>OX387979.1:10693500-15493500 GCA_947578425.1 Eugnorisma glareosa
TAAAAGCCAAATTCATTGTTTCTGAAATGCAGCCTTAGAGCAGAATTCTCATTACTAAATAAATTAAAAAAGATTTTGTAATAGTTCAGTTGTCAGTTCAGTACAGTATATTATGTCACTAAGCATGTTTTTTACGTTGGGGATTTTGATACGGTGACATTTTTATGAATTAAAAAATTATAACCGCCATATTCTTAGCACAAACAATATTTTTTATTATAACATTTGTATTCTGATGCAGAAATGTATTTACTAAGTATAAATTAAATGCAATACGTAAATCCAAGCATTTTATGTAACTTGTCTAAGATTTATATTCCATGGCAACATTAAAAGTATAGCTGAGCCAAAAGTCATGAATTCAAGCCAGAAAGAAAAAAACTAAGCCATGATTATATAGTCTGCCGTCAAACGGTGAATGGCCGTAACTACTTTAAAGTATATTTTGAGTAAATGACAATTTTGTCTGAAGTGAAGTTTTAAAGCACTGTCAATAGTCTTTACTTGACTTTTTTTTACCTTTTATTATTCAATACACACTTACAACCATAAACTAAACGCAAACATACCACACAAACCATCGTGGGTTTAACAGTGGTATGCCTTCTTATTTTATATGATAATTTATCTGTGGCTACGTGCGAATTGGAGCTTTATTAGCTAGACCGAAAGATAGAGAATTTCTTGCTGAATCCGAATCAATTTTAACTAATTTTTGATAAAAATGTTAGTTACCTCCTTTCACCGTATGACGGCAGTATTATCATCAATAATTTATATTATATAAAACTACAAAGCCACTCACTCACTCACTGACTGATTGACATGTCGTTTCTCGGAATGGGTGGGAGATGGGTCAGGGGTATGTTTTGCAATTATGTGTAGCAACACCAAGTGAGTAGAGGAAAATTATAGAGGAGATTCAAATCCAAGATGGCGGCCGGGTCCACTTCCGGTTTCGGTGGGGAAAAGACTTGGACGAATTTCGACTAGCAGGTCCTATAGTAGATGTAGAATGATTTCAAAAAAAAGTAAAAAAAAAAAAAAAAACAAGATGGCGGCTGCGCCAAGACGTTTTGAAATTTTCGACTTTTCTCACTCGACTTTGACGAATTGGTTCGTTCTACCGAATTCCAAAGTCGCCAATTTCGACGTTGACGAATTGTAGGTAATATCCATGGCAATCTAGAAAAATTATGACATTTTGAAAATCCAAGATGGCGGACGATGTAGCGGCCATTTTGTGAACCGTTGGAATTTTAGACTTTTTTCAAAACGATTTTTCGGGTAGTCGGCAACATCCGACGCGTTCGAGTTGTACCGAGCGGTCGTGTGTTTCATCGAGGAGTGTTGCCTGGTGCGAAATTTTTCCCCATTTCTAGGGTATTTTTCCCGATTTTCCCCAAAAACATGAAAAGTAGAAATATTGACATTTTGAATGGAGACTTTGACTAGCCGGCAACATTGGGGTCCCGCGAATGACATTTGACCATTTTGGTTCGTTTTAATTGGCAACCCCGAGAGCCATTGAATATTTTAATTTTTGGGACTTTTTGACTTTGGCGAGTTCTTTTGTTCTACCAAACTCAAAAGTTAGCAACACCGAGTTCACCGGTCGGTGGCCTATATCCTTGAGATTTCAGGAAAATTATGACTTTTCAAAAAAACAAGATGGCGGACAGTGTGGTGGCCATCTTGTAAAAACGACGAAAAATCCCAATTTTCGACGCGATAAATGGGACAGCTGGCATCCCCCGACTGGATTGTGTTGTATGAACCGGTCGTGTGTTTCGTCGAGGAGTGTTGCCTGGTGCAAAATTTTTCCCCATTTCTAGGGTATCTTTCCCGATTTTCCCCAAAAACATGAAAAGTAGAAATAACGACATTTCGGAAGGAGACTTTGACTAGCCGGCAACATTGGGGTCCCCCAAATGACATTTGACCATTTTCATCACTTTCAGCTGGCAACCCCGAGAGCCATTGAGGCTTGAATTTTCGGGTCAGACCGGACTTTGGCGAGTTCTTTTGTTCTACCAAACTCAAAAGTTGGCAACACCAAGTACACCGGCCGGTGGCCTATATCCTTGAAATTTCAGGAAAATTATGACTTTTCAAAAAAACAAGATGGCGGACAGTGTGGCGGCCACCTTGTAAGAACGACGAAAAATCGCAATTTTCGACGCGATAAATGGGACAGCTGGCATCCCCCGACTGAATTGTGTTGTATGAACCGGTTGTGTGTTTCGTCGAGGAGTATTGCCTGGTGCAAAAAATTTCCCCATTGTTAGGGTATTTTCCCAGATTTCCCCCAAAAACATGAAAATTAGAAATAACGACATTTCGAAAGGAGACTTTGACTAACCGGCAAAATTGGGGTACCTTGAATGACATTTGACCATTTTCATCACTTTCAGCTGGCAACCCCGAGAGCCATTGGGGCTTGAATTTTAGGGTAAGACCCAACTTTGGCGAGTTCTTTTGTTCTACCAAAGTCAAGGTACAGCCACCGTTTTTTTACTGACAGGTAACTTGTATCCCGGTTACTTTAGGAAAATTCTGACATTTCAGAAATTCAAGATGGCGGCCGAGCCATTTCCGGTTTCTCGATTACCACTGACTGACATAATGTTCTCCCAGATGGTGGATGGGGAAGGGGGTATATTTTGATAGATTCGTAAACAAGTAACTCTCGCGAATAGGGGAAAAATGCCAGACCCCTCCTTTTCACCCCCTCCCCCCCCTTCCCTATAGTATCTCGGAAACAAAGAGACCAGTGTTCTGTTATAATACGGATTCGTATAGAGGATGCCTGGAAAAGTAAAAACCGTTTTTAAAAATTGCCCCCCTTGCCCCCTACTCCACCCCCTTCAGGCGGATCTCGGAAGTTAAGACACTTTGAACATTTCTTTTTTTAGATTCGTAAAAAGGACCCCAGAGTTGGTCAAAATCATTTTTCAGAACTCCCCCCTCTCCCCCCCTCAAACCTCCCCCCACCATATCTCGGAAACTAGGACACGTAGCAGCTTTTTGATTTTTTTTAGTACTTTTTATTTTTGAGGGGCGTTGAAATTTGTATACCCTCCCCTCCCCAACCTCCCCTAAAATGGAAAGGGCTGTAACTTCGTAACGGTTAAAGATAGCCATAATGTGTTTGGACAAATATTATAGTAGGCGTCGAAACCTGTCCGGTGGTGGTAGGGATATGGCTGAGCGGAGCGAACCTACGAGACCGAGTGGGGCGAAGGGGGGAGGTGGCGAGCGAAGCGAGCCGACGACCTCCGTAGCGTAACAAAGGTTGAGTGGGTGAAGCGTAACTCAGGGGCGACGACAAGTAAACTTTAGGTTAACGTTTTTATTATAGTGGATAAAGGGCTAAGTTTTTGAAAAAGGTTTTAGATTGAATTAGGGGTTCTTAAGGGGTTTCAAAATCTTAAAAGTCCATTGGGCTTGAATTTTCGGGTCAGACCCGACTTTGGCGAGTTCTTTTATTCTACCAAAGTCAACGTTCAGCCGCCGTTTTTATACTGACAGGTAGCTTGTATCCTGGTTACTTTATAAAAATAGTGACATTTCAGAAATTCAAGATGGCGGACGTGCCATTTCCGGTCCATCCCACTGCGGCGGGATATGAGTTTGTGTCGAATTTTAGGTGTTTAGGTCTTTGAAGAATAATTATTTACTTGACTGACGGCTGTGATTCAAAATGGCGGCCACGTTACTTTCGGTTTCCCAAAAATTTACCGATTGAGGTCGTACAAACGATTCATCCGAATGAGGTGTATGAGTTTGTTTCGAATTTTAGGATATTTTAGGATCTTGAAGGGATCGTCACTGGATTTAGAGCTGCTTGCAGCTCGGGCTGCACGCAAACCGATAGTTTCCGATTCGTTTCCTTCTAACGGTTTCGACCGAATGAGGATTTGTATTTACATGAAATTTAATAGTTAATTGATTGGGTGTGCATGGGACATAATTAATACGTATGCTGAAATCATGAAATTTATTATTTCATCTACAATTGATGCTAATGCATCCTTGCTTAGTACTACAGTCAGGCGTTACGGCTCAATTGATAAGAAACCCGCCTTTTGCGCTGTTTGTTGTGGATGATGCAGGTTGATGATCACCGCACATAATAGAGTTATGTGGACAAACTTGGAGGAGACTTTTACCCGCAAGAGATCCACACTATAAACTAATAGATAGGTATAATTAATACGTATGCTGAAATCATGAAATTTATTATTTCATCTACAATTGATGCTAATGCATCCTTGCTTAGTACTACAGTCAGGCGTTACGGCTCAATTGATAAGAAACCCGCCTTTTGCGCTGTTTGTTGTGGATGATGCAGGTTGATGATCACCGCACATAATAGAGTTATGTGGACAAACTTGGAGGAGACTTTTACCCGCAAGAGATCCACACTATAAACTAATAGATAGGTACCTACATAATGGTAAGCAAAAAAAAAATTACCAACACACGTTTGAAATATACCTACATAACTAAATATGAAGTGAACTGTGTTTGAAATGTATCTTTACATTAAGTGGAAATAAAAAGCTATAATATTAATATTAGGTAGGTAGCCCTTAGGGCTTCTATAGTCCTTAGCCTAGCCTTAAGGGCTTATTTCACGGTCGTTATCCGTCACATAGGAGAATATTTTCATCTCTGCTTTAGATTCTTCAATAACATAAATTTTACTTGACGGATAGCTTTACTCAGAGGATGTGAAAATAAGTACTTAATCAAATAACTTTATTTACTAAAAAACTTAGTAAGAATACAAGTACCATGTACGAAATATACATGAAACAGTTGAGCTATCTGCAAATTGCAATAAATGCACTACTAAGCCACCGGCATTGGAGAATGCTGAGCAACCACACCCAGATACACGGCTAACTGCACTCATCACAACTTTAACACAGGAGACGGGAGACCAGCCATCATACAGCTACTGCTGTAAGTATAGCCACAAATAGTACACTTGCAAAACTTTTCAAATGCTGCCGACAATCAGTTGATGCATGAAGTTCATCATATAATTTGTTGAGGGGCACATTTCGGTGTGCAGTTTGCAGAGGGCTAACCAACTTTCTGATACATTTTAAAATATTGCACCACCTGTAACATTTTATTTTATTTTATTTTATTTTATTTTATTTATTCAGGGACAATAAACAGCTACAATATATGTTGGAACAGAGGAATGATAATACAAATCATTAACAATATTGCAGCCCACTACATTATCCGCATATTAACAAAAGAAAATAACATAACACATATAACATTGACAAACAATGTGTTTGTTCCACCATACAATTTTATTAAATTTAATGGACTGCAGATTACAGGTTTCACGGGTAACATCAAAGCTTTTTCAACTAACAGATCTAACACAAAAACACAATGGTTAGTACCTAATATACTAACATACTGATCTTTGGCCCAATCAGCGATACAAAGTATGGTATTCCATTACAAATCCACTCACTGAAAACACCATACAAAACTTAAGTGAACTGTCATGGGGTTGAGATACTTAATTGACAAGTTATTTCAAAACAGGATAGACATTTCCAGAGTGATCATAGGTACCCTTTAACATCGCATTGTTCACAAGTTCAATGTAGGTACCCAGTGAAATATATAAATAATGTACTCAAATTAGCTGGTGTTTTTCCAGACAATGCAGTCCAGAGTCAGCAGCCGATGAAGCTGGCAGAGCAGTCAGCCAGCACATACCTACTTAATCATTACCTACAGCAAAACAAAACACAGCTCAATATTAATCAACACCTATTTTAGACATATTGTTAAAGGCAGCCTGCCTTACAATTTGGCACAACAACCATGTATTATATAGTTTTAAATTGTGAACTGTTTTTAAGATTTTGAAGAGTCCTTTTAGCTTTCCTCAAACGTGATGATACCTACCTACTACCGTATCCGTGGTACCGACCCTCTTAAACTTATTCATCATTATGTAACCTTTAAAATCCATTGCAGTAGGTACATAAGCCTCCTTCAATGGGGCCCCCATGATAAACCCCTTCACCCCATATTACTACGCTTGGCAGGGGTATTTATTTATTTGTTTAAATAGATACTTGCTGCACTAACATTTTACACCATAGCGTGCAGCAAGTCAACATCACAACATAATAACTATTAATAATATCAGAAGACTAAACTAACTACTAAACTGACTAACTTACCTATTGGTGTATCTAATAAGGTATGGACCTATTCAGATAAATGTTGATGCCCATTCTCTGATGTAATTCTTTAGTTGCTTCTAACGATCGAAAAGGAAATGGAGGAGTCTATTCTATTGAAACAAAATTGAGTTTCAAATTGAGTAAGAAGTTATAGTATACCTATTGAAGTAGTTAATTATAACGATACGAAGTAGGCCTTGTTGCTCACGAGCTATGAAGATATTGTTAATAGCAAGCATAGTTAACAAAATAAATGTCCTATTGTCGAATCGTTTAGTTCTCATTTTTAGGACATTTTTATGACATCGAACAATAGTAGATAGATATGTACTTACCTACGCAATTTCCGTTTATGTCCAAGATCGATCAACACGTTGGTTTATTGGATCCCATACCATATCTTAGTAGTCATGAACTATTTAATTCAATGCTTGTAGCCAACTAAGTACGAGATGCAGACCCACCGTATATAATACAACGTGTAACAGAAAGGGTATAGTCATATGGAAGAGTGTGGTACGGACCATCAAACTGAACAACTTTCTCTATGGGACCACCATCGTAATCGTAAAAAAATAATCGGCTCTCCCATACATTTGGGTCGAGTAGGTATTGAAATTTTGTATGAGGCAGTTGATTATTTTTTTGTGATTACGATGGTGGTCCCATAGAGAAAGTTTTTCAGTTTGATATGACTATATCCTTTCTGTTACACGCTGTATAAGACACTGGCGCGAGACGGTTGACAACCGTCTCGCTACAGTATCCTATAAGGGCGGCATGGGCACCGGGCCGTAGGCCGACGAAGGAGGCCGGCGGAGGCCCGGCACTTCGGGGACAGAAGATATTAGTGTTATGTAATATGCGAGCGAAGCGAGCGCGCGTCATGGAGTCGTAGCAGGTTCTAAAGTACAAGGCTCAAAATTCACCACATCCTACGTGTAAAAAGATGGCATATTTCCGATCAGCATTCTTACAGTCACGTATTTCTCAATATTGTACTTCTATATTCTGCCCTTGAACAAAGTTTCATAGATTTTTTTATATGTTAGACTGTAAGGATGGCGAACGGAATCTTTCTATACTAATTTTTATCATTTTTTTAGATCAACAAAGAGAAGTCTCTTTGTTGTAGGACGTGGGTTCATTTTCTATGGGCCGTGAGCCTTGTTCTTTACTTATAATTATCTCGAAGTCGAAGTGGGTAAGAACTAAGCATTTGATAATTGCCTACCATAATGATATATAATAATGACGAATTTTCTTTTCATAATAACATAATAGTTTCCAAGACCTCGATAGATGGCGCTAAAAGAAATTGTACGAGTTCATTCAAACAACATTATTAGGTTTTCTTAGGGCTTTCTCTGTACTTTTACTACATTAAGTGGAAACCTTTCGGGTCCTTTTGGGCTATAATTGGCATTTCACTAGAGTGAAAATATGTTACATGTTTTTGTTGCGATGGTAGATTTTTTTTTAATGTTTGTAGATCAAATCGAAGTAAAAAATTTATGAAAACTTATCTATATTTTGGTGAAAAATAGTATTCAGAGAGTAACACAGACAATAACTTTTTAGAGTCTGATTTCAAAACCCTGTCTAATTACTTGTCTATGTCAAGAACGGGATTGGCGGCAACCGAGTGTGACCAGTTTCAGTATTTTAATACTTGAACGGTATTTTTTTGGTATTTTTCCGAAAGTTTAGGATTCTGGGTATATATTGGTTAATTATAACAAATAAATCTATTAGTAATAATATCTAAGAAATTTAGTTCAAAAAGAATATCTAAATAACTATTTTTTTAACATTTTTAACTGACACAAATTGTCTGTGCCGTATCCAAAGTGTTTCGGTGTCTCGCAGGTGGTCTCGGAAGCCATTTTAAACGACACCCTTCGACCAAAACTTTGCATAAATGAAAATCGTTATACGAGCAGTTGAAACTCTCACTATAAATAACTTGGATTTTACATTTTCATGAGATGTCAAACTACATGGTGAACTGGATTTTCCGCTCATGATAAAATATATAAAGTAACATGGCAGTGTGAAAATATTCGTCATTCGAAAAATATTGCAATCCAGTAGGCACAGTGATTTGGACAAAGCAAAATATGGCAAAAATATAGACAAAGCAAAAACTATGTGACTAAGCACTCAGCGCTTCTGTCGCGAAAGTTGTACAGTTTCAACGCGCCATTATCAAAATATATTTTTACAAATCAATGAACTTTGCAAGATTTGCCTCTGTTCGTCGTGAATAGATTTAATACAATATTCATTTGACTTATCTACCTAATTGCCTAATTCTGTTAAACAATGTGAAAAGCGTGTGATCCGCTCGTGATCTCTACAGGTTTGAACACATACGCGGAATGTAAAAATCCTTGTCAAAGGTCCAGGTCTCCAGGGTGACCCGCGAACTTCAAATTCTCTTACGTTTTTTGAAAATTGTATGTTGATTAAAATATTATTCGCGGCTGTAAGACATATGTAGTTACAGAATTATATTTTTTATATTTTATTATATTATATAAAACTACAAAGCCACTCACTCACTCACTGACTGATTGACATGTCGTTTCTCGGAATGGGTGGGAGATGGGTCAGGGGTATGTTTTGCAATTATGTGTAGCAACACCAAGTGAGTAGAGGAAAATTATAGAGGAGATTCAAATCCAAGATGGCGGCCGGGTCCACTTCCGGTTTCGGTGGGGAAAAGACTTGGACGAATTTCGACTAGCAGGTCCTATAGTAGATGTAGAATGATTTCAAAAAAAAGTAAAAAAAAAAAAAAAAACAAGATGGCGGCTGCGCCAAGACGTTTTGAAATTTTCGACTTTTCTCACTCGACTTTGACGAATTGGTTCGTTCTACCGAATTCCAAAGTCGCCAATTTCGACGTTGACGAGTTGTAGGTAATATCCATGGCAATCTAGAAAAATTATGACATTTTGAAAATCCAAGATGGCGGACGATGTAGCGGCCATTTTGTGAACCGTTGGAATTTTAGACTTTTTTCAAAACGATTTTTCGGGTAGTCGGCAACATCCGACGCGTTCGAGTTGTACCGAGCGGTCGTGTGTTTCATCGAGGAGTATTGCCTGGTGCAAAATTTTTCCCCATTTCTAGGGTATTTTTCCCGATTTTCCCCAAAAACATGAAAAGTAGAAATATTGACATTTTGAATGGACACTTTGTCTAGCTGGCAACATTGGGGTCCCCCAAATGACATTTGACCATTTTGGTTCGTTTTAATTGGCAACCCCGAGAGCCATTGAATATTTTCATTTTTGGGACTTTTTGACTTTGGCGAGTTCTTTTGTTCTACCAAACTCAAAAGTTGGCAACACCGAGTTCACCGGTCGGTGGCCTATATCCTTGAGATTTCAGGAAAATTATGACTTTTCAAAAAAACAAGATGGCGGACAGTGCAGCGGCCATCTTGTAAAAACGACGAAAAATCCCAATTTTCGACGCGATAAATGGGACAGCTGGCATCCCCCGACTGGATTGTGTTGTATGAACCGGTCGTGTGTTTTGTCGAGGAGTGTTGCCTGGTGCAAAAATTTTCCCCATTTCTAGGGTATTTTTCCCGATTTTCCCCAAAAACATGAAAAGTAGAAATAACGACATTTTGAATGGAGACTTTGACTAGCCGGCAACATTAAGGTCCCCCAAATGACATTTGACCATTTTCATCACTTTCAGCTGGCAACCCCGAGAGCCATTGGGACTTGAATTTTCGGGTCAGACCCGACTTTGGCGAGTTCTTTTGTTCTACCAAACTCAAGAGTTGGCAACACCAAGAACACCGGTCGGTGGCCTATATCCTTGAGAATTCAGGAAAATTATGACTTTTCAAAAAAACAAGATGGCGGACTGTGTGGCGGCCATCTTGTAAGAACGACGAAAAATCGCAATTTTCGACGCGATAAATGGGACAGCTGGCATCCCCCGACTGAATTGTGTTGTATGAACCGGTCTTGTGTTTCATCAAGGAGTGTTGCCTGGTGCAAAAATTTTCCCCATTTTTAGGGTATTTTCCCAGATTTGCCCCAAAAACATGAAAATTAGAAATAACGACATTTCGAAAGGAGACTTTGACTAACCGGCAACATTGGGGTCCCCTAAATGACATTTGACCATTTTCATCACTTTCAGCTGGCAACCCCGAGAGCCATTGGGACTTGAATTTTAGGGTAAGACCCAACTTTGGCGAGTTCTTTTGTTCCACCAAAGTCAAGGTACAGCCACCGTTTCTTACTGACAGGTAACTTGTGTCCTGGTTACTTTAGGAAAATTCTGACATTTCAGAAATTCAAGATGGCGGCCGAGCCATTTCCGGTTTCTCGATTACCACTGACTGACATAATTGTTCTCCCAGATGGTGAAGGGGGAGGGGGTATATTTTGACAGATTCGTAAACAAATAACTCCCACGAGTAGGGATAAAGTTCCAAGCCCCCCCTTTTTGCCCCTTCCCTCCCCCTCCATATCGTATCTCCGAAACTAAGAGACCCGTGTTCTGTTTTTTTACGGATTCGTATAGAGGAGGCTTGGAAAAGTAAAAACCGTTTTTCAAAATTTCCCCCTTGCCCCCCTACTCCCCCCCTTTAGGCGAATCTTGGAAGTTAGGAGACTATGAACATTTTTTTTCAGATTCATAAAAAGGGGCCCACAGTAGGTCAAACTCATTTTTTAAAACTCCCCCCTCTCCCCCTTTAACTCCTTCCCCCCTGGTATACCACTCACTGACTGACATAATTGTTCTCCCAGATTGTGGAGGGCGACGGGGGTATATTTTGACAGATTCGTAAACAAGTTACTCTCACGAGTACGGGAAAAGAGCTAAACCTCCCCTTTTTGCCACGTTCCCCCCTCGCTATCGTTTCTCGAAAACTAAGACACCCGTGTTCTGTTTTTTTACTGATTCGTATAGAGGTGGCTCGGAAAAGTAAAAACCAATTTTCAAAACTACCCCCTCTCCCCCCCTTCACCCGTCCCATCATTTTATCTCAGAAGGTAGGACAAGTAGCAGCTTTTTGATTTTTACTACTGTTCTTTATTATTGAGGGGCGTTGAAAATTATATTCCTTCCCCATCCCTCCCCAACCTCCCCTAAAATTGTAAGGGCTGTAACTTCGTAACGGTTTGAGATAGCCATTATGTGTTTGAACAAATATTATAGTAGGCGTCGAAACCTGTCCGGTGGTGGTAGGGATAAAGTCACGATAGCTTTCCGGTGGTGGCGGTCTTGAGTGGAGCGAACCTGAGAGAACGAGTACAGCGCAGGGGGGAGGTGGCGAGCGAAGCGAGCCGGCGACCTCCGTAACGTAACCAAGGTTGAGTGGATGAAGCGTAACTCAAAGGCAACGCGCGATGACAAGCAAACTTTAGGGTCACGTTTTTTTTTTATGGGGAAAGGTCAGAGTTTTTAAATTAAGTTTTAGATTGTATTAGGGGGGTCTTAAGGGGTTTCAAAATCTTTAAAGTGCTGTAATGGATTTTTAAATTCTTTTAAGGGTCTGTTACGGAACGGGCGCGAGAGAAAATTAGGTATTGAAGCTCTACTCACGCAGCAGTAGACGCGCTCGCCCCACTCACACACGCATCAATGTATGCACAGTGATTCGAGCGACAGTAAGCGCGTAACACAATAATATTTTGTTGTTATTTTTATTATTGCATAAACTTAGTATGAAGGATGGGAGATGGGTTGGTTTATTGTATGACGTAGTGCAAAAACTTTCCCCATTTCTAGGGTATTCTCCCAGATTTTACCCAAAAACATGAAAAGTAGAAATATTGTCATTTTGAATGGAGACTTTGACTAGCCGGCAACATTGGGGTCCCCCAAATGACATTTGACCATTTTGATTACTTTCAGGTGGCAACCCCGAGAACCATTGGGGCTTGAATTTTCGGGTAAGACCCGACTTTGGCGAGTTCTTTTGTTCTACCAAAGTCAACGTACAGACACCGTTTTTTTACTGACAGGTAGTTTATATCCAGGTTACTTCAGAAAAATTGTGACATTTCAGAAAATCAAGATGGCGGCCGTGCCATTTCCGGTTTCTCGATTACCGCTGACTGACATAATTGTTCTCCTAGATGGTAGAAGGGGACGGGGGTATATTACGACAGATTCGTCAATAAGTAACTGCCACGAGTAGGGATAAAGTGCCAAACCCCCCCTTTTTGCCCCTCTCCCTATCGTATCTCGGAAACTAAGAGACCCGTGTGCTGTTTTTTTACGGATTCGTATAGCGGAGGCTCGGAAAAATAAAAACCATTTTTCAAAATTTCCCCCGTTGCCCCCCCTCCCCCCCCTTCAGGCTGATCACGGAACTTAAGAGACTTTGAACATTTTTTTTTTCAGATTCACAAAAAAGGGCCCATAGTTGGTCAAAAGCATTTTTCAAAACTGCCCTCTTTCCCCCCCTTCAACCCTCCCCCAACCTTATCTCGGAAACGAGGACACGTAGCAGCTTTTTGTTTCTGTTTACTATTTTTTATTTTTGGGGGGCGTTGAAATTTGTCCCCCCTCCCCAACCTTCCCTAAAATTGAAAGGGCTGTAACTTCATAACGGTTAAAGATAGCCATAATGTGTTTGAACAAATATTATAGTAGGCGTCGGAACCTGTCCGGTGTTGGTAGGGATATGGCTGATTGGATCGTATCTCCGGGGCGACGACAAGTAAACTTTCTTTCTTCGTATTCATAATTAAGGGGTTTCAAAATCTTGAAAGTCCAGTGGGGCTTGAATTTTCGGGTCAGACCCGACTTTGGCGAATTCTTTTGTTGTACCAAAGTCAACGTACAGCCACCGTTTTTTTACTGACAGGTAGCTTGAATCCTGTTTACTTTTCTACTACTACTGTTTACTTTTCTACTAATAATTCAAGATGGCGGACGTGCCATTTCCGGTTTCTCGATTACCACTGACTGACACAATTGGTTTACTAGATGGTTGAGGAGGAGAGTGGTATATTTTGACAGATTCGTAAACAACTAACTCCCACGTGTAGGGATAAAGTGCCAAAGCCCCCTTTTGCCCGCTCCCCCCCTTCCCTAAAGTATCTCGGAAACGAAGAGACCCGTGTTCTGTTTTTTTTTACGGATTCGCATAGAAAACTCGGAAAAGTATAAACCATTTTTCAAAATTGCTCCGCTTGCCCCCTTCTCCCCCCCGTTAGGCAGAAATCAGAAGTTAAGGAACTTTGAATATTTTTTTTCAGGTTCATAAAAAGGGGCCAAGAGTTGGTCACAATCAATTTTCAAAACTCCACCTCTCCCCCCCGTTCCACCCTCCCAGCCCTCGCATAACACTCACGGACTGACATAATCATTCTCCCAGATGTGGGAGGGTGAGGGGGGTATATTTTATACAGGTTCGTAAACAAGTAACTCTCACGAGTAGGATAAAAGTGCTAACCTCCCCGTTTTAGACCCCTTCTGCCCGCTCCCTATCGTATCTCGGAAACTAAGAGACCCGTGTTCTGTTTTTTTACAGATTCGTATAGAGGGGGCTGGGAAAAGTAAAAACCTATTTTCAAAATTGCCCCCCTTCTCCCCTCCTTTAGGCGGATCTCGGAAGTTAAGTGACTTTGAACATTTTTTTCGATTCATAAAATCGTACCCAGAGTTGGTCAAAATCATTTTTCAAAACTACCCCCTCTCCCCCCTTCATCCCTCCCCCCATCATATCTCTGAAACTAGGACATGTAGCAGCTTTTTGATTTTTACTACTAATCTTTATTATTGAGGGGCGTTGAAATTTGTTACCCTCCCATCCTCTCCCCAACCTCCCATAAATTAAAAGGGCTGTAACTACGTAACGGTTAGAGATAGCCATTATGTGTTTGAACAAATATTATAGTAGGCATCGAAACCTGTCCTGTGGTGGTAGAGGAAAGGGGGGAGGTGGAGAGCGAAGCGAGCCGGCGACCTCCGTAGCGTAACAAAGGTTGAGTGTAACTCAGGGGCGACGACAAGCAAACCTTGGGGTAATGTTTTTTTTTTTAAGAAAGGAATTGAATGTTAGCAATTATAAAATTTGGAGAGCCACAAAAAAACAGCATTTAAATAATTTGGTCGACATACAAAGATTACGTTTGCAATTTAAAAAATCAGGCAGCAATCCTTGTTCCGCAAATAATTTTGATAAAGGACAAAAATTAAATCATAAATACGCAGCTCACAATAACATGAGTTTGCATAATAAACGTTCAGTCCGCAAAATAACTACTTGATCAGCAAGATTTCATCAGCAGAGAAAACATGTCTATAAGGAGTGTATTTGCTTAGTATGCATATTTAAAACATGGTGAGCAAAATAACTAATTGGTCCCAAAAGTCCGATTTTGGGACATGAGGAGCGTAGGCCGAAGGCCGGCGGAGCTCCGACGACATGGCTGACGGGAGATAGGGCGGCAGCTTTTTTTTTATTTACGCCCGATCAGATCATCTGTTCAGCGTAATTTCTATCAGAAATCAGAAAGCTTTATTTGTGAACATAGGTCAAGTTACACATAGTGTGAGATGTTATAAATAGGTAGATCCTCCATGTTTTGCCCAGAGGCGTACAAATATAATTGATTAAGTTAATAGTTAATAACAATTGGTGAAATTATGTCAACTTTCACGTCAAAGACAAAAAAAAATATATACAATCAATTTCTCAATAAATGTCAAATGGTTAAGTTACATGTCATAATAATTAATAATGATACTGTCGAACAATATTCAAGGTCATTAAAACAGGTCAGGTAGGGTGTTATAAGGCAGTAATTATAGAATTGTCGTCGAAATAGTCCCTTAATGAGTAATAGCATTTATTAGTCAAAATTCTAAATAGTTCTTTTTTGAATTTGTCCAGATTTAACATTTTAATTTTTTCGGGTAGCTTATTAAATATTTTTTTGGCCCTACGGAATGTGCTTTTATTCATTAGTGTAGTTTTGCCGTAGGTCTTACTTACTTACTACTTATTTTTATCGCGTAATTTTTCTATTTTTAGACAAGTAAATTATTTTTGCTACTTTTATATGCAGCTCAAAATTAATTTTTTTGATTACCTTCTGCGTGCTTACCAAAATTGTATTAAACAGAAGCAGCTCATTGCAGCTTAAATAATTAATATGCTGTACAAAAATAATTACAGCCATCCAGAATGACATAAATTGGTGATTGATTTTGGAATGTTTGCTGGCCATGAGTTGCTGATCAATTACCTATTTCTGCTCACAGATTATATTTTTCTGCTCACAAAAATACGAATACTATGCTAACCATATAAATAACACCCTTTTCTAATGGGGGACAGGTCAGTTTTTAAATAAGGTTTTAGATTGTATTAGGGGTTCTTAAGGGGTTTCAAAATCAAAGTGCTGAAATGGATCTTAATTTTTTTTATTGGGATTTCACAAACTAAGTCGATAATAGGTCAACATCAAAGTTTTTATCTAGAGTGTACGCGCTCTTGCTTTAATTTTTATTTATTTTCGACATGGGTGTTATTTTCATGGTTTTCGTGGTCGCTGATTATTACAGAATTGGGGTCAAAATCTAAATCCAAGATGGCGGCTGTGACAATTTCCTAATTTTTTATCATGGGAGTCCTTTTCATGGTTTTCGAGGATGCTAAAGCCGATAGTGAGGTCAAAATCAAAATCCAAAATGGCCCCTTCGATTTTTTTCTAATTTTTCATCATGGGAGTCGTTTTCATGGTTTTCGGGGATGCTAAAGCCGATGGTGAGGTCGAAATCAAAACCCAATATGGCGGCTTCTATAATTTTCTAAGTTTTCATCATGGGAGTCGTTTTCGTGGTTTTTGATGATAGTAAAGCCGATAGTGACGTCAAAATCAAAATCTTATATGGCGGCTGCGATAATTTTGTAATTTTTCATCATGGGAGTCGTTTTCATAGTTTCCGAGGATGCTAAAGCCGATAGTGACGTCTAAATCAAAATCCAAGATGGCGTATGGCGTATCCCCAAAAACATGAAAAGTAGAAATAACGACAATTCAATAGGAGACTTTGACTTGCCGGTAACATTGGGGTCCCCTGAATGACATTTGACCATTTTCATCACTTTCAGCTGGCAACCCCGAGAGCCATTGGGGCTTGAATTTTCGGGTCAGACCCGACTTTGGCGAGTTCTTTTGTTCTACCAAACTCAAAAGTTGGCAACACCAAGTACACCGGTTGGTGGCCTATATCCTTGAGATTTCAGGAAAATTATGACTTTTCAATAAAACAAGATGGCGGACAGTGTGGCGGCCGTCTTGTAAGAACGACGAAAAATCGCAATTTTCGACGCGATAAATGGGACAGCTGGCATCCCCCGACTGAATTGTGTTGTATGAACCGGTCTTGTGTTTCGTCGAGGAGTGTTGCCTTGTGTAAAAAAATTCCCCATTTTTAGGGTATTTTCCCAGATTTGCCCCAAAAACATGAAAATTAGAAATAACGACATTTCGAAAGAAGACTTTGACTAACCGGCAACATTGGGGTCCCCTGAATGACATTTGACCATTTTCATCACTTTCAGCTGGCAACCCCGAGAACCGTTGGGGCTTGAATTTTCGGGTAAGACCCGACTTTGGCGAGTTCTTTTGTTCTACCAAAGTCAACGTACAGCCACCGTTTTTTTAATGACACGTAGCTTGTATCCTGGTTACTTTAGAAAAATTGTGACATTTCAGAAAATCAAGATGGCGGCCTTACCATTTCCGGTTTCTCGATTACCACTGACTGACATAATTGTTCTCCCAGATGGTGGAGGGGGAAGGGGGTATATTTTGATAGATTCGTACACAAGTAACTCTCGCGAATAGGGGAAAAATGACAAACCCCTCCTTTTCACCCCCTTCCCCCCCCTTTCCTATAGTATCTCAGAAACGAAGAGACCAGTGTTCTGTTTTAATACGGATTCGTATAGAGGACGCTTGGAAAAGTAAAAACAACAAACAAAAATTGCCCCCCCTTGCCCCCTACTCCACCCCCTTCAGGCGGATCTCGGAAGTTAAGAGACTTTGAACATTTTTTTTTTCAGATTCGTAAGAAGGGACCCAGAGTTGGTCAAAATAATTTTTCAGAACTCCCTCTCTCCCCCCCTCAAACCTCCCCCCCTCAAACCTCCCCCCACCGTATCTCGGAAACTAGGACACGTAGCAGCTTTTTGTTTTTTTTTATACTTTTTATTTTTGAGGGGCGTTGAAATTTGTATACCCTCCCCTCCCCAACCTCCCCTAAAATTGAAAGGGCTGTAACTTCGTAACGGTTAAAGATAGCCATAATGTGTTTGGACAAATATAATAGTAGGCGTCGAAACCTGTCCGGTGGTGGTAGGGATATGGCTGAGCGGAGCGAACCTACGAGACCGAGTGGGGCGAAGGGGGGAGGTGGCGAGCGAAGCGAGCCGGCGACCTCCGTAGCGTAACGAAGGTTGAGTGGGTGAATCGTAACTCAGGGGCGACGACAAGTAAACTTTAGGGTAACATTTTTATAGTGGGTAAAGGGCTAAGTTTTTGAAAAAGGTTTTAGATTGAATTAGGGGTTTTTAAGGGGTTTCAAAATCTTTAAAGTCCATTGGGCTTGAATTTTCGGGTCAGACCCGACTTTGGCGAGTTCTTTTATTCTACCAAATTCAACGTTCAGCCGCCGTTTTTATACTGACAGGTAGCTTGTATCCTGGTTACTTTAGAAAAATTGTATCATTTCAGAAATTCAAGATGGCGGATGGATTCCGAAACCTTGTCCTGGGGTCGTTCAAGCGGTCCATCCCACGGCGGCGGGATATGAGTTTGTGTCGAATTTTAGGTGTTTAGGTCTTTGAAGAATAATTATTTACTTGACTGACGGCTGTGATTCAAAATGGCGGCCACGTTACTTCCGGTTTCCCAAAAAATTACCGATTGAGGTCGTACAAACGATTCATCCGACTGAGGTGTATGAGTTTGTTTCGAATTTTAGGATATTTTAGAGGCTTGAAGGGTTTTCACTGGATTAAGAGGCGCCAAACCCCACCTTTTCCCCCCTCCCTATCGTATCTCGGAAACTAAGAGACCTGTGTTGTTTTTTTACGGATGTATACAGTGTGTAACAGAAAGGGTATAATCATATGAAATACTGTGATACGGACCACCAAACTGAACAACTTTCTCTATGGGACCACCATCGAAATCGTAAAAAAATAATCAGCTGTCCTATACAAAATTTCAATACCTCCTCGACCCAAATGTATGGGACAGCTCATTATTTTTTTACGATTTCGATGGTGGTCCCATAGAGAAAGTTGTTCAGTTTGATGGTCCGTACCACAGTATTCCATATGATTATACCCTTTCTGTTACACACTGTATAAAGTGTTGTGTGTGTGTGTTTAAAGTGCAAAAAAGGGGGGTGGTGGCGAGCGAACCGACTCGGCGACCTCCGTAGCGTAACGAAGGTTGAGTGATTGAAGCGTAAGTCAGGGGCGACGACAAGCAGACTTTAGGGTAACGTTTTTTTTTTTAAAGAAAGTAATTAAATGTTTAGCAATTATAAAATTTGGTGCCACAAAAAAACAGCATTTAAATAATTTGGTCGACATACAAAGATGTCGTTTACAATTAAAAAATCAGGCAGTAATCCTTGTTCCACAAATAATTTTACAATAACATGAGTTTGCATAATAAACATTCAGTCCGCAAAAAAAACTACTTGATCAGCAAGATTTCATGATTGATCAGCAGAGAAAACATGTCTATAAGCAGTATATTTGATTGGTTTGCATATATAAAACATGGTGAGCAAAATAACTAATTCGTCCCAAAAGTCCGATTTTGGGACATGAGGAGCGTAGGCCGTAGGCCGGCGGAGCTCCGACGACATGGCTGACGGGAGATAGGGCGGCAGCTTTTTTTTTATTTACGCCCGATCCGATCATCTGTTCAGCGTAATTTCTATTTTTTGACAAGTACATTATTTTTGCTAATTTTATATGCAGCTCAAAATGAATTTTTTTGCTTACCCTCTGAGCTCTTATAAAAATTGGATTAAACAGGAGCAGCTCATTGCAGCTTATATAATTAATATGCCGTACAAAAATAATTACAGCCATCCAGAATGAGTTAGATTGGTGATTGATTTTGGAATGTTTGCTGGCCATGAGTTGCTGATCAATTAGCTATTTCTGCTCGCAGATTATATTTTTCTGCTCACAAAAATACGAATACTATGCTAACCATTTAAATAACACCCTTTTCTTAATGGGAACAGGTCAGTTTTTAAATAAGGTTTTAGATTGTATTAGGGGTTCTTAATGGGTTTAAAAATCTTTAAAGTGCTCAAATGGATTTTAAAATTATTTATTTTATTTTATTGTGATTTTCACAAACAAAGTCAATAATAGGTCAACATCAAAGTTTTTAACTAGAGTGTACGCGCTCCTGCTTTGTTTTTTATTTATTTTCGACATGGGTGTCATTTTCATGGTTTTCGTGGTCGCTGATTACAGAACTGGTGTCAAAATCAAAATCCAAGATGGCGGCTGTGATAATTTTCTAATTTTTCATCATGGGAGTCGTTTTCATGGTTTTCGAGGATGCCAAAGCCGATAGTGAGGTCGAAATCAAAATCCAAGATGGCGGCTGCGATAATTTTTGTAATTTTTTATCATGCCAGTCGTTGTCATGGTTTTCGAGGATGCTAAAGCCGATAGTGAGGTCAAAATCAAAATTCAAGATAGCGGCTGCGATTATTTTCTAATTTTTCGTCATGGGAGTCGTTTTTATGTTTTTCGGGGATGCTAAAGCCGATAGTGAGGTTAAAATCAAAATCCAAGATGGCGACGGCAAAAAAAATCTAATTTTACGTCATGGGAGTCGTTTTCATGGTTTTCGAGGATTCTAAAGCCGATAGTGAGGTCAACATCAAAATCCAAAATGGTGACTGCAAAAATTAACGATTTTCTTCATCATGAGTATCGTTTTTCGATGGTGCTAAAGTACATAATACTCACATCATTTTTAAGTTTTAGAGTTCATTCAAACAACAATAATAGGTTTTCCTAGGCTTTCTCTGGACTTTTACTACATTTAAAAGCTTAATCAAGTGGAAACCTTTTGGGTCATTTTGGGCTTTATTTGGCACTTCACTAGAGTTTGAAAAATAAAAGACTAAAGTAATGTTTGACATTTTTTCTACATCTAGGGGTTTTAAAAGTGAAACAGCTACCAAGGACAAAGCACGCGAGGTGCTTGCACCTCGCGCAACACGCAAATACTAGTTATATTATATAAAACTACAAGACCACTCACTGACTGACTGATTGACATGTCGTTTCTCGGAATGGGTGAGAGATGGGTCAGGGGTATGTTTTGCAATTATGTGTAGCAACACCAAGTGAGTAGAGGAAAATTATAGGGGAGATTCAAATCCAAGATGGCGGCCGGGTCCACTTCCGGTTTCGGTGGGGAAAAGGCTTGGACGGATTTCGACTCGCAGGTCCTATAGTAGATGTAGAATGATTTAAGAAAAAAGGAAAAAAAAAAAAAAAAACAAGATGGCGGCTGCGCCAAGACGTTTTCAAATTTTCGACTTTTCTCACTCGACTTTGACGAATTGGTTCGTTCTACCGAATTCCAAAGTCGCCAATTTTGACGTTGACGAATTGCAGGTAATATCCATGGCAATTTAGAAAAATTATGACATTTTGAAAATCCAAGATGGCGGACGATGTAGCGGCCATTTTGTGAACCGTTGGAATTTTCGACTTTTTTCAAAACGATTTTTCGGGTAGTCGGCAACATCCGACGGGTTCGAGTTGTACCGAGCGGTCGTGTGTTTCATCGAGGAGTGTTGCCTGGTGCGAAATTTTTCCCCATTTCTAGGTTATTTTTCCCGATTTTCCCCAAAAACATGAAAAGTAGAAATATTGACATTTTGAATGGAGACTTTGACTAGCCGGCAACATTGGGGTCCCGCGAATGACATTTGACCATTTTGGTTCGTTTTAATTGGCAACCCCGAGAGCCATTGAATATTTTAATTTTTGGGACTTTTTGACTTTGGCGAGTTCTTTTGTTCTACCAAACTCAAAAGTTGGCAACACCGAGTACACCGGTCGGTGGCCTATATCCTTGAGATTTCAGGAAAATTATGACTTTTCAAAAAAACAAAATGGCGGACAGTGTGGCGGCCATCTTGTAAAAATGACGCAAAAACACAATTTTCGACGCGATAAATGGGACAGCTGGCATCCCCCGACTGGATTGTGTTGTATGAACAGGTCGTGTGTTTCAGCAAGGAGTGTTGCCTGGTGCAAAAATTTTCTCCATTTCTAGGGTATTTTTCCCGATTTGCCCCAAAAACATAAAAAGTAGAAATAACGACATTTTGAATAGAGACTTTGACTAGCCGGCAACATTGGGGTCCCTCAAATGACATTTGACCATTTTCATCACTTTCAGCTGGCAACCCCGAGAACCATTGGGACTTGAATTTTCGGGTAAGACTAGACTTTGGCGAGTTCTTTTGTTCTACCAAACTCAAAAGTTGGCAACACCAAGTATACCGGTCGGTGGCCTATATCCTTGAAATTTCAGGAAAATTATGACTTTTCAAAAAAACAAGATGGCGGACAGTGTGGCGGCCATCTTGTAAAAACGACGAATAATCCCAATTTTCGACGCGATAAATGGAACAGCTGGCATCCCCCGACTGGATTGTGTTGTATGAACCGGTCGTGTGTTTCGTCAAGGAGTGTTGCCTGGTGCAAAAATTTTCCCCATTTCTAGGGTATTTTTCCCGATTTTCCCCAAAAACATGAAAAGTAGAAATAACGACATTTCGGAAGGAGACTTTGACTAGCCGGCAACATTGGGGTCCCCCAAATGACATTTGACCATTTTCATCACTTTCAGCTGGCAACCCCGAGAGCCATTGGGGCTTGAATTTTCGGGTAAGAGCCGACTTTGGCGAGTTCTTTTGTTCTACCAATGTCAACGTACAGCCACCGTTTTTTTACTGACAGGTAACTTGTATCCTGGTTACTTTAGAAAAATTCTGACATTTCAGAAATTCAAGATGGCGGCCGAGCCATTTCCGGTTTCTCGATTACCACTGACGGACATAATGTTCTCCCAGATGGTGGAGGGGGAAGGGGGTATATTTTGATAGATTCGTAAACAAGTAACTCTCGCAAATAGGGGAAACATGCCAGACCCCTCCTTCTCACCCCCTTCCCCCCCCTTCCCTATAGTGTCTCGGAAACAAAGAGACCAGTGTTCTGTTATAATACGGATTCGTATAGAGGACGCTTGGAAAAGTAAAAACCGTTTTTAAAAATTGCCCCCCTTGCCCCCTACTCCACCCCCTTCAGGCGGATCTCGGAAGTTAAGACACTTTGAACATTTCTTTTTTTAGATTCGTAAAAAGGGGCCCAGAGTTGGTCAAAATCATTTTTCGGAACTCCCCCTTCTCCCCCCCTCAAACCTCCCCCCACCGTAACTCGGAAACTAGGACACGTAGCAGCTTTTTGATTTTTTTAATACTTTTTATTTTTGAGGGGCGTTGAAATTTGTATACCCTCCCCTCCCCAACCTCCCCTAAAATTGAAAGGGCTGTAACTTCGTAACGGTTAAAGGTAGCCATAATGTGTTTGGACAAATATTATAGTAGGCGTCGAAACCTGTCCGATGGTGGTAGGGATATAGCTGAGCGGAGCGAACCTACGAGACCGAGTGGGGCGAAGGGGGGAGGTGGCGAGCGAAGCGAGCCGGCGACCTCCGTAGCGTAACGAAGGTTGAGTGGGTGAAGCGTAACTCAGGGGCGACGACAAGTAAACTTTAGGGTAACGTTTTTATACTGGGTAAAGGGCTAAGTTTTTGAAAAAGGTTTTAGATTGAATTAGGGGTTCTTAAGGGGTTTCAAAATCTTAAAAGTCCATTGGGCTTGAATTTTCGGGTCAGACCCGACTTTGGCGAATTCTTTTATTCTACCAAAGTCAACGTACAGCCGCCGTTTTTATACTGACAGGTAGCTTGTATCCTGGTTACTTTAGAAAAATTGTGACTTTTCAGAATTTCAAGATGGCGGACTTGCCATTTCCGGTTTCCGAATCCTTGTCCTGGGGTCGTTCAAGCGGTCCATCCCACTGCGGCGGGATATGAGTTTGTGTCGAATTTTAGGTGTTTAGGTCTTTGAAGAATAATTATTTACTTGACTTGATTCAAAATGGCGGCCACGTTACTTCCGGTTTCCCAAAAATTTACCGATTGAGGTCGTACAAACGATTCATCCGAATGAGGTGTATGAGTTTGTTTCGAATTTTAGGATACTTTAGGGGCTTCAAGGGTTTTTCAATGGATTAAGAGGCGCCAAACCTCACCTTTTCCCCCCTCCCTATCGTATCTCGGAAACTAAGAGACCTGTGTTGTGCTTTTTACGGATGTATATAGAGGAAGGTCGGAAAAGTTAAAAACATTTTTCAGAACTGCCCCCCTTGCCCCCCTCCCCCCCTCGATATCGTGTCTCAGAAATTAAGAGACTTGTGTTCTGTTTTTTTACGGATTCATATCGAAGAGGCTCGGAAAAGTAAAAACCATTTTTCAAAATTGCCCCCCTTCTCACCCCTTTAGGCGGCGGATCTCGAAAGTTAAGAGACTGAACATTTTTTTCAGATTCATAAAAATGGCAGAGTTGGTCAAAAACATTTTTAAAAACTCAGCAGCTTTTTGATTTTTTAGCTATTTTTATTTTAGAGGGGCGTTGAAATTTGTATACCCTCCCCTCCCCTCCCCAACCTCCCCTAAAATTAAAATGGCTGTAACTTCGGAACTGTTAGAGATAGCCATAATGTGTTTGGACAAATATTATAGTAGGCGTCGAAACCTGTCCGATGGTAGTAGAGATAAGGCTGCGTGCAGCAAAGGGGGACGATGTACTGAAATACAGCTGGTGATGGAAATATCATCACTAGATTGATTTAAAAAATCATTTCTGTGTTTGTTATTAGTTGACTAATTTATAATAGAAGTACTTAAATTAAATGTTTAGCAGTTATAACATTTGGTGAGCCACAAAAAACAGCATTTAAATAATTTGGTCGACATACAAAGATGTCGTTTACAATTAAAAAATCAGAAAGCAATCCTTGTTACACAAATAATTATACAATAACATGAGTTTGCATAATAAACATTCAGTCCGCAAAAAAACTATTTGATCAGCAAGACTTCACGATTGATCAGCAGAGAAAACATGTCTATAAGCAGTGTATTTGATTGGTATGCATGTATAAAACATGATGAGAAAAATAACTAATTGGTCCCAAAAGTCCGATTTTGGGACATGAGGAGCGTAGGCCGAAGGCCGGCGGAGCTCCGACGACATGGCTGACGGGAGATAGGGCGGCAGCTTTTTTTTTATTTACGCCCGATCCGATCCTTTCAGCGTAATTTCTATTTTTAGACAAGTAAATTATTTTTGCTACTTTTATATGCAGCTCAAAATGAATTTTTTGCTTACCCTCTGAGTGCTTACTAAAATTTTATTAAACAGGAGCAGCTCATTGCAGCTTATATAATTAATATGCTGTACTAAAATAATAACAGCCATCCAGAATGAATTAGATTGGTGATTGATTTTGGAATGTTTGCTGGCCATGAGTTGCTGATCAATTAGCTATTTCTGATCGCAGATTATATTTTTCTGCTCACAAAAATACGAATACTATGCTAACCATTTAAATAATACCCTTTTCATTATGGGAACAGGTTAGTTTTTAAATAAGGTTTTAGATTGTTTTAGGGGTTCTTAATGGGTTTCAAAATCTTTAAAGTGCTCAAATGGATTTTAATTTTTTTTATTTTTTATTCTTAAGTTTTTAACTAGAGTGTACGCGCTCCTCCTTTGTTTTTTTATTAATTTTCGACATGGGTGTCATTTTCATGGTTTTCGTGGTCGCTGATTACAGAACTGTGGTCAAAATCAAAATCCAAGATGGCGGCTGTGATAATTTTCAAATTTTTCATCATGGGAGTCCTTTTCATGGTTTTCGAGGATGCCAAAGCCGATAGTGAGGTCGAAATCAAAATCCAAGATGGCGGCTGCGATAATTTTCTAATTTTTCATCATGCGAGTCGTTGTCATGGTTTTCGAGGATGCTAAAGCCGATAGTGAGGTCAAAATCAAAATCCAAGATGGCGGCTGCGATTATTTTCTAATTTTTCGTCATGGGAGTCGTTTTCATGTTTTTCGGGGATGCTAAAGCCGATAGTGAGAGTAAAATCAAAATCCAAGATGGCGGCTGCGATTATTTATAAGTTTTCATCATGGAAGTCGTTTTCATGGTTTTCTGGGATGCTAAAGTCGATATTGAGGTTAAAATCAAAATCCAAGATGGCGACGGCAAAATTTTTCTAATTTTTCGTCATGGCAGTCGTTTTCATGGTTTTCGAGGATGCTAAAGCCGATAGTGAGGTCAAAGTAAAAATCGAAGATGGCGACTGCAAACATTTTCGATTTTATTCATCATGACTATCGTTTTTCGATGGTGCTAAAGTAAATAATACTCACATAATTTTTAAGTTTTAGTAAATTGTACAAGTTCATTCAAACAACAATAATAGGTTTTCCTAAGGCTTTCTCTAGACTTTCACTACATTTAAAAAGCTTTATCATGTGGAAACCTTTCGGGTCATTTTGAGCTTTATTTGGCACTTCACTAGAGTTTGAAAAATAAAAGACTAAAGTAATGTTTGACATTTTAACTACATTTAGGGGTTTTAAAAGTGAAACATCTACCAAGGACAAAGCACGCGAGGTGCTTGCACCTCGCGCAACACGCAAATACTAGTTTATATTATATAAAACTACAAGACCACTCACTCACTGACTGACTGACTGATTGACATGTCGTTTCTCGGGATGGGTGGGAGATGGGTCAGGGGTATGTTTTGCAATTATGTGTAGCAACACCAAGTGAGTAGAGGAAAATTATAGGGGAGATTCAAATCCAAGATGGCGGCCGGGTCCATTTCCGGTTTCGGTGGGGAAAAGACTTGGACGGGTTTCGACTCGCAGGTCCTGTAGTAGATTTGGAACGATTTAAAAAAAAAGTAAAAAAAAAAAAAAAAACAAGATGGCCGCTGCGCTGGTACGTTTTGAAATTTTCGACTTTTCTCACTCGACTTTGACGAATTGGTTCGTTCTACCGAATTCCAAAGTCGCCAATTTCGACGTTGACGAATTGTAGGTAATATTCATGGCAATCTAGAAAAATTATGACATTTTGAAAATCCAAGATGGCGGACGATGTAGCGGCCATTTTGTGAACCGTTGGAATTTTCGACTTTTTTCAAAACGATTTTTCGGGTAGTCGGCAACATCCGACGGGTTCGAGTTGTACCGAGCGGTCGTGTGTTTCATCGAGGAGTGTTGCCTGGTGCGAAATTTTTCCCCATTTCTAGGGTATTTTTCCCGATTTTCCCCAAAAACATGAAAAGTAGAAATAATGACAATTTGAATGGAGACTTTGACTAGCCGGCAACATTGGGGTCCCCTGAATGACATTTGACCATTTTGGTTCGTTTTAATTGGCAACCCCGAGAGCCATTGAATATTTTAATTTTTGGGACTTTTTGACTTTGGCGAGTTCTTTTGTTCTACCAAACTCAAAAGTTGGCAACACCGAGTTCACCGGTCGGTGGCCTATATCCTTGAGATTTCAGGAAAATTATGACTTTTCAAAAAAACAAAATGGCTGACAGTGTGGCGGCCATCTTGTAAAAACGACGAAAAATCACAATTTTCGACGCGATAAATAAGACAGCTGGCATCCCCCGACTGGATTATATTGTATGCACCGGTCGTGTATCTCGTCAAGGAGTGTTGCCTGGTGCAAAAATTTTCTCTATTTCTAGGGTATTTTTCCCGATTTTCCCCAAAAACATGAAAAGTAGAAATAACGACATTTTGAATGGAGACTTTGACTAGCCGGCAACATTAAGGTCCCCCAAATGACATTTGACCATTTTCATCACTTTCAGCTGGCAACCCCGAGAGCCATTGGGACTTGAATTTTCGGGTCAGACCCGACTTTGGCGAGTTCTTTTGTTCTACCAAACTCAAGAGTTGGCAACACCAAGAACACCGGTCGGTGGCCTATATCCTTGAGATTTTAGGAAAATTATGACTTTTCAAAAAAACAAGATGGCGGACAGTGTGGCGGCCATCTTGTAAGAACGACGAAAAATCGCAATTTTCGACGCGATAAATGGGACAGCTGGCATCCCCCGACTGAATTGTGTTGTATGAACCGGTCTTGTGTTTCATCAAGGAGTGTTGCCTGGTGCAAAAATTTTCCCCATTTTTAGGGTATTTTCCCAGATTTGCCCCAAAAACATGAAAATTAGAAATAACGACATTTCGAAAGGAGACTTTGACTAACCGGCAACATTGGGGTCCCCTAAATGACATTTGACCATTTTCATCACTTTCAGCTGGCAACCCCGAGAGCCATTGGGACTTGAATTTTAGGGTAAGACCCAACTTTGGCGAGTTCTTTTGTTCCACCAAAGTCAAGGTACAGCCACCGTTTCTTACTGACAGGTAACTTGTATCCTGGTTACTTTAGGAAAATTCTGACATTTCAGAAATTCAAGATGGCGGCCGAGCCATTTCCGGTTTCTCGATTACCACTGACTGACATAATTGTTCTCCCAGATGGTGAAGGGGGAGGGGGTATATTTTGACAGATTCGTAAACAAATAACTCCCACGAGTAGGGATAAAGTTCCAAGCCCCCCCTTTTTGCCCCTTCCCTCCCCCTCCATATCGTATCTCCGAAACTAAGAGACCCGTGTTCTGTTTTTTTACGGATTCGTATAGAGGAGGCTTGGAAAAGTAAAAACCGTTTTTCAAAATTTCCCCCTTGCCCCCCTACTCCCCCCCTTTAGGCGAATCTTGGAAGTTAGGAGACTATGAACATTTTTTTTTCAGATTCATAAAAAGGGGCCCACAGTAGGTCAAACTCATTTTTTAAAACTCCCCCCTCTCCCCCTTTAACTCCTTCCCCCCTGGTATACCACTCACTGACTGACATAATTGTTCTCCCAGATTGTGGAGGGCGACGGGGGTATATCTTGACAGATTCGTAAACAAGTTACTCTCACGAGTACGGGAAAAGAGCTAAACCTCCCCTTTTTGCCACGTTCCCCCCTCGCTATCGTTTCTCGGAAACTAAGACACCCGTGTTCTGTTTTTTTACTGATTCGTATAGAGGTGGCTCGGAAAAGTAAAAACCAATTTTCAAAACTACCCCCTCTCCCCCCCTTCACCCGTCCCATCATTTTATCTCAGAAGGTAGGACAAGTAGCAGCTTTTTGATTTTTATTACTGTTCTTTATTATTGAGTGGCGTTGAAATTTATATTCCTTCCCCATCCCTCCCCAACCTCCCCTAAAATTGTAAGGGCTGTAACTTCGTAACGGTTTGAGACAGCCATTATGTTTGAACAAATATTATGGTAGGCGTCGAAACCTGTCCGGTGGTGGTAGGGATAAAGTCACGATAGCTTTCCGGTGGTAGGTAGGTCTTGAGTGGAGCGAACCTGAGAGAACGAGTACAGCGCAGGGGGGAGGTGGCGAGCGAAGCGAGCCGGCGACCTCCGTAACGTAACCAAGGTTGAGTGGATGAAGCGTAACTCAAAGGCAACGCGCGATGACAAGCAAACTTTAGGGTCACGTTTTTTTTTTATGGGGAAAGGTCAGAGTTTTTAAATAAAGTTTTAGATTGTATTAGGGGGGTCTTAAGGGGTTTCAAAATCTTTAAAGTGCTGTAATGGATTTTTAAATTCTTTTAAGGGTCTGTTACGGAACGGGCGCGAGAGAAAATTAGGTATTGAAGCTCTACTCACGCAGCAGTAGACGCGCTCGCCCCACTCACACACGCATCAATGTATGCACAGTGATTCGAGCGACAGTAAGCGCGTAACACAATAATATTTTGTTGTTATTTTTATTATTGCATAAACTTAGTATGAAGGATGGGAGATGGGTTGGTTTATTGTATGACGTAGTGCAAAAACTTTCCCCATTTCTAGGGTATTCTCCCAGATTTTACCCAAAAACATGAAAAGTAGAAATATTGTCATTTTGAATGGAGACTTTGACTAGCCGGCAACATTGGGGTCCCCCAAATGACATTTGACCATTTTGATTACTTTCAGGTGGCAACCCCGAGAACCATTGGGGCTTGAATTTTCGGGTAAGACCCGACTTTGGCGAGTTCTTTTGTTCTACCAAAGTCAACGTACAGACACCGTTTTTTTACTGACAGGTAGTTTATATCCAGGTTACTTCAGAAAAATTGTGACATTTCAGAAAATCAAGATGGCGGCCGTGCCATTTCCGGTTTCTCGATTACCGCTGACTGACATAATTGTTCTCCTAGATGGTAGAAGGGGACGGGGGTATATTACGACAGATTCGTCAATAAGTAACTGCCACGAGTAGGGATAAAGTGCCAAACCCCCCCTTTTTGCCCCTCTCCCTATCGTATCTCGGAAACTAAGAGACCCGTGTGCTGTTTTTTTACGGATTCGTATAGCGGAGGCTCGGAAAAATAAAAACCATTTTTCAAAATTTCCCCCGTTGCCCCCCCTCCCCCCCCTTCAGGCTGATCACGGAAGTTAAGAGACTTTGAACATTTTTTTTTTCAGATTCACAAAAAAGGGCCCATAGTTGGTCAAAAGCATTTTTCAAAACTGCCCTCTTTCCCCCCCTTCAACCCTCCCCCAACCTTATCTCGGAAACGAGGACACGTAGCAGCTTTTTGTTTCTGTTTACTATTTTTTATTTTTGGGGGGCGTTGAAATTTGTCCCCCCTCCCCAACCTTCCCTAAAATTGAAAGGGCTGTAACTTCATAACGGTTAAAGATAGCCATAATGTGTTTGAACAAATATTATAGTAGGCGTCGGAACCTGTCCGGTGTTGGTAGGGATATGGCTGATTGGATCGTATCTCCGGGGCGACGACAAGTAAACTTTCTTTCTTCGTATTCATAATTAAGGGGTTTCAAAATCTTGAAAGTCCAGTGGGGCTTGAATTTTCGGGTCAGACCCGACTTTGGCGAATTCTTTTGTTGTACCAAAGTCAACGTACAGCCACCGTTTTTTTACTGACAGGTAGCTTGAATCCTGTTTACTTTTCTACTACTACTGTTTACTTTTCTACTAATAATTCAAGATGGCGGACGTGCCATTTCCGGTTTCTTGATTACCACTGACTGACACAATTGGTTTACTAGATGGTTGAGGAGGAGAGTGGTATATTTTGACAGATTCGTAAACAACTAACTCCCACGTGTAGGGATAAAGTGCCAAAGCCCCCTTTTGCCCGCTCCCCCCCTTCCCTAAAGTATCTCGGAAACGAAGAGACCCGTGTTCTGTTTTTTTTTACGGATTCGCATAGAAAACTCGGAAAAGTATAAACCATTTTTCAAAATTGCTCCGCTTGCCCCCTTCTCCCCCCCGTTAGGCAGAAATCAGAAGTTAAGGAACTTTGAATATTTTTTTTCAGGTTCATAAAAAGGGGCCAAGAGTTGGTCACAATCAATTTTCAAAACTCCACCTCTCCCCCCCGTTCAACCCTCCCAGCCCTCGCATAACACTCACGGACTGACATAATCATTCTCCCAGATGTGGGAGGGTGAGGGGGGTATATTTTATACAGGTTCGTAAACAAGTAACTCTCACGAGTAGGATAAAAGTGCTAACCTCCCCGTTTTAGACCCCTTCTGCCCGCTCCCTATCGTATCTCGGAAACTAAGAGACCCGTGTTCTGTTTTTTTACAGATTCGTATAGAGGGGGCTGGGAAAAGTAAAAACCTATTTTCAAAATTGCCCCCCTTCTCCCCTCCTTTAGGCGGATCTCGGAAGTTAAGTGACTTTGAACATTTTTTTCGATTCATAAAATCGTTCCCAGAGTTGGTCAAAATCATTTTTCAAAACTACCCCCTCTCCCCCCTTCATCCCTCCCCCCATCATATCTCTGAAACTAGGACATGTAGCAGCTTTTTGATTTTTACTACTAATCTTTATTATTTTGAGGGGCGTTGAAATTTGTTACCCTCCCGTCCTCTCCCCAACCTCCCATAAATTAAAAGGGCTGTAACTACGTAACGGTTAGAGATAGCCATTATGTGTTTGAACAAATATTATAGTAGGCATCGAAACCTGTCCTGTGGTGGTAGAGGAAAGGGGGGAGGTGGAGAGCGAAGCGAGCCGGCGACCTCCGTAGCGTAACAAAGGTTGAGTGTAACTCAGGGGCGACGACAAGCAAACCTTGGGGTAATGTTTTTTTTTTAAGAAAGGAATTGAATGTTAGCAATTATAAAATTTGGAGAGCCACAAAAAAACAGCATTTAAATAATTTGGTCGACATACAAAGATTACGTTTGCAATTTAAAAAATCAGGCAGCAATCCTTACGCCCGATCAGATCATCTGTTCAGCGTAATTTCTATCAGAAATCAGAAAGCTTTATTTGTGAACATAGGTCAAGTTACACATAGTGTGAGATGTTATAAATAGGTAGATCCTCCATGTTTTGCCCAGAGGCGTACAAATATAATTGATTAAGTTAATAGTTAATAACAATTGGTGAAATTATGTCAACTTTCACGTCAAAGACAAAAAAAAATATATACAATCAATTTCTCAATAAATGTCAAATGGTTAAGTTACATGTCATAATAATTAATAATGATACTGTCGAACAATATTCAAGGTCATTAAAACAGGTCAGGTAGGGTGTTATAAGGCAGTAATTATAGAATTGTCGTCGAAATAGTCCCTTAATGAGTAATAGCATTTATTAGTCAAAATTCTAAATAGTTCTTTTTTGAATTTGTCCAGATTTAACATTTTAATTTTTTCGGGTAGCTTATTAAATATTTTTTTGGCCCTACGGAATGTGCTTTTATTCATTAGTGTAGTTTTGCCGTAGGTCTTACTTACTTACTACTTATTTTTATCGCGTAATTTTTCTATTTTTAGACAAGTAAATTATTTTTGCTACTTTTATATGCAGCTCAAAATTAATTTTTTTGATTACCTTCTGCGTGCTTACCAAAATTGTATTAAACAGGAGCAGCTCATTGCAGCTTAAATAATTAATATGCTGTACAAAAATAATTACAGCCATCCAGAATGACATAAATTGGTGATTGATTTTGGAATGTTTGCTGGCCATGAGTTGCTGATCAATTACCTATTTCTGCTCACAGATTATATTTTTCTGCTCACAAAAATACGAATACTATGCTAACCATATAAATAACACCCTTTTCTAATGGGGGACAGGTCAGTTTTTAAATAAGGTTTTAGATTGTATTAGGGGTTCTTAAGGGGTTTCAAAATCAAAGTGCTGAAATGGATCTTAATTTTTTTTATTGGGATTTCACAAACTAAGTCGATAATAGGTCAACATCAAAGTTTTTATCTAGAGTGTACGCGCTCCTGCTTTGTTTTTTATTTATTTTAGACATGGGTGTCATTTTCATGGTTTTCGTGGTCGCTGATTACAGAACTGGGGTCAAAATAAAAATCCAAGATGGCGGCTGTGATAATTTTCTAATTTTTCATCATGGGAGTCGTTTTCATGGTTTTCGAGGATGCCAAAGCCGATTGTGAGGTCGAAATCAAAATCCAAGATGGCGGCTGCGATAATTTTTGTAATTTTTCAGCATGCCACTCGTTGTCATGGTTTTCGAGGATGCTAAAGTCGATAGTGAGGTCAAAATCAAAATTCAAGATGGCGGCTGCGATTATTTTCTAATTTTTCGTCATGGGAGTCGTTTTCATGTTTTTCGGGGATGCTAAAGCCGATAGTGAGAGTAAAATCAAAATCCAAGATGGCGGCTGCGATTATTTATAAGTTTTCATCATGGAAGTCGTTTTCACGGTTTTCTGGGATGCTAAAGCCGATAGTGAGGTCAAAATCCAAATCCAAGATGTCGACTGCTATAACTTTCTAATTTTTCATCATGGGAGTCGTTTTCATGGTTTTCGAGGATGCTAAAGCCGATAGTGAGGTCCAAATCAAAACCCAATATGGCGTATTCGATCATTTTATAAGTTTTCATCATGGGAGTCGTTTCATGGTTTTCGAGGATTCTAAAGCCGATAGTGAGGTCAACATCACAATACAAGATGGCGACTGCAAAAATTATCGTATTTTTCATCATGAGTATCGTTTTTCAATGGTGTTATAGATACACTCACATTATTTTTAAGTTTTAGTTAATTGTACAAGTTCATTCAAGCAACAATAATACGTTTTCCTAAGGCTTTCTCTCGACTTTTACTACATTTAAAAGCTTAATCAAGTGGAAACCTTTCAAGTCCTTTTGGGCTTTATTTGGCATTTCACTAGAGTTTGAAAAGTGAAAGACTATAAGGTTATGTTTGACATTTTTACTAATGGGTTTTAAAAGTGAAACATCTACCAAGGACAAAGCACGCGAGGTGCTTGCACCTCGCGCAACACGCAAATACTAGTTTATATTATATAAAACTACAAGACCACTCACTCACTGACTGACTGATTGACATGTCGTTTCTCGGAATGGGTGGGAGATGGGTCAGGGGTATGTTTTGCGATTATGTGCAACTCCATTATGTGAGTAGAGGAAAATTATAGGGGAGATTCAAATCCAAGATGGCGGCCGGGTCCACTTCCGGTTTCGGTGGGGAAAAGACTTGGACGGGTTTTGACTCACAGGCCCTATAGTAGATTTGGAATGATTTGAAAAAAAAGTAAAAAAAAAAAAAAAAACAAGATGGCGGCTGCGCCAGGACGTTTTGAAATTTTCGACTTTTCTCACTCGACTTTGACGAGTTGTTTCGTTCTATCGATTTCCAAAGTTGCCAATTTTGACGTTGATGAATTGTAGGTAATATCCATGGCAATCTAGAAAAATTATGACATTTTGAAAATCCAAGATGGCGGACGATGTAGCGGCCATTTTGTGAACCGTTGGAATTTTCGACTTTTTTCAAAACGATTTTTCGGGTAGTCGGCAACATCCGACGGGTTCGAGTTGTACCGAGCGGTCGTGTGTTTCATCGATGAGTGTTGCCTGGTGCAAAAATTTTCCCCATTTCTAGGGTATTTTTCCCGATTTTCCCCAAAAACATGAAAAGTAGAAATAACGATATTTTGAATAGAGACTTTGACCAGCCGGTATTATTGAGGTCCCCCAAATGACATTTGACCATTTTGGTTCGTTTTAATTGGCAACCCCGAGAGCCATTGAATATTTTCATTTTTGGGACTTTTTGACTTTGGCGAGTTCTTTTGTTCTACCAAACTCAAAAGTTGGCAACACCGAGTTCACCGGTCGGTGGCCTATATCCTTGAGATTTTGGGAAAATTATGACTTTTCAAAAAAACAAGATGGCGGACAGTGCAGCGGCCATCTTGTAAAAACGACGAAAAATCCCAATTTTCGACGCGATAAATGGGACAGCTGGCATCCCCCGACTGGATTGTGTTGTATGAACCGGTCGTGTGTTTTGTCAAGGAGTGTTGCCTGGTGCAAAAATTTTCCCCATTTCTAGGGTATTTTTCCCGATTTTCCCCAAAAACATGAAAAGTAGAAATAACGACAATTCAATAGGAGACTTTGACTTGCCGGTAACATTGGGGTCCCCTGAATGACATTTGACCATTTTCATCACTTTCAGCTGGCAACCCCGAGAGCCATTGGGGCTTGAATTTTCGGGTCAGACCCGACTTTGGCGAGTTCTTTTGTTCTACCAAACTCAAAAGTTGGCAACACCGAGTTCACCGGTCGGTGGCCTATATCCTTGAGATTTCAGGAAAATTATGACTTTTCAAAAAAACAAGATGGCGGACAGTGCAGCGGCCATCTTGCAAAAACGACGAAAAATCCCAATTTTCAACGCGATAAATGGGACAGCTGGCATCCCCCGACTGGATTGTGTTGTATGAACCGGTCGTGTGTTTTGTCGAGGAGTGTTGCCTGGTGCAAAAATTTTCCCCATTTCTAGGGTATTTTTCCCGATTTTCCCCAAAAACATGAAAAGTAGAAATAACAACAATTCAATAGAAAACTTTAACTAGCCGGCAACATTGGGGTCCCCCAAATGACATTTGACTATTTTCATCACTTTCAGCTGGCAACCCCGAGAGCCATTAGGGCTTGAATTTTTGGGTCAGACCCGACTTTGGCGAGTTCTTTTGTTCTACCAAACTCAAAAGTTGGTAACACCAAGTACACCGGTCGGTGGCCTATATCCTTGAGATTTCAGGAAAATTATGACTTTTCAAAAAAACAAAATGGCGGACAGTGTGGCGGCCATCTTGTAAAAACGACGAAAAATTATAATTTTCGACGCGATAAATGGGACAGCTGGCATCCCCCGACTGGATTGTGTTGTATGAACTGGTTGTGTGTTTTGTCAAGGAGTGTTGCCTGGTGCAAAAAAAAATCCCCATTCTTAGAGTATTTTCCCAGATTTTCCCCAAAATCATGAAAAGTAGAAATAACGACATTTTGAATGAAGACTTTGACTAGCCGGCAACATTGGGGTCTCCCAAATGACATTTGACCATTTTCATCACTTTCACCTGGCAACACCGAGAGCCATTGGGGCTTGAATTTTCGGGTAAGACCTGACTTTGGCGAGTTCTTTTGTTCTACCAATGTCAACGTACAGCCACCGTTTTTTTACTGACAGGTAGCTTGTATCCTGGTTACTTTAGAAAAATTATGACATTTCAGAAAATCAAGATGGCGGACTTACCATTTCCGGTTTCTCGATTACTACTGACTGACATAATTGTTCTCCCAGATGGTGGAGGGGGGAGGGGGTATATTTTGATAGATTCGTAAACAAGTAACTCTCGCAAATAGGGGAAAAATTCCAGACCCCTCCTTTTCACCCCCTTCCCCCCCTTCCCTATAGTATCTCGGAAACGAAGAGACCAGTGTTCTGTTTTAATACGGATTCGTATAGAAGACGCTTGGAAAAGTAAAAACCTATTTTAAAAATTGCCCCCCTTGCCCCCTACTCCACCCCCTTCAGGCGGATCTCGGAAGTTAAGAGACTTTGAACATTTTTTTTTTCAGATTCGTAAAAAGGGGCCCAGAGTTGGTCAAAATCATTTTTCAGAACTCCCCCCTCTCCCCCCGTTCACCCCTACCGCCATTTTATCTCGAAAAGCAGGACACGTAGCAGCTTTTTGATTTTTACTACTGTTCTTTATTATTAAGGGGCGTTGAAATTTGTATACCCTGCCCTCTCCAACCTCCCCTAAAATTGAAAGGGCTGTAACTTGGTATCGGTTAAAAATAGCCATAATGTGTTTGAACAAATACTGTATTAGGCGTCGGAACCTGTCCGGTGGTGTTAGGGATATGGCTGAGCGGAGTGAACCTGCGGGACCGAGTGGGGCGAAGGGGGGAGGTGGCGAGCGAAGCGAGCCGGCGACCTCCGTAGCGTAACGAAGGTTGAGTGGGTGAAGCGTAGCTCAGGGGCGACGACAAGTAAACTTTAGGGTAACGTTTTTATAGTGGGTAAAGATTGAATTAGGGGTTCATAAGGGGTTTCAAAATCTTTAAAGTCAATTGGGCTTGAATTTTCAGGTCAGACCCGACTTTGGCGAGTTCTTTTATTCTACCAAAGTCAACGTACAGCCACCGTTTTTATACTGACAGGTAGCTTGTATCCTGGTTACTTTAGAAAAATTGTGACATTTCAGGAAATCAAGATGGCGGCCTTGCCATTTCCGGCTTCTCGATTACCACTGACTGACATAATTGTTCTCCCAGATGGTGGAGGGGGAAGGGGGTATATTTTGATAGATTCGTAAACAAGTTACTCTCGCAAGTAGGGGAAAACTGCCAAACCCCTCCTTTTTACCCCTCTTCCCCCCCTTCTCTATCGTATCTCGGAAACTAAAAGACCAGTGTTCTGTTTTGATACGGATTCGTATAGAGGACGCTTGAAAAAGTAAAAACAGTTTTTCAAAATTGCCCCCTTGTCCTATACTCCACCCCCTTCAGGCGGATCTCGGAAGTAAAGAGACTCTGAACATTTTTTTTTTAGACTCGTAAAAAGAGGCCGAGAGTAGGTCAAAATCATTTTTCAAACATCCCCCTTTCCCCCCCCCCTCGTATCTCGGAAACTAGGACACGTAGCAGCTTTTTGGTTTTACTACTATTCTTTATTATTGAAGGTCGTTGAAATTTGTGTACCCTCCCCTCCCCTCCCCAACCTCCCCTAAAATTGAAAGGGCTGTAACTTCGTAACGGTTAAAGATAGCCATAACGTGTTTGAACAAATATTATAGTTGGCGTCGAAACCTTTCCGGTGGTGGTAGGGATATGGCTGAGCGGAGAGAACCTGCGAGACCGAGTGGGGCGATGGGGGCATGTGGCGAGCGAAGCGAGCCGGCGACCTCTGTAGCGTAACGTAGGTTGAGTGGGTGAAGCGTAACTCATGGGCGACGACAAGTAAACTTTAGTGTAACGTTTTTATAGTGGGTAAAGGGCTAAGTTTTTAAAAAAGGTTTTAGATTGAATTAGGGGTTCTTAAGGGGTTTCAAAATCTTAAAAGTCCATTGGGCTTGAATTTTCGGGTTAGACCCGACTTTGGCGAGTTCTTTTGTTTTACCAAAGTCAACGTCCAGCCACCGTTTTTATACTGACAGGTAGCTTGTATCATGTATACTTTAGAAAAATTGTGATATATCAGAATTTCAAGATGGCGGCCGTCCCATTTCCGATTTCCGAATCCTTGTCCTGGGGTCCTTCAAGCGGTCCATCCCACTGCGGCGGGATATGAGTTTGTGTCGAATTTTGGGTTCTTAGGTCTTTGAAGAATAATTATTTACTTGACTGACGGCTGTGATTCAAAATGGCGGACCCAATACTTCCGGTTTCCCAAAAATCTACCGATTGAGGTCGTTAAAACGATTCATCCGACTGAGGTGTATGAGTTTGTTTCGAATTTTAGGATATTTTAGGGGCTTGAAGGGTTTTTCACTGGATTAAGAGGCGCAAAACCCAAACCGAACCACCTTTTTCCCCCCTCCCTATCATATCTCGGAATCTAAGAGATCCGTGTTATGTTTTTTTATGATGTATATAGAGAAAGCTCGGAAAAGTGAAAAACATTTTTCAGAATTGCCCCATTGCCCCCCTCCCCCCCCTCGATATCGTATCTCAGAAATTAAGAGACCCGTGTTCTGTTTTTTTACGGATTCGTATAGAGAAGGCTCGGAAAACTAAAAACCTTTTTTCAAAATTGCCCCCCTTCTCCCCCCTTTAGGCGACGGATCTCGAAAGTTAAGAGACTGAACATTTTTTTTCAGATTCATAAAAAGGGGCCCAGAGTCTAAATAATTTTTAAAAACTCCCCCCTTCAACCCTCTCCCCATCGTGTCTCGGAAACTAGGACACGTAGCAGCTTCTTGATTTTTACTATTATTCTTTATTATTGAGGGCCGTTGAAATTTGTATACCCTCCCCTCCCAACCTACCCTAAAATTAAAATAGCTGTAACTGCGGAACTGTTAGAGATTATGTGTTTGAACAAATATTATAGTAGGCGTCGAATCCTGTCCGGTGGTAGTAGAGATAAGGCTGAGTGCAGCAAAGTGGGGAATTGGCGAGCGAACCGAGCCGGCGAGTTTTTTTTTTTAAAGAAAGTAATTAAATGTTTAGCAATTATAAAATTTGGTGAGCCACAAAAAAACAGCATTTAAATAATTTGGTCGACATACAAAGATTTCGTTTACAATTAAAAAATCAGACAGCAATCCTTGTTCCACAAATAATTTTACAATAACATGAGTTTGCATAATAAACATTCAGTCCGCAAAAAAACTATTTGATCAGCAAGATTTCATGATTGATCAGCAGAGAAAACATGTCTATAAGCAGTATATTTGATTGGTTTGCATATATAAAACATGGTGACCAAAATAACTAATTGGTCCCAAAAGTCCGATTTTGGGACATGAGGAGCGTAGGCCGAAGGCCGGCGGAGCCCCGACGACATGGCTGACGGGAGATAGGGCGGCAGCTTTTTTTTATTTACGCCCGATCCGATCATCTGTTCAGCGTAATTTCTATTTTTAGACAAGTAAATTATTTTTGCTACTTTTATATGCAGCTCAAACTGAATTTTTTTGCTTACCCTCTGAGTGCTTACTAAAATTTTATTAAACAGGAGCAGCTCATTGCAGCTTATATAATTAATATGCTGTACAAAAATAATAACAGCCATCCAGAATGAATTAGATTGGTGATTGATTTTGGAATGTTTGCTGGCCATGAGTTGCTGATCAATTAGCTATTTCTGCTCGCAGATTATATTTTTCTGCTCACAAAAATACGAATACTATGCTAACCATTTAAATAAGACCCTTTTCATAATGGGAACAGGTTAGTTTTTAAATAAGGTTTTAGATTGTTTTAGGGGTTTCAAAATCTCTAAAGTGCTCAAATGGATTTTAAAATTATTTATTTTATTTTATTGTGATTTTCACAAACAAAGTCAATAATAGGTCAACATCAAAGTTTTTAACTAGAGTGTACGCGCTCCTCCTTTGTTTTTTATTTATTTTCGACATGGGTGTCATTTTCATGGTTTTCGTGGTCGCTGATTACAGAACTGGGGTCAAAATCAAAATCCAAGATGGCGGCTGTGATAATTTGCAAATTTTTCATCATGGGAGTCGTTTTCATGGTTTTCGAGGATGCCAACGCCGATAGTGAGGTCGAAATCAAAATCAAAGATGGCAGCTGCGATAATTTTCTAATTTTTCATCATGCGAGTCATTGTCTTGGTTTTCGAGAATGCTAAAGCCGATAGTGAGGTCAAAATCAAAATCCAAGATAGCGGCTGCGATTATTTTCTAATTTTTCGTCATGGGAGTCGTTTTCATGTTTTTCGGGGATGCTAAAGCCGATAGTGAGAGTAAAATCAAAATCCAAGATGGCGGCTGCGATTATTTATAAGTTTTCATCATGGAAGTCGTTTTCATGGTTTTCTGGGATGCTAAAGCCGAAATTGAGGTTAAAATCAAAATCCAAGATGGCGACGGCAAAAATTTTCTAATTATTTGTCATGGGAGTCGTTTTCATGGTTTTCGAGGTTTCTAAAGCCGATAGTGAGGTCAACATCAAAATCCAAGATGGCGGCTACAATAATTTTCTAATTTTTCATCATGGGAGTCGTTTTCATGGTTTTCGGGGATGCTAAAGCCGTTAGTGAGGTTAAAATCAAAATCCAAGACGGTGACTGCAAAAATTAACGATTTTTTTCATCATGAGTATCGTTTTTCGATGGTGCTAAAGTACATAATACTCACATCATTTTTAAGTTTTAGAGTTCATTCAAACAACAATAATAGGTTTTCCTAGGCTTTCTCTGGACTTTTGCTACATTTAAAAGCTTAATCAAGTGGAAACCTTTCGGGTTCTTTTGGGCTTTATTTGGCATTTCACTAGACTTTGAAAGTGAAAGACTATAAGGTTATGTTTGACATTTTTACTAATGGGTTTTAAAAGTGAAACATCTACCAAGGACAAAGCACGCGAGGTGCTTGCACCTCGCGCAACACGCAAATACTAGTTTATTTATATTATATAAAACTACAAAGCCACTCACTCACTCACTGATTGACATGTCGTTTCTCGGAATGGGTGGGAGATGGGTCAGGGGTATGTTTTGCAATTATGTGTAGCAACACCAAGTGAGTAGAGGAAAATTATAGAGGAGATTCAAATCCAAGATGGCGGCCGGGTCCACTTCCGGTTTCGGTGGGGAAAAGACTTGGACGAATTTCGACTAGCAGGTCCTATAGTAGATGTAGAATGATTTCAAAAAAAAGTAAAAAAAAAAAAAAAAACAAGATGGCGGCTGCGCCAAGACGTTTTGAAATTTTCGACTTTTCTCACTCGACTTTGACGAATTGGTTCGTTCTACCGAATTCCAAAGTCGCCAATTTCGACGTTGACGAATTGTAGGTAATATCCATGGCAATCTAGAAAAATTATGACATTTTGAAAATCCAAGATGGCGGACGATGTAGCGGCCATTTTGTGAACCGTTGGAATTTTAGACTTTTTTCAAAACGATTTTTCGGGTAGTCGGCAACATCCGACGCGTTCGAGTTGTACCGAGCGGTCGTGTGTTTCATCGAGGAGTGTTGCCTGGTGCGAAATTTTTCCCCATTTCTAGGGTATTTTTCCCGATTTTCCCCAAAAACATGAAAAGTAGAAATATTGACATTTTGAATGGAGACTTTGACTAGCCGGCAACATTGGGGTCCCGCGAATGACATTTGACCATTTTGGTTCGTTTTAATTGGCAACCCCGAGAGCCATTGAATATTTTAATTTTTGGGACTTTTTGACTTTGGCGAGTTCTTTTGTTCTACCAAACTCAAAAGTTAGCAACACCGAGTTCACCGGTCGGTGGCCTATATCCTTGAGATTTCAGGAAAATTATGACTTTTCAAAAAAACAAGATGGCGGACAGTGTGGTGGCCATCTTGTAAAAACGACGAAAAATCCCAATTTTCGACGCGATAAATGGGACAGCTGGCATCCCCCGACTGGATTGTGTTGTATGAACCGGTCGTGTGTTTCGTCGAGGAGTGTTGCCTGATGCAAAAAAAAATCCCATTTCTAGGGTATTTTTCCCGATTTTCCCCAAAAACATGAAAAGTAGAAATAACGACAATTCAATAGGAAACTTTGACTAGCCGGCAATATTGGGGTCCCCCGAATGACATTTGACCATTTTCATCACTTTCAACTGGCAACCCCGAGAGCCATTGGGGCTTGAATTTTCGGGTCAGACCCGACTTTGGCGAGTTCTTTTGTTTTACCAAACTCAAAAGTTGGCAACATCAAGTACACCGGTCCGAGGCCTATATCCTTGAGATTTCAGGAAAATTATGACTTTTCAAAAAAACAAAATGGCGGACGGTGTGGCGGCCATCTTGTAAAAACGACGAAAAATCCCAATTTTCGACAGGATAAATGGGACAGCTGGCATCCCCAGACTGGATTGTGTTGTATGAACCGTTCGTGTGTTTTGTCGAGGAGTATTGCCTGGTGCAAAAATTTTCCCCATTTCTAGGGTATTTTTCCCGATTTTCCCCAAATACATGAAAAGTAGAAGTAATGACATTTTGAATAGAGACTTTGACTAGCCGGCAACATTGGGGTCCCCCAAATGACATTTGACCATTTTCATCACTTTCAGCTGGCAACCCCGAGAGCCATTGGGGCTTGAATTTTCAGGTAAGACCCGACTTTGGCGAGTTCCTTTGTTCTACCAATGTCAACGTACAGCCACCGTTTTTTTACTGACAGGTAGCTTGTATCCTGGTTACTTTAGGAAAATTGTGACGTTTCAGAAAATCAAGATGGCGGCCGTGCCATTTCCGGTTTCTCGATTACCACTGACTGACATAATTGTTCTCTCAGATGGTGAAGGGGGAGGGGGGTATATTTTGACAGATTCGTAAACAAGTAACTCTCACGAGTAGGGAAAAAGTGCCAAACCCCCCCCTTTTTGCTCCCCTCCCTCCACTCCCTATAGTATCTCGGAAACGAAGAGACCAGTGTTCTGTTTTAATACGGATTCGTATAGAAGACGCTTGGAAAAGTAAAAACCTATTTTAAAAATTGCCCCCCTTGCCCCCTACTCCACCCCCTTCAGGCGGATCTCGGAAGTTAAGAGACTTTGAACATTTTTTTTTTCAGATTCGTAAAAAGGGGCCCAGAGTTGGTCAAAATCATTTTTCAGAACTCCCCCCTCTCCCCCCTTCACCCCTACCGCCATTTTATCTCGAAAAGCAGGACACGTAGCAGCTTTTTGATTTTTACTACTGTTCTTTATTATTAAGGGGCGTTGAAATTTGTATACCCTGCCCTCCCCAACCTCCCCTAAAATTGAAAGGGCTGTAACTTCGTAACGGTTAAAGATAGTAACAATGTGTTTGAACAAATACTATAGTAGGCGTCGAAACCTGTCCGGTGGTGGTAGGGATATGGCTGAGCGGAGCGAACCTGTCGGACCGATTGGGGCGAAGCGTAACGAAGGTTGAGTGGGTGAAGCGTAACTCAGGGCCGACGACAAGTAAACTTTAGGGTAACGTTTTAATAGTGTGTAAAGATTTAATTAGGGGTTCATAAGGGGTTTCAAAATCTTTAAAGTCCATTGGGCTTGAATTTTCAGGTCAGACCTGACGTTGGCGAGTTCTTTTGTTCTACCAAAGTCAACGTACAGCCACCGTTTTTATAATGACAGGTAGCTTGTATCCTGGTTACTTTAGAAAAATTGCGACATTTCAGGAAATCAAGATGGCGGCCTTGCCATTTCCGGTTTCTCGATTACCACTGACTGACATAATTGTTCTCCCAGATGGTGGAGGGGGAAGGGGGTATATTTTGATAGATTCGGAAACAAGTAACTCTCGCGAATAGGGGAAAAATGCCAGACCCCTCCTTTTCACCCCCTTCCCCCCCTTTCCTATAGTATCTCAGAAACAAAGAGACCAGTGTTCTGTTTTGATACGGATTCGTATAGAGGACGCTTGGAAAAGTAAAAACCATTTTTCAAAATTGCCCCCCTTGCCCCCTACTCTATCCCCTTCAGGCGCATCTCGGAAGTTAAGAGATTTTGAATATTTTTTTTTTCAGATTCGTAAAAAGTGCCCCAGAGTTGGTCAAAATCATTTTTCAGAACACCCCCCTCTCCCCCCTTCAAACCTCCCCCTACCGTATCTCGGAAACTAGGACACGTAGCAGCTTTTTGATTTTCTTATTCCTTTTTATTTTTGAGCTGCGTTGAAATTTGTATACCCTCCCCTCCCCAACCTCCCTTAAAATTGAAAGGGCTGTTACTTCGTAACGGTTAGAGATAACCATTATGTGTTTGAACAAATATTATAGTAGCCGTCAAAACCTGTCCGGTGGTGGTAGGGATATGGCTGAGCGGAGCGAACCTGCCGGACCGAGTGGGGCGAAGGGGGGAGGTGGCGAGCGAAGCGAGCCGGCGACCTCCGTAGCGTAACGAAGGTTGAGTGGGTGAAGCGTAACTCAGGGGCGACGACAAGTAAACTTTAGGGTAACGTTTTAATAGTGGGTAAAGATTGAATTAGGGGTTCATAAGGGGTTTCAAAATCTTTAAAGTCCATTGGGCTTGAATTTTCGGGTCAGACCCGACTTTGTCGAGTTCTTTTGGTCTACCAAAGTCAACGAACAGCCACCGTTTTTATACTGACAGGTAGCTTGTATCCTGGTTACATTAGAAAAATTGTGACATTTCAGAATTTCAAGATGGCGGCCGTGCCATTTCCGGTTTCCGAAACCTTGTCCTGGGGTCGTTCAAGCGGTCCATCCCACTGCGGCGGGATATAAGTTTGTGTCAAATTTTGGTTTTTAGGTCTTTGCAGAATAATTATTTTCTTGGCTGACGGCTGTGATTCAAAATGGCGGCCACGTTACTTCCGGTTTCCCAAAAATTTACCGATTGAGGTCGTTCAAACGATTCATCCGACTGAGGTGTATGAGTTTGTTTCGAATTTTAGGATATTTTAGGGGCTTGAAGGGTTTTTCACTGAATTAAGAAGCGCCAAACCCCACCTTTTTCCCCCCTGCCTATCATAGCTCGTAAACTAAGAGACCCGTGTTGTGTTTTTTACGAATGCATATAGAGGAAGCTCGGAAAAGTAAAAAACATTTTTCAGAATTGCCCCCCTTGAGAAGTTAAGAGACTGAACATTTTTTTTTCAGATTCATAAAAAGGGGCCCAGAGTTGGTCAAAATAATTTTGTAAAACTCATAGCAGCTTTTTGATTTTTTAACTATTTTTATTTTAGAGGGGCGTTGAAATTTCTATACCCTCCCCTCCACTCCCCTCCCCAACCTCCCATTAAATTAAAATGGCTGTAACTTCGGAACTGTTAGAGATAGCCATTATGTGTTTGAACAAATATTATAGTAGGCGTCGAATCCTGTCCGGTGGTAGTAGAGATAAGGCTGAGTGCAGCAAAGGGGGCGGTGGCGAGCGATCCGAACCGGCGACCTCCGTAGCGTAACGACGGTTGAGTGATTGAAGCGTAAGTCAGGAAGGGGTCCGCAAGGGCTGATGCCTGCCGGGGCTGCGGGACTATTCGAAAGAGATACCGTGGCCCCGGAACACAAAGGGCGATGAAGGAACATGGATGGGTTTTAGTCAGTAAAAGTCTGACACTCCCTCCTGCTCAGCCCAGAGCGGGAGGAATCATTTGATGATTTCCCATCCGAAAAAAAAAAAAAAAAAGGGGCGACGACAAGCAAACTTTAGGTTAGGTAACTTTTTTGTTTAAAGAAAGTAATTAAATGTTTAGCAATTATAAAATTTGGTGATCCAGAAAAAAAAATCATTTAAATAATTTGGTCGACATACAAAGATGTCATTTACATTTAAAAAATCAGGCAGCAATCATTGTTCCACAAATAATTTTACAATAACATGAGTTTGCATAATAAACATTCAGTCCGCAAAAAAACTACTTGATCAGCAAGATTTCATGATTGATCAGCAGAGAAAACATGTCTATAAGCAGTATATTTGATTGGTATGCATATAATTATAAAACATGGTGAGCAAAATAACTAATTGGTCCCAAAAGTCCGATTTTGGGACATGAGGAGCGTAGGCCGAAGGCCGGCGGAGCTCCGACGACATGGCTGACGGGAGATAGGGCGGCAGCTTTTTTTTTATTTACGCCCGATCCGATCATCTGTTCAGCGTAATTTCTATTTTTAGACATGTAAATTATTTTTGCTACTTTTATATGCAGCTCACAATGAATTTTTTTGCTTACCCTCTGAGTACTTACCAAAATTTTATTAAACAGGAGCAGCTCATTGCAGCTTATATAATTAATATGCTGTACAAAAATAATTACAGCCATCCCGAATGACATAAATTGGTGATTGATTTTAGAATGTTTGCTGGTCATGAGTTGCTGATCAATTTGCTATTTCTGCTCATAGATTATATTTTTCTGCTCACAAAAATACGAATACTATGCTAACCATTTAAATAACACCCTATTCTTAATGGGAACAGGTCAGTTTTCAAATAAGGTTTTAGATTGTATTAGGGGTTCTTAAAGGGGTTTCAACATCTTTAAAGTGCTTAAATGGATTTTAAAATTCTTTAGCTTTTGTATTGTGAAGTTCACAAACTAAGTCGTTAATAGGTCAACATCAAAGTTTTTATCTAGAGTGTACGCGCTCCTGCTTTGTTTTTTATTTTATTTTCGACATGGGTGTAATTTTCATGGTTTTGGTGGTCGCTGATTACAGAACTGGGGTCAAAATCAAAATCCAAGATGGCGACTGCGATAACACTCTAATTTTTCATCATGGTAGTCGTTTTTATTGTTTTCGAGTATGCTGAAGCCGAAAGTGAGGTTAAAATCAAAATCCAAGATGGCGGCTTTGATAATTTACAAACTTTCATCAGGGGTGTCGTTTTCATAGTTTTCGAGGATGCTAAAGCCGGTAGTGAGGTCAAAATCAAAATCCAAGATGGCGGCTGCGATTATTTTCTAATTTTTCATCATGGGAGTCGTTTTCATGGTTTTCGAGGATGCTAAAGGCGATAGTGAGGTCCAAATCAAAACCCAATATGGCGTATTCGATTACTTTTTTTTTTCTTATCACGGGAGTCGTTTTCAAGGTTTCCGAGGACGCTAAAGCCGATAGTGAGGTCTAAATCAAAATCCAAGATGGCGGCTGCGATTATTTACTAAGTTTTCATCATGGAAGTCGTTTCCATGGTTTTCTGGGATGCTAAAGCTGATATTGAGGTTAAAATCAAAATCCAAGATGGCGACGGCAAAAATTTTCTAATTTTTCGTCATGGGAGTCGTTTTCATGGTTTTCGAGGATTCTAAAGTCGATAGTGAGGTCAACATCAAAATCCAAAATGGTGACTGCGATTATTTTCTATTTTTTCATCATGGGAGTCGTTTTCATGGTTTTCGAGTATGCTAAAGCCGATAGTGAGATCAAAATAAAAATCCAAGATGGCCGTTGCTGTAATTTTCAAACTTTTCATCATGGATTTCGTTTTCATGGTTTTCTGGGATGCTAAAGCCGATAGTAAGGTTAAAATCAAAATCTAAGATGACGACGGCAAAATTTTTCAAATTTTTCGTCATGGGAGTCGTTTTCATGGTTTTCGGGGATGCTAAAGCCGATAGTGAGGTTAAACTCAAAATCCAAGATGGCGGCTGCGATTATTTTCTAATTTTTCATAAAAGGAGTCGTTTTCATGGTTTTCTGGGATGCTAAAGCCGATAGTGAGGTTAAACTCAAAATCGCAAGATGGCGGCTACAATAATTTTCTAATTTTTCATCATGGGAGTCGTTTTCATGGTTTTCGGGGATGCTAAAGCCGTTAGTGAGGTTAAAATCAAAATCCAAGATGGTGACTACAAAAATTAACGATTTTTTTCACCATGAGTATCGCTTTTCGATGGTCGTATGGCACATAATACTCACATCATTTTTAAGTTTTAGTTAATTGTATAAGTTCATTCAAACAACAATAATAGGTTTTCCTAGGCTTTCTCTGGACTTTTACTACATTTAAAAGCTTAATCAAGTGGAAACCTTTCGGGTCCTTTTGGGCTTTATTTGGAATTTCACTAGACTTTGAAAAGTGAAAGACTATAAGGTTATGTTTGACATTTTTACTAATGGGTTTTAAAAGTGAAACATCTACCAAGGACAAAGCACGCGAGGTGCTTGCACCTCGCGCAACACGCAAATACTAGTTTATATTATATAAAACTACAAAGCCACTCACTCACTCACTGACTGATTGACATGTCGTTTCTCGGAATGGGTGGGAGATGGGTCAGGGGTATGTTTTGCAATTATGTGTAGCAACACCAAGTGAGTAGAGGAAAATTATAGAGGAGATTCAAATCCAAGATGGCGGCCGGGTCCACTTCCGGTTTCGGTGGGGAAAAGACTTGGACGGGTTTCGACTCGCAGGTCCTATAGTAGATGTAGAATGATTTATGAAAAAAGGAAAAAAAAAAAAAAAAACAATATGGCGGCTGCGCCAAGACGTCTTGAAATTTTCGACTTTTCTCACTCGACTTTGACGAATTGGTTCGTTCTACCGAATTCCAAAGTCGCCAATTTCGACGTTGACGAATTGTAGGTAATATTCATGGCAATCTAGAAAAATTATGACATTTTGAAAATCCAAGATGGCGGACGATGTAGCGGCCATTTTGTGAACCGTTGGAATTTTCGACTTTTTTCAAAACGATTTTTCGGGTAGTCGGCAACATCCGACGGGTTCGAGTTGTACCGAGCGGTCGTGTGTTTCATCGATGAGTGTTGCCTGGTGCAAAAATTTTCCCCATTTCTAGGGTATTTTTCCCGATTTTCCCCAAAAACATGAAAAGTAGAAATAACGATATTTTGAATAGAGACTTTGACCAGCCGGTATTATTGAGGTCCCCCAAATGACATTTGACCATTTTGGTTCGTTTTAATTGGCAACCCCGAGAGCCATTGAATATTTTCATTTTTGGGACTTTTTGACTTTGGCGAGTTCTTTTGTTCTACCAAACTCAAAAGTTGGCAACACCGAGTTCACCGGTCGGTGGCCTATATCCTTGAGATTTTGGGAAAATTATGACTTTTCAAAAAAACAAGATGGCGGACAGTGCAGCGGCCATCTTGTAAAAACGACGAAAAATCCCAATTTTCGACGCGATAAATGGGACAGCTGGCATCCCCCGACTGGATTGTGTTGTATGAACCGGTCGTGTGTTTTGTCAAGGAGTGTTGCCTGGTGCAAAAATTTTCCCCATTTCTAGGGTATTTTTCCCGATTTTCCCCAAAAACATGAAAAGTAGAAATAACGACAATTCAATAGGAGACTTTGACTTGCCGGTAACATTGGGGTCCCCTGAATGACATTTGACCATTTTCATCACTTTCAGCTGGCAACCCCGAGAGCCATTGGGGCTTGAATTTTCGGGTCAGACCCGACTTTGGCGAGTTCTTTTGTTCTACCAAACTCAAAAGTTGGCAACACCGAGTTCACCGGTCGGTGGCCTATATCCTTGAGATTTCAGGAAAATTATGACTTTTCAAAAAAACAAGATGGCGGACAGTGCAGCGGCCATCTTGCAAAAACGACGAAAAATCCCAATTTTCAACGCGATAAATGGGACAGCTGGCATCCCCCGACTGGATTGTGTTGTATGAACCGGTCGTGTGTTTTGTCGAGGAGTGTTGCCTGGTGCAAAAATTTTCCCCATTTCTAGGGTATTTTTCCCGATTTTCCCCAAAAACATGAAAAGTAGAAATAACAACAATTCAATAGAAAACTTTAACTAGCCGGCAACATTGGGGTCCCCCAAATGACATTTGACTATTTTCATCACTTTCAGCTGGCAACCCCGAGAGCCATTAGGGCTTGAATTTTTGGGTCAGACCCGACTTTGGCGAGTTCTTTTGTTCTACCAAACTCAAAAGTTGGTAACACCAAGTACACCGGTCGGTGGCCTATATCCTTGAGATTTCAGGAAAATTATGACTTTTCAAAAAAACAAAATGGCGGACAGTGTGGCGGCCATCTTGTAAAAACGACGAAAAATTATAATTTTCGACGCGATAAATGGGACAGCTGGCATCCCCCGACTGGATTGTGTTGTATGAACTGGTTGTGTGTTTTGTCAAGGAGTGTTGCCTGGTGCAAAAAAAAATCCCCATTCTTAGAGTATTTTCCCAGATTTTCCCCAAAATCATGAAAAGTAGAAATAACGACATTTTGAATGAAGACTTTGACTAGCCGGCAACATTGGGGTCTCCCAAATGACATTTGACCATTTTCATCACTTTCACCTGGCAACACCGAGAGCCATTGGGGCTTGAATTTTCGGGTAAGACCTGACTTTGGCGAGTTCTTTTGTTCTACCAATGTCAACGTACAGCCACCGTTTTTTTACTGACAGGTAGCTTGTATCCTGGTTACTTTAGAAAAATTATGACATTTCAGAAAATCAAGATGGCGGACTTACCATTTCCGGTTTCTCGATTACTACTGACTGACATAATTGTTCTCCCAGATGGTGGAGGGGGGAGGGGGTATATTTTGATAGATTCGTAAACAAGTAACTCTCGCAAATAGGGGAAAAATTCCAGACCCCTCCTTTTCACCCCCTTCCCCCCCTTCCCTATAGTATCTCGGAAACGAAGAGACCAGTGTTCTGTTTTAATACGGATTCGTATAGAAGACGCTTGGAAAAGTAAAAACCTATTTTAAAAATTGCCCCCCTTGCCCCCTACTCCACCCCCTTCAGGCGGATCTCGGAAGTTAAGAGACTTTGAACATTTTTTTTTTCAGATTCGTAAAAAGGGGCCCAGAGTTGGTCAAAATCATTTTTCAGAACTCCCCCCTCTCCCCCCCTTCACCCCTACCGCCATTTTATCTCGAAAAGCAGGACACGTAGCAGCTTTTTGATTTTTACTACTGTTCTTTATTATTAAGGGGCGTTGAAATTTGTATACCCTGCCCTCTCCAACCTCCCCTAAAATTGAAAGGGCTGTAACTTGGTATCGGTTAAAAATAGCCATAATGTGTTTGAACAAATACTGTATTAGGCGTCGGAACCTGTCCGGTGGTGTTAGGGATATGGCTGAGCGGAGTGAACCTGCGGGACCGAGTGGGGCGAAGGGGGGAGGTGGCGAGCGAAGCGAGCCGGCGACCTCCGTAGCGTAACGAAGGTTGAGTGGGTGAAGCGTAGCTCAGGGGCGACGACAAGTAAACTTTAGGGTAACGTTTTTATAGTGGGTAAAGATTGAATTAGGGGTTCATAAGGGGTTTCAAAATCTTTAAAGTCAATTGGGCTTGAATTTTCAGGTCAGACCCGACTTTGGCGAGTTCTTTTATTCTACCAAAGTCAACGTACAGCCACCGTTTTTATACTGACAGGTAGCTTGTATCCTGGTTACTTTAGAAAAATTGTGACATTTCAGGAAATCAAGATGGCGGCCTTGCCATTTCCGGCTTCTCGATTACCACTGACTGACATAATTGTTCTCCCAGATGGTGGAGGGGGAAGGGGGTATATTTTGATAGATTCGTAAACAAGTTACTCTCGCAAGTAGGGGAAAACTGCCAAACCCCTCCTTTTTACCCCTCTTCCCCCCCTTCTCTATCGTATCTCGGAAACTAAAAGACCAGTGTTCTGTTTTGATACGGATTCGTATAGAGGACGCTTGAAAAAGTAAAAACAGTTTTTCAAAATTGCCCCCTTGTCCTATACTCCACCCCCTTCAGGCGGATCTCGGAAGTAAAGAGACTCTGAACATTTTTTTTTTAGACTCGTAAAAAGAGGCCGAGAGTAGGTCAAAATCATTTTTCAAACATCCCCCTTTCCCCCCCCCCTCGTATCTCGGAAACTAGGACACGTAGCAGCTTTTTGGTTTTACTACTATTCTTTATTATTGAAGGTCGTTGAAATTTGTGTACCCTCCCCTCCCCTCCCCAACCTCCCCTAAAATTGAAAGGGCTGTAACTTCGTAACGGTTAAAGATAGCCATAACGTGTTTGAACAAATATTATAGTTGGCGTCGAAACCTTTCCGGTGGTGGTAGGGATATGGCTGAGCGGAGAGAACCTGCGAGACCGAGTGGGGCGATGGGGGCATGTGGCGAGCGAAGCGAGCCGGCGACCTCTGTAGCGTAACGTAGGTTGAGTGGGTGAAGCGTAACTCATGGGCGACGACAAGTAAACTTTAGTGTAACGTTTTTATAGTGGGTAAAGGGCTAAGTTTTTAAAAAAGGTTTTAGATTGAATTAGGGGTTCTTAAGGGGTTTCAAAATCTTAAAAGTCCATTGGGCTTGAATTTTCGGGTTAGACCCGACTTTGGCGAGTTCTTTTGTTTTACCAAAGTCAACGTCCAGCCACCGTTTTTATACTGACAGGTAGCTTGTATCATGTATACTTTAGAAAAATTGTGATATATCAGAATTTCAAGATGGCGGCCGTCCCATTTCCGATTTCCGAATCCTTGTCCTGGGGTCCTTCAAGCGGTCCATCCCACTGCGGCGGGATATGAGTTTGTGTCGAATTTTGGGTTCTTAGGTCTTTGAAGAATAATTATTTACTTGACTGACGGCTGTGATTCAAAATGGCGGACCCAATACTTCCGGTTTCCCAAAAATCTACCGATTGAGGTCGTTAAAACGATTCATCCGACTGAGGTGTATGAGTTTGTTTCGAATTTTAGGATATTTTAGGGGCTTGAAGGGTTTTTCACTGGATTAAGAGGCGCAAAACCCAAACCGAACCACCTTTTTCCCCCCTCCCTATCATATCTCGGAATCTAAGAGATCCGTGTTATGTTTTTTTATGATGTATATAGAGAAAGCTCGGAAAAGTGAAAAACATTTTTCAGAATTGCCCCATTGCCCCCCTCCCCCCCCTCGATATCGTATCTCAGAAATTAAGAGACCCGTGTTCTGTTTTTTTACGGATTCGTATAGAGAAGGCTCGGAAAACTAAAAACCTTTTTTCAAAATTGCCCCCCTTCTCCCCCCTTTAGGCGACGGATCTCGAAAGTTAAGAGACTGAACATTTTTTTTCAGATTCATAAAAAGGGGCCCAGAGTCTAAATAATTTTTAAAAACTCCCCCCTTCAACCCTCTCCCCATCGTGTCTCGGAAACTAGGACACGTAGCAGCTTCTTGATTTTTACTATTATTCTTTATTATTGAGGGCCGTTGAAATTTGTATACCCTCCCCTCCCAACCTACCCTAAAATTAAAATAGCTGTAACTGCGGAACTGTTAGAGATTATGTGTTTGAACAAATATTATAGTAGGCGTCGAATCCTGTCCGGTGGTAGTAGAGATAAGGCTGAGTGCAGCAAAGTGGGGAATTGGCGAGCGAACCGAGCCGGCGAGTTTTTTTTTTTAAAGAAAGTAATTAAATGTTTAGCAATTATAAAATTTGGTGAGCCACAAAAAAACAGCATTTAAATAATTTGGTCGACATACAAAGATTTCGTTTACAATTAAAAAATCAGACAGCAATCCTTGTTCCACAAATAATTTTACAATAACATGAGTTTGCATAATAAACATTCAGTCCGCAAAAAAACTATTTGATCAGCAAGATTTCATGATTGATCAGCAGAGAAAACATGTCTATAAGCAGTATATTTGATTGGTTTGCATATATAAAACATGGTGACCAAAATAACTAATTGGTCCCAAAAGTCCGATTTTGGGACATGAGGAGCGTAGGCCGAAGGCCGGCGGAGCCCCGACGACATGGCTGACGGGAGATAGGGCGGCAGCTTTTTTTTATTTACGCCCGATCCGATCATCTGTTCAGCGTAATTTCTATTTTTAGACAAGTAAATTATTTTTGCTACTTTTATATGCAGCTCAAACTGAATTTTTTTGCTTACCCTCTGAGTGCTTACTAAAATTTTATTAAACAGGAGCAGCTCATTGCAGCTTATATAATTAATATGCTGTACAAAAATAATAACAGCCATCCAGAATGAATTAGATTGGTGATTGATTTTGGAATGTTTGCTGGCCATGAGTTGCTGATCAATTAGCTATTTCTGCTCGCAGATTATATTTTTCTGCTCACAAAAATACGAATACTATGCTAACCATTTAAATAAGACCCTTTTCATAATGGGAACAGGTTAGTTTTTAAATAAGGTTTTAGATTGTTTTAGGGGTTTCAAAATCTCTAAAGTGCTCAAATGGATTTTAAAATTATTTATTTTATTTTATTGTGATTTTCACAAACAAAGTCAATAATAGGTCAACATCAAAGTTTTTAACTAGAGTGTACGCGCTCCTCCTTTGTTTTTTATTTATTTTCGACATGGGTGTCATTTTCATGGTTTTCGTGGTCGCTGATTACAGAACTGGGGTCAAAATCAAAATCCAAGATGGCGGCTGTGATAATTTGCAAATTTTTCATCATGGGAGTCGTTTTCATGGTTTTCGAGGATGCCAACGCCGATAGTGAGGTCGAAATCAAAATCAAAGATGGCAGCTGCGATAATTTTCTAATTTTTCATCATGCGAGTCATTGTCTTGGTTTTCGAGAATGCTAAAGCCGATAGTGAGGTCAAAATCAAAATCCAAGATAGCGGCTGCGATTATTTTCTAATTTTTCGTCATGGGAGTCGTTTTCATGTTTTTCGGGGATGCTAAAGCCGATAGTGAGAGTAAAATCAAAATCCAAGATGGCGGCTGCGATTATTTATAAGTTTTCATCATGGAAGTCGTTTTCATGGTTTTCTGGGATGCTAAAGCCGAAATTGAGGTTAAAATCAAAATCCAAGATGGCGACGGCAAAAATTTTCTAATTATTTGTCATGGGAGTCGTTTTCATGGTTTTCGAGGTTTCTAAAGCCGATAGTGAGGTCAACATCAAAATCCAAGATGGCGGCTACAATAATTTTCTAATTTTTCATCATGGGAGTCGTTTTCATGGTTTTCGGGGATGCTAAAGCCGTTAGTGAGGTTAAAATCAAAATCCAAGACGGTGACTGCAAAAATTAACGATTTTTTTCATCATGAGTATCGTTTTTCGATGGTGCTAAAGTACATAATACTCACATCATTTTTAAGTTTTAGAGTTCATTCAAACAACAATAATAGGTTTTCCTAGGCTTTCTCTGGACTTTTGCTACATTTAAAAGCTTAATCAAGTGGAAACCTTTCGGGTTCTTTTGGGCTTTATTTGGCATTTCACTAGACTTTGAAAGTGAAAGACTATAAGGTTATGTTTGACATTTTTACTAATGGGTTTTAAAAGTGAAACATCTACCAAGGACAAAGCACGCGAGGTGCTTGCACCTCGCGCAACACGCAAATACTAGTTTCCAGTATAAAATGGCCTCGCTTTGTAAAGATTTCTTATACAATGAGAGATCCCATAAACTGGTTTTGCATAGCTTGATTGGTCGCCGTGCGTACTAATCTGTTAAGTAAAGTCAGGGAAATTAATCTTTAAGTAAATTGACACCCTTTAACATTACAACAATATATATGCAGTAATATTGCCATTTTAGATAACTGTCAAAAAATGGCAGTTGTGATTTGAATATATGGACAATTTAAGTTGGGAGTAAATTTGCTTCCCTGACGGTATATACGTGGGTTTCCAATTTCGGGACTTGGGCAAGGTTCCGTTTGGGATACTGACACATTGTTGATACGAAATACCTAGTTATATTATATAAAACTACAAAGCCACTCACTCACTCACTGATTGACATGTCGTTTCTCGGAATGGGTGAGAGATGGGTCAGGGGTATGTTTTGCAATTATGTGTAGCAACACCAAGTGAGTAGAGGAAAATTATAGAGGAGATTCAAATCCAAGATGGCGGCCGGGTCCACTTCCGGTTTCGGTGGGGAAAAGACTTGGACGGGTTTCGACTCGCAGGTCCTATAGTAGATGTAGAATGATTTATGAAAAAAGGAAAAAAAAAAAAAAAAACAAGATGGCGGCTGCGCCAGGACGTTTTGAAATTTTCGACTTTTCTCACTCGGCTTTGACGAATTGGTTCGTTCTACCGAATTCCAAAGTCGCCAATTTCGACGTTGACGAATTGTAGGTAATATCCATGGCAATCTAGAAAAATTATGACATTTTGAAAATCCAAGATGGCGGACGATGTAGCGGCCATTTTGTGAACCGTTGGAATTTTCGACTTTTTTCAAAACGATTTTTCGGGTAGTCGGCAACATCCGACGGGTTCGAGTTGTACCGAGCGGTCGTGTGTTTCATCGAGGAGTGTTGCCTGGTGCGAAATTTTTCCCCATTTCTAGGGCATTTTTCCCGATTTTCCCCAAAAACATGAAAAGTAGAAATAATGACATTTTGAATAGAGACTTTGACTAGCCGGCAACATTGGGGTCCCCCAAATGACATTTGACCATTTTGGTTAGTTTTAATTGGTCACCCCAAAAAACATTGAATATTTTAATTTTTGGGACTTTTTGACTTTGGCGAGTTCTTTTGTTCTACCAAACTCAAAAGTTGGCAACACCGAGTACACCGGTCGGTGGCCTATATCCTTGGGATTTCAGGAAAATTATGACTTTTCAAAAAAACAAAATGGCGGACAGTGTGGTGGCCATCTTGTAAAAACGACGAAAAATCCCAATTTTCGACGCGATAAATGGGACAGCTGGCATCCCCCGACTGGATTGTGTTGTATGAACCGGTCGTGTGTTTCGTCGAGGAGTGTTGCCTGATGCAAAAAAAAATCCCATTTCTAGGGTATTTTTCCCGATTTTCCCCAAAAACATGAAAAGTAGAAATAACGACAATTCAATAGGAAACTTTGACTAGCCGGCAACATTGGGGTCCCCCGAATGACATTTGACCATTTTCATCACTTTCAACTGGCAACCCCGAAAGCTATTGGGGCTTGAATTTTCGGGTCAGACCCGACTTTGGCGAGTTCTTTTGTTCTACCAAACTCAAAAGTTGGCAACACCAAGTACACCGGTCGGCGGCCTATATCCTTGAGATTTCAGGAAAATTATGACTTTTCAAAAAAACAAAATGGCGGACAGTGTGGCGGCCATCTTGTAAAAACGACGAAAAATCCCAATTTTCGACGCGATAAATGGGACAGCTGGCATCCCCCGACTGGATTGTGTTGTATGAACCGGTCGTGTGCTTCGTCAAGGAGTGTTGCCTGGTGCAAAAAATTTCCCCATTTCTAGGGTATTTTTCCCGATTTTCCCCAAAAACATGAAAAGTAGAAATAACGACATTTCGGAAGGAGACTTTGACTAGCCGGCAACATTGGGGTCCCTCAAATGACATTTGACCATTTTCATCACTTTCAACTGGCAACCCCGAGAGCCATTGGGGCTTGAATTTTAGGGTAAGACCCAACTTTGGCGAGTTCTTTTGTTCTACCAAAGTCAAGGTACAGCCACCGTTTTTTTACTGACAGGTAACTTGTATCCTGGTTACTTTAGGAAAATACTGACATTTCAGAAATTCAAGATGGCGGCCGAGCCATTTCCGGTTTCTCGATTACCACTGACTGACATAATGTTCTCCCAGATGGTGGATGGGGAAGGGGGTATATTTTGATAGATTCGTAAACAAGTAACTCTCGCGAATAGGGGAAAAATGCCAGACCCCTCCTTTTCACCCCCTCCCCCCCCTTCCCTATAGTATCTCGGAAACAAAGAGACCAGTGTTCTGTTATAATACGGATTCGTATAGAGGACGCTTGGAAAAGTAAAAACCTTTTTTAAAAATTGCCCCCCTTGCCCCCTACTCCACCCCCTTCAGGCGGATCTCGGAAGTTAAGAGACTTTGAACATTTTTTTTTTCAGATTCGTAAAAAGGGGCCCAGAGTTGGTCAAAATCTTTTTTCAGAACTCCCCCTTCTCCCCCCCTCAAACCTCCCCCCACCGTATCTCGGAAACTAGGACACGTAGCAGCTTTTTGATTTTTTTAATACTTTTTATTTTTGAGCTGCGTTGAAATTTGTATACCCTCCCCAACCTCCCCTAAAATTGAAAGGGCTGTAACTTCGTAACGGTTAAAGATAGCCATAATGTGTTTGGACAAATATTATAGTAGGCGTCGAAACCTGTCCGGTGGTGGTAGGGATATGGCTCGGCGGAGCGAAACTACGAGACCGAGTGCGGCGAAGGGGGGAGGTGGCGAGCGAAGCGAGCCGGCGACCTCCGTAGCGTTACGAAGGTAGAGTGGGTGAAGCGTAACTCAGGGGCGACGACAAGTAAACTTTAGGGTAACGTTTTTATAGTGGGTAAAGAGCTACGTTTTTGAAAAACGTTTTAGATTAATTAGGGGTTCTTAAGGGGTTTCTAAATCTTAAAAGTCCATTGGGCATGAATTTTCGGGTCGACCCGACTTTGGCGAGTTCTTTTATTCTACCAAAGTCAACATACAGCCGCCGTTTTTATACTGACAGGTAGCTTGTATCCTGGTTACTTTAGGAAAATTGTGACATTTCAGAAATTCAAGATGGCGGCCGTGCCATTTCCGGTTTTCGATTACCACTGACTGACATAATTGTTCTCCCAGATGGTGGAGGGAGTGTGGGGTATATTTTGACAGATTCGTAAACAAGTAACTCTCTCAAGTATGGATAAAGTGCCAAACACCCCCTTTTTGACCCCTTCCCCTCTTCCCTATCGTTTCTCGGAAACTAAGAGACCCGTGTTCTGTTTTTTTACGGATTCGTATGAAGGAGGCTCGGAAAAATAAAAAACATTTATCAAAATTGGCCCCGTTGCCCCCCTTCCCCCCCACTTTAGGCAGATCTCGGAAGTTAAGAGACAGAACATTATTTTTCAGTTTCAGAAAGAGGGGCCCAGATTTGGTCAAAATCATTTTTCAAAACGACCCCACCTCCCCACCTTCACCCCTCCCCCCATCATATCTCGCAAACTAGAACACGTAGCAGCTTTTTGATTTTTACTACAAATCTTTGTTATTGAGGGGTGTTGAAATTTGTATACCCTCCCCTCCCCTCCCCAACCTCCCCTAAAATTGAAAGGTCTGTAACTTCATAACGGTTAGAAATAGCCATTATGTGTTTGAACAAATATTATAGCAGGTGTCGAAACCTGTCCGGTGGTGGTAGGGATAAGGCTGAGTAGAGCGTACCTGCGAAACCAAGTGGAACAAAAGGGGAGGTGGCGAGCAAAGCGAGCCGTCGACCTCCGTAGCGTAACGAAGGTTGAGTGGGTGAAGCGTAACTCAGGGGCGACGACAAGTAAAGTTTAGGGTAACGTTTTTATATTGGGTAAAGGGCTAAGTTTTTAAAAAAGGTTTTAGATTGAATTAGGGGTTCTTAAGGGGTTTCAAAATCTTAAAAGTCCATTGGGCTTGAATTTTCGGGTCAGACCCGACTTTGGCGAGTTCTTTTGTTCTACCAAACTCAACGTACAGCCACCATTTCTATACTGACAGGTAGCTTGTATCCTGGTTACTTTAGAAAAATTGTGACATTTCAGAAATTCAAGATGGCGGCCGTGCCATTTCCGGTTTCCGAAACCTTGTCCTGGGGTCGTTCAAGCGGTCCATCCCACTGCTGCGGGAAATGAGTTTGTGTCGAATTTTAGGTGTTCAGGTCTTTGAAGAATAATAATTTACTTGACTGACGGCTGTGATTCAAAATGGCGGCCACGTTACTTCCGGTTTCCCAAAAATTTATCGATTGAGGTCGTACAAACGATTCATCCGACTGAGGTGTATGAGTTTGTTTCGAATTTTAGGACATTTTAGGGGCTTGAAGGGTTTTCACTGGATTAAGAGGCGCCAAACCCCACCTTTTCCCCCCTCCCTATCGTATCTCGGAAACTAAGAGACCCGTGTTGTGTTTTTTTACGGATGTTTATAGAGGAAGTTCGGAAAAGTAAAAAACATTTTTCAGAATTGCCCTCCTTGCCCCTCTCCCCACCTCGATATCGTATCTCAGAAATTAAGAGACCCGTATTCTGTTTTTTTACGGATTCGTATAAAGGAGGCTCGGAAAATTAAAAACTGTTTTTCAAAATTGCCCTCCTTGTCCCCCCTTTAGGCGGCGGATAACGAAAGTTAAGAGACTGAACATTTTGTTTCAGATTCATAAAAAGGGCCCAGAGTTGGTCCAAATAATTTTTAAAAAGTCAGCAGCTTTTTGATTTTTTTACTATTTTTATTTTAGACGGGCGTTGAAATTTGTATACCCTCCCCGACCCTCCCCAACCTCCCCTAAAATTAAAATGGCTGTAACTTCGGAACTGTTAGAGATAGCCATTATGTGTTTGAACAAATATTATAGTAGGCGTCGAATCCTGTCCGGTGGTAGTAGAATTAAGACTGAGTGCAGCAAAGGGTGGCCGCCCGGTGGCGAGCGAACCGACTCGGCGACCTCCGTAGCGTAACGAAGGTTGAGTGATTGAAGCGTAAGTCAGGGGCGACGACAAGCAGACTTTAGGGTAGGGTTTAGCAATTATAAAATATGGTGAGCCACAAAAAAACAGCATATAAATAATTTGGTCGACATACAAAGATTTCAAATTACAATTAAAAAATCAGGCAGCAATCCTTGTTCCACAAATAATTTTACAATAACATGAGTTTGCATAATAAACATTCAGTCCGCAAAAACACTACTTGATCAGCAAGATTTCATGATAGATCAGCAGATAAAACATGTCTATAAGCAGTATATTTGATTGGTATGCATATTTAAAACATGGTGAGCAAAATAACTAATTGGTCCCAAAAGTCCGATTTTGGGACATGAGGAGCGTAGGCCGAAGGCCGGCGGAGCTCCGACGACATGGCTGACGGGAGATAGGGCGGCAGCTTTTTTTTTATTTGCGCCCGATCCGATTATCTGTTCAGCGTAATTTCTATTTTTAGAGAAGTAAATTATTTTTGCTACTTTTATATGCAGCTCAAAATGAATTTTTTTGCTTACCCTCTGAGCGCTTACAAAAATTGTATTAAACAGGAGCAGCTCATTGCAGCTTATATAATTAATATGCTGTACAAAAATAATTACAGCCATCCAGAATGACTTAGATTGGTGATTGATTTTGGAATGTTTGCTGGCCATGAGTTGCTGATCAATTAGCTATTTCTGCTCGCAGATTATATTTTTCTGCTCACAAAAATACGAATACTTTGCTAACCATTTAAATAACACCCTTTTCTTAATGGGAACAGGTCAGTTTTTAAATAAGGTTTTAGATTGTATTAGGGGTTCATAAGGATTTTAAAATTATTCATTTTATTTTATTGTGATTTTCACAAACAAAGTCAATAATAGGTCAACATCAAAGTTTTTAACTAGAGTGTACGCGCTCCTGCTTTGTTTTTTATTTATTTTCGACATGGGTGTCATTTTCATGGTTTTCGTAGTCGCTGATTACAGGACTGGGGTCAAAATCAAAATCCAAGATGGCGGATGTGATAATTTTCTAATTTTTCATCATGGGAGTCGTTTTCATGGTTTTCGAGGATGCCAAAGCCGATAGTGAGGTTAAAATCAAAATCCAAGATGGCGGCTGCGATTACTTTCTAAGTTTTCATCATGGAAGTCGTTTCCATGGTTTTCTGGGATGCTAAAGCCGATATTGAGGTTAAAATCAAAATCAAAGATGGCGACGGCAAAAAATTTCTAATTTTTCATCATGGGAGTCGTTTTCATGGTTTTCGAGGATGCCAAAACCGATAGTGAGGTCGAAATCAAAATCCAAGATGGCAGCTGCGATAGATTTTGTAATTTTTCATCATGCCAGTCGTTGTCATAGTTTTCGAGGATGCTAAAGCCGATAGTGAGGTTAAAATAAAAATCCAAGATGGCGGCTGCGATTATTTTCTAAGTTTTCATCATGGAAGTCGTTTCCATGGTTTTCTGGGATGCTAAAGCCGATAGTGAGGTCAAAATCAAAATCCAAGATGGCGACGGCAAAAATTTTCTAATTTTTCATCATGCCAGTCGTTGTCATGGTTTTCGAGGATTCTAAAGCCGATAGTGAGGTCAACATCAAAATCCAAAATGGTGACTGCGATTATTTTCTATTTTTTTATCATGGGAGTCGTTTTCATGGTTTCCGAGTATGCTTAAGCCGATACTGAGATCAAAATAAAAATCCAAGATGGCCGTTGCTGTAATTTTCAAACTTTTCATCATGGGTTTCGTTTTCATGGTTTACGGGGATGCTAAAGCCGATAGTGAGGTTAAAATCAAAATCAAAGATGACGGCTGCGATTATTTTCTAATTTTTCGCCATGAGAATCGTTTTCATGGTTTTCTGGGACTAATTTTTCATCATGGGAGTCGTTTTCATGGTTTTCGAGGATGCCAAAGCCGATAGTGAGGTCGAAATCAAAATCCAAGATGGCAGCTGCGATAGATTTTGTAATTTTTCATCATGCCAGTCGTTGTCATGGTTTTCGAGTATGCTTAAGCCGATACTGAGATCAAAATAAAAATCCAAGATGGCCGTTGCTGTAATTTTCAAACTTTTCATCATGGGTTTCGTTTTCATGGTTTTCGGGGATGCTAAAGCCGATAGTGAGGTTAAAATCAAAATCAAAGATGACGGCTGCGATTATTTTCTAATTTTTCGCCATGAGAATCGTTTTCATGGTTTTCGGGGATGCTAAAGCCGATAGTGAGGTTAAAATCAAAATCAAAGATGACGGCTGCGATTATTTTCTAATTTTTCGCCATGAGAATCGTTTTCATGGTTTTCTGGGATGCTAAAGCCGTTAATGAGGTCAAAATCAAAATGCAAGATGGCGGCTGCAATTACTTTTTTTTATCATGGGAGTCGTTATCATAGTTGAGTATGAGTAGAGGAAAATTATAGGGGAGATTCAAATCCAAGATGGCGGCCGGGTCCACTTCCGGTTTCGGTGGGGAAAAGACTTGGACGGGTTTCGACTCGCAGGTCCTATAGTAGATGTAGAATGATTTATGAAAAAAGGAAAAAAAAAAAAAAAAACAAGATGGCGGCTGCGCCAAGACGTTTTGAAATTTTCGACTTTTCTCACTCGACTTTGACGAATTGGTTCGTTCTACCGAATTCCAAAGTCGCCAATTTCGACGTTGACGAATTGTAGTTAATATCCATGGCAATCTAGAAAAATTATGACGTTTTGAAAATCCAAGATGGCGGACGATGTAGCGGCCATTTTGTGAACCGTTGGAATTTTCGACTTTTTTCAAAACGATTTTTCGGGTAGTCGGCAACATCCGACGGGTTCAAGTTGTACCAAGCGGTCGTGTGTTTCATCGAGGAGTGTTGCCTGTTGTGAAATTTTTCCCCATTTCTAGGGTATTTTTCCCGATTTTCCCCAAAAACATGAAAAGTAGAAATAACGACATTTTGAATGGAGACTTATACTAGCCGGTAACATTGAGGTCCCCCAAATGACATTTGACCATTTTGGTTCGTTTTAATTGGCAACCCCGAGAGCCATTGAATATTTTAATTTTTGGGACTTTTTGACTTTGGCGAGTTCTTTTGTTCTACCAAACTCAAAAGTTGGCAACACCGAGTACACCGGTCGGTGGCCTATATCCTTGAAATTTCAGGAAAATTATGACTTTTCAAAAAAACAAGATGGCGGACTGTGTGGTGGCCATCTTGTAAAAACGACGAAAAATCCCAATTTTCGACGCGATAAATGGGACAGCTGGCATCCCCCGACTGGATTGTTTTGTATGAACCGGTCGTGTGTTTCGTCGAGCAGTATTGCCTGGTGCAAATTTTTTTCCCATTTCTAGGGTATTTTTCCCGATTTTCCCCAAAAACATGAAAAGTAGAAATAACGACATTTTGAATGGGCACTTTGACTAGCTGGCAACATTGGGGTCCCCCAAATGACATTTGACCATTTTCATCACTTTCAGCTGGCAACCCCGAGAGCCTTTGGAGCTTGAATTTTCGGGTAAGACCCGACTTTGGCGAGTTCCTTTGTTCTACCAAACTCAAAAGTTGGCAACACCGAGTACACCGGCCGGTGGCCTATATCCTTGAAATTTCAGGAAAATTATGGCTTTTCAAAAAAACAATATGGCGGACATTGTGGCGGCCATCTTGTAAAAACGATGAAAAATCACAATTTTCGACGCGATAAATGGGGCAGTTGGCATCCCCCGCCTGGATTGTGTTGTATGAACCGGTAGTGTGTTTTGTTGATGAGTGTTGCCTGGTGCAAAAATTTTCCTTATGTCCAGGGTATTTTTCCCGATTTTCTCCAAAAACATGAAAAGTAGAAATAATCACATTTTTAATAGAGACTTTGAATAGCCAGCAATATTGGGGTCCCCCAAATGACATTTGACCATTTTCATCAGTTTCAGCTGGCAACCCCGAGAGCCATTGGGGCTTGAATTTTAGGGTAAGACTCAACTTTGGCGAGTTCTTTTGTTCTACCAAACTCAAAAGTTGGCAACACCAAGTACACCGGTCGATGGCCTATATCCTTGAGATTTCAGGAAAATTATGACTTTTCAAAAAAACAAGATGGCGGACTGTGTGGTGGCCATCTTGTAAAAACGACGAAAAATCCCAATTTTCGACGCGATAAATGGGACAGCTGGCAACCCCCGACTGGATTGTGTTGTATGAACCGGTCGTGTGCTTCGTCGAGGAGTGTTGCCTGGTGTAAAAAATTTCCCCATTTCTAGGGTATTTTTCCCGATTTTCCCCAAAAACATGAAAAGTAGAAATAACGACATTTCGGAAGGATACTTTGACTAGCCGGCAACATTGGGGTCCATCAAATGACATTTGACCATTTTCATCACTTTCAACTGGCAACCCCGAGAGCCATTGGGGCTTGAATTTTAGGGTAAGACCCAACTTTGGCGAGTTCTTTTGTTCTACCAAACTCAAGGTACAGCCACCGTTTTTTTACTGACAAGTAACTTGTATCCTGGTTACTTTAGGAAAATTCTGACATTTCAGAAATTCAAGATGGCGGCCGAGCCATTTCCGGTTTCTCGATTACCACTGACTGACATAATGTTCTCCCAGATGGTGGAGGGGGAAGGGGGTATATTTTGATAGATTCGTAAACAAGTAACTCTCGCAAATAGGGGAAAAATGCCAGACCCCTCCTTTTCACCCCTCCCCCCCCCCTTCCCTATAGTATCACGGAAACAAAGAGACCAGTGTTCTGTTTTAATACGGATTCGTATAGAGGACGCCTGGAAAAGTAAAAACCGTTTTTATAAATTGCCCCCCTTGCCCCCTACTCCACCCCCTTCAGGCGGATCTCGGAAGTTAAGAGACTGAACATTTTTTTTTCAGATTCGTAAAAAGGGGCCCGGAGTTGGTCAAAATCTTTTTTCAGAGCTCCCCCTTCGCTCGCCACCTCCCTCCGTAGCGTAACGAAGGTTGAGTGGGTGAAGCGTAACTCAGGGGCGACGATAAGTAAACTTTAGGGTAACGTTTTTATAGTAGGTAAAGGGCTAAGTTTTTGAAAAAGGTTTTAGATTGAATTAGGGGTTCTTAAGGGGTTTCAAAATCTTAAAAGTCAATTGGGCTTGAATTTTCGGGTCAGACCCGACTTTGGCGAGTTCTTTTATTCTACCAAAGTCAACGTTCAGCCGCCGTTTTTATACTGACAGGTAGCTTGTATCCTGGTTACTTTAGAAAAATTGTGACATTTCAGAAATTCAAGATGGCGGACGTGCCATTTCCGGTTTCCGAATCCTTGTCCTGGGGTCGTTCAAGCGGTCCATCCCACTGCGGCGGGATATGAGTTTGTGTCGAATTTTAGGTTTGTAGGTCTTTGGAGAATAATTATTTACTTGACTGACGGCTGTGATTCAAAATGGCGACCACGTTACTTCCGGTTTCCCAAAAATTTACCGATTGAGGTCGTTCAAACGATTCATCCGACTGAGGTGTATGAGTTTGTTTCGAATTTTAGGATATTTTAGGGGCTTGAAGGGTTTTTTACTGAATTAAGAGGCGCCAAACCCACCTCCTTATCGTATCTCGGAAATTAAGAGACCCGTGTTGTGTTTTTTTACGAATGTACATAGAGGAAGCTCGGAAAAGTAAAAAACATTTATCAGAAATGCCCCCCTTGCCCCCCTCCCCCCCTCGATATCGTATCTCAGAAATTAAGAGACCCGTGTTCTGTTTTTTACGGATTCGTATAGAGGAGGCTCGGAAAAGTAAAAAACGTTTTTCAAAATTTCCCCCTTTCTCCCCCTTTAGGCGGTGGATCTCGAAAGTTAAGAGACTGAACATTTTTTTTTCAGATTCACAAAAAGGGGCCCAGAGTTGGTCAAGACAATTTTTAAAAACTCATAGCAGCTTTTTGATTTTTACCTAATTTTATTTTAGAGGGGCGTTGAAATTTCTATACCCTCCCCTCCACTCCCCAACCTCCCCTTAAATTAAAATGGCTGTAACTTCGGAACTGTTACAGATAGCCATTATGTGTTAGAACAAATATTATAGTTTGCGTCGAATCCTGTCCAGTGGTAGTAGAGATAAGGCTGAGTGCAGCAAAGGGGGGCGGTTCCGAACCGACGACCTCCGTAGCGTAACAACGGTTGTGTGATTGAAGCGTAAGTCAGGGGCGACGACAAGCAAACTTTAGGTTAGGTAACTTTTTTTGTTTAAAGAAAGTAATTAAATATTTAGCAATTATAAAATTTGGTGATCCAGAAAAAAACAGCATTTAAATAATTTGGTCGACATACAAAGATGTCGTTTACAATTAAAAAATCAGGCAGCAATCATTGTTCCACAAATAATTTTACAATAACATGAGTTTGCATAATTAACATTCAGTCCGCAAAAAAATTACTTGATCAGCAAGATTTCATGATTGATCAGCAGAGAAAACATGTCTATAAGCAGTATATTTGATTGGTATGCATATATAAAACATGGTGAGCAAAATAACTAATTGGCCCCAAAATCGGACTTTTGACATGAGGAGCGTAGGCCGAAGGCCGGCGGAGCTCCGACGACATGGCTGACGGGAGATAGGGCGGCAGCTTTTTTTTTATTTACGCCCGATCCGATCATCTGTTCAGGGTAATTTCTATTTTTAGACAAGTAAATTATTTTTGCTACTTTTATATGCAGCTCAAAATGAATTCCTTTGCTTACCCTCTGAGTGCTTGCCAAAATTTTATTAAACAGGAGCAGCTCATTGCAGGTTTTATAATTAATATGCTGTACAAAAATAATAACAGCCATCCAGAATGAATTAGATTGGTGATTGATTTTGGAATGTTTGCTGGCCATGAGTTGCTGATCAATTAGCTATTTCTGCTCGCAGATTATATTTTTCTGCTCACAAAAATACGAATACTATGCTAACCATTTAAATAAGACCCTTTTCATAATGGGAACAGGTTAGTTTTTAAATAAGGTTTTAGATTGTTTTAGGGGTTCTTAAGGGGTTTCAAAATCTCTAAAGTGCTCAAATGGATTTTAAAATTATTTATTTTATTTTATTGTGATTTTCACAAACAAAGTCAATAATAGGTCAACATCAAAGTTTTTAACTATAGTGTACGCGCTCCTCCTTTGTTTTTTATTTATTTTCGACATGGGTGTCATTTTCATGGTTTTCGTGGTCGCTGATTACAGAACTGGGGTCAAAATCAAAATCCAAGATGGCGGCTGTGATAATTTGCAAATTTTTCATCATGGGAATCGTTTTCATGGTTTTCGAGGATGCCAACGCCGATAGTGAGGTCGAAATCAAAATCAAAGATGGCAGCTGCGATAATTTTCTAATTTTTCATCATGCGAGTCATTGTCTTGGTTTTCGAGGATGCTAAAGCCGATAGTGAGGTCAAAATAAAAATCCAAGATAGCGGCTGCGATTATTTTTAATTTTTCGTCATGGGAGTCGTTTTCATGTTTTTCGGGGATGCTAAAGCCGATAGTGAGAGTAAAATCAAAATCCAAGATGGCGGCTGCGATTATTTATAAGTTTTCATCATGGAAGTCGTTTCCATGGTTTTCTGGGATGCTTAAGCTGATATTGAGGTTAAAATCAAAATTCAAGATGGCGACGGCAAAAAAATTCTAATTTTTCGTCATGGGATTCGTTTTCATGATTTTCGAGGATTCTAAAGCCGATAGTGAGGTCAACATCAAAATCCAAAATGGTGACTGCGATTATTTTCTAATTTTTCATCATGGGAGTCGTTTTCATGGTTTTCGGGGATGCTAAAGCCGTTAGTGAGGTTAAAATCAAAATCCAAGACGGTGACTGCAAAAATTAACGATTTTTTTCATCATGAGTATCGTTTTTCGATGGTGCTAAAGTACATAATACTCACATAATTTTTAAGTTTTAGAGTTCATTCAAACAACAATAATAGGTTTTCCTAGGCTTTCTCTGGACTTTTGCTACATTTAAAAGCTTAATCAAGTGGAAACCTTTCGGGTCCTTTTGGGCTTTATTTGGCATTTCACTAGAGTTTGAAAAGTGAAAGACTATAAGGTTATGTATGACATTTTTACTAATGGGTTTTAAAAGTGAAACATCTACCAAGGACAAAGCACGCGAGGTGCTTGCACCTCGCGCAACACGCAAATACTAGTTTATATTATATAAAACTACAAAGCCACTCACTCACTCACTGACTGATTGACATGTCGTTTCTCGGAATGGGTGGGAGATGGGTCAGGGGTATGTTTTGCAATTATGTGTAGCAACACCAAGTGAGTAGAGGAAAATTATAGAGGAGATTCAAATCCAAGATGGCGGCCGGGTCCACTTCCGGTTTCGGTGGGGAAAAGACTTGGACGAATTTCGACTAGCAGGTCCTATAGTAGATGTAGAATGATTTCAAAAAAAAGTAAAAAAAAAAAAAAAAACAAGATGGCGGCTGCGCCAAGACGTTTTGAAATTTTCGACTTTTCTCACTCGACTTTGACGAATTGGTTCGTTCTACCGAATTCCAAAGTCGCCAATTTCGACGTTGACGAATTGTAGGTAATATCCATGGCAATCTAGAAAAATTATGACATTTTGAAAATCCAAGATGGCGGACGATGTAGCGGCCATTTTGTGAACCGTTGGAATTTTCGACTTTTTTCAAAACGATTTTTCGGGTAGTCGGCAACATCCGATGGGTTCGAGTTGTACCGAGCGGTTGTGTGTTTTGTCAAGGAGTGTTGCCTGGTGCAAAAAGAAATCCCATTTATAGGGCATTTTTCCCGATTTTCCCCAAAAACATGAAAAGTAGAAATAACGACATTTTGAATGGAGACTTTGACTAGCCGGTAACATTGAGGTCCCCCAAATGACATTTGATCATTTTGGTTCGTTTTAATTGGCAACCCCGAGAGCCATTGAATATTTTAATTTTTGGGACTTTTTGACTTTGGCGAGTTCTTTTGTTCTACCAAACTCAAACGTTGGCAACACCAAGTACACCGGTCGGTGGCCTATATCCTTGAGATTTCAGGAAAATTATGACATTTCAAAAAAACAAAACGGCGGACAGTGTGGCGGCCATCTTGTAAAAACGACGAAAAATCCCAATTTTCGACGCGATAAATGGGACAGCTGGCATCCCCCGACTGGATTGTGTTGTATGAACCGGTCGTGTGTTTTAACAAGGAGTGTTGCCTGGTGCAAAAAATTTCCCCATTTCTGGGGTATATTTCCCGATTTTCCCCAAAAACATGAAAAGTAGAAATAACGATATTTCGAAAAGAGACTTTGACTACCCGGCAACCTTGGGGTCCCCCGAATGACATTTGACCATTTTCATCACTTTCACCTGGCAACCCCGAGAGCCATTGGGGCTTGAATTTTCGGGTCAGACCCGACTTTGGCGAGTTCTTTTGTTCTACCAAACTCAAGAGTTGGCGACACCAAGTACACCGGTTGGTGGCTTATATCCTTGAAATTTCAGGAAAATTATGACTTTTCAAAAAAACAAGATGGCGGACAGTGTGGCGGCCATCTTGTAAAAACGACGAAAAATTCCAATTTTCGACGCGATAAATGGGACAGCTGGCATCCCCCGACTGGATTGTGTTGTATGAACCGGTCGTGTCTTTTGTCGAGGAGTGTTGCCTGGTGAAAAAAAATTCCCCATTTCTAGGTTATTTTTCCCGATTTTCCCCAAAAACATGAAAAGTAGAAATAACGACATTTCGGAAGGAGACTTTGACTAGCCGGCAACATTGGGGTCCCCCAAATGACATTTGACCATTTTCATCACTTTCAGCTGGCAACCCCGAGAGCCATTGGGGCTTGAATTTTAGGGTAAGACCCAACTTTGGCGAGTTCTTTTGTTCTACCAAAGTCAACGTACAGCCACCGTTTTTTCACTGACAGGTAACTTGTATCCTGGTTACTTTAGGAAAATTCTGACATTTTATAAATTCAAGATGGCGGCCGTGCCATTTCCGGTTTCTCGATTACCACTGACTGACGTAATGTTCTCCCAGATGGTGGAGGGGGAAGGGGGTATATTTTGATAGATTCGTAAACAAGTAACTCTCGCGAATAGGGGAAAAATGCCAGACCCCTCCTTTTCAGCCCCTTCCCCCCCCTCCTTCCCTATAGTATCTCGGAAAGAAAGAGACCAGTGTTCTGTTTTTATACGGATTCGTATAGAGGACGCTTGGAATAGTAAAAACCGTTTTTAAAAATTGCCGCTCTTGCCCCCTACTCCACCCCCTTCAGGCGGATCTCGGAAGTTAAGAGACGTTGAACATTTTTTTTTTCAGATTCGTAAAAAGGGGCCCAGAGTTGGTCAAAATCATTTTTCAGAACTCCCCCTTCTCCCCCCCGCAAACCTCCCCCCACCGTATCTCGGAAACTAGGACACGTAGCAGCTTTTTGATTTCTTAATACTTTTTATTTTTGAGGCGTTGTAATTTGTATACCCTCCCCAACCTCCCCTAAAATTGAAAGGGCTGTAACTTCGTAACGGTTAAAGATAGCCATAATGTGTTTGGACAAATATTATAGTAGGCGTCGAAACCTGTCCGGTGGTGGTAGGGATATGGCTCGGCGGAGCGAAACTACGAGACCGAGTGGGGCGAAGTGGGGAGGTGGCGAGCGAAGCGAGCCGGCGACCTCCGTAGCGTTACGAAGGTTGAGTGGGTGAAGCGTAACTCAGGGGCGACGACAAGTAAACTTTAGGGTAACGTTTTTATAGTGGGTAAAGGGCTACGTTTTTGAAAAACGTTTTAGATTAATTAGGGGTTCTTAAGGGGTTTCAAAATCTTAAAAGTCCATTGGGCATGAATTTTCGGGTCGACCCGACTTTGGCGAGTTCTTTTATTCTACCAAAGTAAACATACAGCCGCCGTTTTTATACTGACAGGTAGCTTGTATCCTGGTTACTTTAGGAAAATTGTGACATTTCAGAAATTCAAGATGGCGGCCGTGCCATGGGGCTTGAATTTTCGGGTAAGAGCCGACTTTGGCGAGTTCTTTTGTTCTACCAAAGTCAACGTACAGCCACCGTTTTTTTACTGACAGGTAACTTGTATCCTGGTTACTTTAGAAAAATTCTGACATTTCAGAAATTCAAGATGGCGGCCGAGCCATTTCCGGTTTCTCGATTACCACTGACGGACATAATGTTCTCCCAGATGGTGGAGGGGGAAGGGGGTATATTTTGATAGATTCGTAAACAAGTAACTCTCGCAAATAGGGGAAACATGCCAGACCCCTCCTTCTCACCCCCTTCCCCCCCCCTTCCCTATAGTATCTCGGAAACGAAGAGACCAGTGTTCTGTTTTAATACGGATTCGTATAGAGGACGCCTGGAAAAGTAAAAACCGTTTTTAAAAATTGCCCCCCTTGCCCCCTACTCCACCCCCTTCAGGCGGATCTCGGAAGTTAAGAGACTTTGAACATTTCTTTTTTTAGATTCGTAAAAAGGGGCCCAGAGTTGGTCAAAATCATTTTTCGGAACTCCCCCTTCTCCCCCCCTCAAACCTCCCCCCACCGTAACTCGGAAACTAGGACACGTAGCAGCTTTTTGATTTTTTTAATACTTTTTATTTTTGAGGGGCGTTGAAATTTGTATACCCTCCCCTCCCCAACTTCCCCTAAAATTGAAAGGGCTGTAACTTCGTAACGGTTAAAGGTAGCCATAATGTGTTTGGACAAATATTATAGTAGGCGTCGAAACCTGTCCGATGGTGGTAGGGATATAGCTGAGCGGAGCGAACCTACGAGACCGAGTGGGGCGAAGGGGGGAGGTGGCGAGCGAAGCGAGCCGGCGACCTCCGTAGCGTAACGAAGGTTGAGTGGGTGAAGCGTAACTCAGGGGCGACGACAAGTAAACTTTAGGGTAACGTTTTTATACTGGGTAAAGGGCTAAGTTTTTGAAAAAGGTTTTAGATTGAATTAGGGGTTCTTAAGGGGTTTCAAAATCTTAAAAGTCCATTGGGCTTGAATTTTCGGGTCAGACCCGACTTTGGCGAATTCTTTTATTCTACCAAAGTCAACGTACAGCCGCCGTTTTTATACTGACAGGTAGCTTGTATCCTGGTTACTTTAGAAAAATTGTGACTTTTCAGAATTTCAAGATGGCGGACTTGCCATTTCCGGTTTCCGAATCCTTGTCCTGGGGTCGTTCAAACGGTCCATCCCACTGCGGCGGGATATGAGTTTGTGTCGAATTTTAGGTGTTTAGGTCTTTGAAGAATAATTATTTACTTGACTTGATTCAAAATGGCGGCCACGTTACTTCCGGTTTCCCGAAAATTTACCGATTGAGGTCGTACAAACGATTCATCCGAATGAGGTGTATGAGTTTGTTTCGAATTTTAGGATACTTTAGGGGCTTCAAGGGTTTTTCAATGGATTAAGAGGCGCCAAACCTCACCTTTTCCCCCCTCCCTATCGTATCTCGGAAACTAAGAGACCTGTGTTGTGCTTTTTACGGATGTATATAGAGGAAGGTCGGAAAAGTTAAAAACATTTTTCAGAACTGCCCCCCTTGCCCCCCTCCCCCCCTCGATATCGTGTCTCAGAAATTAAGAGACTTGTGTTCTGTTTTTTTACGGATTCATATCGAAGAGGCTCGGAAAAGTAAAAACCATTTTTCAAAATTGCCCCCCTTCTCACCCCTTTAGGCGGCGGATCTCGAAAGTTAAGAGACTGAACATTTTTTTCAGATTCATAAAAATGGCAGAGTTGGTCAAAAACATTTTTAAAAACTCAGCAGCTTTTTGATTTTTTAACTATTTTTATTTTAGAGGGGCGTTGAAATTTGTATACCCTCCCCTCCCCTCCCCAACCTCCCCTAAAATTAAAATGGCTGTAACTTCGGAACTGTTAGAGATAGCCATTATGTGTTTGAACAAATATTATAGTAGACGTCGAATCCTGTCCGATGGTAGTAGAGATAAGGCTGCGTGCAGCAAAGGGGGACGATGTACTGAAATACAGCTGGTGATGGAAATATCATCACTAGATTGATTTAAAAAATCATTTCTGTGTTTGTTATTAGTTGACTAATTTATAATAGAAGTACTTAAATTAAATGTTTAGCAGTTATAACATTTGGTGAGCCACAAAAAACAGCATTTAAATAATTTGGTCGACATACAAAGATGTCGTTTACAATTAAAAAATCAGAAAGCAATCCTTGTTACACAAATAATTATACAATAACATGAGTTTGCATAATAAACATTCAGTCCGCAAAAAAACTATTTGATCAGCAAGACTTCACGATTGATCAGCAGAGAAAACATGTCTATAAGCAGTGTATTTGATTGGTATGCATGTATAAAACATGGTGAGAAAAATAACTAATTGGTCCCAAAAGTCCGATTTTGGGACATGAGGAGCGTAGGCCGAAGGCCGGCGGAGCTCCGACGACATGGCTGACGGGAGATAGGGCGGCAGCTTTTTTTTTATTTACGCCCGATCCGATCCTTTCAGCGTAATTTCTATTTTTAGACAAGTAAATTATTTTTGCTACTTTTATATGCAGCTCAAAATGAATTTTTTGCTTACCCTCTGAGTGCTTACTAAAATTTTATTAAACAGGAGCAGCTCATTGCAGCTTATATAATTAATATGCTGTACTAAAATAATAACAGCCATCCAGAATGAATTAGATTGGTGATTGATTTTGGAATGTTTGCTGGCCATGAGTTGCTGATCAATTAGCTATTTCTGATCGCAGATTATATTTTTCTGCTCACAAAAATACGAATACTATGCTAACCATTTAAATAATACCCTTTTCATTATGGGAACAGGTTAGTTTTTAAATAAGGTTTTAGATTGTTTTAGGGGTTCTTAATGGGTTTCAAAATCTTTAAAGTGCTCAAATGGATTTTATTTTTTTTTATTTTTTATTCTTAAGTTTTTAACTAGAGTGTACGCGCTCCTCCTTTGTTTTTTTATTAATTTTCGACATGGGTGTCATTTTCATGGTTTTCGTGGTCGCTGATTACAGAACTGTGGTCAAAATCAAAATCCAAGATGGCGGCTGTGATAATTTTCAAATTTTTCATCATGGGAGTCCTTTTCATGGTTTTCGAGGATGCCAAAGCCGATAGTGAGGTCGAAATCAAAATCCAAGATGGCGGCTGCGATAATTTTCTAATTTTTCATCATGCGAGTCGTTGTCATGGTTTTCGAGGATGCTAAAGCCGATAGTTAGGTCAAAATCAAAATCCAAGATGGCGGCTGCGATTATTTTCTAATTTTTCGTCATGGGAGTCGTTTTCATGTTTTTCGGGGATGCTAAAGCCGATAGTGAGAGTAAAATCAAAATCCAAGATGGCGGCTGCGATTATTTATAAGTTTTCATCATGGAAGTCGTTTTCATGGTTTTCTGGGATGCTAAAGTCGATATTGAGGTTAAAATCAAAATCCAAGATGGCGACGGCAAAATTTTTCTAATTTTTCGTCATGGCAGTCGTTTTCATGGTTTTCGAGGATGCTAAAGCCGATAGTGAGGTCAAAGTAAAAATCGAAGATGGCGACTGCAAACATTTTCGATTTTATTCATCATGATGACTATCGTTTTTCGATGGTGCTAAAGTAAATAATACTCACATCATTTTTAAGTTTTAGTTAATTTTACAAGTTCATTCAAACAACAATAATAGGTTTTCCTAGGCTTTCTCTGGACTTTTACTACATTTAAAAGCTTAATCAAGTGGAAACCTTTCGGGTCCTTTTGGGCTTTATTTGGCATTTCACTAGACTTTGAAAAGTGATTTACTATAAGGTTATGTTTGACATTTTTACTACATCTAGGGGTTTTAAAAGTGAAACATCTACCAAGGACAAAGCACGCGAGGTGCTTGCACCTCGCGCAACACGCAAATACTAGTTTATATTATATAAAACTACAAAGCCACTCACTCACTCACTGACTGATTGACATGTCGTTTCTCGGAATGGGTGGGAGATGGGTCAGGGGTATGTTTTGCAATTATGTGTAGCAACACCAAATGAGTAGAGGAAAATTATAGAGGAGGTTCAAATCCAAGATGGCGGCCGGGTCCATTTCCGGTTTCGGTGAGGAAAAGACTTGGACCGATTTCGACTCGTAGGTCCTATAGGAGATTGGGAATGATTAAAAAAAAAGGACAAAAAAAAAAAAAAAACAAGATGGCGGCTGCGCCAGGACGTTTTGAAATTTTCGACTTTTCTCACTCGAATTTGACGAATTGTTTCGTTCTACCGATTTACAAACTCGCCAACTTTGACGTTGACGAATTGCAGGTAATATCCATGGCAATCTAGAAAAATTATGACATTTTGAAAATCCAAGATGGCGGACGATGTAGCGGCCATTTTGTGAACCGTTGGAATTTTCGACTTTTTTCAAATCGATTTTTCGGGTAGTCGGCAACATCCGACGGGTTCGAGTAGTAGGGAGCGGTCGTGTGTTTTGTCGAGGAGTGTTGCATGCAGCAAAAATTTTTCCCATTTCTAGGGTGTTTTTCCCGATTTTCCCCAAAAACATGAAAAGTAGAAATATTGACATTTTGAATGGAGACTTTGACTAGCCGGTATTATTGAGGTCCCCCAAATGACATTTGACCATTTTGGTTCGTTTTAATTGGCAACCCCGAGAGCCATTGAATATTTTCATTTTTGGGACTTTTTGACTTTGGCGAGTTCTTTTGTTCTACCAAACTCAAAAGTTGGCCACACCGAGTTCACCGGTCGGTGGCCTATATCCTTGAGATTTCAGGAAAATTATGACTTTTCAAAAAAACAAGATGGCGGACAGTGCAGCGGCCATCTTGTAAAAACAACGAAAAATCCCAATTTTCGACGCGATAAATGGGACAGCTGGCATCCCCCGACTGGATTGTGTTGTATGAACCGGTCGTTTGTTTTAACAAGGAGTGTTTCCTGGTGCAAAAATTTTCCCCATTTCTGGGGTATATTTCCCGATTTTCCCCAAAAGCATGAAAAGTAGAAATAACGACAATTCAATAGGAGACTTTGACTTGCCGGTAACATTGGGGTCCCCCAAATGACATTTGACCATTTTCATCACTTTCAGCTGGCAACCCCGGGAGCCATTGGGGCTTGAATTTTCGGGTCAGACCCGACTTTGGCGAGTTCTTTTGTTCTACCAAACTCAAAAGTTGGCAACACCGAGTTGACCGGTCGGTGGCCTATATCCTTGAGATTTCAGGAAAATTATGACTTTTCAAAAAAACAAAATGGCGGACAGTGTGGCGGCCATCTTGTAAAAATGACGAAAAAACACAATTTTCGACGCGATAAATGGGACAGCTGGCATCCCCCGACTGGATTGTGTTGTATGAACAGGTCGTGTGTTTCAGCAAGGAGTGTTGCCTGGTGCAAAAATTTTCTCCATTTCTAGGGTATTTTTCCCGATTTGCCCCAAAAACATAAAAAGTAGAAATAACGACATTTTGAATGGAGACTTTGACTAGCCGGCAACATTGGGGTCCCTCAAATGACATTTGACCATTTTCATCACTTTCAGCTGGCAACCCCGAGAACCATTGGGACTTGAATTTTCGGGTAAGACTAGACTTTGGCGAGTTCTTTTGTTCTACCAAACTCAAAAGTTGGCAACACCAAGTATACCGGTCGGTGGCCTATATCCTTGAAATTTCAGGAAAATTATGACTTTTCAAAAAAACAAGATGGCGGACAGTGTGGCGGCCATCTTGTAAAAACGACGAATAATCCCAATTTTCGACGCGATAAATGGAACAGCTGGCATCCCCCGACTGGATTGTGTTGTATGAACCGGAAGTGTGTTTCGTCAAGGAGTGTTGCCTGGTGCAATTTTTTTTCCCATTTCTAGGGTATTTTTCCCGATTTTCCCCAAAAACATGAAAAGTAGAAATAACGACATTTCGGAAGGAGACTTTGACTAGCCGGCAACATTGGGGTCCCCCAAATGACATTTGACCATTTTCATCACTTTCAGCTGGCAACCCCGAGAGCCATTGGGGCTTGAATTTTCGGGTAAGAGCCGATTTTGGCGAGTTCTTTTGTTCTACCAAAGTCAACGTACAGCCACCGTTTTTTTACTGACAGGTAACTTGTATCCTGGTTACTTTAGAAAAATTCTGACATTTCAGAAATTCAAGATGGCGGCCGAGCCATTTCCGGTTTCTCGATTACCACTGACTGACATAATGTTCTCCCAGATGGTGGAGGGGGAAGGGGGTATATTTTGATAGATTCGTAAACAAGTAACTCTCGCGAATAGGGGAAAAATGCCAGACCCCTCCTTTTCACCCCCTTCTCCCCCCTTCCTTATAGTATCTCGGAAACGAAGAGACCAGTGTTCTGTTTTAATACGGATTCGTATAGAGGAGGCTTGGAAAAGTAAAAACCGTTTTTAAAAATTGCCCCCCTTGCCCCCTACTCCACCCCCTTCAGGCGGATCTCGGAAGTTAAGAGACTTTAAACATTTTTTTTTTCAGATTCGTAAAAAGGGGCCCAGAGTTGGTCAAAATCATTTTTCAGAACTCCCCCTTCTCCCCCCCTTCAAACCTCCCCCCACCGTATCTCGGAATCTAGGACACGCAGCAGCTTTTTGTTTTTGAGGGGCGTTGAAATTTGTATACCCTCCCCTCCCCAACCTCCCCTAAAATGGAAAGGGCTGTAACTTCGTAACGGTTAAAGATAGCCATAATGTGTTTGGACAAATATTATAGTAGGCGTCGAAACCTGTCCGGTGGTGGTAGAGATATGGCTGAGCGGAGCGAACCTACGAGACCGAGTTGGGCGAAGGGGGGAGGTGGCGAGCGAAGCGAGCCGGCGACCTCCGTAGCGTAACGAAGGTTGAGTGGGTGAAGCGTAACTCAGGGCCGACGACAAGTAAACTTTAGGGTAACGTTTTTATAGTGGGTAAAGGGCTAAGTTTTTGAAAAAGGTTTTAGATTGTATTAGGGGTTCTTTAAGGGGTTTCAAAATCTTAAAAGTCCATTGGGCTTGAATTTTCGGGTCAGACCCGACTTTGGCGAGTTCTTTTATTCTACCAAAGTCAACGTTCAGCCGCCGTTTTTATACTGACAGGTAGCTTGTATCCTGGATACTTTAGAAAAATTGTGACATTTCAGAAATTCAAGATGGCGGACGTGCCATTTCCGGTTTTCGAAACCTTGTCCTGGGGTCGTTCAAGCGGTCCATCCCACTGCGGCGGGATATGAGTTTGTGTCGAATTTTAGGTGTTTAGGTCTTTGAAGAATACGTATTTACTTGACTGACGGCTGTGATTCAAAATGGCGGCCACGTTACTTCCGGTTTCCCAAAAATTTACCGATTGAGGTCGTACAAACGATTCATCCGACTGACGTGTATGAGTTTGTTTCGAATTTTAGGATATTTTAGGGGCTTGAAGGGTTTTCACTGGATTAAGAGGCGCCAAACCCCACCTTTTCCCCCCTCCCTTTCGTATCTCGGAAACTAAGACCTGTGTTGTGTTTTTTTACGGATGTATATAGAGGAAGCTCGGAAATTTATATTATATAAAACTACAAAGCCACTCACTCACTCACTGACTGATTGACATGTCGTTTCTCGGAATGGGTGGGAGATGGGTCAGGGGTATGTTTTGCAATTATGTGTAGCAACACCAAATGAGTAGAGGAAAATTATAGAGGAGGTTCAAATCCAAGATGGCGGCCGGGTCCATTTCCGGTTTCGGTGAGGAAAAGACTTGGACCGATTTCGACTCGTAGGTCCTATAGGAGATTGGGAATGATTAAAAAAAAAGGACAAAAAAAAAAAAAAAACAAGATGGCGGCTGCGCCAGGACGTTTTGAAATTTTCGACTTTTCTCACTCGAATTTGACGAATTGTTTCGTTCTACCGATTTACAAACTCGCCAACTTTGACGTTGACGAATTGCAGGTAATATCCATGGCAATCTAGAAAAATTATGACATTTTGAAAATCCAAGATGGCGGACGATGTAGCGGCCATTTTGTGAACCGTTGGAATTTTCGACTTTTTTCAAATCGATTTTTCGGGTAGTCGGCAACATCCGACGGGTTCGAGTAGTAGGGAGCGGTCGTGTGTTTTGTCGAGGAGTGTTGCATGCAGCAAAAATTTTTCCCATTTCTAGGGTGTTTTTCCCGATTTTCCCCAAAAACATGAAAAGTAGAAATATTGACATTTTGAATGGAGACTTTGACTAGCCGGTATTATTGAGGTCCCCCAAATGACATTTGACCATTTTGGTTCGTTTTAATTGGCAACCCCGAGAGCCATTGAATATTTTCATTTTTGGGACTTTTTGACTTTGGCGAGTTCTTTTGTTCTACCAAACTCAAAAGTTGGCCACACCGAGTTCACCGGTCGGTGGCCTATATCCTTGAGATTTCAGGAAAATTATGACTTTTCAAAAAAACAAGATGGCGGACAGTGCAGCGGCCATCTTGTAAAAACAACGAAAAATCCCAATTTTCGACGCGATAAATGGGACAGCTGGCATCCCCCGACTGGATTGTGTTGTATGAACCGGTCGTTTGTTTTAACAAGGAGTGTTTCCTGGTGCAAAAATTTTCCCCATTTCTGGGGTATATTTCCCGATTTTCCCCAAAAGCATGAAAAGTAGAAATAACGACAATTCAATAGGAGACTTTGACTTGCCGGTAACATTGGGGTCCCCCAAATGACATTTGACCATTTTCATCACTTTCAGCTGGCAACCCCGGGAGCCATTGGGGCTTGAATTTTCGGGTCAGACCCGACTTTGGCGAGTTCTTTTGTTCTACCAAACTCAAAAGTTGGCAACACCGAGTTGACCGGTCGGTGGCCTATATCCTTGAGATTTCAGGAAAATTATGACTTTTCAAAAAAACAAAATGGCGGACAGTGTGGCGGCCATCTTGTAAAAATGACGAAAAAACACAATTTTCGACGCGATAAATGGGACAGCTGGCATCCCCCGACTGGATTGTGTTGTATGAACAGGTCGTGTGTTTCAGCAAGGAGTGTTGCCTGGTGCAAAAATTTTCTCCATTTCTAGGGTATTTTTCCCGATTTGCCCCAAAAACATAAAAAGTAGAAATAACGACATTTTGAATGGAGACTTTGACTAGCCGGCAACATTGGGGTCCCTCAAATGACATTTGACCATTTTCATCACTTTCAGCTGGCAACCCCGAGAACCATTGGGACTTGAATTTTCGGGTAAGACTAGACTTTGGCGAGTTCTTTTGTTCTACCAAACTCAAAAGTTGGCAACACCAAGTATACCGGTCGGTGGCCTATATCCTTGAAATTTCAGGAAAATTATGACTTTTCAAAAAAACAAGATGGCGGACAGTGTGGCGGCCATCTTGTAAAAACGACGAATAATCCCAATTTTCGACGCGATAAATGGAACAGCTGGCATCCCCCGACTGGATTGTGTTGTATGAACCGGAAGTGTGTTTCGTCAAGGAGTGTTGCCTGGTGCAATTTTTTTTCCCATTTCTAGGGTATTTTTCCCGATTTTCCCCAAAAACATGAAAAGTAGAAATAACGACATTTCGGAAGGAGACTTTGACTAGCCGGCAACATTGGGGTCCCCCAAATGACATTTGACCATTTTCATCACTTTCAGCTGGCAACCCCGAGAGCCATTGGGGCTTGAATTTTCGGGTAAGAGCCGATTTTGGCGAGTTCTTTTGTTCTACCAAAGTCAACGTACAGCCACCGTTTTTTTACTGACAGGTAACTTGTATCCTGGTTACTTTAGAAAAATTCTGACATTTCAGAAATTCAAGATGGCGGCCGAGCCATTTCCGGTTTCTCGATTACCACTGACTGACATAATGTTCTCCCAGATGGTGGAGGGGGAAGGGGGTATATTTTGATAGATTCGTAAACAAGTAACTCTCGCGAATAGGGGAAAAATGCCAGACCCCTCCTTTTCACCCCCTTCTCCCCCCTTCCTTATAGTATCTCGGAAACGAAGAGACCAGTGTTCTGTTTTAATACGGATTCGTATAGAGGAGGCTTGGAAAAGTAAAAACCGTTTTTAAAAATTGCCCCCCTTGCCCCCTACTCCACCCCCTTCAGGCGGATCTCGGAAGTTAAGAGACTTTAAACATTTTTTTTTTCAGATTCGTAAAAAGGGGCCCAGAGTTGGTCAAAATCATTTTTCAGAACTCCCCCTTCTCCCCCCCTTCAAACCTCCCCCCACCGTATCTCGGAATCTAGGACACGCAGCAGCTTTTTGTTTTTGAGGGGCGTTGAAATTTGTATACCCTCCCCTCCCCAACCTCCCCTAAAATGGAAAGGGCTGTAACTTCGTAACGGTTAAAGATAGCCATAATGTGTTTGGACAAATATTATAGTAGGCGTCGAAACCTGTCCGGTGGTGGTAGAGATATGGCTGAGCGGAGCGAACCTACGAGACCGAGTTGGGCGAAGGGGGGAGGTGGCGAGCGAAGCGAGCCGGCGACCTCCGTAGCGTAACGAAGGTTGAGTGGGTGAAGCGTAACTCAGGGCCGACGACAAGTAAACTTTAGGGTAACGTTTTTATAGTGGGTAAAGGGCTAAGTTTTTGAAAAAGGTTTTAGATTGTATTAGGGGTTCTTTAAGGGGTTTCAAAATCTTAAAAGTCCATTGGGCTTGAATTTTCGGGTCAGACCCGACTTTGGCGAGTTCTTTTATTCTACCAAAGTCAACGTTCAGCCGCCGTTTTTATACTGACAGGTAGCTTGTATCCTGGATACTTTAGAAAAATTGTGACATTTCAGAAATTCAAGATGGCGGACGTGCCATTTCCGGTTTTCGAAACCTTGTCCTGGGGTCGTTCAAGCGGTCCATCCCACTGCGGCGGGATATGAGTTTGTGTCGAATTTTAGGTGTTTAGGTCTTTGAAGAATACGTATTTACTTGACTGACGGCTGTGATTCAAAATGGCGGCCACGTTACTTCCGGTTTCCCAAAAATTTACCGATTGAGGTCGTACAAACGATTCATCCGACTGACGTGTATGAGTTTGTTTCGAATTTTAGGATATTTTAGGGGCTTGAAGGGTTTTCACTGGATTAAGAGGCGCCAAACCCCACCTTTTCCCCCCTCCCTTTCGTATCTCGGAAACTAAGACCTGTGTTGTGTTTTTTTACGGATGTATATAGAGGAAGCTCGGAAAAGTAAAAAACATTTTTCAGAACTGCCCCCTTGCCCCCCTCCCCCCCTCGATATCGTATCTCAGAAATTAAGAGACCTTTGTTCGTGTGTCTCGTCAAGGAGTGTTGCCTGGTGCAAAAATTTTCTCCATTTCTAGGGTATTTCTCCCGATTTTCCCCAAAAACATGAAGAGTAGAAATAACGACATTTTGAATGGAGACTTTGACTAGCCGGCAACATTGAGGTCCCCCAAATGACATTTGACCATTTTCATCACTTTCAACTGGCAACCCCGAGAGCCATTGGGACTTGAATTTTCGGGTCAGACCCGACTTTGGCGAGTTCTTTTGTTCTACCAAACTCAAGAATTGGCAACACCAAGTACACCGGTCGATGGCCTATATCCTTGAGATTTCAGGAAAATTATGACTTTAAAAAAAAACAAGATGGCGGACAGTGTGGCGGCCATCTTGTAAGAACGACGAAAAATCGCAATTTTCGACGCGATAAATGGGACAGCTGGCATCCCCCGACTGGATTGTGTTGTATGAACCGGTCGTGTGTTTTGTCGAGGAGTGTTGCCTGGTGCAAAAATTTTCCCCATTTCTAGGGTATTTTTCCCGATTTTCCCCAAAAACATGAAAAGTAGAAATAACAACAATTCAATAGAAAACTTTAACTAGCCGGCAACATTGGGGTCCCCCAAATGACATTTGACTATTTTCATCACTTTCAGCTGGCAACCCCGAGAGCCATTAGGGCTTGAATTTTTGGGTCAGACCCGACTTTGGCGAGTTCTTTTGTTCTACCAAACTCAAAAGTTGGTAACACCAAGTACACCGGTCGGTGGCCTATATCCTTGAGATTTCAGGAAAATTATGACTTTTCAAAAAAACAAAATGGCGGACAGTGTGGCGGCCATCTTGTAAAAACGACGAAAAATTATAATTTTCGACGCGATAAATGGGACAGCTGGCATCCCCCGACTGGATTGTGTTGTATGAACTGGTTGTGTGTTTTGTCAAGGAGTGTTGCCTGGTGCAAAAAAAAATCCCCATTCTTAGAGTATTTTCCCAGATTTTCCCCAAAATCATGAAAAGTAGAAATAACGACATTTTGAATGAAGACTTTGACTAGCCGGCAACATTGGGGTCTCCCAAATGACATTTGACCATTTTCATCACTTTCACCTGGCAACACCGAGAGCCATTGGGGCTTGAATTTTCGGGTAAGACCTGACTTTGGCGAGTTCTTTTGTTCTACCAATGTCAACGTACAGCCACCGTTTTTTTACTGACAGGTAGCTTGTATCCTGGTTACTTTAGAAAAATTATGACATTTCAGAAAATCAAGATGGCGGACTTACCATTTCCGGTTTCTCGATTACTACTGACTGACATAATTGTTCTCCCAGATGGTGGAGGGGGGAGGGGGTATATTTTGATAGATTCGTAAACAAGTAACTCTCGCAAATAGGGGAAAAATTCCAGACCCCTCCTTTTCACCCCCTTCCCCCCCTTCCCTATAGTATCTCGGAAACGAAGAGACCAGTGTTCTGTTTTAATACGGATTCGTATAGAAGACGCTTGGAAAAGTAAAAACCTATTTTAAAAATTGCCCCCCTTGCCCCCTACTCCACCCCCTTCAGGCGGATCTCGGAAGTTAAGAGACTTTGAACATTTTTTTTTTCAGATTCGTAAAAAGGGGCCCAGAGTTGGTCAAAATCATTTTTCAGAACTCCCCCCTCTCCCCCCCTTCACCCCTACCGCCATTTTATCTCGAAAAGCAGGACACGTAGCAGCTTTTTGATTTTTACTACTGTTCTTTATTATTAAGGGGCGTTGAAATTTGTATACCCTGCCCTCTCCAACCTCCCCTAAAATTGAAAGGGCTGTAACTTGGTATCGGTTAAAAATAGCCATAATGTGTTTGAACAAATACTGTATTAGGCGTCGGAACCTGTCCGGTGGTGTTAGGGATATGGCTGAGCGGAGTGAACCTGCGGGACCGAGTGGGGCGAAGGGGGGAGGTGGCGAGCGAAGCGAGCCGGCGACCTCCGTAGCGTAACGAAGGTTGAGTGGGTGAAGCGTAGCTCAGGGGCGACGACAAGTAAACTTTAGGGTAACGTTTTTATAGTGGGTAAAGATTGAATTAGGGGTTCATAAGGGGTTTCAAAATCTTTAAAGTCAATTGGGCTTGAATTTTCAGGTCAGACCCGACTTTGGCGAGTTCTTTTATTCTACCAAAGTCAACGTACAGCCACCGTTTTTATACTGACAGGTAGCTTGTATCCTGGTTACTTTAGAAAAATTGTGACATTTCAGGAAATCAAGATGGCGGCCTTGCCATTTCCGGCTTCTCGATTACCACTGACTGACATAATTGTTCTCCCAGATGGTGGAGGGGGAAGGGGGTATATTTTGATAGATTCGTAAACAAGTTACTCTCGCAAGTAGGGGAAAACTGCCAAACCCCTCCTTTTTACCCCTCTTCCCCCCCTTCTCTATCGTATCTCGGAAACTAAAAGACCAGTGTTCTGTTTTGATACGGATTCGTATAGAGGACGCTTGAAAAAGTAAAAACAGTTTTTCAAAATTGCCCCCTTGTCCTATACTCCACCCCCTTCAGGCGGATCTCGGAAGTAAAGAGACTCTGAACATTTTTTTTTTAGACTCGTAAAAAGAGGCCGAGAGTAGGTCAAAATCATTTTTCAAACATCCCCCTTTCCCCCCCCCCTCGTATCTCGGAAACTAGGACACGTAGCAGCTTTTTGGTTTTACTACTATTCTTTATTATTGAAGGTCGTTGAAATTTGTGTACCCTCCCCTCCCCTCCCCAACCTCCCCTAAAATTGAAAGGGCTGTAACTTCGTAACGGTTAAAGATAGCCATAACGTGTTTGAACAAATATTATAGTTGGCGTCGAAACCTTTCCGGTGGTGGTAGGGATATGGCTGAGCGGAGAGAACCTGCGAGACCGAGTGGGGCGATGGGGGCATGTGGCGAGCGAAGCGAGCCGGCGACCTCTGTAGCGTAACGTAGGTTGAGTGGGTGAAGCGTAACTCATGGGCGACGACAAGTAAACTTTAGTGTAACGTTTTTATAGTGGGTAAAGGGCTAAGTTTTTAAAAAAGGTTTTAGATTGAATTAGGGGTTCTTAAGGGGTTTCAAAATCTTAAAAGTCCATTGGGCTTGAATTTTCGGGTTAGACCCGACTTTGGCGAGTTCTTTTGTTTTACCAAAGTCAACGTCCAGCCACCGTTTTTATACTGACAGGTAGCTTGTATCATGTATACTTTAGAAAAATTGTGATATATCAGAATTTCAAGATGGCGGCCGTCCCATTTCCGATTTCCGAATCCTTGTCCTGGGGTCCTTCAAGCGGTCCATCCCACTGCGGCGGGATATGAGTTTGTGTCGAATTTTGGGTTCTTAGGTCTTTGAAGAATAATTATTTACTTGACTGACGGCTGTGATTCAAAATGGCGGACCCAATACTTCCGGTTTCCCAAAAATCTACCGATTGAGGTCGTTAAAACGATTCATCCGACTGAGGTGTATGAGTTTGTTTCGAATTTTAGGATATTTTAGGGGCTTGAAGGGTTTTTCACTGGATTAAGAGGCGCAAAACCCAAACCGAACCACCTTTTTCCCCCCTCCCTATCATATCTCGGAATCTAAGAGATCCGTGTTATGTTTTTTTATGATGTATATAGAGAAAGCTCGGAAAAGTGAAAAACATTTTTCAGAATTGCCCCATTGCCCCCCTCCCCCCCCTCGATATCGTATCTCAGAAATTAAGAGACCCGTGTTCTGTTTTTTTACGGATTCGTATAGAGAAGGCTCGGAAAACTAAAAACCTTTTTTCAAAATTGCCCCCCTTCTCCCCCCTTTAGGCGACGGATCTCGAAAGTTAAGAGACTGAACATTTTTTTTCAGATTCATAAAAAGGGGCCCAGAGTCTAAATAATTTTTAAAAACTCCCCCCTTCAACCCTCTCCCCATCGTGTCTCGGAAACTAGGACACGTAGCAGCTTCTTGATTTTTACTATTATTCTTTATTATTGAGGGCCGTTGAAATTTGTATACCCTCCCCTCCCAACCTACCCTAAAATTAAAATAGCTGTAACTGCGGAACTGTTAGAGATTATGTGTTTGAACAAATATTATAGTAGGCGTCGAATCCTGTCCGGTGGTAGTAGAGATAAGGCTGAGTGCAGCAAAGTGGGGAATTGGCGAGCGAACCGAGCCGGCGAGTTTTTTTTTTTAAAGAAAGTAATTAAATGTTTAGCAATTATAAAATTTGGTGAGCCACAAAAAAACAGCATTTAAATAATTTGGTCGACATACAAAGATTTCGTTTACAATTAAAAAATCAGACAGCAATCCTTGTTCCACAAATAATTTTACAATAACATGAGTTTGCATAATAAACATTCAGTCCGCAAAAAAACTATTTGATCAGCAAGATTTCATGATTGATCAGCAGAGAAAACATGTCTATAAGCAGTATATTTGATTGGTTTGCATATATAAAACATGGTGACCAAAATAACTAATTGGTCCCAAAAGTCCGATTTTGGGACATGAGGAGCGTAGGCCGAAGGCCGGCGGAGCCCCGACGACATGGCTGACGGGAGATAGGGCGGCAGCTTTTTTTTATTTACGCCCGATCCGATCATCTGTTCAGCGTAATTTCTATTTTTAGACAAGTAAATTATTTTTGCTACTTTTATATGCAGCTCAAACTGAATTTTTTTGCTTACCCTCTGAGTGCTTACTAAAATTTTATTAAACAGGAGCAGCTCATTGCAGCTTATATAATTAATATGCTGTACAAAAATAATAACAGCCATCCAGAATGAATTAGATTGGTGATTGATTTTGGAATGTTTGCTGGCCATGAGTTGCTGATCAATTAGCTATTTCTGCTCGCAGATTATATTTTTCTGCTCACAAAAATACGAATACTATGCTAACCATTTAAATAAGACCCTTTTCATAATGGGAACAGGTTAGTTTTTAAATAAGGTTTTAGATTGTTTTAGGGGTTTCAAAATCTCTAAAGTGCTCAAATGGATTTTAAAATTATTTATTTTATTTTATTGTGATTTTCACAAACAAAGTCAATAATAGGTCAACATCAAAGTTTTTAACTAGAGTGTACGCGCTCCTCCTTTGTTTTTTATTTATTTTCGACATGGGTGTCATTTTCATGGTTTTCGTGGTCGCTGATTACAGAACTGGGGTCAAAATCAAAATCCAAGATGGCGGCTGTGATAATTTGCAAATTTTTCATCATGGGAATCGTTTTCATGGTTTTCGAGGATGCCAACGCCGATAGTGAGGTCGAAATCAAAATCAAAGATGGCAGCTGCGATAATTTTCTAATTTTTCATCATGCGAGTCATTGTCTTGGTTTTCGAGGATGCTAAAGCCGATAGTGAGGTCAAAATCAAAATCCAAGATAGCGGCTGCGATTATTTTTAATTTTTCGTCATGGGAGTCGTTTTCATGTTTTTCGGGGATGCTAAAGCCGATAGTGAGAGTAAAATCAAAATCCAAGATGGCGGCTGCGATTATTTATAAGTTTTCATCATGGAAGTCGTTTTCATGGTTTTCTGGGATGCTAAAGCCGAAATTGAGGTTAAAATCAAAATCCAAGATGGCGACGGCAAAAATTTTCTAATTATTTGTCATGGGAGTCGTTTTCATGGTTTTCGAGGTTTCTAAAGCCGATAGTGAGGTCAACATCAAAATCCAAGATGGCGGCTACAATAATTTTCTAATTTTTCATCATGGGAGTCGTTTTCATGGTTTTCGGGGATGCTAAAGCCGTTAGTGAGGTTAAAATCAAAATCCAAGACGGTGACTGCAAAAATTAACGATTTTTTTCATCATGAGTATCGTTTTTCGATGGTGCTAAAGTACATAATACTCACATCATTTTTAAGTTTTAGAGTTCATTCAAACAACAATAATAGGTTTTCCTAGGCTTTCTCTGGACTTTTGCTACATTTAAAAGCTTAATCAAGTGGAAACCTTTCGGGTTCTTTTGGGCTTTATTTGGCATTTCACTAGACTTTGAAAGTGAAAGACTATAAGGTTATGTTTGACATTTTTACTAATGGGTTTTAAAAGTGAAACATCTACCAAGGACAAAGCACGCGAGGTGCTTGCACCTCGCGCAACACGCAAATACTAGTTTCCAGTATAAAATGGCCTCGCTTTGTAAAGATTTCTTATACAATGAGAGATCCCATAAACTGGTTTTGCATAGCTTGATTGGTCGCCGTGCGTACTAATCTGTTAAGTAAAGTCAGGGAAATTAATCTTTAAGTAAATTGACACCCTTTAACATTACAACAATATATATGCAGTAATATTGCCATTTTAGATAACTGTCAAAAAATGGCAGTTGTGATTTGAATATATGGACAATTTAAGTTGGGAGTAAATTTGCTTCCCTGACGGTATATACGTGGGTTTCCAATTTCGGGACTTGGGCAAGGTTCCGTTTGGGATACTGACACATTGTTGATACGAAATACCTAGTATTTATATTATATAAAACTACAAGACCACTCACTGACTGACTCACTGATTGACATGTCGTTTCTCGGGATGGGTGGGAGATGGGTCAGGGGTATGTTTTGCGATTATGTGTAGCAACACCAAGTGAGTAGAGGAAAATTATAGAGGAGATTCAAATCCAAGATGGCGGCCGGGTCCACTTCCGGTTTCGGTGGGGAAAAGACTTGGACGGGTTTCGACTCGCAGGTCCTATAGTAGATGTAGAATGATTTATGAAAAAAGGAAAAAAATAAAAAAAAACAAGATGGCGGCTGCGCCAAGACGTTTTGAAATTTTCGACTTTTCTCACTCGACTTTGACGAATTGGTTCGTTCTACCGAATTCCAAAGTCGCCAATTTCGACGTTGACGAATTGTAGGTAATATCCATGGCAATCAAGAAAAATTATGACATTTTGGAAATCCAAGATGGCGGACGATGTAGTGGCCATTTTGTGAACCGTTGGAATTTTCGACTTTTTTCAAAACGATTTTTCGGGTAGTCGGCAACATCCGACGGGTTCAAGTTGTACCGAGCGGTCGTGTGTTTCATCGAGGAGTGTTGCCTGTTGTGAAATTTTTCCCCTTTTCTAGGGTATTTTTCCCGATTTTCCCCAAAAACATGAAAAGTAGAAATAACGACATTTTGAATGGAGACTTTGACTAGCCGGTAACATTGAGGTCCCCCAAATGACATTTGACCATTTTGGTTCGTTTTAATTGGCAACCCCGAGAGCCATTGAATATTTTAATTTTTGGGACTTTTTGACTTTGGCGAGTTCTTTTGTTCTACAAAACTCAAAAGTTGGCAACACCAAGTACACGGGTCGGTGGCCTACATCCTTGAGATTTCAGGAAAATTATGACTTTTCAAAAAAACAAAATGGCGGAAAGTGTGGCGGCCATCTTGTAAAAATGACGAAAAATCACAATTTTCGACGCGGTAAATGGGACAGCTGGCATCCCCCGACTGGATTGTGTTGTATGAACCGGTCGTGTGTTTCGTCGAGGAGTGTTGCCTGGTGCAAAATTTTTCCCCATTTCTAGGGTATTTTTCCCGATTTTCCCCAAAAACATGAAAAGTAGAAATAACGACATTTTGAATGGAGACTTTGACTAGCCGGCAACATTAAGGTCCCCCAAATGACATTTGACCATTTTCATCACTTTCAGCTGGCAACCCCGAGAGCCATTGGGACTTGAATTTTCGGGTCAGACCCGACTTTGGCGAGTTCTTTTGTTCTACCAAACTCAAGAGTTGGCAACACCAAGAACACCGGTCGGTGGCCTATATCCTTGAGAATTCAGGAAAATTATGACTTTTCAAAAAAACAAGATGGCGGACAGTGTGGCGGCCATCTTGTAAGAACGACGAAAAATCGCAATTTTCGACGCGATAAATGGGACAGCTGGCATCCCCCGACTGAATTGTGTTGTATGAACCGGTCTTGTGTTTCATCAAGGAGTGTTGCCTGGTGCAAAAATTTTCCCCATTTTTAGGGTATTTTCCCAGATTTGCCCCAAAAACATGAAAATTAGAAATAACGACATTTCGAAAGGAGACTTTGACTAACCGGCAACATTGGGGTCCCCTAAATGACATTTGACCATTTTCATCACTTTCAGCTGGCAACCCCGAGAGCCATTGGGACTTGAATTTTAGGGTAAGACCCAACTTTGGCGAGTTCTTTTGTTCCACCAAAGTCAAGGTACAGCCACCGTTTCTTACTGACAGGTAACTTGTATCCTGGTTACTTTAGGAAAATTCTGACATTTCAGAAATTCAAGATGGCGGCCGAGCCATTTCCGGTTTCTCGATTACCACTGACTGACATAATTGTTCTCCCAGATGGTGAAGGGGGAGGGGGTATATTTTGACAGATTCGTAAACAAATAACTCCCACGAGTAGGGATAAAGTTCCAAGCCCCCCCTTTTTGCCCCTTCCCTCCCCCTCCATATCGTATCTCCGAAACTAAGAGACCCGTGTTCTGTTTTTTTACGGATTCGTATAGAGGAGGCTTGGAAAAGTAAAAACCGTTTTTCAAAATTTCCCCCTTGCCCCCCTACTCCCCCCCTTTAGGCGAATCTTGGAAGTTAGGAGACTATGAACATTTTTTTTTCAGATTCATAAAAAGGGGCCCACAGTAGGTCAAACTCATTTTTTAAAACTCCCCCCTCTCCCCCTTTAACTCCTTCCCCCCTGGTATACCACTCACTGACTGACATAATTGTTCTCCCAGATTGTGGAGGGCGACGGGGGTATATCTTGACAGATTCGTAAACAAGTTACTCTCACGAGTACGGGAAAAGAGCTAAACCTCCCCTTTTTGCCACGTTCCCCCCTCGCTATCGTTTCTCGGAAACTAAGACACCCGTGTTCTGTTTTTTTACTGATTCGTATAGAGGTGGCTCGGAAAAGTAAAAACCAATTTTCAAAACTACCCCCTCTCCCCCCCTTCACCCGTCCCATCATTTTATCTCAGAAGGTAGGACAAGTAGCAGCTTTTTGATTTTTATTACTGTTCTTTATTATTGAGTGGCGTTGAAATTTATATTCCTTCCCCATCCCTCCCCAACCTCCCCTAAAATTGTAAGGGCTGTAACTTCGTAACGGTTTGAGACAGCCATTATGTTTGAACAAATATTATGGTAGGCGTCGAAACCTGTCCGGTGGTGGTAGGGATAAAGTCACGATAGCTTTCCGGTGGTAGGTAGGTCTTGAGTGGAGCGAACCTGAGAGAACGAGTACAGCGCAGGGGGGAGGTGGCGAGCGAAGCGAGCCGGCGACCTCCGTAACGTAACCAAGGTTGAGTGGATGAAGCGTAACTCAAAGGCAACGCGCGATGACAAGCAAACTTTAGGGTCACGTTTTTTTTTTATGGGGAAAGGTCAGAGTTTTTAAATAAAGTTTTAGATTGTATTAGGGGGGTCTTAAGGGGTTTCAAAATCTTTAAAGTGCTGTAATGGATTTTTAAATTCTTTTAAGGGTCTGTTACGGAACGGGCGCGAGAGAAAATTAGGTATTGAAGCTCTACTCACGCAGCAGTAGACGCGCTCGCCCCACTCACACACGCATCAATGTATGCACAGTGATTCGAGCGACAGTAAGCGCGTAACACAATAATATTTTGTTGTTATTTTTATTATTGCATAAACTTAGTATGAAGGATGGGAGATGGGTTGGTTTATTGTATGACGTAGTGCAAAAACTTTCCCCATTTCTAGGGTATTCTCCCAGATTTTACCCAAAAACATGAAAAGTAGAAATATTGTCATTTTGAATGGAGACTTTGACTAGCCGGCAACATTGGGGTCCCCCAAATGACATTTGACCATTTTGATTACTTTCAGGTGGCAACCCCGAGAACCATTGGGGGTTGAATTTTCGGGTAAGACCCGACTTTGGCGAGTTCTTTTGTTCTACCAAAGTCAACGTACAGACACCGTTTTTTTACTGACAGGTAGTTTATATCCAGGTTACTTCAGAAAAATTGTGACATTTCAGAAAATCAAGATGGCGGCCGTGCCATTTCCGGTTTCTCGATTACCGCTGACTGACATAATTGTTCTCCTAGATGATAGAAGGGGACGGGGGTATATTACGACAGATTCGTCAATAAGTAACTGCCACGAGTAGGGATAAAGTGCCAAACCCCCCCTTTTTGCCCCTCTCCCTATCGTATCTCGGAAACTAAGAGACCCGTGTGCTGTTTTTTTACGGATTCGTATAGCGGAGGCTCGGAAAAATAAAAACCATTTTTCAAAATTTCCCCCGTTGCCCCCCCTCCCCCCCCTTCAGGCTGATCACGGAAGTTAAGAGACTTTGAACATTTTTTTTTTCAGATTCACAAAAAAGGGCCCATAGTTGGTCAAAAGCATTTTTCAAAACTGCCCTCTTTCCCCCCCTTCAACCCTCCCCCAACCTTATCTCGGAAACGAGGACACGTAGCAGCTTTTTGTTTCTGTTTACTATTTTTTATTTTTGGGGGGCGTTGAAATTTGTCCCCCCTCCCCAACCTTCCCTAAAATTGAAAGGGCTGTAACTTCATAACGGTTAAAGATAGCCATAATGTGTTTGAACAAATATTATAGTAGGCGTCGGAACCTGTCCGGTGTTGGTAGGGATATGGCTGATTGGATCGTATCTCCGGGGCGACGACAAGTAAACTTTCTTTCTTCGTATTCATAATTAAGGGGTTTCAAAATCTTGAAAGTCCAGTGGGGCTTGAATTTTCGGGTCAGACCCGACTTTGGCGAATTCTTTTGTTGTACCAAAGTCAACGTACAGCCACCGTTTTTTTACTGACAGGTAGCTTGAATCCTGTTTACTTTTCTACTACTACTGTTTACTTTTCTACTAATAATTCAAGATGGCGGACGTGCCATTTCCGGTTTCTTGATTACCACTGACTGACACAATTGGTTTACTAGATGGTTGAGGAGGAGAGTGGTATATTTTGACAGATTCGTAAACAACTAACTCCCACGTGTAGGGATAAAGTGCCAAAGCCCCCTTTTGCCCGCTCCCCCCCTTCCCTAAAGTATCTCGGAAACGAAGAGACCCGTGTTCTGTTTTTTTTTACGGATTCGCATAGAAAACTCGGAAAAGTATAAACCATTTTTCAAAATTGCTCCGCTTGCCCCCTTCTCCCCCCCGTTAGGCAGAAATCAGAAGTTAAGGAACTTTGAATATTTTTTTTCAGGTTCATAAAAAGGGGCCAAGAGTTGGTCACAATCAATTTTCAAAACTCCACCTCTCCCCCCCGTTCAACCCTCCCAGCCCTCGCATAACACTCACGGACTGACATAATCATTCTCCCAGATGTGGGAGGGTGAGGGGGGTATATTTTATACAGGTTCGTAAACAAGTAACTCTCACGAGTAGGATAAAAGTGCTAACCTCCCCGTTTTAGACCCCTTCTGCCCGCTCCCTATCGTATCTCGGAAACTAAGAGACCCGTGTTCTGTTTTTTTACAGATTCGTATAGAGGGGGCTGGGAAAAGTAAAAACCTATTTTCAAAATTGCCCCCCTTCTCCCCTCCTTTAGGCGGATCTCGGAAGTTAAGTGACTTTGAACATTTTTTTCGATTCATAAAATCGTACCCAGAGTTGGTCAAAATCATTTTTCAAAACTACCCCCTCTCCCCCCTTCATCCCTCCCCCCATCATATCTCTGAAACTAGGACATGTAGCAGCTTTTTGATTTTTACTACTAATCTTTATTATTGAGGGGCGTTGAAATTTGTTACCCTCCCATCCCCTCCCCAACCTGCCCTAAAATTAAAAGGGCTGTAACTTCGTAACGGTTAGAGATAGCCATTATGTGTTTGAACAAATATTATAGTAGGCATCGAAACCTGTCCGGTGGTGGTAGAGGAAAGGGGGGAGGTGGCGAGCGAAGCGAGCCGGCGACCTCCGTAGCGTAACAAAGGTTGAGTGTAACTCAGGGGCGACGACAAGCAAACCTAAGGGTAATGTTTTTTTTTTTTAAGAAAGGAATTAATTAGAAATTATAAAATTTGGAGAGCCACAAAAAAAACAGCATTTAAATAATTTGGTCGACATACAAAGATTACGTTTGCAATTTAAAAAATCAGGCAGCAATCCTTGTTCCGCAAATAATTTTGATAAAGGACAAAAATTAAATCATAAATAGGCAGCTCACAATAACATGAGTTTGCATAATAAACGTTCAGTCCGCAAAATAACTACTTGATCAGCAAGATTTCATCATCAGCAGAGAAAACATGTCTATAAGGAGTGTATTTGCTTAGTATGCATATTTAAAACATGGTGAGCAAAATAACTAATTGGTCCCAAAAGTCCGATTTTGGGACATGAGGAGCGTAGGCCGAAGGCCGGCGGAGCTCCGACGACATGGCTGACGGGAAATAGGGCGGCAGCTTTTTTTTTATTTACGCCCGATCAGATCATCTGTTCAGCGTAATTTCTATCAGAAATCAGAAACCTTTATTTGTGAACATAGGTCAAGTTACACATAGTGTGAGGTGTTATAAATAGGTAGATCCTCCATGTTTTGCCCAGAGGCGTACAAATATAATTGATTAAGTTTTAAAATAACAATTGGTGAAATTATGTCAACTTTCACGTCAGTAATAAAATGAGTATAAATGGGCATAGCATATCCAAAGACAAAAAAAAATATATACAATCAATTTCTCAATAAATGTCAAATGGTTAAGTTACATGTCATAATTAATAATGATAATGTCGAACAATTAAATATTCAGGGTCATTAAAACAGGTCAGGTAGGGTGTTTTATGGCAGTAATTATAGAATTGTCGTCGAAATAGTTCCTTTATGAGTAATAGCATTTATTAGTCAAAATTCTAAATAGTTCTTTTTTGAATTTGTCCAGATTTAACATTTTAATTTTTTCGGGTAGTTTATTAAATATTTTTTTGGCCCTACGGAATGTGCTTTTATTCATTAGTGTAGTTTTGCCGTAGGGCTTACTTACTTACTACTTATTTTTATCGCGTAATTTTTCTATTTTTAGACAAGTAAATTATTTTTGCTACTTTTATATGCAGCTTAAAATTATTATTTTTTGATTACCCTCTGAGTGCTTACCAAAATTGTATTAAACAGGAGCAGCTCATTGCAGCTTAAATAATTAATATGCTGTACAAAAATAATAACAGCCATCCAGAATGACATAAATTGGTGATTGATTTTGGAATGTTTGCTGGCCATGAGTTGCTGATCAATTACCTATTTCTGCTCACAGATTATATTTTTCTGCTCACAAAAATACGAATAAATAACACCCTTTTCTAATGGGAACAGGTCAGTTTTTAAATAAGGTTTTAGATTGTATTAGGGGTTCTTAAGGGGTTTCAAAATCAAAGTGCTGAAATGGATCTTAATTTTTTTTATTGGGATTTCACAAACAAATTCGATAATAGGTCAACATCAAAGTTTTTATCTAGAGTGTACGCGCTCTTGCTTTAATTTTTATTTATTTTCGACATGGGTGTTATTTTCATGGTTTTCGTGTTCGCTGATTATTACAGAATTAAGGTCAAAATCTAAATCCAAGATGGCGGCTGTGACAATTTCCTAATTTTTCATCATGGGAGTCCTTTTCATGGTTCTCGAGGATGCTAAAGCCGATAGTGAGGTCAAAATCAAAATCCAAAATGGCCCCTGCGATTTTTTTCTAATTTTCATCATGGGAGTCGTTTTCATGGTTTTCGGGGATGCTAAAGCCGATGGTGAGGTCCAAATCAAAACCCAATATGGCGGCTTCTATAATTTTCTAAGTTTTCATTATGGGAGTCGTTTTCATGGTTTTTGATGATAGTAAAGCCGATAGTGACGTCAAAATCAAAATCCAATATGGCGGCTGCGATAATTTTGTAATTTTTCATCATGGGAGTCGTTTTCATAGTTTCCGAGGATGCTAAAGCCGATAGTGACATCAAAATCAAAATCCAAGATGGCGTATGCGATAATTTTCAATATTTTCATCATGTGAGTCGTTTTCATGGTTTTCGAGGATGCTAAAGTCAATAGTGAGGTCAACATCAAAATCCAAGATGGCGACTGCAAAAACTGCTACATTTAAGAGCTTAATCAAGTGGAAACCTTTCGGGTCCTTTTGGGCTTTATTTGGCATTTCACTAGACTTTAGGGTTATGTTTGATATTTTTACTACATTTAAGGGTTTTAAAAGTGAAACATCTACCAAGAAAAAAACACGCGAGGTGCTTGCACCTCGCGCAACACGCAAATACTAGTATATTATATAAAACTACAAAGCCACTCACTGACTGACTCACTGATTGACATGTCGTTTCTCGGAATGGGTGAGAGATGGGATAGGGGTATGTTTTGCAATTATGTGTAGCAACACCAAGTGAGTAGAGGAAAATTATAGGGGAGATTCAAAACCAAGATGGCGGCCGGGTCCATTTCCGGTTTCGGTGGGGAAAAGACTTGGACGATTTTCGACTCGTAGGTCCTATAGCAGATTTGGAACGATTTAAAAAAATAGTAAAAAAAAAAAAAAAAACAAGATGGCGGCTGCGCTGGTACGTTTTGAAGTTTTCGACTTTTCTCACTCGACTTTGACGAGTTGTTTCGTTCTACCGATTTCCAAAGTCGCCAACTATGACGTTGACGAATTGTAGATAATATCCATGGCAATCTAGAAAAATTATGACATTTTGAAAATCCAATATGGCGGACGATGTAGCGGCCATTTTGCGAAACGTTGGAATTTTCGACTTTTTTCAAAACGATTTTTTGGGTAGTCGGCAACATCCGACGGGTTTGAGTTGTACCGAGCGGTTGTGTGTTTCATTGAGAAGTATTGCCTGGTGCAAAAAATTTCTCCATTTCTGGGGTATTTTGCCCGATTTTCCCCAAAAACATGAAAAGAAGAAATAACGATATTTTGAATGGAGACTTTGACTAGCCGGCAACATTGGGATCTCCCAAATGACATTTGACCATTTTCATCACTTTCAGCTGGCAACCCCGAGAGCCATTGAATATTTTAATTTTTGGGACTTTTTGACTTTGGCGAGTTCTTTTGTTCTACCAAACTCAAAAGTTGGCAACACCGAGCACACCGGTCGGTGGCCTATATCCTTGGGATTTCAGGAAAATTATGACTTTTCAAAAAAACAAGATGGCGGACAGTGTGGTGGCCATCTTGTAAAAACGACGAAAAATCACAATTTTCGACGCGATAAATGGGACAGCTGGCATCCCCCGACTGGATTGTGTTGTATGAACCGGTCGTGTGTTTCGTCAAGGAGTGTTGCCTGGTGTAATTTTTTTTCCCATTTCTAGGGTATTTTTCTCGATTTTCCCCAAAAACATGAAAAGTAGAAATAACGACAATTCAATAGGAAACTTTGACTAGCCGGCAACATTGGGTTCCCCCAAATGACATTTGACCATTTTCATCACTTTCAACTGGCAACCCCGAAAGCTATTGGGGCTTGAATTTTCGGGTCAGACCCGACTTTGGCGAGTTCTTTTGTTCTACCAAACTCAAAAGTTGGCAACGCCAAATACACCGGTCGGTGGCCTATATCCTTGAGATTTCAGGAAAATTATGATTTTTCAAAAAAACAAAATGGCGGCCAGTGTGGCGGCCATCTTGTAAAAACGACGAAAAATTCCAATTTTCGACGCGATAAATGGGACAGCTGGCATCCCCCGACTGGATTGTGTTGTATGAACCGGTCGTGTGTTTAGTCGAGGAGTGTTGCCTGGTGCAAAAAAAATCCCCATTTCTAGGGTATTTTTCCCGATTTTCCCCAAAAACATGAAAAGTAGAAATATTGTCATTTTGAGTGGAGACTTTGACTTGCCGCCAACATTGGAGTCCCTGAAATGACATTTGACCATTGTCATCACTTTCAGCTGGCAACCCCGGGAGCCATTGGGGCTTGAATTTTCGGGACAGACCCGATTTTGGCGAGATCTTTTGTTCTACCAAAGTCAACGTATAGCCACCGTTTTTTACTGATAGGTAGCTTGTATCCTGATTACTTTAGAAAAATTGTGACATTTCAGAAATTCAAGATGGCGGCCGTGCCATTTCCGGTTTCCGCTCACTCACTGACTGACATAATTGTTCTCCCAGATGGTGGAGGGGGAGGTAAAATATACCCCATATTTTGACAGATTCGTAAACAAGTAACTCCCACGAGTAGGGTTAAGTGCCAAGCCCCCCCTTTTTGCCCCCTTCCCTCCCCCTCCCTATCGTATCTCTGAAACTACAGAGACCCGTGTTCTGTTTTTTTACGGATTCGTATAGAAGAGGCTTGGAAAAGTAAAAACCGTTTTTCAAAATTTTTCCCTTGCCCCCCTACTCCCCCCCTTTAGGCGAATCTTGGAAGTTAAGAGGCTTTGAACAATTTTTTTTTCAGATTCGTAAAAAGGGGCCCAGAATTGGACGAAATCATTTTTTAAAACTCCCCCCTCTCCCCCCCTTCACCCCACCTGCTATTTTATCTCGGAAAACAGGACACGTAGCGGCTTTTTGATTTTTACTACTGTTCTTTATTATTAAGGGGCGTTAAAATTTGTATACTTTCCCCATCCCTCCCCAACCTCCCCTTATATTGAAAGGGCTGTAACTTCGTAACGGTTACAGATAGCCATTATGTGTTTGAACAAATATTATAGTAGGCGTCGAAACCTGTCCGGTGGTAGTAGGAATAAGGCTGAGTGGAGTGAACCTGCGAGACCGAGTGGAGCAAAGGGGGGAGGTGGCCGGTGACCTCCGTAGCGTAACGAAGGTTGAGTGGGTGAAACGAAACTCTGGGGCGACGACAAGCAAACTTTATGTTAATGATTTTTTATTGGGAAAATGTCAGAGTTTTTAAACAAGGTTTGGATTGAATTAAGGGCTCTTAAGGGGTTTCAAAATCTTAAAAGTCCATTGGGGCTTTAATTTTCGGGTTGGACCCGACTTTGGCGAATTCTTTTGTTCTACCAAAGTCAACCGTTTTTTTTTTACTGACAGGTAGCTTGTATACTGGTTACTTTAGTAAAATTGTGACATTTCAGAAATTCAAGATGGCAGCCGTGCCATTTCCGGTATCCGAAACCTTGTCTGATTTGGGTCGTTCAAGTGGGTTCATCCCACTGAGGCGGGGTATGAGTTTGTATCGAATTTTAGGTTTTTCAGGTCTTTGAAGGATAATTATTTACTTGACTGACGGCTTTGATTCAAAATGGCGGCCGCGTTACTTCCGGTTACCCGAAAATTAACTGATTGAGGTCGTTCCAGCAATTCATCCGACTGAGGTAAATGAGTTTGTTTCGAATTTTAGGATATTATAGGAGCTTGAAGGGATTGTCACTGGATTTAGAGCTGCTTGCAGCTCGCGCTGCACGCAAACCGATAGTTTCCGATTCGTTTCCTTCTAACGGTTTCGACCGAATGAGGATTTGTATTTACATGAAATTTAATAGTTAATTGATTGGGTGTGCATGGGACATAATTAATACGTATGCTGAAATCATGAAATTTATTATTTCATCTACAATTGATGCTAATGCATCCTTGCTTAGTACTACAGTCAGGCGTTACGGCTCAATTGATAAGAAACCTGCCTTTTGCACTGTTTGTTGTGGATGATGCAGGTTGATGATCACCGCACATAATAGAGTTATGTGGACAAACTTGGAGGAGACTTTTACCCGCAAGAGATCCACACTATAAACTAATAGATAGGTACATAATGGTAAGCAAAAAAAAAATTACCAACTCACGTTTGAAATATACCTACATAACTAAATATGAATTGAACTGTGTTTGAAATGTATATTTACATTAAGTGGAAATAAAAAGCCATAATATTAATATTAGGTAGGTAGCCCTTAGGGCTTCTATAGTCCTTAGCCTAGCCTTAAGGGCTTATTTCACGGTCGTTATCCGTCACATAGGAGAATATTTTCATCTCTGCTATAGATTCTTCAATAACATAAATTTTACTTGACGGATAGCATTACTCGAGAATGTGAAAATAAGTACTTAATCAAATAACTTTATTTACTAAAAAACTTAGTAAGAATACAAGTACCATGTACGAAATATACATGAAACAGTTGAGCTATCTGCAAATTGCAATAAATGCACTACTAAGCCACCGGCATTGGAGAATGCTGAGCAACCACACCCAGATACACGGCTAACTGCACTCATCACAACTTCAACACAGGAGACGGGAGACCAGCCATCATACAGCTACTGCTGTAAGTATAGCTACAAATAGTACACTTGCAAAACTTTTCAAATGCTGCCGACCATCAGTTGAATTCATGAAGTTCATCATATAATTTGTTGAGGGGCACATTTCGGTGTGCAGTTTGCAGAGGGTTAACCAACTTTCTGATACATTTTAAAATATTGCACCACCTGTAACATTGACAAACAATGAGTTTGTCCCACCATACAATTTTATTAAATTTAATGGACTGCAGATTACAGGTTTCACGGGTAACATCAAAGCTTTTTCAGCTAACAGATCTAACACAAAAACACAATGGTTAGTACCTAATATACTAACATAGTGATCTTTGGCCCAATCAGCGATACAAAGTACCTATGGTATTCCATTACAAATCCACTCACTGAAAACACCATACAAAACTGAAGTGAACTGTCATGGGGTTGAGATACTTAATTGACAAATTATTTCAAAACAGGATAGACATTTCCAGAGTGATGATAGGTACCCTTTAACATCGCATTGTTCACAAGTTCAATGTAGGTACCCAGTGAAATATATAAATAATGTACTCAAATTAGCTGGTGTTTTTCCAGACAATGCAGTCCAGAGTCAGCAGCCGATGAAGCTGGCAGAGCAGTCAGCCAGCACATAATCATTACAGCAAAACAAATCACAGCTCAATATTAATCAACACCTATTTTGGACATATTGTTAAAGGCAGCCTGCCTTACAATTTGGCACAACAACCATGTATTATATAGTTTTAAATTGTGAACTGTTTTTAAGATGAAGACTCCTTTTAGCTTTCCTCAAACGTGATGATAGCTACCTACTACCGTATCCGTGGTACCGACCCTCTTAAACTTATTCATCATTATGTAACCTTTAAAATCCATTGCAGTAGGTACATAAGCCTCCTTCAATGGGGCCCCCATGATAAACCCCTTCACCCCATATTACTACGCTTGGCAGGGGTATTTATTTATTTGTTTAAATAGATACTTGCTGCACTAACAGTTTACACCAAAGCGTGCAGCAAGTCAACATCACAACTTAGTAACTATTAATAATATCAGAAGACTAAACTAACTACTAAACTGGCTAACTTACCTATTGGTGTATCTAATAAGGTATGGACCTATTCAGATAAATGTTGATGCCCATTCTCTGATGTAATTCTTTAGTTGCTTCTTACGATCGAAAAGGAAATGGAGGAGTCTATTCTATTGAAACAAAAGTGAGTTTCAAATTGAGTAAGAAGGTATAGTATACCTACTGAAGTAGTTAATTATAACGATACGAAGTAGGCCTTGTTGCTCACGAGCTATGAAGATAATGTTAATAGCAAGCATAGTTAACAAAATAAGTGTCCTATTGTCGAATCGTTTAGTTCTCATTTTTAGGACATTTTTATGACATCGAACAATAGTAGATAGATGTGGTACGTACCTACGCAATGTTCCGTTTATGTCCAAGATCGATCAACACATTGGTTTATTGGATCCCATACCATATCTTAGTAGTCATGAACTATTTAATTCAATGCTTGTAGCCAACTAAGTACGAGATGCAGACCCACCGTATATAATACAACGTGTAACAGAAAGGGTATAGTCATATGGAAGAGTGTGGTACGGACCATCAAACTGAACAACTTTCTCTATGGGATCACCATCGTAATCGTAAAAAAATAATCGGCCCTCCCATACATTTGGATCGAGTAGGTATTGAAATTTTGTATGAGGCAGTTGATTATTTTTTTGTGATTACGATGGTGGTCCCATAGAGAAAGTTTTTCAGTTTGATGGTCCGTACCACACTCATCCATATGACTATACCCTTTCTGTTACACGCTGTATAAGACACTGGCGCGAGACGGTTGACAACCGTCTCGCGACAGTATCCTATAAGGGCGGCATGGGCACCGGGCCGTAGGCCGACGAAGGAGGCCGGCGGAGGCCCGGCACTTCGGGGACAGAAGATATTAGTGTTATGTAATATGCGAGCGAAGCGAGCGCGCGTCATGGAGTCGTAGCAGGTTCTAAAGAAGAAGGCTCAAAATTCACCACGTCCTATGTATAAAAAGATGGCATATTTTCGATCAGCATTCTTAGCCACGTATTTCTCAATATTGTACTTTTATATTCTGCCCTTGAACAAAGTTTCATAGAATTTTGTATAAGTATGTTAGACTGTAAGGATGGCGATCGGAATCTTTTTATACTAATTTTTATCATTAATTTTTTTGAGATACTTTTCTTTGTTGTAGAACGTGGGTTCATTTTCTATGGGCCGTGCGCCTTGTTCTTTACTTATAATTATCTCGAAGTCGAAGTGGGTAAGAACTAAGCATTTGAGATAGGTAACTGCCTACTATAATGATATAACAATGACGAATTTTCTTTTCATAATAACATAATGGTTCCCAAGACCTCGATAGATGGCGCTAAAAGAAATTGTACGAGTTCATTCAAACAACATTTAATATTAGGTTTTCTTAGGGCTTCCTCTATAGGTACTTTTACTACATTAAGTGGAAACCTTTCGGGTCCTTTTGGGCTATAATTGGCATTGCACTAGAGTGAAAATATGTTACATGTTTTTGTTGCGATGGTAGTTTTTTTTTTAATGTTTATAGATCAAATCGAAGTAAAAAATTGATGAAAACTTATCTATATTTTGGTGAAAAATAGTATACAAAGAGTACCACAGACAATAACTTTTTAGAGTCTGATTCCAACCCTGTCTAATTACTTGTCTATGTCAAGAACGGGATTGGCGGCAACCGAGTGTGACCAGTTTCAGTATTTTAATACTTTAATGGTATTTTTTTGGTATTTTTCCAAAAGTTTAGGATTCTGGGTATATATTGGTTAATTATAACAAATAAATCTTTTAGTAATAATATCTAAGAAATTTATTTCAAAAAGAATATCTAAATAACTATTTTTTAACATTTTTAACTAACACAAATTGTCTGTGCCGTATCCAAAGTGTCTCGGTGTCTCGCAGGTGGTCTCGGAAGCCATTTTAAACGACACCCTTCGACCAAAACTTTGCATAAATGAAAATCGTTATACGAGCAGTTGACACTCTCACTATAAATAACTTGGATTTTACATTTTCATGAGATGTCAAACTACATGGTGAACTGGATTTTCCGCTCATGATAAAATATATAAAGTAACATGGCAGTGTGAAAATATTCGTCATTCGAAAAATATTGCAATCCAGTAGGCACAGTGATTTGGACAAAGCAAAATATGGCAAAAATATAGACAAAGCAAAAACTATGTGACTAAGCACTCAGCGCTTCTGTCGCGAAAGTTGTACAGTTTCAACGCGCCATTATCAAAATATATTTTTACAAATCAATGAACTTTGCAAGATTTGCCTCTGTTCGTCGTTAATAGATTGAATACAATATTCATTTGACTTATCTACCTAATTGCCTAATTCCGTTAAACAATGTGAAAAGCGTGTGATCCGCTCGTGATCTCTACAGGTTTGAACACATATGCGGAATGTAAAAATCCTTGTCAAAGGTCCAGGTCTCCAGGGTGACCCGCGAACTTCAAATTCTCTTACGTTTTTTGAAAATTGTATGTTGATTAAAATATTATTCGCGGCTGTAAGACATATGTAGTTACAGAATTATATTCTAATGATATAATTCTCGTGGGTTGGTTGGAGCATTCACCTTAAAAAAAACATCCATCCATCATCATCCATTTTCCATTTTAAAATCTAATGGTAATATTTAGGTTTTTTTTCTTCGGTATTTTCGTCTAATCTGGTCACACTGAATCTTTTTTTGTACCATTATTTTGAGAATTGTTTCAGGTGAGTGAGGCATATTTTTATAAACTTTTATTTTATGTTTAATTAATCGATAGCAGCCAAAAATAGATTAGTACGATAGTAATTAGCAATTAGATGATTTTAATCTACAAATTTAAAACAAATCTACTGTTTTTAATGATAAAAATCTTAGGACGCCAACTTTTTATTCGTTGGTTTGAATTTCGAATTGCTTTTTCCCACCATTTTAAAATGTGTTGATATTAATTAACTTATTAGAATATTTAGAAACGCTGAAAACTATTATTAATGGTAATATAAATGATAATCAGTTCTTTTACTGTAAGTTTTTAGTAAATTGCAAAGGGGAAAAGCTATTTCCATTGAAATGGAAGCGTAAGGGTAGCCCGCGAAATTCAATCCGCGGGTTAAATGAACTGGGAGGTTTGCATGGGTGATTTTAATGATTATAATTCTATAACTCCATATGTGTTATTGGCGCGATTTATATTTTCATCAACATACAACCTGACACTGACCTGCAAATTGCAATAAACGTAAGAAAAATTAAATTTCGCGGGCTTCCCTTGCGCTTCCACCTTATAGCGATTGCGATCTTTTTGACTGGTTACTTTTGGTTGACTGGTAGAGGTAGAGGATGCCTTGAGGTTGAGGCATTAAGTCCGCCTATGTACCACTATTGTACATGCAGTTTAAATAAATAAATGACTTTTTTCTATGGCATCACTGCTGTTAAAGTCAAATCATATTTACCGGGCGGGAAAGTTTTGTTTGTGTTGTACTTGTGAAATACTGAATTAATAAAACATAGGGTAAGTATATATATGTACTTTCAGTGCAAATGTGATATGATAACAATAAAATTCAACGACACACACCTTGTGTAATCGAAGAACTTCCATTTATATTTCTGTTTCAATTTAAGAGAATTACAAGCAGACACCACGTATAAGAGTGGCCAATTTCACCACCGATGAAAAGGCAATACTGTCTCAGCTAATTAAAAAGACACCAATCGTGGAATCTACAATCACGGATGGCAAGTCGGTCGCCAAGAAACAAGCAGCATGGGATTTGATGGGATGCAATTACCCAAGAGTTCAACTGTTATGTCAACGTACACAAGGTAGGATAGTCACTGTTGTTGATGAAATATATTTACTGCTATGAATGATTTACTAATAGTATTTTTCATACTGTTTATTTTAGCTTGAGACTTTATGAAGAGCATGGTTTAACATGAAAGCATGGACACATAAAACTCGGGGTACAGAAAGAGGGAATATGCTAAAAACTGGGGGTGGACCGCATGCATCTCCACCACCACCACAACATGAAACCATAATAAGTATGGTTGAAGAGGTTGGTATCATAATAAATTTTCCTCTAAATTGCTCAGAAACCATTGTGTGGCTCAATTTAATTATTATTCATATATTACTCACAGAATAAGTATATTAAATATTATCTAATTATTATGTCAAAGCTTTCTTCTAATTTTCAATTATTACTTATCAGGCTGCACCTGGGATGATGATAATAATCAAAAATACATTTGATATTGATGGCACCATTTTAGATAAAATTGATAACAATCAAACTATTCTGAATTGATTGACACCTTAGGTATGTAATTGAATATACAAAAATGTTTTGTTCACCCATGTATTAAATAATATATTTATTATAACTAGCTTTTAAGAAGTTAACTATTCAAGTTTGTTTTTCAGATGTTATGGACAAAGAAAAAATTGGTGAAAATGTTTGAAGTCCAGGGCAATAAAATTGATGTAAACACTTATGAAGTCCCGGACAATAACAGCACCCAAATTGATGATATTCATCAAAAATAGCACAGGTATTGTACAACTTATGCTATATATTCAATTTATATAATATGTAGCTTTATACTAAAACATTTTATTTATATTTTTGATTCATCATCAGCCTTTAATATTCCCACTGCTGGGACATGGCCTCCGGAGTGGGCTATAATCCACCACGCAGGTCCAGTGCGGATTGGTAGATGTCACATGTCTTCGAACATATTGTATTTTTCTTTGTATTTTTGATTGCACTGTTGTAAATTCAGTTATCAAGAGCAGAGACCAAGTGCGTAGACCTACAGACTACATTCAATGGGAAGCTGTGATGCAAATAAATTTACTAGAAAATAAAAACATGAAAATGCAAATATTGAAAACACAGGTTATTAACCTATGTAATGGGTTATTATTATGTTTATTGCATAATATGTTTACATTTTATTTTACAGTTGAAAGTTGAACAAATAAAAAAAAAACAGCATTAGCAGAGGAAGATAGAAACAAAATATTGTTGGAAAAAGCAAAAATTCTAATTAGAGGAACTGAAACAATCAATTGCAATACAAAGTCAACCTAACTGATTTGACGGTTTTTGCTAAACCTTTTGTCTTGGACTTCAAATATGTTTTCATCAGTTTTCTCTATGTCTAAAATATAATTGTTATCACTCAATTGTATCTGAAATAGCGCCATCACTATCAAACGTAGAATTCAATCTCTTCAAGCATACTTATGGTCCACCAGGCGGTGGACCATAAGTATGGTCTATAGTACTTATGGCCCACCTCCTTAGCATATTCCCTTTCTGTAGTCAGAGTTTTTGTTTTTACATTTAATGTCGATAGAGTGCCCTAATGTATGTGTTTATTTTAGAGTGCCGCTGGCAATTTATTATTTTAGGTCAAAATAAAATCATTTTATTCAGTGTTTTTTTTGCTTGGATATCATTGGTTAGACGTACTGAATGCTGTGTTAAAATTTGTTCATCTTCTTCTTTTAATGGGACCTTATATAATATTTAGCTAATAAAAATGTCATGTTACCCCCTTAAATAGTTAAATCCTTCATAAATAAAGTTCCTTTTAGAACATGATTTTTTTTGTAGTCGGACTATAGTTTATTTTTTAATATGACAAGCATAATTTCAATGTACATCCAGAGTTGCGTCCAGTTAATTAAATTTTTCAATCGTCAATAGCACAAACATGAAATTTTGTAAACTTATTTTAATCAACTAATTTTATCTACAGAAAATTTCGTCATCATCGTCATGGTTCGCAACGTCGGTCGTCCGAAGAAGGTACGTCGTGGTCAACGCACTAGCAGCGCCTCCACATCGGGTCAGGTAAGTGCGAATCTCATTCCACCCTCAGCGGATGCTGCCGATGGAGCGTCGGGAGTGAAGTGCATTGCAGCAGGGACAACTCATCAAGGTGGAATAAGGTTCAAGGGTAAGGGCGTCCAGTGCGTCGCAATGTCATGTATTGCATCCACTTATTCATCTATAAAAAACCGCGAGACATTCACAACGTCTGATATTGATAATATTATCCTCCCATGTGGCGATATTCTATATTGCAATACCCCACGTCCGACGGGAGAGGTTTTTTTGAACCCCGACGAGTTGCCTCCCCATGTTGAAATTCAAAATTATTCGGTAAATATAAATATAACGTGGGTAACAAATGGACTTTATCCATCAAATCAACAAAATTTCTTTGATGCCGTCGAAAATCTAAAAATTAATTTGTTAACGTGTTTTAATCCAGAATACGTAGAAAATACCATGAACTTCCTGTTCACTGGTCAAAATTCCACCGTGTCCTTTTGGAAGAGCAATAATAGGTATTTCCTATTTAACAGTCATGCCGTTGACGCCACCGGCAAAAACAACCACCAAAATCCGAATATAAATGTAGCACGTTTATTTCAATGTCTCGATATAAATGCTTTAGCACAACTTTTATTTGTAAGCGCTCAATTCGATCAAGGCGAGTACAGCATACATCGGCTTACGGTACTCAATATCGAAAACCAACAAATTCCCCCATTTGTAATTGCGTCGGTTCCCAGCGAAGCCCAAAATGACCCCAAAGTCTCCACTTTAAAACCGGTTGTTATTATTAAAAAAATGCCGTTAAATTCGACATTGAAAAGAAAAATAATTGAAAGCGACCCAAAATTAAACGCGAAAAGGCCGGTGGTTGTCTTAGAGAAAATCGCTGCAAATCCGCGGTTACAAAAAAAATCGGTTGGACGACCTAAAAAACAAATCGGGGCAAATAATAATTCACACCAAAAAGCGGTCGAAAAATACAATAAAACACATCCAGAAGTGCACAGACAAGCCGTAGAGCGTTATACGGTTCTACATCCGGAAGTGAACAGACAAGCCGTAGACCGTTATACGGCTCTACATCCGGAAGTGCACAGACAAGCCGTAGAGCGTTATACGGCTCTACATCCGGAAGTGCACATACACGCCGTTGAGCGTTATAATGCTCTTCATCCAGACATAAACCGACAATCTGTCGCCAGATACGCGCAAACTAACCCGGATGTCAATAGACTTGCCACTGAACGTCATCGAGCTGTTCGAAATATCGATCCATCTTTGCGAAATTCAAAAAATTTAGTTGCGGTTAAAAGTGGGGACGAATTAAATGCGGTACGTTTGTATGGTTTACGCAATCCGTCGTTAAAAGCCGATGACGTTTTTAAATGTTTGCATTGTGGTACGTGTCTGTTTTTCGAAGAAAAATCGCGAACCCAGTGGTGTTGTGGCAGCGGGTCTTATAACGTTCAAAACTTTCCCCCGTTGACGGAAAGTTTTTATAACAGTGACTCTTTCAACAAGTGTCCTCGCGCGTACAACAACTTGTTTGCCTTCAGCGCGTTAGGAGTCTCTCACGGTTTCCAACATCCCAATACCGGTCTGGCGTTTATCAAAATTCAAGGTAGAATATACCACCGCGTTTTTGATTTGGGTTACACGGACACCACCAATCCTATCGGTCTTTATATAGAGGACAACGAAGAACGCCAGAGACTCGCGGCAGGTCTGCGGTTAGATCGTCAAATCGTCACGGAAATCAATCATTTCTTGCACGAAGTCAATCCCTTGATTGACTGTTTCAAAAGGTTGCATAACGAAACATCTCAAGAGGCGCATTTAAGGTTCGAACGAACAACGCGTCAAACTCACGGTAATATTCTCGGTGATATGCCATTAGGAAACGAGATTGCCGCGATTATTAGCACGGAAAGGGAACGGTTTCTCCCACGGTGTATTGCCATTTGGAAAACGGGCGCGAATAAACCGCACACGGTCGACGTCTTTCATCCGTTGTATGAAACGTTTCAATACCCGCTATTGTACCCGCACGCCACCGCGGGGTGGTACATAAACAAAGTTGACAACAAAAACGCGAAATTGACTCAAAACAAATACGTTCGCTGTTTGCTGTTGTCAGAGCCGCGCTTTCATGATTTCGGTAAACTGTCAGAGGAATGGTTAGTGGATATGTATTGTCGTATCGAGGAAGAACGATTGCGCTACGTCAGTAACATGCAGAACCAATCTTCGATGAGATTGGCACCTCTGCATGAGCTGCAAGACAATGTCGAAACATCGGCGCGCCAAATAAGCACAGACGAAACTGTACAAGGAGAGGGTGGAGTCGTTCCAGGTCGCATTTACTTACCAAACACGTTTACGGGGGGGCCGCGTTACATGAAAACGAAATACATGGATGCGATCGCGTTAGTTAATAGACTAGGTACACCATCATTTTTCCTAACGATCACATGTAATCCAAAATGGAAAGAAATTCAACAATCCTTGTTACCGCGGCAAAAGCCACATGCGAGTCTATGCGCACGCGTGTTTAACTTAAAATTAGCACAAGTGCTGAAAGACCTGCGATCGGGCGCATGGTTCGGTAAGCACGTGTATATAATTTATGTGATCGAATTTCAAAAACGAGGTTTACCCCACGCTCATATATGTTTCCGCGTGGAAGGTGGGGGACCCGTACAAAATTCAGACATAGACAAATTTGTCAGGGCCGATATCCCGAACGCAACCGAAGCCGAGGGCAAGTTGCGCCAAATGGTCATAAATCACATGATTCACGGTCCCTGTGGGCCGCCTCACAGGACCGACCTTCCATGTTGGGATAGTACGAAGGAGAAGTGCTCCAAGTACTTTCCAAAACGCGAAACCGAAGTAACGCACCATGACGACAAGGGGTTCATCCACCTCCGCAGAAGCAGTAACAACGAGGCAATAATTAAATTCAGAAACCGCGAAGTTACTGTCAACGATCTGTGGGTAGTTCCTTACAACGCCGCCATCCTCTTGAAGTACGATTGTCATGCGAATTTAGAAGCTTCCTCGGCTCGAAAAATCGTCAAGTACCTATTCAAATACATGACCAAAGGTAAAGATGAGGCGCGTGTCACGATAGTTGCCGAGGAAGATAGGAACAACGAAGTAGAGCAGTACGTTACGAAGCGATACATAGGTGCTTGCGATGCCGCGTGGCGAGTTTTTGAGTACGATTTGACGATGCGCGAACCCGCTGTCCAACAACTGCCAGTCCACCTCGAAAACTACCAAAGCGTGTTCTTTAGGCAAGATTCGGTAGCTGACGCCGCTCAGAGCGGTAGTTCAGCTCTTTTAGATTATTTTAACCGGCCGGCCGGAGACGAGTTCGAAAACCTGACGTACTTGGACTTTTATGAAAAATATATTGTACATTCAAAACGCCCAACTACAAAAAATGTGGAAGTCCACCAATTACAAAACAAATTCGTCACAAAAAGGCAGCGGGGAGTCAATGTTGCGCGTCTTTTTTGGATAGCGCCAAATAGGGGTGAACAATTTTATTTACGAATGCTATTGGCTTTATATCCGTGCCGCGGCTATAGTGATCTTTTGAAAGTCGGAGGGTTGGATTGTCGAACGTTTCAGGAAGTCGCTCGAAATGTAGGCATCGCGAATGACGAAATCGAATACGAGAGAGCTCTCGAGGAAGCTGCGAATTTTCTAACGGGACCGCGACTTCGTAGATTTTTCGTCCTCTTGGCCGTAAACGGCGCTCCAGTCGGCTTATTGTGGGATAAATTCAAAAACCAAATAAGCGAAGATTACCTCGAACGTATGCCAAATGATACCGACAGGGCCTATAAAATGAGTCTCATCCAAATCGACAGACTTTTGCGTAAACACGGGACCAGTCTTGTAGAGCAGGGGCTGCCCAATATCCGCGACGATACCACCGAGTTGGGTCGAGAGCAGATCGAATTCAGTGCGGGCAGGTTAAATGCGTACGTCGAAACATGGCAGCCTCGCTTATCTTCCGATCAGCGCGCAGTGTTCGAGTTTGTCGACAAACTTGTAGAAGACCCGGTCTTTAAACGTGCAAACAACAGTTCCATTTTCATAGATGGCCCTGCCGGTACGGGAAAAACGCTTTTACTCAACGTGGTCGCAGCACATGTCCGTGGCTCGCGTAATAATGTAGTTTTGTGTACGGCAACATCTGGCATCGCGGCTCAGAATTACGAAGGCGGTACTACGGCTCACAGTATGTTTAAATTTCCGTTAGATCTTGTGGACGATCACGGGTATTGGAATATAACGAACGGTTCCCAACGCGCAGAGTTGATACGCCACGCTTCGGTTATCATTTATGACGAAGCCCCGATGGCTCATAAATATCTAATTCACTTGCTCGACCGTTCGTTACGCGATTTGATGCAAACTGATGAACTTTTCGGCGGTAAAATAGTCATTTTTGCAGGAGATTTCCGTCAAATTCCACCGGTGGTACCGAACGCGCGAAATAATGCCGACGTAGTCAATTGCTCTGTGAAAACGTCTTGGATTTGGCAACAGATTAAAATCTTTAAATTATCAACCGCGCAAAGATCTAGGGAAGACGAAGAATTCTCGGAACAGCTATTGAACATCGGCTCTAATTCAATAGTCTCAGTTCCAGTCCAAACCGGTAGAGTCACACAAAACCTAATCGACGTGTCGCCCATTGAATTTGTCACAGATCTCGATGATTTAATAGACTTTGTTTTTTCAGACGTTTTAGACGAACCAGACGTTTGCTGCCACAGAGCAATTTTGTGCAACTATAATATGAACGTAAAGGAAATAAATGCAAACATTTTAGATCGCGTACCCGGTGAATTAATACATTTCTATTCGGTAGATCAAACGGCAACCGATGACGCGGACGAATTATTCTTAGGATCGGACACTCTTAATAGAATGCAACCGAAAGGCGTCCCCGAGCATGATTTACAACTAAAGGTAGGATGCGTTTGCATGATTATGCGAAACCTTAGTTTCTCGGATCGCTTAGTAAACGGCACTAAATTTATAGTAGTAGGTCATTCGCCGCGTCTGATTAGGGTACGAAAACCGGACGATAATGAAGATTACTTCATTCCGCGCATAACTTTTAAAGCACCGATCGATTCAAATAGCCCCATAGAAATGATCCGTCGGCAATTTCCTTTACAAATTTGTTACGCGATGACAATACACAAAAGTCAGGGCCAAACAATTTCAAAAGTGGGGATAGATTTAAGATCCGATGTCTTTAGCCACGGACAGTTGTACGTCGCGATAGGTAGGGTTCGTAACCGACGGGATTTAAAGCTATTGCTCAATAAAAATCGTGTAGTCAATAATAAACCGCTTGTAAATAATGTCGTTATTCCGCAATTATTGTTGTAATTTTTTTAAATCACCCCTATTTGGGTGGGGCGGCCTCTCTAAGTTAATAATCATTAAATCATGTTGACATTGCTATTCAATGAGCGTTTTTTATTTAATTTGTTTTAGCTTTTTTATATTAATGTAATATCACATTATATTGGTATATATATTATTTACATTACACTAATAAATACTTTATAACCTGTGTTTGTAGCAAATATACATTGAGCGTCATGTCGAATAATAACTCTGGTCTAAGCTGTTTATAATTATAAATAAATTAACGGATCAAAGAGGTTAGTTTTTGGTGATATGCGTCTCAGTGTGAAATCGGTTGAACCATGCTGGTCTGTGGGAATCTTTCCGATTGTAGATCGGAAGCGGATAATTGCCGGGTTAACTGTCCGATCTGTAAGTAGTTGGGCTTTGGATTCTGATCAGAGTCGGCTTACTGCCGAGAACATGCTCTGGTTGGTGATGAAGTCGATAGAACCGAGGGATTGCGAATTCGTCGTTGAGGTGAGTTGTCGTACCGATGCTGGGGGTTTAGTAAAGTGTGGTCGGTGTCGGCTGATTGCTGAGATGTCTTGCGTTGTCTGTGGCGCGAAAGTCAGGATGGGAGTCGATGTCAAGTTGTGGATGCTATCTGACTTGCGGTGGTGGATCGGTAGGGAGGGGATGGTATGTCCGTTAATATGGGTAAATGTTGTTGTCTTGTCACTATCAGTAATGAGTCGTAGTGTGCAAAGGTGTAGGTGGAGTCATTGTATTGGTTGAATGAGTTATATGGCATGGAGTTATTTATTAATTAAAACTTTATTTATACACATAATATAGAAAGGCGGACTTAATGCCTTGGGCATTTTCTACCAGTCTACCTTAGAATGATGCAGAGACAAAACAGTAGGTGCAATAGTACATAAAATTGCAAAGACGAAATATGGGCATTAAATTACACTATTTATACCATACGTGTTTAGTGTTAATTCGATACGGTATAAAAATAAAAAGCACCAAAAATGATTTTTTTTTTTCAAACAAACTAAGTAGCTTACAAATCAGAGTAAAACGCAACCATCCTTTGTAAATAAATTTAACTGAGCTTAGATACCTAGGTAACAAAGCGGCAACGTCGCACGCGCCGGAGCGCGGAGCAGCGTCTGTTATCTCGTGACAAAACGGGCGGGCGGCGGCGACATAATCAGCTGATAGGAAAGATACATTGTGTTCAAATGGGGCAAAAACTTAAAAAATCATTTGCGACTAAACTACTGCTCCTATTTAATTGATGTTTGGTACAGAGCTTGAAAATGGTACATAGTATAGGCAGTTCAAAGGAAAACCCCTCTGTCCTAACAACTTTGTATACATACATACAAACAAAATATACAAAGTAAAGAAAGTTATGGATAAAAAAACATAGATGGAGAAAAAAAACAAATTAATTGTGTGACGAGTCTGCCAACTTCTTATGTAAGTGTTCGCGAGCTTTTACCTTAAATGTGAATCGACTGGTTATGTTAGTCGGTTATGAGTTATGATATGAGTTATATGGCAGATAAATGTCTTAGTTACTTTTTACTAAAAAGTAAAAATTAAAATGCTATCTGATTTGTGGTGGTGGATCGGTAGGGACGGATGTTATGTCCGTTGACATGGGTAAAAGTTGTTATCACTATCAGTAATGAGTCGTAGTGTGAAAAGGTGTAGGTAAAGTCACTGTTTCATTCATTCAATAGGTTATTTTCCAACATCTTTATTTATATCCCATGAAGATGATGGGATGTAAATGAAATGCGATGTATGTACTACTTGGTACCTATGACGTGTTTGTTTGTTTTAATTACCATGCGAAAAGTATTTTCATCAATATGCAATTCTTTTTCTTTGAACAAGGTTATTTTAAAATCAGTTTCTTGTGATGTATTCGTCATTATGATAGTGAATCGTCTCAGTTTAAAATCTTTTTAGAATAACTACACTCTAAATTTTTTGTTTAATTATGTATGTTTTGAGTATTTATTAAAAGACAAATTTTGATTAATTGATTAAAGATTTTTATGAAATTATTTCAATTCGAAGAGACGGACAAAATATGATTTGCTTAAAGGTTCATGTTAACAAAAAGGTTGAATTTGAAAAAAACGGGTGAAAATTAGAAAGAGAGTGTATCAAAATGGCAGTCAGAGTGACTTTCTCTGTCTTTTACTTTTACTATTACTTTACCTCTCACTATTTTCTCTCTTACCGCGTGCATGAAAAGAGCCTAAAAAGGCGCACTCAATCTTTTCGCTCTGTCTCTTACTGTTACTCTAACTGCCACTTCTATTTTCACTCTTAAGCTGCGCATGAAAGAAGCCCAACAACTTTCATTAGACTCTCATTTAAACTTTCACTCTAACTAACTCCAGTTTTAACCCCAACTATTAGCTTTTAAATTTTAGTGTAAATGAAGAACAAAGATAATAATGAATTTTTATCATAATTATCTTAGTTTGTTTCAAAGTACATTACGTTGAATCTGTTAATTAATACCGTAGTTTTCAGTAACTGTCTCTGCTTCATAGGAAATTTTAAATACAATGTCTAACTTTGTTGACTTAACTAATATTTATTCTTATCCAATTTTTTTTTTGTATAATCTCAGTTTTTTACTTTCATTTAATTTCAAGCATGCTATTAATCTTGTAGTTTGAAATACCGTTAAAAGAGGACTACCTACCGATTAAACTCGGAGATACCAACCTACCACATAAAAGTTGTGTTAAATGCATTTGGACCGCCAATTGACCTGGCAACAACAATTCAAAGCCAAAAAGATGACCTCTCATACAGATTAAAAATTCTTCACTGGTTACTGGGCCGCAACTACAGACTATCACTAGACAACAAGCTTTTAATATACAAAGTAGTACTGAAGGCCATTTGGATGTATGTGATACAAGCTCTGGGGAAGCGCAAGCAACTCCAATACAGTCATCTTGCAGCGTCAACAAAACAAAATACTACGCACAGTAGCCAATTTCTAATGGTTTACTACAAACGCTGAAATCCACCAACAACTAGCCATTCCCACAGTTAATGAGGAGATTCGGAATGTAGCAGGGAAATATAAAGCACGACTAGCCATTCATCCAAATGAGCTGGCTCGTCAGTTGACATAACGAGACTACGTACTCCGCTTGAAGCGCCACAGTATCATGGCACTAGAAGACTGGCTGTAAAGCCGTAACACCTGCGAGTAGATGGCATCATTGGAAGCCACACTCTACACTACAAGCAACACGGAACTCATCCGCTCATAGTCCGAGGACTGATTGTAGATAGAACCCGGAAAAAAAAACTGCGGAGTTGATCTTCTCGTCGACAGTCGTCGCCTGCAGTGTCGCCCAAGTACTACATTCTAATCCTCTTCCTTTATTTCCTCCGGAGAGTGAGTACTTGATAGGTTTTTTTATTCATGAATTGTATTTTTTAATATTTTTATTATTAAAAATATATATATAATGCAAAAAAAAAGTAAAACAAACTAAAAAATATATAAAAAACATGCAAAAAAAAAGGTCATGTACAAAAACAAAAAAATAGCATGCAAAAAAAAGAGCATGTATAAAAACAAAACAAAATAACATGCAAAAAAAAAGGCATGTGTGTAAAAAACACTATTCTTAGTTATTATAATCTATATGAATAAGATATTGCTATTTAAAAATTTGAACTAAAATACATGTTAAAATGTAGATAATTATGTAGTCAAGAAATAGAAAGCATAATGTAAATCAGATTCAGATTTAAAGAAAAGTTTCCAAGCCGAGTCAAAGAGTAAATGCCTTTTGAATTGAGACAGGTCATGTTTTTTAAATTTACCTATATCTTGGAACGGAACCTACAAAACTTATACTATTAGAGAACTTACTTATAAAAAGAAAAAGAATTACATATTGCAGCACTTGTCCTCGCATGGTACTGAAAACAGCTACATTTTGATTCATACCAATATGACAAAATAATTTTCTATTTTATTACAACTTTATTAAACGAATCAGAATGTAATAACAAACACTAACATCTACAAGCACCCCCGCCCAAGTAACACACAAGTACCTACTATATAGCAGCTGATTAACAGTTTACCTTGGTACCTTACCAGTATTAGCTTCCATTACAATAGCCGTAATGTCCGTTTTCTGTTACAATTAACGCTTGTTATTTAACACACACAGTTAACACCTATTTTATTGCAATGTAATATCACTTGTTTTTTCATTATGTTAATAGTAACCGAGACATTCGGTTTTTTAATTCTTACGCGCCAAAGCAGTCTATGTCTCTTTAACTAAGACATTTGATATCTGCCATTCCCATTCACACTCTCGCGTTCTACAGCAGTCCCCGGCTCTTTATTTTTTTTACTTTCCAGTTACACAGCAGTCCACGACTTTTTATTTTTTACTTTTTAGTAAAAAGTAACTAAGACATATTTTGGTTTCTGCCATTCCAATTCACTCTCTCGCGTTCTACAGCGGTCCCCGGCTCTTTATTTTTTACTTAACAGTTACATGGCAGTCCACGGCTTTTTCTTTTATACTTTTTAGTAAAAAGTAACTAAGACATTAGGTATCTGCCATTCCCATTCACACTCTCGTGTACTTCAATAGTCCCCGGCTTTTTTTTTCTTACAATACAGCTACATAGCAGTCCACGGCTTTTTATTTTTTACTTTTTAGTAAAAAGTAACTAAGACATTAGGTATCTGCCATTCCCATTCACACTCTCGTGTATTTCAATAGTCCCCGGCTTTTTTTTTCTTACAATACAGTTACATGGCAGTCCACGGCTTTTTATTTTTTACTTTTTGTAAAAAGTAACTAAGACATTAGGTATCTGCCATTCGCATTCACACTTTCGCATACTACAGCAGTCCCGGGCTTTTTATTTTTTACTTAACAGTTGCATGGCAGTCCACGGCTTTTTATTTTTTACTTTTTAATGAAAAGTAACTAAGACATATTTTGGTTTCTGCCATTCCAATTCACACTCTCGCGTTCTACAGCAGTCCCCGGCTCTTTATTTTTTACTTAACAGTTACATGGCAGTCCACGGCTTTTTACTTTTTAGTAAAAAGTAACTAAGACATCAGGTATCTGCCATTCCCATTCACACTCTCGTGTACTTCAATAGTCCCCGGCTTTTTTTTTTTACATTACAGTTACATGGCAGTCCACGGCTTTTTATTTTTTACTTTTTAGTAAAAAGTAACTAAGACATTAGGTATCTGCCATTCCCATTCACACTCTCGTGTACTTCAATAGTCCCCGGCTTTTTTTTTCTTACAATACAGTTACATGGCAGTCCACGGCTTTTAATTTTTTACTTTTTAGTAAAAAGTAACTAAGACATTAGGTATCTGCCATTCCCATTCACACTCTCGTGTACTTCAATAGTCCCCGGCTTTTTTTTTTCTTACAATACAGTTACATGGCAGTTCACGGCTTTTTATTTTTTACTTTTTGTAAAAAGTAACTAAGACATATTTTGGTTTCTGCCATTCCAATTCACACTCTCGCGTTCTACAGCAGTCCCCGGCTCTTTATTTTTTACTTAACAGTTACATGGCAGTCCACGGCTTTTTATTTTTTACTTTTTAGTAAAAAGTAACTAAGACATTAGGTATCTGCCATTCCAATTCACACTCTCGCGTTCTACAGCAGTCCCCGGCTTTTTTTTTATATTACAGTTACATGGCAGTCCACGGCTTTTTATTTTTTACTTTTTAGTAAAAAGTAACTAAGACATTAGGTATCTGCCATTCCCATTCACACTCTCGTGTACTTCAATAGTCCCCGGCTTTTTTTTTTTTACATTACAGTTACATGGCAGTCCACGGCTTTTTATTTTTTACTTTTTAGTAAAAAGTAACTAAGACATTAGGTATCTGCCATTCCCATTTACACTCTCGTGTATTTCAATAGTCCCCGGCTTTTTTTTTTATATTACAGTTACATGGCAGTCCACGGCTTTTTATTTTTTACTTTTTGTAAAAAGTAACTAAGACATTAGGTATCTGCCATTCGCATTCACACTTTCGCATACTACAGCAGTCCCGGGCTTTTTATTTTTTACTTAACAGTTGCATGGCAGTCCACGGCTTTTTATTTTTTACTTTTTGTAAAAAGTAACTAAGACATATTTTGGTTTCTGCCATTCCAATTCACACTCTCGCGTTCTACAGCAGTCCCCGGCTCTTTATTTTTTACTTAACAGTTACATGGCAGTCCACGGCTTTTTATTTTTTACTTTTTAGTAAAAAGTAACTAAGACATCAGGTATCTGCCATTCCCATTCACACTCTCGTGTACTTCAATAGTCCCCGGCTTTTTTTTTTTACATTACAGTTACATGGCAGTCCACGGCTTTTTATTTTTTACTTTTTAGTAAAAAGTAACTAAGACATTAGGTATCTGCCATTCCCATTTACACTCTCGTGTATTTCAATAGTCCCCGGCTTTTTTTTTTATATTACAGTTACATGGCAGTCCACGGCTTTTTATTTTTTACTTTTTGTAAAAAGTAACTAAGACATTAGGTATCTGCCATTCGCATTCACACTTTCGCATACTACAGCAGTCCCGGGCTTTTTATTTTTTACTTAACAGTTGCATGGCAGTCCACGGCTTTTTATTTTTTACTTTTTAGTGAAAAGTAACTAAGACATATTTTGGTTTCTGCCATTCCAATTCACACTCTCGCGTTCTACAGCAGTCCCCGGCTCTTTATTTTTTACTTAACAGTTACATGGCAGTCCACGGCTTTTTACTTTTTAGTAAAAAGTAACTAAGACATCAGGTATCTGCCATTCCCATTCACACTCTCGTGTACTTCAATAGTCCCCGGCTTTTTTTTTTTACATTACAGTTACATGGCAGTCCACGGCTTTTTATTTTTTACTTTTTAGTAAAAAGTAACTAAGACATTAGGTATCTGCCATTCCCATTCACACTCTCGTGTACTTCAATAGTCCCCGGCTTTTTTTTTCTTACAATACAGTTACATGGCAGTCCACGGCTTTTAATTTTTTACTTTTTAGTAAAAAGTAACTAAGACATTAGGTATCTGCCATTCCCATTCACACTCTCGTGTACTTCAATAGTCCCCGGCTTTTTTTTTCTTACAATACAGTTACATGGCAGTTCACGGCTTTTTATTTTTTACTTTTTGTAAAAAGTAACTAAGACATATTTTGGTTTCTGCCATTCCAATTCACACTCTCGCGTTCTACAGCAGTCCCCGGCTCTTTATTTTTTACTTAACAGTTACATGGCAGTCCACGGCTTTTTATTTTTTACTTTTTAGTAAAAAGTAACTAAGACATTAGGTATCTGCCATTCCAATTCACACTCTCGCGTTCTACAGCAGTCCCCGGCTTTTTTTTTATATTACAGTTACATGGCAGTCCACGGCTTTTTATTTTTTACTTTTTAGTAAAAAGTAACTAAGACATTAGGTATCTGCCATTCCCATTCACACTCTCGTGTACTTCAATAGTCCCCGGCTTTTTTTTTTCTTACAATACAGTTACATGGCAGTCCACGGCTTTTTATTTTTTACTTTTTAGTAAAAAGTAACTAAGACATATTTTGGTTTCTGCCATTCCAATTCACACTCTCGCGTTCTACAGCAGTCCCCGGCTCTTTATTTTTTACTTAACAGTTACATGGCAGTCCACGGCTTTTTATTTTTTACTTTTTAGTAAAAAGTAACTAAGACATTAGGTATCTGCCATTCCAATTCACACTCTCGCGTTCTACAGCAGTCCCCGGCTTTTTTTTATATTACAGTTACATGGCAGTCCACGGCTTTTTATTTTTTACTTTTTAGTAAAAAGTAACTAAGACATTAGGTATCTGCCATTCCAATTCACACTCTCGCGTTCTACAGCAGTCCCCGGCTTTTTTTTTACTTTACAGTTACATGGCAGTCCACGGCGTTTTATTTTTTACTTTTTAGTAAAAAGTAACCAAGATATTTATCTGCCATATGTGTCATAACATAACTCATATCGAACTTACATAACCAGACGGTTCAGATTTATGGTAAAAGCTCGCGAACACTTACATAAGTACATTACATAGTACATAACACTTACATTCATTTGTTGTTTTTCTCCATGTTTTTTTAACTTTATCTTTCTTTACTTTGTATATTTTGTTTGTATGTATGTATATATGTATTTATTATTATATTTCGTCTTCGCAATTTTCTGTACTATTGCACCTACTGTTTTGTCTCTGCATCACCCTAAGGTAGACTGGTAGAAAATGCCCAAGGCATTAAGTCCGCCTTTGTACATTATTTGCATAAAGTTTTAATAAATAAATAATTCCATGCCATATAACTCATTCAACCAATACAATGACTCTACCTACACCTTTGCACACTACGACTCATTGCTGATAAAACAACAACATTTACCCATATTAACGAACATATCATCCCTCCCTACCGATCCACCACCGCAAGTCAGATAGCATCCACAACTTGACATCGGCTCCAATCCTGACTTTTGCGCCACAGAGAACGCAAGACATCCCAGCAATTAGACGACACCGACCACACTTTACTGAGCTCCAGCATCGGTGGGGCAACTCACCTCAACGACGAATTCGCAATCACTCGGTTCTATTGGCTTCATCACCAACCAGAGCATGTTCTCGGCAGTAAGCCGACTCTGATCAGAATCCAAAGCCCAACTACTTACAGATCGGACAGTTGATCGGGCAACCAACCGTTCCCTTTCTACAGTCGGTCAGATTTTCTACTGACCAGTAACATGGTTCAATAACGATCGCGCATTGTTACGTATTCATCTTAAACTACCTCACGTTCCGTTTTATTTATTTATAATTAAGAAGGATAGTTTAGGTTGGAGTGTTTGTTTGCCATGATTATCAATGACAATTTGTTATAATCATAGATTTATATTTATTTATTTTTCATGTACACATTCACTTTGCACGCACTTAGTCCGTATTATGTCTATTGCTAGCAATTGGTATGTAAAATGTTGATTGAAAGAGTTATGAATGAAGTCAAGAGGAAGTATGTATGTGTGTATATGTGAAATTACTATCAATTAGTGTGTAAAATGTTGATTAAAAGAGTTATGAATGAAGTCAAGAGGAAGTATGTATGTGTGTATATGTGAAATTGCTAGCAATTAGTGTGTAAAATGTTGATTAGAAGGGTTATGAATGAAGTCAAGGGGAAGTATATGTGTGTGTATATGTGAAAAGAAGAATGATAAGAGAACTTTGTAGAAGTACGTTGTGAAATTTGTGGACTTGTAAGTAATAGTTTAAGAATATATTTGAATGTAATTGTATAACTTTTTTCATGTAACATACTATATCACACTTATCAATGACACTGACACACAGATTATTTATTTTTAGGTATTACTATTATTTCTTTTATTTTCGATTTATTATTATGATCAAGCTCGTAATTATTTTCTATGTAACAATATTTACAATAATTTGTTATCTTACCTAATAGTAATAATATATGTAAGTATACCTACCTACTGCGTGAACGAAAATGAATGAAAATAAGATGATTAGAGAGAGTTATGTTTAAGTGGAAATATATTATTTGTTATTAAAATCTAACACACCCACACTAACATAATATATATTTAATTCAGTTTATTTATTAATATTAAGTAAATATATTTTAATGTAATTAGGCTACTTTGATTTTAGAAAAGTTTAGTATAATCATGTATACGTATTATTAGGCTACTTTGATTTTAGAAAAGTGTAGTAAGTAGGTATAATCATGTATATGTAGGTACGTAGACGTAGTTTAGGTGGATTAGGCCTCTTCGGGGGGATACCACATAAAAAAAACGCGCCTGAAACCTTACCTCTCCAGGTGGTGTGGAAAAAGGTTTGTAGTTATCTGTAGTTTTGGATATACATTATTTAATATAGATGTAGGTAGTTTAGTTATGATTTAGTATTATGTAAATCGAGTGGTTTAGGCCTCTAATAGGATACGCCTGTAGGATACCTTGAAATAAAACGCAACAGGAACCATATCTTCTGGTAGCGCGGAAAGTGGTTTTAGAACTCTTTAACTACCTAATAACGAGTAGTTAGCTGTAGTTGTTTTCAATAATTCTAGAAGTGTTGTAGGCATACCTACCTACCTAATCCGCTGCAAATATTTATCAGCACGTTGGCGCTGTTTCACCGATCCTGGCTGGGTGCGTGCGAGTGCGAACGAGAGCGCGCGTGGGCGCCACCAATCATACCTGCCCTGCGTCCCAAGACCAGCTGCCAGTCGGCCACGACCTACGAGGCAGGCTACATGCGGTGCCGGGCTGCACGTCGCGCGAGTAAACACACCATCATTGTCATCTTGCTTCATCGTCGTGTCAACGCTCTGAGGCGTTTGTGTACGAAAGCAAGTGTGTATGATGAGGATTACAACAAAGAAATAACTTCCCTGGACTCGGCAGCTGCAAAGGAATTAGGGACGGTAGAGAAAACATACTTCAAGGTCCTAGCGAAATTTGATTTTAGTTTAAAGCTCACGCAACGATTACAAAGACAGCCAACTTGCCAGAAAACAGCCAAAACAAAGTTCCCGCCCATAGAAAATAAATAATTAAAAGGTAAATTTACAGAATACTTACTTATATTCCATTCATAAATCAATGATAGACACAGATGAATATAGTACAAAAATTCGATTACCTTCAATAGAAACAAACCCTATGCTTTGATCAAAAACCTGCCCATCACAGAAGCCAGCTATGATAAGGCTATAAGGATTTTGCATGATTGATAAAAGTAATAATAATAATAGTAAGTAGGTACCTACCTAAGTAGTTATAAAACATACACAGCCAGTAGTTTAAAAAATATTGTGTCAGTGGTTGCTGATTGTCTGTGTTAAGAAGTCATGAACCTCTATTGTTGTTGATGTTACTCTATTATTGTTTTCTGTCCTGCAAATTAGATGCGTACACATCAAAGGCCAACCAGCTTGATAGAGATATAAATGGACCACTGAGCCTGGAGGAGTATTTGGAGCGGCGAGCACCAGCATTGGAGAATGCTGAGCCACCACAGCCAGCTACAAGGGTAACTGCGCTCATCACAACTTCAGGAGACGGCAGACCAGCTATCATACAGCTACTGCTGTAAGTATAGCCACAAATTGTACACTTGCAAAACTTTTCAAATGCTACCAACCAACGGTTGAATGCATGAAGTTCATCATATAATATGTTGAGGGGTACATACACATAAGGGAAATGCAAATTTCACTTTCGGTGTGCAGTTTGCAGAGGGCTAAACCACTTTCTGTTACACTGTTATAATATTGCACCACCTGTAACATTGACAAACAATGAGTTTTTCCCACCATACAGTTTACAGGTTTCACTGGTAACATCAAAGCTTTTCCAGTTAACAGAACTAACACAATAGTTAGTACCTACTATACTAACATAATTGATCTTTTACTCAATCAGCGATAGAAAGCGTATTCCATTACAAATCCACTCACTAAAAACACCATACAAAACTGAAGTGAACTGTCATGGGTTTGAGATAGTTGACAAATTATTTCAAAACAGGATAGACATTTCCAAAGTGATCATTTGACAAGTTCAATGTACCCAGTGAAATATAAATAATGTACTCAAATTATCTGGTGTTTTTTCCAGACAATGCAGTCCAGAGTCAGCAGCCGATGTAGCTGGCAGAGCAGTCAGCCGGCATTACAGCAAAACAAAACACAGCTCAATATTAATCAACACCTATTTTGGACATATTGTTAAAGGCAGCCTGCCTTACAATTTGGCACAACAACCATGTAATAAATAGTATTACATGTCTAAATAGTAAAATTACTTTTTATCAATAATTAAGAAATTAATGTACAAATGTAGCTACTTATAATTTCTTTCACTCGATTCATAATAGGTTTTACTATGTATGCCTTAGAATTAAATACATTTAGGTAGGTCTAAATTGTGATAGATATTTTTTAAGTAGGTATTAATGAGTATGATAATAATGACAAATACCTATGCTGCAGATCTCAATAACAGATAAAAAATGTTTGATTGTTGAATAAGATTCCTTAGCTAATTATTTTAAATAAAATTTTCTAAGTATTTAATGTGCTTCTCAAACAAAGTTATATTAAAAAAACCTTATGTGTTATTTACCATACCCAATGCACAAGATTAAATAAAGTTTTACACAAATATCTGCGAATTTCTTATGTTAATCACTTATACATTATCATCCCTAACTTTAGTAGGTAAGTACTACACACATTATATAATTCACACTCATATAGAGCGAGGCCGGGGCCTGTGAGGTTCGCAAACTGTTTTTAAGATTTTGAAGAGTCCTTTTAGCTTTCCTCAAACGTGATGATACCTACCGACTACCGTATCCGTGGTACCGACCCTCTAAAACTTATTTATCATTATGTACCATCATCAGCCTTTAAAATCCGCACTATGTAGGTACGTAAGCCTCCTTCAATGAGGCCCCCATGATAAACCCCTTCACCTCATATTACCACGCTTGGCAGGCGTATTGGTGTACCTAATAAGGTATATGTACCTACTCAGATAAATGCTGATAGTTGTTACTTACGATCCACCGAAGGAAATGGAGGAGTCTATTCCGTTGAAACAAAAGTGAGTTTCAAATTGAGTAAGAATACCTATCTATTGAAGTAGTTAATTATTACGATACGAAGTAGGCCTTGTTGCTCACGAGCTATGAATAAAATATAATGTTAATAGCAAGCATACTATTGTTCAATCGTTTGGTTATCATTTTTATGACATCGAGCAATAGTAGATGGATAGACCAGAAGCACCGTTGAACCCAATTTCTCTCCCCTCCTATGATCGTGTAAGTAGGTAAGGTACGCAATGTTCCGTTTGTGTCTATCTGTCCAAGATCGATCAATTGGTATATTGGATCCAATACCATATCTGTATGTAGTCATTTATTAAACTATTTAATTCAATGCTTGTAGCCAACCAAGTACCTAGGAGGTGCAGACCCACCGTATACGGTATATACGACTTTATGGGCGGCATGGGCACCGGGCCGTAGGCCGACGAAGGAGGCCGGCGGAGGCCCGGCACTTCGGGGACAGAAGATATTAGTGTTATGTAATATGCGAGCGAAGCGAGCGCGCGTCATGGAGTCGTAGCAGGTTCTAAAGTACAAGGCTCAAAATTCACCACGTCCTACAGTAAACAAAAGTAGGTATGTAAAAAAAAATAGTATAAAGATGGCATATTTCTGATCGCCATCCTTACAGACACGTATTTATGTACTTTTATTCTTGTAGGTACCTATATAATTGCGCTTGAACAAAGTTTCTTAGATTTTTTTATATGTTAGACGCAGATGCTTACAGCATGGCGGCGATTGGAAGTATGCCATCTTTTTAACCGACTTCAAAAAGGAGGAAGCGATTTGGGTAGTTTTTGGAAGAGTACTTTCTCGGAGTGGATCCATTTCAATTTGGTGAAGATCTGCTGAAGAACTTCTGAGATAAGCAATGGAACTCCTCAATAAATTATAGCAAACGGACTGGGATTGCTGAAATCTCATGTCTGTAAAGGTTACACATTTGCTTAAAACACAAAAAAGTAAAAAATAACTAGCTTCAGAAGTCGGTGACAAAAAAAAAACTAACTAGAAAAAGTCACCGACTTCTGAAACTAAAGTATTTTTTTTACTTTTTTGGGTTTTTGAAGTCGGTTGTTATACTAATTTTTATATTTCTTTTGTGATATTTCTCTGTTGTAGGACGTGGGTTCATTTTGTATGGACCGTGAGCCTTGTCCTTTACTTTAATCTCGAAATGTCTTGCTAGCTGACTATAGGTAAGAACTATGCATTTGAGATAGGTTAGTGCCTACCCAATTGATTTACTACAACAATGACGAATTTGCTTTTCAAAATAAAATAATAGTTCCCAAGACCTCGATAGATGGCGCTAATTATACGAGTTGATTTAAACAACATTAACAGGCTTTCTCTGGGCTTTTAGGTACTACATTTATTATGGGCAGTGGAAACCTTTTGGGTCATTTTGGACTTTATTTGGCACTTCACTAGAGTTTGAAAAATAAAAGACTAACGGAATGTTTGACATTTTTACTACATTTAGGGGTTTTAAAAGTGAAAAATCTACAAGGACAAAGCACGCGAGGTGCTTGCACCTCGCGCAACACGCAAATACTAGTTTATATTATATAAAACTACAAAGCCACTCACTCACTCACTGACTGATTGACATGTCGTTTCTCGGAATGGGTGGGAGATGGGTCAGGGGTATGTTTTGCAATTATGTGTAGCAACACCAAGTGAGTAGAGGAAAATTATAGAGGAGATTCAAATCCAAGATGGCGGCCGGGTCCACTTCCGGTTTCGGTGGGGAAAAGACTTGGACGGGTTTCGACTCGCAGGTCCTATAGTAGATGTAGAATGATTTATGAAAAAAGGAAAAAAAAAAAAAAAAACAAGATGGCGGCTGCGCCAGGACGTTTTGAAATTTTCGACTTTTCTCACTCGGCTTTGACGAATTGGTTCGTTCTACCGAATTCCAAAGTCGCCAATTTCGACGTTGACGAATTGTAGGTAATATCCATGGCAATCTAGAAAAATTATGACATTTTGAAAATCCAAGATGGCGGACGATGTAGCGGCCATTTTGTGAAACGTTGGAATTTTCGACTTTTTTCAAAACGATTTTTCGGGTAGTCGGCAACACCCGACGGGTTCGAGTTGTACCGAGCGGTCGTGTGTTTCATCGAGGAGTGTTGCCTGGTGCAAAATTTTTCCCTATTTCTAGGGTATTTTTCCCGATTTTCCCCAAAAACATGAAAAGTAGAAATATTGACATTTTGAATGGAGACTTTGACTAGCCGGCAACATTGGTGTCCCCCGAAAGACATTTGACCATTTTGGTTCGTTTTAGTTGGCAACCCCGAGAGCCATTGAATATTTTAATTTTTGGGACTTTTTGACTTTGGCGAGTTCTTTTGTTCTACCAAACTCAAAAGTTGGCAACACCGAGTACACCGGTCGGTGGCCTATATCCTTGGGATTTCAGGAAAATTATGACTTTTCAAAAAAACAAAATGGCGGACAGTGTGGTGGCCATCTTGTAAAAACGACGAAAAATCCCAATTTTCGACGCGATAAATGGGACAGCTGGCATCCCCCGACTGGATTGTGTTGTATGAACCGGTCGTGTGTTTCGTCGAGGAGTGTTGCCTGATGCAAAAAAAATTCCCATTTCTAGGGTATTTTTCCCGATTTTCCCCAAAAACATGAAAAGTAGAAATAACGACAATTCAATAGGAAACTTTGACTAGCCGGCAATATTGGGGTCCCCCGAATGACATTTGACCATTTTCATCACTTTCAACTGGCAACCCCGAAAGCTATTGGGGCTTGAATTTTCGGGTCAGACCCGACTTTGGCGAGTTCTTTTGTTCTACCAAACTCAAAAGTTGGCAACACCAAGTACACCGGTCGGTGGCCTATATCCTTGAGATTTTAGGAAAATTATGACTTTTCAAAAAAACAAAATGGCGGACAGTGTGGCGGCCATCTTGTAAAAACGACGAAAAATCCCAATTTTCGACGCGATAAATGGGACAGCTGGCATCCCCCGACTGGATTGTGTTGTATGAACCGGTCGTGTGCTTCGTCAAGGAGTGTTGCCTGGTGCAAAAAAAATCCCCATTTCTAGGGTATTTTTCCCGATTTTCCCCAAAAACATGAAAAGTAGAAATAACGACATTTCGGAAGGAGACTTTGACTAGCCGGCAACATTGGGGTCCCTCAAATGACATTTGACCATTTTCATCACTTTCAACTGGCAACCCCGAGAGCCATTGGGGCTTGAATTTTAGGGTCAGACCCAACTTTGGCGAGTTCTTTTGTTCTACCAAAGTCAAGGTACAGCCACCGTTTTTTTACTGACAGGTAACTTGTATCCTGGTTACTTTAGGAAAATTCTGACATTTCAGAAATTCAAGATGGCGGCCGAGCCATTTCCGGTTTCTCGATTACCACTGACTGACATAATGTTCTCCTAGATGGTGGAGGGGGAAGGGGGTATATTTTGATAGATTCGTAAACAAGTAACTCTCGCGAATAGGGGAAAAATGCCAGACCCCTCCTTTTCACCCCCTTCCCCCCCCTTCCCTATAGTGTCTCGGAAACAAAGAGACCAGTGTTCTGTTTTAATACGGATTCGTATAGAGGACGCCTGGAAAAGTAAAAACCGTTTTTAAAAATTGCCCCCCCCTGCCCCCTACTCCACCCCCTTTAGGCGGATCTCGGAAGTTAAGAGACTTTGAACATTTTTTTTTCAGATTCGTAAAAAGGGGCCCAGAGTTGGTCAAAATCTTTTTTCAGAACTCCCCCTTCTCCCCCCCTCAAACCTCCCCCCACCGTTTCCCGGAAACTAGGACACGTAGCAGCTTTTTGATTTTTTAAATACTTTTACTTTTGAGGGGCGTTGAAATTTGTATACCCTCCCCTCCCCAACCTCCCCAAAAATTGAAAGGGCTGTAACTTCGTAACGGTTAGAGATAGCCATTATCTGTTTGAACAAATATTATAGTAGGCGTCGAAACCTGTCCGGTGGTAGTAGGAATAAGGCTGATTGGAGTGAACCTGCGAGACCGAGTGGAGCAAAGGGGGGAGGTGGCCGGCGACCTCCGTAGCGTAACGAAGGTTGAGTGGGTGAAGCGTAACTCAGGGCCGACGACAAGTAAACTTTAGGGTAACGTTTTTATAGTGGGTAAAGGGCTAAGTTTTTGAAAAAGGTTTTAGATTGTATTAGGGGTTCTTTAAGGGGTTTCAAAATCTTAAAAGTCCATTGGGCTTGAATTTTCGGGTACAGCCACCGTTTTTATACTGACAGGTAGCTTGTATCCTGGATACTTTAGAAAAATTGTGACATTTCAGAAATTCAAGATGGCGGACGTGCCATTTCCGGTTTCCGAAACCTTGTCCTGGGGTCGTTCAAGCGGTCCATCCCACTGCGGCGGGATATGAGTTTGTGTCGAATTTTAGGTGTTTAGGTCTTTGAAGAATACGTATTTACTTGACTGACGGCTGTGATTCAAAATGGCGGCCACGTTACTTCCGGTTTCCCAAAAATTTACCGATTGAGGTCGTACAAACGATTCATCCGACTGACGTGTATGAGTTTGTTTCGAATTTTAGGATATTTTAGGGGCTTGAAGGGTTTTCACTGGATTAAGAGGCGCCAAACCCCACCTTTTCCCCCCTCCCTTTCGTATCTCGGAAACTAAGACCTGTGTTGTGTTTTTTTACGGATGTATATAGAGGAAGCTCGGAAAAGTAAAAAACATTTTTCAGAACTGCCCCCTTGACCCCTCCCCCCCTCGATATCGTATCTCAGAAATTAAGAGACCTTTGTTCTGTTTTTTTTTACGGATTCGTATAGAAGAGGCTCGGAAAAGTAAAAACCATTTTTCAAAAGTGCCCCCCTTCTCCCCCCTTTAGGCGGCGGATCTCGAAAGTTAAGAGACTGAACATTTTGTTTCAGATTCATAAAAAGGGGCCCAGAGTTGGTCAAAATAATTTTTAAAAACCCAGCAGCTTTTTGATTTTTTAACTATATTTATTTTAGAGGGGCGTTGAAATTTGTATACCCTCCCCTCCCCTCCCCAACCTCCCCTAAAATTAAAATGGCTGTAACTAAAGAACTGTTAGAGATAGCCATTATGTGTTTGAACAAATATTATAGTAGACGTCGAATCCTGTCCGGTGGTAGTAGAGATAAGACTGAGTGCAGCAAAGGGGGGTGGTGGCGACCGAACCGAGCCGGTGACCTCCGTAGCGTAACGAAGGTTGAGTGATTGGAGCGTAAGTCAGGGCGACGACAAACAAACTTTAGGTAACGTTTTTTTTTAAAGAAAGTAATTAAATGTTTAGCCCAATGTTTAAGCAAATTTTATAATTAAATTTGGTGAGCCACAAAAAAACAGCATTTAAATAATTTGATCGACATACAAAGATGTCGTTTACAATTCAAAAATCAGAAAGCAATCCTTGTTCCACAAATAATTTTACAATGACATGAGTTTTCATACTAAACATTCAGTCCGCAAAAAAACTACTTGATCAGCAAGACTTCATGATTGATCAGCAGAGAAAACATGTCTATAAGCAGTGTATTTGATTGGTATGCAAATATAAAACATGGTGAGCAAAATAACTAATTTCCAAAAAAGGTCCCAAAGGTCCGATTTTGGGACATGAGGAGCGTAGGCCGAAGGCCGGCGGAGCTCCGACGACATGGCTGACGGGAGATAGGGCGGCAGCTTTTTTTTTATTTACGCCCGATCCGATCATCTGTTCAGCGTAATTTCTATTTTTTGACAAGTAAATTATTTTTGCTACTTTTATATGCAAAATGATTTTTTTTGCTTACCCTCTGAGCGCTTACAAAAATTGTATTAAACAGGAGCAGCTCATTGCAGCTTTTATAATTAATATGCTGTACAAAAATAATTACAGCCATCCAGAATAACTTAGATTGGTGATTGATTTTGGAATGTTTGCTGGCTATGAGTTGCTGATCAATTAGCTATTTCTGCTCGCAGATTATATTTTTCTGCTCACAAAAATACGAATACTTTGCTAACCATTTAAATAACACCCTTTTCTTAATGGGAACAGGTCAGTTTTTAAATAAGGTTTTAGATTGTATTAGGGGTTCTTAAGGGGTTTCAAAATCTTTAAAGTGCTCAAATGGATTTTAAAATTATTTATTTTATTTTATTGTGATTTTCACAAACAAAGTCAATAATAGGTCAACATCAAAGTTTTTAACTAGAGTGTACGCGCTCCTGCTTTGTTTTATATTTATTTTCGACATGGGTGTCATTTTCATGGTTTTCGTGGTCGCTGATTACAGAACTGGGGTCAAAATCAAAATCCAAGATGGCGGCTGTGATAATTTTCTAATTTTTCATCATGGGAGTCGTTTTCATGATTTTTGATGATGGTTAAGCAGATAGTGAGGTCAAAATAAAAATCCAAGATGGTGGCTGCGACACTTTTCAAAGTTTTCATCATGCCAGTCGTTGTCATGGTTTTCGAGGATGCTATAGCCGATAGTGAGGTCAAAATCAAAATTCAAGATGGCGGCTGCGATTATTTTATAATTTTTCGTCATGGGAATCGTTTTCATGTTTTTCGGGGATGCTAAAGCCGATAGTGAGGTTAAAATCAAAATCCAAGATGGCGGCTGCGATTATTTGCTAAGTTTTCATCATGGAAGTCGTTTCCATTGTTTTCTGGGATGCTAAAGCCGATATTGAGGTTAAAATCAAAATCCAAGATGGCGACGGCAAAAATTTTCTAATTTTTCGTCATGGGAGTCGTTTTCATGGTTTTCGGGGATGCTAAAGCCGATAGTGAGGTTAAAATCAAAATCCAAGATGGCGACGGCAAAAAATTTCTAATTTTTCGTCATGGGAGTCGTTTTCATGGTTTTCGGGGATGCTAAAGCCGATAGTGAGGTCGAAATCAAAATCCAAGATGGCGGCTGCGATAATTTTTGTAATTTTTCATCATGCCAGCCGTTGTCATGGTTTTCGAGGATGCTTAAGCCGATAGTGAGGTCAAAATCAAAATTCAAGATGGCGGCTGCTATTATTTTATAATTTTTCGTCATGGGAGTCGTTTTCATGTTTTTCGGGGATGCTAAAGCCGATAGTGAGGTTAAAATCAAAATCCAAGATGGCGGCTGCGATTATTTTCTAAGTTTTCATCATGGAAGTCGTTTCCATGGTTTTCTGGGATGCTTAAGCCGATATTGAGGTTAAAATCAAAATCCAAGATGGCGACGACAAAAAAATTCTAATTTTTCGTCATGGGATTCGTTTTCATGGTTTTCGAGGATTCTAAAGCCGATAGTGAGGTCAACATCAAAATCCAAGATGGCGGCTGCGATTATTTTCTAATTTTTCATCAAAGGAGTCGTTTTCATGGTTTTCGGGGATGCTAAAGCCGATAGTGAAGTTAAACTCAAAATCCAAGATGGCGGCTATAATAATTTTCTAATTTTTCATCATGGGAGTCGTTTTCATGGTTTTCGGGGATGCTAAAGCCGTTAGTGAGGTTAAAATCAAAATCCAAGTTGGTGACTGCAAAAATTAACGATTTTTTTCATCATGAGTATCGTTTTTCGATGGTGCTAAAGTACATAATACTCACATCATTTTTAAGTTTTAGTTAATTGTACAAGTTCATTCAAACAACAATAATAGGTTTTCCTAGGCTTTATCTGGACTTTTACTACATTTAAAAGCTTAATTTAAAAGCTTAATCAAGTGGAAACCTTTCGGGTCCTTTTGGGGTTTATTTGGCATTTCACTAGAGTTTGAAAAGTGAAAGACTATAAGGTTATGTTTGACATTTTTACTAATGGGTTTTAAAAGTGAAACATCTACCAAGGACAAAGCACGCGAGGTGCTTGCACCTCGCGCAACACGCAAATACTAGTTATATTATATAAAACTACAAAGCCACTCACTCACTCACTGATTGACATGTCGTTTCTCGGAATGGGTGGGAGATGGGTCAGGGGTATGTTTTGCAATTATGTGTAGCAACACCAAGTGAGTAGAGGAAAATTATAGAGGAGATTCAAATCCAAGATGGCGGCCGGGTCCACTTCCGGTTTCGGTGGGGAAAAGACTTGGACGGGTTTCGACTCGCAGGTCCTATAGTAGATGTAGAATGATTTATGAAAAAAGGAAAAAAAAAAAAAAAAACAAGATGGCGGCTGCGCCAGGACGTTTTGAAATTTTCGACTTTTCTCACTCGGCTTTGACGAATTGGTTCGTTCTACCGAATTCCAAAGTCGCCAATTTCGACGTTGACGAATTGTAGGTAATATCCATGGCAATCTAGAAAAATTATGACATTTTGAAAATCCAAGATGGCGGACGATGTAGCGGCCATTTTGTGAAACGTTGGAATTTTCGACTTTTTTCAAAACGATTTTTCGGGTAGTCGGCAACACCCGACGGGTTCGAGTTGTACCGAGCGGTCGTGTGTTTCATCGAGGAGTGTTGCCTGGTGCAAAATTTTTCCCTATTTCTAGGGTATTTTTCCCGATTTTCCCCAAAAACATGAAAAGTAGAAATATTGACATTTTGAATGGAGACTTTGACTAGCCGGCAACATTGGTGTCCCCCGAAAGACATTTGACCATTTTGGTTCGTTTTAGTTGGCAACCCCGAGAGCCATTGAATATTTTAATTTTTGGGACTTTTTGACTTTGGCGAGTTCTTTTGTTCTACCAAACTCAAAAGTTGGCAACACCGAGTACACCGGTCGGTGGCCTATATCCTTGGGATTTCAGGAAAATTATGACTTTTCAAAAAAACAAAATGGCGGACAGTGTGGTGGCCATCTTGTAAAAACGACGAAAAATCCCAATTTTCGACGCGATAAATGGGACAGCTGGCATCCCCCGACTGGATTGTGTTGTATGAACCGGTCGTGTGTTTCGTCGAGGAGTGTTGCCTGATGCAAAAAAAATTCCCATTTCTAGGGTATTTTTCCCGATTTTCCCCAAAAACATGAAAAGTAGAAATAACGACAATTCAATAGGAAACTTTGACTAGCCGGCAATATTGGGGTCCCCCGAATGACATTTGACCATTTTCATCACTTTCAACTGGCAACCCCGAAAGCTATTGGGGCTTGAATTTTCGGGTCAGACCCGACTTTGGCGAGTTCTTTTGTTCTACCAAACTCAAAAGTTGGCAACACCAAGTACACCGGTCGGTGGCCTATATCCTTGAGATTTTAGGAAAATTATGACTTTTCAAAAAAACAAAATGGCGGACAGTGTGGCGGCCATCTTGTAAAAACGACGAAAAATCCCAATTTTCGACGCGATAAATGGGACAGCTGGCATCCCCCGACTGGATTGTGTTGTATGAACCGGTCGTGTGCTTCGTCAAGGAGTGTTGCCTGGTGCAAAAAAAATCCCCATTTCTAGGGTATTTTTCCCGATTTTCCCCAAAAACATGAAAAGTAGAAATAACGACATTTCGGAAGGAGACTTTGACTAGCCGGCAACATTGGGGTCCCTCAAATGACATTTGACCATTTTCATCACTTTCAACTGGCAACCCCGAGAGCCATTGGGGCTTGAATTTTAGGGTCAGACCCAACTTTGGCGAGTTCTTTTGTTCTACCAAAGTCAAGGTACAGCCACCGTTTTTTTACTGACAGGTAACTTGTATCCTGGTTACTTTAGGAAAATTCTGACATTTCAGAAATTCAAGATGGCGGCCGAGCCATTTCCGGTTTCTCGATTACCACTGACTGACATAATGTTCTCCTAGATGGTGGAGGGGGAAGGGGGTATATTTTGATAGATTCGTAAACAAGTAACTCTCGCGAATAGGGGAAAAATGCCAGACCCCTCCTTTTCACCCCCTTCCCCCCCCTTCCCTATAGTGTCTCGGAAACAAAGAGACCAGTGTTCTGTTTTAATACGGATTCGTATAGAGGACGCCTGGAAAAGTAAAAACCGTTTTTAAAAATTGCCCCCCCCTGCCCCCTACTCCACCCCCTTTAGGCGGATCTCGGAAGTTAAGAGACTTTGAACATTTTTTTTTCAGATTCGTAAAAAGGGGCCCAGAGTTGGTCAAAATCTTTTTTCAGAACTCCCCCTTCTCCCCCCCTCAAACCTCCCCCCACCGTTTCCCGGAAACTAGGACACGTAGCAGCTTTTTGATTTTTTAAATACTTTTACTTTTGAGGGGCGTTGAAATTTGTATACCCTCCCCTCCCCAACCTCCCCAAAAATTGAAAGGGCTGTAACTTCGTAACGGTTAGAGATAGCCATTATCTGTTTGAACAAATATTATAGTAGGCGTCGAAACCTGTCCGGTGGTAGTAGGAATAAGGCTGATTGGAGTGAACCTGCGAGACCGAGTGGAGCAAAGGGGGGAGGTGGCCGGTGACCTCCGTAGCGTAACGAAGGTTGAGTGGGTGAAACGAAACTCTGGGGCGACGACAAGCAAACTTTATGTTAATGATTTTTTATTGGCAAAATGTCAGAGTTTTTAAACAAGGTTTGGATTGAATTAAGGGCTCTTAAGGGGTTTCAAAATCTTAAAAGTCCATTGGGGCTTTAATTTTCGGGTTGGACCCGACTTTGGCGAATTCTTTTGTTCTACCAAAGTCAACCGTTTTTTTTTTACTGACAGGTAGCTTGTATACTGGTTACTTTAGTAAAATTGTGACATTTCAGAAATTCAAGATGGCAGCCGTGCCATTTCCGGTATCCGAAACCTTGTCTGATTGGGGTCGTTCAAGTGGTTCATCCCACTGCGGTGGGGTATGAGTTTGTATCGAATTTTAGGTTTTTCAGGTCTTTGAAGGATAATTATTTACTTGACTGGCGGCTTTGATTCAAAATGGCGGCCGCGTTACTTCCGGTTACCCAAAAATTTACTAATTGAGGTCGTTCAAACGATTCATCCGACTGAGGTAAATGAGTTTGTTTCGAATTTTAGGATATTATAGGAGCTTGAAGGGATCGTCACTGGATTTAGAGCTGCTTGCAGCTCGGGCTGCACGCAAAACGATAGTTTCCGATTCGTTTCCTTCTAACGGTTTCGACCGAATGAGGATTTGTATTTACATGAAATTTAATAGTTAATTGATTGGGTGTGCATGGGACATAATTAATACGTATGCTGAAATCATGAAATTTATTATTTCATCTACAATTGATGCTAATGCATCCTTGCTTAGTACTACAGTCAGGCGTTACGGCTCAATTGATAAGAAACCTGCCTTTTACGCTGTTTGTTGTGGATGATGCAGGTTGATGATCACCGCACATAATAGAGTTATGTGGACAAACTTGGAGGAGACTTTTACCCGCAAGAGATCCACACTATAAACTAATAGATAGGTACATAATGGTAAGCAAAAACAAAAAATTCCCAACACACGTTTGAAATACACCTACATAACTAAATATGAAGTGAACTGTGTTTGAAATGTATCTTTACATTAAGTGGAAATAAAAAGCTATAATATTAATATTAGGTAGGTAGCCCTTAGGGCTTCTATAGTCCTTAGCCTAGCCTTAAGGGCTTATTTCACGGTCGTTATCCGTCACATAGGAGAATATTTTCATCTCTGCTTTAGATTCTTCAATAACATGAATTTTACTTGACGGATAGCATTACTCAGAGAATGTGAAAATAAGTACTTAATCAAATAACTTTATTTACTAAAAAACTTAGTAAGAATACAAGTACCTACCATGTACGAAACATACATGAAACAGTTGAGCTATCTGCAAATTGCAATAAATGCACTACTAAGCCACCGGCATTGGAGAATGCTGAGCAACCACACCTAGATACACGGCTAACTGCACTCATCACAACTTCAACACAGGAGACGGGAGACCAGCCATCATACAGCTACTGCTGTAAGTATAGCCACAAATAGTACACTTGCAAAACTTTTCAAATGCTGCCGACAATCAATTGAATGCATGAAGTTCATCATAATATAATTTGTTGAGGGGCACATTTCGGTGTGCAGTTTGTAGAGGGGTAACCAACTTTCTGATACAAAATATTGCACCACCTGTAACATTGACAAACAATGTGTTTGTCCCACCATACAATTTTATTAAATTTAATGGACTGCAGATTACAGGTTTCACGGGTAACATCAAAGCTTTTTCAGCTAACAGATCTAACACAAAAACACAATGGTTAGTACCTAATATACTAACATAGTGATCTTTGGCCCAATCAGCGATACAAAGTATGGTATTCCATTACAAATCCACTCACTGAAAACACCATACAAAAGTGAAGTGAACTGTCATGGGGTTGAGATACTTAATTGACAAATTATTTCAAAACAGGATAGACATTTCCAGAGTTATCATAGGTACCCTTTAACATCGCATTGTTCACAAGTTCAATGTAGGTACCCAGTGAAATATATAAATAATGTACTCAAATTAGCTTGTGTTTTTCCAGACAATGCAGTCCAGAGTCAGCAGCCGATGAAGCTGGCAGAGCAGTCAGCCAGCACATAATCATTACAGCAAAACAAATCACAGCTCAATATTAATCAACACCTATTTTGGACATATTGTTAAAGGCAGCCTGCCTTACACAACAACCATGTATTATATAGTTTTAAATTGTGAACTGTTTTTAAGATTTTGAAGAGTCCTTTTAGCTTTCCTCAAACGTGATGATAGCTACCTACTGCCGTATCCGTGGTACCGACCCTCTTAAACTTATAATAACTATTAATAATATCATAAGACTAAACTAATTACTAAACTGGCTAACTAACCTATTGGTGTATCTAATAAGATATGGACCTACTCAGATAAATGTCGATGCCCATTCCCTGATGTAATTGTTTAGTTGCTTCTTACGATCGAGAAGGAAATGGAGGAGTCTATTCTATTGAAACAAAAGTGAGTTTCAAATTGAGTAAGAAGGTATAGTATACCTATTGAAGTAGTTAATTATAGCGATACGAAGTAGGCCTTATTGCTCACGAGCTATGAAGATAATGTTAATAGCAAGCATAGTTAACAAAATAAGTGTCCTATTGTTGAATCGTTTAGTTCTCATTTTTGGGACATTTTTATGACATCGAACAATAGTAGATAGATATGGTACCTATACCTACGCAATGTTCCGTTTATGTCCAAGATCGATCAACACGTTGGTTTATTGGATCCCATACCATATCTTAGTAGTCATTTATTGAACTATTTAATTCAATGCTTGTAGCCAACTAAGTACGAGATGCAGACCCACCGTAGGTATATAATACAACGTGTAATAGAAAGGGTATAGTCATATGGAAGAGTGTGGTACGGACCATCAAACTGAACAAGTTTCTCTATGGGACCAACATCGTAATCGTAAAAAAATAATCGGCTCTCCCATACATTTGGGTCGAGTAGGTATTGAAATTTTGTATGAGGCAGTTGATTTTATTTTTTTTTGATTACGATGGTGGTCCCATAGAGAAAGTTTTTCAGTTTGATGGTCCGTACCACACACATCCATATGACTATACCCTTTCTGTTACACGCTGTATAAGACACTGGCGCGAGACAGTTGACAACCGTCTCGCGACAGTATCCTATAAGGGCGGCATGGGCACCGGGCCGTAGGCCGACGAAGGAGGCCGGCGGAGGCCCGGCACTTCGGGGACAGAAGATATTAGTGTTATGTAATATGCGAGCGAAGCGAGCGCGCGTCATGGAGTCGTAGCAGGTTCTAAAGTACAAGGCTCAAAATTCACCACATCCTACGTGTACAAAGATGGCATATTTCCGATCAGCATTCTTACAGTCACGTATTTCTCAATATTGTACTTCTATATTCTGCCCTTGAACAAAGTTTCATAGATTTTTTTATATGTTAGACTGTAAGGATGGCGAACGGAATCTTTCTATACTAATTTTTATCATTTTTTTAGATCAACAAAGAGAAGTCTCTTTGTTGTAGGACGTGGGTTCATTTTCTATGGGCCGTGAGCCTTGTTCTTTACTTATAATTATCTCGAAGTCGAAGTGGGTAAGAACTAAGCATTTGATAAGTGCCTACCATAATGATATATAATAATGACGAATTTTCTTTTCATAATAACATAATAGTTTCCAAGACCTCGATAGATGGCGCTAAAAGAAATTGTACGAGTTCATTCAAACAACATTATTAGGTTTTCTTAGGGCTTTCTCTGTACTTTTACTACATTAAGGTGGATGCGCAAGGGTAGCCCGCGAAATTTAAATTTTCTTACGTTTATTGCAATTTGCAGGTCAGTGTCAGGTTGTATGTTGATGAAAATATGAATCGCGCCAGTAACACGTATGGAGTTACAGAATTATAATCATTCAAATCATCAATACAGCTCTCCAAGTTCATATAATCACATTCAATAGCTATTTCATGAAAAAGTCACTTTTTGAGATTATATGAACTTGGAGAGCTGTATTGATGATTTGAATGATTATAATTCTGTAACGCCATACGTGTTACTGGCGCGATTCATATTTTCATCAACATACAACCTGACACTGACCTGCAAATTGCAATAAACTTGAGAAAATTTAAATTTCGCGGGCTACCCTTGCGCTTCCACCTTAAGTGGAAACCTTTCGGGTCCTTTTGGGCTATAATTGGCATTTCACTAGAGTGAAAATATGTTACATGTTTTTGTTGCGATGGTAGTTTTTTTTTAATGTTTGTAGATCAAATCGAAGTAAAAAATTGATGAAAACTTATCTATATTTTGGTGAAAAATAGTATTCAGAGAGTACCACAGACAATAACTTTTTAGAGTCTGATTTCAAAACCCTGTCTAATTACTTGTCTATGTCAAGAACGGGATTGGCGGCAACCGAGTGTGACCAGTTTCAGTATTTTAATACTTTAACGGTATTTTTTTGGTATTTTTCCGAAAGTTTAGGATTCTGGGTATATATTGGTTAATTATAACAAATAAATCTATTAGTAATAATATCTAAGAAATTTAGTTCAAAAAGAATTAACTATTTTTTTAACATTTTTAACTGACACAAATTGTCTGTGCCGTATCCAAAGTGTCTCGGTGTCTCGCAGGTGGTCTCGGAAGCCATTTTAAACGACACCCTTCGACCAAAACTTTGCATAAATGAAAATCGTTATACGAGCAGTTGACACTCTCACTATAAATAACTTGGATTTTACATTTTCATGAGATGTCAAACTACATGGTGAACTGGATTTTCCGCTCATGATAAAATATATAAAGTAACACATGGCAGTGTGAAAATATTCGTCATTCGAAAAATATTGCAGTAGGCACAGTGATTTGGACAAAGCAAAATATAGCAAAAATATAGACAAAGCAAAAACTATGTGACTAAGCACTCAGCGCTTCTGTCGCGAAAGTTGTACAGTTTCAACGCGCCATTATCAAAATATATTTTTACAAATCAATGAACTTTGCAAGATTTGCCTCTGTTCGTCGTGAATAGATTGAATACAATATTCATTTGACTTATCTACCTAATTGCCTAATTCCGTTAAACAATGTGAAAAGCGTGTGATCCGTTCGTGATCTCTACAGGTTTGAACACATACGCGGAATGTAAAAATCCTTGTCAAAGGTCCAGGTCTCCAGGGTGACCCGCGAACTTCAAATTCTCTTACGTTTTTTGAAAATTGTATGTTGATTAAAATATTATTCGCGGCTGTAAGACATATGTAGTTACAGAATTATATTCTAATGATATAATTCTCGTGGGTTGATTGGAGCATTCACCTTAAAAAAAAACATCCATCCATCATCATCCATTTTCCATTTTAAAATCTAATGGTAATATTTAGGGTTTTTTTCTTCGGTATTTTCGTCTAATCTGGTCACACTGAATCTTTTTTTGTATCATTATTTTGAGAATTGTTTCAGGTGAGTGAGGCATATTTTTATAAACTTTTATTTTATGTTTAATTAATCGATAGCAGCCAAAAATAGATTAGTACGATAGTAATTAGCAATTAGATGATTTAAATCTACAAATTTAAAACAAATCTACTGTTTTTAATGATAAAAATCTTAGGACGCCAACTTTTTATTCGTTGGTTTGAATTTCGAATTGCTTTTTCCCACCATTTTAAAATGTGTTGATATTAATTAACTTTTAGAATATTTAGAAACGCTGAAAACTATTATTCATGGTAATATAAATGATAATCAGTTCTTTTACTGTAAGTTTTTAGTAAATTGCAAAGGGGAAAAGCTATTTTCATTGAAATGGAAGCGTAAGGGTAGCCCGCGAAATTCAATCCGCGGGTTAAATAAACTGGGAGGTTTGTATGGGTGATTTTAATTATTATAATTCTATAACTCCATACGTGTTACTGGCGCGATTTATATTTTCATCAACATACAACCTGACACTGACCTGCAAATTGCAATAAACGTAAGAAAAATTAAATTTCGCGGGCTTCCCTTGCGCTTCCACCTTATAGCGATTGCTATCTTTTTGACTGGTTACTTTTGGTTGACTGGTAGAGGTAGAGAATGCCTTGAGGTTGAGGCATTAAGTCCGCCTATGTACCACTATTGTACATGCAGTTTAAATAAATAAATGACTTTTTTCTATGGCATCACTGCTGTTAAAGTCAAATCATATTTACCGGGCGGGAAAGTTTTGTTTGTGTTGTACTTGTGAAATACTGAATTAATAAAACATAGGGTAAGTATATATGTACTTTCAGTGCAAATGTGATATGATAACAATAAAATTCAACGACACACACCTTGTGTAATCGAAGAACTTCCATTCATATTTCTGTTTCAATTTAAGAGAATCTACAAGCAGACACCACGTATAAGAGTGGCCAATTTCACCACCGATGAAAAGGCAATACTGTCTCAGCTAATTAAAAAGACACCAATCGTGGAATCTACAATCACGGATGGCAAGTCGGTCGCCAAGAAACAAGCAGCATGGGATTTGATGGGATGCAATTACCCAAGAGTTCAACTGTTTAAATGTCAATGTACACAAGGTAGGATAGTCACTGTTGTTGATGAAATATATTTACTGCTATGAATGATTTACTAATAGTATTTTTCACACTGTTTATTTCAGCTTAAGACTTTATGAAGAGCATATAACATGAAAGCATTGACACATAAAACTCGGGGTTCAGAAAGAGGGAATATGCTAAAAACTGGGGGTGGACCGCATGCATCTCCACCACCACCACAACATGAAACCATAATAAGTATGGTTGAAGAGGTTGGTATCATAATAAATTTTCCTCTAAATTGCTCAGAAACCATTGTGTGGCTCAATTTAATTATTATTCATATATTACTCACAGAATATATTAAATATTACCTATCTAATTATTATGTCAAAGCTTTCTTCTAATTTTCAATTATTACTTATCAGGCTGCACCTGGGATGATGATAATAATCAAAAATACATTTGATATTGATGGCACCATTTTAGATAAAATTGATAACAATCAAACTATTCTGAATTGATTGACACCTTAGGTATGTAATTGAATATACAAAATGTTTTGTTAACCCATATATTAAATAATATATTTATTATAACTAGCTTTTAAGAAGTTAACTATTCAAGTTTGTTTTTCAGATGTAATGGACAAAGAAAAAATTGTTGAAAATGTTTGAAGTCCAGGGCAATAAAATTGATGAAAACACTTATGAAGTCCCGGAAAATGACAGCACCCAAATTGATGATATTCATCAAAAATAGCACAGGTATTGTACTACTTATGCTATGCTGTATATTCAATTTATATAATATGTAGCTTTATACTAAAACCTTTTATTTATATTTTTGATTCATCATCAGCCTATAATATTCCCACTGTTGGGACATGGCCTCTGGAGTGGGCTATAATCCACCACGCAGGCCCAGTGCAGATTGGTAGATGTCATGTCTTCGAACATATTGTATTTTTGATTGCACTGTTGTAAATTCAGTTATCAAGAGCAGAGACCAAGTGCATAGACCTACAGACTACATTCGACGGGAAGCTGTGATGCAAATAAATTTACTAGAAAATAAGACAAAGTTGAAAATGCAAATATTGAAAACACAGTTTATTTACCTAACTATGAATTCCATCAGCCTATGTAATGGGTTATTATTATGTTTATTGCATAATATGTATACATTTTATTTTACAGTTGGAAGTTGAAGAAATAAAAAAAAAATCTGCATTAGCAGAGGGAAAGATAAACAAAATATTGTTGGAAAAAGAAAAAATTCTAATTAGAGGAACTGAAAAAATCAATTGCAAAACAAAGTCAACCTAACTGATTTGATGGTTCTTGCTAAAAACCTTTTGTCCTGGACTTCAAATATGTTTTCATCAGTTTTCACTCAATTGTATCTAAAATGGCGCCATCACTATGAAATTTAGAATTCAACCTTTTCAAGCATACTTATGGTCCACCTCCTTAGCGTATTTCCTTTATGTAGCCAGAGTTTTTTTTTTTACATTTATTGTCGATAGAGAACAATGAGGCCTTTTTTTTACATACTTTGATAGATTAATACATTTGAATATTTATAGATTAATTAAAACTAAAATGTCTGTTTTAAAAAATTTTCATGGTTTTCTGGGATGCTAAAGCCGAAATTGAGGTTAAAATCAAAATCCAAGATGGCGACGGCAAAAATTTTCTAATTATTTGTCATGGGAGTCGTTTTCATGGTTTTCGAGGTTTCTAAAGCCGATAGTGAGGTCAACATCAAAATCCAAGATGGCGGCTACAATAATTTTCTAATTTTTCATCATGGGAGTCGTTTTCATGGTTTTCGGGGATGCTAAAGCCGTTAGTGAGGTTAAAATCAAAATCCAAGACGGTGACTGCAAAAATTAACGATTTTTTTCATCATGAGTATCGTTTTTCGATGGTGCTAAAGTACATAATACTCACATCATTTTTAAGTTTTAGAGTTCATTCAAACAACAATAATAGGTTTTCCTAGGCTTTCTCTGGACTTTTGCTACATTTAAAAGCTTAATCAAGTGGAAACCTTTCGGGTTCTTTTGGGCTTTATTTGGCATTTCACTAGACTTTGAAAGTGAAAGACTATAAGGTTATGTTTGACATTTTTACTAATGGGTTTTAAAAGTGAAACATCTACCAAGGACAAAGCACGCGAGGTGCTTGCACCTCGCGCAACACGCAAATACTAGTTTATATTATATAAAACTACAAGACCACTCACTCACTGACTGACTGATTGACATGTCGTTTCTCGGAATGGGTGGGAGATGGGTCAGGGGTATGTTTTGCGATTATGTGCAACTCCATTATGTGAGTAGAGGAAAATTATAGGGGAGATTCAAATCCAAGATGGCGGCCGGGTCCACTTCCGGTTTCGGTGGGGAAAAGACTTGGACGGGTTTTGACTCACAGGCCCTATAGTAGATTTGGAATGATTTGAAAAAAAAGTAAAAAAAAAAAAAAAAACAAGATGGCGGCTGCGCCAGGACGTTTTGAAATTTTCGACTTTTCTCACTCGACTTTGACGAGTTGTTTCGTTCTATCGATTTCCAAAGTTGCCAATTTTGACGTTGATGAATTGTAGGTAATATCCATGGCAATCTAGAAAAATTATGACATTTTGAAAATCCAAGATGGCGGACGATGTAGCGGCCATTTTGTGAACCGTTGGAATTTTCGACTTTTTTCAAAACGATTTTTCGGGTAGTCGGCAACATCCGACGGGTTCGAGTTGTACCGAGCGGTCGTGTGTTTCATCGATGAGTGTTGCCTGGTGCAAAAATTTTCCCCATTTCTAGGGTATTTTTCCCGATTTTCCCCAAAAACATGAAAAGTAGAAATAACGATATTTTGAATAGAGACTTTGACCAGCCGGTATTATTGAGGTCCCCCAAATGACATTTGACCATTTTGGTTCGTTTTAATTGGCAACCCCGAGAGCCATTGAATATTTTCATTTTTGGGACTTTTTGACTTTGGCGAGTTCTTTTGTTCTACCAAACTCAAAAGTTGGCAACACCGAGTTCACCGGTCGGTGGCCTATATCCTTGAGATTTTGGGAAAATTATGACTTTTCAAAAAAACAAGATGGCGGACAGTGCAGCGGCCATCTTGTAAAAACGACGAAAAATCCCAATTTTCGACGCGATAAATGGGACAGCTGGCATCCCCCGACTGGATTGTGTTGTATGAACCGGTCGTGTGTTTTGTCAAGGAGTGTTGCCTGGTGCAAAAATTTTCCCCATTTCTAGGGTATTTTTCCCGATTTTCCCCAAAAACATGAAAAGTAGAAATAACGACAATTCAATAGGAGACTTTGACTTGCCGGTAACATTGGGGTCCCCTGAATGACATTTGACCATTTTCATCACTTTCAGCTGGCAACCCCGAGAGCCATTGGGGCTTGAATTTTCGGGTCAGACCCGACTTTGGCGAGTTCTTTTGTTCTACCAAACTCAAAAGTTGGCAACACCGAGTTCACCGGTCGGTGGCCTATATCCTTGAGATTTCAGGAAAATTATGACTTTTCAAAAAAACAAGATGGCGGACAGTGCAGCGGCCATCTTGCAAAAACGACGAAAAATCCCAATTTTCAACGCGATAAATGGGACAGCTGGCATCCCCCGACTGGATTGTGTTGTATGAACCGGTCGTGTGTTTTGTCGAGGAGTGTTGCCTGGTGCAAAAATTTTCCCCATTTCTAGGGTATTTTTCCCGATTTTCCCCAAAAACATGAAAAGTAGAAATAACAACAATTCAATAGAAAACTTTAACTAGCCGGCAACATTGGGGTCCCCCAAATGACATTTGACTATTTTCATCACTTTCAGCTGGCAACCCCGAGAGCCATTAGGGCTTGAATTTTTGGGTCAGACCCGACTTTGGCGAGTTCTTTTGTTCTACCAAACTCAAAAGTTGGTAACACCAAGTACACCGGTCGGTGGCCTATATCCTTGAGATTTCAGGAAAATTATGACTTTTCAAAAAAACAAAATGGCGGACAGTGTGGCGGCCATCTTGTAAAAACGACGAAAAATTATAATTTTCGACGCGATAAATGGGACAGCTGGCATCCCCCGACTGGATTGTGTTGTATGAACTGGTTGTGTGTTTTGTCAAGGAGTGTTGCCTGGTGCAAAAAAAAATCCCCATTCTTAGAGTATTTTCCCAGATTTTCCCCAAAATCATGAAAAGTAGAAATAACGACATTTTGAATGAAGACTTTGACTAGCCGGCAACATTGGGGTCTCCCAAATGACATTTGACCATTTTCATCACTTTCACCTGGCAACACCGAGAGCCATTGGGGCTTGAATTTTCGGGTAAGACCTGACTTTGGCGAGTTCTTTTGTTCTACCAATGTCAACGTACAGCCACCGTTTTTTTACTGACAGGTAGCTTGTATCCTGGTTACTTTAGAAAAATTATGACATTTCAGAAAATCAAGATGGCGGACTTACCATTTCCGGTTTCTCGATTACTACTGACTGACATAATTGTTCTCCCAGATGGTGGAGGGGGGAGGGGGTATATTTTGATAGATTCGTAAACAAGTAACTCTCGCAAATAGGGGAAAAATTCCAGACCCCTCCTTTTCACCCCCTTCCCCCCCTTCCCTATAGTATCTCGGAAACGAAGAGACCAGTGTTCTGTTTTAATACGGATTCGTATAGAAGACGCTTGGAAAAGTAAAAACCTATTTTAAAAATTGCCCCCCTTGCCCCCTACTCCACCCCCTTCAGGCGGATCTCGGAAGTTAAGAGACTTTGAACATTTTTTTTTTCAGATTCGTAAAAAGGGGCCCAGAGTTGGTCAAAATCATTTTTCAGAACTCCCCCCTCTCCCCCCCTTCACCCCTACCGCCATTTTATCTCGAAAAGCAGGACACGTAGCAGCTTTTTGATTTTTACTACTGTTCTTTATTATTAAGGGGCGTTGAAATTTGTATACCCTGCCCTCTCCAACCTCCCCTAAAATTGAAAGGGCTGTAACTTGGTATCGGTTAAAAATAGCCATAATGTGTTTGAACAAATACTGTATTAGGCGTCGGAACCTGTCCGGTGGTGTTAGGGATATGGCTGAGCGGAGTGAACCTGCGGGACCGAGTGGGGCGAAGGGGGGAGGTGGCGAGCGAAGCGAGCCGGCGACCTCCGTAGCGTAACGAAGGTTGAGTGGGTGAAGCGTAGCTCAGGGGCGACGACAAGTAAACTTTAGGGTAACGTTTTTATAGTGGGTAAAGATTGAATTAGGGGTTCATAAGGGGTTTCAAAATCTTTAAAGTCAATTGGGCTTGAATTTTCAGGTCAGACCCGACTTTGGCGAGTTCTTTTATTCTACCAAAGTCAACGTACAGCCACCGTTTTTATACTGACAGGTAGCTTGTATCCTGGTTACTTTAGAAAAATTGTGACATTTCAGGAAATCAAGATGGCGGCCTTGCCATTTCCGGCTTCTCGATTACCACTGACTGACATAATTGTTCTCCCAGATGGTGGAGGGGGAAGGGGGTATATTTTGATAGATTCGTAAACAAGTTACTCTCGCAAGTAGGGGAAAACTGCCAAACCCCTCCTTTTTACCCCTCTTCCCCCCCTTCTCTATCGTATCTCGGAAACTAAAAGACCAGTGTTCTGTTTTGATACGGATTCGTATAGAGGACGCTTGAAAAAGTAAAAACAGTTTTTCAAAATTGCCCCCTTGTCCTATACTCCACCCCCTTCAGGCGGATCTCGGAAGTAAAGAGACTCTGAACATTTTTTTTTTAGACTCGTAAAAAGAGGCCGAGAGTAGGTCAAAATCATTTTTCAAACATCCCCCTTTCCCCCCCCCCTCGTATCTCGGAAACTAGGACACGTAGCAGCTTTTTGGTTTTACTACTATTCTTTATTATTGAAGGTCGTTGAAATTTGTGTACCCTCCCCTCCCCTCCCCAACCTCCCCTAAAATTGAAAGGGCTGTAACTTCGTAACGGTTAAAGATAGCCATAACGTGTTTGAACAAATATTATAGTTGGCGTCGAAACCTTTCCGGTGGTGGTAGGGATATGGCTGAGCGGAGAGAACCTGCGAGACCGAGTGGGGCGATGGGGGCATGTGGCGAGCGAAGCGAGCCGGCGACCTCTGTAGCGTAACGTAGGTTGAGTGGGTGAAGCGTAACTCATGGGCGACGACAAGTAAACTTTAGTGTAACGTTTTTATAGTGGGTAAAGGGCTAAGTTTTTAAAAAAGGTTTTAGATTGAATTAGGGGTTCTTAAGGGGTTTCAAAATCTTAAAAGTCCATTGGGCTTGAATTTTCGGGTTAGACCCGACTTTGGCGAGTTCTTTTGTTTTACCAAAGTCAACGTCCAGCCACCGTTTTTATACTGACAGGTAGCTTGTATCATGTATACTTTAGAAAAATTGTGATATATCAGAATTTCAAGATGGCGGCCGTCCCATTTCCGATTTCCGAATCCTTGTCCTGGGGTCCTTCAAGCGGTCCATCCCACTGCGGCGGGATATGAGTTTGTGTCGAATTTTGGGTTCTTAGGTCTTTGAAGAATAATTATTTACTTGACTGACGGCTGTGATTCAAAATGGCGGACCCAATACTTCCGGTTTCCCAAAAATCTACCGATTGAGGTCGTTAAAACGATTCATCCGACTGAGGTGTATGAGTTTGTTTCGAATTTTAGGATATTTTAGGGGCTTGAAGGGTTTTTCACTGGATTAAGAGGCGCAAAACCCAAACCGAACCACCTTTTTCCCCCCTCCCTATCATATCTCGGAATCTAAGAGATCCGTGTTATGTTTTTTTATGATGTATATAGAGAAAGCTCGGAAAAGTGAAAAACATTTTTCAGAATTGCCCCATTGCCCCCCTCCCCCCCCTCGATATCGTATCTCAGAAATTAAGAGACCCGTGTTCTGTTTTTTTACGGATTCGTATAGAGAAGGCTCGGAAAACTAAAAACCTTTTTTCAAAATTGCCCCCCTTCTCCCCCCTTTAGGCGACGGATCTCGAAAGTTAAGAGACTGAACATTTTTTTTCAGATTCATAAAAAGGGGCCCAGAGTCTAAATAATTTTTAAAAACTCCCCCCTTCAACCCTCTCCCCATCGTGTCTCGGAAACTAGGACACGTAGCAGCTTCTTGATTTTTACTATTATTCTTTATTATTGAGGGCCGTTGAAATTTGTATACCCTCCCCTCCCAACCTACCCTAAAATTAAAATAGCTGTAACTGCGGAACTGTTAGAGATTATGTGTTTGAACAAATATTATAGTAGGCGTCGAATCCTGTCCGGTGGTAGTAGAGATAAGGCTGAGTGCAGCAAAGTGGGGAATTGGCGAGCGAACCGAGCCGGCGAGTTTTTTTTTTTAAAGAAAGTAATTAAATGTTTAGCAATTATAAAATTTGGTGAGCCACAAAAAAACAGCATTTAAATAATTTGGTCGACATACAAAGATTTCGTTTACAATTAAAAAATCAGACAGCAATCCTTGTTCCACAAATAATTTTACAATAACATGAGTTTGCATAATAAACATTCAGTCCGCAAAAAAACTATTTGATCAGCAAGATTTCATGATTGATCAGCAGAGAAAACATGTCTATAAGCAGTATATTTGATTGGTTTGCATATATAAAACATGGTGACCAAAATAACTAATTGGTCCCAAAAGTCCGATTTTGGGACATGAGGAGCGTAGGCCGAAGGCCGGCGGAGCCCCGACGACATGGCTGACGGGAGATAGGGCGGCAGCTTTTTTTTATTTACGCCCGATCCGATCATCTGTTCAGCGTAATTTCTATTTTTAGACAAGTAAATTATTTTTGCTACTTTTATATGCAGCTCAAACTGAATTTTTTTGCTTACCCTCTGAGTGCTTACTAAAATTTTATTAAACAGGAGCAGCTCATTGCAGCTTATATAATTAATATGCTGTACAAAAATAATAACAGCCATCCAGAATGAATTAGATTGGTGATTGATTTTGGAATGTTTGCTGGCCATGAGTTGCTGATCAATTAGCTATTTCTGCTCGCAGATTATATTTTTCTGCTCACAAAAATACGAATACTATGCTAACCATTTAAATAAGACCCTTTTCATAATGGGAACAGGTTAGTTTTTAAATAAGGTTTTAGATTGTTTTAGGGGTTTCAAAATCTCTAAAGTGCTCAAATGGATTTTAAAATTATTTATTTTATTTTATTGTGATTTTCACAAACAAAGTCAATAATAGGTCAACATCAAAGTTTTTAACTAGAGTGTACGCGCTCCTCCTTTGTTTTTTATTTATTTTCGACATGGGTGTCATTTTCATGGTTTTCGTGGTCGCTGATTACAGAACTGGGGTCAAAATCAAAATCCAAGATGGCGGCTGTGATAATTTGCAAATTTTTCATCATGGGAGTCGTTTTCATGGTTTTCGAGGATGCCAACGCCGATAGTGAGGTCGAAATCAAAATCAAAGATGGCAGCTGCGATAATTTTCTAATTTTTCATCATGCGAGTCATTGTCTTGGTTTTCGAGAATGCTAAAGCCGATAGTGAGGTCAAAATCAAAATCCAAGATAGCGGCTGCGATTATTTTCTAATTTTTCGTCATGGGAGTCGTTTTCATGTTTTTCGGGGATGCTAAAGCCGATAGTGAGAGTAAAATCAAAATCCAAGATGGCGGCTGCGATTATTTATAAGTTTTCATCATGGAAGTCGTTTTCATGGTTTTCTGGGATGCTAAAGCCGAAATTGAGGTTAAAATCAAAATCCAAGATGGCGACGGCAAAAATTTTCTAATTATTTGTCATGGGAGTCGTTTTCATGGTTTTCGAGGTTTCTAAAGCCGATAGTGAGGTCAACATCAAAATCCAAGATGGCGGCTACAATAATTTTCTAATTTTTCATCATGGGAGTCGTTTTCATGGTTTTCGGGGATGCTAAAGCCGTTAGTGAGGTTAAAATCAAAATCCAAGACGGTGACTGCAAAAATTAACGATTTTTTTCATCATGAGTATCGTTTTTCGATGGTGCTAAAGTACATAATACTCACATCATTTTTAAGTTTTAGAGTTCATTCAAACAACAATAATAGGTTTTCCTAGGCTTTCTCTGGACTTTTGCTACATTTAAAAGCTTAATCAAGTGGAAACCTTTCGGGTTCTTTTGGGCTTTATTTGGCATTTCACTAGACTTTGAAAGTGAAAGACTATAAGGTTATGTTTGACATTTTTACTAATGGGTTTTAAAAGTGAAACATCTACCAAGGACAAAGCACGCGAGGTGCTTGCACCTCGCGCAACACGCAAATACTAGTTATTATATTATATAAAACTACAAAGCCACTCACTCACTCACTGATTGACATGTCGTTTCTCGGAATGGGTGAGAGATGGGTCAGGGGTATGTTTTGCAATTATGTGTAGCAACACCAAGTGAGTAGAGGAAAATTATAGAGGAGATTCAAATCCAAGATGGCGGCCGGGTCCACTTCCGGTTTCGGTGGGGAAAAGACTTGGACGGGTTTCGACTCGCAGGTCCTATAGTAGATGTAGAATGATTTATGAAAAAAGGAAAAAAAAAAAAAAAAACAAGATGGCGGCTGCGCCAGGACGTTTTGAAATTTTCGACTTTTCTCACTCGGCTTTGACGAATTGGTTCGTTCTACCGAATTCCAAAGTCGCCAATTTCGACGTTGACGAATTGTAGGTAATATCCATGGCAATCTAGAAAAATTATGACATTTTGAAAATCCAAGATGGCGGACGATGTAGCGGCCATTTTGTGAAACGTTGGAATTTTCGACTTTTTTCAAAACGATTTTTCGGGTAGTCGGCAACACCCGACGGGTTCGAGTTGTACCGAGCGGTCGTGTGTTTCATCGAGGAGTGTTGCCTGGTGCAAAATTTTTCCCTATTTCTAGGGTATTTTTCCCGATTTTCCCCAAAAACATGAAAAGTAGAAATATTGACATTTTGAATGGAGACTTTGACTAGCCGGCAACATTGGTGTCCCCCGAAAGACATTTGACCATTTTGGTTCGTTTTAGTTGGCAACCCCGAGAGCCATTGAATATTTTAATTTTTGGGACTTTTTGACTTTGGCGAGTTCTTTTGTTCTACCAAACTCAAAAGTTGGCAACACCGAGTACACCGGTCGGTGGCCTATATCCTTGGGATTTCAGGAAAATTATGACTTTTCAAAAAAACAAAATGGCGGACAGTGTGGTGGCCATCTTGTAAAAACGACGAAAAATCCCAATTTTCGACGCGATAAATGGGACAGCTGGCATCCCCCGACTGGATTGTGTTGTATGAACCGGTCGTGTGTTTCGTCGAGGAGTGTTGCCTGATGCAAAAAAAATTCCCATTTCTAGGGTATTTTTCCCGATTTTCCCCAAAAACATGAAAAGTAGAAATAACGACAATTCAATAGGAAACTTTGACTAGCCGGCAATATTGGGGTCCCCCGAATGACATTTGACCATTTTCATCACTTTCAACTGGCAACCCCGAAAGCTATTGGGGCTTGAATTTTCGGGTCAGACCCGACTTTGGCGAGTTCTTTTGTTCTACCAAACTCAAAAGTTGGCAACACCAAGTACACCGGTCGGTGGCCTATATCCTTGAGATTTTAGGAAAATTATGACTTTTCAAAAAAACAAAATGGCGGACAGTGTGGCGGCCATCTTGTAAAAACGACGAAAAATCCCAATTTTCGACGCGATAAATGGGACAGCTGGCATCCCCCGACTGGATTGTGTTGTATGAACCGGTCGTGTGCTTCGTCAAGGAGTGTTGCCTGGTGCAAAAAAAATCCCCATTTCTAGGGTATTTTTCCCGATTTTCCCCAAAAACATGAAAAGTAGAAATAACGACATTTCGGAAGGAGACTTTGACTAGCCGGCAACATTGGGGTCCCTCAAATGACATTTGACCATTTTCATCACTTTCAACTGGCAACCCCGAGAGCCATTGGGGCTTGAATTTTAGGGTCAGACCCAACTTTGGCGAGTTCTTTTGTTCTACCAAAGTCAAGGTACAGCCACCGTTTTTTTACTGACAGGTAACTTGTATCCTGGTTACTTTAGGAAAATTCTGACATTTCAGAAATTCAAGATGGCGGCCGAGCCATTTCCGGTTTCCGAAACCTTGTCCTGGGGTCGTTCAAGCGGTCCATCCCACTGCGGCGGGATATAAGTTTGTGTCAAATTTTGGTTTTTAGGTCTTTGCAGAATAATTATTTTCTTGGCTGACGGCTGTGATTCAAAATGGCGGCCACGTTACTTCCGGTTTCCCAAAAATTTACCGATTGAGGTCGTTCAAACGATTCATCCGACTGAGGTGTATGAGTTTGTTTCGAATTTTAGGATATTTTAGGGGCTTGAAGGGTTTTTCACTGAATTAAGAAGCGCCAAACCCCACCTTTTTCCCCCCTGCCTATCATAGCTCGTAAACTAAGAGACCCGTGTTGTGTTTTTTACGAATGCATATAGAGGAAGCTCGGAAAAGTAAAAAACATTTTTCAGAATTGCCCCCCTTGAGAAGTTAAGAGACTGAACATTTTTTTTTCAGATTCATAAAAAGGGGCCCAGAGTTGGTCAAAATAATTTTGTAAAACTCATAGCAGCTTTTTGATTTTTTAACTATTTTTATTTTAGAGGGGCGTTGAAATTTCTATACCCTCCCCTCCACTCCCCTCCCCAACCTCCCATTAAATTAAAATGGCTGTAACTTCGGAACTGTTAGAGATAGCCATTATGTGTTTGAACAAATATTATAGTAGGCGTCGAATCCTGTCCGGTGGTAGTAGAGATAAGGCTGAGTGCAGCAAAGGGGGCGGTGGCGAGCGATCCGAACCGGCGACCTCCGTAGCGTAACGACGGTTGAGTGATTGAAGCGTAAGTCAGGAAGGGGTCCGCAAGGGCTGATGCCTGCCGGGGCTGCGGGACTATTCGAAAGAGATACCGTGGCCCCGGAACACAAAGGGCGATGAAGGAACATGGATGGGTTTTAGTCAGTAAAAGTCTGACACTCCCTCCTGCTCAGCCCAGAGCGGGAGGAATCATTTGATGATTTCCCATCCGAAAAAAAAAAAAAAAAAGGGGCGACGACAAGCAAACTTTAGGTTAGGTAACTTTTTTGTTTAAAGAAAGTAATTAAATGTTTAGCAATTATAAAATTTGGTGATCCAGAAAAAAAAATCATTTAAATAATTTGGTCGACATACAAAGATGTCATTTACATTTAAAAAATCAGGCAGCAATCATTGTTCCACAAATAATTTTACAATAACATGAGTTTGCATAATAAACATTCAGTCCGCAAAAAAACTACTTGATCAGCAAGATTTCATGATTGATCAGCAGAGAAAACATGTCTATAAGCAGTATATTTGATTGGTATGCATATAATTATAAAACATGGTGAGCAAAATAACTAATTGGTCCCAAAAGTCCGATTTTGGGACATGAGGAGCGTAGGCCGAAGGCCGGCGGAGCTCCGACGACATGGCTGACGGGAGATAGGGCGGCAGCTTTTTTTTTATTTACGCCCGATCCGATCATCTGTTCAGCGTAATTTCTATTTTTAGACATGTAAATTATTTTTGCTACTTTTATATGCAGCTCACAATGAATTTTTTTGCTTACCCTCTGAGTACTTACCAAAATTTTATTAAACAGGAGCAGCTCATTGCAGCTTATATAATTAATATGCTGTACAAAAATAATTACAGCCATCCCGAATGACATAAATTGGTGATTGATTTTAGAATGTTTGCTGGTCATGAGTTGCTGATCAATTTGCTATTTCTGCTCATAGATTATATTTTTCTGCTCACAAAAATACGAATACTATGCTAACCATTTAAATAACACCCTATTCTTAATGGGAACAGGTCAGTTTTCAAATAAGGTTTTAGATTGTATTAGGGGTTCTTAAAGGGGTTTCAACATCTTTAAAGTGCTTAAATGGATTTTAAAATTCTTTAGCTTTTGTATTGTGAAGTTCACAAACTAAGTCGTTAATAGGTCAACATCAAAGTTTTTATCTAGAGTGTACGCGCTCCTGCTTTGTTTTTTATTTTATTTTCGACATGGGTGTAATTTTCATGGTTTTGGTGGTCGCTGATTACAGAACTGGGGTCAAAATCAAAATCCAAGATGGCGACTGCGATAACACTCTAATTTTTCATCATGGTAGTCGTTTTTATTGTTTTCGAGTATGCTGAAGCCGAAAGTGAGGTTAAAATCAAAATCCAAGATGGCGGCTTTGATAATTTACAAACTTTCATCAGGGGTGTCGTTTTCATAGTTTTCGAGGATGCTAAAGCCGGTAGTGAGGTCAAAATCAAAATCCAAGATGGCGGCTGCGATTATTTTCTAATTTTTCATCATGGGAGTCGTTTTCATGGTTTTCGAGGATGCTAAAGGCGATAGTGAGGTCCAAATCAAAACCCAATATGGCGTATTCGATTACTTTTTTTTTTCTTATCACGGGAGTCGTTTTCAAGGTTTCCGAGGACGCTAAAGCCGATAGTGAGGTCTAAATCAAAATCCAAGATGGCGGCTGCGATTATTTACTAAGTTTTCATCATGGAAGTCGTTTCCATGGTTTTCTGGGATGCTAAAGCTGATATTGAGGTTAAAATCAAAATCCAAGATGGCGACGGCAAAAATTTTCTAATTTTTCGTCATGGGAGTCGTTTTCATGGTTTTCGAGGATTCTAAAGTCGATAGTGAGGTCAACATCAAAATCCAAAATGGTGACTGCGATTATTTTCTATTTTTTCATCATGGGAGTCGTTTTCATGGTTTTCGAGTATGCTAAAGCCGATAGTGAGATCAAAATAAAAATCCAAGATGGCCGTTGCTGTAATTTTCAAACTTTTCATCATGGATTTCGTTTTCATGGTTTTCTGGGATGCTAAAGCCGATAGTAAGGTTAAAATCAAAATCTAAGATGACGACGGCAAAATTTTTCAAATTTTTCGTCATGGGAGTCGTTTTCATGGTTTTCGGGGATGCTAAAGCCGATAGTGAGGTTAAACTCAAAATCCAAGATGGCGGCTGCGATTATTTTCTAATTTTTCATAAAAGGAGTCGTTTTCATGGTTTTCTGGGATGCTAAAGCCGATAGTGAGGTTAAACTCAAAATCGCAAGATGGCGGCTACAATAATTTTCTAATTTTTCATCATGGGAGTCGTTTTCATGGTTTTCGGGGATGCTAAAGCCGTTAGTGAGGTTAAAATCAAAATCCAAGATGGTGACTACAAAAATTAACGATTTTTTTCACCATGAGTATCGCTTTTCGATGGTCGTATGGCACATAATACTCACATCATTTTTAAGTTTTAGTTAATTGTATAAGTTCATTCAAACAACAATAATAGGTTTTCCTAGGCTTTCTCTGGACTTTTACTACATTTAAAAGCTTAATCAAGTGGAAACCTTTCGGGTCCTTTTGGGCTTTATTTGGAATTTCACTAGACTTTGAAAAGTGAAAGACTATAAGGTTATGTTTGACATTTTTACTAATGGGTTTTAAAAGTGAAACATCTACCAAGGACAAAGCACGCGAGGTGCTTGCACCTCGCGCAACACGCAAATACTAGTTTATATTATATAAAACTACAAGACCACTCACTCACTGACTGACTGATTGACATGTCGTTTCTCGGAATGGGTGGGAGATGGGTCAGGGGTATGTTTTGCGATTATGTGCAACTCCATTATGTGAGTAGAGGAAAATTATAGGGGAGATTCAAATCCAAGATGGCGGCCGGGTCCACTTCCGGTTTCGGTGGGGAAAAGACTTGGACGGGTTTTGACTCACAGGCCCTATAGTAGATTTGGAATGATTTGAAAAAAAAGTAAAAAAAAAAAAAAAAACAAGATGGCGGCTGCGCCAGGACGTTTTGAAATTTTCGACTTTTCTCACTCGACTTTGACGAGTTGTTTCGTTCTATCGATTTCCAAAGTTGCCAATTTTGACGTTGATGAATTGTAGGTAATATCCATGGCAATCTAGAAAAATTATGACATTTTGAAAATCCAAGATGGCGGACGATGTAGCGGCCATTTTGTGAACCGTTGGAATTTTCGACTTTTTTCAAAACGATTTTTCGGGTAGTCGGCAACATCCGACGGGTTCGAGTTGTACCGAGCGGTCGTGTGTTTCATCGATGAGTGTTGCCTGGTGCAAAAATTTTCCCCATTTCTAGGGTATTTTTCCCGATTTTCCCCAAAAACATGAAAAGTAGAAATAACGATATTTTGAATAGAGACTTTGACCAGCCGGTATTATTGAGGTCCCCCAAATGACATTTGACCATTTTGGTTCGTTTTAATTGGCAACCCCGAGAGCCATTGAATATTTTCATTTTTGGGACTTTTTGACTTTGGCGAGTTCTTTTGTTCTACCAAACTCAAAAGTTGGCAACACCGAGTTCACCGGTCGGTGGCCTATATCCTTGAGATTTTGGGAAAATTATGACTTTTCAAAAAAACAAGATGGCGGACAGTGCAGCGGCCATCTTGTAAAAACGACGAAAAATCCCAATTTTCGACGCGATAAATGGGACAGCTGGCATCCCCCGACTGGATTGTGTTGTATGAACCGGTCGTGTGTTTTGTCAAGGAGTGTTGCCTGGTGCAAAAATTTTCCCCATTTCTAGGGTATTTTTCCCGATTTTCCCCAAAAACATGAAAAGTAGAAATAACGACAATTCAATAGGAGACTTTGACTTGCCGGTAACATTGGGGTCCCCTGAATGACATTTGACCATTTTCATCACTTTCAGCTGGCAACCCCGAGAGCCATTGGGGCTTGAATTTTCGGGTCAGACCCGACTTTGGCGAGTTCTTTTGTTCTACCAAACTCAAAAGTTGGCAACACCGAGTTCACCGGTCGGTGGCCTATATCCTTGAGATTTCAGGAAAATTATGACTTTTCAAAAAAACAAGATGGCGGACAGTGCAGCGGCCATCTTGCAAAAACGACGAAAAATCCCAATTTTCAACGCGATAAATGGGACAGCTGGCATCCCCCGACTGGATTGTGTTGTATGAACCGGTCGTGTGTTTTGTCGAGGAGTGTTGCCTGGTGCAAAAATTTTCCCCATTTCTAGGGTATTTTTCCCGATTTTCCCCAAAAACATGAAAAGTAGAAATAACAACAATTCAATAGAAAACTTTAACTAGCCGGCAACATTGGGGTCCCCCAAATGACATTTGACTATTTTCATCACTTTCAGCTGGCAACCCCGAGAGCCATTAGGGCTTGAATTTTTGGGTCAGACCCGACTTTGGCGAGTTCTTTTGTTCTACCAAACTCAAAAGTTGGTAACACCAAGTACACCGGTCGGTGGCCTATATCCTTGAGATTTCAGGAAAATTATGACTTTTCAAAAAAACAAAATGGCGGACAGTGTGGCGGCCATCTTGTAAAAACGACGAAAAATTATAATTTTCGACGCGATAAATGGGACAGCTGGCATCCCCCGACTGGATTGTGTTGTATGAACTGGTTGTGTGTTTTGTCAAGGAGTGTTGCCTGGTGCAAAAAAAAATCCCCATTCTTAGAGTATTTTCCCAGATTTTCCCCAAAATCATGAAAAGTAGAAATAACGACATTTTGAATGAAGACTTTGACTAGCCGGCAACATTGGGGTCTCCCAAATGACATTTGACCATTTTCATCACTTTCACCTGGCAACACCGAGAGCCATTGGGGCTTGAATTTTCGGGTAAGACCTGACTTTGGCGAGTTCTTTTGTTCTACCAATGTCAACGTACAGCCACCGTTTTTTTACTGACAGGTAGCTTGTATCCTGGTTACTTTAGAAAAATTATGACATTTCAGAAAATCAAGATGGCGGACTTACCATTTCCGGTTTCTCGATTACTACTGACTGACATAATTGTTCTCCCAGATGGTGGAGGGGGGAGGGGGTATATTTTGATAGATTCGTAAACAAGTAACTCTCGCAAATAGGGGAAAAATTCCAGACCCCTCCTTTTCACCCCCTTCCCCCCCTTCCCTATAGTATCTCGGAAACGAAGAGACCAGTGTTCTGTTTTAATACGGATTCGTATAGAAGACGCTTGGAAAAGTAAAAACCTATTTTAAAAATTGCCCCCCTTGCCCCCTACTCCACCCCCTTCAGGCGGATCTCGGAAGTTAAGAGACTTTGAACATTTTTTTTTTCAGATTCGTAAAAAGGGGCCCAGAGTTGGTCAAAATCATTTTTCAGAACTCCCCCCTCTCCCCCCCTTCACCCCTACCGCCATTTTATCTCGAAAAGCAGGACACGTAGCAGCTTTTTGATTTTTACTACTGTTCTTTATTATTAAGGGGCGTTGAAATTTGTATACCCTGCCCTCTCCAACCTCCCCTAAAATTGAAAGGGCTGTAACTTGGTATCGGTTAAAAATAGCCATAATGTGTTTGAACAAATACTGTATTAGGCGTCGGAACCTGTCCGGTGGTGTTAGGGATATGGCTGAGCGGAGTGAACCTGCGGGACCGAGTGGGGCGAAGGGGGGAGGTGGCGAGCGAAGCGAGCCGGCGACCTCCGTAGCGTAACGAAGGTTGAGTGGGTGAAGCGTAGCTCAGGGGCGACGACAAGTAAACTTTAGGGTAACGTTTTTATAGTGGGTAAAGATTGAATTAGGGGTTCATAAGGGGTTTCAAAATCTTTAAAGTCAATTGGGCTTGAATTTTCAGGTCAGACCCGACTTTGGCGAGTTCTTTTATTCTACCAAAGTCAACGTACAGCCACCGTTTTTATACTGACAGGTAGCTTGTATCCTGGTTACTTTAGAAAAATTGTGACATTTCAGGAAATCAAGATGGCGGCCTTGCCATTTCCGGCTTCTCGATTACCACTGACTGACATAATTGTTCTCCCAGATGGTGGAGGGGGAAGGGGGTATATTTTGATAGATTCGTAAACAAGTTACTCTCGCAAGTAGGGGAAAACTGCCAAACCCCTCCTTTTTACCCCTCTTCCCCCCCTTCTCTATCGTATCTCGGAAACTAAAAGACCAGTGTTCTGTTTTGATACGGATTCGTATAGAGGACGCTTGAAAAAGTAAAAACAGTTTTTCAAAATTGCCCCCTTGTCCTATACTCCACCCCCTTCAGGCGGATCTCGGAAGTAAAGAGACTCTGAACATTTTTTTTTTAGACTCGTAAAAAGAGGCCGAGAGTAGGTCAAAATCATTTTTCAAACATCCCCCTTTCCCCCCCCCCTCGTATCTCGGAAACTAGGACACGTAGCAGCTTTTTGGTTTTACTACTATTCTTTATTATTGAAGGTCGTTGAAATTTGTGTACCCTCCCCTCCCCTCCCCAACCTCCCCTAAAATTGAAAGGGCTGTAACTTCGTAACGGTTAAAGATAGCCATAACGTGTTTGAACAAATATTATAGTTGGCGTCGAAACCTTTCCGGTGGTGGTAGGGATATGGCTGAGCGGAGAGAACCTGCGAGACCGAGTGGGGCGATGGGGGCATGTGGCGAGCGAAGCGAGCCGGCGACCTCTGTAGCGTAACGTAGGTTGAGTGGGTGAAGCGTAACTCATGGGCGACGACAAGTAAACTTTAGTGTAACGTTTTTATAGTGGGTAAAGGGCTAAGTTTTTAAAAAAGGTTTTAGATTGAATTAGGGGTTCTTAAGGGGTTTCAAAATCTTAAAAGTCCATTGGGCTTGAATTTTCGGGTTAGACCCGACTTTGGCGAGTTCTTTTGTTTTACCAAAGTCAACGTCCAGCCACCGTTTTTATACTGACAGGTAGCTTGTATCATGTATACTTTAGAAAAATTGTGATATATCAGAATTTCAAGATGGCGGCCGTCCCATTTCCGATTTCCGAATCCTTGTCCTGGGGTCCTTCAAGCGGTCCATCCCACTGCGGCGGGATATGAGTTTGTGTCGAATTTTGGGTTCTTAGGTCTTTGAAGAATAATTATTTACTTGACTGACGGCTGTGATTCAAAATGGCGGACCCAATACTTCCGGTTTCCCAAAAATCTACCGATTGAGGTCGTTAAAACGATTCATCCGACTGAGGTGTATGAGTTTGTTTCGAATTTTAGGATATTTTAGGGGCTTGAAGGGTTTTTCACTGGATTAAGAGGCGCAAAACCCAAACCGAACCACCTTTTTCCCCCCTCCCTATCATATCTCGGAATCTAAGAGATCCGTGTTATGTTTTTTTATGATGTATATAGAGAAAGCTCGGAAAAGTGAAAAACATTTTTCAGAATTGCCCCATTGCCCCCCTCCCCCCCCTCGATATCGTATCTCAGAAATTAAGAGACCCGTGTTCTGTTTTTTTACGGATTCGTATAGAGAAGGCTCGGAAAACTAAAAACCTTTTTTCAAAATTGCCCCCCTTCTCCCCCCTTTAGGCGACGGATCTCGAAAGTTAAGAGACTGAACATTTTTTTTCAGATTCATAAAAAGGGGCCCAGAGTCTAAATAATTTTTAAAAACTCCCCCCTTCAACCCTCTCCCCATCGTGTCTCGGAAACTAGGACACGTAGCAGCTTCTTGATTTTTACTATTATTCTTTATTATTGAGGGCCGTTGAAATTTGTATACCCTCCCCTCCCAACCTACCCTAAAATTAAAATAGCTGTAACTGCGGAACTGTTAGAGATTATGTGTTTGAACAAATATTATAGTAGGCGTCGAATCCTGTCCGGTGGTAGTAGAGATAAGGCTGAGTGCAGCAAAGTGGGGAATTGGCGAGCGAACCGAGCCGGCGAGTTTTTTTTTTTAAAGAAAGTAATTAAATGTTTAGCAATTATAAAATTTGGTGAGCCACAAAAAAACAGCATTTAAATAATTTGGTCGACATACAAAGATTTCGTTTACAATTAAAAAATCAGACAGCAATCCTTGTTCCACAAATAATTTTACAATAACATGAGTTTGCATAATAAACATTCAGTCCGCAAAAAAACTATTTGATCAGCAAGATTTCATGATTGATCAGCAGAGAAAACATGTCTATAAGCAGTATATTTGATTGGTTTGCATATATAAAACATGGTGACCAAAATAACTAATTGGTCCCAAAAGTCCGATTTTGGGACATGAGGAGCGTAGGCCGAAGGCCGGCGGAGCCCCGACGACATGGCTGACGGGAGATAGGGCGGCAGCTTTTTTTTATTTACGCCCGATCCGATCATCTGTTCAGCGTAATTTCTATTTTTAGACAAGTAAATTATTTTTGCTACTTTTATATGCAGCTCAAACTGAATTTTTTTGCTTACCCTCTGAGTGCTTACTAAAATTTTATTAAACAGGAGCAGCTCATTGCAGCTTATATAATTAATATGCTGTACAAAAATAATAACAGCCATCCAGAATGAATTAGATTGGTGATTGATTTTGGAATGTTTGCTGGCCATGAGTTGCTGATCAATTAGCTATTTCTGCTCGCAGATTATATTTTTCTGCTCACAAAAATACGAATACTATGCTAACCATTTAAATAAGACCCTTTTCATAATGGGAACAGGTTAGTTTTTAAATAAGGTTTTAGATTGTTTTAGGGGTTTCAAAATCTCTAAAGTGCTCAAATGGATTTTAAAATTATTTATTTTATTTTATTGTGATTTTCACAAACAAAGTCAATAATAGGTCAACATCAAAGTTTTTAACTAGAGTGTACGCGCTCCTCCTTTGTTTTTTATTTATTTTCGACATGGGTGTCATTTTCATGGTTTTCGTGGTCGCTGATTACAGAACTGGGGTCAAAATCAAAATCCAAGATGGCGGCTGTGATAATTTGCAAATTTTTCATCATGGGAGTCGTTTTCATGGTTTTCGAGGATGCCAACGCCGATAGTGAGGTCGAAATCAAAATCAAAGATGGCAGCTGCGATAATTTTCTAATTTTTCATCATGCGAGTCATTGTCTTGGTTTTCGAGAATGCTAAAGCCGATAGTGAGGTCAAAATCAAAATCCAAGATAGCGGCTGCGATTATTTTCTAATTTTTCGTCATGGGAGTCGTTTTCATGTTTTTCGGGGATGCTAAAGCCGATAGTGAGAGTAAAATCAAAATCCAAGATGGCGGCTGCGATTATTTATAAGTTTTCATCATGGAAGTCGTTTTCATGGTTTTCTGGGATGCTAAAGCCGAAATTGAGGTTAAAATCAAAATCCAAGATGGCGACGGCAAAAATTTTCTAATTATTTGTCATGGGAGTCGTTTTCATGGTTTTCGAGGTTTCTAAAGCCGATAGTGAGGTCAACATCAAAATCCAAGATGGCGGCTACAATAATTTTCTAATTTTTCATCATGGGAGTCGTTTTCATGGTTTTCGGGGATGCTAAAGCCGTTAGTGAGGTTAAAATCAAAATCCAAGACGGTGACTGCAAAAATTAACGATTTTTTTCATCATGAGTATCGTTTTTCGATGGTGCTAAAGTACATAATACTCACATCATTTTTAAGTTTTAGAGTTCATTCAAACAACAATAATAGGTTTTCCTAGGCTTTCTCTGGACTTTTGCTACATTTAAAAGCTTAATCAAGTGGAAACCTTTCGGGTTCTTTTGGGCTTTATTTGGCATTTCACTAGACTTTGAAAGTGAAAGACTATAAGGTTATGTTTGACATTTTTACTAATGGGTTTTAAAAGTGAAACATCTACCAAGGACAAAGCACGCGAGGTGCTTGCACCTCGCGCAACACGCAAATACTAGTTATTTATATTATATAAAACTACAAGACCACTCACTGACTGATTGACATGTCGTTTCTCGGAATGGGTGAGAGATGGGATAGGGGTATGTTTTGCGATTATGTGTAGCAACACCAAGTGAGTAGAGGAAAATTATAGAGGAGATTCAAATCCAAGATGGCGGCCGGGTCCACTTCCGGTTTCGGTGGGGAAAAGACTTGGACGGGTTTTGACTCACAGGCCCTATAGTAGATTTGGAATGATTTGAAAAAAAAGTAAAAAAAAAAAAAAAAACAAGATGGCGGCTGCGCTGGTACGTTTTGAAGTTTTCGACTTTTCTCACTCGACTTTGACGAGTTGTTTCGTTCTATCGATTTCCAAAGTTGCCAATTTTGACGTTGATGAATTGTAGGTAATATCCATGGCAATTTAGAAAAATTATGACATTTTGAAAATCCAAGATGGCGGACGATGTAGCGGCCATTTTGTGAACCGTTGGAATTTTCGACTTTTTTCAAAACGATTTTTCGGGTAGTCGGCAACATCCGACGGGTTCGAGTTGTACCGAGCGGTCGTGTGTTTCATCGAGGAGTGTTGCCTGGTGCGAAATTTTTCCCCATTTCTAGGGTATTTTTACCGATTTTCCCCAAAAACATGAAAAGTAGAAATATTGACATTTTGAATGGAGACTTTGACTAGCCGGCAACATTGGGGTCCCGCGAATGACATTTGACCATTTTGGTTCGTTTTAATTGGCAACCCCGAGAGCCATTGAATATTTTAATTTTTGGGACTTTTTGACTTTGGCGAGTTCTTTTGTTCTACCAAACTCAAAAGTTGGCAACACCGAGTTGACCGGTCGGTGGCCTATATCCTTGAGATTTCAGGAAAATTATGACTTTTCAAAAAAACAAAATGGCGGACAGTGTGGCGGCCATCTTGTAAAAATGACGAAAAAACACAATTTTCGACGCGATAAATGGGACAGCTGGCATCCCCCGACTGGATTGTGTTGTATGAACAGGTCGTGTGTTTCAGCAAGGAGTGTTGCCTGGTGCAAAAATTTTCTCCATTTCTAGGGTATTTTTCCCGATTTGCCCCAAAAACATAAAAAGTAGAAATAACGACATTTTGAATGGAGACTTTGACTAGCCGGCAACATTGGGGTCCCTCAAATGACATTTGACCATTTTCATCACTTTCAGCTGGCAACCCCGAGAACCATTGGGACTTGAATTTTCGGGTAAGACTAGACTTTGGCGAGTTCTTTTGTTCTACCAAACTCAAAAGTTGGCAACACCAAGTATACCGGTCGGTGGCCTATATCCTTGAAATTTCAGGAAAATTATGACTTTTCAAAAAAACAAGATGGCGGACAGTGTGGCGGCCATCTTGTAAAAACGACGAATAATCCCAATTTTCGACGCGATAAATGGAACAGCTGGCATCCCCCGACTGGATTGTGTTGTATGAACCGGAAGTGTGTTTCGTCAAGGAGTGTTGCCTGGTGCAATTTTTTTTCCCATTTCTAGGGTATTTTTCCCGATTTTCCCCAAAAACATGAAAAGTAGAAATAACGACATTTCGGAAGGAGACTTTGACTAGCCGGCAACATTGGGGTCCCCCAAATGACATTTGACCATTTTCATCACTTTCAGCTGGCAACCCCGAGAGCCATTGGGGCTTGAATTTTCGGGTAAGAGCCGACTTTGGCGAGTTCTTTTGTTCTACCAAACTCAAAAGTTGGCAACACCAAGTACACCGGTCGGTAGCCTATATGCTTGAAATTTCAGGAAAATTATGACTTTTCAAAAAAACAAGATGGCGGACGGTGTGGCGGCCATCTTGTAAAAACGACGAAAAACCCCAATTTTCGACGCGATAAATGGGACAGCTGGCATCCCCCGACTGGATTGTGTTGTATGAACCGGTCGTGTGTTTCGTCGAGGAGTGTTGCCTGGTGCAAAAAAAATCCCCATTTCTAGGGTATTTTTCCCGATTTTCCCCAAAAACATGAAAAGTAGAAATAACGACAATTCAATAGGAAACTTTGACTAGCCGGCAACATTGGGGTCCCCCGAATGACATTTGACCATTTTAATCACTTTCAGCTGGCAACCCCGAGAGCCATTGGGGCTTGAATTTTCGGGTCAGACCCGACTTTGGCGAGTTCTTTTGTTCTACCAAACTCAAAAGTTGGCAACACCAAGTACACCGGTCGGTAGCCTATATGCTTGAAATTTCAGGAAAATTATGACATTTAAAAAAAACAAAATGGCGGACGGTGTGGCGGCCATCTTGTAAAAACGACGAATAACCCCAATTTTCGACGCAATTTAGTTGGCATCCCCCGACTGGATTGTGTTGTATGAACCGATTATGTATTTCGTCGAGGAATGTTGCCTGGTGCAAAAATTTTCCCCATTCTTTGGGTATTTTCCCAGATTTGCCCCAAAAACATGAAAAGTAGAAGTAATGACATTTTGAATAGAGACTTTGACTAGCCGGCCACATTGGGGTCCCCCAAATAACATTTGACCATTTTCATCAATTTCAACTGGCAACCCCGAGAGCCATCGGGGCTTGAATTTTCGGGTCAGACCCGACTTTGGCGAGTTCTTTTGTTCTACCAAAGTCAACGTACAGCCACCGTTTTTTTACTGACAAGTAGCTTGTATCCTGGTTACTTTAGAAAAATTGTGACATTTCAGAAAATCAAGATTGCCATTTCCGGTTTCTCGATTACCACTGACTGACATAATTGTTCTCCCAGATGGTGGAGGGGGAAGGGGGTATATTTTGATAGATTCGTAAACAAGTAACTCTCGCGAGTAGGGGAAAAATGCCAAACCCCTCCTTTTTACCCCCCTCCCTCCCTTCCCTAACGTATCTCGGAAACTTGGAGACCAGTGTTCTGTTTTAATACGGATTCGTATAGAGGACGCTTGGAAAAGTAAAAACCGTTTTTAAAAATTGCCCCCCTTGCCCCCTACTCCACCCCCTTCAGGCGGATCTCGGAAGTTAAGAGACTTTGAACATTTTTTTTTTCAGATTCATTAAAAGTGGCCCAGCGTTGGTCTAAATCATTTTTCAGAACTCCCCCCTCTCCCCCCTCAACCTCACCCCCCATCGTATCTCGGAAACTAGGACACGTAGCAGCTTTTTGATTTTTTGAATACTTTTTATTTTTGAGGGGCGTTGAAATTTGTATACCCTCCCCTCCCCAACCTGCCCTAAAATTGAAAGGGCTGTAACTTCGTAACGGTTAAAGATAGCCATAATGTGTTTGGACAAATATTATAATAGTAGGCGTCGAAACCTGTCGGGTGGTGGTAGGGATATGGCTGAGCGGAGCGAACCTACGAGACCGAGTGGGGCGAAGGGGGGAGGTGGTGAGCGAAGCGAGCCGGTGACCTCCGTAGCGTAACGAAGGTTGAGTGGGTGAAGCGTAACTCAGGGGCGACGACAAGTAAACTTTAGAGTAACGTTTTTATAGTGGTTAAAAGGGCTAAGTTTTTGACAAAGGTTTTAGATTGAATTAGGGGTTCTTAAGGGGTTTAAAATCTTAATAGTCCATTGGGCATACATTTTCGGGTCGACACGACTTTGGCGAGTTCTTTTATTCTACCAAAGTCAACATACAGCCGTCGTTTTTATACTGACAGGTAGCTTGTATCCTGGTTACTTTAGAAAAATTGTGAAATTTCAGAAATTCAAGATGGCGGCCGTGCCATATTCGGTTTTCGATTACCACTGACTGACATAATTGTTCTCCCAGATGGTGGAGGGGGTGTGGGGTATATTTTGACAGATTCGTAAACAAGTAACTCTCTCGAGTAAGGATAAAGTGCCAAACCCCCCCTGTTTGACCCCTTCCCTATCGTATCTCGGAAACTAAGAGACCCGTGTTCTGTTTTTTACGGATTCGTATAAAGGAGGCTCGGAAAAATAAAAAACATTTATCAAAATCGGCCCCGTTGCCCTCCTTCCCCCCTACTTTAGGCGGATCTCGGAAGTTAAGAGACAGAACATTATTTTTCAGATTCACAAAGAGGGGCTCAGAGTTGGTCAAAATCATTTTTCAAAACTCCCCCCTCTCCCCCTCTTCACCCCTCCCCTCATCGTATCTCGGAAAATAGGACACGTAGTAACTTTTTGATGATTTGTATTAATTTTTACTATTAAGGGGCGTTGAAATTTGTATACACTGCCCTCCCCTCCCCAACCTCCTCTGAAATTGAAAGGGCTGTAACTTCGTAACGGTTTGAGATAGCCATTATGTGTTTGAACAAATATTATAGTAGGCGTCAAAACCTGTCCGTTCGTGGTAGGTATGGCTGAGCGGAGCGAACCTGCGAGACCGAGTGGGGCGAAGGGGGAGGTGGCGAGCGAAGCGAGCCGGCGACCTCCGTAGCGTAACGAAGGTTGAGTGGGTGAAGCGTAACTCAGGGGCGACGACAAGCAAACTTTAGGGTAACGTTTTTTTAATAAGATAAGATAAGATAAGATAAGATAAAGATTTATTTCTCGCCACAATAGGTACAATAAATTATTAGTTTGGTGAACAATACATGCGTTTTTTATATTGTGGGAGACTGGTGCCTAAGCTAGACGAAAGCCTGTATTTCAGGACACCAGGTCTCCAACCCTTTGGAAGCACTTTTAAACAGAATTATGCACTCATACACAAATTAATACATTGAGTGAATTGAGCAGAAAATAAAACATAAAGATAATATAAGTACATTACAAAAATGGTGATTGCTAATTATTCAATCTGGGGTTAGTACGTGTGTGTGTGTGTGTGAGTGAGTGTGTGGGTGTGTGTTAGTGATGGGTGTGTGTGTAAGTGATGGGTGTGTGTGTAAGTAGTGGGTGTTTGTAAGTGGTGGGTGTGCGTGTGAGTGGGATGCACAGAATTCTGATGTTGTGTGTTTGAGTTGTGAATTGTTGTGTTCGACAAGTAAGTTATTTCTGGGCAGCTAGAAGTTTTTCCGTGGCATCATAACTTAACTCCAGAAGCCAGCTCGTCATTTTCAATTTACACTTGGTTTTGGCAAGATTGTAGATCGGGAGCGTCCTATTTATTTTGTTATACAGAAAACGACCAAGGTAACAGAAAAAACGTTTCGAGAACATGGTAGTTAGTCGTTTACCATGGCGATCTACTGGGTCAAAACGTCTTTTGCTCAGAAGTGAGGAGTTGAAGATAAGGAGTCCATGCTGTTTCAGGACCGTAAACCGCAACCGTTAATGTGAAAAGGTCAAAGTTTTTAAAAAAGGTTTTAGGTTGAATAACTTTCTTTCTTCTTATTCTTAATTAAGGGGTTTTAAAATCTTAAAAGTCCATTGGAGCTTGAATTTTCGGGTCAGACCCGACTTTGGCGAATTCTTTTGTTCTACCAAAGTCAACGTACAGCCACCGTTCTTTTACTGACAGGTAGTTTGTATCCTGGTTACTTTAGAAAAATTGTGACATTTCAGAAATTCAAGATCCCATTTCCGGTTTTCGATTACCACTCACTGACTGACTGATTGACATAATTGTTCTCCCAGATGGTGGATGGAGAGGGGGGTATATTTTGACCGATTCGTAAAAAGGCAACTCTCACAAGTGGGGAAAAAGTGCCAAACCCCCCTTTTTGCCCCTCCTCCGCTCCCTCCCTATCGTATATCGGAAACTAAGAGACCCGTGTTCTGTTTTTTATGGATACGTATAGAGGAGGCTTGGAAAAGTAACAAACATTTTTCAAAATTGCCCCCCTGGCCCAATCCCTCCCTCCCTATCGTATTTCGGAAACTAAGAAACCCGTGTTCTGTTTTTTAAGGATCCGTATAGAGGAGGCTCGGAAAAGTAAAAAGAATTTTTCAAAATTGCCTCCCGTGCCCCCCTTCTCCCCCCCTTTAGGCGGATCTCGGAAGTTAAGAGACTTTGAACATTTTTTTTTCAGATTCTTATTAAGAGGCCCAGAGTTGGTCAAAATCGTTTTTTCAAAACTCCCACCTCTCCTCCCAATACCCTTCCCTCCATCGTATCTCGGAAACTAGGACACGTAGCAGCTTTCAACATCAAAATTTTTACTACTATTCTTTATTATTGAGGGGCGTTTAAATTTGTCCCCCCCCAACCTCCCCTAAAATTAAAAGGGCTGTAACTTCGTAACGGTTACAGATAGCCATTATGTGTTTGAACAAATATTATAGTAGGCATCGAAACCTGTCTGGTGGTGGTAGAGGAAAGAGGGGAGGTGGCGAGCGAAGCGAGCCGGCGACCTTCGTAGCGTAACGAAGGTTGATTGGGTGAAGTGTAACTCAGGGGCGACGACAAGCAAACCTTAGGCTAAACCTTACCCTTAGCAATTGTAAATTTGGTGAGCCACAAAAAAACAGCATTTAAATAATTTGGTCGACATACAAAGATTTCGTTTGCAATTAAAAAAATCAGGCAGCAGTCCTTGTTCCGCAAATAATTTTGATAATGGTCAAAAATTAAATCATAAATAGGCAGCTTACAATAACATGAGTTTGCATAATAAACATTCAGTCCGCAAAATAACTACTTGATCAGCAAGATTTCATGATTGATCAGCAGAGAAAATGTCTTTAGGCAGTGTATTTGATTGGTATGCATATTTAAAACATGGTGAGCAAAATAACTAATTGGTCCCAGAAGTCCGATTTTGGGACATGAGGAGCGTAGGCCGCAGGCCGGCGGAGCTCCGACGACATGGCTGACGGGAGATAGGGCGGCAGCTTTTTTTTATTTACGCCCGATCCGATCATCTGTTCAGCGTAAATTCTATCAGAAATCAGAAAGCTTTATTTGTGAACATAGGTCAAGTTACACATAGTGTGAGGTGTTTTAAATAGGTAGATCCTCCATGTTTTGCCCAGAGGCGTACAAATATAATTGATTAAGTTTTAAAATAACAAAAATTGGTGAAATTATGACAACTTTCACGTCAGTAATAAAATCAGTATAAATGGGCATAGCATATCCAAAGAAAAAAAATATATACAATCAATTTCTCAATAAATGTCAAATGGTTAAGTTACATGTCATAATTAATAATGATAATGTCGAACAAAATTCAAAGTCATTAAAACAGGTCAGGTAGGGAACATCCTACCTGACCTGACTGCCTTATAACAATAAGACAGTAATTATAGAATTGTCGTCGAAATAGTCCCTTAATGAGTAGCATTTATTAGTCAAAATTCTAAATAGTTCTTTTTTGAATTTGTCCAGATTAAACATTTTAATTTTTTCGGGTAGTTTATTAAATATTTTTTTGGCCATACAGAATGTGCTTTTATTCATTAGTGCAGTTTTGCCGTAGGTCACTTCAAGTTCTGACTTATTTTTATAGCGTAATTTTTCTATTTTTAGACAAGTAAATTATTTTTGTAATTAATATGCTGTACAAAAATAATTACAGCCATCCAGAATGACATAAATTGGTGATTGATTTCGGAATGTTTGCTGTCCATGAGTTGCTGATCAGTTAGCTATTTCTGCTCACAGATTATATTTTTCTGCTTACAAAAATACAAGTACGAATACTATGCTAACCATTTAAATAACACCCTTTTCTTAATGGGAATAGGTCAGAGTTTTTAAATAAGGTTTTAGATTGTATTAGGGGTTCTTAAGGGGTTTCAAAATCTTTAAAGTACTCAAATGGTTTTTAAAATTATTTATTTTATTTTATTGTGATTTTCACAGCAAAGTCAACATCAAAGTTTTTAACTAGAGCGTACGCGCTCCTGCTTTTTTTAAATTTATTTTCGACATGGGTGTCATTTTCATGGTTTTCGTGGTTGCTGATTACAGAACTGGGGTCAAAAACAAAATCCAAGATGGTGGCTGTGTGAATTTTCTATTTTTCATCATGGGCGTCCTTATCATGGTTTCCGAAGATGCTAAAGCCGAGAGTGAGGTCAAAATCAAAATCCAAGATGGCGACTGCGATAATTTTCTAATTTTTCATCATTCGAGTCGTATTTATGGTTTCTGAGGATGCTTAAGCCTATACTGAGGTCAAAATCAAAATCCAAGATGGCGGCTGCGATAACTTTTCAAATTTTTCATGATGGGAGTCGTTCTCATGGTTTTTGAGGGTACTAAGCCCGATAGTGAGGTCAAAATTAAAATCCAAGATGGCAGCTGCGAGAAATTTAAAATTTTTCATCATGGGAGTCGTTTTCATGGTTTCCGAGTATGCTAAAGCCCATAGTGATATCAAAATAAAAATCGAATATGGCTGTTGCTGTAATTTTCAAACTTTTCATTATGGGTGTCGTTATCATTGTTTTCGGGGATGCTAAAGCCGATGATAGTGAGGTTAAAACCAAAATCAAAGATAACGGCTGCGATTATTTTCTAATTTTTCGCCATGAGAGTCGTTTTCATGGTTTTCTGGGATGCTAAAGCCGATAGTGGGGTTAAAATCAAAATCCAAGATGGCGACTGCAAAAATTTTCGATTTTATTCATCATGAGTATCGTTTTTCGATGGTGCTAAAGTAAATAATACTCACATCATTTTTAAGTTTTAGTAAATTGTACAAGTTCATTCAAACAACAATAATAGGTTTTCCTAAGGCTTTCTCTAGACTCTCACTACATTTAAAAAGCTTAATCAAGTGGAAACCTTTCGGGTCATTTTGAGCTTTATTTGGCACTTCACTAGAGTTTGAAAAATAAAAGACTAAAGTAATGTTTGACATTTTTATTACATTTAGGGGTTTTAAAAGTGAAACATCTACCAAGGACAAAGCACGCGAGGTGCTTGCACCTCGCGCAACACGCAAATACTAGTATTTATATAAAACTACAAGACCACTGACTGATTGACATGTCGTTTCTCGGAATGGGTGAGAGATGGGTCAGGGGTATGTTTTGCAATTATGTGTAGCAACACCAAGTGAGTAGAGGAAAATTATAGAGGAGATTCAAATCCAAGATGGCGGCCGGGTCCACTTCCGGTTTCGGTGGGGAAAAGACTTGGACGATTTTCGACTCGTAGGTCCTATAGTAGATTTGGAACGATTTAAAAAAAAAGTAAAAAAAAAAAAAAAACAAGATGGCGGCTGCGCCAGGACGTTTTGAAATTTTCGACTTTTCTCACTCAACTTTGACGAATTGGTTCGTTCTACCGAATTCCAAAGTCGCCAATTTCGACGTTGACGAATTGTAGGTAATATTTATGGCAATCTAGAAAAATTATGACATTTTGAAAATCCAAGATGGCGGACGATGTAGCGGCCATTTTGTGAACCGTTGGAATTTTCGACTTTTTTCAAAACGATTTTTCGGGTAGTCGGCAACATCCGACGGGTTCGAGTTGTAGCGAGTGGTTGTGTGTTTGCTTAAGTAGTGTTGCCTGGTGCCAAAAAAATCACAATTTATAGGGTATTTTTCCCGATTTTCCCCAAAAACATGAAAAGTAGAAATATTGACATTTTGAATGGACACTTTGTCTAGCTGGCAACATTGGGGTCCCCCAAATGACATTTGACCATTTTCATCACTTTCAGCTGGCAACCCCGAGAGCCATTGAATATTTTAATTTTTGGGACTTTTTGACTTTGGCGAGTTCTTTTGTTCTACCAAACTCAAAAGTTGGCAACACCGAGTACACCGGTCGGTGGCCTATATCCTTGAGATTTCAGGAAAATTATGACTTTTCAAAAAAACAAAATGGCGGACAGTGTGGCGGCCATCTTGTAAAAACGACGAAAAATCCCAATTTTCGACGCGATAAATGGGACAGCTGGCATCCCCCTACTGGATTGTGTTGTATGAACCGGTCGTGTGTTTTGTTGAGGAGTGTTGCCTGGTGCAAAAAAATTCCCCATTTCTAGGGTATTTTTCCCGATTTTCCCCAAAAACATGAAAAGTAGAAATAACGACAATTCAAAAAGAAAATTTGACTAGCCGGCAACATTGGGGTCCCCCAAATGACATTTGACCATTTTCATCACTTTCAGCTGGCAACCCCGAGAGCCATTGGGGCTTGAATTTTCGGGTCAGACCCGACTTTGGCGAGTTCTTTTGTTCTACCAAACTCAGTTCGTACAGCCACCGTTTTTTTACTGACAGGTAGCTTGTATCCTGGTTACTTTAGAAAAATTGTGACATTTCAGAAAATCAAGATGGCGGCCTTACCATTTCCGGTTTCTCGATTACCACTGACTGACATAATTGTTCTCCCAGATGGTGGAGGGGGAAGGGGGTATATTTTGATAGATTCGTAAACAAGTAACTCTCGCGAATAGGGGAAAAATGCCAGACCCCTCCTTTTCACCCCCTTCCCCCCCCTTCCCTATAGTATCTCGGAAACAAAGAGATCAGTGTTCTGTTTTAATACGGATTCGTATAGAGGACGCTTGGAAAAGTAAAAACCGTTTTTAAAAATTGCCCCCCTTGCCCCCTACTCCACCCCCTTCAGGCGGATCTTGGAAGTTAAGAGACTTTGAACATTTCTTTTTTTAGATTCGTAAAAAGGGCCCCAGAGTTGGTCAAAATAATTTTTCAGAACTACCCCCTCTCCCCCCCTCAAACCTCCCCCCACCGTATCTCGGAAACTAGGACACGTAGAAGCTTTTTGATTTTTGTAGTACTTTTTATTTTTGAGGGGTGTTGAAATTTGTATACCCTCCCCTCCCCAACCTCCCCTAAAATTGAAAGGGCTGTAACTTCGTAACGGTTAAAGATAGCCATAATGTGTTTGGACAAATATTATAGTAGGCGTCGAAACCTGTCCGGTGGTGGTAGGGATATGGCTGAGCGGAGCGAACCTACGAGACCGAGTGGGGCGAAGGGGGGAGGTGGCGAGCGAAGCGAGCCGGCGACCTCCGTAGCGTAGCGAAGGTTGAGTGGGTGAAGCGTAACTCAGGGGCGACGACAAGTAAACTTTAGGGTAACGTTTTTATAGTGGATAAAGGGCTAAGTTTTTGAAAAAGGTTTTAGATTGAATTAGGGGTTCTTAAGGGGTTTCAAAATCTTAAAAGTCAATTGGGCTTGAATTTTCGGGTCAGACCCGACTTTGGCGAGTTCTTTTATTCTACCAAAGTCAACGTTCAACCGCCGTTTTTATACTGACAGGTAGCTTGTATCCTGGTTACTTTATAAAAATAGTGACATTTCAGAAATTCAAGATGGCGGACGTGCCATTTCCGGTTTCCGAAACCTTGTCCTGGGGTCGTTCAAGCGGTCCATCCCACTGCGGCGGGATATGAGTTTGTGTCGAATTTTAGGTGTTTAGGTCTTTGTAAAATAATTATTTACTTGACTGACGGCTGTGATTCAAAATGGCGGCCACGTTACTTCCGGTTTCCCAAAAATTTACCGATTGAGGTCGTACAAACGATTCATCCGACTGAGGTGTATGAGTTTGTTTCGAATTTTAGAATATTTTAGGGGCTTGAAGGGTTTTCACTGGATTAAGAGGCGCCAAACCCCACCTTTTCCCCCCTCCCTATCGTATCTCGGAAACTAAGAGACCTGTGTTGTGCTTTTTTACGGATGTATATAGAGGAAGCTCGGAAAAGTAAAAAACTTTTTTCAGAACTGCCCCCTTGCCCCCCTCCCCCCTCGATATCGTGTCTCAGAAATTAAAGACCTGTGTTCTGTTTTTTTTACGGATTCGTAAAGAAGAGGCTCGGAGAAGTAAAAACCATTTTTCAAAAGTGCCTCCCTTCTCCCCCCTTTAGGCGGCGGATGTCGAAAGTTAAGAGACTGAACATTTTGTTTCAGATTCATAAAAAGGGGCCCAGAGTTGGTCAAAATAATTTTTGAAAACCCAGCAGCTTTTTGATTTTTTAACTATTTTTATTTTAGAGGGGCGTTGAAATTTTTATACCCTCCCCTCCCCTCCCCAACCTCCTCTAAAATTAAAATGGCTGTAACTTCGGAACTGTTAGAGATAGCCATTATGTGTTTGAACAAATATTATAGTAGACGTCGAATCCTGTCCGGTGGTAGTAGAGATAAGGCTGAGTGCAAAAAAGGGGGGTGGTGGCGACCGAACCGAGCCGGTGACCTCCGTAGCGTAACGAAGGCTGAGTGATTGGAGCGTAAGTCAGGGCGACGACAAACAAACTTTAGGGTAACGTTTTTTTTTTTAAAGAAAGTAATTAATAGTTTAGCAATTATAAAATTTGGTGAGCCACAAAAAAACAGCATTTAAATAATTTGATCGACATACAAAGATGTCGTTTACAATTCAAAAATCAGGCAGCAATCCTTCTTCCACAAATAATTTTACAGTAACATGAGCATAATAAATATTCAGTCCGCAAAAAAACTACTTGATCAGCAAGATTTCATGATTGATCAGCAGAGAAAACATGTCTATAAGCAGTACATTTGATTGGTATGCATATTTAAAACATGGTGAGCAAAATAACTAATTGGTCCCAAAAGTCTGATTTTGGGACATGAGGAGCGTAGGCCGAAGGCCGGCGGAGCTCCGACGACATGGCTGACGGGAGAAAGGGCGGCAGCTTTTTTTTTATTTACGCCCGATCCGATCATCTGTTCAGCGTAATTTCTATTTTTAGGCAAGTCAATTATTTTTGCTACTTTTATATGCAGCTCAAAATGAATTTTTTTGCTTACCCTCTGAGCGCTTACAAAAATTGTATTAAATAGGAGCTGCTCGCAGATTATATTTTTCTGCTCACAAAAATACGAATACTTTGCTAACCATTTAAATAACACCCTTTTCTTAATGGGAACTGGTCAGTTTTTAAATAAGGTTTTAGATTGTATTAGGGGTTCTTAAGGGGTTTGAAAATCTTTAAAGTGCCCAATGGATTTTAAAATTATTTAGGTACTTTATTTTATTGTGATTTTCACAAACAAAGTCAATAATAGGTCAACATCAAAGTTTTTAACTAGAGTGTACGCGCTCCTGCTTTGTTTTATATTTATTTTCGACATGGGTGTCATTTTCATGGTTTTCGTGGTCGCTGATTACAGAACTGGGGTCAAAATCAAAATCAAAGATGGCGGCTGTGATAATTTTCTAATTTTTCATCATGGGAGTCGTTTTCATGGTTTTCGAGGATGCCAAAGCCGATAGTGAGGTCGAAATCAAAATCCAAGATGGCGGCTGCGATAATTTTTGTAATTTTTCATCATGCCAGTCGTTGTCATGGTTTTCGAGGATGCTAAAGCCGATAGTGAGGTCAAAATCAAAATTCAAGGTGGCGGCTGCGATTATTTTCTAATTTTTCATCATGGGAGTCGTTTTCATGGTATTCGAGAAAGATAAAGCCGATAGTGAGGTCAAAATCAAAATCCAATATGGCGGCTGCGATAATTTTGTAATTTTTCATCATGGGAGTCGTTTTCATAGTTTCCGAGGATGCTAAAGCCGATAGTGACGTCTAAATCAAAATCCTTAGATTGCGTATGCGATAATTTTTTAATTTTTCATCATGGGAGTCGTTTTCATGGTTTTAGAGGATGCTAAAGCCGATAGTGAGGTCAAAATCCAAATCCAAGATGGCGACTACGATAACTTTCTAATTTTTCTTCATGGGAGTCGTTTTCATGGTTTTCGAGAATACTAAAGCCGATAGTGAGGTCAAAATCAAAATCCAAGATAGAGGCTACGATAATTTTCAAATTTTTCATCATGAGTATCGTTTTTCGATGGTGCAAAAGTACATGTACTCACATCATTTTTAAGTTTTAGTTAATTGTTCAAGTTCAATCAAACAACAATAATAGGTTTTCTTAGGCTTTCTCTAGACTTTTACTTTATTAAGAGCTTAATCAAATGGCAACCTTTCGGGTCCTTTTGGGCTTTATTTGGCATTTCACTAGAACTTGAAAAGTGAAAGAATAAAAGGTTATGTTTGATATTTTTACTACATTTAAGGGTTTTAAAAGTGAAACATCTACCAAGAAAAAAGCACGCGAGGTGCTTGCACCTCGCGCAACACGCAAATACTAGTTATATTATATAAAACTACAAAGCCACTCACTCACTCACTGATTGACATGTCGTTTCTCGGAATGGGTGAGAGATGGGTCAGGGGTATGTTTTGCAATTATGTGTAGCAACACCAAGTGAGTAGAGGAAAATTATAGAGGAGATTCAAATCCAAGATGGCGGCCGGGTCCACTTCCGGTTTCGGTGGGGAAAAGACTTGGACGGGTTTCGACTCGCAGGTCCTATAGTAGATGTAGAATGATTTATGAAAAAAGGAAAAAAAAAAAAAAAAACAAGATGGCGGCTGCGCCAGGACGTTTTGAAATTTTCGACTTTTCTCACTCGGCTTTGACGAATTGGTTCGTTCTACCGAATTCCAAAGTCGCCAATTTCGACGTTGACGAATTGTAGGTAATATCCATGGCAATCTAGAAAAATTATGACATTTTGAAAATCCAAGATGGCGGACGATGTAGCGGCCATTTTGTGAAACGTTGGAATTTTCGACTTTTTTCAAAACGATTTTTCGGGTAGTCGGCAACACCCGACGGGTTCGAGTTGTACCGAGCGGTCGTGTGTTTCATCGAGGAGTGTTGCCTGGTGCAAAATTTTTCCCTATTTCTAGGGTATTTTTCCCGATTTTCCCCAAAAACATGAAAAGTAGAAATATTGACATTTTGAATGGAGACTTTGACTAGCCGGCAACATTGGTGTCCCCCGAAAGACATTTGACCATTTTGGTTCGTTTTAGTTGGCAACCCCGAGAGCCATTGAATATTTTAATTTTTGGGACTTTTTGACTTTGGCGAGTTCTTTTGTTCTACCAAACTCAAAAGTTGGCAACACCGAGTACACCGGTCGGTGGCCTATATCCTTGGGATTTCAGGAAAATTATGACTTTTCAAAAAAACAAAATGGCGGACAGTGTGGTGGCCATCTTGTAAAAACGACGAAAAATCCCAATTTTCGACGCGATAAATGGGACAGCTGGCATCCCCCGACTGGATTGTGTTGTATGAACCGGTCGTGTGTTTCGTCGAGGAGTGTTGCCTGATGCAAAAAAAATTCCCATTTCTAGGGTATTTTTCCCGATTTTCCCCAAAAACATGAAAAGTAGAAATAACGACAATTCAATAGGAAACTTTGACTAGCCGGCAATATTGGGGTCCCCCGAATGACATTTGACCATTTTCATCACTTTCAACTGGCAACCCCGAAAGCTATTGGGGCTTGAATTTTCGGGTCAGACCCGACTTTGGCGAGTTCTTTTGTTCTACCAAACTCAAAAGTTGGCAACACCAAGTACACCGGTCGGTGGCCTATATCCTTGAGATTTTAGGAAAATTATGACTTTTCAAAAAAACAAAATGGCGGACAGTGTGGCGGCCATCTTGTAAAAACGACGAAAAATCCCAATTTTCGACGCGATAAATGGGACAGCTGGCATCCCCCGACTGGATTGTGTTGTATGAACCGGTCGTGTGCTTCGTCAAGGAGTGTTGCCTGGTGCAAAAAAAATCCCCATTTCTAGGGTATTTTTCCCGATTTTCCCCAAAAACATGAAAAGTAGAAATAACGACATTTCGGAAGGAGACTTTGACTAGCCGGCAACATTGGGGTCCCTCAAATGACATTTGACCATTTTCATCACTTTCAACTGGCAACCCCGAGAGCCATTGGGGCTTGAATTTTAGGGTCAGACCCAACTTTGGCGAGTTCTTTTGTTCTACCAAAGTCAAGGTACAGCCACCGTTTTTTTACTGACAGGTAACTTGTATCCTGGTTACTTTAGGAAAATTCTGACATTTCAGAAATTCAAGATGGCGGCCGAGCCATTTCCGGTTTCTCGATTACCACTGACTGACATAATGTTCTCCTAGATGGTGGAGGGGGAAGGGGGTATATTTTGATAGATTCGTAAACAAGTAACTCTCGCGAATAGGGGAAAAATGCCAGACCCCTCCTTTTCACCCCCTTCCCCCCCCTTCCCTATAGTGTCTCGGAAACAAAGAGACCAGTGTTCTGTTTTAATACGGATTCGTATAGAGGACGCCTGGAAAAGTAAAAACCGTTTTTAAAAATTGCCCCCCCCTGCCCCCTACTCCACCCCCTTTAGGCGGATCTCGGAAGTTAAGAGACTTTGAACATTTTTTTTTCAGATTCGTAAAAAGGGGCCCAGAGTTGGTCAAAATCTTTTTTCAGAACTCCCCCTTCTCCCCCCCTCAAACCTCCCCCCACCGTTTCCCGGAAACTAGGACACGTAGCAGCTTTTTGATTTTTTAAATACTTTTACTTTTGAGGGGCGTTGAAATTTGTATACCCTCCCCTCCCCAACCTCCCCAAAAATTGAAAGGGCTGTAACTTCGTAACGGTTAGAGATAGCCATTATCTGTTTGAACAAATATTATAGTAGGCGTCGAAACCTGTCCGGTGGTAGTAGGAATAAGGCTGATTGGAGTGAACCTGCGAGACCGAGTGGAGCAAAGGGGGGAGGTGGCCGGTGACCTCCGTAGCGTAACGAAGGTTGAGTGGGTGAAACGAAACTCTGGGGCGACGACAAGCAAACTTTATGTTAATGATTTTTTATTGGCAAAATGTCAGAGTTTTTAAACAAGGTTTGGATTGAATTAAGGGCTCTTAAGGGGTTTCAAAATCTTAAAAGTCCATTGGGGCTTTAATTTTCGGGTTGGACCCGACTTTGGCGAATTCTTTTGTTCTACCAAAGTCAACCGTTTTTTTTTTACTGACAGGTAGCTTGTATACTGGTTACTTTAGTAAAATTGTGACATTTCAGAAATTCAAGATGGCAGCCGTGCCATTTCCGGTATCCGAAACCTTGTCTGATTGGGGTCGTTCAAGTGGTTCATCCCACTGCGGTGGGGTATGAGTTTGTATCGAATTTTAGGTTTTTCAGGTCTTTGAAGGATAATTATTTACTTGACTGGCGGCTTTGATTCAAAATGGCGGCCGCGTTACTTCCGGTTACCCAAAAATTTACTAATTGAGGTCGTTCAAACGATTCATCCGACTGAGGTAAATGAGTTTGTTTCGAATTTTAGGATATTATAGGAGCTTGAAGGGATCGTCACTGGATTTAGAGCTGCTTGCAGCTCGGGCTGCACGCAAAACGATAGTTTCCGATTCGTTTCCTTCTAACGGTTTCGACCGAATGAGGATTTGTATTTACATGAAATTTAATAGTTAATTGATTGGGTGTGCATGGGACATAATTAATACGTATGCTGAAATCATGAAATTTATTATTTCATCTACAATTGATGCTAATGCATCCTTGCTTAGTACTACAGTCAGGCGTTACGGCTCAATTGATAAGAAACCTGCCTTTTACGCTGTTTGTTGTGGATGATGCAGGTTGATGATCACCGCACATAATAGAGTTATGTGGACAAACTTGGAGGAGACTTTTACCCGCAAGAGATCCACACTATAAACTAATAGATAGGTACATAATGGTAAGCAAAAACAAAAAATTCCCAACACACGTTTGAAATACACCTACATAACTAAATATGAAGTGAACTGTGTTTGAAATGTATCTTTACATTAAGTGGAAATAAAAAGCTATAATATTAATATTAGGTAGGTAGCCCTTAGGGCTTCTATAGTCCTTAGCCTAGCCTTAAGGGCTTATTTCACGGTCGTTATCCGTCACATAGGAGAATATTTTCATCTCTGCTTTAGATTCTTCAATAACATGAATTTTACTTGACGGATAGCATTACTCAGAGAATGTGAAAATAAGTACTTAATCAAATAACTTTATTTACTAAAAAACTTAGTAAGAATACAAGTACCTACCATGTACGAAACATACATGAAACAGTTGAGCTATCTGCAAATTGCAATAAATGCACTACTAAGCCACCGGCATTGGAGAATGCTGAGCAACCACACCTAGATACACGGCTAACTGCACTCATCACAACTTCAACACAGGAGACGGGAGACCAGCCATCATACAGCTACTGCTGTAAGTATAGCCACAAATAGTACACTTGCAAAACTTTTCAAATGCTGCCGACAATCAATTGAATGCATGAAGTTCATCATAATATAATTTGTTGAGGGGCACATTTCGGTGTGCAGTTTGTAGAGGGGTAACCAACTTTCTGATACAAAATATTGCACCACCTGTAACATTGACAAACAATGTGTTTGTCCCACCATACAATTTTATTAAATTTAATGGACTGCAGATTACAGGTTTCACGGGTAACATCAAAGCTTTTTCAGCTAACAGATCTAACACAAAAACACAATGGTTAGTACCTAATATACTAACATAGTGATCTTTGGCCCAATCAGCGATACAAAGTATGGTATTCCATTACAAATCCACTCACTGAAAACACCATACAAAAGTGAAGTGAACTGTCATGGGGTTGAGATACTTAATTGACAAATTATTTCAAAACAGGATAGACATTTCCAGAGTTATCATAGGTACCCTTTAACATCGCATTGTTCACAAGTTCAATGTAGGTACCCAGTGAAATATATAAATAATGTACTCAAATTAGCTTGTGTTTTTCCAGACAATGCAGTCCAGAGTCAGCAGCCGATGAAGCTGGCAGAGCAGTCAGCCAGCACATAATCATTACAGCAAAACAAATCACAGCTCAATATTAATCAACACCTATTTTGGACATATTGTTAAAGGCAGCCTGCCTTACACAACAACCATGTATTATATAGTTTTAAATTGTGAACTGTTTTTAAGATTTTGAAGAGTCCTTTTAGCTTTCCTCAAACGTGATGATAGCTACCTACTGCCGTATCCGTGGTACCGACCCTCTTAAACTTATAATAACTATTAATAATATCATAAGACTAAACTAATTACTAAACTGGCTAACTAACCTATTGGTGTATCTAATAAGATATGGACCTACTCAGATAAATGTCGATGCCCATTCCCTGATGTAATTGTTTAGTTGCTTCTTACGATCGAGAAGGAAATGGAGGAGTCTATTCTATTGAAACAAAAGTGAGTTTCAAATTGAGTAAGAAGGTATAGTATACCTATTGAAGTAGTTAATTATAGCGATACGAAGTAGGCCTTATTGCTCACGAGCTATGAAGATAATGTTAATAGCAAGCATAGTTAACAAAATAAGTGTCCTATTGTTGAATCGTTTAGTTCTCATTTTTGGGACATTTTTATGACATCGAACAATAGTAGATAGATATGGTACCTATACCTACGCAATGTTCCGTTTATGTCCAAGATCGATCAACACGTTGGTTTATTGGATCCCATACCATATCTTAGTAGTCATTTATTGAACTATTTAATTCAATGCTTGTAGCCAACTAAGTACGAGATGCAGACCCACCGTAGGTATATAATACAACGTGTAATAGAAAGGGTATAGTCATATGGAAGAGTGTGGTACGGACCATCAAACTGAACAAGTTTCTCTATGGGACCAACATCGTAATCGTAAAAAAATAATCGGCTCTCCCATACATTTGGGTCGAGTAGGTATTGAAATTTTGTATGAGGCAGTTGATTTTATTTTTTTTTGATTACGATGGTGGTCCCATAGAGAAAGTTTTTCAGTTTGATGGTCCGTACCACACACATCCATATGACTATACCCTTTCTGTTACACGCTGTATAAGACACTGGCGCGAGACAGTTGACAACCGTCTCGCGACAGTATCCTATAAGGGCGGCATGGGCACCGGGCCGTAGGCCGACGAAGGAGGCCGGCGGAGGCCCGGCACTTCGGGGACAGAAGATATTAGTGTTATGTAATATGCGAGCGAAGCGAGCGCGCGTCATGGAGTCGTAGCAGGTTCTAAAGTACAAGGCTCAAAATTCACCACATCCTACGTGTACAAAGATGGCATATTTCCGATCAGCATTCTTACAGTCACGTATTTCTCAATATTGTACTTCTATATTCTGCCCTTGAACAAAGTTTCATAGATTTTTTTATATGTTAGACTGTAAGGATGGCGAACGGAATCTTTCTATACTAATTTTTATCATTTTTTTAGATCAACAAAGAGAAGTCTCTTTGTTGTAGGACGTGGGTTCATTTTCTATGGGCCGTGAGCCTTGTTCTTTACTTATAATTATCTCGAAGTCGAAGTGGGTAAGAACTAAGCATTTGATAAGTGCCTACCATAATGATATATAATAATGACGAATTTTCTTTTCATAATAACATAATAGTTTCCAAGACCTCGATAGATGGCGCTAAAAGAAATTGTACGAGTTCATTCAAACAACATTATTAGGTTTTCTTAGGGCTTTCTCTGTACTTTTACTACATTAAGGTGGATGCGCAAGGGTAGCCCGCGAAATTTAAATTTTCTTACGTTTATTGCAATTTGCAGGTCAGTGTCAGGTTGTATGTTGATGAAAATATGAATCGCGCCAGTAACACGTATGGAGTTACAGAATTATAATCATTCAAATCATCAATACAGCTCTCCAAGTTCATATAATCACATTCAATAGCTATTTCATGAAAAAGTCACTTTTTGAGATTATATGAACTTGGAGAGCTGTATTGATGATTTGAATGATTATAATTCTGTAACGCCATACGTGTTACTGGCGCGATTCATATTTTCATCAACATACAACCTGACACTGACCTGCAAATTGCAATAAACTTGAGAAAATTTAAATTTCGCGGGCTACCCTTGCGCTTCCACCTTAAGTGGAAACCTTTCGGGTCCTTTTGGGCTATAATTGGCATTTCACTAGAGTGAAAATATGTTACATGTTTTTGTTGCGATGGTAGTTTTTTTTTAATGTTTGTAGATCAAATCGAAGTAAAAAATTGATGAAAACTTATCTATATTTTGGTGAAAAATAGTATTCAGAGAGTACCACAGACAATAACTTTTTAGAGTCTGATTTCAAAACCCTGTCTAATTACTTGTCTATGTCAAGAACGGGATTGGCGGCAACCGAGTGTGACCAGTTTCAGTATTTTAATACTTTAACGGTATTTTTTTGGTATTTTTCCGAAAGTTTAGGATTCTGGGTATATATTGGTTAATTATAACAAATAAATCTATTAGTAATAATATCTAAGAAATTTAGTTCAAAAAGAATTAACTATTTTTTTAACATTTTTAACTGACACAAATTGTCTGTGCCGTATCCAAAGTGTCTCGGTGTCTCGCAGGTGGTCTCGGAAGCCATTTTAAACGACACCCTTCGACCAAAACTTTGCATAAATGAAAATCGTTATACGAGCAGTTGACACTCTCACTATAAATAACTTGGATTTTACATTTTCATGAGATGTCAAACTACATGGTGAACTGGATTTTCCGCTCATGATAAAATATATAAAGTAACACATGGCAGTGTGAAAATATTCGTCATTCGAAAAATATTGCAGTAGGCACAGTGATTTGGACAAAGCAAAATATAGCAAAAATATAGACAAAGCAAAAACTATGTGACTAAGCACTCAGCGCTTCTGTCGCGAAAGTTGTACAGTTTCAACGCGCCATTATCAAAATATATTTTTACAAATCAATGAACTTTGCAAGATTTGCCTCTGTTCGTCGTGAATAGATTGAATACAATATTCATTTGACTTATCTACCTAATTGCCTAATTCCGTTAAACAATGTGAAAAGCGTGTGATCCGTTCGTGATCTCTACAGGTTTGAACACATACGCGGAATGTAAAAATCCTTGTCAAAGGTCCAGGTCTCCAGGGTGACCCGCGAACTTCAAATTCTCTTACGTTTTTTGAAAATTGTATGTTGATTAAAATATTATTCGCGGCTGTAAGACATATGTAGTTACAGAATTATATTCTAATGATATAATTCTCGTGGGTTGATTGGAGCATTCACCTTAAAAAAAAACATCCATCCATCATCATCCATTTTCCATTTTAAAATCTAATGGTAATATTTAGGGTTTTTTTCTTCGGTATTTTCGTCTAATCTGGTCACACTGAATCTTTTTTTGTATCATTATTTTGAGAATTGTTTCAGGTGAGTGAGGCATATTTTTATAAACTTTTATTTTATGTTTAATTAATCGATAGCAGCCAAAAATAGATTAGTACGATAGTAATTAGCAATTAGATGATTTAAATCTACAAATTTAAAACAAATCTACTGTTTTTAATGATAAAAATCTTAGGACGCCAACTTTTTATTCGTTGGTTTGAATTTCGAATTGCTTTTTCCCACCATTTTAAAATGTGTTGATATTAATTAACTTTTAGAATATTTAGAAACGCTGAAAACTATTATTCATGGTAATATAAATGATAATCAGTTCTTTTACTGTAAGTTTTTAGTAAATTGCAAAGGGGAAAAGCTATTTTCATTGAAATGGAAGCGTAAGGGTAGCCCGCGAAATTCAATCCGCGGGTTAAATAAACTGGGAGGTTTGTATGGGTGATTTTAATTATTATAATTCTATAACTCCATACGTGTTACTGGCGCGATTTATATTTTCATCAACATACAACCTGACACTGACCTGCAAATTGCAATAAACGTAAGAAAAATTAAATTTCGCGGGCTTCCCTTGCGCTTCCACCTTATAGCGATTGCTATCTTTTTGACTGGTTACTTTTGGTTGACTGGTAGAGGTAGAGAATGCCTTGAGGTTGAGGCATTAAGTCCGCCTATGTACCACTATTGTACATGCAGTTTAAATAAATAAATGACTTTTTTCTATGGCATCACTGCTGTTAAAGTCAAATCATATTTACCGGGCGGGAAAGTTTTGTTTGTGTTGTACTTGTGAAATACTGAATTAATAAAACATAGGGTAAGTATATATGTACTTTCAGTGCAAATGTGATATGATAACAATAAAATTCAACGACACACACCTTGTGTAATCGAAGAACTTCCATTCATATTTCTGTTTCAATTTAAGAGAATCTACAAGCAGACACCACGTATAAGAGTGGCCAATTTCACCACCGATGAAAAGGCAATACTGTCTCAGCTAATTAAAAAGACACCAATCGTGGAATCTACAATCACGGATGGCAAGTCGGTCGCCAAGAAACAAGCAGCATGGGATTTGATGGGATGCAATTACCCAAGAGTTCAACTGTTTAAATGTCAATGTACACAAGGTAGGATAGTCACTGTTGTTGATGAAATATATTTACTGCTATGAATGATTTACTAATAGTATTTTTCACACTGTTTATTTCAGCTTAAGACTTTATGAAGAGCATATAACATGAAAGCATTGACACATAAAACTCGGGGTTCAGAAAGAGGGAATATGCTAAAAACTGGGGGTGGACCGCATGCATCTCCACCACCACCACAACATGAAACCATAATAAGTATGGTTGAAGAGGTTGGTATCATAATAAATTTTCCTCTAAATTGCTCAGAAACCATTGTGTGGCTCAATTTAATTATTATTCATATATTACTCACAGAATATATTAAATATTACCTATCTAATTATTATGTCAAAGCTTTCTTCTAATTTTCAATTATTACTTATCAGGCTGCACCTGGGATGATGATAATAATCAAAAATACATTTGATATTGATGGCACCATTTTAGATAAAATTGATAACAATCAAACTATTCTGAATTGATTGACACCTTAGGTATGTAATTGAATATACAAAATGTTTTGTTAACCCATATATTAAATAATATATTTATTATAACTAGCTTTTAAGAAGTTAACTATTCAAGTTTGTTTTTCAGATGTAATGGACAAAGAAAAAATTGTTGAAAATGTTTGAAGTCCAGGGCAATAAAATTGATGAAAACACTTATGAAGTCCCGGAAAATGACAGCACCCAAATTGATGATATTCATCAAAAATAGCACAGGTATTGTACTACTTATGCTATGCTGTATATTCAATTTATATAATATGTAGCTTTATACTAAAACCTTTTATTTATATTTTTGATTCATCATCAGCCTATAATATTCCCACTGTTGGGACATGGCCTCTGGAGTGGGCTATAATCCACCACGCAGGCCCAGTGCAGATTGGTAGATGTCATGTCTTCGAACATATTGTATTTTTGATTGCACTGTTGTAAATTCAGTTATCAAGAGCAGAGACCAAGTGCATAGACCTACAGACTACATTCGACGGGAAGCTGTGATGCAAATAAATTTACTAGAAAATAAGACAAAGTTGAAAATGCAAATATTGAAAACACAGTTTATTTACCTAACTATGAATTCCATCAGCCTATGTAATGGGTTATTATTATGTTTATTGCATAATATGTATACATTTTATTTTACAGTTGGAAGTTGAAGAAATAAAAAAAAAATCTGCATTAGCAGAGGGAAAGATAAACAAAATATTGTTGGAAAAAGAAAAAATTCTAATTAGAGGAACTGAAAAAATCAATTGCAAAACAAAGTCAACCTAACTGATTTGATGGTTCTTGCTAAAAACCTTTTGTCCTGGACTTCAAATATGTTTTCATCAGTTTTCACTCAATTGTATCTAAAATGGCGCCATCACTATGAAATTTAGAATTCAACCTTTTCAAGCATACTTATGGTCCACCTCCTTAGCGTATTTCCTTTATGTAGCCAGAGTTTTTTTTTTTACATTTATTGTCGATAGAGAACAATGAGGCCTTTTTTTTACATACTTTGATAGATTAATACATTTGAATATTTATAGATTAATTAAAACTAAAATGTCTGTTTTAAAAAATTTTCATGGTTTTCTGGGATGCTAAAGCCGAAATTGAGGTTAAAATCAAAATCCAAGATGGCGACGGCAAAAATTTTCTAATTATTTGTCATGGGAGTCGTTTTCATGGTTTTCGAGGTTTCTAAAGCCGATAGTGAGGTCAACATCAAAATCCAAGATGGCGGCTACAATAATTTTCTAATTTTTCATCATGAGAGTCGTTTTCATGGTTTTCGGGGATGCTAAAGCCGTTAGTGAGGTTAAAATCAAAATCCAAGACGGTGACTGCAAAAATTAACGATTTTTTTCATCATGAGTATCGTTTTTCGATGGTGCTAAAGTACATAATACTCACATCATTTTTAAGTTTTAGAGTTCATTCAAACAACAATAATAGGTTTTCCTAGGCTTTCTCTGGACTTTTGCTACATTTAAAAGCTTAATCAAGTGGAAACCTTTCGGGTTCTTTTGGGCTTTATTTGGCATTTCACTAGACTTTGAAAGTGAAAGACTATAAGGTTATGTTTGACATTTTTACTAATGGGTTTTAAAAGTGAAACATCTACCAAGGACAAAGCACGCGAGGTGCTTGCACCTCGCGCAACACGCAAATACTAGTTTCCAGTATAAAATGGCCTCGCTTTGTAAAGATTTCTTATACAATGAGAGATCCCATAAACTGGTTTTGCATAGCTTGATTGGTCGCCGTGCGTACTAATCTGTTAAGTAAAGTCAGGGAAATTAATCTTTAAGTAAATTGACACCCTTTAACATTACAACAATATATATGCAGTAATATTGCCATTTTAGATAACTGTCAAAAAATGGCAGTTGTGATTTGAATATATGGACAATTTAAGTTGGGAGTAAATTTGCTTCCCTGACGGTATATACGTGGGTTTCCAATTTCGGGACTTGGGCAAGGTTCCGTTTGGGATACTGACACATTGTTGATACGAAATACCTAGTTATATTATATAAAACTACAAAGCCACTCACTCACTCACTGATTGACATGTCGTTTCTCGGAATGGGTGGGAGATGGGTCAGGGGTATGTTTTGCAATTATGTGTAGCAACACCAAGTGAGTAGAGGAAAATTATAGAGGAGATTCAAATCCAAGATGGCGGCCGGGTCCACTTCCGGTTTCGGTGGGGAAAAGACTTGGACGGGTTTCGACTCGCAGGTCCTATAGTAGATGTAGAATGATTTATGAAAAAAGGAAAAAAAAAAAAAAAAACAAGATGGCGGCTGCGCCAGGACGTTTTGAAATTTTCGACTTTTCTCACTCGGCTTTGACGAATTGGTTCGTTCTACCGAATTCCAAAGTCGCCAATTTCGACGTTGACGAATTGTAGGTAATATCCATGGCAATCTAGAAAAATTATGACATTTTGAAAATCCAAGATGGCGGACGATGTAGCGGCCATTTTGTGAAACGTTGGAATTTTCGACTTTTTTCAAAACGATTTTTCGGGTAGTCGGCAACACCCGACGGGTTCGAGTTGTACCGAGCGGTCGTGTGTTTCATCGAGGAGTGTTGCCTGGTGCAAAATTTTTCCCTATTTCTAGGGTATTTTTCCCGATTTTCCCCAAAAACATGAAAAGTAGAAATATTGACATTTTGAATGGAGACTTTGACTAGCCGGCAACATTGGTGTCCCCCGAAAGACATTTGACCATTTTGGTTCGTTTTAGTTGGCAACCCCGAGAGCCATTGAATATTTTAATTTTTGGGACTTTTTGACTTTGGCGAGTTCTTTTGTTCTACCAAACTCAAAAGTTGGCAACACCGAGTACACCGGTCGGTGGCCTATATCCTTGGGATTTCAGGAAAATTATGACTTTTCAAAAAAACAAAATGGCGGACAGTGTGGTGGCCATCTTGTAAAAACGACGAAAAATCCCAATTTTCGACGCGATAAATGGGACAGCTGGCATCCCCCGACTGGATTGTGTTGTATGAACCGGTCGTGTGTTTCGTCGAGGAGTGTTGCCTGATGCAAAAAAAATTCCCATTTCTAGGGTATTTTTCCCGATTTTCCCCAAAAACATGAAAAGTAGAAATAACGACATTTCGGAAGGAGACTTTGACTAGCCGGCAACATTGGGGTCCCTCAAATGACATTTGACCATTTTCATCACTTTCAACTGGCAACCCCGAGAGCCATTGGGGCTTGAATTTTAGGGTCAGACCCAACTTTGGCGAGTTCTTTTGTTCTACCAAAGTCAAGGTACAGCCACCGTTTTTTTACTGACAGGTAACTTGTATCCTGGTTACTTTAGGAAAATTCTGACATTTCAGAAATTCAAGATGGCGGCCGAGCCATTTCCGGTTTCTCGATTACCACTGACTGACATAATGTTCTCCTAGATGGTGGAGGGGGAAGGGGGTATATTTTGATAGATTCGTAAACAAGTAACTCTCGCGAATAGGGGAAAAATGCCAGACCCCTCCTTTTCACCCCCTTCCCCCCCCTTCCCTATAGTGTCTCGGAAACAAAGAGACCAGTGTTCTGTTTTAATACGGATTCGTATAGAGGACGCCTGGAAAAGTAAAAACCGTTTTTAAAAATTGCCCCCCCCTGCCCCCTACTCCACCCCCTTTAGGCGGATCTCGGAAGTTAAGAGACTTTGAACATTTTTTTTTCAGATTCGTAAAAAGGGGCCCAGAGTTGGTCAAAATCTTTTTTCAGAACTCCCCCTTCTCCCCCCCTCAAACCTCCCCCCACCGTTTCCCGGAAACTAGGACACGTAGCAGCTTTTTGATTTTTTAAATACTTTTACTTTTGAGGGGCGTTGAAATTTGTATACCCTCCCCTCCCCAACCTCCCCAAAAATTGAAAGGGCTGTAACTTCGTAACGGTTAGAGATAGCCATTATCTGTTTGAACAAATATTATAGTAGGCGTCGAAACCTGTCCGGTGGTAGTAGGAATAAGGCTGATTGGAGTGAACCTGCGAGACCGAGTGGAGCAAAGGGGGGAGGTGGCCGGTGACCTCCGTAGCGTAACGAAGGTTGAGTGGGTGAAACGAAACTCTGGGGCGACGACAAGCAAACTTTATGTTAATGATTTTTTATTGGCAAAATGTCAGAGTTTTTAAACAAGGTTTGGATTGAATTAAGGGCTCTTAAGGGGTTTCAAAATCTTAAAAGTCCATTGGGGCTTTAATTTTCGGGTTGGACCCGACTTTGGCGAATTCTTTTGTTCTACCAAAGTCAACCGTTTTTTTTTTACTGACAGGTAGCTTGTATACTGGTTACTTTAGTAAAATTGTGACATTTCAGAAATTCAAGATGGCAGCCGTGCCATTTCCGGTATCCGAAACCTTGTCTGATTGGGGTCGTTCAAGTGGTTCATCCCACTGCGGTGGGGTATGAGTTTGTATCGAATTTTAGGTTTTTCAGGTCTTTGAAGGATAATTATTTACTTGACTGGCGGCTTTGATTCAAAATGGCGGCCGCGTTACTTCCGGTTACCCAAAAATTTACTAATTGAGGTCGTTCAAACGATTCATCCGACTGAGGTAAATGAGTTTGTTTCGAATTTTAGGATATTATAGGAGCTTGAAGGGATCGTCACTGGATTTAGAGCTGCTTGCAGCTCGGGCTGCACGCAAAACGATAGTTTCCGATTCGTTTCCTTCTAACGGTTTCGACCGAATGAGGATTTGTATTTACATGAAATTTAATAGTTAATTGATTGGGTGTGCATGGGACATAATTAATACGTATGCTGAAATCATGAAATTTATTATTTCATCTACAATTGATGCTAATGCATCCTTGCTTAGTACTACAGTCAGGCGTTACGGCTCAATTGATAAGAAACCTGCCTTTTACGCTGTTTGTTGTGGATGATGCAGGTTGATGATCACCGCACATAATAGAGTTATGTGGACAAACTTGGAGGAGACTTTTACCCGCAAGAGATCCACACTATAAACTAATAGATAGGTACATAATGGTAAGCAAAAACAAAAAATTCCCAACACACGTTTGAAATACACCTACATAACTAAATATGAAGTGAACTGTGTTTGAAATGTATCTTTACATTAAGTGGAAATAAAAAGCTATAATATTAATATTAGGTAGGTAGCCCTTAGGGCTTCTATAGTCCTTAGCCTAGCCTTAAGGGCTTATTTCACGGTCGTTATCCGTCACATAGGAGAATATTTTCATCTCTGCTTTAGATTCTTCAATAACATGAATTTTACTTGACGGATAGCATTACTCAGAGAATGTGAAAATAAGTACTTAATCAAATAACTTTATTTACTAAAAAACTTAGTAAGAATACAAGTACCTACCATGTACGAAACATACATGAAACAGTTGAGCTATCTGCAAATTGCAATAAATGCACTACTAAGCCACCGGCATTGGAGAATGCTGAGCAACCACACCTAGATACACGGCTAACTGCACTCATCACAACTTCAACACAGGAGACGGGAGACCAGCCATCATACAGCTACTGCTGTAAGTATAGCCACAAATAGTACACTTGCAAAACTTTTCAAATGCTGCCGACAATCAATTGAATGCATGAAGTTCATCATAATATAATTTGTTGAGGGGCACATTTCGGTGTGCAGTTTGTAGAGGGGTAACCAACTTTCTGATACAAAATATTGCACCACCTGTAACATTGACAAACAATGTGTTTGTCCCACCATACAATTTTATTAAATTTAATGGACTGCAGATTACAGGTTTCACGGGTAACATCAAAGCTTTTTCAGCTAACAGATCTAACACAAAAACACAATGGTTAGTACCTAATATACTAACATAGTGATCTTTGGCCCAATCAGCGATACAAAGTATGGTATTCCATTACAAATCCACTCACTGAAAACACCATACAAAAGTGAAGTGAACTGTCATGGGGTTGAGATACTTAATTGACAAATTATTTCAAAACAGGATAGACATTTCCAGAGTTATCATAGGTACCCTTTAACATCGCATTGTTCACAAGTTCAATGTAGGTACCCAGTGAAATATATAAATAATGTACTCAAATTAGCTTGTGTTTTTCCAGACAATGCAGTCCAGAGTCAGCAGCCGATGAAGCTGGCAGAGCAGTCAGCCAGCACATAATCATTACAGCAAAACAAATCACAGCTCAATATTAATCAACACCTATTTTGGACATATTGTTAAAGGCAGCCTGCCTTACACAACAACCATGTATTATATAGTTTTAAATTGTGAACTGTTTTTAAGATTTTGAAGAGTCCTTTTAGCTTTCCTCAAACGTGATGATAGCTACCTACTGCCGTATCCGTGGTACCGACCCTCTTAAACTTATAATAACTATTAATAATATCATAAGACTAAACTAATTACTAAACTGGCTAACTAACCTATTGGTGTATCTAATAAGATATGGACCTACTCAGATAAATGTCGATGCCCATTCCCTGATGTAATTGTTTAGTTGCTTCTTACGATCGAGAAGGAAATGGAGGAGTCTATTCTATTGAAACAAAAGTGAGTTTCAAATTGAGTAAGAAGGTATAGTATACCTATTGAAGTAGTTAATTATAGCGATACGAAGTAGGCCTTATTGCTCACGAGCTATGAAGATAATGTTAATAGCAAGCATAGTTAACAAAATAAGTGTCCTATTGTTGAATCGTTTAGTTCTCATTTTTGGGACATTTTTATGACATCGAACAATAGTAGATAGATATGGTACCTATACCTACGCAATGTTCCGTTTATGTCCAAGATCGATCAACACGTTGGTTTATTGGATCCCATACCATATCTTAGTAGTCATTTATTGAACTATTTAATTCAATGCTTGTAGCCAACTAAGTACGAGATGCAGACCCACCGTAGGTATATAATACAACGTGTAATAGAAAGGGTATAGTCATATGGAAGAGTGTGGTACGGACCATCAAACTGAACAAGTTTCTCTATGGGACCAACATCGTAATCGTAAAAAAATAATCGGCTCTCCCATACATTTGGGTCGAGTAGGTATTGAAATTTTGTATGAGGCAGTTGATTTTATTTTTTTTTGATTACGATGGTGGTCCCATAGAGAAAGTTTTTCAGTTTGATGGTCCGTACCACACACATCCATATGACTATACCCTTTCTGTTACACGCTGTATAAGACACTGGCGCGAGACAGTTGACAACCGTCTCGCGACAGTATCCTATAAGGGCGGCATGGGCACCGGGCCGTAGGCCGACGAAGGAGGCCGGCGGAGGCCCGGCACTTCGGGGACAGAAGATATTAGTGTTATGTAATATGCGAGCGAAGCGAGCGCGCGTCATGGAGTCGTAGCAGGTTCTAAAGTACAAGGCTCAAAATTCACCACATCCTACGTGTACAAAGATGGCATATTTCCGATCAGCATTCTTACAGTCACGTATTTCTCAATATTGTACTTCTATATTCTGCCCTTGAACAAAGTTTCATAGATTTTTTTATATGTTAGACTGTAAGGATGGCGAACGGAATCTTTCTATACTAATTTTTATCATTTTTTTAGATCAACAAAGAGAAGTCTCTTTGTTGTAGGACGTGGGTTCATTTTCTATGGGCCGTGAGCCTTGTTCTTTACTTATAATTATCTCGAAGTCGAAGTGGGTAAGAACTAAGCATTTGATAAGTGCCTACCATAATGATATATAATAATGACGAATTTTCTTTTCATAATAACATAATAGTTTCCAAGACCTCGATAGATGGCGCTAAAAGAAATTGTACGAGTTCATTCAAACAACATTATTAGGTTTTCTTAGGGCTTTCTCTGTACTTTTACTACATTAAGGTGGATGCGCAAGGGTAGCCCGCGAAATTTAAATTTTCTTACGTTTATTGCAATTTGCAGGTCAGTGTCAGGTTGTATGTTGATGAAAATATGAATCGCGCCAGTAACACGTATGGAGTTACAGAATTATAATCATTCAAATCATCAATACAGCTCTCCAAGTTCATATAATCACATTCAATAGCTATTTCATGAAAAAGTCACTTTTTGAGATTATATGAACTTGGAGAGCTGTATTGATGATTTGAATGATTATAATTCTGTAACGCCATACGTGTTACTGGCGCGATTCATATTTTCATCAACATACAACCTGACACTGACCTGCAAATTGCAATAAACTTGAGAAAATTTAAATTTCGCGGGCTACCCTTGCGCTTCCACCTTAAGTGGAAACCTTTCGGGTCCTTTTGGGCTATAATTGGCATTTCACTAGAGTGAAAATATGTTACATGTTTTTGTTGCGATGGTAGTTTTTTTTTAATGTTTGTAGATCAAATCGAAGTAAAAAATTGATGAAAACTTATCTATATTTTGGTGAAAAATAGTATTCAGAGAGTACCACAGACAATAACTTTTTAGAGTCTGATTTCAAAACCCTGTCTAATTACTTGTCTATGTCAAGAACGGGATTGGCGGCAACCGAGTGTGACCAGTTTCAGTATTTTAATACTTTAACGGTATTTTTTTGGTATTTTTCCGAAAGTTTAGGATTCTGGGTATATATTGGTTAATTATAACAAATAAATCTATTAGTAATAATATCTAAGAAATTTAGTTCAAAAAGAATTAACTATTTTTTTAACATTTTTAACTGACACAAATTGTCTGTGCCGTATCCAAAGTGTCTCGGTGTCTCGCAGGTGGTCTCGGAAGCCATTTTAAACGACACCCTTCGACCAAAACTTTGCATAAATGAAAATCGTTATACGAGCAGTTGACACTCTCACTATAAATAACTTGGATTTTACATTTTCATGAGATGTCAAACTACATGGTGAACTGGATTTTCCGCTCATGATAAAATATATAAAGTAACACATGGCAGTGTGAAAATATTCGTCATTCGAAAAATATTGCAGTAGGCACAGTGATTTGGACAAAGCAAAATATAGCAAAAATATAGACAAAGCAAAAACTATGTGACTAAGCACTCAGCGCTTCTGTCGCGAAAGTTGTACAGTTTCAACGCGCCATTATCAAAATATATTTTTACAAATCAATGAACTTTGCAAGATTTGCCTCTGTTCGTCGTGAATAGATTGAATACAATATTCATTTGACTTATCTACCTAATTGCCTAATTCCGTTAAACAATGTGAAAAGCGTGTGATCCGTTCGTGATCTCTACAGGTTTGAACACATACGCGGAATGTAAAAATCCTTGTCAAAGGTCCAGGTCTCCAGGGTGACCCGCGAACTTCAAATTCTCTTACGTTTTTTGAAAATTGTATGTTGATTAAAATATTATTCGCGGCTGTAAGACATATGTAGTTACAGAATTATATTCTAATGATATAATTCTCGTGGGTTGATTGGAGCATTCACCTTAAAAAAAAACATCCATCCATCATCATCCATTTTCCATTTTAAAATCTAATGGTAATATTTAGGGTTTTTTTCTTCGGTATTTTCGTCTAATCTGGTCACACTGAATCTTTTTTTGTATCATTATTTTGAGAATTGTTTCAGGTGAGTGAGGCATATTTTTATAAACTTTTATTTTATGTTTAATTAATCGATAGCAGCCAAAAATAGATTAGTACGATAGTAATTAGCAATTAGATGATTTAAATCTACAAATTTAAAACAAATCTACTGTTTTTAATGATAAAAATCTTAGGACGCCAACTTTTTATTCGTTGGTTTGAATTTCGAATTGCTTTTTCCCACCATTTTAAAATGTGTTGATATTAATTAACTTTTAGAATATTTAGAAACGCTGAAAACTATTATTCATGGTAATATAAATGATAATCAGTTCTTTTACTGTAAGTTTTTAGTAAATTGCAAAGGGGAAAAGCTATTTTCATTGAAATGGAAGCGTAAGGGTAGCCCGCGAAATTCAATCCGCGGGTTAAATAAACTGGGAGGTTTGTATGGGTGATTTTAATTATTATAATTCTATAACTCCATACGTGTTACTGGCGCGATTTATATTTTCATCAACATACAACCTGACACTGACCTGCAAATTGCAATAAACGTAAGAAAAATTAAATTTCGCGGGCTTCCCTTGCGCTTCCACCTTATAGCGATTGCTATCTTTTTGACTGGTTACTTTTGGTTGACTGGTAGAGGTAGAGAATGCCTTGAGGTTGAGGCATTAAGTCCGCCTATGTACCACTATTGTACATGCAGTTTAAATAAATAAATGACTTTTTTCTATGGCATCACTGCTGTTAAAGTCAAATCATATTTACCGGGCGGGAAAGTTTTGTTTGTGTTGTACTTGTGAAATACTGAATTAATAAAACATAGGGTAAGTATATATGTACTTTCAGTGCAAATGTGATATGATAACAATAAAATTCAACGACACACACCTTGTGTAATCGAAGAACTTCCATTCATATTTCTGTTTCAATTTAAGAGAATCTACAAGCAGACACCACGTATAAGAGTGGCCAATTTCACCACCGATGAAAAGGCAATACTGTCTCAGCTAATTAAAAAGACACCAATCGTGGAATCTACAATCACGGATGGCAAGTCGGTCGCCAAGAAACAAGCAGCATGGGATTTGATGGGATGCAATTACCCAAGAGTTCAACTGTTTAAATGTCAATGTACACAAGGTAGGATAGTCACTGTTGTTGATGAAATATATTTACTGCTATGAATGATTTACTAATAGTATTTTTCACACTGTTTATTTCAGCTTAAGACTTTATGAAGAGCATATAACATGAAAGCATTGACACATAAAACTCGGGGTTCAGAAAGAGGGAATATGCTAAAAACTGGGGGTGGACCGCATGCATCTCCACCACCACCACAACATGAAACCATAATAAGTATGGTTGAAGAGGTTGGTATCATAATAAATTTTCCTCTAAATTGCTCAGAAACCATTGTGTGGCTCAATTTAATTATTATTCATATATTACTCACAGAATATATTAAATATTACCTATCTAATTATTATGTCAAAGCTTTCTTCTAATTTTCAATTATTACTTATCAGGCTGCACCTGGGATGATGATAATAATCAAAAATACATTTGATATTGATGGCACCATTTTAGATAAAATTGATAACAATCAAACTATTCTGAATTGATTGACACCTTAGGTATGTAATTGAATATACAAAATGTTTTGTTAACCCATATATTAAATAATATATTTATTATAACTAGCTTTTAAGAAGTTAACTATTCAAGTTTGTTTTTCAGATGTAATGGACAAAGAAAAAATTGTTGAAAATGTTTGAAGTCCAGGGCAATAAAATTGATGAAAACACTTATGAAGTCCCGGAAAATGACAGCACCCAAATTGATGATATTCATCAAAAATAGCACAGGTATTGTACTACTTATGCTATGCTGTATATTCAATTTATATAATATGTAGCTTTATACTAAAACCTTTTATTTATATTTTTGATTCATCATCAGCCTATAATATTCCCACTGTTGGGACATGGCCTCTGGAGTGGGCTATAATCCACCACGCAGGCCCAGTGCAGATTGGTAGATGTCATGTCTTCGAACATATTGTATTTTTGATTGCACTGTTGTAAATTCAGTTATCAAGAGCAGAGACCAAGTGCATAGACCTACAGACTACATTCGACGGGAAGCTGTGATGCAAATAAATTTACTAGAAAATAAGACAAAGTTGAAAATGCAAATATTGAAAACACAGTTTATTTACCTAACTATGAATTCCATCAGCCTATGTAATGGGTTATTATTATGTTTATTGCATAATATGTATACATTTTATTTTACAGTTGGAAGTTGAAGAAATAAAAAAAAAATCTGCATTAGCAGAGGGAAAGATAAACAAAATATTGTTGGAAAAAGAAAAAATTCTAATTAGAGGAACTGAAAAAATCAATTGCAAAACAAAGTCAACCTAACTGATTTGATGGTTCTTGCTAAAAACCTTTTGTCCTGGACTTCAAATATGTTTTCATCAGTTTTCACTCAATTGTATCTAAAATGGCGCCATCACTATGAAATTTAGAATTCAACCTTTTCAAGCATACTTATGGTCCACCTCCTTAGCGTATTTCCTTTATGTAGCCAGAGTTTTTTTTTTTACATTTATTGTCGATAGAGAACAATGAGGCCTTTTTTTTACATACTTTGATAGATTAATACATTTGAATATTTATAGATTAATTAAAACTAAAATGTCTGTTTTAAAAAATTTTCATGGTTTTCTGGGATGCTAAAGCCGAAATTGAGGTTAAAATCAAAATCCAAGATGGCGACGGCAAAAATTTTCTAATTATTTGTCATGGGAGTCGTTTTCATGGTTTTCGAGGTTTCTAAAGCCGATAGTGAGGTCAACATCAAAATCCAAGATGGCGGCTACAATAATTTTCTAATTTTTCATCATGGGAGTCGTTTTCATGGTTTTCGGGGATGCTAAAGCCGTTAGTGAGGTTAAAATCAAAATCCAAGACGGTGACTGCAAAAATTAACGATTTTTTTCATCATGAGTATCGTTTTTCGATGGTGCTAAAGTACATAATACTCACATCATTTTTAAGTTTTAGAGTTCATTCAAACAACAATAATAGGTTTTCCTAGGCTTTCTCTGGACTTTTGCTACATTTAAAAGCTTAATCAAGTGGAAACCTTTCGGGTTCTTTTGGGCTTTATTTGGCATTTCACTAGACTTTGAAAGTGAAAGACTATAAGGTTATGTTTGACATTTTTACTAATGGGTTTTAAAAGTGAAACATCTACCAAGGACAAAGCACGCGAGGTGCTTGCACCTCGCGCAACACGCAAATACTAGTTTCCAGTATAAAATGGCCTCGCTTTGTAAAGATTTCTTATACAATGAGAGATCCCATAAACTGGTTTTGCATAGCTTGATTGGTCGCCGTGCGTACTAATCTGTTAAGTAAAGTCAGGGAAATTAATCTTTAAGTAAATTGACACCCTTTAACATTACAACAATATATATGCAGTAATATTGCCATTTTAGATAACTGTCAAAAAATGGCAGTTGTGATTTGAATATATGGACAATTTAAGTTGGGAGTAAATTTGCTTCCCTGACGGTATATACGTGGGTTTCCAATTTCGGGACTTGGGCAAGGTTCCGTTTGGGATACTGACACATTGTTGATACGAAATACCTAGTTTATATTATATAAAACTACAAGACCACTCACTCACTGACTGACTGATTGACATGTCGTTTCTCGGAATGGGTGAGAGATGGGATAGGGGTATATTTTGCAATTATGTGTAGCAACACCAAGTGAGTAGAGGAAAATTATAGGGGAGATTCAAATCCAAGATGGCGGCCGGGTCCACTTCCGGTTTCGGTGGGGAAAAGACTTGGACGGGTTTCGACTCGCAGGTCCTATAGTAGATTTGGAACGATTTAAAAAAAAAGTAAAAAAAAAAAAAAAACAAGATGGCGGCTGCGCTGGTACGTTTTGAAATTTTCGACTTTTCTCACTCGACTTTGACGAATTGGTTCGTTCTGGCGAATTCCAAAGTCGCCAATTTCGACGTTGACGAATTGTAGGTAATATTCATGGCAATCTAGAAAAATTATGACATTTTGAAAATCCAAGATGGCGGACGATGTAGCGGCCATTTTGTGAACCGTTGGAATTTTAGACTTTTTTCAAAACGATTTTTCGGGTAGTCGGCAACATCCGACGCGTTCGAGTTGTACCGAGCGGTCGTGTGTTTCATCGAGGAGTATTGCCTGGTGCAAAATTTTTCCCCATTTCTAGGGTATTTTTCCCGATTTTCCCCAAAAACATGAAAAGTAGAAATATTGACATTTTGAATGGACACTTTGTCTAGCTGGCAACATTGGGGTCCCCCAAATGACATTTGACCATTTTGGTTCGTTTTAATTGGCAACCCCGAGAGCCATTGAATATTTTCATTTTTGGGACTTTTTGACTTTGGCGAGTTCTTTTGTTCTACCAAACTCAAAAGTTGGCAACACCGAGTTCACCGGTCGGTGGCCTATATCCTTGAGATTTCAGGAAAATTATGACTTTTCAAAAAAACAAGATGGCGGACAGTGCAGCGGCCATCTTGTAAAAACGACGAAAAATCCCAATTTTCGACGCGATAAATGGGACAGCTGGCATCCCCCGACTGGATTGTGTTGTATGAACCGGTCGTGTGTTTTGTCGAGGAGTGTTGCCTGGTGCAAAAATTTTCCCCATTTCTAGGGTATTTTTCCCGATTTTCCCCAAAAACATGAAAAGTAGAAATAACGACAATTCAATAGGAGACTTTGACTTGCCGGTAACATTGGGGTCCCCTGAATGACATTTGACCATTTTCATCACTTTCAGCTGGCAACCCCGAGAGCCATTGGGGCTTGAATTTTCGGGTCAGACCCGACTTTGGCGAGTTCTTTTGTTCTACCAAACTCAAAAGTTGGCAACACCAAGTACACCGGTTGGTGGCCTATATCCTTGAGATTTCAGGAAAATTATGACTTTTCAAAAAAACAAGATGGCGGACAGTGTGGCGGCCGTCTTGTAAGAACGACGAAAAATCGCAATTTTCGACGCGATAAATGGGACAGCTGGCATCCCCCGACTGAATTGTGTTGTATGAACCGGTCTTGTGTTTCGTCGAGGAGTGTTGCCTTGTGTAAAAAAATTCCCCATTTTTAGGGTATTTTCCCGGATTTGCCCCAAAAACATGAAAATTAGAAATAACGACATTTCGAAAGAAGACTTTGACTAACCGGCAACATTGGGGTCCCCTGAATGACATTTGACCATTTTCATCACTTTCAGCTGGCAACCCCGAGAACCGTTGGGGCTTGAATTTTCGGGTAAGACCCGACTTTGGCGAGTTCTTTTGTTCTACCAAAGTCAACGTACAGCCACCGTTTTTTTACTGACACGTAGCTTGTATCCTGGTTACTTTAGAAAAATTGTGACATTTCAGAAAATCAAGATGGCGGCCTTACCATTTCCGGTTTCTCGATTACCACTGACTGACATAATTGTTCTCCCAGATGGTGGAGGGGGAAGGGGGTATATTTTGATAGATTCGTACACAAGTAACTCTCGCGAATAGGGGAAAAATGACAAACCCCTCCTTTTCACCCCCTTCCCCCCCCTTTCCTATAGTATCTCAGAAACGAAGAGACCAGTGTTCTGTTTTAATACGGATTCGTATAGAGGACGCTTGGAAAAGTAATAACAACAAACAAAAATTGCCCCCCCTTGCCCCCTACTCCACCCCCTTCAGGCGGATCTCGGAAGTTAAGACACTTTGAACATTTCTTTTTTTAGATTCGTAAAAAGGGCCCCAGAGTTGGTCAAAATCATTTTTCAGAACTCCCCCCTCTCCCCCCCTCAAACCTCCCCCCACCATATCTCAGAAACTAGGACACGTAGCAGCTTTTTGATTTTTTTAGTACTTTTTATTTTTGAGGGGCGTTGAAATTTTAATACCCTCCCCTCCCCAACCTCCCCTAAAATGGAAAGGGCTGTAACTTCGTAACGGTTAAAGATAGCCATAATGTGTTTGGACAAATATTATAGTAGGCGTCGAAACCTGTCCGGTGGTGGTAGGGATATGGCTGAGCGGAGCGAACCTACGAGACCGAGTGGGGCGAAGGGGGGAGGTGGCGAGCGAAGCGAGCCGGCGACCTCGGTAGCGTAACGAAGGTTGAGTGGGTGAAGCGTAACTCAGGGGTGACGACAAGTAAGTTTTTGGGTAACGTTTTTATAGTGGGTAAAGGGCTAAGTTTTTGAAAAAGGTTTTAGATTGTGGACGGGGAGGGGGCATATTTTGATAGATTCGTAAACAAGTAACTCTCGCGAATAGGGGAAAAATGCTAGACCCCTCCTTTTCACCCCATGCGCCCCCCTTCCCTATAGTATCTCGGAAACGAAGAGACCAGTGTTGTGTTTTAATACGGATTCGTATAGAGGACGCTTGGAAAAGTAAAAACCGTTTTTCAGAATTGCCCCCCTTGCCCCCTACTCCACCCCCTTCAGGCGGATCTCGGAAGTTAAGAGACTTTGAACATTTTTTTTTTTCAGATTCGTAAGAAGGGGGGCCCAGAGTTGGTCAAAATCATTTTTCAGAACTCCCCCCTCTCCCCACTCAAACCTCCCCCCACCGTATCTCGGAAACTAAGACACGTAGCAGCTTTTTGATTTTTTTAATACTTTTTATTTTTGAGGGGCGTTGAAATTTGTATACCCTCCCCTCCCCAACTTCCCCTAAAATTGAAAGGGCTGTAACTTCGTAACGGTTAAAGATAGCCATAATGTGTTTGGACAAATATTATAGTAGGCGTCGAAACCTGTCCGGTGGTGGTAGGGATATGGCTGAGCGGAGCGAACCTACGAGACCCGAGACCGAGTGGGGCGAAGGGGGGAGGTGGCGAGCGAAGCGAGCCGGCGACCTCCGTAGCGTAACGAAGGTTGAGTGGGTGAAACGTAACTCAGGGGCGACGACAAGTAAACTTTAGGGTAACGTTTTTTATAGTGGGTAAAGGGCTAAGTTTTTGAAAAATGTTTTAGATTGAATTAGGGGTTCTTAAGGGGTTTCAAAATCTTAAAAGTCCATTGGGCTTGAATTTTCGGGTCAGACCCGACTTTGGCGAGTTCTATTTATTTATTTTATTTTATTCTACCAAAGTCAACGTACAGCCGCCGTTTTTATACTGACAGGTAGCTTGTATCCTGGTTACTTTTGAAAAATTGTGACATTTCAGAAATTCAAGATGGCGGACGTGCCATTTCCGGTTTCCGAAACCTTGTCCAGGGGTCGTTCAAGCGGTCCATTCCACTGCTGCGGGATATGAGTTTGTGTCGAATTTTAGGTGTTTAGGTCTTTGAAAAATAATTATTTACTTGACTGACGGCTGTGATTCAAAATGGCGGCCACGTTACTTCCGGTTTCCCAAAAATTTACCGATTGAGGTCGTACAAACGATTCATCCGACTGAGGTGTATGAGTTTGTTTCGAATTTTAGGATATTTTAGGGGCTTGAAGGGTTTTCACTGGATTAAGAGGCGCCAAACCCCACCTTTTCCCCCCTCCCTATCGTATCTCGGAAAATAAGAGACCTGTGTTGTGTTTTCTTACGGATGTATATAGAGGAAGCTCGGAAAAATAAAAAACATTTTTCAGAACTGCCCCCTTGCCCCCCTCCCCCCCCTCGATATCGTGTCTCAGAAATTAAGAGACCTGTGTTCTGATTTTTTTTACGGATTCGTATAGAAGAGGCTCGGAAAAGTAAAAACCATTTTTCAAAAGTGACCCCCCTTCTCCCCCCTTTAGGCGGCGGATCTCGAAAGTTAAGAGACTGAACATTTTGTTTCAGATTCATAAAAAGGGGCCCAGAGTTGGTCAAAATAATTTTCAAAAACCCAGCAGCTTTTTGATTTTTTAACTATTTTTATTTTAGAGGGGCGTTGAAATTTTGTATACCCTCCCCTCCCCTCCCCAACCTATCCAAAAATTAAAATGGCTGTAACTTCGGAACTGTTAGAGATAGCCATTATGTGTTTGAACAAATATTATAGTAAACGTTGAATCCTGTCCGGTGGTAGTAGAGATAAGGCTGAGTGCAAAAAAGGGGGGTGGTGGCGACCGAACCGAGCCGGTGACCTCCGTAGCGTAACGAAGGTTGAGTGATTGGAGCGTAAGTCAGGGCGACGACAAACAAACTTTAGGGTAACGTTTTTTTTTTTTTAAGAAAGTAATTAAATGTTTAGCAATTATAAAATTTGGTGAGCCACAAAAAAACAGCATTTAAATAATTTGATCGACATACAAAGATGTCGTTTACAATTCAAAAATCAGAAAGCAAACCTTGTTCCACAAATAATTTTACAATAACATGAGTTTTTATACTAAACATTCAGTCCGCAAAAAAACTACTTGATCAGCAAGACTTCATGATTGATCAGCAGAGAAAACATGTCTATAAGCAGTATATTTGATTGGTTTGCATATATAAAACATGGTGAGCAAAATAACTAATTGGCCCCAAAAGTCCGATTGGGACATGAGGAGCGTAGGCCGAAGGCCGGCGGAGCTCCGACGACATGGCTGACGGGAGATAGGGCGGCAGCTTTTTTTTTATTTGCGCCCGATCCGATTATCTGTTCAGCGTAATTTCTATTTTTAGACAAGTAAATTATTTTTGCTACTTTTATATGCAGCTCAAAATGAATTTTTTTGCTTACCCTCTGAGCGCTTACAAAAATTGTATTAAACAGGAGCAGCTCATTGCAGCTTATATAATTAATATGCTGTACAAAAATAATTACAGCCATCCAGAATGACTTAGATTGGTGATTGATTTTGGAATGTTTGCTGGCCATGAGTTGCTGATCAATTAGCTATTTCTGCTCACAGATTATATTTTTCTGCTCACAAAAATACAAATACTATGCTAACCATTTAAATAACACCCTTTTCTTAATGGTAACAGGTCAGCTTTTAAATGAGGTTTTAGATTGTAGTAGGGGTTCTTATGTGGTTTCAAAATCTTTAAAGTGCTCAAATGGATTTTAAAATTCTTTTTATTTTATATTATTGTGATTTTCACAAACAAAGTCGATAATAGGTCAACATTAAAGTTTTTATATAGAGTGTACGCGCTCCTGCTTTTTATTTATTTTCGACATGGGTATCATTTTCATTGTTTTCGAGGTCGCTGATTAGAAAACTGGGGTCAAAATCAAAATCCAAGATGTCGGTTGCTGTAATTTTCAAACTTTTCATCATGGGTGTCGTTTTCATGGTTTTCGAGGATGCTAAAGCCGATAGTGAGGTCAAAATCAAAATCCAAGATGGCGGCTGCGATAGTTTTCTAATTTTTCATCATGCGAGTCGTTGTCATGGTTTTTCGAGGATGCTAAAGCCTATAGGTGAGGTCAAAATCAAAATCGAAGATGGCGGCTGCAATTACTTTTTATTTTATTTTTATCATGGGAGTCGTTTTCATGGTTTCCGAAGATGCTAAAGCCGATAGTGAGGTCAAAATCAAAATCCAAGATGGCGGCTGCGATAATTTTCTAATTTTTCATCATTCGAGTCGTATTCATGGTTTCTGAGGATGCTAAAGCCTATACTGAGGTCAAAATCAAAATCCAAGATGGCGGCTGCGATAAATTTTCAAATTTTTCATGATGGGAGTCGTTCTCATGGTTTTTGAGGGTACTAAGCCCGATAGTGAGGTCAAAATTAAAATCCAAGAAGGAAGCTGCGAGAAATTTAAAATTTTTCATCATGGGAGTCGTTTTCATGGTTTCCGAGTATGCTAAAGCCCATAGTGATATCAAAATAAAAATCGAATATGGCTGTTGCTGTAATTTTCAAACTTTTCAATAAGGGTGTCGTTTGCATGGCTTTCGGGGATGCTAAAGCCGATAGTGAAGTTAAAACCAAAATCAAAGATAACGGCTGCGATTATTTTCTAATTTTTCGCCATGAGAGTCGTTTTCATGGTTTTCTGGGATGCTAAAGCCGATAATGGGGTTAAAATCAATATCCAAGATGGCGACAGCACAAATTTTCTAATTTTTCGTCATGGGAGTCGTTTTTATTGTTTTCGAGTATGCTGAAGCCGAAAGTGAGGTTAAAATCAAAATCCAAGATGGCGGCTTTGATAATTTACAAACTTTCATCAGGGGTGTCGTTTTCATAGTTTTCGAGGATGCTAAAGCCGGTAGTGAGGTCAAAATCAAAATCCAAGATGGCGGCTGCGATTATTTTCTAATTTTTCATCATGGGAGTCGTTTTCATGGTTTTCGAGGATGCTAAAGGCGATAGTGAGGTCCAAATCAAAACCCAATATGGCGTATTCGATTACTTTTTTTTTTCTTATCACGGGAGTCGTTTTCAAGGTTTCCGAGGACGCTAAAGCCGATAGTGAGGTCTAAATCAAAATCCAAGATGGCGGCTGCGATTATTTACTAAGTTTTCATCATGGAAGTCGTTTCCATGGTTTTCTGGGATGCTAAAGCTGATATTGAGGTTAAAATCAAAATCCAAGATGGCGACGGCAAAAATTTTCTAATTTTTCGTCATGGGAGTCGTTTTCATGGTTTTCGAGGATTCTAAAGTCGATAGTGAGGTCAACATCAAAATCCAAAATGGTGACTGCGATTATTTTCTATTTTTTCATCATGGGAGTCGTTTTCATGGTTTTCGAGTATGCTAAAGCCGATAGTGAGATCAAAATAAAAATCCAAGATGGCCGTTGCTGTAATTTTCAAACTTTTCATCATGGATTTCGTTTTCATGGTTTTCTGGGATGCTAAAGCCGATAGTAAGGTTAAAATCAAAATCTAAGATGACGACGGCAAAATTTTTCAAATTTTTCGTCATGGGAGTCGTTTTCATGGTTTTCGGGGATGCTAAAGCCGATAGTGAGGTTAAACTCAAAATCCAAGATGGCGGCTGCGATTATTTTCTAATTTTTCATAAAAGGAGTCGTTTTCATGGTTTTCTGGGATGCTAAAGCCGATAGTGAGGTTAAACTCAAAATCGCAAGATGGCGGCTACAATAATTTTCTAATTTTTCATCATGGGAGTCGTTTTCATGGTTTTCGGGGATGCTAAAGCCGTTAGTGAGGTTAAAATCAAAATCCAAGATGGTGACTACAAAAATTAACGATTTTTTTCACCATGAGTATCGCTTTTCGATGGTCGTATGGCACATAATACTCACATCATTTTTAAGTTTTAGTTAATTGTATAAGTTCATTCAAACAACAATAATAGGTTTTCCTAGGCTTTCTCTGGACTTTTACTACATTTAAAAGCTTAATCAAGTGGAAACCTTTCGGGTCCTTTTGGGCTTTATTTGGAATTTCACTAGACTTTGAAAAGTGAAAGACTATAAGGTTATGTTTGACATTTTTACTAATGGGTTTTAAAAGTGAAACATCTACCAAGGACAAAGCACGCGAGGTGCTTGCACCTCGCGCAACACGCAAATACTAGTTTATATTATATAAAACTACAAAGCCACTCACTCACTCACTGACTGATTGACATGTCGTTTCTCGGAATGGGTGGGAGATGGGTCAGGGGTATGTTTTGCAATTATGTGTAGCAACACCAAATGAGTAGAGGAAAATTATAGAGGAGGTTCAAATCCAAGATGGCGGCCGGGTCCATTTCCGGTTTCGGTGAGGAAAAGACTTGGACCGATTTCGACTCGTAGGTCCTATAGGAGATTGGGAATGATTAAAAAAAAAGGACAAAAAAAAAAAAAAAACAAGATGGCGGCTGCGCCAGGACGTTTTGAAATTTTCGACTTTTCTCACTCGAATTTGACGAATTGTTTCGTTCTACCGATTTACAAACTCGCCAACTTTGACGTTGACGAATTGCAGGTAATATCCATGGCAATCTAGAAAAATTATGACATTTTGAAAATCCAAGATGGCGGACGATGTAGCGGCCATTTTGTGAACCGTTGGAATTTTCGACTTTTTTCAAATCGATTTTTCGGGTAGTCGGCAACATCCGACGGGTTCGAGTAGTAGGGAGCGGTCGTGTGTTTTGTCGAGGAGTGTTGCATGCAGCAAAAATTTTTCCCATTTCTAGGGTGTTTTTCCCGATTTTCCCCAAAAACATGAAAAGTAGAAATATTGACATTTTGAATGGAGACTTTGACTAGCCGGTATTATTGAGGTCCCCCAAATGACATTTGACCATTTTGGTTCGTTTTAATTGGCAACCCCGAGAGCCATTGAATATTTTCATTTTTGGGACTTTTTGACTTTGGCGAGTTCTTTTGTTCTACCAAACTCAAAAGTTGGCCACACCGAGTTCACCGGTCGGTGGCCTATATCCTTGAGATTTCAGGAAAATTATGACTTTTCAAAAAAACAAGATGGCGGACAGTGCAGCGGCCATCTTGTAAAAACAACGAAAAATCCCAATTTTCGACGCGATAAATGGGACAGCTGGCATCCCCCGACTGGATTGTGTTGTATGAACCGGTCGTTTGTTTTAACAAGGAGTGTTTCCTGGTGCAAAAATTTTCCCCATTTCTGGGGTATATTTCCCGATTTTCCCCAAAAGCATGAAAAGTAGAAATAACGACAATTCAATAGGAGACTTTGACTTGCCGGTAACATTGGGGTCCCCCAAATGACATTTGACCATTTTCATCACTTTCAGCTGGCAACCCCGGGAGCCATTGGGGCTTGAATTTTCGGGTCAGACCCGACTTTGGCGAGTTCTTTTGTTCTACCAAACTCAAAAGTTGGCAACACCGAGTTGACCGGTCGGTGGCCTATATCCTTGAGATTTCAGGAAAATTATGACTTTTCAAAAAAACAAAATGGCGGACAGTGTGGCGGCCATCTTGTAAAAATGACGAAAAAACACAATTTTCGACGCGATAAATGGGACAGCTGGCATCCCCCGACTGGATTGTGTTGTATGAACAGGTCGTGTGTTTCAGCAAGGAGTGTTGCCTGGTGCAAAAATTTTCTCCATTTCTAGGGTATTTTTCCCGATTTGCCCCAAAAACATAAAAAGTAGAAATAACGACATTTTGAATGGAGACTTTGACTAGCCGGCAACATTGGGGTCCCTCAAATGACATTTGACCATTTTCATCACTTTCAGCTGGCAACCCCGAGAACCATTGGGACTTGAATTTTCGGGTAAGACTAGACTTTGGCGAGTTCTTTTGTTCTACCAAACTCAAAAGTTGGCAACACCAAGTATACCGGTCGGTGGCCTATATCCTTGAAATTTCAGGAAAATTATGACTTTTCAAAAAAACAAGATGGCGGACAGTGTGGCGGCCATCTTGTAAAAACGACGAATAATCCCAATTTTCGACGCGATAAATGGAACAGCTGGCATCCCCCGACTGGATTGTGTTGTATGAACCGGAAGTGTGTTTCGTCAAGGAGTGTTGCCTGGTGCAATTTTTTTTCCCATTTCTAGGGTATTTTTCCCGATTTTCCCCAAAAACATGAAAAGTAGAAATAACGACATTTCGGAAGGAGACTTTGACTAGCCGGCAACATTGGGGTCCCCCAAATGACATTTGACCATTTTCATCACTTTCAGCTGGCAACCCCGAGAGCCATTGGGGCTTGAATTTTCGGGTAAGAGCCGATTTTGGCGAGTTCTTTTGTTCTACCAAAGTCAACGTACAGCCACCGTTTTTTTACTGACAGGTAACTTGTATCCTGGTTACTTTAGAAAAATTCTGACATTTCAGAAATTCAAGATGGCGGCCGAGCCATTTCCGGTTTCTCGATTACCACTGACTGACATAATGTTCTCCCAGATGGTGGAGGGGGAAGGGGGTATATTTTGATAGATTCGTAAACAAGTAACTCTCGCGAATAGGGGAAAAATGCCAGACCCCTCCTTTTCACCCCCTTCTCCCCCCTTCCTTATAGTATCTCGGAAACGAAGAGACCAGTGTTCTGTTTTAATACGGATTCGTATAGAGGAGGCTTGGAAAAGTAAAAACCGTTTTTAAAAATTGCCCCCCTTGCCCCCTACTCCACCCCCTTCAGGCGGATCTCGGAAGTTAAGAGACTTTAAACATTTTTTTTTTCAGATTCGTAAAAAGGGGCCCAGAGTTGGTCAAAATCATTTTTCAGAACTCCCCCTTCTCCCCCCCTTCAAACCTCCCCCCACCGTATCTCGGAATCTAGGACACGCAGCAGCTTTTTGTTTTTGAGGGGCGTTGAAATTTGTATACCCTCCCCTCCCCAACCTCCCCTAAAATGGAAAGGGCTGTAACTTCGTAACGGTTAAAGATAGCCATAATGTGTTTGGACAAATATTATAGTAGGCGTCGAAACCTGTCCGGTGGTGGTAGAGATATGGCTGAGCGGAGCGAACCTACGAGACCGAGTTGGGCGAAGGGGGGAGGTGGCGAGCGAAGCGAGCCGGCGACCTCCGTAGCGTAACGAAGGTTGAGTGGGTGAAGCGTAACTCAGGGCCGACGACAAGTAAACTTTAGGGTAACGTTTTTATAGTGGGTAAAGGGCTAAGTTTTTGAAAAAGGTTTTAGATTGTATTAGGGGTTCTTTAAGGGGTTTCAAAATCTTAAAAGTCCATTGGGCTTGAATTTTCGGGTCAGACCCGACTTTGGCGAGTTCTTTTATTCTACCAAAGTCAACGTTCAGCCGCCGTTTTTATACTGACAGGTAGCTTGTATCCTGGATACTTTAGAAAAATTGTGACATTTCAGAAATTCAAGATGGCGGACGTGCCATTTCCGGTTTTCGAAACCTTGTCCTGGGGTCGTTCAAGCGGTCCATCCCACTGCGGCGGGATATGAGTTTGTGTCGAATTTTAGGTGTTTAGGTCTTTGAAGAATACGTATTTACTTGACTGACGGCTGTGATTCAAAATGGCGGCCACGTTACTTCCGGTTTCCCAAAAATTTACCGATTGAGGTCGTACAAACGATTCATCCGACTGACGTGTATGAGTTTGTTTCGAATTTTAGGATATTTTAGGGGCTTGAAGGGTTTTCACTGGATTAAGAGGCGCCAAACCCCACCTTTTCCCCCCTCCCTTTCGTATCTCGGAAACTAAGACCTGTGTTGTGTTTTTTTACGGATGTATATAGAGGAAGCTCGGAAAAGTAAAAAACATTTTTCAGAACTGCCCCCTTGCCCCCCTCCCCCCCTCGATATCGTATCTCAGAAATTAAGAGACCTTTGTTCGTGTGTCTCGTCAAGGAGTGTTGCCTGGTGCAAAAATTTTCTCCATTTCTAGGGTATTTCTCCCGATTTTCCCCAAAAACATGAAGAGTAGAAATAACGACATTTTGAATGGAGACTTTGACTAGCCGGCAACATTGAGGTCCCCCAAATGACATTTGACCATTTTCATCACTTTCAACTGGCAACCCCGAGAGCCATTGGGACTTGAATTTTCGGGTCAGACCCGACTTTGGCGAGTTCTTTTGTTCTACCAAACTCAAGAATTGGCAACACCAAGTACACCGGTCGATGGCCTATATCCTTGAGATTTCAGGAAAATTATGACTTTAAAAAAAAACAAGATGGCGGACAGTGTGGCGGCCATCTTGTAAGAACGACGAAAAATCGCAATTTTCGACGCGATAAATGGGACAGCTGGCATCCCCCGACTGGATTGTGTTGTATGAACCGGTCGTGTGTTTCGTTGAGGAGTATTGCCTGGTGCAAAAATTGTTCCCATTTCTAGGGTATTTTTCCCGATTTTCCCCAAAAACATGAAAAGTAGAAATAACGACAATTCAAAAGGAAACTTTGACTAGCCGGCAACATTGGGGTCCCCCAAATAATATTTGACCATTTTCATCACTTTCACCTGGCAACACCGAGAGCCATTGGGGCTTGAATTTTCGGGTAAGACCCGACTTTGGCGAGTTCTTTTGTTCTACCAAAGTCAACGTACAGCCACCGTTTTTTTACTGACAGATAGCTTGTATCCTGGTTACTTTAGAAAAATTGTGACATTTCAGAAATTCAAGATGGCGGCCGTGCCATTTCCGGTTTCCGCTCACTCACTAACTGACATAATTCTTCTCCCAGATGGTGGAGGGGGAGGGGGGTATATTTTGACAGATTCGTAAACAAGGAACTCCCACGAGTAGGGATAAAGTGCCAAGCCCCCCCTTTTTTCCCCCTTCCCTCCCCCTCCCTATCGTATATCCGAAACTAAGAGACCCGTGTTCTGTTTTTTTACGGATTCGTATAGAGGAGGCTTGGAAAAGTAAAAACCGTTTTTAAAATTGCCCCCCTTGCCCTTTACTCCACCCCCTTCAGGCGGATCTCGGAAGTTAAGAGACTTTGAACATTTTTTTTTTCAGATTCGTAAAAAGGGGCCCAGAATTGATCAAAATCATTTTTCAGAACTCCCCCCTCCCCCCCCTCGAACCTCCCCCCACCGTATCTCGGAAACTAGGACACGTAGCAGCTTTTTGATTTTTTTAATACTTTTTATTTTTGAGGGGCGTTGAAATTTGTATACACTCCCCTCCCCAACCTCCCCTAAAATTGAAAGGGCTGTAACTTCGTAACGATTAAAGATAGCCTTAATGTGTTTGGACAAATATTATAGTAGGTGGCGAGCGAACCAAGCCGGCGACCTCCGTAGCGTAACGAAGGTTGAGTGATTGAAGCGTAAGTCAGGGGCGACGACAAGCAAGCTTTAGGGTAACATTTTTTTTTAAGAAAGTAATTAAATGTTTAGCAATTATAAAATATGGTGAGCCACAAAAAAACAGCATATAAATAATTTGGTCGACATACAAAGATTTCGTTTACAATTAAAAAATCAGGCAGCAATCCTTGTTCCACAAATAATTTTACAATAACATGAGCATAATAAATATTCAGTCCGCAAAAAAACTACTTGATCAGCAAGATTTCACAATTGATCAGCAGAGAAAACATGTCTATAAGCAGTACATTTGATTGGTATGCATATTTAAAACATGGTGAGCAAAATAAGTTCTACCAAAGTCAACGTACAGCCACCGTTTTTTTACTGACAGGTAGTTTACATCCTGGTTACTTCAGAAAAATTGTGACATTTCAGAAAATCAAGATGGCGGCCGTGCCATTTCCGGTTTCTCGATTACCGCTGACTGACATAATTGTTCTCCTAGATGGTGGAAGGTGACGGGGGTATATTTCGACAGATTCGTCAATAAGTAACTGCCACGAGTAGGGATAAAGTGCCAAACCCCCCCTTTTTGCCCCCCTCCCTATCGTATCTCGGAAACTAAGAGACCCACGGGTCTCTTAGTTCTGTTCTTTTTACGGATTCGTATAGCGGAGGCTCGGAAAAATAAAAACCATTTTTCAAAATTGCCCCCGTTGCCCCCCTCCCCCCCCCTTCAGGCTGATCTCGGAAATTAAGAGACTTTGAACATTTTTTTTTCAGATTCACAGAAAAGGGCCCATATTTGGTCAAAAGCATTTTTCAAAACTCCCTTCTTTCCCCCCCTTCAACCCTCCCCCAACCTTATCTCGGAAACGAGGACACGTAGCAGCTGTTTGTTTCTGTTTACTATTTTTTGTTTTTGGGGGGCGTTGAAATTTGTCCCCCCTCCCCAACCTCCCCTAAAATTGAAAGGGCTGTAACTTCATAACGGTTAAAGATAGCCATAATGTGTTTGAACAAATACACACATCAAAAGTGTCTAGGGATCAAGCATTTTTATGTGGATTTCTTGAGATTGAGATGTGGCTTTGTAATAAATTTATGATTTTATAAATTTATATGGATCCTTTTTGGTGCATTTCATAGTTTGAATCAGGAACTGTGAATCAAATTCGAGTAAAAGATGAAAATCAGCTGTCAATATTTTCCCTATAAAAACATACAACGCATTGAAGACATTATTAGTGCTACTGTTTCCCTACTACTGATTAAAACCAACGTTATTATGGAGCGGCGACGTCATTTAAGCAGGGAAGAAATGCTCAGAGCCGTGGGAATGATAGAAGCTGGTTCCCGGCAACGTACTGTGGCTTTAGCTCTGAATACAAGTCAGAGTGTTATCAGTCGACTTTGGACACGTTACCGAAGCACTGGTACCGTGGCTGAGCGCCATGGAGGACGGTATCGCTGCACCACACGGAGACAAGACCTATACATTCACATCTTAACTCGAAGAGCTCCAACAATAACCGCCATGATGTTAGCCGTGAGGCTTCATCACTCTTCAGGGAACTTAATTAGCGACCAAACAGTCAGAAACCGCTTGCATGAAGTGAACCTTCATTCCCGAAGACCGCTACGGGTACCACCTATAGCAATGCACAATCGTAGGATACGATATCAATGGGCTCTTGAACACAGAAATTGGGCAGAAGAACAATGGCGTTTCGTGTGCTTTTCTGATGAGTCTCGTTTTGGTATGAGACCGGATACAAGACGTATACGACACTGGAGAACCCCTGGACGCCAACAGCGATTAAAATCCTGCCAGGAAGTCCATCCTTATAGTGGTGGAACCATCATGGTATGGGCGGGTATTTGGATCGGCGGAAGAACTGAGTTGATTTGGATCAGAGGCAACCTCAACGCTCAAATTTATGCTGAGACGATTGTATCAGACGTCATCGTTCCTCTACAAGTGCAAATCGGTCCCTTATTTCAGTTAATGCATGATAATGCACGACCGCACACCGCAAGAGTTGTAAGACAGACTCTCGCCGCAGCTAACATCAATGTCCTGCCCTGGCCTGCTCAGTCGCCAGACTTGAATCCGATTGAGCATGCATGGGATATGCTACAGAGAAGAGCTCTGCCGAATATGGAGGGTATCCAGTCGCAAGAAGACCTTTTTTTGTTGTTGCAACGAACATGGGCGGCCATTCCACAGCGTGATTTGGATGAACTCATTTTGAGTATGCCAAACCGATGTTCTTGTGTTGTTAGTGTTCGCGGTAGAAACACGGATTATTAATTGTTTAAGTTACCCAATAAAATTTTAAAGAAAACTGTTATTTCAGTCTTTTTTTCGAACTTTTGTGTTAGTGGTTCAAATGTCAAAAATCCCTTTATTAGGAAAATGGCAAATTTCTTTATTAATGCAAAGGTGACTTGGTTTATCGTTACTGTGACAAACGAAAACACTTTATTTGATGAATCCTTAAAGAAAATTTTAATTAATATCAATCAGGAGAAAAGTTATTGCAAAAATATATGTTGATCCCTAGACACTTTTGATGTGTGTATTATAGTAGGCGTCGGAACCTGTCCGGTGTTGGTAGGGATATGGCTGAGCGGAGCGTATTTCAGGGGCAACGACAAGTTAACTTTCTTTCTTCTTATTCATAATTAAGGGGTTTCAAAATCTTAAAAGTCCAGTGGGGCTTGAATTTTCGGGTCAGACCCGACTTTGGCGGATTCTTTTGTTGTACCAAAGTCAACGTACAGCCACCGTTTTTTTACTGACAGGTAGCTTGAATCCTGTTTACTTTAGAAAAATTGTGACATTTCAGAAATTCAAGATGGCGGCCGTGCCATTTCCGGTTTCTCGATAACCACTGACTGACACGATTGTTTTCCTAGATGGTGGACGGGGAGAGTGGTATATTTTGACAGATTCGTAAACAACTAACTCCCACGTGTAGGGATAAGTGTCAAAGCCCCCTTTTGCCCGCTCCCCCCTTCCCTAAAGTATCTCGGAAACTAAGAGACCCGTGTTCTGTTTTTTAAGGATCCGTATAGGGGAGGCTCGGAAAAGTAAAAAGAATTTTTCAAAATTGCCTCCCATGCCCCCCTTCTCCCCCCCTTTAGGCGGATCTCGGAAGTTAAGAGACTTTGAACATTTTTTTTTCAGATTCTTATTAAGAGGCCCAGAGTTGGTCAAAATCGTTTTTTCAAAACTCCCACCTCTCCTCCCAATACCCTTCCCTCCATCGTATCTCGGAAACTAGGACACGTAGCAGCTTTCAACATCAAAATTTTTACTACTATTCTTTATTATTGAGGGGCGTTTAAATTTGTTACCCTCCCCTCCCCTCCCCAACCTCCCCTAAAATTAAAAGGGCTGTAACTTCGTAACGGTTACAGACAGCCATTATGTGTTTGAACAAATATTATAGTAGGCATCGAAACCTGTCTGGTGGTGGTAGAGGAAAGAGGGGCGGTGGCGAGCGAAGCGAGCCGGCGACCTTCGTAGCGTAACGAAGGTTGATTGGGTGAAGTGTAACTCAGGGGCGACGACAAGCAAACCTTAGGCTAAACCTTACCCTTAGCAATTGTAAATTTGGTGAGCCACAAAAAAACAGCATTTAAATAATTTGGTCGACATACAAAGATTTCGTTTGCAATTAAAAAAATCAGGCAGCAGTCCTTGTTCCGCAAATAATTTTGATAATGGTCAAAAATTAAATCATAAATAGGCAGCTTACATGAGTTTGCATAATAAACATTCAGTCCGCAAAATAACTACTTGATCAGCAAGATTTCATGATTGATCAGCAGAGAAAATGTCTTTAGGCAGTGTATTCGATTGGTATGCATATTTAAAACATGGTGAGCAAAATAACTAATTGGTCCCAGAAGTCCGATTTTGGGACATGAGGAGCGTAGGCCGCAGGCCGGCGGAGCTCCGACGACATGGCTGACGGGAGATAGGGCGGCAGCTTTTTTTTATTTACGCCCGATCCGATCATCTGTTCAGCGTAAATTCTATCAGAAATCAGAAAGCTTTATTTGTGAACATAGGTCAAGTTACATATAGTGTGAGGTGTTTAAAATAGGTAGATCCTCCATGTTTTGCCCAGAGGCGTACAAATATAATTGATTAAGTTTTAAAATAACAAAAATTGGTGAAATTATGACAACTTTCACGTCAGTAATAAAATCAGTATAAATGGGCATAGCATATCCAAAGAAAAAAATATATACAATCAATTTCTCAATAAATGTCAAATGTTTAAGTTACATGTCATAATTAATAATGATAATGTCGAACAAAATTCAAAGTCATTAAAACAGGTCAGGTAGGGAACACCCTACCTGACCTGACTGCCTTATAACAATAAGGCAGTAATTATAAAATTGTCGTCGAAATAGTCCCTTAATGAGTAGCATTTATTAGTCAAAATTCTAAATAGTTCTTTTTTGAATTTGTCCAGATTAAACATTTTAATTTTTTCGGGTAGTTTATTAAATATTTTTTTGGCCATACAGAATGTGCTTTTATTCATTAGTGCAGTTTTGCCGTAGGTCACTTCAAGTTCTGACTTATTTTTATAGCGTATTTTTTCTATTTTTAGACAAGTAAATTATTTTTGTAATTAATATGCTGTACAAAAATAATTACAGCCATCCAGAATAACATAAATTGGTGATTGATTTCGGAATGTTTGCTGTCCATGAGTTGCTGATCAGTTAGCTATTTCTGCTCACAGATTATATTTTTCTGCTTACAAAAATACGAGTACGAATACTATGCTAACCATTTAAATAACACCCTTTTCTTAATGGGAATAGGTCAGAGTTTTTAAATAAGGTTTTAGATTGTATTAGGGGTTCTTAAGGGGTTTCAAAATCTTTAAAGTACTCAAATGGTTTTTAAAATGATTTATTTTATTTTATTGTGATTTTCACAGCAAAGTCAACATCAAAGTTTTTAACTAGAGTCTACGCGCTCCTGCTTTTTTTTTAATTTATTTTCGACATGGGTGTCATTTTCATGGTTTTCGTGGTTGCTGATTACAGAACTGGGGTCAAAAACAAAATCCAAGATGGTGGCTGTGTGAATTTCCTATTTTTCATCATGGGCATCCTTTTCATGGTTTCCGAAGATGCTAAAGCCGAGAGTGAGGTCAAAATCAAAATCCAAGATGGCGACTGCGATAATTTTCTAATTTTTCATCATTCGAGTCGTATTCATGGTTTCTGAGGATGCTAAATCCTATACTGAGGTCAAAATCAAAATCCAAGATGGCGGCTGCGATAACTTTTCAAATTTTTCATGATGGGAGTCGTTCTCATGGCTTTTGAGGGTACTAAGCCCGACAGTGAGGTCAAAATTAAAATCCAAGATGGCAGCTGCGAGAAATTTAAAATTTTTCATCATGGGAGTCGTTTTCATGGTTTCCGAGTATGCTAAAGCCCATAATGATATCAAAATAAAAATCGAATATGGCTGTTGCTGTAATTTTCAAAGTTTTCATTATGGGTGTCGTTTTCATGGTTTTCGGGGATGCTAAAGCCGATAGTGAGGTCAAATTCAAAATCCAAGATGGCGGCTGCGATTATTTTCTAATTTTTCATCAAAGGAGTCGTTTTCATGGTTTTCGGGGATGCTAAAGCCGATAGTGAAGTTAAACTCAAAATCCAAGATGGCGGCTACAATAATTTTCTAATTTTTCATCATGGGAGTCGTTTTCATGGTTTTCGGGGATGCTAAAGCCGTTAGTGAGGTTAAAATCAAAATCCAAGATGGTGACTGCAAAAATTAACGATTTTTTTCATCATGAGTATCGTTTTTCGATGGTGCTAAAGTACATAATACTCACATCATTTTTAAGTTTTAGTTAATTGTACAAGTTCATTCAAACAACAATAATAGGTTTTCCTAGGCTTTCTCTGGACTTTTACTACATTTAAAAGCTTAATCAAGTGGAAACCTTTCGGGTCCTTTTGGGGTTTATTTGGCATTTCACTAGAGTTTGAAAAGTGAAAGACTATAAGGTTATGTTTGACATTTTTACTAATGGGTTTTAAAAGTGAAAAATCTACAAGTACTAAGACGCGAGGTGCTTGCACCTCGCGCAACACGCAAATACTAGTTTATATTATATAAAACTACAAAGCCACTCACTCACTCACTGACTGATTGACATGTCGTTTCTCGGAATGGGTGGGAGATGGGTCAGGGGTATGTTTTGCAATTATGTGTAGCAACACCAAGTGAGTAGAGGAAAATTATAGAGGAGATTCAAATCCAAGATGGCGGCCGGGTCCACTTCCGGTTTCGGTGGGGAAAAGACTTGGACGGGTTTCGACTCGCAGGTCCTATAGTAGATGTAGAATGATTTATGAAAAAAGGAAAAAAAAAAAAAAAAACAAGATGGCGGCTGCGCCAGGACGTTTTGAAATTTTCGACTTTTCTCACTCGGCTTTGACGAATTGGTTCGTTCTACCGAATTCCAAAGTCGCCAATTTCGACGTTGACGAATTGTAGGTAATATCCATGGCAATCTAGAAAAATTATGACATTTTGAAAATCCAAGATGGCGGACGATGTAGCGGCCATTTTGTGAAACGTTGGAATTTTCGACTTTTTTCAAAACGATTTTTCGGGTAGTCGGCAACACCCGACGGGTTCGAGTTGTACCGAGCGGTCGTGTGTTTCATCGAGGAGTGTTGCCTGGTGCAAAATTTTTCCCTATTTCTAGGGTATTTTTCCCGATTTTCCCCAAAAACATGAAAAGTAGAAATATTGACATTTTGAATGGAGACTTTGACTAGCCGGCAACATTGGTGTCCCCCGAAAGACATTTGACCATTTTGGTTCGTTTTAGTTGGCAACCCCGAGAGCCATTGAATATTTTCATTTTTGGGACTTTTTGACTTTGGCGAGTTCTTTTGTTCTACCAAACTCAAAAGTTGGCAACACCGAGTTCACCGGTCGGTGGCCTATATCCTTGAGATTTTGGGAAAATTATGACTTTTCAAAAAAACAAGATGGCGGACAGTGCAGCGGCCATCTTGTAAAAACGACGAAAAATCCCAATTTTCGACGCGATAAATGGGACAGCTGGCATCCCCCGACTGGATTGTGTTGTATGAACCGGTCGTGTGTTTTGTCAAGGAGTGTTGCCTGGTGCAAAAATTTTCCCCATTTCTAGGGTATTTTTCCCGATTTTCCCCAAAAACATGAAAAGTAGAAATAACGACAATTCAATAGGAGACTTTGACTTGCCGGTAACATTGGGGTCCCCTGAATGACATTTGACCATTTTCATCACTTTCAGCTGGCAACCCCGAGAGCCATTGGGGCTTGAATTTTCGGGTCAGACCCGACTTTGGCGAGTTCTTTTGTTCTACCAAACTCAAAAGTTGGCAACACCGAGTTCACCGGTCGGTGGCCTATATCCTTGAGATTTCAGGAAAATTATGACTTTTCAAAAAAACAAGATGGCGGACAGTGCAGCGGCCATCTTGCAAAAACGACGAAAAATCCCAATTTTCAACGCGATAAATGGGACAGCTGGCATCCCCCGACTGGATTGTGTTGTATGAACCGGTCGTGTGTTTTGTCGAGGAGTGTTGCCTGGTGCAAAAATTTTCCCCATTTCTAGGGTATTTTTCCCGATTTTCCCCAAAAACATGAAAAGTAGAAATAACAACAATTCAATAGAAAACTTTAACTAGCCGGCAACATTGGGGTCCCCCAAATGACATTTGACTATTTTCATCACTTTCAGCTGGCAACCCCGAGAGCCATTAGGGCTTGAATTTTTGGGTCAGACCCGACTTTGGCGAGTTCTTTTGTTCTACCAAACTCAAAAGTTGGTAACACCAAGTACACCGGTCGGTGGCCTATATCCTTGAGATTTCAGGAAAATTATGACTTTTCAAAAAAACAAAATGGCGGACAGTGTGGCGGCCATCTTGTAAAAACGACGAAAAATTATAATTTTCGACGCGATAAATGGGACAGCTGGCATCCCCCGACTGGATTGTGTTGTATGAACTGGTTGTGTGTTTTGTCAAGGAGTGTTGCCTGGTGCAAAAAAAAATCCCCATTCTTAGAGTATTTTCCCAGATTTTCCCCAAAATCATGAAAAGTAGAAATAACGACATTTTGAATGAAGACTTTGACTAGCCGGCAACATTGGGGTCTCCCAAATGACATTTGACCATTTTCATCACTTTCACCTGGCAACACCGAGAGCCATTGGGGCTTGAATTTTCGGGTAAGACCTGACTTTGGCGAGTTCTTTTGTTCTACCAATGTCAACGTACAGCCACCGTTTTTTTACTGACAGGTAGCTTGTATCCTGGTTACTTTAGAAAAATTATGACATTTCAGAAAATCAAGATGGCGGACTTACCATTTCCGGTTTCTCGATTACTACTGACTGACATAATTGTTCTCCCAGATGGTGGAGGGGGGAGGGGGTATATTTTGATAGATTCGTAAACAAGTAACTCTCGCAAATAGGGGAAAAATTCCAGACCCCTCCTTTTCACCCCCTTCCCCCCCTTCCCTATAGTATCTCGGAAACGAAGAGACCAGTGTTCTGTTTTAATACGGATTCGTATAGAAGACGCTTGGAAAAGTAAAAACCTATTTTAAAAATTGCCCCCCTTGCCCCCTACTCCACCCCCTTCAGGCGGATCTCGGAAGTTAAGAGACTTTGAACATTTTTTTTTTCAGATTCGTAAAAAGGGGCCCAGAGTTGGTCAAAATCATTTTTCAGAACTCCCCCCTCTCCCCCCCTTCACCCCTACCGCCATTTTATCTCGAAAAGCAGGACACGTAGCAGCTTTTTGATTTTTACTACTGTTCTTTATTATTAAGGGGCGTTGAAATTTGTATACCCTGCCCTCTCCAACCTCCCCTAAAATTGAAAGGGCTGTAACTTGGTATCGGTTAAAAATAGCCATAATGTGTTTGAACAAATACTGTATTAGGCGTCGGAACCTGTCCGGTGGTGTTAGGGATATGGCTGAGCGGAGTGAACCTGCGGGACCGAGTGGGGCGAAGGGGGGAGGTGGCGAGCGAAGCGAGCCGGCGACCTCCGTAGCGTAACGAAGGTTGAGTGGGTGAAGCGTAGCTCAGGGGCGACGACAAGTAAACTTTAGGGTAACGTTTTTATAGTGGGTAAAGATTGAATTAGGGGTTCATAAGGGGTTTCAAAATCTTTAAAGTCAATTGGGCTTGAATTTTCAGGTCAGACCCGACTTTGGCGAGTTCTTTTATTCTACCAAAGTCAACGTACAGCCACCGTTTTTATACTGACAGGTAGCTTGTATCCTGGTTACTTTAGAAAAATTGTGACATTTCAGGAAATCAAGATGGCGGCCTTGCCATTTCCGGCTTCTCGATTACCACTGACTGACATAATTGTTCTCCCAGATGGTGGAGGGGGAAGGGGGTATATTTTGATAGATTCGTAAACAAGTTACTCTCGCAAGTAGGGGAAAACTGCCAAACCCCTCCTTTTTACCCCTCTTCCCCCCCTTCTCTATCGTATCTCGGAAACTAAAAGACCAGTGTTCTGTTTTGATACGGATTCGTATAGAGGACGCTTGAAAAAGTAAAAACAGTTTTTCAAAATTGCCCCCTTGTCCTATACTCCACCCCCTTCAGGCGGATCTCGGAAGTAAAGAGACTCTGAACATTTTTTTTTTAGACTCGTAAAAAGAGGCCGAGAGTAGGTCAAAATCATTTTTCAAACATCCCCCTTTCCCCCCCCCCTCGTATCTCGGAAACTAGGACACGTAGCAGCTTTTTGGTTTTACTACTATTCTTTATTATTGAAGGTCGTTGAAATTTGTGTACCCTCCCCTCCCCTCCCCAACCTCCCCTAAAATTGAAAGGGCTGTAACTTCGTAACGGTTAAAGATAGCCATAACGTGTTTGAACAAATATTATAGTTGGCGTCGAAACCTTTCCGGTGGTGGTAGGGATATGGCTGAGCGGAGAGAACCTGCGAGACCGAGTGGGGCGATGGGGGCATGTGGCGAGCGAAGCGAGCCGGCGACCTCTGTAGCGTAACGTAGGTTGAGTGGGTGAAGCGTAACTCATGGGCGACGACAAGTAAACTTTAGTGTAACGTTTTTATAGTGGGTAAAGGGCTAAGTTTTTAAAAAAGGTTTTAGATTGAATTAGGGGTTCTTAAGGGGTTTCAAAATCTTAAAAGTCCATTGGGCTTGAATTTTCGGGTTAGACCCGACTTTGGCGAGTTCTTTTGTTTTACCAAAGTCAACGTCCAGCCACCGTTTTTATACTGACAGGTAGCTTGTATCATGTATACTTTAGAAAAATTGTGATATATCAGAATTTCAAGATGGCGGCCGTCCCATTTCCGATTTCCGAATCCTTGTCCTGGGGTCCTTCAAGCGGTCCATCCCACTGCGGCGGGATATGAGTTTGTGTCGAATTTTGGGTTCTTAGGTCTTTGAAGAATAATTATTTACTTGACTGACGGCTGTGATTCAAAATGGCGGACCCAATACTTCCGGTTTCCCAAAAATCTACCGATTGAGGTCGTTAAAACGATTCATCCGACTGAGGTGTATGAGTTTGTTTCGAATTTTAGGATATTTTAGGGGCTTGAAGGGTTTTTCACTGGATTAAGAGGCGCAAAACCCAAACCGAACCACCTTTTTCCCCCCTCCCTATCATATCTCGGAATCTAAGAGATCCGTGTTATGTTTTTTTATGATGTATATAGAGAAAGCTCGGAAAAGTGAAAAACATTTTTCAGAATTGCCCCATTGCCCCCCTCCCCCCCCTCGATATCGTATCTCAGAAATTAAGAGACCCGTGTTCTGTTTTTTTACGGATTCGTATAGAGAAGGCTCGGAAAACTAAAAACCTTTTTTCAAAATTGCCCCCCTTCTCCCCCCTTTAGGCGACGGATCTCGAAAGTTAAGAGACTGAACATTTTTTTTCAGATTCATAAAAAGGGGCCCAGAGTCTAAATAATTTTTAAAAACTCCCCCCTTCAACCCTCTCCCCATCGTGTCTCGGAAACTAGGACACGTAGCAGCTTCTTGATTTTTACTATTATTCTTTATTATTGAGGGCCGTTGAAATTTGTATACCCTCCCCTCCCAACCTACCCTAAAATTAAAATAGCTGTAACTGCGGAACTGTTAGAGATTATGTGTTTGAACAAATATTATAGTAGGCGTCGAATCCTGTCCGGTGGTAGTAGAGATAAGGCTGAGTGCAGCAAAGTGGGGAATTGGCGAGCGAACCGAGCCGGCGAGTTTTTTTTTTTAAAGAAAGTAATTAAATGTTTAGCAATTATAAAATTTGGTGAGCCACAAAAAAACAGCATTTAAATAATTTGGTCGACATACAAAGATTTCGTTTACAATTAAAAAATCAGACAGCAATCCTTGTTCCACAAATAATTTTACAATAACATGAGTTTGCATAATAAACATTCAGTCCGCAAAAAAACTATTTGATCAGCAAGATTTCATGATTGATCAGCAGAGAAAACATGTCTATAAGCAGTATATTTGATTGGTTTGCATATATAAAACATGGTGACCAAAATAACTAATTGGTCCCAAAAGTCCGATTTTGGGACATGAGGAGCGTAGGCCGAAGGCCGGCGGAGCCCCGACGACATGGCTGACGGGAGATAGGGCGGCAGCTTTTTTTTATTTACGCCCGATCCGATCATCTGTTCAGCGTAATTTCTATTTTTAGACAAGTAAATTATTTTTGCTACTTTTATATGCAGCTCAAACTGAATTTTTTTGCTTACCCTCTGAGTGCTTACTAAAATTTTATTAAACAGGAGCAGCTCATTGCAGCTTATATAATTAATATGCTGTACAAAAATAATAACAGCCATCCAGAATGAATTAGATTGGTGATTGATTTTGGAATGTTTGCTGGCCATGAGTTGCTGATCAATTAGCTATTTCTGCTCGCAGATTATATTTTTCTGCTCACAAAAATACGAATACTATGCTAACCATTTAAATAAGACCCTTTTCATAATGGGAACAGGTTAGTTTTTAAATAAGGTTTTAGATTGTTTTAGGGGTTTCAAAATCTCTAAAGTGCTCAAATGGATTTTAAAATTATTTATTTTATTTTATTGTGATTTTCACAAACAAAGTCAATAATAGGTCAACATCAAAGTTTTTAACTAGAGTGTACGCGCTCCTCCTTTGTTTTTTATTTATTTTCGACATGGGTGTCATTTTCATGGTTTTCGTGGTCGCTGATTACAGAACTGGGGTCAAAATCAAAATCCAAGATGGCGGCTGTGATAATTTGCAAATTTTTCATCATGGGAGTCGTTTTCATGGTTTTCGAGGATGCCAACGCCGATAGTGAGGTCGAAATCAAAATCAAAGATGGCAGCTGCGATAATTTTCTAATTTTTCATCATGCGAGTCATTGTCTTGGTTTTCGAGAATGCTAAAGCCGATAGTGAGGTCAAAATCAAAATCCAAGATAGCGGCTGCGATTATTTTCTAATTTTTCGTCATGGGAGTCGTTTTCATGTTTTTCGGGGATGCTAAAGCCGATAGTGAGAGTAAAATCAAAATCCAAGATGGCGGCTGCGATTATTTATAAGTTTTCATCATGGAAGTCGTTTTCATGGTTTTCTGGGATGCTAAAGCCGAAATTGAGGTTAAAATCAAAATCCAAGATGGCGACGGCAAAAATTTTCTAATTATTTGTCATGGGAGTCGTTTTCATGGTTTTCGAGGTTTCTAAAGCCGATAGTGAGGTCAACATCAAAATCCAAGATGGCGGCTACAATAATTTTCTAATTTTTCATCATGGGAGTCGTTTTCATGGTTTTCGGGGATGCTAAAGCCGTTAGTGAGGTTAAAATCAAAATCCAAGACGGTGACTGCAAAAATTAACGATTTTTTTCATCATGAGTATCGTTTTTCGATGGTGCTAAAGTACATAATACTCACATCATTTTTAAGTTTTAGAGTTCATTCAAACAACAATAATAGGTTTTCCTAGGCTTTCTCTGGACTTTTGCTACATTTAAAAGCTTAATCAAGTGGAAACCTTTCGGGTTCTTTTGGGCTTTATTTGGCATTTCACTAGACTTTGAAAGTGAAAGACTATAAGGTTATGTTTGACATTTTTACTAATGGGTTTTAAAAGTGAAACATCTACCAAGGACAAAGCACGCGAGGTGCTTGCACCTCGCGCAACACGCAAATACTAGTTTCCAGTATAAAATGGCCTCGCTTTGTAAAGATTTCTTATACAATGAGAGATCCCATAAACTGGTTTTGCATAGCTTGATTGGTCGCCGTGCGTACTAATCTGTTAAGTAAAGTCAGGGAAATTAATCTTTAAGTAAATTGACACCCTTTAACATTACAACAATATATATGCAGTAATATTGCCATTTTAGATAACTGTCAAAAAATGGCAGTTGTGATTTGAATATATGGACAATTTAAGTTGGGAGTAAATTTGCTTCCCTGACGGTATATACGTGGGTTTCCAATTTCGGGACTTGGGCAAGGTTCCGTTTGGGATACTGACACATTGTTGATACGAAATACCTAGTTTATATTATATAAAACTACAAAGCCACTCACTCACTCACTGACTGATTGACATGTCGTTTCTCGGAATGGGTGGGAGATGGGTCAGGGGTATGTTTTGCAATTATGTGTAGCAACACCAAGTGAGTAGAGGAAAATTATAGAGGAGATTCAAATCCAAGATGGCGGCCGGGTCCACTTCCGGTTTCGGTGGGGAAAAGACTTGGACGGGTTTCGACTCGCAGGTCCTATAGTAGATGTAGAATGATTTATGAAAAAAGGAAAAAAAAAAAAAAAAACAAGATGGCGGCTGCGCCAGGACGTTTTGAAATTTTCGACTTTTCTCACTCGGCTTTGACGAATTGGTTCGTTCTACCGAATTCCAAAGTCGCCAATTTCGACGTTGACGAATTGTAGGTAATATCCATGGCAATCTAGAAAAATTATGACATTTTGAAAATCCAAGATGGCGGACGATGTAGCGGCCATTTTGTGAAACGTTGGAATTTTCGACTTTTTTCAAAACGATTTTTCGGGTAGTCGGCAACACCCGACGGGTTCGAGTTGTACCGAGCGGTCGTGTGTTTCATCGAGGAGTGTTGCCTGGTGCAAAATTTTTCCCTATTTCTAGGGTATTTTTCCCGATTTTCCCCAAAAACATGAAAAGTAGAAATATTGACATTTTGAATGGAGACTTTGACTAGCCGGCAACATTGGTGTCCCCCGAAAGACATTTGACCATTTTGGTTCGTTTTAGTTGGCAACCCCGAGAGCCATTGAATATTTTAATTTTTGGGACTTTTTGACTTTGGCGAGTTCTTTTGTTCTACCAAACTCAAAAGTTGGCAACACCGAGTACACCGGTCGGTGGCCTATATCCTTGGGATTTCAGGAAAATTATGACTTTTCAAAAAAACAAAATGGCGGACAGTGTGGTGGCCATCTTGTAAAAACGACGAAAAATCCCAATTTTCGACGCGATAAATGGGACAGCTGGCATCCCCCGACTGGATTGTGTTGTATGAACCGGTCGTGTGTTTCGTCGAGGAGTGTTGCCTGATGCAAAAAAAATTCCCATTTCTAGGGTATTTTTCCCGATTTTCCCCAAAAACATGAAAAGTAGAAATAACGACAATTCAATAGGAAACTTTGACTAGCCGGCAATATTGGGGTCCCCCGAATGACATTTGACCATTTTCATCACTTTCAACTGGCAACCCCGAAAGCTATTGGGGCTTGAATTTTCGGGTCAGACCCGACTTTGGCGAGTTCTTTTGTTCTACCAAACTCAAAAGTTGGCAACACCAAGTACACCGGTCGGTGGCCTATATCCTTGAGATTTTAGGAAAATTATGACTTTTCAAAAAAACAAAATGGCGGACAGTGTGGCGGCCATCTTGTAAAAACGACGAAAAATCCCAATTTTCGACGCGATAAATGGGACAGCTGGCATCCCCCGACTGGATTGTGTTGTATGAACCGGTCGTGTGCTTCGTCAAGGAGTGTTGCCTGGTGCAAAAAAAATCCCCATTTCTAGGGTATTTTTCCCGATTTTCCCCAAAAACATGAAAAGTAGAAATAACGACATTTCGGAAGGAGACTTTGACTAGCCGGCAACATTGGGGTCCCTCAAATGACATTTGACCATTTTCATCACTTTCAACTGGCAACCCCGAGAGCCATTGGGGCTTGAATTTTAGGGTCAGACCCAACTTTGGCGAGTTCTTTTGTTCTACCAAAGTCAAGGTACAGCCACCGTTTTTTTACTGACAGGTAACTTGTATCCTGGTTACTTTAGGAAAATTCTGACATTTCAGAAATTCAAGATGGCGGCCGAGCCATTTCCGGTTTCTCGATTACCACTGACTGACATAATGTTCTCCTAGATGGTGGAGGGGGAAGGGGGTATATTTTGATAGATTCGTAAACAAGTAACTCTCGCGAATAGGGGAAAAATGCCAGACCCCTCCTTTTCACCCCCTTCCCCCCCCTTCCCTATAGTGTCTCGGAAACAAAGAGACCAGTGTTCTGTTTTAATACGGATTCGTATAGAGGACGCCTGGAAAAGTAAAAACCGTTTTTAAAAATTGCCCCCCCCTGCCCCCTACTCCACCCCCTTTAGGCGGATCTCGGAAGTTAAGAGACTTTGAACATTTTTTTTTCAGATTCGTAAAAAGGGGCCCAGAGTTGGTCAAAATCTTTTTTCAGAACTCCCCCTTCTCCCCCCCTCAAACCTCCCCCCACCGTTTCCCGGAAACTAGGACACGTAGCAGCTTTTTGATTTTTTAAATACTTTTACTTTTGAGGGGCGTTGAAATTTGTATACCCTCCCCTCCCCAACCTCCCCAAAAATTGAAAGGGCTGTAACTTCGTAACGGTTAGAGATAGCCATTATCTGTTTGAACAAATATTATAGTAGGCGTCGAAACCTGTCCGGTGGTAGTAGGAATAAGGCTGATTGGAGTGAACCTGCGAGACCGAGTGGAGCAAAGGGGGGAGGTGGCCGGCGACCTCCGTAGCGTAACGAAGGTTGAGTGGGTGAAGCGTAACTCAGGGCCGACGACAAGTAAACTTTAGGGTAACGTTTTTATAGTGGGTAAAGGGCTAAGTTTTTGAAAAAGGTTTTAGATTGTATTAGGGGTTCTTTAAGGGGTTTCAAAATCTTAAAAGTCCATTGGGCTTGAATTTTCGGGTACAGCCACCGTTTTTATACTGACAGGTAGCTTGTATCCTGGATACTTTAGAAAAATTGTGACATTTCAGAAATTCAAGATGGCGGACGTGCCATTTCCGGTTTCCGAAACCTTGTCCTGGGGTCGTTCAAGCGGTCCATCCCACTGCGGCGGGATATGAGTTTGTGTCGAATTTTAGGTGTTTAGGTCTTTGAAGAATACGTATTTACTTGACTGACGGCTGTGATTCAAAATGGCGGCCACGTTACTTCCGGTTTCCCAAAAATTTACCGATTGAGGTCGTACAAACGATTCATCCGACTGACGTGTATGAGTTTGTTTCGAATTTTAGGATATTTTAGGGGCTTGAAGGGTTTTCACTGGATTAAGAGGCGCCAAACCCCACCTTTTCCCCCCTCCCTTTCGTATCTCGGAAACTAAGACCTGTGTTGTGTTTTTTTACGGATGTATATAGAGGAAGCTCGGAAAAGTAAAAAACATTTTTCAGAACTGCCCCCTTGACCCCTCCCCCCCTCGATATCGTATCTCAGAAATTAAGAGACCTTTGTTCTGTTTTTTTTTACGGATTCGTATAGAAGAGGCTCGGAAAAGTAAAAACCATTTTTCAAAAGTGCCCCCCTTCTCCCCCCTTTAGGCGGCGGATCTCGAAAGTTAAGAGACTGAACATTTTGTTTCAGATTCATAAAAAGGGGCCCAGAGTTGGTCAAAATAATTTTTAAAAACCCAGCAGCTTTTTGATTTTTTAACTATATTTATTTTAGAGGGGCGTTGAAATTTGTATACCCTCCCCTCCCCTCCCCAACCTCCCCTAAAATTAAAATGGCTGTAACTAAAGAACTGTTAGAGATAGCCATTATGTGTTTGAACAAATATTATAGTAGACGTCGAATCCTGTCCGGTGGTAGTAGAGATAAGACTGAGTGCAGCAAAGGGGGGTGGTGGCGACCGAACCGAGCCGGTGACCTCCGTAGCGTAACGAAGGTTGAGTGATTGGAGCGTAAGTCAGGGCGACGACAAACAAACTTTAGGTAACGTTTTTTTTTAAAGAAAGTAATTAAATGTTTAGCCCAATGTTTAAGCAAATTTTATAATTAAATTTGGTGAGCCACAAAAAAACAGCATTTAAATAATTTGATCGACATACAAAGATGTCGTTTACAATTCAAAAATCAGAAAGCAATCCTTGTTCCACAAATAATTTTACAATGACATGAGTTTTCATACTAAACATTCAGTCCGCAAAAAAACTACTTGATCAGCAAGACTTCATGATTGATCAGCAGAGAAAACATGTCTATAAGCAGTGTATTTGATTGGTATGCAAATATAAAACATGGTGAGCAAAATAACTAATTTCCAAAAAAGGTCCCAAAGGTCCGATTTTGGGACATGAGGAGCGTAGGCCGAAGGCCGGCGGAGCTCCGACGACATGGCTGACGGGAGATAGGGCGGCAGCTTTTTTTTTATTTACGCCCGATCCGATCATCTGTTCAGCGTAATTTCTATTTTTTGACAAGTAAATTATTTTTGCTACTTTTATATGCAAAATGATTTTTTTTGCTTACCCTCTGAGCGCTTACAAAAATTGTATTAAACAGGAGCAGCTCATTGCAGCTTTTATAATTAATATGCTGTACAAAAATAATTACAGCCATCCAGAATAACTTAGATTGGTGATTGATTTTGGAATGTTTGCTGGCTATGAGTTGCTGATCAATTAGCTATTTCTGCTCGCAGATTATATTTTTCTGCTCACAAAAATACGAATACTTTGCTAACCATTTAAATAACACCCTTTTCTTAATGGGAACAGGTCAGTTTTTAAATAAGGTTTTAGATTGTATTAGGGGTTCTTAAGGGGTTTCAAAATCTTTAAAGTGCTCAAATGGATTTTAAAATTATTTATTTTATTTTATTGTGATTTTCACAAACAAAGTCAATAATAGGTCAACATCAAAGTTTTTAACTAGAGTGTACGCGCTCCTGCTTTGTTTTATATTTATTTTCGACATGGGTGTCATTTTCATGGTTTTCGTGGTCGCTGATTACAGAACTGGGGTCAAAATCAAAATCCAAGATGGCGGCTGTGATAATTTTCTAATTTTTCATCATGGGAGTCGTTTTCATGATTTTTGATGATGGTTAAGCAGATAGTGAGGTCAAAATAAAAATCCAAGATGGTGGCTGCGACACTTTTCAAAGTTTTCATCATGCCAGTCGTTGTCATGGTTTTCGAGGATGCTATAGCCGATAGTGAGGTCAAAATCAAAATTCAAGATGGCGGCTGCGATTATTTTATAATTTTTCGTCATGGGAATCGTTTTCATGTTTTTCGGGGATGCTAAAGCCGATAGTGAGGTTAAAATCAAAATCCAAGATGGCGGCTGCGATTATTTGCTAAGTTTTCATCATGGAAGTCGTTTCCATTGTTTTCTGGGATGCTAAAGCCGATATTGAGGTTAAAATCAAAATCCAAGATGGCGACGGCAAAAATTTTCTAATTTTTCGTCATGGGAGTCGTTTTCATGGTTTTCGGGGATGCTAAAGCCGATAGTGAGGTTAAAATCAAAATCCAAGATGGCGACGGCAAAAAATTTCTAATTTTTCGTCATGGGAGTCGTTTTCATGGTTTTCGGGGATGCTAAAGCCGATAGTGAGGTCGAAATCAAAATCCAAGATGGCGGCTGCGATAATTTTTGTAATTTTTCATCATGCCAGCCGTTGTCATGGTTTTCGAGGATGCTTAAGCCGATAGTGAGGTCAAAATCAAAATTCAAGATGGCGGCTGCTATTATTTTATAATTTTTCGTCATGGGAGTCGTTTTCATGTTTTTCGGGGATGCTAAAGCCGATAGTGAGGTTAAAATCAAAATCCAAGATGGCGGCTGCGATTATTTTCTAAGTTTTCATCATGGAAGTCGTTTCCATGGTTTTCTGGGATGCTTAAGCCGATATTGAGGTTAAAATCAAAATCCAAGATGGCGACGACAAAAAAATTCTAATTTTTCGTCATGGGATTCGTTTTCATGGTTTTCGAGGATTCTAAAGCCGATAGTGAGGTCAACATCAAAATCCAAGATGGCGGCTGCGATTATTTTCTAATTTTTCATCAAAGGAGTCGTTTTCATGGTTTTCGGGGATGCTAAAGCCGATAGTGAAGTTAAACTCAAAATCCAAGATGGCGGCTATAATAATTTTCTAATTTTTCATCATGGGAGTCGTTTTCATGGTTTTCGGGGATGCTAAAGCCGTTAGTGAGGTTAAAATCAAAATCCAAGTTGGTGACTGCAAAAATTAACGATTTTTTTCATCATGAGTATCGTTTTTCGATGGTGCTAAAGTACATAATACTCACATCATTTTTAAGTTTTAGTTAATTGTACAAGTTCATTCAAACAACAATAATAGGTTTTCCTAGGCTTTATCTGGACTTTTACTACATTTAAAAGCTTAATTTAAAAGCTTAATCAAGTGGAAACCTTTCGGGTCCTTTTGGGGTTTATTTGGCATTTCACTAGAGTTTGAAAAGTGAAAGACTATAAGGTTATGTTTGACATTTTTACTAATGGGTTTTAAAAGTGAAACATCTACCAAGGACAAAGCACGCGAGGTGCTTGCACCTCGCGCAACACGCAAATACTAGTTTATATTATATAAAACTACAAGACCACTCACTCACTGACTGACTCACTGATTGACATGTCGTTTCTCGGGATGGGTGGGAGATGGGTCAGGGGTATGTTTAGCGATTATGTGCAACTCCATTATTTGAGTAGAGGAAAATTATAGAGGAGATTCAAATCCAAGATGGCGGCCGGGTCCACTTCCGGTTTCGGTGGGGAAAAGACTTGGACGGGTTTCGACTCGCAGGTCCTATAGTAGATGTAGAATGATTTATGAAAAAAGGAAAAAAAAAAAAAAAAACAAGATGGCGGCTGCGCCAAGACGTCTTGAAATTTTCGACTTTTCTCACTCGACTTTGACGAATTGGTTCGTTCTACCGAATTCCAAAGTCGCCAATTTCGACGTTGACGAATTGTAGGTAATATCCATGGTAATCTAGAAAAATTATGACATTTTGAAAATCCAAGATGGCGGACGATGTAGCGGCCATTTTGTGAACCGTTGGAATTTTCGACTTTTTTCAAAACGATTTTTCGGGTAGTCGGCAACATCCGACGGGTTTGAGTTGTACCGAGTGGTTGTGTGTTTGCTTAAGTAGTGTTGCCTGGTGCAAAAAAAATCCCAATTTATAGGGTATTTTTCCCGATTTTCCCCAAAAACATGAAAAGTAGAAATAACGACATTTTGAATGGAGACTTTGACTAGCCGGCAACATTGGGGTCCCCCAAATGACATTTGACCATTTTGGTTTGTTTTAATTGGCAACCCCGAGAGCCATTGAATATTTTAATTTTTGGGACTTTTTGACTTTGGCGAGTTCTTTTGTTCTACCAAACTCAAAAGTTGGCAACACCGAGTACACCGGTCCGTGGCCTATATCCTTGAAATTTCAGGAAAATTATGACTTTTCAAAAAAACAAAATGGCGGACAGTGTGGTGGCCATCTTGTAAAAACGACGAAAAATCCCAATTTTCGACGCGATAAATGGGACAGCTGGCATCCCCCGACTGGATTGTGTTGTATGAACCGGTCGTGTGTCTCGTCAAGGAGTGTTGCCTGGTGCAAAAATTTTCTCCATTTCTAGGGTATTTCTCCCGATTTTCCCCAAAAACATGAAAAGTAGAAATAACGACAATTCAATAGGAAACTTTGACTAGCCGGCAACATTGGGGTCCCCCAAATGACATTTGACCATTTTCATCACTTTCAACTGGCAACCCCGAAAGCTATTGGGGCTTGAATTTTCGGGTCAGACCCGACTTTGGCGAGTTCTTTTGTTCTACCAAACTCAAAAGTTGGCAACACCAAGTACACCGGTCGGCGGCCTATATCCTTGAGATTTCAGGAAAATTATGACTTTTCAAAAAAACAAAATGGCGGACAGTGTGGCGGCCATCTTGTAAAAACGACGAAAAATCCCAATTTTCGACGCGATAAATGGGACAGCTGGCATCCCCCGACTGGATTGTGTTGTATGAACCGGTCGTGTGCTTCGTCAAGGAGTGTTGCCTGGTGCAAAAAATTTCCCCATTTCTAGGGTATTTTTCCCGATTTTCCCCAAAAACATGAAAAGTAGAAATAACGACATTTCGGAAGGAGACTTTGACTAGCCGGCAACATTGGGGTCCCTCAAATGACATTTGACCATTTTCATCACTTTCAACTGGCAACCCCGAGAGCCATTGGGGCTTGAATTTTAGGGTAAGACCCAACTTTGGCGAGTTCTTTTGTTCTACCAAAGTCAAGGTACAGCCACCGTTTTTTTACTGACAAGTAACTTGTATCCTGGTTACTTTAGGAAAATACTGACATTTCAGAAATTCAAGATGGCGGCCGAGCCATTTCCGGTTTCTCGATTACCACTGACTGACATAATGTTCTCCCAGATGGTGGATGGGGAAGGGGGTATATTTTGATAGATTCGTAAACAAGTAACTCTCGCGAATAGGGGAAAAATGCCAGACCCCTCCTTTTCACCCCCTCCCCCCCCTTCCCTATAGTATCTCGGAAACAAAGAGACCAGTGTTCTGTTATAATACGGATTCGTATAGAGGACGCTTGGAAAAGTAAAAACCTTTTTTAAAAATTGCCCCCCTTGCCCCCTACTCCACCCCCTTCAGGCGGATCTCGGAAGTTAAGAGACTTTGAACATTTTTTTTTTCAGATTCGTAAAAAGGGGCCCAGAGTTGGTCAAAATCTTTTTTCAGAACTCCCCCTTCTCCCCCCCTTCTCCCCCCCTCAAACCTCCCCCCACCGTATCTCGGAAACTAGGACACGTAGCAGCTTTTTGATTTTTTTAATACTTTTTATTTTTGAGCTGCGTTGAAATTTGTATACCCTCCCCAACCTCCCCTAAAATTGAAAGGGCTGTAACTTCGTAACGGTTAAAGATAGCCATAATGTGTTTGGACAAATATTATAGTAGGCGTCGAAACCTGTCCGGTGGTGGTAGGGATATGGCTCGGCGGAGCGAAACTACGAGACCGAGTGGGGCGAAGGGGGGAGGTGGCGAGCGAAGCGAGCCGGCGACCTCCGTAGCGTTACGAAGGTTGAGTGGGTGAAGCGTAACTCAGGGGCGACGACAAGTAAACTTTAGGGTAACGTTTTTATAGTGGGTAAAGAGCTACGTTTTTGAAAAACGTTTTAGATTAATTAGGGGTTCTTAAGGGGTTTCTAAATCTTAAAAGTCCATTGGGCATGAATTTTCGGGTCGACCCGACTTTGGCGAGTTCTTTTATTCTACCAAAGTCAACATACAGCCGCCGTTTTTATACTGACAGGTAGCTTGTATCCTGGTTACTTTAGGAAAATTGTGACATTTCAGAAATTCAAGATGGCGGCCGTGCCATTTCCGGTTTTCGATTACCACTGACTGACATAATTGTTCTCCCAGATGGTGGAGGGAGTGTGGGGTATATTTTGACAGATTCGTAAACAAGTAACTCTCTCAAGTATGGATAAAGTGCCAAACACCCCCTTTTTGACCCCTTCCCCTCTTCCCTATCGTTTCTCGGAAACTAAGAGACCCGTGTTCTGTTTTTTTACGGATTCGTATGAAGGAGGCTCGGAAAAATAAAAAACATTTATCAAAATTGGCCCCGTTGCCCCCCTTCCCCCCCACTTTAGGCAGATCTCGGAAGTTAAGAGACAGAACATTATTTTTCAGTTTCAGAAAGAGGGGCCCAGATTTGGTCAAAATCATTTTTCAAAACGACCCCACCTCCCCACCTTCACCCCTCCCCCCATCATATCTCGCAAACTAGAACACGTAGCAGCTTTTTGATTTTTACTACAAATCTTTGTTATTGAGGGGTGTTGAAATTTGTATACCCTCCCCTCCCCTCCCCAACCTCCCCTAAAATTGAAAGGTCTGTAACTTCATAACGGTTAGAAATAGCCATTATGTGTTTGAACAAATATTATAGCAGGTGTCGAAACCTGTCCGGTGGTGGTAGGGATAAGGCTGAGTAGAGCGTACCTGCGAAACCAAGTGGAACAAAAGGGGAGGTGGCGAGCAAAGCGAGCCGTCGACCTCCGTAGCGTAACGAAGGTTGAGTGGGTGAAGCGTAACTCAGGGGCGACGACAAGTAAAGTTTAGGGTAACGTTTTTATATTGGGTAAAGGGCTAAGTTTTTAAAAAAGGTTTTAGATTGAATTAGGGGTTCTTAAGGGGTTTCAAAATCTTAAAAGTCCATTGGGCTTGAATTTTCGGGTCAGACCCGACTTTGGCGAGTTCTTTTGTTCTACCAAACTCAACGTACAGCCACCGTTTCTATACTGACAGGTAGCTTGTATCCTGGTTACTTTAGAAAAATTGTGACATTTCAGAAATTCAAGATGGCGGCCGTGCCATTTCCGGTTTCCGAAACCTTGTCCTGGGGTCGTTCAAGCGGTCCATCCCACTGCTGCGGGAAATGAGTTTGTGTCGAATTTTAGGTGTTCAGGTCTTTGAAGAATAATAATTTACTTGACTGACGGCTGTGATTCAAAATGGCGGCCACGTTACTTCCGGTTTCCCAAAAATTTATCGATTGAGGTCGTACAAACGATTCATCCGACTGAGGTGTATGAGTTTGTTTCGAATTTTAGGACATTTTAGGGGCTTGAAGGGTTTTCACTGGATTAAGAGGCGCCAAACCCCACCTTTTCCCCCCTCCCTATCGTATCTCGGAAACTAAGAGACCCGTGTTGTGTTTTTTTACGGATGTTTATAGAGGAAGCTCGGAAAAGTAAAAAACATTTTTCAGAATTGCCCCCCTTGCCCCTCTCCCCACCTCGATATCGTATCTCAGAAATTAAGAGACCCGTGTTCTGTTTTTTTACGGATTCGTATAAAGGAGGCTCGGAAAATTAAAAACTGTTTTTCAAAATTGCACTCCTTGTCCCCCCTTTAGGCGGCGGATAACGAAAGTTAAGAGACTGAACATTTTGTTTCAGATTCATAAAAAGGGCCCAGAGTTGGTCCAAATAATTTTTAAAAAGTCAGCAGCTTTTTGATTTTTTTACTATTTTTATTTTAGAGGGGCGTTGAAATTTGTATACCCTCCCCGACCCTCCCCAACCTCCCCTAAAATTAAAATGGCTGTAACTTCGGAACTGTTAGAGATAGCCATTATGTGTTTGAACAAATATTATAGTAGGCGTCGAATCCTGTCCGGTGGTAGTAGAATTAAGACTGAGTGCAGCAAAGGGTGGCCGCCCGGTGGCGAGCGAACCGACTCGGCGACCTCCGTAGCGTAACGAAGGTTGAGTGATTGAAGCGTAAGTCAGGGGCGACGACAAGCAGACTTTAGGGTAGGGTTTAGCAATTATAAAATATGGTGAGCCACAAAAAAACAGCATATAAATAATTTGGTCGACATACAAAGATTTCAAATTACAATTAAAAAATCAGGCAGCAATCCTTGTTCCACAAATAATTTTACAATAACATGAGTTTGCATAATAAACATTCAGTCCGCAAAAACACTACTTGATCAGCAAGATTTCATGATAGATCAGCAGAGAAAACATGTCTATAAGCAGTATATTTGATTGGTATGCATATTTAAAACATGGTGAGCAAAATAACTAATTGGTCCCAAAAGTCCGATTTTGGGACATGAGGAGCGTAGGCCGAAGGCCGGCGGAGCTCCGACGACATGGCTGACGGGAGATAGGGCGGCAGCTTTTTTTTTATTTGCGCCCGATCCGATTATCTGTTCAGCGTAATTTCTATTTTTAGAGAAGTAAATTATTTTTGCTACTTTTATATGCAGCTCAAAATGAATTTTTTTGCTTACCCTCTGAGCGCTTACAAAAATTGTATTAAACAGGAGCAGCTCATTGCAGCTTATATAATTAATATGCTGTACAAAAATAATTACAGCCATCCAGAATGACTTAGATTGGTGATTGATTTTGGAATGTTTGCTGGCCATGAGTTGCTGATCAATTAGCTATTTCTGCTCGCAGATTATATTTTTCTGCTCACAAAAATACGAATACTTTGCTAACCATTTAAATAACACCCTTTTCTTAATGGGAACAGGTCAGTTTTTAAATAAGGTTTTAGATTGTTTTAGGGGTTCTTAAGGGGTTTCAAAATCTTTAAAGTACTCAAATGGATTTTAAAATTATTTATTTTATTTTATTGTGATTTTCACAAACAAAGTCAATAATAGGTCAACATCAAAGTTTTTAACTAGAGTGTACGCGCTCCTGCTTTGTTTTATATTTATTTTCGACATGGGTGTCATTTTCATGGTTTTCGTGGTCGCTGATTACAGAACTGGGGTCAAAATCAAAATCCAAGATGGCGGCTGCGATTATTTTCTAAGTTTTCATCATGGAAGTCGTTTCCATGGTTTTCTGGGATGCTTAAGCTGATATTGAGGTTAAAATCAAAATTCAAGATGGCGACGGCAAAAAATTTCTAATTTTTCGTCATGGGATTCGTTTTCCTGGTTTTCGAGGATTCTAAAGCCGATAGTGAGGTCAACATCAAAATCCAAAATGGTGACTGCGATTATTTTCTAATTTTTCATCATGGGAGTCGTTTTCATGGTTTTCGAGTATGCTAAAGCCGATACTGAGATCAAAATAAAAATCCAAGATGGCCGTTGCTGTAATTTTCAAACGTTTCATCATGGGTTTCGTTTTCATGGTTTTCGGGGATGCTAAAGCCGTTAGTGGGGTTAAAATCAAAATCAAAAATGGTGACTGCAAAAATTAACAATTTTTGCCATCATGAGTATCGTTTTTCGATGGTGCTAAAGTACATAATACTCACATCATTTTTAAGTTTTAGTTAATTGTACAAGTTCATTCAAACAACAATAATAGATTTTCCTAGGCTTTCTCTGGACTTTTACTACATTTAAAAGCTTAATCAGGTGGAAACCTTTCGGGTTCTTTTGGGCTTTATTTGGCATTTCACTAGACTTTGTAAAGTGAAAGACTATAAGGTTATGTTTGATGTTTGACATTTTTACTAATGGGTTTTAAAAGTGAAACATCTACCAAGGACAAAGCACGCGAGGTGCTTGCACCTCGCGCAACACGCAAATACTAGTTTATATTATATAAAACTACAAAGCCACTCACTCACTCACTGACTGATTGACATGTCGTTTCTCGGAATGGGTGGGAGATGGGTCAGGGGTATGTTTTGCAATTATGTGTAGCAACACCAAATGAGTAGAGGAAAATTATAGAGGAGGTTCAAATCCAAGATGGCGGCCGGGTCCATTTCCGGTTTCGGTGAGGAAAAGACTTGGACCGATTTCGACTCGTAGGTCCTATAGGAGATTGGGAATGATTAAAAAAAAAGGACAAAAAAAAAAAAAAAACAAGATGGCGGCTGCGCCAGGACGTTTTGAAATTTTCGACTTTTCTCACTCGAATTTGACGAATTGTTTCGTTCTACCGATTTACAAACTCGCCAACTTTGACGTTGACGAATTGCAGGTAATATCCATGGCAATCTAGAAAAATTATGACATTTTGAAAATCCAAGATGGCGGACGATGTAGCGGCCATTTTGTGAACCGTTGGAATTTTCGACTTTTTTCAAATCGATTTTTCGGGTAGTCGGCAACATCCGACGGGTTCGAGTAGTAGGGAGCGGTCGTGTGTTTTGTCGAGGAGTGTTGCATGCAGCAAAAATTTTTCCCATTTCTAGGGTGTTTTTCCCGATTTTCCCCAAAAACATGAAAAGTAGAAATATTGACATTTTGAATGGAGACTTTGACTAGCCGGTATTATTGAGGTCCCCCAAATGACATTTGACCATTTTGGTTCGTTTTAATTGGCAACCCCGAGAGCCATTGAATATTTTCATTTTTGGGACTTTTTGACTTTGGCGAGTTCTTTTGTTCTACCAAACTCAAAAGTTGGCCACACCGAGTTCACCGGTCGGTGGCCTATATCCTTGAGATTTCAGGAAAATTATGACTTTTCAAAAAAACAAGATGGCGGACAGTGCAGCGGCCATCTTGTAAAAACAACGAAAAATCCCAATTTTCGACGCGATAAATGGGACAGCTGGCATCCCCCGACTGGATTGTGTTGTATGAACCGGTCGTTTGTTTTAACAAGGAGTGTTTCCTGGTGCAAAAATTTTCCCCATTTCTGGGGTATATTTCCCGATTTTCCCCAAAAGCATGAAAAGTAGAAATAACGACAATTCAATAGGAGACTTTGACTTGCCGGTAACATTGGGGTCCCCCAAATGACATTTGACCATTTTCATCACTTTCAGCTGGCAACCCCGGGAGCCATTGGGGCTTGAATTTTCGGGTCAGACCCGACTTTGGCGAGTTCTTTTGTTCTACCAAACTCAAAAGTTGGCAACACCGAGTTGACCGGTCGGTGGCCTATATCCTTGAGATTTCAGGAAAATTATGACTTTTCAAAAAAACAAAATGGCGGACAGTGTGGCGGCCATCTTGTAAAAATGACGAAAAAACACAATTTTCGACGCGATAAATGGGACAGCTGGCATCCCCCGACTGGATTGTGTTGTATGAACAGGTCGTGTGTTTCAGCAAGGAGTGTTGCCTGGTGCAAAAATTTTCTCCATTTCTAGGGTATTTTTCCCGATTTGCCCCAAAAACATAAAAAGTAGAAATAACGACATTTTGAATGGAGACTTTGACTAGCCGGCAACATTGGGGTCCCTCAAATGACATTTGACCATTTTCATCACTTTCAGCTGGCAACCCCGAGAACCATTGGGACTTGAATTTTCGGGTAAGACTAGACTTTGGCGAGTTCTTTTGTTCTACCAAACTCAAAAGTTGGCAACACCAAGTATACCGGTCGGTGGCCTATATCCTTGAAATTTCAGGAAAATTATGACTTTTCAAAAAAACAAGATGGCGGACAGTGTGGCGGCCATCTTGTAAAAACGACGAATAATCCCAATTTTCGACGCGATAAATGGAACAGCTGGCATCCCCCGACTGGATTGTGTTGTATGAACCGGAAGTGTGTTTCGTCAAGGAGTGTTGCCTGGTGCAATTTTTTTTCCCATTTCTAGGGTATTTTTCCCGATTTTCCCCAAAAACATGAAAAGTAGAAATAACGACATTTCGGAAGGAGACTTTGACTAGCCGGCAACATTGGGGTCCCCCAAATGACATTTGACCATTTTCATCACTTTCAGCTGGCAACCCCGAGAGCCATTGGGGCTTGAATTTTCGGGTAAGAGCCGATTTTGGCGAGTTCTTTTGTTCTACCAAAGTCAACGTACAGCCACCGTTTTTTTACTGACAGGTAACTTGTATCCTGGTTACTTTAGAAAAATTCTGACATTTCAGAAATTCAAGATGGCGGCCGAGCCATTTCCGGTTTCTCGATTACCACTGACTGACATAATGTTCTCCCAGATGGTGGAGGGGGAAGGGGGTATATTTTGATAGATTCGTAAACAAGTAACTCTCGCGAATAGGGGAAAAATGCCAGACCCCTCCTTTTCACCCCCTTCTCCCCCCTTCCTTATAGTATCTCGGAAACGAAGAGACCAGTGTTCTGTTTTAATACGGATTCGTATAGAGGAGGCTTGGAAAAGTAAAAACCGTTTTTAAAAATTGCCCCCCTTGCCCCCTACTCCACCCCCTTCAGGCGGATCTCGGAAGTTAAGAGACTTTAAACATTTTTTTTTTCAGATTCGTAAAAAGGGGCCCAGAGTTGGTCAAAATCATTTTTCAGAACTCCCCCTTCTCCCCCCCTTCAAACCTCCCCCCACCGTATCTCGGAATCTAGGACACGCAGCAGCTTTTTGTTTTTGAGGGGCGTTGAAATTTGTATACCCTCCCCTCCCCAACCTCCCCTAAAATGGAAAGGGCTGTAACTTCGTAACGGTTAAAGATAGCCATAATGTGTTTGGACAAATATTATAGTAGGCGTCGAAACCTGTCCGGTGGTGGTAGAGATATGGCTGAGCGGAGCGAACCTACGAGACCGAGTTGGGCGAAGGGGGGAGGTGGCGAGCGAAGCGAGCCGGCGACCTCCGTAGCGTAACGAAGGTTGAGTGGGTGAAGCGTAACTCAGGGCCGACGACAAGTAAACTTTAGGGTAACGTTTTTATAGTGGGTAAAGGGCTAAGTTTTTGAAAAAGGTTTTAGATTGTATTAGGGGTTCTTTAAGGGGTTTCAAAATCTTAAAAGTCCATTGGGCTTGAATTTTCGGGTCAGACCCGACTTTGGCGAGTTCTTTTATTCTACCAAAGTCAACGTTCAGCCGCCGTTTTTATACTGACAGGTAGCTTGTATCCTGGATACTTTAGAAAAATTGTGACATTTCAGAAATTCAAGATGGCGGACGTGCCATTTCCGGTTTTCGAAACCTTGTCCTGGGGTCGTTCAAGCGGTCCATCCCACTGCGGCGGGATATGAGTTTGTGTCGAATTTTAGGTGTTTAGGTCTTTGAAGAATACGTATTTACTTGACTGACGGCTGTGATTCAAAATGGCGGCCACGTTACTTCCGGTTTCCCAAAAATTTACCGATTGAGGTCGTACAAACGATTCATCCGACTGACGTGTATGAGTTTGTTTCGAATTTTAGGATATTTTAGGGGCTTGAAGGGTTTTCACTGGATTAAGAGGCGCCAAACCCCACCTTTTCCCCCCTCCCTTTCGTATCTCGGAAACTAAGACCTGTGTTGTGTTTTTTTACGGATGTATATAGAGGAAGCTCGGAAAAGTAAAAAACATTTTTCAGAACTGCCCCCTTGCCCCCCTCCCCCCCTCGATATCGTATCTCAGAAATTAAGAGACCTTTGTTCGTGTGTCTCGTCAAGGAGTGTTGCCTGGTGCAAAAATTTTCTCCATTTCTAGGGTATTTCTCCCGATTTTCCCCAAAAACATGAAGAGTAGAAATAACGACATTTTGAATGGAGACTTTGACTAGCCGGCAACATTGAGGTCCCCCAAATGACATTTGACCATTTTCATCACTTTCAACTGGCAACCCCGAGAGCCATTGGGACTTGAATTTTCGGGTCAGACCCGACTTTGGCGAGTTCTTTTGTTCTACCAAACTCAAGAATTGGCAACACCAAGTACACCGGTCGATGGCCTATATCCTTGAGATTTCAGGAAAATTATGACTTTAAAAAAAAAACAAGATGGCGGACAGTGTGGCGGCCATCTTGTAAGAACGACGAAAAATCGCAATTTTCGACGCGATAAATGGGACAGCTGGCATCCCCCGACTGGATTGTGTTGTATGAACCGGTCGTGTGTTTTGTCGAGGAGTGTTGCCTGGTGCAAAAATTTTCCCCATTTCTAGGGTATTTTTCCCGATTTTCCCCAAAAACATGAAAAGTAGAAATAACAACAATTCAATAGAAAACTTTAACTAGCCGGCAACATTGGGGTCCCCCAAATGACATTTGACTATTTTCATCACTTTCAGCTGGCAACCCCGAGAGCCATTAGGGCTTGAATTTTTGGGTCAGACCCGACTTTGGCGAGTTCTTTTGTTCTACCAAACTCAAAAGTTGGTAACACCAAGTACACCGGTCGGTGGCCTATATCCTTGAGATTTCAGGAAAATTATGACTTTTCAAAAAAACAAAATGGCGGACAGTGTGGCGGCCATCTTGTAAAAACGACGAAAAATTATAATTTTCGACGCGATAAATGGGACAGCTGGCATCCCCCGACTGGATTGTGTTGTATGAACTGGTTGTGTGTTTTGTCAAGGAGTGTTGCCTGGTGCAAAAAAAAATCCCCATTCTTAGAGTATTTTCCCAGATTTTCCCCAAAATCATGAAAAGTAGAAATAACGACATTTTGAATGAAGACTTTGACTAGCCGGCAACATTGGGGTCTCCCAAATGACATTTGACCATTTTCATCACTTTCACCTGGCAACACCGAGAGCCATTGGGGCTTGAATTTTCGGGTAAGACCTGACTTTGGCGAGTTCTTTTGTTCTACCAATGTCAACGTACAGCCACCGTTTTTTTACTGACAGGTAGCTTGTATCCTGGTTACTTTAGAAAAATTATGACATTTCAGAAAATCAAGATGGCGGACTTACCATTTCCGGTTTCTCGATTACTACTGACTGACATAATTGTTCTCCCAGATGGTGGAGGGGGGAGGGGGTATATTTTGATAGATTCGTAAACAAGTAACTCTCGCAAATAGGGGAAAAATTCCAGACCCCTCCTTTTCACCCCCTTCCCCCCCTTCCCTATAGTATCTCGGAAACGAAGAGACCAGTGTTCTGTTTTAATACGGATTCGTATAGAAGACGCTTGGAAAAGTAAAAACCTATTTTAAAAATTGCCCCCCTTGCCCCCTACTCCACCCCCTTCAGGCGGATCTCGGAAGTTAAGAGACTTTGAACATTTTTTTTTTCAGATTCGTAAAAAGGGGCCCAGAGTTGGTCAAAATCATTTTTCAGAACTCCCCCCTCTCCCCCCCTTCACCCCTACCGCCATTTTATCTCGAAAAGCAGGACACGTAGCAGCTTTTTGATTTTTACTACTGTTCTTTATTATTAAGGGGCGTTGAAATTTGTATACCCTGCCCTCTCCAACCTCCCCTAAAATTGAAAGGGCTGTAACTTGGTATCGGTTAAAAATAGCCATAATGTGTTTGAACAAATACTGTATTAGGCGTCGGAACCTGTCCGGTGGTGTTAGGGATATGGCTGAGCGGAGTGAACCTGCGGGACCGAGTGGGGCGAAGGGGGGAGGTGGCGAGCGAAGCGAGCCGGCGACCTCCGTAGCGTAACGAAGGTTGAGTGGGTGAAGCGTAGCTCAGGGGCGACGACAAGTAAACTTTAGGGTAACGTTTTTATAGTGGGTAAAGATTGAATTAGGGGTTCATAAGGGGTTTCAAAATCTTTAAAGTCAATTGGGCTTGAATTTTCAGGTCAGACCCGACTTTGGCGAGTTCTTTTATTCTACCAAAGTCAACGTACAGCCACCGTTTTTATACTGACAGGTAGCTTGTATCCTGGTTACTTTAGAAAAATTGTGACATTTCAGGAAATCAAGATGGCGGCCTTGCCATTTCCGGCTTCTCGATTACCACTGACTGACATAATTGTTCTCCCAGATGGTGGAGGGGGAAGGGGGTATATTTTGATAGATTCGTAAACAAGTTACTCTCGCAAGTAGGGGAAAACTGCCAAACCCCTCCTTTTTACCCCTCTTCCCCCCCTTCTCTATCGTATCTCGGAAACTAAAAGACCAGTGTTCTGTTTTGATACGGATTCGTATAGAGGACGCTTGAAAAAGTAAAAACAGTTTTTCAAAATTGCCCCCTTGTCCTATACTCCACCCCCTTCAGGCGGATCTCGGAAGTAAAGAGACTCTGAACATTTTTTTTTTAGACTCGTAAAAAGAGGCCGAGAGTAGGTCAAAATCATTTTTCAAACATCCCCCTTTCCCCCCCCCCTCGTATCTCGGAAACTAGGACACGTAGCAGCTTTTTGGTTTTACTACTATTCTTTATTATTGAAGGTCGTTGAAATTTGTGTACCCTCCCCTCCCCTCCCCAACCTCCCCTAAAATTGAAAGGGCTGTAACTTCGTAACGGTTAAAGATAGCCATAACGTGTTTGAACAAATATTATAGTTGGCGTCGAAACCTTTCCGGTGGTGGTAGGGATATGGCTGAGCGGAGAGAACCTGCGAGACCGAGTGGGGCGATGGGGGCATGTGGCGAGCGAAGCGAGCCGGCGACCTCTGTAGCGTAACGTAGGTTGAGTGGGTGAAGCGTAACTCATGGGCGACGACAAGTAAACTTTAGTGTAACGTTTTTATAGTGGGTAAAGGGCTAAGTTTTTAAAAAAGGTTTTAGATTGAATTAGGGGTTCTTAAGGGGTTTCAAAATCTTAAAAGTCCATTGGGCTTGAATTTTCGGGTTAGACCCGACTTTGGCGAGTTCTTTTGTTTTACCAAAGTCAACGTCCAGCCACCGTTTTTATACTGACAGGTAGCTTGTATCATGTATACTTTAGAAAAATTGTGATATATCAGAATTTCAAGATGGCGGCCGTCCCATTTCCGATTTCCGAATCCTTGTCCTGGGGTCCTTCAAGCGGTCCATCCCACTGCGGCGGGATATGAGTTTGTGTCGAATTTTGGGTTCTTAGGTCTTTGAAGAATAATTATTTACTTGACTGACGGCTGTGATTCAAAATGGCGGACCCAATACTTCCGGTTTCCCAAAAATCTACCGATTGAGGTCGTTAAAACGATTCATCCGACTGAGGTGTATGAGTTTGTTTCGAATTTTAGGATATTTTAGGGGCTTGAAGGGTTTTTCACTGGATTAAGAGGCGCAAAACCCAAACCGAACCACCTTTTTCCCCCCTCCCTATCATATCTCGGAATCTAAGAGATCCGTGTTATGTTTTTTTATGATGTATATAGAGAAAGCTCGGAAAAGTGAAAAACATTTTTCAGAATTGCCCCATTGCCCCCCTCCCCCCCCTCGATATCGTATCTCAGAAATTAAGAGACCCGTGTTCTGTTTTTTTACGGATTCGTATAGAGAAGGCTCGGAAAACTAAAAACCTTTTTTCAAAATTGCCCCCCTTCTCCCCCCTTTAGGCGACGGATCTCGAAAGTTAAGAGACTGAACATTTTTTTTCAGATTCATAAAAAGGGGCCCAGAGTCTAAATAATTTTTAAAAACTCCCCCCTTCAACCCTCTCCCCATCGTGTCTCGGAAACTAGGACACGTAGCAGCTTCTTGATTTTTACTATTATTCTTTATTATTGAGGGCCGTTGAAATTTGTATACCCTCCCCTCCCAACCTACCCTAAAATTAAAATAGCTGTAACTGCGGAACTGTTAGAGATTATGTGTTTGAACAAATATTATAGTAGGCGTCGAATCCTGTCCGGTGGTAGTAGAGATAAGGCTGAGTGCAGCAAAGTGGGGAATTGGCGAGCGAACCGAGCCGGCGAGTTTTTTTTTTTAAAGAAAGTAATTAAATGTTTAGCAATTATAAAATTTGGTGAGCCACAAAAAAACAGCATTTAAATAATTTGGTCGACATACAAAGATTTCGTTTACAATTAAAAAATCAGACAGCAATCCTTGTTCCACAAATAATTTTACAATAACATGAGTTTGCATAATAAACATTCAGTCCGCAAAAAAACTATTTGATCAGCAAGATTTCATGATTGATCAGCAGAGAAAACATGTCTATAAGCAGTATATTTGATTGGTTTGCATATATAAAACATGGTGACCAAAATAACTAATTGGTCCCAAAAGTCCGATTTTGGGACATGAGGAGCGTAGGCCGAAGGCCGGCGGAGCCCCGACGACATGGCTGACGGGAGATAGGGCGGCAGCTTTTTTTTATTTACGCCCGATCCGATCATCTGTTCAGCGTAATTTCTATTTTTAGACAAGTAAATTATTTTTGCTACTTTTATATGCAGCTCAAACTGAATTTTTTTGCTTACCCTCTGAGTGCTTACTAAAATTTTATTAAACAGGAGCAGCTCATTGCAGCTTATATAATTAATATGCTGTACAAAAATAATAACAGCCATCCAGAATGAATTAGATTGGTGATTGATTTTGGAATGTTTGCTGGCCATGAGTTGCTGATCAATTAGCTATTTCTGCTCGCAGATTATATTTTTCTGCTCACAAAAATACGAATACTATGCTAACCATTTAAATAAGACCCTTTTCATAATGGGAACAGGTTAGTTTTTAAATAAGGTTTTAGATTGTTTTAGGGGTTTCAAAATCTCTAAAGTGCTCAAATGGATTTTAAAATTATTTATTTTATTTTATTGTGATTTTCACAAACAAAGTCAATAATAGGTCAACATCAAAGTTTTTAACTAGAGTGTACGCGCTCCTCCTTTGTTTTTTATTTATTTTCGACATGGGTGTCATTTTCATGGTTTTCGTGGTCGCTGATTACAGAACTGGGGTCAAAATCAAAATCCAAGATGGCGGCTGTGATAATTTGCAAATTTTTCATCATGGGAATCGTTTTCATGGTTTTCGAGGATGCCAACGCCGATAGTGAGGTCGAAATCAAAATCAAAGATGGCAGCTGCGATAATTTTCTAATTTTTCATCATGCGAGTCATTGTCTTGGTTTTCGAGGATGCTAAAGCCGATAGTGAGGTCAAAATCAAAATCCAAGATAGCGGCTGCGATTATTTTTAATTTTTCGTCATGGGAGTCGTTTTCATGTTTTTCGGGGATGCTAAAGCCGATAGTGAGAGTAAAATCAAAATCCAAGATGGCGGCTGCGATTATTTATAAGTTTTCATCATGGAAGTCGTTTTCATGGTTTTCTGGGATGCTAAAGCCGAAATTGAGGTTAAAATCAAAATCCAAGATGGCGACGGCAAAAATTTTCTAATTATTTGTCATGGGAGTCGTTTTCATGGTTTTCGAGGTTTCTAAAGCCGATAGTGAGGTCAACATCAAAATCCAAGATGGCGGCTACAATAATTTTCTAATTTTTCATCATGGGAGTCGTTTTCATGGTTTTCGGGGATGCTAAAGCCGTTAGTGAGGTTAAAATCAAAATCCAAGACGGTGACTGCAAAAATTAACGATTTTTTTCATCATGAGTATCGTTTTTCGATGGTGCTAAAGTACATAATACTCACATCATTTTTAAGTTTTAGAGTTCATTCAAACAACAATAATAGGTTTTCCTAGGCTTTCTCTGGACTTTTGCTACATTTAAAAGCTTAATCAAGTGGAAACCTTTCGGGTTCTTTTGGGCTTTATTTGGCATTTCACTAGACTTTGAAAGTGAAAGACTATAAGGTTATGTTTGACATTTTTACTAATGGGTTTTAAAAGTGAAACATCTACCAAGGACAAAGCACGCGAGGTGCTTGCACCTCGCGCAACACGCAAATACTAGTTTCCAGTATAAAATGGCCTCGCTTTGTAAAGATTTCTTATACAATGAGAGATCCCATAAACTGGTTTTGCATAGCTTGATTGGTCGCCGTGCGTACTAATCTGTTAAGTAAAGTCAGGGAAATTAATCTTTAAGTAAATTGACACCCTTTAACATTACAACAATATATATGCAGTAATATTGCCATTTTAGATAACTGTCAAAAAATGGCAGTTGTGATTTGAATATATGGACAATTTAAGTTGGGAGTAAATTTGCTTCCCTGACGGTATATACGTGGGTTTCCAATTTCGGGACTTGGGCAAGGTTCCGTTTGGGATACTGACACATTGTTGATACGAAATACCTAGTTTATATTATATAAAACTACAAAGCCACTCACTCACTCACTGACTGATTGACATGTCGTTTCTCGGAATGGGTGGGAGATGGGTCAGGGGTATGTTTTGCAATTATGTGTAGCAACACCAAGTGAGTAGAGGAAAATTATAGAGGAGATTCAAATCCAAGATGGCGGCCGGGTCCACTTCCGGTTTCGGTGGGGAAAAGACTTGGACGAATTTCGACTAGCAGGTCCTATAGTAGATGTAGAATGATTTCAAAAAAAAGTAAAAAAAAAAAAAAAAACAAGATGGCGGCTGCGCCAAGACGTTTTGAAATTTTCGACTTTTCTCACTCGACTTTGACGAATTGGTTCGTTCTACCGAATTCCAAAGTCGCCAATTTCGACGTTGACGAATTGTAGGTAATATCCATGGCAATCTAGAAAAATTATGACATTTTGAAAATCCAAGATGGCGGACGATGTAGCGGCCATTTTGTGAACCGTTGGAATTTTCGACTTTTTTCAAAACGATTTTTCGGGTAGTCGGCAACATCCGATGGGTTCGAGTTGTACCGAGCGGTTGTGTGTTTTGTCAAGGAGTGTTGCCTGGTGCAAAAAGAAATCCCATTTATAGGGCATTTTTCCCGATTTTCCCCAAAAACATGAAAAGTAGAAATAACGACATTTTGAATGGAGACTTTGACTAGCCGGTAACATTGAGGTCCCCCAAATGACATTTGATCATTTTGGTTCGTTTTAATTGGCAACCCCGAGAGCCATTGAATATTTTAATTTTTGGGACTTTTTGACTTTGGCGAGTTCTTTTGTTCTACCAAACTCAAACGTTGGCAACACCAAGTACACCGGTCGGTGGCCTATATCCTTGAGATTTCAGGAAAATTATGACATTTCAAAAAAACAAAACGGCGGACAGTGTGGCGGCCATCTTGTAAAAACGACGAAAAATCCCAATTTTCGACGCGATAAATGGGACAGCTGGCATCCCCCGACTGGATTGTGTTGTATGAACCGGTCGTGTGTTTTAACAAGGAGTGTTGCCTGGTGCAAAAAATTTCCCCATTTCTGGGGTATATTTCCCGATTTTCCCCAAAAACATGAAAAGTAGAAATAACGATATTTCGAAAAGAGACTTTGACTACCCGGCAACCTTGGGGTCCCCCGAATGACATTTGACCATTTTCATCACTTTCACCTGGCAACCCCGAGAGCCATTGGGGCTTGAATTTTCGGGTCAGACCCGACTTTGGCGAGTTCTTTTGTTCTACCAAACTCAAGAGTTGGCGACACCAAGTACACCGGTTGGTGGCTTATATCCTTGAAATTTCAGGAAAATTATGACTTTTCAAAAAAACAAGATGGCGGACAGTGTGGCGGCCATCTTGTAAAAACGACGAAAAATTCCAATTTTCGACGCGATAAATGGGACAGCTGGCATCCCCCGACTGGATTGTGTTGTATGAACCGGTCGTGTCTTTTGTCGAGGAGTGTTGCCTGGTGAAAAAAAATTCCCCATTTCTAGGTTATTTTTCCCGATTTTCCCCAAAAACATGAAAAGTAGAAATAACGACATTTCGGAAGGAGACTTTGACTAGCCGGCAACATTGGGGTCCCCCAAATGACATTTGACCATTTTCATCACTTTCAGCTGGCAACCCCGAGAGCCATTGGGGCTTGAATTTTAGGGTAAGACCCAACTTTGGCGAGTTCTTTTGTTCTACCAAAGTCAACGTACAGCCACCGTTTTTTCACTGACAGGTAACTTGTATCCTGGTTACTTTAGGAAAATTCTGACATTTTATAAATTCAAGATGGCGGCCGTGCCATTTCCGGTTTCTCGATTACCACTGACTGACGTAATGTTCTCCCAGATGGTGGAGGGGGAAGGGGGTATATTTTGATAGATTCGTAAACAAGTAACTCTCGCGAATAGGGGAAAAATGCCAGACCCCTCCTTTTCAGCCCCTTCCCCCCCCTCCTTCCCTATAGTATCTCGGAAAGAAAGAGACCAGTGTTCTGTTTTTATACGGATTCGTATAGAGGACGCTTGGAATAGTAAAAACCGTTTTTAAAAATTGCCGCTCTTGCCCCCTACTCCACCCCCTTCAGGCGGATCTCGGAAGTTAAGAGACGTTGAACATTTTTTTTTTCAGATTCGTAAAAAGGGGCCCAGAGTTGGTCAAAATCATTTTTCAGAACTCCCCCTTCTCCCCCCCGCAAACCTCCCCCCACCGTATCTCGGAAACTAGGACACGTAGCAGCTTTTTGATTTCTTAATACTTTTTATTTTTGAGGCGTTGTAATTTGTATACCCTCCCCAACCTCCCCTAAAATTGAAAGGGCTGTAACTTCGTAACGGTTAAAGATAGCCATAATGTGTTTGGACAAATATTATAGTAGGCGTCGAAACCTGTCCGGTGGTGGTAGGGATATGGCTCGGCGGAGCGAAACTACGAGACCGAGTGGGGCGAAGTGGGGAGGTGGCGAGCGAAGCGAGCCGGCGACCTCCGTAGCGTTACGAAGGTTGAGTGGGTGAAGCGTAACTCAGGGGCGACGACAAGTAAACTTTAGGGTAACGTTTTTATAGTGGGTAAAGGGCTACGTTTTTGAAAAACGTTTTAGATTAATTAGGGGTTCTTAAGGGGTTTCAAAATCTTAAAAGTCCATTGGGCATGAATTTTCGGGTCGACCCGACTTTGGCGAGTTCTTTTATTCTACCAAAGTAAACATACAGCCGCCGTTTTTATACTGACAGGTAGCTTGTATCCTGGTTACTTTAGGAAAATTGTGACATTTCAGAAATTCAAGATGGCGGCCGTGCCATGGGGCTTGAATTTTCGGGTAAGAGCCGACTTTGGCGAGTTCTTTTGTTCTACCAAAGTCAACGTACAGCCACCGTTTTTTTACTGACAGGTAACTTGTATCCTGGTTACTTTAGAAAAATTCTGACATTTCAGAAATTCAAGATGGCGGCCGAGCCATTTCCGGTTTCTCGATTACCACTGACGGACATAATGTTCTCCCAGATGGTGGAGGGGGAAGGGGGTATATTTTGATAGATTCGTAAACAAGTAACTCTCGCAAATAGGGGAAACATGCCAGACCCCTCCTTCTCACCCCCTTCCCCCCCCCTTCCCTATAGTATCTCGGAAACGAAGAGACCAGTGTTCTGTTTTAATACGGATTCGTATAGAGGACGCCTGGAAAAGTAAAAACCGTTTTTAAAAATTGCCCCCCTTGCCCCCTACTCCACCCCCTTCAGGCGGATCTCGGAAGTTAAGAGACTTTGAACATTTCTTTTTTTAGATTCGTAAAAAGGGGCCCAGAGTTGGTCAAAATCATTTTTCGGAACTCCCCCTTCTCCCCCCCTCAAACCTCCCCCCACCGTAACTCGGAAACTAGGACACGTAGCAGCTTTTTGATTTTTTTAATACTTTTTATTTTTGAGGGGCGTTGAAATTTGTATACCCTCCCCTCCCCAACTTCCCCTAAAATTGAAAGGGCTGTAACTTCGTAACGGTTAAAGGTAGCCATAATGTGTTTGGACAAATATTATAGTAGGCGTCGAAACCTGTCCGATGGTGGTAGGGATATAGCTGAGCGGAGCGAACCTACGAGACCGAGTGGGGCGAAGGGGGGAGGTGGCGAGCGAAGCGAGCCGGCGACCTCCGTAGCGTAACGAAGGTTGAGTGGGTGAAGCGTAACTCAGGGGCGACGACAAGTAAACTTTAGGGTAACGTTTTTATACTGGGTAAAGGGCTAAGTTTTTGAAAAAGGTTTTAGATTGAATTAGGGGTTCTTAAGGGGTTTCAAAATCTTAAAAGTCCATTGGGCTTGAATTTTCGGGTCAGACCCGACTTTGGCGAATTCTTTTATTCTACCAAAGTCAACGTACAGCCGCCGTTTTTATACTGACAGGTAGCTTGTATCCTGGTTACTTTAGAAAAATTGTGACTTTTCAGAATTTCAAGATGGCGGACTTGCCATTTCCGGTTTCCGAATCCTTGTCCTGGGGTCGTTCAAACGGTCCATCCCACTGCGGCGGGATATGAGTTTGTGTCGAATTTTAGGTGTTTAGGTCTTTGAAGAATAATTATTTACTTGACTTGATTCAAAATGGCGGCCACGTTACTTCCGGTTTCCCGAAAATTTACCGATTGAGGTCGTACAAACGATTCATCCGAATGAGGTGTATGAGTTTGTTTCGAATTTTAGGATACTTTAGGGGCTTCAAGGGTTTTTCAATGGATTAAGAGGCGCCAAACCTCACCTTTTCCCCCCTCCCTATCGTATCTCGGAAACTAAGAGACCTGTGTTGTGCTTTTTACGGATGTATATAGAGGAAGGTCGGAAAAGTTAAAAACATTTTTCAGAACTGCCCCCCTTGCCCCCCTCCCCCCCTCGATATCGTGTCTCAGAAATTAAGAGACTTGTGTTCTGTTTTTTTACGGATTCATATCGAAGAGGCTCGGAAAAGTAAAAACCATTTTTCAAAATTGCCCCCCTTCTCACCCCTTTAGGCGGCGGATCTCGAAAGTTAAGAGACTGAACATTTTTTTCAGATTCATAAAAATGGCAGAGTTGGTCAAAAACATTTTTAAAAACTCAGCAGCTTTTTGATTTTTTAACTATTTTTATTTTAGAGGGGCGTTGAAATTTGTATACCCTCCCCTCCCCTCCCCAACCTCCCCTAAAATTAAAATGGCTGTAACTTCGGAACTGTTAGAGATAGCCATTATGTGTTTGAACAAATATTATAGTAGACGTCGAATCCTGTCCGATGGTAGTAGAGATAAGGCTGCGTGCAGCAAAGGGGGACGATGTACTGAAATACAGCTGGTGATGGAAATATCATCACTAGATTGATTTAAAAAATCATTTCTGTGTTTGTTATTAGTTGACTAATTTATAATAGAAGTACTTAAATTAAATGTTTAGCAGTTATAACATTTGGTGAGCCACAAAAAACAGCATTTAAATAATTTGGTCGACATACAAAGATGTCGTTTACAATTAAAAAATCAGAAAGCAATCCTTGTTACACAAATAATTATACAATAACATGAGTTTGCATAATAAACATTCAGTCCGCAAAAAAACTATTTGATCAGCAAGACTTCACGATTGATCAGCAGAGAAAACATGTCTATAAGCAGTGTATTTGATTGGTATGCATGTATAAAACATGGTGAGAAAAATAACTAATTGGTCCCAAAAGTCCGATTTTGGGACATGAGGAGCGTAGGCCGAAGGCCGGCGGAGCTCCGACGACATGGCTGACGGGAGATAGGGCGGCAGCTTTTTTTTTATTTACGCCCGATCCGATCCTTTCAGCGTAATTTCTATTTTTAGACAAGTAAATTATTTTTGCTACTTTTATATGCAGCTCAAAATGAATTTTTTGCTTACCCTCTGAGTGCTTACTAAAATTTTATTAAACAGGAGCAGCTCATTGCAGCTTATATAATTAATATGCTGTACTAAAATAATAACAGCCATCCAGAATGAATTAGATTGGTGATTGATTTTGGAATGTTTGCTGGCCATGAGTTGCTGATCAATTAGCTATTTCTGATCGCAGATTATATTTTTCTGCTCACAAAAATACGAATACTATGCTAACCATTTAAATAATACCCTTTTCATTATGGGAACAGGTTAGTTTTTAAATAAGGTTTTAGATTGTTTTAGGGGTTCTTAATGGGTTTCAAAATCTTTAAAGTGCTCAAATGGATTTTATTTTTTTTTATTTTTTATTCTTAAGTTTTTAACTAGAGTGTACGCGCTCCTCCTTTGTTTTTTTATTAATTTTCGACATGGGTGTCATTTTCATGGTTTTCGTGGTCGCTGATTACAGAACTGTGGTCAAAATCAAAATCCAAGATGGCGGCTGTGATAATTTTCAAATTTTTCATCATGGGAGTCCTTTTCATGGTTTTCGAGGATGCCAAAGCCGATAGTGAGGTCGAAATCAAAATCCAAGATGGCGGCTGCGATAATTTTCTAATTTTTCATCATGCGAGTCGTTGTCATGGTTTTCGAGGATGCTAAAGCCGATAGTTAGGTCAAAATCAAAATCCAAGATGGCGGCTGCGATTATTTTCTAATTTTTCGTCATGGGAGTCGTTTTCATGTTTTTCGGGGATGCTAAAGCCGATAGTGAGAGTAAAATCAAAATCCAAGATGGCGGCTGCGATTATTTATAAGTTTTCATCATGGAAGTCGTTTTCATGGTTTTCTGGGATGCTAAAGTCGATATTGAGGTTAAAATCAAAATCCAAGATGGCGACGGCAAAATTTTTCTAATTTTTCGTCATGGCAGTCGTTTTCATGGTTTTCGAGGATGCTAAAGCCGATAGTGAGGTCAAAGTAAAAATCGAAGATGGCGACTGCAAACATTTTCGATTTTATTCATCATGATGACTATCGTTTTTCGATGGTGCTAAAGTAAATAATACTCACATCATTTTTAAGTTTTAGTTAATTTTACAAGTTCATTCAAACAACAATAATAGGTTTTCCTAGGCTTTCTCTGGACTTTTACTACATTTAAAAGCTTAATCAAGTGGAAACCTTTCGGGTCCTTTTGGGCTTTATTTGGCATTTCACTAGACTTTGAAAAGTGATTTACTATAAGGTTATGTTTGACATTTTTACTACATCTAGGGGTTTTAAAAGTGAAACATCTACCAAGGACAAAGCACGCGAGGTGCTTGCACCTCGCGCAACACGCAAATACTAGTTTATATTATATAAAACTACAAAGCCACTCACTCACTCACTGATTGACATGTCGTTTCTCGGAATGGGTGAGAGATGGGTCAGGGGTATGTTTTGCAATTATGTGTAGCAACACCAAGTGAGTAGAGGAAAATTATAGAGGAGATTCAAATCCAAGATGGCGGCCGGGTCCATTTCCGGTTTCGGTGGGGAAAAGACTTGGACGGGTTTCGACTCGCAGGTCCTGTAGTAGATTTGGAACGATTTAAAAAAAAAGTAAAAAAAAAAAAAAAAACAAGATGGCGGCTGCGCCAAGACGTTTTGAAATTTTCGACTTTTCTCACTCGACTTTGACGAATTGTTTCGTTCTACCGATTTAAAAACTCGCCAACTTTGACGTTGACGAATTCTAGGTAATATCCATGGCAATCTAGAAAAATTATGACATTTTGAAAATCCAAGATGGCGGACGATGTAGCGGCCATTTTGTGAACCGTTGGAATTTTCGACTTTTTTCAAAACGATTTTTCGGGTAGTCGGCAACATCCGATGGGTTCGAGTTGTACCGAGCGGTTGTGTGTTTTTTTGAGTAGTAATGCCTGGTGCAAAATTTTTCCCCATTTCTAGGGTATTTTTCCCGATTTTCCCCAAAAACATGAAAAGTAGAAATAACGACATTTTGAATGGAGACTTTGACTAGCCGGCAACATTGGGGTGCCTCAAATGACATTTGACCATTTTCATCACTTTCAGCTGGCAACCCCGAGAGCCATTGAATATTTTAATTTTTGGGACTTTTTGACTTTGGCGAGTTCTTTTGTTCTACCAAACTCACAAGTTGGCAACACCGAGTTCACCGGTCGGTGGCCTATATCCTTGAGATTTCAGGAAAATTATGACATTTCAAAAAAACAAGATGGCGGACAGTGCAGCGGCCATCTTGCAAAAACGACGAAAAATCCCAATTTTCGACGCGATAAATGGGACAGCTGGCATCCCCCGACTGGATTGTGTTGTATGAACCGGTCGTGTGTTTTGTCGAGGAGTGTTGCCTGGTGCAAAAATTTTCCCCATTTCTAGGGTATTTTTCCCGATTTTCCCCAAAAACATGAAAAGTAGAAATAACAACAATTCAATAGAAAACTTTAACTAGCCGGCAACATTGGGGTCCCCCAAATGACATTTGACTATTTTCATCACTTTCAGCTGGCAACCCCGAGAGCCATTAGGGCTTGAATTTTTGGGTCAGACCCGACTTTGGCGAGTTCTTTTGTTCTACCAAACTCAAAAGTTGGTAACACCAAGTACACCGGTCGGTGGCCTATATCCTTGAGATTTCAGGAAAATTATGACTTTTCAAAAAAACAAAATGGCGGACAGTGTGGCGGCCATCTTGTAAAAACGACGAAAAATTATAATTTTCGACGCGATAAATGGGACAGCTGGCATCCCCCGACTGGATTGTGTTGTATGAACTGGTTGTGTGTTTTGTCGAGGAGTGTTGCCTGGTGCAAAAAAAAATCCCCATTCTTAGAGTATTTTCCTAGATTTTCCCCAAAATCATGAAAAGTAGAAATAACGACATTTTGAATGAAGACTTTGACTAGCCGGCAACATTGGGGTCTCCCAAATGACATTTGACCATTTTCATCACTTTCACCTGGCAACACCGAGAGCCATTGGGGCTTGAATTTTCGGGTAAGACCTGACTTTGGCGAGTTCTTTTGTTCTACCAATGTCAACGTACAGCCACCGTTTTTTTACTGACAGGTAGCTTGTATCCTGGTTACTTTAGAAAAATTATGACATTTCAGAAAATCAAGATGGCGGACTTACCATTTCCGGTTTCTCGATTACTACTGACTGACATAATTGTTCTCCCAGATGGTGGAGGGGGGAGGGGGTATATTTTGATAGATTCGTAAACAAGTAACTCTCGCAAATAGGGGAAAAATTCCAGACCCCTCCTTTTCACCCCCTTCCCCCCCTTCCCTATAGTATCTCGGAAACGAAGAGACCAGTGTTCTGTTTTAATACGGATTCGTATAGAAGACGCTTGGAAAAGTAAAAACCTATTTTAAAAATTGCCCCCCTTGCCCCCTACTCCACCCCCTTCAGGCGGATCTCGGAAGTTAAGAGACTTTGAACATTTTTTTTTTCAGATTCGTAAAAAGGGGCCCAGAGTTGGTCAAAATCATTTTTCAGAACTCCCCCCTCTCCCCCCCTTCACCCCTACCGCCATTTTATCTCGAAAAGCAGGACACGTAGCAGCTTTTTGATTTTTACTACTGTTCTTTATTATTAAGGGGCGTTGAAATTTGTATACCCTGCCCTCTCCAACCTCCCCTAAAATTGAAAGGGCTGTAACTTGGTATCGGTTAAAAATAGCCATAATGTGTTTGAACAAATACTGTATTTGGCGTCGGAACCTGTCCGGTGGTGTTAGGGATATGGCTGAGCGGAGTGAACCTGCGGGACCGAGTGGGGCGAAGGGGGGAGGTGGCGAGCGAAGCGAGCCGGCGACCTCCGTAGCGTAACGAAGGTTGAGTGGGTGAAGCGTAGCTCAGGGGCGACGACAAGTAAACTTTAGGGTAACGTTTTTATAGTGGGTAAAGATTGAATTAGGGGTTCATAAGGGGTTTCAAAATCTTTAAATCAAAATCAAATCAAAAACGTTTATTTGTGAGAATATGGTACAAATAGATGTTGTAATATAGGTTCCAGCATATCCTGCCATAATATGGCGTACAAATATTTTTTAACAGACACTAACTATAAATATTAACCTATTAATTTATCAACTATACAGAATCAAGTGTGAAAGATATATTATTATAGATTGAGATTGTATTGTAGAAATAATTATAATTAATTATGACTATGTAGTTTGTCATGGGGTGGACTAAAGACTATTTTTATTTTAGTGTATTGGTCACTAACGACTTATCTTCTAAGTATTCTTGCACACTGTAATAGTTTTTTTCTAATAACATTCTGGGCAATACTCTTTTGAACACCGGCAATGGCAAATCTTGAATGTTATTTGGCAAATGGTTATATATAATAATTGCCATGCAGTAGGTATTTCTTTTAAATAGCATTAATTTTATTTGGGGTAATTTCAATTTGTCTTTGTGTCGTGTTCTACTATTTATTTTGAGACTGTTTTTTTCAAATAAATGATAGTTTTTTTTTACAAAAATGCTCAGTTCAAAAATATAAAGACATGGTAAAGACAGTATTTTTAGCTTTTGAAATAATGGTTTACAGCTATCTAAAAAGTGGGCTCCACACATTGCCCGGATGCATTTTTTTTGTCCTTTAAAAACTCTTTGCACGTCTACTGAGTTTCCCCAAATTATAAGACCATATCTGAGTACAGATGCTACATAAGCGTGGTAAGCAACCATTACGGTATTTAGATTAACCGTTTGTCTTATTCTTTTCAAAACATACACAAAGCGATCTATTTTTTTGAGTATATTTTCTATGTGTGGTTTCCAACTGCAATTTTTATCCACGGTTATACCTAAGAATACACAATCATTAACAATGTTTATTGGGGAATTGTTATACTGGATGTCTAGACTATCAGTGTTTATGTTGAGTGCTTGAAATTTTATTATATTTGTTTTTGTCATGTTTATTTTTAAGTTGTTTTGTTCTAGCCATTTGATTGCCTTTTCTAACGCTTTAGCAATTCGTTTTTCCAAGACTTTGTTATCGTCGCTTTTAATAATCAATGTTGTGTCATCAGCAAATAGTACACACTCCTCCTTAATTGCCTCTGGCAGGTCGTTGATGTATACTAGAAAAAAAAGTGGGGATAAAATTCCTCCTTGAGGTGTGCCGATGTTGTTATGTCTGTATTTTGATCTAAATATTTTTTGTTCATTTTGATACTTTCTTGTTATTTCTACGCATTGCATTCGATCGGTAAGAAAGCTTTTGATCCAGTCGTTGGCCTTCCCGCGGATTCCATAGTGAGAAAGTTTTGAGAGTAATATTTTATGGCAGACAAAGTCAAAGGCTTTTGTCATGTCCAGAAAGACACAGCCTATTTTTGATTTTTGGTTTAGACTTTCGGTTACTTGTTTAATTAAGGAGAAACATGCTGCAGCCGTCGAGCTCCCCTTCCTAAATCCAAACTGTTCTTTTTTGAGGATGTTACACGATGTCAAAAAGTTTTCTATTTTATTACACATAACTTTCTCAAATATTTTCGATAATATGGGGATTAAAGTGATTGGTCGATAATTACTCATATCTGACTTTAAGCCTTTCTTGTATAAAGGTTTGACAATAGACATTTTCAGTCGAATTGGGAAGACTCCTTCACTTAGGGATAAATTAATTATGTAGCTTAGAGGCGATACTAAACTCGATGCACATATTTTTAGCACTTTAGTATTTATGTCGTCATAACCAGTCGAGTTCGTATTTTTTAAACTATGAATTATTTTATACACATCTGTTTCATCTATTGGTGTTAGGAAAATGCTTTTAGGATTCTGAGGTATCGTAAAATTGGTATTCTGATTATTTTCTCGTGGCTTGTGGGTCGTATTGGTTAGGGATATGTAGTAGTCATTGAAAAGGTCACAAATATGGTTAGGGTTGTCATAAATTTCAGTATTGTAGTTTAAAGTCCATTGGGCTTGAATTTTCAGGTCAGACCCGACTTTGGCGAGTTCTTTTGTTCTACCAAAGTCAACGTACAGCCACCGTTTTTATACTGACAGGTAGCTTGTATCCTGGTTACTTTAGAAAAATTGTGACATTTCAGGAAATCAAGATGGCGGCCTTGCCATTTCCGGCTTCTCGATTACCACTGACTGACATAATTGTTCTCCCAGATGGTGGAGGGGGAAGGGGGTATATTTTGATAGATTCGTAAACAAGTTACTCTCGCAAGTAGGGGAAAACTGCCAAACCCCTCCTTTTTACCCCTCTTCCCCCCCTTCTCTATCGTATCTCGGAAACTAAAAGACCAGTGTTCTGTTTTGATACGGATTCGTATAGAGGACGCTTGAAAAAGTAAAAACAGTTTTTCAAAATTGCCCCCTTGTCCTATACTCCACCCCCTTCAGGCGGATCTCGGAAGTAAAGAGACTCTGAACATTTTTTTTTTAGACTCGTAAAAAGAGGCCGAGAGTAGGTCAAAATCATTTTTCAAACATCCCCCTTTCCCCCCCCCCTCGTATCTCGGAAACTAGGACACGTAGCAGCTTTTTGGTTTTACTACTATTCTTTATTATTGAAGGTCGTTGAAATTTGTGTACCCTCCCCTCCCCTCCCCAACCTCCCCTAAAATTGAAAGGGCTGTAACTTCGTAACGGTTAAAGATAGCCATAACGTGTTTGAACAAATATTATAGTTGGCGTCGAAACCTTTCCGGTGGTGGTAGGGATATGGCTGAGCGGAGAGAACCTGCGAGACCGAGTGGGGCGATGGGGGCAGGTGGCGAGCGAAGCGAGCCGGCGACCTCTGTAGCGTAACGTAGGTTGAGTGGGTGAAGCGTAACTCATGGGCGACGACAAGTAAACTTTAGTGTAACGTTTTTATAGTGGGTAAAGGGCTAAGTTTTTAAAAAAGGTTTTAGATTGAATTAGGGGTTCTTAAGGGGTTTCAAAATCTTAAAAGTCCATTGGGCTTGAATTTTCGGGTTAGACCCGACTTTGGCGAGTTCTTTTGTTTTACCAAAGTCAACGTCCAGCCACCGTTTTTATACTGACAGGTAGCTTGTATCATGTATACTTTAGAAAAATTGTGATATATCAGAATTTCAAGATGGCGGCCGTCCCATTTCCGATTTCCGAATCCTTGTCCTGGGGTCCTTCAAGCGGTCCATCCCACTGCGGCGGGATATGAGTTTGTGTCGAATTTTGGGTTCTTAGGTCTTTGAAGAATAATTATTTACTTGACTGACGGCTGTGATTCAAAATGGCGGACCCAATACTTCCGGTTTCCCAAAAATCTACCGATTGAGGTCGTTAAAACGATTCATCCGACTGAGGTGTATGAGTTTGTTTCGAATTTTAGGATATTTTAGGGGCTTGAAGGGTTTTTCACTGGATTAAGAGGCGCAAAACCCAAACCGAACCACCTTTTTCCCCCCTCCCTATCATATCTCGGAATCTAAGAGATCCGTGTTATGTTTTTTTATGATGTATATAGAGAAAGCTCGGAAAAGTAAAAAACATTTTTCAGAATTGCCCCATTGCCCCCCTCCCCCCCCTCTATATCGTATCTCAGAAATTAAGAGACCCGTGTTCTGTTTTTTTACGGATTCGTATAGAGAAGGCTCGGAAAACTAAAAACCTTTTTTCAAAATTGCCCCCCTTCTCCCCCCTTTTGGCGACGGATCTCGAAAGTTAAGAGACTGAACCTTTTTTTTCAGATTCATAAAAAGGGGCCCAGAGTCTAAATAATTTTTAAAAACTCCCCCCTTCAACCCTCTCCCCATCGTGTCTCGGAAACTAGGACACGTAGCAGCTTCTTGATTTTTACTATTATTCTTTATTATTGAGGGCCGTTGAAATTTGTATACCCTCCCCTCCCAACCTACCCTAAAATTAAAATAGCTGTAACTGCGGAACTGTTAGAGATTATGTGTTTGAACAAATATTATAGTAGGCGTCGAATCCTGTCCGGTGGTAGTAGAGATAAGGCTGAGTGCAGCAAAGTGGGGAATTGGCGAGCGAACCGAGCCGGCGAGTTTTTTTTTTTAAAGAAAGTAATTAAATGTTCAGCAATTATAAAATTTGGTGAGCCACAAAAAAACGGCATTTAAATAATTTGGTCGACATACAAAGATTTCGTTTACAATTAAAAAATCAGACAGCAATCCTTGTTCCACAAATAATTTTACAATAACATGAGTTTGCATAATAAACATTCAGTCCGCAAAAAAACTATTTGATCAGCAAGATTTCATGATTGATCAGCAGAGAAAACATGTCTATAAGCAGTATATTTGATTGGTTTGCATATATAAAACATGGTGACCAAAATAACTAATTGGTCCCAAAAGTCCGATTTTGGGACATGAGGAGCGTAGGCCGAAGGCCGGCGGAGCTCCGACGACATGGCTGACGGGAGATAGGGCGGCAGCTTTTTTTTATTTACGCCCGATCCGATCATCTGTTCAGCGTAATTTCTATTTTTAGACAAGTAAATTATTTTTGCTACTTTTATATGCAGCTCAAACTGAATTTTTTTGCTTACCCTCTGAGTGCTTACTAAAATTTTATTAAACAGGAGCAGCTCATTGCAGCTTATATAATTAATATGCTGTACAAAAATAATAACAGCCATCCAGAATGAATTAGATTGGTGATTGATTTTGGAATGTTTGCTGGCCATGAGTTGCTGATCAATTAGCTATTTCTGCTCGCAGATTATATTTTTCTGCTCACAAAAATACGAATACTATGCTAACCATTTAAATAAGACCCTTTTCATAATGGGAACAGGTTAGTTTTTAAATAAGGTTTTAGATTGTTTTAGGGGTTCTTAAGGGGTTTCAAAATCTCTAAAGTGCTCAAATGGATTTTAAAATTATTTATTTTATTTTATTGTGATTTTCACAAACAAAGTCAATAATAGGTCAACATCAAAGTTTTTAACTAGAGTGTACGCGCTCCTCCTTTGTTTTTTATTTATTTTCGACATGGGTGTCATTTTCATGGTTTTCGTGGTCGCTGATTACAGAACTGGGGTCAAAATCAAAATCCAAGATGGCGGCTGTGATAATTTGCAAATTTTTCATCATGGGAGTCGTTTTCATGGTTTTCGAGGATGCCAACGCCGATAGTGAGGTCGAAATCAAAATCAAAGATGGCAGCTGCGATAATTTTCTAATTTTTCATCATGCGAGTCGTTTTCATGGTTTTCGGGGATGCTAAAGCCGTTAGTGAGGTTAAAATCAAAATCCAAGACGGTGACTGCAAAAATTAACGATTTTTTTCATCATGAGTATCGTTTTTCGATGGTGCTAAAGTACATAATACTCACATCATTTTTAAGTTTTAGAGTTCATTCAAACAACAATAATAGGTTTTCCTAGGCTTTCTCTGGACTTTTGCTACATTTAAAAGCTTAATCAAGTGGAAACCTTTCGGGTCCTTTTGGGCTTTATTTGGCATTTCACTAGAGTTTGAAAAGTGAAAGACTATAAGGTTATGTTTGACATTTTTACTAATGGGTTTTAAAAGTGAAAAACCTACAAGGACAAAGCACGCGAGGTGCTTGCACCTCGCGCAACACGCAAATACTAGTTTATATTATATAAAACTACAAAGCCACTCACTCACTCACTGACTGATTGACATGTCGTTTCTCGGAATGGGTGAGAGATGGGATAGGGGTATGTTTTGCGATTATGTGCAACTCCATTATGTGAGTAGAGGAAAATTATAGAGGAGATTCAAATCCAAGATGGCGGCCGGGTCCACTTCCGGTTTCGGTGGGGAAAAGACTTGGACGGGTTTCGACTCGCAGGTCCTATAGTAGATTTGGAACGATTTAAAAAAAAAGTAAAAAAATAAATAAAAACAAGATGGCGGCTGCGTCAGGACGTTTTGAAATTTTCGACTTTTGTCACTCGACTTTGACGAATTGGTTCGTTCTACCGAATTCCAAAGTCGCCAATTTCGACGTTGACGAATTGTAGGTAATATTCATGGCAATCTAGAAAAATTATGACGTTTTGAAAATCCAAGATGGCGGACGATGTAGCGGCCATTTTGTGAACCGTTGGAATTTTCGACTTTTTTCAAAACGATTTTTCGGGTAGTCGGCAACGTCTGACGGGTTCGAGTTTTAGCGAGCAGTTGTGTGATTTGTCGAGGAGTGTTGCCTGGTGCAAAAAAAAAACCCATTGATAGGGTATTTTTCCCGATTTTCCCCAAAAACATGAAAAGTAGAAATAATGACATTTTGAATGGAGACTTTGACTAGCCGGCAACATTGGGGTCCCCCGAATGACATTTGACCATTTTGGTTAGTTTTAATTGGCCACCCCAAAAAACATTGAATATTTTAATTTTTGGGACTTTTTGACTTTGGCGAGTTCTTTTGTTCTACCAAACTCAAAAGTTGGCAACACCGAGTACACCGGTCGGTGGCCTATATCCTTGAGATTTCAGGAAAATTATGACTTTTCAAAAAAACAAAATGGCGGACAGTGTGGCGGCCATCTTGTAAAAACGACGAAAAATCCCAATTTTCGACGCGATAAATGGGACAGTTGGCATCCCCCGACTGGATTGTGTTGTATGAACCGGTCGTGTGTTTTGTTGAGGAGTGTTGCCTGGTGCAAAAAAATTCCCCATTTCTAGGGTATTTTTCCCGATTTTCCCCAAAAACATGAAAAGTAGAAATAACGACAATTCAAAAAGAAAATTTGACTAGCCGGCAACATTGGGGTCCCCCAATTGACATTTGACCATTTTCATCACTTTCAGCTGGCAACCCCGAGAGCCATTGGGGCTTGAATTTTCGGGTCAGACCCGAATTTGGCGAGTTCTTTTGTTTTACCAAACTCAAAAGTTGGCAACACCAAGTACACTGGTCGGTGGCCTATATCCTTGAGATTTCAGGAAAATTATGACTTTTCAAAAAAACAAAATGGCGGACAGTGTGGCGGCCATCTTGTAAAAACGACGAAAAATCCCAATTTTCGACGCGATAAATGGGACAGCTGGCATCCCCCGACTGGATTGTGTTGTATGAACCGGTCGTGTGCTTCGTCAAGGAGTGTTGCCTGGTGCAAAAAATTTCCCCATTTCTAGGGTATTTTTCCCGATTTTCCCCAAAAACATGAAAAGTAGAAATAACGACATTTCGGAAGGAGACTTTGACTAGCCGGCAACATTGGGGTCCCCCAAATGACATTTGACCATTTTCATCACTTTCAACTGGCAACCCCGAGAGCCATTGGGGCTTGAATTTTAGGGTAAGACCCAACTTTGGCGAGTTCTTTTGTTCTACCAAACTCAAAAGTTGGCAGCACCAAGTACACCGGTCGATGGCCTATATCCTTGAAATTTCAGGAAAATTATGACTTTTCAAAAAAACAAAATGGCGGCCCATGTGGCGGCCATCTTGTAAAAACGACGAAAAATCCCAATTTTCGACGCGATAAATGGGACAGCTGGCATCCCCCGACCAGATTGTGTTGTATGAACCGATTGTGTATTTCGTCGAGGAGTGTTGCCTGGTGCAAATAAAATCCCCATTTCTAGGGTATTTTCCAGATTTTCTCCAAAAACATGAAAAGTAGAAATATTGTCATTTTGAATGGAGACTTTGACTAGCCGCCAACATTGGAGTCCCTGAAATGACATTTGACCATTGTCATCACTTTCAGCTGGCAACCCCGGGAGCCATTGGGGCTTGAATTTTCGGGTCAGACCCGACTTTGGAGAGATCTTTTGTTCTACTAAAGTCAACGTATAGCCACCGTTTTTTACTGACAGGTAGCCTGTATCCTGATTACTTTAGAAAAATTGTGACATTTCTGAAATTCAAGATGGCGGCCGTGCCATTTCCGGTTTCCGCTCACTCACTGACTGGCATAATTGTTCTCCCAAATGGTGGAGGGGGAGGGGGTATATTTTGACAGATTCGTAAACAAGTAACTCCCACAAGTACGGATAAAGTGCCAAACCCCCCCTTTTTGCCCCCTTCCCTCCCCCTCCCTATCGTATCTCCGAAACTAAGAGACCCGTGTTCTGTTTTTTTACGGATTCGTATAGAGGAGGCTCGGAAAAGTAAAAACCGTTTTTCCAGATTTCCCCCTTGCCCCCCTACTCCCCCCCTTTAGGCGAATCTTAGAAGTTAAGAGACTATGCACATTTTTTTTCATATTCATAAAAAGGGGCCCACAGTAGGTCAAAATCATTTTTTAAAATTACCCCCTCTCCCGCCCTTCACCCCTCCTGCCATTTTATCTCGGAAAACAGGACACGTAGCAGCTTTTTGATTTTTACCACCGTTCTTTATTATTAAGGGGCCTTAAAATTTGTATACTTTCCCCATCCCTTCCCAACCTCCCCTAATATTGAAAGGGCTGTAACTTCGTAACGGTTAAAGATAGCCATTATGTGTTTGAACAAATATTATAGTAGGCGTGAAAACCTGTCCGGTGGTGGTAGGGATAAGGTCATGATAGCTTTCTGGTGGTAGGTAGGTGGTTCATTCTGTGAAAAGTTGGAATTTTCGACTTTTTTCAAATCCATTTTTCGGGTAATCAGGAAAATCTGACGGGTTCGAGTTGTACGAAGGGGTTGTGTGTTTCATCAAGGAGTGTTGCCTGGTGCAAAAAAAATCCCCATTCTTTGGGTATTTTCCCAGATGTGCCCCAAAAACATGAAAAGTAGTAACGAAAACGAGAATTCGAAAGGCGACTTTGACTAGCCGACAACATTGGGGTCCCCCAAATGACATTTGACCATTTTTATCAATTTCAGCTGGCAACCCCGGGAGCCATTGTGGCTTGAATTTTCGGGTCAGACCCTACTTTGGTGAATTCTTTTGTTCTACCAAAGTCAACCTAGAGCAACCCTTTTTTTACCGACAGGTAGTTTGTATTCTGGTTACTTTAGGAAAATTGTTACATTTCAGAAATTCAAGATGGCGGCCGTGCCACTTCCGGTTTTCGAAACCTTGTCCGGGGTATTAGTTTGTGTCAAATTTTAGGTTTTTCGGGGCTTTGAAGGATAATTATTTACTTGACTGACGGCTGTGATTCAAAATGGCGGCCGCGTTACTTCCGGTCACCCAAAAATTGACCGATTGAGGTCGTTCTAACGATTCATCCGACTGAGATATATGAGTTTGTTTCAAATTTTAGGATATTTTAGGGGCTTGTAGGGATCGTCACTGCTTGCAGCTCGCGCAGCACGCAAACCAATAGTTTCCGATTCGCTTCCTTCAAACGGTTTCGACCGAATGACAATTTGTATTAACATGAAATTTAATAGTTCATTGATTGGGTGTGCATGGAACATAATTATACATAAGCTGAAATCATGAAATTTATTATTTCATCTACAATTGATGCTAATACACACCCAGCATGGAACATAATTATATTTATGCTGAAACCATGAAATTTATTATTTTATTTCATCTACAATTGATGCTAATGCATCCTTGCTTAGTACTACGGTCAGGCGTTACGGCTCTATTGATAAGAACCCTTCCTTTTGCGCTGTATGTTGTAGATGATGCAGGTTAATGATCACCGCACGTAATAGAGTTATGTGGACAAACTTGGAGGAGACTTTTACCCGCAAGGGATCCACACTCCATTCTAATAGGTAGGTACATATGATGAGCAATCAAGCAAAAATTTACCAACTACTACCTAAAACTGAACTGAACTGTGTTTGAAATGTATCTTTACATTATGTGGAAATAAAAAGCTATAATAATAATAGTAGGTAGGTAGCCCTTTTTTTTGTTTTTTTTTTTCCGATGGGGAATCATAAAATAACCCCTTCCACTCTGGGCTGAGCAGGAGGGGGAGTGGCAGACTTTTACTAACTAAAACCCATCCATGTTCCTTCCTTTGCCCTTAGGGCTTCTATAGTCCTTAGTTATCCATCAGATAAGAGAATATTTCCATCTCTACTTTAGAATCTTCAATAACATAAATTTTATTTACTCAGAGAATGTGAAAATAAATACTTAATCAAATAACTTTAGTTATTAAAAAACTTAGTAAGTACCACCATGTACCATGTACGAAATATACATGAAACAGATGAGCTATCTGCAAATTGCAATAAATGCACCACTAAGCCTGGAGGAGTATTTGGAGCGGCGGGCACCGGCATTGGAAAATGCTGAGCCACCACAGCCAGCTACAAGGGTAACTGCACTCATTACAACTTCAACACAGGAGACGGGAGACCAGCCATCATACAGCTACTGCTGTAAGTATAGCCACAAATAGTACCTACACTTGCAAAACTTTTCAAATGCTACCAACCAACGGTTGAATGCATGAAATTCATCATAAAGTTTGGTGAGGGTCACATTTCGGTGTGCAGTTTGCAGAGGGCTACACAACTTTCTGGTACACTGTTATAATATTGCACCACCTGTAACAAAAGGACCCGAAAGAGTACAGAGAAAGCCCTAATAATGCTGTTTGAATGAACTCGTACAATTTTTAAATTGTGAACTGTTTTTAAGATTTTGAAGAGTCCTTTTATCTTTCCTCAAACGTGATGATACCTACCTACTATCGTATCCGTGGTACCGATCCTCTTAAACTTATTCATCATTATGTAGCATCATCAGCCTTTTCAATGGGACCCCCATGATAAACCCCTTCACCCTACATTACTACGCTTGGCAGGCGTATTTAAATATTTGTTTAAATATATACCTGCTGCACTTACAGTTTACACCAACGCGTGCAGCAAGCCAACATCACAACATAATAAATAATACTAATAACGACTAAACTAACTATTAAACTGGCTAACTTATTGGTGTACCTAATAAGGTATGTACCTACTCAGGTAAATGCTGATGCCCATTCCCTGATGTAAGTACCTAATTCATTAGTTGCTTCTTACGATCCACCGAAGGAAATGGAGGAGTCTATTCTATTGAAACAAATGTGAGTTTCAAATTGAGTAAGAATTATGTAGTTAATTAATACGATACGAAATAGGCCTTGTTGCTCACGAGCGATGAAGATAATGTAAATAGCAAGCATAGTTATCAAAATAAGTGTCCTATTGTTGAATCGTTTAGTTATCATTTTAGGACATTTTTATGACATCGAACATTATTTGATAGATATGGTACCTACCTACCTACCATCGAGAAGCGACGTTGGACCCAAGTTGCCCTCCGTCTACCTCTTTCCCCTCGCCTTTGATCGTATAAGTAGGTAAGGTACCTACGCAATGTTCCGTTTATGTCCAAGATCGATCAACACGTTGGTATATTGGATCCCATACCATTTCTTAATATACGTAGTCATTTATTGAAATATTTAATTCAATTCTTGTAGCCAACTAAGTACCTAGGAGATGCAGACCCACCGTATATATATGATACTGGCGCGAGACGGGTGACGACCGTCTCCTCTATGGGCGGCATGGGCACCGGGCCGTAGGCCGACGAAGGAGGCCGGCGGAGGCCCGGCACGTCGGGGACAGAAGATATTAGTGTTATGTAATATGCGAGCGAAGCGAGCGCGCGTCATGGAGTCGTAGCAGGTTCTAAAGTACAAGGCTCAAAATTCACCACGTCCTACGTGTAAAAAGATGGCATATTTCCGATCAGCATTCTTACAGTCACGTATTTCTCAATATTGTACTTTTATATTCTGCCCTTGAACAAAGTTTCATAGATTTTTTTATATGTTAGACTGTAAGGATGGCGAACGGAATCTTTCTATACTAATTTTTATCATTTTTTTAGATCAACAAAGAGAAGTCTCTTTGTTGTAGGACGTGGGTTCATTTTCTATGGGCCGTGAGCCTTGTTCTTTACTTATAATTATCTCGAAGTCGAAGTGGGTAAGAACTAAGCATTTGATAAGTGCCTACCATAATGATATATAATAATGACGAATTTGCTTTTCATAATAAAATAATAGTTCCCAAGACCTCGATAGATGGCGCTAATTATACGAGTTCATTTAAACAACATTAACAGGCTTTCTCTGGGCTTTTAGGTACTACATTTATTATGGGCAGTGGAAACCTTTTGGGTCATTTTGGGCTTTATTTGGCATTTCACTAGAGTTTGAAAAGTGAAAGACTATAAGGTTATGTTTGACATTTTTACTAATGGGTTTTAAAAGTGAAACATCTACCAAGGACAAAGCACGCGAGGTGCTTGCACCTCGCGCAACACGCAAATACTAGTCTAGTCAATAAAGCTCTCAATTATGATGACTTTTTTTCCTGACTTTCATAGGCCTTAAGCTTGATTTGATAAAACTTTGTAAATTATTTCGTCGGTATCTATCACAGTGACATACGTAGACGCTTAATAATTTAATCAGCAATTTGTTCGCCACTGTTCTTTTCACATATTTGTCGTATTTTTCCTAGAAATTACAGTACGTTATCAGCATGAAAAACGCTCCTAGGAAATACAGTGAATCTTATTACAAATAGTATGTAAAAGGTTATTTTGTGTAGTTGAATATTTTCGAAGGTTTTTTTTTTGAGATGTCCTGTGGTTATTTTGTACTCGATCAGATGGTACTCGTATTCATCATCAAAGCCCTCGCTCCTCCTATCTAATAGAGATGGGTACCCTTCGTGGAAGTTCAAAATAAGGAACTACTTAATTCATGAAGATTTGTGGTGCACAATAAATGGGTACGATGAAGGAGATGCCACCTCTGAACAGTTAAAATCTCGATATGATGAGAGAGCACTAGCAAAAATATGCTTGACAGTAGATGGCTCTGCAATAACGCATGTTAGGAGAGCAAAGTCTGGTCTAGAAGCCTGGAAAGCATAGGAAGATGAAGATAAAGGCATGGGCAGAAGGTTGGTTTTAGAGAGAAAGTTATATAGGCTCTCACTGAATGAATTTCAAAATATTGTAATGTACATTAATGCTGTTTTGAGTACTGCACAAGATTTGGCTGACATCGGCAAGGTAATTGAAGATGCTTCGATTGCTGCGATCTTATTAGGAGGTCTCTCTTCAAAATACGAGCCTCTAATAATGGCATTGGAGAATTGCAATGTAGAACTAAGTACCGAGCTAGTTAAAAGGAAAAGGTTACTGAATGAAATGTCAAAGGTTGACTCCACAGAAAGTGTTGCAGCTTTTCAACTGAAAAATCGATCTGAAATTGATGTTCATAAAACAAAGAAGAAGAAACCTATTGTATGCTATGAATGTAACAAACCTAGAGCACTAAAAGAAGTAGTCTCTCTGTCTGATGAACTAACGCGTTTCTTTACCTTATTGCGTAGAGGGCAGTGAGGCCGTTTGTGGAAAGAAGTAAGTCAATAAAGAGCTTGCGGATTACTTTGCTACAAAACGAGTGACGCATGAGACTACATTAGGGTATAGCCCTCAATCAAATGGAGTAGCAGAAAGGATCGTTCCATCGTTGAAAAAGCACGGTCCATGCTAGCTCAGAGTTCGCTATCCAAAGCGTATTGGGAAGATGCCTTCAAGACTGTTGTATACTTGAAAAATAGGTCACCACATCGGGCTCTTGAAAGAAAAACACATTTGAGAAATGGAATGGCAATAAGGGTAATTTGACCAATTTGCGTGTGTTTGTGTGTAGAGCACTTAAACAAGTTCCGGCTTGTCAACGGAAGAAACTAGATCTGAAGACTAAAGAAGAAATCTTTGTTGGATACTCGGAAGATCCAAATGGTTATTATTTCAGGGATTCTTCAAATCCAAGAAGCATACAGAATTCACAATTAAAAGGTAATGCTGCTGTATCTGTGAAACCGGAATCAGTCATTTTGATAAGTGATCAGCAGCAGGATGAGAACGAAATTCGTCAAGAAAATAATTCTGTGTGTAGTGATGATGAAAATTATTATAATTCAGTAGCACCAGAGGATCCTACAAGTCCTGAACCAATAGAGCCAGCTGTGGATCAGCAAGTAAGTAGATATTCTACTAGGATTCGTAACCAACCGGATTTCTTTATCTCTAAGGTATTTGCTGAAGAGATTATTGAGCCGAAGAATTATCTCGAGGCAGTGAATGCAAATGATGCTGATAAATCGCTTTTGGCAATGACTGATGAACACAATTCTTTGTTAAAATTAAAAACCTCGAAGCTTGTTGACCGACCCAATGGAAATAAGAAGGTCATACCTTGTAAATGGGTCTACAAATTAAAGATGGATGCTGACGGAAAGATTATGAAGTATAAGGCAAGACTAGTGGTTAAAGGTTTCAGACAAGTAGAAGGTCTCGACTACACTGAAACGTTTGCCCCTGTAGCTCGTCATACTAAACTCCGTACATTGTTTGCTTTAGCTGTAGAAATGGATCTACAAATGAGACACTTGGATGTTGATACAGCTTTTCTAAATGGAGATCTTAAAGAGGAAGTATTTATGGAACAACCTCAAGGTTTCATAAAGAAAGAACAAGAAGCTCAAGTTTGTCTGCTACAGAAATCCTTATACGGGCTTAAACAAGCACCACGAGTATGGAACAGGACGTTGGAAAAAACAATGTTGAAGTTAGGTTTTTGAAAAAACTCCTTCCGAAACATGCGTGTATAAGAAACTTTTTGGTAAAGAGTTAGTCTTATTGGCAGTTTTTGTCGATGACATTATTGTCTTTTACCAAAATGAAGTAACATTTGACGCCGTCAAACATGTATTGAAAAATATTTTTTCAATAAAAGATCTGGGAGAATTAAAATATTATCTCGGATTAAATATCCATAGAAGCGACGATGGTAAAGTAAAAATTAGTCAAAGAACATTCGTTTTAAGTTTGCAAAAAAAATATTGGTATGGCGTCTCAACGCCAACAAGCCTGAAGAAGCTGAGTACTGGAAATGGAGAAGACGAGTATCCATTTCAAGTTTTAGTTAGATCCCTTATGTTTTTGGCAGTAAACACTCGCCCTGACATAGCATTTGTGACAAGCTATCTCAGTCAGTTCAACACAAAGTTCAATAAAGAACATTGGCTTGAACTAAAGAGAGTGTTGCAATATTTGAGAGGTACAATAGATTACGCTCTTACTTACAGAAAGACTGGAGAGTCTCTTAAGGGATACACGGATGCAGATTGGGCTAACTGTAGCATGGACCGAAAGTCATATACTGGCTACTATTTTATGCTGGCTGGAGGTCCTGTTATGTGGCAGGCTAAAAAGTAGCAGACGACAGCTCTGTCATCTACTGAGGTGGAGTACATGGCACTAACCGCTGCGGCGGAAATAACTAGTAAGTCCGATACTGTTACTTTGTTAAGAGTGAGTGAGAGTGCACAAAGTTTAGCGCATAACGCTGTCCATCACGAGCGAACGAAACATATAGAGAGAAGGTATCTGACGGTATTATAGATATTATATTCGTCAGATCAGATTTGAATTTTGCTGATATGCTAACAAGAGATGTGTAGCTGGTTTGGATTTGGCATAGGTTTTGATAATGTGGTATTTTTTTTTTCTCTAGAGAGAGGGCGGATGTTGTAAATGTATACTATTCTATACCTATTAAACCTCTCTGATAAGCTAAAGTAGAAAATACTAGTTTAAAATATATGTAATTTTTTCTTCTGTTAAGTCAATTCTCAAATAAATTTTCACATCTTTAAGTCGTATTTTTCCTAGAAATTACAATACCAGCATATCAGCTTTCCAGGAAGCTGCATATAAAAGAGGAGCCAAGCTGTTTCTCGTGATTTACTGAACCGTTGTTTTCCCTTTACCCTGTTTAGAAGTCGAATCCGCCATCTTCTGAAGTTGTAAGAATGAAATGGCAAGTCTGGCGTAACCACAATCAAAATAGCCTAAAAACATTTTATTGGGCTGATGTTTACATTAGTTATACAAATGTGTAATATTAATTTATAACATCGACATCTCGTGTCGCGCACTGATAGGAGGTCATGAAAGTAGGACTCACCTGCCATGCCAATTACATTTTCAGTGTTAGCATTGTTCAATGACTTTGCTAAGGACATCTCGTGTCGCGCACTGATAGTTTACCATCCAGCTAGTAACATGTTATGTTACTAGGGTGTCGCGCACCCACTGGAGGAAAAAAACTTTAACAAGCTTACAACACGCATGTAATTTACAGTATATCGTAGCGCTTCAGGTGGTATTGCAGATATCACGTATCCGGAGGTCAATTAAAACCAGGCATTCTCACACTTTACAACCAAGTTGTGGTCAGGAACACGCGCTTATACGTAACCTGTACTAGCGCAGGTTTCTGCGTCTCGGGTTTACGATTTTCAGTAACGATGCACTTAATACACTTCCTGTCACTCGAAATTTTGTTATTTTGGTAAAATGTGATGTAAACTTAGTTACACTTTTTTCTTGCTATGTCGTTAACGCGTGAAAAAGAAAAGTGACGTTTCCTGTCATGTGTCAGAACGGGTGTTGCAATTCTTAAAAAAACATTAATTTTTATTTTCTACAATGATTTCTAGAAAGGGAAGTACTACCTTGTTTTAATAATTATTTGAAGATCACCACGAAATAAAATTGCAAAATATTCCACACAAACGGTCATCTTTTGATCACGTTGTCTTACAAGTTTTTTTTTTTCACTACTCCAAAGAGCAGACCTGAGTATTTAAATTGAATTTCAACTTGATACCTTCTCGCGTTTTTTGAAAAATTGTCTTGGCAGACGGACAGACAGACAGACAACAAATTGATCCTACAAGGGTTTCCGTTTTTGCCGACTGAGGTACGAAAATCTAAAAATACTAAAGTGAAAGTAGTACCGTATCATAAACACGGGATTAATGGAATGAAATAATATTACTGTCATTTGGTCCATTGATTAAATGTGCGTTCTTTCTAACAAAAAATGGGTTTCGTAGTCGACAATATTAGCATGTTTACCTATGCAGTTTCGCTTGCCAATACCAAAGCCGGCATTAAGGCTGGGGTGATCTGGCAACGTGGCAGGGTTCAGCCATCGCTCCGGCCTGAACTGCTCCGCGTCTGGTCCCCATATGGGGTGACGGAGAAGACCGTACACCCCTATCACACCAGAACTACCAGCTCGCAAGGTGTAGTTCTCTGAAAACAGAGAATTGATTGAGTATCACGCTGAAAGAGGTCTTAAGACTAATGTGGTAAAGGTATATACTCAGTTTGACATCTTTGTCAATTTTTCTTCCAATAGCTGGAACGGATGGGTACATTCTCATTGACTCCTTAATGACCGCCTCCAGGTACACGAGTTTTTGTAGATCTTGTTTAGTTAAATCATCATCTTCATGTTCTAGTACATCCTGTAATCTGTAATGAATTTAAAAGAAACCTCATTCGTCGTTGCCATTTTAGCCAACCGAGATGGAATCCACGTGGTTGATTCAAAATCAAAGCATTTATTTCAAGTGGGCCAGTTACAGGCACTTTTGAACTGTTAAAACAAAGACAACAATTAAATGTAGCTACAGTCCCAGTAACAAGAGGCATAAAAACTGTAAGTACTGTAGTTGCCCATTCCAATGCGTAGATCCCTATGAAGAAGAAAGGGCAAGAGGTAGGGTGGATGGGCAAGAAACTCCACGGACACTCTTTTAAATCAGAATACTTTTACAAAACTTTGGTTACATAATTCATGTTGAGATGGTACATTATATGAGAACGATGTAGCAAGATGTGCACGTTAAAAGTGTTCATTTAAAAAAAAAAAAACCTTGTAAGTCAAGCATCAGAATCTGTTAAATCATCAATCAGTCTTTCATATTTTAATATAAATATTGGTTTTGCTACATTATCTTTACATATAGTTCATATACAAAACTTTAGAAACAACACAAATATTATAAAATTGGAATAAAAGCGTAAAGAAAACCAAAAAGTGAAAAACTTAAAAAAAATTGTTACCACGACAATCAACAATAAAGTCTGTCAACCGTCGTCAATACACAAAGGAAAATAGCAAGAAATTGTATGACAATGAGATGTTATACTTCAATGATGACTAAATGATCATGAGAGCTGCATCCCAACGTGCACGCCTACCAACCCTGGACTCATCGCTCAGCTCCGCCTCGCCGCCGCCGGATCCCGGACCACATGTTTCACCGGCAGCGTCAGTCGCGTCGAGTTCGAGCGACGAATATTTCTCTCCGCCGACGTCGCCAACACCTGTGCGTCCCACCTGTGCGTTGGGACGCACAGGTGGGCCTGTGCGAGGGGAGAGACCGGCCACTGATGAGCTTGGGACTTAGGGGCCTACAGGCTCCGAAGAGAGTCCCCGCTGCCGGTGGTTGTGTACAGCGCATGAGATGGACTCAGTCCATAAACGAAAATGTCATGAGCGCATATTACGGGTCTACAGAGGGAGGAACTCACCTCATGGCGTCCTGTGTTAGGATGTTGCCTCTGTTTCAGAATCTTGAACCAACCTCTCGGCCCGAAGACTGTCAGATCAGGTGCGGGTCATCCAACGCAATCACATGTTGGACGATTCTGCACTTGATAGGCTGCGCTCAGAGGTACTGAGCAACCGTATCGTCTCAACTCCGGCGCAAACTGCAGTGCAAGCATCAGCTATTGACGTAATCCCACCGCGGTCCAACCCTGCTGTTGTAGAGGAGGATGATAGGGTTGCCACGGTAAAAAGCAAGTGCAACGACCGATTGAGGAGCGCACTCCTGGATGCGCTTCGCGAATATCGATCCACTCCTACCGAACTTAGGCCTCGATTACCACGGTTACCCATGCATAAGAAAAATACTCACAACTCGAAAATCTTTTCAAGAGTAGCGAGAACCTCGTTGATGCTCACTCGATCATGTACTGTGGGGCTGTTGTGGCATGTCGTTTATCCAATGTCAAATTCACAAATACTGGCGCAGCTACTCGACCAAAACCAGCCGCACCAGCCTGGCAGCGCAGGATCGAGCACCGTTTCGACGTGGCCTGGGTACTCATCGGCAAACTATACTGTTTCAGGGAGGGTAATACACGACCACGTGTCATCACACGTGGTCGTGTAATGTCCCCGAGAATACATGTTCCGTGTTACTGAGCGCATCGACTTCCTGTAGCAGAAAGTTCATGCATGAGCGAACCGTATTCGGCGGTATAAGCGGCGGGTTGATCGGTACTCACAGAGTCGCATGTTCCAGAGCGATGAGAGGTGGGTATACAGAGCTTGGTGGCTATGGTCAGCGTTCCAACAAACGTCAACTAACGTCAAGGTCACAGTTGTGTACTTAGTGCTCGAGCTCATGTTTTGTTTTGGATTGTTAAGAAAGGAATAATTGTCTTAAGTGTTAAAAAAGTAAGCGAAATAAGGTGCGAGTTCTACTTATATTTGGTTGATTATAATATATATCACAGTGCAGAATGTAATTTTAAACACTACTGTCTCTCGAAATAATAGGATAATCGTGCATTTGAATAAAAGATACCTTAAAAGAAGTGATAACTTGTATGCAAGCCCGGAACAGTTCGCAGCTTTATTAGAATATATGGAAAGGTACGTAAGTTAGTTAATTCGTAATCTTTTTTTGTTAAAATCTATCATACTTGGGCACTTGAAAGTTAGAAACGTAAAACCTAAAACTTACAACACAATCATAACAATTGTGTTTGACCCTTTACATCAATAGACCCTTTGTTTCTCTGAAATGATAAATACATTCCAAAATTATGGTAAGTAAACAAAACACTTCTCGGTCTTAACAAAGCTGGCTCATACAGGCGCCATTATTTTATCGTTTTCTCTTGGGTCTCGGCGATCGCTCGGCTGGCGTTCATAAACTTCGACATCGTTTCGTTGGCGCTTGTCAAACTGTGACTTGGCTACGATTTATATGGGATGTAGCGTTCAACGTTGTAGAAACGATCACATTTCATTCTATCATTTTGAACGATGTAAACTTGTCTACGAATTTTCTATTCGTTTGTTTAGACCAGTGACTTTACGCTGAGATGACGTCGTTCCCATACATTTGATTAGTTTTCTACTAGCGTTAACGATTGTAGATTGACAACTTGGCTAAGCCTGCAGTAGTACTTACTACCGATGACCGCAAGGAAGTATGGCAAGGCAAGGAGCTTCACGGGCGCTTCTACCGGGCTCTTCATGGGCCCGATGTAGATTTTCTAGCATCCGTGTCCTGGCTACGTTTCGGTGACCTCTTCGGAGAAACCGAAGGTTTTGTCTGTGCAATTATGGACGAAGTTATGTTGACGAACAACTACCGGAAATATATTATGAAGGACGGGACGGTTGACGTGTGTCGGGCATGCCACCGACCGGGTAAGTCCATCAGACATATTATTTCTGGTTGTTCTCGTTTGGCTGATTCAGAAGGCAGTACTCCTCGATACGGCTCGCATTGTGAGGAGGTTCCTGTCTCAGGAGCCCTAACCACCGGTAGCTTGGACCGTGCTCCCGACACCGGCGGACTACTATTTTTTTATATTTTTAAATGTTTTTTGTATGGTTTTTTTTTAAGAAATATTTTAAAATGTTAAAAATATGTAAGAAAAATAAATAAACGAAATAATAATAAATTAAAATAAGCCGTGGCAACTAAGAGTCGACGAGTCATTGACAGCACGATGACGCATGTATCAGCACACGTGCCACCATCAACGAGACATTTGAGTGAGCAGGACATACTCTCAACCGCAAGGGCGCATTCAAGTCAAGAAAAGACGTCTAGCGATAGCTTTCTAGTACAGCGTAATCACAAAATATGGGCTATGCAAGTTTACTTAGTTCGTAGTTAATGGTCAAGTTTCAAAAGTAATGTGTCATTATTTACGCAATCAAATGCTTTAGAGACGTCACAAAATATTCCTATGGCGTCTTGGAACTCTTCCCACGCTGTAAACATGTGCTATAATAAGGTTACACTGGCGTCAGTCGTACAACGTCCCCTGGTGAAACCATACTGTTGATCGTGTAAGGTTACGTTGGTGATAAAATGATTGAGTATTTAAATAAGCATTACTTTTTCAAACACATTTCTAAAATCTGGCAACGCAGATACAAATCTACTCGTATAATTATCCGTATCTTTACTGTCCCCGGATTGGAAAAGAGGCATGACTTTACTGTATTTCATTAAACCAGGGAAAACTCCTTGGTCTTGGCCTTGACAAACAAATTAAAAATTGAAGCTAAGTTTGGTGCTATAGTCTCAACTATGGATGTACAAATTTTGATAGACATTCTCCACAGATCTTCAGTTAGTTTGCTTTTCAGTTTGAGCTTTAATAACTATCATAATACGGTTTACATTTAAATTCAGCCGGGCAGCCACACACATTCGCCTTTAATAAACCAATTGAGACTTCAGGTGAGGAATTTAGAGCCTCCGTAGTTTTTAACGCTACATTGATAAATAAATGTACAAATTCTTGAGTCACTTCCTAATTAAAGCTTTTAGAACTACATTCTGTATCTAATATGTAGCTAGTGTTACGTATATTCTTCCTGGTAGTCTCGTTATTTAAGACTTTCCAAACTGTCTTTTTCTTATTTTCTGCCGTTTCGATCTTGTTGCATTAATGACTGAATGGGCTTTAGCAATCTTGCAAGTATTTCAATTTTTGAGTACTTATCAACATCGACTTGTTAAAAGTTTTAGTGTTCATATAAGGCTTAAAGCCATAAAGCTTAACGGTCTTTCCCTACTTTTTCTGATACCTATATTTGCCCAATCACTAAATATTATATTAAGGGCAAATACTTTTTTTCTTCTTTTCAAAAGTTTTGTTGAACTCAGTGTGAACTATTAAAAAGAAATGATCATATTATTTTTATTTTATTTTTTATTATTATTTAAAGAAATTATAGTACAGAGGTGTTCCTTAATTCTAAACTCGCCAAACTTTTACGTTTGATGGCGACAGGCGCTCTTTTGCATCACAATTTACCACCTTCCTTACATAGCTAATACTTATATCTATCATACTGTTATGTTTGAATCTTATACAATGTTATACGGTGTAGGTATTTAGCTCTGTTTGCTATCCTGTATAAAGTTTTTTTAATTTTGTCTTAAGTGATCCTTTACTAACTTTAACTTTTTCTCTTAATAAATCTATTTTGTTAAACACTTTAGGTACCAAATACTTAGATGTTCTCTTACCGTAATAATTTCTTATCTGTGGTTGAACCAGTCTGTTCTCTCTAACCCTACGTGTGTTGTACTTGTTTTCAACATTAACTTTATGTTCATCTTTATAATAATATTCTAGGCCTACCAAATAATCTACTTTTTTATCGATGGGTAAAATTTTACAGATGGGAAATAACTTATCATACTCTTTGTTGCACTTATCTTTAACATTTTTACTAACTAGAAATTTAATCAGTCTTATTTGTATATCTTTGATATCTCTTAGATATGAAATAAAGGTTCTCCCGTACACAAGGAGTCCATAGCTTATTAGCGAATCGGCGAGTGCGAAATACACAATTCTTAACGTCTGTTTGTTCAGTACATGTTTTAAGTGGTAAAACTTACCTAGCACCGATCTTAGCCTATTACAAATATCATTTACATGTACTCTCCAATTAAAGTTCTTATCAATCGTTAGACCCAAATATTTAAATTTATCAACACAATCCAATTTTGAACATTTACAGTTACATTTATTTCTATGCAAACATTCGTATGTATGTCCTATCACGGTAAGATGTTTATTATTTACATATTTAGCATTTCGATTATATGGCGAGTGTACATGCATACATTTAGTTTTTGACAGATTTAATATTATGCCATTGTCGTGTGCCCATTTACAAACGTCCATAAGATGGCTCATAACACTTAACTTGTTCTGTAGGGAAATATTATACCTATTTAATTTGCTAGCGGTTACAGGTCTCAATTTAATGTGAACTTTTTGCAATGGTGTGTTACACCTAAAAGTTCCAGTTTGTCCGCTGTGGTCAGACGGCAGACAATTTACTATGGCTTTATTTAAGTAATCACAATTGCAGAAAACATTATCCAAACAAGTGGCAGAAGATGGAGTGAGTCTGGTAGGTTCTATAAAAATGTTGGTTATGACCTAAAAAGGTTTAATAACCGACTGCTATTTGACTTATCTTCTAAAATATTGATATTTATATCACCACAATTAATTGGAGATTTATTACTGGCTGCAAGTTTTGCCTGGACATCTTCCATTATTGATCCAAATAAGGAAAAGTTATGATAGTTTGGGGGTCTGTACACTGTTCGACGCAATGTTCAACCGAGAGGCCTACTATGTCAATACGTTGCTTTTCATTAACAAAAAAAATACATTAGTATTAGGGAACCTTCACGTAGCATAGATTTACGGTTAAAGCAGCTACCCATCTATACTAATATTATAAAGCTGAAGAGTTTGTTTGTTTGTTTGAACGCGCTAATCTCAGGAACTACTGGTTCGAATTGAAAAATTCTTGTAGTGTTGAGTAGCTCATTTATCGAGAAAGGCTATAGGCTATATATCATCACGCTACAATTAATAAGAGCGGAGCATCAATGAAAAATGTTGCAAAAACGGGGAAAAAATATAATTTTTGAGAACTTCCGTTGCGTGCGCTGGTTAAACGGTTAAAGTTGCACAAAAATAATGTATGAGGGAATTATTCCCCTTAAAAATTTCTAAAAAAAAGTCCGCGACAGCACATGCCTATCTTTTAAGGTTGACTAACAATAACCATTTTTATGATTTTAAAATTTGGTCAAAAATAATGCCTTATTTGCAAAGGTGTTTTTACCGACATAGTATTAATCCTTATCAAAATAAATATATTAGTCATCTGAAGCGTTCAATTGTAACCAAAATTGCCCTTCACACCATTCAATTTAGGTGAATAACTTAGGAGATATCACAGTTTTAAAATAACTCCGCATCAAAATAATGACCCGCGTGCGCTGCGAGACGGGCGATCATGTTGTTGGGAAAACCAATGTGATTAGATTCAATGCACAAATATTCTGCGTAACTTAGAGAAGGTTTTAGTTTTTGTTTCATTGTAATCAGTGCTCTCTATCAAAAGATTTATGAATTTAAAGTGTTCAAGAAGAACTTATCAACATTGTGTAAGATATATGCAACGACATCTATTGCACCAAAATAGTACTAATTAATAAAAATGTGCTCACAAGATAACTTTTAAATCGGCTGACCGGCTTTACAAAAAAGTTCTGATGGCAAAAAGTACTCTAGATTAGTCTACATGACGCTATAATCCTGTAGAGTGTGTGTTCAATCGCTTTCCATGCTGTATATTCTATCGGTCTAACTACGTGCTCGATAGATGGCGCTGTTCATTTCACTCCATTATCTGAATCGCGGTGTTTTTCGAGAAAGTATGACTCTCGCCCGTGTCAAATGTCTGAAGCTTGGTTTTTTCACCGACGAAACAAAAAGAGGAGGTTCTCAATTCGACGCGTCTATATTTTATTTTATTTTATGAATGATATGCATGATCCTTTTTCTTTAAATTGAGAAATCGTGTTTGGGCTCATTTCATACTCCTTGATGAGGACTTTAGACCTAGCTGGAGTATGACTGTCATGGAAGGTCTGACGATGGAGACGGAAAGTAGTTGCAAGAGGTCCTCAAGAGTTTACAGCATCTATATCGTGTTTGGGCTGATTTCATGCACCTTGATGAGAACTTTAGACCTCCCTGGAGTATGTCTATCATCAAAGGTCTGACGATGGAGACGGAAGGCAGTTGCAAAAGGTCCGCAACAGTTTACAGCAGTTTTATCGTGTCTCGGCTCATTTCAAGAACTTTGATGAGAACTTTCGTCCTACCTGGTGTATGATTGTCATCCAGTGTCTGAAGATGAAGACGTAAGATTGTCGAGGGTCGCGGGCTTGTGGACGTTGAGTAATGAGCTAGCTTGCCATCCGTCCGTCTTATAACGACAAGCCGTATCAACGGCGCGTTCGTTCCACGCCCGCCTCAAAGAGATGTCAGCAAACGGGAAGGGGTTCGAGAGGACCGATGCCTGTCAGGGTTGCGGGACTGTTCGAAAGAGATACCGCGGCCCTGGGCAAAAGAAGAAAAGTGGATGGGTTTTGGCAGTACAAGTCTGACACTCTCTTCCGCTCCGTCCAGAGTGGGATTGGTCATTTGATGATTTCCCGGTCATCGGTAAAAAAAAGGAAGGCCTGATTTGGAAAAACATAGGTAGAATATTTTTGCGATTAATGCAAATATTTCCGAGAAATTAAATTGTTAACTACTTGAATCTGTACCTACTAATATTATAAAGCTGAAGAGTTTGTTTATTTCGTTGATTGAACGCGCTAATTTCTGGAACTACTGGTTTGAAATGATAAATTAGTTTAGTGTTGGATAGCCCATTTATCGAGGAGCGGAGCATCAATGAAAAATATTTCAAAAACAGGGATTTATTCCTTTTGAGAGCTTCCGTTGTGCGTGAACGGTTAAAGTTACGCAATTATCATGTATGTCGGAATTGTCCCTCTTAAAAAGCTCTAAAAAAATGTCCGCAAAGGCCATAATTATGTCTAACTTTAACGGTTGACGCACACTATTCCCTCTCCCTCCCCTCTACTCTCTTTTATGTACTCACGCACGCAGACGAAGTTGCGCGGGTCAGCTAGTCATAAATATGACCATAGGGTTAGTAACAATTTTTCTTAACTATTAGTTGTGGACTCCGGTCTGAAATAAAAACTTTTCATTCTATTGTTTACTATAATTAATATTATGAAGCATTTGGTAACCCTTAGCCGATGTTCAGTAAATCAAATAAAGTCAAACACTTTTTTCTAAAAACAATTCAATTTCTAATAATTTGGAAGAAATGCCTTGGATATTTTGGTGGAATAATGGCCCTTTTTTACCAACTAATTGAGTGCAAGAAGTCCTTACTGTTGGTAAAATTAACAATATTGTTAATGTTACTTTTGTTGTCTCGCTTTCTAAAAAAAATCACTTCCTATATTAATATTAATATCTGGAGTGAGACCGGAGAGTCCCGTGCCATCCCCAGACGACAAGATAATTGGGAATTTTCCACGGTGACATGCATCCTCCGCAGAACAATGTTTGTAAACATTATAGCACTACTGCTATATTTACGAGTATCTAAGGCCACCTGCACATTAGTATTAAGTAGTCGCAGTGTTACTAATATAACTACAATTATTACGATTACGGTTCACTACCTCTCATACAGAGGAGGTGCCCGAGTTGTGGGAAAGCAATAAGACTGTTAACCAGACAGTAACTAGTGGGGTTTTTAACCGACTTTCTTCAAAAAGGAGGAGGTTCTCAATTCGGTTTTTTTTTTTTTTAAATATTTGTTACCTCATAACTCCGTCATTTGTAAACCGATTTGAAAAATTATTTTTTCATCTGAAAGGATACCTATAGTTCCCGATTGGTCCCATAGAAATGTCATCAAAATCGGTTTAGGAATTTGGTTGTTTTCCTCACATTAATTATCACATCACGCGACGTCGCGTGCAGGAGCGTTGATGTACATCACGCGACGTCGCGTGATACTTGCTAGTTAAATTTGACACACTTTCCGATTTCTGATTGAGCTGAAATTTTGCCTGCGTGTGTATATCGCAAGACAATGCAATATTATGATGATATGGAGCTGACCTGATGATGGAGCTGGAAGGTGGCCAAAGGAACTCCGTTATAAAATGACATAACCCCATCGAGTTTGGGTTCGTATAAATCATCTGGTCGAGTACTTTGTCTCTAGATGGTACCCAGGGTCTGGTGATGGAGCTGGAAGGTGGTCACAGGTAGTCCGTAATAAAATGACACAATCCCATCGAGTTTGGGCTCGTATGATTCCTCTTGACGAGTATTTTGGTCCTAAATGGTATCCAGTGTCTGATGATGGAGCTAGACGGTGGCCATAGGAACTCCGTTATAAAACGAAAAAACCTCATCGAGTTTGGGCTCGTATGATTCGTCCTGACGAGTACTTAGTTAATTCATGACAAGAATTTGTGTGGTAAACTACAACTTAAAAGGGTAAAATAAAAAAACTTTCTGCGAAAACAAAACCGACTTCCAAAAAAGTCTTTGTTTGTATCTTTTTTGCCACCGACTTCCGAAAGTCAAGTTATTTTAGACGTTTTAGTGTTTTTTTGGAAGTCGGTTTTGTTTTCGCAGAATTTTTTTTTGTATGTTACTCACTCTTTAAAAATTCGTTCTTGTATAACTCGGTCTGACCCTATCACTGATAAAAGTATTGTCAAAGTAGAAGCAGTTGTGTCGTAAGCAGCGGCCACTAAAGTATCCAGGTGTTCTCTGATGTCACTGTCTGTGAAAGCACCTTGTTCTTCAGCTAATTGGAGCATTTTATCCAAGAGTGGTTTGAATTTCCCTGAAAAATAATGTGTTCCGTATAATTTTAGGGGTTTTGTAGTTTCTGTCCACTCGAGAAAGTGGTATAAGGTTATATTTAAATTTCCGTTATTTTTTTTTAAATTTGTTAACCTGTTGTGGAGTCATCGTACATGTTCGGATCGTTGTTTGCCTTTAGCTCGGATTTTCTTCCTTGTATAACCTGAAATAGCGAAAAGAAAAAAAAAAACATTTACACAAAAACACAAATATATGTATAAGTAGGTACTAAACTATTTATGTACCCATGTTTGTACTTGACATATTTTGAAAAAAGTCGAGATCTCGGGTCACATTTTTGTAAAGAATTCGGCATCAGAAATACGTATTATAGATTAAATCAAAACACAATTTATAATGACATTATGCAAAACTGGCCAGGTGTAAGGTTGGGTTTCGTAGTCTGTTCGACTGCAGGCATTCAGCTTGAGCTGTACTTACAGCTTTGCCAACAGAAATAACAACGGTAACATAAGTATTAAGTAAAAATATTACTGGATCTATGATGTCCTTCAGTTTCTTCAAAAGTTTAGTTTGTTTACGCTTCATTGCACTCAAGTCGTATATAAACGACAAATGCAACCATATTTTTTGAAATCTATCGCAATATAAAGCAAATAGATCATCAATTGCTTCTGCATATTCTATATCTATTGCTGTTTGATCTTGCGTATTCAGTCCTAGCGAAGTCCCTGCAAAGGGAAAAACCGTTTTTCAGTAAATCAAGTAATTATTTGGATTATAGTTGATTTTACGTCAAAATAGCCACTGGGTCGTAGCGGTAGTTGTGAAATCACAAAAACGCTAGGAGTTAGCTTCATGTGATTTACCGTCAATGCCCATGTCACTTACGACAATTCCGATCAAAGGTATACTTACGAGTAACAGTTGACAACGTATAGTTTATGAAGAACTTTCGCACGTCAAACGGTTCTTTTCCAACTTTCAAAGCTAATCGAGAGACAAGTCTTCGAGCTTGCACGTTAATTTCATTCACGTAGGTGTTGAGCACATGCTGGTTGAACGACGGATTTAATAGTTTGCGGTGAGGTTTCCAAACTGATACTGGAATAAAAAATAAAAAACTTGATGTCCTATTTTTTTTTTCCACTGCACTATCTTAGGGTTAATTATTGTAACGATTCATACAAGTTTCATCTATGGGTAAAAAACTTTGTAAAGTAGTGTAATTATTTTGACAATCTTGTCGTGCAATCCTTTTAATAAAAAGGATTAGTACTGTTTATCGCTTACCTGCAGCTGTGATAAGTCCATTTTTTACATAATCCTTTGCAAAATCATAGACATATGGTTTACTCAAACATGTATTAGCTACTGTCAGGCTGTCTTCTGGATCGGTTATGACTGTAACATAAATAAACTAATTTAAATATTGTGATTATTTTTTTCTCAACATGGCACTACCGAAAAACGGTTTACTTAATAGGTGTTCGTTATGTAATACGTATTATAAGTCTATGTGGGCTTCTTAACACTTGCGGCAAACTCCATAATTATACGGTGAAAGAAAAAAAAAAACATAATATTATTATTCCAATTGCGTAAAATGTCATTTTGGCGTTCAGTATTTTCTTAAAAACTGAGACACATTGGTAAAATGTTTTATTTAATAAAGTGTCATTGTGTTGTCAGCGTTATGGTAATAATTAACGTAAAGTGATATTATATCGCTCCTTACAAACGTATTATCATTACGTATTTCCCGGAAGGGTTAGGCAGAGGTGTACGGTTAACAGTACAAATTTTGCGAGTAATGTAATGAGGTACGAGCCTATTACCATCAACTGTTCACATTCTAAGCTCCGGGATACTTCTGAAAAATCTCTAATGGAAAAACTCAATTACTCTGCCCGATCGGAGATTCCAGGACCTCCATGCTCAGCAGTTAGTAGCTCTTGCGACCACAAGACCAACGAGGAAAATTGCTCAGAAATTTATTTGCAACCATCATACCGTTTTGTCAAATTAATGATCCTTTGCTCCTGGCGAAAGCAGGCGACAACTGAAAACATTTGCCATGCCTACTATGGCATGAACTTTTCGACTTATACAGGCCATTTAAAACGTGTCCTTTGAATCCCGAACAAAACAGTCGTTCATGACCTGCAGGCCTAGCCAAGTTACAAACGTTTCGTATCTATTCTCTTTCTACAATTGTTAACGCCTCGGCGTAAGCGATTGTAGAAAACGCTAACAAGCTATCTAGTCTGTGACGCTAACTTGGTAGCCAATTTGACACGACTGAGTCGATCGCTCGTTCTACAATGAACTTCGATAAAACCTATACTTTAGTCTATGGTGAGCGTTCCAACAAACGTCAAACTAACGACAAGGTCACAGTTGTGTACTTAGTGCGCGAGCTCACGTTTTGTTTTGGATTGTTAAGAAAGGAATAATTGTCTAACGTGTTAAAAAAGTAAGCGAAATAAGGTGCGAGTTCTAATTATAATTGGTTGATTATAATATATCAAGTGCGGAATGTAATTTTAAACATTACTGTCACTCGAAATAATATGATATCGTGCATTTGAATGAAAGATACCTTAAATGAACAACTTTTATAGGATGGAATTTAGATCTCGAGCAAGCCCGGAACAGTTCGCAGCTTTATTAGAATTTATGGAAAGGTACTTACGTAAGTTAATTATTTCGTAATCTTCCTTTGTTAAAATCTTTCATAATTGGCTTACGACACAATCAAAACATTTGTGTTTGAACCTTTACTTATCAATAGGCCCTTTGTTTCTCTGAAATGATAAATACAGTCCAAAATAAAAAAAACACTTCTCGGTCTCAACACGGCTGGCTCATATAGGCACCATTTTTTTATCGTTTTCTCTTGGGTTTCGGCGATCGCTCGGCTGGCGTTCATAAACTTCGACATCGTTTCGTTAGCGCTTGTCAAAACTGGAGGTCTACTCTCTAAGTCCGTCAACGAAAATACGGGCCCGTCCGAACGTAGTCCGTAAATACGGAGTAAACCCTACTCCCGATTGATTACGGATTCACGAGTTTCGAACGGAATCATAGACAATATTCGTGAACGAATGATGCACGGCGATAGAGTTGCGCTATTTTACCAGTCGATTACCGGTTTATTTATTTCGTGGTTTTCAAGTTTTTATACATAAATCATTATTGTTATTGTTAAAAAAATACCACATTTTTAACAATATACTTTTTATTATGCCTAATTAATATAGAATTGAACTATTTTTGCCATTTTAGTCCGAATTGTGGCTTTATCTTGTTAATTCCTTTGCCTTTCTTTCTTTTAACATCAATAAAATCAATTGAAATGTCAGTTTGTTATTTACAATAAATATATTTATATATAATTCGCATTATCCATACAACGAGGGATTCTTCCGTAATAAATTGTAATAGTAAAATAGCCTCAACCACTCCAGCAGCAACTCATGCGCTCAAATAGAGGCACTCTTCAATTTTATGAGTGAGAACAACGGCTTGCAAAACATCAGTGGCTTTTCAAGCAAGTTCAAAGCTCGTTGCCACCGGTAAAAAGCCGAGGACAGGCTGATGAAGAAGACTGAAGTGTGGAAAAGAAGAAGAGGAAGCCTACTCGCAATCAGTGCGGTACCACATTGACAGATCCGAACATGCTGCTGCGCCCCGCTATTCCATGTTCCATCGACGCAGCTGTACGTGTACCGTCTACATCACACCACGACGCTAGAGGTGGTCGAAATATAAGGAAGGAGCAAGACCAAGTTCACCCTGAGAGTGGAGATTTAGTGTCGCTCCACAAGATTACCTTCAAGTCTTTTGTGGTGCGGGTTCCAACACACATCTCAAGACTTCTATGAAGGAATTTTGGCCGCAAGGTGTCGTGTATCGGTGTTTCGCGGAAGTCTATATGGAACCTCGACTCAGTGCAATATTATGTGGCCGACCGAACATAGTTAATAGTTTTTTTTGTAAATATGTTTGATATTATGTATTATAATAGCATAATATTGTACTTATAAGATTATTTTGTGTAATGTATCAATGAGTCTTCGATGCCTGAAAATAAAAGTGATTGATCGATTGAAACTAAGTTCTTAGCAACAATTTATGACTACAATAGATAAATAAAATGGAATATGTTCTATTAGTGTATTGTTGATTGTATTTTTATTCTTTAATATTAATTTAAAATATTAAATTGATTGGTGCCAAATGAAAAAAAAAACATTCTTTTATAAACATTATCTTTACTTTCATCACAATCTTCCTGTAAGCAAAATAAACAGTTTGTAAAATATTTATTTTGACGTCACTGCTAAGGCCCACTGCACCTTGGTAGCTCCCCCGGGCTTGCTGCTCTCAACAATTGAGAGCAGCAAGGATCAAAAAGTAAACAAAAACAAATTGGTAACACAACGCAATAATTTGCAGAATCTTCAATATCGTTAGCAGTAAAATATTGTATTGTATAGCGTGCTGGTGTCCGCAACTCCACGTCTAAGCGCGTATTTTGCATGCGGCAGTATTATATATTATGATGCTCTGTGTCTTCGTCCTTAATTCTTGGATCAAACCATTGTCCACTTTCATTCTTGGATCAACACGATTTCGTCACTTGTAAATAGATCCTCACAAAAATCTTCAAATTATTCCCGTGTGAGCCCTTTTAACTCCACATCGGGAATATTCGCCAAACGAAAGTTTTGGCGCAAGTAGAATCGGTGTCGCCTCTGCTCTTCTTCTAGAGCTTCTTCGAGCATGAAAAAAGCAGCCATTGTAGAGATTTTAAAAAAAAAAACGTATTATTCGTAGACAGCACGATAACTATTTTGTTGTCGTTTCAAATGACATAACAATACTCCTCTTTACGGACGGGCAAAAACACATCGGGAGTAGGGACAACTGTCAAATTGAGTTGTAATTCGTTCTTAGTTCGGGCCTCGAACGAATCGTATGTCCGTAGGTGCTAGGGAGTAGGAAACGCCCGTATCTTCGGCCGAAATTACGGGTTTCGTGCTTAGAGAGTAGACCCCCTGTGACTTGGCTACGATTTATATGGGATGTAGCGTTCAACGTTGTAGAAAGAATCACATTTCGTTCTATCATTTCGAACGATGTAAACTTGTCTACGAATTTTCTATTCGTTTGTTTAAACCACGTGACTTAACGCTGAGATGACGTCATTCCCATACATTTGATTAGTTTTCTAATAGCGTTAACGATTGTGGATTGTCAACTTGGCTAAGCCTGCAGGTGATTTCATCAACTCACTATTACCGACTCCTAACCTACGGTGCTCAGACCTGGTCGCCTACCCAATGGCAGAGATTTGCGCTATTGACTTGCTGATTCTTGCGGATTCTTCCTCCATCCTCCAAAAATCATCGGCTATAGATTAGTGCTACCCGTGCGAAGCCGGGGATGGTTGCTAGATAGTTTATATTTTTTATCACTTTTATGTTAAATAAAAAAGTTTTTGGCCATTCAAAATTCGTTTTAAAGTTTTATTATTTAATTTTTTGAAAAGTAAGTCCACAATGCCACTAAGACTCTCATTAAGTCGTATTTGGAAGATCAATTATTTAGAGTTAAAATCAACGACGCCTACTCTGCCTTTCAAGACATAAAAGCCGGTGTGCCACAAGGTTCTATTTTGGGCCCTATTCTGTATCTTTTGTACACTGCAGATATACGTACAAGGGATAATGCTCTATCTGCCACTTTCGCAGATGATACCGCTGCCCTTAGCAACCATGAAAATCTCGAATGTAGCGTCCTCAACTCTACAAAGTCACTTCAACTTAAATCAGCAAATGGATGGAAAAGTGGCGTTTCAAGGCCAGCTCAAGCAAGTCAGTGCTTGTTGTATTGTGTTGTACCAATTCCAGCAATCGCGAAGGGTTACTGCATCCTATCACAAAGGTGGAGATTCCTTTCCACACAGTTCACGTAGACCACCTTGGACCCTTCGTGAAATCGACTTGGGGTTTTACTCATTTACTCGTAGTTGTTGACGGTTTCATCAAATTCTGTTTCCTCAGGCCTGTTAGAAACTCGAATACCCAATACGCAATTAGGGCTCTAGATGATATTTTCTGTATATTTAGAAACCCTGACCGACTCATAAGCGACCGCGGTAGTTGTTTTACTTCGCATTAATTCAAACGGTTCTGCTTCGTTAAGGGAATCAAACATGTCCTAAATGCGGTTTCTAGCCCTAAGTCCAACGGACAGGTTGAGCGGTATAACCGCACGATTCTCGATTCCTTCAAGGCACTGAGTATTAAACATAGTGAAAAGAGCTGGGGCAGTCACTTGGACGAGTTCAATGGGGACTCAACAACTCTATACAGAAAACTATAGGCAGAACACCGGCAGCGGTGATGTTTGGAACTTGTATGAATATCGAATTTAATCCCATGCTTAGTGATGCCAGAGTCATCATCCTTACGAGTGCCTGCAGTAGCAGGCACTCGTAAGGATGATGACTTGACAGAGATCCGCGAAAGTGTTAAGGCTCGGTTAGATCTAGAGCAGGTCAAGCAAAAGGAGAAGTATGACATAGGTAGAAAACCTTCCCGTTCCTATTGTGTAGGGGACCGTGTTAAAATAACAAAGACTTGTTTTAATAATAACGGACAAAGCAAAAAAAAATATGTCTTCCTTCATAGGTCCACATCGTGTTAGCAAGGTCTTAGGCAGGGCCCGTTATGTTGTAGCCTCTAAACCAGGCCTTGTTGATACACAAAACAGACGGTCGAAAACCGTGGCCGCGGATCGCATGAAGTCATGGATTAATGTGACTGCCTTAGAGATGAGATTAATGATAATGGTATCGATGATGATTCTGATAGTGACAGTGACGATTCTGGCAGCATATTGAGTTACAATAAAATCCTTTCTTTTATTGCATGGAATCTGTGAACGATTACTTACACAGATATTATTCGTTGTTACAGAGCAAGTACGCGAGAATCGATCGGATCGCTGCTTGGTGCAGTGGCAAGACCTACGGCAGCCACTATGAGCTTAATCGATCGGCTCGTACTGGCGTCGATAGGCATCCTGAATTAATCGATCGTTCAGGAGGTTAGGGCACCCTGATTAATCGATCGTCAGGGAATAATAGTATTCTGGATTCATCGATCGTCCAGAATACTCGTATGCATATCTTGGCACAACTTAATCGATCGGTTGTGACCTTGGTTTTATTTTTTGAACCAATTAATCGATCGTTTGGGTTCACTATATTTAGTACCAGCTAATCGATTGCTGACGGATTTAACATCTTGTTACTTGTAATGTTATTAAAGTTGTTATTGTCAATTATCAAGACTGTCAGAATATTAGAATTTTTGTTAAAATTTGTGAAGTTGTATAGTGACGCAATTAATCGATCGTTTGTATTCACTGTACTTAGTTCCAGTAAATCAAATGCCGATGTTTATAAATTATTCTGTATAAGCTAGTGCCTAGATTACATAAATTTATTAAATAACATTCATTTGGTAAATTATGGTATCTAGGCGTTTAGTTCCATACTCTGCACAAATTTGTTGTTCACAATCAATTAGATAATTTTAAGTTGTCATATTTTGTAATACTCTCATTGTATTTTTTTTGGGACCTAACGTTATTAATCTACTGGCCAAGATACCCCCGATTGTTAGGTTACTACCTGGTGTCGTGTGCATGGCCGCACACGATGTCAGGACGGACGATTGTTAGGTTTCGGAATTTTACTAGTCAATTTCCTATGTTTTCGGAAAGAATTTTATTTAAGTGTATTAATTTAATAGCTTTATTCGTGTGAGCACATCTTAAATGCTTTATATTTTATTATGTAGACTGGTAACATTAATTCCGTAAGAATGGCAATACTTCTATAATTTGATTGGTAAAATGTTTGGCGCGAGAATGAAGCGGTTCTCTGATTGGATCACGAGACTGACGTGGCGTGATGTCGTGAGCCAATCAGGGCGCTGGATTTTGCCTCCAGAACGGCGGGCTTCTTGGTCAGGAGTTGATGCCCGAGCGAGCATTCTGAGTCTGAACGTCGAAAACGACTGATGATTATTAAGATAGTTGCCGATCCGTTATGGCTGTAATAGTGTGTACTGTGTAATGTAACAAAATTGTGAATAAACCTATTTAAAGTCGTTGGAGTTTTCCTTCAAGTACTGCATCCTTTTGGAATACCATACTAGATAAGTTAGATTTTGATATTATTTTGCGAGTCAATTTATTCCTGTTATGGTCAATGCAATTTGACAGAAAATACTTCGTGAATAACGGCGTTTTTTAAGTTTATAAAAAAACGTACGGTACCCAGTCGTAATTATATCTGCTTTAATTATAATAGAAATATAATAGACTATAAAAAGAAATATTATAAAACTGTGAACTTTTTTTAAAGCTATTTTTAAAGGTTTTCGCTTAAATCGCGTAGATGGTTTAGACAATCATCATGGAACGGAACGTTGTAAATCCGCATTTTTGATGGCTGACAGACAACTTGATTTGACATTGATATAGGAACATAATATACGTTTCATGCGGGACTTTAATATTAAAGAACAAGTTTATGTGTTTGACTAGTTTTTTTGCTTGACCTTTTAGCTTGCTCTTGAAGAACTGCATCTTCTGAGCACTCGACATTGAATTGTTGTTGTTGATCGTTTCTATAAATAGATCCTTGAATGATGTCCACTTGAGGTAGTTCCCGCTAGGGTACGCACAATAGTGACGATAAGTCCCCTCTTTGAGGAGTGGCTATAAGTCCCCTCTTTGAGGAGTGGCTTGAGAGGCGCCACAGCGTCCTCACCATCCGCCTGACGCAAGTCCTCACCGGATATGGTTGTTTCGGGAGGTACCTGCACCGGATCGGGCGGGAGGAAACGCCCGGGTGTCACCACTGTGCGGATCGACCGGAGGGCACGGTGGAGGTCTGCCCCGCGTGGGTGGAGCACCGCCGTGTCCTCGTAGCGGCGATCGGCGGCGGCGACCTCTCGCGTCCGGCCTTGGTTCAATCCATGGTCCGGAGCGAGACGGAATGGAACGCCGTCACCTCCTTCTGCGAAGCAGTCATGCTAGCGAAGGAGGCGACGGAACGTGAGAGGGAGAGAACCTCACGTCCCAGCCGCCGCGGGAGACGCATCGGGCGCCGGGGGCCACCACGTGGCCCCCGGCCACCGTAGGCGCGGGCCTGTGGACGGTGAGCTATGGGCTAGCTCGCCGTCCGTCCGTCTTATGACGACAGGCCGTGTCGACGGCGCGTTCGTGTTCCACGCGCGCCTCAAAGATATGTCAGCAATAGGAAGGGGTCCGCAAGGGCCGATGCCTGCCGGGGCGGCGGGACTGTTCGAAAGAGATACCGTGGCCACGGAACACAAAGGGCGTTGAAGGAACATGGATGGGTTTTAGTCAGTAAAAGTCTGACACTCCCCCCTGCTCCGCTCAGAGCAGGAGGAGTTATTTGATGATTTCCAACCAGAAAAAAAAAGGTAGTTCCCGCTGACTATGGGAATGTCGATTTTGGGGGTACAATTTTCACGATGTGGAATTGAGCCCATCTTAATATTGATTGACTTCTTAATGTCGTTGTATAACTATTCATACCTGCTGTATGTTTGCTCATAATCTTCATCTTCCTTATACAACTCACTGTCAATTTCCCAGTGCAACGAGTTAATGTTTGACCACCTTTTTTGTACATTACGCACTAGATCCTCGAATTCCCATTTTTTAGAGATGTTCTCTAATTCCACGCTCTTGATTGTACGAGACAACGCCTTGAAGTTGCTTTTTTGCTTTCGCAGCATTTCTTCCAGTTTGCTCGCATTTCCTTGAGAAACAGATTTCCACAGTGACGTGGACTTACTGTTACAAGGATCGCTGTTTGCTTGATCGGGGTCAGCTGAGGAACAATCTAGCTGTTGTCGATGACAACGTCCTAATTTTGGACTTTGAACGTTATCATTCTGCCGTTAACATCAGCAGTGCGACAACAATACAGGGAGTAACCGTGAACCTGTGATTGTGTCAGCAAACAAAGCACGCGGAAAACGTTTGGAGCATTTGTTTTCGATCATGCATGGTGGTTCCCGGTTGCGATTGCACATGGTCCATGAATCATATCTGTTGTTACAACTATTCTTTTCTTTTCGTTTATGTAAAAAGAATTCAAACGGTTCAAAAAAAAATGTTACGTGTTAAGCACTACAGATGCACTAAGTCGAAATTACCATATACTCTATTATTAAAGCGATATAACATTCAAAGCTTGGAGTCTAGACGCAGCTTACTGATGGCCATGATGCTGCATGGTCTGTGTAACAACAGATTGATTGATTAGATTGTCCTGATATGACTAATAACCTATGTTACATTGTACCTAGAACTGTGATGCGCCGAGAGGCGCGCGTGCCCCGACTGTTCCACACTGCAAGGTGTAGAACTCACGCTGGCGCACGGGTGCCTCTTCGACGTATCGTCGATACGTATAACACACATTTTATCGAACTTGATATTTTCGCGCTTACACACTTTCAGTTTAAAAGGATGGCTATTGAATCCTTAAAGTAGCTATCTAATACCTATCATCCCTAAATCATATTGAGTGCTACTTAATTTTCTGTAAAATTAATGCACGCTTTTAACTATTTGTTAATTATTATTTCGCGGACATTGGTGTGGGTTACAAGTTTATTTAGTTTATAACTTATTCTGTCATACTTTTTGTAATGTGTAACTGTTCAATGTCCCAATAAAGTATAATAAAATAAAATAAAACTTCATACGACTCTGGATCTGTTTTCTGGTCTGCAATTTCTGCGCATATAGTGGTGTCAATTTTTCTTTTCTGCCACTCGACAGAGTACATCCAACATCACACGTCTCCGAAGATCCGTGATACTTTACAATGAAGTTCTGGAGTGCATTGAGTTTCTGCTTGAATTGAATATCTACTCGAGCTGTAATGTCGTGACGGTCGCTATTATCATCTAGATCAAAAAATGATATCCATCCTCTCCTCGGCAAAATTTCAGCAGGTGTGTAATGCTTCATACGAAAGATGAGTTTCTCTGACATGTTGAATCAAAATATCGAAAGACTCCTAATTCTCGCCAGCAACCACAATGACAACTTTATTCAACGGCAGTGCATTGAAGATTTATACAAAATGTGTGGATAAGCAAACTATTAAAAGGAAAACTATATCCACAGGCTACCTGCAGTATTGTCTCTCCTTCCCCCTTAAATCCATCCAAAGGATGTCTTTAAAAGATCGCTTTTAGCGATAAGACCGCCCATTGTGTCACCCCTTTTATAATGTTTACATTTGTATTTGTAATTTTTATGGTGTGCATAATAAAGAGTATTCTATTCTATTCTATTCTATTCTATATTTTAAATCTTACAGCATTAAAATTTCTAAATAGTTACTACTTAACCCAAAAAGTAAAAACCGGTTGGGGATCGAACTTGCGAACCAAAATCTAACACCAATAAAAAATCTATATAAATCACAAAAAGGAATAACTGATTGGGGTTCGAACCTGCGAACTGTGATTTACAGGCGGCTTTGGAACTATTCGGCTATTTGTATCACTGACGGTTTGACTAAAATAGCTATTGACATGCATGCGGTAAAACAGTTGAAGACTATGGACATACTGAGTTAATTTCGTGCTTTTTTTTAATATCAAAATTTTCTTTCATCTAACCCTGTACTGAGAATTACGAACACAACAAAAAGAAATCAGCCAAATCGGTCCAGCCGTTCTCAAGTGATGCTCCGTCATACATTTGGGCAATTGATTTTTATTTACACAGATGTGAACAATTATATATATTTGGGTAAGTACCTATCTATCATTCAATACATCCAGTAATGACGAAGAATCAATATAATATGGAAAAATCTGGTCGTTGAATGAAATTTTAAAAGAAAATTACAGTTTGCATTTAAAAACGACAGTATTCGATACATTTAAAACTAGCAAAGTAATCCTATAAAAAAGACTAAGTCTATCATTACAAATAACGTTCTTATAAAGGCATTGCGGTATACTATACAACTTATAATAGAATTTGCCAAGCCTTAACATACTCAAGCGCATTAGTTTTTATATCTCGGTCTTATAGTTAGCTACAAGACTTACCTATAAAACATGTATAGGACACTTTTACCAGTAATAGCATTTCAAAAGCGTAGATATTCTCACGTGCATTTGCTTTTATATCTTATTCTTGTAGTTAGCTACAAGATTATCTTAAAGGACACTTTTAGGAATAAGTCTCTTATAATTGTCTACAGTAAAATATAATAGCATTTTGTGAGTGAACTAGATAATAAAACATACTTAGCTGAGATCACTATAAGTTTGCGGCGTTATAGTTTTGCTCAAGACTCTATTAAATCTAATAGTACTTGATAAGACCGCTTCATGATCAAAAAAGCTTATAAGTACTAGATCAATAACTTTATTAGTAAACCTCAGCCATTTTGTCGAACTTCAGTTGTTAAGTGAATAAGCTTAACATGAATTTAAGCGATTGGAAACGATTGAAAAGGATTGGCGGTTACAGGATAAAAGTGAAAAATAGGTAAAGCAGGCATACTCCAAGGGAACCCTAATTTATTTTAAAATGGAGGCCGATGGAGGCGAGTTATCTGGGCTGAAACTGCTACAAGTACTAATTTGCCTATAAAGAACTTACTTACCTGCTACAAGTACTAATTTACTTATAAAGTTCTAGAAAGTACCTAATGAAGAGCAATGGCGAATATTCATTAGAATTGATGAAATATTTTATTTACAACAATACAGGGTGTCCCGTAAATAATGGATCAAACGTAACGGGTAGGTAGCTTACCTCATTTCCAACAACTAATTTGAACAGTAAAAAAAAACCGATAAGGTAACCAAGATATTTTTTTTTTCGATTTTTACTATTTTCTGTACTAGTATTCAGTGTTTTTAATGCTGTTGCTGCAAATGGTATCATATTTAGGTGTGATTTTTGTCAAACATTTCTGAATAGTTTACTAATGTTATAAGATACCATTTTTTTAAATAACATTTTATTTGCCTTAGAAAAAAAATCTTGAATTGAAAAGTTTTGTTTTTACGATGAAAATACCAGAATTGGAAAAATTCAAACTACCAAAGTGTGTTTGTGTGTTTGTTACACCAAAGTGTAACATTATTTTAAAAACTTGTAAAATTACTAAGGTTTGCAAATTGGTATAAAACTTACGTCTAGTTCTTGCGGTTACAAAGATATTACTATGAATGTGATGAAGAAGACAGAACAGAAATTAAAATGGTACAATCTAACTTTTCTTTCTCGTAATGGCTTTTGCTTGTAATCTAAGCATGTGGTTAAGCGTGTAGCGTAATTCCGAGCCGATGACGTCATCTGTTTGGAATTTGGGACCGCTACCTGCGGAGTTGCACCTCACTCAGTGTGAAAGGGATAGATAGCGCCGCTTTTGTATTTTTGGTAAATCGGTGTCTTTGTGCAGGTACTTTTTTTCCTTCACCCTTCACTCATACAGGGCTTCATTGTTGCATGATTTTATTTGTTTAGTTGACACGAATCTCTCTTCGAGTTGATACGTACGCCAGACTACTCTCGCTCCCGCTGTGCCTAACTGCTGTGTTCCTTAAAATTAAACTTGTGCTGTGTATTTGGACTTTGCTTTGCCTAACGATTTGGAACTGTTTGTGTTTTGGACGAATGACTTGGCAATCCTACGGACTTCGAAAACAATTGTTTGTGTGTGGTTGTACGTGTGTACAGAACGATGCCTCGTTACGAGTAAACGCCACGGGAGTATGCCGAAATGCATTTTATCTACGGAGAAGCAAGAGGTAATGCCAGGGCGGCCGCAAGATTGTATCGTGAAAGATACCCGAACCGGGATCGACATCCCGACTATCGCGTATTCATTAGAGTGCATAACGCGCTTCTTGAGGGAAGAATTCTTGGCACCGGAGTTAGGGGTGCCAGTGAAGGGCGACCGTCACAAGTCAATGACGAAATTATTATTCGAGAAATCGAGGAAGATTCGTCGGTCTCAATTCGCGTCATAGCGCAACGCACAGGTATTCCAAGATCGACGGTACATCAAGTTCTAAAAAGGCACCGGTCGCACCCATATCACGTGCAACGTGTTCAAACGCTGACGTCACGTGATTACCCGCAAAGAGTAGCATTTTGCCAAAGGATGCTTAGAATGATACGGGTGGACCCACAGTATTTTAATAAAATTTTATGGAGAGACGGGTCTTCATGCCGGCGAGATAGATATCTCAATTTGCATAATTTGCACAGTTGGCAGCTGGTAAACCCACATTTGAAGCGAGAGGACAGGAGCCAACATCAATTTAAAATAAATTTATGGGCAGGAATAATAAATGGGCAAATAATAGGGCCTTTTGAACTACCAGCAACTCTAAACGCCGAATACTATCTGCATTTTTTAAGGAATGAGTTGCCAACGTTATTAGAAAATATTCCAGAAGACGTGCGGCAAGCAATGTGGTTACAAAATGATGGTTGCCCCGCTCACTATGCGACGGCAGTAAGGGCGCAACTCAATGAAATTACCCTGACAGATGGATCGGCCGATTAGGACCAATTTTGTGGTTTCCGCGATCTCCGGATTTAAATCCCTTAGATTTTTTTTATTGGGGATGTTTAAAAGACAAAGTTTACAAACAACGAATAACGTCGGAAGAAAAATTACGTCAGCGCATCCAATCTGCTGTATCAGAAATAAACAACAGCCATTTTTTCCGTCGGATAAGAGCTTCCTTTATTAGGAGGTGCAAACTTTGCATTCTCGTAGGGGGACGTCAGTTTGAACATTTACTGTAAAAACAAAATAAACGATTTATTTGTATTTTTTTTTAATTTAACCTCCTAATTGTTTTCATACGCTGAGATACCTAAACATTTTTAAGAAAATAGTTGAATTGTGCACACTTTTTCAAATTTTATTTTATTTCGTATTTTGCACCTCTGTCAGATTTATAGCAATATCTTTGTAACGACAAAGACTAGGCGTAAGTGTTATACCAATTTGCAAACCTTAGTAATTTTACAAGTTTTTAAAATAATGGTACACTTTGGTGTTATACATTTTTTTTACAATAGAATTTTTCCAATTCTGGTCTTTTCATCGTAAAAACAAAACTTTTCAATTCAAGATTTTTTTTCTAAGGCAAATAAAATGTTATTTAAAAAAATGGTATCTTATAACATTAGTAAACTATTCAGAAATGTTTGACAAAAATCACACCTAAATATGATACCATTTGCAGCAACAGCATTAAAAACACTGAATGCTGGTACAGAAAATAGTAAAAATCGAAAAAAAAATATCTTGGCTACCTTATCGGTTTTTTTTTACTGTTCAAATTAGTTGTTGGAAATGAGGTAAGCTACCTACCCGTTACGTTTGATCCATTATTTACGGGACACCCTGTATTCTAATGTGCTATTTTTCAGAGGGGATTGTAAAAACTAACTAAATTGCGGTACATATTTACAGTAAAAATGACTTCCTCACGAGTTTATACACTATATTTACGATATATATTGTAATTCATATTCTACAATAATAGTAATAGAAACTTACGTTATTATTAAGTTTTACCACAAAACAACCGGAACCACCAGCCGAAGCAACAACAAACTCAACAAAAATATATTTATAACCAATAACTAAGTACGTTACTAGTGCATTATCAACAAAATTGATTTGGTAAGCTACTTATGTCAGATACTAACAAGAGCGTTTGTGCTTGTAATTGTGTAGTCTCAGATCATTATAGAAGCTATTGCGCTTCGTCAAGTATATTATAGGGCTCAGTAACATTTAATAAGTTGATTATAAGATAGTTATAGAAATCAACGCTCCTATAACTGCGCCCAAATCCAGGCTTGTAGCGTATTATAAACAATTTATAAGTAAAAATATAAGTAGTCTTGAGAGCGTTATAAGTATTGATTTTGCTAGTTGGGATTTCTCTTACCGTGCTTCCTGTACACCTGCCACACCTGGGTATATACCAACAAAGTCAAACAAAAAATTAAATTTACCCAAACGGACGGCTATGGAAAGGAGCATGTTGAACCTCAGGAAATTAGACAAAGTTAAGGATAAAAATATTAGACAAAAAGCTAAAAAAAACTGATGTTCTCATACATGGACTCAGATTAAAATGGAGGTGGGCTGGACACATCACACGTTACACGGACTAAGGATGGACTATCGAAACCAGACGATGGAAATGTCCACAGGGAAAGAGGAATGCTGGTAGACCTATAACGACGACGGTGGGCTGATGACATTATCCAGGTGTCAGGAAACGACTGGGCAAATATTGGCAAGGACAGGGATTCGTGGAAAAAGCTGGAGGAGGCCTAAAAGGGGTCCATATCTTAAAGGAAGAAAGAAGACTAATCGTACAAACAATATACAATAAGTACTAACACCCTAACTAACAACATTTGAAAGAATATTATGTATCTCAAGGAAAGAAAACTAACCATACTAACAATAGGCAAAAAACAAAATTAATAACACCCTACCGACAGCAATTTTTATGTCATAGCAGGTAGGGCGCAATGACTGAAATCGAAATAGAAATCCTCTTACCAACTGCAGAGTTTGCCAGAGGTAAATATTATTACTGAGGATACTGAGGATAAGCCTATTACGATGAAATGTATCGTTAACAATGTAAATGAAATGCATAGCAAGTATTTGTATAGGATATCACAACTAAAAATTTAAATACATAAAAAAATCTTTTCTGGAAAAAATAAAATCAAACAAAAGTCACCGACTCAGAAGCTAAAGTTATTTTTCACTTTTTTATGTTATCTAAGTCGGTTTTATTTTTTTCAAAAAAGTTTATTTATTTATTATAATAAGTATCTCAAGAGATACTTAATATTTATAACAAATAAGTAAAACTTGGGAACTTACACACACTTTTACTTACCGTATACGGAATGAGTGGGGCACCAGAACTCAATAACACCACCCTTTTCTGTGGCAGTGATCTGAATTCTCCGACAAAAATTCCATAGATCTGAAATAAGTAGTATAAAGACAAATTGAATTATTTATAAATTTATTGTAGTTTTGTATCAACTTAGTTCTTCAGGTACGTAGGTATATTGAACATGTAGCGTCTTCGTTTCTCGTTTACACCTTAGGCACGTTATAAACACTAGTTTTGTAAACAGCCATATAGGGATAAATTTGGCTTATTGCTTAAATTCCCAGCATAGAAAGCGTCAAAAAATACAAGTCTGACACAATGTCCAATCATCATACAAAACATAAACTTTTCTTTCAACTACGTAGTAATGTTATCATTCATCACTACAAAACCAATCACAAAGGACGACTTTTTTGCTTAGAACCAAAACAGTGCAGAAATGTTATATCAGTAAATCTCATTGTTGCACAGTTTTTCATTAATGCACTGTTTTTTATTTAGATATTAATTTACCACAGAGGTTTACTGTCTCCTATTAAATTTACTAAAAATGTATGCATTTGATCAAAAAGATACTGGCTGAAAATAAAAATCGGCTGAATAAAATCGACTTGGTGAAAAAAAAATACAAATGGCGCGCATTTTGTACTATAAATTGTAAGTAATGTAATTGTATTTTAATACTTCGTATTTAGCAAGAAAAGTAAAAAAAAATGGAAATAGCGATATCGATATGAATTCAACTCCAGAAAGTATAAAAACAGCTGCAAACGAAATTGTTAATAACTTTTTGCCACAAAAGTCGCGAGATACTTTATTTTCATTGACTTGAGTTTTTATTTTTGTTGTATTAGTTATTATTTTATCAAGGTAGGTAGATTGGTAGTTGAAAGAAAAGTAGATTACGCACCTTGCCGAAGTGAGTAATTAATGCACTCGTGTTAATTTAGTGCCCTCGCCTGCGCTCAGGCACCAACATAACAGTCATGCATTAATAACCAACTTTGCGCTCGATGCAACAATCTACTATTGTTATTTTTTTAACACGTCTTTTTAGCCGAGTGCAATTAGAGTTATAGAATATTAATACACAAAAAGTGGAACAAAGTTTATAGTGGTCGAATTTTCATGGGACCTTTCAATTGAGTAATTTAATTGAGTTCCTAGAGGTGTGGACAAGAAATTTAAAAAAAAAACATTAGCCACTAGTGACTTTTTATTTTCTTTTATTTTGTTTGTTTCATTTCTGGATAACTTGAAATTCGACTAATTTATACTGTGGTGTAAGGTATATGTTTATAAGACGGTCAAATTAAATATTATCCTGTAAATTTCCGTATTATATCATTCAGTCAGAACAATAAATTAACCGCCCGGACTGCGAGGTAGAAAACCTCTTTAAAAAGTTATCCGTAGTCCCAGGTGGCGGAGCACCGCGAGAGGATGCATGGCTGATGGGTGTTCTTGGAACAATCAATCAGTCGCTACTGCTTTCCACCGCCAGGGTACCAGCAGGCTTATCTGGGTGCAGGGGGCATGCCCGATGGACATTTTATTTCCCCCATACTCGTGGGAACAGAATGGAAAACGAAAATAAAACCCAAAACAGTGCCGATTAAGGCAAAGATAGGGAGAAGAAGGATGCGGCGTCGGAGTCTGACGCCGCATCGAATATTGTGAGCACGGAAAGCTCAACGAGCTCCCGCTGTAAGGGGATCGGGGCTGCTGCGGAGAACAGCAAGTTCTTCCGCAAGCGGTCCAGGCCGAAAGGGGACCGAGAGTCGTCTTCTGAAGGTGAGCTGACCTCGGCTCGCAAGATCCCCACCAGCAAGCGTGGCGGGACCCGAGGGAAGGGGAGAGGGCTCCTGGTGACCGAGAGATCGGCGCGACTTGCCGAGGAGGGGCACCACCCGGGGGTGGCCGGTGGTGACGAGGCGAGCGCAGCTGCCGGCTCCGATGCGGAGCGTGAGGCCAGGTTCGCGAAGGAGGTGGAAGAAGCTATAAAGGGCGTGGCCATGGAGAAGTTGCCATCTCCAAAACTACGCTAAACCCTAATACATTATTTTTGTGCAACTTTAACCGTTTAAGCAGCCCGCACGCAACGGAAGTTCTCAAAGAGAAGAAATTTTCCCCGTTTTTGCAACATTTGTCATTGATGCTCCGCTCCCAATGGTTGTAGCGTGATGATATATAACCTATAGCCTTCCTCGGTAAATGGGCTAACTAACACTAAAAAAAAATTCAAGTCGAACCAGTAGTTCCTGAGATTAGCGCGTTTAAATAGACAAACTCTTCAGCTTTATAGTATTAGTATTGATTAGTCTTTTTAAAAAGCACGCTTCCTTTACTGATGTAGCCAATGCCATAATTATATTCAGCTTCAGCAGATGACAAAGCCACTGTGGGCTGTTTCTTGGCTTCCCACGAAATAGGGCCGCCTGCAAGCTCAAAATAGAACTCAGTGTGTGATCGTCTATGAGTTGAACAATTTGCCCAGTCTGCATCTGAAAACCTCGTGAAAATCACTAACTTTTACCGCTTTCAGATAACGTAAACATCGTTTAGCAATCTTCCAATGTGGGATCTCCCTTGTTTTACCGAAAAGAAATTCCCAAACAAATTTTCGCATAATTTCATTTGCCAAATTATTACTTACCAAAAAATCTCAAAATCTCAAAATAATTGTTACGAAAACCTATGTTTGGCAAGTGAACGTTTGAACAATAACTCGTTCACCAACTAGTACTTTTACCATTTTTTATCTAGTCAAATATTTCAGTTGGTATAACATATTTTACGCAAAATTAAATAAGCCAAATATTTGGTGTCGTCAATTTTAAACTTACCATTTCTGTTTAGTCGATTGCGTAGCCAATGACAAAAATTTTGCATCTATATGTTAGTTGCACAGATTATACAAATTAAATTACAATGTGTAAAGAAGTGGGTAGATGGTAAATCATAAATGTCGCGCGATGTGGATAAGTCATGCAAAACACTATCACTGTGTTTTGTAGCGGAAGTTTATTGAGATTGTTACGATATATTATTTTGTAGATAATTGTTGTTAAAAGTATAACGTAAATAAAGTTTACGATGAGTGAATGTAGTGATGAGTGTGAAATTTTTAAATCTACACGAGGTTGTGTAAAGTTGTTTCGAAACGGATTTACATATTGTGACTATCTGTCACGTACTCTTAATTATTAAATAAATATTATAGTCTTCATTCTTAGTTTAAAAACTACTCACGGCATCTGCCACTTACAAACCAATAAATTTATATTTTATGATTTGCCAGCCTGACGGTTTACCGTAATTAATAACGAACGCAACGAGTCCTTCTTAGAAATTGTAGAAAAATATTGAAGAGCTTGTAAACTCTACGAACAAAACTAGCAGGCGCGCCAAGGCGAATCTTAAAGAATTCTAAGAAACTCCGATTTCTACTCGCCGCTCAACATCTGGTTGCAATACACCACGGTCAAAGCATCCTAAGGGATACTTAAAACAATTGAGACATTTGTACAAAAAACCAGCATTTCTGGGAAGAAACGCGTGGTGTTTTTAGAGGCTGAGGCCGGGGGAAGTGTGATGAACGAGGCAGTCGGTCTTACACCGCTATAGGGTCCGGTCGATATAGGCTATTTTAGTTAAGTTAGAAGACTGGGTGAATACCGAGAGTCTATGTCCAAGTGGGTTGTCGCAAGAGTGCGATAATTGCCGAATAAGTTAAATATAGCTGGGTTAGAAGCTCTGTGTGTGTGTTTGTGTGTTTGTTGGTGAGCAACTGGGTGAGTCCTTTCTTCCAATAATTATCCTAGGCTGATGTTGTGATTAAAGTTCTTAAAACTACACAGACAGAAACGTGTTGCTGAGGAGTTTATTGCGCCACTTCTTCTCCTCAGCTCCAACACTAGGAAGTGGTGAAGGGTGGGCGCTTTTGGGGCTGTCTATTGGGTTTCAATAGTGTTGATCCCCAACTCTATTGCAAAATGGTTATTGAGTTTTTATTATTAACTCTATTATCTGTTAATTCTTGAATTATATGTATTCATTAGCTCCGACCAACAATTCAGCCAATTTGTCTTTTGAGTTTCGAGACTCAACCCCATTATGATCAACCATATAGTGATTCTAGAATAATATGTTCTTTATCTCTGACAAACGATTCGGTCAGGCTGACACAAGCACGGGTCTTGCAGATGCGCTAGTTGTACAGAAAGAGCACATGATCCATGGGGTGGGATTGGAATGGTTTGATACCACAACTATTATATACCCAGTCGAAAGACTGTTAGGGACCATGACTACTGATTAGCATGGTGATTGACGTTCTGCCGCTGAAAAGCCGCCCTTGTCACGTTCATCAGTTCGAAAGGACTGCTAGGGACAATGCTCACTAGGAGCATGATGTCGACGTATTGCCGCTGAAAAGCCCCCTACGTCACTTATGGAAATGTTGCTCTGAGTGCACCAGGTGTAGATGTGAAGCATCGTGTAGTCACGACTGACCAATTACCTATTACGCTAGCGTAAGGGTTATTTACAAGAACTATTGGTTGTATATAATTATACTTTGCATCTCCCAGTTATGTTTTATCCTTTTGAAACCACTTTCAATATATTTCAATAACTATGAATTCCCTAATCTGATTTACTATATCTTTCAATCCTTTCCTTGTTCTAATAATGATTCAGGGCATTGGACTTCTTCATGTTAAGGAATTCAGTTCTCTTAGTCGGTGGGAAGGCGACCAGTCAGGGACGAACCTTTTCCCCTTCGGGGGAAACCGACAATAATACTAATATTTAAATGATTTATAAAAAAAAGAAAATTTTATCAGCCTAGGGTAATTTAGGAACAGTCAAAATATGAAAATAATAACAAAATGAATGATACCTATTATTGGTACTGTGAGTACAGGAAAAATAAATTGTTTAAATGTACTGCATCCCAACAAACTACACTAAAAGATGGGATTCATAAGGTATTAAAGAGCAATGAAATTCACAATCATGAACCAAATCCTGGGAGAAAAATAACCAGTGACCTTATAGAAAAGATCAAAAGTGAGGTTTCATCTGGAACAAAAATATGTAAAATAATACAAAATAACAAAGTAAATGCTCCTTTGGACGTTGTAGATAACTTGCCTACGCCAACTTGACTACGAAAAAAACAAGAAGTAACAATAGAACCAACTGATGTACATTTCCAGCTAAATTTATCACAAACATCTATCAAGGGTGTAAATTTCATAATAAAAGATAAAACTTATGATGAAAATAGAAGAATATTGGTAATGTCAACACTAAGTTTAATGACCACTTTAAATCACAGTTCATAATGGATTTTAGACGGAACCTTTAAAGTGGCACCAAATATCTTTAAACAATTATACACTATACATGGCATTGTATTATCTGATAACAATAAAACATTTCCACTTTGTTTTTGTATGTGTACCAACAAGGATAAACGTACGTATGACGTAATGTTCGAATTAATAATGCAATACGGAAATGAAAATAATATTGCCATGACGCCAAAAGTCTGTATATTAGATTTCGAAAAGGCAGCCATTTCAAGCATAAGATCTAACTTTGAAGACGTTTTATTACAAGGGTGCTTTTTCCACTTGGGACAAATTCTAAACAGGTCGGCCCTTACGGACCCCTTCCTGTTTGCTGACTCTCTTTGAGGCGCGCGTGGAACACGAACGCGCCGTCGACACGGCCTGTCGTCATAAGACGGACGGACGGCGAGCTAGCCCATAACTCACCGTCCACAGGCCCGCGTCTACGGTGGCCGGGGGCCACCACGTGGCCCCCGACGCCCGGTGCGTCTCCCGCGGCGGCTGGGACGTGAGGTTCTCTCCCTCTCACGTCCCGCCACCTCCTTCGCTAGCATGAGTGCTTCGCAGAAGGAGGTGACGGCGTCCCATTCCGTCTCGCTCCGGACCATGGATTGAACCAGGGCCGGACGCGAGAGGTCGCCGCCGCCGATTGCCGCTACGAGGACACGGCGTTGCTCCGCCCAAGCGGCGCAGACCTGCACAGTGTGCTCCACCGTGTCCTCCGGTCGATCCTCGCAGTGGTGACACCCGGGCGTTTCCTCCCGCCCGATTAGGTGCAGGAACCTCCCGAAACAACCATGTCCGGTGAGGACCTGCGTCAGGCGGAAGGTGAGGGCGCCGTGGCGCCTCTCCAGCCACTCCTCAAAGAGGGGACTTACCGCCATTATAGTGGCGTGCCCTGCACGGGGTTGCGACAGTCGCTCTCTCCATGTCGCCATGAGATCACGCCGGCAGTCTGTCCGCTGAGCGACAATTTGCCGCGGCAGCGGAGTTTCCCCCCGGCGTAGTGCCTCCACGCGCCACTCGTGCAGGCGCGCGAGGACTATCGCCTCCAGATCCCATGGCGGCAATCCGGCAAGGAGGCTCGCCGCCTCGCCGGAGATCGTGCGGTACCCCCGGATTAGCCTTACGGCTACCACCCTTTGGGGCGCGTTCAGATAATGGGCGGCTCGCCGCCTCAAAGAACGCGCCCACACCGGGGCCCCGTAAAGGGCCATGGACCGCACGACCCCCGCGTAGAGCCTCCGGCAGGAGGCGTTTGGACCCCCCAGGTTGGGCAAGAGCCGCTTGAAGGCAGCCCAGGCCCGTTCCAGTTTGGGGGCCAAACGTCGGAAACGCTCCACGAAGTTCCACCCGCTGTCGAGGACGAGACCTAGGTACTTCAACGTCGGCTCGACGCCGATGGGAACCCCTCCCACCGTGAGCATGGATCCCGACGGTGGCGCATTCCGAGGCCCAAGAAAGCACATGGCCTCGGACTTGTGCAATGCCACCTCGAGACCCAATTGCCGGATCCTCTCCGCGACTATCGCAACCCTGCGAGTCATCAGCTCGGCCGCCGCCTCGTGCGACCTCGCCTGCGCCAGCACCAGCCTGCCGTCAGCGTAGCATTTATCAAAATCAGCGGCAGTTACATTACCGCGTGTGGGTAACAGTTTTAGAAAACGACAGACATAGACCACACATCGCAAAAGTCTCGACCAAGACGAGACGCGATTAGACAACAATAAAATAATCGAATCTTCGCGTGGAACCGAAACTACGAGCGAATGCTTCTTCTCCTCGGGCGGTTCTGAAACGGCAGCTGGGTTAAAGGGCTTAACCGGCCATTCCTCAAGCACACTATGAATCCAAGGCGGAGCGCAGAACCACAGTGCATGATCTAAAATTTGCGAAGGGAGCAATCCGCGGGAGAGACAATCAGCGGGATTATCTGTGCCAGCAACGTGAAAGAGATTTTGTGGTGGTAATTCGGACTGAATTTTAGCCACCCTATTGGCGACGAATGTGTCCCAGCGATGGGGCGAAGAATGAGCCCAACACAAAGCTACAGTGGAGTCAGAAAAAGCCATAATACTATTAATAATAATGCGGTGCCTACAGGCATTGACAATAGAGCTGATTAATTGCACTACCAAAAGTGTAGCGCACAGCTCCAGGCGCGCCAGAGAAACGACCTTGCGAGGCTCCCCTCGCAAGGTCGTTTCTCTGGCGCGCGTTACTTTGGATTTAGCGCTTATAAGACTTACCGAGACCTTATCAGCATTCAAAACGTGAAAATAAACTACACCCCCCTAGGCCTTTTCACTGGCGTCTGCGAAGCCTACAACAGTAACTATACTGTCTGACAATATACCAACATGGCGTGGAATTTTTATTTGATTGAGCAATGGAAGCTCTTTGCGAAAGCGAGCCCACAATTTAACAATATTGTCGTGCGCGGGGTCGTCCCAATCACTATTGGAAAGCCAAAGTTCCTTTATAAGTAACTTGCCATATAAAACGACGGGAGCTACAAATCCCATAACATCCCATATACGTTCTACACACGACGGGATAATGCGCTTAGTACAAATTTGCGGAGTCGAACTAACTTTAAGACTGAACACGTCAGACGCGGGTGACCAACTTAAGCCCAGAACCTTGTGCGTACCATCACCATCAAATTCCTTCACCGAAAATAATCGATGTGATAGTGGAATCGAATCTAGAGCTGCTTGCGAGTTACTTGTCCACTTCACAAGATCGAACTGACCGGCTTTCATAAGACTTATTACTTGAGCGGCGGCGGTCTCAACGGCCTCTGCCTCGCTGGCTACACTATAAACAAAATCATCCATGTATAGTCCAGTCTCAATTGTATCTTTCGCTTTCGGGAATGTTTTACCCTCATCAGCGGCCAATTGCTTGATAGTGCGAAGCGCATGGAAATGACTCGACTTAAGCCCAAAACAAACACGATTAAATTCGTAAACTCTCAAAGGTTCTTGAGGCGAAAATCTATACAAAAAACGTTGAAATCTGCGGTCGCATTCGCGAATACCAATAGAAAGAAACATTTGCCTTATATCGGCAGAAAGCGCGACAGCAAACAACCGGAAATTTACAATAATGTCAAATAAGTTACCTTGAAGGTTTTGACCACAATACAAAATATCATTGAGCGATACAGAAGTTTTAGTCTTAGCACTCCACACGAAGCTTAGTAGTAAGCTTGTCTTCTCTAACAACTCCGTGGTGCGGGATAATGTAAGATGGATGATCGCGAGTCTCGTCAGTCTCGGCGGTAGGCGCAGGTGAGATGTATCCTTTATCTAAGTATTCGATAACAACCTCATCATAGGCTTGCTTCAACTTTGGAGATGCTTGCATCTTACGTTCTAAACAAGAAAAGCGTTTTCCAGCGGAAGCGTAGGAATCACCGAACGAAAATATATCTCCCTTGAATGGGAGAGCGACAACATAACGACCATCATTACATCGAGTAGTCGTGCGACAATAAATCTCCTCAGCCACCTTATCATCAGGGCTTAGGATAGGCGGGACATTGACCTCTTCAATTTCCCAGAACCTGCGGATGGTAGACTCCAGCGGCGGCTCAACAGTGCAGCAGTGTGACACAGTCGAGTATCTATCTAAATGTGCGGGTGCGGAACCAACAATAACAAAACCTAGAACTGTTTCTAGGGCGTGCGGTGCGGGATACGACGAATGACCTTGAACCTTACGCGATAACTGGAGGTGCGGGAGAATCGATGCGCCGATCAACATATCGACGTCTCCAAGGACACCATAAGATTCATCTGCTAACGGTAGGTCTTTAAATTTGGTCAATAAAGACGTGTCAACCGGGACAGTAGGCAATTGTTCCGTAATTTTATCTACGACAAGCGAATCCATATCAAAACAAATATCGGAATTAAATCGCGATGCAAATTTAATTTTAATCGAACCATGAATGGTTGATTTTAAACCACCGAACCCCTTAACTACTGAGCGGGCTGGCCGGTTATTAATACTAAACCCAAGGCGTTGACAACAATTTTGAGTTAAGAAATTGCTCTGCGAAGCGCAATCTAACAACGCTCGAACAAGACACGGATTACCTAAAGCATCATCAACAACAACGTGAGCGGTCGCGAGCACCACGGTGGTACACGCACTGCTCGCGGATATCGAACACACGTCGCTCACGGCGTTCTGCGAGAGGGCAACGTCGCGCACTGGCTGCGGCTGCGAAGCGGCCGCCGAGTTTGCACTGACTGTCTGCGATGACGTGTCACCGCTAGATAAACTAACTGTGCTCACATTGGATGCGGCATTATTTTTCTCCATGTGAAGTAAAGTGTGGTGCTTTGAAGAGCACTTACGACAACTTTGATTACTATTACAAGACGTAACCCGATGCTTGTCACTTAGGCAGTTAAAACACAAATTGTTGTCGCGAACAAACTTATAACGTTCATAAGGCGTAAATTTCAAGAAACCAGAACATTTGTACAATTGCGAATGTTGACTATTACACAAAGAACAAATAGATTGTACAGGTGCAGGTGCGGTATTCACATAAGTATGTGTCGGCTTTTGTGACTTCAACGGCACATCCGTTCGTCGCGTCGGTCGGACTTAGTACCCACTTTCTTCGTAACTTCCTGGTTGCACGAAGTGCGCTGTAATATTTTAATATGATCGCGAACAAAACATTCTAAATCATTGAATTTCGGCAGTTTACTACTGCGATGGTTCATTTCAAATAAACGAACAGTTTCACTATCTAATTTCTTTAAACCCAAATACAAAAACAAATAGTCGCAGAGGTCATCGACCTTTAGGTTCTTTACCATAAGTATATTTGTCCAGAACACACTATTTCATTCTGCCAGGATTGCGCTACAATTACAGACAATAATGATTTGTAATTCATAATTGATGAAAAGTCTGTAATTGCAACTAATTGATCTCTACGTATGTACCAAATTAAAAGTTAATCGTCTAAGAAGTTAGTTATTTTTTGTTGTTTCTAATGTAAGTTTAGAAAGTTTATGCAAAAGTTGATTATTTTGTAGTACTTTGCTAAAAGTGATTTAATTATAATATTTTATACTCTTATCTGCGTTTTATTTCGATAAAACCGTAAAAATAACATGTAATATAAATAATATTGATTAATATTTGGTGCATTAATATAAATTTGGGTATTTTAAACCCAATTATATACAGGGTCAATAAGACCCTCCACAACCTCCACGTTACTAATTTCACCACATCCTCGCCGGGTTAAAGTTTTGAAAATTAATGAATAATTTTCGGCACTAAAAGTAATGCCGGCACAAACAGTTTTAGCTTTACCAGTTAACTTTTCAACCAGATAGTGTTATTTTTCATGATCTGTCAAAGAGACGTTCTTATCTATAGTGTTTTCAAAACTATCTATAAACAGATTCCAATTGCGAATATCACCATTAAATTCAGGTATCTGAATGTGTGGTAATTTAGGTCGATCGCGAGTGTGATTTGCCTGGCTCTGATGGACAGACGGCATCTCCAAGCTTCTCGCGACGCGTTTGACGCGACAGAATAAACCATCAAATGACGCCAAAGCTTGGTAACTCACAGCGTGTTCTGGATTTAATTCTAACTCTAAAACGTTAATATCATGAATTACGGAATCAAATTCCGCGCGCAAACTATCTAAGTTTTCTACAGAACATAAGAACAAATCTCTAATGGCTAGATCACCTGTTTTAAGTGCATTATCACAAATAGATTGCACGCGGGAAAATAGCATGTCTCTTTTAGCATACAAAAGTTTCAATTGAACTTTAATGTCCTTTGGAGGCATCGTGAACAATTATTACACACTATCATTGCGATAAACAAACAAAATAAAGTTATTTAGTCGAATAAGCGATGAAGATCAGTGACGCAGATAATAACTAAATACCTTTAGTGGGTAGGCAGTTATAAACGAACTGCGCGTGAAATAAACGAACTGTAGGCACTTTTAAATCAATCCCAATTCACTCACTAGGTTGTGTCTCTGTTTCTGTTATACGACTACTTTTAAACTTCCGAATGAATTTAACTAATATGAGCGATCTATAGCTACATAAGTACGTTACTATTAGGTACCATATGACTAACGTACGTAGGCAATAAATTAACAATTTGTGAAACGAACAACGAATTGCGTTAGGTATAGGACTGCGGTGCGGTGCGTTTATTCCAGGAATAAATACTAATGCGATAACTACAACAAATATGTTCCTAATTCAAATACCTAACTATCCGACTCGGTGGACCAAAGAAAATGGTGGCGCGCTGGCCTAATTAGTGGACTGTATGGTGCGAAGCTGAACAAACTATCGACAAACGCGTGGAGTAGATGGTTCGAGTTGCGCTGGGTGTGGGGTGTGGGACAATAGAATGCAACCCGAAAATTAGGGAGGGAAAGCACAAACCTTTTACTCCAGCCACGTGCTCTCGCCTTCGCCGGTGCACCGGGTCACTTATCCAGGTTCAGGAGTTATACAGGCTTCGAATTACTGTCCTCACACTCTTGGGCACAAACACAAACTTGATTAATAGTCTTAATAGATGCGTAATTGCGGAGATTCCAAAATTATCACTATTCTTCAGCAGAGCGGGACGTCGCCATGCGTATGCGGCGCGGTTCAATCCGGAAGTAGTCTCTTCGCGACAAAAATGGCGAGCGAATCGTCGCGAGGTATGTGCGTGAAAGGGATGGGTAGAGGGGATAGCGGATATCAATCAAATTTTGCCTATCGGCGCAACCAGTCATATTGATATGATATGTGGAAAACTTGGTAAGTTTGCTTATGTTCTATGGCGTATATCTAACCTAACAAGTGACAAGCCACATTGCAGGCTTATCATGCATATGTTGGATCAATACTGCGTTATGGTATACTGGTATGGGGAAACTCGGTGCATCTCGGAAGAGCTTTCGTCGCACAAAAGAGGTGTATACGTGCGATTTGTAATGTAGACCCACTTACATCCTGTAAACCACTGTTTAAAAAACTTAGAATACTTACATTAACAGGTATTTATATTCAGGAAATATGTAAATTTACCAAATCTCACCCTGATATGTTTGAAAAACTGGGAGTTAAATGTAAGTTCAAAACTAGATATCCTAATAGGTTAATTATTCCTGGTACGAAAACTGAACTATATAGGCGGAGTTGCTATCCTATGTGTAGTCAGATATACAACAAGATTCCTAACCAAATTAAAGAACTTCCAATGGTCCGCTTCAGAAGGGCTTTACGCAAATGGCTAATTGAGAATCCCTTCTATAATATAAAATAATTCTTTCAATTTAAGTGTAAATGACCTAATTTTAATTGTAACAAAATTTGCATGTCATTATATTATGATTGAATATGTTAAGCTACTAATATATTACCTATGTAAGAACTTTTGTAACCATATTTATCTGCAAATAAATCTTTGACTTTGACTTTGACTTTGACTTTGAAGTACTCTGAGATAACTTCATTCCACATTTATCATGATGCCGTTTGTGTATGTGAGTTTAATGTTTGTAACCACACCCATGATACAGGAGATATTCCTAGTGTAGGGCAATGCTTTATTTAAAAAAATATGTATGTATATATATATTCCCGTAAAATAATTAATTTGTCCAAGATTTTATATGAAAAATATTTTACAAATTGACGTCTGGAGTTGTCAAATGTAATTTCATTTTTATACAAAATTATTAGATCGTCGACTTATACAAGGCCCTTTTTAGGTATACTCGTAGTAGTCGTAGTATACCACACAAATTATTGTCATGAATAAATTTTTACATTGTAACTAGAAGGTACCATCTAGAGACAAAGTACTAGTCAAGACGAATCAAACGCGTCCAAACTCGACGGAGTTGCGTCGTTTTATTACAGAGTTCCTATGGCCACCTTTCAGCTCCATCATCAGATCAGCTCCATGTCCTGATGTGACAATTAACGTGAGGAAAGCAACCAAATTCCTAGACCGATTTTGATGAAATTTCTATGGGACCAATCGGAAAGCATATCCTTTCAGAAGAAAAATAATTTTTCAAATCGGTTTACAAATGACCGAGTTATGAGGTAACAAACATAAAAAAAACAACCGAATTGAGAACCTCCTCCATTTTGAAGAAACTCGGTTAAAACGGGAACGTATTTGTCTCAAAAATAAATATTTTTACTTACATTTTCGATCTCCAAAAACCTGTAGTGAATGTCCAATGATTGGTAGTGCCCCAGGAAACTCAGGGGGCGCGTTGGGATGCTGTCGCAACCATGGCCACGCAGCAATCACTACGCATAGTAATATCACTGAAACTACTATCAACATTTTGCGAATCTAGCGACACAAGATGATATGAGGACATTGCAGGCTAAAACTTGTATTTATACACTAACTGTTCTTCGTCCAGCTATGCATTCTAGACTTGAATTGCAAGTGGCCATTAAAAACTAGATATTGCCCGCGACCTTAGTCGGCGTGATATAAATATTAAAAAATACGTTACTTCCTTAATTTGATCGGATTTTGTTCGTAATGTCAGCGGTATGTTTTTGCACGGAACTCTTATCCTTTTTCCTAAATTAATGTAGCCTAAGTAACATCTTTTAACATCAGCTCTTTGCTCGTAAAAGCTCCGTCAAAATCGGTTCTACTATTTCATGATTCATCATTTCATTTCGGGTAGGCTAAGCTCAGCTGCATTTGCAGTAAAGAAAACAAGGCAGTTAACTGATGTAGCCACAGCTAGGTTAGTATTTTATGCTTATTTCCACAGTATTATGTCTTATGGCATTCTGCTGTGGGGATCAGCAGCAGACGTTGACTCAATTTTTATTTTACACAATAAGGCAGTCCGCGCGAACTATAAAATGGGTCCTCGCGAGTTCCTCAGAGAAATTTAAAGAGATCGATATACAGATTCAGTATATCGATCTCTTTCTTGCCTTCACTTTATATATTAGAATGTATTTTATATGTCCGCAAAAATCGAGGGCTTTTCAAACTTAGAAGTGACTTCCATAATAAAAGCAGTAAACACGAAATGTTAATACCTCAATTCAGATAACAAAAACTAGCAAGTCTTTTCTTATTAACCCCCGACTCAAAAAGAGGGGTGTTATAAGTATGACCGCTATGTGTGTGTGTGTCTGTCTCTGGCACTGTAGCTCTTAAACGAGTGAACCGATTTGGATGCAGTGTTTTTTATTTGAAAGCTAGTTGTTTGGCAATGGTTCTTAGATATTTTCCATCAAATCGGTGCCGCCACATACTAGAGAATATATGGGGTATGAAAATGGGAATAAAAAATGTAATATTTTCGAATATACCCAAATGTTTTATCAAATGAAAGCGCATGATGTGTATATTACAATTAGACATGTTTTATCAAAATCAGTTCATCCATTTTAGACATGGTAATGAATAATCGAATATTTTCAAATATAACCAAGTGGGGTATCCAATTAAATAGCATGATGTGTAATTGTGTATATTACAATTAGACATCTTATATCAAAATTATCAAAATTGGCTCAGCCATTTTAGATAATATGTTGGTGAAAGTGTGGTTGAATAATTGTTTTTTTTTTTCAAAAATACACACTCAACATGGTTATATAAAAAAAGAAACGTATGTTTCAATAAATCGGTTAAATTGTTAAAATGTTAAGTTAGGTGAAAGGTGAAATATTTAGTACATTAGCAAAGAAAACCATTCAATTGTCCTCATTTCGTACTCTTTGTAATTCTTCTAATGCCGATTTGTTATGAGGACAATTGAACAGTTTTCTTTGATCTAGTTCACTTATTGCAACAACTTTTAAATTTGTAACTCGGCTCAAAGCCACATTGGTCTGGCCTTTGGCAAAAAAAAATCTTGCTTAAATACAGGGTGTGGCGTAATTAGTGGTCCACACCGTTAAGGATTCGATGTACCAGATAGTTTACTATAACTTAGTACAATTTTAACCATTTGTAACCAAGGGTTCCTGTTTTTTTTTTTTTTTTTTTATACGAAATTTCTATCTTTGGTTACAAATTCGGTTGTAGTTTAAAAAAAAACATAATTTTCTTACTTTGATTTCTGTTAATAATTGCTGAATGTTAGAGCTATCGTGGAAACATGTTGTTTTTTATGTAATATTAGAGCTTTTGAAGAAATAGTAGGTTCTTCTCTATTTTTACTTTAATTTTTAACATATCATGAAAATTCAAGAGATTTTTTTTGTAAAAAAACATGTACTACACTGGATGTGCCCATTCATTTAAAAATATGCCCACTAAATACAGATTCCAAAATAGTATCACAATAACATATCCTATTGTTGAATAGAAGGATATTCAACTTTAATTGAAGCAAAGAAGATTTGCATTAAAATACATCTTAAATCTTAGTGACGTTAATACTTACGATTTTTGTAATAAATGTACTACACTGTCAGTGCCAATAACATTTTCATCACTATTGTTGCAAAACGATCTAGTAGATCTGATTTGTCACGTATTTGATCGAAGCATGAAATAAAACAAGTCATACTAGTCATTATTTATTAATCTTTGACATGATTAAACACTTAAAAATTATAAAAAATGTTCAAAATGGCCACCATTTGCAGCTATACACGCTCTGCAACGTCGAATAAATGACCGTTTCATTCGTCAAGCAAACCCGCTAACGCTGATTTCTCTTGCTGCTGTCTGGATTCTAGTCCTCAATTGGTCAATGCTAGTGATTTGTTCCTTGTAGACTTTTTCTTTCAGGCAGCCCCAATAAAAGAAATCCAGGGGATTTAGGTCTGGCGAGCGTGGAGGCCACAATATTGGACCTAAGCGCCCTATCCACCTATCTGGATACGCTGCATTAAGGTGCTCTCGTACTGTAACAGCATAGTGAGCGGGGCAGCCATAGTTCTGCAGCCACATGTCTTGTTGGACTTCAGGAGCAACATTCTCTAGAAGCGACGGCAAGTCATTACGCAAAAAACTTAAATATCTCTCTGCATTAATTGTTTCTGGCAGCTCGTGTGGACCGATTATCTGTCCGTTAATAATTCCGGTCCAAAGGTTTATTTTAACTTGATACTGTGATCTGTCTTGCCTTATGAGATGCGGGTTTTCTAGCTGCCAGCTATGCAGATTAAAATCTTCTTTGCTTCAATTAAAGTTGAATATCTTTCTGTTAAACAATAGGATCTACTATTGTGATACCATTTTGGAATCTGTATTTAGTAGGCATATTTTTAAATGAATGGGCACATCCAGTGTAGTACATTTTTTTTTTTAAATAAATATGTTTTTGTTTTAAAATAATTTAAAAAATATTCATCAACTCGAAAACATGAGAATCAATATTAACACTAGACGTTCCTTGTAGGTACTACTCGAACCGCACGCGCCGCCCGCCGCCGAAAGACACGATGCATAAATGTTCAAAGCAAAATAAGCTCTCGCGTGTAGCGATACGACATAAACTAACCTGCGCGCAACAATTACAAACGACACCGCGCGACGGCTTCCTATCGTATTACTATTGTATTATGTAATACTTAGTTTTTCCGCGATTGTCGTACGCGCAGCACGTGTTATCTTATCGTGCAATGGATCGCCATTACAGGTATTGCAATTTGGAGAACGTCGCTATGGTGCAACTGGCCCGGCGACTTTACGCGGAGCCGCAACACTTGGAGTCGCTCCGTCTTCGTGGGGTTATGAACCCCCAAGACCCATCGGCCCGGACGATCGTAGCGGCGACACAATGGCTACTCGATCATGGACATTTCCAGACACCAGCATTTGCACAGGGCAGAGGTCGATCGGCCATTATTTCGCCAGAGCTCGACGATGAGATCATCGAGTACTTCGAACGGGGTCGTCGACTCCTCGTAGTACGCGAAAGGCTGCGACTAGGTTTGGCGTAAGCCAATACTACGTCTTGAAACTGCTCAACTCTGAAGGACTGCATCCTTACCATTTTCGCAGAGTTCATGCTCTCTACGAAAACGACGGACCGAACAGAATTGTTTTTTGTCAGTGGTTGATGGACAATCAAAATACGAACATTTTGTGGACGAATGAAGCAACTTTTACGCGAGTTGGACTCAACCAGCGTAACGCACATTGTTGGGCTTTGAATAACCCACATGTTATTCGAGAGTGTGCGCATCAAGTACGTTTTATGTGTTAATGTGTGGGCCCGGTAATTATTGGCCACCTCATTGGGCCGCATTTCGTGACAGGACAACTGGAATCTACCTGAAATGTTACAAATCATTATTCCGGACTTTTTGGACTTTTATTTGTGGTCGCTGGTCGGAGCTCAAGCGCCTAGTGTATCGTGAGGAACATGAAACTCACGACGCGTTAATAACTGCGATAGTGGACGCTTTTAATATCGTAAGAAGTGACAGAGACACCTTACTAAAATTGAAAGACAACCAATTAAAACGTGTTCGATTGTGTGTAACGCAGTGGCTTGCACTTCGAACAATTACTCCGTTACCGGGAAGTGTAAGTACCTACCTACTCGTACTTTTGTAAATAGTGAACATTTAAAAGTAATTTAGTTAATTAAAATTATTGTAAATAAGTTGAATCAAATTTTTGAAATACGCCACAAATACTTTTTTAGGTATCTAATTCAGAAAATTATTTTTCTTAAACGATATACTTGTTTTTATTTAATTTCGTGTTCAGTAAATTGCAGCTAAAAACGTAGGTATTTATGACGGTCCTAAGCCTGTAAAAGTATGAAGGGAAAATTTGAATAACTTGTTGGGTAAAGCTTATCAAGAATAAGTTATCAACTTATCAGCTGATTGAAAAGCGCGCGGGTCAACGGCCGCGCGGCCGCCGGCCGGTCGGCGGCGGCGCTCAGCGCAATCAGGAGGTATAACTATTGGTTCGTGGTCGCTTTCGAGTTTTGTTTTTCACAATGGTTAATCTGCCATTTTTTTTTCTAATATTTTAATTGTTTATTAAACGATTGTATTACCAAGGCAAAACCATTTCGCTGCGGGGAAACAACCATTAAAATGTCACGCTGTATACATGTTACTCGATTGAATTTGATGGTTCAAAAATAGGTATTATTTTCGACTTTTTTTTAATATTTGTTCGGTTTTCTTTTTTGCGCAGGGGTTTTTTTAAATTTTATATTTAATTTTTATTTTTTTAAACTTCGTATAGTGTTGTTTTTTTTTATAAGAATTTACATTTCTGAGTGTTTTATTTGTAATTGTGGATAGTTTAACTTATTAACGTAGATATTTAAATTAATCGTTAGGTTGTTCTTCATATCAACGTATTTGATTTTTCAAGTCATTTAATGAAGTGTTTAAATTAGTATCTAAGTCAATACTCGTTAGGAGTTTTATGTAGGTTTTTTTAAATATATAAGAAAATAAATAAATAAATATCGCTGGACATTACACACAGCGCCATCTAGGTGCCACACCAAGCAACGAGGCTTGTGTCGTGGACACCAGATAGTTGATACTACTACATATATACTTTTTTGTTTGTAAATACATACTTATTATACATATAAACATCCATGACTCGGAAACAAATGTCCATGCTCATCACACAAACATTTGCTCCTACCGGGATTCGAACCCGGGACCCTAAGAACGTAAGGCAGCCTCCCAACCGCTGCGCCATTCGGGTCGTCTAAAAATAAATAAAAAAGACAAAAGCTAGCCTAATACCTTGTTTTTAGCTAACCTTAGCTAAAACAATTGATGTTTGGCAAATAACATATGTATGTAACGCATTGGTTTCTCATACAACTTGAAGAAGAAAAGAAAAAAAATCAATTTTAGTTCATTCGGCATGGCCCTCTATAGTTGCTTAAATCTTTTTAAATATGACGTTTGTTTACAAAATTCGATTTCCTGAATTATTTATAGGAGTACTTTGTTTCAAATAAATTGCGATTCTGCTGTAGTAGTACTTTAAAACATAAATTGGATCTAAAATATCATACATGATGTGACCATGATTCCACGTGAAAATGGATAAAAAAAAAACTGCTGCATAAATTGACTAAATCTTTAATGAAATAAACAAATCAACAATATCGTAATCAATATCATCGATTACTAGAATTGTTCGACGTGTAACAGAATAAACGCAAAACCTCTTAAAGGGGTCATTGTACTAATCATTATAAACAACTTTATCTATGGGACCAATACTGAAATCGCGAATCTCTATAATATACTTCTTCCGTCAAATGTGAGTCTCTTTCCTGCGATATGTCAGATAAAATTGTGTATAATTAAGACTGTTGCAGTTTGTACCAGGATGCGACATACTTAAAATATTATGCAAACTGCCCAATAGACCGTGAAGTGGAGTAATTAACCTTATTTTGGTTTTCTCAATGTTGTTGTTTGACATTTGATCCATTTTCAAGAATAAACGTAGTTTTTTACAATTCCTGTATTAGTAACTAGTTTTTTAATTGGAAATTATCCCACGGGAACGTTTTAAATATAGGCTATGACACTCGGAGATGATGTAGGTTCCAATTAGTGAAAGGAATTTCGAAATAGTATCAGTAGTTCCGAAGATTATCTCCAAACTTACAAACTGTACCTCTTATTATTATTATTGTAGATAGACGCAGTATTTCACATCAGCCCGCGTAGCATGACCACCGTAGAAACGGGTTTTGTCGACGAAGAATCGAAAAAAATGACAGATTGTGGAAAGATTTCTATCGTCGCAAGCATGTCGATGTTAAAAATGTATGACAGACATGTCAAGTTGTATTGAAAGAGCTTCATCGATTCTTGGTAGAATAGAGATAGTATTGCCATTCTACGCGGGCAGACCTGTTTCCGCCAGTGGGTTAAGCAAAACTTCACACAATGTTACACACGCATGTCGATCAGTGGCGTGCCGCTAGGTAAGAACGGATGAAAACCCAGTTAGTCAACTACCGATGTTTTGAGTAACAATTTTTATAAATTATAGTTTTTTTTGTCTGTATATTTTATCACATACGTCATTATTAATACGATACTCCTTGCTAAAACTGCTTGTCAAACTTTCGGGGCTACATCGTGACAATTGACAGCCGGGACCAACTAACGGCTTAAAGTGATTTTCAAGGCACGAAGGAGCTCGATATGTGATGGTCACCTGGTGACACACCAACCTCAGCAAGCGTAGCTTAATCTTCGACCATTCCGAGCAGCTCTCTTCAATTTTAAGTCAAAGATAGAATCCTTAATTTATTGATCTTGTCATGTATACTATAGAGTCGAAAAATGTTAAATACCGATATTTATATACGTCGTGTTGACGTCATGTTGTGTGTCGTATGTCGTGTTGTTGGCATCGTCTTTTGCTTATAGCTATGTTACGCTAAGCTAACTATCGCATCGCATCGCTTTCACTGTACCCAGCGCGGCTGTGCATATGGACCACCCGGCAACGCAACGTCAGCTCTTCACGGCGACATCTTCTCACGGTCACCTCCCCGAATTGAGGAACACCTGTGTGATTCTCATTATGAATCAAACTTCGATCATGGTCACTTGTATAACTTAATTTTAATTTTTAATATTCATGTAAAGTTTGTCTAATTAAATCTACGTCTCCAAAACTATCTTTTTCTTGCGACTCGCCTGTAGAAATCGTAAATGGCGCAGCCGACAGGATACTTGTAAAAACTAGAACATCATAGACAAGTTACCGAACCTACATTGATTTTTGCAGTGAGTGATCTGAACATTGATTGTGCAGGAGAAAGATACTGGAGCATTATGCAGTAAGTACTTTGAATCTTTCTTAGTCCTTGCTTTCCTACATTAGTCCTTCCTAGTATATTATATATCTATTTTAAGTGTGCGTTTTAATATTTCGCGAGTGATTTTTTGGTGTTAGTTTAACGTATAGCCGTCAAGATTTTCCATCCGAGAGAATTACGGAATAATAGGTTAGCTAGTGATAGGAATAGCAATAGAAATAGATCGATAGATCAACGCAGGGATCTAGGAGATATTTTAGAGGATAGTGAATTAGACGCGAATTTGGAAGAAAATATGGCAAATAATAATAGTAATCCAGTAGATTTAATCTATAAGTCACTTAGACTTGTTCCAGATTTTGATGGAAATTCTCATAAAATAACCCGTTTCATAAATTTATGCGATCAATTGGTACTTGCGCATTTTAGAACTGAGCCTGGGCACGAATTAACTAACCTAGCCCTAATTAATGGCATTTTAAATAAAATTTCTGGATCTGCAGCTAGGCTTATCAATTCTAATGGGATACCGGAAAATTGGCAAGCAATTAGAAGTGCGCTAATCAACAACCTCGCAGACCATCGTGATGAGACCGCGCTATATAGTGATCTATCATTGCAGACACAAGGCTATAGCACGCCGCAAGAATTTTATGAGCGATGTCAAAATTTATTCAGCACGATTATGACCTATGTGTCTTTACATGAGTCTGTGAATACTACAATAGAGGCAAAGCGCTCTCTTTATAAAAAGCTTACTCTTCAGGCCTATTTACGTGGACTTAAGGATCCTCTAGGATCCAGGATCCGTTGCATGCGTCCTGATAGTATTGAGAAAGCTCTCGAGTATGTTCAGGATGAACTTAACACGCTTTACATGCAACAACGTACTGATGGTGGCTCTAATAGGAAAGATTTGTTACGTCCTACTCTACATGGCACGCATCTACCCTTGAATAATTTCGCACCTAGACCTATGCCGCTTAGTATGCCTGGACCATCAAAGCCATATGGATTTAACAACTTTGGGTCAGCTCCTCAATATGGTAGCCGACCACAGCTTGCTCAAGGCTGGAGACCTAACTTTCCTTCGCAAGCTTTACCCCCTCAGGGTCTGACACGAACTCAACAGGTCATGCGCACATACCCTCCTAATTACAACCCTCAAAGCAATGTCTTTAGATTGCCGAATAGAGCACAAGCTCATCAGCCACATGGTGCCGGTAATACCCCTCGTCCAATGAGTGGAGTAAGCCATTTTGTTCCTAAAGTTTTACCGCCTAGTGGGCACGATTGGCGTAGATTTGGAAATCCGCCACCGAACAATTATTTCAAATCGCGTGAGACTAATTTTAATGAATTTGATTTCTATGACAATGATTATAACTATCCGGACTATGAGTGCTATGACTATGAACATGTCAATGAGTATAGCTGTGAAAATGAAATAGACTATCGCTCAGAGGTACCTGTAATTGAGGAAATTAATCAAACGCCATCTTCTACTAATGATGAAAATTTTCAGAAGGTTTCAAAAAACGACAAGCCAAAATAGAACTAAATTTTCATATTCAAAGACAGTTAGGCTATGTCCAGATAAGTAATCCTCCACTTAAGCTTTTAATTGATACTGGGGCTAATCAGTCTTTCATAAGCCCTGAGGCCGTGCAAAAATACTTCAATCATCTACCCCTTAACTATGAACCTTTTCAAATTACTACGGTTCATGCAACTAGTAAAAATGATTACTCTATATCTTTGCCTTGCTTCTCAGAGTTTAATGAGTCTCAGGATATTACGCTTTTCATCTATAAATTTCACGACTATTTTGATGGCCTTTTAGGAATAGACTTACTAGATGAATGGAATTCTACTATTGACCTAAAAAATAAAATACTTATTACACGAAATAGTACAGTACCTATTCAGATGTACGATTCTCGTAATGTCAACTTGTATGAGGATATTATACCAGCAAATTCTAAGAAATTAGTAAGAGTACCAGTTAATGCAAAAGATGGTGAGGTATTTGTTGAAAGTCAGATAATCTGTAATTGCTTTATTTCTGATTGTTTTACCAAAGTAGAGAACAATAGAGGTTGGGTTGAATTGAGCAATTCTTCATCTAATGATGTCATATTTTCAATGGATAGGCCGGTAGAAGCTGTAATATTTGAAGTTAATAGTAACAGTACTGAAATTTCATCAAATCGTACAGCTGAAGTTTTATCGCGTCTCCGTACCGAACATTTAAATGAAGAAGAACGTATTAATTTAGAACAGCTCTGTGAAAATTATGCAGATGTGTTTTACCTTGATGGAGAAGCACTTACTTTCACCATCAAGATCAAACACAGGATAAGAACTACAGATGAAATTCCAGTATATATCAAAAGCTACCGATATCCGTACGTTCATCGTCAGGAAGTTAGGGACCAAATTAACAAGATGCTTGAACAGAACATTGTTAGACCATCCGACTCTGCATGGAGTTCTCCCATTTGGATAGTACCCAAAAAACCTGATGCTTCAGGAAAAATTAAGTGGCGTCTCGTGGTAGACTTCCGAAAGGTTAATGAAAAAACGATCGACGGCAAATACCCTATACCTAATATTACAGATGTCTTAGACAAACTCGGCAGGTGCCAATATTTTACTACCCTAGATTTGGCATCTGGATTTTATCAAGTCGAAATGGACAGCGCAGATATTCATAAAACTGCCTTTAATGTTGAAAACGGCCATTATGAATTTCTAAGGATGCCCATGGGACTTAAAAATTCGCCATCTACCTTCCAGAGGGTGATGGATAACCTTCTTAAAGATCTACAAAGTATCTGTCTCGTCTATTTAGACGATATTATAGTGTTCAGTACTTCCTTGCAGGAACATATCCTTAATCTTGAAAAAGTCTTCAAAAGACTTCGGGAATCTAATTTCAAGATTCAAATGGATAAATCCGAATTCTTGAAGTTAGAAACCGAATTTTTGGGACATGTTATCTGTAAGGACGGTGTGAAACCTAATCCTAATAAAATTAATGCAATAGAAAACTACCCCTTACCCAAAACTCCCACTGAAATTAAACGTTTTCTTGGTCTTCTAGGCTACTATCGTAAATTTATCCCCAATTTTGCAAATCTTACCAAACCTCAAAAAGGGTTCTAAAATAACCTTAGATCAAAATTATACCAATTGTTTTAACCATTGCAAAACCCTTACTAACGATCCTATCCTTCAATATCCAGATTTCAGTAAAGAGTTCATTTTAACCACGGATGCCTCCAACGTGGCCATTGGTGCAGTACTATCCCAGGGTATACTTGGTTCTGACAAGCCCATTGCGTATGCATTTCGGACATTGAACTCTAGTGAACTTAACTATAGTACAATCGAGAAAGAGCTTCTTGCTATAGTTTGGGCATGCAAGTATTTTAGACCATACATCTTTGGCAGAAAGTTCAAAATTTTGACCGACCATAAGCCACTACAGTGGGTCATGAGTCTTGAGGAGCCCAATTCCCGGCTCACGCGATGGCGACTTAAGCTCAGTGAATATGACTTTACGGTAATATATAAGCAGGGTAAGTTTAACACAAATGCAGATGCCCTTTCTCGCATTGAGTTGCACAATGAAGAACTCATATCCGTTATTGCTAATGCATCGGATAAGACTCCTACTATAGATGACACTAGTTCAAGAACCTTAACCCCTTCAGATAATTGTAGTAACTCTAATACCGCTACTGTACATACTGATAACGAAAATCCTATTTTAGAAATACCTATCACAGATGAACCCTTAAATAAGTTCTCTAAGCAAATTATATTTAATGTTGTAGGTGATATAAAAAGTAGACCAGTTATAACTAAACCATTTGATAACTATACACGTGTATTGATGCAAATCTCTAAATCTAACCTAGAAAACGACCTTATTAACGCTATTAAAGAATATGTACAACCTAAAATTAAAACTGGAATTTTAATCAATCCTTATTTAGAAATGTATAATATAATACCTATAATACAAAGAACATTTAAGAATTCATCTATGAACCTATTTTTAACAAAAAAGAGAATTAGATAACGTCAGGGAATATCTTAAACAGCAGGAAATCATTAACAAGTATCATGATGGGAAAACGAACCATCGGGGCATCAATGAGTGCTATCTTGCTCTATCGCATAGGTACTTTTGGCAAATAACTAAATTTATAAATGAATGCGTAATTTGCGGACAGGCAAAGTATGACCGCAATCCTGTAAGACCACAACTAAAAGTAGTCCCTTCATCTTCAAGACCTTTTCAATTGGTACATTTAGATCTATTAACTATTCAAAATGAAAAGTTCTTAACCACAGTAGATGCTTTCTCCAAGTATGGTCAAGCATATTACTTACGCGACGGAACTGCAGTTAGCGTCATTCAAGCCTTATTAAATTTCTGTACTCATCACGGCATGCCTATCACTATCGTAACTGACAATGGTACAGAATTCACCAATCAATTGCTAGCTGAAATTGTAAGGATTCATAAAATCCAACATCATAGAGTAGCCCCTCATGCTCCTAATGAAAATGGTATTGTTGAGCGGTTCCACTCAACGATACTAGAGCACCTACGTATATTAAAAATATCTGAAAAATCTGAATCAGTCAATAACCTAATGCCGTATGCCCTTATGGCTTACAATAGTAGTATTCATAGTTTTACTAAATGCAAACCCATAGATGTAATTACGGGTCACTTTGACCCCAGAGATCCTTTTGACATAGATTTCACTTCGCATTTATTACAGCAGTATATGCATAATCATAAAGACAAGATGATCCTCGCTTATAATACTATCGAAGATCTTTGCAACGCTTCTCGTTCCGATCTGATGAATGCTCGTAATAGAACCCGTGAACCGGAGGTAAACTATCCACCCGAACAACAGATTTTCGTGAAAAATCCGATTGCTTCGAGGCAAAAGTTAGCTCCCCGATATACCCACGACGTAGTTGAGACTGGCCTCCCTATTCACATTTATACGAAGAAAAAGAGAGGTCCAGTTGCCAAAACTAGACTTAAGAGAGTCCCTAAAACCGCACAATTGTTGCAGGACGATGCTGATGTTCCTCTTTCTACTGACTCCAGCAATGCTGCAGGAGATAAAACTTGAAAGTCTTGACAGTGGACCAGGTATCTTTCCTTTTAAACTCGGGCCTGCCAAAATCGTTTCCCATTATCATTCTTTCCTACGTTATGTTGACTTTGGCGATATACACGAAATAGTTAAATCTATTAATAATCAGTTAAATTCAGTAAGCCCTGAACTGAATAATCGTACGAGATTCTTATTCGAGCCCCATATGACTTATCTGAAAAGTAAGCTTAATAATATACTTAGACAGTTAGAAACTTTTGAGATAGCTCGTAATAAAAGAGGACTCGTAGATGGTCTCGGGTCTGTTATAAAAAGTATTACTGGAAATTTGGATTACACAGATGCATTGCACTATAATCAGGCTATTAAATCCCTGCAAGATAATGAAAATAGGATAGCTTCAGAACTTAATGCACACGTTAGTTTATCAAAAGACTGGATAGCTGAACATTCAAAATTTTTGGATAATATATCTTTTCCAAGTTTTCACTATTCTTAGCGATAACATAGATTATATATCGCAAGAACTTAATAAATTAGAAAATGTTCTTGCATTTATAAGAATATCTACTGCTCATCATGCAGTTGTAGATTTAATTACTATTAAGGATATAATTAAAAACTTAACTAGAATATATAACAAAGATAATATAGTAGATTTAGATGTAAGGGAAATATATGATGTAATCAGACTAGGCTCCTACTATACGGGAAATAAAATAGTTATAGTATATAAAATTCCGATCCTCATCCCCTTAACCTATGATTTTTATAAATTATGTATGATTCCTAATAAATTAAATCAAGTCCTATCACCCCCACATCCTTTTCTTGCCTTACATAAGAAAGACTTCAAGTATATAGAGACAGAATGTCCGAAGACGAGCAAATGGTATCTATGCAACGAGTTGAAAACTATGCACAATCAGACAGCACCAGATTGTATCCAGGATTTGATCACCACTCAACAACGAACAACTTCATGCAATCCTAAGACAGTATCCCTGAAGAAACCTGCTTATGAAGAGCTCGATGACAGACACTACGGTATCAGCTTTCCCACGGGTACGAAAGTGCATTTATCCTGCGGACGTGACCTGTATGACACCTTAAAAGGCAGCTACCTCGCTATAATACCTCAGAGATGCTCTCTTAAAACACCGCACTTTAAGATCTACAACTTCAAAGACCGCCTCAAGGGACAAGCGTTGAAAATCATCGATATCCCAGACGATAATTTGACTTTTTGGCAGCAGACGACATCTTCAGCCCCAATCTTTAAGTTAAACTCAATCAAGTTGGACCATTTACACGAGACTAGTAGGAAGTTGTCCATGCAGTCACCAATTACCCTCATTGAAGACAGCAACTCCAGCGTATATCACACCACTATACCGATGTACGTGATAGTGATCATCGCCTGTGCAATCGTCAGTGTCTTGCTCTATCGAAAATATTTTCTACGACGAAAAGCAATGATAACACCTGCTGAACCTGCAAGCAACCAGATGGAACTTCAAAGAGTCTTCACTGTACCAGCTAACAGAGTAGACACAAATCAACCTCCAGCTCAATTTACGACTTCTGTCTTCAATAGTCGCTGTTCTACGGGGGGAGGTGTTACGCTAAGCTAACTATCGCATCGCATCGCTTGCACTGTACCCAGCGCGGCTGTGCATATGGACCACCCGGCAACGCAACGTCAGCTCTTCACGGCGACATCTTCTCACGGTCACCTCTCCGAATTGAGGAACACCTGTGTGATTCTCATTATGAATCAAACTTCGATCATGGTCACTTGTATAACTTAATTTTAATTTTTAATATTCATGTAAAGTTTGTCTAATTAAATCTACGTCTCCAAAACTATCTTTTTCTTGCGACTCGCCTGTAGAAATCGTAAATGCAATCTGATATCTTATGGACGAGTCGTTTTTATTTTCTTAATTATTTTTTTTGTTTAGTTTTGTTGTAAAGCTATGATATTGTATAATTATTGTCTTGAGGATTTTATAAGATGGAGTGAAAAGAAAAAAAACCATCCGTTTAACAAGGATAAGACGACGGAGAGCTGGAAGGAAAATAATAGCTGTGTGAAAATAGTAGTTGTGTTTATACAGCGTGTAAACCGACCCATCACGAAGCCGTCAACAAATTGTTCTCTTCTCATAGTCACACATTCAGTACATCAAATTGAGTAACTCTACGCAAAATGTTTTGTTGGGAAACGATTTTGTTTTGGGATGAAATATCTCGTTTTAGGGTAGGACTCAATGTAACGCACTCAAAATATTGATTTGATTGAATAGTAAGGGGTCTTACAGTTATTTAAAGTCAAAGCATTAAAAAACTGTAATTAAAAACAACTTCTGAAAAACTTGGCACTTTGATCCCCGAAATCTCCGTTACTAGCATAAATAATAATAATAAATAGTATGGCCTAGAGCCTAGAACAAAACAAATATTGCAATGACGGGAAGAGCCAGTGGCTTTCGGCCTCGTTAAGGGTACTTTAACGTCCAGTATCCATATTACTGCTCCCCATAATCAGACCCTGGTTACCAACTGCTGTGATGCAAATACTTGATTCGTATTTAGAGAACTTTTAATCACTAAGACCCAGTTAGTCAATTGTCATAAATTAATTAATTTATATTCTTAATCAATTTTGTCATAATTCTGTTTTTCACTATTTCTAATTTTAATTTTATTTAATTTGAATTTGGCGCTTAGTCTATCTACATATCTTCTATCTATACATTTATAATAAAATCGTACAAATCCAAATGGTTGTTCCGAGTTGGCTCAAAAACTACTGCACAGATTCTGTTCAAATTTTGCACAAATATTCCTAAAAGGCTTCTTCAAACCTTAGGCTATATATACATACACTACTTGCTTAAGGTGGTGAGCAATATTGCATTGTGTCAGTATTCTTCAATTGTTTGACGTTTCAGCCATGACATGCTTGACAACAGCTATTTTAATACTTATGTCAACGGTTTAAACGGCCTGGCGGATTCCTACTCACTCTGTAAACTGTCAGTCGCATGTTCAAATCCCAGTAAGAATTTCACTTTTTGTAATTTGTTTTTTATTTTTTATTTTTTGAAGCTGTGAGATTTCCATTTTTTATCGGATTGAAATCGTTTGTATATACCTCATTTTTTTTCTTCAAATATTTCACCGAAAATTAATAGAGAGTATAGAAGAAGAAGACATGCTGCGCCAACTGCTGGTAAGGGCAGAAAAATGATGATGATGATTCCTCCAAAAGTAGTGTATGGAACAGAACTCTTTCTGTGCTAGAGTATTTTTCCTTCTCTATTTGCAAATTATCAATATCTATACGCAGTTTGGATTTAAAAATGTCACGGACTGTTCCTTAATTTATTTTGAAACTTTAATGATTTTTGTTGCCATCACTTTTAAGCATTTTGAATGTAAATCGTATGCTACAAACAAATAAGAAGTTTCTTTAAAAAAATATGCCTGGATTATGAAAAGACGGAGGCATTCATTTTTTAGTGATAGACCTGCAGGAAGTGTAAGGATTGATACCACATATCGTGAAGACCGTATTGTTGGTATAGTGATCGCGAGCGAGCATGAGGTCTTGGGTTAGATTCCCAGGTCGGGCAAAGTGTTGTTGAGTTTTTCCACCAGGAAATTCTCGGTAGCAGCTACAAAGCCCGAATTTGTGGTCGGTTGATGTCAATTGCCTGGCCTCCTATTTCATTGGGCTTAAACATGACTGGCAAAATGCGGGTGTACTATTAGGTACACCTCTGCCTCACCCTTCGGGAATTACGGGCGAGATGTTTTGTTAGTTCAATATCCCGCCTAAGTTCAAGCTTCACTCATGTGGCTACCGAATGAAAACAATATTTTTAAGACTTACATGAACAAAATAAAATCGGTTGCCTGCTAAAATTATGTAAAGGCTACCTTTTATTAAAATTAACGGAACCAATATGTTTTCCAAAGTAAACGAAATCAAAATTGGATGAAACTACAAAGCATAAGGGCCAAGAATATGTTGGATTGTCTATCTTTTTCACCCTACCACAGGGTTGTAAGGTAGATGGGATGATACTATAATTTTATACACTCATCTGTTTTCTTATTAATATATGTATTAAAAAAAAAAACAGATAATTTACATCTACTTAATAAAAGACTATAACAAAAAACGATGGTATAACGTTGTCTAAATAAAATCACTCACGGTTGTCGCAATTTTAAATAGTCTTGATTTAATGCAACAAGCAACCCATTCAATATACTTAATTATGTTTTTTCATGTAGGTATATTAATTTTTTTTGATTCGGTAAACAGATGGAGCCGGATTAGGCAATTATTCAGTAGATAGGCTTTATTGACAATTGTGGATATATCACACAGTGAAGAGGAATTGTATCCATAAAAGTAACTGTTTCACTTGCGGGACTGCACTTGCATGTGAACTTCGACAGTATTTTTTACATCGAGCTGCGTCTACTCATCATTTTTTTTGCCCGTTCACCAGAGTCCTTAGAAAAGTATACGCTTCGGTAATCATGGTCCACCTTTGGAAATACGCGATCTAATATTATTACCCTGTTCTTCTTCTTCTTTCGTATCGATGATAAGTTTGATCAAATTATGAAAACCCAGTTGGATACGTTAATCGCGGCGTCAGTAGCGATTTTGACAGTAAGTCTAAAACGCAGGGATACTTTGCACACTCTAGCAAGTCGGCCATGGTCTGGTCGGGAGCCGCGTATGCACATTGAGCTGTTGCAACCATGGAAGTACATTTTGTGTAATAAGTATCACCATGGTTAGAAAATTACAGATTTACGAATAAAATCTTTTCAAAACTTTTGAGTAACACAAATAAGACGTGAGTCGTGAGACGTGTAAGTGTGACCAAAGTGGAGGGACTTCATAAGTGCGCAATGAAACATGAAGATTACCGAAGCGTATACTGTTTCTGGTTCCATCACTAAATACATTGACTTCAAGCTTTTACAGTATTTTTCAGTAACGGGGTTTGAAAGGATTTTTAAACTTTATAAGGATACTCAGCGTTGGGACCTAAGAAAGATCTTGAATTGCATCTATTTGCTTTGTTCATAAAATTCTTCTTACCGTGTCAATGGCAATCTAAATTAACTGATTTCCTGTTAATTTAAACTAAAACCAGTCAGTTTATTAGTAATATTATTTTGTAGTGGATATTAGGAATATACCACGACTTCACGTTCCCATGTAATGTTCTCTGATAATGCCAAAAGAAAACGCGATCACGTGAGTAAAGCCGAAGGAAAGCATCTCTGTTTGTAAACTTTTCACGACAAAACGGCTGATTGGATCGTAATGAAATTTGGCGAGGAGGTAGATTATATAGCTGCACTACAAAAAGTACAGTACAGTAACATCGAACAAAAATAAGTACAGCGCCATCTATGACACAGATGATGAATTAAACATCGAAATACATCTAAAATCCTACATCGTGCAAGTAAAGTTATCCGCAACTTAAAACTATATTGAAGAACCCGACAAGAACTGTCGGGCAGTAGCCGACCGGACACAACACCCGTCCGGTCGGAGGATCCTCTCTTTTTTATGTGGGATGAAGAGCTTAACACCCTCTACTCCATACCACCAAAATTATATGCTGGGGAAAGAAAAGGCTATCTTTTTTTCCTCACAGCCATATCAGAATTTCCACGGGAACGAAGTCGCGGGCAACAGCTAGTACTTATTAAGCTTGTTTTCCTAATTTATTGTTTTATGCATTCATAATTATTGTTTAATAATAATTTATTGTTTTATGTTTACCTATAAGTAATTGTTGCGCTGTAACTTAATTTTAAGAATAAATTATGTCGCTGTATCCAGTGTGAACAATTGTTGGTAGACCTAATATAATAAATAAATAAATAAAAAAAAAGGCATACAAAAAAATACGGTGACAACGCCTAGAAATTGCCAGCTTTACTAAACATGCATATTGGTAGTCTAGTTGTCAAGTCCTAAGGCTTTTACCAGTTCAACGCACCGGCGTTGGCATTTCATGCTTAACACTGGCGCTAGCTTGGAGCATTTGACCTACATCGACCTTGAGAGATCATCGTCATAAAATGGCCAACAATAACATAACATGATGATTCTACCGGGTTGGCTTAAGGTACGCTTTGTGTGTTCATCAGTCTTTTCACGGGTGTGTCCGAACATTTTTAAATTCTCTGCAGCTCAAATCGAAAATCCTTCATCAAAGGACATAATATAATGGTAATGGTATCTGTACCGCAAACCCCAAGAATCTGTATACATGCTATGTATAATCTATATAACATGCCTGTAATGGCATGCTATACTAACAATACCTATGATAATAAGGTGTATTCGCGTTGACCCCACTGGTATGGCTAGAAAATCGACAATTCATCTTCCACGGTCAATTCCAAGAGAAAGTTCGGTTTTGAATATTGCGTGTGCGTTTGTTTACTCTGTGATATCTTCTAAAACGTCTGGGGAAAAGAACTTGTAGAAATAACCCAGTAAAGTTTAATTTTGAACATCGGTGTGATGTGGTCTGGAAAAACCAAAGTAAACAAAGTAAGCGAAGGTTCTTCAGGACAAATAATATTGGGTAAGCGGAATATATTTGATAATGTACATATATAATAGTTCGTCAACTGATCACACATTATTAGTCCTACAAACTGCAGCCTTTAATCCCCAGCCAACAGATTCACCACTACCGTCAACCAGTACAGCTCATAGTGAACGAATACAAATATTGGTACACAAAATTATACATTTTATCGATATCGATGTTTTTTTTAACATCCACAACACTAAAAATAAATCATCACTTTTACTAACCAATGCGGATAACGGGTCGTAAAGATCCGACAGGCAATATCTTTATTTACAAACAAACCATTCAGTGCATCTACCTACGATTTCAGCCTTTTACTGAGTGTTTAATTGTCAACATATTGATATAAAGGAATATGCTTTAATCATTATACCTATAAAGATAAGTCCTCCTAAACAGATGGAAGTGGAACGGGGTTTTTTGACCCAGCAACGCACCAGGGACAGATCGTGCTTCGGATATAATAGACTCCATGCCGCAATAACTGAAAGTCATCAAATTTTACTAACGAAGTGCGCGTGTCAAAGAATAATTTTTCCGAAAGGAAGTCTATGATCAATCTCGTTAAAAGCCCTCTGAACACACAGCTTCTACGTCTAAAATTAAAAGAAAAAGAAAAGAAAAAGTATTTATTAAGTCTGCGCAGGACAAAACACACAAAAAAATGGTTAAATTAACAGTTCAACAACATTGTAATAATAATTATAAAAATAAATAACAAAAAAAAAACGTTGACGAACTCTATTACAGGATGGGCGACGAAAAATATGAAACTTAAAATAAAGATGTTATCTTTTACAAATAAAAACCAGTTGTTTTTCCAGAAACCATTTACTGGCGGGTGGCACGACGCCACGGAGAGCGGAGGCGGCGAAGCAGATTTTGTGGCGATCCGCCGCGCGAAGAATTGGCTAACTTGATAATACACATTTATGTCCTTTGTATTAAACTAATATGATGTCCTTCTACTGGTTTTAAAACTATATCAAACTCACACACTACTTTGTCGATGTCCCCTGTTACGATATATCGGCGTACAATGTGCGCTACCGGCACCTTCATCAACATCATGCCGAATAATTTACCTGTAAAATACAAAGTATATTATATTCTTCTAATTTATTCTGATTCTTCTTTGTACACAAACTTCACAGAAACGATATTGCATGAACTGCATGCACAGGATGATTTTTGAGACGGGGCAGTAGGACTGGTACCTTAACTGTTGTGGTTACACATAAATGAAATGAGAAATTTGCGACGAGCTAGCTTAAACCGTCGTTAAATTTTCTGGCAGCAATACAACATACAAAAAAAACTGGCCAAGTGCGCCTTGGACTCACGCACCGAGGGTTCCGTATGTTATTAAACTACATATTTACGGCTTTCGGATTTCTTTCCTTTACATGTGCTTTAATTCGTGCACATTGTTTTTTTTTGTGGTGTCAAAATCAACGAAAAAGCCAACGAAAAAAAAAGTCCGTCCGAGTATTTTTACGCCGGCAACTCTACAGCCATTCCTTCAGTTGATTTTTTGGGTTGAACAATCTGGTTTTCCGTACGTTTTATTTGACAAAAATCTTTTCTTCTGCTGGCGATAAAGTGATATGAGCGTATTGGGATGATCACCCTGAACAAGTATTACAAAAACCAATTTAGTTGCTCTTTTGGTAAAACTGCAAACTGGGGTCCATCTTTAAAACAAGCGAAGCGATTATTTCGCGAATGTTGAAAAGAAAAGATCGTGAATGCCTCTTGCAGGACTTTGAACAGTGAAGACATAGTCCTAACTAGTCCGACACTCTCATAGTAGTTTCAGTTTCAGGGAACTACGAGGAAGTGCACGCTCTGCCGTCGAGGGTGCGTCCCTCGTGGTGGGACGAATGGAGGCACTGGGTGTCAGGGTGGCGCTCGAAAAGACGGAGGCCCTGGTATCATGGACCTCATTATCGGTGGTGCAGCAATAGCATGAAATAACTGGGCCAGGTTTTAGACCAGAGGTGGAACTTCGGCGAGCACTTTGCTCAGCTTGCGCAAAAGCTGATTGGCACGACTCCACCCTCAGCCGGCTGAGGCGAACCTGGGCGGACCGAACGTTGTTTGCTGACGGCTGTATCCGGAGGTGGTTCGCTCAATGGCGCCCCACGGGATCCCAATGTGGGTGGAGTCCCTGTCTGCCCAAAACGAGTCTCTACTACAAACGTCGCAAGGAGTCATGGTAATCAGGGTCATACGCGCATATCGCACCGTATCTGCGGAAGTGGCGAGCATCCATGCAGGCAAACCCCCGTGGGATCTAGAGGCGCAAGTGCTCGTCGAAGTCTATCGGCGTGCCGCAGACCTGCATGCGGAGAGTGGTAAGCGCCGCCTTCTGAAGCGGTCATGAGATGGCGTAGGGAGGCCCAAACCCATACCCGGACAGAATGGAGGGTGAGGCTGGAGACGCCCAGTGCAGGTCAATGGACCGTGGGGGCTACCCAGCCGATCCTGGAAGAGTGGGCACGGAGGCGACATGGAACGCTGTCCTTCCGTCTCGTGCAGGTGTTGTCCGGGCATGACTGCTTTGACAAATACCTATACAAAGTGGCTAGATGGGAGGTTACTCCCGTGTGACACCTGTGCCAGCCGTGGCCAAGGTCAAGGTCGATAGCAGCGGGCATGGGAGGCCGCAGCATTTCAGCGAGATAACGTCCTCCCAGAAGGAGGCGGTGGAGCGCGTCAGTGAGGAAAACTCCCTCGCTGACGCGATTCGTCGCAGGAAGACAGCGCGGTAGAGAAGGCGCCATGGCTACCTGATGGCGTCCTAAGAAGTACCAGCGGGCGATAGATCAGGGAATCTAACGTCGTCGTATTGCATGGCCCTCACGAGTGGTGGCGATGTCTCAGGTGAGCCCAAACATCACCAAAGGAGTTTAGTGCCCGACGGCGGGCTGTGCTGGATGGGTCGCGAACGTTATGCGTAGCAGTTGCAATGGCTCATCCACACCAAGGCGACAGTGTGTCGGTGTTTTTAATGGGTGCTCCACATAACCACACCGTCTCCCCGGAAATGGCCGGCCCTTTGACTTTTGGGCCGACATTTGTATGAACCGTGAATGGTCTCCTTTCATTATTCTAGGTCAACGGGAGGTACCGGTAGGTTTTGATTCCGACGTGAAATTGCAAAATATGTTACATAAACGGTCATATATTTTGATCGCGCAGTCTTAAAAGATTTACTTTTTCAATGCTCCAAGGAGCAGCAGACTTGAGTATTACATATAAACTTTAGCTTGATACCTCCTCGCGTTTTTGAAAAAAGGGTCTTGGCAAATGGACAAACAGATGGACAACTAAGTGATCCTATAAGGGTTCCTTTTTTGCTAACTGAGGCACGGAAACCAAAAAACATAGGAATAATGGAATGGTATAATATTAGTGTCGGTTGGTCCATTGATTAAATGTGCGTTATTCCTGACAAAAAAATGGGTTTCATATTAGACAATATTAGTATGTTTACCTATGCAGTTTCGTTTGCCAATACCGAAGGCGGCATAAAGGCCCAGGTGATCTGGCAAGGTGGCAGAGTTCAGTCATCGCTCCGGCCTGAACTGCTCCGCGTCTGGTCCCCACATGGGGTGACGGAGAAGACTGTACACCCCTATCGCTGCAGTACTACCAGCTCGCAAGGTGTAGTTCTCTGAAAACAGACAATTGAATGAGTATCACGCTGAAGAAGGTCTTAAGACTAACTTGGTAAAGGCACCTACTCAGTTTGACATCTTTGTCAATTTTTCTTCCGAAAAGCGGTGCGGATGGGTACATTCTCATCGACTCCTTAATGACCGCCTCTAGGTATACAAGTTTTGGTAGATCTTGTTTAGTTAAATCAGCATCTTCATGTTCTAGTACACCTTGTAATCTGAAAGAATTTAAAAGAACCTCATTCGTCGTTGCCATTTTAGCCAACCGAGACGGAATCCGCGTGGTCGATTCAAAATCAAAATCGACGCATTTATTTCAAGTTGGCCAGTTTCTGGTACTTTTGAATTGTCGAAACATAGACAATAATGAAATGTAGCTACAGTCCCAGTCACAAGGCATCTTATACCTTGCCACTTTGAGAGTACTGAAGTTGCCCATTCCAAAGCGTAGACAGAACGGGCAAGAAGCTCCATGGACACTCTTTTAAATCAGAATATTTTTACATTATTCATGTTGAGATGGTACATTATTTGTGAGAACGATTTAAATAAGATGTGCACGTTAAAAGTGTCCATAGTTAAATCAAAAAAACAAACCAATTCAAATCAAAAATTAAAATAAGCCGTGGCTACTAAGAGACGACCAGTGACAATTCACAGCACCCGTTCACGAACATGACGCATCTATCAGCAGCACCATTCAACTCGACCATTTTGAAGGGAACTAAATGATCCGACAGACGCACAACCATCAGCGAGACATTTGAGTGAGCATAACATTATTTCAACCGCCAGGGCACATTCAAGTCAAGAAAAGACTGACGTAGGATTCCAGTGAATGATAGCTTTCTAGGACATAGTACTCACACAATATGGGCTGTTATTGATTGTTTTTATAAGCTTATATTGTCCCACTGCAGGGCAAAGGCCTCCCGGGATTCCCTCCTTCCACATTTTGCGATCTAGAGCGATTGTAAACCACTCTTTTGAGAAAAAGTCCAGCTCATTTAGCCATCTCCTTCTGGGCCTGCGCGTTGTCTATGGACTTTCTAATGCGGTCCGTAAGTTTGACACCCAGTATACTTCGCTCCATAGCTCGTTGGCAGATCCCAAGTGCGGACTTCTGACGGTTTGTGCGACCATGTCTGCGCTCCATAGGTGAGGGTGAGGAGAATGCACATGTCCATGAGCTTTCGTTTGAGTGAAAGAGGGAGGGATCCCTTCATTAAATGTTTCATTGATCAGCAGCTCTTCCAGGCATTCTCGGTGCGTCGAGCAACTTCTTTATCTTGTCTTGACATATTCAATCACCACACCCCCAATTTCTATGTTACGCTCTGTGCTGTTTTTCATCAGTTTTGTCTTGGTCATATTCATTGAAAGTCCGACTTGGACACTGGCGTTGCTCAGTTGATCGAGCAATTAGGCCTAGCTCAGCTGCTGAGAAAGAAAAAAGGACAATGTCGTTGGCGAAACGAAGATTAGTTAACCTGTTTCAGTCAACGACAACACTCTTATTATGCCAGTGTGGGTTTATTTCTTCTTCTTGGCTGTGAAGAGTTTGGGAGATAGCGGGTCGGCTTGCTTGACTCCTTTCTGAATGGGAAAAGCTGGTCCGGTGGTAGTTAGGCATATACCTACTGTGCTGTTCTGGTATATTTTTTGCAACAGATGTATATCATATATACATCTACATATGTAGGTTCTATGTTATGTTTGCCGAGTGCAGAAAATATTGCGCTGTGGGTAAAGCTGTCGAAAGCTTTTGAGTAATCCACGAAATAAAATGTGAGGTTTATCGGTAGATTGAATTGTGTGAATGTTTTTCTATGATCTGGTTTAAAGACGCAGTCGAAAGGCCACGGCGAAATCTAGCCTGTTCTGTAGGTCTAATGTTCCCGTTATGCGGTTTTCGAGGGTTTTGATGAAAACTTTGTAAAGATGCGAGGCTAAGCTGATGGGGCGGTAATTCCCAATATCGGATTTGTCACCTTTTTTGTGTAACAGAATTATGTTCGAATGACAGAAGTGACTAGGGAAGATGCCTGTTTTGAGAATAGTGTTAAAAAAGTGTGTGTGTGTGTGTGTTTGTCTGCTCATAAACACCCACCCGCAATAACCTCAGTTTATCCGTGATCATGGTGCTTGCAACAGCGCCGAAATATCATGAACTCAAAATGATCAGTAAACATGGTTAATGTCCCGTTTCTAGTGTTAATGATAATGTTAGTGACCATGACAGTTTAAAAACTTAAATATTGTTAAAAAGGTTGCAAATGTTAGATTGGTATGTTGGGTTGGTTCTCCAACTTGAAGTGATCCCGTCTTTACCAGGACTTCGGTTATATTTCATGCCATTACGAGCCCGATGGACTTCAAAACTAGAAATTATTGGAATATGGTCAGGGCATGTGTATCATGTGTGCATGGTTTCGTTTGCTAAGAGTTGGGGAGCTGTATTATCACAGTATAAAGACTTATAGAACTGAGTGCATGTTTGATAAACCTTGGTCCTATCACCATGCTTCACACCGTTGCTATCCCGTATGTGTGCAGTTGTGGACCTGCCTATATCCATGCCACGCATGGCAGATCTTATGGATCTTATTACTGTTTGTTAGAGCTGCAGCGAGTTGTGTATTGTAATGTCTAATTTCATGTCGTATGCTTCTCTTTACTTTACGATCGAGCTCTCTGTAACCTAAAGACTGAAAGTTCTTTGTCTGTCGTTCTTCGGTAAGGTGAATTGTATAATTGGTGAGTTTCTTTTGTTCTCTTGATATTTTGGCTAGCGGTTTTCAAAACGTAATGTTATTATATTGTTCTTGTGCATCTTCTGAAAAATTCGTTTCTACTAAGCTAAAGATTTTTTTAATGTCTAAGTTAAATGTTTCTTTGTTCGAGATTAATGTGGTTTTATCTAAACGTTTTATTGATTTTTGTATGAGTTTGTTGCGATGAATCTTCAATCAATACGGAGTCGGTGATCGGAACTAAATTTTATTTGGTTAAGTGCTTCTAAATTTTTTATTATTTGTTTGCTGGAAAACAAACAAAAATTGATCTCGTTTTTTGTGTGAACGTCGGGAGAAAACCAAGTCCATCGACAGTGGGGTTTTTTGTGGAAAAAACTGTTGCTCGTTCTGAGTTTCTGACCTAAAGCAAATTCTAAAAGTCGCTGACCTCGCTCGTTTCGGTCTCCCGAAAGCCCACATTGTGCTGTCAGATGTTGTTCTGGGGCCGATTTTTGCGTTATAGTCTCCCATGACTTATGTCCATGTTCCTCTGTTGTCATCGCATGCTTTATTTAGCAAATCATAGAATTCTTCGATTTCATCGTTGCTATGCGAAGATGTTGGAGCATAAACTTGGATGATGGTTAGTGTTATGGTCTCAAAAACACTAAGCTTGAGCGCGGCAATCATAATATACAGCAACCATCCCACAATACCAATTCCGTTATGGGGTACTGCACGAAGCTTGCTACTGTACATGGTCGGCCCTTTAGTATCGTTGAAGACGAAGCCTTTAAAGAATTACTGAAGTTGGTTCCTGCAATGAGCCAAAAAGAGCAGCAGGCTATTAACGTTTATTATTTGCAATGCAATGCTAAGGGTCAAAAAGGGACTATACCCTATTACTTTCCTGTCCTAAATAAGCGTGACTCATTTTTTCGTATCTCACACCAACAAAACACACCACTTTAGAATATTCCATCAAAATATCGCCAGTTTATTATCGAAACAAGAACTTTTAGAAATTACTATGCAGGAGTTACAAGAAGTAAAGAATGACCCAGATGTTATATGCCTATCTGAAACTTTTGTAAAAAAAAGGCTGTGAAAATTATGTTAAAACTAGCTTCTGCCCGCGGCTTCGCCCGCGTTGATGTCGGAACGTGTAACATGTCCTAAATCAGCGGGGTAATTGCGTAACACACTTACAATAGCAATGGGTTTCATTTTGAAAGCTCAAAAACATTATTTGCGTTATTTACGTTGTTGAGCAGACGGATTTCTCGAACATAATTACGAAGCAATATCTTCCACCCGCGGTTTTGCCTGAGTGGTAAATTGATAAAAGTAACCTATGTCCTTCCCCAGGCTTTAGACTATTCATCACAAACAGCTCAGCAGATTAGCCGTGAAACATACATATATACACAGATAGATAGACGGACAGACAGACAGACAGACAGAGTTACTTTCGCTTTTATAATGTCAGGTAGGGATTGGTATGCATTTATATTTATTATTGAAGAGGATTAGTTAAAATTGAGATAATAGCGGTTTTACTTGTCGTACGGTAGCAGCAAATAATAAAAACTGAAAGAATTTGATTAAAGTATATAAGTAAGTATAATTATCGATATGTTTTGACGGTTGTACTTACTGCAATAAACTTCTGTAAACTATGTTAAATGATTTGTTTTGTTCAGCGAAAACATGAAGATTTTGTGACTTAGACACACGTGAGCAAGCTACGTAGAGCTGACCGTGGGAAAAACATGGCGTGCCCAAATGTATCCCTGCTACCTTTAAAGTTTGACCTTGTGATTTATTGATCGTCATCGAAAATGCAACCTTTAATGGGAATTGCAGACGTATAAAATTAAAGGGTAAGTTTTTGGGTATTATTGGGATGCGTGGTATAAGCACATTGTCTCCCTTAGCTTCTCCAGTTAAAATTGTGGCCTTCACAATATGCCTCCCTAGTTCAGTAACCCGCAATCTAGTACCGTTGCATAATCTCGGTGCGTCCAAGTTGCGCATTAACAAAACGGGTATACCTACCTTTAATTCAAGCTTATGGGATGGCACCCCGGATAGCTCCAAAGAGTTTAGAAACTCCACTGGGTAGCTCGTACAGTCATCGGATGACATGACTGTGTCAATGGAGTTGTAAATCGTTGTATCGCTAGTTATTGCGTCCAATATTTTTTTATTAATTTTCGTCACTGTCTCATTTTTTGGTGCCAAAATGGTTCTTTCACACAGCCAATTTTCATCCTGGATGTTTTGCTGCAAATTTGGAAAAACTTGCGCAATAAGCGCCTCTTCAGAATCCACAACATTACAAAATTGGTTGGTGAATAGAACCATACCTTCTTCGTCAGTTTGTAGTCGACCTTCACCTATCTCGAGCAGTTTCTCAGCGTACGCACCCGACTCTACATCACTGAACAACTGGACACGCATATTAGTGGTGAGATGCAGCTTTTTAACTTTGCTCCACATATATGAAGCTTTCAGACATGCTTTAATTTCGTCTGCTGCAGTGCCTCGCTCGATCACAGGCAAAGTCTGCCTAAAGTCCCCAGCCAGTAAAACCACCACACCACCCATTAAAGTTTGATTGCTGTGTATATCTTGTAGACAGCGATCAAGAGCCTCGATGGCGCGTTTGTGTGACATAGTGCACTCGTCCCACACGATCAGCTTGCACTGTTGCAACAGGGTGCCACGGCCGCTGCTCTTACTGATGTTGCACGTTGGGATTTCTTCGCTCGCCAGATTAAGAGGTAATTTAAAGACTGAATGTGCCGTCCGTCCACCGCTTAGCAATGTTGCAGCGATTCCAGAGGAAGCCACAGCTAATGCAACATTATGGTCCCTGCGATTTTTTGCTAAAAGCAAATTAAGCAAAAAAGTTTTGCCGGTACCACCCGGGCATCAAGGAAAAAAAGCCCACCTTCACCACTCTCAATTCGCCGTAATATTTTGAGATAATCTCTTTTTGCTCGGGTAGCAGACGTGGCTCAGTTTCGCACATGTGAGCATCTAATATGGTGGTATCGTAGCTTAGCTCTCTGATTAAATCATTTGACAGCTCTCCTCTACGCTGTGGTGTGGGAACCAAAGTTGTTACCAAAATCGGATAATTTCTTTCCGGAAATTGTAATTATTTTGTCCTCGATAAGTCCTAATGCCTCATTGAAACAAAGATCATCGTTGACTTGGTCAATTCTTTCAAGTCTGTGCAAGATATCCTCTGATAACGCAGTTTTGTACTTGTCCCATAGTTGCAGAGGATTGGATAAACCGCAAGTGCATAGCAATATGGCAAATAGCTCTCTAACTTACGCTGGTGAGCGACACAGCACGGCCTCCTCTATGGTGGCGTCCCAGTGGTTGTCATCTTCCAACAACCCCATCTTCTCACACACCTGTCGAAACGTTGCACATTCTTGGCCATCAACTTTTTTTAAATCCAGGAAGTCGGTGGTGTTGGCAACTCAACATTTAGTTAATATTTATAGCATAAAGGCCCAGAGGCCATTTCCAAACATATCTGTCAGTCAAATGTCATCTATGGTGTATTATCTATGGTTTACTGTACAAGAGAACATTACAAGCAACAGACGTATTTTCACTAAAATCTGCAGTTTTATTACAAATCAAATATCCAACATGGTCCTTCGAGCAAAAGCATAATTATAGTCCATCCAGCGACGGTACGGTGAATGCCTACGTTTGTGACGGGCTTCAAGCAAGAGGCATCATTTTTCGTCTCCTAACGCCGAGGCCCGAGAGTGCATGGTCGCCGCGCCAGGCAGCGCGCAACTTCCGGTGACGCCGAGAGGGATTCGTCACAGCGCCAAGCAGAAGTCATCTGATTGGCTCGCGTTGATACGCGTCACATCACGCCACTCTGAAGAGCCAATCAGCGACGGGCGAGTCCATCAAATTCAAGAAGCACGCGCCGCCTCGCCTAAAAGTGTCTCCACGTGGCCTCACCGCCCGCGCGCCGCCCTCTGAAGCAATTTTTCGAATCGAAACGCGTCGCAACCGTCTTATATTTTTTTTTCATTTGCTGCAGACATTCAATTTACAGAAAAAACGTGTTGTCTCGTGTTTGTGCAGTCAGATATAATTACAGTTACAACCGACATAAATTGTTGTAACAGTTTGCGCAACAAGTTTACAAGTTTTCAACAATGGAAGACGACCAAATTAAAATGCTCGTCAGGAAACGAGCGTCCGTCAAAGGTACTTTAACGAAAATTGAAAACATGTTTAAAAACGAAGAGGGATTTATGGAGTTCTCTAAACAGGCGTTACTCATAAAGGAAGAGCGTCTTCGTGATACATTCAAAAAGTACGAAGATTATACATTGCAGATTTGCGCCATAGACCCCGACCTCGATGCTGGAGATGACGTAGAACAAAAGTACATCAAAACGCTCACCGTCATCAGGGAATTGTTAGAAAAAATAAATTGTGAAAACGATGGTAAAAACGAGTGTGTTAAAAAAAGCTTCAATACAAAGTTACCAACCATAAATGTACCAACGTACTCTGGTAGGTACTCCGAGTTCAAGCCATTCATACAACTCTTCGATTCACTCATACATAACAATCAAAATTTAGATGACGTGCAAAAGTTTTTTTATCTTCGTAATTTTCTGCAAGAGGAACCTCACGATCTGGTAAAAAATCTCACCTTGTCAACTGAGAGTTACCATGAGGCCAGGAAAATTCTGTTTGATAGATATGACAACAAGTATAAGATCACAAATGAACATTTACACATATTGTTAGATATTGTACCTTTAAATAAGTCAACAGCAAGTAATTTAAGAAATTTTGTTTCTGTGGTAAAGCAACAATTAGCTGCCTTAAAAAATCTAGGACACTCAGTTGATCAATGGGATCCAATAGTACTTTGCATTCTGACTAGAAAATTAGACTTATTATGCAGTAGGGAATTCCAATTGGCTCGAGTACGAGATCCCACGGTTGCGCACCTTGTTGATTTTCTAGATAAGCGTGCACTTGCACTTGAGAATGCAGAGCGGCCATCAGAGAGATCCCAGCCAACTTCAAAGGTGGCTCATGTCGCAGCTGTGAAGAAAGTGAATCCAGACACAGGTGCTGCAGCGGAGGCAGTAGGAACAACAGGCTGCTTACTCTGTAAGTCCAAACACAAGCTTTATACATGTCCAGAATTTAAACTTATGTCTGCAAGTGATCGAATCAAGTTTGCAACATCTAACAAAATATGTGAAATTTGTTTAAATTATCATAATAAAAAATGCAGATATCACTTTAAATGTAATGTCTGCAAAGAAGGGCACAACACATTGCTCCACGAAGATAAAGCATCATCTCCAGTCACATTGATGTCTGAGGCTGCCTCCGAGCAGGTACTATTGCCTACAGCACAGGTAAAACTATTAGCGAGCAATGGTACAGAGGTTCATGTCAAGGCTCTTCTAGATACTGGTTCACAGGCATCTTTTGTGACTAGAGAACTTGCAAACCTATTAAAATTACAAGTTGATATAGCCAACACTCCAGTTATCGGTATAGGCAATACTTTAAATAAATTAAAGGAGAAGGTCCATTTGGAAATACATTCCCTCACTCAGAATTTTAAAATTTCAGTCACATGCTACTTATTGGACAAAATAACTTCAAAGTTACCACAAAGGAAGTTTGACTTGCATAACTTAGTTTTACCTCCCAAAATTATGTTAGCTGACAAAAGGTTCAATGAACCAAGTAACATACACATTCTATTAGGTGCTGACATATTTTTTCAGATCCTGCTGCCGCCTGAGCCTCAAGCTCTTCCATCCAGCTCGGAGGCAGCTGATGGCAGTGTCACATATAAAGCTCCATTATTAAATACAAGACTTGGTTATGTAATTGCAGGTAACACACCTACACAACACACAGAACCAGTCATCACTTTATTTTGCAAAAAAATGTGATTCTGATTTAAACAATTCTATTGTTGAGTTTTGGAAGTGTGAAAGTGTTCCAGAGACTTTTCCAGAGGCACATTCTGAACATGACTTGTGTGAAAGGATATTTTGTGAAAATGTTGAGCAAGATACAAAAAATAATAAAATACAAGTAATCTTGCCACTAAAGTTACCATTAGATTCAATAAATCAAGCTTTAGGAGATTCATTATATTTGGCATTAAAAAGATTTCACAACTTAGAACTTAGATTTAAAAAAGATTCTAAACTTTTTATGTTATACAAGGAGTTCATTCATGAATATTTAAAGCAAGATCATGGTACATTAATTGATATAAGTCAATATAACTTATCTACTGATCCAGTATACTTTTTACCACATCACCCTGTACTTAGGTTAGATAAAAAGACTACAAAATGCCGGGTTGTATTTGATGGTTCCATGAAAACCCGTACAAAAACATCTTTGAATGATTTATTACTTAATGGCCCTGTAGTACAAAAGGAGCTAGTAGATGTCTTAATGCTATTCAGAGTTGATGAATATTTTTTTATAACAGATATCAAAAATATGTTTAGAAATATAAAGATACATCCCAAACACAGGTCATTACAAAATATTCTATGGAGAGACTCTCCAGACGAAAGTGTTAAATGTATTCAATTAAACACAGTCACTTATGGCTTAAAGAGCTCATCCTATTTGGCAACTCGATGTTTGAAAATGTTGGCTGAACAACACCACAATGAGTACCCTATAGCTGCTTCTATAATAAATAATTCCATATATGTTGATGACATTCTTTATTCTGAAAAATCACTTTTTAAATTATCAGCAGCAAAGGTACAACTATGCAGTTTGTTAAGCTTGGGAAGTTTTCAGTTACACAAATGGGTTTCTAATTCACCAGACTTGTTAAAAGAAATACAAAAAGATCAACAACATTTTGATGAGGTTGATCTAGAGAAAAATAACACTTCTTTAAAAACACTAGGTATGAATTACAATATTAAGTTAGATTCATTCATTATATCAAGTCCAAAAACTGTTAATAGCATGCCTCAATCTAAGCGTGAAATTCTTAGCTTCATAAGTGGATTCTATGACCCACTAGGTCTTGCTGGACCTATTGTGGTAAGCGCAAAGGCAATAATGCAATGCTTATGGCAAGAAAAGTTGGACTGGGATTCAGTGCCAAATTCTGAACTGCTACAGCTTTGGCACAAGTTTTATAATAGCTTGCTTACAATGCAACCAATGCTTATACCGCGACATATAGGTGTGCATGACATAAGCTTTACACAAATTATAGGGTTTGCTGATGCATCTAGCAAAACTGGTTATGGCTGTTGTGTATATTTAAGAGTTGTGGATTCAATGGGTAATGTCAAGATATCCTTGCTTTGTTCGAAATCACGAATAAATCCTATTAATAAGAGTTTATCAGTTCCTCGACTGGAACTTAATGCAGCCCTGTTGCTGGCAAAGCTTGTCAGCAGAGTTCATCGCATATTAACTGTTAAAATGCAAATACAGGATATTATAATTTATTCTGATTCACAAATAGTATTAGCTTGGCTCAAAACTAATATAAACACACTTAAAGCTTATATAGCGAATCGCGTTAAGGTCATCTCACAACTTACACAAAAATACACATGGTCATATGTTAGCTCGAACGAGAACCCCGCCGATTGTCTTAGCCGAGGAGTCATGCCAAACGAGCTAGCCGATCATGACTTGTGGTGGCAAGGCCCAGCGTTTCTCCATTCACGTGAGTACAAGCCACAATTAAATTTAATTTTGCCTCAAGATTTACCAGAGATTAATGTCGACTCTGCATGCTTAAGTGCAATGCTTTGTACTACTTCTGGTGAGCAATCGTTGTGTCTCAATTTTCTTGAAAAATTTTCTTATATTAACAAAATGGTAAGAGTTTTAGCTTATGTCTTACGTTTTGGTCAGAATGCAAAGTCACAATTGTTCGCTAAAAATAAACTTAATTTTATTACAACTCAGGAACTTGACCTGTCATTGTCAATGATTGTAAAATATGAACAACAAAAGTATTTGTCAGAAGATATTCATGCCCTAAAATGTAATAAAACAATTGTTAAAGGTAATTTAAAACCATTATGTCCGTTTATCGATGACAGGGGTTTGGTTCGCGTGGGTGGTCGATTACAAAATGCCTCCATTCCTTATACACAGAAACATCCCATTGTCTTACCTAAGGATTCGCGTATCACTAACTTAATTATTGTAAGTGAACATTTAAAAAACCTCCATGCGGGTTCAAAGCTTGTCCTGTCATCGATAAACCAAAGATTTTGGATTGTGAACGGTCTCAGACAAGTTAAAAAAGTGTTACACAAGTGTACTGTTTGTTTTAGATTAAAAGCTGAATCAGCAAAACAGCTAATGGGTTCTTTGCCGCCAGATAGAGTCAATGTATGTCGCCCCTTCCAAAAGGTTGGTTTAGACTACGCTGGTCCGATCCCACTGAAAATAGCCAGGATCAGAAAACCTATAATTTCAAAAGGTTATATTTGCCTGTTTGTGTGCTTTGTAACAAAAGCTATCCATTTGGAGCTGGCCACTGATTTAAAAACAGAAACCTTTATAGCCTGCCTAAATAGATTTATATCGCGACGCGGATTGCCCACAGACATATATAGCGACAACGCTTCAACCTTCAAGTGCGCAAAGAACCAATTAAACGAACTACATAACTTTCACAATTCGCCAGTTCACCAAAGACAGGTGTGTCAATATTCAGCTCAAAAGAGGATTAATTTTCATTTTTTACCTTGCTACTCACCAGTCTTCGCTGGATTGGCAGAAGCTGGCGTTAAAAGTGTAAAGTACCACTTAAAGAGAGTGTTACTTAAGTCTATTCTTACGTATGAAGAACTGTATACCGTCATATGCCAAATTGAGTCTAGTTTAAACAGCAGACCTCTCATGCCATTATCCAATGATCCAAATGATTATACTTGTATTACTCCAGGTCATTTCTTAATAGGAACTGCTTTATACTATACTACTTACTACTACTATACTGCTTTATACTATGATACTTATCCTGAGCCTAGTGTAAACATAATAAAACAATCTCAATTTTGGAAAACTTGCAATGAGATGAAAATGTTGTTCTGGAAAGTTTGGAGTAAGCATTATTTAAATTTGTTACAATCTCGCCCTAAGTGGCAAGACACTCAACCTAACATAAAGGTAGGAGCATTGGTGATCTTAAGGGATGACAATTTGTCACCACTATACTGGCCCCTAGCCAGAATCATAAATACTTACCCAGGTAAAGATGGCAAAGTAAGAGTAGTTGAAGTCAAAACTGCAAACGGCCACACACATAAAAGAGCTGTAATGAAAGTTTGTGTTCTACCGCTGGAATGTAGTGGTGCTGGTTAATAATATTGATAATGTTTTGTCTAATAAACAAAAAAAAAATGTATTTATCTACCTACATTGTTTACTAAGCAGTTAATTTAATTTAGTTTAATATTCATTTAGTTTAATGTTGATTTAGTTTAATATTAATAAGATAACAATTTTAGTTTCGTGTCCTTGTTGTTATTACTAGTATCTTTTTTACCTATATTGTCTAAGTGAATTAATAGGATGTTTTGATTTTTGTATACTTTAATAATAAGAACTTAGATAGTTAATCTTTCAGTTGCCCCGCCAATATGTTGGCAACTCAACATTTAGTTAATATTTATAGCATAAAGGCCCAGAGGCCATTTCCAAACATATCTGTCAGTCAAATGTCATCTATGGTGTATTATCTATGGTTTACTGTACAAGAGAACATTACAAGCAACAGACGTATTTTCACTAAAATCTGCAGTTTTATTCCAAATCAAATATCCAACAGGTGGGCAATAGCATTCAAAATTGCTAACGTGCACAGTGTAAATGCGGCCAAAAGCGTCCCCTGCCTTCACACCTGGCCAGCCGTCGACAGGTGTTCCTTGTAAGCGACGTTTCCATTCCTTCCGTGCCACATTCCATGTATAGTAGCGAGGTACGTCAACGTAAAGTAATGTTTTTGCAAACGCGTCATTTTGGCACAACAGGAAAAATGCAGTTAGTGTCGTTTTAGGTGGTGATGCTAATCTCTCTCTAAAATTACTTTCAGTGAAGTAAACCCTCTCACCATTGGGTAAATGAATAGCGAGGTGAGTGACTGTTGGGTGTCTCTCGTGCAGAGGCAGAGCCAAGATCCGCCACGTTGCTTCGTTGCTACTAACATATCGGCCGGCTCTAAATGTTTGCACCTCATCCCTCGGGTCAATGTTTACATTCCCTTGCTGGCGGATGTTAAAAATAGCCTGGTCACTACCTTTGTTAATATATTTACATATATATTTTATCGCCTGTACTGTATTACAAAACTCTATATTTATATGGGAATTAAAAATTTTAGACAGGAGGGGAGAATATGGGACCACCCAACTATTGTCCACCAATATTTCCTGTGTTCCTCCTCGGATTTTTAGAGTCGTCGTGCGTCCACCGTCCTCTGGTGCCCTGCGCCTGTACAGAGGATAGCCTTTGTCGTTTGTTTGAGTATCTTTTAAAAGCTTCCTCGGATATTTTTTTGTACATTTTCCTTCTTTCATGCACGGTGATGATGGATTTAGTGCATCACAGGGCCCGTGAATCATGTTCTTTGTCACCGTATCATAGAGCTTTTGATCGGTTTCAGGGTTTGGTATCTCAGCGCGTATGACTTCGTCAATTTGGTTGGGACGCAATTTTTCCTTTAACCACAGCAGTAAGTGCACGTGGGGCAAACCTCGTTTTTGCCACTCGATCGAGTACATGAAGCACTGCATGTCACCAAATATTTTACCTTTTGTAAGCAGAGCAACCAACTTCTGTACTTTTATTTTAAATACTCTGGCTGTTAAGTCATGCCTGTCCGTTGAATTTTGACCAGGCATAAGCTCTTTAGTGATTTCTGGCCAGGAGGGGTTACATGTCATTGTAATAAATAAGTCAGGCCTCCCGTAATTACGCACGTATGCGAACGCATCCTGTGTGTATTCGTGAAGATATCTTGGGCTATTCACAAATGATGACGGGAGAATCACCATCTGACCCAAGTTATTTGGATCCAACTCCGCATCATTCCTTATCGCATCTTGTAAGTGAATGTAGTTATCTGCGCGGAGTTTTTTTTTTATTTAAAGAAATAAACCTTTGGCGCTCACTCTCCATCTTCACATACATGTCTACCAAAAACTGATGAAGGAGGAGCCTCACCTAAGCAGTAAATTAAAATCACCGCGACGTATCATCAAGTGATAAGCATAAAAATCTTTGCAGGATACTTTTTTGTTTGGCATGGGGCGTTTGGTAACTGAATTAATCTGAGGAATGTTAAAACTGTACCCCTCTTGTCCTTTCCAAAAAATAATTGGGTACTCGAGAGCGTCATAAAATCTGTGTGTGTCGGGAACCCTAGTGAGCATGCCATCGTGCGCCTGTACAATGATGTCCCGAGACGTAGTTTGTTCACTACTAACTATTACGGCAGCTATTTAATTTGTGGTCGGGACATTGAACCGTCTCTCAAGTTGACCACGTGGTACACGGTCTGGGTGGATCACTACTTTAAAATTATTATCATTTGCAATTCTGTCTCTAGCCGTTTTAAATTCATGCACCAAAATATTGTGATCGTGAAGTACTCGTTGTAATTTTTTAACAATGCTTCTTTCTACGTCTTGCACATACTCGGTACGCCTATTGACTTGTGCTTCTTCATCACCCATGAAATAAACTTGTAAAAATTGTGGTTGCATACTGGCCGCAGGAAGCAAAGAACCGATTCGATGGTATACTTGTCCTTGTACTGTGAAGGTCGGGCAAAATCCTGGCATTGAGACAATTTTATCCGCTCCAAAAGAAGTCATATGAAAACACGTATTGTATTTTCTTATATTTCTAAGGAAACGGCGAGACTCATCTGTTTCATTAGAGAAAAGTTCTCTCAAAGGTTCAACTGGCTCGTCTATAGAAGGAATGGCTACTTTTCCGCCCGAACAACACATACCTTCTGCTTCCTCTTTCCATTTAAGAGCTCCGCAAAATTTGCAATCTTTGCTCATCGCTTCTATTTTTATAAGCTTGTGACAAACAAGTATCAAACACCCCCCACGTGTTTCTTGAGAATGTTTGACGTCGCTGTGCTGCCCTTTCAGCAACAGCGAGTCTGCGAGATTCAGCCGCTTCAAAGGTTTCTGTGGCTCTTTGAGACGCCATATAAGCCGGTTGCTGCTGACGTCGAGCTTGTGTCTGTTCTGGTGTCTCTGCAGCTCGTTGAGAAATCAGATACTCAGCGTGTTGTTGATGCCGAGCTTGGGACTGTTCTGGTGTCTCCGCAGCTCGTTGAGACACCAGATACTCAGCATGCTGTTGTCATCGAGCTTGGGACTCTTCAGGATTCTCAGCAGCTCGTTGAGATGCCAGATACTCAGCGTGTTGTTGACGCCGATCTTGGGACTGTTCTGGTGTCTCCGCAGCTCGTTGAGATGCCAGATACTCAGCGTGTTGTTGACGCCGATCTTGGGACTGTTCTGGTGTCTCCGCAGCTCGTTGAGATGCCAGATACTCAGCTTGTTGTTGACGCCGATCTTGGGACTGTTCTGGTGTCTCCGCAGCTCGTTGAGATGCCAGATACTCAGCGTGTTGTTGACGCCGATCTTGGGACTGTTCTGGTGTCTCAGTAGCTCTGTGTGCTGCCTCACGCACCACCTGCTCAGACCTTCGCAACTCAGCTTGTTGAGAAGTCTCGTTATTTCTAGCTATTTTCATAGCTCGAGCTTTATTAGAGGTTTGGGAAATATTAGACTTACGCTTTCGCGGCATTATTGCAAGTACTATTTAAAAAAAACACAAAAAGGTGGTAGGAATAAAGAAAAACTGTCTTTTTACTACTTTCAACACAACCTATACCTAAACCTAACCGTTATTCTCAAATTAAACAAACTAAAAAAAATACAATCTTTAACTAAATAACCAACCAAAAAAAAAACAATTCTTATTAAAATAGAAACGAATCTTTATTATAAAAATACTACCTAAAAAACTATAAATCGCTTCCGAGTCGAATCCACTGTGAAAAAATCGCAGAATTTACACAACCGTCAATGACGTCTGCCCTCACGCGTCTGCCCGCGTTCGGGTCGCGCACTCGGCGATCGCGCGTCATTGCCTATCCCGCCCCTCCACCCTCGTTCTGCGCGCCCGCCGCCGTCGACTCATCGCAGGTCATTCTTATCATTCTAACTTTTAAAATATTAGTCCAAATTACTTAGTGTAAAAGACAAATTTTATCTACATTAAATACCGAAAGCGATGAAGGTATTTATTTTGATACGAATTAACTAAATACTCTAAAATATGCAACGTAAAAAAAGTATTTAATTTAAATGTATTTATAGCTCACTATTTTGGCTATAATGGCTTCCACATAAAAGGTAGATATATGCTGTTGCGGACTTTTATTTAGAACTCTTTAAGACAAACAACCCCACAATACATTCTTTTCATGTAACTCCAGCGGTTTAGGCAGCGCACGCAAAGATAGATCTCAGAGGGCAGGAATTTTTCCGACTTACTTGATACTTATCGTTATATTATGGCTAAATCACATAAAATCTTTATAAATTGTAGCATATGTGTTATTCTGATATATAAGCCACATTACTGTAAAGTTTCATTAAAATCCGTTCGGTAGGTTTTGCGTGAAAGAGTAACAAACATCCATACATCCATCCATCCATCCTCACAAACTTTCGCATTTATAATATTAGTAGGAAGTAGGATATACAGCTGTGAAATGGCTACCAACTTCTGTAGAGAAAAACAAAGAGGTGGCACTTGTATATTAGTAAAAAAAGGTTTATATTATAAAGAATTATCATTTGTGAAAAACTTTGCAACTCAAAACACGTTTGAAGCTTGCGGCTTAGAAGTAACAAGTGTAACGGAACGTTACGTCAATCAACGACAAATAATAATTATTGCCATAGAGTAAGTTAGAAGTTTAGTCTAGAACGATTGCGGCTGGGAATGCGCGGGGGCAAGTGTGGCGCGCGGGGAGTGGCCCCTCGCCTACGTGCCGTGGGACATGTAGACGCCAAGCGGCCAGTGGTCATTAAACCGTCCCCAGAGAATACACGTTCTTACTTCGCGTCGTGTCTAGCGCTCTAGCGGACACGACAACTTTATTAAATCATTTTGAAAGTTCTCTTAGGGATTATAACCCCTTGTCCAAGAGTGCAAATTAAATTAAGTGTTAACAGTGCAGATCCCGATTGAGGGTAAGTTTTAGGTCGCACACAAAATCTCGCAACTCATCATGCATTTTTGCTAGCTAATTTTTATACTGTGTTTTCGTCATTCCATGATTAATAATTGGCAGCGGCTTACTTCATTGTAATAAATTAGCACCATTAAAACCGCTTGCTATATTGCTGATCTAGGATCATGCTATCAAATATTCTGCCACCCACATATTTTGCTACTAATTTTCTTCTTTTTCAATTAGTAACGTAATCGTTTCTAAACTATTGTTTTTAACTGTTTCTGTGTATTTGCTGATTCTGCCTGTAAATGTAAGCTCCGTTCTGGTCACCACCACCACGACAATACTGCTACCACTGGTGGGGCAATGTCTCCCTGTGGTCGTGGGTGGTGTCCCAGCACGGAGGATTTCTGGCCGGATAGTAACAAGCTGGTACGGTGGTTCCAGGATCTATGCTGAGGTTTACCAGTGAGACTCCGTACTGCGGGTCTTCCTGCACTTCATTTTGCGTTGCGGTTTCTCGCAGCGGTTCCACGCCCCGGGCTATTACGCACCGAGACGCTGACTCACCGGGCCAACCGCCCGTGCCATCGAGAAGGTTCGGCGTCGGTCGCCCGCGCTATCTCCATCAACCTACGTGCGACATCACCGTACCGCGCTACTCAGCTAGTCGGCCTCCTTCCATCCTCGGCCAGCTGCGGGGACTCGCCTGCAGCTACAGGGAGGTGTTTTGCCCTGCTGTAGTGACGACAGACAAAATAGCAACCTGTGACCATACAAATTTCGTATGCCTCCGACTATAGTCTATCCGGGTTTTGTTTTTTTCTCAACGTAGTAATTTTTAGTTCCTATCGTTATAACGATTGTTTTTTTTTAACGTTATTTGTAACGTTATAACGGTTAAATTATAAGATTAATAGTGCACACTCGTTGTTTTATTCCTACGTCCTATTAAGGTGGGAAACCAGACGAGTGGAGGCTACACAAGTCATAAATTAGTAGTTACTTGTGTTTATAGAACACCGCAATCTGATCCGAATCAGTTTCTTATAAAATTGCATAATCTTTTACACGATTTTTTAAATGAATACAAATATAAAATTAATATAGTCGTAGCCGGTGATTTTAACATAAATACACTTAAAAAAGGTAACATCACAAATAGATTGCAAGACTTGTCCAACAATTATAATTTAAAAATCCACATTAATGTTCCTACTCGGAAATTGACTTGTATTGACCATATCATAAGCAATATTGCCAATGCAACTGCCACCGTACTTCCCCTACATCTCTCAGATCATGACATAGCTCAAATGTTAAGCTTTCCAGCTAAACAGATACCACACAAATCAGCAATATACTATATTCATAAAAGAGACTATAATTTAGACAACATTCGAAAATTTAAGGAATGCTTGCACGAACTCCGCATTCGATGACTTTCATGAACTGGTGTGTCTATTTTATGATCTCTGCTTTCCCAAAGTAAGAGTGAAAGTCAATAGTCATAATAAAAATAAACAAAAGTGGCTAAGTAAACGTTTGAGACAAAGTTGCAAAACTAAACGGAAGCTACGGTACCTGTACTACAAAAATAAAAATGTAAATAATAAAACTAAATATAATAATTATTCTATTCTGCTAAAGAAATGTATTTATAATTAAAAAAATAATGCAAATATAAAATATATTTATACCCATGACAATAAATGTAAAGCCACATGGAACGTCATTAAAAATGAAATAAATAATAATAACACTCACAAAGACACATAGAATGTATAAAATTAAATGATACTATAATTACAGACCCTGTACAAATGGCCAATATATTTAATAACCATTATGTAAATTTAACGCATGTACAAGGGAGAAAAAACGTACATAAAAACATCTACAAAAATACGTGTGTCAACACTATGTTCCTCAGACCAATGCTGGTAAACGAGGTACGACAGGAAATTATGTCCCTGTCTAACACCAGGTCGGAGGGCTATGATGAAATAAATACAAAAATTATAAAAGTTTGTAGTAATGAACTATCTGATATTCTCACTCATTTAATAAACATGTCATTTTCCAATGGAACCTTTCCGGATAAATTAAAACTGTCCATAATAAAGCCTTTATTCAAGAAGGGATGTAAATGTGACATCAATAATTACCGACCTATAACTTTAATACCCATCCTGTGTAAAATTTATGAAAAATGTATGTATAAAAGATTAATTCATTACTGCAATAAATTTCAAATTATAAGTGACAAGCAGTTTGGATTCCAAAAGAACAAATCAACATCGTTGGCTATTTTCTCTCTTATGCTAGCTATACTTTCAAATATTAATAATAATTATATGACTACTGGTCTTTTTTTTTATCTATCTAAAGCCTTCGATCTGGTGTCACACGATATATTGCTACATAAGTTAGAAGCTATTGGGATTAGAGGACCGGTACTCCAGTGGCTAGCGTCCTATTTAACTAATAGAAAACAACGTGTGACAATATATAAGAATAATGAAAATAATGACAAAATATCCTACTCATCCGAATATAAAAATAATAAGCATGGCGTTCCACAAGGAAGCGTACTGGGCCCAATATTATTTCTCATTTACATAAACTACATCATAAAAATAACTAATCATAAATGCATATTATTTGCCGACGACATATCTATTATAGTGACATCCAACAAAAAACATAATACCGTTCTAGATCATGAGCTTGATATTAATAATATAATTGACAATTTACTGCATTGGCTTGACATTAACCATTTAAAGATAAATTTAGATAAATCAGTTTTCATTCAATTTAATCAATCAAATAATTATAAAAATGACAAAACAAACAAACAAACAAACTCAATATTAACAAAATCAAAGAAATAACGCATACAAGATTCTTAGGTGTAATTATAGATAAAGATATTAATTGGAAGGAACACATAGATAATGTCAGCACTAAAATCAATAAATTTGTATACGCACTTAAACAAGTCAAAAATGTAACTGATATAAAAACTGCTGTAATATCATACCAAGCCTATGTCGAATCGGTGCTACGTTATGGGCTTGTAATGTGGGGTAATAGCACCGACTTCCGAAGAGCATTCATCGCCCAAAAAAAGTGCATGAGATCAATTTGTGGACTTAAACCTGACGACTCATGTCAACCGATATTTAAGAAACTTGGTTTGTTACCATTACCGTCACTTTACATTTACGAAATATGTATGTTTGTAATGAAAAACAAACAATTATTTAAGACTGCAAATGATGTGAATCCTCGGAACAGACGAGATCCCTATAAATTAGTGTTGAATGATTTACCTAGGCTAGCTAAATACAATAACAACTGCCTAGCAATGTGTGTGCGCATTTATAATAAAATACCGAGGCATTTTAAAATATTAAATACAAAATTATGTAAAACTAAATTTTATAAATGGTTACTTGAATATAGTTTTTATAGCTTAAAAGAATTTATAGATAAAAAAAATTGTTTGTAATTCATTGCTGATGCCTCATTGGTTACCTAAATACCTGTCTTTTAAATTTTGCATGCTTGGTCTTATCCTAGCTAAACATGTTTGTGCCATTTAAATTTGTACCTTGTTAGGTACAAATTTAAATGGCATTTTAATGGTAATATTTATTTGCGTAAAACATGGTATACAAAGGTGTTCCTTTGTATACCATGTTTTACGCAAATAAATTATAATATTACTATATCTATTATAGTGTCATTCAAACTCATTCTTAAATTGTTGAGTATAAATTTCAACGAAGAAAAGAGTCTCTCGACGCTAACGCTTGTCGGTGGTGTAGCTAAAACCACTTCAGCCAGATTATATAATAAAGGATCGGAGATTTTTTTTGTCTCCCAATCTCTTTCTTTTCTCTTTTCTCTTTCTTTCTCTTTCTAACACATGTACATGACTAATTTCCTGTCTATTAGTATTAGTATTACGTGCAAATTGCTGATGGAGGTAATCATCAAAATCTGACAGATTCGATAACTGTCTTGAAGTTCCCGGTTCAGAGGATGAATCCGATGCATCTTGAGGTCTTCTCTCATTGAGCTGTATAATTCTTTTATAAATGTCAACTAAGAGAACTCTTGCGCTGGTTGTTTGTTCAGTTGTAAGGACTGAATTGACTCTTGGGTCTAAGTATATGGCCGCCACAAAATATTCATTTTCAAAGAGGCTAGCTTGTCGGTTTATCATACAATTTTCTAAACGACTGGCAAAGGGATCATCTATTTGAGCCACTTGGTGACGACATTGCATCCATGAGATGTAAAAATCTCCAAAAGTTAGCTGTTCTTTTTGTAGCGTCTTGGACAGATACCTGCATGGTTGTAGAATTTCCAAATATTTGTCTCTGCTGGTACATCTAAGAAAGCAATGCAAAACGATTTCAATTTTTGTAGGCTCTCTAGCATATTCGCAGTTGAGTCCCACCTGACAGGCATATCAATAACTGCCTGAGACAGACTTTGCTGCTTAAGTCTTAGAGACATATTGGGCGTACGTAAATTACGAACGACCTGCCGGCATTGTTCGAGAAACTCTTGTATGTCTTGGCATGCATCTTTTACTGCTAGTTGCAAACAATGCGCAGCACACCGTATGCTTACAACTTTACGTACTATAGTGTTACCTGCTTCGATTTCCAGCTCCAAGTTTAATGTTGTATTCTCCTCACCGTTCGTTTCAAATAATTCACCAGCTCTATCCTCGTTAATAGTTTCATCGGATTCGTTAATGGATTCATCTAATAATTCGCTGACAGATTCGTCAATTCTGTTTATCATGCGCAACATATTTGCTCCGTTGTCTGTTGTTATAGTCAATATTTGTTTGAGCTCTATTCCAAAACGGCTTAGGGACGTAGCAATACTTTCTTTCAGATAGTCTCCAGTATTTCTGTTGTGCAACTCAAGAACGCTCAAGTTACGGAGAACGATCTTTCCATCTATAACAAAAAGTGCCCTAAATTAAAAGCTGCGGAAAATACTTACTTCACAGCAGGTGTTGGTAACTTGAAATATATGGAATATTTAATCCAAGAAATCTTCGTAGCTTAACTGATGCTACGTCCACTTTGAGCGCCAATAGGTAATGTTTTAATTAATTGAAAAGTTGTTGCCGAACTCCGTAGGCCATTTGTCGTATGTTTTCTTTAACGTTCTTTACGTACGTATCTCCATTTTGCGAATGTAAATCAGATTCCGTGTCAATTTCAGCCTTTAGTTCATTCAAAAAATTCTTAGAATTAGCTGCTAAAACGTTAGTATTACTACAATCTACTGTTACCGCACTTGAACTAGCTTCATTGCTGCGACTGATGGGTTGATAATGTGAGACTCTTCGTAATTTACTAAGGGTCTAGGTTAATTTACGTAAGGGTCTAGCCCTTAGCACCGGAGAGATATAAATTAGCAAAAGACGAGTTTAAAAATATGTTAGAAATAGCTATATGTAGGCCGTCCAAATCAGCTTGGGCAAGTCCCTTACATTTAGTCCCAAAAACAGACGGACAAGTACGTCCATGGGGCGACTACAGAGCATTAACCCGGCGAGGATGTGGAGGGGTCATTCTGACCCTCAAATTCAATCAAATCAAAATCAAATTTTAATCGTGTGTAGTTTTTTATTCTGCGATTGAAGAGTTTTGAACGTCACAATAGCTGTTGCTAAGGGACAGGCGCGCGCGCCCCGCGCCCCTGTTCAGTCGGCCGCCGCCAGCGACGGGAGCAGCACGTGCGTGCAGTCAGAAAGGGTAAATATGACCCCGCGACAACCGCGATGTAACATTTTTATGTAAGGTTTCAATTATATTTTTTACTCAATATTATTATAATTTTAGGTTCGTACACAATGAACAGCCAGGAGTTTGAGGATGAGCGTATACGTCTTGTTTTAATGCAGTCTGACAGTGAAGACGACTTGTTATCCGACGGTAGTGAAAAGGATCATTTGAGTACGCGCAGTCAAGATAGTGATACTGAGCAAAATGCAAGCAGTGATGGCGAGGATAACGTACCACTATCTGAATTGCAACATCAGAACCCACATATATACCCATATATTATATTGGCAAAGATGGGACTAAATGGTCTAAAAATCCTCCTTACCAACAAGTCCGCACACGCTCTGAAAACATCATACGCCAAACACCTGGTGTAAGCCCAGCAGCGAGGTCGGCACGGTCTTAACTTGAATGCTGGAGTGTGTTTTGTCCCGAAACTATGCTCTCTGTAATGCTGACTCACACAAACTCACAAATTCGAGAAAGAAATTCAGCTTGTGAAGCTATCCCTCACTATAGGAAAGAAATGGATATGAGTGAATTGAAGGCTTTCTTTGGACTATTATACATTTCTGGATTTTATAGCTCTGGTAGACAAAACACTATCGATCTTTGGGCTTCAGAAGGTACAGGAGTCGAAATTTTTAGGTTGACAATGTCGCGGCAGCGATTTCATTTCATACAAAGCTGTTTGCGCTTTGATGATAAATCTACACGGGATGAAAGAAAACTGTTCGACAACTTGGCCCCTATACGTCAAGTGTTTGAAATATTTGTCGAGAACTGCAGGAAGGCATATATACTGGATGCCTACGTAACCATCGATGAGATGCTGCTTGCGTTTAGAGGCAGATGTCAATTTCGTCAGTACATTCCATCAAAGCCTGCCAAATACGGAATAAAAATATTATATATTGGTTGACGCAAAAAGTTTCTATATTTTCAACCTCGAGATTTATGCAGGAAAGCAGCCAGAAGGGCCATTTTTTGTGAGCAATAAACCTTTTGACGTGGTGAATCGTCTAGTATTGCCCATTTCGAAAACTGGCCGCAACGTCACTTTCGATAATTGGTTCACCAGCTACGAACTAATATCTCATCTGCTGAATGAGCACAAACTTACCTCTGTTGGTACGGTGCGCAAGAACAAGAGGCAACTTCCAACGTCATTTATCAATACTCGCGGTGCAGTTATATTTTCATCGAAATTTGGCTTTCAAAAGGATATAACGCTCGTGTCTCATATTCCAAAAAAAAACAAGGTTGTCATACTAATGTCTAGTCTCCACCACAACGCTGAAATTGATGAATCAACAGGAAAGAAAAAAAAACCTGAGATAAATAGGTTTTATAACACCACTAAAGGTGGAGTAGACGTAGCAGATGAGTTGTCGGCGACATACGATGTTAGTCGCAACTCGAAAAAATGGCCTCTCACTGTCTTCTATGCAATGCTCAATATGGCTGGCATCAACGCGTATATTATACATAGGTCTAACACGCAGACTAATCAGAAGCGTCGCCATTTTATAAAAACATTAGGCCGATTGCTTGTTACTGAACACTTGAAAGGCCGCAAAGAAACACCTCAACTGCCGAGACGCCAGCTACGCAAGAGAATCAGAGAATTCATCGGAGAACCTGAACAAGAAGCACCTGTTAGGGTTCCAGGTGTACGAAAAAGGTGCCAAGTATGTCCTTATGCCCGCCATCGCAAGACAGCCAATGTTTGTGAAGATTGCCATAAGTATATTTGTCCAGAACACACTATTTCATTCTGCCAGGATTGTGCTACAATTACAGACAATAATGATTTGTAATTCATAATTGACGATAAGCCTGTAATTGCAACTAATTGATCTCTACGTATGTACCAAATTAAAAGTTAATCGTCTAAGAAGTTAGTTACACACATCAAAAGTGTCTAGGGATCAAGCATTTTTATGTGGATTTCTTGAGATTGAGATGTGGCTTTGTAATAAATTTATGATTTTATAAATTTATATGGATCCTTTTTGGTGCATTTCATAATTTGAATCAGGAACTGTGAATCAAATTCGAGTAAAAGATGAAAATCAGCTGTCAATATTTTCCCTTTAAAAACATACAACGCATTGAAGACATTATTAGTGCTACTGTTTCCCTACTACTGATTAAAACCAACGTTATTACGGAGCGGCGACGTCATTTAAGCAGGGAAGAAATGCTCAGAGCCGTGGGAATGATAGAAGCTGGTTCCCGGCAACGTACTGTGGCTTTAGCTCTGAATACAAGTCAGAGTGTTATCAGTCGACTTTGGACACGTTACCGAAGCACTGGTACCGTGGCTGAGCGCCATGGAGGACGGTATCGCTGCACCACACGGAGACAAGACCGATACATTCAAATCTTAACTCGAAGAGCTCCAACAATAACCGCCATGATGTTAGCCGTGAGGCTTCATCACTCTTCAGGGAACTTAATTAGCGACCAAACAGTCAGAAACCGCTTGCATGAAGTGAACCTTCATTCCCGAAGACCGCTACGGGTACCACCTATAGCAATGCACAATCGTAGGATACGATATCAATGGGCTCTTGAACACAGAAATTGGGCAGAAGAACAATGGCGTTTCGTGTGCTTTTCTGATGAGTCTCGTTTTGGTATGAGACCGGATACAAGACGTATACGACACTGGAGAACCCCTGGACGCCAACAGCGATTAAAATCCTGCCAGGAAGTCCATCCTTATAGTGGTGGAACCATCATGGTATGGGCGGGTATTTGGATCGGCGGAAGAACTGAGTTGATTTGGATCAGAGGCAACCTCAACGCTCAAATTTATGCTGACACGATTGTATCAGACGTCATCGTTCCTCTACAAGTGCAAATCGGTCCCTTATTTCAGTTAATGCATGATAATGCACGACCGCACACCGCAAGAGTTGTAAGACAGACTCTCGCCGCAGCTAACATCAATGTCCTGCCCTGGCCTGCTCAGTCGCCAGACTTGAATCCGATTGAGCATGCATGGGATATGCTACAGAGAAGAGCTCTGCCGAATATGGAGGGTATCCAGTCGCAAGAAGACCTTTTTTTGTTGTTGCAACGAACATGGGCGGCCATTCCACAGCGTGATTTGGATGAACTCATTTTGAGTATGCCAAACCGATGTTTTTGTGTTGTTAGTGTTCGCGGTAGAAACACGGATTATTAATTGTTTAAGTTACCCAATAAAATTTTAAAGAAAACTGTTATTTCAGTCTTTTTTCGAACTTTTGTGTTAGTGGTTCAAATGTCAAAAATCCCTTTATTAGGAAAATGGCAAATTTCTTTATTAATGCAAAGGTGACTTGGTTTATCGTTACTGTGACAAACGAAAACACTTTATTTGATGAATCCTTAAAGAAAATTTTAATTAATATCAATCAGGAGAAAAGTTATTGCAAAAATATATGTTGATCCCTAGACACTTTTGATGTGTGTATTTTTTGTTGTTTCTAATGTAAGTTTAGAAAGTTTATGCAAAAGTTGATTATTTTGTAGTACTTTGCTAAAAGTGATTTAATTATCATATTTTGTACTCTTATCTGCGTTTTATTTCGATAAAACCGTAAAAATAACATGTAATATAATTAATATTTGGTACATTAATATAAATTTAGGTATTTTAAACCCAATTATATACAGACTCAATAAGACCCTCCACAACCTCCACGTTACTATTTTCACCACATCCTCGCCGGGTTAAATGCAATAACTAAACCAAATAGGTACCCTATCCCACGTGTACAAGACTTCACGTATTTACTAACGGGTAACACAATATTCTCAAAAATTGGACCGTAGGCGCGGGCCTGTGGACGGTGAGCTATGGGCTAGCTCGCCACCAAAATTTTTCTCAAAAAATCTGGCGTGATTAGTACATCACGCCAGATGATTAAAGAAAAATTTTGGTGGCCAAGCATAAACCGAGATATTGGCCTATAGGCAAAAGCATGTATCAACTGTCAAAAGTCAAAAGTAAATAGACATACTAATTCAGAATATGGAAAATATCCTCCTGTAGACAGATTCGACCATATACATATTGATATAGTAGGACCATGACCTATAACCTCAGAGGAATACAGATACTGTTTAACAATAATAGACAGAGGTACAGGTTGGCCAGAGGCTTATCCAATGAAGGATATATCAGCAGAAACAGTAGCAAAATTAGTATATACAGAATGGGTATGTAGGTTTGGCTATCCTGTCCAACTCACGAGTGACCAGGGCAGGTAATTTGAAAGCAGACTATTTCAAAAATTCATGTCATATTTAGGTGTACAAAAAATAAGAACAACCCCGTACCACCCACAAACCAACGGAGCAATCGAGCGGTGGCATAGAAGCGTAAAGGCATCGTTAATGGCCAGGTCAGATAATAATAAAAACTAGACTCACGAACTCCCTATTGTAATGTTAGGACTTCGTGCAGCCATCAAATCTGATAGAGGCGTAAGCGCCGCACAAATGGTTTACGGCCGAGCTTTACGATTACCAGGAGAATTTTTCGTAGAATTAAGTAATCATAATTATGAACCACGTATGTGGTTGATGATTAATAGTATTATTATGCAGAATATAAGCGATACCATTAAGGAATATAAGCCGAGTAATGTGAAATCCAAGGAATCTAAAGTACTTTTTGTTCATCCTGATCTTAAAGAATGTGCTCACGTATTTCTAAGAACTGACAAGGTAAAGAAATCATTAACATGTCCATATGAAGGTTCATACAAAGTGTTAGAAAGGACAGAAAAGGTGTATAAAATTCAATTACCAGATAGAATACTAACAGTCTCGGTAGGCAGATTAAAACCAGCCTATTTATTAAAAGAAAATGATAATGAGCCAAATAAAGAACAAAATGTTTGAAAAACTAAAAGTGGTAGACTGATTAAAACACCAGTCAGATTCTTATAAATATGTAATTAGTTAAGATATATCAATAAGTGAAATTATTAAATAAGAGCAAGCAAACCTGGACAACAGAAGTAGTATATAAAAAATGTCGACTAGACCTAGCAGCATATGAAACAATATTGTTTACTGTGCATATCAGTTGTTTTGTTGAGCCATCGGAAGCGCCATTGGAATGCCACGGTATAACTCACGAAATAGCATTCAATATTACAGCGTAACACTTATAGAAAACATATCAGTAAATAATTCAGTATTTATTACTCATAAAAATGGGAAAAACTTATAGTATTGAGAAAAAAACAGAAGAGACAGAGAGAAGTAATCATCGCCCAAAACGGAGCGAATAGTGCGACCAATTCGCATTTTGAGCAAACAATTGAAAAATATGGCATAGTGATAATACTGATAGCAGCAGTACTTGGCATATACACACTATACATGGTGTATAAGAGATGCAAGCTAGGTACCAAAAAGATGTTACGAAAAGAAATGTCAGTATGGCACAGCACCAATAGTTTACCAATGGCCCAGCAAGCACAACCACGACATAATATGGTGTAATGTAAAAAGTGAAAAGTGCGTAAACAAATGTGTCTTAAGAATAAAGGGGCAGTGAAATAAAAAAAACAGTGATTAACAGTGTAATAAAAAACTTTATTCCAGTGAACTATAACAACAACAAAAGAAAGACCATAGTGTAAACCTGACATAGAAAATAAAACAACTTGTATTAGAATGTAACACAACATTGATTGTAAGAAAAGAAAGAAAGAAAAAATGTTTATTTGTAGCAGGTACATGACGTGCGTACAAGAAATAAATTAACAATAATCATTCAACACATAACAAATATTATAAATACACAGGACATATAGGTACAAAGAAAAATAAATTCAAAATAAGACTAAGACTGATGAGTAAGACTATGTAACTATTCTAGATAAGCACAATGTAACGTAGAAGCAATATTGTAATGTAATAAATGTTCACTTACAGAACAGAAACATAGAGATCAAGAAAAATTATATTATACAAATTTTATAGTACGGAAGGAAGAAGAATAAGAGTAGCGAATAATGAATGAGTTAACGGCGCTACCATGGGAACGTTGCGGATCTCAAGGGATGATATTTTCTTTCTAATTTAATGGCAGAACGAACACCATGGTAGCTACCATCAATGTAAGGAACGAAAGGATAGATATTAAGTTAGATTAAGGCCTAGAAACTACTTTAAGAAAGTTTTAAAAAAAAATATTTTAAATCTGTATTAATACTATTTTTTAAAGGGGGAGGAATACTGTAGGGGCACACACACACTTGCACACATATGCGCACACACCATACAGAATGTATAAACGTAAGTTATTCAGAAATATAACAAGTTGCCAATTGACTCTCGCGCCTTTCATTACTCTCCTAGTAGGCATCCCTATATATGGTACATACAAGTACAACAAATCCATTGAAGATTATTTTTTTCCGAAAGGAAGTCTATCCTTCTTGTTAACCCTTCGTGTGCCGGAACGTAGATCTACACGAGACACAATAGGTTTTTAATTGTGTCTATATACTCGGCATACGAAAGGTTAAAAGCCATCTGAACACACAGCGTCTACGTCTAAAATTAAAAGAAAAAAAGAAAGCAAAAGAATGTATTAGTCCGCACAGGACAAAACAGACAAAAAAATGGTTAAATTAACAGTACAACAACATTATATAAAAAAGCACAAGGAAAAACAAAACGTTGATGAATTCTATTACAGGATGAACGACTAAAAAATATAAAACTCAAAATAAAGATGTTATCTTCTTTAAATAAAAACCAGTTATTTTTCCAGACAACATTTACTGGCAGGTGGCACCATAAGACGCCGCGGAGGGCCGAGGCGGTGACGCAGATTTTGTAGTGATATGCTGCCCAAACAATTGGCTACCTTGATGTCCTTTGTGTTAAACTAATATGATGTCCTTCTACTGGTTTTGAAACAATAGAAAATTCACACACTAGTTTATTGATGTCCCCCCCTACAAGGTATCGGCGTAAAATATGCGCTAATGCCACCTTCATCATCATCATGCTGAATAATTTACCTGTAAAAAACAAAGTATATTTATTTTAATCTTCTAATTTATTCTGATTCTTCATTTTGCCCAAACTTCACAGAGACACTATTGCAAGAACTGCATGCACAGGATGATTATTGAGACAGGGCAGTAAGCGCTGGTACCTTAACCGTTGTAGTTACACATAAATGATTTGAGAAATTTTGATCTGCATAGCGACGAGCTAGCTTAAGGCGAGGTTGCAGTACAGTGTGTAGCTACACACTGTACTGCAACCACGCCTTAAGCTAGCTTGCTTAGCTTGAACGCACGGCCTCACCCCGCAGCGAGACGAGCGTAGGCCCCGCGCAGTGCGGTGCGGTGGGCCGCTTAACTATGCCACAGTGTAGCGTAATGCAGTTGGTAAATCGTGTTCGAGTGTATCTGGATTACATTTTCGTGGAATGGGTACGAAGGTAAAAGAAAACAAAATAAGGTTTCTACATCACGGAACAGTAAAAACAGTGTAAGTGTACAGTAGGCGTGGCACGCGTGCTACAATTAAGCTTTGTTACGCATACTTGGTCCTTGTTAGTTCTTAATTAGTCGTGGTCGTGTTCTGACATCGCTTCGAGTCGCTAGTCTCCTGACAATTTTATTTTTCCATAACAATGCCGTATTGTTCCATTTTTGATTGCAAAAATAACAGTAGGAAAAAAAACTTAAAAATGGAGGAGATTCTTATCATGAGAAAGTCGATTCGATCGATTTTATTTATTTATATAAACTTAGTTTATATTAATTTACCAACTATTTAATAGCGTGTCAAGTTAAAATCAACCTTTGTTTTGGATCGATTGCTGATCTGTTTCGTTCTTTCAAGTTCTACGGAGTACTCTAAGACTGCATTTAAGATAAAAAAAAGAAAATTGAAAATTTAGAGATAAAAAAAGGTTAGAGGTAGAAATACCCTATGGTAAGACGGCACTATTAAATAAAAGTATTTCATGCATGACATCGTTGATTTATAATAAATTGCCTGATGACATAAAACGATTACCTATTCTCCAATTTAAAAAGAAATTACAAACATTCCTAATTAATAAATGTTATTATGATATCAAAGATTACTTGGGTGACAAAAATATTGTATTTTAATGACAGCAAAGGTAGTAAATAATGTAATATTATACTGGACATAATGAATTGTAATTTTAATATAATATTGGAAATAAATAAAAAGGGGTAAAGGGGTAGGGGGCCAAGGGGTATCATATTACCCAGTACTAACTGGGTTGTAGAGGTCAGATAGGCAATCGCTCCACGTAAAATACTGGTATTCAGCTGCATCCGGTTAGACTGGAAGCCGACCCTAACATAGTTGGGAAAAGGCTAGGCAGATGATGATTGGACATAAATAATTTTGATGAGATATAATTTTGGACTGTATTTCCTTTGCATGACATTCTTATTTTTAAATCCTTATTTTTGTTGACTGATCTGTACTTACGATAGTTTTATTTTCAATGACATTGTACTTTAATTGTGAAATTAACGGTGTCAAATTCTTGTTTTATGTTTGCACACCTCATATGGTTATTAACAGTGTACCGTTCGACCTTTTTCAATGCAAATAAATGATTTGTATTTTGTTTTTAGAATTAAATTTTATTAGTAATTAAGTTGTAATAGGGTGTAATTATATGTGATATCGTATTTTTAATGTGTAAATACTCAGGAAAATTGTTTTCCTGATGAATTAATAAAGGATTCTGTTATACGACGTAACAACGTTACCGGTAACCTATGAACTACAGCTGACGGTCTAACTACGGAAATAGAAGGATATATACGGGTAGTATTTGTTAACTTTTATTATATAATAGCACACAATCGTCCCTTCAACTCTATAACACGTCCACGCCAATTCTAGTATAGTTATTGTAATTTTATTTTATACTGATTTAGTACCCTGTATTGGTTCCAAATCGCTTTGTAGACCAATGTAACTTCGTAAAAAGTAATTTTTCTTTTAATTCATTCAATCATTCTTTTAAATATTAATTAAATAAAACGTTCCCTATCGTTATTTTATTAATGTCTTGAAATAATCTAAATTTTAATTCTGGGCAACCCCACATAGGAAAAAGTGAAATTCTGAGATAATAAAAATCTTATGAAAGCAATGAAATGGAATATTTAGCTAAATAACATCAATATTATAATATTAAGCTAGCAAGCTAATATTGCAGCCTACCTCATTTCTTTGATTATTACTAAAAAAAACCCCTGTTTTTCCCCTTTCATATCTAAATTTTCTTCTTTGATCTATCCTAGTAGTTCTCACCGTTTCCTTATTTCCAATTTTCAGTAACCAGTCCAGAAACCATGCCTGTTATGACCCGTAAGGCTACTGCTCAGGATATGGAGCTAAAATTGAGAACGGCTCTCCAAGAACGTAAGGACCCTAAACTCCAATGCCAACAACTGTTACAGGAGAGAGAAGACAGTGAGGAGGAGGTCATTAACATAAACAGCAAAAACTCAAGCTTAAAACGGGAGCTAGTAGACCTCCATCAGGAATTCTTGAATGTTGTCAATGAACGGGATCAGCTTAGGGTGGTCACGGATGGGTTCAATAACTGTAGCAACTTGTTTGAGGAGGCTTTATGTAAAATTATGCACCTAGAGGATAAATTAATCCAGGCTAATGTTAAAGTTTTAAATTTGGAAAAGGAAAAGGATCATACTCAGGCTATAGAAAACTGACCATTTGTATAATGAACTAATAAATACAATACAGACCTTACAGAGGACTCCTTAATAAAAAATACCAACAGTAAAATTAGTCAAAATAAAATTAAGAAATATACACGGTTAAATAAACTCATTAAAAAATGCAATAAATACAAGAAACAACAAAAGCACTATTCCAAAAATATTCAATTAAGGAAAGAACGTGTTTATCTTGTTAATAAATTAAGTAACTATCAGATTAAATTGGAAGACAGTATAAATATTTATGAAATTGACACTCAGCGCTTACAATCAGAAATACAAGCTCTGAATAAGTCACTTAAGTCATTATATAATAAATATGAAAGCTCTAAAAATCAAATTAAAGAGCATATTCTTGCTACAAATGAACTGGTAGACCAAGTGGACTTGCTGACTCTCAGTAACACTCGGTATACCTGTCAGAGGGAATCCAGTCTTGATGCCCTCCAGCCGGAGGTAACGGAGGACCCATCCCTAGCTGTGAGTGCTCAGGAATGTATTATCAGCCAAGATCCAGTACCTGACATTATTCATCATAATTTACAGCTGGAGGTTGGGAATTTTGTCTCACCTAGTAGTCTTGATTGTAATCATTCAGTTATGTTCTCTGATAGTATAGGTAGAGGGCTAGGGAAATTGATCAGTAATAACCTGAGTTATTGTACCCAAAATTACTGTATGCCAGGGTCGACCTACAAACAAGTTATGGCATCGGTAACAAAAAATGTTTATAATCCTAATACTACCATTACTATATGTGTTGGTAATAGTTCTAAAATTAAAAACATCACTGACTGTGTATCAGAGTTGTTGAAGTTAAACTGTAGTAAAATCATATTGTGTGCTTTTCCATATTTTGAAAATTTAAGTAGTAGAAAAAACAATTTTTTACAGCTAAATAATCATGTACATCTTTTAGCAGGTCACTATAGTGGCAGACTTACATATCTGGATATCAACACTATTGTTGGTAAACTTAAGTCGACACGGGGTAAGGTGTATCTACCTGTTAGATGTAGACACAAAATAGCTAGGCTATCAGCTTTTAATATTCACACAAACATATGTAGTATGTCGAAGTTTGGTTATATTATTAATACTCCGACTATTAGTAATAATACTAATGAACAGGTGACCTTAAATGAGTATAGCATTAGTGCTATAAATGTTTACAAACATTGTACTGAGGAGGATCCATGTGTCACCGTGGAAAATTCTCAATTAGGGTGTAGTAGTGATAGGGTCTTGTTGTCTGGGGATGGCACCGGAGTCTCCAGCCTCACTCCAGATATTAGTAGTAATTTAAACTAGGAAGTGAGACAACAGATGGTACCATTAACAATATTGTTTATCCTACCACCCGCAAGGTACCTCCTTGCACTCAATTAGTTAGTAAAAAAGGGCCTCAGCAGAACACCATAAAATTATTCCACCAAAATATCCAAGGCATTCCTTCGAAATTATTAGAAATTGAATTGTTTTTAGAAATAAGTATGTTTGATATTATTTGTTTTACTGAACATTGGCTAAAGGATTACCAAATGCTTATTAATTATGATAACTATACGGTGGGTAGCTGCTTTAACCGTAAATCTATGCTGCGTGGAGGTTGCTAATATTAATAAAAAATTGTGTTAAATATAAGCAACGTAATGACATAGTAGGTCTCTCGGTTGAACATTGCGTCGAACTGTCCTGCGTTGAGCTGGATAAGCATGTAATTATGTGTGTGTACAGACCCCCAAATTATCAAAACTTTTCCTTATTTGAATCAATAATGGAAGATGTCCTGGCAAAACTTTCAGCCAGTAATAAATCTGCAATTGTTTGTGGTGATTTCAATATCAATATTTTAGAAAAAAAAATCAAATAGCAGTCGGTTGTTAAATCGTTTTAAATCATTTGACTTGACCAATATTTTTATAGAACCTACTAGAGTCACTCCATCTTCTGCTACTTGTATAGATAATGTTTTCTGCGATTGTGATTACTTAGATAAAGCCATATTAAATTGTCTCCCGTCTGACCACAGCGGACAAACTGTAACTTTTAGGTGTAACACACCATTGCAAAAAGTTGTGATTAAATTTAGACCTATAACTACTAGCAAATTAAATAGGTATAATATTTCCCTACAGAACAAGTTAAATGTTATGAGCCATCATATGGACGATATTAATATAAATCAATTGTATGATAATTTCTTTTCAATAGTTCTAACTGAATTCAACAAAACATTTGAAAAGAAGACAAAAAGTATTTGCCCTAAATTTATATTTAGTGATTGGGCAACTACAGGTATCAGGAAAAGTAGGGAAAGACTATTTGAACTTTATGGCCTTAAGCCAAAATAAATAGTAAACACTGAAACTTTCAACAAGTATGTTGCTAAGTATTCAACAATTTTTAGAAATACATGCAAGGTTGCTAAAGCCCTGCACATTAGCAACAAGATCAAAACAGCAGAAAACAAAATAAAGACAGTTTGGAAAGTCATAAATAACGAGACAAACAGGACGAAATACGTAACACTAGCTACACATTAGATACAGCATGTGGTCCTAAAAGCTCTAATCTGGCAGTAGCACAAGAATTTGTAAACTTCTTTACCGATATCCCGTTAAAAACTACGGAAGCTCTAAATTCCTCACCTGAAGTCTCTATTGGTTTATTAAAGGCTAACGTGTCTGGATGCCCGGCTGAATTTAAATTTAAACACATAAACCCTATGATAGTTATCAAAGCTTTCCGGCAAATAAAAATTAAACTAACCGAAGATGTATGGGGAATGTCTATCAAAGTTTATACATCCATAGTTGAGACTATAGCACCTTACTTGAGCTTTAATTTTTAATTTGTGTGTAGACCAAGGAGTTTTCCGTGATTTAATGAAATACAATAAAGTAATACCACTTTTCAAATCCGGGGATAGTAAAGATACTAATAATTATAGACATGTATCCGTGTTGCCAGTTTTTAGCAAGGTTTTTGAAAAAGTAATGCTGAATCAAATGCTTAATCATTTTAACACTAACAAAATCCTACACGATCAACAGTATGGTTTCACCAAGGGACGTTGTACGACTGACGCCGGTGTAACCTTATTAAAGCATATATTTACTGCGTGGGAAGAGTCCCAAGATGCCATAGGAATTTTTTGTGATCTCTCCAAAGCATTTGATTGCGTAAATTACGACACATTACTTTTGAAACTTGAGCATTACGGACTAGGTAAACTTGCACTTAGTTTGGTAAAATCTTATTTGAGTGACAGAAATCAACATGTTCAAATAAATGGTATCAATTTACAGGGTTTAAAAGTAAAAATGGGGGTTCCGCAAGGCTCAATATTGGGTCCTTTCCTCTTTCTAGTATACATAAATGATCTACCTTAGTTACTGAAAAACCAACCTCAAAATATGGTGTTATTTGCTGATGACACTTCTCTAATTTTTAAGATAAATAGACGGCCAAAATCTTGATGACGTGAATAATGCCCTACTTCAGGTTCAAAATTGGTTCACAGCAAACAATTTAGTATTAAACGAAAAAAAGACTAAATGCATTAGATTTGCTTTACCGAATGTTAAAAGTAGTGATTGTGATAATTATGATATTGAATAAAGAGAAACTTGAATTCGTAGATAAAACGGTTTTCCTGGGGATTACGCTTGATTCAAGGCTACAATGGAGTTCTCATTTAACATCTCTTGCGGGGCGGCTAAGTTAGAAGAATCCGTCAATTTACAGATACCGCTAGACTGGTCTATTTTAGCTGCTGAAGATTGTACAACTATCTTTGCATTGTATAGATTCAATCTCTTTAGTATTATACTCGTATAAAGCCCATATTGTGTGAGTACTATGTAAAAAGCTATCGTTCACTGGAAAAATACGTCCTTTCTCGACTTGAATGTGCCCTGGCGGTCGAGATTATTTCATGCTCGCTCAATGTCTCGCTGATGGTGGCGCGTGTGTCGGATCATTTAGTTCCCTTCAAAATGGTTGAGTTGAATGGTGCTGATCCATGCTTCATGTTCGTGAACGGGCGCTGTCAGTTGTGACTAGTCATCTCTTAGTTGCCACGACTTATTTGTTTTTTTTTTTTTTTAATTGTCTTTTTTGTTTTTACTATGGACACTTTTAACGAGCACATCTTGCTACATCGTTCTCACATAATATACCATCTCAATATGAATGATGTAACCAAGGTTTTGTAACAATATGCTGATTTAAAAGAGTGTCCATGGATTTTCTTGCCCGTTCTTCTCCATAGAGATCTACGTTATGGAATGGGCAACTACAGTACTTTCACAGTTTATATGCCTTGTGACTGGGACTGTAGCTACATTTCAATGTTATCTTTGTTTCGACAGTGCAAAAGTGCCTGTAACTGGCCTACTTGAAATAAATGATTTGATTTTGTTTTTTTTTTGTATTTTGTACGCTACTCAATTAGTGAAGTAGTTAGGTTGGATGCAGATTTGATCGATAGATATCGATAAAATAAAATTTTATACGTTTTATTTCAAGAACAAATAAAAAGTCAAAATAACTTATCTTTTATTTTAACTTATTAGAATTTTCTTATACAAAAACTGATAACCTAAATTAGGTAAGTATTTATTTGTTTGGGTTTGGTTTGTTTAATAAATTAATTTATGTCAGATTTAAGTAATTAATAAAATCTTGTTGTAAGTATTGATTTGTATTTACTTGTATTTGTTTAATAAATTAATTTATGTCAGATTTAAGTAAGTAATAAAATCTTGTTGTAAGTATTGATGTGTATTTGTTAGATATGTACCAAAAGAAACTACCACAGTCGTATTAGGTACTGGCCATCCTGAATCCTAATGATGTAACTTTTATGACGTTACTAGAACATTCGAAATATATTTATGTCAGTCAGTAAAAACCCACATTGAATTTTTATTATGGGCTCAGAAACGCAAATAATTAGTTTTTCGACAAGATTTTAAATAGTGCACAGTGAAAATGGCAGACAATTATTCGGTTAATGTTCCAAAGTTAAAGAGGGAAGAGAAAATCACGATGATTGGGCATTCGCGGTAGAAAATTATCTCATCTTGGAAGGTGTCGATTTGAACAGCAGCAAATCGCTAGATGAAGCTAACGACAAGAAAGCCAAAGCAATGATCATTATGACTATCGATCCATCACTTTATGTCCATATAAAAGGAGAAAAAACAGTGTTAAGTTTATGGAAGACATTTAAGTCATTGTTCGACGACTCCGGATACATAAGCAAAATCAGTTTGCTAAGGAATCTTATTTCCATCCGCTTAGAAACATGTGAGTCCATGACTAGTTATGTCACGCAAGTTGTGGAAACAGCGCAGAAACTTATAGGTACTGGTTTCGAGATAAACGACGAGTGGATCGGGTCCTTGCTCTTGGCAGGGCTTCCAGAGAAGTATAGCCCCATGATCATGGCCATTGAGAATTCAGGGATTGCTATTACTGCAGATGCTGTTAAAACACAACTCTTGGACATGAGTTCAGATTTCGAGGCGAAATCAGAAGGAGCATTCATCGCTAAAAAATATCGTAGAAAAGGAGGTTGCAGCAAACTAAGTTCAGACCTCAAGCATAGCGACAGTGAAACTCAACGTCAGGCGTCTGTCAACAAGCAAACGTCAAAAGTTATTCGTTGTTAAAAATGCAAAGAAATTGGTCATTACAAGAATCAATGCCCTTCAGAAAAAGCGAAAATGAATGCATTCAGCGCAGTATTTTTAACGAGTGAATTCAGTCAAGAAGACTGGTACGTTGATTCAGGCGCAAGTACTCATTTAGTGTTGAACAAGAACAAGTTGACAAACATCTCATACCAACCGAAATCTAAAGAAATTGTGGTAGCTAATAGAACGAGTGTGCAAGTTGTGTGTTCGGGAGACTTAAAAATTACAACTGCAGTTAGAAACAAGCAGTACGACATTAATGTAAACAACGTTTTGTTCGTGCCTAACCTCACAACCAACCTGTTGTCAGTAAGTCGAATCATCGCTAGTAGGAACAAAGTTACATTCAATAATAGAGGATGCTTTATCTCCAACTCACGGAATGAATGCATTGGTGAAGCAAAGTTGGAAAACGAGGTCTACAGATTGAACACAGTTAAGTTTCAGCAACTATTAGCAGCGGCAGCTGAAAACTTCAGGAATGACATGGCACAGACGACTCGGTCACGTAAATCAGAATGACTTCTGTAAAATGAAGTATGGAGCAGTTGAAGGAGTCACTTTTTCAGATAAAAGTGGTGAAATTGACAAATTCAGTTGTACAATATGCTGCGCCGTTCCCTCTGAGTGCAAGCAAAAGTATGGAAGTACTGGAATTGGTCGATACGGACTTATGTGGTGGATAAATGCCAAAAAGCTATTAGTAAAAGTGAAAATATTTATGATAAAAATAGTATATTACAGTGTAATAACAACATAAAAAAGATATGGGAAAGAATAAATTCTATGATGGGAAACAATAAACAGTCGGTAGATGAATTAATTTTAGTAAGCATGGACGGACAAGGAACTATTACAGACATAAGCAATAAATTTGCGTCTACCTTCAGTAAAGAAATAGAAGATATTAAACATAAGTGTCATGAGACTTGGTTGGACAGGCAGACTTATGTAAAAGTCACGGACTTATCCATGAGGTGGCAACCAGTAAGCTCTAAATATGTGAAAAACATAATAAAAAACATGAATCCAAATAAATCCCCTGGTAGCGATCTCGTGCGAATGTCCGACCTGAAAATAATTATTGATAAAGTGAGCCCAGTTTTAGCTAAATTAATAAACCTAACTGTCAAGAACTACAAATTTCCTAATAAGCTTAAAGAGGCAATAGTCCGCCCAATTCATAAAAAAGGTGACCGCAAAAATGTATCTAACTTCAGACCTGTATCAATTTTATCTAGTATAGATAAAATTATAGAAAAGTGTATTGTCAACCAATTAAGTAACTATCTACAAAAAAATAACATCATTAACGAGTGTCAACACGGTTTTTTAAAAGGGAGAAGTACAAATACATTGCTTGCAAAATTCACAGATGAAATTAACGGTTACTTAAATGATAAAAAATTTGTTATTACAATATTTTTTGATTACAAAAAAGCATTCGACACTTTGCAATTCGATATCATCCTAAATGCAATGGGGGAGTGCGGGGTGGGAGAACCACTGAACCCATGGTTCCGTGGTTACTTCACCGCTCGCTCCTACGTGTGAAGGTGGAGAATGCGCTTAGTGACAGAGTCGAGATGTGGAGTGGGGTGGCGCAGGGCCCCTTCATCAGAGGGAGACGATGTGGCCAAGCTGCGGGAGGAGGTAGCCCGCCTGACGGCCGCCACGGAGCGTCTCCAATAGGAGAACGCGAAGCTCCAGGCAGACCTGGCACGTCTGCTTGAGCCTAGCACCCGCGTGGCGGCTCAAAAGGCGGGCAAGCAGCAGTAGCGGCAGCAGCAGCGGCAAACCCAGCCGGTGCCGGTAGAGAACCAGGTCCTGAACCTGGTTCGGCAGGAGCTGGCTTCCTACCAGGCGCGGTTCTCCGTCCTGGAAGGAATTGTTTTGCGGCCCTCCCTGGGTGCGGGCAGGGTGGCTGCGAGTCCGGGCCCGGGTGTGGTGTCGTACGCGGCTGCTGCGGCTGCCGCTCCTGGACCGAGGCCGTCCGGTCGGCTCCGCCGAAACCGGCGCCGCCAAAAAAGGGGGCCAAAAAGAAGGGTAAGGCGGCTGCACAGGCGGGTACTGTGCCGGTGCCAGTGCCAGCGGCGAGTGGGCCAGCGCCTGCGGCACGTCAGCCGCCGCCGCCGCCGCCCTCCCAGCTCCCTATACCTCCCTCGGCCGAAGCCGGATGGCAGGTGGTCGGGGAGAAACAGAGGGGGCGAAAGGCGGCCAAAAAGGCCCGAAATCAGGAGCGGCAGCGCCAGCACAGGGTGCGAAAGGTCGCGGCTAGGCTCCGCGCCCCGAGGACCGCAGCTGTAGTAATAACACTACAGCCGGATGCGGAGAAGCGGGGCGTGTCCTACCGCGACTTGCTGGCGCAGGCTAAAGAGGACGTGGATCTCGGGGAGCTCGGAATCACCGGGGGCCTCCGACTTCGAGTCATCGCAACGGGGGCGAGGATGTTGGAGATCCCCGGCGAAGCCAGTGGCTCGTCCGCTGATGCTCTGGCTGAGAAGCTCAGGGCGTCCCTAAACGTGGACGAGGCCCGAGTGTCCAGGCCCGTTAGATGTGCAGACCTGCGCATCCTGGGCCTGGACGACTCGGTGACCGAGGAGGAGGTGGTGGCCGCCGTCGCCAGGTCTGGAAAGTGCTCTGCGGAGCAGGTCAGGGCAGGCGCCCTTCGTCCGGACCCGTCGGGGATGCGAACCGCTATGGTAAGCTGCCCTGTGACGGCGGCAAAGACCATTGTGGAGGGCCGAAGGCTATTGGTGGGCTGGGTTTCAGCTTAGGTGAAGCTGCTGGAGCCCAGACCTCTGAGGTGCTATCGCTGCCACGTGGGGCACCACGTGTCAGTACGAAGCGCCTCGGAGGTTGATCGCAGCGGCCTCTGTTTCCGCTGCAGTCAGCCCGGTCACGTGTCCGCAACTTGCTGCGGGACGCCGCACTGCGCTGCATGTGCGGCGGCTGGCAAGCCGGCCGATCACCGGGCTGGGAGCAAGGCCTGCGTTCCACCCACCAAGGCCTCTAGAGGAAAGGGAAGGCCCCCCGCCGCCACCGCCACCGTCGCCACCGCCTCAGCCGCCGCCACTGTCGCCGCCGCTGCCGCCACCACCGCCGTCGCTGCTCCTTCCGCAGCGGGGCCCTCACAGGGGGCCCGAGAGGAGACCGTAATGGAGTGCCAATAACGGCCCCATTACGCCTCCTCCAGGCGAACATCAACCACTGCGCCTGCGCTCAGGACCTGCTGCTCCAGAGCATGGCGCAGTGGTCGATTAATGTCGCCGTGGTCGCAGAGCCCTATTTTGTCCCGCCCAGGGACGACTGGGTGGAGGACCTTAGTGGCTAAGTGGCCATGTTTTCGTCGGCCGCCGCCGGTACCCCGACCCATGAAAGTGTCAGGAAGGGTCAGGGGTGCGTAGCAGCACGGTTCGGGGAGATCGTTGTAGCGGGAGTCTACTTCTCCCCGAGCCAAACTCTCGCCGAGTTCCACAACTCCCTCAGGGAGTTGAGTGTCGTCATCGGAAGCCATTCCCTCCCCGTGCTTGTGCTCGGGGACTTCAATGCCAAGAACTTGGCTTGGGGTTCTCGTTGCACAGACGTGCAGGGCAGGATGGTGGAAGACTGGGCTCTGGAGGCAGGCCTGGTCGTCCTAAATAGGGGTTCTGTCCCAACGTGTGTGCGGATGCGGGGCGAGTCAGTGGTGGACATCTCGTTCGCTAGCCCCGCTCTGTCACCGCGTGTCGTTGACTGGCGCGGAATGGAGTAGGAGCGCGCCGGTCCTACAGACCCCGAGTGGTCCGCGATGGGCGCTGAAGCAGCTGGACCGGGAGCTCCTCCTGGAAGCCTCGATCGTGCAGGCCTGGGTGACATCACCGGTCAGGCCTGCCGACGTGAATAATGAGGTGGGTTGGTTCCAGGAGGCCATGTCCGATATATGTGACGTGGCAATGCCCCGGGTTCGGTCAGAAAGCGCCCGGCGTCAGGTGTACTGGTGGTCGCGGGAGCTGACGTCGCTGCGCGAGGCGTGCGTCGCCGCGCGACACCTGAACGCCAGGCATCGCAGGCTCCGCATCCGCCCTCCGGATGCGGCGGCCATTGAGGCGGAGCTGTATGAGGGATACAGAGCGGCGAAGACCGCCCTCCAAGACGCTGTCCTGCGGGCCAAGGATGTGGCCCACGAGGAGATGCTGGAGACTCTCGACAGAGATCCGTGGGGGCGCCCTTATAAGATGGTGCGGGATAAACTCCGCACCAGGGCCCCTCCGCTGACGCAGTCTCCGGCCTGAGCTCGTGGAGGACGTGGTGAGCGCTCTGTTCCCTTCGCGAGGGGAACATCCTCCCCCGCCCATGGCTCCGCCACTTGCGGTGCCGGAAGCGGACCACACTGAGGACGACGTCATCGTCCTCAGTGTGGTCGGCTTCCGGCACCGCAACATTCCAGAGGTGACTGGGGTAGACCTGAGAGTGGCAGTAGGCAGGCTTAAGGCCAAAACTGCCGCCCCAGGACCCGACGGCTTACCTGGCAAAGCCTGGGTCCTGGCCTTGCAGGCTCTCGGGCCCCGACTGGAGGGGCTCCTAAGCGCATGCTTGGAGAGAGGCCAGTTCCCGCTTCGTTGGAAGACGGGGAAGCTGGTCCTCATCCGGAAGCCGGGGCGCCCTGCGGACTCTCCGTCCGCATACCGGCCCATTGTGTTGCTCGACGAGGTGGGCAAACTCTTCGAAAGAGTTATTGCCAACCGCCTCGTCGGGCACCTGGCGGGGATTGGGCCGGATCTTGCGGAACACCAATTTGGTTTCCGCAGGGGGCGCTCGACGGTGGACGCCTCATCATGCGCGTGAGAGCCCTCACGACGGGGCATGCGGTGTCCCGAGGTGGGGTGGTCTTGGCGGTGTCTCTCGACATCGCCAACGCCTTCAACTCCAAGCCCTGGAGCTGCATTAGGGAGGCACTCCGGTATCACCGGGTGCCGACCTACTTTCGTCGTGTGTTCGGGGACTACCTGACGGACAGGTACGTCATCTACCCTGGTTGCAGCGGAGAGTGGAACCGGCGAGAGATGTCGTGCGGTGTTCCACAGGGATCGGTTCTGGGGCCGCCCTTGTGGAACATCGGTTACGACTGGGTGCTGCGCGCCGACCTCCCTGACGGCGTCAGCGTAGTTTGCTACGCTGACGACACGCTGGTGCTGGCGCAAGGGAGGTCGCACGAGGCGGCGGCCGAGCTGATGACTCGCGGGGTTGCGATAGTCGCGGAGATGATCCGGCAATTGGGTCTCGAGGTGGCATTGCACAAGTCCGACGCCATGTGCTTTCATGGGCCTCGGAATGCGCCACCGTCGGGATCCATGCTCACGGTAGGAGGGGTTCCCATCGGCGTCGAACCGACGTTGAAGTACCTAGGTCTCGTCCTCGACAGCCGGTGGAACTTCGTGGAGCATTTCCGACGTTTTGCCCCCAAACTGGAACGGGCCGGGGCTGCCTTCAAGCGGCTCTTGCCCAACCTGGGGGGTCCAAACGCGGTCCATGGCCCTTTACGGGGCCCCGGTGTGGGCGCGTTCTTTGAGGCGGCGAGCCGCCCATTATCTGAACGCGCCCCAAAGGGTGGTAGCCGTAAGGCTAATCCGGGGGTACCGCACGATCTCCGGCGAGGCGGCGAGCCTCCTTGCCGGATTGCCGCCATGTGACCTGGAGGCGATAGTCCTCGCGCGCCTGCACGAGTGGCGCGTGGAGGCACTACGCCGGGGGTAAACTCCGCTACCGCGGCAAATTGTCGCTCAGCGGACAGACTTCCGGCGTGATCTCATGGCGACATGGAGAGAGCGACTGTCGCAACCCCGAGCAGGGCACGCCACAATAGTGGCGGTAAGTCCCCTCTTTGAGGAGTGGCTGGAGAGGCGCCACGGCGCCCTCACCTTCCGCCTGACGCAGGTCCTCACCGGACATGGTTGTTTCGGGAGGTTCCTGCACCTAATCGGGCGGGAGGAAACGCCCGGGTGTCACCACTGCGAGGATCAACCGGAGGACACGGTGGAGCACACTGTGCAGGTCTGCTCCGCTTGGGCAGAGCAACCTCTCGCGTCCGGCCCTGGTTCAATCCATGGTCCGGAGCGAGACGGAATGGGACGCCGTCACCTCCTTCTGCGAAGCAGTCATGCTAGCGAAGGAGGTGGCGGGACGTGAGAGGGAGAGAACCTCACGTCCCAGCCGCCGCGGAAGACGCACCGGGCGTCGGAGGCCACGTGGTGGCCCCGGCCACCGTAGACGCGGGCCTGTGGACGGTGAGCTATGGGCTAGCTCGCCGTCCGTCCGTCTTATGACGACAGGCCGTGTCGACGGCGCGTTCGTGTTCCACGCGCGCCTCAAAGAGAGTCAGCAAACAGGAAGGGGTCCGTAAGGGCCGACGCCTGCCAGGGTTGCGGGATTGTTCGAAAGAGATACCGCGGCCCTGGAACACAAAGGGCAAAGGAAGGAACATGGATGGGTTTTAATCAGTAAAAGTCTGACACTCCCTCCTGCTCAGCCCAGAGCGGGAGGGGTTATTTGATGATTTCCCAACGGTAAAAAAAAAAAAAAGCGTTGTAAAGTAGATGAGATGATACTATAATTTCATGAACTCATCTGTTTTCTTATTAAAATATATATTAAAAAAAAGTATATCAAAAATATTTTTCTCTCGGTAAACAGATGGAGCCGGATTAGGCAATTGTTCAGTACATAGGCTTTATTGACAATTGTGGATATATCACACAGTGAAGAGGAATTGTATCCATAAAAGTAGCTGTTTCACTCGCGGGACTGCACTTGCATGTGAAATTCGGACATAAATCTGGTTTATAGACAAAGATCTTGCTTCAACAGTATTTGTTACATCGAGCTGCGTCTACTCATCATTTTTTTTTTGCCCGTTCATAAGAATCCTTAGAAAAGTATATGCTTTGGTAATCGTTTTGTGCCTTTGGAAATACGAGATCTAATATTATTACCCTGTTCTTCTTCTTCTTTCGTATCGATGATACGTTTTATCAAATTATTAACACCCAGGTGGATACGTTAATCGCGGCATCAGTAGCGATTTTGACAGTAAGTCCTCTAAAACGCAGTTATAGGGATACTTTGGACACGCCATGGCCATGGTCTGGTCTGGTTTTACGCACATTGGGCTGCTGCAACCATGGAAGTACATTTTGTCTATTATGTATGTATCACCATGGTTAGAAAATTACAGATTTACGAGTAAAATAAGACTTTTAACTTTTGAGTAACACAAATAAGACGTGAGTCGTGAGACGTGTAAGTGTGATCAAAGTGGAGAGACTTCCTAAGTGCGCAACGAAACATGGAGATTACCGAAGCGTATACTATTGCAGGTTCCATTACTAAATACATTAACTTCAAGCGTTTGTTTGGTTTGAAAGGATTTTTAAACTTTATAAGGATACTCAGCGTTGGGACCTAAGATAGATCTTGAATTACATTCATTTGCTTTGTTCATAAACTTCTTTTTAGCGTGTCGATGGCAATTTAAATTAACCGATTTCCTGTTAATTTAAACTAAAACCGGTCAGTGTATTAGTAATATTATTTCGTAGCGGATATTAGGAATATAATACGACTTCACGTTCCCATGTAATGTTCCCTGATAATGCCAAAAGAAAACGCGCTCAGGTGAGTGAAGCCGAAGGAAAGCAACTCAGTATGTTTGTAACCTTTTCACGACAAAACGGGTGATTGGATCGTAACGATATTTGGCGTGGACAGTAACATAGAACAAAAAGAACTACAGCGCCATCTATGACGCCGATGGTGAACTAAACATCGAAATACACATCAGAATTTCCATGCGAACGAAGTCACGGGCAACAGCTAGTTCAAAATAAAAAGCTTTATCTATTGATATAACATTCATATAAATTGATGATAGAATATTTTAGCAGTACACGTTTAAAATTGTGATTTAGTGTCATGTTTGTTTTTTTTTTTTGTCGAGCCAATTATTCTAAATCGCGTTTCTATCTTCACGATTTATTAGAGGGTATGTTAAATTTTTACATATTAAAAAACTCATATTTAATTAGATTTTCAGACGTTCAAAAATCTTAAAAAGTTCTGCAACCTCGCCTTAATCCGGCGTTAAATTTTCTGGCCGAAATAAAAACATACAAAAAAACTGGCCAAGTGCTAGTGGACTCGCGCACCGAGAGATCTGTATAAACTTCTAGGTATTTTGTTATTAAACTACATATTTTATTTTTCCCTTTACTTTTAGTGTAAAAACGAAGTAATGACGTCATCGATCGTTGACAGCTCGCGCATGGGCTCCGCTTAACTAAATAAACAAAAATACCAATCAACGATTGTAAAATGCAAGTGATAAATATTGTTCCTGAAGCTATAAGGCATTAGTGAAAGTGTTATCCAGTGATAAATCCCACAAATAATTACTTAAACTCTAAACAAAATGTCAACAACAATCAGTGAACATTTACTTTACTCATTCTAATTACTTACTTAAAGTTACAACATACAATACATTATTGATTTAGTGAAGTAATCGAAAGTTAATACATATTATTACCAACTAAATCAGTGATAAACAATAAAAGTGATGTGACAGTCAGTGCAAAAATGCGGCAAAAATATTTCACGAATGAGTCAATGTTACGACTTCGTACAAGTTGGTCAAGATGTCTAAAGGAGAATGGGCCTCGAAGTATGGGCATCTGCCCCAAACTAGCTCTAAGTTAGATATGATAGCTTTTCTAGGAGAACCTTTACTACTGACACGACTTTTGGAAAATCGTAGTCCGTTCGGAGTTATTGAGCTAAATATGTAACTAGTTGGACAGAAAAGTTAAGATTTTCTTGGTGACCAATATCAATAACATAATTATATACAATTGGAGAGAACTTTCCAATGACAACTTTTGCTACTAGTATAACTTTCGTTAATTCGCAGTCCTTTCAGAGTTATAGACTTAAATAGCTGACTATTTGGACACCGAAGTTAAGATTTTCTTGGCAACCAATGGCCATAAGACATATATATCATTAGATAGAGCTATTTAAGGAGAACCTTTGCCACTCACACGACTTTTGCCAATTCGTATTCTAATCAGAGTTGTTAACCTAAATGGGTGACTATTTGAGCACCGAAATTAAGATTATCTGGGTAACAAATAGCAATAAGATATACATCATTGGATAGAACTGGAAAGATGAATGTACCCATTGGGAGTCAATTTGACGAAAGATGAAGAAGGAAATTCAGTAAAGATTGGAGATATAAAAATGTTGAAGGTTGAAAAAGATAAACCACGCATATTGTTTTACAAGAATTCCTACGGAGAAGAAGAATTAAAAAAAGCAGAAATTATCAGAAAGAAGAAAAGGATCGAAATCAACGTCAAGAAAGCTTATGATTGTAAACCAATATCGGACAGAAAGAAAGCAAATTTGTTGGACTTGTTAAACAAAAACCTAATTCCACAGTTCTATGCTCAGTTTTACAATTATCTGTAAGATTTTTTTATTTCTAATTTATAATATTATGAATCCGAAAGTATTTTTGAACATTGTTTTGAATTTTATAGATATTTGCGTTAGAGACTGAAATTTCATTCTTGATACACATTTGTTTGTTGTTTATTTATTTATTTAGGTTAGCCAACAATTGTTTACACGTTACATTCAATTTAAAAGTACACAATATACAATAACAATTGTTTTATTGATAACATTATGATTATATTATTACTAAGTTGTCAAAAGTATAATAAGTGAAATCTTATTTATTGAGGTTGATAAAGTAATGTGGGGGGAGAGTTGATTTATAAGACTGATGGTGTGCCATTTCAATGTTATAACTTGGTTAGATTTAAGCGTAATACTTTATGTTGATTTTTTTAAGGTATTAATGTGACTATGTTGTAGTTCACTTTTCATTTATATTAATAAAACGTTTTTTCAATATCGACATATTTTGTTATTAATTACTTCAAGTTTTCTTCAAAAGAGATGTTTCATTTTTGTATGGGACTCCGGCCATAACATGTGCTTTTTATAAAAGCTGGGAAACAAACCTCTAAATAGAATAAAGTTACATTTTTACATAATATTAAATGGTTTTCATGCACGTAATAAAAAATAAAAATGTTTGACGTTTGTCGTGAGTGTTATGACAGCTATGACAGGTTGTAGAGATGACGTTTGCATAACCCAGAAATCGTTATTTGATAATAATTCTACAAAGCAAAAGTCGTAGGAACAAAACATAAATGAGAGAACGTAAAATAACACTGAAAGCCACGAAATTCGAAACTAAGTCGAGATGAACGAGACTCGACTGACAGACACATGAGTTTTGTCAAAACAAAATGTCATTTCGAATTTTTCATTCAGAAATACACTACAGAAAAGTAGTACCTATTATATTTTTTTACAATGAAATCATCACTTTTGCTTATAATTACTCGAAAATGATGTATAAGAGTATAATAATTGTTATTTATTACAAGAACACATACTTTTCATATATGACATCGACGTGATATTATTTTTTTAAGTGACATGATTTCAGAACGAATGCAGACTATGCAAACCAGTAAGACGCCATGTTGAATACAGCCTGAAATTTTAATGGTTGTTTTCCCGCGGCAGAACAACTTGCCATAAGGAGTACTTTCGAAGCATAGAGTAAAAGTAAAAAAATAAATATGTTTTTGTTTTAAAATAATTAAAAAAATATTCATCAACTCGAAAACATGAGAATCAATAGTAACACTAGACGTACCTTGTAGGTACTATTCGAATCGCACGCGCCACCCGCCGCCGAAAGACACGATGCATAAATGTTCAAAGTAAAATAAGCTCTCGTTCGTGGTGATACGGCATAAACTAGTTTTCACGCAACAATACAAAACACAGAACAAATTTAAGCAAAGCTGTGTTAAAATCAAAGCTAAAGAATTTATTTCTGGAGAACGTGGACACGTCGTCGGACTGTGATGGGCGGTGAGTTCTGGACCAGAGTGGCCAGCTCCGGCTGGTCACTCTGGCTTGGAATTCATTGTCTGATAAATGTTGGTGTCGCTCTGCCGTTGTCGAGAAATAAATTCAATAAGCAGATGTAGCAGTAAGTTTCGTTTAGTCGATTTTAGGTTAAGTTTATAATTGTAAGTTAAGATGTATGATAAACGAGCGCTTCTCGCCATCAAACTGTAAAGTTTGGCGAATAAAAAGACTGTAAAAAATAACTTTTTTTTTGTAAGAGATTAATAAATTTAAAAAAAAAACAGCCGCGAAGCCGACAAGGGAAAGACCGATTTATAAATGTTCAAAGCAAAATAAGCTCTCGCGTGTAGCGATACCACATAAACTAGCCTGCGCGCATCAATTACAAACGACGACGCCGCGCGCTGGCTACCTATTGTATTATTATTGTATTATGTAATACTTATTACTTAGTTTTTCCGCGATTGTCGTACGCGCAGCACGTGTTATCTTATCGTGCAATGGATCGCCATTACAGTTATTGCAATTTGGAGAACGTCGCTATGGTGCAACTGGTCCGGCGACTTTACGCGGAGCCGCAACACTTGGAGTCGCTCCGTCTTCGTGGGGTTATGAACCTTAATGGTTGGTTGATGGACAATCAAAATACGAACATTTTGTGGACGAATGAAGCAACTTTTACGCGAGTTGGACTCAACCAGCGTAACGAACAATTTTGGGCTTTGAATAACCCACATGTTATTCGCGAGTGTGCGCATCAAGTGCGTTTTATGTGTTAATGTGTAGGCCCGGTAATTATTGGCCACCTCATTGGGCCGCATTTCGTGACAGGACAACTGGAACCTACCTGAAATGTTACAAATCATTATTCCGGACTTTTTGGACTTTTATTTGTGGTCGCTGGTCGGAGCTCAAGCGCCTAGTGTATCGTGAGGAACACGAAACTCGCGACGCGTTAATAACTGCGATAGTGGACGCTTTTAATATCGTAAGAAGTGACACAGACACCTTACTAAAATTGAAAGACAACCAATTAAAACGTGCTCGATTGTTATACAACGCAGTGGCTTGCACTTCGAACAGTTACTCCGTTACCGGGAAGTGTAAGTACCTACCTACTCGTACTTTTGTAAATAGTGAACATTTAAAAGTAGTTTAGTTAATTAAAATTATTGTAAATAAGTTGAATCAAATTTTTGAAATACGCCGCAAATACTTTTTTAGGTATCTAATTCAGAAAATTATTTTTCTTAAACGATAAACTTGTTTTTATTTAATTTCGTGTTCAGTAAATTGCAGCTAAAAACGTAGGTATTTATGACGGTCCTAAGCCAGTAAAAGTATAAAGGGAAAATTTGAATAACTTGTTGGGTAAAGCTTATTATTATCAAGAATAAGTTATCAACTTATCAGCTGATTGAAAAGCACGCGGGTCAACGGCCGCGCGGCCGGTCGGCGGCGGCGCTCAGCGCAATCAGGAGGTATAACTATTGGTTCGTGGTCGGTTTCGAGTTTTGTTTTTCACAATGGTTAATCTGCCATTTTTTGTTTCTAATATTTTAATTGTTTATTAAACGATTGTATTACAAAGGCAAAACCATTTCGCTGCGGGAAAACAACCATTAAAATGTCACACTGTATAATATGGCTATAATTGAAAAACTATTACTTTCCATGCACAACTTATTAGGCTTATATTTTCGAGAGAATATTTTTCCTGAATTTGTGATATTTTTTCCTCTTTTTCGATAACTGTACATCTTATGGACGAAAATGAAACATGTCCTTTAAAATGATTATTGAGTGTAACGTCGTAAATCAAAATACTACAAAAATATTTTTATTTTTATCAGTAACAACGACATTATTTTATTGAGTGATAGCCACACTATCGAATTAGGTTTCAGATTACCTGTAATGATAGTTGTAAGATGAATAAATAAATAAACTTGACATAAGTTTTTCCTCGCTGAGAAAAAAATAGCATAGTAAGTCACCTGTGCTTAATGCAAAAGATTTAATATTTTAACGAATACTATACTAACCACAGTACATTTTTGCCTAGTAGTAGTATTTTTTTACCGGTCATTTTCTTCTCGGTCTTTTCATCTTTTGATCGCGTTGTCTTACAAGTTTTATTTTTTCACTGCTCTAAGGAGAAGCAGACTTGAGGATTTGATATGAATTTTAGCTTGATACCTTCTCACGTTTTTGAAAAAAGAGTCTTGGCAGACGGACAGACAGACAGACAACAAATTGATCCTATAAGGGTTTCCGTTTTTGCTGACAGAGGTACGAAAATCCAAAAATACAAATGTGAAAGTAGTACCGTATCATAAACACGGGAATAATGGAATGAAATAATATTAGTGTCAGTTGGTCCATTGATTAAATGTGCGATTTTACTGAAAAAAAAGGGGTTTCCTAGTGGACAATATTAGTATATTTACCTATGCAGTTTCGCTTGCCAATACCAAAGCCGGCATTAAGGGTCGGGTGATCTGGCAAGGTGGCAGAGTTCAGCCATCGCTCCGGCCTGAACTGCTCCGCGTCTGGTCCCCAGATAGGGTGACGGAGAAGACCGTATAACCCTAGAGCGCCAGTACTACCAGCTCGTAAAGTGTAGTTCTCTGAAAACAGACAATTGAATGAGTACCACACTGAAGAAGGTCTTAAGACTAACGTGGTAAAGGTACATACTCAGCTTGACATCTTTGTCAATTTTTCTTGCGACAACTGGAATGGATGGGTGCATTCTCATCGACTCCTTAATGACTGCCTCCAGGTACACGAGTTTTAGTAGATCTTGTTTAGTTAAATCATCATCTTCATGTTCTAGTACATCTTGTAATCTGTTATGAATTTAAAAGAAACCTCATTCTTCGTTCCCATTTTAGCCAACCGACACAGAATCTAAGTGGTTGATTCAAAATATTTATTTCAAGTAGGCCAGTTACAGGCACTGTCGAACTGTCGAAACAAAGTCAACAATGAAATGTAGCTACAGTCCCAGTCGCAAGGCATAAAAACTGTGAAAGTACTGTAGTTGCCCATTCCAAAGCGTAGATCTCTATGGAGAAAAACGGGCAAGAAACTCCACGGACACTCTTTTAAATATGAATATTTTTACAAACCCTTGACTGCATCATTCATGTTGAGATGGTACACTATGTGAGAACGATTTAGCAAGACGTGCACGTTAAAAGTGTCCATAGTAAAAATAAAAATAAAACGATTCAAAAATAAAATAATAAATTAAAATAATCCGTGGCAACTAAGAGATGACCAGTCACAACTGTCAGCAACTGTTTACGAACATGACGCGTATATCAGCACCATTCAACTCAACCATTTTGAAAGGAATCTAAATGATCCGACACACGCGCCATCATCAGCGAGACGTTTGAGTGAGCATGAATAAATTTTACTTTACTTTACTTGATATGACATTCTCTCAACGACCAGGACACATTCAAGTCAAAAAAGATGTAGGTTTCCAGTGAATTATAGCTTTCTAAAACATTGTAATCACACAATATGGGCTATGCAAGTTTACCAAGTCCGTAATGCTCAAGTTACAAAAGTAATGTGTCGTGATTTATGCAATTAAATGCTTTGGAGAGGTCACAAAAGTCACAAAGGTATTCTGAACCATCTTGGGTCTCTTCTCACGCAGTAAATATGCGATAACGGTTCACTACCTCTCACAGAGAGGAGGCCTGCGTCCAAGCAGTGCGAAAGCAATAGACTGTATGTTTAAGTCCTACCAGACAGCAACTATTAGTATTGCGAATGTTACTCACTCGTTGAAAATTTGTTCTTGTACATCTCGGTTTGACCCTATCTCTAACAAAGTAAATATTAGAGCCGAAGCAGTTGTGTCGTAAGCAGCGGCCACAAAAGTATCTAGGTGTTCTCTGATGTCACTATCTGTGAAAGCACCTTGTTCTCTAGCCAATTGCAGCATTTGATCCAAGACTGGTTTGAAATTGCCTGAAAAATAATTTGTTCTGTATAGTTTTAGGCGTTCCGTAGTTTCTGTCCAATTAAGTTAGTTTGTTTTTATTTCAGTAAAAAAAACTGCTTGATTTGATTACCTGGTGTCGAGTCATCGTACATGTTTGGATCATTGTTTGCCTTTAGTTCAGATTTTCTTCTTTGAATGACCTGAAACAGCGAAAAGAAAAACAATACAAGTTGGTCCCACTGTTATATACCAAAATATTGATGTACCTGTGTTTGTGTTTAACATAGTGTTGAAAGAAATAGAGATTTCGGGTTACTTTTTGTATAGAATTCAGCATCAGAAATTAATCATTCAGTCATGCGCTCGCGCTTGTCAAGGACAGACCTGCGCAACTTTTTGTTGCGCTGTTGTCGGGGCAATGACCTCGAGTATTGTAAAGAGGATGTGTTACGGCGTTTACGGCTGAGGATATTGTGATATCAAAGAAGCTATTATTTGAAGCTGTTTCGATGAAGAAAGAAGAATGACAAATCACGAAAGGACTTAGAAGATATCATCGATATGCTGAAACATATAGATGCTACAGACCCTGAGAAAATACTCATAATCGTGGCGAGAGAGCTGCACAAATTACCTCCCGTACTGATCCGTGACCGATCTCTCAAAGGCATTTGACTTTGTGTCATAATTATTATGTCCTTTGGGATAAGCTCAGGGGAACAGTTGTACCACCTGAGTTGACGGGTTTGTTCCAGTACTGGTATAGAGTAGTGGCGTTAGGGTAGAGCGCGGTTGGGCGACCGCCCAGGGCGCCGGATACAAAGTGCCGCCATAGGCGCCCCTTTATGCAGTCATTCCGTCCTCACCGTCGAGCCCGTCGCGGCGTTCCGGTCCTTGCCCTCCCCAACCCTTGCTCGAGCCAGCTGGCGATGCTAAGCCTGTAGTTTTAAATCAGCTCCTAAATAATGATATCACTCAGATCCAGCCGGTCGCTTTGCTGTCCTCCCCCAGCAACGCCCTAAGCCGAGGCTTGTACCCCACGAGAGACAGAGGGTTACAGAGAGTGGGTCGTAGGCAGGCACCTATAATACAATTCTAAAGGAACTGACACTTTCTTTGTTTTATCCCCGAACCACAATAACCATTGAACAAAATTTGATACCTACAGTGCTAACTTAAAATCACGCGGACGAAACCAATAGAAGCATTGTTTTTATGTCTGTAATTTATCACACTAATATTATAAAGGCGAAAGTTTATATGTATGTATGTGTGTATGTTTGTTACTCCCTCACACTCAAACGGCTTAACGGATTTGGGTGAAATTTGGTATCAAGATAGCTTATATTCTGGATTAACAAATAGGCTACATTTAATCCCGGAAAAATGCGGTGTTCCCGTGGAATAATCAAATAACTCAAATATGGTTTTAATTCAGTTACGTTCAAATGGCTTAACGATTAAAATAACGGTTGGTATCTTGATACCTTATATTCTGGCCATTAACACGAGGCATTTTAACCCGGAAAAGTATAGGTAATGTTCCCGGAGGATTTAAATATTATCAATCATAGTTAGTATGTGGTTAGATTCAATACACAAATGTTGTGCATAAGTTAGAGAAGGTTTTAGTTTTTATTTAATTAAAATTGGTGCTCTCTAACAAAAGATTTATGAGTGTCTCCGGGTATTTCTTTTGTTATAGCATCACGTGTAAATTATAAAACCAATGCGGTTAGATTTCCAGAATCCACAAATATTGTGTGTAACCTAAACAAGGTTTTAGTTTTTGTTTCATTGTAATCGGTGCTTCTATCAAAATATTAATGAATTTAAAGTGTTCAAGAAAAACTTATCATCATTGTGATACATGCAACGACATCTATTGCACCAAAATGGTACTAATGAATAAAAATGTGCTCACAAGATAAAAGTTATGATAGCAAAAGGTACTCTAGATTAGTCTACATGACGCTATGCTATAACCCTGTACAGTGCGTGTTCCATCGCTTTCCTTTTTTTTTTTTTTCCTTTTATTTATCAATAAACACTGTTACAAATATTTAAACACAACCTAAACATACCACACAAACCATCGTGGGTTTAACAGTCCTTGCATTACATTTTAGCGGTTTAACTTCGTGCTCGATAGATGGCGTTGTTCATTTCACTCCATTTTCTGAATCGCGGTGGTAAGATTTTCCGTGGATGAATGACGCTCGCCCGTGTCAAATGTCTGAAGCTTGGATTTTTAACCGACAAACAGAAAAGGAGGTTCTCAATTCTACGCATCTAGGTTTTTTATTTTTTATGTATGATCACGCATAACTTTTTACAGAGAAGTCCGATAAGCATGATTCTTTTTTATGTGAAAATCGTATAGATAACTCTAAGTTTGGTCGCATTTAAAATTGAGAAATCGTGTTTGGTCTCATTCCTGCACCTTGATGAGAATTTTAGACCTAGCTGGAGTCTGACGTCATCGAAGGTTTGACGATGGAGACGGAAGGCAGTTGAAAGAGGTCCTCAAGAGTTTACAGCATCAAATTACGTGTTTGGGCTCATTTCATGCACCTTGATGAGAACTTTAGATCTTGCTGAAGTATGACTGTCATCGACGGTCAAACGATGGAAACAAATGGCAGTTGAAAGAGGTCCTAAACAGTTTGCAGCACCTACCTTTTTATTGGGCTCATTTCATGCACCTTGGTGAGAGCTTAAGACCTGCCTGGAGTATGATTGTCATCGAAGGTCTGACGATGGAGACGGAAAGCACTTGCAAGAGGTCCTTAAGAGTTTACAGCAGCTCTATCGCGTTTGGGCTCATTTCATGCACCTTGATGAGAACTTTCGACCTAGCTGGCTGTATGACTGTCATCGAGTGTCTAAAGATGAAGACGTAAGGCTGTCGAGGGAAGCCCTTATTTGGAAAAACTTAAGTAGAATATTTTAGCGATTAATTCAAATATTTTTGAGAAATTAAATTGTTATCTACTTGAATCTATACCAATATTATAAAGCTGAATCGAGGAAGGCGATTATATAACATCACGCTACAACCAATAAGAGCGGAGCATCAATGAAAAATGTTTCAAAAACAGAGATTTATTCCTTTTGAGAGCTTCCGTTGTGTGCGCTTCGTGAACGGTTAAAGTTACGCAGTAATCATGTATGGCGGAATTGTTCCTCCTAAAAAGCCCTAAAAAAATGACCGCAGTAGCATAATTATGTCTATCTTTTATAGTTGACGCACACTCTCTCTAACCCTCTCTTTCTTTTATGCAGGCACGTACGCAGACGAAGTTGCGCGGGTTAGCTAGTTTATTTATATAAAAACGAATTGCCCAAATGTATGACGGAGCATCACTTGAGAACGGCTGGACCGATTTGGCTGATTTTTTTTGTTTTGTTTGTAATTTTCAGGCCAATTTTTGTATGAAAGAAAATTAAAATAAAAAAAAGCACGAAATTAACTCAGTATGTCCATAGTTTTGATTCAGCGTGTCAAGGAAACTCATTTTTCGTTCGTATGATGCTTTACAATATCTGCTAACATTTTGCCGAAGAGAGGATGGATATCATTTTTTGATCTAGATGATAATAGTAATTGTCGCGATAGTACGAATATTCAGGCAGAAACACAATGCACTCCAGAACTTCATTGTGAAGTATCATGTCTTCGGAGACGTGTGATATTGGATGTACTTTGTCGAGTGACAGAAAAGAGGATTGCATGAAGCGCATATTCTCCTGTGGATGGTCGATGAAATAAGACTGGATAAATTAACGGTATTATATGCGCAGAAATTCCAGATCAGGAAACAACTCCAAAGTTGAATGAAGTTGTAACAACAAATATGATTCATGGACCATGTGTCAATCGCAACCGGGAACCACTACGTATGATCGAAACCAAATGCTCCAAACATCGGGTCCACGCATCTTTAATAATCTTCCACCTTTTCTCAGAACTATGAGCGATATAAATACCTTCAAAAAAAAACTACACGAATTATTGATAAGTAAATGTTATTACTCTGTAAGAGATTTTTTAGATGACAATACATTGAAGCGAATCCATTGAATTAATAATTTGTAATTTGACATAAATATACTTCACTAATTTAATCATAATGTATTGCACGACAATTAGATGTATTATATTGTAACTGCGTATTTACCGAACTTGTGACATGAATTTTGTATGCCTCAATGGCGGAACATAGCAGACTTACCTGTATTTAACACGACATCTTATGAACCTATGATCCACAATAAATTATTTGAATTTGAAAACATTATCCGCGTGCTTTTCTGCCTAACACAATCACAGGTAATGACGGTAACTCCCTGTATCGTTGTTGCTCTGCTGAGGATAACAGCAGAACGATAACGGTGAAAGTCAAGAATTAGGACGTTGTCCTCGACAACAGCTGGATTGTTCCGTATTCGGCGCTGCTTTCCAAAACATTCAAAGCGCATCGTAATGTTGAGTACTGCAATTCTATCAAATAATGATATGTTTGCAAGTACGTCATAAAACGAAGCGACATGGCTGTATTTGATTTTGCATCTTCTGATGCCAACGATGAAGTTTCGCAATTCCAAATAGGAATCAAGATAATATATCAGCAGCAAAGAGCCGATTTGGAGGATCTTTTCTATTGTCATACAAGAACGTCGTCCCACTGTGGTGTTTAGCTGTACACCTGGCGAATGGACACCCAGTTTATTTTACCACTAGTGACAACACTGTCAAGTTTCTTTGCGACATTCGCAAGTGATCAATTAGCAAGATCACTGCTTTACTCGGAGTTGCCGAGATATTTTGCACGAAACGTATCATCAAAAAATTCCAATTTCGAATGTCAAGCGTTAGTCAATGTTCGAGGCCCAATTGCAACATTTATGAACTGTTGATGGCGAATTTGTGTGACTCTTACAGAGAAGCATGTTAACGTTTGCAATCGTTAGAACATGACGCTCATTGGGATCACTCTTCATAAGCTCATCAAATACGAACAGTGTTTTTTCAATTATTTCAACATGCTTATGCTCATAAAAAAAATATTTATGGATCAAGTACAAATATGAATAGAACAGGAAAACCAAACCATGCAAGATCTGCGGAACACTCAAATCCGAATCGATGGTGCGATGATTTGTTAGCAGGACATTTTCGTCGAACATTACCAGTAATTCCACTGTCACCGCCAGCCGATGAACTTAATGCATGTTTAAAGTCCTCCATTTTTTGGAAACACTTCAATATAGTAATGAATATGCGTGTGGAGTTGCAAAATTATCGATCTGATCCGAATAATATTTTCAAAACAACTTATTGACATAGGCCATGGCAAATTCCCTGTAGAAATTTCTAAGTGAAATTGCCGGTGATTTGAGGACATGCCAATCAGTTGATTCCACTACCAACCAAGCCGTCATCTATCCACCTGAATTATTGAACTCGCTGGATTTGCCAGGACTGCCACATCACAATCTTCAATTAAAGGTTGGATCGGTGATCATAATGGTGCTAAATATCAACCAACTGCGTCTTTGTAACGGCACAAGGCTAGCGGTGAAAAACTCAACAACGTGATCAAAGCAACCATCCTAAAAGGAAAGTATAAAGAAGACGTTTTGATACCACGTAGGTTTCACAGTGATTCCGAATGACACACCACTTGAATTTGCCAGTGCAGTTTCCTTTTTTTCTATACTTAATTAAATCCCGGGGGCAGTCGTGTTTGGAACATTATTTTTGAAAACCCATTTTCTCGCATGCCCAATTCTAAGTTGCCTGTTCCAGTGTTCGAAACCCAAGAGCTTTGTTTGTTTACGCTCCAGGTAATCAAACAAAAAACATCATAAAACGCAATATTAAACACATAAGTATAGTGTTCGAGACAGAAAATTGATTTTTATAAGCAGTTGTTGTTTCATCATCATCTGCCTAGCCTTTTCCCAACTACGTATGTTGGGTTCGGCTTCCAGTCTAGCCGGAAGCAGCTGAATACCAGTATTTTACATGGAGCGACTGCCGATCTGTCATCCAGGACCCAGTTAGTACTGGGTAACAAGATACCCCTTGGCTGGCCCCAAGACTGGTTGTAAGACTTTCGAGCCACTGATTTACAAATGACAGTCGGGACCAATGGCTTAACGTGCTTTCCGAGGCACGGAGGAGCCAACAACGGTTTTTGAAAGAAATTGTTATTTATGATATTACATTAAATACCATGCAAGAGTATATTAACACTTTGCTAATTTATTGTGGGTAGGTAACATAAGAATTTGTAGTTTTTTTTTAAAGTTTATAATGGTAATTATTTGATAGTCAACACATAAAGTGCTCACTATGAACTACGTTAATTTTTTGTTGTGTTGATTAAATTACACATTTTGTGGCTGTATAGTATCACAAATGTATCTGTTCTGGTGACCGCAACTTAAAACTAAAGGTGTCATCACGACCTATTGTGCACAACCTAAGGGCTTATGTTTAACTACCCACCAGATCTAGTAAAATGTAACGGCAAAAAAACACTTTATATTGCCAAAAATAGTAAATGATCACCAAAATTAAATCCCCATTTTAACGTGAAATTAGAACCAAAAATTTAACAACTTGTGATCCTACTTAAAGTAACCAACTCCAAATTATGATTGTTTAATCCAAAAATAGTTAATAACCAGAAAAAAATAACAGTATTTTAATATAAAATGACAATTAAATATGTAACATCTTTGTAATCAGGCGTAGTCGACGTAGGCCCGCTACGCGGGGCTCTATTTCTGCCTGCAGGGTTTAAAGTAACCTAACCTAACCTAACGTCGGGGTGCCCCAAGTCCCGAGCTCGATTCCATGTAGAATCCGATTTTAGGTACAAATAGCGTAATAATTTGCTCAATAAAATTTGGTGATCATTTACTAAATTTGGTTTCGTGGTACAATTTAAGGTGCAGTCATGACTAAAATAACTAGAACCATTGTAATTTCTAGGTTTTCATTTTTTGGTTTAGGTTAAATTTTTTGGTGATTGGTATATATTTTAGGTAACAGAGGTTATGGGGCACAAAGTTATTTTTGGTAGTCATTATATTTATCCCCCAACCTAAGCGCCACCATCGCCAGAACTTGACCAGAAAACATAACTTTACAGGAGCGCCACAGTCCAATAGTTTTTACAGAACGACGTCTGTTGGGTCAGCTAGTGGGTAATATTTATTGGTTAATTTGAAGATTGATTTTGATTTTTTTTATTGTACTAGTATACGTTTAGTTTAGAGTGTAACATAGGCTACTTGAGTTACCTAAATCACGTTATGATCAGTAAGAGTGGAACTAAGTATATAAAAAATGTCACGGAACGCTGGGTAAAACAATACAATAAAAATGCGCTTGCGGAACTTGATCATTATTTTAGTGCGAAGGAATTTTAAAACTGATCTCCTAAGATATTCATTGAAATCAAATGATGCAATTTTTAATCAAAATTAAATACTTTTGATGAATAACGTATTTATTTGGAAGAGGAATAATACCATGTTTATAAAAACATCTTTGCAAATAATGAATGATTAAAGAACAAATTTGATAACTGTAAAAAAGGTTATAGTGAGTCAACCTGGAAAGATAGACATATCCGCTCGCAGACTTTTTCTGAGAATTTTTAAGAGAAACAATTCCGTCGTACATGATTGTTGCGTAACGCAGGACACGCTACGTTCATTGATGCTCCGCTCCTATTGATCGTAGCGTGATATTATATACCATATAGCCTTTCTTGATAAATGGACTATCCAACGCTAAAAGATTTTTTCAATTTGAACCAGTATTTTCTAAGAATTACGAGTCCAATCAAAAAACTCTTCAGCTTTTTAATATTAGTATAGATGAAAATAAACACAATTTATAATAATACTAGCTTATGCTCGCGGCTTCACCCGCGTTGAGTAAAGGATCATGCTACCGGAATAAAAACTATCCTATGTATTAATCCAGGCTATAAACTATCTGACTGCTAAATTTCATCCAAATCCGTTCAGTGGTTTTCCTCGTAAACTTACGCATTTATAATAGTAGTAAGATTGTGCAAAACTGGCCAGGTGTAAGGTAAGTCATGGCAGAGTTCGGTTCCGTAGTCTGCTCGACTTTCCTGAGCTATACGTAAGTATAGCTCAAGAAAGTTAAGCTTTGCTAATAAAAATACCAACGGTAACATAAGTAAAAATATTACTGGATATATGATGCTCTTCATTTTCCCCAAAAGTTTAGTTTGTGTACGCTTCATTGCACTTAAGTCGAATATAAACGACAAATGCAACCACACTCTTTGCAATCTATCGCAAAATAAAGCAATTGCATCATCAATTGCTTCTGCATATTCTGTATCAATTATTGCTTGATCTTGCTTATTCAGTCCTAGCAAAGTCCCTGCAATGGAAAAAAACAGTTTTTCAGGACATCAAGTAATTATTTTGATAATAGTCGATTTTACGGCAAAGTAGCCTCTGGGTCGTAGAGGTAGTTATGAAATCAGTAGAATCAGTATTAGTTTATGTGATTTTCTGTCAATGCTCATGTCACTTACGACCATTCTGATCACAGGTATACTTACGAGTAAGAATTGACAGCGAATAGTTTATGATGAACGTTCGCATGTCAAACGGTTCTTTTCCCACTTTCAAAGCTAATCGAGAGACAAGACTTCGAGCTTGCACGTTCATTTCATTCACGTAGGTGTTGAGCACTTGCTGGTTGAACGAAGGGTTTAATAGTTTGCGGTGAGATTTCCAAACTGACTCTGGAACAAAAATATTGAATTGGTGCATTGTAGCATTGTTGGTGTTGTGTATTGTTTTGTCTAAATTCAAAGAGGCTAATTAAGTTAGCTATAATCGGTCGATGCTATTAGGTCCGCCGGCTTACGACTAGAAAACCCGAAAGGACTAAGGCCTCGTATATTAGTTAAAGACGTCCCATCCTCAATGGAAGACAATGCTTTTCTGCACGCGTTATACCGTCAAAACAGTGTAGTGCAGCGAGTGCAGTGGAAGGAATCCAGTTTACTTTGACACTAAGCAAGGCATCGCATTCGCATCTACATGGCTTAGGGAAATGTACAAGGCCAGATTCGAGTGCGTCGAAACTTCCGCGGCTGCCTTCATTAACCTGAGTAGTGACAGGCCAAAGGAGAGCCCCTGCAGATGTGCGCGCTGGCGCCTGGAGCGAGAGGCGTAGGAGGTTTTCATCGCTACCCCAATTAAATGTTACGTGTGTGACGGGACGGGACGCGGCCAAGCGGATTGTCGTACGAGGGGGGACCGGCGTGCTTGCGGTGCTGGAAGCGGACCACCCAGAGGACGATGACGACATTCCGGAAGTGACCGGGGTAGACCTGAGAGTGGCGGTAGGCAGGCTTAAGGCCAAAACTGCCGCCCCGGGACCCGATGGCTTACCTGGCAAAGCCTGGGTCCTGGCCTTGGAGGCTCTCGGGCCCCGACTGGAGGGGCTCCTAAGCGCATGCTTGGAGAGAGGCCAGTTCCCGCTTCGTTGGAAGACGGGGAAGCTGGTCCTCATACGGAAGCCGGGGCGCCCTGCGGACTCTCCGTCCGCATACCGGCCCATCGTGTTGCTCGACGAGGTGGGCAAACTCTTTGAAAGAGTCATTGCCAACCGCCTCGCCGGGCACCTGGCGGAGATGGGGCCGGATCTTGCGGAACACCAGTTTGGTTTCCGCAGGGGGCGCTCGACGGTGGACGCCATCATGCGCGTGAGAGCCCTCACGACGGGGGATGCGGTGTCCCGGGGTGGGGTGGTCTTGGCGGTGTCTCTCGACATCGCCAACGCCTTCAACTCCATGCCCTGGAGCTGCATCAGGGAGGCACTCCGGTATCACCGGGTGCCGACCTACCTTCGTCGTGTGGTCGGGGACTACCTGTCGGACAGGTTTGTCATTTACCCTGGTCACAGCGGAGAATGGAACCGGCGAGAGATGTCGTGCGGTGTTCCACAGGGATCGGTTCTAGGGCCGCCCTTGTGGAACATCGGGTACGACTGGGTGCTGCGCGCCGACCTCCCTGACGGCGTCAGCGTAGTTTGCTACGCAGACGACACGCTGGTGCTGGCACAAGGGAGGTCGCACGAGGCGGCGGCCGAGCTAATGACACGCGGGGTTGCGATGGTCGTGGAGAGGATCCGGCAATTGGGTCTCGAGGTGGCATTGCACAAGTCCGAGGCCATGTGCTTTCATGGGCCTCGGAATGCGCCACCGTCGGGATTCATGCTCACGGTAGGAGGGGTTTCCATCGGCGTCGAGCCGACGTTGAAGTACCTGGGTCTCGTCCTCGACAGCCGGTGGAACTTCGTGGAGCACTTCCGACGTTTGGCCCCCAAACTGGAACGGGCCGGGGCTGCCTTCAAGCGGCTCCTGCCCAACCTGGGGGGTCCAAACGCCTCCTGCCGGAGGCTCTACGCGAGGGTCGTGCGGTCCATGGCCCTTTACGGGGCCCCGGTGTGGGCGCGTTCCTTGAGGCGGCGAGCCGCCCACTACCTAACGCGCCCCAAAAGGTGGTAGCCGTAAGGCTGGTCCGGGGATACCGCACGATCTCCGGCGAGGCGGCGAGCCTCCTTGCCGGATTGCCGCCATGGGATCTGGAGGCGATAGTCCTCGCGCGCCTACACGAATGGCGCGTGGAGGCACTACGCCGGGGGGTAACTCTGCTGCCGCGGCAAATTGTCTCTCAGCGGACAGACCTCCGGCGCGATCTCATGGCGACATGGAGAGAGCGACTATCGCAACCCCGTGCAGGGCACGCCACAATAGTGGCGATAAGTCCCCTCTTTGAGGAGTGGCTAGAGAGGCGCCACGGCGCCCTCATCTTCCGCCTGACGCAGGTCCTCACCGGACACGGTTGCTTCGGGAGGTTCCTGCACCGAATCGGGCGGGAGGAAACGCCCGGGTGCTACCATTGTGAGGATCGACCGGAGGACACGGTGGAGCACACGGTGGAGATCTGCCCCGCGTGGGCGGAGCACCGCCGTGTCCTCGTAGCGGCGATCGGCGGCGGCGACCTCTCGCTTCCGGCCTTGGTTCAATCCATGGTCCGGAGCGAGACGGAATGGGACGCCGTCACCTCCTTCTGCGAAGCAGTCATGCTAGCGAAGGAGGTGGCGGAACGTGAGAGGGAGAGAACCTCACGTCCCAGCCGCCGCAGGAGACGCACCGGGAGTCGGGGGCCACGTGGTGGCCCCCGGCCACCGTAGGCGCGGGCCTGTGGACGGTGAGCTATGGGCTAGCTCGCCGTCCGTCCGTCTTATGACGACAGGCCGTGTCGACGGCGCGTTCGTGTTCCACGCGCGCCTCAAGGAGAGTCAGCAAACAGGGAGGGGTCCATAAGGACCGACGCCTGCCAGGGTTGCGGGACTGTTCGAAAGAGATACCGCGGCCCTGGAACACAAAGGGCAAAAGAAGGAACATGGATGGGTTTTAGTCAGTAAAAGTCTGACACTCCCTCCTGCTCAGCCCAGAGCGGGAGGGGTTATTTGATGATTTCACATCGGTAAAAAAAAAAAAAAAAAAAAAAAAAAAGGGGGGACCGGCGTCGGGAAGCCGTTGCCTGTGCTGACTGCTGCAAGCGCTGGGCTGCGACAAAAGGCAGTGGCTCACTGGTGTACTTCAAGTGCGGCGCGCCGCGCCATATCGCCAGTCGCTGCATAGCAGGTAGGTCCAGCGCTGCTGTACCGGTGGAGACGCGAGTCGTCTTTGCACCGTTAGGGGGGGGAGATCATTTTAAAATCAAAGCTTTGAAGTCAAAATGTGCTATGATATGTATGCTCATGATAGATTAAGGAGAATGCCTCAGTGCCAAGAACCGTTTGAAGTAGAGGATTTAGAGTTGAGAAGTAGTGTGGAACCTTATTTCGGATGGTCGACTGTACCAGTAGATAATACGTAGTCGTAGCCCCGAGATTTGTCTCGCTTGAGGAAACTCAAGTAAATTCATGGGTACGCAGTGTGCGTTTAACTCTGGCGGAGGTCGGGTCTGGTAGAGACCATAGAGTTGGACCGTACCAGTAGATAATACGTAGTCGTAACCCAGTGCAAAGTCTTTCTTGAGGAAACTCGAGGAGTCCTTTGGTACGCGGTGTGCGTTTAACTCTGGTGGAGGTCAGGTCTGGTAGAGACCTTGGGGTCATGTGGGACTCGGCGTTCTTGAGGACCATAGTAAAACAAACAGAGGTTTGTTGAAGGGCAAATGTTGCCCATAGGCCACGATTGAGATTCCTGCTTTGTGTGATGATTAGATGAATGAAGAGGTACTTGGTTGCTCTAGCATTTTAATTGTCCTAATTGTTTTTTAGATCTGAAGCCTACTAGTATGCACACGGTAGGCTAAGGAAGATGCCAGCGGGTCACGTACCAGTCGATGTTGATAAGTATTTTGATGATGATGAGCAAGTTTAAGTTGTGGTAGAAGGTCGAGTAAAGCATTCTATCGGCCGTAGTATGTGAGAGCAATGCGATTGCTGGTCGGGGTCTGGAAAGACCGTAGTGTGTAATCAGTGGGTGATGATGTACACGGGCAATCCTTTTGATGGATGCGCGAGTTTTGATCCATGCAATGGATGTGTTAGGGCAATGCGATTGCTGGTCGGCTGGAGAGCGTGAGGTTAGAGGTTTTACTCGAAGGTTTCTATAAGCTTGGCAGTTTTTGTTTGCGGTAGAATTTTAAAGATTGATTCGAAGGTACATGACCCTGGGTAGTAATGGCTGTATTTTCAATTATTCCCAATTTAACCGTTTTTGATTTAATCAAAGTGTAGGATTTGGTTAAAATGCAACAGTAGAGTTGTTTACCGTCACCGACCTGATGTATGTAGAGTTTGGTCAGGAGTGACCAAGTGGAACAAATATCTGTCGTGGGCTGTTTGTTTGCAGGGTAACCATCACACGAGGACTTGTGCAAACAGGATGATCGTGTCGGAGATGGTCATTTGTACGGGATTAAAATGAATCGCAAGTACGCGGTGGTGACATCACGCGACCCACTTACAAGTCTACCCACACCACAGTGTGCTTTTTACAGAGCCCTGATGGTTGTGTGTCAATTGTGAACCGATGTCGATGATTCTTTTTTTGTTTGGTAGCATTTTGTTTCGCGGTGGTCCAATTTAAATTTGGTGAAGATCTGATGCTGACCTTCAGAGATATACTATGGAACTCTTCAAAAATAGACGGCAAATCTGTCGAGATTGCTGCAATCGCTTGGATGTTTATTGTTTATACAACATCATAACATAATATCACGCTTGTATGCTCTAGGGGGTACGCAGATGTGTACTGTACAATTTTTCGACAGTTAGTTATGTTAAGTTCTATTTTATTGGGGATAAGCCTATTACCATGAAATGTGTTGTTAACAATGTAAAATAAATGTAAAGCAACTAAAAAAGGAAAAATAAAAAACTTTTTAATTTTTTTATTTTGACATTAAGCAAGGCTTTGAACGGCTTCGCATCTACATGGCTGTGGCCTGGAGATGGATCGTCGACGTATTTATCAACAAAACTAGGGCGTTCATTTTCGTTCTTCGACTGGTCGATTAACTGCTCAACGTCGTCGACGACTGGACTGGGCTGACCTGTTGGTCTGGCGAGGCTGTCGACGGCTCGACGTAGCTGCACTAGTCTAATTGCCGCGTTACTTTTAAATTTAAATTACACTCGCAAACTTTTAAATGCTTTACCATGTGCATGAACTCTGACCTTGCGCGTCAATAAATAAAATGAAATAAAATAAAGAAAGTTTAGCACAACAAACATCAAAACCACGTGAAACCGTTTTTCTCGCATCGTTAGACGGTTCGTTCGACCGTCGAAAAAACGTCGATTTGGCCCATACAATTAAAATCAACTTTATGTGACTATATTTAGAGTTCAAATTTGTTTGTCCGACTATGCTATTTCAACAAATCCGCATTGCCAAACGCTATGAACGTCGTTGTGCAGTCTAAATTCACCCGTCTTTTCCGTCTGCGAATTAGATTAGTTGATTGATCGACGTTGAAGCGTCTACTCGTTTATTGTACGTTAACCATCGAATTAACTAGTTCGTCCATTCAACGCCCATTCCTACTGTGGCGTATCCAGGTGTGACATGGGTGTGACGTGGCTCACTGGTGTGCTTAAAGTGCGGCGCGCCGCGCTAGGCCATACCGCCAGTCACTGCATTGCAGATAGATCCAGCGCTGCTGTACCGGTGGAGACGCGAGTCGTAATTTGCATAGTAGAGCCCATCCGGAATATTAACACACACGTCGACACACGTCGGGGGGCGCAAAATGCAACCATACCAGAATGGCGAGCACGCGTCCTGCTGTGCCACGCCAGGAATAGTTTTTGGGTTGCGTACCAGGAGGAATCTTCCAATGCAAAGACGCTTTAGATGCACACTATTTATTGTACAGCCTTGGGTACACAACCGTTGACACAATCTTAGTATCTTATTGATATAAAAACTTTAATAATTAATAATTAACGAGAGGGAAAAAAACATGACCATGCAAGTTAGTTGTATGCTGGCGTTTGACACACGTCGGGGGGCGCAAAATGCAACCATCGGCAGTTTTGGATCGGCGAACACAAGTGCGTCACCAGCTGCCGATAACGCTGAGCAAGCGCCGCCCGCCGCCACCGTCGCCCGCGCCACAACACCGGCTGCGGAAACGTCACGCGTAGGTACGTCGACCCCTAAACGTGCCTACGCTGCTATTGTCACCAGCGGCAAATCTGATGCGTCGCAGCCTAAGCGACAAGCCAGAAAAGGGGATAAATTGAATATGGGTGCTCAACCTGCCCTGACTGCGGTCCGTAGCTCAATTCCAAGAACGAGCCAGGTTGATGAGGAGGGTTTCACTAAAGTGGAAAGGAAGAAGAAGAAGCCCTGTTCTCGTAACCTGTGTGGCACCGCACCGAGTGGACCCAACATGCTGCTGCGCCCTGCTGTGCCTACGACGCAGCTGTTCGTTTCACGTCTGCACCACTCCACGCCGATTGAGGAAGTCGTACAGTACGTGAAAGTGAAGACCAACTGGATTCTTAGGGTCGAAAGGTTGGAATCGCGCCACAACATCAACTTTAAGTCATTTGTGGTACGAGTTCCAACCCACCATCTACAGACCTGTTTGTAAGAGGACTTTTGGCCGAAAGGTGTCGTATATCGACGTTTCCGAGGACGGTTACGCGACACCACGCTGCGAAACACGACGCCGACAACGTGTGTTTAGTTATAGTTTTATGTGTTTTAGAATATGTATTTGTTTATTATTGTTGTAAAATGTAATTTTGTGTATTTTATCTATGGGCCTTAGATGCCTGATAATAAAATGATTATTATTATTAAAGCACTTTGGTCAGTTATTCAGATTTTGATTCTGGAACGTAATGTTCCTTAATGAAAGAGAGTATTGGTTGTAAATTTAGAGTCATTGAGATTTTGGTTCGGTGATCGTTTTAAACTGAAAGCTTTGAATTCAAAGTGTGCTATGCACATGATAGGTTAAGGAGAATGCCTGAGGGCCAAGTACCGTTTGAAGTAGAATATTTAGAGTTGAGAGATAGTGTGGAACCTTGGTTCGGTTGGTCGACCGTACCAGTAGATAATACGTAGTCGTAGCCCGGAACAAATTTGTCTCTCTTGAGGAAACTCGAGGAGTCCCTGGGTGCACGGTGTGCGTTTAACTCTGGCGGAGGTCGGGTCTGGTAGAGACCATAGAGTTGGACCGTACCAGTAGATAATACGTAGTCGTAGCCCGGTACAAATTTGTCTCTCTTGAGGAAACTCGAGGAGTCCATGGGTGCGCGGTGTGCGTTTAACTCTGGCGGAGGTCGGGTCTGAGAGACCATAGAGTCATGAGGGACTCGGTGTTCATGAGGAACGTAGAAAAACAAACAGAGGTTTGTTGGAGGGCAAGTGTTGCCCATAGGCCACGAATGAGATTCCTGCTTTGTGAAATGATTAAATGGATGAAGAGGTTCTTGGTTGCTCTAGCATTTTAATTGACCTAATTGTTTGTTAGATCTGAAGTGTGCCTACTTGTATGCACACGGTAGGCTAGGAAGATGCCAGCGGGTCACGTACCAGTCGATGTTGGTAAGGATTTTGTTAATGAGCGAGCTTGAGTTTTGGTATAACGTCGAGTAAAGCATTCTATCGGCCGTAACGTGTGAAAGCAATGCGATTGCTGGTCGGGGTCTGGAAAGACCGTAGTGTGTAATCAGTGGTTGATGCACACGGGCGATCCATTTGATGGATGCGCGAGTTTTGATCCATGTGATGGATGTGTGAGAGCAATGCGATCGCTGGTCGGCTGGAGAGCCGTGGCGTTAGAGGTTTTACTCGAAGGTTTCTATAAGCTTGGCAGTTTTTGTTTGTAGTAGAGTTTTAAAGATTGATTCGAACGACTATGGTACATGGCCCAGGGTAGAGATTGTTGTATTTTCGATTATTCCCAATTCAATCGTGTTTGATTTAACCAATGAGTAGGATTTGGTCAAAATAAAACAGTAGAGTTCTTTACCTTCACCGACCTGATGTATGCTGAGTTTGATCAGGAGTGACCGAGTGGAACAAATTTCTGTGGTGGACTGTTTGTTTGCAGGGTAACCATCACACGAGGACGTGTGCAAGCAGGATGGCCGTGTCGGAGACGGTCATTGGTACGGGCTTAAAATGAATCACAAGTACACGGTAGTGACATCACGCCATCTACTTACAAGGCTACCCACACCACAGTGTCACTTGTTACAGAGTCAAGATGGTAAACTCTGAGCCAGGACGACAGTCAGTCAGTGCCTGATCGCGGCCGAGTTAAGACCTCTTGGAACTGTACCCGATTCATTGTGCCCCGTGTTATTCTGCTAAGTTGTAATCTCAAGTAATTCATTAGTTTTGCTAGAAACAGTCTATCGCTCAGTGTCTTTTCATAGCACGAAACCCATCGTCTGCCCACATAATGCAGAAGCCTTGCGGAGTAAATCCTGACACCCCGACATTTATTATTTAAATAATTTAAAATTTGTTTCAGTTGACTATTATCAAATGACTTAGAACTAATACAACTACTGAACTACTCATTTGCTCTCCCTCAACAATCCGTGAACCACTTTCTAGTTCACAAACTCTTGAAAAAGAACAGTTTAAGTAATTTGGGTTAGAAAAAAAAACTTGACGTCCTATTTTTTTCCACTGCAGTAACTAACTTAGGGTTCAATAGTGTACCGATTCATATTATTAGTTACATCTATGGGTAAAAAATCTTAAGAAGTGTAATTATTTTGACAATATTGTCGTGCAATCGTTTTAATAATAAGTATTAGTCACTTACCTGGAGCTGAGACAAGTCCATTTTTTGCATATTCCTTTGCAAAATCATAGATATATGGTTTACCCAAACATGAATTAGCAACTGTCAGGCTGTCTTCGGGATCGGTTATGACTGTAACATAAATAAAACAAATTCAGATATTGTGTTTTTTTTTTCTCAACATGGCACTACCTTAGGAAAAACGCTTTACCCGTTTTTTTTTTTTGTAGGAACTACAAAAAAGGGGTTCCGATTCCAACTACAAAAAACAATTCAACTATTTTGTTCGTTATGTAATATTATTAGTCTATGTAATCTTCTTCTGATGATCATGATGATGATCAAGCTTCTAAACACATGTGCAATCTCATATTATGTGTATTTGTGTATGTATTGTATGTTTGTCTATGTATTTCTCAGCAACAAGAAATCGATTTGTATTTTTAATTATTGTATTAAGTATCTTTGGACTTGGGGACTTACGTAGACTTTTTACTTACAGTATATGGAATGAGTGGGTACCCGGAAACCAATAACACCACCCTCTTCTGTGGCAGCGATCTGAATTCTCCGTAAAAGATCCCATAGATCTGAAATACAATGATTATTTACAGCTGTAGTTTTGTGTCAACTTAGTTGTTCAGTACGTAGGACGTATAATGAACAATTTGCGTCTACTATCTTCGTTTTTCGTTTACACCTTAAACACGTTGTAAAGACTAGTTCTGTGAACAGCTACACAGAGATAAATTGGCGCATTGCTTAAATTCCAGGCATAGGCGGCGTCAAAGCGCGGGTGCAAAATGTGAAGGAAGCATAGCCGCCTCGACTCCAAGTAGAGACCCTAAAAAAAAAACCTAACCTAAACCTATACTCGGCCGCGCCAGGACAGCGACGTCGCCGCGTCGCCTCGACTTACCAGTGAGCAACGCGCCTTACAATGTCCATACATCATACAAAATAAATGTTTCATACGCGTCATTATTATTTTTAACAAGTCTTTTTTCACTTCTGGATAATTTGAAATTAGACGAATTTATATTGTGGTGTAATGTGTGACCTGCGTGCATCAAATAAACGCCAATTTGGTCTGATTATTTGTTAATTGTTGTCGATGAAATGCATATTTTGCATATTTCAAGTGATTTTTTGTAACATTCCTGTTAACTTCAATTATTTCTAAAATACCAAAGAAAACAAAGTTTTTCACAGATAAGTAACTGGCCACAAAAATTCCCAAAAAATCACATTTATGAGCAAAGTTTATACTAAAAAAATCGGAATAATCAGGAAATCATCTATGTACAACATCATTTTAATTTATTTCAGACTGCAATGGCCCATAGATAAATGCCTTATAAACTAACATTTATAGAGTAAATACTAAAGTTGTGTTAATAAATAAGACTGAAAATATCCTTATTAGGTATATTTATTTATTTATTTAAGGATCTCCAACAAAAGATGTACACAAAGCATTATTAGTTAATGGAAAACACAAGGTATTTGGTAGGTGTACTCCTTCACTTATAGGAGACCACAACATATACGTATACGTATATAATCGGTTTAGGTATTCAAAGAGCACAAAAGCTAATAAAAAACGTTGAGAACGTGAGAGGGAGAGAACCTCACGTACCAGCCGCCGCGGGAGACGCACCGGGCGTCGGGGGCCACGTGGTGGTCCCCGGCCACCGTAGGCGCGGGCCTGTGGACGGTGAGCTATGAGCTAGCTCGCCGTCCGTCCGTCTTATGACGACACGGGCGTGTCGACGGCCCGTTCGTGTTCCAAGCGCGCCTTAAAGAGAGTCAGCAAACAGGAAGGGGTCCGAAAGGACTGATGCCTGCCTTGGTTGCGGGACTGTTCGAAAGAGATACCGCGGCCCTGGAACACAAAGGGCAAAGGAAGGAACATGGATGGGTTTTAGTCAGTAAAAGTCTGACATTCCCTCCTTCTCAGCCCAGAGCGGGAGGGGTTATTTGAGGATTTCCCATCCGAAAAAAAAAAAATGGTGTTATGGGGCCGCTAGTAGATTGACAAAAAAATATACGTTAATGGACGTTACAAACATATTGTAGCAAATTTAGTCTACTTTAAAAACGTCCTGCAAAGGTACAATCAAAAACTAGTCCTTTATAATCGCCAAAATCTGAAAATTTCGATTTCAGTAGTAAATTTTTTCGCGGTTTTTTCTAGTTCGTTCGGCGCTCGAGGTAACAAACTTGGATTATTCATTGGGCTAACATCATAAACAAGTCTGAAAAAAAATCAGAACTACAGGATTTGACGCAAACTACCCCGTACTTTCAGGTGACAATTTTACTCGGCAGCGACCTACTCAAATGTCCTTTCTTTGTTCGTCGTGTCGTTGAGCTCCTTGAGTTATAAGTCGAGCTACATGATAACTGACAAATGCTTGCACTGACTGGACAGGTCCACTCAAATCTTTGTGGTTCTTTTTTCAAAAGATCATGTTCTCAAACGCTAATCTGCAAAGTTCTCATGTGAGTTATCCAAGATTATAATTATCTGGACCTAAGAGATTTTGACCTCTGAGTTTGTTTCGGCTGTTTCTTCTCAGAGTAGTCAGGTACGAAACACCAGCCCTATCTAGTTCTTAAAAGAAAAAATGACGTGTAAAAGTGTTTGTAGAAACCTATTTACTCAATAAACATAATTTATCATTTAACAATACAGTTCCTCTCGCCATTTGACTATTATTATTCCTTATGTCTTATACAGATCTATATCCGCCCTGCGGGGTTCGGGCCTTGGCTTAGTGCGTCATTGAGGGGAGGGCAACTAGAGTTTGGCTGGGTCGGATTATTTAATGGGGAATTTAACGTTACATGCTCAGCGGCGCGGGCTGGCTCGTCGAGCAAGGGTCGGTCTGTGATGTAACGGGGAGTCGCGGTGGGCCTCTGCGGCGGGGCCGGAATCGCGGTCGGTATTTGTTCTTGTACTTACGAAGTGTACTGGTTTCCCTACAGCTCTCTTGAAGGAGGGTGATGGGGTCATCGGGTTTTTAAAAACATTTTTTTGTATGGCGATAATGCTTAATGAATTCGGGAACAAAAAATAAAATTCGAAATAATTTATTATTCCACTACTTCACAATGATTAGTGTTGACACATACAAAACTACTATCTAGCCCATCTGTAACCGTCGTAAAATGGATTTAAAAAAAGTGTTTATGAAAACATCGTAGTCGTGATGGCCCAGAGCTTAAGGCCTCGCCTCTCATGCATGAGGCTGTGGGTTCAAATCCGCACAATGTGACTTTTTCAATTCATATGTACTTTCTAAGTTTATCTTGGACATCAGAGACATCGGTGAAGGAAAACATCGTGAGGAAACCTGGATTTATAAAAGTCTGAAATCGCCAATCCGTCTTGAGCAAGCGTGGTGATCAATGCTCGTGCCTTCTCTCTTGAGAAGAGGCCTTTGCCCAGCAGTGGGACAGTAATAGGCTGTTATATTATTATATTATATGAAAACATACATTTTTTATTCCTAATAGATGTTATGTTCATCGCCTTGTAATATGACAAAATCTAAAAAACCAGCCGGTCTTCGTAAGGGCTCAAATAGGTGCCAGGTGACTCAAATAGGTGGTAGTATACAACGTGTAATGGAAAGGAAAACTATCCTTAACCACTTAAAAATTAAAGCTGATATAGAATCCCTATACAAAGTTTCAGCTCAAAATAAAATACATAAACTGTCACTTACGGGATATCTTCCGTGATTGTCTGTAATTTTAAGAAGATAAAGAAGAAGAAGAAAGAAAGAAGGAGAAGTTTTAGAAGGAACGAGGGGGACAGGGTGTTTTTGTTGGGTTTTGGTTTTGGAGTTTTTGAGGGGGTTGTGTTTTTAGAAGTTTTTCGGAAGATATCCCGTAAGTGACAGTTTATGTGTAGGTGTAAACCGTGAAAGTTTAAAACAGTGTTTCAAAATAAAATACTCCAAAAATTGATACCAAATTTTCGGTTTTCAGAAACATAAGAATGTTTCTGAAATTCAAATCATAAAAACGTGTCACCGCACTACGGGGGTCAATAACTTTCCACGTTACTTGCCAATATCTCTCTCTCTAATAAATAAATAAAATCTCATCCGTAATTCTGCGCGCCTAGTACAGACTGTTTAGTAGCCTAGCAGGCGGTGTTCTTTGTCGGCGCAAACTGACAAAATCAAACAGGCGGCCGCGCGCCACCCGGCGCCGCCGGCCCGCCACTAACGCACGTGCGCTTACGCTCGATGAATGTTACAATTTAATTATTGATTTACAATTACCGTTTACTCGTTAATATCAAGCCAGAAATTTCACGTAAAAACTAAGATAATAAAAGTTACGTACTTAATAAAAATCGAAACAAAGTTTAGGTAGGTTAGCTAGTTTCATCCTATTACTTATTAAAGAGTAAAATCTTAAAGCTTTGCTTAATTTAGTAAATTAACTTACATTTTCATTTTACATTCACATTTCCATGTCCTTGGTATTGTATGCACAATGCCGCTCGCCCTAAAAGCGGCCTCAATCCGCACTTTCATTTGGTCCACTGTATCACACGGCACTGCATACACAACGTTTTAGCGCCAAACAAACAAAAACACAACGAAAACAATAACAACAATTAGGTAGGTGTAGCCGCACTGAACTTATGCGCGTATCAAACGGATGGAAACCACACGCGGAGAAGTCGACGACTGACGAGCAAATAAATTATTAACAATAATGCAAAATAAAGCTCCTATTCCTTGCTATCCTGGTAATAGGGTAGGTGTCCCAATTAGTGTCCACAACTATTTTAAAAAAAGTTTTACATCATAATAATAATTTAATTTCATTTCAATTATTATTATATTGTTTTTTTATACTTAAGAAATATTCAAAAATGTAAATAATTTGTATAAAAATTAAATAAAGGAAATAATAATTTCAATTAAACTCCGATAAAACTTTAAGTAAATTTAACAGACCAGAGCAAAAATAAAATAAGAGTTAACTACGTAAATCAAATTCAAAATTGAAAAATCATTTATTTCAATTCATTACAGATCATTAATATGGTACATTCGACCACAGTAAAATTATGACGTACGTTTGTTATACGTGAGAATCAGAATCCTTCCCCCCAGACCTTTTATTTCAAAATAAAAAATAATAATCTTTAATCAAAATATTAACTTAGCCAAGTTATTTTGAAATCTGATTGGAAGTTTAATTTACCAGAAGTAATTCAAACTACAGGGACTGCAATTAGTACGTGTACCCTCAAACCTAAATCTGGTTGCATACATACAAAATGATGAAATCAGAAATCAGAAATCAGAAATCAGAAAGCTTTATTTGTGAACATAGGTCAAGTTACACATAGTGTGAGGTGTTATAAATAGGTAGATCCTCCATGTTTTGCCCAGAGGCGTACAAATAATAATTGATTAAGTTTTAAAATTACAAATTGGTGAAATTATGTCAACTTTCACGTCAGTGATAAAATCAGTATTATCGGCCATAGCACATACAAAGAAAAAAAAATATATATATACAATCAATTTCTCAATAAATGTCAAATGGTTAAATTACATGTCATAATTAATAATGATAATGTCGAACAAAATTCAAGGTCATTAAAACAGGTCAGGTAGGGTGTTCTAAGGCAGTAATTATAGAATTGTCGTCGAAATAGTCCCTTAATGAGTAATAGCATTTATTAGTCAAAATTCTAAATAGTTCTTTTTTGAATTTGTCCAGATTTAACACTTTAATTTTTTCGGGTAGTTTATTAAATATTTTTTTAGCCATACAGAATGTGCTTTTATTCATTAGTGCAGTTTTGCCGTAGGTCACTTCGAGTTCTGACTTATTTTTATCGCGTAATTTTCTGTAGGAACTTTTAGTAGCTATTTTGTATGATGAAATGTTTGATTTGACGAATACATTTGTTTCGTATATGTACAACGATGGTAAGGTAAGAATTTTTAGTCGTATAAAAGTCGGTTGGCAGCTGTCTGTGCTTTTAAGGCCACACATAGCTCTGATACACCTTTTTTGGGCTCTAAAGACTAATTCTCTATCAACTGCATTGCCCCAGTACATTACGCCATATCTTAGTGTTGATGCAACATAACCATGATAGGCTGTAAGTACCTACGGATTCTAGACTGACTATTTTTGAAAGTTTATATAGAACATAAGTAAATGTATTCAGTTTTTTGCATATTACGTCTGTCTGGGATCTCCAAGTCAAGTTATTATCTATAATGATACCAAGAAATTTAGTAGCACTAGTTGATTCAATATTTGTCCCTAAATAGCTAATGTCAAGATTTTTATTTGGGATTCTTTGATAAAAATGCATAACTTTAGTCTTTTCTAAGTTTATAATTAGATTATTGCTGTCAAACCACGATATAATTTTATTTTAATGTCATATTTATCTCATTTTCATAAGTTTTGGGATCGTCACATTCAATCACTACGGTGCTGTCATCGGCAAATAGCACCATGGGGTGATTTATTTTCCCCGGAAGGTCATTTATGTACAGTAAAAAAAGAGGGGGTCCCAGTACGCTACCCTGAGGAACGCCATATTTAATTATCTTGCTTTCAGAACGATATTTTCTCTCATAGCTGGTTTTTGAGCATATTTGTGTGATTTCTACAAATTGTTTTCTGCCTGTTAAGTAAGATCGAATGAGATCAAGTATATTTCCCCTGATACCATATTTTTCAAGTTTTTGTAATAGAATTGGGTAATCTACATAATCAAAAGCCTTAGTTAGATCCATATAGATAGCACATACAGGATTTCTCTTATCTACATTTGACATAATAGGGAGAAGCAGGTCATGTATGGCCATATTGATAGTCTTTTGCTTACGAAATCCCTTTGACGATTGACTATGTGTGTGTAACGACAAAATTAGGGTTCTGTGAGCAAACGATTTTCAATTCGGCAATAACAATTATGCTCCGTAATCTCGTCCTCATTTAGTACTTGTAGTTTGCACTTCTTGCTAACTCGCTATCACATTTTTTAAAGATGAATCGATTCCATCAAAACGAAAAATGTTATCTGGGGTGCGGTCGTAGGCGCGCTTTCTTGACATCTGTCATCAACTCGTTGTACTTTTTTGTGAAGCGCGCGGTCACGTTTCTATTACAAAAGTTCCGAAAATTTTGTAATTACCAAACCGAGATGGGAAAACATCGAAGAAAACGAGACGAAGAGATGAAGGAACTTAACGAACGCCTGCGAAAACTAGAAAATCGGTTGAATAAGCGAAAACTGAGTCGTCATCGAAACTGGTAAGCTTTTTGAATACCTACCCACTCGTCTTTTCCTAGAATTACCTGGTGCCCTAAGACGCACATGTCTCTAGAGTTTTCACGAGAGGTTAACCATGAGAACACCAACTGTGCAAGACATCACTAGAGCTTTCACGAGAGGTTAGCCGATGATCTAACTTACAATAGAACGACATCACAAGAGCTTTCACGAGAGGTCAGCCGATGATGTACACGTTCAGTTGTTCTAAATCTCGTCCCTATTGCATCCCTTGAGCTATCACGAGAGGTTAGCCGTGGATTTAAACTCAACCAGTTAGAGGTCTAACTCTAATTATTCTTCGTAGACGAGTGTGAAGCCCGCTTCAGTAGAACACGATCCAGTCGAACACGATCCAGTCCGTCACGCTCCAGTCGAACACGCTCGAGAAGCCGTGGTTACCGCGACCGAAGTTGTGAGACACGACATGATAAAACCCGACACAGCCTGACTCGCCGCGACAGCTCTTCCCCATATAGCCAAATACCACTGACTCCTTGCCATCAATTATCACACATTCCGCCACTTCTGACTACCGACAGTCGTCCTGTATCACCTAATGAAGGAAATCAGAAAGAGGCAGACAGTGAACGAGCAACCGTACCTGAAGCTCTTCCTCCAGGCATTGAGGAGCTCCTTGGAGATGAGGGGGTGCAGCCAACAAAGACACCTATAGTACTTCACAGCAGTCTGGCAACGCGGTGGTCAGCAATAATTGTGAAGGGTTTAATTGAGGAGACAAGACAAAACATCCCAAACAACCAGCAACACGCCCGAGGCACTCGCCACAGAGGCACCAGCCGCGACGTCGGGGACAGGAACGCCGCTAGCTCAGGTACAAACTGCTAGATTGCAGTATTTCTCTGAAGTCTGGAATAATGTTACCACTAATCCAACAATACATGATTGGATCAAGGGTTATAAACTACCCTTTTATGAAATTCCAGTACAATCTTCCATTCCTAAAAATAATAACTTCAGTCAGAAAGAAAGCAATCTTATTCCTATGGAAATTAATAAGCAGATAATCAATTTTTATCCAGCATATTTTTGCATCCAAAATCAGATGGCACATGGAGATTTATATTAAATCTCAAAAAACTTAATAAATATATTACTACACACCACTTCAAACTAGAAGACTTAAGGACAGCAACCAAACTCATGACCCCAGGATGTTTTATGGCAACTATAGATTTGAAAAATGCTTATTACTTGTTATCCACAAAAAAAAAATATGATAGAAGATTTCTCCGGTTTCAGTTTCAAGATACATTGTTTGAGTTTACATGCCTTCCATTTGGGCTTAGCACAGCACCATATGTATTCACAAAGATCATGAAGCCAGTTATGTGTCACCTGAGGTCATTGGGGTTGCTTTCTGTAATATATCTTGATGATATTTTGTGCCTTGGTGATTCATATGCTAAGTGTTTGAAAAATGTGTCAACAACTCAAACTGTCTTAAAAAATCTAGGGTTTGTTATCAATACTAAAAAGCGTGCCTTAGAACCCAGACAGTGCTGTCAATATTTAGGATTTGTGTTAGATTCAGTTCAGTTTAATATCTAACTTCCTCAGAAAAAGATAGATCTCATTCTTAAATTATTAAAGAATTTTAAATCTAAGAGGAGATGCAAAATATTAGATTTTGCTCAGTTGCTAGGTATCCTTGTTGCTGCATGCCCAGCAGTGGAATATGGTTGGCTTTACACCAAGGTTATGGAAAGTAACAAAATAACAGCTTTAAAAAACAATAATGAAAATTACAAAGCGCTGCTGCCTATCACAAAAGAAATTAGGTTAGAACTAGATTGGTGGTTGTCTCACATCCCAACACCCCACAACAAAATAAAACAATTTGACTTTGTTCTAGAAATATTTTCTGATGCTTCACAGACTGGCTGGGGTCTGATATGTAATGATATCAGAAGCCATGGGCACTGGACAACTGATGATAAAAAGTTCCATATAAATTACCTTGAACTTTTAGCAGCATTTATAGGACTCAAAACATTTGCAAGCACACTCAGTCACTGTGAAGTTTTACTTAGAATAGATAACACAACCGCCATAGCCTACATCAATAAAATGGGTGGCACTCGTTTTCCCCACCTTAATAACTTAGCCAGAAAGTTGTGGCAATGGTGTGAGGAAAGACACATTTGGATCTATGCATCTTACATCAGTTCTAAAGAAAACACTATCGCAGATCTGGAATCTAGGCGTCCAAATACAGAGATTAAATGGAAGTTATGTGATAGCCTACAAGACTATTATTGTTAAACTTGGTGAGCCTCAGATTGACCTATTTGCAAACAAGTTTAACACTAAGTGTCAGAAATATATATCATGGCTCCCTGATCCAGATGCATGCTCTGTTGATGCATTCACTGTCAAATGGTGCGGTGATTTCTTTTATGCATTCCCACCATTTGCACTTATAAGTAAGATTTTACAGAAAATAAAAAGGGGAGGGGCGACAGGCATAGTTGTAGTACCTTGGTGGCCCTCATAACCATGTTTTCCCTTATTTGAGTCCATGGTTATTTCTGAAAAAATTATATTGGAACCCCTTCATGATTTACTGTTGTCTCCTTCCAGGGATCCACATCCATTGCACAGGAGTCTCAAACTGATTGCCGCCATATTATCAGGACCTCTTTCCTGAGAAGAGGAATACCACTTCCTTCCCTTGATATAGTATCAGCTTCTTTGTCTACCAAAACAAGAAAGCAATATGAGTCTGCTCTAAAGCAGTGGATTTCCTATTGTCAGAACCAAGATATTGACCCTCTCCTAGATTCAGTTCCCACTGTGATATGTTTTCTGACTAAAAAATTTAATGAGGGACTATCATATAGGTCACTCAATACCATTAGGTCAGCTATTTCTTTAGTTCTAGGGCCCCACATTGGCACAGACGATCGACTGTCAAGGTTCTTCAGGGGTATATTTAGATTAAGACCTAAGAACCCTAAATATGAAGTAATATGGGATCCCGGTATAGTTTTGAATTATTTGTCTATATTATTCCCTAATGAAACTCAATTTAGAACTAATTACCAAAAAGTTAGTTACCATATTAGCCCTTGTAACTGCACACAGAATTCAAACCTTGTCTCTCATAAGTATAGATAACATTTCATATAATGAGGATAATATTAACATAAAAATTCCAGAAATGATTAAAACCTCTGCACCTGGTAGATCTCAGCCCAATTTGATACTACCATTTTTTAAGGAGAACTTGTCTGTATGTCCTGCTACTACCCTTTTGTTCTATCTAGATATTACAAAAAATATAAGACAAGGTAAATCACTAATTATAACTATAAGAAAACCATTATTATCATGCCGCCACTACTGCAACTATTAGTAGGTGGATAAAACAAATTTTAACTAATAGTGGAATAGATACTTCCAAATTCACATCACACAGCACAAGGCATGCTTCTACCTCAAAAGTTTCTGAAGTGGGTATTAATATTGAAGTTATAAGAAAAGCAGCTGGTTGGACTACAAATTCCTCAACTTTTGCTCACTTTTATAAGAGACTATTTTTTTTTTTTTTTTTAGTGATTCTAATGCTTTTGCACAAGCAGTGTGTTCTATAGAGAGTGAGAGTTGATTAAATTTAAGGTCAATGGTAACTGTCTGATATAAGTACCTAATTGAGTTCTTTATAAGATTATTATACACTGGTTGATACCAGTGTCAGAGAAGATTTAAGTTATGTTACCTTAAATATAAATAATGTATAATTACTAACTAAGTAATGATACTCAGAATAGTATGTTAAGTTACATTGTTCAATGATTAAAGATGTTGATTATGTTACCAACACAACTTTCTTCTTTGAACATCTACAAGTACTAAATGAGGACGAGATTACGGAGCATAATTATACAGATCGGACTAACTTACCTAGTGACGTCCGATCCTTAATTATGTGAAGTAATCTCGTCCTCATTGTATCCCAACCCTTCCCAGAAGATCAGCCTACTTAAATGTGTATTATATTGTCTTATCTAGACCCCTTTTTAAAGTTGTGTTGTTATCTAATGTATTGGGACTGTACGATAACCGTATCGGTCATCTTGAAGTCCCGATCATATGCTTTGAAAGAATGAGTTGACAGATGTCAAGAAAGCGCGCCTACGACCGGACCACAGATAACATTTTTCGTTTTGATGGAATCGATTCATCTTTAAAAAATGTGATAGCGAGTTAGCAAGAAGTGCAAACTACAAGTACTAAATGAGGACGAGATTACTTCACATAATTAAGGATTGGACGTCACTAGGTAACTTAGTCCGATCTGTATAATTCTTGTTACTCATGCGGTCCTGGTACTTTTATTAATTTAAAAAAAATATTTTTAGAAATTTTTTTGACTTCATTTGGATTATGATAAGCTAAACGTGCTCTAACCAATAAAACTCATGTACCACTCAAACAGCAACTTTCGACAAAGCGTGAACTTCCGATAATTCTTCGGTTAGTCCTACAGACAGACTAGTACGAGTACTAGTACTTTTACGTTTGAGGGTGTCAGGGTGGAATGTGTAGATACTTTTACCTTGTTAGGTCTGGAGCTAGACATTCATATGACATGGAAAGCTCACATACAAAAAATAAAATCAAAGTTATCTAGTTTTATATATGCACTACGTGAGCTCAAAAAATCAACAGACTTAAAAACTGCCCTATCCACTTACTACGCTTACGCATACGCATGGCTTAAGTATGGAATAATTCTTTGGGGGAATAGCGTTGATGTAAATGAGTTGTTTATAACGCAGAAAAAATGTGTTAGGATATTGGTCCATATCGAAAACGACGAAAGTTGTAGACCACATTTTAAGAAACTGGACATTCTAACTCTGACTTCGATCTATATTCTAGAAATTTGTAAATTTGTGAGACAATATCCAGACTTCTTTATTAAAATCTCTGACCAGCCCCGCCGATATGAACCGCGTTCACGATTTGAAAACACGCTCGTAATGCCCCAATCAAAACTAAAATTACACAGTACTAGCCCTTACGTTGCATCAATAAAAATATATAACAAGATTCCTAATGACATTAGAATGGAAGAGAATGATAAAATATTTATAAAACGAGTCAGAAATCTATTACTCCAAAATTGTTATTACTCATTGAATGATTTTTTTAATGACGACCTTAGAACGGATTGACTTTTAATATCTTTTATTTTTATTTTTGTTGACATTTTGTATTTGATTCTTACTATAACATGATTGCATTCTGATTATAATTTGAACGATATGAATTGTATTTGACTTTAATTTTTATTTTATTGTATTGACATATTGTTTTGATTATTAGCTATTGACATGATTGTATTTTGATTATTATCTTAATGGCATGATATATTTGACTCTAATTTTATTTATTGACATTTTATTTTACCCGCTGGCATGATTGTATTTTGATTATTATTCTAATTTTTAAATGCTACTCTCTGTCTAATGTTATAAATTGTTGTGCCCGACAGGGTAGTTACAGGGATGTGAACTTATTTTAATTTTAAGAACTTGTAAACACATGTGATAAGCAATAAAGAATTGAATTGAATTGAATTGATAGTTAATAGTTTTCGTAACCTAATTTTTAAAATGATGGACGGAACCCACTGTGATTTTATTTGTATTAAGAGATGCATAAGTTGCATAAAGATGATGTTTTGTGTTCAGTTGGACAAATTATATTACTAAATCCTTTTTCTATTCCAAGTTCTAATGGCAAACAATAATGTTTTTTTAATAAATTGATTCAATTGTAAGGTGAATCAAATCTCCTGGATCGTATGTGTAAAAAGGCGTATAATTTAGTTATTCGAGTTCTTTGCCCAAATTATTGTGCTGACAATAATAAGCAGCGAATAGGTAGGTTTATCTACATATTTCAAACAACATCACGGTATTCGATCTGTGAATCGATAAACAAAATTAAAGCAAAACATCGTTCATCCATATGGCCACCAAAATAAAAGGACAACCTTTGGAAATTTACAGGAATATTTTTATTAAATTTGGTATTTACTGTGTTGTAGGTACGATGGTAAGGTGGGTGGAATATTATCTACTAGATAATAATTATCTACAAAGTAATCTTCTACAAAAGAAAAACTACGTAAAAACAAACAACTGTGTAAATGATATCGAGGGGTGAAAGGCTATTTGGTTTAAGCGACATCTTGGGCGATATTGAGTTATATACATATTCGGAATCAGCAATTTTTTCTCCGTCGGATGATGCCGGATTCATTTAAATCTGAGCACTTTTTTGGCGCTTCAAACAATTCTATTTTTGGGTTGTTTCCAAAGTGGCAGTGTATTATCTGACGTCGTTTTTGCATTAATTTATTACTAGTGTACTTGAACTATACAATGATTTAAAGAACCGAGACATAAATCAGTAGGCCTTTCTCAGAAAAAAGATTCAATATCGGTTAAAGCGTTTTTCTTGTTTCTATTTTTTATTAACATGTGACTTAAATCATTTTGATATCCACGATTTACATGTCGCCATGTCGCTTAAATCATTTGTCCGTCTACAAAATACGACATGGAGTGTCGCTTAAGCTCTTTCAACTGCATCTATTTTCTACCTAGGGTGCTTCTTAAACTAAATAGCCGTTTTGTTTTAGCTATTTTGCATGTTCGTTAAAACATTTTGGTTCTATTATTTTTTTAAATGAATGACTCTTAAAACAGACGGCAAAATGAACTGATGGAATTTGAAACATTTTTTCAAATTACAATAATATTTTACTGTTGTATTCTAGAAAGTATGCTGTTTTTAATTTATGTTTCTACGAAAGCATCACAAGGAACGGTTTTTGTTTTATCTGGGGAGAATCTGAAGCAAAGAGGGGTGCAAATGAAATTGCCACTATTATACAGAAGTACATACAGAATGTTGATTCTCGGGGCAACATTAAATTTTTGATCTTGTATTCAGATTCTTGCCCTGGACAAAACAAAAATAAAATAATCCTTGCAGCAATACACAATGCTTTATTGCAATCGACCAATTTACAATAGAACAATCCGTTCGAAATATTACTGTATGGGCTCCATCGCAATGGGCTACAATATGCCAGCTAGCAAGAAAAGAACCGGCACCTTATAATGTTGAAAATCTGACACATGAGGATTTCTTAAATTTTGATGATATGTCTGATAAATATTTTAAGGGAAACCTTGTAGATAAGATAAGTAAAATCCGTACAGCAACATTTAAGAAATCTCATACAAATCAGATGAAAGTAAAATTTCGGAAGATACTATACAAATTATTGCGAAACCTAGAGCTATCAATCGTAGATATAATTCAAGTTTGCCGATTACCAAAGCCAAATACATGAATCTAAAGAAATTATGTGACACAGGGGTTGTACCCAAGATATTTCATAAAGAATATTTAAATCTGCAATACTGCAATTCCAAAGACGTTCTACTCGATACTGATGTAGAGGATACAGTTGAAGAAAATGATAACTAAATACTTTTTCGTTTTTTTTTTATTGCATTTTATTATCAAGCATTGATTGTATTTTATATAATTGCTAGAAGTTTTGTTGTTTGTACTAAAAGTTAATTATAATTATAGTTGATGTTCCTACATTGAGACTGATTTTACATGATTATTATACTAAGGTAAATTACACCACACACATTATACACCACAGTGTGTAATGTGTGTGGTGTAATTCATAAACATATTTATTCTATAGCTATTTTCTTCTTTGTCACTTTGTCATTGACAGTTCCTGCCAAATGTGTGAAAGTGACTAAGCAGAATATAGCTACAAAAAAACTTGTGATTGTTATCTCATCGTCATAAGGATGACAAATGTGATGGATAGGATGGTGTTAAAATATGCAGATTTACGCCTAATATTGTTAAATATGAATAAGCGAGTAATACTTATTTTAACTGATGGTTGATTAAGACTGAAAGATAATAAATAAAAATATTGATGTTCCTACATTGAGACGTTTCGTACAAGAGTTCTACTTTATTATTATTACGTGACTTAATAAATACTTGAACGGATTCTGTGTATTTCTTTATTTATTCAATATCAGCACCTGAAATTTTCGGTGATAGCGGTATATTCAGGTTGTTTCAACAGCCATTGACTGATTTAGACGCTTAAAATGTTACATCCAACATCACATTTTCAATACTATTATGTTACTTATGTGAATTAGCCAGTCAGTCAATTTAATCTCAATTGGCAGGTGAGATAAATAGCTTGCTACAGTTAATTTTGGGCTGCGTCACTTCATGCTGTTTGGCTTATTCTGAAAATATACTGCAGAGTCGCTTAGTATTTTTTTCCTGTAGCCAATTGTAGTTATGAAGTCACTTAAATCCTTTTTCCGTTCCCTGAAAAATAGTGGCTAAAGGCAATTCGTATTAAGCGACATTTATCTTCTTAATTAAAGGTCCATTTTATATGGTATAAGCATCAACACCTTGACGTTTTCAAATTAATTTAAATTAAGTTTACTCCATTCCAATAGCTGAAGAAGTTTTTTTGTTATGATTTTTTTTCGGAAATTTTAAACTTTAAGTGGCTCTCCTGTAAAGTTGCAAAAATGTCGCTTAAACCAAATAGCCTTTCACCCCTCGATATGACCGTGACAATGCAAGCAGGTATCAATATTTCATTAAATTTAGATACCTAGACAAATTAATTGCAGCTTGTCCACAAACATAATCTAAGTTTTGGAAAAGTCAATAAAACTATTATGCAAACAAAAGATTAACATGCGGAACCCTTTATTCAGAATTACCAGGAGTAAGAGGTTTATTCTTACTTACAAGTAGTTCGCTGACAACGATCAGCTGACTTAGTGCTAGTGATGTGTTTATTTCAATTTGAAACCTTCGATTCGCAGATGATACAGTTCTCTTCTCAAAATCATCTAGCCAATTGGAAGAAATGATAGCAGAATTATGCGAGGTTAGCAACTATGTAGGATTACAACTTAACACAGCTAAAACAAAAGTAATGACTAATGCTGTTCAAAATCCTATACTAATAAATGAAACACATAGCCAAGAGTATGTGGAAAACTACGAATCAATCAATCAATCAAAATATTTTTATTTCATATAGGCCTAGATTGGCACTTATAAAACGTCGACCTAAAGATGCACGGTTCGGGTTGGTCGTTTCCTATGGAGAAGAACCGGCAAGAAACTCCATGGTTACTCTATTCAAATCATTTGGTGTTACAATATTATCATGTTACAGAATTAGTACTTAAGTATGGGGGGACAGCATAGGCCCGACAATAAGTCGTTGCTTACTAAACAAAAAATGTAAATAAAGATAAAAAGTTAACAAGCATCTGAAAATCTACAAAGCCTACAATGTTCACTCATTCACAAACAATCGGTAAAAAAACGGTGACTACTAGCGCCGCAGTGGGAAAAAAATTTGAATCACTTGACTGATTTTAAGTCCGCTCTGTTCAAAGGGCTATGTTATAATCCGCTAACTAGTTGGACGTTGAGTGACGCTTGTTCAATCAACGTTCAGCCTAGTCATTCAATTGAATGTTGTCATTCAATGAGCGCGACATATACAACGGTAAGAAAATAATGTAAAATAGTGAACTAAACAAGTGACACAAATATTGTCATCAGTGCTGTAACTATTCTGAGCATAAGATGTACAAATGATTTGAAAACTATCGTAATAAATCTGGTTAGAAAGATAAAAAATAAATGAGATTGAGAATAGTTAGAGACATATTTGTGGTCGGTTCTATTTATAGGTAAGTAACTGACTTTGGCAACTTCTTATAAAAGCGTATACTGTTTATAAGAAAATACTTGCTAGTTTTAGTTAATCTGAATTTAGGTATTACAATTTCGTGTTTACTGCGTGTATTTATATTATGGAAGTCTCTTCTAATTTTGAAAAGCACTCAATTTTTGCGGACATATAAAATACATTCTAAGATAGGCAGAGTCAGTATATCGATCTCTTTAAATTTTTCTCTTAGGGACTCGCGAAGACCCATTTTATAGATTGCGCGGACTGCCCTATTTTGTAGAATAAAAATTGAGTAACGTCTGCTGCTGATCCCCACGTCAGAATGCCATAAGACATAATACTGTGAAAATAAGCATAGTATACTAACCTTGCTTTGGCTACATCAGTTAACTGCCTAATTTTCCTTACTGCGTATGCAGCTGAGCTTAACCTACCCGAAAGAGTTCTAATGTGCGTGCCCCACTGCAATTTTGAATCGATAGTAATCCCTAAGAATACAACAGTATACGTATATTTAGGAAAACGCATTTCTTTCAGCAATTTGAGAAACAAAGATGAGATTGATAGGAGAATCAACTCGACGAGGAATACGTTCTGAAGTTTAAAAGAAATACTAAATTCAAAATTACCCTTAAAATTAAAAATAAAGTCATGGACTCATGTCTGCTACCCTGCCATCCATGTAAAATATTCAGCTATATTAAGTATTCAGTTGTATCCGGTTGGACTGGACGTTGAAGATCCCAACATAGTGGGGAAAGGAAAATTTAACTCAAAAGATTATTTTTTACTCACGTTTTCGATCTCCTATGGCCAGCAGTGAATGTCCAATGATTGGTAGTGCCCCAGGTAACTCAGGGGGCGCGTTGGGATACTGTCGCGACCATGACCACGTAGCAATCACTACGCATAGTAATATCACTGAAACCACTATCAACATTTTGTGATCTAAGCGATCTAGCGACAGAAGACGATATGAGAGCAAAGTAGGATTAAATTTGTATTTATACTTTAAGTGTTGTTTGTCGGGCATTCTTGACTTGAACTGTGAGGGCCATGCCTAAAAAAAACTGGCTGTTGCTCGCGACCTTCGTGCGCATAAAATTATTTGAAAAAGAATATTATTTCCATATTTGAATAGGAGTTGGTTCACAATTTCATGCGTTTTTTTTTTCCACATAACATAAAGCTTTTTCTTAACTAAAAGTAGTCTAAGTTACTTCTTTTAACATCATCAGTCAAAATCGGCCCTACTATTTTTTTAAAAAGAGGGTTAGAGGGTTGAATTGATGATAATAATGATTATAATTCTGTAAATGCATACGTATTACCGCCACGAATCATATTTTGTTCAACATACAGCCTGAAACTCACCAGCAAATTGCAAATAACGTTAGAAAATTTTAATTTTGGTGAGCTAACCGCGCTTTCACCATAACAGCAGTGCATGATATACTGCGGATAATGCATCACACAGTAGTATACCTGTAGTGTATGTAGTTATACTTATGATTTGTCTCAAGCGCGTAAGTAGGGTTGCCACCTTTTTTTTTTGCAGATAAAGTACATTGGTTAGTATTAGTGTTAGAATTTGTATTGTGCTAAGTTGTAAGTTTAATAATCAATCTATAAACAGTCTTATTTACTAATAATTTAATAATTGTGTATGGTACTATTGATTAATATTATATACTTTTTCGATTATGTTATTTCGAATTAATAATAAAGTGTACAATCAAATAAGTAATGTAAAATATTATGTAAAGTGTAATATTCGATTCTTCCGGTAATAATGAAACTAGACTTAGGACGATGTTTGTTGTTTTGTACTCTATAGTGGGGGTAGCTTTGATGAAATGGTCCACAACGAACATTTGGGCAGTCTGAGTGTGACCGTCGAGGTGAATAGTCAGCTACCCCAACGACTGTGAATTGATAAGTGTTAAAACTTGGATAAAAGTAAAAGTGTTGTGCTGAAATTAAAAATTTTATTTGGAGAATCTACCCTGGTTCCTGACATTAGTAAGAAAAAAAAGTATAAAGTATCAAAATAAAGTACATTTTTTAAGAATATTTTTGAAAACAATTTTTTTTATTGCTCTTTGCAGTTTGTATCAAACTAGTATGTCTACTAAACAATTGCACATCATCTTTACATGTTATAATTAAATTAAAGTAAATAAGTAATTCATTTTTTATCAAATTCAAAGACGCTTTGTTTTTTTTTTCGTCTCGCCATTTGCTATTCGTCACAGAAAAAACTCTTTGTGTGAATGCTGACGCAGCGGGAATAGACGATAAAAACGAAATTACTTAAAACAAGTTTAAAAAAAAAATGAAATTATTAGTGACACTGGCATTGTTGACATTCGAGGTTAGTTTGCGTTCAGAAATGGTTAAAAACGAGTGCTTAAGTGATGTGGCGCTGGCGAGGGAGACATCAATAATTCAGCACCAATCGCTTAATTTCGTTTAACGAAAAAATACTTACGACTAAACTTTTCAAAATCCCAAAGAAATCAAATCATGCAAAATAAAGTATTTTTGTGTACTTTATTGTTCTTATAAAGTATAAAGTACAATTACCTGAAATAACGTACAATACTTCATTATCAAGTACGGGTGGCAACCCTAGTCACAAGGTGCGAGCGGAGTCGTCATTGCCCGAACATCAACCCGTAAGCACGTGGATATGCGTAAGCGAGCCAAACACCGTCTATGTCGAATTGTCGAGTAGCTACAACAATACTTATTTTGAAAAAAATAAATGTTTTATATGTTTTTAGTTGCACTGACACAAACACTATTCAGATCTGAACTAAAGTACTCATAGCAAGCAATATCTGGTTAGATGTAATCTGAACTAGTCTGTTATGGATTGTACTTTATGTAGCATCCACTTGTAGCAGAGCTAATAGGTTGATAACACAATTTACTAACTATATCACAGGATCACCAACACCACCAAGCCCCAGTCCAGGGTACGCTTCACCTTCCAACTTCCCGCCATGCGTGGTGACTGTCAATTGTCATTCGTGACAGCTACCTGACTACTTGTGCTGTGAGAGTGTTTCCATATCTATTAAATAGATACACTACACTTTATATAATTATATTTTTATTACGTTCTTATGTGTAGGTTGTTCTATATATCTAGATACGCGGTAGCGTGTCAAGCCAAGAAGGAACTGACATTTTCTTTGTACTCTACAGAGTTAAAACACTAGACGGCTTACATCTTGTCAATCTAGATCGTGATCAAATTAAGGTACCAGAAAGTTCTATAGTAGAATACATTCGCTTGCAAACGTTATACCACCCCGACCTAGGAAATTTAAACACCAAAAGAAAACGTATAAAAAAAAATGCAATGAATGGGCAATTCGGCTATAATATATCTAACTTTCAAGAAAATGAAGAAAATAACACCTCATAAATACTGTACAGCGTAAACTCCGGAAAAAAATATAATTTACAGGTCACTTCTGAACGAAGAATAATAGTAAGTTTACAAAAAGTAATGATATCCCATCAAAAACTAAAATGTGAAAATGGCAGCCAAGTTCAATATTAATTTATCCCAAGTTGTCTGCTTTGTGTGAATAATTCAACTGTTCAAACAGTTAAATTTTTAAATAGCTAACATTGTTGTATCAGAAAAAAACAAGAAATTGTGTTTTACATTTATTTTACTGACTGACTTAAAGATTACCTACATACAAAGATTACAAAGATTACCTATGCTAATGTAGCGGCACTACAATAAAATATTACAGCAACGTAGAACAAAAAGTACTACAGCGCCATTTATGGCACAAATGAAGAACTAACATAAAATTCCTAAAACGCCTAAATAGTCTAGGGCTATTCAGAAAAACCCAACAACAACTCTGCCCTCGTAAAAGAAAACACAGTAACTATAAAATGCCATTTTTTTAAAAAACGCGGCTAAAGTTTAATTGTTAAAACATTTTGTTATAAAAAAACATTTAAGCTATGTTGAAAATTCATTTTTCTTTTTTTTAATTCAGAGTCATCATCATCTGCCTAGCCTTTTCCCAACTATGTTGGGGTCGGCTTCCAGTCTGACCGGACGCAGTTGAATACCAGTATTTTACATGGAGCGACTGCCTACCTGACCTCCACAACCCAGTTAGTACTGGGTAATACGATACTCCTTGGTATGGCTGGTTGTAAGACTTTTTGGGCCACTGACTACCTGTAACGACTGTCAAAGATCTATAGATGACAGCCGAGATCAACGGCTTAACGTGCTTTCCGAGGCACGGAAGAAACCTCGTTAAAACCGGCCATTAATAGTACCTACATCCACATCATGCCAATGATGTTTAAGTCCTATGTAATAAGGGACGAGCCTATTACCATTAATCGGCATCAAAAGGCTTAGTAATTTCAGTGTAAACTACTCGATGCTTGAGTCAGGATGACGGCTGCCGCCTCGTCTTCCCGTTTGTTGTTTGGGATCCAGGGTTTCTTCTTCAATGAAGTACTTTATTGTTCGTATAATAAGACGTTTTAATGCTGAATTATTATTACAATCGTTGTTGGACAAAAAAAGAGAAAGAATATATATATGGCCGCGTGCAGTCTGTGACTTGCGAAAAATCCTCACGCACGAAGTTGGTAGGAGACGCTCCGTCCTGATTGGCCTACACGCTCGGCGCTGGTTGGCTGACATCCCTTGCAAACAGGTCATCAGCGGCAGCTTCAGATCGTCAACAAGTCTCCTCAGGCCGGCGATAGATGGTGCAGGCGGTAACATAGGCCCGGCCTTGGAAGTAGCAGGTTCCAACAGGATCAGCAGGACGGCACATCAGATACAGACAGCGGCGCTGGTAGTGGGCAAATTTTCGAAAAGGCTCTGCGAGTGACACCTGAAGCCGTGAGTAGGTCAGCCACTCTTGAAATTCCGTCAGCACCTGGATGGATTCTTATAATCCTTCCTAGTTTCCATCTGAATGGAGGCAGGTTGTCATCTTTGATTAGTGCAAGTTGATTTACAGCAATGGAACTGTGGTTGGTCTTCCATTTAGTCCGCGTCTGCAGCTCCGACACATATTCGGTGGCCCATCGCTTCCAGAAGCTTTGCCTCATCTGCTCGATCACGTCGTAGCGCTGCAGGCGATGTGTCGGTGTAGCAGTCAAGTCTTGGCAGGCTGGAGCGGTCAGTGGCCGGCCGATGAGGAAATGGGCAGGGGTAAGAGGTTGTAGGTCGTTAGGATCTGTGGACAGAGCTGTTAAAGGACGGGAATTCAGAATGGCTTCAGTTTGTGCCAATACTGTACTGAATTCCTCGTAAGTGAGATTTGTGCCCCCCACTACTCGTCGCAGGTGGTGCTTACACGATTTCACCCCTGCTTCCCACAAACCACCAAAATGAGGAGCATACGGAGGAATGAAGCTGAATTTAATATTGTTATTTGAAGCGAAGTCACTAACATCGTTACTATTATTTTCAATGAAAGAAACAAATTCTTTTTCAGCCCCTACGAAATTCCTACCATTGTCTGACATTATCTCAGCTGGCTTACCCCTACGTGATATAAAACGTTTTAGTGCGAGTATGTAATCCTTGGTTGAAAGACTTGTAACTAATTCAAGATGAATAGCACGCGTACATAAACAAACAAACAAACATATGTATCCTTTAGTGAGATTAGCCCCCCTCCCCCTGCGGCTTAAAACCATCACTGGCCCCGCGTAGTCAACGCCGCAGCGCATAAAAGGGAAACCTGGTTCCAGGCGTGCAGCCGGCAAGTTACCCATGAGAGGCTGTGTGGTCCTCCCTTTGATGCGTGTGCACGTGATGCAGTCGTGTACCGTTTTCCTCGCTAGATTTCGCCCTCCGAGTGGCCACCAAGCCTCACGCACACAAGCCAGCAGGAGCTGAGGTCCACCGTGCAACAATTGTTTGTGTTCATGTGAAAACAACAACACTGTGAATCTATGCTTACTACACAATAGTACTGGATGTTTTTTATTATTATCGAAATGTGACGAGTTACTTAACCTTCCGCCAACGCGTATTAATTTAGATTCATCAAGAAAAACATTTAAACCTATAATTCTTTTAGATTTGACCACCGAACGCTTAGTTAAATCGTTATATTCGTTGTAGAATGATTGCCTTTGAGCGAGCCGTGCAAGCGTTGCAACTGAGGCGTCTAACTCATCAACAGATAACAAACCGGTTCTGCGATGGTTTTTACTCGCACGCGTGTTATCTGTAAAACGTAGTACATAGGCTGTCGCTCGCCGTAACCGATTAAATGAGGAAAATCTGTTAAAATTTATTATACTATCATTTTCATTTGAATTACTACACACCATACTAACATGTTGTGTCTTTAATTCGGGCAATTGATCATTATCTATGGAAATATCGCATGAATAATCGAATTTATGGTGTTGTAAAAAGGCCGGCCCGTACCACCACATATTGTTGGTTTGAAGCTCGTTCAGAGGAAGACCTCTCGACACAATATCAGCCGGGTTATCTTTACCATTAACATGCAACCAAATTGCATCACCTGTCAGCTCGTTTATTTGTGACACACGATTCTGAACAAACGTTTTTAAACTATGAGGTGACATTCTAATCCAGCCCATTACTATGGTGGAATCTGTCCAGAAAACTACTTTAGTGAACGTCAGTCTTAATGAACTTATAATTATTTTATATAACCGTGCGCCTAGTAAAGCACCACATAACTCAAGTCGCGGAATGGTGCATACAGTTTTGACTGGCGCGACCTTGCTCTTAGCACATAACAACTTCGTTACTATAGACGAGTCGTCTGTGTAAGTACGTACGTAAGCGCAGGCACCATATGCGTCCTGTGACGCGTCAGTAAAAATGTGTAACTCACAATTATGTGCACTGTATTCACTCATGACGCAACGAGGGACACGAATATTGCCTAGTGTAGATAAGTCGTGAAGGAATCGATTCCACAAGCATTCGATATCGTGAGGAATCGAATCATCCCAATCGATTTTACATAGCCATAATTTTTGAAGCAATATTTTTGCTGTAATGACTGTAGGCGACAAAAAACCTAATGGGTCATATATTTGTGAAATAACCGACATCACATTTCGCTTAGTAACTTTATTAGATTTAGTTTCTAAGTTGGTGGTGAAATAAAGTTCGTCTTTATCGACTTGCCAACCTAGTCCGAGAGTTTTACTTTGGCAATGTTCCCCGATAGCTAATTCTTTTGATGCTTCTATATTTACGTCATGACTAAATGTCCACTTCCGCAAAGGAAAGCAGGCCGATTTTAGAATCTCCGAAGTTTTTTCGCATGTTTTCAACAAAACTTGGGGATCGTTATCACCAGTAATTAAATCATCGACAAAGAAATCTTCGTTTATGACCTTAGCAATGACCTTATCTTCCGTTTCCAGTGCGAGTTGACGTAAACAACGCATACTTAGGTATGGGGCCGACGCGGTTCCGTATGTAACAGTGTTGAGTCGGTATACACTTAATTCATCGGATGCATTTTCCCGCCATAATATTAACTGAAGGTTGCGTTGATCGTGATGTATCAGTACTTGCCGGTACATTGTCTCCACGTCAGCGCAGGCGACATACTTATATTGCCGAAAACGAAGTAAAATAGAAAGAATGTCGTTTTGAAGAGGAGGTCCTATCATCTGTATATCGTTAAATGATTTATTAGAAGTAGTTGTGGCACTAGCATCAAACACTACACGCAGTTTTGTAGTCGTGCTGTGTTCGCGGAATACTCCGTGATGCGGGAGAAAGTAGTGTGGCCATGCATATTCGTTTATTTGGGACATGTGCCCTAGTTCTATATATTCCCGTATGAAGTCACTATACAACCTTTTATAAGAAGGAGACCGATCTAACTTGCGTTCTAATGATAAAAAACGAGATTTTGCGTTTTCGTACGAATCGCCGAGTGCGTCAGCTGATTCTTTCAAAGGAATTCTCACAGAGAACCTCCCACTACTATCTCGTGTAGTAGTGCTAACAAAGGATTCTTCACACTTACGATCTTCTTCGGTAAGGATAGGACCCGCAGTGACAATTTCCTCTAGTTCCCAAAATTTACGTAATTGTGTATCTATATTTGACTGCTGTATAAAATGACACTGAATATTATTAACATTCGGTTTATTATGAATGGGTCCTGAAATTAACCACCCTACTTTCGAATTCTGGAGGTATGGACCATTGGGTAATCGAATTCGATCCACATCTAATAGATCCCAAAATACGTCCGCACCAATCAGCAAATCGATCTCTGACGGTATGTTGAACGTAGGATCCGCAAGACGTACGTTGTCCGGGATGTGGATTGTGTCATAGACAACATGAGTTGCCGGCAAACTCGTAGTAATGCACGGCAAAACAAAACATCTGAGAGAAAGATTAAAGTTACTCGTTTTAGATCGCATGTTGATATCGCATAGTTTTGTCGATTGTGAGACCGACTGTCCCACGCCCGATATTTGTATAGTGGACTGTATTATCGACACGTTTAAACGTTTACAAAGCTTTTCTGAAATAAAGCAATTCTGGCTACCACTGTCTATCAGCGCTCGAGCTGTATGATATTTACTATTACAATCCATGACTTCGACTAGTGCGGTGGATAATAATACCTGTGGTAACGGTACGGAAGGCGCATTATCGATTAACAGATTATTCGCACATGATACGACAGAGACCGGTTTCTTATCAGCACTCGCCGCGGACGATGCCGGTATGGTTGCCATATTGTTATTTTCGTTATGCAGTAAAGTATTGTGTTTTTCGTTGCACTGCTTGCACGAACCGAATGTGCATTCGGTAATTAGGTGACCCGTGCGTAAACAATTACGACACAGGTCCTTGGCACTATCAATAAATTTGATTCTATCCGGAACTGCCAAGTTTAGAAATTTAAAACAAATAAATAACGGGTGATTTTGCCCGCACATCAAACAAGGCTGTTTTGATGTTTCAGATGTCCCGGTATTTTTACGCGTCGACACATAGCTATGTGATTGGTGTACCGCAGCACTGGTGTGCCTTTTATTATCAGACTTATTGTTAGGTTTGTTATCCTGAGTACTTCGAGTATGGTTTCTAGAAAGCATATCTAACATATCGGCACGATTACGTAAAAAACATAACAAATCATCTAATTTTGGTTTGGTTTTATGAACACCAGTAAAAATCGAGCCTAAGTAGTTCTCCCACTCACGCTCTGTAGAAGAATCTAGCTTCGACACTATAACGTGAATGACTAAAGTATCCCACGTGTCGGTGGGCTCGTCAAGAGATTTCAGCGCTCGTAGGTTACGTAACACTACATCGATTAATTCTCTGATTAACGAAGGGGATTCTTTGTTAATAGATTGTGCAGCAAACAAAGATTTCACATGGTTGCGGATTAACAGACGATTATTGTGATACCTGTTCTCCAACAACTCCCATGCGTGGGTATAATTGGCGGCAGTAAACTCTAATGCACTTATAACCTGGAGTGCTGAACCACTGAGTGACGACTTCAAGTAGTGGAATTTCTGGATTGCGTCTAAATCACTTCTTTCATGAATCATAGTTAAATAGGTATTTTTATACTCGAGCCAGTGATCATATGAACCGTCGAAAGAGGGGAGTGTAATCTGCGGTAATTTAATAGCACTAAAATTACTATAATGTGCACTTGAACATTTAACGCTATCACTCGCATCTCTTATTTTAACAACATCGGTTAAGCATTTTGCGATGTACATGATACTAAAATATTGATCCTCAAAAGATGCCCTATATTCTAGTTGTGTATCTAATTCACTGTCATCTAATATTTGTTCGATTTTGTCTTGAATCTTGGTAAACGCGATTAGAACACTGGACACCGACTCCATGCGTAAAAGAAGTTCTGCCTGCTGTAGTTCAGACATCTTAACGTTTTCGTATTTGGCAACATATTTATCAAATAAAGTTAGTCGACCTTTTAATGTACCCCTTTGCCTTTTAAGATCCCCTATACTCGACATCTGACCAGCTTCACTGTACTCGCCGTCACTCATCCTAGCGGCTTATGAAAGACAAAGGTTACTCACGGTTAAACACCAACTGCTAACAAGGTGCAGGTAGGCGACACGTGGTGCGAACTTTGCGCGATGTACTTAAACTGGAATTTCAGAATAAAAACACAGTATTAGACAATTGCCGAAAGGGAATGGAAGCACAGGAACTACCGACCTGACCGTTTCTTGCTGATCCTCGATGCGTTGCGAAGATCCGACTCTGAAGGACCATGTAAACTACTCGATACTTGAGTCAGGATGACGGCTGCCGCCTCGTCTTCCCGTTTGTTGTTTGGGATCCAGGGTTTCTTCTTCAATGAAGTACTTTATTGTTCGTATAATAAGACGTTTTAATGCTGAATTATTATTACAATCGTTGTTGGACAAAAAAAGAGAAAGAATATATATATGGCCGCGTGCAGTCTGTGACTTGCGAAAAATCCTCACGCACGAAGTTGGTAGGAGACGCTCCGTCCTGATTGGCCTACACGCTCGGCGCTGGTTGGCTAACATCCCTTGCAAACAGGTCATCAGCGGCAGCTTCAGATCGTCAACAAGTCTCCTCAGGCCGGCGATAGATGGTGCAGGCGGTAACATTCAGAGTATAAAGAACTAAGATTTAATTGTGTTTTTAATTAATAAAATCAGTAAATGTGTTATAATTTGTACTTATAGTTATACTTATATAATGTATATGTATATATATGTTATACTTATACTTAGTATAATGTACTTATAGTTTGAATTTTGAATTTGGACAATGTTTTCCTCAAAGTTGGTTGAAAAGGTGTTGCTGTCGGGATGTGACTGGGAGGCATGAGTGTACGACTAAACGCCGACAGACACTACGCCGACAGACTGAACACCTACAAGACTTTACTTCGACGGGACCTTTCGCCGACACTTTGCCGACAGGACAGTTTGCCAACAGGACAGTTTGCCGACAGGACACTTTGCCGAAAGGACTCTTCGCCGACAGGGTTTATCATCGACGCTCCTTATCTCCGAAAATAAGATAACTTTTTTTTTTTTTTTTTTTATCGATGGGTTATCATCAAATGACCCCTCCCGCTCTGGGCTGAGCAGGAGGGAGTGTCAGACTTGTACTGACTAAAACCCATCCATGTTCCTTCCTTTGCCCTTTGTGTTCCAGGGCCGCGGTATCTCTTTCGAACAGTCCCGCAACCCTGGCAGGCGTCGGCCCTTACGGACCCCTTCCTGTTTGCTGACTCTCTTTGAGGCGCGCGTGGAACACGAACGCGCCGTCGACACGGCCTGTCGTCATAAGACGGACGGACGGCGAGCTAGCCCATAGCTCACCGTCCACAGGCCCGCGAAATAAGATACCTTTGGAAATCGATTATGCTTTTGTTGTAATTACACTATGAGGTTTGTGGACCTTGCCATAGTGTATCTTAAGCCCCGTTCGCCTTTAAGAAATGAGCCTGGGAACAGTGAGGGCATCTTATCAGTTGTACATCCAGTGATGTGACAGGTTGGACTAATTATTCCGGCGTTGCTACAGCTGACACTGAACATAAAATATAAACTTATTACAATATATTATTTATTTATATTATATTTTAAGTATTACAACCAATATTACAACTATCACACATATACAAACAAACAAACTATAAAATACACTCAAAGATAAAACATATTTACAAATAAACAAAACTGACAGTTTCGGTTGCCTAGCGATGGTGAGCAGCGCAGTCGCGCAGGTTGCACTGGCGACCTGGGGCGACGGCGACGCGGCGACGCGCCGATCACGCTATCATTTTAGCGCAGGCCTGGCAACCTGAGAACAGCGTCACGTTGCAACCAAATTTTCAGTTTTTTTTTTGTCACAAACTACTTGTAAGCGCACAGTAATCTCCCAACTGCTCCACACTGAATATATATTATGCATTTTTAGATTTCACGAGTTTTCACGGCAGAAAAGTTTCGGGATTCGTTTCATGATGTACTCGACTATAATTTTATTTTATTTACATTTTGTTGACATAACGGCCCCGCATGATAAGAACCTCGTGGGAGCCAGAAAGATAAGCAAATCAAGTATTTTAACTTGGCTCGCGAGGTTGTCGAAATGTGGGATGTGGACTCAGCGATCATTTTGCCGATAGTCGTATCAGTCCATGGCTTAATTAATTACTAAGAGCCTCGATCAATACTTGAGGAGGTTCTCGTTAGGCAGCTGGATCAAGGACTTGATTAAAAAAGCGGAACTCCTGGACACGGCTCGTATTGTTAGGAGGTTTCTCTCTCTGGAGCCCTGACCGCCGGCAGCTTGGACCCTGTTCAACTTGTCCCTGTTGGCTACAATTTATATTTTAAAATGTTTTTAGTATTGTTTTTGTTTTAAGGAATATTTAAAAATGTATTAGATTTGTATAGAATAAATAAAGGAAATAATAATCTGTTTATTATCAGGCAACTTAGGCGGTAAGCGGCTCAGCGACACTAAACTCGATGGCTATGAAATTATTATGTAGGTTCTCTGCCGTATCTGACCTGTTTTTGCCGCTGGTTTAAGCAGAACTTGACGCAATGTTACACACGCATGTCGATCAGTGGCGAGCTGCTAGGTAAGAACACGGTTGAAAACCCAATTAGTCAACTACCGATGTTTTGGGTAATGAATTTTATAAATTACTAGCAACCCGCCCTGTTTTCGCACGGGTAGCTGCAGCATTAATCTATTGCATTAGCAATAGACTTCACTTTAGAACTTCTTGTGGATAAGTATTTAAGCTCGTGGTTATCGTTACTTAAGTAAAGCGCGCTTGCCTAGGCTGGTCCGTAGATGGGTGATGGCTGTCTGTAACGACTGTCATAGATAGATCTATGACAGTCGTTACAGACAGTCAGTGTCCTGAAAGTCTGACAACCAGTCTTACCAAAGGATATCGTATTACCCAGTACATACTAACTGGATTGTGGAGGTCAGATAAAATACTGGTATTCAGCTGCGTCCGGTTATACATGAAGCCGACCCCAACATAGTTGGGAAAAGGCCAGGCAGACGATGAATGACTTTTTGTGGATGGATTGGGGCGGTCATGTTACAAAGTTTTAGCAGCAACCAACCAACCAACCAGCAAACGACTTTCAACTGGATTTATAAATAGTTGGTAGCATTTGGGAAACTTCGTCGGGTCTTCTCGTCGCGAGTTCCACAGTTCCTAAAGACTAAGGTCTTCAACTAGTGCGTCCTGCCTGTTATAATTTACGGGGCCAAAACGTGAACACTCACGGTATGGCTGGTCCGTAAATTAAAGCTCGCTCAGCGAGTTTATGGAACGGGCTATGCTTGGAGTGTCTCTGAGGGATCGCATCCGGTAGCGGCGATCGGCGGCGGCGACGTCTCGCGTTCCGCGGCCTTGGTTCAATCCATGGTCCGGAGCGAGACGGAATGGGACGCCGTCAACACCTTTTGTGAAGCAGTCATGCTAGCGAAGGAGGTGGCGGAACGTGAGAGGGAGGGAACCTCACGTCCCAGCCACCGCAGGAGACGCAGCGGGCGTCGGGGGCCACGTGGTGGCCCCCGGCCATCGTAGGCGCGGGCGCCTTGTGGACGGTGAACTATGGGCTAGCTCGCCGTCCGTCCGTCTTATGACGATAGGTCGTGTCGATGGCGCGTTCGTGTTCCACGCGTGCCTCAAAGAGATGTCAGCAAACGGGAAGGGGGTCCGAAAAAAATGCTTGCCAGGGTTGCGGGACTGTTCGAAAGAGATACCGCGGCCCTGGAACACAAAGGCCAAAAGAAGGAACATGAATGGGTTTAAGTCAGGTCAAGTCTGACACTCCCTGCCGCTCCGCCCAGAGTGGGAGGGGTCATTTAATGATTTACCATCCGTAAAAAAAAGGGATCGCATCCGGAACGAGGTGATCCAACAGACAACCAGAGTTGTCGACATAGCTCACATAAATAGCATATTCAGCATGAATTCGGCGTGATGAGAGAACGCTAAAACGATACTATGAAAGTTTCAGAGCCCTTCGAGCAGGGGCCCATTTCCAGTGTTCAAAAATAGCCAAAAACTAAGAAAGAGCTGTCCAGCAACGTTGCTTTTCATCTTATTCCACGGGGCCGGAACCAAAACAAGTTACGGGCCAAATTACACAAAGATAGCCTAATGCAAGTTATTGTTACCCTGTAGTCTAGCAGGGCAATAATATTGTATTGTTTTTTTATGACCTGCTGAATGTGTAGATTTGCAAAGTAGAGGACTCATTTAGAAAAAAGGGGTTTTGTTTCGGGTAGGCTGCTTTAGAATACTTTGCTACGTTCAGCATTTAGTGATTTGATGAGTACTGTTTGATTTTATCAGTGTCAGAGTCTGAAAGACCTCTACGCCCAGCCCACAGTGGAAGAAACCCTTAAGAATTTACGAAAAACCGATCAATCGCAGGACATCTGGCTAGACGCAAAATTGCTGATCCAAAGAACTTTGACCCAATGGTGGTCAAGTTTAGACCAAAGAAAACAGGGGCCGTTAGAAGAGAGCTGAGCACCTCGAGGAGGGACGCAAAGACCCGGGAAGTATGAAGAAACAAAGGAGGGTTCTATACCCAGCACTGATTCCTGGTTCAAATTATGAATCTATCTTAATTTTTTCCACAAAACACGGGTCGTGTTTCCCCCATTTTGGGTATTTAACAAAATAACTTACGATAAGATGTCTTACATACAATAACTTAAACGACTCACCACGAAGCCGTGGGAAACGGTTTTACTGTGTGAAAAATCATGGTTACACTCATACAAACATTATGTATTTACAAATGTGAAACACATTGTATAATAAATGTAAAGGGGGTATTTTATGTAAAAAACGTGTGAAAAAAATTACAACATTGATCTTCAATATTTCGGTAATTTGAAGGTCCCCCAGCTCTGTTCCCAAAACAAAACAATGATTCTAATGACTTGAAAAACAAGTGCCTTTTGGTTTGCTTAAGGGAGCTTTTGCGCCCTTTAAAGCGTTTCCCAACATTTGATGCGCGACTCCTATCATTGCCGGTAATGCATCAGAGCACACCTTAATGTAAACACCGCGCACCATTTTAAAAATACACCAAGAGAAACATAACGAATTTCAAGTGAGCCACTTCCTGGAGCGGAAACAAAACAAAAAAATCAGTAAGCGTTGTGGCACCAAAAGAGGTGTATGGTACAAAAAGTACCACAGCGACATAAAAGTACTACAACGCCATCTTTGACAGAAATGAAGAACTAACATCAAATTCCTAAATAGTGAAAAGCTCGCCAGGTTTTGTAGCAAAATCTCTTGAACGACCTGTCGGTCAGTGTCCCACGTTCGTACGTTCGTTCGCTCTTTCGTTTGTAGACTTAAGAACATAATGAAGTAGCTCAGTAGACACAACCCCCGTCTGGTCGGAGGAGCGTTCTTTGTCTATAGGGGATGAAAGACTTTCCACCCTGTTCTTCATTGTCTTAAAGAAGCATTCCGTTTTGAGCACGAGTTCGAAAAGCATCCATGTGTAGCCCACGGATGTAGTGGTAGTTAGAGAGACTAACTATTGTAAAATACATGAAACTTTTTTTGTTTTGATTTCATCGTGTAAATCTATCCTTATACGTTCTATTATACGAGAGTTCGGATTCTTGTTTTTAAAAAAAAAACTATTTAATTAAACTGGAATAAGAATTTATTACTTTAAAGAAATTGGAGTTAGATTTAGTAAAATGATAGGAAATAGAATGATGTAGGACTTCCGACCCGTACCGAGATTCAGACCGAACTGGCGTGCTAGCCCATGAATATAGCGTCTAAGTTACTAAATGCTGACCAGGCAAGTCTGGAGAGCGGTAAGCCATTCTACTGTCATTGACAAGGTATAACAGCCCCCCCCAAAAGACTGAAATTCGGGGATAAAGGCGAAGTTCAGGAAGTTATACAATTTCTCTTAATCTAGGCAATGGAATTGAAGAGTTTTCAGGTTCATTATTTAAACTATGGTTATTGACATCGTTATCGGTATGGGTCGTCGGTTTTATACAAGAGATATAGAACTTAGATCTATGCTTAGAAATAATCTTATATAACTTAAATGCTATATAACACATTACAATTATTAAAATACACACAGTTAATATAGAATAATGTATCCCATATTTTACTAAGATAGGTTCTTCATTGATAATTTTGTTTAGATCTGAAAACATCTTATCATTTTGTTTATTTGTTGTTAGATCATCCAAATTGATGTTTTGTAGTAAAATAGGGGATATGTTGTTATTTATACTAAAAGTCTTATTATCTAGCTTACAACAAGAATCATTTATAATGCTAAAGTCTAATCTAGGAATAGGAATGTCTACGTTTACCTCATCTTTGGATATGAGTCTCGCACTTTTTGTGTATACTGTACACTGATTTGGGATTCGTAATATACCGGTTCCGGACACTATGATTTCGCGTAATTCGGAGTTATCACAGTCCATTGACACTTTACTTGAACGAGATTGCACGAAAATCCACTGATTGTTAAGTGATTTCCAAATGTCCAATTCACCGACAATCGTTTTGGTTTCGCATTGCGTGGGGATAGCACTAATTGTTGTTGTCAATAACTCGCTTTCACACGTAGGATTGCTGCTTGTCAACAGTATCGTAGGTATCTCACACAGAAAGAACTCAGAGTTTATTATCTTACATTTATCTAGGCTATCTAGATTACAGAAGTTTAGTTTATCCTTAGAAATAGCAATATACGAACTAGAAGGTAATATTAAACTAAAAGTATTTGGGTTATCTGACCCGTGAGGGGTCGGTTATGCTAAATTATGATACAAGTTAAACTCATCATTAGTAACTAAAGGAATTTGTAGAACAAATACAAGTTTGTTTCTATAATAATAACATGCAACTTCAGATATGCTTAGTATTAAGTGGACATTGTCTAGACTTATCGCTACAGGAATTCCAGTGTCTCTAGGTAGGTACCGGTCGTTGTCAACGAGTTCGTTGTAAAGTTGCGACGGACTTATTATGTTGGGATGCAGGATGTTTTGACTGCTCAACATAATCGCATTTGTTATGTCTTCAAGCTGAAACGACAATGCTAGTAGAGAGCTTTCAAGGCTAGCAAGTAAAGATTGGATTTTTGTTTCGGATATTAGAATTTTAGAAGTTTCCGTGATATTATTTAATTGTAGTATGAGTTGACTTAAAGTATTTTTAAGCGAATCTTCATTATCTTTTAATTTATTAATTGTTTGTTTGTAAGATTCCAGAGCGGAAGTAGTAATTAAAATGTTTTCTTTCATTAGTTCCGCGAGCTTTTTCTCATGGTTTTGAATGGATTCAATTGCGGAATCGTATTTTAACGCGTCATCTTCGTCTAGAGTGCCGAAAACGTGTTTAAAGACGGTTCCTATTCCGCCGAACCATGCTGAACGTTTATTACGTTTAGACGTTAAATGTGAGATAGAATCGAACTCGCGTTTAATATCGCTGTATCGAACTGTGAGTGGGGATAGTATGTTTTCCTAGCTATGCCTAAGATATCATTGAGGTTAGTAAGGTGAGGATTGATAAGAGAAATGTTTACATGACTAATAATATTTAACTTTCCTTTGATGACCTTAAGTTTTCCTAGGCTATCGAAGTATATGCCGGAACTAGAAGGAAATGGCTTGATAAAGTCTTGATGCGCATTGACTGAGGCGCTGAAATAGAATGAATAGAATCAGTAAGACTACGCTAAAGACTTATTATAATTACTAGCTAATACCTACATACTAATAATTATATATCTAGAATCTTAATCGATTTGTAACAGTAATGCAGTGTCTGCAGTTACCGCGGGTTTCATTTGATCGAAATGGTGAGCCACATGACGCCTGTTGATAAGGAGTGTAGCCGTGTTATTATCGTGAACTTTAATGATTCTGTATGGTCCTTTCCAAATAGGTGATAGTGCCTTTTTGAGCCTCAGGTGGGCTTTAAGATAGACGTAATCACCAACCTTGTACTGTGGTGGTGATTTAGTGTGAGAATCGTAATAAGATTTAGAAGATTCCTTTGATTTTAGTATATTTCCGAGAGCTTTTTCTCTGGTGTATTTAAATTTATGTTGTAACATTTTAATATAGTCTGAATATGTTGTACTAGGTTCATGTTCATAAATGGAATTAGGAATAAAGGGTTTGTGACCGAATATTAACTCGTAAGGAGTAAATTTTGTAGTTGAGTGTTCTGTTGTGTTATATGTTAACATTGCGGTATACACATAAGTAGGCCAATTATTTTGATTTTCATTTACGAAGGATTTTAAATATTCCTTGAGAGTTGAATGACTGCGTTCTAAAGCTTCTTGTGTTTGCGGGTGATAGGGTGATGACCATAATTGTTTGATTTTAAGGAATTGGCAAGTAGTTTTAAAAAGGTCGGACGTAAAGTTGGTTCCTTGATCAGTCAGAATAGATTTAGGAATTCCAAATAGGGATATGAAGTGGATAAGACAATCGCTAGATTCTTCGGCGGTTGTACTACGTATAGGATAAGCGATAGAATATTTAGTTAGGTCATCTTGTAAAGTAAGAATATACTTTAGTTTTGCTGAGCCAGACTCGGGTAAGGGTCCTACTATGTCTAGTGCCACTCTCTGAAACGGAGCTGTGGATGTAGTAGTGATCTCCATTGGAGCTTTATTTAATTTTCTCAGTGCTTTATTTTCCTGACATAATTTACATTTCTTGACATAATCTTCTATATCACTTCGCATACCCTTCCAATAGAATTGTTCCCGGATTCTGTTTTACATTCGTGTCGACCCTAAGTGCCCGGCTGTAGGAATATCATGATTTTCACGCATGATTTTAGGTCTTTCGCTCAGAGTAGGGTATATTGTTTTATTTAGGTAAACATGGATTTGGATCTTTGTATTGTTAAAAATGTGAGTTAGGATGTTATATATTTTTGTGTAGGAATGGTGATCAAATGGGCTTTTGAAATCGGAGATAGCAATGTCTGTTGTTTGTTCAGATTTTAGGATTTCGTTTCTTACTTGTTTCAGAGTATCATAGATAGCAGGATAAGATGATTCGTCAAAGTGGTGAACTTTTGTAAAGATGAAGTAAACAATCTTGTTGTCATATTCAGTTTTTAGAAAATGATATAATTCTTTTTCAGAGTTAAGTATTTCGTCTTGGTTGCTGGAATTTAGGAGAATTTCGGAGATGTAGGGATTCGACTCGTCTAAATCTATAGATGTAGGAATAAGTATTATTTTGCAGGTTGTCTTTAGGAGATTTTCGTTGTGTTCTTTTAGAATTGCGTTGCAGATGTTTTCTTTATTTGGAATTGATTTTAGAAATTGAGAATAACTGTCATTGTTTAAGTTTGATTGTTCGTTTGGCGAAGGAATTTAGTAGTGAGTCAAAGTCAAGGTTGAGGTCGGCACTATCAGGGCTAATGTCAAGATAAGGTAAGTTTGGCCCTAGGTCTATGAGTTCTGGAGATAGCGTTGGTTCAACTTGTGGTGTAGGATTTTGTAATATATTAGAGTCGTTGTTTATTTCTTGATTTAGTAGGCCGTTATTCTCGAAAGAGAACGGAATGGGAGATGGTAGAATTATAAGAGGGTCTTGTAGGTCATCGAGATCATCGAGGTCATCGAGTTCAGTGTCAACATCTAGTAGTAGAGGGTCAGAGGTTGATGGTGGTTTACCATGAATAGGGTTAACTGGAAATCAAGACAATGCGTCAGCGTTAGTATTAATTTTCCCTTTCTTGTAAATAATATCATAGTCAAATTCCTCTAATTTGAGTCGCCAGCGTACTAACCTAGAACCGGGATCCTTACAGTTAAAAAGCCATTGCAGGGGTTTGTGATCTGTGACTATGGTGAATCGATTTCCGTAAAGATAGGGGCGAAAGGCTTTAGTTCCAAAGATAATGGCTAAGCATTCATTTTCAGTAACGCTATAGTTACACTCAGCCTTATTGAGTGTCCGAGACGCGTAAGCAATTGGGCGGTCTTTTCCTATCGGACCTTGCGATAATATAGCAGAAACAGCGAAATTGGAAGCGTCACAGGTAAGAATAAAGGGTTTAGTAAAATCAGGATATACTAGTACTGGTGACGTCACTAATTTATTTTTTAAATTTTCGAAAGCAAGTTGCTGTTCATTGTTCCAATTAAATGGTGTATCCTTTTTCAAAAGGGATGTTAATGGTTTTGCGAGTTTAGAAAAGTCGGGTATGAAACGTCTGTAGTAAGATACGAGTCCAAGAAAAGATTTCACGTCTTTTGGGCATTTAGGTATTGGGAAATCAGTGATACATTTGACCTTCTTGGGGTTTGGTTGTACGCCGTCTTTGTTAATGAGGTGACCAAGATAAGCGACTTCTTTGCATAAAAACTCGCATTTATCTGGTTGAAGCTTTAGCTTATAGTCCCTGAGCCTGTTGAAAACAGCGGATAGATTTTGAATGTGACTTGATAAGTCAGGGGAGTATACAACAATGTCATCTAAATAAACAAAGCAGCGTGAGCCTTGAAGTCCACATAAACATGTGTTCATTAGTTTTTGGAATGTTGAAGGGGCATTTTTTAGCCCAAATGGCATTCTTGTAAATTGAAAATGACCTTGAAGTATAGAAAAGGCAGTTTTAGGAGCGTCTTGTTTGGATATTGGAATTTGATGAAACCCTGAAGCCAAATCAAGAGTTGTGAAATATTGGCTTTTCCCTAATTGATCTAGAATTTCTGTTATTTGTGGTATAGGGTATGTTTCTCCAATAGTAACGTCATTGAGTTTTCTATAGTCAATAACGACTCTCCATTTTCGTTGACCCGAAGCGTCCAGCTTTTTGGGCACAACCCAAATGGGTGATGACCATGGTGAATTCGAAGGTGTTATTATGTTTTGCTCTAACATTTTATTGATTTGATTTTCGACTTCCTTTTTATGGCATTCAGGAAATCTGTAAGATTTCGTTTGGATAGGGATATCTGTATTTGTTCTGATATTATGTTCGGCTATTGTAGTATAAGTCAGTTGATCATCTGGAAGATGAAAGATATCGGAATAGTCTGTACAGACTTGTAATAGGATATTAGATTCTTCTTCGTTTAGGTGAGAAATCCTAAGATGCTCGAGAACTTTGTTAGTTCTGATAGAGGCATTAGAAAGAGGCAATGATTCGTGACGACTCAAACAAGGTTGAGTGTCTAGAGGTTCTAGTGTAAGATTAAGGTTAGATTGGAGCACAACGTTTTCTTCAGAGATATTGACAACTGTAATATTAATACGGTTATTTTCTTTCACGTTAACGATGCAATTGGCGACTAATAATGAATCAGAGATGTGTTGGTCTATTAACATACCTTCTCCTATACTTGGATTACTTACTGTGCATTCAATTACAGTTTCCGTGCGAGGTGGAATGTTATATAAAGGTTCAGCGAATTTTAACTTTACGTAGTCTTCATCTATTTGTAAAATTTCCTGGCAATAGTCGATTTGACAACCAAGGTTTTTCAAGAGGTCGTTACCTATGATCCCGTCGAAACTTAGGCTAATATTTTCGACAACGTGGAATTCATGGGCATAAGGTTTGTCATTCTTTTTGAATATTTGCATTTTGAAGCTGCCTAGAGTTGAAGTTGTTTCATTTCCAGGATCAATTCCTTTGAGGGTTATTATATCGTTACTTAACTCTGGGACTTTGGACATAGAATCTAATTTTAGCAGGCTTATGCAGGAACCTGTGTTAATTAGGAAGGATAAGAGCCTATCCGCGACGGAGGTATGGATTAGTACGTGAGGTAAGTATCTTTTTTCTGTATTATTATTTATTTTATAAATTTTCGTATTTGTGTTTTGTTTCAGGTTTGGAGAGTTTTTTGAAGATGAAGTGTATGGATTTGCAACGAAAATAGAATCGGTGGATTTTGTTTTTGGTTTCATAGACACAGTGGACTTAGTAAGTGATTCAGAGGTTCTAGTACGTGATTCAGTGGATTTAGTAGTTGGTTTCTTAGGAACAGTGGATTTAGTAAGTGATTCAGAGAGTTTAGAACGTGATTCAGCGGATTTAGTAGTTGGTTTCATAGAAACAGCGAATTTAGTACGTGATTCAGGGGATACAGTGAGATTAGAGGCATCGTCTTTGATATAGTAGGACGAATTTCCCGTGCGACACCGGGCGGGAAATTTTACTCGTTTAAATCGTTTTGATCGACTTCGTCGGTCCCTTCTTCCTTGTCCTGATTTACATTAAAAACCTTGCGAGTTGGCTTATAAATTGGAGTTTGTGTAGGGTTAGGTTGACGACCATCTGAAGTCGAAGCAGAAGATTGGTTCCTACTATTGTTGTATTGTCTTTTACGGCAATTTTCAATAGTGTGACCTATGTTTTTGCAGTAGCGGCATACCATGTCGTTGGTATTTACTACTTTTGATTGATCGGATTGGTGATGTCGCGGAGTTGGAGAACGTGACGATTGATATTCGCGACGGGAGTTAGTATATTTGAATTTATCATTATTAGAGTAAGTATTTGATGTTGATCTTTTATAGATACTGGAGATGATTTTTTCTTCCTCGACTGCGAAACTTATAGCTGAATTTAACGAATCTGGATTGCGGCATCTAACGACTTGTGATACCCGTGGCAAGAGACCTATTATAAAAGTATGAAGTGCAAGATCTTGCATCGCGGCTACTCGTCCTGCTAATTCCATTTTCTTTTTAGTGGGAATGGAAATGTTTATTTCCGTAAGGAATTTCGCTAAGCATGTTTCTATTTTTAAAGCGAATTGGTTAACTGTTTCAGCAGAGTTCTGCTTACAGTCCTGGAGTTCAGTGAGTAGATGAGCGTAATGCTTCCTTTCCCCAAACTGTTGTTTTAAGAACTCGATAAATTGTTCAAAGGTTTCGAACTCTTTGACACTGCATGTAGTTTCAGCTTTATCTGTTAGTTGACTTAGTATGAATTTGAATAAAATAGGTTTTTGGGTTTTTGTAGCTGTATTAAAGGCGCTCTGGCAATTAGCGATGAAGGGATTTAGTTTTTCCCTAGAGCCATCGAATGGCTTGATGAATTTAAATAAAATTCCTAGTTCTATTTTTTCTTCAAATTCTATCTTTGGACTCTTAGAGCCACTGGAACTTTCCTCCTTTGCATCAAGATATTGTTTGGAAGTCATGATTCAAGATTACAAAATGAAATAGAAGCTAATTAATTATAAGAAATCTTTTGCACCTTAAGCTACTTTGAGCAAGAGACTCGGTGATATAGACGCGTAATCGAAACGCGTAGTCTAAACAAATTATACAGTAGCCGTACAGTAAGGTTTAAAGTTACAATGTATTATGAACAATGTACAATATGAATAATACATAGAAGTGAAATGTGTACATAGAAATAGTGACTCTGAGTTAATTCTGGTATTCGTCCTAGGATATAGCAGTATTTGAAGTATTTTCTAGATCACTCACAGGAACGCCGTCATTATGAGGATATTCAGGACCATCGTGACCGCTTCTCCAGCGGTAAACAGCAGAAGAGCAGAGCAGAGCAGTTGTGGTAGACCTCTGTCCCAACAGAGGGTGAAATCCGGTCTCGGTTGCAGGTTGCAACACACAAGACAGGGTGTCGATCAGGCACTTTGATTTATTGCGCAGATTGCACTCAAACGACACAGATTTGATTAAGTAAGGCACTTGATTTTTAGTGTTTTAACACTTGGTTTCACTGACACTTTCAGGTAAAGTATTTTTCAGAGACGTATTCGGGTAGGGGATTTTCGTATCCCACCGCTGCCACCAAATATTATACGAGAGTTCGGATTCTTGTTTTTAAAAAAAACTATTTAATTAAACTGGAATAAGAATTTATTACTTTAAAGAAATTGGAGTTAGATTTAGTAAAATGATAGGAAATAGAATGATGTAGGACTTCCGACCCGTACCGAGATTCAGACCGAACTGGCGTGCTAGCCCATGAATATAGCGTCTAAGTTACTAAATGCTGACCAGGCAAGTCTGGAGAGCGGTAAGCCATTCTACTGTCATTGACAAGGTATAACAGTTCGTAATAATTTTACCATTATTTTTACATTATGACTTTTTAGTCGTCTTACCAACGGCAGCCCACGTCATGTATCCAATGACTATGTACTAAACATTCATCAAAAAACCGGCCAAGTGCGAGTTGAACTCGCGTGGAGAGGGTTCCGTACAATTTGAGATCGTCAAAACGAGCCCTTTTATTTGATATTATGTCACAGTTCGGTTGCAAAACTTCTTTTTCGACCGTCTAGCTTTTTACCGTTTTATTATACCTTGCATCAACATTTTTTCAACTTGAGAATCAACTTCTTTCTTATGGCATTATGGAACGGAACGTGAAGCGACGCCATCTGTCAGCCGTCAGCGTTAGTCATGGGGCACCCCGACCCGGACAGGTTAGGTTAGGTCTATCCGCTCGCTTTCCTCGCACACTCAACCCCGCCATCCCCTTCCTGTTTTTTTTTTTAAACCATTCAGAAGTAGGAGCCCTGGCCCGGGCTGCGCCATGTTGAGCGGCATTGGATGCAAGAGCGAGCGAAGTGAGCTCTCGACTTAAGGCACCCCGACTCGGACAGGTTAGTTTAGAAGTGGTTATTTTTTTACAAACCGACTGCGCCATGTTGTACGGTTATAAAATCGTTTGAGGTTAAGTTACTATAATTGGTTTTTCTCAAGAACGGTGCGTCGCCTTTAAATGGGAGTGGTGCCAGGGTGGCACCTCCCCTTACCTCCTCCTGCCAAACGATATTAAATTATTTTCGTTCTAATTAAATTATTTTCATTCTATTTTCTTGGCAGCCCTGAAGCTGGCTGTTTGGCTGCGAAATGGATCTTTGAGGAACAAAATTGTGTACTGCGCAGCTTATCGGCTAACTTAAGGACCGCCAAAATACGTCGGTCATACTGTAGTTTCGACGTTTGTACATACCTATATAGTATGAAGGGTGTAACATGCAAGACCCTTAACGAAGCCGAAAGGCATTTGTTCTTCCCATCATAACGATATTTTTTTTTGTTCAACACCATACCTGGGAAACTTCTACTTACGGAAATATTGGTGGTCAAAGTTCCAACTTTTTCACATTTTTTTTTATAAATACCTTTTTTCAATTAAGGAAAATGACTCCTTCCGCTCTGGGCGGAGCAGGAGGGAGTGTCAGACTTTTACTGACTAAAACACACCCATGTTCTTTCATCGCCCTTTGTGTTCCGGGGCCACAGTATCTCTTTCGAACAATCCCGCAGCATTGAGTTCCACCTTAAAACGAGATTTTGCACCCCAAAAAAAAGTCGTTTCCCAGCAATAATTTTTGCGTAAAATTACCTAAGTTAGTTAATTAGTTAGTTAGTTAGTTAGTTAGTTATAATGCTTGGTGGACGGCATCGTGAAGGGTCCATTTACACCCTGTATATGAAGTGACTGGTAATTAGTGACCGATACTTCACGTGAATGTACTCATGATAACAAACAACTCTCCCAAAGAAACATTTTTTATACTCATTCACCATCACAGGAGTTTGTGTATGGGTGTAAATAGGGAAAACAGCCAGTTCTAATAATTAGAATTGTAATCAGCAATCTTACAAAAATCACCAACAATATAGGTCGGAGCACGTTGCGTTAACGGTTAAAGGGTGTCCTATCGCGGACCCGGCTTGTGAAGAAGTGAAAGAGTGTACTTAGTATAAGATAAAATATGGCGACCAAAGCGCTAGTGTTGTAACGAAAGTTACTAAATTAGTGTTGGGATTCCAACATGCTCCGGCCTTAGGAGAGGAAACAAAAACAAAATTAAAATTTACTAGTTCTAGCTACCTTAAGCTAGTAGAGATATTAATAACCGTTATCATTTATAGGTAACAAAATCAAATAGTTCTAGCTACCTTATGCTAGTAAAGTAGAAATAACATTACAAAGTAGAAATAACATTATCATCTATGGGTAAGATACAGATTTTTGTAACAGATCTCACATGGGTATTTCCCTTAGAATTTGTGACTTCTACTGCTCTTACATGACCATCGTGGCCTGGAAATGTTTTAGTAACTCTAGCCATAGGCTATGACATTATGGGTACATTATCTTCCTTTAATATCACAATTGTTCCTACCTTAATGTTAGGCAGGATATCTAACCACTTAGGTCTATTTTGTAGTGTATTAAGATACTGTTTATACCATACTTTCCAGAATGATTGTTTAATTTGATTACATAATTGCCAAAACTTGAGTCTATTTTGAGGAACAGTAGTTACATCAGTTTCAGGATACATTGTTAGTGAATTTCCTATTAAAAAGTGACCTGGTGTTAAATAACTAAAATCATTTGCATCAGATGACATAGGAATCGGAGGTCTGGAGTTCAATATGCATTCTATCTCTATTAATACAGTGTTTATTTGTTCATAGGTTAACAATTGTTTTTGTAATACTCTTCTTAGAAAATACTTAGTCATTTTCACAGCAGACTCCCAAAGCCCACCAAAGGTTGAGGAATATGCTGGTATAAAATGAAAGTTAATGCCTCTCTGGGCTGCAAATTGACATACTTGTTTTTGATGATTCTGTGAAGAATGTAATTGATAAAGCTCAGCTAATTGGTTTCTTGCGCCTTTGAAAGTGCTAGCATTATCAGAGTAGATTTCTTTGGACAATCCTCTTCTGGAAATAAATCTCTTAAGGCAAGCGAGGTATGCATCTGAAGTAAGATCTGATGTGAGTTCGAGGTGAACTGCCTTTGTAGCGAAACACACAAATACACAAATGTAGCCTTTTCCTACCACGGAGCGTCTCACGCGCGAGAGTTTAATATCAATAGGCCTTGCAAAATCTACACCGACTTTCTCAAAAGGGCTACTCATAGCAGTCACTCTGTCAGCTGGCAAGGAACCCATTAGCTGTTTAGAGGCCTTAGCCTTCTATCTGAAACATATGACACATTTATGAATTAATTTTTTGACATACATTAACCCATTAGTTATCCAATATTTTTGATTTAAATTACACAGTAATAATTTTGGACCTGCATGTAAAAGCTTTTCATGTTCAGATCTTATAATACAATTAGTAACATGCGATTCTTTTGGTAGAATTACCTGATGTTTATGAGCATATGGAATGTCAGAATGATGTAGCCTGCCACCTACACGTAGGATACCTAAACTATCTATAAAATGACATAAGCTTTGTAAAGGACCTTTTACACTTTTATTATTTTCTAAACATTAATTAATTTCGTCTTTATAATATATTTCTTGTTCATTCTTAATAAGCAACATCAAAGCATTATTCAATTCAGAACTTGAGAGATATTTGTCAGCTATTTTGCCACCATTTATGTTAGTAATAAACCGTATTACATAAGCCAATGTACGTACCATTTTGTGAATACTAGAATATTTGCGCATTTGATCGAGAACAGTACCTGAGCTAGTACCTGAGGACACTTGGCTGGCGATGAATGCTGACCCGGTTTTTGCTTCAGGTAAGTTCGCAGGTAAGTCTATTTTAACATCAAATTTATATTCACTGTCATGCAAGAATTCAGGGCCATCCCACCACAGGCAGCAGGCATGAAGCTCACTTGGCGCAACACCCCTACTGATATAGCCTGCAGGGTTATTTTCAGTGTTGACATATAGCCATTGACAGTTAGGCATATTTTTAGTGATTGCCCTTGCCCTATTTGCAACATAAGCGTTAAGTTTCAAGGGTTCTGTGTGCAACCATGCAAGAACAATTTGTGAATCAGTAAACAAGTAAATAGTGTTTATGTTATACTTTACTTTTAATGTGCAATAAACCTTTGCCATAAGCATCGAGAGAAGCGGGTTTATGCGCGATTTTGAACACAGCAAATACATTTTAACTTTACCATCGTGATTCGTAACTCGCAGGTATACGCAGCATCCATATGCCGTAGTAATGGATGCATCTGAGAATCCTATTAGTTCAAGTTTGCTTAATTCAGTTATATGTATATTTCTATTAATAAAAATTGGCTTCATTTCAGCTAGACTGGAAGAGAATTCAAGCCACGCTTTCCTAATATCATCATCAGGCATGGAATCCCATTCAGTCTTGGAAGACCATAGCCTTTGCATTATGGCTTTTGCTTGTACAATAATGGGACTGACAAAGCCCATGGGATCAAACATTTTCCCAATATAGGAGAGGATATCTCTCTTGGTAAATTTCTGATTATTAAAAGTTTCTGGACTAGACATTTAAAATTTATCGTCTTTAACCATCAATTGTAAGCCCAAAGTCTTTAAGTAATACTCATCGCTTTGTAGCTCTAAATCATCAAAATGCTATTCAGCTGAAGGAATGTCAGACAATATTCTATTATCATTTGATGACCACTTGTGTGTATGAAAGTTACCTAGCTTTAAAAGTTGACGAATCTGTGACTTAGCCTCTAAGATAATATTAAAGTCATTTTCTGCATAAAGAATGTCATCGACATATGTACAATTTTCTAAAATTAATGAAGCTAGCGGAAACTTGTCCTTGTTTTGTAATGCTTCTTTAAGACAACGAGTAGCCAGATAATTTGAACAATTCAACCCGTATGTGACTTTGTCAAGCCTTATACATTGGATAGGCTCATCGGGGCTATCTCTCCACAGTATATTTTGCAAAGAGGTATGCTCCGGTGTTACACGTATATTTCTAAACATCTGTTTTATGTCAGAGGTAAATGTAAAATCACCACAACGAAATAGTAATATTATCTCAAACAAATCTCTTTGTACAATGGGTCCATTTAATAGCAAATCATTAAGTGACACTTTTTTGTTTGTTTTCATAGAGCCATCAAACACTGTGCGCAGCTTAGTGGTTTTACTATCAGGCTTCAAGACGGCATGATGAGGCAAAAAATATATGGCATTTTTGTTTAATTCGTACAGCCCAATGTCTACATACTGACCGTGATGTAACTTTAAATATTCATGAATGAACTTTTGGTACTCGGAGAAGAGTTTGGGATCTTTATGTAACTTCTTCTCTAAGTTTAATAATCTTTTTAAAGCAAGGTTAAAGGAATCACCCAAACAATCATTGACTTCACTTAGAGGTAATTTCAACGGTAAGGTAACTTCAAAACAATTTTCTTTCAACTGAACAGTATTATTAAAAATATATTCACAGAGCTCTTGCTCTGATGATCTTTCATCATAGATTTTTGGAACATCTTCTGATTTCCAAAACTGAGTTAAGGTTTCATTAATCTCGGACTCACATGTATTACATTTTAAACTTACTTTATTGCAAACCTTTGTTAGATTATTGTGTGGTAGGGTACCTCCAACTATATATCCAAACTGAGTGTTGACAAGCTGTGGTTGCAGCCTGCTGACCTCTGCTGCAGACTGCTGGCGTTCATGCAGCACCGGCAGATCTGAAGGCAGCAGCACCTGGAAAAATATGTCCGCTCCCATTAATAAATCAATCTCAGCTGGTACATTAAACTGATCATCAGCCAGTTTAATGCTTTTAGGCAAGAAAATGTCCGAGGTACTAAATTTATATTGAGGTAAGTTACAGGTGATTTGTTCAACAACATGACATGTGGCCATAACCTTAAAGGGGTTCGTTATCGAATGGATTTCCAGAGGTAAGCAATGCTTCAACCTCGTTTTTGTATTAGTGATACCAACTACATTGACATTACTAAGAGTAGGTTCCAAATCAAGCAGCTGTAATGCCCTTTGTGTAATAAAGGTCAGCTGGGAACCACTGTCAAGCAGGGCTTTAAGTTGGACTTCAGCACCGTCCCGATTGATAAGTTTCACCTTAGCTGTGGGTAAAAGAACATCATTACTATTGTTATTGCTTGCTGCTAATGATGCAGTTGACGCTGAGCCAGTGGTTTGTGTATTACACACGTTTTTATCTGTATCATTATGTAGCAGGGTATTGTGTGCTTCCTTGCACTTTGCACACTTGAAGTGATATCTGCACTTTCCAGTGTGAGTGCACAAGCAAATATTGCACAGGCCTTTTTCATTGGCAAACTTTATTCGCTGATCTACATTTATTAATTTAAAATTATTACAAGAATGAAGCTTGTGTTTCAACTTACAGTATAAGCATGAAGGCTCCTGAGCAGCTGTGTTGGCCACTAGTCTACCAGCAGCTTTCCCAGGCTCTGTCGGCGACTGGCGTGACTGCCCCTGGGAGGGCCCCGGGCCAGCATTTTTAAGTGCCAGCGCTCGCTTGTCCATATAACCCAAGAAGGCTTCAATACTTGGATCTTCATCAGCAGACCTCTCCAGTTGAAATGCACGGGAGGTGTACCCATCTAATTTTCGATATAAGATACACAAAATTACACCATCCCAAAACTGTACATTTGGCTCCAAGTTACTGAGAGCGGCAAGTGTTTGTTTTATATTAGAAACAAATTCTCTCAAGTTAGATGCGGATGACTTTGATATCGGCTTCATATCTATTAGCAAATTGATGTGCTCATTTATAAGTCTATTCGTATTATTATATCTTTTGTTAATTATTTCCAGGGCCTTTGTATAACTTTCGCCTGACAAAGGTAAATTTTTAATTAGGTCATATGGCTCGTTTTTTAAATATGATCGTAAGTAATAAAGTTTCTGAACATTATCTAGACACTTATTGTTATCAATTAAAGATTTAAACAGGTTAATAAATGGTACAAATTCTGTGAACTTACCACTAAATATTTGAATGTCAATCGGAGGTAAGTTAACTTTTGGCACCGACATAGGAGCTGAATGATTGTTACTGTTGGCACTGGCACTGTTACGGCGGTTGAGTTCCTCATCGATTGATGTGATGATGGAATAATAGCTATTCTCTACTTGCTCGATGTCCTCCTTGTCCTCTGGATGGAGTGACGAGATTTTTATATTATGCGATTCATATTGCGTAAACGTATCTATCAACTTATTTGTCGTTTAGCTAATAAAGTTTCTTTGGGAACGCTAACAAATGGTTGCGAACAAGCGGATCCTAACCTCGTAATCGTACCTTTCAAGTAGCCACGTGCGGCGATCAAATCCTTCAACTCCATGGTCATATTATAATATTAATGAGACTTATTTTTAAGCTAGATTACAGTAACACTTATTTTAATCACTGTTTTGCCGATCACAATATTTTTCACAATAGAATTACGATTTTACGCACAACACTGACGCACGCGACGACAAATGCAGGACTCTTGCGCGGCAAAATGGCTACCGTCGCGTCGCGCGTCACAGGAAAGGCGTCGCACGCCGCTCTTGTGGCAGGGCCCGCCCACTTCGTCTGGTACATGCGTCGTCCGCACCGTGTCACGCTTCTTCTTGCTTGTGTGTGTCGAATGTTGACTTTCAGGCACAATTTATGCGTAGGTATTGAGGGATGCTGGATTTAAAATACGTCTGCAAAGCCGACGTGATATGCACTTTGCATGAGCTTGATGTATTGGTCTTCCTTTATGTCTGCACTGCACTGCCGCGCCGACGGGAAAATCTGGTTAGAGCCGGTACGTGATGGGCACGTGTGGCTTAGGTTTTCTACACTACCTATTTTTCTTAGCGTCTGCACTGCCGACGGAATAGGTAGGTAGTTAAATGGATGATCGTATTCACCTGCGTCTGCACTGCCGACGGAGAATATTTCTGCACTTCCTCGTATCACGCTTGCACAACCGACGTGATGGTGACGCTGCAGATCTTCACTGAAAAGTTCCCGAAGCTCGAAGGACCAATGTGGAGTTTGTGTATGGGTGTAAATAGGGAAAACAGCCAGTTCTAATAATTAGAATTGTAATCTGCAATCTTACAAAAATCACCAACAATATAGGTCGGAGCACGTTGCGTTAACGGTTAAAGGGTGTCCTATCGCGGACCCGGCTTGTGAAGAAGTGAAAGAGTGTACTTAGTATAAGATAAAATATGGCGACCAAAGCGCTAGTGTTGTAACGAAAGTTACTAAATTAGTGTTGGGATTCCAACAACAACAGCCGTATGAAATTCGCGCGCGCCTTTTACCTATCAGCTGTTAGCCGCGTGACGCTGTTCTGTCTAATTACTATCGTACCGTGCAACAGTGGGTAGGCAGAGCACACTCGCGGCGCGCAAATTTCATACGGCTGGTGTTTTATTGTGATAGTGTATAAGTATAAAAAAGTTACGTGTTGTGTTTGTTGGGAAAGTTGTTTGTTACACTGTACAATCACGTGCAAAAGTATCGGTCACTAATTACCAGTTACCCTATATACGTGGTATGCTCAACCGTGTACACACAGCTACACATCAAGCTATACCTTTCCAGTTTATGCTGATCTCGAATTGCATAGGATTTCCTTACAATGCGAGGTCAGCTTATACTTGAAATGTATAGCTTAATGTGTGTGTAGCACACACATCAACGGAACGTTTAATTCAACAGACGTTGAATTCGTTTACATGCTGTATTTTTGTCAGTATGTCTTTATAGGTGTATAACCGTTTAATAGTTTGTTACATGCTTAGACTTTCTTTCAGGGTAACCATGGTGCTAATTTACTGTGGCATTTTTTTTCGCAACACAGAGTGAAATATGAAGAAATAATAAAATTAAACTCGGAAAATAAAGAAAATATGCCACAGCAACCATCCCACAATACCAATTCCGTTATGGGGTACTGCACGAAGCTTGGTACTGTACATGGTCGGCCCTTTAGTATCGTTGAAGACGAAGCCTTTAAAGAATTACTGAAGTTGGTTCCTGCAATGAGCCAAAAAGAGCAGCAGGCTATTAACGTAAAGAATGTTAAAGAAAACATACGACAAATGGCCTACCGAGTTCGGCAACAACTTTTCAATGAATTAAAACATTGCCTATTGGCGCTCAAAGTGGACGTAGCATCAGTTAAGCTACGAAGATTTCTTGGATTAAATATTCAATATATTTCAAGTTAGTAATCACCAACACCTCAAATTAAAAGCTGCGGAAAATACTTACTTCACAACTGAAGTAAGTATTTTCCGCAGCTTTTAATTTAGGGCACTTTTTGTTATAGATGGAAAGATCGTTCTCCGTAACTTGAGCGTTCTTGAGTTGCACAACAGAAATACTGGAGACTATCTGAAAGAAAGTATTGCTACGTCCCTAAGCCGTTTTAGAATAGAGCTTAAACAAATATTGACTATAACAACAGACAACGGAGCAAATATGTTGCGCATGATAAACAGAATTGACGAATCTGTCAGCGAATTGTTAGATGAATCCATTAACGAATCCGATGAATCTATTAACGAGGATAGAGCTGGTGAATTATTTGAAACGAACGGTGAGGAGAATACATTAAACTTGGAGCTGGAAATCGAAGCATGTAACACTGTAGTACGTAAAGTTGTAAGCATACGGCGTGCTGCGCATTGTTTGCAACTAGCAGTAAAAGATGCATGCCAAGACATACAAGAGTTTCTCGAACAATGCCGGCAGGTCGTTCGTAATTTACGTACGCCCAATATGTCTCTAAGACTTAAACAGCAAAGTCTGTCTCAGGCAGTTATTGATATGCCTGTCAGGTGGGACTCAACTGCGAATATGCTAGAGAGCCTACAAAAATTGAAATCGTTTTGCATTGCTTTCTTAGATGTACCAGCAGAAATTTGGCCTTCTTTAGACAAATATTTGGAAATTCTACAACCATGCAGGTATCTGTCCAAGATGCTACAAAAAGAACAGCTAACTTTTGGAGATTTTTACATCTCATGTATGCAATGTCGTCACCAAGTGGCTCAAATAGATGATCCCTTTGCCAGTCGTTTAGAAAATTGTATGATAAACCGACAAGCTAGCCTCTTTGAAAATGAATATTTTGTGGCGGCCATATACTTAGACCCAAGAGTCAATTCAGTCCTTACAACTGAACAAACAACCAGCGCAAGAGTTTTCTTAGTTGACATTTATAACAGAATTATACACAGCTCAGTCGGTATCTACCCAGTGTGTAAGTAACGTGTGCTATAGTATATTTCACCAGCTTGGCAAATTGGCACTTACCTAAATTTTACGTGTGCATGTACACGCGAACACGTAACGTAAAATTATGTTGTGCTTGCATTTGGGTTGCATTTTGGTTGTTTTGCATTGTGCTGGTGCAGGTGTACAGTCTGTTGTTCTTTGGATGTGGTACTATCGTATAATCAATTCGTTTAGGTAATTCCAACCGTCCGTTGCGGGAAATTCAAATAAAAAGTAACTAGCATTTTACTGCTTGGCCCAGATATAATTGAATGAATGATTGTGTATGTAGCGCAAATAATGTGCATTACAATTTCGTATGTGTTTATTTTGCTTATAAATAATCCCAATTTGAACATTTGATCGTAAAACAAAATATGCGTGTTATTTATTGTTACGATCAGTTTCAAATTTTGCTAATTCTCAAGAAAAAAATCACTAACGGAATTGAAACGTACATTATTTGCACCACTCACAAACTGAATAACTGAAAATGTCATACATTTTCCCTTTTTAGGGTTCCGTACCTTTATATGAAAAAACAGAACACAGGATCACTCGGTTGTCTGTCTGTCCGTCTGACACAGCCGATTTTGAACCGACTTTCTTCAAAAAGGAGGAGGTTCTCCATTCGGCTGTATTTTTTTATGTTTGTTACCTCGTAACTCCGTCATTTATGAACAGATTTGAAAAAAGCTTTTTTATATACTTGAAGTTACTTTAGACTGTTTTTTGTCTTTTTGGAAGTCTGTTTTGTTCGTGTGGTGGGACCAATTGGGAAGTAAATCCCTTCACATAAAAAAATACATTTGATTGCGTAAATAACGAAACCCTGCTCTTGAAACTTGAGCATTACGGTTAAGGTAAACTTGTGCTCAGTTTAGTAAAATCGTATTTGAATGATAGACAGCAGCAAGTACAAGTAAATGGTGTCAATTCAATGGGCTTTAAAGTAAATGGGTGTACCACAAGGTTCGATATTGGGTCCTTTTCTCTTTTTAGTGTACATTAATGATCTATCCCACTTATTTAACAAACAACCGCAAATGGTGTTGTTTGCTGACGATACTTCTTTAATATTTAGGATGAACAGACGTGCCACAAATCTTGACGACGTCAATAACGCCCTACTGCAGGTCCATAATTGGTTTACCGCTAATAACTTAGTACTAAATGGGAAAAAAACTAAGTGCATAAAATTTTCTCTGCCAAATGTCAAAAGTAGTGATTGTGACATAATATTGAATCAAGAGAAACTAGAATTTGTCGATAAAACTGTTTTCTTGGGAATCACGCTTGACACAAGGCTACAATGGGGTCCTCATTTAACATCTCTTGCAGGACGGCTAAGTTCAGCAGCATATGCTGTTAGAAAAATCCGTCAGTTTACTGATATAGATACCGCGAGGCTAGTCTATTTTAGTTATTTTCATAGTATTATGTCATACGGTATTTTACTATGGGGACGGGCTGCAGTCATTGAGTCTATATTTATTCTGCAGAAAAGAGCCATCAGAGCCATAAATGATCTACGTAGGCGCGATTCTCTAAGAGAACTGTTTAAAGAAATTAACATCATGACAGTACCTTGTCAATACATCTATGAAAACATCATGTACGTTAGGAAAAATCTGTATTTATTTAGTAAAAGAGGTGACAGACACGACTGTAATACTAGAAATAGGGACCAACTAGTTCAGCCAGGTTTCAGGCTAGCTAAAGTAGACTCATCTTTCATGGGGTACTGTTTAAAATGCTACAATAAAATACCTCCCCATATTCTACAACTGAATGAGACGAAAATTAAATCTTGTTTAAAACGCACACTATGTAGGCAAGCATATTATAAGTTGGGGGACTATATTGATGATAAAAATGCTTGGCTCAATGCTGGTCCTGCTCCACAACCAAAGGAGCAAACTAATTGATTACCATGTTGAGTTATTGTGGAAGCTGCAGAAGATTGTAATAATATCATTGCTTTGTATAGATTCCATCTCTTAGTATTATATAATTGCACATTTATTTATCTTTCATTGACTTGAATGTAGCCTGGTGGCTGAGAGAATGTCATGCTCACTCAAATTTCTCGCTGATGGTGGCGTGTGTGTCGGGTCATTTGGTTCCCTTCAATATGGTTAAGTTTAATGGCGCTGAGCCATGCGTCATGTTCGTGAACGGGCGCTGTCAGTTGGGACTGGTCATCTCTTAGCTGCCACGGTTTAATTTAATTACTTTATTTTGAAAGTGTTGATTATTTTAATCTTTTACTTTAGCCGCTCTTAATGTGCACGTCTTTCTACATCGTTCTCACATATATGTATTATCTCAACGTGAATGATGGAACCAAGATTTTATAACAATATTTTGATTAAAAAGAGTATCCATGGAGTTTCTTGCCCATTCTTCTCCATAGAGATCTACGCTCTTGGAATGTGCAACTACAGTACTTTCTCAAGTTATTATGCCTTGTGACTGTGACTGTAGCTTAGCTTTTTTTTGTTTGACATTCAAAAGTGCCTGTAATGGTCTAATTGAAATAAATGCTTTGAGTTTGATTAAGTTAAAACTTACCTTTAAATTTTTTTACACACTGGCACTAAACAAGTCGAAAGTCGGTGACTTTGTCGGTTTCATTAACTTTTTGCCTCCGACTTCCAAAAGTAAAGTTATTTTAGACTATTTTTGTGTCTTTTTGGAAGTCGGTTTTGTTTCGTAGAAAGTTTTTTATTCACATTGTAACGAGCAGTTGTTAAGGCATCATGGCATGGCATGGCATCATGTCATCTACATAGCCCAAGAAGAAAAATATACAAATTCAAGGATCAAAAACAAATTACTGAACCGATTTTGTTGAAATTTCTATGTGACCAATTGGGAAGTATGTTCCTTCAGATAAAAAAAGTTTTTTTCAAATCTGTTCATAAATGACGGAGTTACGAGGTAACAAACATAAGAAAAAACAAAAACAAAATCGGCTGTGACAGACGGACATACAGACAACCGAGTGATCCTGTGTTCCGTTTTTTCATATAAAGGTACAGTTGAAAAAACCGTACTTTTATATGAAAAACCGGAACACAGGAGAACACAGGGAACATAGGAGAACAACATAATTATGAGGGTTTCGAAATTTCTTTTCATAATTTTAAAATAAAAGGTTTTAAAGGTATTCAATAAAGAACAGTGGCGAACTCTCAAACAAATTTTTGTTGACTTTTTTTTTTGCGTCTGCCTATGAAAAATATGTTAAAATATTGAGTTTGAATTCCTGAACAATTTTGTCTTCAGTTATACTTTTATAGGAAGTCAGGAATTAAAGATATTCCAGTTTGAAGTTTTAGAGGTTATGTTTATTCTTGTCAACAACAGACTAATCGAAAAAGAATTATAGAAATGCATTTATACAAAATAAACTACGCAATGCGTATTCAGAATATTAAGTCCAACCGACAGGTCTGGCACATGGCCCACATGACCACATGAAACCTAAGTAGGTACTTATTTATTTAATAATCTTAGTCAACTATCTTAAGAGCAGTTAGTTACTTAAATGATTAATTACCATGGTAAGGGTAGGTCAGGTATAGAAAAAAGAAACGTATTTTTTTAAATATTTGTTCCTCATCTTCTCTAATCACAGTGTCAATAAGAAAACCTGCGGGTGCTGAGATATTTGGTTCAGCTGTAGTTAACTGGCGCTCGCCTTATCACAATGATTCTGGTATAAATGGTTTTTGGCCACATCCTTCCAACAAAGCAATGCTATCTCTAAAACCTCCTAAAGTAAAAGCCAAAGTCATTGTTTCTGAAATGCAGCCTTAGAGCAGAATTAAAAATTATAACCGCTATATTCTTAGCACAAACAATATTTTTTATTATAACATTTGTATTCTGATGCAGAAATGTATTTACTAAGTATAAATTAATGCAATACGTAAATCCAAGCATTTTATGTAACTTGTCTAAGATTTATATTCTATGGCAACATTAAAAGTATAGGTGAGCCAAAACTCATGAATTCAAGCCAGAAAGAAAAAAAACTAAGCCATGATTATATAGTCTGCCGTCAAACGGTGAATGGCCGTAACTACTTTAAAGTATATTTTGAGTAAATGACAATTTTGTCTGAAGTGAAGTTTTAAAGCACTGTCGATAGTCTTTACTTGACTCATTTTATATGATAATTTATCTGTGGCTACGAGCGAATTTGAGCTTTATTAGCTAGACCGAAAGATAGAGAATTTCTTGCTGAATCCGAATCAATTTTAACTCATTTTTGATAAAAATGTTAGTTACCTCCTTTCACCGTATGACGGTAGTATTATCATCAATAATCTAGTCAATAAAGCTCTCAATTATGATGACTTTTTTTCCAGACTTTCATAGGCCTTAAGCTTGATTTGATAAAACTTTGTAAATTATTTCGTCGGTATCTATCACAGTGACATACGTAGACGCTTAATAATTTAATCAGCAATTTGTTCGCCACTGTTCTTTGATGAAAAATGACCATTATCCCCCTTTATCTCCGAATCTCCCTCTCTTTATCTCCCCCTTTTTCTTCACTCAAGTTCGTGGTATCTAATTACAGATTCTCAATGAACAACGATGTCATTGACGATCTTCTTTCTTCTATTTATACGTAGTAATAACATTTTTAATAAGTAGCTTTCGAGCTACTGATTAAAAATGTTAATATAAAAGCTGATTTTTAAATAGGGCTGGTGAGTAACTCCGAACTCTCCTTATAAGCGGTGCATTTATTGTATTTTTATAACCGTAACGATTACTTAAAAAATATATAATGTACATTAATTGAAGATTTTATTTAAAAAAACTTTATAATAATAATAAAACTAACCCTGCTCCCGACACCGGCGGAAACCTATTTTTTATATGTTTATTTTTGTTTTTTAAAGTGAAAATATAAAGAATATGTGTAAACGAGAATGAATAAACGAGAATAAAAAATAATAAAACCTTACACACACACCTTACACCTTATAGATTAATTATAAATATTTAATGTATCGCTTTGAAGTCCGAAATATATATTTTTTGTAATTAAAATTGTCTTTCATTTTCCAACACAAAAACAAGCACAACTCAGAATAGCAAAGAGAATATAAAACACGCAAATAGTCGTACGGCACAGTCTTAGCGTCGATGCACTCTAACATTCTTTTGCGATTGGACGAGAGCGACCGACGGTAACAAAATTAACTCTTAACGATAAAATTTTCGATAGCGTAGATTTTAACGTTACGTGTATTTAACGATAAAATGTGCCAGATATAACGTTAAATATTATAACGTTATTTATTTGGTAACGATATCTGCATCGAAAGGCTGTAACGATACCATATTTTTAACGGTATTTCAAGCCCTGCTCCTGGGTCCCTATTCCATGAGACGTACTTAACACATTTGTTATTCAACCTTGATGCGAAAAGATCAATTTTTGGTTGCCCCAAGGCTCTCACAATCTTTTCAAAGGCATGATCTTTAATTTCCCATTCGGTATCAGGGTGAGATTTTCTAGACTCCGCATCTGCTATTTCGTTATCTTTTGAGCTTATGTATGAAGCGAATACAAATATACCACGAGCTTCACACCACTGCCACAAAGATTTTGTGATATCAGTAGTAACACCTGACAATTTTTTAATCCTTTTGCAAATGTTTGTAAGCCCAAGAAAGCAGCCAGGAGTTCTAGACAATTAATATGTTTGTCAGACTCTGAGTTACTCCACTGGCTGTCTCCTCACCGCATGCTGCCCCACACCCTTTTTTGCTAGCGTCTGAAAATATTTCTAGACAGTAGCTGTCCCGTCTAATAGGATTCACTGCGCTATCAATAGATTTTAACCACCAGGAAAAATCGTCCTGCAAGTACTGTGGTACTGACATGTGGCTATCATAATTACTCGTTTTACATAATGCAAGGTATTTGCATCTTTCCATATGCTTGGTGTAAAGCCAACCGCACTGAATCGCGGGGCAGGATGAAGTGAGGAGGCCTACCAAGCGAGCAAAATGTCTTATTTTACAACGAGATTTCAATTGAAACGATGGTAACTCTTGTTTAATTAAATTTCGCTTTTCCTTAGGAAGGCTAACATGAAATTCTTTCGTATCTATCACAAAACCAAGGTATTTGCAAACATTACTCGGAATCATACAACTCTTTTTAATGTTAATTATGAATCCTGAGGACTCCAAAATGTGTTTAGTCTGTAAAATATTATCTAAGCAATCTTGATAATTATTAGAAATTATACAAATGTCATCTAAGTAGATAGATGACAAATAGCCTAATGATCTCAATAAACAAATTACCGGTTTTAATAACTTTGTGAACACAAATGGGGCTGTGTTTAAACCAAACGGTAAAACATTAAATTGGTAAATTTGACCCGTTTGAACCGTCGATCGATCAAATCGTAGGTACTTTCTATACGTCGGGTGTATAGGTACGAGAAAATACGCATCCTTTAAATCAAAGGTGGCCATGAAACTGTCTCTTGATCTTCAATTTTGAAATGTTCTGTTATGATGTACTTGTTTAAAGACTTTAAGTTTAAAATAAATCTGTTTTTTCCATTGGGTTTTTTAATCAGGAAATAACTAGAAAGAAACTGTCCTTCACATGGCTCACATTTTGATATGGCTCCACTGTTTATAAGGTCAGTGATGGCCACCTTGTATTTAAAGGACTCACACGAAGATAATGCAGGTAAACTTGGTTCGTGTAACTGATAGACAGGTTTAGTAAACGGTATCTTGTAACCTCTTATCCACGATAATACAAGGAGGTCATTGGTTATCAATTGCCATTGATCATAAAAGTAGAATAACCGACCTGCGGAACGTACCAGGTTTAGCGCCGCGGGGCTTGGCGCTGCTGCAAGCGCGGCTGCTGTCGCGGCTGCTGCTGCACCGGTCGCGGGCGCGGCGCCGGGGCTGTCCTCCTCACTATTCCCGCTTGCCGCGCTGTCGGGAACGGAGGCGTCTGGTTTAAAGTCTGGACAGGGACTTGTCTCGGTCTCTGCGCTGGTGCAGGTCTTCTAACCGGTGTGTTTATTTTAATTTCAGCGCCTGATTTTGATATAGCTTTTGCAGCTTTTAGAGTATCGGTCAGATGTTCACCAAATAGAAAATTATCGATTTCTGTATTAAACAGTTGATCTTTTATATCTTTCTTGATTGTAGAACATATAAAACTGCGCCGTGTCATGGACTCGCTGTGTTGTGAGTCACACATCAGTCGACCGGTTTCGATCAATAATTTTATTACCGACTGATCTTTATAACCTGAAGAAAAGAGTATACTGAGGGCTTCACTTATACAAGATATACTTGCTGCGACCTGCACCTGTTTATTCTCTAAAGCTTTGTCTTTTTTTATTAGCATCTCCGATATATCTCTGGATTTAACTTAGGTGCATCAATCTTTGTGCAGTTTTTTGGAACCAGGTGCTTTTCAAGCAGCTCCTTTCTGGCATCCTTGGTCAAGCCTGTCGTTGCGATGTGTTCCCAGCGAGCAGATAACTCGCCTCTAATGTCTGGACCATATTTTTTATCCTTTGATGGAGTTTCGCCCAAGAGATTCAGAATCTCTTCGTCCAGCTCAGCGTGTGTTACTTCAACAGGTAGTTCCGATTGTCCTGCCTGTACTGCGTATGTATCAGGAACATCATGTATCGTCGAGGTCGAGGTACCCGATTGTGGCTCATCTGAGTCAATAATCGGAGATGAGGCGACTTCACCTTGAACTTCCATTTCAGCTGGAATAGAAATTTTACGAAATGTACGTATCGGATAGCTTAGATTCTCTGGTACAGTCAGTTTTGACTTACTGCATCCCAGTTTGGGGAGGGGCTAGTAAATCAAAATTCATTGATGTTGAGCGTGCACAACGTAATAAAAATTATGTATTTTAAGAAATCGAGATTCCACACTGACGAACTATTTAAGATTAGTGACCTGCTCTCGGTGAGAAAATTATATATTATACAGATCATCTTGAAAATGCACAAAACTTTGCCGTTCGACTCTTCCAAGTTAACAAAAAGACGAAAGGACAATATTTCACAAATTCCCCAAACACGAACTCGGTTTGCTAGAATACAGCTAGAAAAACGTTCGGCCCATTTATATAATAGGATTAACAGAGATATACATATATATACAAAACAATACTATGATTGCAAAAAATCGATGATTAATTGGATAAAACTTTTAAACTATGATGAAACAGAAGCTCTGTTATCGTAACACTTGTATCATAATGCTTTGCTCTGTCTGATTGAACGGTTGCATTCAATGGAGTGCAACAGCTTTAGTGTCGTAGGGATAGTTGAAGTGCGGTGGCACGTACTCACCTCACATCAGATGTTGGCACTCTTAATTTTACTCACACACAAACTCGCTCACACATTCACAAACACACACATACTCTCACACACTAACACAATTAATGTATTCTGTTCTAGTTATTTTTATATGGAAGAGCGGTGTCTCCCAATACAGGCATTACTTGCTTAAAGGGAGGCGCCAATCACTTATTCTGTTTGTTGTAATGTATTGATTAAGAAATAAAAGATTTTTGATTTTGATTTGATTGATTTAGAACGAACCATCATAATTAAAGCGTATATTAAATTTCATTTTTTTACTGTTGACAGTTAAGGAGTTTCCTTGTCCGGAGCCATTCCTGGGTGGCCAATCAGGTCATGCTTATCATAAATATGCATTGTCTTTGGAACTGAACCAACATGGAAAATGCCAAATTCGTAGGATAAAAGGAAGTAGTTTTAATTCAGCTTGCGAGATTCGCCCTACACATAAGTCATTTATTCATTTGTTTAACATAGGAACAATAATAATGGTATATACAAACTAATAACAGACAAACATTGCAAGTTGAATAAAAGCTTGTAATCTACCTACCGTGTCCGTCCGTTGTAACAGAAGTTGTATCCTTTTTAGCTTCAGTGAACAATGGTTGAACATCCGTTAAGTCTCGTTCAGTAAAAAAAGTCTCAGAGTTGGCTCCTAAAACTTTAGTACTAAGATCAGTATAGTCTACTGATACTGCACTTGAATCAATCACATTTCTGTAACGCTTCTTTGATGATATTAATGACTGAGAATCTTCGTTATCTGGAACACATGGTAGGTTGTACAAAGTTGATTTCACAGTAGGTACGAATTAAACGTTTTATTTAACTTGTACTATCTGTTTTACCTACCGTTCTCTGCATTAGAATCAGAAACTGTATCCTCTTCAGCTTCTGTGAAAAATAGTTGACTATCCGGTAAGTCTTTCATTTGATAATAATAGGGATTCATTTTTTTACGTACATCAATCACAATAACTTACACCATATAAAACAACACAATTTACGAAATTCAAATGTTTTGTTGCACACACGACACTGCGCGGTCGAATACAATCTGCTTATGAGTGCATTATTCGTTGGCGTAGAGCAAGAACTTTTTTTATTGTAGGTGTAAGAGAGATAGCGTAGTAGGCAAAACTCGTATGTACCGTCGAAACTCAAATTAACCGGTTAATTTCGCTCAACAGAATCGGAATTTGTAAAAAATGGGTTCACCAAGTAACCGGTTAAAAAACCGGTAACCGAAACAAAAACCGCAATCAATTCTGGTTTGGGGTCAATGACCGTAACCGGTTTGGAAACTTAACCGGTTTCCGAGCCCTGGCTCAAATATTATGAAGGCTCTAATTTTGTATTTTAAGTAACTCAAATTAGTTGTTAGTTTGTAAGTTGCTGTTCTGTTGATTTCTCGTCACTCGCAGTCAGTCGCTTACTTAGTAATACTATAACCTAAATTAATTATTTTTGTCACTCGTTTAAATACTACCCATTTGAAAATACTGCTTTGAGTTTGAGTTCGAATCACGTCTACAACCTGCTCAATCAACAAACACCAAAACAATGGTGTAAATGGTCATACTCACTAAAAGAAAAAGTCATGTTGCGTTAGAAATAGATCTCAAGTCCACGGGGACGAAGTCGCGGGCACAGCTCGTTAAAAACGTGACTCAAACATCAATGCTTTGATGATTTGAGTCATCACAAAAAATCTGTAGGGACACACACACACACATGCACACATATAGCACACACCATACAGAATGTATAAATGTAAGTTATTCAGAAATATAACCAGTTGGCAATTGACTCTCGCGCCTTTCATTACTCTCCTAGTAGGCATCCCTATATATTGTACATACGAGTACAACAGTGGTGACCCCGATCACGAAACAAACGCACGCACGCTCGTATCGCTGTGCACACGTCGCGCATCACAGAAAAATGACGCATTATCAACCAACTCCAGCTACACCTGGTGCTGTAAAATATGAAGAGTCAGCAGAGATCTCCGCAGTATCGGTGTCAGACAAGATAAAAAACTTCTGGCCAGACAACCCACGGCTATGGTTCTTGCAAGTAGAAGCAATATTAGGTCCGCAAAAGACATCCGACCTAAATAAATACGACATGATAGTTGGGAAATTAAGCAAGGATGTTGTGAAGCAGATAGCAGACATCTTGGCAAATCCCCCGGAGACAGGAAAATTCGAAACATTGAAAAAACGCCTTCTACAAATATACGAAGAATTGGAGACCAGGCAAGTGCAAAAATTAGTGTCAGAGATGGAACTAGGAGAGCAAAAACCTAGTCAGTTATTGCGCAGGATAAAAGAATTAGCTACAGACAAGATAAAGGACGAAACCTTAAAAATATTATGGCAAGGTCACTTACCGTCAGCAGTCGAGGCAGTACTTACCGTCACGTCTACGAAGGATCTAGAAGAAATGGCAATCATAGCAGACAAAATCATGGAGACTAACCACTAGTACATTAGTAGAAGTCTGACACTCCCTCCTGCTCAGCCCAGAGCGGGAGGGGTTATTTGATGATTTCCCATCGGTAAAAAAAAAAAAAAAAAGCAGGCAAAATCATGGAGACTAACCAGTCCGCGCAAGTCAATGAAGTAGCGCGTGGTGATGCAAAGTCTGCAATAACTTTCGACGTAGCGACCATCATGGCAGAGATAGCGAAGATAAACCTGAAAATAAATGAAATGGACAAAAGAAGACAACGATACAGAGGCAGAAGTGGGCTTAGGAACTTCTCTCGTAGCTGCTCAAGATCAAGACCTCGCAGAACATCAGAGAATGCAGATTGGCTATGTTCGTACCACTGGAAGTACGGACCAAGGGCGAGGAAGTGCGTCGAGCCATGCAGCTGGAAAGCCAAGAACTCACCACCGAAGTCGGAAAACTAAAACTAGAAGAACTGCAACCGGTGGCGGGAAGTTTGGCAGTTACGGATCACCGCCTAGTAGTAAGTGATAGTAAACTTAATATCAAGTTCTTAATAGATTCGGGAGCATATATTTCTGTGTTACCTAAAGCATTAATTAAGAAAAAAAGCGAATTAGATTTAAACACAGATTTTAAACTATTTGCTGCAAATGGTACAGAAAATAAGACATACGGAACAAAGACGCTAACATTAGACTTAAAATTAAGGAGACCTTTTAAATGAACTTTTGTTGTATGTGAAGTAAAGCAACCTATACTAGGGGTAGATTTTCTAAATCACTTTAAGTTAATTGTAGATATTAATGGCCGTTGCTTAAAAGATAAGATTACTAACTTGACAGTACGTGGAACGATCGTAAACCATTGTGAACCGGCAGTCTCAACATTACGAAATGATCATCCCATTCATGACATATTAAAAAAGTATCCAGATATACTCAATCCCATGTCATTCAAAGAAACGCCAAAGCACACCGTTTATCATCATATTGAAACCACAGGTGCTCCAGTATTCTGTAAACTGTTATGTTGGATGTTTGAATAAAAGATACCGTTAGGTACACTTGATTTATTTACAGCAGACACATTATAATAAATATAGACGGACACAGCAGTGTCACGGACGGGACCAGTTAGGACAGTGCCTGGAGTAGCCTACCGGAAGTATAGACAATTACTACTGGTGTACATACTAATTACATACTAAATAGTGATGTCACAACATCCCCCTTGTTGAGTTCAATTTAGACCCCTGAAAAACAATTAAAAGATAGACAATGTTATACGACTATACATATGACAACATGCTTAAAAATAGTTATGACAAATTTATTCTAGACAACATTCTTAATACTTTTTAGTTTACATTCAATCAATTTCTTCTATTAGCCTTCTTGTAGGCTTTACGACACGACCTGACCTAGTGGTTATATTTGAGGATTCTTGAGATGAGGATGCTTGAGGTCTAGACTTCTGTCTGTCACCTTCCTCTCTCCCCTGTGACGATTTGGATTGCATAGGAGGGTTTGCAAAGTTATGTGAATACTTATGTCTTAAATGAATTCTAATCCTCCTATACCTAACACCATTGACATCCTCAACAACATATGACCTATTGTTCATCATTCTTTATTTGACAATAGCTTGTTCCCAGTTGCTTTTTGGATTTCTTTTAAAATAGACATGGTCGTTATAATTTAACATTGACAATGACTTTGTATTCTTATCATAATACTTAGATTTATTTTCATCATTTTTCTGTACTGACTCTTTATATTCTTTAAATGTAACTACTTTTGGCTTTAATTTGTTACATGACACTGGAATGTTATATCTTAGGTTTCTTGACATTAATAACTGTGCAGGTGTCGACAAATTGTTTTTAGGTGTATTTCTATAGTGTAATAAAGCTATGTATGGATCTGATTTGTTTTCTTTACATTTCCTGAGCATGTTTTTTATAATTTTTACTGAGCTTTTAGCTTGACCATTTGACTGTGAATGATATGGGCTAGTAACAACATGTTCTATGTCCCATTCTTGTAGATTTTTTTTGAATTCTAGTGACTGGAAAGGCGGACCACCATCTGACACTAAAGACAATGGTATTCCATGACGAGCAAAAATAGATTTTAAATGTGTAATTACATTTTGTGATGTACTGTTTTTATTTAATAATGCTATTTCTATGTATTTTGAGTAGTAATCTGTGACAATTAAATAAACTGAACTATCAAAATGCATTAAATCAATACCAACTTGTTGCCATGGATATTTACATATTTCAAAATTTTGTAGTGGTTCTTTCTGATTACATGGTTTAAATTTTGCACATACATATTAGACACTGTTCTACTATATTCTTAATATCACTTGACATGTTTGGCCAGTACAAAGATTCTTTAGCTAGTTTTAGACATTTTGTTATACCTTGGTGACCTTTGTGAATTTTTTCCAACATTTCTTTATGCATTGACTGTGGTACTATTAATTTTGAACCTTTGAACACTAAATCTTTAATTACATGTGTAAAAGTGGAGCGCTCATTGAAACCACCATCGCTGAGTAATCACCGATATTTATTCCTTTCGTATATATATTATTTTATTGCTACCCTCACATCTCCCTTCTTAACAATTTATAACTTACTTTCTTACTTCTTAATAATTATAAGTTCATCCAAAATCTTACTTTTTATAAATTTCATGCAGTGTATTTTGACGAGTACATTATTATTAAGAACTTACACCTAATTAAATTCTTTGACAATATAATATCATTTCATCCTTTCTTCACAAAGAAAGATAAAAGATAAAAATGTAATTAATGATGTATGTACCTAATGAGATACTTTGTATTTAGAATACTTATTTAGAAATTACAAAAAATATGGATTAGCACATACTTTGTAGAATAACATTTATTTTATGTGTATAATTATATGTATTTATATTTTATTCAATTTTTATTACAATATTTATATCCTTATTTACATTTTTTTTTTAATATCTGTATATATATCTATATTATATTTTTTATTATAAAATAAAAACAATAATTCATGCATGATACTTAGGTAAACAGGTAAGAGGCAGCAGGGCAGGTAGATATTTATGCAGACTCAGCTGGACTGCGGAATGCCCCATCTAATCGGCGGCCTCACTATCCTGCCAGAACGAGTTACATAATTATTATTATTATTGTTTACATTTTCGTTAATATTTGCATTATTTTGCGTGCATTCTGTAGGTAGCTGTATGTCATCGAAATAAAAATTGTATGTAGGCGTATCATGTCGGTTTTGTGAATCTTTAATTATGTGCCGACGGTTTCTTATCAGTTTTCTACCCGATAATAATTGTATTTCATACGACCGGCTAGTTACTACTCGCGTTATTGTTCCAGATTTCCAGCGCCTTTTATTTAATAATGTCTTGTCTAGTATTTTAACCTTTTGTACGACTTTCAATGTTTGATGATTTCTTGCATTTTTGTCATAATAATATTTTTGTTTATTTTGTCTGTTTACCAATTTACTACGCACATTTTCTTGTAATTTTGGCTTTAATCTTTCATTGAAAATCGGGACCACACTACGTAACTTCCTACTTTGTATTAATTCAGCAGGAGACGGCAAGTTATTATCTAAGGGCGTATTTAAACACTCCAATAAGGCTAGGCGGTAATCCGAACTATCTTCGCTACTCTTTGACATAATATTTTTTACAGTTTGTACTGTTCGCTCAATCATCCCATTCGATTGTGGGTAATGCGGTGATGACGTAACATGGATAAAATTCCATTCATTGGCAAAGTCCTTGAAGGCAGCTGATGTAAACTGTGGACCACAATCACTATTCACTATATTAGGTATCCGTTGACGACTAAATATGTTTTTCAGACAATCTATTACATGTTGTGAATCAGTTTGTTTTAGTTCACATAATTCAAAAAAAATACTGAAATAGTCCACCAACAGCAAGTAATTTAAACCTTTTAGCTGAAATAAGTCAACACCTACTTTCGACCAAGGTCGCTCCGGAACCTCATGTGGTTGCAGTTTTTCTTTTTGATTATTTTTTCTGTATGTTAAACAAATATCACAATTTGTGATTAAATTTTTTAATTCATTATTTATTGTGGGCCAAAAAACAGTTTCCCTTGCCCTTAATTTGCATTTTTCTAATCCTACGTGCCGTATATGTATTTTTTTTAATAAGTCTGATCTTAATTTTTTAGGTATAACCACTCGTTCGCCCTTCCAAATCAAACCATATGCCACAGACAACTCCTCTTTATAATTCCAATATGGTGAAACCACCTCCGGTATTTCATTTTTATCACTAGGCCATCCTTTCAAAATGTATTGTTTTAATTTAATGAGCTCTTCGTCATTTTCCGTATGTTTTTGTAATTGAATAAAATATCTGTCATTTATGTACTGATACTGAGAAGCGAGCTGTAATGTGTAGTTTTCACTCTCGCGCGTAATCGCACACACCTCGCCGTCGAACAATGCCGCGGTCTCGTGCAGCGCGCTGGCCGGCTCATAAGCACGTGACAATGCGTCAGCAATAAACAGGTGTTTACCTGGCTTGTATACCAATTTAAAGTAATATTTTTGCAGTCTCATTAACATTCGTTGCAACCGAGCAGGAGAATCTACTATTGGTTTTTTAATTATACTAATCAGTGGCTTATGGTCGGTTTCTATTGTAACATCGGGCCTCCCGTAAACATAGGCATGAAACCTCTCGCAAGCAAACACACACGCATACAATTCTTTTTCTATCTGCGCGTAGCGCTGTTCAGTATGAGTTAGTGATTTAGACGCGTAACAAACGGGTAACCCATTCTGCATGAGACAAGCACCTAACCCACTTTTACTTGCGTCTACTGATATGATTATGGGATCGGTCATGTTGTAGTACTGCAGCACTGGTGCCGCAATTAAACATTTCTTTATTTCCTGAAAACAATTATCGTGTCTTTCATTCCAATGCCATTCTGTTTCTTTCTTTAGTAACTCCCTAAGCGGTAAGGTTTTATCTGATACATTTGGTATGAACGTTCCCACATAAGTAATTAACCCTAATAATCGTTCTATGTCTTTTTTATTCTGTGGTTTTGGCATGTTAATTATTGCTGATAAATGACTTTCATCGGGGCACAGACCATTTTTAGTAATTCTATGACCTAAGTACTTTATTTCTTGGAGGCCAAACTTACATTTGCTTTTATTTAATTTCAAATTTATTTTCCTACACCTATCTAGTACTTTCTTCAATCTGATGTCATGTTGTTCTTTTGTTTCTCCGTATATTAATAAATCATCGATGTACATGCAAACACCCTCAATATCATCAAAGTTGTCGTATATTTTCTTATGAATTACCTCAGATGCTGAGCATATACCATAAGGCATTCTCAGAAATTTGTATCTGCCAAAAGGCGTATTAAACGTGCAATAATCCGATGAGCTATCTAACTTTATATTCCAAAACCCAGATGAAGCATCTAAAGTGCTAAAATATTTCGCCCCAGACAGCTTTGACACTATTTCATCAAGTGTTGGTAACCTAAAATGTTCCCTTTTGATAGCTTGATTAAGCTCCTTTGGGTCCAAGCATATACGTAAGTCACCATTTGATTTTTTAACGACTGTTATACTGCTTACCCAGTCTGACGGCCCTTCTACTTTTGAAATAATACCCTGCGATTCCATCTCATCTAATTTTTTCTTTACATCATCTTTTATAGCAAAAGGCAATTTTCGTGGGGCGTGGACAGCTGGAACAACATTATCTTTTAGCTGAATTTTGTATTCTCCTGGCAAACAACCGACTCCTTCAAATACGTCTTTATATCGATTAATTAATACTGGATATTCTTTTTTCTTTTCTTTCTTTTTTTCTTTTCTTCCCTTGTAATTTGTACCTATGTATTTTCTTGCAAATAAACATTTTTGATTTGATTTGATTTGATTTCTGATCACTATTTTCTTGCACCGACATAACACGTCTCACTACGTCCAGCTCCATACAAGCGTAACGACCTAAGATTGGTACTGACTGTACATCTGCTACTTTAAATTCTAGTAAATACATTTTATTTTTGCAGTATGCTTGTAAATTAATTTTTCCTAAAACTTTTATCGTTGCCCCTGAATAACCATTTAATTTGGTATTTGTTTTTAACAAATCACTGGTATCTATCCCTAATTGTGACAAATAACAAGCTGGCAAAACATTTACATCTGCACCTGTGTCTAATTTAAAGCGCACTGTATTTTCATTTATTTCTAAATCTAAGTTCCAATCATTTTTACAATTTATTGAATGTATTACCTGGTCCTCTGATTCTTCAACGTAGAATACACCACAAACGCGTGCAAAATGGTTCATTTTCGAGCACCGCATACACACTTTTCCGTAAGCCGGACATTCAAAATTTTGTGTGTGAGTGACCGCACTGTACACCACTTTTACCATGCCGTTGCGTTGATCCGCGCACTCCATCGGTACGCGTGCCGGCTGTTGACGCCGACCTCACGCCAGGGGGCGCTGGCGGCGGTGGTGGCGCGCGCGTGCCCTTCCAGTTCGCTCCACCTGCATGACCTGCACCGAGGCCTTTGCCTCGTACTCCACCACGACCTCGCCATGACGTCACACCACGTCGTAGAGAAAACACTCCACTATTTTCTTCTTCACGCCCCTCGATTTCATACACGTGCTCATTTTCTCGTCTTATGTTTTCTGAATACACTCTTGACACAACAGCAACTCGACATATCTCCAGGGCTTTTTTAAGATCTAAGTCCTCTTCACGTAATAATCTTTCGCGTATCGCCGAACTTTTTACACCACACACCAATCTGTCTTTTATTAATTGTTCGTTCAATGTTTGAAACTCACAGGTTGAAGATAATCGCCGCAATTCAAAAACATATTGCTCAATAGTTTCATTTTCTTTTTGATCCCTTGTGAAAAATCTATGCCGCTCCACAGTTACATTCTTCTTCGCCTTAAAATGCTCGTCTAATCCTTCCAATATCTCTTTTGCCGTCTTGAATTTTGTGTTTAATTGCTCCAAAATTTCTCGACATTGGTCTCCAATGACATGTAAGAGTATATTTATCTGTATTTCCTCCGATTTCTTGTCTATTTCACAAGCTTTGATGTATATTTCGTAACCTTTCCTCCATTTTGACCATCTTTGACTCAGCGCCCCAGACGCTAAGTCCAGTGAATTACCGTCGAATTGAAACGGTGACGGCGGTGACAAAACGCTATCCATATTTGTTTGATGGTTCGTTAACGAAGACTTCGCGACGAAAATCACTTTTTAAAACGAGTTAATTAACCGGCTGCGCCATGTAAAAGTGGAGCGCTCATTGAAACCACCATCGCTGAGTAATCACCGATATTTATTCCTTTCGTAGGTACATGCATATATATTATTTTATTGCTACCCTCACAACATGTATTTCACCTTGAATATTCCAGAATGGTTTTACTAATTGACTGACATTGTTTTTATTTTTTGGCCAACCTTCATCATAATATTTTTTTAATAATTGCAAGGATTCATCACTCTTGGTTTCCTGAGCTAATTTTGTGCTATATTCATTAGTAATTGCTAAATTAGCATACATTAGATTGACATGACATGACATTTCTGATTCATTTTCAGGTGTGTAATGGTCTTTTAAAGCTGCTCTTGACAATGTGTCTGATATATACATTTCTTTACCTGGAACATGTATAACCTCTAAATCATATTTTTGTAAAGTTAACATCATACGCTGTAATCTAGCGGGGACATCATGTAATGGTTTTTTAAATAAATAGACTAATGGTTTGTGATCAGTATGAACTGTGACTCTATTACCATATACATATTGGTGAATTTTTTCACAACCAAATTGAATTGCTAGTAGCTCTTTCTCTATTTGAGCATATCTTTGTTGGGTTTCAGTTAAAGTTTTTGAACTGTATGCAATAGGTTTATTTTTTTGTAGAATGACTGCACCTAATGCTGACTTTGACGAATCAACTGACAAGACTAATGGAATCTTTGGATTGTAATGAGCTAAAACTGGTGAGTTAGTAATCTCATCTTTCAGTTTTTTAAGACATTGACTATGATTTTCATCCCAAGTCCAGACTGAATCTTTTTTCAAAAGATTTCTTAATATTTGAGTTTTCTCTGACAGGTTACTTATAAAAGGTCCTAAGTAGTTGATCATACCTAGTATTCTCTGTAACTCTTTGACATTTTGTGGTGTAGGCATATTGACAATGGCTTTGATCTTTTCTTGATCTGCTCTAGCACCATCTTTACTAAAGACATAACCCAAAAAACATACTTCTGTGACTAAAAATTTACATGTTGACTTGTTAAATTTTAAATTAACTTGACGAGCTCTTTGCATGACTTTATGTAATCTTTCATTATGAACTGACTCATTTGGACCATAAACCAAAATATTTATTTATTTATTTATTTATTTATTTAACAATTTATACAATATCGTCTATGAATATTAAAACTCCTTCTATATCACCAAATAGATTCATCATGACTCTTTGAAAGATTTCAGACGAAGCATTTATGCCGTATGGTAGTCTTAAATACTTATATCTACCAAATGGTGTTTGAAAAGTACATAAATCTGAACTATGTTCATCCAGACGTAGCATCCAAAATCCTGAGAATGCATCTAAATGAGAAAAACATACAGCCCCTTCGAGCTGAGACCTAATCTCATCAATTGACTTGAGTGTGTAAATATGGACTCTGACATTTTTTATTTTGACTATTTGAGTGGACTTTGTATCTCTCAGACCTGTGACTGTATTCATCATTGAGATGAGATCTCTCAGACATATCACTGTTTTCATCACAGAGATAAAATGAATGGGGACATTGACTGTTGGACTTTAAGTTAGATCTCTCAGACCTGTGACTGTATTCATCATTGAGATAAGATCTTTCAGACATATCACTGTTTTCATCACAGAGATAATATGAATATGAATGGGGACTTTGACTTTTATGATTTTGATTATTGGAGTCTACTACATTAAATCTCTCAGACATGTCACTGTTCTCATCATAGGGATATGACTGTGACCGGTCTTCATATGACCGTTGTGACGGTGACTGTCCTGTCCGTGATACTTCTGACACCATGTTATGTTGCAATAGAAGTGATATCCGGCAAAAAATCAGGCACTTGCAAATTGAAATCCCTAAGTCTATGAAAGCCGATTTCCAGTCCACCGTGCGGCGGACGCTCTATCTCGTGTTTGTGCTCACATAAATACAAATAATTTAGCTAATCTGCACAACGCTCTTGGACATCCCGGTATCACGAGAATGACACACTGAGTTAGAACCAAAAATTTGCCGTATTCCGTCAATGATATTAAAGCTGTAACGTCATCATGTAAAATATGTGCTGAAATTAAGCCACGATTTAATAAAAACCAAGGAAGTCTTATAAAAGCAATGGCCCCCTTTGAACGTCTAAGCATTGATTTTAAGGAATCAATACCGTCAAACACGAAGAATAAATATATACTAACTATAATTGATGAATATTCAAGATTTCCGTTTGCCTACCCCTGTCCAGACGTGTCAGCAGAGTCTGTAATAAACAGCCTTAGGGATCTTTTCTTTATGTTTGGAACCCCGCTTTTTATTCATTCTGATCGAGGATCTGCGTTTATGTCAGAACGTGTCCAACAATTCTTGCTGTCTCTGGGAATTGCTTCCAGCCGGACTACTCCCTACTACCCGCAAGGAAACGTAAAGGTGGAGCGCCTGAATGGCACTTTATGGAGGACTGTACAACTTTTTCTTAAATCAAAAAACTTGGATGTAGCTCACTGGGAGAAGGTCCTTCATGAGTCACTCCATGCAATTCGGTCATTGTTGTGTACATCCACGAACACCACTCCTCATGAACGGTTATTCTACTACCCACGACGGTCAATGAATGGCCAATCAATCCCATCATGGCTTTCAACCTCTAGTACCGTCCTCTTGAGAAAGAATGTTCGACAGTCAAAATATGACCCTCTTGTAGAAGAGGTCGAGCTTTTACAAGCTAATCCTGCATATTCATTTATAAGATATTTTGACGGTAGGGAATCTACCGTTTCAAATAATTAATTAGCTCCTACTCAATGACGAAGCAGGATCTGTGATGAAGCACCTACAGGCATAGAAGCTACTCAGCGAGAGTCTGAGACTCCTCAAGAAACTGAGGTTGCTCAAAGCCAACAAGAGGTGGCCCGGGAAGAATCTGACATAGACGAGGGGCGCCACTCAAGCAAACCGCCGGGCTACTTGAGAGACTATGTTTGCGGGATATAAAAAACCCTGCTGGGAAGAATGACGTAGATTTATATCTATGGTAATGCCATGACATTGTCAATGTGTCTTTAGTCTAGTTTCATATATTTGAGCTAATTTCTTTAAGTAGAATAAAGCCTTAAAAGCGACCAACCCGTCATACTTTTCATACAAACTCGTACGTGATTATGCCGATGTTACACATCTAATCTTTGTTTTTTTTTTTCAGTAATATGTATGTTGTGCACTATGTCTAGGTTCATATGGTTGCGAAAAATAAAAAAAAAGTAGAAACAAATTCAGTGTAAGCCTCCAAAAATTGCGGTTTTGCACAAATTTTACCTGAAGTTTGGCCGTTCATATTGTACTCATAAACTGTAAAAATAAAGAAAACATCTCGATAGAAACCTTGCAAATGTAATGGAAATTCTTAATGACAAATATTTATTTCACACACTTGTAAGACTTATTCAAAAACACGTATTTCCAGGAACAAGTTTAAGAAAATTTCGAACACTATTTTCGTTCAATGTCATCGCGGTATGAGGTGCGCGGGAGACGAGTTGTGCGGGTTCGGTTTGAGGTAAGACCGAGTTGACAAAAAACCGCCGCTGTGGCTCCGGATGAAACAACAAGCTTTTTGACCATGCTCGCGTTGACGATAGACGCGCCGGGAAGGGCCCTCTTAATTTCCGAAAGGCTTTGCGTTTTCTTTATATCACAGAGCAGCCTTTGACGTCTGACCTGTGAACTGCGCTGCTGCCTTCCTGCGGGGCAGCCCTGATGTACCGTTCTACAAAGCTTCCCTAACGCCTGATTACCTCTTCAGTAGTGCTGAACTGATTATGTGTGTTAACTGTACTTCCATAGAGAGCGGGTTAGATGGGTCTTTTTTATAATCAGTTGTATTTTTAATTTCATTTGTAAATTCATTAACTTCCACTGTTACATTTTTAAATGTTTAAGTCAACCTATATCATAATTTTAATAGGATCAAGTAGATTTGCGACAACCCATATCTCGCCAGTTATGTTTAAGTCCCATGTCATAGAGGGCGAGTCTATTGCTATCAACCGGGCAAAAATCTAGACTCCGTGGGTGCTACTGCGAAATTCTTAATGAAAAAACTCAATATAACTTTGCCGAACCCAGGATTTCATGCTCAGTTGTCGCGCTTGCGACCACTAGACCAATGAGGCCGACTAATTAGTCAGTCAATGTAATTAGAATTCTTTGGTAAAATGCAGGTAGAATCTTGAATCAATATGCCAAATTCATGGTAACAGTACAGGAAAACGGAGACTAACCATAACATTTTCAGAAATTTCGATCTGCATTAATAGGTTTTGGAAAATTTTACAGTCAGCAAGAAAACGGCCAATATTCACAGAAACTTTTTTAATGCCAGTCGTCCCTGTTTCTTATAAAGATCAAAAACTTAACGGGACTAACTGAGGTAACAGTACTACAGAAGTCGAAAATCGCATACACTTTTCTCATATGTTTGGTAGGTGTACGCCCATCCTAACAAACGTCACGTACGGCCGCAGCAATGTTAAGGGTGTGACTGTGCATGAACAATGAACATTTAAGATAAGTTACAGACCTACCAGCCCAACAGTCCCTAAGACCCTAATAAGCCCTACAGCCGTAACCTACCATATACCTAGTATGTAATAAACAAATAATTATGTAGACAAGTTCAGGAAGTCTGCCTCTCCGATCACTATGTTCGGCAAGCCGATCGCTTGGGAGAAGCGAGCCAAGTACTTAGGAGTCATTCTCGACAACCACCTGTCCTTTGCAGCGCATATAAGAGCAGCCGGCGACCGGGCTGCCTTTGCCATGGGTAGGCTCCATTTTATGATCACGGCAAAGAGCAAATTGTCACTTAAGTGCAAGTTGCGACTCTATACCGCCGTCATCCGTCCCATTATGACATACGCTTGTGTCACTTTTGCCCATGCCCACCCGCGTCATCTGCACCGGATGCAGGCCCTTCAGAACCGTTTTATCCGTAAAATCACCGGTGCCCCCTATTATGTCCGTAATGACAGTCTCCACTCAGACCTTAGGATCCCCACCTTAGCTCAGTTTATGAAACGTCTTTCCAAGCGTTTCTTCGATTCCGCTATCAAGCATAGGAACCCCCTGATCGCATCGGCCGCCCGATACGAGCCCTCGCGTATTAGCATGATTCGCCGTCCGCGACATGCTCTCACCACCCCCGATGACCCCATCACCCTCCTCCAGGAGAGCAGTAGGGAAACCAGTACATTACGAAAATACAAATACAGACCCGTATGTTTCCGTCCTCGCCGCCGAGGCCCGACGCGACGCCCACGTTCAACGAACCCCCCCCGACCCTTGCCAGAGCCAGCCCGCGATGCTGAGCCGGTAGTTTTAAACCAGCCCCTAAATAATACCACTCAGATCCAGCCTGTCCCTTTGCTGCCCCCCCCAGCGACGCCCTAAGCCGAGGCCCGTACCCCACAGGGGGTGCCCTTAGCGAGTGGTCGCTTAGTTTTTAAGTATAGTTTTAAGCCCCTGGCTGGAGGCCTTAGATTCATTTTTAAGGCATCCACAGGGAATTGTCCGGTTAAGCAGTAGCCAGCCTCAGAGGCTGAACTGCGAGATGCCATCTCCAAAAAAAAAAAAAAGGAAGTCTGCGCCATGCAACCTAAGGTTACAGACGGATAGTGGGCCCTTCGGCAGGAATTCCAGGTTTATGAAGGGTACACTCACTACCAGTCCAGCAGACTCATGAGACTGGCCAGAGATGCCTAAAGGTGTCTTGGCCACAGTGAGGGGTAATGAGACAAGAATATAAAATTCAAATTTGATTTATTAAAAAACAACCTATACTCGTGTACTATTTTGTCTTAATACATACTATTGTACTTTGTCTGCGTGATATGTGTGTGAGATGCAACCAAACAGTATTTTAACTGGGCTGCGCGTCAGCCGGGTCGAGTCCTGAGCCAATGTTCAAAGGTAACATTGAACAGTAGGAAATTATCCTAAGAGCGTAGCTACAACAATTAAGGTAGCTGCCCTTATTGCCCCATGCATCGTTTGCATGTTGTCGATGATGGGTTGTGGAGGTCAGACAGGCAGTCGATCCATGAAAGATATTCAGCTGCGTCCAGTTAGGCTGGAACCAACTCCCATATAGTTGGTCAAGGTTCCAAAGAAAAGAAATTCCAAATTTAGTTTTGTTGAAGTATATAATGAAATATGTAAAATAAACTGAATTGGTTTCATTTCCCGTATGCAGCGGGATATCAAAAATATGACTGATGAAAATAACTTGTTTTTATTTAATTTTAAATCGTCTAACGGTTCTAAAGTCTACACCACCACACCACTACGTCTATGTGCACACGGCATCTGCCCACTTCTTTTTTCTCTCTCGCACACTCTCGCTGTCGCTCACTAAATACTATCGTCCCAACTTGTATGTATTTCTCATCTTCCATAATAGCTTACACAGGTTGTATCATAATTGCATATTCGTGTTCATTTTAAGGGTGTGCGCATTATCATAATCGCGAATAATTACCATACAAAACTAGAAAAATAATCAGCTGTCCCATACAATTGGGTCCAGTAGGTATTAGACCAAAATTTGGTCTAATACCTACTGGACCCAATTGTATGGGACAGCTGATTATTTTTTCGCGACTGGAATACCAAATTTAACCACCATTTTTGATACAGTCTGTAGATATTTCATTATTGTTATGTTCTACTCTCAATGCTGATGCTATGTCCTGAGTGTGGCTTCATTAAGGGGTCCATTTTAAGCCGCATCTTGGAGATGTCAGATTTAATCCTGTAGCGACGCAAAACATGCGCCAGTGTAGTCTTCATCGACATCATGGCGTAGGCTTTACCTGAAACAACACCATATTTTTGCCAAATGTTACAAAGTTCTATATGCTATCTGAGAGGTTCCTTATCAGCTATTGATAGTCGGTGCCAGCATATTTATTGGTTAACAAATGCGCGCGCGGTACTTGATTATTATTTTGCTGCGGAGTTATTTTAAAACTGTGATATCTCATAAGATATTCATTGAAATCAAATGATGTAAGTTGTTCAAAATTATAAATAACGTATTTATTTGAATAAGGATTAATACCATGTTTGTAAATCACCTTCGCCACTAATGCACTATTTTAGAACAAAGATTGCCAAAAAAAGGTTATAGTGAGTCAACCTTAAAAGATAGTCATGACATAATTATGCTATCGCGGACTTTTTACCGTTTACGTCCTGGCCACAGCTACTGGCGGCGCGGTGCGCGGTGCGGCGGGCGGCCCGGCGGGCGGCGCGACTTGCGGTGGTAAGCCACAGCTCGACTAGCTGCGACCGCGGCGGCGTCAGCGGTGGACGTACTTAGAGAACGGCTAACTATTAAAATGACCCTATCAAAAGTGGCACGGTATTTAAATTGTTGTTTTATTTCGTCCCACAATTTTTTATAACATGTTTTGATATCCATATTACTGATCTACTCAGTATTTCACTAATAAATTTATTTCTTTATTTACTATCTCTAAACATACAAATATTATTACAGGCTAGACCCAATGCGATATTGTAACACACTTAAAATTTTAATAGTTCAACTATTTTTAACATAGCAAATCCTATATGTAGCTGTTCTTGTAAATTCACCCAAAGCGCAACAGAATATGTCTAAGTTCTCAGCAATGAGGTTGAGAGTGAAAGTGTGAGTTGAAATTGTTCCGTATCCATTATTTACATAAGCTCAACGCCCGATAAAAACAAAATTATTTGTTTCGATCGTGCGATGTTGAATACGTCCACCGCTGCCGCCGGCACCGCGCGCGCCGCTCTGAGCTGTGGCCTCCTCGATACTCGCTAGTACATTTGTTTCAATCGCACACCGCGCAGCCCGTCGCCGCTGCGTGCCGCGCGGCGGTCACCGCGCCGCAGGTCGCGCCGCCCGCGCCGGTAGCTGTGGCTTACTTCATACATTGTCTACCATTTGTTTTCGTCGCTCACCGCTTGCCGCGCCTCACGCCGCGCCGCAATTCGCGCCGCTCTTGGCTATGGCCAGCAGGTTAGGAACAAATCCGTGATACATGATTGTTCCGTAACTCTAACCGATTACGCAGCGCACGTAACGGAAGCTCACAAACGAAATATTTTTTTCCCATTTCTGCAACATTTTATTGATACTCCGCTCCTTTTGGTCGTAGCGTGATGTTATTTAGCCCCTCTTGATAAATCGGCTACCTCTGCCTGCTAACACGCAAACATTTTTTTGCAATTAGAACTAATAGTTCCTGAGATTAGCGCGTTCAACCAAACAAACAAAGTCTTCAGCTTTATAATATTAGTATAGATTCTCTGACTCAGCTCAAGTCAAGCTTGACACGATCTAAATCTACTAGACACGTTGACAACTACACTCGGCGTCACAAAAATCGCACCTCTTTAAGAATTACCTTCAAAGTAATTTTAACCCTATTAATCAATGGTAGACATATGACTATAAGGTATCATTGGAAAAGCAATTTATTTAAATTTCAGAATAAATCAATAGATTTGGTTTTTTGTTTACCAGGGAATAAACAAGCAAATGATTAAAAAGTTAGATCTTATTTAATCAGCAAAAATTACAACACAGACCTTAAAAACAACTTAAAACCTAGTGTTACCCCCCTAGCCCTGATGACTGCTTCAATGCATTCTCTCATGGACCTAATTAATGTGACAACATTCTCTTGAGGAATGTTGTCCCATTCTGCAACGACGGTATCTTGGAGGTCTTGGAGAGTGGTAGAGGCAGGATCACGTGCCCGTACTGTCCGTTTCAGTTCATCCCAAATGTGCTCAATAGAGTTCAGGTCTAGACTTCGCGCTGGCCAGCGCATAACAGGGTTCCCAACTTCTTGCAGGTAGTCTCTTACAATTAAAGCGGAGTGACAGCGGGCGTTATCGTGCATTAACGTGAAACCACTGCCAACAAAACCCGCATAAGGGACAACCTGCTCCTCGAAGATCTCTGTTATGTACCGAGGAGCAGTTAGCGACCCTTGCCCGCGAGCACTTCCAGTCCGAGAAACACATATAAGGTTCGTTTTGCCGTCGATTGACATGCCGCCCCAGAACATGCACAAGCCACCCCGTATTCCAGTCGCTTGAATACAAGCTTGTGTGAATCGTTCACCTTGCCTCCTGTACACTCTTCGACGCCTGTCGTTGCAGAAAAGACACACCCTTGTCTCATCCGAGAAGAGCACAGCCCTCCATTGGTCTATTGTCCAATCCACATGGTCACGGGAAAATTGCAACCGGCCTTTCCTATGTTGTGCAGTCAACTTTGGCAATGTAGCAGCCCTGTGAGCTGCAACTTTCTTCTTCTAATCGTGGAGACGCTTACAAAAGTTCTGCGAGCTAATCGCAGTTGTTGTTGCAGCTCAACAGCATTGGGGAACCGATTACGTAAAGAAGTCGAAACAATGAAGCGATCGTCTCTTTCGGATGTGCACCGTTGTCTTCCAGATCCACGTCTTTGGATATAGCCACCAGTCTCTTGGAAGCGATGGAACACTCGTCGAACGGAAAAACGACTCAAGTTCAGTTGCCGAGCAACATCACATTGCTGCATCCCTGATTGCAGTAGTGCAATGACTTGAGCGGGTTCATCTGCAGTGGTATCCATCTTCTGGGGTATTTTTCTTGCTGTAACTGTTCACGTGTGTTCACTTCATTGGTTGAATAGCGAATGACCCACATTTAATCCGGGTCGCCCGTTTCTATACCCTTGTAGGGAGGTGCAATTAGTGGCCGTTGTAATGCGTATTTTGACAACATTTCTTTTAACGTAACGTGCTAATGAGTTCTGTTGTGTTTAGGAATTCTAACTGTTGTTAATTTAAAGGTCGTTAAACAAACTTTCAATTGATATCAATATTCATTGGGTTTAATGTATTTGTTGCTGGCGGGACATGCTTTAAACTTATTTTCGAAGAGGTGCGTTTTTTGTGACGCCGAGTGTATATCTGGTTTCTATATTGACATAAACGTTACGTTAAGATTTTCAACCGTTGTCTAATCTGAGCTAGGCAATTAACTTAAAACGGGTCTTGGAGAACGAGTGTTAGAATTGCAACTCTTAGTGAGTTGCAATTCAATTCAAGTAAGAGGTCCAATCGCACGTTAAAAGTGCTATAGTGCGAATGAATGCGGATGCTTACGCCCGGAGTTATTTCTCCCTCAAATTATGCTTTTAAATGACAGAAAGATATAGAGATACTCAAAAACGTGCTTGAAAATGTATTTTTACTCTAATTCAGATCAGTACAGTGAATGAAGTGAGTCTTCTGACAACTGAGCAAAGTGCGCTTACTCAACTGATAAGCGAGTAAAATGAGTTGAGTCGCCCTCTTTTAAAACGATTAAACGAAGCGACCGACTATCTCAGCGTGAAAGCAAAGCGTACATAAAAAACAAATTGGTTTACCACATACCGATACAATTTCGTTTTCCCAAACTGAAGGCAGCATACGCGCTGGGGTTATCAGGCAGTCTGCCAGGTTCCAGCCAGCGTTCGGGGTGAAACTCGCATGCGTCAGGACCCCATATCGGATGCTTGTGGAGCCCGCAATACAATAAGCAGCAGCTCGTACCAGCGGGTAGGGTGTAGTTTTCTAAAACACGAAATTTGATTAAGTAGAAAGTCATGCAGGTGGTTATTAATGTACCAACCGATACGTTGACAAAATCAATTGTGAAATCTTAGCAATATTACTTTCGTGACTTTAGAAAATATTTTTGATCCTAAAAATATTCCCTAAAATTGCCAGCTCTATCGACTGTTCCAGATCATGAACTTACTAAGTTTAACATCCGTTTCCGCTCTCCTGATTACTATAGGCGTTATGGTGTAAAATCTCATGGCCTCCTTCAGAAACGCCTCCATGTACACCAATTTTGACAGGTCCGTCTTTTCCACGTCTCTATCATCTCCCAAAACCTCTTGCAATCTGAAATTATTGCGTAAATAAAATCAATAATGATGATGGCAATCACTGACAGTGTAAATAGTCTAAAAATTCTTTTCCCGACATTGTTGAGGTCAGCTTCTAGTCAGATGCAGCTGAATACCAGTATTTTACATGGAGGGACTGCCAATCTGACTTCCACAACCGAGGAGAACTGGGTAATATGATCCCTGGTAAGGTTGGTTGTCAGACTTTCGGGCCACTGACGTGGCCCTGGCCTGTAACGACTGTCAAAGATCTCCAATTGACAGCCGGGACCAACGGGCTAGCGGGCTTTCCGAGGCACGGAAGAAACTCGGTATGTTATGGGTAGACACCCATCCTCAGACCCAACCAAGTAAGCACGGCTTATTCTAAAGATAGATCCGTGCAGCTGTTATTATTTTGGCACCAGCTCCCCAGCTAGATGGACCGACGACCTTCAAAATGAGGTTGATTTAGACGGGATGTGAAAGGTGGGAGACAGGGTGTAAGTTGGGGGATGCCTATATCACGCTGTTAAATGCGATAAAGTGAATTGATAATACGCTCTTGACCGTATTACACAAATTACAAAAGACTACCCTCGCGTTATTTATGTGAGCAGACCGTGCGTCGACCCCCGACAGACGAGGCCATTGCTGCAACGACCGATCCTCGGTAAATCCGGCCAAACAAATCAGTTCAGTTTGATAGCAATAAATAGTTCGAGTACTTACTCAGTAAATACTTTCTCCTGAGCTTGAGGATTAGACCCCAACAACAACGTAGTGAACAAGAGTACAATAGCCGAAGTATCCTGTCCGCCGACGAGCATAGTGTCAATATGGTTTCTGATCTGTTTGTCGGTGAAAGCTCCCTTCTCAGCTGATAGCTCGAGAAGTATGTCTATGAAGGGCTTGAAGTTGCTTCCTTAAATAAAATAACATAACGGCATCAGGAAATGTCATTGTTAATGGCATTGAAAAGGAAAGAAGGATTCGAGTTTGAAGAATCTTTACCTGGTTCACTATTACATTCAGTGCGTGTTTTATTTTCATAAAACTCGGATTTTCTTTTTTGTAGGATCTGTAAATAATTTTAGTAACAACTTTAAAGTCACTTCTTTAAATCAATAAATCCTTATTCTCCAGATGTACATACAATATGGTACTGCAACATAATTTTGAGTAGAAAATAATATTACGTCGCGACTGAGATTCGTGCTCGCGGAGGATCGCTGAGCTAAATCCGTTCCGTTACCGTTGGCGATCGGGATATTCCTCCCAGTCGCCCGCGTCGCGCCCCCTCCGCTAACGGCTGAGGTGCGCGGGAGGCGGAAGAGGTGGGGCGCGCGGGGTATGGTATGGCACTGCGACCGCGGATCAACAACACTGCACTTACTGTAGCCATAGAAAACCCGTGCTATATCCTCCCCCTCTAGCCTAACTAAGTGCCCTCGCAGTTGGGCTAGTCTAAATACCTGCGCGGCCTACCACGACTACGTTTCTCTGGAATGGGTGGCTCTACCTGACCGGCGAAAGGCGTGAGATGCGAAACATGATTTTTCCCTACGTTCCTATCAGTTTGTACGTTCTCCAGACCGTAAGTGGTTGGGCTGATAAGTTTCCCGATTTTGTATGGGCCATCACGACGTGGGATAAACTTCGCGGTCTGTCTGCGAGATGAGTCCTTGCGTTTTCAATAACACTAGGTCACCTACCTCGTACTCTGGTGACGGCCTCCTCTTCTCGTCAGCATTCTCTTTCTGGCCGGCCAGTGTTCCTGGCCTCGTCCAGGGTTACAGCCATCTTCTTTAAGTAAGGCGTAATGCTGGGTACGAAGTGGTCATGTTCTACAATAGCCCTCATGTCTATCGCATCATCGGAAGGAGCTCGTAACTCTCTCCCGAAGGTAAGATAAGCCGGCGAATACCTGTACTACTGGTAATCGCGGAGTTCATAGCAAACCTGATTGCTGCTAGATGCATGTCCCACGAGGTATGGTCGAGGTCTACGATTCTTCCTCTCTATTGGATTAGCCTCGGGATGATAAAAGGCCGTGAGTGACTGGCTGATCCCCAGCACGTTGCAGACCTGCTGCATTACCTCGCTCACGAATTGCACGCCGTTGTCGCTAATAAGGCGGCGTGGCACTCCATACCTGAGAAACACTTCATTCGCGAGAGTTTGAGCACATTCGACGCTGGTGGCATTCTCCAATGGTAACAATTCCACCCAGCGCGAGCAGACATCTTCTAAGATCAGTACCTACATTTTCTTCTTAGGCGTGAGGAAACCCGGATGTCCTAGAACCAAAAGTTCGAAGACATGTGACATCTACCAACCCGCACTAGGCCCGCGTGGTGGATTAGCCCATTCCCTCTCATTGAGAGGAGGCGGAGTATCCCAGCGGAACATTAAAGGCTGATTATGCTATGCGCGCATACCAGGCCAATAATACCTTGCACGAACGCGGCTTAGCGTGCGTTCCACGCCGAAATGGCCAGCTGTCGGCGCGTCGTAGAAGTCAGCCATGACCTGCCTGCGTTCATGCTCGGGCACGACCAGGCAGCAGTCCTCTCCATCGTCTGCCTCTAGGCTGTTGAACTCTTGCAATGTGAGGGCCCATCTTGCCAGTCGGCCACTAGGTGACCTTTGACTCATCAGCCACCGCAAGGGCTGGTGGTCTGCCTTAACTGTGACCTTCGCGGTTTCTACATAACCGCGGAACTTACCGAGTGTCCACACGACATCCCGAGAGCTTCCCGCTCGGTCGTGGAGTAGTTCCTCTCGGCGCTAGTGAGGAGTCGACTTGCGTACTCAATTGGCCTTTCGTCGTGTCCCTTCTCCTGTATAAGAACAGCTCCAAGGCAATAAGCGCTGCTCTCAGTGCAAAGGACAAAGGGTTTCGACTCATCCGCCTGACGTAGGATAGGAGCGGACACGAGGAGAACCTTGATGCGTTCAAACGCCTCCTGTTGCTCGTCGTCCCATCGCCAAACACTCGACTTCTTCAGGAGGTTAGTAAGGGGCCTCGCGACTTTTGCATAATTATTATATAGCGTCGGTACTAACTCGACGTCTGTTAAAGCACTTGTAAGTGTTTCACGTTCTGGGGGGCGGCCATATTGTCGATGGCTGCTGTTTTGTCTGGATCCACCTGAATTCCGCCTGGCATTATAACGTGGCCTAAAAATTTAACAGACTCCTTCGCGAAGAAACTCCTGTGTCCTTATTAACCTTTAGCTTAAACATGGCCAGTCATTCAAAGACTGCTTCCAAGTCAGCCAGGTGGTTCTGGAAGGGCCCTGGTGACAGCAATATTAGATCGTCAAGGTACGTGAGGAGTTTGACTTCTTTCAGGTTAGACCGGAACCGATCCATCATTCTCTGGAAAGTGGCTCCCAAATTCCGTAGCCCCGTCGGCAACCGCTTAAATCTAAAGTTAACAAGTGGCGTTGTGAACGCAGTTTTGTCTTGGCCCTCTGGGCAGACACTCACCTGATGGTAGCCTGATTAAAGGTCAAGAGTGGTCATGTACTCACTGGTCTTGGCCGCGTGCAGTATGTCCTCGATGCGTGGGAGGGGGTATCGGTCAGGCTTCGTCACCGCATTAAGCTTCCGGTAATCTACACAGAGCCTTAAAATTCCGTCCTTCTTACCTACAAGCACGACATTGGAGGCCCAAGGTGACTCAGACTCTTCGATGACGTCGTCACGCAGCTGCTTATCAAGCTCCTTCTGCGAGGCCTCCTTCTTATGCTGTGACATCCTGTACGGTGGACAAGCAATAGGTTTTTGGTGTGTACTCACCTTTATACGATGCGTGGCGAACTCCATCGCCGGTCCGTCGCGTGCGATCTGCGACGCGCGGTCTTCAATAAAAGCGCTAAGTATGCGCCGCTGCTCGGGCACCCCCGATGACCCCATCACCCTCCTCCAGGACAGCAGTAGGGAAACCAGCACACTTCTTAAACACAGACACAGACCGCCGAGTTTCCGTCCTCGCCGCCGAGGCCCGTCGCGACGCCCCCGTTCAACAAACCCCCCCCCGACCCTTGCCAGAGCCAGCCCGCGATGCTAAACCGGTAGCTTTAAACCAGCCCCTAAATAATATCGATCAGATCCAGCCTGTCCCTTTGCTGTCATCCCCAGCGACGCCCTAAGCTGAGGCTCGTACCCCACAGGGGGTGCCCTTAGCGAGCGGTCGCTTAGTTTTTAAGTATAATTTTAAGCCCCTGGCTGGAGGCCTTAGATTCATTTTTAGGGCATCCACAGGCTAGGCTTTACCCGGCTAAGTAGTAGCCAGCCTCAGAGGCTGAACTGCGAGATGCCATCTATATAATAAAAAATAAACCGCTGCTCGGGGGTTAACATCGAACCTTCGTCAGAGCGCACGACAACTTAGTAGATGCGGCGCACAATAGGCCCGCGTCAATAGGGTTAAGCGTGTATGTGTAAACAAAATCATAAGAATGTCCCGGACTATCCGAGAACGACCACGTGCGTCGGGCTACGTCTATTATCATGCCGGCCCGCGCCAAGAAATCTACGCCTAACAGCGCCTTAGTATTATTACCAGGTAGTACCAAAAACTGGCACATAACCCTGCGACCTTTAATTATAATATCTACCTCGGCTGACAACAGGTCTCTCCACCCTTATGTACCGTCAGCCAGGCGTACAAAACGTTTAGGATCGCTAAATCTACTTCCTGAATCTAATAACAGTTGGTGCAATAGAGGGCTCGCAATACTATGTGTTGCACCGGTATCTACAATAGCCACACCGTTATGGCCCGTATCACTAATATTTATCATTGGGTGCTGTTCACGCGCACTTATATTCGTTATTTGAACGCTCGAATCAGTATCACTTGCGCCAATGTTATTATTACAACTATCACCGCGACAATCAAAATCTAAATCGACAGTGTTTAAAGATGTTTTCTCGTCCGGTTTTGACAATGTTCTCGCGCAAACATCACATTTCGATCTCACGACGCCTTTTACCACAACCATAACAACGTAACTCCTTAGGCGTAGTGTCGCTATTATTTTATTAGTGGTCGCCTTATCACGATTACGACACTCATCACTAACATGCCCATATAACTTGCAATAACTACAACGGGGTCTATTTTTGTTGTTGCTACGTGGCGCCGTTTCACTCGTAATAGTCGAACTTGACTTCGATGACTATTGTGCGAGATTACGGTCGGCGGTAGTCACCGCCAATGTTTTGGTTTGCGGAGTCGTATTCTTATTATTATTTGTAATCGGATTTGTTACCTTAAGCGCCTTGTATGTATCCTCCGCGATCCTCACCTTATACAATAGATCATCTAAATTACGTACACAATCACGCAGCACTCGTTTTATTACGCGTCGGTGCAGTAATCCGTAGCAAGAGTCTATCTGCTCTACTTTGTCGAGTTTGTACGGTAATTTGGCAATTAATGCCCGCACTTTTCACAAGATCACTTCCGCGCGTTCTTCATCTCGTTGTTTCGTAGCGAAGATCTGTCATTAGACTTGATACGCAGGCTGCGCGACGCCGTAAGCCGCGCGTAGTCGTGCGATTGCGTCCGACCACGTGGTAGCTGACGCCTTGACGCCGCCCCACCATACTGCGGCATCACCTTCCAGCAGCATTGGCAATCCTCGGAGGGCGTGCTCATCGCTTACGGCGGCACACTCCTTGTAGACTTCTACGGCATCCAGGAATGCTTCCAGGACCTCACTGTCCTGGGAAGCCCTGTCGAATTTCGCCGTCTATCTGGTAAAGTTGGCGTCAGCACGTGATGCGGCTGCAGCACCGGAACTCTCGCTGCTCGCGTTGGTGTTTGGCCCGATCCCGACTGGGGTGGAGGCCCTGAATTCGCCATTGATTGACATCAGCGAGTTAATGAGGCTTCTATTGGCTTCCATTTGCGCACGCGTTATTGTCTCAATCAGCATGGATAGGAAGTCTGCGGGGATCTGGGGAGCTGGTTGCTGTGTCGACCTCGAGCCGGCGCTTGCGGTTTCGACCTCGTGGCCACACTCGACGACAAGTCTTCTTAGCGCTTCTCCTCTTCTTGTTGTCGGCAACTTCACATTCGTGGCGACAACGGTAAGGTCGAATGTCCGTGCTTTTACCTAACAAGGTGAGTAGGTATACAGTTTCACATAGGCATCGGATCACAGTTCGTAACGGTTCGAGCCACTAGTTTTGGGCGCCAGTTTATAGTTACTTATTTAAATCAGTAAATCGTTATTCTCCAGATGTACATACAATATGGTACTGCAACACAATTTTGCGTAGAAAATAATATTACATCGCGACTGAGAGTCGCGGAGGATCGCTGAGCTACATCCGTTACAGTTGGCGATCGGGATATTCCTCCCCGTCGCCCGCGTCGCGCCCCCTGCGCTAACGGGGCGCGCGGGGTATGGCACTGCGACCGCGTAGCAACAACACCGCACTTACTTTATCCATAGAAAACCCGTACAACTTAATATTATTTTGTTTATTTTTTTGTGAATTTTTCATCAAAATAGGGCTGAAAACTCTTTTGACAATTTTTCCCTATTCCTCACAGTTTCCATTGATGGCCATTGGCCATCTACGAGCATTTGAAAATTCATCCTGCATTATTAGATCGTTCACAACTAGCATTAAAAAGACTTTAGAATACATGCAATATTGTAAATTGTGTTGATTGGGGGAAAGGTTTTATCGTTGCATAATTAAACTTCTATTTAGTCTTACAATACCCTGAGAGGCATTCATCTTGTTTTGACTCGTTTGATTCGTTAAACTAAAGATTGAAAATCTAAAATCCCCTGCACAGTGAAAACATGAGACCTATCACCACCTCTTAAAGAAATATTATTTTAATCTAACTTCAGCGTGGGAAATGGGGATGTGTAGGACATTATATAGCTCCAACTTTTTCTCTAATAATGTTGCTACAAAAGGTAACCCCCTGTATATTAAACATTCTTAGTAGTACTGTCTTGTTACCGTGTCCGACATATTGTGCAGTATCTTCAGACAAGCATCTTGCTTCTTCTTGAGCCGGCTCCATGCAAAGGTGCAGTCGAATTTCCACCAGACCTTACGTATCCGTTCTGCAAATATATCAAATATCGTGTCCACGGCTTCCAAATATTCGTTGTTGAGGTTTGGATCTGAAAAATCGACTCCAAGTGCTGTCACTGGAAACAAAAAAATTTTTTATTAAATTTTACTTCACGCCTTGATGAGACTTAACGGCTTGGCCACGAATTATACTCATATGCCACATGTATGCGACAGCGCCTTTGGAAAAAAACAATTGAAAGAAATTACTTACCACACCATTCATGCTCGTGCAAAGGAAACAAGATGAAGCGTAAGGAGACATTCGTGTTGGTAAAAATGAAACATGAACAGCAAACTTACTGCAAATAGTCTCCAAAGCGTTATGTCGTATGTTTGACCAGTGATAAAAAGGTCCTTTCCCAACCTCTTTGTCTAAGTCTTTCACAAGCTTTCTGGACTGGCTGTTGAAGACGCCATTGAACGAATCTAGTAATGTCTGACTGAACGCTGGGTTAAGTAGCTTTCGGTGAGCCTTCCATGTTGGATCTGAAAAAATTATCCGCCACTATCACATTTATTTTATTGGAAATTTTGGTGGTAACAACAAAATAAAGTTGAAAAATATTTATAAACCAGAAAACCAATAGTGTTATCAGAAACATAACAACTGGATAATCTCTTCAAAGTAAGTATATTCAAGTCCTCACTCACTCGCAATTTGTATCTATTTTGCCTTTAGATAGTGAAATAAAAGGAATGAGCGTGTGAAAGGGAATCAAATTGAATCTTTATTAAGTAGGTTCTGAGAGAATAAAATAACAATTAAAGCGATTAAGCAACTTACATCTCGCAAAGAGTAAACCATCGCCTAGCCATGCTTCACCAAAGCTGTAGTAGGGGTCCTTTTCGAGGCACGCATTTGATACCGTAAGACAGTCGTCCGGGTCGGTGACAACTGCAAAATAATATCCAAGTCAATCCAGCATGTGTCAGATAGGTGTATAATAAAGACCATGCAACTAAACAACTTTCTCTATGGGACCAACAACGTAATCGCGAAAAAATTATAAGCTGTCCCATACACTTGTTCGAGTAGTTACTGGTTTTTTTTATGTGTCGGCTAAATATTTTTTACCAAACCAAATCCCTAAATATGGCCAAACCTTTCTAAAAAAGTGAGCAGTCTGGTGTCAGAAAACGGAAAATAGTTTATAGCCCAGGGGGCCTAGGATGGCCGTTTCAGCAGAATCAAAATAGGATAATAATATGAATCCCGTTAAAATGAGTAAAATGGTCAAAGACGCAGTTAATATTATGAATTGTGACTTTGTGACCGAATAGTAGTACGAATAGTAACATAATTAATATTTAGGATTCTGATAAAGCGGCCGTTTTAGACCCCCAGATTGTATTAAACTTATACTCAACCCGTGTTTCACCCCACACGACACTCGAAACACGTATCGAGTACAGGCGCGGGAGGGCGGTGCTGCATCCTACATACAAGCCTGGATGTATTTGCGGATATGTCTTCCTTCACTGTTCGCAGTTTAAATCAGTTCGCATATTTATTTCTTATGTATGGTGGAATGTTTAACACAGCTCTCATTGTTTTACTTTGAAACCGTTCCAGTATTTCGATGTGTGACTGGTTGTACTTAATAGCTGTATGCCATACGTTCATACAGGCTTTAGTATAGCTTTATAGATAGCCATTTTACGGCGTCGATGAGCTAGTACATGATCCGGAGTTTTTTTTTTTTTTTTGTTTCACAGGTTGGCAGGTTTACCACTGCGAGGATCGACCGGAGGACACGGTGGAGCACACTGTGCAGGTCTGCTCCGCTTGGGCGGAGCAACGCCGTGTCCTCGTAGCGGCAATCGGCGGCGGCGACCTCTCGCGTCCGGCCCTGGTTTAATCCATGGTCCGGAGCGAGACGGAATGGGACGCCGTCACCTCCTTCTGCGAAGCAGTCATGCTAGCGAAGGAGGTGGCGAGACGTGAGAGGGAGAGAACCTCACGTCCCAGCCGCCGCGGGAGATGCACCGGGCGTCGGGGGCCACGTGGTGGCCCCCGGCCACCGTAGGCGCGGGCCTGTGTACGGTGAGCTATGGGCTAGCTCGCCGTCCGTCCGTCTTATGACGACAGGCCGTGTCGACGGCGCGTTTGTGTTCCACGCGCGCCTCAAAGAGAGTCAGCAAACAGGAAGGGGTCCGTAAGGACCGACGCCTGCCAGGGTTGCGGGACTGTTCGAAAGAGATACCGCGGCCCTGGAACACAAAGGGCAAAGGAAGGAACATGGATGGGTTTTAGTCAGTAAAAGTCTGACACTCCCTCCTGCTCAGCCCAGAGCGGGAGGGGTTATTTGATGATTACCCATCGGTAAAAAAAAAAAAAAGGTTGGCAGGTTTTTCTTCTGAGTGTGAAGATTACTTGAACCGACTTATCTGTATTGACATAAATACGCCACTGTTCGAGCAATGCCTCGATCAGAACCAGGTGTAGTTGAAGCCTTTTGGATGCGGACTCGAGATTATCATGATGTGTTGAAAGGATTGCGGTATCATCTGCAATATGTCGCAGTAGTGGTATAAGCATTTAAACTGGGTATATCTGCTGTGAATATTAGATAGAGAACTGGTCACAGTATGCTGCCCTGTGGTACTCCTGACTTAATTTCGTGCATTTGAGATATTTCGCAATCATATTTTATTTCGTAGCATCTTTTTTCGAGCTAGGATTGTAATAATGAGAAGAAAGAGTGTGGCAGCGTTTTTTTACTTTTGTAGAGTAGCCCATTATGCCACACGGTACCATGTGAATATTTTGAGAATAGAATTATTATTTTTCTGGGCTGCTTAAAAGCTAGAGATACCGATCTATCTTGTTATCTACCATGTTTAACATCATGGTTTGAATTCTTTTGAACATCATATCTAAGATATCACCAATTTCTTGCATTTGAAGCGGTTGGTCAGGGTTAAATTATTTTTCTGCTTTATTTTTAGTCATTTCAGCGTAAGCGTGTTGTTTTGTTGTTAGGATTAAGTTTATTTAGCGGTTTGTTAACTTCGGGCATCCGGATATACTATAATAATAATAATAATATATCTGTGGCCCAGGTGTCAAAGTGACGCAATAGAATGGAATGGAATTAAATAATTTGGAACGAGAACCTACGAAATACGAACATAAATAATAATGCAGGAAGAAGAAACGTCAAATACCCAGAAATGCTGACTAGAAGCCGGGCAAAGCTACAGGCACACCCACCATCTCCGGGTTCGTCACTCAGTTCCGCCTCGCAGCCGCGGACGCGCAACATCTGTGAGCTTCGTGTCTCCGGTCGCTGCAGTTGCGTCGAGTTCAAGCGACGGGTTTTTCTCCCCGCCGTCGACACCACCACCTCCACCACGATGACGAGGAAGAGAACGGCCACCAGCGGGTTTAGGACCTCCAGGCCAACCGGCCCCAAACAGGGTCCCCGCTGCCGGTAGAAGTGTGTCGCGCATGCGATGGACTCAGTCCATAAATGAGAACGTCATGCGTGCATATTACGGGGCTACTGAGGGGGGAAGCAACTTGACTGCATACCGTGGTCGGATGCTCTCTCTTTTTCAGGTGCAAGTGCCAGCTGTCAGCGTTTCAGCACAACGACTGTCGGATCAGGTACGGGTCATCCAGCGTAACCATATGTTGGATGACACCGTACTTGATCGATTACGCCTCGATTCACCGAGTGACCCAGTTCCGCCTGCTTCGCCAATGATCGCGGTACAGTAGCAAAATGTACCCAGTGCTTTGCCGCGATCCGACCGCGGTGGTCAAGAGGATGACGAAGTTATATCCGTCAGTAGCCAATGCAATGTACAACTGAGGAGCGCTTTGGAGGTTGCGTTCCGGGAGTACCGTTCCACACCGCCTGAACCTAGACCACGTCTACCACGTTTGCCAATGCACAAGAAAAATAAGGCGCTGGTGAGTAGAGTCAGGGTCGCTGCCCCAGTTCTTTACGACAGGAATTACTCACCTGCTCCATAAATCAGGTAGTACTGCGGATCCCAAAAATTATAGACCAATCACTTGTCTTCCAACGGTCTATAAAGTTCTTACATCCATTTTGAGAGCTAAAATCAATCAACATATTGAGACTAATTCTATCATGTCTGCCTCTCAGAATGGATGTGTGAACGGGTCCCACGGTACTAAGGAGCTGCTCCTCATTGATATGGCCATTAGCCAACACACATTACCGGAAATACATTGTGAAGGATGGCACGGTTGTCGGGCATACCACCGTCCGGGAGAATCGATCCGACATATTATTTCTGGGTGTTCTCGTCTGGCTAACGGAGAGTACTTGAATAGACACAATCTCGTTGCCAAGATCATCCACCAGCAACTTGCTTTGAAGTACAACCTTGTGGAATCAGAAGTGACATAAAAATATTTTTTACAGACAAGTAATCGTTTACGTCTGAATTTAGATTTTAGTTATGTTTTTTTTTTTTAAATTATTTTTAGGTTGTAATTTGTATTATTCGATCGCGGTATTTTGTTTTGTTTCCAATTTATGTTATAGTATTTTTATGTTATAGTATTTCTTACCTACCTTTTTTTTGTTTTCTTTTTTGTTTCAAGTGTTTATCTGTGGAAACTTGTAAATGGCCTTCAAATTTGTATTGTTTATGAATATTGTTTATATTAGCTGTAAGTTTCCCGAATAGAATAAAATAAAATAAAATAAAATAAAATACTATAAGTATGCGCCCGACCCAGTTCTCGATAGTGGTAATATCACCTTGTATTGGGATCGACCTATCATCACTGACAGGACTATTGTTGCCAATAAGCCTGACATTGAGGTGATAGATCGATTGGAGCGTAGCGCAATGATTGTTGATATAACGGTTCCGCATGACGAGAACCTCGTGAAAGCAGAGAAAGATAAACAATTCAAGTATCTAGATCTGGCTCGCGAGGTTGTCGACAATGACTGCTGTACTCACCTCAGTACAGCAGTCATTGTGCCGATAGCCGTGTCGGCCAATGGCTTAATAGCCAATAGCCACGACGAACATCTGAGAAAGCTCTCGCTAGGAAGCTGGATCAAGGTTTTGATTCAGAAAGCAGTTCTTCTGGACAAGGCGCATATTGTTAGGTGGTTCCTCTCTCAAGAGCCCCGACCAATGGTAGCTCGGACCCTGTTCCCGATGCCGGTGGGCTCTTATTTTTTATATTTTTAAATGTTTTTTTTGTATTTTTTTATATAAGAATATTTAAAAATGTAAATAATACGTGTTTATATGATTATAGGAAATAATATTAATGAATAAATAAATGCTCGAGAAAATGCTGAAGTCACTTTAAGAATACTTACAATAATAACTTTGGATTCCAATCTTGCATGTAGTGACTCCTCCAACACTTGTGCAGTATGTGGATATTTCATCAAACAGGTCCAGTAGATCTACAAAAGAAAAAAGTAAAACATTTTAATAAGTTCTTCAGAAATTACGAAGTTAAGACGCACTAGTTTTGTTCGAATACTAATACAATATCAAGTTTGATTTTTCTAAAACTGATTTTGAGGCTTTAAACATGGTTAGTTCTATTTTCAAAAGTAGAACTAAACAAAAAACGTAGAGGAAAGTAGAACTAACAGTAGACCGAAATTACTCTCGAGAATATTTTTGAGATCCAATAAATACGTTTCCGAGATATAAGCAACCCATAGATTATCTCGGTAGTTCGAATCTATTCACTGATTGTGCCATCATTAGATTACTTTGATTTCATTAGCCACGCCAAAACAAGTTTAATGCATGCCTTTTTTTAAATAAAGTCTCTTACGGCGTAATATTATCAGAATTCAAATATAAATCTCAAATAGTAGTTTATTATTAGGACTCACTTCACTCAATAGCAGCAAGTACCTAAGTTGTCGGAGAATAGAAACAGAGCCATTTTAAATATTTTTCTTTTTGTATTTTTGAATAGAAAGTTTATTAATTGCTTGACCCTTCGATTGGTCTTCCATCAAATAACTTCTATGCGTGTTGGGTACTTTTTATCTCGAAAAAAATACTGTTCCCGAGGAAAACAACAATAACGATCTTTTACTCATAAGTATAACATCGTTATTGTTGCTACGTGTCTTTCGAATCGTGATTGAATTATATTATTACAAGCAGAGTACCGCAGAAGCCGCGGGCAAAGGCTTGTGATGAATACATTCCAAAATACGTTATTGGATGACCGTCGATTGAAAGTCCGAGAACTAGCAGGTAAAGTAGGGATTTCAGAGAGTGCTGTACTTCGTATCTACACCGAAACGTTGGACTAGAAAAAGCTGTGCCAAAACAGCTGCCGCAATTCCTCAAAACAGAACAAAATAGAGTATTGAAGATGTTCCTGTCGAGTGTTAAGAAAAATTACACTCATAATATTAAGATTATTCTTGATTATGAAAATGTATATTTGAAAATGTAGGGATATCCTTCTTGGTTGACGGCTTCGTGCAGTGTTCGTTAACACCTAATATAGAACAGTTCTTACCGCATGTGTCCTTCACGGTCAGCAGACGCGGTATGTGTCCCAAAATTGGCCATGCCCCTGGAAAGAATGGCGGCTCCGTAGTCTTCTTGATCTTCCAGCTCCGAAACCAGAAGACTGCGCAAGTGACGCAGAATAGAAAAACAGCGATCATTGTTGATGTTTTATCTTGTTACTGAAATTAAAATTCCATAATTAAATAATGCCGTTGAGGGCCTCGGGAATTAAATTCATGCGTCACTGATACTTTTGTCAAAGGAACGTCGAGGTCGACTACGCACGTATTAACGATTGCCATCTATGAAACTTACTCATTGTAGTATTCGTTATCAGTCTAAAAATCTCATTTATTTATTAACTCCACTATTTAAGATTAGAGAGGCATAAATCATTTTGAAATCTACATCCTGTATTTTGCCGTTTCGGTATCTTCAACTTTGTTATGAATGGTCACCCATCTACAGACCAACCTAAGCAAGCGTGGCTTAACCTTGAAGTTCGACCAGTACAGCAGTTATTATTTAGCCACAAGCTCCTCCAGAAGTATAAACATCATTCAGTTTAAATAGATCCTGTACTAGTCAAAGGCTTCCACGAAAAAAAAACCGGTTCTGAGTCCTGTATTTCTGTAATATTATGCATTATCCAACAAATATAACATAACATAACATCACTCGTATATTTACCCGAAGCCTTAGGCAGTTGTGTATTAAGAATAAGAATAATTTATTTTAAAAAGTAATTATTACAAAAAAGTGTACATTACTAAGGCGCAGGACTATTATTTATCATAAAATTGTTAAATTAGCACATATAAATAAATTATAACTAAAATTTCTGTGTCTGCGTAATTAAGTATCGCTAAATAATCCGACGTTACAAACCTACATTTTTTATAACTCAAGCCATAGAAGTTCAATATCTTGTTGAGTCTATTATACAGAAAATTATTATAGTACTATTACCCACATTTCACCAGTAATTATTAAGTCCCATGTTAGGGGCGAGCCAATGCCATCAACCGGGTACAAATCAAAACTTCTGCTACTACCGAGAAATTCCTAATGGAAAAACCCAATAACACTATGCCCAACTAAGAGGTGAAACCCCAGAGAGAGAGATGCCTCATGCGCAGCAGTATGTGTCAAGAGGTTCTAATAAACATTGTTTGACCAATTTCTCTTTTTATCCACTATTTAATTTTGTACTTACATTGGGCTCGGACGCGTCTTTTAATCACTTTATAAATAAAAAAACGATTTATTTTACACAAAACATACCTCCCTTGATCTCTTTCTATCAAATACTAAACTAAGTCGTACGTACTCTTCCTTATATAGTCGCGCACGAAGGGTTCCGTACCGTTACCTAAACAAAAAAAAAACACGTTAGTTGTATTGAAATATTTATTTTATTCTGTTTTTAGTACTTGTTGTTATAGCGGCATCAGAACGGGGGTATGGAACTTTAAAAAACTATAGGACAGGACGAATCGATCTCTAGCATATAGGGTTCCTTACCTTTTTACACCGATGTCTTTCTTAGAGAATCGGGAAGAAGTAGCACAGAATCGTGACCGTTTGAAGGAATGGACGGAGCGCTTTGCCCAGCAGTGGGACAATGTGGGCTAGCTGTAGTAAGAATAATAACAATCTGTGGTCCGAGTGTCAAATTGACGCTACGTGTTTTTTCCAAACCTAATTAATTTTTTCTAGTAATTTAGTCCTGAAAACCAATTAACAAGACAAATAATGAAAAGAAAAACACTGGTCTATAAATAAAAGTTTTAAGAGAAGAAATGAATACCTTCACTGATTCTTTCAAGGTGATGAGAATCCTAAAAAAAATTAAGCCGTTTGACTTTTAAAATACTTAGTAGTTATTTAAAGGAGGCCGGTGACCCTGGACCCAAAGAATCTATAATTATAACTACAATTTTATGAGATATTTATTTTAAAAATATTGAATTTTTAGGACACGGGAATCAAAAATTATAAATATTTTAAATTTACTCAAAATTAAGTAATCGTGCAATTACCAAACCCAACGTTTTTCCGATTACGTTCCAATCCAACGACATGTGTTTTTGCTCAAGGATTTTCTTACTATAAATGACTCTTTCTCTTCGTTTTTATTCATTCTATAATGTCAAATATTTATAAACAACATGCAAACTTGATATTAAAACGTCAATTAACAGGGCAAACTTAGGTGCGTTTGCCCTGTTGATTGACGTTTTACACACGTTTGACAATTGACGTTTTACACCACACTTATATGGTGATTTCACAGTTTATCTTATAAAGGAGGGTTCCCTCTATCTGGCAGAAACTTGATGCTCCGAAATTTATTTGGCATAACACACTTGGCATAATTTTCTTTAAACGAATATTATTAAGGCATAAAAATTATTTCATATAATTATTTTTTGGCCGAATGACTCAGATGTTACTGAAACTATTTGTGACCTCCGATAACCGTGATTTTTGGATATGTTTCTTTACATGACTCATTATAACTGGGAAAAATGATGAAAAAATTGCAACTTTTCTAGAAAAGCCAGAAAAAAGTGGCCTTTTAAAAGGCCCGTCGTAATATGGGGGTCGTATACATGTATGGCGGTCTAGTAATGAAACAAAGTATTGTAGAATCAGTATTAAATCAATTTAGATTATAAAAAACACTTTTAGTTGTCTTCGTAATCTTAGTTGAGGCGCACTATATTGAACCAAGTGATCCACCCCATCATATCGAGATGATTCTCGATGAGCCCTGGGTGTAGGAAAGGTCCTCTCTTATCGCTCTTTTTGTAGGTTTCGAGCAAACCCTTTTGCCAATGATCTGCGAAAAGTAAGGTGATCAAATTCTCCGCCGTCAAAACCTCTTGACTTTATGCAAAGGCTCCACAGTCTCAGTATTTACCCAACTAGATGGTGTTGATTTGAGTAAACTAGATTTGTACTCAAATGAACCTCTATCAGTCTTTTTGAAGTCTCGGTTGGTTGTAAGAGGACACTTAGACGGTCTATTTCCCCGAATCGTGCCAGTCGCTCTCAGGTCCCTGTTACCGAGCTCATGAAACAAGGGAATAGAAGAAAAATAGTTGTCAAAGAACAAATTATATGGCAATGTTGGATACCGAGCTTATAGAGCATCTGTAAATTGCAAAAGCTTCCCACAAGACCAAACTGTTTGTAAGCTTCTGCAATAGTGGATGATTTTCCCAGGTATGGATCAAACCATAACACGTAGCCTAATCTTGTTGTATCAACCCATAGTTTAAAATTTGTTTAAGACGAATAAACTACTTGCAACTGTGACCACCATAGCATCGTCTGTCTTTGTCTCTAGTCATGATCAGTAACATCCACGTTGGCATTTTCAGATGGGAAAATGGTTATTTGGTTCGGCAATAAAGTGTCTTCGCCAGCTCGCTCTAACTCATAAACAAATTCGATGAGATTGAGCGCTTTTACTAATCGCGAGCTAAAATAGAAATGATCATATTATAAACCCCTATATTACGACGGGACTTTTAAAAGGCCATCGATTTGAAATGTTAAAAAAACTTTCTGCGAAAACAAAACCGACTTCTATAAAAAACACTAAAAAAGTCTAAAATAACTTTACTTTCGGAAGTCGGTGCTTTTGTTTGTATCTTTTTTGCCACCGACTTTTTTTTCGACCGAGTTTTTTTTTATTTTACCCTTTTTAGTTGTAGAATAGAGTGTAATTTAAACCCGCGTAGGCGCGGAGGGGCGAAGCGGCCCGCGAGCTGAGGAGCAGGTGGTTTTAACGCTCGCCACCGTGGCTGAGGCTGGCCGGCTTAAGCCGGCCAGCAAGCCCAAGCTGCGGTGGAGAGCGTCAAACTATCTGCAACGATAAGCTCGCATGGGACCGCCGGAGCCGTGCAGCGCCGGAGCCGTGACAGAAACTATGCCTGCTGCATGTTGCATGCTTGCTTGCATGCTTGCTTGCATGCATGGTATATGCTTGTTTGCATGCATGGTGTATGCTTGTTTGCATGCAGGGTGTATGCTTGTTTACATGCTTCTTATAAGTAAGAAATACAAAATTATTCCAACTATGAGTTTTCTGTAATGTGATAGATGAGTCTTTCAATTATTATGGATATGAAATGTATGCCAAAAGACGATTCTGACTGTGAACTTTCTGCGATGTGATGGTTCTACTTTTTAATTCTTATGGATAAGAAATTTATGCCTAAAGATGATTCTGCCTTACAAAATTATGAGTTTGAATGCATGATAAATGAGTGTCTGCCAAACGATTTTCTGCGAAATGAAGTTTATGCTATCCGTTGTTAAGCAAAATAATATTATGACATAATAAGTTCTGCTATAAAGGGAAGACCCTATAAAGGAACGTTATCAATGGTGATCAATTGAGTCCCGTCACTACTGTCAAGTGTCATTGACAGATCTGTGAGATCCATTCCATAAAATCAAATAATTTATTCGCATTATTGGTGAATAGATGGTACATAAATGTTACATTACATAATATAACAATACAGATGCTTATATTAACTATTTCTATAACACAACACTGCACTCCAAAACAAATATAGCTGACGTGGCTCAAAAGGCTGCCTAGGACTGGGCAGGTCATGCCGCATGCTGGACAAACTGTGGGCTAAAATAGCAGGAAACTGATGCCCCGACACTACTGTGGCAAGCCTCACTAGACGGGGTCGCGGTAGGCCACGAAGGAGATGGCGGGACGAACTGAACAAGTTCCGCCCGAACTGGAAGGAGGACGCGCGAGTTCGCGAGATATGGAAGGAGTGTGTACACAATAAAAGTATGCGGGGATGAGACACCTCTACAAGAATTATTTCATCGCAACCACCCATTTATTTTACGTGCCAGGATTAATTCTAGGGACATAGGAAGCAAGTCCTATTATACATATATCGCAGTTGTTAAAAGGCTACGGGGGCGAAATGGTGTATTAGGCTATTATTGCCATTGTCCTGTTGGGACAGCGACAGTGGGTTGTTGCTCTCAGGTCATGAGCATATTATGGTATATGGTTATGCCAGACACCAGAGCTATATCGTTACAGCTTCCTTTTTAGATAATCTTTTAATTAGATAATATTTTTTGTATAACGAAATTGAAAATTTTAAAATAAAAACTATGTAAAATATAAACCACCAATAAACGAGATTTATTATTTAAACATTTGTATTCCACAAAACCTGCCTTTCAATAGCTGTACATAGCTAGTGAGCTCTGGCTATTATAATTTATGTAAAACTATATCTTCCCTGAGCGTTGTTAGAATCTTTTTACTAGGCCATAATTCTCTTATAGATCAAAGTCATAACGACATTTATTTCTTTATTTAAAATTACGTATATAACACCTTAACAGCTAAAACGCCAATGCGATGTTACTACTTCCAAAATACTACTTACAAACTAAAAAAATAATTAAAACACAACTAAAATGCCTTAAAAAATACCTACAATGAAAAAAACACATCTGAACATTTTCAATGCACTCCAGTGCTACTCCTTTGAAATTCATCAGGCTGCAGCGAAATATTATCTACCTCACCAGCAATAACATTTAACAATCTTATGGCGCGTGACAACGGGCAAACTTGTTAAGGTTAGTCCTAGAGGATGGCTCCAGACATAGACATAGACAAAAACCAGACCAGAATCAGAGAGAGAGGCTAAATGTCAGCCATCTAAATGGCTGACATAATTATAATAGTGATTGAACTAATTACTAGGTTAGATATCAGTATACTCGTAGTCTCTAGCCGCAGTCAGGCAGTTTTCTGATTTATCAATTAGGTACAGGCAATGACGTAAAAATTTGGGATTTGGCATAGGCCGAGAAGCAAAACACTTAATGTCAAAGCTAAAATGGAGAGTTGCGAGGGAAATAAAATACTTATTCGAATCTTCTTTTATAAATCATCTTAATTTTTTTTTATTTTTTTATTTATCTTAAATAGCAGACATTCCATAATTTATTAAAAACCTTAATCGTAAGATTTTTAGGTTATCTTGTATAGAGACGTATATCTCTTTTCTCCCAACTTGTTCGTCTTACTTTCCATTTACTTTTCTGTTATTCTTTAGTCGTTTTACAACTATCTAATTATAAGTTGCCATTATGAATGCTACCTATAAGAGTGGGTCCCAAAATACATAGAGCCTCGCCGGTGTTCTTTAATTACGTTCAACGTCATTCAAGGTAGTTTCTAACAAACTTAAATTAATGCGAGACTGGTTCCTTAAAAAAACATGCTTTACAGCTGTTCTGTACCTATAAATGAAATTCATTTTCTACGCCTGGGTGCCTCATGTTGTTCTCATCGCTGTCACTGTAGTAAAGTTGCCAACAGCCTTGACAGCCTGTCATGCAGCCGAAGTGCGGGCCGTTTTGCACGGCGCTCTTGTCACCGTCAGCATTCCGGCTGTATTAGAACCCAATGGCTTGGCATGCGACGATGACAAAAGACCGGACGGCATGTCTTTGTTTCCATGGAAGATAGGTAGGGCTTTGTTAGGTAGGAAGCTACACAGGTGTGAATAGAAAGACGGAATGATTCGCACTGATGTATTCACGCGTTGTTTTTACTATGCGGCGCAGCCGCAACTATATCTATAGCTCTATATATCTCTATATATATGAGCTATAATACAGTCAGCAAGAAAACGGTAAATATTCACAAAAACTTTTTTTGATGCCAGTAGTCCCTGTTTCTTACAAAGATCAAAAACTTTACGGGACTAACTGAGGTTTCAGTACTAACTACAAGAGTCGGAAATTGCATACACTTTTCTCATACGTTTGGTAGGTATACGCCCACCGTAACAAACAATAACAATATTTTTTGCTGACGTTTTTTTTTCGTGATTTTAACTAACTTCAAAAAAAGTAGGTTATCAAATAAGCACGTCTTTTTTTTTTTTTTTTTTTTTTTACCGATGGGAAATCATCAAATAACCCCTCCCGCTCTGGGCTGAGCAGGAGGGAGTGTCAGACTTGTACTGACTAAAACCCATCCATGTTCCTTCCTTTGCCCTTTGTGTTCCAGGGCCGCGGTATCTCTTTCGAACAGTCCCGCAACCCTGGAAATAAGCACGTCTGAATGTTGAACGTATTGGAACTGAAAATTTTGTCCGTGTGATTGTATACATATAAGTTTGTTTGTTTGGTTGTCTGTCTGTCACAAACTTTCTTCGAAAGACATACAGGCATGTTTTTAATTTTTCCTCGTACTCGAAGACCACGACGTTTTTTTTTTTCATTTCTTTTTCTTTTTTTTCCTAAAAAGTTCTGGTCTATTGCAATGCTGCTTCATTTTTATGTAGAAGTATGTAAAATATTCTTGATTTCAATTTAATTTTTTCTTGTTTACATGTGACAGTATTTCCCGGATCCATATTTTGTATGATCTATAGGAGTATTCATGCTTGTGTTTTTTTTTGTGGAATTATTCGTTTTGGTTGTTGATTTGTGTAATGGTTTTCTAAGGCAGCATGCCTTTTTTATTTAACTAACGTTTTGTAAATATCTTCAACATGTAGAATGTTAAATTAGAGATCAAATTGAGGCAACAGAATTTAAACAGTGATTCAAAGTGTGAGTAGGCGTTTTTTGCGCCTGTTTTCAAGTGGTTGTTTTGGTTAGCCGATACTATTTAACTAAACACTTCTAACAGCTGAGACTCTGTGTTAAGTATGTGAATGAAACATCCAGGGCAGCTCCGCGAGATTAACAGCAGGGATGGCACAACGACAGTTTTTAATAATAAGATTGGGAGTAGTAGTCCCAGGTGTATCTTTAGATGGATCACCTTCAAGAATCTGTCTTGTCTCCAATTTTAAGAATTCCTTCAGACTCACATTCAAGAAACGCTCTCTCGTCTAGTCTAGTCTAGTCTAGTTCAGTCTCTTCTCTGGTCTAGTCTAGTCTCTTCTCTAGTCTGACCGGTTCGTCCGCTCGTTTCCACAGTAGTCCCCTTCCATTTTTGAAACTCAGATTTTCTTCTTGCGGCCATATAAGCATCTCATCTGACAAGTGTAGACGGCCAGGAGATAACAGACTTACTTCATAAAACCATGAGTGCGTAAAGAATTTATAAATATAATTTAAATTTAAGTTATTAGTAAACAATCATTATTATCTATAACTCTGGGCAGTGACGGACTCAGCATTGAGCACTTGCAGCACGCAGGTACACATTTGTTTAAAGTGTTGGCTATGCTGTTTACTTTCTGCATATGCCAATCGTACTTACCACCTAAGGTGACGGAAACTATTGTAGTATCTATAGCAAAGAATCGCATCGGTGATGTGACTGATGAATGTAATTATTGAGTTCTGGCTACTGTTGTAGGTATAAGTAAATTACTATGAATTATTGTTCAATATTATAATTATGCATGTGAAAGTAGGCAGGAGAAATAAATGTGAACGAGGACGAGGGAGACATTAAACTAGTCTTTGCTCAACCACTGTTTTAATACTGTGTCCCGGTCTCCCAACATAACATGGCGTAGCCGGTAGCTAAATATGTTAGTAAGCCGTTTTAAAAACCAAAACTGAGATACAAACGAAATAAAAGTAAAACGTAGATGACAAACAGTAGTAATTCCGAATCATTCGAAGAAGCAGAAGTGGTTTTACAAGCAAAGAATACGATGGAGACCAACGAGATTTGGAGTCAATAGAACAATACGTATTTGAACTGAATAAAATAGCAGCAAAAGGCGAGTTCAAAGATGCAGTGAATTGTTGCGTGATAAGATGATTTGTGGAATTAAAGACAGTGGACTCAGAGAAAGAGTCTTAAGAGAAGCAGACTTGTCCTTACCGAAAGCTATAGACAACTGCAGATTAGCGGAAATATCTCAAGATCAAGCGAAAAATATAAAAAAAGAAAATCAGGAACAAATTCACAATGTACATGCTACCAACAAAGCATGTAACCAACAAAGAGAAGGAAGGAAAAAATATTCACTATGCAAGAAGTTCGGCGCGGCGTCATACAAAATGGCGCTCATCTGGATCCAGTGGTGGTGATGCCTGGACCTCCCGTCAGGATCGTGACCAGAGAGATGTACAGACAACAGGAAGACGAACTCGCGAACAACAAGGAGAGGCTCATTGAAGATCACGGTACGTGGAAAGTGTGGGAAAAGCCATGACAAATATAAATGCTCAATGCTCGTATGGACAGCGATGTAGTCAGTGTAGTAAAATGAACCATTACTCAAGAATGTGTCGTGTGTACGAGGTACGAGAAGACTCAAGCGATCAAGTAATTCGAAAGCGAATCGAATTCGAAGTGGCACAACATGACGCATGGATCAGCACCATTCAACTCAACCATTTTGAAGGGAACTAAATGATCCGACCCACGCGCCACCATCAGCGAGACATTTGAGAGAGCATGACATACTCTTAACCGCCAGGGCACATTCAAGTCGAGAAAGGACGTAGGTTTCCAGTGAATGATAGCTTTTTAGTACATAGTACTCACACAATATGGGCTTTATATAATACTAAAGAGATTAGAATAAGAATAAGAAATTTTATTTGCTCAAACATGTTTGCACATACAGAATTAAAGAATACATGCATGCGAGATCTTAAATAATAGTGGCTCACGACATATCTGCCATTTTTCATGGCGTGCAAATATTTTAGGTACAATTATTATTATTGATTCAATGAATTTTAATTTACGCTTATACATAGATATATTCAATCACTTACATTGCATTATCCAACATATTACAATTCTCACAATGAAGATTTACATCAATTTAATAGGTAAAGGTACTAATAAAATTTATAAAAGAGGCATATTTAAGTTCTCCACTACTATATGACCATAATTACTACAATGAGTCGTTTAAAAATTCCGTAATACTCGTACTATAATATGCTTTTTGTGCCAAAAACAATTTCATTGTTTGTTTAAATTTAGGTATAGTTTGCTCTTTCCAACTTTTGGGCAATTTGTTGTAGATAGTTGGTGCCATGCAAAAATCACTCTTGCGCATAAGTGCAGTTTTTGATGAATGTACACATAGTTTGCTATGATCACGTCTATTTCTTGGAAATTTGTCTGCCATACGAGGAAACAAATGTGGATTTGTTTTTACGAATATTGCTATTTCTAATATGTAAATTGAAGGTAATGTTAATATACGATATTTAATTAAATCATTTTTACAGCTATCGGTAGTTTTTAGATTAAACATAGATCGCAAGCAACACTTTTGTCTTATAAAGATCATATCCCTATCGGTTGAGTTACCCCAGAACATGACACCATATCTAACGACAGATTCAACTAAACTATAGTAGGCCGTTAATAGTGCTTGTATACTTAGAGTACGTGATAATTTATATAGAGCATATGCACCACTGCTTATTCTTTTGGCTAGAGCTTCAATATGTGCTTTCTGATAAATACGGGACACGTCAATGAGACAAGGCTACTTAACGCAGACTGGTTTATTGGCTCTTTAGTTAAATGTACCCACATACATAACACTTTTCCCACCCAAATTTTGCACAGAAATCTTAATCAAATAATACCAGACACACAATTAAAAAGACAGTTGTGAAAATGTACTTAAGTTATAACCATACCATACGTTAACGTTATAATGTTAAGAGCTTAACAATAACAATACAGAAACATAATAATTAATAAGAATACATTATATGTGTTTACATATTTTTAAGAATTTCTTGGCAACGAATAGCCGCTTTCCTGCGCACGCGACAATTGTTATCAGCAGCAGGTGGCGTGGACGGCGGGGTTGACCGTGGTGACTGCGCCGCGTTCCCCGCCCCCTCCCCCACACTATCAAAGAATTCATCTTTATCATCCGTGTCGCCCTTAGAAACTGACTGCTCTGTAGCATGTGGTTTGCTATTACTTAGATCGAATGATAAGACGTCAATTGCCTTACTCAAAGAATGCCGCGATTTACGAGTTTGAAGCTGATCAATATGCCTCTTATGAGTCTGACCGGCACTCGTTTTCACCTTATAGGATACAGGCCCCGTACGCTCGGTCACAACACCCTCAGTCCACTTACGATTTGATTTCGTGTAATCTCGTAACATGACTGGTTCGTGTTGGGCCAGCGTCCGCAGCGGTCGTTTGTGGCTATCTTCGCGTCGCAGCTGGTCGCTGCGCACACGCTCCGCTGTGTCAGTTCGCAGCAGATCAAGACGGCCGCGTAGTCGCCTGCCTAGGAGGGCTACAGCCGGTTCAATTCCGGTGGTGCTTTGTTCAGTATTCCTATACATAAATAGTAATCGATTTAATGTGGTATTAAAATCTTCTCGTTCTAATTGTGCCTTTTTGAGAATACGTTTCACGGACCGCACTGCATTTTCTGCAGCTCCGTTGCTAGAGGGATGATACGGGGGTATTAAAGTATGTTTAATACCATTGCGTTCCAAATATTGAGCAAACTCAAAGGATGAGAAAGGTGGCCCATTGTCGCTCACTATGCGTTTCGGCAGTCCGAAACGTGCAAACAACCGTCGTAAACAGTCTATGACAATAGTGGCAGACGTCGTGCTAACTGGTTCCGCTTCTATCCACTTAGAGTGAGCGTCAATCAGTACAAAAAAATATTTATTATTAAACGGGCCGAGAAAATCTAGGTGCAGACGTGACCACGGCTCTGCCGGCCACGGCCACGAATGTAGTGGCGCGGTGGGGGGCGCGGGCCGTAGTTCCCTGCAAGCAACGCATTCGCTCGTCACGCGTTCGATATCCGCATCAATGTGCTCCCACCATACGTAATTACGCGCGATTTGTTTCATTTTGACGATTCCTGGGTGCCCATCGTGAATCTCAGTCAAAACTAGCTCTCGTAACGATCTTGGTATGACAATACGATAACCCCATATTACACAGCCTTGATCAATGTGCAAGTTATCTCTTCTGTTGAAGTAAGCATTTTCTATTTTATCAACCGATTTATAAGAGGGCCACACATGCATTATAAAACCGTATATTTTACTTAATAACGCGTCTTTCCGAGTTTCAGTTTTGATATCTTTAAAACTGATTGGAAAATGTTCTTGCACGTAATTTAAATAGCTACATTTTTCGTCTTTACCTCTAACTTGACGCTTTGTCAAGTCCAGAGGAAGGCGAGAAAGAGCGTCAGCAAAACAGTTTTCAGACGATGTTACGAATTCAATATTGAAGTCGTAAGCAGCTAACTTAACAGCGTAACGTTGTAAGCGGCTGGCTGCGGTCACTGGTATTCCTTTATTTTTACCAAAAATGTAACTTAAGGGACGGTGATCACTACGAAGTGTGAAATGTCTGCCATAAACATATTGATGGTGCTTAGTTACACCGAAAACAATAGCTAGCGCCTCCTTATCTAACTGCGAGTAATTGACTTCGGCCGAGTTGAGCGTCCTTGAAGCACAACACACCGGGCGCTCGCAGCCGTCTGCGTGGCGCTGTGTCAATACTGCGCCCACGCCATAAGCGCTGCTGTCAACTGATAGAATTAACGGGAGACTTGCATCATAATGTGCTAAAACAGGAGCGCGGCTTAAAACCTTTTTTATCTTTATAAAAGCCCTATTACACTCGTCAGTCCATTGCCATTCAACATTTTTCTTTAACATACAATAAAGAGGCTTCAAAATATCGCTCATATTGACACAAAACTTAGAATAAAAATTTACAAGTCCCATAAAGCTCTTGAGCTGTGTAACATTTGTAGGTTCAGGTGCTGCTACAATGGCGTCAATTTTTTTTCTATCTGTATGTAACCCAAACTTATCAATTTTATAGCCCAAATAGGTAACACTGCTTTTAAAGAAATCACACTTTGCAAAATTAATTCTCAAACCATTTTGATTGAGCCTTTGTAGCACCGCTTTTAAATTAGCTAAATGTGTAGTTCTGTCTTTACCAGTAATGCAAATGTCATCCGCAAAAACCGCCGTTGACGGCAATCCACTTAAAGTTTCTTCCATAATTTTTTGGAAATTTTCTGGTATGCATTTAATACCAAATGGTACTCTTTTATATACAAAAGTGCCAACGTGAGTTGTGATTGCCGTCATCGGTTGAGAATCCTCATGTAAAATACACTGTTGGAAAGCGTTTGATAAGTCCAATTTGCTGTACTCCTCTCCCCCACCTAAAGCTGCGAACAAGTCCTCAATGCGGGGCAGCGGGTAGTGGTAGTCTTTCAAAAGTGGATTGATTGTTACTTTGTAGTCACCGCACAGTCTAATATTGCCGTTAGCTTTAATCACCGGCACTATAGGAGTGCCATAGTCTGATCGCTCCACTTTATAGATGACCCCTTCCCGCTGCAGCCGCTCGAGCTCCTGCTCCACTCGCTGGCGTAAGGCCAGTGGCAACGACCGTGCTTTTACAAATACTGGTGTGTCATCCTTTAAATATAAGTGAAATTTAGTTTTAAATGTGCCTAACCCTTCGGCAAAAACCTCTGGAAATAAATCTCGTAACGATGCCGCCAATGAGTTGTCATTTGTCAAATTGTAGCATTCTACAACAGCCATCTTTAAATACTTGATCCATGTACGGCCCATTAACGGCGGGCCGCCGTTATTAATGACGTATAACTTTAGTTTTGCATGTTGTTTACCGCATTCAACGTTTACTACAATGTAACCGATGGTCTCGATGACGTCACCTGTATACGATTTCAAACTTAATAGTTTATTTTCGATTGGGACGTTTTTAAAATTATTGTCATAGAAACATTTTGAAATAACAGATATTTTGCTTCCCGTGTCTATTTCGAATCTACATTTAACATTTTCGACGATCAAATTTGCGTAGTACGGTCCATCACCATCACTGTTAACTACCAAATTATAGAAATTACAAATGTCATCTTCCGAGTCTGAGTCATTTAAAAAAAACTGACTTTTAGAACTTTTTGTGTTCTTATTTGTAACACACACTGCTTTTAAATGGCCTTTTTCACCACACACATCACAACTATATTGCTTGAACCGACATTTGGCCTCGAAATGGCCCGATTTTCCACATCGCGAACACGTGCGCTGCGCCTGCGCACGACTCACGCCTGCGCCGCCGCCACCTGTGCCGCCGGCCCTGCCGCCACGCGAGGCACCCGCGCTCGCGCTGATCCGATGCAAACCGTCGTCATCCTGCTGCGATGGCACAGGTGGGCCACCGCCGGCGCCTGGCCGCGCGGCCGCTGCGCCAGCCGAAGCACACGCCATAGCTGCGTGCCGCTCTGCCGCCTCCAGCGCCAGCGCCAACTCCACGGCGCGCTTGTAACCAATACCTCGTTCTGCGAAGATCCTTGACCTCATATCTTCATCGTTCAGCCCCGATACAAATTGGTCTCGTAGGCACACTTCCAAACAAGCGCCGAAGTTGCACGTTTTAGCTAAATGTTTTAGTGCTTGAAGGTATTCGCGAATATTTTCTCCCTGCCTTTGTAATCTTTGCCGAAATATGTGCCTCTCAGCGATTTCCGACCTATCTGGTTCCAGGTGCTCCTTTACTAGGGCAACTACTTGGTCATAAGATTTTGATTCAGGGGTGTCGGGAGAACACAAATCACACATCAATTCGTAGCACTCCGCGCCTACTACCGTCACTAAAGTTGCTAACTTTAACGTATCGTCAATATTGTTCAATGTAATAAATTGATTGACACGTCGAATATACGCATCCCAATTGTTTTTCGCTGAATCAAACGGTTCTATACGTCCAATTGGCATTTTTAACAAAATGTTCACACGCGTAGATATCGTTTCGGTAACACTACCGCTCGTCGCCAGTGATAAATACGGGACACGTCAATGAGACAAGGCTACTTAACGCAGACTGGTTTATTGGCTCTTTAGTTAAATGTACCCACATACATAACACTTTCCAATTTAAGTTTCTATCGATTGCTAGGCCTAAAAATTTTGTAGCATTAGCTGTCTGTAATTTATTATTATTATATTCAATGTCAAGACCAGATAACAATGATGATCGTTGGCTAAAGTGCATAATCAAAGTTTTATTTATATTAATTTTCAAATTATTTTTATTCCGCCACGTTACCGCTTCAATTAATGTATTTTTTATGTCCGTTTCATATGTATTCTTATTAAGGCATGGTATAGTTATCGTACTGTCATCCGCAAACAGTGTTATGGGATGTTTAATGGATTTAGGGAAGTCATTATTATAGAGTGTAAACAGGGGTGGTCCGAGTACACTGCCTTGTGGAACTCCATGAGGGACGGTACGCTCGCATGACGTGAAAATCTCTTCACGCTTGGAGCTCATATTTATTCGACTAATTTGCGTTACTTGTTTTCTATCATGTAAGTATGATTGTATTAAATCAAATATATTTCCTCTTATACCATATGCATCAAGTTTATATAGTAGTATATTATGTAGGACATAATCAAATGCCTGTGTCATATCGCAGAAAATGGCACAGACTGGTGTATTTTTATCCATGTTTGTCATAAAAGTATGCAAGAAGTCGTATATGGCCAAGTTAATTGTTTTTTTCTCCCTAAATCCTTTCTGTTCATCACAGAGTATGTGATTTTTTTCAAAATAGGTATTAAGTTCTCTGTAAACATATTTTTCGATTTTTTTTTAAATTATTGGTATTAGTGATATTGGCCTGTAAAATTCCAGTATCTCCCTATCCTGTTTCTTAAATAGTGGTTTTACAATAGAGGTTTTTAGCGTATTCGGAAATATACCTTCACTGATGCTTAAATTAATAATGTAGCTTATGGGGCTACAGATTTCATATGCTACAGTCTTAACAATTTTTGTACATATGCCATCGTATCCTACACTGTTTGTATTTTTTAAAGCCGCGATAATTTTTAATATATCAAGTGCTAGACTATAGGAATTTAGGTTATGGGTGATATAAAACGAACAAACACTTATTAAAGTTTATTATAATATCTGACGTACTAGGAAGGTTATACGTCTGACTTCTAGCACAGCAAGAACAAAACTAAGTCCCCTCTAGGCAAAATCAAATAAATATGGCGTTTCTACCGGATACTGATATTTTAAATATTGTAATACCTCAACCGGAAGTTACAAAATAAATCATATTAAATATTGATTTTTGTTGTAAGATTATTTTTTGCAAACTAAATAAACTAAAATAAATCAACGCGCCCCCTCAAAAATTAATCACCATTTAACAAACATAAAATTAATACAAGTACCTAAATTTATTCAGAACATATATTCCTAGTATTTGCTGGGAGTATACAATATGGTCCAACATTTGTTGCATAGGATTTGGGAAAACCCAGAAAAACCTAATCAGACCATTTAATAACCAAATAAACAATTTAAATCACATAAAAACAATCTTACTCTAAACCCATATTTTTTCTCATAGCCTGAAATGTGATCGCAGGCAATGGTTTTTTTAGAGCATCTGCCAGTTGTTGTCCTGTGGGGATATAATTCAATGTTATAACATTTTTCTCAATTTGTTCCCTGGAGAAATGATATTTAGTATCAATATGTTTCGATCGCTTATGATTTGTTGGATTATTAGCAATACTTATACAGCCATTATTGTCCTCAAAAATAATTATAGGCTTATCAATATTTATATGTATGCTAAGTGCCAGTGATTTAAGCCACAAAGCTTCCCTGACCGCTTCATATAAAGCCATATATTCAGCCTCGGTAGATGAGGCAGCCACTGACATTTGTTTCTTTGTACTCCATGTTACAGTGCAATGGTCAAACAACTTAAACAGATACCCTGTTGTACTCTTTCTATCTCTAGTATCGTTTCCACCCCAATCAGAGTCTACATAACCACTTAAAACATTATTATAGGTTTTCCTTTTATAACATAATTTTAAATCAGTTGTACCTTTCAAGTACCTTAACACTCTCTTAAGACATTGCCACAGTTCTTGGTTATTTTTGTTAGTATACCTACTGAGTATACTAACACTTGTGCTTATGTCTGGACGAGTGCATAGCATGATGTACATTAAACAGCCAATAACGTTTCGGCATGGGGCATTGTATTTCTCTTCACAGTTCAATGCCTCATAATTAAGTTTATTTTCTAAAGGTGTATTGACAGGTTTGCAATCCTGCATACTGAATTTACTAAGAACGGTTTTTATGTAAGCACTTTGATCCAACATAGCTGTATCATTGCATCTACTAATTTTAATGCCGAGAAATAGTTTGATTTCTTTCAAATAATCAATTAGCTCCTTTACTTAACGACGAAGCAGGGGTCTGTGATGAAGCACCTACAGGCATAGAAGCTACTCTGCGAGAGTCTGAGACTCCTCAAGAAACTGAGGTTGCTCAAAGCCAACAAGAAGTGGCCCGGGTAGAATCTGACATAGACGAGAGGCGCCACTCAAGCAAACCGCCGCTACTTGAGAGACTATGTTTGCGGGATATAAAAAACCGTGCTGGGAAGAATGACGTAGATTTATGTAGGATATGATTTTAAAAGGAACGAAAGTGTGTGGAATGGAATGTTGCGGTGTGAGTGAGAGGAACATAGTATGAAAGAGAAGAAAAAAGAACAAATGAAAAATGACAGAAGAATGGACGACGGGTAAAAAAGAGTAGAAGTTGATATAAGACGGAATTTTATTTAAGAGCATTTTTCAAGTTTTATTAGGTGTAAAGCGTATTTCCAAATAAACCCAATATTCAATATCTAAGAATTTCATTACCACGGTCCCGAATCTACATTTATATCTATGGTAATGCCATAACATTGTCAATGTGTCTTTAGTCTAGTTTCATATATTTGAGCTAATTTCTTTAAGTAGAATAAAGCCTTAAAAGCGGCCAACCCGTCATACTTTTCATACAAACTCGTACGTGATTATGCCGATGTTACACATCTAATCTTTGTTTTTTTTTTTTTCAGTAATATGTATGTTGTGCACTGTATCTAGGTTCACATGGTTGCGAAAAATAAAAAAAGTAGAAACAAATTCAGTGTAAGCCTCCCAAAATTGCGGTTTTGCACAAATTTTACCTGAATTTGGCCGTTCATATTGTACTCATAAACTGTAAAAATAAAGAAAACATCTCGATAGAAACCTTGCAAATGTAATGGAAATTCTTAATGACAAATATTTATTTCACACACTTGTAAGACTTATTCAAAAACACGTATTTCCAGGAACAAGTTTAAGAAAATTTCGAACACTATTTTCGTTCAATGTCATCGCGGTATGAGGTGCGCGGGAGACGAGTTGTGCGGGTTCGGTTTGAGGTAAGACGGGGGAGTTGACAAAAAACCGCCGCTGTGGCTCCGGATGAAACAACAAGCTTTTTGACCATGCTCGCGTTGACGATAGACGCGCCGGGAAGGGCCCTCTTAATTTCCGAAAGGCTTTGCGTTTTCTTTATATCACAGAGCAGCCTTTGACGTCTGACCTGTGAACTGCGCTGCTGCCTTCCTGCGGAGCAGCCCTGATGTACCGTTCTACAAAGCTTCCCTAACGCCTGATTACCTCTTCAGTAGTGCTGAACTGATTATGTGTGTTAACTGTACTTCCATAGAGAGCGGGTTAGATGGGTCTTTTTTATAATCAGTTGTATTTTTAATTTCATTTGTAAATTCATTAACTTCCACTGTTACATTTTTAAATGTATAAGTCAACCTATATCATAATTTTAATAGGATCAAGTAGATTTGCGACAACCCATATCTCGCCAGTTATGTTTAAGTCCCATGTCATAGAGGGCGAGTCTATTGCTATCAACCGGGCAAAAATCTAGACTCCGTGGGTGCTACTGCGAAATTCTTAATGAAAAAACTCAATATAACTTTGCCGAACCCAGGATTTCATGCTCAGTTGTCGCGCTTGCGACCACTAGACCAATGAGGCCGACTAATTAGTCAGTCAATGTAATTAGAATTCTTTGGTAAAATGCAGGTAGAATCTTGAATCAATATGCCAAATTCATGGTAACAGTACAGGAAAACGGAGACTAACCATAACATTTTCAGAAATTTCGATCTGCATTAATAGGTTTTGGAAAATTTTACAGTCAGCAAGAAAACGGCCAATATTCACAGAAACTTTTTTAATGCCAGTCGTCCCTGTTTCTTATAAAGATCAAAAACTTAACGGGACTAACTGAGGTAACAGTACTACAGAAGTCGGAAATCGCATACACTTTTCTCATATGTTTGGTAGGTGTACGCCCATCCTAACAAACGTCACGTACGGCCGCAGCAATGTTAAGGGTGTGACTGTGCATGAACAATGAACATTTAAGATAAGTTACAGACCTACCAGCCCAACAGTCCCTAAGACCCTAATAAGCCCTACAGCCGTAACCTACCATATACCTAGTATGTAATAAACAAATAATTATGTAGACAAGTTCAGGAAGTCTGCCTCTCCGATCACTATGTTCGGCAAGCCGATCGCTTGGGAGAAGCGAGCCAAGTACTTAGGAGTCATTCGCGACAACCACCTGTCCTTTGCAGCGCATATAAGAGCAGCCCGCGACCGGGCTGCCTTTGCCATGGGTAGGCTCCATTTTATGATCACGGCAAAGAGCAAATTGTCACTTAAGTGCAAGTTGCGACTCTATACCGCCGTCATCCGTCCCATTATGACATACGCTTGTGTCACTTTTGCCCATGCCCACCCGCGTCATCTGCACCGGATGCAGGCCCTTCAGAACCGTTTTCTCCGTAAAATCACCGGTGCCCCCTATTATGTCCGTAATGACAGTCTCCACTCAGACCTTAGGATCCCCACCTTAGCTCAGTTTATGAAACGTCTTTCCAAGCGTTTCTTCGATTCCGCTATCAAGCATAGGAACCCCCTGATCGCATCGGCCGCCCGATACGAGCCCTCGCGTATTAGCATGATTCGCCGTCCGCGACATGCTCTCACCACCCCCGATGACCCCATCACCCTCCTCCAGGAGAGCAGTAGGGAAACCAGTACATTACGAAAATACAAATACAGACCCGTATGTTTCCGTCCTCGCCGCCGAGGCCCGACGCGACGCCCACGTTTAACGAACCCCCCCCCCGACCCTTGCCAGAGCCAGCCCGCGATGCTGAGCCGGTAGTTTTAAACCAGCCCCTAAATAATACCACTCAGATCCAGCCTGTCCCTTTGCTGCCCCCCCCAGCGACGCCCTAAGCCGAGGCCCGCACCCCACAGGGGGTGCCCTTAGCGAGTGGTCGCTTAGTTTTTAAGTATAGTTTTAAGCCCCTGGCTGGAGGCCTTAGATTCATTTTTAAGGCATCCACAGGGAATTGTCCGGTTAAGCAGTAGCCAGCCTCAGAGGCTGAACTGCGAGATGCCATCTCCAAAAAAAAAAAAAGGAAGTCTGCGCCATGCAACCTAAGGTTACAGACGGATAGTGGGCCCTTCGGCAGGAATTCCAGGTTTATGAAGGGTACACTCATTACCAGTCCAGCAGACTCATGAGACTGGCCAGAGATGCCTAAAGGTGTCTTGGCCACAGTGAGGGGTAATGAGACAAGAATATAAAATTCAAATTTGATTTATTAAAAAACAACCTATACTCGTGTACTATTTTGTCTTAATACATACTATTGTACTTTGTCTGCGTGATATGTGTGTGAGATGCAACCAAACAGTATTTTAACTGGGCTGCGCGTCAGCCGGGTCGAGTCCTGAGCCAATGTTCAAAGGTAACATTGAACAGTAGGAAATTCTCCTAAGAGCGTAGCTACAACAATTAAGGTAGCTGCCCTTATTGCCCCATGCATCGTTTGCATGTTGGCGATGATGGGTTGTGGAGGTCAGACAGGCAGTCGATCCATGAAAGATATTCAGCTGCGTCCAGTTAGGCTGGAACCAACTCCCATATAGTTGGTCAAGGTTCCAAAGAAAAGAAATTCCAAATTTAGTTTTGTTGAAGTATATAATGAAATATGTAAAATAAACTGAATTGGTTTCATTTCCCGTATGCAGCGGGATATCAAAAATATGACTGATGAAAATAACTTGTTTTTATTTAATTTTAAATCGTCTAACGGTTCTAAATTCTACACCACCACACCACTACGTTTATGTGCACACGGCATCTGCCCACTTCTTTTTTTTCTCTCGCACACTCTCGCTGTCATCATCATTCTCCTGCCCTTATCCCAACTTACTTGGGGTCGGTGCAACATGTCTTCTTCTTCCATACTTCTCTATTACTCGTCATCTCAGCAGTCACTTCCTTTCTAGTAGTCTTGCGCATAATAGTTCGCGCCGGAGATCGCCCAATTTCGTTCGCCGCTCCTAAACGAACTAGTTCGCTCTTCTAGTTCGTCCGCTCCCACTCCCAGCCCGAATCAGTCAGAGCCGAGGAAGGCCGAAGGCAGATCGTTTGCGCTCGTTTTAATAATGCTCCTGCACGGGCACGCGCGACAAGAATATGAATTGCTGTTTTGATGAAATCATTTTGAACGCCTGTTGTGAACACAATTATATTCCTAATTGTATTTTTACGAAACAACTTGTTTTTGCATAACACATTTAACAATATACTAAATATAATACTGATGAAAAATTTTTCCGTTTTCACACACTTTTGGGTCACAATAAACACTTACTTCTTGTTATACTACACAATTTTCAGAGGCGAAATACTGCAGTCTTGAGAATCGAAAACTAATTAACTTTGACTCATTTTGATGTCTATTACTATCCTACAATAACTATAATAACAGAGTAACTAAGACAAATACGACACGGCGCGGTTTAACTTTATTTATTTACTAAAGTTTGACATTTCGTTTGACGTTCGGCTTGAGTAGAATGAGTAGTGCTGTCAACCGCTTCTAGGACGTTGAGGAATATTTTAAAGAGTCCGTCTATGAGTTTGAATCGTCTTTAGGGATGAATCGTTGAATTGAAAGCGCGTTAATCGATTTTTTAATGCAATTTTTTAAGTAGGTTGTGGTACCCAAGCGCGGTTAAAAGTTGTTAGTTACTGAGAGGTTTCGTTTCTATAAGTAAGTTTTGAAAATAATCAACAATTACACAAACATAATATTATTCTGTTCCTTGACAGATTGTTCCTTTACATTACAAAAGCAAAACAAGCTAAACAGCATAATCAACTTTTAATAATCAATTTTTTTTTTTTTTACAAATAATCAACAAAATAATCTTCTATTAGGTACAGGTTAGTTCCACATGGCACAAACAAAAAATGTATCACTTATACTTAGAAATTTGTTACTAACATACCGTCACTCGTCAGGGTAGCCCGCGAAATTCAAATTTTCTTACGTTTTTTGCAATTTGCCGGCAAGTGCTAGGCTGTATGTTAATTAAAATATTGTTCGCGACTGTAAGAGAAAAGAACTGTAAAGAATTAAGAAAAGAACTGTAAAGAATTATAATCATCAATACAACCCTACAAGTTCATAAAGCCCGAGGAATGAGTTTTTCAAAGTGAAAGTCATTCCTCGATCTTTATGAAATTCGAGGGTTGTATTGATGATTTTGATGATTATAATTCTGTAACTACATAAGTCTTACAGTCGCGAACAATATTTTAATCAACATACAACCTAGCACTGGCTTGCAAATTGCAAAAAACGTAAGAAAATTTGAATTTCGCGGGCTACCCTGGAGCATCCAGCACCTTAAACATAAATGACTTTTGTGAGTGAGATCATATGTTATCGCATATTTTTTATACTTTACGTTCCATTACTCTCTCTATTCAGTCTTCTAAATTATCAAGTAAATTATATACTTAAATTGTGAAAATGTCAAATTTAGAAACCTTATTCGATGACAATAGTGTTCTACGATCATTTACGATTTGACCAGTCGCCGAAAAAACGCGTTCGCAGGGTACAGATGTTGCGACGACGCAAAATCTTTTTAACATATACGCATAAACATGAGGGTATATTTGACGACGCTCATGCCACCATAGAAGCGGATCTTCTTTTCTATTTAAATACTCTTCGTTAAGGTATTTATCCAGCTCGCGAATTCCAGCAGCAAGTTGGTTTTCTGGCCTAGTAATTCTTCTCATTTCTTGATCGTATTCATCCCATATGCTGCTAGTTTTACTACCGGAGATAGATGCCGATGACTCGCTGGAAGTAGGAACAGCCTCTGGAGTATATTGATTCTCCCTTTGAACTAATGTCACTCGGCCGATTTTATTTCTAAGGGCTTGCACTGCAATTTCACAGGCTCTTTGGTTTTTGAATCCTCGTGTCCTAAATCGAGGGTCCAGAATCGTGCACTCAGCGTATAGGATATGATTCTCTACATCTTTGAAACGAACTTCCATGCCTTTCTTTAACATTGATTGCACAGCAAATATTTTAGTGTTGCTAGAGACGTGCGTGTGCAAAAAACTTTTAAGTAAATTTGTAAAAATAATTACTTTAGACAAAGTAACATTTTTTTCGGCACTTATTTCTACAGTTATTTCGTAGAATGGACTAAGTAGAGGCAGGACGCCCTCTACTACCTCCCAGTCCCTTTCATTTAAAGTTAAGTCAGGGCGCAGAAGTGCAACCGTAACAATCACTGCATCCTTCACCTGTACTATTCGCTTAAGCATATCAAAAGTGGAATTCCAGCGGGTCTGTACGTCCTGTTTGAGTTTGAGAACAGGCAAATTCATTTGCTGCTGCGTAGCAGTCAATTTTAATTTTCCATTTGTGCTACGATTAAAAAACTCGACAATATTTTTAACTCTCCCCAATACGTCACTTATCTCTTTCGTAGCTTCTTGTACAACAAGATTTAGAGAGTGAGCGAAACATGAGATTGACCGCCATTCACCAAGTCTGACGGCGGATAAGATATTTGCTGCATTATCGCTAACGATAGCAGCAATTTTATGTGAAATGTTCCACTCTGCCATAACATCTTTCATGAAATCGCACAAGTTTTGGCTGGTGTGTCGCTCATTATAATTGATACAACCAAGTAATGCTGACTGAAGTTTAGTCTCTTCATCTATAAAATGGGCTACAATAGCTATATAGCTGTCGTTATTCCTAGACGTCCAACCATCAGTACTGAGAGACAACGCTGGTGCTGCTTGTACTTTTTATTTTACATCCTCCATTACTTCATTGTGAACCCTTGACATTAAATTTTCAGATAAAGTTTTTCTTGACGGTAGTTTGTAGCCTGGACAATGAGAAACTAATTCTATGAGTATACGGAATTCCGTTTCTTCTACGATTCTTAGAGCGTGGTGCCCTTTAGCTACCATTTTGACAACTTGTTTATCAATTTGATCAACTTTTCGAACTGGCGGTGGTCTACGAATGTATTGGTTCATTGATTGTTGGGAGTCTACTTCTAATATATTTGATGGCAATGAAATTATATTATCCGATTGACATGTGCTTTGAGATTGAATTATGTTTAAAGTAGGTACTATTGGTGTTTGTCTTTCGACAGTTAATGGGATCAAAACGTGTTTAGTTTTCATGTGTCGGGTTAAGTTACTATTCGATCCTCCCGCAATACTTATTAATGTGGAACAATAGTTACTTTTGCTTTTTTTTTATCAGAGTCTTCTGTAAAATGATGCCACATGGCGCTGTGTTTTCTTTTTGAAGACATAGTATAAAATAACCTAAAACAAAACACACTTAGAGGTAATAAGTATATTACAAACATTAACTAATAGTTTATTAGTAATTTTACATTACGAACATAACTAACCTGATAACCGCAGTTCAAATAAACACTTATTTTTGCCGCGTCAAAACTTTTCGTTCGGACAATACTTGCCGCTAAAAGACCATAGAGTATGTAGTTCCACCCACTGACTGAACGACCGAACAACTGAACGAGACGCGGATTTGCAGTGAGCGAGTTGAGTAACGACTCTAGTTCGGTTGACGCCACCCTTGCTCATTCGGTCACGAACTAACGAACTATGGAGCGGGGAATGACGGAACTAGTTCGCGTAGTTCATCTGTGGGAGCGCTCTTACGAACTAGTTCGTTCGCGAACTACACAAGACTACTTTCTAGCCATATCATCCTTCACACAGTCCATCCATCGTTTCTTTGGTCTTCCTCTACTCTTATAGCCATCTACATTCATACTCAACATTTTCCTCAATACATTCTCCTCATTCCTCCGCATCACATGTCCATACCACGATAACCGATTACCACACAATTTTTCAGTCACCGGCGCCACTTTCAGACTTCCTCTTATGTACTCATTCCTTATTTTATCCATTCGCGTTACACCACACATCCCCCTTAGCATTCTCATCTCAGCCACATGCAAATACCTTTCATTCATCCCTTTTGTGGCCCAACATTCTGATCCATACAAGACAGCAGGTCTAATTATGGTTTTATAAATCTTTCCCTTGAGTTAAAGGGGAATGCGGGAGTCGCATATTGTTCCCGTGACCTGCCGCCATTTCATCCATCCAGCGTTGATTCTGTGCTTAACACTCCGATCTATTTCGCCATCGCATTGCATGAGTGAACCGAGATACCGAAAGTCGGAGCAGACTGGAAGGAGCGCGCCATCTAGCGCTATGGCTGCAGAACTGGAGAGACCGCCGAAATCGCAGAACATGTACTCAGTATTGCTTCTGCTGATTTTCAGGCCAACATTCTCCAGTTTCTGTTGCCATTTCTCCAATCTGCTCTGGATCTCAGGTCCATCTTCACCGACAAGAACAATGTCGTCGGCAAACAACATGCACCAGGGTGCCTCTTCCTGTATGTCCGACGTCAGAGCGTCCATGATCAACAAGAAGAGGTAAGGACTTAAAGCCGACCCTTGATGCAAGCCTACAGCCACACTGAACTCGTCGGTGTTGCCAGCAGCAGACCGGACGTAGGTAAAAGATTGACTGTACATAGCACGTATTAACTCTACATACTTCCCAGGTATACCTTTCTCTTTCAAGGCCCACCACAACACATCCCGCGGTACCCTATCATACGCTTTCTCCAGATCAATGAACACCATATGCAAGTTCTTGTGTGCACGTCTGTACTTCTCACACATTTGGCGGAGTGCAAAAGTGGCGTCCATTGTACCTCGACCTGACATAAACCCAAACTGGTTTTGGGTGATCTCACTCTCCTCTCTTATTCTTTTCTCTATCACTTTCTCCCATACTTTCATACTATGTGACATGAGCTTTATCCCCCGATAGTTGTTGCAGTCCTGCACATCACCTTTATTCTTGAAAATGGGCACTAGCGAACTATTGCACCATTCTTGTGGAATTTCTCCTTCATGCAACAACTTATTGAAGAATAAAGTCAGCCACATACATCCGTCCTCTATTAAACACTTCCATACTTCTACTGGTATTTCGTCGGGCCCCATGGCCTTTCCATTTTTCATACTTTGAACTGCCTTCCTTACTTCATCCATACTAACACTCTCGCTGTCGCTCACTAAATACTATCATCCCAACTTGTATGTATTTCTCATCTTCCATAATAGCTTACACAGGGTGTATCATAATTGCATATTCGTGTTCATTTTAAGGGTGTGCGCATTATCATAATCGCGAATAATTACCATACAAAACTAGAAAAATAATCAGCTGTCCCATAATGTCCCTGATTATTTTTTCGCGACTGGAATACCAAATTTAACCACCATTTTTGATCCAGTCTACAGATATTTCATTATTGTTATGTTCTACTCTCAATGCTGATGCAATGTCCTGAGTGTGGCTTCATTAAGGGGTCCATTTTAAGCCGCATCTTGGAGATGTCAGATTTAATCCTGTAGCGACGCAAAACGGGCGCCAGTGTCGTCTTCATCGACATCATGGCGTAGGCTTTACCTGAAACAACACCATATTTTTGCCAAATGTTACAAAGTTCTATATGCTATCCGAGAGGTTCCTTATCAGCTATTGATAGTTGGTGCCAGCATTTTGCCACTATCACGCATATTTATTGGTTAACAAATGCGCGGGCGGTACTTGATCATTATTTTTCTGCGGAGTTATTTTAAAACTGTGATATCTCCTAAGATATTCATTGAAATCAAATGATGTAAGTTGTTCAAAATTATAAATAACGTATTTATTTATATATAATACCATGTTTATAAATCACCTTCGCCATTAATGCACTATTTTAGAACAAAGATTGCCAAAAAAAGGTTATAGTGTCGACCTTAAAAGATAGTCATGACATATGCTATCGCGGTCCTTTTACCGTTTACGCAGCGCACGTAACGGAAGCTCCCAAAAGGAATATTTTTTTTCCCATTTCTGCAACATTTATTGATACTCCGCTCCTTTTGGTCGTAGCTTGATGTTATATAGCCTTTCTTGATAAATCGGCTACCTCTGCCTGCTAACACGCAAACATTTTTTATTAGAATTTTTTATTTTTATTTTTTTATTTAGAACTAGTAGTTCCTGAGATTAGCGCGTTCCACCAAACAAACAAAGTCTTCAGCTTTATAATATTAGTATAGATTCTCTGACTCAGCTCAAGTCAAGCTCGACACGCTCTAAATCTACTAGACACGTTGACAACTATAATTATCTAGTTTCTACATTGACTTATACGTTACGTTAAGATTTTCAACCGTTGTCTAAACTGAGCTAACCAATTGACTTAAAACTGGTCTTGGAGAACGAGTGCTAGAATTGCAACTCATAGTGAGTTGCAATTCAATTCAATTCAATTCAAGTGAGAGGTCCAATTGCACGTTAAAAGTGCTATAGTGCGAATTAATGCGGATGCTTACGACCGGAGTTATTGCTCCCTCAAATTATGCTTTTAAATCACAGAAAGATGTAGAGATACTCAAAAACGTTGTTGAAAATGTATTTTTACTCTAATTCAGATCAGTACAGTGAATGAAGTGAGTCTTCTTACAACTGAGCAAAGTGCGCTAACTCAACGGATAAGCGAGTAAAATGAGTTGAATCGCCCTCTTTTAAAACGATCTCAGCGTGAAAGCAAAGCGTAGATAAAAACCGATACAATTTCGTTTTCCCATACTGAAGGCAGCATACGCGCTGGGGTTATCAGGCAGTCTGCCAGGTTCCAGCCAGCGTTCAGGGTGAAACTCGTATGCGTGAGGACCCCATATCGGATGCTTGTGGAGTCCGCAATACAATAAGCAGCAGTTCGTTCCAGCTGGTATGGTGTAGTTTTCTAAAACACGAAATTTGATTAAGTCAAGTAGTCATGGAAGTCATGCAGATGATTATTAATGTGTCAACCAATACTTTGACAAAAGCAATTGAGAAATCGTAGCACTATTACTTTCGTGACTTTAGAAAATATTTTTGATCCTAAAAATATACCATATGATTGCCAGCTCTATCGACTGTTCAAGACCATGAACTTACAAAGTTTAACATCCGTTTCCGCGCTCCTGGCCACTAAAGGCGTTATGGTGTAAAATCTCATGGTCTCCTTTAGAAACGCCTCTATGTACACCAATTTTGACAGGTCCGTCTTTTCCACGTCTCTATCATTTCCCAAAACCTCTTGCAATCTGAAATTATTGCGTAAACAAAATCAATAATAATGCTGGCAATCACTGACAGTCTAGATAGTCTAAAAAATCTTTTCCCGACATTGTTGAGGTCAGCTTGCAGTCAGATGCAACTGAATACCAGTATTTTACATGCAGGGACTGCCAATCTGTCTTCCACAACCGAGGAGTACTGGGTAATATGATCCCTGGTAAGGTTGGTTGTCAGACTTTCGGGCCACTGACGTGGCCCTGGCCTGTAACGACTGTCAAAGATCTCCAATTGACAGCCGGGACCAACGGGCTAGCGGGCTTTCCGAGGCACGGAAGAAACTTGGTATGTTATGGGTAGACACCCATCTTCAGACCCAACCAGGTAAGCACGGCTTATTCTGAAGATCAACCCGTGCAGCTGTTATTATTTTGCCACCAACTCCCCAGCTAGATGGACCGACGACCTTCAAAATGTGGTTGATTTAGACGGGATGTGAAAGGTGGGGGACAGGGTATAAGTTGGGGGATACCTATCTCACGCTGTTAAATGCCATAGAGTGAATTGATAATACACTCCTGACCGTGTTTATTTATGTGATCAGACCGTGCGTCGACCCCCGACAGACGAGGCCATTGCTGCAGCGACCGATCCTCGGTAATTCCGGCCAAACAAATCAGTTTAGTTTGATAGCAATAAATATTTCGAGTACTTACTCAGTAAATACTTTCTGTCCCGTGGAGTACCGGGCCAGAATCGTACCCCCCCATCTCTTCCTGTGGGTGTCGTAAGAGGCGACTAAAGGATTATAAAAATCAGGGAATGGGCAGCAGCATTCCCTCGCGACCTTCAGTATACACTGCGCTCGTCAACCCGCCTGCCAAGCGTGGCGAGTACGGCAAAACCCCCAGTAATGAAAATACACAGAAGAACCAGGCCCCTAGTCCCCGGCGGCCCCGCTAGTCCTGACCACGGTAGCGGTCACGGTAACGGCGGGGCAGGGGGTGCGAAGAATCCCCGGCAGAGATTAGGCTACCACCACAGTAGACAATTGACCCTGGTAACACACAACACGCGCACTTTGAGGACGGATGAGAAGCTTATCGAGCTGGAAGAGGAAATAGGCAAGTTACACTGGGATATTATCAGTTTATCAGAAGTCCGGAGAGAGGGGGAGGACACGATAATTCTGGAATCCGGTAACTTGTTCTATTACCGGGAGGGAGACCAGCTATCCCAAGGTGGTGTCGGGTTTATCGTCCGTAAGTCACTCATAAACAACATTGTGTCGATCAATAGTGTGTCGAGCAGGGTAGCGTACCTTATACTCAGAATATCTAAACGGTATTCGCTGAAGGTCATACAGGTTTACGCACCGACCTCGGCACACCCCGACGACGAAGTGGATGTTATGTATGAGGACATTAGTAGGGCCATACATAAATCCAAAACACTCTTCACAGTTGTTATGGGTGACTTCAATGCGCGGCTGGGAGAGAAAAGCGATGATGAGTTGAGAGTGGGGCAATTTGGCTATGGGTGGCGGAACCCCAGGGGACAGAGGCTGGCTAACTTTCTGGAGAAAGAGTTCATCATAAAGACTCCCTCTTTATGATGAACTCTTTCTTCCAGAAGCCGCCTCACAGGAAATGGACCTGGATAAGTCCCGATGGTTCCACAAAAAACGAGATTGACTTCATCATGAGCACCAAACGACAACTATTCAATGATGTTTCAGTGATCCACAGGGTAAAAACCGGCAGTGATCACCGCATGGTTAGAGGCACATTGAATACCAATGTCAAATTGGAAAGATCGCGTCTGGTGAAGTCTACGCACCGACCCTCAAACGAACATATCCAAAACTCCGAGAGCTTTCAACTCGAGTTGTCAAACCGTTTTGAATTGCTAGACAGCTGCGCATCACTGGACGATATTAACAACAGGCTGGTAGAAACTATCCACACGGTGGGGTCCAAGTTCTTTAAAACCCACCGTCAACATAAGCCCCAGAAACTCTCCGACCGCACCCGGGACCTTATGGCCGAGCGACGTTTTATGACACTTCAAACCTCCGAAGAGGCCAAGTCATATAGGCAGCTCAATAGACAGATCTTGAAGTCCTTACGAAGGGACATACGCTCCTTCAATACGGAACGCATTAAGAAGACCATAGAGCGAAACAAGGGCTCAAAAGTATTCGCAAAAGACGCGTCTATTGGGCAAAGCCAGCTGACCAGGCTGAAGACGGAAGATGGAAGAGTAACGTCGAATAGGCCAGAGGTATTACGGGAGATAGAGAGGTTCTATGGACAGTTATATACCTCAGTCGCAGAACCTGTTGCTAGCTTGCTTAAAGACCCAAGAGCCAAGCTAACCCGACACTATACCGAAGATATCCCGGACATCAGCCTGTACGAGATTAGGATGGCTCTGAAGCAACTGAAAAACCAAAAGGCGCCGGGCAATGACGGAATTACTGCAGAGCTTCTGAAAGCGGGTGGAACACCGATACTTAAAGTCCTTCAGAAGTTGTTTAATTCCGTCTTGCTTGGAGGTAAAACGCCTGAGGCATGGAACAGGGGTGTGCTGATCCTGTTCTTCAAAAAAGGTGACAACACTTTATTGAAGAATTACAGGCCCATCACACTGCTGAGCCATGTCTATAAGTTGTTCTCTAGAGTCATCACGAATCGTCTCGAACGCAGGTTTGATGACTTCCAGCCTCCCGAACAAGCCGGTTTCCGAAGAGGCTTTAGTACCATAGACCACATACATACGCTGCGGCAGATTATACAGAAGACCGAAGAGTATAACCGGCCTTTATGCTTGGCGTTTGTGGACTATGAGAAAGCCTTTGATTCGATTGAAACTTGGGCGGTTCTTAGGTCTCTCCAGAGGTGCCATATTGACTATCGGTACGTGGAAGTGTTGAAGTGTTTGTATAACAATGCCACAATGTCAGTCCGAGTACAGGAGCAATGCACGAAGGCGATCTCGATAAAGAGAGGAGTAAGACAGGGAGATGTCATATCTCCGAAACTGTTTACGGCTACTTCGGAGGACGCCTTCAAACTCCTGGAATGGAAAGGACTTGGCATCAATATCAACGGCGAATACCTCACACACCTTCGATTTGCCGACGATATTGTAGTCATGGCTGAGTCACTGGAAGACCTAGGACAAATGCTCGGTGACCTCAATAGTGTCTCCCAGCAAGTGGGTCTTAAAATGAACATGGACAAAACGAAACTCATGTTTAATGTCCATGTTGCACCCACCGTACTCACAGTCGGGAACACTACTCTTGAAGTTGTCGACGAATATATCTACCTAGGACAGGCGGTCCGGTTAGGTAGGTCCAACTTCGAGAGAGAGGTCAATCGTCGAATCCTCTCCCCCCCGGATCTCGACGAGTTTAGACGTGTCCACTTTGTCAAAATTTTTGCTTAAAATACAAATTTATTTCCGAAAATAAACAGTGATAGTTAGTTTTGCAATTGAGCAGTGACGCGGCCCGAGCAGGACAGCGACAGTCGACGCATCCATCCTATCCTTCGCTGCGTACGCGGCGTCTTATGGCACACAGCAGCACCTCACCACTACATGCGTGTTGATACTAGCCACAGTTCATAAGCGACAGCGATTTGCGGGTAATTATTTCTCCGTGTAATATTATCGTAATAACCCAATTGTAATTGCTCTGACGTACAATAAAAATACCAACAAAAGCTAGAATTATTCACAATGAATGTTCGACGTACTCCACCGAAAAGTAATTCTAAGCTTATCTCTCCCACTCATTTTGGATCGGATCCTGCGCTCTATACACCTGAAAGTCAGCAACAAACAGACTTGAAAATTACAAAGCGAACTAAACGCCGGTTAAATGATCCGTCAAGCACAGAAGATATCTCACTGTCCGATTTACTGACCAAAATGGACGAAATTAAAAAGCAGCAAGACGCTAAATTTACCACCCTGGAACTATCTCTGAAGGAGCTAACAAACCAAAATGCTGAAATAAGTAAATCAATGATGTTGTTGTCCGAGAAATACGATGACGTTCTTAGTGACTTGAAAATTCTGCAACAGGAAAACAGTTCATTAAAGGGCCATATAAAGACTTTGGATGCAAAAATTGAACTTTTTGAAAAAAACGTACGATCTACCATGATTGAGTTAAGAAATGTCCCAGTCACTGTACCTGAGAACAAAGAACAGCTAGTTGAGATAGCAAAAAAGATTGGAAATGTTATTAATGTTCCAATCCTAGACTCCGATATTCGAGATGTATCTCGTCTTAAGCTGAAAGACAAACCCACAGGCCCTATAATCGTAGACTTCACATCAACCATAAAGAGAGAACAGATTATTAAGGCTACGGGGTCATATAATAAGGCAAATCGGGAAAAACGTTTGAGTACTACGAATCTGAATATGGTTGGACCAGCAAAGCCAATATACGTGGCTGAATCTCTGACTGCTTCAATCAGGCGTCTACACTACATAACCAGATTATTTGCTAAGAAACATAATTACGACCACTGCTGGACTTCGTTTGGCAAGGTTTTTCTGAAACAAAAGGAAGGCCAACCCCGTCTACGCGTTTATTGCGAAGAAGATCTTCTAAACATGGAAAAAAATATTTGACTAGTCATCCTCTCTCAATGGCTGGTATACAATCCAACTGCATGCATATTTTTTTACATAATTTATTTAATAAGCGCCTACCACTACACTGTTCACATACACCGCATACATAACAATAAAACAATAACTCTAACATTACAACAAATTAATATTACTCTACACTTTAATCTATCAAAATATACTCGCATAACACATTCACGCTTCCAAAGTGTCACACAATCTCTAAAATATTATGTCGTAGCTAATACCAGTTTTAATACTATTCTCATCCATTTAACAAGATTAGAATTCATATGTAATAATACAATTTTTCATATAAATATATCAGCATATATGCTGATATATTTATGCTATAATACTATGCCCAAATTAACCCACAAATATGGTCCTGCTAAATTGCTACTTAGACGAAATTCAACGAGTTAACGCAATTACAAAGTGAAATAGACTCTTTTAATGTTGCTGATTTTGTCATCTGTGATGCGGAGGACTGCTCGGCTCTGTTACCAAACTCCAAAAAATGTCTTAAAATGCTTCAACAAAATATTCGGAGTGTTAAATGTAACCTACCTGGAGTATTACCGATAATAGCCAGAACTGCGGTGGATTGGGATTGCATTGTTTTGACAGAGTGCTGGTTGTCATCAACTGTGTTCTTACCCTCCTTGGATGGATATGATAGTTTTGCCACCACTAACAACCGTACGCAGAATGAAGGTGTTGTTGTCTACTACAAGAACGGTTTAATTATCTCAGTAGAAGAAGCTGTAATTGAGGACGCAAACTGTCTTGTTATTACCCTAAATAAGGATACAGTAGCCTTGGCCATTTATAGGCCACCCGGCTACAGAAATATTGATAACTTTTTACAATCTCTTAATCAGGTACTATTAAAATATTCGTTTATGCAAAATGTCATATTATTGGGGGATATTAATATTAACATTGCCGAGCACAGTGTTGACAGCAATCTTTCTGCATATCTAGATATGATGGCATTCCACGGTATGATGCCTGCATACACATCTCCTACGCACAATAAAACATGTTTGGATCACACGTTTCTAAAGACTAAACTAACGGCTCGTTGTCTTATACTCCAAACTACAATTACAGATCATAATAGTGTTGCCTTGTACATAGCTAGTCTTCCTAAACAAAAACCTGCCAAAATTATAAACCACTTAGATCACGACTCGCTAAATGCGGAACTTAAAAGTATTGACTTTAGTCCACTATACACAATTAAAAACGCCAACGAGGCTGCTAATTTCTTCCACAATATCGTATATAGGGCTATCAAAAGCAACACTAAAGAAGTCAAAATATCAAACAAGAAAAAAATTCTAAAGCCGTGGATAACCCCAGGCATTCTGAAGTGCATTAGAAACCGTGATAATCTATATAAAAAAGTAAAGAAACACCCAAACGATGAGATACATAAAATTACATACAAACGATACCGAAATTTTTGTTCATCTTTATTAAAAAAACTTAAAAGAGAATATGAGAAGCTACAATTCCAAAACGCAGGGAAAAATAGTAAAAAAATTTGGAAAATAGTTAAAGAAATTACATACTCAACTAAACCCAAAGACCGCCCGATTGAACTTATTAGCACCAATGACCCCCAAAATTCAGCAAACAATGTTAATCAATACTTTGCAAATGTTGGTAAAACGCTAGCAGAAAAAATCATTAAGAATAATCTACAAACGGGACCCAGCACTTTTAGTTCGTGTTGCCATTCTTTTTGTCTGCTCCCTACGGACGAAGATGAAATTAAGTCTTTAATAACAGGGTTAAAGAGTGATTGTTCGGTGGGCCTTGATTTGATATCTAGTGACATCTTGAAATCGAATATAGATATTCTAACAATACCTATAACATACATTTGTAATCTGTCGCTCACAACCGGTATATTTCCCAAGATCTATAAGAAGTCAAGGGTTCACCCGATACATAAGAATGGTGACAGAGACTGTGTCAATAATTATAGGCCAATTTCAATTCTCCCTACCCTATCAAAAATTCTAGAGCGCATCATTAACAAAAGACTTGTTAACTACTTGGAAAATAAAAATCTTCGCTCACAAACACAATTTGGTTTCAGAGCCAAGAGATCCACCGCCGACGCTGTGTCAGAATTAAAAAATTATATAGTTAACAATATAGATTCGAAGAGGAAAACCATTGGAATATTCTTAGATTTAGCAAAGGCCTTTGACACAGTCTCTGTCCCTATTCTGTTAACAAAACTCGAAAGCCTGGGTATCCGAGGTCTTCAATTAAAACTTTTTGAAGATTACTTATCAGACAGAACACAATGTGTTAAAATTGGTCATATAACTAGTGAAGAGGTCCCAGTGACTTTTGGAGTTCCACAGGGCAGTATTCTTGGACCAACCCTTTTCCTAGTCTATATAAATGACATATGTCAGTTATTTCCGTATTCGAAAATTGTGGCGTTTGCTGATGATACGGTTTTACTTTTCAGTGGTAACTCCTGGCATGAAGTTTTTGTAAAAGCTCAGATAGGCATGAACACTGTGATCAATTGGTTAAATAAGAATTTACTCACTTTAAATGTAGAAAAAACGACCTTCATCACGTTTTCCATTCTAACTAATGACAAACCGGATCCCTCTTTGAGTATTGTCTCCCATTCGTGCCCAAATGCAAATGACACAAATTGTCAGTGTCCCAACCTTAAAAACACTGACACTACAAAGTATTTAGGCGTAATTATTGACAAAAATCTTAATTTTCATGATCACATTAATCTCTTATCAGCGAGAGTGCGTAGACTAATAGTAATATTCAAAGCCTTAAGAAACACTGCACCAAAATCAGTTATAAAATCGGTCTATTATGCTCTCTGTCAGTCTCAGCTTGAATACTGTATCACCACATGGGGTGGCACATGTAAAACTCATCTGTTAAAAGTTGAGAGAGCACAAAGAGCACTCCTAAAGGTTAGTTTGTTTCTACCTTTTTATTACCCAACTACTGACCTCTACTCGAAATGGGAGGTACTTACTGTGAGGCAGCTATTCATTCTGAGAACTGTTATGAAACAACATGCCCTAACAAGTTTTGAACCAGAAAAAATCAGAAACAAACGTCGCAAACATACAGTCTGTTCTTCATCATCATTCAAAACTAAGTTTGCACATCGGTTTTTCTGCTACCAGGGTTCAAATCTATACAATAAGGTAAATCGAGCCTTAACGCTATATCCCTTGCCAAAAACCAAATGTAAGTCTTTGGCCTCGGACTGGTTAAAAAAATTGGATTATAATTTTACAGAAAGTCTACTCCATTCAAATTAAATTAGTTCCATATAAGTTTATAACTTGCACCAAACCCCTCTCACGTACATAGTCATACAATACCTGACACTCAACACTCAACACTACACACTAACATTACTCACTCTCATAGACACACACATAAACACAGACACAGGCGCTCTGATTAACTTTTTCTTGTTAGTTTCTTTTTAACTTCTACCCCCAAAATTATAATAAGTTTTTAGTCTTAAATCTCCTCAACTAGAACATTGTATTGATATCATATTTTTTAAAGTAAAACTTTCTGTTCTGCCGTGGGGTGGGGACCTGGTGATTTGTAATACAGGCATTTTACGCCTAACTCAGACACCAGCTCCTCACATTGCTAAAAAAGAAAAACAAATAATATGTGAAACCTAGTATAAGCTTGACATTGTGAGGAGAAATAAAAGTATTTATTATTATTATTATTATTATAATCCAACTCGGCTGGGCAGCGTTCGGGAAACTACGCGATGTCTTCTCGTCCAAAATACCTCAGTGCCTCAAAAGTAGGGTTTATAACCAATGTGTGTTACCAGTGATGACTTACGGATCTGAAACGTGGTCTCTCACAATAGGTCTTATACAGAAGCTTAAAGTCGCTCAGCGGGCTATAGAGAGGGCTATGCTCGGCGTTTCTCTACGTGATAGAATCAGAAATGAGGAAATCCGTAGACGAACCAAGGTCGTCGACATAGCCCAGCGGATAAGCAAGCTGAAGTGGCAATGGGCAGGCCACATAGCGCGAAGATCGAACGGCCGATGGGGCAAACGGATACTGGAGTGGAGACCACGCATTGGAAAGCGCAGCGTGGGACGGCCACCTGCCAGATGGACCGACGACCTTGTTAAATGTGCAGGGAGTCGCTGGATGCAGGTGGCATTGGACCGGACACGTTGGAAATCGACTGGGGAGGCCTATGTTCAGCAGTGGACAACAACGGGCTGAAATGATGATGATGATGAAATACTTTCTCCTGAGCTTCAGGGTTACACCCCAACAACAACGTGGTGAACACAAGTACAATAGTCGAAGTATCCTGTCCGCCGACGAGCATAGTGTCAATATGGTTTCTGATTTGTTTGTCGGTGAAAGCTCCCTTCTCAGCTGATAGCTCGAGACATACTTATGTCTATGAAGGGCTTGAAGTTGCTTCATTAAATAAAATTACATGACGGCATCAGGAAATGTCATTGTTAATGGCATTGAAAAGGAAAGAAGGATTCGAGTTTGAAGAATCTTTACCTGGTTCACTATTACATTCAGTGTGTGTTTTATTTTCATAAAACTTGGATTTTCTTTTTTGTAGGATCTGTAAATAATTTTAGTAACAACTTTAAAGTCACTTCTTTAAATCAGTAAATCGTAATACTCGAGATGTACATACAATATGGTACTGCAACACAATTTTGGGTAGAAAATAATATTACTTCGCGACTGAGAGTTGCGGAGGATCGCTGAGCTACATCCGTTCCGTTACCGTTGGCAATCGGGATATTCCGTATGGCACTGCGACCGCGTACCAACAACACCGCACTTACTGTAGCCATAGAAAACCCGTGCTAACTTAATATTATTTTGTTTATTGTTTGTGAATTTTTCATCAAAATAGGGCTGAAGACTCTTTTGACTATTTCTCGCTATTCCTCACAATTTCCATTGATGGCCATTGGCCATCTACGCCCATTTGGAAAATTCACCCTGTATTATTAGATCGCCCACAACGAGCATTAAATAGACTTTAGAATACATGCAATATGTATTGTAAATTGTTTTGATTGGGGGAAAGGTTTTATCGTTGCATAATTAAACTTCTATTTAAATCTTGCAAAACCCTGTGAGGAATTCAAACTTAGAACCATCTTGTTTTGATTCGTAGAACTAAAGATTGAAAATCTAAAATCTCCTTTACAGTGGGAACACGATACCTATCACCACCTCTTAAAGAAGTATCATTTTAATTTAACTTCAGCGTGGGAAAGAAATGGGGATGTGCAGGACATTATAAAGAATGTAACAAGACCCTTATCGAAGCCGAAAGGCATTTGTTCTCCCCGTCATTGCGATATTATTTTTTTCTAGACCATACCTGGGAACCTTATAGTTACGGAGATATTGTACTCATCAGCTATTGTTAGTCGGTGCCAGCATTTTGCCACTATCACGCATATTTATTGGTTAACTAATGCGCGCGCGGTACTTGATCATTATTTTACTGCGGAGTTATTTTAAAACTGAGATATCTCCTATAATATTCAGATTTTTGTTCAACATTATAAATAACGTATTTATTTGGATACGGATTAATACCATGTTTATGTAAATCACCTTCGCAACTAATGCACTATTTTAGAAAAAGATTGCCATATAAAGATTATAGTGAGTCAAACTTAAAAGATAGACATGAAATATGCTATCGCGGACTTGTTTGTAGAACTGTCTAAGAGGAACAAATCTGTGATACATGATTGTTGCGTAACTCTAACCGTTTACGCAGCGCACTAACGGAACCTCCCAAAAGGAATATTTTTTTCCCATTTCTGCAACATTTATTGATACTCCGCTCCTTTTGCGACCAAAAGGAGCGCTACACGCTACTACTAGCTTCGTGTTATATAGCCTTTCTTGGTAAATCGGCTACCTAACACTCAAATATTTTTTTCAATTAAAACTAGTAGTTCCTGAGATTAGCGCGTTCAACCAAACAAAAAATGTCTTCAGCTTTATAATATTATTTTAGATTCTCTGACTCAGCTCAAGTCAAGTTCGACACGCTCTAAATCTATTAGACACATTGAAAACTATAGCTTGTATATAAATTGACATAAACGTTAACGTTTTCAACTGTTGTCATGACAACTGAGCTAAGCAATTGACTTAAGACGGGTCTTGGAAAACGAGTGTTGCAACTCTTAGGTCCGTATTACAGAACGTTCCTCAAGTCCAGTTTGATCTTCAATCAGTTGATCACTGTTTAAGTATAGAATCAGTACTTGAGCATCGGTCTTATTCCAGAAAGGTAATCAATTTAAACTCAGCTGAATCGAGACTCAAATCGAGCCTCAAGCAGAGATGTGTATTGTCTATGCATCAGCATCTTTCCGTTTACGATTTATTCTATTTAACTATTTATATTTGATCATCACTGGATTAGAAGTATTAAAATATACCCTAAGAGCTCAATTATTTTGGAAATAACTGTTATCATTTCAGTCCCGAATACTAGAATCTCTCATTTATTTAAGTAAAGCTCTTTGAAGTTCAATACAGTAATTTTGTAAGCAAATTGTCAAGCTTAAAATACTTGTGACTCGTAAATAGGTATGCTATTTAAAATGTCAGTATGTCAAATTCAAGTCAAGTTATGTGCAAACATCTACATCAGTTTGTTGTATTTGTTAATGACTTACTGTCAAAATCGCTACTGACGCCGCAATTAACGTATCCAACTGGGTTTTCATTCATAATTTGATAAAACTTATCATCGATACGAAAGAAGAAGAAGAACAGGGTAATAATATTATATCTCGTATTTCCAAAGGTGGACCATGATTACCGAAGCGCATACTTTTCTAAAAAAAAATGATGAGTAGACACAGCTCGATGTAACAAATACTGTCGAAATTCACATACAAGTGCAGTCCCGCGAGTGAAACAGTTACTTTTATGGATACAATTCCTCTTCACCGTGTGATATTATATCCACAATTGTCAATAAAGCCTATCTACTGAATAATTGCCTAATCCGGCTCCATCTGTTTACTGAGTGAAAAATATTTTTAATATACCTACATGAAAAAACATAATTAAGTATATTGAATGGGTTGCCTGTTGCATTAAATCAAGACTATTTAAAATTGCGACAACCGTGAGTGATTTTACTTAGACAACGTTATACCCTCGTTTTTTGTTATAGTCTTTTATTAAGTAGATGTAAATTATCTGTTTTTTTTTTTAATTCATATATTAAAAAGAAAACAGATGAGTGTATAAAATTATAGTATCATCTCATCTACCTTACAACCCTGTGGTAGGGACAAAAAGATAGACAATCCAACATATTCTTGGCCCTTATGCTTTGTAGTTTCATCCAATTTTGATTTCGTTTAGTTTGGAAAACATATTGGTTCCGTTAATTTTAATAAAAGGTAGCCTTTACATAATTTTAGCAGGCAACCGATTTTATTTTGTTCACGTAAGTCTTAAAAATATTGTTTTCATTCGGTAGCCACATGAGTGAAGGTCGATCTTAGGCGGGATATTGAACTAACAAAACACCTCGCCCGTAATTTCCGAAGGGTGAGGTAGAGGTGTACCTAATAGTACACCCGCATTTTGCCAGTCATGTTTAATCCCAATGAAATAGGAGGCCAGGCAATTGACATCAAACGACCACAAATTCGGGCTTTGTAGCTGCTACTGAGAATTTCCTGGTGGAAAATCTCGACAACACTTTGCCCGACCTGAGAAACTAAACCAAGACCTCATGCTCGCTCGCGATCACTATACCAACAATACGGTCTTCACGATATGTGGTATCAATCCTTACACATCCTGCAGGTCTATCACTAAAAAATGAATGCCTCCGTCTTCTCATAATCCAGGCATATTTTTTTAAAGGAACTTTTTATGTGTTTGTAGCATACGATTTACATTCCAAATGCTTAAAAGTGATAGCAACAAAAATCATTAAAATTTCAAAATAAATTAAGGAACCCTGCGTGACATTTTTAAATCCAAACTGCGTATAGATATTGATAATTTGCAAATAGAGAAGGAAAAAAACTCTAGCACAGAATGAGTTCTGTTCCCTATACTACTTTTGGAGGAATCATCATCATCATTTTTCTGCCCCGCATCCCGATTTATATGGGGTTGGCGCAGCATTTCTTCTTCTTCTATACTCTCTATTAAGTTTCGGAGAAATATTTGAAGAAAAAAATGAGAAATATACAAACGATTTCAATCCAATAAAAAAAAATGGAAATCTCACAGCACCAAAAAAAAAAAAAAACAAATCACAAAACGTGATATTCTTACTGGGATTCGAACATGCGACTGCCAGTTTACAGAGTGAGTAGGAATCCGCCAGGCCGTTTAAACCGTTGACATAAGTATTAAAATAGCTGTTCTCAAGCATGTCATGGCTGAAACGTCAAACAATTGAAGAATGCTGACACAATGCAATATGGCTCACCCTCTTAAGCAAGTAGCGTAATAGTATATAGCCTAAGGTTTGAAGAAGCCTTTAAGGAATATTTGTGCAAAATTTTAACAGGATCTGTGCAGTAGTTTTTGAGCCAACTCGGAATAACCATTTGGATTTTTACGATTTTATTATTTATGTATAGATAGATAGATAAACAAAACTGACAATTTCGGTTGCCTAGCGATGGTGAGCAGCGCATTCGCGCAGGTCGCGCTGGCGACCTGGGGCGACGTGGCGACGCGCCGATCACGCTATCATTTTAGCGCAGTCCTGGCAACCTGAGACCAGCGTCACGTTGGGTTAATGTACATTCGCCACAAAGTAAATTTGTCACATTTTGAAAACTCCATACATTGAAAGTAAATTCGCCACTTGCATAAAAAATATGTTTAAATTCGTCACAAGTCTTCATAGGTACATAATTTTTGCATAAAGTACTGGTAACAAACAAAGTTATTGGTTTTTAGCGCTTGAAATGAAAATGATTTCTAAAATATTTATTGTCTCCTGCGCTTCTGCACATGCTCACTTGACCTTTTCAATGCGCTTCGACAGTTCGCGACACCATATTTCTATCTTTTATATTTTAGCAGATACTTATTAAGTACATAAAAGCTACTATAGCTTTTATGTACTAAAAAAGTATTTTTCGACATATTTACGTCTAAAAAAATCATTATACCAATATTATTCTACGCGGGTCAAATAGTCAAATAAATTATACTCATATCAAGCAAATTAGCCGAGCTATCACAATTTTCGCGAACGAAGTCGCGGGCGAAGTGCTAGTGAAAAATAAAGAAATAATGTTTTATTCTACTGATCGTTTGATTTTTCTGCTGTCTGTACGGGAATAAACTTAATATATATCTATCTATATATATAATAATATCCAATTAAAAATTAAGATACTTGTACAGGAATTGTAAAAAACTAATTTAATTCTAGAAAATGAATCAAATGCGGAACAACAACACTGGGAAAACCATTTATAAGATAAGATACCAAAATAAGGTGAACTACTACATTTCACGATCATTATGTAAACTTTTTGTTAACATATTTATAAATAAATATCGTCGCAACCGGTTAGGGTTACCAAAGTAAATAAATCAACGACAAAAAATTCAAGTTCATGACATAAAGTAGAGATAACTGTCAAGGTCTGATGGCTTAGCGAGGCGTCTAGTCAAAGTGACATTGTATCAGCGCCAACGAGGATGCAAAAGTCAGAATCTATGTGACTGACTTATTTGCACAGCCTATGTCAAGCCCGGTGATAAAGAAGCGCTTTGAAAGCCACTTTGTCTACGCGTAAATGAATACTTCGTTCAAATACAACTTCACTTCTAATGTGATGTATGATCTCTTTTAAAAAGAACTGTTAGTATCATTAAATTATGAATTATTCTGGTGTGAAAATAATTAACACTACACTAAAAATTGTGTTATTAAAAAAAAATGTCATAACAGTTTTCCTGGACAAAATAATTTTTAATTAGACCACCGATTTCCGGACCCTATGAAAAACCCGGCCGCTTAGCAACCCTACAACGTCCTCGCTCATAATATAAAAAAAAAAATATTGTTACGTCGCGATTCGATCATTATAATTATGTAAAACGAAACATAATTATGATTTTAATTTTATTCCATCCGTAAATATTAATCAATGTCAGTTTAAATAAGGTACGGTGGCGAGTGAGTCCCACCAAAGCAAACTAATTATCACGTCCACATGACTGTTCCTAAATTACTCTAGGCCTGTGCCTAGGCTGATAAATAATTCGTTTTTCCTAAATCATGTTAATATAAGTTAGTAACGTTCCACTGTATATAGTTTTAGCACCGGCGATCGATCGAATTTGTGCCCTGGTCGCCTACCACGGCCTGGGTACCAAGCATGATAGAAAAGACTAGGACGGGACGTGGATACGGCACGGAGGAGATACGTGAAATAGGTGTCGCATAGCTGCTGCGTCCCGTCTTCGTCTCACGTTCCTTTTGTCTGTCTTGCGTCCAAGGGTGAAATCACATTTATATGCACAGACCAGCATTTTCTTGTATCTTTTTCTCTTAGAATTATAACTCACTAGACATTAGTCGTACACTTGCTAAAAGTAAACCTCCTTGTCTCATTAGCTTTCTAAAATGGTTCTACAATCATTTTAGAAAGATAATAAGACAAGGACGTTTCTGTAATTTTTACGACATTCATTTATTTTGAGAAAAAAGGTTCGAAATACAAGGGAAGTTTCAAGAAAATTTATAAACGTGAACTTTATGTCGCTGAATTTTCAAAGGTTCTTTTTGTTTGCTTTGTAAGTTTGGTTAACATCATCATTTGTTCGTTTTGTTTTTTCCTCTTTGGCAACTGAGCCATGTCAACTATTCTGCTAGATTTAAGTTTACTTTGTTCTTGAAAGTCATTGTTTGTATTCACAATGTTACTATCACTTGTCGCAGTCCATAATGGTCTTGAATTGTTTGCCAGAAGCATAGGAGCTACTGCCGTACTTTAATGTTGTTGGATCAAGTGAGTTGTCGCGGCCCAGAATTTAGCCAACCGAGTCGCCTCAATGATGTAGTAGACGAGACTACTAGCATTGATGGAATGGCCACTCTGCGTAGCCAGGTTAGACCCTACTGTCCAATTACTCCATTTCAACCGGAGCAATTTGGACGTACGGCCCAGCACTCTAGCATCAATACTGTCGAATAGTCGATGAGAGAATCACCTGTCATCGATGCTAATATTGTTTTGTCTGTTTTGGTGTGAGTTTGACCAAAATAACACTAAAACGAGTTTAAAGAAAACGGGTTTTTTAGTAATTGGCTACACCACGCGTCACACGTAACGTGGACTTTAAGACATGAGTATTGTGACATCAATCAGTATCGTGCACGTGTAACTTTCTGACGTAAATCTGTGAACGAGGTCAGCCGGTCGGCTCCACTGCTAAGGTCAACAAAAAAAGAATCTTGAGAGTTTAGCTAAACTCTCAAGATTCTTTTTTTGTTACGCGCTATAGTTTTGTAGTGCTATAGGTTTGACTGCCCCGTTGGTTTCGTGGTCGCAAGCGCGACTGCTGAGCGTGGGGTCCTGAGGGCAGGATAGAATTTGGAGTATAGTTTGCGACACAGCTCCACAACCACACCCCGCTGCTGTTTCATTGAGCCCCCGACTTAACGAATAATCCATAAAGGTTTGGTTTCTTCAAGAATTCACAGCACAATATTACCCCTGGTTGAACCTCAAACTTACATACTTCCTGGGTTTGATTCCCGGGTCGGGCAAAAAGAAAGAAAGAAAATTCTCGAATTCGAAATTTCTCAGTACTAGCCCGCAGTGTGGAAGTTGGCGATATGATACCCCCGTGCCTCGGTAGGCACGTCAAGCCTTTGGTCCTGCGCTTGATCTCTCTCCGGTCGTGTCGGATTGCCGTCCCACCGGACTATCAGAGTAAAGGAACAGAGAGTGCACCTGTGTCTGCATACAGACTTGTGCTCTATAATATCTCCCGCGCCGATGGTTAACCTGCGTTAAGATTGGCCGCCGTGACTAGAGATGGGCATTAAGCCCTGGAAAATTGGGCGCATTGAATAAACGCCGGATAAATGCCCGTAAACGCCGAATAAATGCCCTCTACCTGGGCAAAAACTTTAACAGAACTTTTATTAAATTTTTCATTCAAATAGCTATATTTGAGTGTGCAGAATAGGTTAAATCACAAAATCATATTGGAATAAAGCTGTGTCACAATAAACCTTAAGAAATTGATATAATACGTTAAGAGTACTTTCAATTCAAAACGCTTGATGATTTTGATTCCCGCCTATCAACATCTACTTCAACAAACCGAAACCTAAAATTTGTTGATGATTATGATGATGAATTAGTAATGACGATGATGATGACTAAAGCTATCAACATTGTTTTGAGCGTTTTCATTATCATATTGTTTACGTAGGTAATAGACATCAAAATATAACCAAAATTATAATTAGGACCACGATGATTATAAAAATTGTGATATATGTATTTATTTTATTTTATTTGGAAGTCTTCAAATAGTTTATGAACATATATTACTTACTATTATAGTAACTGACTATTGTAGTATCAGACAGAAAGAAAGAAAAAGTATATATCAGCCCGCACAGGACAAAACACAAAAAAAAAAATGGTTATAATAACAGTACAACTAATACTTCACTTCATTTTTACGACAATTAATATTGTATTTTCTACTAACTTTTGCCCGCGGCTTCGTCCACGTGGAGTTCGATAATTGTCCCACGGGATCATACTAAAGAGATAAAAGTATCATAAGTGTTAATCGAGGTTATAAACTATCTGTGTGCTAAACTTCATTCAAATCAGTCTAGCAGTTTTTACGTGAAAGAGTAACAAACATCAATCACAGACCGTCGCATCTATACCTACATATAAAATTCAAACTCCTGACTGACTTACACGCCAATGCAAAAATCGGGATTTCATATAATAATATATTTACAGACACGTCTACCTCAATAAAGTCCTACCTACTTACTAATAGGTAAGTACTCCCGCAAACCGCACGCCCTGCGCCACACTGCGCGCCTTGCGCCCGTCTACCTGAGTTTCGAAGCCCTATTTGACTCCTTTGGGGGATGATTTTGGAAAAACTGTGATACACGTGTCTCATAATTTTAATAGAAGAGTGTGTACACCAATTTTCGAGTCAATAGACCCAGAGAATATAAAGTTTCACACAAAATTCAACCCCGCATTTCACCCTCTTAGGGGTGGAATTTCGAAAAACCCTTTCTTACTGGATACCTACTCTTCACAAAGAATACACCTTTCAAATTTTATGTCTTTAAGACCAGCGGTTTAGGCTGTGCGTTGATATATCAGTCAGTCAGTCAGGACTTGGAATTTTGAATTTTGTTTTGTGATATGCGTTTCTCATAATTTTAACTGAAGAGTATGTACACAAATTTTCAAGTCAAAAAGTTTCATAGAAAATTCAACACACCATTTCACCCTCTTAAGGGTGGAATTTCAAAAATCCCTTTCTTAGTGGATACCTACTCTTCATAATGATTACACCATCCAAATTTCATGTTTTAGGACCAGCGGTTTGGGTTGTGCGTTGATATATCAGTCGTCAGCCAGAACTTTACCTATTCGAATTTTCAACTGTGTTTTTTTTAACAAGGCTGATTATTTTATGACGGATTATTTGATTAAAATTTTAATTTACATAATACTGACATTAAGTATGATTTTAAGTTAAGTTCCTGCTTTATTTTTTACAAAACAAATTTATTAGTTTTTATGCCTAGTGATCGGGCATTTATTTGGGCGTAAAATCATTTATGGCCAAAATATGCCAATACATCACTACATAGTATAAAACAAAGTCGCTTCCCGCTGTCTGTCCCTATGTATGCTTAGATCTTTAAAACTACGCAACGGATTTTGATGCGGTTTTTTATAATAGATAGAGTGATTCAAGAGGAAGGTTTATTTGTACGACAATGCACCGCGAAGCCGGGGTGGGTTGCTAGTATAATATAAAACACAACATTAACATTAGCCTTGACTATAATAAAAAAAATTCAATATAATATCTAGTACCTACCCATTTATATTTAATATCTTTAACTATTCTTTTACTGAGTAAAAAGTCTTTTGAAGTTGGGCAAACGTCAGAAACTAGAACACAGTTCGAATTGGTCGTTTCCTGTGAAGAATGGGATAGAAACCATGGTTAAGGAAACCCCACGGGACCAGCATCACATCAATTCGAGCCGTTCGGGATTAATTTTATGCTGAAATGCAAAATTTTTAGGCAACGTATCCAATAGCGATCGAAATCAGCTAGTTATAATAGGGTAAGATCATGCTCATCCGGTGTAGTGCTTATTGGTGCGAACATGAGCTTCACCCGGTGACAAGATGGGCACACGATATTGTTGCCGTCGCGGGTCAAACCTGCGTGAGTTTAGCACGTAAAAGTGGAGACTTCCACAGGAAAATAGAGGCCCATTGCCATTGATGAGCGTTTCTCAAACTTCGCGATCTAATTAGAAAGAAATTATTTAATTAGAAATTAGGGCAATACGGCTCGGCCGTTATTAAAAGCAACTGAAGAACGATTAGTCTATCAGATAGAGATTACTGTTATTAGGCATTTCAGCAGTTAGAAGACCGCGTATTCGCTCGCGTTTTGGTCAGAAATTATCCCAAGGGCACGTTGTAAATATAGCCTATGGCACTCGGGGATAATGTAGCTTCCTATTAGTGAAAGAATTTTCAAAATCGGTTCGTACACTCTTGTAATGATTTAATTTTTACATGGTTTTCATACTTACATTTTTAATAATATTAACCTGAAAATGTAACATTAGTGCTTTCCAGGTAGCTGCATTTACCTGGAAGCTTAGCATACTTTTTACCTTGTAATTCATGTTATTTATGTTTTTCTGTAGATTTTTATCACTCTTGAATGTTTGTTTACTTTTTGTTATGTCAGGTATTGACAGGCCAAGGTTTTTCTTTTTAATTCACTGCTGGAGCTAGTCTTAGGTCGTATAGGTAATTTATATCGACCTCTTTAGCTTTTCTTTATATTGTATATTCTAGAAATATCTTAATTCAAAATTTGTAAAATGTCAATTATCTGGAGATTACGGGAGGGCTGGTAGCGGTAGTCTTCTGTGGTCTTCGGTTAGAGCTGAAACGCACAGAGCATCATATATATACTCTGAAACGTATCACAAGTCTTGAAATTTATAAGAGTTTTAAGAGGAAGTAACCCTCCTCTGAGGGTTTTTTAAGTCAACCTCCCTTTTATCGTAATCAAACAATGTTGCATTATTAAAATAACATCGCACAGCGCGTACCCGTGGCATCTTACAACTGTTGACTAGGCTATAGGAGGACTGACTTCCTCCGGCTCTTCGAGAGGAAGACTGACGACCCCTGCCTCCTCTGCTGCGTTGATGAAGCCTGACGTCCCTCGACCCACTTCTACAGCCAGATGGATGGAAGACGAAGCCTGATGTCCCTCAACCCACGTCTACTGAAGGAAGACTGAAGCCTGACGTCCTTTGACCACTTCTACAGCCGAGAGAACTTTCTCCATTTTCATCCTACATTTTTATTCATTTCGTTTCACCAGCTTCTCTGGCCTAGTGAGGGTTTATCTAGCTCCACTTATAGTTAGGCCCTTTAATGAAGCGTTCTCAAATTCGACAAAAATCAGCTATTTTTCGGGACACTTTGCGATGAAATGGAACTAAATCAACAAAATTAACAATTGTCACAAATACTCGTAGATTACTTCTTGATCTCCAAATAATGGACAACTTTTGGTTTGAAATTTTGGTATTTGATATCGTAAAAACGATTTTCCATTACCTCTTCACACAAAATTGCCGATTTGGGGCTTCATTCAGGATCGTTTTTCTGCTATAAGATACATAATTTTGTTTCTTAAAAAATACCCTAGTTAGGCAGATATAATGTTTTCAAAATCACGGACAAAATATTCTTGAAAATTTTATAAATAATGTTAGAAAAAAATAAAAACGAACCGTCTAATTTTGCACGTAATTTGCTCTTACGCATGAACCTTAACGTGTGGTTTTAAGGGTTATTTTATTTTGTCACTGTCTGGAGTATTGCATAAAAAATTCTAAAGAGAAAGCGTTAGTAGCGCTCGGCCGCCGACGTGAGTGAACTTGCTAAAGTATCAACATCAGTTTAGTTACTCATTATTCCCGCAGTTTACATTGCGTATGCGTGTGTGTGTGTGAGCCATGTCAGTGTAGTGATGCGATTCGATAACTGTTTTGAGAACGCGTCCTTAAAATAGATTGTCTTGTATATTAAATTATGTTACTGTTTCCCTTCTTTCTTTTTAACCCGTGCCCAGAATAGGTAGGTGTACACCCTATTGTGAACTCACAGTTTCCCTCCTCAAGGAAACTGTAACGTTACAACATCCAGAGATCACCCCTACATCCTCACAAACTCACAAACTACTCGCTATTTTTGTTTTCCCTCTAATGTGTTTAAGGTTTAATGTTTTGTCCTTTCTCATAACATTAAGCATACTTCGTTCCATGTTTTGTTTGTAATTTCTTAGCGTTTTTGCTTAGTTAAAGCGCATGTTTGGCAACCGTAAGTCATGGTAGGAAGTATACAAGAGTTAAATACTTTGCTCTTTACCCGAATTCGGTGAAGTCCAAAAGGAGGGTTATGTGTTTGACCTGTATGTTTTTTGTTTGTAGTTCTTTTCGCTACTGTATTTATTTATTTATTTATTTATTTATGTACACACAAAATACTTAATAGGACATTACATTAAGATAAAAGAGCACAAAGGTACTGCTTATTTCATAAGAAATTTCTTCCAGCAGACCTGCGAGAGGAAAGTTGGATTAGAAATGTAGACACAGTGTGTAGAAAAGACAGAACAGGAAAATTTCAATTAAAACTTAAAACAAAAATATACCTATATAATATAAACATACACACAAATATATACACATAATATACAAAATAAATATATACCTATAATATGAATAATATCCAGAATATTACAGTATAGAGGAGAGATAGTGTTCTTTGACTTGCTTTTTGAAGACAAATATAGTTTTACAATCTCTAATGTTAGGCGGAAGAGAGTTCCACAAACGTACTGCGTGGACAGAGAAGGAATTAGAATAGAATTCGGTTTTATGGGATGGGAAATTAAGATGATGCCTGAGGTGGGATCTACACAGAGCATCAGAAGGGCGGGTAAACGAAAAACGATCGTGCAGGTAGCTAGGATATGAAGGGTTATAAAGGATGTTGTATAGGAGACATAATATCCGAGTGTTCCTGCGAAGACGAATAGGGAGCCATTTGAGTTCCTTGCGGAACTGAGAAACATGATCATATTTCCTCAGACCAAACACAAAACGGATGCAAAGATTTTGCAAACGCTCGAGCTTATTCAACAGCTCTTCAGTGGCATCCAAATAGCAGGCATCAGCGTAATCAATGATCGGCTGAATCAGAGTTTGAGCCAAGTATATTTTAGTCTTAAACGGCAAGAAGCTTTGTAAGGATTTAAGCGAATGGAAAGAAAAGTGCACCTTACGACTAACCTCATTCACTTGAGCTCGCCAAGAAAGATTGCTGTCAATTAAGACACCAAGGTCCTTAGCTGTTTCCGCATAGGCAATGGTCGAGCAGCCCAGAGATAACGGAGTCAAAGCTAATGCTGCAAGCTGTAATGTTTCCTTGGAGAAAACTTTTGTGATGTAGGTGTTCTCAAGTATTTTCTTTTTGTTTTTAATTACCCCAATTTTTTTGTTGTAGGTTGTAAAGGAAATGAATACATTTTAGCTGGCCTTTGTTTACCAATTCTTTGTTGTGTGTTGTTGATGTCATGTTTCTTAAAATGCTATATTTCAAATCAAATAAAAAATATATAATATGCACATGAGATTTTTTGGACAATGCCCATTGTTCGACAGTTAAATTCTAAATTTTCCGTTTGATATCTTGATGATCGAACCTTGGGCGGCGATTTGAATAAGGTTTTGAATGATTTAATTTTCTTACAAAGTAAACTTCATTCCATTGGCCTTGACCTCAATTTTTAACCGAATTTCTTCAAAAAGGGAGAGGTTATCAATTCGGTTGTATTGTTTTATGTTTGCTACCTCATAACGCCATCATTTCTTAACCGAGTTGAAAAAATCTTCTTTTATATGAAAGGAAAAAATACTTTTCGATTGGTCCCATAGAAGTTTCATTAAAAACGGTTCTCGGTTCAGCCCCATCGGCCATCCGCTCTGCGAGCAGTGTGGTGCCCACTACCACTTAAGTTTGGCAATTCTTCGGGCTACGTCGGTAACCTTGGTTCTCTTGTGGAGTACAAAACATACCAATAACATAACTGGCAAGTTTGGTGTTCTGTAGTACACATTTTCGTACCCCTTCAAAGGTGCAGGCGTGATGTTTTGTGATGTTTTGTGATGGAATTGTGTCAATATTACATAACCAAGCGATTCCAGCAATCACGACAGATTTGCCGTCTATTATTGTTAAAGAGTTCCATTGTATATCTCCAAAGATCAACATCAGATCTTCAGGCAACTTGATAACCTCCCCCTTTTTAAAGGCGGTTAAAAGTACAAATCGATTACTTGTTTTTGAGAAATACGTGGACAAACATTCTTACTAACATAAACAAATACACGCGATAGAGAGAGATTTACCCTACATGAATAAAATTGATTTTTGTACCTACCTATTAATAAAATAATTTCTTATAGGGTAATGCCATGTTAAAAAAGTAATAATCACAATATTAGAATTTATTTTATTTGTCGGCGCTTCCGCTTTTCTAGACCGTCAATTGACTTCATGTACAAACTTCAACGTCAAAAACGAACACCGAGCACTGGTGAGGCGGCCATCTTGTAAAACAGGCAATTCATAGCAGATCGCGGCGAAGCGCGCACGCAACCACGTGCTCGGTGGACGTTATATTTTAATCAATTCTAAGTGAAGTGATCTATAATTATTTTGTGAAGCAAGTGATTGAACTATCAAGAATTATAACTAGTGATTGTGACAAGTGTTATTTTATTGAAATACCGCCTCCATACCCGCTAATCCGCGCCTGCCTTAACATGGAGAACACACTAGATAAGGGTCAAAAGACTTCATCAGAAGTGGGATCTGAAGGGTCAAATCAACTGGAGGCTGTATCCAACACCGGAAATACGGACCCTAGTGCGAGGGCCCAGGATTTGCTCACCGGAATGGAGTCAATTTTGACAAGATTGCTAGCTGCAACCACTAGCAGCACCAAGCCACCACAGCCGCTACATAATCCGACTCAGTTGGTTAAATTTGATCCTGACGATGCAGAGGCCGATATTGAAGGTTGGTGTAGAATTACCGACATTATAGTCACTAGCAGAAATCTTTCCGGGACCGAGTTGTTGCTTGCCTTAATCAACTCACTGAAGGGTCGCGCTGCATCTTGTCTGACTAAATTAAAGAGTTCGGAAATACAATGGCCGCAGATTAAGGAATTGTTACTCGCGAGATTTGGAAAACCTATGTTAATGCAGGACTACTTCGATAGCGTGATGAGATTTGAGATCGGGCCTGAAGAAGCGGCTTCCGAAGCAGCCATTCGTTTGTGGAGTCTCATTGAGCGTATTCCAAAAGTAGAAATGACTGAAGAGGTAATCACCGGATTCGTCATATCAGTTCTCAGTCAAAGAAACTCTTTAATACGTAGAGAACTCAATTCATACACCATCACAACGAGAGCCCAATTGTGCCGCGCTCTTAGTGGAATATCGCTTAAGCGGCGCCGTGATGACAACGAAGAGCAATCACCTAACTCAAAGAAACCACGTACTGTTGCCGATGCGAAATTCGGAGGATCCTGCCACTACTGCGGTCACCGAGGGCACAAGATAGAAGATTGTCGCAAACGTCGGGATGGTGTGACTGTCGCGAAAAAAGAAAGAGAAAAGACAGTTACTTGTTTTACGTGTCAAAAACCCGGACACATCAGTACAGCTTGTCCTAATAACAAGGCAGAAAAAGAACATCCAGCCAAGAAGGCCGTAAATATCTGCGAGCGCAGACTGGTCCAAGGTACTCTGTCCACATCGGCTGGTAAGTCAATGTCATTTTTATTCGACAGTGGGTCGGCATGTTCGTTGATCAAAGATAGCTTAGTTGACCAAATCCCTGGTTCCGTACGCAAGGAGAGTGTTTATTTGACAGGCATAGGTGGTGAAGACATAAAATGCTTGACCCAAATTCTTAGTTCAGTTCAAATTCAAGGTATTCAAGTTAGTATATTGTTTCATGTGGTCCCAGATAACACTTTGGTAGACCCTGTCATTATAGGTAGGGACATCTTAGAACAAGGGATACATGTCGAGATTAACAGCGATTCAATTAGATTTTCACCGCGTAAACACATTAATACTTGCCAAAGCCATGATCATTTAGATTTTAGCTCAATCGACACCGATTTGGAAGGCAACGAGAAGGAGCAACTATTCAAAATCCTACGTAAGTACAGTGAGTTCCTTATAGAGGGCATGCCCACTCGTAGAGTCACTACTGGCGAGATGAAAATCGATCTTATTGATCCGCATAAAATCGTGCAAAGGCGTCCTCATCAGATGTCACCAGCCGAAAAGGTAATTGTAAGAGAAAAGATACAATCACTTTTAGACGCGAATATTATTCGTGAAAGTTCATCTCCTTTTGCTAGTCCTATCGTATTGGTGAAGAAGAAAGACGGCACAGACAGGTTATGCGTTGACTATAGGGAGTTGAATGCCAACACGAGACCCGAACACTATCCACTTCCTAGGATAGAAGAGCAGGTAGATCGTTTAAATGGTGCTCATTACTTCAGTTCGCTGGACATGGCTGCCGGCTACCATCAAATAAAGGTCAGTTCCGAGTCGATCGAGCGTACTGCCTTCGTAACCTATGATGGCCAGTTTGAATACCTCGCTATGCCATTTGGTTTAAGAAATGCTGCATCAGTTTACCAGCGATGTATCAATAAGGCGCTCAAATCACTTAAAGACACCGTAGCTCTAGCTTATATGGATGACGTTCTATCGTATTCATCCAGTGTGGACGAAGGGTTACAACGCCTTGACGCTGTACTCAGAACTCTGACAGAAGCAGGGTTCTCTTTTAAAATGGCTAAATGCAAATTCATGAAGACAGAAGTAAGTTATCTAGGATATGTTATACGGGCGGGAGAAGTGAGACCCAACCCCGGAAAAGTCAAAGCCCTTCTCGAGGTCCCATTTCCTAAAACAGCAAGGCAAGTAAGGCAATTTGTAGGATTGGCTTCTTACTTCCGACGTTTTATACCCAACTTCTCAATCATCGCTAGTCCCTTATACCCCTTGACCAAACTCAAAGGCCGCATAACTTGGACACAAGAGCATTCGGAAGCACATAAGAAAATTATCAACATTCTATCGTCTGAGCCCGTATTGACAATCTTCAATCCAGACAAACCCGTTGAGCTCCATACCGATGCCAGCTCAAACGGCTATGGCGCCGTACTAATTCAAAGAGAGCAAAACGTACCCCATGTCGTGGCGTATTTCAGTCGTCGTACGACTGAGGTAGAGTCTAGGTACCACTCATATGAGTTGGAAACTCTAGCAGTAGTACGGGCAGTTGAAAGTTTCCGTCACTATCTTTACGGCCAGCACTTCACAGTCTACACTGACTGTAATTCTCTAAAAGCTTCCAAAGCTAAGACTGATTTATCACCCCGTGTCCACAGATGGTGGGCCTTTCTCCAAGCATATGATTTCGACATCATTTATAAGGAAGGGCGTAGTATGGCACATGCCGACTTTCTATCTAGAAACCCGTTAACTGCCCCTTCAGATACTAAAACACCAGATACTCATTTGACCAACTCCATTGAGATTCGTAAATCCATAAATTTTGTCGAATTACACAATAGCTGGATCCAGGTAGAGCAGAAAAGAGATCCAGAAATCCAGACCCTTATTAGGCAGCACGAGAACGGTGAACTACCCGAAGCAATTGCCCACACTTACGATGTTCGCGATGGTACCCTCTACCGTAAAGTAGAAAGGAACAAGGTAAGCACCTGGCTCCCCATAGTTCCACGTTCTCTGGTGTGGACACTTATAAATCATGTACATACAGAGATCAAACATCTAGGTTACGATAGAACCCTCGACAAGTTATACGAACAGTACTGGTTTCCTCAGATGTCAAAGAATGTTCACAAGTTTATAGACTCTTGCATAGTATGCAAAGCTTCCAAAGGCATCTCAGGCGCACAACAAGTTAGATTACATCCTATCCCTAAAGTTTCAGTACCGTGGCACACCATCCATATAGATATCACTGGAAAACTTAGTGGCAAGAGTGACAGAAAAGAATATTCCTCTGTTATCATTGATGCTTTCACAAAATATGTCCTCTTAGAGTATACCCAATCTTTAGACGCAGCCTGTGCTGTAAAGGCCTTAAAGAAAGCAGTATGCCTCTTCGGTTCCCCCAAGAGAATAATAGCAGATCAGGGTAGGTGTTATATTAGTGCAGAATTTAAAGAATTTTGCACTGATCATAACATAGAACTACATCTCATAGCAACAGGCTCTGCCAGAGCCAACGGTCAGGTAGAGAGGGTAATGCGCACCTTGAAAAACCTACTCACTATTATCGAAAATGACTCGAACAAGGTTTGGCGAGACGAGCTAGACGAAGTACAATTAGCATTAAATAGTACTAAATCCAGGATCACAGGTTTCACGCCAACAGAACTGATGTTCGGCATACGAGCACAGTCCTTAGGAATGTCCCAAATAGCTTCCAACGTTAATTCTACTTCACGGGCTGACCTAGACGTCATAAGAAGTCAAGCATCAGCAAATATTTTAAAGGCGGCTAGCTCACAAGAACAACTTTTCAATAGGGGCAAGGCTGCAATAAAACCATTCGAACTGGGTGATTATGTCTTCATCAAGTGTAGTGAGCGCAATCAGACCAAGTTAGCTAAAAAATTCAAGGGACCGTTCGTCATAACTAAGGTTTTATATAACGACCGCTACGAACTAAAAAGCATCAATAGATCCAACCGCGTTTTTAAGTACTCTCACGAAAACTTGCGTGCGGTACCTAGGGGGTTTGAGGGACTGGTAGAAATATCTACAACCTTGATAAATGACGAGGATGACGTGTCGGCGTTCGATGGAATTGACATTGACCGAATAGAGTCTTCGGACACCGATAGTGAGACAGTTTCCGCTGATAGTGAAGAGACATTGACTGCCAGTTCTGACACGCTCTCGGCCTCAGAAGACGGCTCTAGTATGGTTGTAGAACAAGCGCAGATACATCGAAGCGAGTAGTTAATTCTACCTCGTTGCTTTAGTGTAAAGCTGGTTGAGGGGGCCTCGTACGCCCGGGCCACGCTTTGTTTATTGGTCGAAGGCGCCTAGCACGCCCGGGCCACGATATGTAAGAGGGTCGAAGGGGCCTAGCACGCCCGGGCCACGATACGTAAGAGGGTCGAAGGGGCCTAGCACGCCCGGACTTGGTCAAATAACTGGATGAGGGGGCCTAGCACGCCCGGTCCACGTTACTCTGCAATGGCGATGAATTTCCTATTGGTCAGGAAGGACCGAACGCATGTACACGTGTATCTTTCCTCATGAACAGGTCAAGGGGAGTAATGGCGCAGCCTTTGGATGCACGACACCACGCGCACGAGGTCGTGCGATTGTCAGGGTTGGCCGTGTCGGCGCTTCCGCTTTTCTAGACCGTCAATTGACTTCATGTACAAACTTCAACGTCAAAAACGAACACCGAGCACTGGTGAGGCGGCCATCTTGTAAAACAGGCAATTCATAGCAGATCGCGGCGAAGCGCGCACGCAACCACGTGCTCGGTGGACGTTATATTTTAATCAATTCTAAGTGAAGTGATCTATAATTATTTTGTGAAGCAAGTGATTGAACTATCAAGAATTATAACTAGTGATTGTGACAAGTGTTATTTTATTGAAATACCGCCTCCATATCCACTAATCCGCGCCTGCCTTAACATGGAGAACACACTAGATAAGGGTCAAAAGACTTCATATTTATGTTACAGTCATAACCGACAATAAACCATATGTCTACCATTTTGCAAAGAAATTACTAAATAATGGACTTGACACATCTGAAGTTAAGAGATAAACTAATACTTATGATTAAAAAGAATGCACTACAAAATTGACCAAATAATTTATATTGTAAAAAAGCCATCTTTAATCGTTTACCAAGCAACCCCTAATCATAATAATTAATCCGTCAAATGTCAATTTTACCACTGTTATTAATTTTATAATTTTTCTCCTTTATGTTTAACAATTTACCAATTTATAAATTTTATCAATTCTATAATTTTTTTTTTCTTTTTTATGTTTAACAATTTACCAATTATCAATTTTATTTATCGATTATATTTACCAATTTTATCAATTCAGCAATTTAATATAATTTTAATTTAATTTTATCTATTTACCAATGTTGCAATTGTCAAAAATTAATCAATTTTATTTTTAATCAGTTTTGTCATTATTCTGTTTTTCACTATTTCTAATTTTATTTAATTGAATTGAATATTGGCGCTTAGTACTTACTAGGCTTATTTTCCTAATTTATTGTTAGGTGCATGTGGTGTTTACCTATAAGTGATTGTTGCGCTGTAGCTTAATTTTAAGAATGAATTATGTCGCTGTATCCAGTGTGAACAATTTTTGGTAGACCTACAATTAAACCTACAATTAAATTAGTCTTACAATATTTATTGTAAGTATAAAAAAAAAAAAAAAAAAACAAAAAAAAAAAAACTGTTCGACGTCAATAAGCTCGCTACCTACGTCCGACTTAATTGAATCAAATCAAATAATTATTTATTTCGAACAACAACGTCTTGCGCTCTATCGATATCTGCGTCATTCTAGTTAAAGAGTAGGTACAGAGTCCAGCCCAAAATTACCTTTTAAAAACAACATAAATTCGCTATTGGTTTCATTGTATCGTAAGTTATGGGTATAGGCGTGGAAACTGTAACGACTTTCTAAGTGCGCTGATAGATGGCGATATCAGCACTATGTCGACCGCATAGTTAAAATTAGTGACAAAGACACCAGTCAGGAGCAGCCGACTTGCAAGTTATTGAGGCCACCTATCAGCTATCAACATTTATAAGTTGAAAAGTTTAGGAGAGGTTTTTCCCCCCTGCCTTACTCCACATCTCAAACCATATGCATCCGATAATTTCCCTGCCAATTTAACATAGTTTATCTGATTGTCATGAGAATTAATTGGTCCTCAAAAATAGGACACAGTTCTTTTGGTAAACTAGTATTCCTAAGGTTCTTCCATAGCACATAAGCATAAGCTACCATGTAGAAAGCTCTCGACGGATCCAGGAAACACGCGTACACTGGAGTCTTTCTATCGACATAGTACCGACACTTTCTGTAGAACAACTTTTTCGAAAACCAAAAAATTGTCCGTCATGCAGATTTAGTCCATCAAACGGTCCAGAACCATCATCATCATGATCTTGCCATAATATTATCTTCATGCCACATATCATTGTTGCAATGGTATAGCTATTAAATTGTAAATCCGTAATTGGCTGTAGGATTAGTTTATATAGTTTAAGACAAAATTGTAAAGAGCTGTGGATTTTGTGGATAATAAATAAATAAATAAATGGTATACAGATCCTTATTTCGTCACAATGGGTAAGGAGCGCTTTATAGCATTTTGTTTAGTCCTTGAGACATGCAAATAATTTGATGAAGAAAAGTTCGGTTTTTAAAATCGACCATAGAATATTTTAATAATTTAGATTTACATAAGCCGGCAGGACTTCATTTCCTACATTTACATTTCATGTCCGTAAGGATTGAGGAGCCACTTTTCGTATCTTAATGAAATTAACATACTAAACTTATTTAGTAGTAAGTTTAAAAATGTTGTAGGATCGATCCTTGATTTTGTAGTATCATACTTTTATATTATGCAAAGAAGATAATCATGTTTTGTACTTTGTTTTTTATTTTGTATTATCGTATTAGCATGTTTGTATTTTGATTATTATTTTAATGCCATGATGTACTTGACTATAATTTTATTTTATTTACATTTTGTTGACATAACGGCCCCGCATGATGAGAACCTCGTGGGAGCCGAGAAAGATAAGCAAATCAAGTATTTTAACTTGGCTCGCGAGGTTGTCGAAATGTGGGATGTGGACTCAGCGATCATTTTGCCGATAATCGTATCAGTCCATGGCTTAATTAATTGCTAAGAGCCTCGATCAATACTTGAGGAGGTTCTCGTTAGGCAGCTGGATCAAGGACTTGATTAAAAAAGCGGAACTCCTGGACACGGCTCGTATTGTTAGGAGGTTTCTCTCTCTGGAGCCCTGACCGCCGGCAGCTTGGACCCTTGGAACTTGTCCCTGGACAAGTTGAACAGGGTCCAAGCTTGGCTACAATTTATATTTTAAAATGTTTTTAGTATTGTTTTTGTTTTAAGGAATATTTCAAAATGTATTAGATTTGTATAGAATAAATAAAGGAAATAATAATCTTTTTATTATCAGGCAACTTAGGCGGTAAGCGGCTCAGCGACACTAAACTCGATGGCTATGAAATTATTATGTAGGTTCTCAGCCGTATCTGACCTGTTTTTGCCGCTGGTTTAAGCAGAACTTGACGCAATGTTACACACGCATGTCGATCAGTGGCGAGCTGCTAGGAAAGAACACGGTTGAAAACCCACTTAGTCAACTACCGATGTTTTGGGTAATGATTTTTATAAATTACTAGCAACCCGCCCTGTTTTCGCACGGGTAGCTGCAGCATTAATCTATTTCATTAGCAATAGACTTCACTTTAGAACTTCTTGTGGATAAGTATTTAAGTTCGTGGTTATCGTTACTTAAGTAAAGTGCGCTTGCCTAGGTTGGTCCGTAGATGGGTGATCACCCATTACATATCGAGTTTCCTCCGTGCCTCGGAAGCATGTTAAGCCGTTGGTCCCGGCTTTCATTTGTAGATCTATGACAGTCGTTACAGACAAACACTGGCCTGAAAGTCTGACAACCAGTCTTACCAAAGGATATCGTATGACCCAGTACCTACTAACTGGATTGTGGAGGTCAGATAAAATACTGGTATTCAGCTGCGTCCGGTTATACATGAAGCCGACCCCAACAGAGTTGGGAAAAGGCTAGGCAGACGATAAATGACTTTTTGTGGATGGATTGGGGCGGTCATGTTACAAAGTTTTAGCAGCAACCAACCAACCAACCAGCAAACGACTTTCAACTGGATTTATAAATAGTTGGTAGCATTTGGGAAACTTCGTCGGGTCTTCTCGTCGCGAGTTCCACAGTTCCTAAAGACTAAGGTCTTCAACTAGTGCGTCCTGCCTGTTATAATTTACGGGGCCAAAACGTGAACACTCACGGTACGGCTGGTCCGTAAATTAAAGCTCGCTCAGCGAGTTTATGGAACGGGCTATGCTTGGAGTGTCTCTGAGGGATCGCATCCGGTAGCGGCGATCGGCGGCGGCGACGTCCCGCGTTCCGCGGCCTTGGTTCAATCCATGGTCCGGAGCGAGACGGAATGGGATGCCGTCACCTCCTCCTGAGAAGCAGTCATGCTAGCGAAGGAGCCTCACGTCCCAGCCGCCGCAGGAGACGCACCGGGCGTCGGGGGCCACGTGATGGCCCCCGGCCACCGTAGGCGCCGGCTTGTGGATGGTGAGCTATGGGCTAGCTCGCCGTCCGTCCGTGTTATGACGATAGGCCGTGTCGACGGCGCGTGCGTGTTCCACGCGCGCCTCAAAGAGATATCAGCAAACGGGAAGAGGTCCGAAAGAAATGCTTGCCAGGGTTGCGGGACTGTTCGAAAGAGATACCGTGGCCCTGGAACACAAAGGGCAAAAGAAGGAACATGAATGGGTTTAAGTCAGGTCAAGTCTGACACTCCCTGCTGCTCCGCCCAGAGTGGGAGGGTCATTTGATGATTTACCATCCGTAAAAAAAGGGATCGCATCCGGAACGAGGTGATCCAACAGACAACCAGAGTTGTCGACATAGCTCACATAAATAGCAAATTCAGCATGAATTCGGCGTGATGAGAGAACGCTAAAACGATACTATGAAAGTTTCAGAGCCCTTCGAGCAGGGGCCCATTTCCAGTATTAAAAAATAGCCAAAAACTAACAAAGAGCTGTCCAGCAACGTTGCTTTTCATCTTATTCCACGGGGCCGGAACCAAAACAAGTTACGGGCCAAGACGAGGTGATGCCGAAGGTATGGAACAGAATGCCCTAACGACTTCGACTTCGGTCTCGCACCGTCCCAAGTGCTTTCGATGCAAAAAAATTGGTCATTACGCTAGAGATTGCAGACAGAAAGCTCCGCATAAGGATAAGCCATCTAGTTCCAGTTGTCAGGAGCAGGAGAAGATTCAGAAAACTCCTGGTAAGAAGACTATGTTGTCGGCTCTGACGGTAAAGCTGGATCGAGATGTGTGGTACACTGTCGTCGACAGTGGTGCCACTTGCCACATGACCAATAATAGAGACATCTTGCATGATTTTGTGCGTGATACGCCTAAAGAAATAAGCGTTGCGAACGGTGAAAAACTTTTTACATCGGGTCGTGGTAATGTGAAACTCTTTTTACAAAACCAATGGATAACTGTCAGTAATGTAGTTTTTATACCGAACTTGTCATGTAATCTGTTATCTGTCAGTGTTTTGACACAAAAACGTTTTGAAGTAAAATTTATATCAAGTTTTTGTAAAATTTACGAAAACGGAAAGGTAGTAGCTGTAGCAAAACGGGATGCATGCGGTCTTTATAAATTAGAAATCGGGGATGCGTCTATAAATTCCGTTTCGCGCAAACACAGTATGCCAGTAAGCGTCTCCTTGAGTATCCAGGTAGAGGTTCAATCTCAGGGTTTATGGCATCGTCGGCTTGGTCATCTGAATAGTCGCAGCATGAACCTACTCAAGAGTGGTATGGCGGCTGGTATCGACTATGATGTATCCACATACGAGCAATGTATCGCTTGTATTGAAGGTAAGGTTACTAATTTACCTTTCCCTGAGAAATCTTTTTCACGTGCAAGTGAGGTGTTAGGACTCGTTCACACGGATGTGTGCGGCCCTATGCCAGTGAAATCTATAGGCGGTGCGAGATATTTGCTAACATTTATTGACGATTTTTCTAGGAAGACATTTTGTTATTCAATAGAATCGAAAGACAAAGTTTTTGAGTATTTTTTGGTTTTTAAAGCTCTTGTAGAGAACGAGACTAATAAAAAGATTAAAATCCTGAGAAGCGACAATGGTGGCGAGTATATCAATACGAGATTTAAGCAGTATTTGAGTAAGTGTGGAATCCGGCATCATACTATTGTTCCTCACTGTCCACAGCAAAATGCAGTTGCCGAACGCGCAAACCGAACGATTATGGAGGCGGTGCGCTGTATGCTTCTGGAAGCAGGTTTGGATCAACGATTCTGGGCTGAGGCTGCGAACACAGCGGTGTACATTAAAAATCGCTCACCTACAAAGGCAGTTAGAGGTGCAACTCCAGAAGAAATTTACACTGGACATAAGGTAAATTTAGATAACTTACGAGTGTTTGGTTGCTTAGCATATGCTGTACAAAATAAACGTAATAAACTGGATCGCAAATCTAAACCTTACATATTCGCGGGATATTGTGAGAACACAAAAGGATACAGGCTTTTGGATGTTGAGAGCTATAAGCTAACAATAGCGAGAAATGTTAAGTTCATTGAGAATCAATTCCTCAAGCATCTGAACTTCACTAAAGTAGAATCAGATGTGGTTATAAAACTTAAGACTCCTTGTGTATCCGAGAATAGACCAGAGTCAGAACAAACTTCTGTGACTACTGATGATGCTAATGATAGCGAGGCTTCGACCAGTAGCTTGGTCACAGATCATCACACAGATGCTACTTATGTTCCAGATGTTTCATTTGAGACAGATGACTCGAGAGCAGAGTACGTGGAAGCTGATGAGAACTCCTTCCTGTGTGGTTTTTTGACGGGGGAAGCATGTGGCAGTGATGATCCAAGAACAGTTGAAGAAGCGTTGAATAGTCCTGAAGCCAGGCAGTGGCGAGCTGCTATGAAAGACGAGTATCAGTCCTTTTTGGACAATAAGTGCTTTACCTTAACCGATTTGCCGAAAGGTGCAAAGCCAATAAAGACCAAATGGATATTTAAGAAGAAAACAGGGCTTAATGGTGAACTACTACAATACAAAGCACGTCTAGTGGCAAAAGGATTTACACAAAAGTATGCAGTGGATTATTTTGAAACTTTTTCACCTGTAGTGAGATACGAAACCATAAGAATGTTATTAGCTTTGGCTATGGAGTACGACATGGAGATTGACCACATGGACGTAAAAATAGCCTTTCTAAACGGTGATTTAAAAGAAACCATTTTCATGGAAATACCAGAAGGTTTTGAAAAAGGTAGAGGCAATAATAAGGTATATCGACTACGCAAAGCTGTGTATGGTCTACAACAAGCGCCTAAATCATGGAATGAAAAGATCAATCATGTTCTTGTCAACAAACTCAAGTTTAAGAGATTGGTCTCTGAACCATGTGTATACATAAAGCGAAATGGCGACAAGCTTGTGATTATCGCATTGTATGTTGATGATTTAGTCATTTTTAGCAATTGTAATGCGGAAAAAACTAAAACTAAATCATTGCTGATGACAGAATTCGTGATGAAAGATCTTGGTCCTGTAGAAAGAGTTCTAGGATTAAGAATCAGGAAAGAGTATGGCAAGATCCCTCTAGATCAAAGTGCCCATATTCAAAAGATATTAGAGAAATACAAAATGCAAGATTGCAAATCTGTTGAAACTCCAATGCAGTGCCAAAAAATGAACAAAGCTGAAGAAAAGGATGACAGTTTGGAGTATCGAGAATTGATCGGTTGTCTAATGTATGTAGCGGTCTGTTCACGCCCTGATATATGTCACGCTGTAAGCGTATTAAGCCAATTCAATAACTGTTTTTCCGATGTCCATTGGAAAGCAGCTAAACGCGTGTTGCGTTATCTTAAAGGTACAGTAGATTACTGCATTACCTATAAGAAAACTGACTTATCTGTGACGGGTTTTGCTGATGCAGACTGGGCTTCTAATGAAATTGATAGACGTTCTTATACGGGATATGTTTTCAAAATTGGGAATTCTATTACTTGTTGGGAAAGTAGGAAACAGCGTACCGTTGCGTTATCGAGTAATTAAGCGGAGTATATGTCGCTCTCCGATGCTTGTAAAGAAGCACTGTTTATAAAAACTTGCTTGCACGAATGTATAGGTAACAACATTGAAATAACTATTTTCAATGATAATCAGTCGGCCTTGAAATTGACTGAAAGTAGTATGTTTCATGGTAGGTCAAAACATATAGACATACGTCATCATTTCGTCCGGGAGGCGGTCAGCAATGGTGCAGTAAAAATACATTACATGCCAACGTCCAAAATGACGGCGGATGTCTTAACTAAACCTTTGTCGGTAGAGAAACATAAGTATTTTGTAAACGAGTTAGGTTTGGCTACTGATGTATGATTACAAGATAAGTTTAAGGGGCGGTGTTAGAGGTTGCAAACCTATACGTTTAATATAAACTACATCTTGTCTACTGCTGTGTGTGTCCTAGCAACGGTAGTAACGAAAGTCCGAAAAATTATATTTTCTGATGAACTACAAATAAGTATTTTCTTCCTGCAATCGTATCCCAGTCTCTAATACAAATTACACAAAGATAGCCTAATGCAAGTTATTGTTACCCTGTAGTCTAGCAGGGCAATAATACTGTATTGTTTTTTTATGACCTGCTGAATGTGTAGATTTGCAAAGTAGAGGACTCATTTGGAAAAAAGGGTTTTTTTTTCGGGTAGGCTGCTTTAGAATACTTTGCTACGTTCAGCATTTAGTGATTTGATGAGTACTGTTTGATTTTATCAGTGTCAGAGTCTGAAAGACCTCTACGCCCAGCCCATAGCAAGCAGTAAGCAGTACAACATATTGACACTTCCCTGTATCTATATTCTTGAAGTAGCTATGTTTGTGAAGAACAATCCAAATCGTTTTGAACGTTTGGCCGATCTTTACCCAAGAAACAGACGTGACAATTCAAAATTAAATAATGTACCGTGTCAAACAACTATGATGAGCAAAAGTATTTATTGCATGGCCCCAGTTGTTTATAATAAATTGCCAAGTGCTTGGAAAGACTTAAAAACGGTGCAATTTAAAAGTAGACTTCGTAAATTATTAATAAATAAAACATACTACAGTGTTACTGAGTTCTTAACGGACAATTTTTTATCAAACTACAAATTTTAATTAATTAATAATGATTTTACTTGTGGAATATGGTGTATTGTCTATGACCTGGAATTTTAATGTTTATTTGTTTATTTATCTTCAGAACACGATTTTTTTAGTACTTTTTAAACTGACAATTTAAATTATTGACAATTTTATTTAACGTATCTATAATGTAATAATTAAGTTGATATTTTTAATGAACATTTGAATTTTATTAATTTTATTTAGTGAATTACTTTTATTTAATTTATTTATTAATTTAATGTATAAGAATTTAAATTTTAATAATTTTATATAATGATAATGTTTGCATGCCGAATGGTGAAATATGGCAGAACTCTGATGAAAACCTACTACTATCTAAGTAGATAGTGCTGCAAATATGGGTTATACACAAGTGTGTATAACCCATTTTTGCAAATAAATGCTATTCTATTCTATTCTATTCTATAGTGGAAGAAACCCTTAAGAGTTTACGAAAAACCGATCAACCGCAGGACATCTGGCTAGACGCAAAATCGCTGATCCAAAGAACTTTGACCCAATGGTGGTCAAGTTTAGACCAAAGAAACCAGGGCCGTTAGAAGAGAGCTGAGCACCTCGAGGAGGGACGCAAAGACCCGGGAAGTATGAAGAAATAAAGGAGGGTTCTATACCCAGCACTGATTCCTGGTTCAAATTATGAATCTATCTTAATTTTTTCCACAAAACACGGGTCGTGTTTCCCCCATTTTGGGTATAACAAAATAACTTACGATAAGATGTCTTACATACAATAACTTAAACGACTCACCACGAAGCCGTGGGAAACGGTTTTACTGTGTGAAAAATCATGGTTACACTCATACAAACATTATGTATTTACAAATGTGTAACACATTGTATAATATGTAAAGGGGGTATTTTATGTATAAAACGTGTGAAAAAAATTACAACATTGATCTTCAATATTTCGGTAATTTGAAGGTCCCCAGCTCTGTTCCCAAAACAAAACAATGATTCTAATGACTTGAAAAACAAGTGCCTTTTGGTTTGCTTAAGGGAGCTTTTACGCCCTTTAAAGCGTTTCCCAACATCTGATGCGCGACTCCTATCATTGCCGGTAATGCATCAGAGTACACCTTGATGTAAACACCGCGTACCATTTTAAAAATACACCAAGACGAACATAACGAATTTCAAGTGAGCCACTTCCTGGAGCGGAAAACAAAACAAAAAATCAGTAAACGTTGTGGCACCAAAAGAGGTGTATGGTACAAAAAGTACCACAGCGACATAAAAGTACTACAACGCCATCTATGACAGAAATGAAGAACTAACATGAAATTCCTAAATAGTGAAAAGCTTGCCAGGTTTTGTAGCAAAATCTTTTGAACGACCTGTCGGTCAGTGTCCCACGTTCGTACGTTCGTTCGATCTTTCGTTCGTAGACATAATGAAGTAGCTCACCAGACACAACCCCCGTCTGGTCGGAGGAGCCTTCTTTGTCTATAGGGGATGAAAGTCTTTCCACCCTGTCCTTCATTGTCTTAAAGAAGCATTTCGTTATGAGCACGAATTCGAAAAGCGTGTAGCCCACGGATGTAGTGGTAGTTAGAGAGACTAACTATTGTAAAATACATGAAACCTTTTTTGTTTTGATTTCATCGTGTATATATATCCTTATACGTTCGTAATAATTTTACCCTGTATACAGCATGACCGTTTAGTCGTCTTACCAACGGCAGCCCACGTCATGTATCCAACGACTACTAAACATTCATAATAAAACCGGCCAAGTGCTAGTTGAACTCGCGTGGAGAGGGTTCCGTACAATTTGAGATCGTCAAAACGAGCCCTTTCATTTGATATATGTCACAGTTAGGTTGCAAAACTTCGTTTTTAAATTTCCTAATTTGTCCCGTTTATTTTCAATTGATAGAACTCTTATAGGTTTTCCTGTAATCTACAATCAAATAACTATATTTTGTTTTTTTTTTTTTAATTTAAGCGTCGGTAGTTTTGGAGATCAGGGGAATGCTAAATGTTCGTCTTCTTTCATGAATAAAATCAAAACTATTTATTTTACAATAATAACAAAAATATATTTGAGATCCCCTTATGATGAGCCCTTTCATTTGATATATGACACAGTAAGGTTTGCTATCTTTTTTTTTTAAATTTCCTAATTTGTCCACCGAAAATTACCCTTAATTAAAAAAAAAATAATTTTGCCCATCTGTGTTTGGGTCATAGGATTACACCATCCTACCAAATTTCACCTGATTTTGTCCAGTAGATTCGGAGCAAATTGGCTGTGACAGACGGACGGACACACAAACAGACGCACGAGTGATCATTTATGGGTTCCGTTTTTTTTATTTATTTTTACGGAATCCTAAAAATGGTACTTTTAATAATTCAAAACAAAAATATTATTCAATATTTTGACGCATGACGTAGTTGAAACACCTGTTGCGAGCGATGATCTAATCGACTCGTGTGCTAGGTATGTTCTATCGTTTGACTCGTAAACATTATTAACAGAATGTTTCTTAAATTAAAAAAAAAACACGGTATACAATTTTGATACACTTTCGTAAAGATTATTTTTAAACAATTTTTCTATAAACTTTACTACAAAGGTAGGTGCGCAATGTAGAATGTAGTGCTATTATGATTTGGTGCTCTAAACGGAATGCTTTGCCCTGAATCTCTGCCAGCACGCCTGATGGTAAACAGACTTGACAAACCACAACTATAAATAAGCTGTTGCTATTCAAGTATGCGAGTGATTTTTTTGCTATGCGCACGCCTATGGTTACAATATCTATACATGGCGGTGTTTTATTTACCTGAATCCTTCAAAGAGATGAGTCTACCCATCATATTTAGCAACTTTCCAAAATAAACTTATATTCTATTCATAAAAAAAAATAAACAAAAAAGACGAAGACGTACGTAGGTGAGTTTCTCTAACAAAGTTGTATAATATGATGAGTAAGTAAATCACCACCATGAATACATCTTTCTTTTCTTACATAACTGGCCAATGATGTAGGAACATTGTATGCTGGAACCGAACTCACCAAGTGACGGGGTGGCCTGTTACTTCACACAGGTTTCATGCGGGATGGTAGGTTCATAACAAAGACATCCAAATATTTACGAGCAATAGACGGGACAAGACGAAGAAAATCGTAATCCAATACTTGTTACTAGTTAGTAACAAATCGGTCTGACTAGTGTCATTCGGCCAAGCGGGCGAGGTCAGGTAGCATACGTGTGTCAAAAAAACGTCAAAAATGTTCGGGACCAAAATTTTGTATGAAAATATTCCCAACGTCCGCTCAATAAGTTTTTTAAATCTCTCTGGTCCATAATAATTATGTAGATGTCACATGACGTTGAATTTTTGGCTCTGAGACATGCCGGTTTCTTGGTATTTTATTATCTATTAACACTTTTTGAGTGTTAATAGATAATATCCATCCATTGTGCTAATGGATGGATTGAATATGAATAGTACCGGGGTCATGTAGGTGCTTAAATTAATAATATTTTAGTAAAAACGTGTATTTAAAAAAAAAACTTGTGGAAACGTTGGAACTTTGACCCCTAATATCTCCGAAACTACGTACGAAGGTTCCCAGGTATGGTCTAAAACAGAAAAAATATCGCAATGACGAGGAGAAAACAAGCCTACACCTTACGGCTTCGTTAAGAGTCCTGATACACCCTTTATATGCCTGAAAATTATCTATTCTCTTACTTTTAAATTTATATGGTGTCCAATGACTGAATTAAGAAGAATATATAAACAAATTTATATTCAAATTGTCAATTTTTTATGTCCCCAGTGACGTGGTATCGTCGCAAATTACAATGTTAAATTTAAGTTGTTTAAATCATTGAAGGGGTCATTGTACTCATTATAAGTAAGTTTGATCTGACCTAAGGAAGTTAGTTTTAAACAGAAACGTTGATATCTTCGTTTCCTGACGTGCGATTTTGAAGATGTTTTCAGCATTTTTAGACCTTACTAGGCCTCCGCCTACGTTTTGACCATATCGCACTAACCTGCACGCGCGTATAAAAAACTTCCCTTACAACCCTTGGAATTTTTTTGAATTTTCATACAAAATCATCAAAATTTAGTCTTTTTCCAAATTCTATTTCAAAAGTAACGTTAGATTATAGATTCAATAGTACTCACCCTTCATCCCTGCTTTCTGGTCCGCGTTCCGTGAGCCGGTCTTCAGGTTGGGGGTTGAAAACCAAAATTTTTTGTTTCAAAAACTGGTTTTTTGACCAAAAGTCCAAATTTTTGTTCGGCACCTACCCCGTTTTATTTCGTAGATCGCTAGCCCGCGCGGAGACGAGTCTCTGGACACCCCTCACGCCCGGCTAGCTCAAATAAAATTTGAGCCCTCTGGTCTATAGGAAGGTAGACGTGGGAATTTCGGCAAAGTTTGTTTTCTGATTTTGTTTGGCCTTGTTTTTGTTAGGGTTTTGGAGGGTCTTTTGTGGGAAATTTGTACTTTTTAACACATGACTGAGTCTGCAAAGGCTCACATAGGACTTTACACAAATTATTATTAGTACATATATTTTATTTTAGCCGATTTATAACCTTCTGTGTATCCCCCCTTTACAGGGACACAGAAGTATCCAGTGTTCATCTCACATACAGATAATTTGGTTCTGATCCCCTGATTAAAGAGGTCCTTCGTCACTGACTTAATATGTTCCGCACACCATCCAGCACCGTCAGGGCCCAAAGCACTAGTGGGTCGCCGCGATCGGCGGAGAAGGCTGGTCCCTCACCGGCGAATGCGAGAAGGAGAATCTCCTTCGGAGACGACACTCCTTCTGCGTTGCAAGGGGCCCCTGCCACTCCGGGAGCGCGCCGAGCTACTACTGTTGCCTCAAGACCACTCAAAAAGCCTGAGGCTGGGTACCATAGTCGCACTGCGGAGGCGAGAGCTTGCCTAAATAAGGCTAAGGTCAATTTGGGCAACTCTCGCAACCTCAGGACTGACATCAAGGCTGCGGTACTCGAGGCCATAAACAGACTCTATGAGTTGGTGAAGGAATCATAGCAAGACAAGGCTTCTCTCGCACCTGCAGCCGTACCGGCACCCGTGCCCACTGCCGACTGTGATCCCCAGTCCAAACCCGAGAGTCTCGCTGGTCAGATTGAGCTCATTACCACCTTAAAGGAGCACATCTCGATCATTAAGGACAATTCCGAGAGAGTGGAAAAGCTCCGAGACAGTCTGGCTGGCTGGGAAAATGTTGTGGGGAAGACCTATGCTAGTGCAGCGGCCGCGAGTAAGCGCCACACTGGGGGACAGGCTCCAGAGCGAGCGACGCTGCACTCGGTGGTAGTCTCCTCGACACAGGGGACGAAATCCTAGAACGACTGAGAAAAGCAGTGGACGCGAAGGAGGGCTGGGTGCGAGTAGAAAGGGTCAGAAAAGCAAAAGACCAGAAAATAATCATGGGGTGCGAAACAGAGGAAGAAAGGGAAAAGCTTAAAAAGAGACTGGAATTGGCCGGAGAAAACCTCGTCGTCGAGGCAGTGAAGAATCGGGACCCGCTTCTGGTTCTCAGGGACGTGCTGCTGGTACACAGTGACCAGGAGGTACTAACAGCCCTGAGGAACCAGAACCGGGAGATATTTCACAGCCTCGGGGACGAGGAACAGAGAATTTCTATAAAATACAGGAAGAAGACGCGAAACCCGCACGTAAATAGCATTGTGCTGAGTGTGTCCCCACGATCTGGAAGCGGGCACTCGAAGGAGGCAAACTACGGATTGACCTCCAGAGAGTGCGCGTCGAAGACCAGACGCCTCTGGTGCGGTGTACCCGCTGCTTAGCATACGGCCACGGCAAACGTCTCTGCACGGAGCCAGCCGACCTGTGCAGCCACTGCGGCGGTCCACATTTAAGGGTGGACTGTCCTGACAAGCTCATCGGCGAAGCAGCGGTGTGCGTAAACTGTACCAGAGCCAAACTGGGGGAGCACTCGCACAATGCTTTCAGTAGTGAATGCCCAGTACGTAGGAAGTGGGACGCGTTTGCAAGAGCGGCAATAGCCTATTGCTAATGTTGTCAATGCGCCCACTTCCAAGTACAGACGGACGACTAGTTCGGCACAGCTGAATGCCAGATGCATAATGCGAACCACTAGGGTTGGCTTTTTAAGGAATCGAAACTGGAGCCAGTTTCATGAGAAACCGACTCTGTTTAAGTTGGTCCATTGGTTAGCCCTAATGGAGTCATCACATTGTGTCGAACGTAGTCCCACATATTGCTCTCTTAATGAGAATAAAATAAAAACAATGTTGAAAATTAATAGTAACCAAGGCAAAACGTTAGTTTATAATAAAATTAAGTTAGCTGTTAAATATGTAATATGTAAGTATATATTAAGTATATAGCTGAGATATCATAGAAATAAAACAAAAAAACAAAAACAAAATAAAATGAAAATTTGGAAACAAAATAAAATATTATAGTGTCTAAAGAGTGTAAGGGTTAGTCATGGATAAACATAGATGTAGTAAGAAAATAGTTGAGGACATCATTAAAATATATAGTAGTGAATTAGTATAAAATTATTAGTAACATTCACATACTTAGAATATAGCCATTTAGTTAAAATAAATACAAACTAAAATTAAAACTGTAAAGTGATTAAATAGTAGAAACTTGCTAAACCTCAAAACAAATGTATAAAGTGGTCCCTCCGGCCACCTTAAAACAAAAATAAGCCAAAAAATCAGATTTAAAGGGCTCTGATCCCCATGTCAGAGGGACACTGGTTGGGCAGGAGTGGTTTTTAGCCGGTTCGAGTCCGGCACTACCTCGACTGTCTCACAACCTGTGAGATAGTCGAGGTGTCCGTGGGGATTTCCCACTCCTGCCAAAACAAAAAAGAAAAAAAAAAAAATGTAAGTTTGATCTGCTTCTGGAGGGAGGTGGGCTGGTTGGAGTAACGGCCACCATGGCTCACGTACAATGGTCCAATTTAGGGACTAAGTGCGCAAACCAAACCCTTAACATAGAACATACTCGTAGAACATATTATGTACTAATTATAACAAACAACTTTTACTATGGGACCAAACCTGAAATCGCGAAAAAAAAACAGCTGTTCAGTACATGTATGTTCGCCTAACTCGTTAAAATGTACTGAACAGCTGCTATTTTTCTCGATTACAGGTTTGGTCCCATAGTAAAAGTTGTTTGTTATAATGAGTACAACGACCCCTTCAAGGGATTTAAACGACTTAAATTTAACATTGTATACGCCAAGGTTGTCTTCATACCCATCATGGCGTATTGTTTACCTGGAAAACGTAGGAACCTAAAGAAAATCACATCTAACATAGAGTCTATAACGCTCCCGTTGTTGGGGCACATGTTTATTATCCTCTTTTGGCAGAATTAAAACTATATTAACCCTTCGTGTGCCGGAACCTAGATAGCTTTTTAATTGTGTCTATATACTCGGCATATGAAAGGTTAAATAAACTTCCTATTACATCTACTAGCTGCTGCCCGAATTACCTCTGCGTTTTGGTTTAACATGTAATTTATGTCTTAAACATGTTGAACATGGTTACTCACTGGAAAAACAAGCAATAAAAGTAACATAAAAAATAACCAGTTAAACAAGAAAATAACCGTGCGAGGCCTAAAAGGTTTCTGTATAATGAGACCGAGAAAAATAACACAAAAAAAAATTATAACTCAGAGCTTATACTGTGACTTAAGTACGCTGACAACTTGAGTCGTTGAGTAAAAGAGAGTAAGAGTACGTCTTTTTCAAAGTTCCACTCTTAAATTACCTCTTTGCTAGGAGTCTAACAAACATCTAGTCATTTTCAGACATAAATCAAGATAGTAATTAGTACGTATAGTTTCGTCTGCCGAGACTAAAGGTGGCAAACGTGTTAGGGTTGGCAGGCAAGATAGTGGGGTCCAACCATCGCTCTGGCTTGATCTCGTTTGCGTCTGCGCCCCACACCGGGTGACGGTTCATACCATACAGCGAAATTATGAAATAACTACCAGCTGGCAATGTATAGCGCTCTGAAATGAAAGTTTAATTATTGTCACGACGATAAAAATATTACATGGAAGTTCTGTTTTGAAAATAAATATTTTTTTAAATTTTTAATTGACATCTGGGAAGGACATGTCTGCCGCATGCCGGACAAACTGTGGGCCAAAATAGCAGGAAACCCATTCCCTGACAAAGTGGGTCGCGGCAGGTTATGAAGGAGATGGCGGGACGAACTAGACAGTTCCATCAGAACTGGAAGGAGGACGCGCGGGGTCGGGGGAAATGGAAGGAGTGGAGAGAAGGCTTTCACCCAAGAGTGAGACAGAGCAGGCTAGGAAAAAAAATAGATACATTATGACAATCTACAAGACTTAGACTGGTGTCGTCGGTGTCAGCATGAATCGCGTCAAAGCGAGCAAAACGAGTATCCTTTACAAAAAAGTGAGTATGGTTATCCCACTTTTAAAACAAGCGAACGAAGCGAACCCACGTTTGCCATTAATAAATTGAACGCCATTTCACATGTCATGAGCGAGCGCAGCCACCCTCTTTTTTTTGTAAATGGTATGGAACTTACGTGACAATTTACGCCAATTTAAACGTCGCCAACTTGAACGACGTTCGCTTCGCTCGCTCATCTTTCAATGAAACTGGCTGAGCTCGGTTTTCTTGAAAAAGGCTCGCTTCGCTCGCTCTGTCCTCTATATCCGCCTACGCTACGAGTGAGGACTCACCACGTTTCACTCAATCGTTTTATGAGAATGCTTGCTCTACTTGTTTGCCTCATGAGGGCTGATAAGAGCCCCGCTTCGCTTGTTTATAACTTGAGTAAGTACGGTTAGCTAGTCATCTAAACTATGCTCGCTACTTATTTAGTACTGAGAACACAATCTGCTCATTAGTTTCAAGAGCAAGCCCCTTTATTTTGACTGCATCGACAGAACACTAGCTTGGCTCGCTTCCGTCGTGAGTAAACCATTTCTTTACCCTCGGCTCAAAATAATCGATCACAATTCTACCAGTACCCTATGTCTCCCTAGTGCGAGAATGACTTTAATGCGTAAAAGTGTCTGCTACATGGCGCCAGTCATATATAATAAAATACCGAGGAGTTGGAGAGAATTAAATTTGACGTTATTTAAAAAAAAACTTCAATTTTTTTTTGTAGACAAATCGTATTCTAGTGTGACGGAATTTTTAATGGAGGAAAGAATTTCTTGATTACTCTATTTGAATAATGATTGGACATTGGGAATATAATGACATTTAATTTTGATTTTATTTAATTATTTATAGAAAATAAGTTGACTGCAGAATATTGTGTACCTATAATATAAATAACTATTCTAAAGAAGTTCTTCATAATTAAATTCTAATTATTCTTAATCAATCTTTATAAAATATATTGACATTGTTTATCATTATTATGTACTTAGCATCTCCAGTGTATTTTTGTACTTTTGCATGCCTTCTGGTAAAATATGGCTGTTGCTAATTTTTTTTTTTAAGTCGCCGTGTTTGTACCTATATTTGCAAAATAAATATCTTATCTTATCTAACTTAATCTGCCTCACCGAGGTAACACAATACAGCACATCATGGAGCAGTATAACTTGATGTTGATTAGTCTCCCTACCTGTGTGGGCAGTACATACTTAACTTGACAGCCGAATCACCGCGTCTTCCAATTCTTGGAACTGAACTATAACTACTGTCCACAAATAAATTTTATCAAGCACGGTGAAACAGTCCCAATGTACTGCTCGGTGGTAGAAATGACTGCATTAGATTATCATCTTGACACGTTCCCTGTGTAGCTCATGGGTACCATCCCTTACGTGTAATCGCAAAGGGTAGATTTTAAGTTGCGATAGGTACAGATATTATAAAACATGATTGTTTTTTATTTCTATGTTCAAATAAATACAATAAAAATGGTTCTAGGAATGACCCACCCGTGGGTCATGCACGTATAAACTCTATACTTCATGACCACATGTAGGATATGTGGTAAAATACAAATTTGTCTAAATCTTGGTCTAAATCAATCAAGTTTTCAATGTCAGAGCAGTCATGGTGACAGTCAGGAAATTGAAAAGTTTTCTTAGCGGCTTTTCGCAGTTGGTGCATTTAGCTATAGTCGTACAAACTGGTGTTTTTATTATATTGACACAAATGGAGACAGACATGTACTCCATGTCTGTCTAAGTTGCCAAAAAGCATTTTGCCTCTCTTGTTTTAATAGAATCCATTAAAAAAATAAAGAAAAAATGTTCTTTTTTGTTTTGTTTTTCTCCCAAAATTTTGACGATTGAATATTGATCAGCCTAATAAAAAAGTCATCCGGTTTTCAATTTTTTTATTTATTTAGTTCAATGTTCATAAGTGTATGCCGATAAAAAACGAATTAGCTTCCACGTGTATAAATTTAAAAGACTATAAACTTGTTTGGACTTTTGCCCCATGGATGGGGCATGCACGTACGATATGAACCAAAAAATCCACCATCGATGGGTCATGCACTGTTAACGTGTTAACAATAAAATGTTTAGAATAAGTTATTCAATGTGTTAAATTCTTTACTCACTTGTGAGTTAAGTAATTTCTAAAAGACTGAAATAAATTGTTAGTAGGAGATTAACTGTAAGAAACAGTTCAATGCAAGCAAGTACTGTCCGCAAACTATTATTCCTTATCTAAAGTATATTAATTAAATAAATATAAGTATGTTATAAGTCTGGCCCATCTTATTGAAAAAACAGTGTACTTTCCGTAACACTAATTTTTTGTGCAGAAATAAAACTACAGGTGGTGGGTGGTGGTGGAAAGAGATGGCGCTAGACGACCTGTATAGCTCTATCTCTTTTCCACACTGGAATTACTCCTGCTTTAAGACGTCATAGTAACGCCCCTGGTACCTATATTCGATCCCGGCCGCGCCTACGGTGGCCGGGAGCCACCACGTGGCCCCCGATGCCCAGGGCGTCTCCCGCGGCGGCTGAGACGTGAGGCTCTCTTCCTCTCACGTCCCGCCACCTCCTTCGCTAGCATGACTGCTTTTCAGAAGGAGGTGACGGCGTCCCATTCCCTCTCGCTCCGGACCATGGATTGAACCAGGGCCGAACGCGAGAGGTCGCCGCCGCCGATTGCTACGAGGACTCGAAATGACGAAATGTAGCTAAAATCCAGTCTAAGGGCTGAGAAGAAAAACACTTTCCGATAGTAATAATGTTTATTTAAAGAAACTTAGACATAAGTTACAAGATATTATAACAAGATAATAAAATTTAGGTCAATCTAAGTGGTGTAGTCATCTGTAGTCGAACTAGGCAGAGCCTGTATTTCGACTATCCGCGCATTTAGCAGTTATTTAAGCACTAGCAGAGTTTATTGATCTCAAGAAAAAAAATAATCAAGCTGGTTTTTGGTATTGAACTTGTTTTAAAAAAAGCAAGACTTATATTTAGAGATAAATAACAATCTAAGTTTTTAAATAACTTTGGCAACAGCTTCGTTAGTTACATAATTATTTGGTAGTATGACTTTCAACTAGGACTGTATGTCGCAAGCGCAGTGCTGAGCATGAGGTCCTGGGTTCGACTCCCGTGCCGGCCAAAGTGTTATTGGGTTTTTTCCATCAAGAATTTCTCAGTAGCAGCCACGGAAACGGATTTGTGCCTGATTGATGGTATTAGATCCGCCACATACATGAGACTTAAACATGACTGGCGTAATGTAGTGTAAAACGCGAGTCTATTGTCATCAAACTGTGCACAGGCTCCGAGCTGGTTGCGGGACTGTTCGAAAGAGATACCGCGGCCCTGGAACACAAAGGGCAAAGGAAGGAACATGGATGGGTTTTAGTCAGTAAAAGTCTGAAACTCCCTCCTGCTTAGCCCAGAGCGGGAGGGGTTATTTGATGATTTCCAATCGGTAAAAAAAAAAAAGACTCCGAGCTGTAACTGAAAAAATTCAGAGGCCTTAGTACGAACGCGCAGTGTAAACGTAACGAAAATACGTCGATATTTTAATAGAAAATACAATTAGTCTATACCATTTTAGTTAAATGGTTTGCAGGAAGCACAATCAGGATCATCCATGGATATGGTACCTTGAGAAACCTTGCAAACTGTGTCATGTGACATCTACACTAATATTAATAAGAGGTAAAATTTGTTTGTAAGTTTGTATGTAGTATATTGTAATATGAAAGGGCTTAATGTGGGGCTCAAATATTTATACTATTTTAAAATGTGCAGTTTTTAAAAGTTATTATTTTTATTAAACAGCTTTTCCCCCTAATCTTCGAAGCGATTGAGCCTAAAACAAAATAATAAAAACTGAAAAAAGTGCTTCATAAAATATGACAGTACTATACCAGACATACATCACCATCTAGTGTAACTTATCCAAAGCACTTTGATGAGTGGCACAATGACCTGTTAAGTGGAACTGCATAGCTCTTTACCTGGTGTGGACTCCCTTATAGTATCCTCTCTTTTCTTTTGTTTCAGTTGTGATTCACGTTTAGTGATTATCTGAAAAAAAAAGGAACATTATGCCAAGATGAAGATTAAGACAGTCTATGCAAACTGTAAATATTACTTTCCTTAAGTATTTAAATAAATATAGGTACCGATTCTGTTGTTTTTGATATTTTTTATAAATACGTCTTGTTACGTTTCAAAGAACTCATTAAAATAAACCATAAGCAACCAAATAATACGTGTCCGAATCCCCACCAATTTGCAAAAAAAATCAGTTGCACTTAAGTGGTAAGGGCCACCCCCTGTGCATAGTCTTAGGTTCATCTCCAACTAGCGGTTGCCCGCGGCTTCGCTGCTCGCGTTTTGGTCGGAAATTATTCCACGGACAAGTTTTAAATATAGCACTCGGGGATAATGTAGGTTCATATTAGTGAGAGAATTTTCAAAATCGGTTCAGTAGATCCAGAGATTACCCCCTACATACAAACTTACAAACAAATTTTACCTCTTTATAATATTAAGTCTAGATTGTTGTATCTGTAAAATAAAAGAGAGTGATAAATTTATTAATTCTACGGGATTTATCATACTACAAATAGTCATTGACGCGGTGTGTGCACTCCATAATATATCATTTCATTGTTAGGTTAGGTTAGGTTTACACAATGACATATTGCAGTTAAACACGTGGAAGTCGGTGTGGACTGGGATTTATTGGCATTAAATATCATCGTTTTTTAGTCCTGGCTTTGGGAATGGCTGATAGGAAAAACCGGTTACAAGGCTCGTTTTACATAGATTATTAAATATAAAAAAGTACTTACTGTACACGGCTCTAAGCACATTCGTTAACACGTATGGTATCACATCAAATGGTCCTGTTCCTACTTTAGGTGCTAGTAACACAAGACGTTTTGATTGTACGCTGTGTTCTTGCACCAATGTATTCAGTATTTCCAGATTAAAAGTTGGATTTAATAACTTACTGTGAGGCTTGCACATTGATGCTGGAAAGATCAACATAACCACTGTTATTGTTATTGTCTACTAACTAAGCTTTAGACCTTTATAAAAATAGAAAAGCACCATAGTTCATAGAGTGTTTTTATACTCGTAGTTAGAAATTATGAATGGATTGTGTGAATTTGATATGGTTGAAACTTAACGCCAAGTCTGTCAACCTAAGTCAACCATTCCCGTCGTGGCTGTTTTGATTATTGACTACAATGAGTTCTGGCAATGAAAGTTACACAACGCGTTCTGAGCCTTTTCAAAACAGCCACGACACGATGGATAGTATGGAAATTAGCCTAGCTCGCCATCCGTCCGTCTTATGACGACAGGTCGTGTCGAAGGCGCGTTCGTGTTCCACGCGCGCCTCAAAGAGATGTCAGCAAACCGGAAGGGGTCTGCAAGGGCCGATGCCTACCGGGGCTGCGGGACTGTTCGAAAGAGCCGCGGCCCTGCAGCACAAAGGGCTAAGAAGGAACATCTCAATGACTCCACCATTATCTAAAGAGAACTTATATATCTCTTTTTTCTATCTGCCACAGTTCTGGAAAACGATGACAATTATTAAAAAAATAAATAAAGTCAATTAAAATTACAGCAGCTAGCAATCTAAAATTGCTCAAAAGTACAGATATTATTGGTTAATTTCACACACATCCCTCGCTACGCATCCTCGCTCATCTCTGCTGGAAACGTAGCCTGAAAACGGGATCCGCCGTTTCAATGTCAATGATAGTGTTAGTGACCATGCCAGTTTAAAAACTTATGTAATATCATAATTGTTTACTCATATAATAATTGTTTACTACTTACAACATTTAAAAACAATATAATCAATCAAATGCTACCATGACATTTCATGACGCAGTGTCCCCAAAAAACATTAGTCGTTGAATATTATCTATGAATGAATATATATAATTTGATGTTATTTTAGCGTATAAATCTAAGTGTGAGAGTTATTAATCGGTCCCATAATTCAAAAGATCATGAGACTACCTTGTTGGTCTAGTGATCGCAAGCGCGAGCGCTGAGCATCAGGTCCTGGGTTTGACCCCCAGGTCGGGCATAATTGTTAAGGGTTCAGGGTTGTTCAATCAGTAGCAGCCATGGAGTCTGGGTTAGTTCCCGGATGATAGCAATAAGCTCGCCCCGTATTACATGGACCTAAAAATAACTATCGATATATACTACTATTATGTACTATTAGGTAGGTTCACCTCTGCCTTTCAATTCGGATATTACAGATGTGAGTTATGTACTTAATTATGTTAACTAGCATTAAAATTGCTCAAGTTTGCTCACACGTATTCGTCAATTGACGTCAGCAAAGTGACCTTTAGAACCAGTTTTAAAACTAATATCTCCATTATATAATTATTAATACATAAACATTTTAATTATTAAAAAAAAACTAAAAAAAAACGAAGTAGGGACCACGGATTTTTTAATTATTATTACACAATTTAGTTGTTTTTTTAACAGATCTTGTGATGGCACAAAAAATGGTTTTATGTTAACGAATTATACATAAAGTATCTCTTTTGTAAAAGAATCCGTTAAATACAACTTAAACAACCTTAAATAAGACTAGCCATACTGAATAATGATAGTCGAAATTTACAACATTATGCTTTCGACGTTACAGTTTTTAAGACTTATTTTTCATTATAATGACTTACGTATACCGTCTTTCAGCAGCTGATGCGTGTGTCCTATGACCGGCAATGCATCAGGAGGGTAAACTGGACGCGAGCCACTTCGCGGTTTCATGGGCCACCATATTGCAAACACCTCGCAAAATATTACAATTAACACCACTAGAAACATTAGGAATTGAAACTTGAATGCGAGTTTAAAAGTATGCAATATTCTTTTATTAATTAGCATAACAAATATAATAGATAAGATTCTGTTTTCGGGTTCTCGTGCAACGCATGCGCGTGAGATTGGCATCGTAAAAAATTGAGATATACATAAGTGTAAGCATAATTAGCCTACAACAATCCTACTGGCTAAGGTGGTACGGAGTGGTTATGGATTATGTAATAGCTGATTTGGTTCTATTTCTTAAATAATACGATGCCTTAGGAATTGTTCATAATCTACTCCCAGAGAAGTCAAAGGAATAATACCTTGCCTGAAAGCCTACAACGATTTCGACAAATGGAAAACTGCAAAAGGTGCAAAGTCTGTGTCTGAATCAGTGTTTCTGGTCTGTTTCCGGCATCTAGCATCCACAAAGAAGTCAAGCAGCCTGTGGTGCATCTATTCTATGCTCATGTTGACAATAAGCATTAAACACGACATCCAGATTAATACATATACCAAGTTATTGGCATTTTTAAAAAGGAAATCGGATGATCATCGAGCAAAGAAGTCAAAAGTATTTAGAACTCAAAATGTGGAAAGTTTTTTAAATGAAGCTCCCGACCACAGCTTTCTTGCCATAAAAGTGAGTGTGAATGAATACCACCTACTTATTGATTGAATTTCTAGTACCTTTACGTTTGTGTGTATGTGTGTTACCTCTCCTCGCTAAAACAGTTCGATGGATTTGGATGAAATTTAGAATGGAGACAGCTTATACCCTGGCTACTTTTTATCCGGAAAACTGAAAAGTTCCCGATGAAATATCTATAACCGAATTCCACGCGAACGAAGTCGCGGCCAACAGCTAGTAATAAATAAAATGCTTATTTTATGCCAAAAATTAAAAAAATACATTTTAAGACTCTACCCAATTATTTTGCCGCAAGATTTTTTATTAATTTACGTATACGTTCCTATTTTTTATTACAGGTGGCCTTGATTTTTGGAGTGAATGGTGCTTGTCGGGGAAATGAAATCGTAAACATGAAAGTCGAAATAGAGGACGGTCATTCATAGTTAGTGAAGAGTATGCAAGAATTGTCGAAAAGTACCAAGCTTTACGCCTCTCTAACATAAACACCAACAAATTTTTGTAGGTTACAGCAATGGCAAATGCACCACAAAGTAACATCGTTTGCAGCACGACGCACGAGACATATTACATAGATTCACCGCGTGCACCCCCCCCCGCCCGTGTGCACCCACAGTCTACCATTGCAAGCGCGTGAGGAGTCAGCACGGCGCGGCGGCTTCAGGCGCAGCGCCGCATGGTGCAACGTATTCTGAATTCTCACAATGAAATGTGTATCTTTTCGTGTAGTAAATAAAGTTATATTTTGAGTCGTTCTATTAAAATGTGCACGCAGCGTTGCGTCGCGTCTTGGTGTGAACTGACCCTAAGACGTTTTTCGGCACATTTGTCACGATTAAATAACTTGATGATTAATTTTTTATATATTTTATTTATTTACGCAGTTTGTATAATATTTGACATAAAAAGTATGAAGGTTCTTACTTGAGGTTCAGCGACCCCTGTTTGACGTTACGCATCCACGTCAACAGATCTTGGAAGAAACGACAACATTGCCAGTCAACAAACAGTACAAACTTTTTATTATCCTTACATATCTTTTTTACTCTTTACCTCAAAATCTACAATTTTTAAGTTTTATCTATATTATACATTTTTTTTTGGTTTATTCATGTGTGCTGTGTGAGGAGCTCGTGGTTAGATAATAACAGCTGCCGGGGTCGATCTTTAGGTTAAGCCACGCTTGCCTAGGTTGGTCCATGGATGGGTTCCCATTACATACCGAGTTTCCTATGAGCCTCGGAAAACACGTTGAGCCACTGGTCCCGGCTGTAACTTGAAGATCTTTGACAGTCGTCACAGGTAGTCAGTGGCCCGAAAGTCTGACAACCAGTCTTACCAAGGGGTATCACAATACCCAATATTAAGTGGGTTTTGGAGATCAGATAGGCAGCCGCTCCATGTAAAATGCTGGTATTCGGTTGCACCCGGTTAGACTGAGGCAGATGATGACCGCGTCACACTTCAAAAACATACAACTCATGTAAGAACATTTACCAACATTTCACAGCATTCACCACAATTTACGACAGTAACATTCTCGCAACCTACTCAAACAACCTTTTCCATAAATCATGAATCAAGCTATCCTTTTCAACACACTTACTCATGATCAAATCTCTCGTGATAAAATGGTGGGACGTCATAAATTTCTTTTTAAATTAAATGGGCCAACTGCTGACCTCAATCTAGTCTTGAGAACAGAAATGAGGTCGACGATAGAACAAGCTAACCCAAAAGAAGCCTATTAACTCGCGACTAAATAGATTGGGGTCATATGAACTCGGGAACACCGACGCAGGCAGGGAATTCCACTCCTTGGCTGTGCGAATAATAAACGATGTAGCAAAGCGCTTCGAGCGAATGTGTGGAATATCGACAAGGTATGCCTGCAGTACGTCTGGACTCCCGGGACAATTTACACCAAAACGAGTAAAAATGTAAAACTTGATGAATGTAGAAGTTGATTTTTGAATTGATTTCAATAGGGTCGCCCCCTATTACATAGGACTTAAACATAACTGGTGAAATGTGCGTGTACTATTAGTTACATTTCTGCCTAATCGTTCGGGGATTACACCTGATAAAAGTTAGAAGAAATCCGTTGAAAAACGCTATTTTTCTTATCATTAACACTAGAAACGGGATAATAACCAATTTAGTTTTGAGTTCCCGATATTTCGGCCCTATTGCAAGCACCATGACCACGGATAAACTGAAGTTATTGCGGGTCGGTGTTTATGAACAGACAAAACCCGTCCCTGCCCGTCCGTTTCCCGTTTCTAGTGATAATGATACTCGTAATGTTAATGACCATGACAGTTTAACAACTGATATTTTTCTTGTTCAAAATTCCGTACATTTTAAACCAACAGATGGAGGATAAGCCTTGTTATTTAATAACGTGGTACTAATAGCCAATAATGCACTAAAAACTATTTTTTTATTCCTGTTACCGTAGGAAATCCTAAGTTTACTAAAGCGAATCTTGAATGCACTTTTATAGCTGTTTAAAAAAAAAGTTGCTTATTTGTTAATAAAAGTTAAAGACGAAAATTGAAGCAGATGGTCTAAGTCGGTAATTATTAATGTCAAAAAAGTTCCGATCTACGTTTAGTGATAATCTGCAAAATGGTATCTATTTAAACGTGGTGCAGAGGCTAGCCCTGGCAATGGGGGCTATCGCGTATGAATTCGCCGCTAGAGGCGCTAGTGTAGCGTGGGGGCACCGAAATGTCAGATGCCATAGATTGTCCGCGCGTTGCGTGCTGTTTTAACACGTATTTTTACAAATATTCACGATTGTGGTCTAGATTGAGCCATTTCTGATTAATTATGACTTGAAGATTTTAAGTAGCAACTTAGAATCTTAATTTTCAGTACTTGGAGGTAAAATGATTTTTAAATGTTTCATGCTTGCTTAATTATAAGGAGAATAATGTAAATATATGAACCTGAAGTTTACAATAAGTTGTTATACGTAACAAAATAAACTTTTAAGAAGTTATTGGTACTTTATAGTATAAAATAAAATTATTGACAGGACTTTAATCGACAGTGGCGACATCTGGTGAGCTCAAAAACGATAACCCTCATTCAGCGCGGAAACGCTGCAAGTGTCATGGGCTCGCCGGGAACGTCTAGGGACTGTGGATTTCCTGTGACATAAGGTTTTTTTTTGTAAACTGGTTTTTTATTATTTGACGTGTAGAAAACTTAAGTCATTATTAAAAAAATATATTATATGCACATTATTTAAACGTTAAACGATAAAAAAAAAAAAAAAAACAAAAAAAAATAACTTCACGCCTTTGTCTGTTCGCGCATTTGATGAATGTGAATTTAGCAGCACAGCAGCACTACTGTTTTTTTTTGTATTTTTTAATAAACACGCCAGGGAAAGTTTCTGAAGGTAGTTTAGGTAGGTTCAGTTATTTTTTATATATGTAATATTGTTTTTTCATCTGCCTAACCTATTTCCAACTATGTTGGGGTTGGCTTCCAGTCTAACCAGGTGCAGATGAAAACCAGTATTTTACATGGAGCGACTGCCTATCTGACCTCCACAACTCAGTTAGTACTAGGTAATACGATATCCCTTGGTAAGACTGGTTGTCAGACTTTTTCGGCAACTACTTACCTGTAAAGACTGTCAAAGATCTAAAAATGACAGCCGGTATTATATAATAATATTTAAAAATAAAAATAGTACTCATAGTACTTATCTGTTTACTTATTGAAATATTTAAATGAATAAAAAGACAAAAAAAAAAATGGTATAATATATTTTAACAAAAAAAAACATAAATATAATTATTTATCTACAAAAATAAATTATTACATAAATCATTGTGTTAATTTTTGTCTTATTCAATTAATTCAAATTCATTGAGCAGTTTTTCTTTAAGTTAGAATAATAAATAAATAGGTACTAATGTCCTAGTGACTTGGTGGTACTATAACTAGAGAAATAAATTAATTATTTCGTACTGACTGACTTCGAGTGAATCAAAGAGAGAAAATGATGTTTTTTTGAGTACAGACCAAAATATTTCATTCAACTCTTCGGCTGTGTAAAAAATTAAATAGCTCGCTCGCCATTACATGGGACTTAAATGTAACATTACCGCGTAATCATTCGGGGATAACAGGCATGATTTTATATATGTAATTATGTATTCCCATCAGCGAAGGGTTAATTTTTGTAAAAGGTAAACCAGAGTTCCTACATTTCTTTAATCTGATTAAAGTCTCAAAGTGAATCCCGCAGGAATCGAGTTGTATGGAACCTTCGCCACTGATTCCCATATGAATCGAATTAAAATCAGTCTGTAGTTAATAAATACTTAAAAATAAGAATAAATAACGTCTTGCTACTAAAACTATGTTTTGGACGTAGCTGTCATAACTAAACTTCATAATAAATGCAAAATGTAGGAAATAAAAACTATTTATTCAAAAGATTTAAATCGTTAGATATAAGAGCTAAATTGCATCAAAAAATTACAACGTTTGTATCATTTAAGGTCGCGCTCACTGGTACTGAAAATCGCTTCATGCGGAATGTGCAAGCTTTTTGTTCTCAGTGTCTTTACGCATGACTTGAGAAAGATGAGGGTTCATCGAACGATTCAAATCTTTGTATCTATCAACAAAAACGTCTGTTTACGCTAAAACATAACAAGAAATAAAAGATGATTGCTTAACATCTATCTAAATCGAAATTGATAAGTAATATGGACGTTTTATAAATTTTGTGTTTTAAATTAAGTATCATGTAAAAAAAAACTTATATGAAACCTAATCAGTAGTCTTAGTCAAAGAACGGATTTAGTCAACGTTCGGTATTTTCTTTCCTTTACCAAATAGTAGTGTAGACAGCGATAGCAAAATAGAAAAAATAAACTTTGTTGCCCTTGGTTAAACATAAAAGTATTTCACAAAAAAATATCACTACGGTTAAAACATGGCTCATTTACTATAGTCACAATAATATTTAGACTTAACGCTAATTTACCAAACAATTTCCGGATTGTGTCTATTTATTTATAATTGTAATGACGTGTTAACCTAACTGACATAATTATGTTTTTTTTTTTTCTTGATGTAATCTATTGACATGCCACCTTAATTGTAATTGCTTGTTCATGTTAATTTTGTCTGACATTTTGTATATTTTTAGACAATGTACTATCTGTAACCATACCTATGTTTAACAAAATAAATTATTGATTGATTGTATATTTTAACCGACCTTCAAAGGTCAGTGACGAAAATGTATGGAGCAATGGTGCCATTTTATTTTTTCGCGGCTGCTAACGAAACTATACACGTACACCATGTATGAAGAAATAACGTAACAAACAGAGTTTTGAATGTTGGTAAGGCGCGAAAGTGAGTCCAAATCGAGTTATGAATATAATTATACCAGGTTAATTTTACATTTATCACTACATAGCATAAAACAGTTAGATCTTTATAACTACGCAACGGATTTTGATGCAGTTTTTTATAAAATAGAGTGAGAGTCTCCCTTCAAGAGGAAGGTTTACATGTATAAAATTGCACCTGTGCGAAGCCGGGGCAGTCGCTAGTCTGTACTAATTGAATTTATTTGATGACAAAATACTATGAGTTCCTTTGATTTTACACAATATTGTTTCATTGTAGTGTTTCATCCTTTTTCAGCAACACTATCGATTAGTGCAATAATATATAGTTTATTATTTGTAAAAAAAAAAAGATTTCTTTCGATTTCTGGCTCCGGCACATACTTTTTCAAAACAATGATACTGCAATATTATTTTCCGCTAAAATAAAATACATGTTATGGTTCCTTTCGGATGTATCTCTGGTGAGCAAACGTAAAAATCACGTTGTATAAACTGATTGAACTAATACCAGACTGAGTTTTGAGCTGTACTGCCATATAACATTTTGATTGTAATGTTTTCTTCTCCTGCATGTATAATAGTTTCGTTATTGGAAAGAATAAAAAAAATCAGGAAATGCCAGACTGGAAAATAAGTGACAGTAACCATTCCATTCAGCCACCAATATAAGCCATTGATTTATACATTTAACAGTTCCACTGAAGTTTTTTGCAAAAACTGTATTGCATCATTATTTGCTAAAACTGACCTAAATTATTAAGTGCAAAAATTAAAATGCATTATAATTTACTAAAACAGGAATGCGTTATAATTTGCAGAACTTGAAACAAATTATAATCATTTGCAGAAACAGAAAATTAAAAATTAATTTGCAAAAAATTAAATCAATGAAGCGACTTTCAGTGATTTCATTATAGTGTGCAAAAATTAAAATGCATTATAATTTACAAAAACAGAAATGCGTTATTATTTGCAGAACTTGAAACAAATTGTAATCATTTACAAAAACTGAAATATAAAAATTCATTTGCAAAAAATGAAATCAATGAATCAAGTCTCATTTTCTATTTCTGTTGAAATCTAAATTGCAGTTTGGGTATGTTGTGAGACAGTCCTTCTGTTCTTGACCATCGCGGGCTGCTTGGACGTATCTGTAGTAGTGGAGAGCCATTGTGCTGTCGGCTGCTGGGACCAGCTCGTTGGAATCCCTGAAAAAAAAAGAAAAGAAAATAACAATTTATACAAAGTATGAAAGGTAGAATCGAAAGTGACATTTACATTTTTTTTTTAACATTTTCGAAGGATACATTCGTTCATGAGCTATCAGAAAAGTATCAGTTAAACATCTTGTACGGCATAGATTTCTCACAATCAGCAGTTTATGGTCGATAGGTGTAAAATTTCCCAAAATTTGACACTCGATTCGCCTTTCTTTCTTTCTTTTTCATTTAATGTTGACGATGATTAATATCACTCCATTTTAGATTGTCAACATAACGTTGAAATCTCACAAAGTTTTTTTTTTAATTTAGGAGTTTGGTAACTGTCCCAAAGGATCGTACTACCCGGATAGAAATGTTTTAATGGTAATAAAGAATCTGTGTTGTGTGCCAAATTTCAGCTAAATCCATTCAAACGTTTTAGCGGGAAAGAGGAACAAACATCCATACATCCTCTCACACTCTCACATTAAATTTATAATACACAGTTTAATTTAAAGCAAGATAAGATAGTCGTAAAAAGTACCTACTAGAGATTTTTTTACTTACGAACTTGACACTCTATAAAACTGCCTATTTAAATGATATCGATGCCATAATGTTCCAAATATTTGCACCTGATTCAACTCCGAAATTAAACCGGTTTTGATCAAGTTTTATGCATAGAGAGCCCGAAAGGGGCAATTAGAACGCATTTGAAACGCAATAAAAATTCTCCAAAGTCAATTTTAATAAAAGTTAGGCTAGTAGGAAGGTAAGTAATATAAATGAGCCAGTAGTTAATGAAAAAGTTATAACCAAGTATACAAAAGCTTTTTGAAAAATAGATAAGTATGGAAGAAGAAGACATGCTGGGGCTAGGAGATTGATGATGATCGTGAACTCGTCTTATGGAAGAACGCGCATTTGATACACCACATTGATTTGTAGATCAGTTGGAATTTATGTCAAGACGGATTACAAAAACGCATTTATAATACACACGCTGATTTCGGTCATGCTTATAACTTTACTTTAGTTTTCGAATAGTAACCATTTTGAAACGGTTATCAAGAATTATTAAAATTTGAGGGTTATAAGATGCATTTTGTTAAAATAAAAAGTGGTTCTATCTCTTGAATAAAGGCTTTAAATGACACGGAAAATCAAAACGTAAACATTGCGTTCTAAGAAACAATTGATTGGCATTGTTATTATTGATTAGTATCTTCCCTTATATAATTCCAAAGTTATATACTGGGTGTTAAGGTATCCGTCAACCAAGTTGGATTGATGCATTGAATAATATTAAAGTAAAATTATAGCATTCAAAACGTTATTTAAAGAAACGTGTGACAACGTTGGAACTTTGACCTTCAATCTTTAACTAGAAGGTTCCCAAGTCTGGTTCAGAACGAGACAATGATCACAGTGATGGAAAAATACGTTTCTTTTGGCTTCTATAAGAGTTTTTGACACTCTTTATTGCATTATTTACGTCATTTACAGTCACTCAAAAATCGAGGCTAAAGATCCCGTTTAGCATCAAAGCTTCCTTAACTATGAGTTAGGAGCTAAACCACAACCCGTGACAAATGACGGATGGTAATGACACGTGCCGAGTGTATTACCATCATTTTGCACAAATACCGTCATTCTACGCAAATAGGGAGGAACATTAGTGATTTGTGTCACCTAGGTACGTTAATGGTGTGAGTATGTGGCGCAGCAAATTTAAACAATCTAAATGAAGGAACTGAGATAAAATAACATTCAATCAATAAAAACAATGATGGGACATTAAAAACTTAATTCTTGTATCTATTGTAAAAACGCTAAGTTTTATTTGTGACATCTTTAATGGGTGGACGGTTTTGGATGGGCAGATAGTTCATAACTAGGTAGGATACTTTTCATTCTTGGATTATGTTCATGTCGGTTTATTTCAGACATCCACGGGCAAGAAGCCGCGAGCTAAATGCTATTAACAGATACATTTTGTTTCTCAAACTGTTATAAACATTACATTAATGTGGTCTCGACCCCTGAACTAGGACACGTATGAAACCCTGATCCCTGTGTCAGGGTTTTTCCAGTTATATAATATGTAGGCCGAATATGGAGGCTTAGACAGTTCTTACTGCAACTAGATGAACTTTGTAAGAGGATTTTAAGCTAAAAATTAATCACTACTTACTTGCTAAGATGGCCTGAGACCAGGTTACTATATGGCGTATGCTTGAAGGGGTCTCCATATAAAGAACACACGGCCCTCTCGCGACACCCGAGGTCATTAGCACCCATCTGACTCAACAACCCATCGACAGTCTCAACCAGCGTCCCGTAGAACTTCTCTGCAGCTTTCGTTTCCTGAAAAGTTAATAATTACGTTTTAGATAAAATCTCTCACTGTAATAGTTACAATCTTGGCTCGAAAAATAATACAGCACCAAAAATTTACATCAGAACAACAGTCAAAGATCTAGATTTAAGATAGTAAAATCGTCCGCGTTGCTTCATGAATGTAAAAAATTATAACATTGATTAATAATTAAAAAACAATGTAATGCCCCTTCAAATTAGCTCATTATTCACGTGCCCTCTTCATATCTATGAGCTCTAGTCACCTCGATGGTAACAATAATATTATCTTCCTAGAAATAATAATTAACCACCACAGATCACACTTCACGAATTCTATTAATTTAATGCCAAAAGAAAGTTTGCTCATGAACATATTTTAAGCAAGCCTTAACCCCTTAAAATTAATTGGACCACCTAATGAGCCCAAGGGACCTGTTTGACCCACAAAAACAACTTTTGGCCGGACCGGCCGCTATCTTAAACAAAAGTAGACGGACGCTCCAGTTTTGCGACCAAACTTTGTTTCTGGTCGGAGCTTTTGCGGCCAAAAGTCATGGTCGCAGTTGCGTAGTGCGCGAGGTCCCAAAGTAATTTGATATGACGTACCATCTATACGAAAGAAAATGCTGTCGCCGGAAAATTTGCAAATCACTTACCGGATCGGAGGCAGACAGAATCTGTTGCTGCTGCTTCACTAGGTCAGTCTCCGCCTTGATCCTGTTGGTCTCCTTCAGCTTGACTGCAGATACCCTAAGTATCTCGTCCCTGACCGGAGAAGGTGGCGCTCGAGCTGCTATCGATGCTGCTCGAATCTGGAAATGAGAATATGAATTGTTTAGGATTATCTTCTTTTACAATGGATTTTCAATCTTTTAACGGTAATTTAATAATTATTTTATTACATTACTAGCTGTTGCCCGCGGCTTCGCTCGCGTTTTTGTCGGAAATTATCCTACGGGCACGTTGTAAATATTGCCTATGGCACTCCGGAATAATGTAGCTTCCTATTATTGAAAGAATTTTAAAAATCGGTTCAGTAGATCCAGAGATTACCCCCTACATACAAACATACAAACTTACAAACAAATTTTACCTCTTTATTAATATTAGTACTATAGAAGTACAGATTTCCTGTACAAAAACCCAATAGGCACCACTAAACCATCGTTGGTTTCTCAGTAGCAGCCATGGAGTTTGGATTTGTGCCCGGTTGATGGCAATAGGCTCGCCGCTTATTACATGGGACCTAAAACTTAACTGGCTAAATGTGGGTGTACTATTAGGTACACCTCTGCCTAACCCTTCGGGGATTACAAGCGTGGTGTTACGGTACATAATAAGAGTCCATGTTAAATTATTACATTACACTTAAATGCTTACGGGTTTTAGAAAACTGAAAAAGCAATTTTCACCCAATGGCAGATATATATAGTAAGTATGTAAAGAAGGTGCTAGTATCGGGTCAGAGCCCATTCGTCCCCTAAAATTCGCCCCCAGCATAAAAGTTGTAGATTCGGCCCCTATATAGGTGCCCATTGGTCTCCTGGTAGGGGACCAATTAATATTTTAATAAAAAATATTATTTTTAAGGTACCCATTCGTCCCCTCTAATATACACACATCAAAAGTGTCTAGGGATCAAGCATTTTTATGTGGATTTCTTGAGATTGAGATGTGGCTTTGTAATAAATTTATGATTTTATAAATTTATATGGATCCTTTTTGGTGCATTTCATAATTTGAATCAGGAACTGTGAATCAAATTCGAGTAAAAGATGAAAATCAGCTGTCAATATTTTCCCTATAAAAACATACAACGCATTGAAGACATTATTAGTGCTACTGTTTCCCTACTACTGATTAAAACCAACGTTATTATGGAGCGGCGACGTCATTTAAGCAGGGAAGAAATGCTCAGAGCCGTGGGAATGATAGAAGCTGGTTCCCGGCAACGTACTGTGGCTTTAGCTCTGAATACAAGTCAGAGTGTTATCAGTCGACTTTGGACACGTTACCGAAGCACTGGTACCGTGGCTGAGCGCCATGGAGGACGGTATCGCTGCACCACACGGAGACAAGACCGATACATTCAAATCTTAACTCGAAGAGCTCCAACAATAACCGCCATGATGTTAGCCGTGAGGCTTCATCACTCTTCAGGGAACTTAATTAGCGACCAAACAGTCAGAAACCGCTTGCATGAAGTGAACCTTCATTCCCGAAGACCGCTACGGGTACCACCTATAGCAATGCACAATCGTAGGATACGATATCAATGGGCTCTTGAACACAGAAATTGGGCAGAAGAACAATGGCGTTTCGTGTGCTTTTCTGATGAGTCTCGTTTTGGTATGAGACCGGATACAAGACGTATACGACACTGGAGAACCCCTGGACGCCAACAGCGATTAAAATCCTGCCAGGAAGTCCATCCTTATAGTGGTGGAACCATCATGGTATGGGCGGGTATTTGGATCGGCGGAAGAACTGAGTTGATTTGGATCAGAGGCAACCTCAACGCTCAAATTTATGCTGAGACGATTGTATCAGACGTCATCGTTCCTCTACAAGTGCAAATCGGTCCCTTATTTCAGTTAATGCATGATAATGCACGACCGCACACCGCAAGAGTTGTAAGACAGACTCTCGCCGCAGCTAACATCAATGTCCTGCCCTGGCCTGCTCAGTCGCCAGACTTGAATCCGATTGAGCATGCATGGGATATGCTACAGAGAAGAGCTCTGCCGAATATGGAGGGTATCCAGTCGCAAGAAGACCTTTTTTTGTTGTTGCAACGAACATGGGCGGCCATTCCACAGCGTGATTTGGATGAACTCATTTTGAGTATGCCAAACCGATGTTCTTGTGTTGTTAGTGTTCGCGGTAGAAACACGGATTATTAATTGTTTAAGTTACCCAATAAAATTTTAAAGAAAACTGTTATTTCAGTCTTTTTTTCGAACTTTTGTGTTAGTGGTTCAAATGTCAAAAATCCCTTTATTAGGAAAATGGCAAATTTCTTTATTAATGCAAAGGTGACTTGGTTTATCGTTACTGTGACAAACGAAAACACTTTATTTGATGAATCCTTAAAGAAAATTTTAATTAATATCAATCAGGAGAAAAGTTATTGCAAAAATATATGTTGATCCCTAGACACTTTTGATGTGTGTATATACAATATAAGTTAAAGATTCGGCACCTATTCAGGTGCCTATTGGTCCCCTAAGATAAAATTAGCTATATTTTACATAAGAAACGGTTAACATAGTACACTTGTGAACAGTTTATTAACGGAATTAATTTAATAAATCATAACAGATCATTGAAAAAAGAGCTATGATGAATGATAATCCGTCATGATAATAATATAACCTGTCGATAGGCTTACGATGTAAAATTGTCTCACTACGAATGGCTTGTTAAAAAAACGGGTTACAAATAATAGATAAGGTGTTTAAAATTGGTAAGTACTCTCCAGATGTGCGTGGGGTGTGGAATGCCGATGCGGGAGGGGTAATCTTAGCCAGAGTATCGCGAGTAAATAACAAAGGCGTAGGTACTTCTAGTTACAATTTATTAGATTTAAGTTATTACGATTTTGCATGTAGTTGGTTAATATACAAAAAAAAATATATGTTGATTTATCTAGTCTTCAATAATTACTGTGATTTTAGTATTTTTTTTGTACTGTTATAATTTTTTAGATTTAAGTTATTACGATTTTGCATGTAGTTGGTTAATATACAAAAAAAATATATGTTGATTTATCTAGTCTTCAATAATTACTGTGATTTTAGTATTTTTTTTGTACTGTTATAATTTTTTAGATTTAAGTTATTACGATTTTGCATGTAGTTGGTTAATATACAAAAAAAAAATATGTTGATTTATCAAGTCTTCAATAATTACTGTGATTTTAGTATTTTTTTTGTACTGTTATAATTTTTTAGATATAATTTATTATGATTTTGCATGTATGTAGTTGGTAAATATACAAAAAAACAAGAAGTGATTATTTACTGTTGATATGATTGTGTTCTATTTTTTTTTTTTTGCATATTTTATATTTAATGATGATTTATATGATGGTCAATCAAGGCTGATTTTTGTAAAAGAGTTGTATTTTGTTAGTTTCTAGGACATTGTGATTTTGTATGTGTTAATTTTATTTGAAATAAACATGATATCTACCGAATTACTATATTTTTTATTTTAGCCTTTTCTGCGCGACTGTACCACCAAGCTGCAGTATACATATATACATGTACTTATATTAGAAGAATGAATAAAAATAAATATTCTTCAGGGGACGAATGGGCCCCTCAAAAGTTCCAGGGGACGACTGGGCACAGGGTGCGAATCTTAGGGGACGAATGGGCTCGGACCCCTAGTATCACTTTATGTGATAAATTCAGCAATAAAAATTCACCACGTTGTTTCTTTTTCCACTTATAGTAATAGAAAGCATGACTTTAAATTAATAATAAACTTTTCTTGTGCATTCACAAATACGTTTCATTTCGTATCAATAATCTCAATCATCAAAATAACCACTTTCTAAACGTAACTTATGCAAAATCGTTTTAAATGAAGTAAAGCTGTATTCAAATTTGGTGAAAAATGTTTATTATGAACGTCACTGCTCACCCCATCAACACGCATGAGCGTGAAGGTACAGACGTATCAGTGGTTTACCTGAAACTGGTATAATCGAAGTTTGCCTAGAATGATTAGAAAGTGAACCTGATAGATTGGTTTTCGACTGTGAATGAATTTACGGGCATCCCAAGGGATTATTCGACGACCCGAATGGCGCAGCGGTAGTGAGGCTGCCTTACGTTCTTAGGGTCCCGGGTATCCCGGTAGGAGCAAATGTTTGTGTGGTGAGCATGGACATTTGTTTTCGAGTCATGGATGTTTATATGTATAATAAGTATGTACGTAGAAGTATCAACTATCTGGTGTCCACGACACAAGCCTCGTTGCTTAGTGTGGCACCTAGATGGCGCTGTCCAGCGATATTTATATTTATTTATTTACTGGTAATTTTAGCTAAGCTAAAGTAATTTTTTACTTTTTTTTTGTGATTTTGAAGTCGGTTTTATTTTTTGTAGTAACCTGATTTACCAAAGTAACAAAACCTAGGTTTATTGAAAAGATCAATGCATACAGCTTTGTATCAGTAGTTTTCAAGATTGCAGCATACGTAGTGACATTCTATCAACGACAAGAATGATGGAACAGTCTTAGGTCGGAAGTTCTTGCCACGGATTGACGAACACTACCGAAAAGAAGCCTAATAAGATAATTATGTTGAAAGTGTCGTAGAAATAAGATACGCTTTGAAAGCGAGTGCCACATAATATCTACCAATAAGATGTGATTCTCAAAAAATATTGTTTATATTTACTATTATCAAAAACACTTGAAACGAGATATTTACCATACTCAGTTCATCCGTGTTCATTTGTTTATCTGTGTTCATGGAGATTGCAACAGTGCCGTAATATCGGGAACTCAATTTAAATAATGAACATGGTAAATATCCCGTTTCAAGTGTTAATCATAATGTTAGTGACCGTGTCAGTTTAAAATCTTATTAGTTGAGATTTTGATTAAATCGTTGTGTTGCTTACCAGTGCTTCCTTTTCAGCTGTCAGCGGATCACTCGGCGTCGTCTTTTTGTTATTTCGATAGTATGGATTCGGAGGTCCCACGGGTCTGTGAATGAACATACAAAATTACACTTAAGCAGGATTAATGGAGTTTGAATCATGAACTACTCATCATAACTTAGACCCGCATGGATCTCCCTTTATATACAGTATACGTATAGTTTGTTTTTGTATAATTTACACTAATAAGCCTACAGAAACATTGAAAAGGAAACGGCTGTTTACGATGGGTATGTGGAGGGCTGAAACAAGTGACTAATAGAGTGATGAATATAAACTTTAGAGGAGAGGAAGCCCAAAGAAAAAACACCTTGTTGTATAGATTGTGTGAGAAATGAAATGGAAGAAAAAGGATTATGGAGTAACTGATAGCGTGATGGTTGGCAGAGAAGAATGGAAGAAAAATAAGTCGTATTTCGCCAAAGCGAAGTAATATAGGCCAAGAATAGAAAGTAGACAATGATGGAACTCTGTTCTATTACAAACATACATGAACTCACGCTTTTTCCCATGGGGTAAGCAAAAACCCGAAACGTCCTGTCACGGATCAGTCCAAAGGAGAAACAACTGTCGGAGAACGCTTGCATAATCGAACGCCAGCTGCTACGATACCCTTACATAGTCCTTTTGCCTCATCCACGTTCATACATCTGGTAATACACGCAAGCCGGTTGCGAGTACTACGCACCTGTCTTTTCTGAAGAACCTCATTAATAAGGTCAGTGTATGTCCTTCTAGGGCGTCCTCTCCCGGCGTTGCCGCTCACATCTGCCTTGTGAATACCTTTTGTTAGTCACCTTTCACTCATTCTCTCCACATGACCAAACCATTTAAGCAGACTCTGTTCTATTAGGTTTCATGACCAAACCATTTAAGCAGACTCTGTTCTGTTCTATTATGTCAATACGTGTACAACTAAATATCTCAACTTTCATCATTGCCTTCTTCGTCAACCTAGTTCAAAATTAACGTGGGAGGTTTTACCTTAAAAGCTTTTTATTGTTTTTTCCTCTGTTGTTTAAGTAGGTTTACATACAGTAATGTTTACGAGCTTGGTGAGTCATGTTTTCCACGAACATAAAATTGAATTCTATAAACGTTTAAACTTGACATTGTATTTTCCTATCTAAGATGTTAACGGCTTTGGTCTGAGTAGTAAAACATGGTATTTAGTAATTAACAAGATAAGGAGATCAAATTAGTTTTTTTTTTTGTTGACTTGGGTCAACAAAAAAAAATTGCATGCTTTGCATTTGGATGCAAAGATTAAAATCTTTTGATTTGCACTACAGTGTCAAAAGACAACGTTTTCGCATCGCTAATTCGATTAACCCGCTCACACATACTGATCGTTTTCTATCGTTTTATGAAAGATGTGCGGGCTGACGAGCGCACTCTTTTTAGTAAAAACTTTTACGTGCAATCTACGTACCTCTGAGAGACCCTGTAACGCTTCACTATTATATAGTACAGTCAAGACTTACCTCCCAGCATTATTATTAACTGCTACTCTCTGTGGTACATTTGCTGGTATTGCCACACTTTGGGGTACGTTGTTACTTGCTGCATATTCTCCTACGTTCATCGATTGTCCTGAAATATGAAAAACTCTTATTAAAAATATTATCTCTTACTTCAAAATTTTACACAAGTCTTCAAGATTCTGCCGGGGCTGCGGGAATGTTCGAAAGAGATACCGTGGCCCAGGAACACAAAGGGCGATGAAGGAACATGGATGGGTTTTAGTCAGTAAAAGTCTGACACTTCCTCCTGCTCCGCCCAGAGTGGGAGGAGTCATTAGAGGATTTCCCATCCATAAAAAAGTAGGGCTCCCATACAACAAACTTGTTTTTTTTTTAGATAATGGTACGGACCCAGTCGTACGCGAAAAAAAAAGTCTTCTAGATTCTTATTTTCTGATTCTGCAGAAATACTTTTATTTGTGTTATTACAACTCAAACCATTCATTTCCCAGTAACAGATTTTTAAAGATGCATATTATCAAACTTTTGTGCAGTCAACCATTAGTTAGTACGAGTAGCAACACTTCGATCTTGAATTGTAGCGTAGTTCACCGTTTCAGTAGAATGTGAGGCCAGCTTACATTAGGGTAAAGCTAAAGGTAAAGCTACATTTTCAAGCTTTCTGGTTTGTGTTAGAATTGATATTATCCAAGCTAAAGGGTAGACAACCTACAGAAGTTCGCGGAAAAGATCTAAATGAGACAAGCACAGACCAAGGAAGCGTGACACAAAAATAAATAAAAGGCGGAGGCCTATTAATTATACTCAGCAGTGGGTGGGACAAGACTGCCAATGACAATTATGAGGTTTTGCTCTACACTATTGCCAAACCATAGTAACTCTTGAAAGCCAGTATAAACAGTGGCGACCACCAGAAAAGTGCCGAGATAATGAAGTTCGACGAAGTTCGAGAGTAACAATGTAACTGTCTTGGATCCCTCAACAAAATTAATCAGAAAAGAATAGCGGGGGAAAAATATAACTTCCACTTCTTTAATGACTTCCTTGTGACCTTCCTTGACTTGATGATAAGGCTGTTAACAGTGAATGTAAACATAAATGTCAAGTAATATTTACCTGGAGGCATGCCGAGTCCCCAAGAGTTGATGTCGTTGGCGTCGCCCAAAGTCGGCTTGAAGTTTGATATCGCGTTACGGTGGATGTCTCCGATTATGAAACTGTGGGAAACAATCGAATTATTAACACAATATTACATTGTGAGAGTGGAGTGATTAAAATGGTATAGAGGAAGAGCATTAAGTGGCCGGTGGCAGTGCTAACGTACCCGACGTATGTATGTGTTTCACAAGTATTTTGTGTAGAGTATTTTGTATCCTCATTACAACTCGATAAAGGAACACATGTTGAGGCAACTAGCATGTCTAAGAACTATAAATTCGTAGATATGCGTGTGACTGCTTCGTTGGTCGAGTGGTCGCAAGCGCGACTGCTGAGCATGAAGTCCTGGATTCGATTCTCGGGTCAGAAAAAGTGTTATTGGATTCTTTTCCATCGAGAATTTCTCAGTAGCAGCCACGTGACTGGATTTGTGCCCAGTTGATGGCAACAGGTGCGCCCCCTTTTACATGGGATTTAAAACATAACTGGAGAAATGTGTTTGTGCCATTAGTAAATTCTACCTAACCCTTCAGGGATTACAGGCATGGAGTTAAGTTTGTGTGGCATTACCAACCCGCACGGGCCCCTGTGGTGGAATACAACCTATTCCTTCACACAGAAACGACTCCTGTGTTACAACCAGAGGGATGGTCATGGGCCGATTGTGGCCGATAAGTTTTTTTAAAACTGGGAATGATTATTATAGATTTTTTTTTTGCTCGACTGGAATAGTTATGGATTTAATATGTTAGTAACGATTGCTCAATTAAATTGCTTAATAAGGACATACTTTAGTCCCCTTTTTCTCAGGGCACTCACACCTTTAACTTTCACTCATTTATTGTGATTTATTGATGCGTGGTTATGGTTTAAATTCTATATTAATCATCATCACTGTCATTAACGGGGTATCTTCCGAGATTTTCAATTATTCTGAGCTCCCGAATAGCTCAGAATAATTGAAAATCACGGAACGGTAATTGAAAGTGTAAGTTCTTTTCTAGTTTTTTTTTGTTCTGGTCGACCTATGAGGCTGGCTTCTGCTTAACCGGACTACCCTGTGGGCGCCTTGAATGTAAGGCCTCCAGCCAGGGGCAAATAACTTATAAACTAAGCAACAACGCGCTAAGGGCACCCCGTGTGGGGTACGAGCCTCGGCTTAGGACGTCCGTCACTAGGGAGGGCAGCAAAGGGACATGCTGAATCTGAGCATTTATGGGCTGATTTAAACCTGAACGGGGTCGTCGTGACGGACCTCGACTATGAAGTCAGAATGACGTATACCGTAAAGCAACAGTGTTTTTTTTTTTATTAATGACCAAAAGAGAAAATGATTATAATTTTTATGCCATTTCTGCGACAGGCACTTTAATCGATATGGGTGAAATGTTATCAATTTCTTGTATTTAAATGAATTGATTTGCAACATGTGAAAATCAACTTTCCAAAAATTTGCACTATTATAAATATGCAAAAACGTATCGGGTACAATTTCTCAATCACTTGAATTTTTATTTAAAAACTTTGAATCTATAAAATCTACATTTTAAAATTGTTTCGATATACTCCAATTCAAAATTCTATGTCAGGCTTTACTAACTTTACCAATATAGGTACCAATCAAGCTTGTAATCCCCTAAATGTTAGGCAGAGGTGTACCAGGCAGTACACAAACATTTCACAAAGTCCCATGTAATAAGGGGTGAGCCTATTGCCGTCAATCGGGCACGAATCCAGACTCCGTAACTGCTACTTAGAAATTCCTGATGGAAACCCAATAACATTTTGCCCAACTTGAAAATCGAACCCAGGACCAGCAGCCGCGCTTGCGATCACTTAAGACCAACAAGGAAGTCCAGTTAACAATAAAATACACCCATACTCACTCAGTGCCTAATGGAGCGCCGGAAAGAGGCCAGTTCTCGTTATCATAATGATCCGAGGACGGCGGAGGACCTGCGCTGTGAGGTCTGACCACCACTGATGCAGGATGCGATGAGTGGCCGGCGTATGCTGCGTGATGGCCGTGAGGATTCTACAATACACAAACATAAATAGGTTACTGAAAAAGGATTGTGGGAATCGATATTGGAGCAAAGAAATTGCTAGAGTTTTGTAGGCTATTTCTGTGCTTATAGTATACTATACCGTAGTTCTTACCTCATTGGTAACATTTTGGCATTGAACTAGCCCAGCGAAGTCAGTTCCCTACCTAATCTGACCTCTGAGGTATTACAGGACACTGAATATACAGAGTTTCAAAAGAATAAGACGCCAGGTTATACTGGTTTTGTTGGCACTGTCGTGCAGCATACTGTATCATGGGTAACTGAGCACATTATTACGATAAACCAGAAGTACAAATTAATAAATTCAATGCGAGCGATAAGGCTTTTGTCAATATATTCCTTTTCTTTGATGCACACAAAATTAAAGGACATACACACAAACTGCAAAGTAGCTTATGTAAAAAACGAGCTTAACCCAGAATCGATTGATTTATTGTAAGACGTATTATATTTCAAGGTAATATATTCTACTTGCATGCACTTTCGATTTCCTCTTCTTCCTAAGTTATATTTCTTCGTATTTTTTTCAAGTCACATAATAAGAAGGGAAAGTGCAAACGTCTTTCTAAAAATACTCGCTGCTCGAATTCAAATTCGTTTCTAATCGCAGTGCTTTGACACCGCTACACTGTTGCGTGTCAACTGGTATACGGTAATATGTTGAGAATTTGTAAGTATTACATCGTAATTATTCCTGAGATTTAAACAAGATTGAGAATCAACATGACAAATGACTCTTTATTTGTAATTTCATGATAATTATGAGACTAGTTACTAAACTAAGATAGTTATTTGCTAAGAAATCTAAGAAGAGTGCAAATTGGTGATGAAAGGTGCTGAAAGAGAAACTAACTTGTACACACGGTGACACATTAAGTTCGACACCCAACATTTACGCTACGTTCAATATAGAGAACCCCCATCAGTAACAATACCAATATTAGCTAGCCTCCTACATTGATCTTTTGGACATTAAAAAGTCGCAACCGAATACTATTACACGTATCTAGATAGATGATAAACGTTACTGCACTCCAAAATTGTGTGCAACAAAACAGTCACATTGAATACGTGAAAACGATAGACAGTATGCACGCAATTTATGATTGTCACGATAAAAATCTATAATGTTGCACGAACTTACGTAAAAAACACGGTAGAAACTATCGCTGCATATGTTTTATGATTCACGATTCATAAGCACTGTGGTATTTTATTGCTGATAAAGAATATAATAATATAATAAACTATGTTAATGACAGTAATAAATTATGTATATTAAAAATCTGATATTATCTGTCTAGCCTTCTATTTTGGGGTTTGCTTCTAGTCTCACAGGATACAACTGAATACCAGTATTTTAGATGTAGCGACTGCCTATCTGACCTTGACAATCCAGTTAGTATTGAGTAATTCCCTTTGGTAAGTCTGGTTGTCAGACTTTCGGGCCTCTGACGACTGTACACAGTACAGTAACGACAAAATCTCGTCAAAGATCTATTAATGACAGCTCTTGTGACCAATGGCTTAACGTGCTTTTAGATGCCCGGAGGCAACTCGGTATATAATGGGTGGTCACCCATCCACGGGCCAACCCAAGTGGCTGTTATTATTTAGCCAGGAGCTTCAAATCTGATATGTGGAAGGTAAAACACTAGTTTATTGAATAAAGTAGAGAGAAAAAAGAAACCGATTCCAACAGAAAAAGAGGCCACGGTTGTGGGGCATACTTTAAAAATGAATGAAATGATATGAATGCTGTAAAAAATTATGAAAAAAAACCTAAGGTGAAACGGGCATATCAAGCCATTTTGTAGGGATCAAGAGAGCAAAAACAAAATAGTATAAACATTGAATACAAACATGGTTAATGATATGATAGCAAAAAACAAAAACAAACCTTATGGTGATGAGTAATCAAATGATGGTGATGATGATACTTCGTCGTATGGTAGCTCTGGTGATACCAAGAGCACAGCTTGAAGATATGACTCAAGGCAGGGAACACGAACAGAAGGAATTTGAGGAACATCTTCTTGGCAGTCGTCATCCCCATGATTAGAGGTAGCACGAAGACTAACTTGAGGGCTATGAGTTTGATGACTAAGACGATTGCTATGGCCGCGGTTATTAGTTTTTTCTTAATGTATTTTTCTGTAACAAACATAATGGTAGTAGAATGAAACTGAACAGATTCGGAAATAGTGTTCCTTCGGAAATAGTTATTGCATGGGAAAGCGTTTATTCATCAAAAAGAAACTTTACAAATGTGATACTCGGTGAGCCACAAACTAAGCACAGCTTGTATTTTATGGCTCAAATCATTAAAAGTTCCTGGTCTTTTGTTAATTCTCATAAAAGATAGGCTTTGAGCCATGAGTTATTGTGTTATGTTTAGAACTAAATAAGCGCACTCTGAAGGTGTTTTTTTCTGTAAGTACATCAGAGTGCCTAGACTTGGCAGCCGCTTTTATTTGAATTGTTCAATAAAATAGTAGTATACACATCAACTTTCAATCAAAAATAAAATAAAACTTTCGGTAGTTTAAGCCACTCCAATACATTTTGACTTTTCTATCATCGCAATTGCTGATAGATTAGAACTTTTGTACTACCTCCTTCAATTTCTATTCTCCATTGTAAATCTAATTCAACAAGAATATAATATGTAAATGCATTAACTTACTTATTTTCTTAAAAAACAATCTCCCCTCGCCATTACCCTCCTGTGGCTCCAGGTCTATGTGCACCAAGGCTCCGGTCTTCGTCAGAGCCCTGGGGGACACCCTCAAGGTCGCACCTTGGAAGAACGTCTCAGGTAATGTGAGCTTCATGTCGTGGGTCACGAGGAACTTGACGCTCTTGTCGTAGAGAGCGTCTGTTATTTCTTCTAGTGGAGATTCTGGAACAAAATGATTGGTTAAAGTGACGCTACTTTTGGTTACAAATATGAGAATAACGTTCCATTCAATAAAAATGAAAAGATCAAGCTTTTTAAAATATGAACCTATGCTGAAAGGTACCCACAGGAGGTACACTAGGATAATAATTATATACTCGATAAATAAAAATACTCGTTTCGCGTATCATATTTTCATAATTTAAGAATTTCTTCATAACTAGTAATGATACTGATTGTGCTTGTTGCAAACATTCTAATTAAAATGCTATAGGATAATTGTATTTTCGAATCAAATATTTTAGTATTTACGTTACCTTTAAACCGCGCGCTCGGCTTCAGGCCACAGATCGTATCATAATTAAGTTTTTAACGAATGAGGTTTTCTGTTTCTTTTTTTGCGTGCCTTATGGGTTAAATCAAATTTTCTTATTTTTTTGGACTTAAGAATACTAAATAACAGCGATTCATCGCTAAAATCTTAATAATGGCTGTTTAGTACACAATTATTTCCTAACGTAGATGTTTACATAAAGACAAAAGGAATGCCAGAAATACTGCGCTTAACGCATCAATCAGTTTTCAGAATTCATACAAGAATTCCATAACTTCACACCTGAAGTTAAGGTCATTGCCGTGAGACAATAACTTTAAACAGTTGTATTTTTAAATTTAACTGTTCACACATCAACACAATCATGACGAAAGAAAGAAACTACTTAGTCATGCTGTGATAAATTATAGGACACTTACAATGCATAGCAAACAACAATTCAAGTTTCATAACAAAATGTCTTCCCACCCATTTCTCATTTCTCGATACTTTTCCTCGCCTTCACAATAGTATTCATTTGTTTCTCAACATTATGATACAATATCAATTTCCCCGAGAGTTTTAATTTCTTTCACATTGTCTGTTTCGATACTTTCTTCCGGTACGGTACACGGTCTAGATTTGTTGTCGATTAAGGACTAGATACGTTAATGCGTGTCTGACTAAGATGTGTGATTTTGTCCGAGGCAGTACTCGCTATAGTTTTGTTATCATAGTTACTAATATGTCCATCTAAGACAGCCTTTCTTTCTACTAAACATAAAACTACAAATGTCAAATATGTTATTATGGTCCTCCATATTTGATCGGGTAAGTTCCACGTAATAGGGGCGAGTCTATTGCTATCAAGCAGGCAGTAATCTAAAATCAGGCCTACAAATGAGTTTCTAATTAAAATATCTATTATAAATTCTTCGCCGATCTGACAAACGGAACCCAATACCCATGGTCAAAAATACGCTTACGTCAACTAGATCAATCAGGCGGTTTCTTTCTTTTGTATCTGTTTATGTTTCAATGAGTACATGTCTTTCAGAAATGTACTTGATTAAGCAAATAGATTAGGCTCAGATCTTAAGTTGTATGCGGCGTGTCTCCACAGACAATGGCCCACCTTCCATCTTGCGCTGTGTGCCCTGACACCTGCGCACTTGACGATCTTATGACTGCATCAGCGAGCGGAGTTTGCATAGCTAAATTTTGGGCCAGATATATTTAACGAAAATATACCATCGACACGCTAAAGAGAAAAAAGAGGCAAACGCAAATGCAGAAAGCAGAAAAGACGACATGTCAAAATGGATTCCAACGCTGCTTCTGCAATTGCATGATCCACACCGTGATCCGATGCATATAATATTGCTTATCTCATTCGCCTAATCTAAGGTCAACGCAATTCCGCCATGGAGCGAAAAATGCAAAATCATCGGTCATTTCACAGCGAGCATAGGAGTTAATGCAATTGACACCAATTTACACAGGTTTCATGGTAACTTGACTGTTTATGGCATGGCTAATAACCATGTTTTTTATGCTTATTAGTTCAATTTATAGTATTTACTAAATCTTCGAGTCGAATTTGGTAAAGAATATAATTCTGAGCTAAAAGTTATGAGCTACACGAATATTGACACATGCGTGAACAGACAAGACTGGTGAATTCTAATCTGTTCGATTGTTTCATCAAACTTCTTCGTCACATGATCTATCAAAGAAAATGCCTGTACTTTTAAAGAGACTGTTTCCTCTGAGTTTGTTTCGGTGTGTTTTTCTTTAAGTGTTTGATCAGATAGCAGATAACGACCACATTTAGTTTATTTTTAAATATATCTGAAGCGTTAGTGTGTGTTTTATATTTTTGTATTTTTTTTATCTGCTAAGATGGTTAGAGAGTAGGTAGATGGTAAAAAAAAACTAATAATTTCGGCCTAATATGAATTATAAGTTCTCATAAACTTACAAAAATAAAAATACGAGTATCATCTAACAAAAAGATTAAGAAAAATCCAAATCTATCTTGAAAATTTATTGAACAAATATGAACAGTCTCTAAGCGCCTCCCACGCCAGTTTTCCATTACAAAATACTCGCGGTGTGTGTATAATTGTGTGGTTACGCATAATAAATTGGACACGACGGACAGAGTGTAATCCAACTTTAATAGCATTGTCGCTCGATTTTTGGCTTTTTATTATTAGTTTCCTTTTGGTTTTTGATGTGACGTCTGTGTAGTTTTTGGTAAGCTTTCTGTATGCAATACGACAGAAATTCACAGACATTGATTTGTAGACATTGTTTATGAATGTACTTTAGTGCTTAGTGCACGTCTTACATTAATTTAAACATCATCATAATGTTTGTTGTTGTTGACTGCTTTGTTGATCTAGTGGTCGCAAGCGCAACTGCTGAGGTCTTGGGTTCGATTCCCGGGTCGGGCATAGTGTTTTTGGTCTATTAGATGGGACTAAAACATAACTGGTAAAATATGGGTGGACTTTTAGGTACACCTCTGCCTAACCTTTTGGGAATTACAGGCGTTATGTTACGTTATGTAATAATGTTCCCACAACTGGGAGGCTGACCTCCCCTCTGAGAGGGAGTGGGCTAATCCAAGATGCAAGAAAATATTTTTTTTTATGATTTTCTGACAAACATTAAAAAGTAAAGTGCCTGCTTGTTTGTGTTTGATCCCACGATCTTCAACAAATCCATTATGTTGGGACCGTTACCGCTGGGTCATCACTGCTCTTCTTAGATATTTAAAAAATATATCCTAATTAAGTGATTTAGTTGGGAAAACTCTTGCATTTTCAAGAAAATTGTGTTCATCTTTATTACCATAATAAATAAAGTTGATAGACGATGCCACTATACTCAATCTCACAATAATGACTTAAATCACCGTCTCACTAGCGACCTGCACGTTGTCAATATCATTACCATGATACATCGTATTATTGCAACAAAATACACACAATTGCTACCTTTTCTTGGTAACCACAACATCTATGTAGTTTACTTGGTGCTTGTCAGATGCTATGACAAGTGGTGGACCCTTTGTGGTAGACCGCAGAACAAGTGCTACGCTCCATGAGCCACTGACCTAGTGGGAATGGGATTCTGTTGGTATGACGGCCAAGTTGCGTGGCCCGGGAAAAGTCTTGGTCTTGGAAACTGGAGAGAGACTGAAGATACAAGTGCTGCTTTGCCTCGCAAAGGACAAGGGAAAATATTTGGTGTGGATGGCCAATCTTAGATAATCGGAGAGGCACAAGAAGACAAAGCACTACTAAAGGACGGTTTTTCAACACTGTGTCAAAACATCACATTAAGGTACTCTTCAGGTAAAAATTATTTAATGACTGAAAAAACGGCCCTAAAAACAAACTACTACTAATAAATTTGAAATCCATAAAATTTGTCATTTTACTCATTCGTTTCACTTTTTGCAATAAAAGTAACTAGAAAACAGTACATTTTGATACAATTGGGAAAAATTTTACATTGCAACCAAGGCGGCATTGACATCCGAGCCAAAGCCGTGTTATTGAGCTGAGTACTGATTACACCAACATAATTTAAGTTAATAACATATAATAAGAGTAGGTATTATTTAATTTTATCATGAGGAATTTCTCAGTAGCAGTTTTAAGTCTGTATTTCTGCCTAGATGATTTCAGCTAAATAGGTTAGGTTAGATTTGACCAACCTATCATCATTATTTCAGCCAAAAGACGTCCACTGCTGGACATAGGCCTCCAACAAGTGTCACCACATTGACCGGTCCCGTGCGACTCTCATCCAGCGGATCTCCACAACCATCACCAGGTCATTGGTCTACCTAGTAGGAGGCCATCGGTTTTGCCCTGCCCACTGCCATTTAAGTTTGGCTATTCTTCGGGCAACGTCGGTAACCTTGGTTTTCTTGCAGATGTCCTCAATTCTGATTCGATCACGCAAGGAAACTCCGAACATAGCCCTCTCCATTGTTCTTTGGGTGACTTTAAGCCTTCTGATGAGGCCCATTGTGAGCGACCACGTTTCGGTCCCATATGTAATCACTGGCAACACACCTATCCATAGTAGCTAACAAGTCAAGTTAAATAAACAATATAAAGGGATGAATCTGCTGCATCTTCGAAAGATGTACCTACTATACTGCCCACACATTTCACCAGCTATCTTAAAGCCATGGTGGGTATTAAAGAGCGAGCCTATTGCCATCATACACTACAAATCCAGACTACGTGGCTGCTACTGAAAAAATCAATAACACTTCGCGCAACCTGGGATTCGAACCCAGAACCTCCACCTCAGCAGTGGCGCTTGCGACCAGTAGACCAACGGCAACGAGGTAGAACTTTATGATGCATCATCACCATACCAACCGAGAACGCTTACTGCTAAACATAGATCTTCCCACCACCAGTCGCTGTTATTCATTATCTGCTTAGCCTTTTCCCAACTTTGTTGGGGTCAGCCTCTAATCTGACCAGATGCAGCGGAATACCAGTACTTTAAATGGAGCGACTGCCTATCTGACCTCTATAACCCAGTTAGTATTGGGTAATACGATATCCCTTGATAAGACTGGTTTAAGACTGTTTGGGACACAGATCTACAATTAACAGACAGGATCGACGGCTTAACGTGCTTTCCAAGGCACGGAGGAAAATCGGTATGAAATGGGTGGTCACCCATCCCCGCACCGACTTAAGCATGCGCGGCTTAACCTGAAGATCGAACCATGTTATTAATTAGCCACAAGCTCCACGGTTCGGCTCGGCGCTTTTCTGGTGGTCGCCACTATTGATTCTGGGTTTCAGGACCTGCAGTGGTTTGGGAATAGTGTGGCGGGCTTGAACCATTTAAAAAAACCGGCCAATTGTGAGTCAAACTCGCGTACGAAGGGGTCCGTACCATTATCTAAAAAAAACACGTTTGTTGTATGGGAGCCCTCCTTTTTTTAATGGATGGGAAATCCTCTAATGGCTCCTCCCGCTCTGGGCGGAGCAGGAGGGAGTGTCAGACTTTTAATGACTAAAACCCATCCATGTTCCTTCATCGCCCTTTGTGTTTGTGGGGGGACCCCTTTTTTTTTACCGATGGGAAATCATCAAATAACCCCTCCCGCTCTGGGCTGAGCAGGAGGGAGTGTCAAACTTTTACTGACTAAAACCCATCCATGTTCCTTCCTTTGCCCTTTGTGTTCCAGGGCCGCGGTATCTCTTTCGAACAGTCCCGCAACCCTGGCAGGCATCGGTCCTTACGGACCCCTTCCTGTTTGCTGACTCTCTTTGAGGCGCGCGTGGAACACGAACGCACCGTCGACACGGCCTGTCGTCATAAGATGGACGGACGGCAAGCTAGCCCATAGCTCACCGTCCACAGGCCCGCGCCTACGGTGGCCCCCGACGCCCGGTGCGTCACCCGCGGCGGCTGAGACGTGAGGCTCTCTCCCTCTCACGTCCCGCCACGTCCTTCGCTAGCATGACTGCTTCGCAGAAGGAGGTGATGGCGTCCCATTCCGTCTCGCTCCGGACCATGGATTGAACCAAGGCCGGAAGCGCGGGGGCCCCTTAAATATTTATTTTATTCTGTTTTTAGTATTTGTTGTTATAGCGGCAACAGAAATACATCATCTGTGAGAATGTCAACTGTCTCACTATCACTGTTCATGAGATACAGCCTGGAGACAGACAGTCAGAAAGACAGACAAACAGTGGAGACTTAGTAATAGGGTCCCGTATTTACCCTTTGGGTGCGGGACCCTAAAAAACAGCTCTTCCACGAGCACCAGTCGCGGCTATTATTACAAGATTGAATTCAGGATAATAGTAATTATGATGCTCCTAACATAGTATCAACAGTTAAATAACTGTTCTCCAGAAGAAAATTTGAGATATTATCAGCAAAATATTTTAGACATCGGTTTTCCTTCATTCTTAACTCAGCTCCTAGAAATTATAGCACCTAAAAAGACCAATAAAACATAGCTAACTTTTTCTACAAATGTGACTCATGCCACCACCGTAACAATGTTATAACAACTCTTACGCAATGAAATGTAACCCTTATTTCACACGTATCAAGAATTACAACAACCGCAAAAACATTGCCGGCGGACACGAAAAAACGATTCAAGACAACTCCAAACGATTTCGAACCTTATCTTCTTTGGAATACGTGTAACAATTGTTGACTGTATTTATTAGTCTATTTTGCTTTCACTAAGGAATGCAAAATGCTTTCGAAACCCACGTTTGCGATGAATTAATTCACAGATGGTCATTGGTAAAAAAATGAAAGTGTTCAAAAGCAAAAATGTGATAATTTAATAAGAGTTCTGGTGATTATTAGAACGTTAATATTTTGTCAATATTATGTTGCAATGGCAATTGTGATGACACAGCACATTTTACAGACATTGGCAAAGATTCTCAAGATTGACAAGATGAACACGCCGGGAACGACACCCAAGGATACTGACCTCATCACGACATGGTATAAAACAAAGTCGCTTCCCTATGACGTATGCTTGGATCTTTAAAACTACGCAACGGATTTTGAGGCGGTTTTTTTAATAAAGTGATTCACGAGGAACGTTTATATGTTTGCGCCCGTGCAAAGCCGGGGCGGGTCGCTAGTAGGTGATTCTTCAGAAAGATCGCAACCGGCGTATGTGTATAATCAGATGTATATACATAATACAGGGCTAATGAAAAAACAATAATAACCTGTTACACGTAGCTTCTTTACATCACATTATACACATACAGCGTGTAACAGAAAGGGTATAATCATATGGAATACTGTGGTACGGACCATCAAACTGAACAACTTTCTCTATGGGACTACCATCGAAATCGTAAAAAAATAATCAGCTGTCCTATACAAAATTTAAATACCTACCCGACCCAAATGTATGGGACGGCTGATTATTTTTTTACGATTTCGATGGTGGTCCCATAGAGAAATTTGTTCAGTTTGATGGTCCGTACCACAGTATTCCATATGATTATACCCTTTCTGTTACATGCTGTATATAACAACAAAAAAAATACGTTTCATAGTAAATGATTGCATCAATTTTTAAGGGAAGTCTTTTTTTGTTTCCGGATTTCCAAAAGTACATACAAAGGTTATTTAATATGATGTAAAGAAGCTATAGGTTGTTATTGTTTTTTCAAAACCCTGTACCTATATGAACGGGGACGAAGTAACACGAGATGAAGATGGTAGCAGGTGGCGCTCTGTAATTTTTGCCGACCCACGTCCACCACCTACGATTACGTAAACTTAATATTTATCAAATGATTACGTGTTGTAAACCTGACCGTACTTGAACGGTCAAGTTTAAGTTCAAGTTTTTTGATCAGTAATATTAAGTTATGTAACAAGATTATTACCTACCTATAAAATTTGTTTTAAGCTCAGCTGTAAAAGCCACCATACGTTTCAGATTATATTCAAAATCATTTTACAGCTGAGTTTAAAACAAATTTTATAGGTAGGTAATAATCTTGTTAGAAAACTTTAAGAACCAAGTACTTCGATATTATCTGCATTTTACATACTTACATTTTTTTACTGAAATAGGTACTTATATAACCTTTAAGACTTTAAAAAGACTTCGGACATAGGTTCGCAAAAATCTTCTCACCATTAACCTCAGGTGGAGATTCATAAATGACTGCAATGGAGTCTAAATGTGGAGTTATTCTACAATCGATGGGACAAATAATATCGTGTACTGTTTGTCCTGTTGTCTGCACGTTACAGAAACTGATGGACGCTTCATAAAGTGCCAAACTTGTAGCCGACTTAATTTTGTTTCCCATATACATGCCAAAAAGAAGAACAATACAAAAAATCTTCACAACAAGCAATACTGGCACATTTTACCTATACTATCTATACTAATATTATAAAGAGGTAAAATTTGTTTGTAAGTTTGTATGTAGGGGGTAATCTCTGGATCTACTGAACCGATTTTGAAAATTCTTTCACTAATAGGAAGCTACATTATCCCCAAGTGCTATAGGCTATATTTCTAACGTGCCCGTGGGTCAATTTCCGACCAAAACGCGAGTGAAGCCGCGGGCAACAGCTAGTCCAATATAATGTTGCTTAAGTCATACGGCCTCACTGATAGGCCATAGTTTTAGAGTTGCGTACTCACAAGAAACCCTTATAGTGTCACTTTGTTGTCCGTCTGCCTGTCAATGCCCTTTCTTCACAAGGGAATCAAAACCAATAGGGTACTTGCAGTTGACCTAGAATCATGTAATTTGGCAAAAAGCAATGTCTTACATAATGTAAACTTAAAAAAATCTGGGACCGTAAATATGTAGTTTAATAACAAAAAAAAGCAAGTTTGTTTGGAACCCTCTGAATCCAACTAGCACTTGCTCGGTTTTTTTTTAATGACATTTCTTCTGATAGTCTCTACAGAATCTTATTGGATACAGCTTAATGATCTTTAATTCTCGATCTCTTTAATTAATTGTTCAGAAAAACATTACATAACTACTTAGTTTATATGTCAAAGTTATTGTAATACTATGTTTAAGTTCCAATATGCTCTCAAGTAAGTGAAATACCTACTGTAATTGCTTATTGAGAAAAAAATTCTTTAACCATAATAATAAGCTAAGCCAACAACAAAATATTGTAACTGTAGGTACGCGTATATTTAGTACTTAAATATAACTAGTTTGTAGACGTCTTGGGTTTACCTGTTAAGTTTACAAATGTTTAATATTAAATAAATAAATAAATCTCCCTGATCAATTGCATTGCCTTGACCTTGTGTCCACGTGCCACCACTTTCGTTGGCATCCAGCCACATTGCCACGCTCGATGGCACTTGCATGGCACTTGTTTCTGAGATAGTAGTATGACACACTTAACCACTCACATTGTTGTCTGAGTTGCAGTTGGTTACTGTGTGTTAAGTAAATAGTTTTATGGTTATTATAATTCGTAATAGTAGGGCGTGACGCGAAGTCGCGTGTTGGTGCATTACAATTTCAATTCGATGGAATTTTTTGTTTTGGCCGTTTAGGTAAGTTTAGCATTTTGGCTTGGCAATGAACGTATTAAGATTATTAAACAGAAACTGTATTAAACAGAAATTTTATTCAAGTTTCGGTCCAGATTTCTAAAGATTACGTTTAATCATCTAAGAATTCATATTATTTCATAGATATTTTTGCAGACCTACAATGACCTACAACACTGTATGTACCTTGACTACGAAGAACAAAAGTTGATGTAAATTGTCAATTCCATCGTAATGTTTTATTCTTACTTATTCTTTTAAACAATATATAATATCACGCCTGTATTTCCCTGAAAGGTTAGGCAGAGGGGTATCATTATTTTCTTTTTCTCTAATATGTTATAGCCATCTTTCGGGATTGTGCCCACTAACCGCTTACTTTAAAGCCTGCCAATATTAGATTGAAGTAGCATCAATACTCGTAATTATCATCTTAATGTCATTAGTCCTCGAAACTCGATGTCTTTGTTAGTGAATTCTTCTTTTCAAAAGCTATCTTTTAGCCAGCTCTCTAAACTACCACAAAATCTGCATAATAGACAATATTATCTCCATAGTGAATGGTCTGACCATTTGATTCACATCGCCAGTGGCGTGCAGTGCTCCCGAAGGCGGGCAGGCCAAGCAAAAAAAAAAAAACTCGCAACATCACAGCGTCGCTCTACTTAGGATGACCCTCAAATGAGAGACAACGCCATCTAGCTTAAATATAAGGAATTTCAATGGTATTCTGTCAATACAAGAACGAAGGATGTCGCTTCGTTACAAAAAAACCTAAAAAGTAAAACAGAGGGCGCTGTAAACAAAAAAAAATAGTTTAGTTTTCGTTCCGTACCCAATTTTGAGCGTCTGACCGGAATATTTGAAAAAAAAACATTGAAAATAAGCCTGTAAAAACCAAAGTTATAAATACAAGAACTCACCACATTAATCAAGGTTCAAATCACGATTTTCTGACAATGCAAACAGAAGAAAGATTCATTTGAAATACCGAGTACGAGATGAATTTTGGGTTAATTCTCGTAATTCGGGTATCTACACATTTTCCTTTAGACACAACTTGAATCTTAACATCAAACAATTGTGAATACTTATTGTTTTTAACTTCTGACAAACACATTATCAGCGCAAACTTCACAACAGAACACCATTTTTAAGTAAATAAACAAATACAACAAATAATATTTACACTACAGTACGTTTCAAAACGAATTACAACCGTCAGATATTATAATAATCAAAACATTCAAGATCACGAAATAAATTTTGCTTGTCACATGAAACAAATATGGCTTCTAAGAAAAATACAATTGTTATTTTGTCAATGAAAAAAACACTACCAAATATAATTGCATCACCGCATACCGTTTTAGCCGGATAATACTTTGTGGGGCAGCCAATCAGTGGCCAGCTAGCCAGCTACACTCGCAGGAGTTTACGCCCCTATTTACTATGTGTGCCGTTCGTATTTCCGTGTATATACACGAAAATACTTATCAGTGTGCTTAAATTTATCAATGGAAATTAGGCCGGCTGGGGCCTTGCCTAGACGGCCGGGAGCGAGCCAGTTACGTCATACGGCCGCGACAAGTTGCTTTAAGTATTATAACAGGCGTTTTATTTTTTTATTTTTGATTAATATAGTTATAATAAATGCATTTGTTGCGTTGTTGGTAGGAATGGTAGGGTAGGCTAGGCCTAATTGCCTCTATGGACGGCACGCCCCTGCACATCGCCGTCGTCAAGATCAAGGCTTTATGCAACCATGTCAATGACACCGCTCGCGATGTTTGAAACGGAAACAGAAAGTTCACGTTTTCACCAACTTAGGTGATTGAACGTTTTATTTAGATTAATAATCAGATTCTAGAGTTGTTTTTAGAGTCCAAAGATTAAATCAATTAAATCAATAGTAGTCATCATTTGCGAAGCCTTTTCCCAACTATGTTAGGGTCGGCTTCCAGTCTAACTGGATGCAGCTGAATACCAGTATTTTACATGGAGCAACTGCCTATCTGTCCCCCACAACCCAGTTAGTACTGAATAATACGATACCCCTTGGTAAGACTCCTTGTCAGACTTTTTGAGTCACTATCTGTAACGACTGTCAAAGATCTGCAATTGACAGCAACTGGCCGGGATCAACGGCTTAACGTGCTTTCCGAGGCACGGAGGAAACTCGGTATGTAATGGGCGGTCACCCATCCACAGACCAACCTAGGCAAGCGCGGCGTAACCTAAAGATCGACCCGAGCAGCTGTTGTTATTTTGCCACGGCCTAAATCAATATTAGTATTTTGATGAAACACTGAAAGTTAGGTCGGTGACAGTATAGTTTTGTGGTTATCGGTTGTCATGGTATGGCATGTGACACAGAGGAATGAGGTAAAGACTATAGAAGAGAAGGGGTAGACCAAAGAAATGATGAATGAAGTGAATAGATAATTAATCTAGAAAAGAGACCAATAAAGAGGTATGGAAGAAAAATACATGCAAATTGATTGGCGTAGGGGCAGGAGGTTTAGGATATCAATCAGCATTTGAGCCAGTTTTGAATTGTTGTAAGTGGCGTTTGTGTTTCTGTTTCTGTAACATATGGCATTACATGAGTAATGGAACGCACTAAGTATAGGCTTAAGATGTTATGAGGGGAACGCGGGAACGCGCCCCACGGGAAGTGACAGACGCACACGCCGGTCACACTAGCTTAATACCATCCACAAGATTGTACGCAACTAGAAATAAATGTGTGTACTGTATAAGCGTGGTTTAATTAATACTAAACATTACAGTTTCTGTGCTATGTATAACCTCATTTTTTACTGTTTTTTGCTGCGATCATAAGGCTTTCTATGCTATTATTGCTCCAACTACATAGAGTTACATAACAAAAAGGTAGCTTTTCGCTAGAAATTTCTCCAGTCTCGTGACGTGAGTCGCATGACTCTACTCAGACATGTAAATATCTGTGGTGCATATAAATACTTTGTTCTGAACGGGAATCAAACTCACAACACGTAGCACATAACATGCCACCGTTATTTATAGTACGTGAAAGTTTATGTTAGGTAGGTACCTTCGTTTCGTGAAAAATACTGAAGAAAAGACAGCAAAGAACTAATTATCAGCCTATAATATTCCCACTGCTTGGACACACGGCCTCCTCACTATGAGAGGGAATGGGCTATAATCCACTACGCTGGTCTAATGCGGGTTGGTAGATGTCACGTGTCTTTAAATTTTAGGTTCTAGGACATGCCGGTTTCCTCACGATGTTTTCCTTCACCGTTTTTGAGAGCAGTGGTGATGAAATAAATTACACAAAGTAATGCTCATGTCTGGGTTCAACCCACGACTTACTATTCGTAAGTCGGGGCCGCCACCACTGGGCCACCGCTGCTCTCGGCCACCGCTGCTCCCTCGGCCACCGCTGCTCCCTCGGCCACCGCTGCTCTCGGCCACCGCTGCTCCCTCGGCCACCGCTGCTCTCGGCCACCGCTGCTCCCTCGGCCACCGCTGCTCCCTCGGTCACCGCTGCTCCCTCGGCCACCGCTGCTCAGAACTCAATACTCCGAAATTGTAACAGTAACATCAGAAGCACTATGTAACCATTACGTCATTATACTTAAGGGGACCAGACTGCTTCTCCACAACACAGGTTTTCATAAACTAGCTAGGAGAGCAACGCTCACCCACACGTTTGTAGATCCTCATCATCTATTTATTTATTTATTTATTTATCTATAGATCTATTTATCTATAGATATACATATAATTTCACTATCACTACATTGTATAAAACAAAGTCACTTCCCTCTGTCTGTCTCTATGTATGCTTAGATCTTTAAAACTACGCAACGGATTTTAATGTGTTTTTTTTTTAAATAGATAGAGTGATTCAATGGGAAGGTTTCTAAGTATAACATTACACTCGTGCGAAGCCGGGGCGGGTCGCTAGTATTTTATAAAACTGTATTTTTAACTTGTATTACAATGCTTTGTTTTGACTAAATAAATAAGTTTATTAAATAAAGTGGAATAGAAATTTAAACTTAGTATAATTACACAGTGAATACCGCTACATCTGTAACTGTGAGGTAAGACTCAGTCTAGGTGCAACGACGATCTTCGCAGGGTGGCTGGTAGCAGCTGTATCAGAATTAACGATAACCGAGTAGAATGATGTGCGATTGGAGAAGCCTATATGTCCAGCAATTTACTGCTGCAGCCTGATAATGGTGACTTGAAAGTGGTAAGCCTTCAAATAAATTACTCAACATTTAGCAGGATAGCCGAGCAGCGGTGGCCCAGTGGTGGCGGCCCCGACTTACGAACAATAAGTCGTGGGTTCGAACCCAGGCAGGCGCATTACTTTGTGTAATTTATTTCATAACCACTGCTCTCAAAATAGTGAAGGAAAACATCGTGAGGAAACCGGCATGTCCTAGAACCAAAAATTCAAAGCTATGTGACTGCTACCAACGCGCATTGGGCCCGCGTGGTGGATTATAGCCCATTCCCTCTCATAGAGAGGAGGCCGAGTATCCCAGCAGTGGGAACATTAAAGGCTGATTAAGCTTGTGCTATCAGGATAGATAGCTGTATTGGAAATCTATGTTCTTGACCCACTTCGAAGTAGTTACACGGTTTTTTCAAATCACAACACACGTCAAGGCCAACAAAGTACACTAAAATACACAAACTAAGTAACTATTAACCAATCAAAATAAATAAAATGTTAGCAAAAAACCAGTTTACACTCCAGAACATTATTTTCGTTACCAGAGTTCAACATAGACTGGACATCATGAAACCGACTAGTAGCTATGTGACATGAATTGCTCATTGTTCGGATAAACAAATGCGTTTTCTCCAAGAATGTGGATTTCCTCAAGTCTCAATGATGTTTGAAATGTCTGTAGGTTATGTAGAGAAATCTTTACTTATATTGTGTGTTCATTTGCACGTAGCTTATTGTGTTTTAAAACTAAGTTGTAAAGCACCAGAAAGTTTATTGATCTGGGGGCTTAGAATGACCGCTTTATCAGAATCTTAATAGGATAATAATATGAATTACTAATTATTAAGTTTTAATTATTTTATTTTTAATAGTATTTATTATGAATTATTAATTATTTTATTGTTATTAGTCTGTAAGCTTTCTTTAAGATTAAATAAATAAATAATAAATAAATTAGTTTACAATTCAATTCTAAGTCATATAATCTACATTACTACTCACGATGTCGTATGTGATAAAAATGCTGTAATGAGAGCATTTTGTCATTCAAAATGACTCACATTATAAACGATGGAACTTGCGATTAAATAAATAATCTTAAGTTCATAAAATGTCAACCATTCATGAAGAGTAAATGTCTAATTTGTCTAAACGATATTTACTGTAACGGATATATAATTATGAAAATGAACATAAATTATTGTGACGTTGGTCCAGTGGTCGCAAGCGCGACTGCTGAGCAAGAGGTCCTGGGTTCGATTCCCGGGTGGGACAAAGTGTTATTGGGTTTTTACATCAGGAATTTCTCTGTAGCAGCCACGGAGGCTGGAACTGTGACCGTTTGATGGCAATAGGCTCGCCCCCTATTCAATAGGACTTTAACATAACTGGTGAAATATGAGTGTACTATAGGTACACCTTTTTGTTTGTTGAGATTAGATTATTTCTGATGACCTTGATTTAATTGGTAGAATATTGAGTTAATTATCATTGTGTAATGTCCAAGAATATACAGGGAATATACTTTTGTAAGGTCCAAGAATATACAGTGAATATACTTTTGTAAGGTCCAAGAATATACAGTGAATATACTTTTGTAAAGGCCACGGATATACAGTGAATATACTTTTGTAATGTCCAAGAATATACAGTGAATATACTTTCTCAGTTATTAAATTCGTAATAATGTATGTAACAACATTCAATGTTTTACCTTATTATTTTTTTATGTTAAATTAAATCTATTGACTTAACGGTTGTAAGGGATTTTAACTATGAAAATGTATCAGATTCAACTTCTCTATTTCTACTGATATAGATATGGATATCAATACGTAACAATAGTCATATTAAACAGTATTATGACCATTAAAACGTATGCTACTAGCCTTAATATGGAGGTCGAGGTCATCCGAGAGACACTCAAATTACTTATTGAGTAATTAACTAAACATGAAGTAACATCGCAATAACACTTCCCAAATTCATGCTATCAAATAAAAATATACAAAAAAAAAACAATGAGCAATGACACTTACCCGGTTCACTGTCTTCAATTTCATTTTCTTCATTCAAGTACCTCTCCTTATCTTCTTCATTGTCACTTCCAGTGAGGTAGATTGTATTAGCTTCCTTAGTATACTTGTTGATATCCACACTATTCTTCTTGAAACACACACCACTAGACACTTCCACATCACCGCTCATCCCCAACCTATCATCTAGGTAAGTATAAACATTCTTCTGTAAACAACTCATAGACGGACTCACCGTACACTTATTCAAAATATTGTCCCACAACACGTTACCAGTCCTAAATGTACCATTTTGATAAACGTCACTAAAATATCTACCGGACACACTCTCGATGATTTTCATTCGTTTCGCCATATCGTCATTGTCACTGCACTGAATTTGTTTGGCACTAACTAATAATATAACTAAAAACTTGGCTATAATATCGATTCCCATTTTGTTTTTGTTTCTCTCTTCGTAGCGTTCAGCCATTATCAGATCATTACTAGTTTCTATCTATTTGTCACAGATAGTTTTATTTTGCACACACGTTTGGTCTCGTGGTATATTCGCGTGCATCTACGATGAATGATTCCATTCTCTCGAAGTTTTGTGAATTGTAATTTTGGAAAGTGAGCTCATCTGTCTCTTGTGGACAGTTAAGTATATTATCTGCTGTGTTGATCCAGATATATTTTGATGTATCATCTGTAACAAGAAAATTATATGAGTTGACAGTATGTGACTGACATGTTAACTTGATCAAAATAAAGAAAACAGAAAAAGTGAATGTTTATATTTATGTTTCACAACTTGATATTTACAACCTGATATCTCATCAATCATCGCAATCATGACAATAATTAACAATTTGAAACCATTTTAGTAATTAAAATGTACTTCAAAAGCGTCTGAGTGCTTTAAACTATCTTTCAAAGGTACTAAAAGTACATAGCTTAAAATTTTATCGACGTAGTAACCTAATTTTTTTATGCCTTCGTTTTCAATAATGGCAGCCATGTAGCCACCTAGCAAAAAGTTAATAGATAAATAAAAGTCCAAATTGATTGATTCGACTTTGTTTATAATTCTTCTAGTGTTAATCAAGATTTGTATTTCGGGTAGTCAAAAGTTAATAATACTTTAAATTCGCGCCACATTTTCGAAAGCAGACTGTCTGTAGAAGTACTAAAGTGAAAGTAAGAAGATGTCATCATCCGATTTTTTTTTTCTTTCCCGTAAATTGACCATGTCTTGTTAACCAAGAGATGTATTGTTTATGACACTAACGATGTTCTGATAGATTTGTGGTTTCTATAAAATTATAGTTATCGATTCATTGGAGCAGCAAGTTTTACCAACGGGGTGTGAATGGTGAAGAACGCAAAGGTGAAACAAGCTAACGCGAGGTATTACAAGAACAAAATAATGTTTAGTAAAGTTAGTAAATTCTGAGATGACAGCTAGAAAAGAATGAATGAAAGAAAGAAGAACTACGGTGACACAACGAATAAAGATAAGGGCAAAATGATTAATGATGATGATAAGTGGGCAAGTAATAGTGAAGATCATTCTGTTTTTAAGAACCCTTAACTTTCGACAAGCATAAAACAGGTATTTAAATGCATGAGTCAAACATGACGTAAAGCATGAAAGTGTTCCAAAAGGTCACTGGTACATTTATAAAACGATGTCCGGGACATAATTTTATAACCCTTTTGCTTTAAACGAGAAATACTAGTTCTTACAAGGAGTTGAAACAAGTCAGTATGAATGAGACTTCTGCCCATAAACGTAATGGACGGGAGCTGTGATCTTTGGATGTGGCTTGATAATTATATGAATCAATTAATTGGTAGCAGTACCAGGATGGCTGGTAGAAGGTGAATGAGAGTGGTCGAGAATCCAAGTAAGTGGCATGCAATTGAAGAGGCCTTTGTGAGCTCAACAGTGGAGTGCTGTCGGCTGATAATAATGGAATAACTAGAGAATCTAACTATTGACGATCACTTGAAGAATAATTAGATTCCACGTCAAAAATATAATAGTTACATTATATTGTTCTTTAGCAATAGAAGACGCAAAAAACAGTGAATTTAAGTCAAAGATCGTTATGACTACTAGTCTACTATTAAAGACAGAGACAAAGGCACATTATGGTCGCATTATGGTGGTGGTGGTGGTTTGTGGTTTGCCTTTTCTAAATGCTGTATTTGAATTCAAAACATGCAAACGGCTATAAATAAATCTTCTCAAATAGTTCTACTGGACGAAAAGTAACTCAACAAGCTTATCAAGTAATTTACACGCATACCATTATAACAAATTGCATAGCATTATCGTAATGATTTTATTAGTTTCTTGGAACTAAGTAAAAATGTATTTCAAATTCAGATTTTTGTCTCACGCAATCTTTTAAATTAGACGGACATGAAGCTACATTTTGCAGAAATTCAATCTCACTAAATTACTCTAAATAGACTTAATCTTACAGTTTTAATTATTGGTACTACTATTCAGCAACATAAATTAATAGATCAGAACCAATCAATCAAAATGCTATCAATATTACCGTAAATTCTACTTCAATTTGTAAAAAAACACGCAACGGAAAAACGTATTGAATTTTCTTTCATTGTTCCTTAACTGTTGATAAATACTACCATGTTTATTTATGAGATAAAGTGGGCCAGATTGCTTGTTACGTGTTAGTTGGTAAGTTACTTGAGGCGTAAAGAGGTTAATAAGTATCAGATTGATTAAATCTTTCATAGTTGTCTATGGGTAATAATAAAACAAGCAAAAAGAAAAATGAGTATACTCAGAATACACAAAATATAAGGCGTAGTCGACGTAGCCCTATTATTATATTTCTGTCTAACCGGAGTCGCGGTGCCCCAAAACCCCGAGCTTGTTTTGGTCGCTCTTGCATGAGTTGTCATGAGTTATAAAGCTTAAGAAATCGATTATTTACGCAGAACATGTTATCGGAAATTTTGTATTTTTTTCGGAAACAGTATTTTTTTCGCAAACTTAGTATTTTTATTTTATTTTTTTATTTTTAAGTCTGGACGAATGGACGTGGCTGAAGCAAAAAGTGTTCTGTAGTTTCAGCTTGAACCCATAGGAGAGGGGTGAGTTCATATATACATGTACCTGACCATGATTTCCTATTATTATTTTTTGTATTATGTGTATGTTGCTGTAACTACTGTTACAAGGTCCGCCTAAAAGCTTTTCGTAGGTTACCTACTGCATTTACATTGAATAGCTTTCGATTTCCTTCTATCCTATGATCGAAAAGTATGCAAATTACTAAGAAAGGTGTAATTAATACTCGGAAAACCAGATACCGATACCTCGTTAACTTTCTCAAATTAAATAAATCGATCTACTTTTTAAATATTCTTTATGTACACCGTAATTATTCTTAGTTGCCAACTTCAAGCCCTACTAGCTACTTAGTCAGTCCAACGCCACTCCTTAAGTCTTCGCACGTGTGACCTCTTTTGACTACGCTACGGCCGTCTTGAATTCTAATATATAAAAACAAATGATGTCAAACCAATGGGGGATTCCAACTGTTTATGGTTTTCTGTAGGTGGAGAAAGTAAAATCTTGTTTATGGATATATTTTGGTGTGTAGGTAGAGGTAGAATATTGTCATTTTCGTTGTTGATACGCTTAATTGCCATAGTTGGTAAGGCACGAAGGGTTATGTTTAAAGAAATCTAAAGAACGTGGGAACTGGGAACCGATTGTATTATATTTGGCAGAAAAATCCACTGTGAAGTATTATTAAAATATATTTTTTACCCTCTTATCTAAAGCAGTGATAGCCTAGTGGCGTGACCGTCGGACTGCCAAGTCATAAGTTTCGAGTTCGAATCCAAGACCTCTAATTTTTGGAACTCATGTGCGTATTGTATAATTATCACTTGCTTCGGTGAAGGAAAATATCGTGAGGAAACCAGCATGCCTGAGAGATATTTCTTGACGGCAATTAAAGCCAAGTCAGAGGCCAATGGGCGGCATAAAAACTCTCGATACCAGGTTAGGCATTAACCACACGACAAAGAAGAAAGAAGACCATGTTATCCAAGTAAGTAATAAGACAATGATTCTACTTTATATACAAAGAATTCCAAGTTCGAATTCCAGGAATCATTCATGAAATAATATGATTATATTCAGTTTAGTTTTCTAGGTAAAGAAGTACGTGCTTATAATGAAGTGTTTAAAAATATTCCAGTAATAATTCTCACAATGTTACTTTTTAAAATAAGTAATGAGAATTTTTTCGTTGTATATTTCTTGATTAATATCTGATCATCAGACTATAAAATGAGGATTTAATTAGGTAATTGTGTTTAATCTTAAAAGTACATAATAATATAAGAAAAAAAAATAAAAAAATACCCACTTAGCATTTTTGGAAAACTTCTCAAAAAGTGAAACTTCATGAATATTGTACATTTTTCTTCTGAATTTAGGTCAAAATGTCAGAATTTTGAAATTTACATAAATTAATGTGGAAGTAAAGAATAAAGTGCGAATGCCTTGATATATTTTCATAGTCTAGTGAGTAAGCAAAGACGTCATCGCGTTGTTAATAATTTTTTATTTAATTTTTAACAAAAAATATATTACGGAGTTGGTTCTTGTTCTGTGTTTGTGTTATAGGGGTATATAATATAAGAAACATGGTGAAAAGTTCTTAATTTCCGTTGAAAAGGGAGGGAAAGAGAAAAATCCAAACTTCAAAAATCTATTGAACATCAGCATCATTCGAATAGCGTCAATACGAGTATAGTACCTCGACAATTCCGAGAGTGAAAATAATTTAGAATTCCTACAGGATCTACAATTTCATTTGGAATATTAAAAATATTTATTGTCATTTAGGATTTTTACTACCAAAAGAATTATCCGGTGTGTGGGTGTCTATTCAATAATTTCAATGAGAAAACTACACAAGATTCATTAGAGGGCCTAGACAGTAGACTGTGGAAAACATTCTATAATCCTATCGAAAGGCGTTGTAGAAATATGAGACGCTATTAAACAGTTGCCACTTGTCTTTATGCCATAATATTGTTTAAATGGCATGACGAGTTTGGCACTTTCAGTAGCGTCCAGTAATTCTACTGGACGCTACTGAAAGTGCCAAACTCGTCGTCAAATTTTGTGCTGACTCAATTTGAATTGTCATCGAAACGCTAAAAAGAAGAAGAATATCCTACTAACATCCACAATAAATTAAATCAAGCCATAATTCAGACGTAAATCTTCACTATCATTAATGTTAGCGTTACTGACCATGTCAGTTTTAAAACTTGTAAATCTTCACTGAATACAATGATTTACACGGGAAGATCCGAAGCCCCTTTCTTCATACATGCTTGTAAGAAAATTATCTATAAACTGGTTGCCCATATGGCCAACAGACACACTTTTTAAAAGAATTGCACCGGTTCCCTTGCCCAATGAATCGTCTTCCTCGGCCGTTGCTTAGACAAAAAATCTCTTAAGCTTTTTGTTCAACACGAGTAATTAGGTACTATGAGGCAATTATCATAGTCATTATGTCATTAAAATTGTGACTGACGATGTGCAAAAAAGCATAATTACTTTAAAGTTTTAACTAGAATATTTGAAATTGTTTTCCTGTTCGTTTAGATACCCATAGTTTTATTGCTTACTACAACTGCCTTAGGCAATCGTTTCTGGTTTGTGTTTTTTGATAATCACCGGATACAAATGAATTGTACCTTTCTTTCTCCATTTTTCATACGTCAACCTCGCTTTAGACTCTGTACGCAGGTACTGGGCCTGGTTTCTTTTCTTCTACATGTAGAAATTCTCAATGGACGTCCTTCACCCTGGGGAGAATAGAGAGGTCTGTCAGACTCGTAATGGCTAAAACTACACCTGCACCGGTGTTCCCTCGCACACTTGCGTCGGAGCGAAGCGGGATCTAATGCGATTCCGCTCTCCCGGACTAATGCGGTCCGGTTAACCTGCGGGCCTCGTCTCGGGGAGGGAGTGAGGGGCTGGTTCCTAAATTAAAAAGTATCCTATGTAGCTAAAGGATGCTTTTTGCCTTGGTAGTAAGTCCCCGTGCGACATTCAAGCGGACGGAGCCGCGGGCAGAGCTAGTTGCAAATATGCTACAATTCCTAAGTGATTGCAAACTTCAGATCAATTTATTCACAGACCAATAGAATGCTAGAACGGCCTCAGAATCCGGTGCGATTTGCGGCTGTCATCCGTTACGCTTTCAACGCGTGCGCAGTTGCCAAGATTTACTTGTTACTGGATGACGCATGAGCTATGTATTGATATTGTTCTGCTCTGATTGCTGTTTAATTGTTATTATGGATATAAGCGTGAGTTTGACGGTGTTTTATCGTTTGTAAGAGTGTTTTAGAAGACAATATTATAATTTCTATGATAAACGTTTTCTTTATTTTATGAAGACCCAAGACCGTTCTTTCATGCTTATAGTGTTAATGCAAAAGTACCTTTATGTATGTCTGTTGAGGTTACCTTTTCGCATCTTCAAGACTTAACGGATTTGGATGTAAGATTGGTTTAACGGAAATACTTGCCACGACCGACGTAAAATACTTTATTGTCCCAGTAATAAATGTTTCGACATGCGAATGTCAAAAATTTTTTGACATTCGCAAGCTAAGTCCTGAGCAAACGATGTGTCATAATAAATATCTAAGAATAAATTTTACAGAAATTAATACAACCAACATTTTTGTAACGCCTCTTCCTGCGAATCAAGTTCAGTGACATCGAATTCGCATTCAAGTTTGGGTGATCGAATTGGCCACCTACAATAAAATCGAAAGTGAAACTTTTAGGAATGAATAAATAAATTGGCTTCTTATGTAAGTTAGACGGTAGTGAAAAAATGTGAAGATTATGTTTAAGTATGATGCAGATTATAAATAATCGTAAGAAGGCTGTGCTTTCTCATGGCCTTGCATTGTCGTCTATGAAAAAAATGTCATAGTTATTCTATGTGAACGATACTATATACGACGATTCTATATTAACGGCTTTAGAAGAATATTGTACAGGTGATGATACTCTTTTTAGTGTCAATAGCACGCAGACAAATTTTTAATTAGCCTGTATTGTTCCATTCCTGAGCAAAGGCCTCCCCCACATTCCTTGCACTTCTCACGATGGTATGCTTCTTCTCGCCAATTTGCAATATACAAATATATTAAGTACTACCGGGAATTGACGAGGACTCAGGCAATAATTTAGGTAAAGCCTAAAATTATACTAAACACGGCCATTAATGTGTTTAAACCACTGCTCCGCAGTAAGAGATTTTCATTCAATATGAGGCTCACCCCTTCTCTCGCCATAAGTTCTCTTTGAAGCTAAGCAGAATCTAGCAGATCGAAAAAGTTTTCACGACTGCTGAGCACGAAGTCCTGGGTTCGATTCGCAGGTCGGGCAAAATGTTACTGCTTTTTTCCTTCAGGAATTTCTCTGTAGGAGCTAGAATCCGAAATCCAGAGTCCCTGCATCTGGATTTTGTTCTCAGTTAATGGTAATAGCCCACCATTTGGCGAAATGTGGGTGTACTATACTACTGTTTGTTTTATCTTATTTAATGTAATTCAATATTTATGCTGTCTTGGCTTCAGTACGTTTTTTCACGGGGGACCGCTGAAAACCAGCGCTGTGCTGTGGGCCCTCCTAAGCACAGCATCATGCTGAGTGGTAACCTGCTTGTCGCAGTCACGACGTGCAAGCTGTTAATTTTGTATTTATTTTTCTTTGTATCTATATGTCCTGTGTATTTATAATATTTGTTATGTGTTGAATGAATATTGTTAATTTATTTCTTGTACGCACGTCATGTACCTGCTACAAATAAACATTTTTTCTTTCTTTCTTTCTTTCACTATTAAGGTACTCTGCTTAATCGATCAGGGATTAAATGCGTGTTGTTAAGTAGACTGGAGAATTTTCACACATCGATGAAAGAAAAGGTAATGCCTATAACCTAAGCGTGGTACACTGGTACTGCAACTCACTTAGCTTAATATTTATAAAAGACAATATCGTAAAGAGAACCTGTTCACAAAAGCGTAAGGTCCAAGCTCGACATGTGCACTTTAACTTTCACTGCGAAAGTCAGTGGACAAATATACATTAGAACTGTGTGTCTTGTTATTATCACCTAACCTTGAAGTTTCTGCTGTTGGGGTTTTAGTGTGTCAGATCCTGGTTTTGAAGTGTCAGCCTTTCTTGGTGTCCTTATCTTAGTAAACTGTATATTTGGCTAGAGGTTGTTGCCATCTATTCTATCTTTATTATAGGTAAATATATCATAAATTGTTATCTATACCTAAATGAAATCGTATTTTGTTTTTAAATTGGTTATTTGTCGGTTTGTTTCATATTAAATTTCATATTAAACTTAGGAGTACACCGAGATGGCTATGGACAAGTATGGAGTAGTAAGTAGGTACAACGTTGAGGTTATGAGTATTAAAAAGCATTATTAGAAAGAATCCCCTACTTTTCTCCGAAATGAATTTCCTAGTGCCAAAAAAACAATCTAATTACGACAGAGGTCTCAGTAGTGGCTATATTATAGCCCGATGTTAACTTGGAGTTCATACTTTTAATAAAATGAACCACTAATTAAACTATCCATTAGTTACACAAACAGCCCCAACAAATTAATCATTAAATTGAACCCTCAATCGTTATAATGCGAATTGTGCGTAAAACAATTTCATGCATAGTTTAATGCTATTCGTTGCATACAATTGCAATAAGGCCAGATTGGCCATGACAATGAAAGTCAAATTAGTTATTAAGGAATAGTCAGTTTTATAAATGAATAAGCTTATTTTCTTAACTCAAAATACAGGGTGTAACAAGACCCTTCACGAAGCTGTTAACCAAGCATTAGGTACATCCAACTAAGTAACTTTTCGCAAAAAGTATTGCTGGGAAACGACATTAGTTTTGGGGTGAACAATCACGTTTTACGGTAGTACTTAATGTAACGCACTCAAAACATTGTGCTAATGTATGTATTGAATAATACGGGAATCATGGAGGAGGTATCTTCAAAAATCTTACATTAAATACATGTATTTAAAAAAAAAAACGTTTGAAAAAGTTGGATCTTTAACCCCCAATATCTCCATAACTAGAAGGTTCCCAGGTATGGTCTAGACGAAAAAATGATCGCAATAGTGGGGAGAATAAGTAGCTTTCGGCTTCGTTAAGGGTCTTGTTACACCCTTTATACGTACGCAATAGAATAGTAGATGACTGCAGAATAGTAAAATTGTTGCTCAATTTGACCCAGCGGTTAATGTTCTTGTGATTTATTTACATATTAACATGGTGGATTATTACTTTTTTGACATCTTTTTACAAACATTTCAAATTTTCAACGAATTAAACACCTCACAATTTTTTGGTGTCGGTTAAAAAGATGGTTAAGTTTGATGCTTGAGACCATAAAAGCATGATTAAAAATTTAAAGTAAGTCATGAAGTCAAAAGTAAAAGGCTTCAAAATTTAGGTTGTACAATACAAAAAAAGTAATCCGAAAAACCTTGGATTTGCTAATGAGCAAAAACTAACGGTAACAGTTTTTCAGAATACTGCCAATCAAATGCTTGAGACATCCTTTAAAACTGCAGGTCAAGATGCACCAAACTAATCATTAAGAGTTACTGTTATCAATGATCAAATGTAAGTTAAATATAAATACCTAAGCGTGTTAGTAAGACACTTTTTTGAAGGACATGAATTTTTTTGGGGTACACTTCTAGCACAGATTTAAATGAGACGACCTGTTCATTGCATAACTACAGTTTTTGTTTCACATTTATGGACTCGAACTATTATGATGAACCATTTATTGAGATTGACTGCCAAATTTAAAGTGAACTTTACAAGGCAAACCGATGACCCTAGTTCGGGTTGCGGAAATTTGATGAATGTGTCGCAGGATCAATTGCTGTACGATGGTTGGCGAAGAACTGTGATTGATTGTAAGTTGATTTCAAATAAAATAGTCTTTCAATAATTCCCTACGAGTTTGGCAGAGGTTTATCTATGGAACACTCACATAAGTATGTATTTACAAACAAAAAGTATCTATCTATCAACTATCTGGTGTCCACGACACAAGCCTCGTTGCTTAGTGTGGCACCTAGATGGCGCTGTGTGTAATGTCCAGCGATATTTATTTATTTCTAGTGGAGTGAGCCATTTGCTACCGAGGGGGCAACAATTTAGATTCCAGCTTGTTATGCTTAATGGTAAACCCCAATAACACTCTCCCCGTCAGTCGGAAACGATAACAACTACTACACCAACGATGCACGGGTCGGGGGGCTTTTGGGACCGGGACCGCGGTCCCGGATTCCACCTAAAAATACAATAATTATTTTTGAGTAGTATTGGTGCCAAATAAAACGGCACTTGTTATGTTTGGTATTAAAAAGCTGTCATTTCATCATCATTCTAAATTTATTTGGGGTCAGCGCAGCACGTCTTCTTCTTGCAAACTTCGCTATTATTCGTCATCTTATCAGGCACCTTTCGTCACATTCCATCCTTCACACAGTCCATCCATCTTATACCCATCCAAATTCGTACTCAAAACTTTCCTCACGACATTTTCCTGATTCCTCCGCATCACCGACTGTGAACATTATAAGACCTCTGACTGACTGACTGTACTGCGAAAACCAGTTTTCTCAGTACTGCCAAACGCAAACCTTATGATACCACTAAACTATTATTACTTAAGAAAATATGCAATTATGACTTGCCTTCACTTTTCTCCATTGATTTGATGTTGAAAGCAAAAGTAGGTGATTATTCAAAGCCTACATTTGTGCGTTTATAGACTGTAATGAAGTCTTATATGAGACTGATGAGATGTTGATGGCAAATGTCATCATTAGGTCATGACCGTGCATGTCATTTATCTTATAAAGTTCTAGGTAATCGGATACAGTAGTAGAAAGCAATCGTTACTTTTGCAATTGCATACGGAGTGATTTTTGTAAGTTGGGATATAAAGTTTCTCGGTATCACTTATGTATTGGGATTTCCCCTTGTTAACGGACTTAAAAGAATCACACTGTATTATCTAAAGAACCGTAAGGTGTAAAAAATTCTGTTATAACTTTACCTACCTTAAATACCTCCACGACCCTTGTACTACACTACACTCGTGCGTTACATTGAGGCCTAACACGTAAACGGCTTTTTTTTCGAGTACTCGAAAAAAAAGCCGTTTCCGAAAAAGTCGTACACGAAGCAAAAGGAATTTGAATAGTATGGGCCTGGCCTAAATCAATAGCTGGCATTGACACAAACAAGTGTTGCATGAGACAAAACCTTCGAAAGCGTCACGTTTCCGAAATATCAGCTATCCACCGAATAGATTTCTAATTTTGATACTCGTGTGACGATGATAATTGTATGTATTGAAAAAAAAAAGAAAATGCAAGTGCTTGTACATTTGCATTTTCATTTTTTTTTTTGCATTTTTAGAATTAATTGTCCGAGCAAGCGTGGCCGCAATTTCGATATTAAAATTAAAATACTGGACTGCAGTCCAAAATATTCAAACCCCACAAATGCATTCCAGAACGGAATTAAATTTAATTTCATCTAAACCTTTGTAACACTGTAAATTACCAGAAAATAGGTGCACGGTTTCGATAGAACGTTTCCTATGAAGAATAACCAGCAGAGAACCACCAAAGCTACTTTTTAATTTTTATGTTAATACTAAGGGCTGAGAGGACAGTGTAGGCTTAAATACAGTTGGTACCAGGATAATAAACGACAATAGTAAAAATGATGGACTAATGTTATTATACTTACTGAATATGAATAAACCGCATGAATTTAAACAACTAAGAGCTTTATTACTACCTTACTCGAGTCCGGTAATCCAAAAAAACAAGTGTAAAATTTATCATGTACTGACAATAAATATATTCAAAGGAATTCCTTTTGACTCTCACGCACACAACTTAAATGAAGAAAAAACAAAAACTCATGGTCCCTGTGAAAGCCAAAGAGCGTACAGCTTACACTCTGCCATAAAGTGGTTAAGAATGAAAATAGCGGTCAGACTGTTCCGACAAAGGTAATAAATTGACTGTCTGTCTCATCTTTAACGAACTTTACATTTTTGAGAAAAATTTCGAGAGAAAATGATACGCGAGAACAACTTTCGCTATGTCTTTAAATATTTTAAAACATGACATTCACGCTGGATGGTTAAAACCCCATCAAAATGGATGCTAGTGACATTTAAGAAGTAACGTGGAAGTAGCTGAGGATAGCAGCTTTGTAAAACAATATATCATAATAATTTAGGGGAATAATAAATACATGTGCGAAAATAGAATATTGGTAAACTTAATTTGCCTTAAAATGTACTGACACACGCCAATGAAGCCAATTGAAGATAAATAAAAATATCAACAATTAACAATATTAATTCTTGTGTAACCGGTCTCTATTTAACAACATAATAATTATGATACACTCGAGAAAGTGAGGAGAAATTCAGTCTAGATTTTTTAATGTAATAATATTTATACCTACGCATTTTTAAGCTGTAAAACTAAAAATATGGTTTGTGTTGAATATTAATAAAGATATTTATAAAACAATCAAAAAATGAATTATTAATTAGGAAATAAATCTTTGAAAAGAAAGCGCTCATCAGTGATAATACCTACGTATTTAAATACAATGTTTACATTTCATCAACAGACAATCAATTTCATAGATGTTAGTAACTAAACAAGACGAAAATTATGATTTGGGTAACTAATATTGTAAAACAAATCATGAAAAGCAGATAATGTATACCTTCGCCTTGACCCTTTTAAAGAACACAGACAATAATTATCTTGATTATATACACATAAAACAAAGCATATAAAGGGCAGAAAATACTTTAATAATAAATTATAACTACTCTTCAAACCATTTATTTTGCTATAACCACATGAGCGTAACCGTAGCGGTTACGACCAAACCAGTTAACAATAAACTAATATCAAATAACAGGTTACAGCATCAGTAAGTGAAAGTATCCAAATTGGTACTACGGAAGAAAATAAGAGTAATGTTTATAATACGAGCAGTTTCAATGACGAAAAGATACAAATTGTACGGAGTAGGGCCTATGAACCGTTGGATGGACTGTGTGAAGGATAATATGGCTAGAAAGGAGGTGACTGCTGAGATGACGAGTAGCATGGAAGAAGAAGACATGCTGCGCTTACTCCTAATCAGTTAGGATAAGAGCAGGAAAATGATAATGTAGATCCAGAAACAGTAACTGATGATAAATGATAAGTAAGTGAGCTAATAATACATATGAGATGATAAACTTTCAATGAGGGTCATAATGTGTGAAAAGGTTTAAAGGCTCTCTCTGTAAGTCAGGATAGTCCGAAAAAAATAACATAGATGGATTGTGTGAGAGATGATAAGACGAGATAAGAGGTGACTACTATTATGCTGCCGTCCTTACGAAAAGTGCAATAAGAGAGTTTTGCGCCGAATTGAGCTATGTACATATTCGTAATTTGCAGGACGAGATCTATAGATTCTTCTTAGACAGTTTTTATGTATCTATGACAAAGCCGGTTTTAATACTAAGACTAACTGCAATATCTAGGCCGGTGCTTTAAGATATACTTATCAAGACCGATATAACTATAGATAGTTTTAACCTAGTTATTGCACTTTTCGTAAAGACGGCAGAATGACTACTAAAAGAATTTATGGTAGACGAAAATGTACCAAACTAGCTTAGGAGAGGAGGCCTTTATCTAGGCAGTAGACGGCATTAGGCTGACTGACTTGATTGAACTGACGATACTGACACTTTCATGGAATTTGATATGAATGAAAGGGTTATTACGAGAAAATGGACGCCCGTAAAATGATTAGATACTGACCGATTGTGATTAGATTTTGCTATATTATTGAAGTGAAAGTGCATTGATCCAGAACAGATACAATAATCTAGAAACAATGTTGATAAAAGGTTTTATTTTGTCTAGGCGTTGTAAAAGGAAATTAGTTTGGTGACTTGTATTTTAGATTGGCCGTTTAATCAATCATCTTCATTCTTCTCACCTGGTATTTCCATACTTCTTTATTAATTGGTCGTCATTTAAGGAATCCATCCAGGCATATCACACAGTCCACCCGTCACTTCTCTGATCTTCCTCTACTCTTACTGTTGTCCAAATGGCTGTTTAATTTATATTACCTACGCGAAAAATCAATCTAGCTAGGTCTCAAAAAATTCAAAATTCGGAAAATTCATTATCTTTATATTCACCCCAGCAGAGCTCAGTGCACCGCCCCCGTAGAACGCCTTTTTTGAAAACGTGATTACAAATATTATTTACAAATATTGCTCATTGAATAGTATAGGATTTGTAGTAATCAATTAGTTTAATTCAATTGGTTGTACGGCGGCAGGTCACGACTCCCGCATTCTTCTTTATAGTGATCGGAAGCGAGAATGAGGTCCTGGGTTAGATTTCCGTGTCGATGATTAGACCTCCTGTCTTATATGGATCAGAATATTGGGCCACAAAGGGGATGAATGAAAGGCATTTGCAAGAGGCTTAGATGAGAACGCTAAAGGGGATATGTTATGTTACGCGAATGGAAAAAATAAGAAATGAGTACATAAACTGGCGCCAGCGACTGAAAAGTTGTGTGGTAATCGGTTGGCTTGACTGGCATGTGATGCGGAGGAATGAGGAATATGTCGTGAATAAAGTATTGAGTTTGAAGGAAGGAAGACCAAAGAAACTATGGATGGACTGTGTGAAGGATGATATGGCAAGAAAGGAGGTGTCTGAGGAGATAACAAGTAATGTTAAGGACCACAGCAACCGGAATCAACAATGTAGATAGTTTACATGGTTCAGTCTTTTGAATGTATAACTATGTGAATAAATACCACGTGTGTAAAAGAGCTAGAAGGTGTATTAAATAAAAGCCGTGTGGCCGATTTTTATGTGTAACTGTAGTATAAACTGAAATTAATCGTGTATAGTTGTAAGATAGAAAAACAGCAAATGTAAATATAGATTTTATAGATAGCTTTGTTTGTCTATTTGTAAACGCCGGCCGTGATTGGAGAGCGAAATTGTACGAGCGCGCGGTCCGCCCGCTACCTGCCACCCACGACCAAGCGTATAAATACGGCGCCGCTGCTCGCACGATGACCCCATCACCCTCCTCCAGGAGAGCAGTAGGGAAACCAGTACATTACGTAAATACAAATACAGACCGCCATGTTTCCGTCCTCGCCGCCGAGGCCCGACGCGACGCCCCCGTACAACGAACCCCCCCCGACCCTTGCCAGAGCCAGCCCGCGATGCTGAGCCGGTAGTTTTAAACCAGCCCCTAAATAATATCACTCAGATCCAGCCTGTCCCTTTGCTGCCCCCCCCAGCGACGCCCTAAGCCGAGGCCCGTACCCCACAGGGGGTGCCCTTAGCGAGTGGTCGCTTAGTTTTTAAGTATAGTTTTAAGCCCCTGGCTGGAGGCCTCAGATTCATTTTTAAGGCATCCACAGGGAATTGCCCGGTTAAGCAGTAGCCAGCCTCAGAAGCTGAACTGCGAGATGCCATCACCAAAAAAAAAACGCTGCAAATCAGTCTTGAAGAGTCCGCCGTCTTGTAAACAACAACTTTGTGTGCGAATCGTGAATATATCGCTGTGACTTTGAAGCCTCTGCGTTTTACTTCTACTTCCTGCTACCGGAACCCCTGCGCCTGAATAGTCGCCAACAAGTAATAAAGAAGTATTGAAGAAGAAGACATGCTACCCCGATCCTAAATAAACTGGGATAAAAACCGGAGAATGATGATTGAAGCCTGCCTATAAAAAATGCGCTTAGTTTTGATGGCAAATACCAGAAACAACGTCGTAAATTATTCAATCATGTAACATTATAACGATCTTGTAACGATGGTTCTATTTATGTTTGTTTAAATGAGTATAAGTTTCACAGTTCATGGTTTTCTATGTCGAAGTATACTTTGCAAACGTAATTAAGAAAAAAACTGAAGTTAGTAGTTGGGCGCGATTTTTGTTACTTTTTTCGTTTTTGCTTGTTAAACATTTGGTACGCGTTTTCACTAGCCTGTTTTATTTTTTTTAAACTGCAGATGGTAACATGTTTTGTTAGGTGCTAACATTCTTGAAATTATAATTAACATACATAAACATTCGCCCATAAATATTTTGAATAATATGGTTCTAAAAATAAAAGATACTCGTAATCACTAACTTCTCTCATACCCGTATCCCGTATCGCATACCGGACACACGAGTGGCCCGTATATACACAACAAATATTTAGGTAGTATAATAATTAATTACTCAATCACAAGTAATTATTTTAATTGTGTGTAAACTAAGTAACTACTAAAACTTAAACATAAGTAAAATAATCACTTTTGTTTAAGTTATTACTTATGCAACCATTTTTATGCAATAAATGTCAACGAAGTAAGAACCGTCAAAAAAAGCAAAGTTTCTTAGCTTTGCTTTCTTTGACGATTCTAGCTCTTGACAGTTCTAACTTCAAGTAATTACTAAACTACAGTATAAAAATTGTATTGTATATAATTATTTTTACTCAAGTAATCACTTTGACTTATTTTATAGATACGGGTATTGGTAATCGTTATTGAAAGGAGGATCTTACAGGAGCTTTTTATGTTTTTTGTTACCCGACTACAGCGAAGCCAAAAGGAAGGGTTATAACTTTAGCAGTCTATGTATGTATGTTTGTATTTACGTATGTTCCTCCGTAGCGCCTAAGCTATTTATCTGATTAAGATGAATGAGGTGTCAATCGATTTGTTATTATCACCCGGGTAACATATGCTACATTTTAACCGACTTCAACAACAGGAGGACTCCGAATTTAATAAGAGCGTGATTTTTCTTCTGTGTTCGGGTTTTTTAGTTGTATTTAGTAAACCACACAAGTTCTTGTTACCTTGACGTTTTATAGTTATAAAACGATAGGCAATGTCAAGTTCTTTTTTGCGGCAAAAATATTCAAGAGACTTTTGACATTTGTCATCTTCTAAAAAGCTTTAGTTGGCATGTTTGTATGCCAGTTAAAGCTTTTAACCAAAATTTTACCATTTAAACACAAATTGTTTGGTGACTTTAAATCGATAAGTCGTCAGCTTGTTGATGACCTACCTATCTTATACTTGTTTTGGAAAACATTTTATTTAATGCGCTGTTAAATTTCTAACTGAATATTGATTAGTCGAAATGCATTTGACATGATTTAAAACGGGTACATATTTGAATTTCGAACATTAAAATACCTACGGGTAAAATGTTAACGTTCAAAACATCGAAAATTTAAATAACGTAAGTTTATACTGTCGAATGGTTAGATAACCTACGTCCAATATATCTAAAATCTAATTATCGACAAATTTGACATTGAAATGCTTAAATATCGAAGCACAGAGTATATAATGACCTAAATATCGAAGTACAGAGTACCGAATGTCCTACATATACATATTTATTAATGTTGTGCCACAAAAGTTAGTGACATATACAAATCGCTGCAAAAACGACTTCACGTGGTCTGGTCTGCCCTTCCCCTAGAGAGTAATTTAAACCTACGTAGGCGCGGAGGGACGAGGCGAAGCTGCGGTGACGAGTATAAAAACCATCGATTCGACCGACATTCGATCGACGATAAGCTCGCGTGGGTCGGCTCGCGAAACCATGCCTGCTGCATACCTACATTTTTCCTATTTCTAAATTTGTTAGGGCTTTGACAAGAAGAATGACAACCTAACAAAACAAAGTGGGTACTTGATAACAAATAAAATAACAAATGACGCTCATTTAGTACGTATGGTCAAATTTGACCCGAAGACCTTAAACGTCGAAAAAAATTGTAGGTCGAAAAATTAAAGATATTTTTATAAAATTATATATGTAATATACCAAACTCAAAACTGTGATAAAAATCATGAAACATCAAATCTCAAACGAAATTTGCCACAGAAAAACTTTGTTTCATTCCTTAAATGGGTCAAAATTGACCCGAAAACCGTACGAAGTTTAAGTGAAATCTACGGTTACGGTCACTTACGGAAGATCTTTCGTGGTTGTTCGTTATTTTGAGCTCCCGATGTTTCGACGCTGTTTGCAAGCGCCATGATCGCGGGTTGACTGGAGAATGCGGGTGAATGGAAAATAAATTGTTAAAAACAGACAAATCTGTCTATCCTCTTTCTTGGTCTTTTGCTACGCGCACTACTGGAACTTGACACTAAATCACGGCAAAACACACTCACAGTATCACCAGGTTTTTGTGGAGTCCTTATTACGATGTCGGCTGCTACTTTTGAGAATACTCAAAACTGGATTCCAAGTACTACAATCACGGAAAATATCCTGTAAGTGACAGTTTAAGTTTAGTTTTAAATCATGAAAGCTTAAAACAGTGTTTATATCAACGATATTGCACAGTGATACTTTTAAGAACATATAATGCAAATTATATGACATCACGTATCCGAAACCCGAAGGGTTAGGCGGAGGTGTACCTAATAGTACAACCACATTTCACCGCTTATGTTTAAGTCACATGTAATAGGGGGCGAGCATATTGACATCAACTGGGCACAAATCCAGACTCTGTGGCTGCTACTAAAAATATTACTGATAAAAGTAACAATAATATTATTTTAAAATATACAATAAATGTAATGCAACTTACTTTTGTTAATAAAGGTGTGGCTTGCAATATAATGGAAAACATGAAAAGTTCTGATCACTTCTAGTAAAAAACTTGGCGATAATAACCTTTCTTTTATAATAACTTCGCCGACAAAAAAAGAAAAACAATTAGTAGTTCTAAGCTTTCTCTTTCAAAATGCTCTAGAGCACAATAAGATTACTTCATCGTCCATTGGTGGATTAGGTACTATTACGGAGGTAAGTCGTAAAACGAATGGAGTGACGAAATGAAAGGAACCGCGGATTTTGACAAATTGTTACATGGTGTGACAATACTAAAGCGTTGTCCACTATACCGCAATAGAGGTAAAGAATTTAGTGAGGCATAAGCTAGTGATGCCATTGTGTACGTGAAAGAGTGATATAAGAAAGCAACTTTCGGTGTAACTAAAGGTCTTGTGGACAATGTAAGGAAAGGTGAAGTAGATAATGGTAACAATTCTGAAAAGAATCATAATCACACTGGATAAATTTGTAATCAAGCTTCTGTTAAAAAAGGAAGAGATAATATTTGACCTTCAGAAACAATAATGACTGATATCACTATGAAATACAGCGTCAATATTTTGAGAAGATACACCAAAGTTCCTTATGCAAAATACGCGCTTTGGACGCGGAGTTGCGGACACCATGCAGCCCGTTATACAATACAATACACCAAATTTAATGCTGCAAATATTCTGAATCACTGACTGACACATGACTCGGAGATATTCGGAAGAAGACGATCGTAAATGCAAATATTCTGGGCATGGCTCAGATTCTTCTCAAGGGCACGGTCAAAACCAGTTCTATTAAGATAACCATCGAAAACCCAACCTTCGACCACCAATTTTAGAAGAATTCTGTCATAAACTACAGTTTCACTCAATTTCCTGTACAAGGGTGCATTTTCGAAGCACTTTCTCCAGAACCGGTAAATTATGAAGCAAAACGTGTGCCGATGTCCAAATGTAACAAGGTTGAACTTTCGATTATATTTTATTAGTGATGGCAATGACCAACTGGTTATGTTTATGTTAACAATAACTACCTGACTGGAATTCGGTCATCAGATGGTGCATGTGATTCGAGATGTTTGTATGTATACACGCAGTGATGACGGATGAGTCATATTTTAAAAGTTCCTTTGCAGTTTGTGCTAGTGGATTCTGATTTCTCAATTTGATGAGGATATAAATATCACAGTTCCACAATTTGTTTTTTCTTTACGTTATACGTTGTTTCACTCATCACTCAATTATTTCACGATTTCAATGAAAACTAGCATATTCGCATAATTTTAACCCTGCATTGTAATCATTGTCAAGGAACATCTTGGTATCATAACAATATGAATAAATATTATCATAAATAAATAATTTCCTCACCAGCAAGAAGCACGATTTATTGTTACTTGAAACAGCTTCTGATACTTTTATTACTGTGTGTGATCTATCGAAAATATTCTATTTTAATAGCTTAAAGCACTTTCATTTTACCTATCGACCCAAAAATGTTCATGGGAACAGAATAAAATAAATATTGATAGGCTTCTAAAAAAACCAAGCAAGTAGGTTAATTATATACTACAACAAGTTGGCGTAGAGAGGGATAGAGTTAGGGCACGCACTTAATCTAAGTGCAAATATTAAAATTAAACCGTTCGTTACGTATCGTTCTTTCGTTTCCATAGTGATCTGGGTGCTAAAAGCTCATGTTTGAAAGGTGAAACTTTTGAGCTTGGGTCGAGTAAAGCAATAGATTTTTTTTGAGCTGAATCACAAAGTGATTCATTGGTTTCGGTCCAAAACGAAAGCTAGAATAACAAAAGTCAGGTAAGTTAATTATGTTACCTATAGAGGTAGAATAATAATGGTACTTAGTGAATCTGATGAAGGGTGTAAACTGAGAAAGAGTCACTAATTCTATCATTCTCAACACATAAGAACTTTAAGCACATCATCATTAAAAACCTAAAGTTTAACTAGACCTTACTGAAATGTTCTTCTTTCTACATAGTTCACCAATTAACATACACGAATACATAGAAGACGATTCAAGGATATTTTAAAACCTACATTTATTCAACTAACGATAAATGGTAAATACTATTCAAATACACACATCAAAAGTGTCTAGGGATCAAGCATTTTTATGTGGATTTCTTGAGATTGAGATGTGGCTTTGTAATAAATTTATGATTTTATAAATTTATATGGATCCTTTTTGGTGCATTTCATAATTTGAATCAGGAACTGTGAATCAAATTCGAGTAAAAGATGAAAATCAGCTGTCAATATTTTCCCTATAAAAACATACAACGCATTGAAGACATTATTAGTGCTACTGTTTCCCTACTACTGATTAAAACCAACGTTATTATGGAGCGGCGACGTCATTTAAGCAGGGAAGAAATGCTCAGAGCCGTGGGAATGATAGAAGCTGGTTCCCGGCAACGTACTGTGGCTTTAGCTCTGAATACAAGTCAGAGTGTTATCAGTTGACTTTGGACACGTTACCGAAGCACTGGTACCGTGGCTGAGCGCCATGGAGGACGGTATCGCTGCACCACACGGAGACAAGACCGATACATTCAAATCTTAACTCGAAGAGCTCCAACAATAACCGCCATGATGTTAGCCGTGAGGCTTCATCACTCTTCAGGGAACTTAATTAGCGACCAAACAGTCAGAAACCGCTTGCATGAAGTGAACCTTCATTCCCGAAGACCGCTACGGGTACCACCTATAGCAATGCACAATCGTAGGATACGATATCAATGGGCTCTTGAACACAGAAATTGGGCAGAAGAACAATGGCGTTTCGTGTGCTTTTCTGATGAGTCTCGTTTTGGTATGAGACCGGATACAAGACGTATACGACACTGGAGAACCCCTGGACGCCAACAGCGATTAAAATCCTGCCAGGAAGTCCATCCTTATAGTGGTGGAACCATCATGGTATGGGCGGGTATTTGGATCGGCGGAAGAACTGAGTTGATTTGGATCAGAGGCAACCTCAACGCTCAAATTTATGCTGAGACGATTGTATCAGACGTCATCGTTCCTCTACAAGTGCAAATCGGTCCCTTATTTCAGTTAATGCATGATAATGCACGACCGCACACCGCAAGAGTTGTAAGACAGACTCTCGCCGCAGCTAACATCAATGTCCTGCCCTGGCCTGCTCAGTCGCCAGACTTGAATCCGATTGAGCATGCATGGGATATGCTACAGAGAAGAGCTCTGCCGAATATGGAGGGTATCCAGTCGCAAAAAGACCTTTTTTGTTGTTGCAACGAACATGGGCGGCCATTCCACAGCGTGATTTGGATGAACTCATTTTGAGTATGCCAAACCGATGTTCTTGTGTTGTTAGTGTTCGCGGTAGAAACACGGATTATTAATTGTTTAAGTTACCCAATAAAATTTTAAAGAAAACTGTTATTTCAGTCTTTTTTTCGAACTTTTGTGTTAGTGGTTCAAATGTCAAAAATCCCTTTATTAGGAAAATGGCAAATTTCTTTATTAATGCAAAGGTGACTTGGTTTATCGTTACTGTGACAAACGAAAACACTTTATTTGATGAATCCTTAAAGAAAATTTTAATTAATATCAATCAGGAGAAAAGTTATTGCAAAAATATATGTTGATCCCTAGACACTTTTGATGTGTGTAGATCTAATCTGTGTCTGTAATGGTATGATTACAAGATAGAAAATTCCAGCTCAGATTTCGATCGTTTCTCTTCTATTAAAAAACCAGTCATCGACAAAAATATGCCTTTAAATTTCCAAAGTTAGACTGGTAACGTCCGGACGTTTGCTCAAACAATGTCACACGCATTAACACACTTTTACCAACTCAGACGCAATGACGTATGGTTCGACTAGTCAGGTGTGACAGAGTGACGAATGTGATGGTCTTTCTTTATTGTGTGGTTAGTGCCTAACCTGGTGTCAGAGTTTTTAGGCCGCCCATGGGCCTCTGACTTAGCTTTACATGCCGTCGAGAAATATCTCTCATGCATGCTGGTTTCCTCACGATGTTTTCCTTCACCGGGGCAAGTGATATTATACAATGAATCCGAAAAATCAGAGGTGCATGCCTTGGGCTCGAACTCGAGACCTATGACTTGGCAGTCCGACAGTCACACCATTAGGCTATCACTGCTATGAATGTGATGGTTAGCAGTCACGTCTTCATCTTGTAGTGGTTATTTATCAGCTATAATGTTGGGTTAGATCCGTAGTGAGATTATTTCAAAAAGAACCGGAGTCCGACGGAGAACCGACATACACGGGTCCCAGAAGTAACCATCCTGATGTAAAAATGGCCGTGATTGTTTAAAAATACAGAGTAACAACTTTATTAAACTAAAATCTAGAGTTTCAAACTGCTATATTATTTATCATGTTTTGTGCCGATTAAAATAGTGAACACTGTCATGGATTTTTTGGATTTTTGATGGAGAAAATTGGTCACCGTTATGTGATACAAAACTTTTATTTCAAAAACTTCAGCCGACTAATATCAAAGCCGAGTTAGATTCTACTCCGGAGGAGTTTGCTACTTTATTTAAAACAATAAAATATTGAGTGACTGATATGATCCATCACCAGAAATGGTGGAAAAGTCCAAAAAATGTTATAAGATTACCGTCGACATGAAGTGCGCGAACTAGCAGATAAGGTAGGCATTTCAGAAGGTGCATCGCATCTTGACTGAACATTTGGAAATGAAAAAGCTGAGCCCTAAATGGCAGCCGTAATTCCTAAAATAGAACAAAATGGAGTAGTGAAGATGTTTCAGCCGAGTGTTAGGCAAAAATTCAGAGCAATGAAGTCGAGTTTTTGGAAATGTACATCGTGTTATGAGGGAAGTAAGTAGAAGAATACCTAAAAAGAATGTTTGATTTTTTGTGTTTTCTTAGTTAGGCTGGATACTTCTGGGACTGCACTCGCAGCTTGCAGGGTTAACATGCTAAAGTGACAGTAAGCCAGTTGTGTTTGTCGAAGGACCCATAGCCGGTGCAGCAAGCGAGTTGATGCTCTCCAGATTGACGGACGCTCTCCAGATAAATGTACCGACGACCTTTAAAAGTTAACTGGGTCAGATAAGATACGGAACGTGCAGGGCAGGTTATTGTAGTACAGCTTGGGAAGGGTTTATGACCAGCAGTGGATTGCAATAGGCTGAGCTGACCGACTTATACGCAATGACGTATGGATCGACTAGCCAGAAGAAGAATGTTTTGCTTAGTTACGATAAAATAAAATAACATCAAGCCTCTTATCCCAGACGGGTTAGGCAGAGGCATACCTAATAGTACACCAACATTTCGCAAGTTATGTTTAAGTCCCATGTCATAGGAGGCGAGCCTATTGCCATCAACAAGGCACAAACCCAGACTCCGTGGCTGCCACTGAGAAGTTCCTGATGGAAAAACACAATAATACTTTGCCCGACCCGGGAATCGAACCCAAGACCTCAGCAGTCGCACTTGCGATCATTAGACCAACGAGGCATTCATGTGTATCATGGCTCAGCTATGATGTGTAGCTTTTAGTGGTTATTTACTTCAGGTTTATGGATTTTTAGTAATGCGAAGACGCCAGAAACCGCTATCGGTTTCTGGCATCCTATACTGATCTATATCAGTATAGGATGTAGAAGTTGAGAGTGGATGTAATGAGAGAGAGAGAGAGAGAGAGAGAGAGAGAGACTGATACATACCATATTCAGTCTACAATGCTTGCACTGCTTGAACACATATACTTCCTCTCTGTAAAAATAGTGGTCCATAATCCAGCACATGGGCTCAATACGGGTTGGTGGATGTCATTTCAACGAGGTTATGGTAGAAGACGGCTTTCTCACGATGTTTTCAATCACCGTTTTGAGACAGACAGAGGACAGACAGAGGGAAGAGACTTTATAGATGTCTATACTATGTAGCGATTCTATTGGTACAACGGCAATCTTATCTCTGATACCGATATCTTTCAAACAACGTTTGGAGGGACTCAAAGACCAATCACAATGTATAGGTACCTAAGTTGTAAACTGATAGAGAATTTACATGCTAAAACTGCATACGCTTAGCAACAGCGAACAGCCCCTTCGAAACGGAGTAGGTCACCCATGTCAATATGATACACTACACAGAAATGTGTTTGTACACTTTCCTCATTTTAACAATGGGTGAAAATTAACACAGTATTGAAATGGTTGGAAAATCAATAAATATTCATGTTCATATCCTTATCCTGTGATTGACCGACGCATTGTTTACTAATGTGATTGGAAAATGTATTTTAGCACTTTGTAACAAGGTGTAAATTACAATTAGAAGTTACTGAGACTACAAAATGCTTTGTTGAAGACTTTTCCTTGGGTAATTGGACTTTACGTCTGGATGGTAAGGTTTAAAATTGAAACGACGGATTCATAGAAGAAAATTGCACTTCGTAAGACAATATTAATATAGACAATGATTGTTGGTTTGTATGCCAATTGGATTATTGCAAAGTGTGATGTTATTAATAAAAAATGTTGATGATGAGCAAGATTACAATATTGTAAGAAGTATCTAGTTGATTAGGGTATTTTGAAGCACCATCACCTTTGACCATAACTTGTGGTGGTTATTGAAATACCTAATATTTAACATTAGAGAGGCGTAATAATTTTTATGACAGTGATGCAGATGATCTAATTGTACGGAACTTAATAGGGGCAGAGATTACAATGAAGGCTGAAGGAACATGAGTTCGTTTAGCATATCACATTGTTTCCAGTTTGCATTGGCATCTTACTTAGCTATTGACTATTTTTTTCGATCACTGACTTTGACAATGGTGTTGAGAACTCCACTAGATTATCGCCGTGTCTACAGCTATCAAAGCAACCATTGCACAACACCTGCACCTTGAAGGATAGGTCGGATGGTATTAACGCTTTATTCAGGGGGCAAAGTTCTGGTAGAAAAGCTTATAATCGTCGACACGACAAAAAAGCAGAAAGAAAGCACTCGCTCAGCGTGTGCAATGTGCAAAGCAAGCGACTGGACGCGAGTTATCGCCTGTCGCAATCGCGTACTTGCTCGTAGCCCTGTGATAAAATATCCAAACTCCACACTCGGTGCGTATAGCTCGACAACGCATTTGTAGTTGCTAACTCTAATTAGATTTTTTTTTTCTTTTTTGGTAACTTTTTTTTTACTCCATTGTCGCTAATCGTATACTCCAACCAACTTATCTGTGCAGGTGGGAAACCACGGAACTAAAATAAATGTACCGTGTTTGACAAATTGATGCAAATTTTCTTGACAAGCAGCGCCACCTTGAATTGCACACTTAAAGTGGTCAGAGGTCTTAAAGTGCTTTACACTTTATAGTGGTCAGCGGGGACAGGTGATAGGTGCCGAAACAGAACGTAAACAAATGACCTGAGACTTTCTATGACACAATGTTTGACTACTGAAGCTAAAGAAATTCGGTGAAAACTAATCTTATACAGCAGTTTCTAAATTGCTTATAATATTATATTAGCATAATGATTCATGGTGTAGACATGAGTTCGGCCAAGTTTTTTTTTTGTATGATTTACAATCTTTTGCGTGCGACTTCGCTCGCGTGGCGCTTGGGATGTTATCCTACGGGAATGTAGCACAGGAACAAAAAGTATATTATGTATATGATGTTCTAACCGAGCTCATAGTCTGTGTGCCAAACTTCAAAATCAGTTTGTTGCGTACACTGGACACGGACGTTAATTCAGTAAATATTAGTATGGAGGAAATTGATCGTGTTTGGAGCTTTAGTACGGAGTAGTCTACTATTATCATAAATTAACAGATGGTCTGTCCTTCCTTTCAACACCGACAGAAAGAGATAGATGTTAACACTTCAAATAAGCTAAATATCTCATCGTCTCCTTCACACCTGAATGACAAAACACAGAAAATTCAAACGTGAGATGACTAGGAATGCAAGTGGACATGCGAAAGAAAGTAGCGCCGACAGAGAAACTACCTATATCATAATTGGATGTACCCAATGAGGTATAGCGTGAGGGTATGCTGTATTTCCAGATGAACGAATCGTTGTTATTGTCTCCAGTTTTTGTTGTAACTGGAAGTGGCCGGCTTATTCATAGATTTGTAATTAGATCTGGATCAATGGCTTATCCATTGTTTCTGTGATCGTTGTTGAGTGACAGTGGTATACTGTCATCATCATCTACCTAGCCTTTTCCCAACCATGTTTGAGTCGGCTTCCAGTCTAACTGGATGCAGCTGAATAAAAGTAATTTACATGGAGCGGCTGCCTATTTGACTTCCATAATCCTGGTTGTCAGCCTTTCGGCTACTGGCTAACGACTGCCAAAAATCTACAATTGACATCCGGGACCAATGGCGTAATGTGCTTTCCGAGGCACGGAGGATACTCGGTATGTAATGGGTGGTCACCCATCCACGGACGAAACTAGGCAAGCGAGGCTTGACCTGAAGATCGACCTGAGCAGCTGTTATTATTTAGCTACGAGCTCCTCATGACAACAACACACAGTGACATACTACAATATGTCACTGTGTGTTGTTGTCATGAGGAGCTGAACTACAGTTCACAAAATTATCAATGGAAGTTCTAGGTCACACATGTATCGTATCTATTATTGAAGCTCTAGTAAATGGCCGGTTTTGGAACAATGGTTCCTGTTTACTTGAATGTAATCTATAGATCTCTGTTATTAGGACCTAGAAAAAGACTTAACTCAGGAAGAGATCAGAAAGAGTAATTAACCTTTCATATGCCGAGTATATAGACACAATTAAAAACCTATTGTGTCTCTCGTAGATCTACGTTGGGCACACGAAGGGTTAATGAACTAAAGAAGTCCTAGGTCCATATGACGGTGCGAGCCCTTGTCTGCTGCGCTGCTTCACGTGGGGTCAATCCCCGCACGGACCAAATATTTGTATGGCCAATAGGTAGTTGTTCCAGGTCTGTTTGTGTATACGAGTTTAAATGTTGGTAAACGCACCCATGATACAGGCAAAATTTCTAGCGTGGGGCAAAGTTTAACATAAAAATGCCTCTTTCAAATAGCCTTGCTTTACAATATGAACTGATGACCTTGTAAAGACGACAAAATTGCAAGAAGCTTAGATTTTGTCCGTGTTGATGCTTGAAAGAGGTCTCATCATCATCATCATTTCAGCCGAAAGACGTCCACTGCTGGACATAGGCCTCTCCCAAGTGTCGCCACACTGACCGGTCCCGTGCGACTCGCATCCAGCGGATCCCCGCAACCTTCACCAGGTCATCGGTCCACCTAGTGGGAGGCCTTCCAACGCAACGTCTTCCGGTTCGCGGTCGCCACTCCAAAAGAGAGGCCTATGTTCAACTATTTGTCTTTACGGCTTGACGTAGATAAGTTATCCTTGATCTTGACCATAATCAAGTTCACCAAGGTCCCTGTCTAACTTCCGGGTGTTAAACAAATAGAAAGTGAAGATGAGTCTGCATATCAATATGATAATCATAGCGTTTGCTAAACCAGTTGACACATGGTTGACGTCACGTAGACATGGATCTCCCACTAAGTAAATACACCAGGGTCTCCGAAAAAAAAAAAACCCGCTTCAACTATTGGGATTACTGAGGACACTGACGTTTAATTCAAGTTTTAGTTAAATACCATAAATAATACATTGACTGAGAATCTATATTATGGTTGTAGTTGTGTTAATATAATCAAAGAGACAGCTCAAAGCATATAGAGGCTGATTTAAAATGACCACATTTCACATATATGCTAAAAAATTCGGTCACAAAACGAAAAAAAACACCGTTTTGCAAGAGCAACGTTTTTGTGAAACTTTCGAATAAAGACAAGCCGGAAAAACCGGTACTTGTAGAAAAAACCAAAACGGAACATGTTCAAGAGAAAAATAAAGCTAAATTACCTGCGTCTCATAATTATAAATCCGTAACACAAAACAATCACGTTTACGTTAATGTTTACGATGGTAAACAGGTCATATGTACTAGAAAAGCGCGCGAACCGACGGCTATCGCTTGGCTTACTAAATTCATCTCGGCTGAACGGCGAGTGGGAGAAATTGGTGAGTCTCTTTCGCACTGTGAGATAGTGGTGGGCGATTGTCGATGTGCGAAAACTTTCGATAGCGTTTAAAACAAAAATGAAGCTGCAACTCCAACTCAAAACATCTATTTCAATGAATTCAGTTACAGGCACTTTTGAGTTCTCAAGGAGTAAGACTGTTAGTTGTTGAAACTAGTTGCCTACTACAAGGGGTGGATCTCAATAGAGAAGAACAGCTAAGAAACTTCATGGAACCTCTGCATTCTTCATCATCTTCCTATTCGATCCCTCAAGACTTACCTTAAAATTACGTGTGGCAACATAAAAGTAAGGACTTCAGCAATCAAAAAACCATTCTAAGTAATATTTCCAACATTGATTCATAGAATAATCTTAAAATCAGAGACATAAAAAACCTTCCAAACCGTTCCTAATTTAATATTTCTTGAATAATTACTGAGAGAAGATGATTTAAAGATACTTCTGTAGACACTGTATTGAATTTAATGTTTATTAAATTCACTCATAAGTTCATAACTCACTCTCGTTGGTAGAAAGTTATAAAGAAAAATCAAAGAAACCTATGGTAAAAATAATGCGGGCATCTATAGTTGTTACATCATCACTTGTGGCAGTATCAAAAACTGCAACGCGATTTTATCTTCTTTATCATCGATATCCACAGTAGCTACAACACTACAAACTTCAAACCAAGTCCCAAGAGCAAGGTGAAGATCTGGGTCTTTGACCGTATGCAGTGGCCGATTGCAAACGGCCGACTCTACCAGCCGTTAACCGACTGCTAGCTTTTAGTTACGATTATAACGTTAAGTTAACGGAACCTTTCCAACTTTGCAAGTTTCATTACATTGTTCAAGAATATGGTTCAACATAAAATCACGCCTGTAATCCTCGAAAGGTTAAGCAGAGATGTACCTTATAGTACACCCACATTTCTTCAGATAAGTTTAAGTCCTATGTAATAGGGGGCCAGCTTATTGCCATCTACCGGGCACAAATCCAGACTCCGTGGCTGCTATTGAAAAATTTGCCCGACCCTAGAATCGAACGCAGCACCTCATGCTCGGCAGTTGCGCTTGCGACCACTTGACCAATGAGACAGCCAGATAATAGTCAATAGTTTTGTTATTATAATGTTTTTAGTCTTTAAGCTTTCCTAAAATATAAAAAATAAATAAATAAAATAGTAATATACACACATCAAAAGTGTCTAGGGATCAAGCATTTTTATGTGGATTTCTTGAGATTGAGATGTGGCTTTGTAATAAATTTATGATTTTATAAATTTATATGGATCCTTTTTGGTGCATTTCATAATTTGAATCAGGAACTGTGAATCAAATTCGAGTAAAAGATGAAAATCAGCTGTCAATATTTTCCCTATAAAAACATACAACGCATTGAAGACATTATTAGTGCTACTGTTTCCCTACTACTGATTAAAACCAACGTTATTATGGAGCGGCGACGTCATTTAAGCAGGGAAGAAATGCTCAGAGCCGTGGGAATGATAGAAGCTGGTTCCCGGCAACGTACTGTGGCTTTAGCTCTGAATACAAGTCAGAGTGTTATCAGTCGACTTTGGACACGTTACCGAAGCACTGGTACCGTGGCTGAGCGCCATGGAGGACGGTATCGCTGCACCACACGGAGACAAGACCGATACATTCAAATCTTAACTCGAAGAGCTCCAACAATAACCGCCATGATGTTAGCCGTGAGGCTTCATCACTCTTCAGGGAACTTAATTAGCGACCAAACAGTCAGAAACCGCTTGCATGAAGTGAACCTTCATTCCCGAAGACCGCTACGGGTACCACCTATAGCAATGCACAATCGTAGGATACGATATCAATGGGCTCTTGAACACAGAAATTGGGCAGAAGAACAATGGCGTTTCGTGTGCTTTTCTGATGAGTCTCGTTTTGGTATGAGACCGAATACAAGACGTATACGACACTGGAGAACCCCTGGACGCCAACAGCGATTAAAATCCTGCCAGGAAGTCCATCCTTATAGTGGTGGAACCATCATGGTATGGGCGGGTATTTGGATCGGCGGAAGAACTGAGTTGATTTGGATCAGAGGCAACCTCAACGCTCAAATTTATGCTGAGACGATTGTATCAGACGTCATCGTTCCTCTACAAGTGCAAATCGGTCCCTTATTTCAGTTAATGCATGATAATGCACGACCGCACACCGCAAGAGTTGTAAGACAGACTCTCGCCGCAGCTAACATCAATGTCCTGCCCTGGCCTGCTCAGTCGCCAGACTTGAATCCGATTGAGCATGCATGGGATATGCTACAGAGAAGAGCTCTGCCGAATATGGAGGGTATCCAGTCGCAAGAAGACCTTTTTTTGTTGTTGCAACGAACATGGGCGGCCATTCCACAGCGTGATTTGGATGAACTCATTTTGAGTATGCCAAACCGATGTTCTTGTGTTGTTAGTGTTCGCGGTAGAAACACGGATTATTAATTGTTTAAGTTACCCAATAAAATTTTAAAGAAAACTGTTATTTCAGTCTTTTTTTCGAACTTTTGTGTTAGTGGTTCAAATGTCAAAAATCCCTTTATTAGGAAAATGGCAAATTTCTTTATTAATGCAAAGGTGACTTGGTTTATCGTTACTGTGACAAACGAAAACACTTTATTTGATGAATCCTTAAAGAAAATTTTAATTAATATCAATCAGGAGAAAAGTTATTGCAAAAATATATGTTGATCCCTAGACACTTTTGATGTGTGTAGTTCAAATGAAGGCGAAAAGAAAAAGCGTTTATTTTTGTTTAAATTCTTAAGAACTGTTATGTTGGATGTTTGAATAAAAGATACCGTTAGGTACACTTGATTTATTAACAGAGCAGACACATTATAATAAATATAGACGGACACAGCAGTGTCACGGACGGGATCAGTTAGGACAGTGATCGGAGTAGTCTACCGGAAGTATAGACAATTACTAGTGGTGTACATACTAATTACATACTAAATAGTGATGTCACAACATCCCCCTTGTTGAGTTCAATTTAGACCCCTGACAAACAATTAAAAGATAGACAATGTTATACAACTATACATATGACAACATGCTTAAAAATAGTTATGACAAATTTATTCTAGACAACATTCTTAATACTATTTAGTTTACATTCAATCAATTTCTTCTATTAGCCTTCTTGTAGGCTTTACGACACGACCTGACCTAGTGGTAATATTTGAGGATTCTTGAGATGAGGATGCTTGAGGTCTAGACTTCTGTCTGTCACCTTCCTCTCTCCCCTGTGACGAGTTGGATTGCATAGGAGGGTTTGCAAAGTTATGTGAGTACTTATGTCTTAAATGAATTCTATTCCTCCTATACCTAATACCATTGACATCCTCAACAACATATGACCTATTGTTCATCATTCTCTGTTTGACAATAGCTTGTTCCCAGTTGCTTTTTGGATTTCTTTTAAAATAGACATGGTCGTTATAATGTAACATAGACAATGACTTTGTATTCTTATCATAATACTTAGATTTATTTTCATCATTTTTCTGTACTGACTCTTTATATTCTTTAAATGTAACTACTTTTGGCTTTAATTTGTTACATGACACTGGAATGTTATCTCTTAGATTTCTTGACATTAATAACTGTGCTGGTGACGACAAATTGTTTTTAGGTGTATTTCTATAGTGTAATAAAGCTATGTATGGATCTGATTTGTTTTCTTTACATTTCCTGAGCATGTTTTTTATAATTTTTACTGAGCTTTCAGCTTGACCATTTGACTGTGAATGATATGGGCTAGTAACAACATGTTCTATGTCCCATTCTTGTAGAAAATTTTTGAATTCTAGTGACTGGAAAGGCGGACCACCATCTGACACTAAAGACAATGGTATTCCATGACGAGCAAAAATAGATTTTAAATGTGTAATTACATTTTGTGATGTACTGTTTTTATGTAATAATGCTATTTCTATGTATTTTGAGTAGTAATCTGTGACAATTAAATAAACGGAACTATCAAAATGCATTAAATCAATACCAACTTGTTGCCATGGATATTTACATATTTCAAAATTTTGTAGTGGTTCTTTCTGATTACATGGTTTAAATTTTGCACATATTAGACATTGTTCTACTATATTCTTTATATCACTTGACATGTTTGGCCAGTACAAAGATTCTTTAGCTAATTTTAGACATTTTGTTATACCTTGGTGACCTTTATGAATTTTTTCCAACATTTCTTTATGCATTGACTGTGGTACTATTAATTTTGAACCTTTGAACACTAAATCTTTAATTACATGTATTTCACCTTGAATATTCCAGAATGGTTTTACTAATTGACTGACATTGTTTTTATTTTTTGGCCAACCTTCGTCATAATATTTTTTTAATAATTGCAAGGATTCATCACTCTTGGTTTCCTGAGCTAATTTTGTGCTGTATTCATTAGTAATTGCTAAATTAGCATACATTAGATTGACATGACATGACATTTCTGATTCATTTTCAGGTGTGTAATGGTCTTTTAAAGCTGCTCTTGACAAAGTGTCTGATATATACATTTCTTTACCTGGAACATGTATAACCTCTAAATCATATTTTTGTAAAGTTAACATCATACGCTGTAATCTAGCGGGGACATCATGTAATGGTTTTTTAAATAAATAGACTAATGGTTTGTGATCAGTATGAACTGTGACTCTATTACCATATACATATTGGTGAAATTTTTCACAACCAAATTGAATTGCTAGTAGCTCTTTCTCTATTTGAGCATATCTTTGTTGGGTTTCAGTTAAAGTTTTTGAACTGTATGCAATAGGTTTATTTTTTTGTAGAATGACTGCACCTAATGCTGACTTTGACGAATCAACTGACAAGACTAATGGAATCTTGGGATTGTAATGAGCTAAAACTGGTGAGTTAGTAATCTCATCTTTCAGTTTTTTAAGACATTGACTATGATTTTCATCCCAAGTCCAGACTGAATCTTTTTTCAAAAGATTTCTTAATATTTGAGTTTTCTCTGACAGGTTACTTATAAAAGGTCCTAAGTAGTTGATCATACCTAGTATTCTCTGTAACTCTTTGACATTTTGTGGTGTAGGCATATTGACAATGGCTTTGATCTTTTCTTGATCTGCTCTAGCACCATCTTTACTAAAGACATAACCCAAAAAACATACTTCTGTGACTAAAAATTTACATTTTGACTTGTTAAATTTTAAATTAACTTGACGAGCTCTTTGCATGACTTTATGTAATCTTTCATTATGAACCGACTCATTTGGACCATAAACCAAAATATCGTCTATGAATATTAAAACTCCTTCTATATCACCAAATAGATTCATCATGACTCTTTGAAAGATTTCAGACGAAGCATTTATGCCGTATGGTAGTCTTAAATACTTATATCTACCAAATGGTGTTTGAAAAGTACATAAATCTGAACTATGTTCATCCAGACGTAGCATCCAAAATCCTGAGAATGCATCTAAATGAGAAAAACATACAGCCCCTTCGAGCTGAGACCTAATCTCATCAATTGACTTGAGTGGATAAAATTCCCTCATAATGTTCTTATTTAGATTTCTAGGATCTAGACAAATTCTTAACTGACCTGAACTTTTTACAGTTATGACGACTGAGTTAACCCACTCTGTAGGTTTTGTAACCTTTACAATAACTTGCATTTCCACCATGCGATCCAACTCCTCACGCAGTTTCGTTTGTAACGCGAATGGAACTTTCCTGGGCGGATCCACGCATGGGACTGCATCAGGCTTGAGTTTAAGATGACAGACTGGAGGTAGACACCCAAGACCCTGAAATACATCATTATATTGTGTAAGAATTTGTTTACAAAAATCTTGTTTAATTACTGAAAAGACACGTTTTATTATACCTAACTTTTCACAAGTAGGGAGACCAAGAACATTTGGACAATCTAAATCTGTTACTATAAACATTATAGATTCGACGACGTTTTTATTATGTATGCATAAATTACAATTTATGTTGACTTTGCCTAAAATCGGAATGGATTTTCCACCAAATCCTGTGACGTTTATTTGACATTTGACAAGTGACACTTTTGACATATTGTTATTCTGACATTGAATATAATGAAATGTTTGTTTGGACATTATGTTGACATCTGCACCAGAGTCTATGATGCATTTAATTTGTTTATTTCCAATTGACAAGTTAATTTCCCATGACTGTTTTGAATAATTACTTTCTAAAGTGTTGACATTATTTATTTTATGACTATTATCTGAGTAACTGACTAATGATCCATTGTGTGATTGTGACTGTGAATACTGACTGTTATATTTATTATAATGATACTGATACTGTGTATTGTTGTGTAATCCCTCAGACTTGAGACCATTTTCACCATTGAGATGTAAATATGGACTCTGACATTTTTTATTTTGACTATTTGAGTGGACTTTGTATCTCTCAGACCTGTGACTGTATTCATCATTGAGATGAGATCTCTCAGACATATCACTGTTTTCATCACAGAGATAATATGAATGTGAATGGGGACTTTGACTTTTATGATTTTGATTATTGGAGTCTACTACATTAGATCTCTCAGACATGTCACTGTTCTCATCATAGGGATATGACTGTGACCGGTCTTCATATGACCGTTGTGACGGTGACTGTCCTGTCCGTGTTCTTTTGTGACTGTGTGCCTGTGTGTTCTGACTGTGTGACTGATTCCTGTGTGGATCATATTTATATGAATGACTTTTATGACATTGACTCGACTTTGAATTACTGCTCAACATGCCAACAAAATAATCTTGACTACTTTTGTCTGAATTAAACGATTGCAACTGACTGACTTTTTTATTTTTGAAACAATATTTAGCAAAATGACCAAAAGATTTACATGACCTGCATTGAACGCCTGTAGCTGGGCACTTGTAGCGATGAGACTGCCCACAGCGACCACATGTCGAGGCGCTGCTCGAAGCTGAAGGTGTCTTGCGACTGCTTGACGGTGACTTGCGACTGCTTGAAGCTGACCTGCGACTGGAAGCTCGCTGTCGACCATCTCCTCGACTACGGCTCCTCCGACTGAGATGCATGACGGTTTCACTGGTGGACCCTTTGACGATTTTCTCTGCATCTTGTTGTGCGACTATGAGTGTCCTTGCCAGCTCGTGCATCCTCTGATATGTCAAATCAGGCTCCTGCAGCAATCTTTGACGTACATGTGACAAATCTATGTGTAGGTTTGCTATAAAAATATCCTTGATTAGGGACTCCCTGAGCGTGCCAAACTCGCATTCTTTGCTCTTATTTTCCAGATCTGTGAGGAAATCATCGATGCTTTCGGATTTGTTCTGCCTGCGTGTGAAGAATACATATCTACACATCGTCACATTTCGCCTTGGCTCGAAGAATTTGTCGAATTTGTTCTTGACATCGTTTAGTGTGCTCGCATCTAACTTGATGTTGAACGCATTGAATATGTTGAGACCACGTTCTCCAATGAAATGCAATAAAATGGCTATTTTCCGTTTCTCGGTTGACTTTTCCAGACCTGTGGCTAGCAGATATAGGTCTAATTGCTGCCACCATTTCTTCCACGCTTCCGCATTATTGTTTGTAGAATCGGATGAGATATGGAGTTGCTTTATGTGCGTGCGCAAACCTTGATCATGTTCGCCATCTTGACTGGCGTCGGTGCTCGTGGCTGGATTTGGCATTTTCACGACTTTGATGATTTCTTCGAAACGACTTCTGACACCATGTTATGTTGGACTACATACTAAACACACATACATACTAAATATTATTACATATTACATACTAAATAGTGATGTCACAACAAGAACCATAATATAAGGTTTAAAAGTTACCAAATAAAATTAAAATAAATTCTGCCAAAAGAGCTGATATCATTCGTGATAAGTTTCAGTTTTGTTTAGATCATGAGAATATGTTTTAATTACTTTAGTGTGAGCAAAGCTTCCTATCTTTCTTATTCCGTGAAACATTTTCTACGAATTGGTTTGAAAAAAAACTTGGCCCTTATCAGGATCCTTTATGAACTTTTGCTTTAAAAATTGAATAGTACAATTTGTACAAAATAATATTAATGTTTTATTTTACACCTATCCTTTTTCTCAAACATAACGTATTTTGTAAATCATTCTGCTATTTCAAACTCACTAACGTCAGGTTAGCATGGTAGAACTGTACCATTTACTTTCGAAAGCGAAGGCACGTTGGGTGCCGGCGCGTCTTAATCGCTCATTGAATACTAACTACTTGATACAAATTGTATTAGGTTTACAATGTGTTTGTTTGTCATTAGAATGTTGCTAAATTGTCATAACGAAAGCATCTTCAGATTCAGTTAAAACGTTAAAGACACTGCTGGGGAAGTTCTATGTGCGTACCTCTTGTAGCAGTATTACTTAAATGTTATGCTCTAAGAAATCGTTGTCATGGTAGGTCACCTGGATATCAGCTGTCAGTGTCCGCATGATCTTTGTGGTTGTATGTATGAAAGTGACTTAACTTTGTATTGATTACTTATTATTTTTTAATCTTGTAACGCTCTGTTAAAATGTAATGGCGTACTTTTGCTGATTATCTTAAAACCATTTTAATTGTCCTACTCCTGGGTAAATCCTGGCCATCCCCAAAACTTATACTTTCCACGCTTATATGTAAATAATTATAATGTAACTATAACAAAACCTTTCTTTTACCTGCTGTACTGCATGCCTTAAAAGCTAAACCATAACAATAAACAAATTCACACAGATCTAGAACTGAAAAACAGAGCGTGGCAACTGCTCATCTGGGTATTAAAGTGAAGGTTACGGCCTGTGGCTCTTGGTCGTAAAGACATATCATTACGTGTCTATGATGAGATGACAGGTTAAAAGTTATTATTAGTTGAATTACACCTTAGTTGGTGTTGGTCTAAAGAATTTTACGTCAAGTAGACCTTGTAACTGATTTAAATTGCTACTTCTGAGTAAAAAACACACCGAGTTACTGAATAAAATCGAAATTACATTTCGATAGTCCAACTATTATAATTTCGTAAATCGTTTTCGTTACTAAAATTTGACGTATTGTGACGTCAAAGTGACATTCACCCTAGGGGTGGTAAATTAGGGAGGTCGTTAATATCTCGTAAATAGGACTAACAGTGCCTATGCAAAAATCTAATAATTAAATAATAATATTGTGCATTTATATTCATTATGTCCGTACGAAAAGTCCTACAGATGTGCAAAAAGAATAATTCCGATACCGGGAATCGAACCCGAGCCTCCTGGGTGAGAGCCAGGTATCCTAGCCACTAGACCATATCGGATATTGAGAGAATTGTTGAAATTTTTATTTGTATACCGACAACTAATATTATTTTCAATTTATCAATGCTATTTATACAATGGAGATAGTGAAAAGATAAGAATTTATCACTGCTCTGTACTGTATACAATAGAGTTAAATTTTCTATCATTTTCTTGGTGCACGCCATCTAGTGGTTGCCAGTGACATTGGTTGCAGCTTTGTCAGGGCATCGCCATCGCTATCGCTACTGTATACCGTCAAAGTGCAATTCTTTCTTCGTGTCTGTTTATTTCTCCACAAAAATCACAGATGGCGCTGTTACAAATTATACTGTTCAAGCTGTACAATAAAGATAGTATTAATTCTGTACCGTTTCGCTTTGCTATTTTGTATGTAAACGTGATGTACGAAATATTTTATCTTCAAAGGTTGTGGTCCAGTCATGTTCTATAAGAACACAAAAAGCAGAATTAATATTATTATGTTAGAAGGACAAGCACGGAATATTCGTTATAACGAATATTCCGTGCTTGTCCTTCTAACATAATAATGTGTACACGTCTTACGTCGTGCGTACATGTCTTTCTATAGAAAGGTTTTTCTTCAGTTCTCTCTTGTGTTTATCGTGTATTGTGATCTGAACCATCACAATATTTTATAGAGATTGTTTACTTTTCTATTTCTAAGTACTCGTAAAGGACTCTTATCTTGGGTATGGAACTAGGTAGGTTTTACTCCACCATTCCAATGAAGTTAGAAGAAACTTGTTAAAATATTTGACTAAAAACGTTTAATAATATAGGCACAAATAAATACTTATCAACTACTTAGCAAATATTATCAAAATAAAATAAATCCCTTATCATAATCAAAGCAACATTATAGTCTCATACAAATAAATTGTCTATAACAATATAAACGATTTTAACTCAGGTTCTACTAAATTCTCTAGCACGTAGAACTTCATCAAATAAAATAGTCATTCCCATGGATTCTCATCTATAGTATCATTCACTGTATCCTTCATTTTGTTCATCTTCTTCCTGTTCATCCTACTTTCTACTGCTCCTTCTACTATTTCTCCTTTGTTAAAATCTTCTGCTGTTATAATGGGCTTGAAACCTTCATCGACATTCTTTATCTTATTACTCTGTATTTCTTTTGGCAATTTTACCTTTTGTTGTCGATACGGATAGAAAACATATTTCACCCCATTCACAATCTTGTATTTCGGATAATTGGTTGATGTTCTTCTATTATTGTTGATGCCTAAAAGTCTGTTCATCCAGTATAGGTAAGAGTTTTGGAGGACATCTATGATGCTTCTTCTTCTTCGTGATTTCGCTGTTGTTCTACTTTTATTTGCCGTAACGACATCGTCATTCCCAAAAAGCATCATCTTTCTCTCAATATTGTTGTTGTTGTATCGTACTACTGGTGCTACATAAGATATGATGGGTTTGTTTTCAATAATTTCTTCTTTGTCTCCAAGATCTAGTATAGATCTGCTTTGCCATTGTCCGTTGGCGTCGTACCCCCCGCCACCACCCCCGCCGCCTCCACCTCCTCCATAGTCTGGTCCACCTGGATTTCAAAAGGTGAATTTTGATCGTATGTTGGGTTTGGTGGAATACTTAGCTTATACTAGGATAATACCTGCTGGCATCCAGGCGCCAGCCCCACCGCCGCCGGCTGCCCATCCCTGTGAAGTTTATGATTTACAATTTTTTTTTAAAGTATAATATCGCGCCTGTTTTTTCCGAAAGGAAATATTGCAATAATAGTTCAAGAGCTGGGGTGAAGAGGTGTTGAGAATAGAACTGGACCCAAATTTAGGGTACTGGGGGTCTAAAATGGCCGCTTTAGCAGAATCATAATAGGATAATATTATGTATCACGTTAAAATTCTTATACTGATCATAGACGCAGTTAACACTATGAATTATCAATTTGTGACCATTTTACGAAAAGAAAAATAATTCTTAGGATAGGATAATAACCTATTAAGATTCTGCTAAAGCGGCCATTTTAGAGCACCTGTAGTAAATAAATCATCATCAGCTGCCCCGTGTCTGTGAGTGTCTCATTAATTTAACTTTATTTATTTTAGCTACATTGCTCTAATCTTTTTCGAAGGCGTTTCAACCAACTTTTATTACCAGTTTTGAATACGTCATCTACATTGTTATTGGACCCAATGTTTCTTTTTCGTAACACAATGTACTTACTCCGTCACCCCCGCCTCCGCCACCACCACCGCCGCCGCCACTTCCTCCTTTCTTCTCTAATACCTTCATTAGCAGCATCATCTGAACAAAACAATACTGAAGTTACTATTCATTTCAGACGAATAAATGAATTGAAACCACTATAATATCGATTTGTCATTTACTTGTCAAACGGATTGAACCGATGCAAATAAGAAAACAGAAAGACTTTAGAGTGCCTTGTTAAAAATCTCAAGCAAAGGTGCTTTCTCTTTGTTCTCAATTTGTGACCGAGAGGCATTATTTTGAATCCGTGAAAACATTTTTTTTTAAGTTTCCCTATTGCTTTAAATTTCACCCTTGTGTATTACCTTAGCTAACATGAATGACATCATGCTGAACATCATCCCTTTGAAAGACATCATTCCCATCATGCCCATCATTGCTGGAACCATCTGTAGGAAGGTTAAAAATGAATCTCAATTTGAAGACAATAAAATTAGATTCAACTTCTTTTAGAATAACACTTTCAAATCATTGTTCATAGTATTTGTCCAAGCCGAGATATTCCTTGATTTCATTGAATTTAGTTAAGCCTAATCATTTTGTAAGTTAAACTTTTTATCATAACATTCACTTTATCTTCTAGCTTTTTTTATTACATATAAAAACTATCATAAATAAAATACAATTAAACTAGCAGATAAAAATGCATATTCGAAATCCCGAAACTCATGAATTCCTTTAGAAAGATTAGAAGCCTTTAAGTTACTGCGTTTAGTACTTTTTTCCAGTAAAATATCGATGAACTACCCCACACAACGTGTTATCTTCTAGAATTACCATCATCAGCTTCATCTTCATGCACATCATAGCCATCATCATCATCTTCTTCTTCCCAAACCCGTCGCCTCCATCGTGCCCACTCCCACCGCCACCACCGCCGCCGCCCCCACCTCCTCCTTTACGCTTCTTTCTACCGACAAACTCTTCTACTGTAAAGTTTGAATAGGAATATTAGTGAAGAGCTTTAAAAACACAATACGAAGTTTTCTTTTGCGTACACTTATGGGTGTAAAAGTACCCAATGCCCTTGTCCTCTCCATCATTGCGAGTTACGGAGATATTAGGTGTCAAAGTGCCAACTTTTTTAAATTTTTTTTGGAATACAAAATTTTAATATGGTATTTTTACTTTAAATACCTCCACGGCCCCCGTACTAACGCATCCATCGGCACAGTGTTTTGAGTGCGTTACATTGAGTCCTACCGTAAAACGTGATATTTCACCCCAAAAAAAGTCGTTTCCTAGCAACAATTTCTGCGTAGAGTTACTTAGTTTGATGTACAGAATGCTGGGTTGACGGTGACTTCGTGAAGGGTGCGTTTTTATCTTGTATTTATTAAGTATGTCAACTTTTATAAGGTGATTTAGTGTTTCTTGTTTCGTATTAACCCCATCAAATCAGCTTATGGCAGTCTTCTGCTAGATGTAATCTCTCTAAAGGTGCAACGCTTCAATATCTGATTCTTTGTCTTCCAAAACCGGGTTACTTTCATGACCTTCTCCAGATAACAGAATACTTATTAAATATTTCCCAATTGCGCAGTTTTATTTGGATTAGCAATGATGTATCGAATGAAAACTCATTGCCGTAATATTTTGCTGAATTAGTAGAAGGATTAAAAAAAATCACATTCCTAACAATGCTATATTTGCTACAAAAATTGTTTATTAAAGTTAGGATTTGATAATGTCTAAAAACTCAATTAAGATAAATCTTACCGTTGTTTGGTATCGGTAGAGTAGTTTCCCTCCCTAAAGCACTAAACCTGATGATGTGGTTGTCAAAAAAATGGTCAATAGCTCTGTCTATCATGTGCGTCAATTCTTCAGAGTTCTTTTCGGTAAAATGGTCTTCTGTATCCTTATTTTCTTCAACTTTACTGGTGTTTAATTTCACTGAAAACATTGTTAAAGAGATTGTGTACTTGTAGTGCCTTATTATAGTTATTACTTTGTTGTTAGTTCACACATTGCTGGTGCTAAATGCTCAGGCGTAAAGATTTATGAAAGTATATCAACATATTATTACCTGAATGCGTCTTGTATTTAGTAACTTATAATTATTAAAACTACATGCATTTACATTGCACTTAAATGTATGTGTAAAAAAAACACTGCATGTTCAATCCTTTTTTGTACTTTTTTCAACCGCTTTAATTCAATAGAATCTAACACATTTTCGACGATAAAACAAAATGATTAGGTACTCACCAAACTTAACATAATCCCCGATCACGGATACCTCACTCAAATTATTCAACTGTTTCAAATACATCAATGTTTTTCTTTGCACACATGGAAAAGACATGTGAACAAAGCAATCAGCGTAAACACCATTGAAATTATCATCAGGATCTTTGATTTCTTCATCTATGTCATCTTTGACATCAATAACACCGTGTTCAACTTTGACAGCTTTAGAATTGACTATGACAATACAAATAAGTTCTAAGATGATTGCTCTAAGTTCCATTGTTGGTTCACAAATGAAAAACGCGGTTACCAGCTCATATTATTTATTTTCTTCGCTTATTGGGATATAAGGTCAAGTGCCATGGTGTTTGCGAGAAAACATGTAATTTTGATGTTAACTTACTATTTATTGTGGTTAAGGGAAAAGGCTATGTAAATAGTGTATTGGGCTGCTGATTTTAGATTGTACGGTTTTATTTTGTTAGTATTAAGGTTCACTGTGGCTTTGACTTGGGCTTTGCAATGGTATTTGAAAAATATGATAGTCAGTTTAAACGAAACTACAATATAAGGCCTATGTTAAGGTTTCGGTTATTTTATACGTCACTAGTTCTTACTCGTGGCTTTGTCCGCGCTGTGGTTGGGGATTATTATGAACGTACAACATATACCATCTTAAATGTGTTTACCAACAAAATCGAAATCCAAGTCAAACGTACAGACAGAGAGACAGACATACTTGCGAGATTCATAATATTGAACATGACATACAACTAAGAAATACCAAAAGAAATCACTGTGTAAATCACTAAAGCTTTTAATTAAATACTTTCTGTGTAAAACCTACTCGCAGTGCAAAAGAAAATGAGCGCAAAGATTTATAGATAAACATAATTTTCTTAAATCCGAAAGATTAAATTGTGCATGAAACAGAATGATAAAAGAGCAGTTTTACCAAGAGCAGTACATTAGAAAACACTTGTATCATAATCATTATTGTTACAATGTTGGCAGTAATAGTGAAACTTCATACGCACACACGTTTCTTATAATTTTTCACACAATCCATGCTATTTTTAATAGACCAATATTTATGTTCATAACAATTTAGAAGTCGTGAGGTTACTAACTGCTCTGGTGTTTAATACATTTTAAAAATAAAATGTCATTACCAATATAAGTAAATTAATTAATAAAAGGGTTATGAATATTATGAAGTGACGACGTTAAACTTATCAGCCAAGGGGAAATTAAATAATCAATTCAATGAAAATCTTTAATTTTTAACAAAATATAATGCATCGTTTTGGTATGTAATATTAAATAAATAGACATAAACAATATAATTTAAAATGTGAAATGATAGACATTATGGTACAAGTTATAATAAAATACGAAGAAATAAAATAATTATAAACATAATATTTGGTATGATAAAGCATAGATTAGAAGAATAAATATCACAGTTACATATACTGCTTAAATAACTGCTTAAGTATATAACACATTTAAATACACACAGAGATTATTATATTTATTTATTTATTATATGATAATATATAATAAGAAAATGGAAAATAAATTATATAAAAATCGAATAAAATATATAAATAAAATGGATAAATAAATAAAAACGTTATTTTAAAACGGTGGGAGGAAATAACAAGAAGAATAAAAATGATATATATATGAATAAAAATATAAAAATTACAGGTAATGAGAACCTTTAACACGCCTAACATTAGAACTGCAATAAATAAACAAATAGAAAACAACGATGAATATTAAAACTAAACAAATAAATAAACTTACAGCTATTTGATTATGAAATCTTTCAAATAAATTAGTTAATTACGATGAAAATAAGTTATTGTCTTACAAATTAGTAGTTGGTCAATAATATCTAGTATTTTAATTTTACAATAACATAAATGTATGAAGGTTGAGTACTAAAAAAAATGAACACCACAACGAATAACAGTAAAATAAATGCCACAGATAGTCCCCCACAATAGCCGTAGACTTTGAGTCCAGTTTGAAATAATTTTAAATTTCGATGATATACCAAAAGTCATCAGTAAATATGTCCCATCATCTTGAAACCAAAGAAATAACCCTAATGGACACTACACATTTACATGTACCATTTAGATTTTTCGTAGAAGATACCCAACCGATATGGACCGTTTGAAGTACCAATCAGGCCATAAATTTCAAATATAATACAATATCCATCAAAACAAAGAATCACATGAAGAATCAAACACTAAATTATAATCTACGAACAATTCTCCGAACTTAACTTGTAGTAGTATCATAAGGCATATAGCTGTTATAACTATTCGGATCATACGCTCTTCTATATCCTCCATGATGACCATGATCATGCTCATGATGTTCCTCGTGAGAATGGGAGTGATGATGAGAGACCTCAGGCTTGGTGATGATTTCGTAGGTGGTGGACTTGTGTTCACCATGGCCCTTGAGTCCTACTAGGGCAGAGAGGAGAAGGGACATAAGAGCTGTCATCAATGCTTTGCCTGCAAGTAGGGCTAACGCTCCGAGTGCTGCTGCTGCTAGGGTTCCTGAAAATGAAGAGGACGGTAATGAATTATGTGAAGATGCTAAAATAGAGAAGTCGGTAGAAGGAGATGCTGGAGAAGATTGGTATGATATAAAAGTAATAGATGCACTATTATGATAGTAATTAATACCTTTATTAACGTGTGTGCTGTTAAAGGATAAATAATGCGATGGATTTAAAACTTTCTGTGGTAAGGTGTGGTTTTTTTTTATAATGCCATAGTACCAATCTAAAAACAAATGAGGAACTTAAAACACTTGAGTTGCTAATCAGAAATTAATTACCAAAATCTAATTCGTGTAAATAAGTATAAATTCAGTGATCTCTCTCTCCTATAAATGTTGTAGAATAGAAGATTAAAAATTACTAGACATGGAATTGAATGTGAACAGAAATACTAAAAAGATGAAAATCATTATTTGTTGGTTGTAATAAATATATTCGATATAATCACCACACATTGAACTACAAACCAAAAACTCTACCATAGAATCAATTCCCTAAACCAAAAATTAATTACCTTTCATCATAAGCGCAGCGGCCAGGAGAGCGCCACCGCCGCCTCCCTTACCACCACCGAATCCTCCTCCACCACCGCCCCCGGACTTCCTTGCCACAGACTCTTTATCTCCTTTCGCCATATCCATAGCCTCCTTTGTAGTCTGAGGATCTAACAGCCTGTACCTCAAGGAATGCCCGTCCAAGTAATCCTGAAGACGGTACAGCAGAAACCGATTTAACTTCTCTTCAGATTTCCCAGGGAACTGGCGAGATAACTCCGCAGCCATTTCCTCAGGACTTGGAGAAGTTCCAGTCTGATTCTCCTTCACTATACTTAATCCAGGTAGAAGGTTTAGCTCATCGCGAGAACCCAAGTCTTCCAAGAAGGACAAAGCATGGATCTTCAAACATTTTGAATTCAGCAAACTGTTGCACTCTTTATGCAGAGTCCTTCCAGCTCTTTCCGTGTTATTTGGCACTGTTTTCACAGCATCGATGATTGCATTTGGTTCTGATCCATCGATGGCCGCTTGAGAACCAATCACTAAACTTAGAGTCACTAAAATAGCAATGGAAACACTTTTAAGATACATTTTTATTATTCACTTTTTCACTGAACTTCTCCTGTCAATCACTGACACATTTCTGTGGGGGACCGTTGTGGACTGATAGACTTAATCTGATCGCAATTTATTTTATACCGACCATGATAACAAAAGGTACAAGAAAAGCGTTAAAAAGAGCAATGTCGTTGCTTTTTGAACGTTATTGTGTGCAGCACTTTCGTTCTGTAAATAAAAGGTTGCTGTAATGGAAAAGTCGAAAGTGATTCGCCGATTTTCGGTTTCCAATCGATAATCTGTTGCTGTTAACTCAATTGGATAATAACTGAAAGGTTGTAATTGGTTATGAAATTTATTTGAATAATAACTAAGCTGTTAAACAATCGAGTATATAGTATAGTAGTGTAGTATATAAAGTCCCATGAAAATAGGTGGAAAAATTTTAACACAGCATTCAGTACAACTAACCAAAGCTATCCAAGCAAGAAAAACACCGATTAAAATGATTTTATTTTGAGCTATAAATTTCCGGCGGCACTCTAGAAGAAACACATCCGTTATGTGAAAATAAAATCACTTTAATCAGTGTTTTTTTTTACTTGGATATCTTTGGTTAGACGTACTGAACACTGTGTTAAAATTTGTCCATATATTTTAATGGGACCCATATATATACTATGGTATTTACCATGGTATCAAACATTTTTTCTATAATATAGTAGTAACTTATGCGCGCGACTTCACACACGTGGAGTTCAATAATTGTTCCACCAGAATTAATTAATACTTTTCATTCAATCGTTAATACGTTTATCCAACTTATAAACTATCTGTGTGCTAAATTTCATACAAATCCGTTCAGTAGTTTTTGCTTGAAAGAGTAACAAACATCCATCCATCCATCAATCCTCACACATTTTCACATTTATAACATTAGTAGGAAGGAGGATTCCTAATTGGCGAGGATATTATGGCGCCCGTTTACTTTTATAAGAGAAGTAAATTAAGAAGGATACAACTTCAAGGAAAAAAGCATGACTTTACGTATGCGTATGCACATATTGCACATGTATGTATACTACTCCTAGGACCAAATCTATTAAATAGGTAATCTTAATTAATAAATAATAATAATAAATAAATATCGCTGGACATTACACACAGCGCCATCTAGGTGCCACACTAAGCAACGAGGCTTGCGTCGTGGACACCAGATAGTTGATACAACTACATAGATACTTTTTTCTTATTATACATATAAACATCCATGACTCGGAAACAAATGTCCATGCTCATCACACAAACATTTGCTCCTACCGGGATTCGAACCCGGGACCCTAAGAACGTAAGGCAGCCTCAAAACCGCTGCGCTATTCGGGTCGTCGTGAATTATCATGCGAAGAAAAAATAAAAATGGCTCTAGAAAACTCTTAAACCAGTATTTATAAACAATTCGAAGTGATTACTTGAGTAAAAGTCATTCGTACGATACGATACGATTTTATTATTATGTAGTTAAGTAATTGCTTGAAGCTATAATTGTCAAAAGTTATAATTTTTAGCTTTGCTTTCATTGACGGTTCTCACTTCGTTTAAATTCTTGACTATTGCATTAAAATGTTTACAAAACTTATTACTTAAACTTGACTATAGATACAGCTGTTATTATTAGTTCATCAAATAGTAATAAATACATTTGCCATCACAATAGCATATTTTTTTACTTATTGGTTGTATTGCAATAGATCTTTAATTACCTTTTTAATAGATATGTAATGAACTATTTTAATTATGTACTGTATCACATTCATTAGGAAAGTGGGTACGGACGATAGGCCGCACATCATCTATACTAATATTATAAAGAGATAAAATTGTTTAAAGTTTGTATTTAGGGGGTAATCTCTGGATTTACAGAACCGATTTTGAAAATTATTTCACTAATAGGAAGCTACATTATCCTCGAATGCCATAGGCTATATTTACAACGTGCCCGTGGGATAATTTCCGACAAAAACGCGAGCGAAGCCGGGGGCAACAGCTAGTTTCCAATAAAACCAGTATTAGCTGACCTCGTATTCTCTTGAAACTCCTTACTGCGGTAGGGTCCCCCCCCCCGCTTAGGGTCAAACCACTTAAGCTTGTAAGTATTGGTGGATCTTTCCGTTTTCACATGTGTCACTATTGTAAGAGACTACTTAGTCTGTCGCAGTCCTCCTCAGACTATGCCGCCATCTTTCTAATCCCAGTCGCTGCCATTTGCATTGTTTAGTACCGACCCCGAACCTAGATTTGTGCCTGGTTGCTGGCAATATTTTTGCCTACATGAGACTTAAAACTAATACGCCGAAATGTGTTCATACCTCCTTTATATAAACCTTTGCCTAACGCATCGGAAAATACAGCCTTGACGTTACATCCATGTTATTTTATTGTCTTACTCTTGCCAGTAATTTCCAGTAGCAATACATTGATACTAACATCATCTAATTTGATTATCGTTCCGCTCCACGGTCTTGTTTACGACCGCAAATAAATAATGAGGCAGGCCCTAATTTACGGTTGAAGTTTCTACAACCATATTTATTTTAAATTTCAATACTGGAAGTTGGAAAATAAGCAGGTGATCCATCAGAAGGAAATTGATCAAATAGCCTCTTGTAGACTTTGCATGTGCCAAGAGGTTTGATCATAAATGCGTAGCTGACTTTAGACAAGAATTTGTAAGGTCTCATGTGTTTATTATACCGTCATTTATGCACTTTCGATCACCTGACTAACCTTTTACCAACTGCAGCTGAATACCAGTATTTTACATAGAGCGACTGCCTATCGAACCTCCACAACCCAATTAGTACTGGATAAAACGTAAGACTGGTTCTCAAACTTTAGGACCATTGACTACCTGTAACGACTGTCAAAGGTCTACAAATGTAAGACCAGGACCAACGGCTTAACGTGCTTTCCGGGGCACGGAGGAAACTCGGTATGTAATGGGTGGTCACCCATAAACGATCTAACCTAGGCAAGCGCAGCTTAACCTGAAGATCGATCCGAGCGGCTCTTGTTATTTAGCTACGAGCTCCACCATTTACGTACTTCCCATAGTTGATAATAGTGCATAACAGCTCATAAGGTTTCTATTGTTAGGACACAGTCTAACCTTCTGTGAGATCCTTAGGCTGTAATCCACCACCCGAGCTGATTGTTGGATGTAACCACAACTACTTTGTTTGTACTGTATCTTTTTACGTCCTATTTTATCCATATCGATGGTAATAAATTTGGAATAGATTCCATAGCTTGAATTATACATCAATCATAAATGTTTTCTCTTCTGTCTTCTTTCTATTATTTCAAGTTATATTAGTATAATTATTTATATTACTGTCTAAGACAATGTGGATGAATGAACCATTTCTACGTAAATGGCGTAATAATCATTGTACTGTTCACCTAGCAGATCCAATCCACGATATTGAAAATAAACAACTCCAGCTTTCTCTGCAATAGTGTTTTTTTTACAAAAAGACAAAATGCGGTGAAGTTCATCAGTGAATGAAAGTTGGACTTTTCTTTCTTTTGTTTCTTTTCCCAATCTATGTTATCTTGATGAAGGGAGTTCATTATGAGTTCTATCGCCTGTGTTTTTTTAGTTTGTGGCAAATATCTATGGTAAGTAAAAGGGGAAGCTCCAGGTTAGGAAGCGAAATTCAAATTATCTTCCTTTTTTGTAACTTGCCGGTTAGTGTCAGGCTGTAAGTTGAACAAAACATAATTCGGGACCAACATTGATATTCTATGAGAGCACTCGCTCAGCCCTTAATAAGGGCCGAGCGTGGGTTTTTGGTATTTGGTTTTTTTTATTCGGAATTTGAAAGTAAAGGAATGATAAGTGAATCTATATGCGCAAACAATTATTTTATTTTAATTTATTGTTTATTTTATTCTATTTGGAAAACTAACAGCTAATATAAACAATACAAATTTGAAGGCCATTTACAAGTTTCCACAGATAAACCAATGAACCCTTATGAACTATAATAATTATGTTCTGCGTACCTGGCTAATAATATCCGTGGAAACGTGCAGCCACTGCCGATATTCAGACGGCAGGATTCCCAACTAAATCCAATATTTTCTTTCAACTACAGTAGACGAATTTAAATTCCTTTCAGATTCTTCTAAAAAGTGTGTTACGTAATTGTGGTACAGGTAGAGATTTCATGAAGTAAAGATTCTTGTTAAGTTTTGCATGTTATATTTTAATGAAAAGTGCTCTGAATTATATATTAACCTAAAGTGGCGCCGTTCACTGAAAAGTTGTGTGACAATGGGTTTTCATGGTACAGGAACGTGATGCGGAGGATTGTGGACAATGTGGTGAGGAAAGTTTTGAGTGTGAATGGCGAGAGTAGAGGAAGACTAAAGAAACGATGGATGGACTGTGTGACGAGTGATATGGCTAGGAAGGAGGTGAATTGGGATTAGGGCTGGTGGATGATGAGGACTACTCAAGGTACAGGTTAAAGCAGCAGGTGCAGCAGGTGCTGGTTGGGTTAAAATAGTTAAACAGAATTTTTTAACAAACATTTTATTTTCTTTTGGTGCGGAAGAACACAAACAGAATAATAATATATAAAACAATATCATCATAAATAAGTTATTAGATAATAAAATATCAATATGTACATATGTATTTACATAAAATCCTATAATGAATACTATATTGACAGTAAACGTGACAAAAATATAGATAATACATAACATTATAAAATACATAAAAAATATTGTTATATGATTCTATTAACACAATATTATATTATATCACATATAAAATAAACAATAGGCGGGTAGACGTACAATATATCAAACCATTAAAAATATATATTTTAAGTTAATATAAAATCATATTAGATATGTAAATAATAACACATATAAATAATAACAACACATAACCATAATGAAAATAAATAAATAGGTATTAATACTGAGAACAAAACAAAATAAACAAATATATTTATAATAGCAACAAATTACAAAATATCTATAAAAATTATATAATAATGAGAGATTTAGCTAAGAAAATTGTGAACTTAACCTAACAATAAATAGTTTCAATAAATAATGAGAAATTTCGATACATTTCCATAATTTACAGACTTAGTCAATGTAAATGATCCTAATTTACAGTTTTTTGAATTAATTATCATGTTTCATCGTTTGTAAGTTAAAACAGTCAAAATTTAAGAAAAAAAAAAAAAAAAGAAGATGGAGTGAAAATCAAAAGTAAAAGATAAATAAGAAACAAAATGATGAATAAAAACTTCCAAACAGAACCAACAAACACAATAAATTAAAAAGAAACAAATAATTTAACTAAAACGATGAAACAACAACACTACACTCAAAATAAATTACGCCTTCTCAACCCTCAACGCCTCCTAACATTCAAGTTCCTCCCGTACCCAGAATGGCCGTATCCTCCCACATCTTCATGAGCAGTCGAATGAGAGTGAGAGTGACTGTACACGGGTTTGGAGACGATCTCATACGTGGTAGACTTTTGGCCACCGGAGAGAGACTTGATGCCGATGATGGCGGAGAGAAGAAGAGACATCATAGCAGTCATCAGGGCTTTGCCGGCGAGAAGGGCTAGGGCTCCTAGTCCCATTGACATCATGGTTCCTGTGGAAGAGAGGAGTGGTATATTAGTATTTTTAAAACACGCAACATCACGCCAAGGCTTAAACCTGCACTGGGACCGTATTCTCACATAGAGGTGATTTCTATTGGCTAAACATATCGGACTACTACCAATACTTACTAATGGAAGTTATGAATAGCACTGCTCAATTTGGAGATCAAGGCTCCAGGCTAAGCAGTGCCTCATGTTTTTAAATAAATAAATCCTTCATTTCAGTACAGTGACACCATTGCTATAGAGAACTTAGAGTACAACATACAGACATTGTATACCACAGATAGCGTGCCGTGGCTCCCAAGCTAGGGTTTTCGCCTGGGACTTCGGAGACAGAGTGAAAAAATGTTTTATACTTTTATCATTGTATTTTCTTTGTAAGAGGAGACTGATCTTCGTGAACATAAGAGCAGGAGCATGACAACCCAGACTATAATAATAATGTATACCTATCACAAAAAGTTTGTCTATGTTCCAATAGTGGAAACGTTATAGGCTCATGGTATTAGCTATTCACACCAAAGTCGATTGCAATTTCTATCGTATCGAAGGCATTGAGACTCTTGAATCCAATTCATGTATACTTAAGGAAAATGTATTTAAAAACTATTACCACTCTCTCATTACACAAATTACTCACAACTTTTTACTCAAATTACAAGTAAAAGTAAAAAAAAACAGTATGTCTCAAATGACAACCAACAATTTTCTTAGTATTGCCATGCTCTGATTGTCAACAGCAGAACAATTTTAAAATTGAAGAACTAAATTCTCGACGATGCTTTCAAGTAATTATGTATGAATTGATTGTAGATAAAAATGAAAAAGGCTAATTTACTTTCCATAAAAAACGCGTTTCTTTTTTTCTCATCTCTTATGACCATCTTTACAAGGTGATCCTTTAACCCTTGCAAATCACAGACGATGACGAAAACTGTAACCTCTTAAATGGTCATGTTAGCCTAGTACACCAGATCGGCTGTGACACATTTTTTTGTTAAAGTCATGGGTCACGGTTACATTCCCATAGTGTGAGTAGCGTTTGACTGTTGTGCTTTTGTCCTTTTGTAGATGATAATGACCCCAGTTTTGAAACTTGAAGCAATTTTCTATGATTTTGGAAAATTATGGTCATGGAAACCTATCCTCTATTGTATTTGTGATGTGGCGTTCCAATCTGCCATCTGTATCCAATTCTTTAAGCAGGTAATTTGGTAGTATTATAAATTGGACCTTTTTCCTTCTCTGGTTTCTTTCTGGCTGTAACTGGCCTGATGTGAATCAATGTTGTGGTCTGAAAACATGATTGCCTAGAAGAAACTCGAGGTTCTCCCTAAAATTGTTACCTATAAAAGATGTTAAAAAATAACTTCTTGCTTGCTCTGGAACCCATTAAAAGCTAAGTTTTCCAAGTCAGGGAGCCAAGGCATAGGACAAGTGATATTTTATGGTCATCCAACCGAGTTCAGTAATAACGGGGTGGCTTTTATAGCAACCAGCATCCGTCTGCACACAGATGACATACTATGATCAAGAACGCCACAACAAAGTAGTGATTATCACCGTACTATCCTTCCAAGATCAAACTGAAGTTTTTTATGAGGAGGTAGAAGGCCACGGCTGGTTATGCATGTGTGTTATGTAAAAGTGTTCAACGCTTTTGATCGAGTAATAAAAAAGGTTCAAGTAAAAACTAATTTAGTAGATCAATTGGATGTAATAAACTTAGAACTTTTTGCTGTTGTCGAACTCGAAAGTAACACCTATTGGTTAATTATTTTCGCTTAAAAAAGTAGATCCACTCATTTTTGTTACTGAAAAAAACGTTATGCAAACTCTATAATCGTCAAGCTTTTTCGTGTATTGGGATAGGCATAGGTTGTAGTATTGATATGTAAGATACAATTTGGTACGGACAGTATGACGACGAGACGGAATGTGTTCATTTCCATGATACAATGACCACGATTTCAATCAAAAGGTATGCTTTGGTTTTTATATAATATATCTTTATGATAGTCGAGTAAGCAGTATATTGTTTTCTTGCCAATATTTCTGGAACGAATACGTACTCACTTCCTAGAAAGCTAACAACCAAACTTGTTTCACATAATCAACTTTTTCACAACTTCAAATCGATAAATGGCTTTCAAAAGTGGTTTCCCAAAAGAAAAGAGGTCCTGGTTTACCATCGTCATTTGCCTAGCCATATCCCAACTATGTTAGGGTCGGCTTCCATCCATCATCGTCATCGAAACTGAATAACAGTTATCAAAAGCGTATCCCATAAAACAAAAGCATTACTCGCATCATCACCTACTACAAGATGCCGTTGACCAAACGCTTTGTCGGTTTACTTTTTTATAAAAACGTACTGAATTACACGACAAACCAAGATATCGATACAATTGAAACAAAGACTTATTATCTTCAGATCTAGTTTCTATTTCCTTTTGGCTTTCACTTAGATGTGTTTGATTGCATCTGCCTTCTTTTAAATTGCAAAAAGTGATAATAGATATTGATTTCCTACAACTGTTTGTGGTTACTCTTTTAAAAAGTGCGTTAAGCTTAGTAATGGGAAACACTGCCAATACTATTATTGATAATTCTGGCATCAAATGTTTTCCTTCATTTACAAGATGGTCCTTACTTCACATGAAATTTTAATGTCTCGCGCTTTATCCAAATAAATGTTATTGAATCTAGATTGTTTAGCACTGAGATTTTTCTTATCTTGAACGATACTTTTCATAAAACAAGTTACAGATCCTCCCATTGAAAAACACTTATAATAAATATTGCTTCGTCGTCATGTAACTTCCTCATAAAAAGTTTAAATTATGTACCCCAAGTCTCCAATGTTTATCACTTCACTACCAACATACCTTTCATCAAAAGTCCAGCCGCGAGCAAACCTCCCATGCCTCCCTTCTTTCCTCCCCCAAGTCCTCCTTTACCCCTCGCTTCTCCAACCAAAGCCCTGGCTTCTTCAGCTGCATTCTCATCAAGCAACTTTAGCTTCACTGTGTGGGTGTCCAAGTAGTTTCCAAGTCTGTAGAGAAGGTATTTGTCTAATCTCTCATCGGGTTTCGATGGGAAGGACCTCGCTAATTCAGCAGCAAATTCTTCAACTTTGCTCCCGTTTTCTTTAGTCGCTTCCTTGACTACACTCACTCCAGGCAGAAGCTGTAGTTCTTCTTTTGCACTAAGCTTTTCTAGCATCGATATAGCTTCAATCTTCAAGCATGTTGGGCTAAAAATCCCATTCGTACAATCCTTTTTCATTGCTCTGGCTGCACTTTCGACATTTGGTTCCACAAAATTTTTAGGAGATTCTCCTATTTCTGGATTTGGCAGTGCGTACACTGCTGTTATAAAAAATAATATCGATATAAGATACATGGTGGACGTCTGTATCGAAACGAACGCTACTACACTTTGATAAGCAATTGTTTCGTCCACCTTTTATATGTCTCACATAGATGTATGATTAGTACGGTGTACTCTTATATCCATTATATTTTCATAGAAGGCTGACTGCAAAAAGTTGCGTTTTATTGAAGAAAAATGGACCCTATTAACATCAAGCATGGTTGGTTTTGGTGTGTAGTTTTTGCAGGCGTAAGGTTTTCGTTTATTATCGCATGCAGTCATTGGAGTAGGAGACCGATGTAAATGTATAGTAATTTTATGGGTTTTTAATATACTAACCACTATATTACACCTTATATTTTCCTTTTATTTGGACTTTTTAAAAGGAAAAGGCGTTATTAATTTAGAAATCCAAAGGTTTCTGTCTTCAGAAACACAAAAAAACTGTTAATTTTGGATTCGTACTGGTTGTCAAATCACAGAAGGTCTTGTATTTAATAAAATAAAGTTTTTTTTTAAATAATCAGTTATCATTTTGAATACATGTATGTTGACTAACGTGAGAATTACGAAGAATCTTAGAAAGATGAAGTTAGCCTTAGTAAATACATTGACTATTGTTTGACAAATACAATATAACATATCTTAAAACAATTAATTTTATGAATGCATGTAAAAAATATCTAAAACTGTAATTGAAAGTTAGTCTAGACAATTTTATTTTAGACTACATAACCATCGCGTGAAAATTAGCTACGATAGTAATTTGGCCAACTAAACCTAATGTGCTTGTTCCATGAATGGATTCACTATAAATATTCTTTGATCATTATCGCCATCTACTGCTTTCTGCGATCTCACTTCATAAGTGGCCAGTAATAAAAGCATCAACTACATCCTTTTCTTCAATTCATCCCCATCAATTGTCCCCTCATTGATCATTTACGTTCTCATATTATACGAGGTATTCGAACTGTTTGCTATACCCGTCTTCAGTTTCAGTTCATGAGTACAGATCTTAAATCCAGCATTCCTTACAGCTTTCTTCCTAAAATCCTAAGTAACAGGTATAGAGTATGAATTTGTGCGTGATTGGCACTTGCTACATGGGACTTGAAAATAATTGACAAAATTTGATTTACCAAAACCTTTGTGGAATACAGGCGTTCTGTGGTGTTGTTTTATGTTGAACGGGTTCAAAAGCTTTTACGCTAAATGAAAACCAGAAACCAACCAGAGACAAAGATATTCCATGCTTTCTTATAATTTTCGGACTGGACACCTTATAATCAAATGTAGGGCCAAACAACCAGACCGAATAAAAAGATTAGGCCAGATAACATCCGAAACCGAAATGGTTTCCTCACGGTCGTGTGCCCAGTTATTGGCTTATCTCTAGGAGTAACACAAAGTTTGTTTGACTGTATATCTGTTTGTTCATAATTTTTGTTATCCACTGCAATTCTATTCTGAACCGGAGACTCCAGACGAGCAAATACCGTAATAAAAAAAATACAATTAGCATATTTTGTATCAATAAGTCAACATTTGTATAGCGTTTGTCTTTGTCTTTACCGTAAATGAGAGTGGTGGCTTTTCTGCAATACGGGTTCTCATTAGCTAAAAACACAGAACTCCAAGTTTGGACGTATTTGTTGGAGTTGGGGCGGCCCCGACTTACGAACAGTAAGCCGTGGGTTCGAACCCAGGCAGGCGCATGACTTTGTGTAATTTATTTCATCACCACTGCTCTCAAAAACGGTGTAGGAAAACATCGTGAGGAAACATGCATGTCCTATAGGACTAGAAATTCGTGCACGTGCGAGTGCCTCGTGTAGGCTAAAGGCACTACCTATGTTAACTGTATCTGAAGAATGATGCGACGAAATACAATATATATTGTGTGAACATACTAGCTTATTTTATAATCTTCCTACAAAAAGAAAAGTCAGTACAATCGCACTAGTCAAAAATAACTTCTTTCTTTCACAAAAAAATCATTAACTCAATTTCATTTTGATCTATTACGAACACAATGGAAGAATATTATGATTGTTTTTAATGATAGAAGTAATTTTGGATAACAAGGTCAAAAGAAGAGACAAATGGTTGTTTTACGATAATTCGTAAACAGAACTGTCAGAGTATAGCCCACTTTATTTTGGAACTGGTTATTTACTTCGTGTTTTGGACACTGTAATCCTTGCTTGCTTAGGTAAATATTAGGTCGGGTCTTCTGAATATGAAGTCGCTTTATTTATTACTCTTTACAGTATCAAGAAATCAGATGCTTATGTAAACTAATAAAATTATCGCCTTGTTGTTCGATAGTGATTGCAAGTGCAAATTCTGAGTTTGGGATTCCTAAGTTCGCCCCTGGATCAAGGAAAGTATTATTGTAGTTTGATATGAAGGTCATCAGTGCTTTCCGTGGGCCTATAATCTTGACTGATTGTATAAAGTTTGTTTTGAATTTTTACGTGAATAAAGGCAACTCTTTCCGAAAATCCCATGAAGTTCTCTACCACTACATTATTTTGTTTTCTGATTAGAAATCCAATTCCTTTCTCTCCTTTTGTTTCTCCGAAACAGTATAACGTGTAGTAATGTTTGTCCTCTATTGCGTTTCCTGAGCGTTGTACTTCTGAAATTCCTAGTATGTCCAATTTTATATCTAATAAAGAATTTTACTTAAGACTTTCAATGTATGATCATTAAAAAGCGAATCAAGAATCATAGAACTTGAATTCTATGATTCTTGATTCGCTTGTTAATGATCGTACATTGAAAGTCGCTGTATTATTATAGTATTTGTTTAGTTTAGGAGGGTTGCAGTCTACTGCCCCCGCGGTTACTGGCCGTTCTGGGGAAGATGTGTGTGGGACGACGTCTTTGGTTGCTCGATTTCTTCTGAATCTACTGTCTCGTTAGAGTTATTTTTGTTCATATAAAACAATAAGGTATTTTGTGCATAGTACTTGTGTTTACCATTTTCTTTTTGTGAGGTAGGTTTCGTACTCGTAGTTCTGTTTTTTTATTATATGAAGTATGATTTGAAGGTAAGTGTATGACAGGAAGTGGATGTTCTGGTAATCTCTGTTCTTACTATTAACAAGAATTACGAGCGTGATATTTTTTTTTATCACCGGGGCTGCTTCTGCCGATCGTAAAGTCACTAGCATAATATACCGTTTATTACCAACAATAACTTGAACTGAAATGACATAAATACAAACATCACACGAGGCATGAAAGGCATAACGTGGGTTTAGGTATACTATAATTGGGTACATCTCTGACTAACCCTTTCGGAATTACAGGCGTCATGATAAGTTATCACACGGGGCAATTTTATTAAGATTACTCTAGGTTAACTTTCTTCTATAAAATAAAAAGCTTGTTATAAAATAATATCTACAAATTAATGATGGAAATATTACTATTGTAGTAAATGTTCGTTTTTGCGAAAGATGATTTCCATAAAGATGGCATAATATTTGTAGCAAAAACTTATATTCCTATAAGTTTTTGCTACAAATATTATGCCATTTGAGAAATTATTTCAGTAAAGGAAGTTCGCTGACATCATCTTATGAATTAAAATTATTGCAATACAGTTACTTATGTTCCTCTACAGCGTGATTATGAATTTTAGTTGGTCTAAATATAAAACCAAAATCACTATGCCAAGGTGTATTAACACAAAAACTTGCACTAGATTCAGAACGGAAGATATTGCGGTCGACTGCTTCATTACATAGTATAAAACAAAGTCGCTTCCCGCTGCCTGTCCCTATGTACGCTTAGATCTTTAAAACTACGCAACGGATTTTGATGCGGTTTTTTTAATAGATAGAGTGATTCAAGAGAAAGGTTTATATGCATAACATTGCACCCGTGCGAAGCCGGGCGGGTCGCTAGTTGTTAAATAAAATATATTATTGCCATCATCACTTCATTTCTAGGCGTAATTTTGAAGAAAAACAATTAATAATAAGAATAATTGGAACGTCTGTGTTTAGCAACGGACATTATCAGCCTTATCCTGTGAAAAGTTACGGCTGGTTTCTAGCCAGAAAATCTGTTACTCATAGCCTGCATAATCCCATTGTTGGGTAAAGGATTCTCCCGACGAATCCTGTAGATCCAGGGCTACTGTGGACCATTAGTCGTAAGTGGTACGATTTTTCAGGCTTATCAAACTATAAATATTGCTTATTTAATAAAATCTACATACCCTTCATCATCATCCCCATGGCAAGGAGACCACCCATTCCACCCTTCTTGCCACCGAGACCCATGCCGCTCTTCGCTCTGCCTTCCGCGATCGCAGTCTTCGCTTCTTCGACAGCATTGTCATCAAGGAGCCTTAACTTCACTGAGTGACTGTCCAGGAAGCTCCCGACTTGGTACAGGAGGGATTTGTCCAGCCTTTCGTCAGAGTCACTGGAGAATGACCTCGCCAGGTCCGCAGCAACCGCCTCGTAATTAGATTTACCACCATCTTTCACTAGACTAACACCAGGAAATAAAGACACTTCATCCTTGTTGTTGAATTTCTCCAATAACGTGATGGCTCCCATTTTTAAACACGCAGAACTCAAGAGTCCATTTGCACAATCCTTTTTGATACCACGAACTTTGTCCACTGAACCATCATCAGGGTTTGGAAGAGCCACTGCACTGGCAACGGTGATTAAAATGATGTATTTGAACATTTTTATTGGATAACACGTCCACTTTGGTCAGTTCACACTGAAACTATGTTCAGCTTGTATATTGTCGCCCTTTTTATATTTGATGTTTGTGGTCAGCCAGCTGATTGCTCCCAGTTTGCGTGTGGTTTTGAATCTGTATCTTTCGATTTTTGTGCAGTCGAAAATTAGTTTTTTGATTCTTTCTCAACCTTATTACCAAAGACAGAAGCACCATTTCCAATTGCACTGCTATCAAGTATATCTTAACGAGTTGCAAAAGTAAGTTGGCTTTTGTCAGTTTTTGGTAGGGCAGCTACCAAAAGTTTGCTCGTTAGCTTAATTTCTATGATAGGAATTAGTTCTTTATGCATTAGTACGATGGTCGGTTTTTGCTTAGCGGTTTTTTGGAAGTGCATTGTTTCACTTGCCCCGACGTACGAGTGAATGCAAAAAAATACACAAACGAGTAGCTAAGTGTGCGCAACGTTAATTTTGTTTTATTTTCATACGATTCAGTCTAGATTATAATGTATAATGTCTAGCTATGCATTGCTTTTGAAGTCCGAAATTAAGAGTAATCACTACACTTTGCTATGTCAGACTTTTATTTTACATCTGTACGTACGGTGTGCATTTGACAGAAAGTATATTCTATGGTGTATGTAAAGGGCTGCTTTTACTTTTATAATAATGTATTCTTATTATTTATTCTTTACCATAAATTATCCACTTCTGTAGTTGCTTGTAACTACTCATTCGCCTAAGCGTAAGGAAATATAGTCACTATTATCATGTACTGCTGAAACTACTAGAAGTGTATCATTAACCTTATTCCTAAGGAGGCACGTGTGATTGACTGGAGGGCTAGTTAAGGGTATAGCTACCACTTTCATCTCTTCTAAATTAAGTAGTTAAATTTTTAATTTGTCCTGCTGTATAAGCTGATGTTACTCGAGGATTGATCGTTTTTTTAACTCTACGGGAGGCCTACGTACATGAACAAGATCTTATCAACATTTTGATAGTGTACGTTTTATCATCTGTTTAGTCTTTTCCGAACTATGATGTTATACAGACCGTCTACCCAGATTCAGTTTAATACCAGTATTCTGTAAGGAGCGACTGCATGCCTATCTGACCTCCACAATCGGTACTGGGGCAAACGACACTCCTTAGTTCTTACTAAGGAGTGTCGTTTGCCCCAGTACCGATTGTTTGATTGATGGTGTATGTTTACATCCTCAGAGCCTCATCATTGATATAGTGAAACTATTTATTCCAAAAACAACGACAACGATAGCGACAGTAAACAATCAGCAAGTTCACCGCTGGACATAACTTATTCAGGACAAGTGGGCGAAGCGATTCCCTTACAAACTTTCATACCCTATTAATGTGTTGTGTTGTTGTCTAAAAAAAGTGTTGTCCAAATGTCATTTTTCTAGACCCAGCGGTTTAGGCTGTGCCTTGTCTAGTGAACCTAAGATATATTTTTTTAATCAAATAAACCCAGCCAAAAGATAAAAACCTGGAAAAGCCGCGAAATTTAGAGCAACTAATTGCAAAATTTACCTCATCATTATATTAATTAGGTACTTAATTAGAATGGGCAGACAAGCTTTTTATTACGCTCATAAAATAACACTTACGTTTATAAGGAAAATGAACTCCAACTTGTTGTCCATAGAGTTCTATTTCAATCACTGTTATTCGGAACACTTAAATACCTACTTGCTCTCTGTTCATGTGTAATTTATTATTATTTTAGTGGTCTTCGGTTCAACTACTGAAAACGAGCTTTGGATATGTGTGTAAAACTAGCATAAGCCCGCAGCTTCGTCCTGGTGGAGTTCGATAATGTCCCACGGGATCGTACTGCTGGGATAAAAAGTGTCCTATGTGTTAATCCAGGTTATAAAATATATATATGTGCCAAATTTCATCCAAATCTGGTCAGTAGTTTTTGCATGAAAGAGTGACAAACATTCATCCATCCTCACAAACATTCGCATTTATAATATTAGTAGGATAGTAGGAATTATGATGTTATAGAATATTGTAAAAATATTTGGAGAAAGTGTGATCTAGTCTGCAAAAGGATTTACTAGCCAGGACATGTCTACCGCATACTGAACAAATTGTAGCCCAGAACTAGTACCCTAATACAGTAAGACAGAGTCGAAGCAGATCACGAAGGAGGTCGCGGGATCACCTAGATAAATTTCTTCAGAACTGGTAGGACACATCGTGATCGATAGTAGGAAATGAGGTAGGCGTTTGCCCAGGAGTTGGACCGAACAGGTTGTCAAAAAGTGAATGCCCGTGAAATTACAGGGTCAGGAGACACTTCACTTATATCTAAATAGGAACTTATTAGTAATCCTCTAAGTGTAAAAGATGTCATCATTATAATTCTCCTGCCTTAATTCGAATTTATTTAGGGTCGGCGCAGCATACTGTCTTCTTCTTCCATACTTCTCTATTACAGTCACCTAATTTCTAGCCATGTCATCCTTCATTCAGTCCATCCATCGTTTCATTTGTTCTCATCTACTCTTATAGCCATCCACATTCATACTCAAAACTTCCCTCGCAAAATTTTCGCTTTTTCGATGTAAAAGTTGTGTCGAGTTTAAAATATTATAATAAATTGTTTGAGAAACTGTTACATAAAGTGTAACACGTCTGCATGCAGCACGAAACTGATTTGTGGTTTGAATTACTTCCAAAAAGTTTCAGTAAAAGTAAGAGCGATTGTATGTATTGCTTTGTCATTGCATCCAATGATGAATGATTCGATAACTCCGGTCCAATTGCCTTTCACAGCTTGATATTTTGGAGAAAAATTATAAGACGCAGGTTCTATTTTTCTTTTTAAAGATTTAATATATTCTTTATATCTTTGTATCCATGTAGTATTATCAACTATCTGGTGTCCACGACACAAGCCTCGTTGCTTAGTGTGGCACCTAGATGGCGCTGTGTGTTATGTCCAGCGATATTTATTATTATTTATTCCATCTTCTTACAAAGATGGAGGAGTATGTAAAGAACACAGCAGGTCCTGTTCTGTAGACTCTGCCTTCCCCCATCTTCTATGACATTTCTTCTCATAGAAGCCTCTTTATAGAATCTCTTCCTTTTGACAAACATAATTTGTCTGGGCACGCTTTATCCATCAGGTCGAGGTTTAGAGCAAGCCCATCAGTGGTTCCTCGGACATTTGGCATTGCAACCACCCTTCTGAATATTTCTGCCACTACAAATAACTTCAAATTAAGTTATTTGCCGTGGTAGTTTTAGGTAGCTTGTTTTTAGTGATATTCTGGCATACTTATTTTTTAAATCTCGAATCGAATCTGGAATTATTTTAACAACGATTCGTACTATTAGGAATTGCTCATCAGAAGTATTGCTATAGTCATCTTTTGCTGACTCTTCAATCTACATGGACTGTTTGTAGACAGTAGATTGACATTAAATGGAGAAGCCCACATTATTTTATACACCATAACGATTAATCATGTTATTAATGTTTTAGTAAATTTTAAACAGGGTTAGTTTCCAAAGACTATCCAAATTCTCAGATATGATGCAGCACGAAATTCTGAGCCCCCCCACATAGAAAAATTCATCGGTTATTAAAAAAATAAACAGCTGTTCCATACATTTTGACCATGTAGGTATTGCACTTTTTTAGGAAACAGCAGATTTTTTTTTTAGTAACTGAAGAAAAATTTCTATGTGGGGGGGCTCAGAATGTCTTGCTGCATCATATCTGAGAATTTGGATAGTCTTTGGAAACTAACCCTGTATAGACTACAATTATTAGAACTAAAATTCAGTAAGGACTTTATACGGAAGAAGAACTATTCAGTTTGAGGGAGCGCAGATTTATAATAAATTACCAAAGGACATAAGGGATTCTTCATCTATTAATATATTTAAAAATAGGTTAGAGTTGTATTTGGCCAACCAACAATAATATACCACTACCTACATTTTGTACTCGATTGTTCGAACGACAAATAATTTACTATTTAAGTTTTTTTTTATGCTAAGTTTCTCATATTTAAGTGAAACTATGTTCTTTTTGAGAAATAAATTTCTTTAAACCGAAAATAATGCTAAAAAGAACATTAAAACTAAGTTCCTACATAATTATATACAACGACGACATTAGGACACTTAGGCGTCAAAGTACTCCTCCCCATCGATGTCATCCGGAAACGTGCCCAGAAGACTGGCCGCATTGCCACGTTGAATGGCAAAGCCAATTCTATTAGTAAATTAAATTAACTCTGTTGTTGTTCCTTGTTAATCGGAGTCGGTGCATTTTTTCTTTACATATAGTTAGTCATTACTGAAAAATCAGGAGTACCTATCTAAGAACAATACAGTTCTATTTACTATTCCTATTAGTCCTACTATAAACTCTCACTTTCAAACCCCGCAATTACGACAGTTTACATAAAAAGTGTCATGATTTTGGCACCAGAAAGTGCGCAGCAGTGTGTGTCTAATCACCGCTTGTCAAGTGCCTGTAGCACGAAGCGTGTACTTTTGAAAAATGAAATAGTGGCAGTGGTAGTTTAAGTACTGTTGGCGCGTTAGACACTGAATTTAATTGCAAGATAATTTTATTTATATTGAAAGGGTTGTTATGCTTGGTTTCGTTAACACTAGACCAGACTGGATTTGAACGCTTGGCTGAGCGCTGGGTGTTGGCATTCAACAATGTTTAGGTATTCATTTAGGTGTTTCATAGAAATTAAAAAAAAACAGCCAAGTGCGAGTCGGACGCGCACACATAGCACCAAAAATTTTAATAACATTCAGACGGAAATTATAAGGGTTCCGTTTTGAAATGGGGCAACGAAAGCCTTAAAGCGGGCTTTATACACAATTCAATTTTTAAAATAATGTGCGGTTTACCTAGCAGAGTTACGAATAAAAAATGTTCTAGAAACACGACACTCTTTGAAAAAGAATCCCCTGCGGCGCCTTAAGCCGAGGCTTGTACTCCACAGGGGGTGCCCTTAGCGTGTAGTCGATTAGCTTGTAAGATTTTTACCCTGGTTGGAGCCCTTACGCTCAAGGCACCCACAGGATAATCCAATTAAGGGTACACTTAAAAAAAAAAAAAAAACATATTTTTTTTACCACTTTCAGTTTTTTTTTTACTTTTTATAAAAGTACGACCGACTAGTCTAGTGAAAGTGGTAAAAAAAATATGTTTTTTTTTTACTTTTTTGTTTCCATACAGGGCTAGATAATGATGAGAAAAATTTAAATCATTTTTTAGTTTGAACGTACACTATCAAACTGTGGAGTAATCGCCATACTACGTTTGTTTGTTTTGCATGGAAGTATGACCGACTAACTGCACCCTTAAGCAGACGACCATCTCCTAGGTTGAACTGCGAGATGCCATTCACAAAACAAACTATATGAAAACGATTGCCACGTTCCTATCCTTTTCTATCGCTCAGAACCGTCATTTGGTAGAGCGAGACACAGATAGGAAAGGCCATCGCATGCGGCAGTATCGACGATGCGATGAGCAGCATGCTTTGTTTATTCTAGGCTGAAACCGTACTAACCGAATAAACAAAAGTTCAAGAAACATACTTTTTTTAGAAAAAATAAATCGATATCACGCCCCACACATTTCTCAACAGTCAACAACAAGCCTTTTTTAACTTCTAACCTTCTGGCCACAGCCAAGCGCGGCGCGGATTGCGGCGCGGCGTGCGGCGCGGCAAGCGGTGAGCGGCGAAAACAAATAGTAGACAATGTATGAAGTAAGCCACAGCTACCGGCGGCGCGAATTGCGGCGCGACCTGCGGCGCGGTGAGCGCCGCGCGGCACGCGGCGGCGACGGGCTGCGCGGTGTGCGATTGAAACAAATGTACTAGCGAGTATCGAGGAAGCCACAGCTCAGAGCGGCGCGCGCGGTGGCATCGGTGGACGTATTCAACATCGCACGATCGAAACAAATAATTTTGTTTTTATCGGGCGTTGAGCTTGTATAAATAATGGATACTGAACAATTTATTAGTGAAATACTGAGTAGATCAGGGGGCCTAAAATGGAAGCTTTATCAGAATCATAATATGAATCACGTTAAAAATTTGAAATTCTTAAAATGGTCTTTATGGTTATGACCACAAAGTCCATTTTAAGAGTTTTAAATTTTTAACGTGATGCGTATTATGATTCTGATAAAGTGGCCATTTTAGGCCCCCAGTAATATGGATATCAAAACATGTTATAAAAAATTGTGGGACGAAATAAAACAACAATTTAAATACCGTGCCACTTTTGATAGGGCCATTTTAATAGTTCGTTCTCTAAATACGTCCACCGCTGACGCCGCCGCGGTCGCAGCTAGCCGAGCTGTGGCTTACCACCGCAAGTCGCGCCGCCCGCCGCGCCGCCCGCCGCACCGCGCACCGCGCCGCCAGTAGCTGTGGCCAGGACGTAAAGTTAGGTCACAGACCAAATAAAAAACCAAAAAACAAGACACAGCGCTGTCAACAGTGACGTGAGGCCGTGAGTGTAGTGTAGTATGATGTAAATGTGTGCGTGTGAGCGTGTATGCACAGAACGAGGCATAGTTTTCCGCATGCGTCACTGTATTGTTCGCAGCGCTATGTCTTGGTTTTTTTATTAGGTCTGAGTTTTAGGTATAGGTCTAACCAAGCGTCAGTAACACGATCAAACTCGTGCGCATGATCCACAATACTAAGGTAATGATCAGTTTACCACAAAATTCTTTTCCATCGTACCTTTCTCGGCAAGTTGGCAATTATTTGACGATACCCTTCAATCAGAATTGTAGTGAAACTTCACCAATACGGAGTATTGAAGAATACTAAATTCTTTGAACTTGACATAAATAAGTAGGTCATCATCATCATCATCAGCCTACGGCAGTCCACTGCTGAGCAAAGGCCTAACCAATCGCACGTCACTCAACTCGATTCGCAGCAGCTCTCATCTGATCCAGTTGCTACCAGCCACCCTGCGAAGATCGTCGCTCCACCGAGCCTGAGGGCGTAAGTAGGTAGTATGTACTAAATCAAGGCAATTCCTACATTTTTACATTATAAAACTGCCTCGTTGGTGTAGTGATCGCAAGCACGCTGAGCATGAGGTCCTGGGGTTCGATCCCCAGGTCGGGCAAAGTGTTATTGGTGGGTATGGATTTTTCTATCAGGAATTTCTCAGTGGCAGCCAACGGTGTCTCTGGATTTGTGCCCGGTTGATGGCAATAGGCTAGGCTTATACCCTATTACATGGGACTTGAAACATTACTCGTGAAAAATGTGCATGTACTTGTTAGCTGCCTAACCCTTTGGGAATTAGGCGTGATGTTATGTAGTATAAACTTTTTCACTTGGACTTCAATATAAACCAAACCATAGAATAAATTTACTCATTCCCGGTATAAAAACATCATCAAGAATTCTATCTATTGCTATTGATATAGAGTTCATTATCATTATCATCACTACATAGTATAAAACAAAGTCGCTTTCTCTGTCCCTATGTCCCTTTGTATGCTTTAATCTTTGAAACTACGCAACGGATTTTGATGCGGTTTTTTTTTAATAGATAGAGTGATTCAAGAGGAAGGTTTATATGTATAACATTGCACCCGTGCGAAGCCGGGGCGGGTCGCTAGTATAGTATAAAACAAAGTCGCTTCCCGCTGTCTGTCTGTCCCTATGTATGCTTAGATCTTTAAAATGACGCAACGGAATTTATTGCGGTTTGTTTTAATACATAGAGTAATTCAAAAGGAAGGTTTATATGTGATACATTGCACACGTGAGAAGCCGGGGCGGGTCGCTAGTATTCCATAGAGGCACCGTTGGACTGTAAGTATAACGCTTTGGTTTGAGCTATAATATACAGGGTGTAACAAGACCCTTCGCGAAGCCGTAACCAAGCATTCTGTACATGAAACTAAGTAACTTTACGCAAAAAATATTGCTGGGAAACGACTTTTTTTTTTGGGGTGAAAAATCACGTTTTACGGTAGAACTCAATGGAACGCGCTCAAAACATTGTGCTGATGATTGGAATGAATAGTACGGGGGTCGTGGAGGTGTTCAAAGTAAAAATGTTTCATTAAAAACATTAGTATTAAAAAAAAAAAAGCTTGTAAAAAAGTTGTAACTTTAACCCCCAATATCTCTGTAACTAGAAGGTTCCCAGGTATGTCTAGAACAAAAATATAATCGCAATGACGGGGAGAACAAGTGCCTTTCAGCTTCGTTAAGGGTCTCGTTACACCCTATTTTTTCCCGTTACCCATTTATATTTTCATTGGAAACTGTACATTTTTGGTTTCCACACCCACAACCGAGGCTTTAGTTGTGGTTAGGTACTCATCTTCAAGGACTGGGTTTGATTTTATCTGGACTGTTTCGTGACCAGTACAAAATATAATTCGCTCGGTCACGTAATATAGTGACCGAGGGAATGAAAGACAAAATCACCGGTGTGAGGGCAAAATTCCCAGATCGGACTTTACTTTGCCAGGTAAAGTAGGCATTACAAGAAACAAGAAGAAAAAGAAAGAAGAAGAATCATCGTTAATGATTAAAAAGCACACGCCCATCGTAATTTTAACATTAAGTCATGAAAATAAGGTTTGTACTTGTATGAACCTTGCCAACCTCTACTTACTTTTTAGCAAAGTCAAAGAACTGTCTGTGATTTGTTTTTATATATAATATACTAGCGACCCGCCCCGGCTTCGCACGGGTGCAATGTTATACATATAAACCTTCCTCTTGAATCACTCTACCTATTAAAAAAAACCGCATCAAAATCCGTTGCGAAGTTTCAAAGATTTAAGCATACAAAGGGACATAGGGACAGAGAAAGCGACTTTGTTTTATACTATCTAATGATATATAAAAACAAATCACAGATAATATATAAAAGAGGGCTGTTATAAGTTTGACCGCTATGTGTTTCTGTGTGTGCGTCGTATGTTGCACCGCAGCTCTTAAACGAGTGAACCGATATGGATGCCGTTTTTTTTTCATTTTTAAATTGTGTTTGAGTTTCAGAAAATTCCAGTATTGCAACTGCATTTTGTTCATTTTGTACACTAGCTGGCCCAAAAAGATTTTATTCCACCCATTATTCGTTAGATACTTTCAAAACAGTAGGTAGGCTTATTGCAAGTTTTTTTATTTATTTATTTATTTATGAATTAAGGAAGACTTACAGCTAACAAAACAGAACAAAACATAGTAAGTGAAACCGACAGCCAATCACAAGTCTTTACTTATAAAAACATAGACTTTTAAATAAATACTACTTTTTTTTTCGGATGGGAAATCATCAAATAACCCCTCCCGCTCTGGGCTGTGCAGGAGGGCGTGACAGACTTTTACTGACTAAAACCCATCAATGTTCCTGCCTTTGCCCTTTGTGTTCTAGGGCCGCGGTATCTCTTTCGAACAGTCCCGCAACCCTGGCAGGCATCGGTCCTTTCGGACCCCTTCCTGTTTGCTGACTCTCTTTGAGGTTAGATCACTGAATTACAATCAGCAGACCAGTCTATTTTCAGCAGCCTACACGTAATGTTTTAAAACATTAAACGTATCGTCAAGAAATAATTTCTATTGTCTCTCTAGTTTCTACAAAAACGCTTCGTCGTACAAAAAGAATAAAACATTTAAAACAACTCTCTCTAGCGACGGACGACGATTGCTTTAAACCTTTTTTTACTTTTTCTTCCGCAGCTTCATGGTTATCGTTTAAGTTAGTAAAATGTTTCAAGAGATGGCGCTACTAGTATGTTGCAAAGTTGTAGATTCTTCGTCAATAGATGGCGATAGCTGTATGCGTAAGCGATGAAAAATAACAATAAGGTTTTGTTAGTGTTGTTGTCTTTTTATGTTATATCGTTTGCTTTGATTGTGTATTTAAATAATAGTTGATCTGTTTATAACGATACATCATCTATACCTTGTCAAAAAAAAATCACCTAAGTAGGTAACAATTTTAACTGCGATTTTATTTTTAGTTTTTTTCTTTCAAGATAACTAGAATGTTTTCAAACCTAGCAATTGTTATTTCTGTATTATAGATTTATAACTAATATGGACAAAACAACGATATAATCGCTAAGTCAGTTTATTAGGTTTACTCAGTAAATGCAGTTGTTTGATCTAACTTTCTCGAGAAGAATGCAGTTCTGTGTCAATTATTTCCGGACAAAAGAGTTTGTATTGGCTTTCTTTATGATACTTCTATTACTGCACTATTATAATGAAGGTAGTTCTAATTTTCTCAGCATTGATAGATATTGGTCAATATTATAAGAAGTAGGCATAAAATGCACTTCTAGACATACAAAAAAACATATTTTTTCCCAAGAAAGATAGTTAGATACTACAGGACGTCGCCAGCTACGATCCATCCATAGTTTCATAAAGAACAATACATTTTAAGTTGTAATAACATCCAGTGTATATTCCAATATACACTGGATGTTATGATGGGATAGAATGTTGGTACTATGATTGTATTTTACCGCCAATTATCACACTATCACACTAGCTTTTGCTCGCGGCTTCGCTCACGTTATGTACGGAAATTAACCCGCGGGAACGTTTTAAATGTGGCCTACGACATTCGGAGATAATGTAGCTTTCCGTTAGTTAAATAATATTCAGAATCGGATTAGGAGTTCCGAAGATTACCAACTACATATAAACTTACAAACAAATTTTACCTCTTTATGATATTAGTATAAATAATTTCTTCGTCATTTCATTTCTTTACGAAAAAAACATTTAGGGATTTTGTTATAAAATGATTTCTAACTTCTTTCTCACCAATGCAACGGGACCATCACTTTAGAACAGGATACTTCTATGAATAAAATACTTATACGGCATATAAATAAACTCTGAAAATAAAATATAATCAAAAGAGAAATAAAAATACATCAGTTATACCTTTTAAAATCATTCGCTTTCTTTGGAGTAAGGTCAATGTCCTTCCACACAAAATCGTTATGCAACATTGAAAGGCTCATTCATCGTTCGTTGCCAGACTAATAAATTCCTACATCAATTCAAAATGAAACGTACATATTCATCGTAAGGTAGAATTTTCTGTAAATAGAACAATAAGAAATTTGTTTTTAAAAATTGTACTGTATATCTCAAGAGACAAAGTGTAGATTTAAATGTAAGTTGTAGGTGGAAAAATGAAAGTTCGTGAAAGTTAGCACCTGTGTCACGAGTTATATAACTGAGTATGTGTTTGTGAGTATGTGTGAATGTCATGGTTGTACGCCGTGAGGTGTGGCAGAGTAGTATGATGCGTAGGATCGAAAGGTAAAAGAAACACTTAAAAACTATTTATTGAAACGTTTTTTTTTCCACTCTATTGATGATTTGAACCACAAGAATTCTCGCCATGAACTATTGCTATTATATTATGGTAATTAAGGAGGTAATGTAAACGGTACGTCCTAGATTTCTTTATAAAATACCAGTATATTTATCTTGATCCAACTATCGCAGTTTGTAGTACAAAAGATATCAACGCGCTTGGTAATACGCAGACTACAAAAATTCCCATTTTTTTTAATTCCCAATTTAATAACACCATTTATTTGAATTTAACTGTGCAAAAGGTATAAATAATAAGGATGAACTTCTTACTGTATCTAAAGTTATATTGTACCAGAAAAGCTAATTTTGTATCTGGTAATTTGACATCAACCAATTAATCGAGTCGAAATCATTTGGTTTTAATTACGGAATGATTGATTTTCCAATACATGAAAACAATCATGAAGTATTTTTCGTTTTTTTTAGAAAATTGGCATTTTTTAGTATTTAAAATTTAACTTGATTAAAATAACAACTGTCAGGAGGAACACAAATAAGTCGATAATTTTATAAATATTATATTTTTTTTAGTTTAATTTAATTGGCCATAATTGATACCCATATTTACATAGCGTAAAATACTGACTGCATAAATATGCGTAATTATTTACTTTGATTTTGACCAAAGTCTCTTTAGTTTGGCACCAGTCATTTTCATCAGGTGGCCTACCATGTCGTCTTAAAGCAGGAGTAATTCCAGTCTGGAATTATTCCTGCTTAAGGTTAGTAACACCCCGTTAGATTTTATGGACTTTAATATCAGTCTCAAACTGTCAATATATGTAAATAATCTTACTAGGTACTATTATAAATGCGAAAGTTTGGATGGATGGATGTTTGTTGCTCAATCACGTTAGAATGGCTAAACGGATCTGGATGAAAAATTTAAACAGTGATAGGTTAAGGTCTTGAATAGCTCATAGACTACTCTTTTTCCTCACACAAAACATCTCAATTTCCACGGAAACGAAGTCGCGGGCAACAGCTAGTTAATCATTACTTACATTTTTGATAAATGATAGTTGCTGAAATGAAATTAGGACTAGATTTTGAACAGTTTTAATTACGAAAATAAGATCTCTGTTCCGCACAATGATTTATTACAGGAACTATTTATGCAAAAGTACAACCCATCATAATCACGTGCCAGTACCCCATTACCATCCAACCAAATACAAAATCCCATACATTTCCTACCACGTTTCAAATACAACAAGCACACACAAACTGTACATTCCTGCCTATACCCTAAATACATAATCTTAGCCGACGTTACAAAAGGAGGTCAGGTACACGGATGTGTGTGTTTGTGTGGGTGAATGCCAATGGCACACACACATGCACAGTGTGAAAGTGTGTGTTCATAGCACCTGCCTCGAATCGGTGGAAATTGGTATCTTTGATGAGTGAGTGGGGATGGGGATTTTAGAAGGAACAGATTAATTGAAATTGTCATTATGATAATAGTTTGTCAAATTAGGAAGAGTTCAAAGTATGCGTATATATTTGAGACTGGAGGAGCTCGTGGCTGAATAATAACAGACGCTTAGGGTAAATTTTTAGGTTAAGCCGCGCTTGCCTAGGTTGTTCCGTGGATGGGTGACCACCCATTACATTCAAAATTTTCTCCATGCCTTGGAAGGCACGTTAAGCTGTTGGTCTCGGCTGTCATTTATAGATCTTAGACAGTCGTTACAGGTATTCAGTGGCCCGAAATTCTGACAACCAGTCTTACCAAGGGGTATCGTATTACTCAGCCCTAACTGGGTTCTGGAAGTCAGATGGGCAGCGTTCCGTGTAAAATACTAGTATTCAAGTGCAAGAATTTCTTTTAACATAAAAAAGTATGTCATTGCAGTATTTAGAATCCTACGACACTTATTATACATCTGCCTAGACTTTTCGAGTTGGGTACGGCTTTCAATTCGAGCAGATGCGTCTGGTTAGACTGGAAGCCCACCAAGATCAAGCTTAGATACTTTCTTTACAGATTGTATTAAAACTAGGGAAGTATTTAGAAATAGCATCTCGTTCAAATTCCGACCAGAAACTGGCCAAAAAATTAAATAAGATGCTTACTGATGAGCTACCGATTATTTCCTTTAATCGAAATGCTTGAAGGAAATAACGAAGCACCTGCAGGACAAGAAACATATATAATTGCCTAACATCAATTACAGATCTTACTTATTTTAAAATACTCCAGCGGAAACATACTTCTGGGATAAGAAGTATCCTATGTCCTAACCTAGGTTACGGTGTGACTGACCAAAATCTGTGTTAGAAGGTCAGACAGAGTTATTTGGTTATTTATAATACCTTTTTTGCCTGTTTAGCTAAACACCTAAAAGTGACTTGTAATTTGAACTGAACATAGATTACTCTAATTCAAACATTATCACAATACTTTCCCATTATCAGACCACAAGAAACGCCAAAACACTGTCTTTAAAGATATAACTTTAAAACATATAAAAAAACATCTCAACCGCAACGATTCTTTTCAAAATTTCAAATATTACATAACACGTCAATACTTATAGTACTCGAATACTCTTAAGGCTCGAGTACGTTGTAAGTGTGTCGGGTTCAACGACCGACTTTCTACGGCGGCCATCTTGGAAAGTGACGTAACAAGGATGCTGTAGTGATGTCATTCGAAATGAAAGTTTCGAGTTGTACAACTTTTTTGTTTTTGAGTAATGTTAGGTAATGATTTGTGTTGTGTTGATATTCGTTAGGATTTTTTTTCTTTTGTAGGAGTTCATATGAATGTGTTTTTTCAAATATATAGGTTCTGTAAGTATTTCTTTTAAAGTATACTAGAGGCTTTAGTTTTCCCGGCTTAGAGTTGGGGAACTATTATTAAATGATTAACAGGTAGTAAAATGAAGAAAATGAACACTCTATTTGGAGTATTGTTGTACAACAACTTTCTATTTGAGTACTACACAATTATTACACAATTATTTAAATACAACAAATTTAATATTAAAATAATAAAAATAAAATACAAAAAGAACACTGCTAAATTTTAAACACGGTAGCTTGTAAAATAGATTTCGGAAAACATAAATCATGGGCTATCTCGGTTTTTTTTTAGTTCATATAAATAAAATTCAAAGACTAGTATTTGGAGAAGATCAACATCATTGAGATGAAATTCAAGTAATAATATTATAAGCGTACTTCCCCTCTATTACAAAACAAAATTAAGTATCATCTCATCGATTATAAATACATCTAGAATTACTACGACTATAACTTTAAACCTAAATTATTTATATTTAGCTTTACTCGTGCCTTACTTAGAGGATTCTATATTTTTCTCATCTAAAACGGGGCGTTTAGGTTTTCTTTCGCTGAGAAACCGTAGTCGCTACAATGTTGCGTTGAAGATCGTTTAAGACAGAAACAGCATCCGGATCAAGAATTTCTTTTAACATAAAAAAGTATGTCAATGCAGTATTTAGAATCCTACGACACTTATTATACATCTGCCTAGTCTTTTCACGTTGGGTACGGCTTTCAATTCGAGCAGATGCAGCTGGTACTAATACTGGTATATTTTACATGAAGTAAATGCCTATCTGACCACCAACTGGGTATCACAACCCTTTGGATTCCATCATACGTTTTTATTACGAATTGTCAAAGTGGTGATTTATACAAGTTAGTCCATCAGTAATTCGTCTTCTACACTTCCTACTAAAAAAATTCGCCCACACCAACCCATCCTCACGCTTTCGTCTCTCGTAAATTACCAAAACACATCCGCCTGTTTACTTTCACGTCACTTTCGACTGTGTGTGCCACTTCGGGCACTTTCACCTTCGAGAGAAAAATTCACATCCGGCTTGCGAATGGTTGTTGCGAAATGTACCACCTGATACTGAGGTGTGGTGGATTTTTTTGGTAGTAACTGTACAGGTACAACTGTGGTGTGATGGCTAGAATGTTTATGTTATTGTACATGATAATTTTGTGTTATTTTTTTTTAGATTGTTTGTTCTTTGTTTTAGGTATACTCTAATCAAAGTACTGGCGTATTTTGATATGGTTTTTATAATTGAAATAATTATGTTTTATAAATATTGTTTTTTTTTTACCTCTCTGTCATATACTGTCAGATGCTAATATACCACGTTTGTCCCAATCGGCTAGTGTTCTTCCAAACTGTTCTGTGTAAATTCCTTAACTCCCAGAAAGAGGATGATGATTTATGACTATGAGTTTTAAATTGATAGAGATATTGAGTTACGCGAAATACTTTTTTTTCATGCCTAGAAAAAAAAACAGAATAAAAAAGTTATTGAAATATGCAATTGCTGAAAAGTAGAAACCAAAAAAGTTTAAATATTAGCAATACGAACCGAAGACCTCCTCGGTCGTTCGTTCAAAGGTAAAAATATAGGCAAAATTTCGGCAAAGTGTTCCATTATATCTCTAAATAGATAATAATACTATTACTACATTATTGTGAACATACGAAACTATGTTTTATTTATCAACGACTAAGTACAACTTGTAAATAATTATTTTATTTGATTAATTATTAACTCGTTCATTAATTTTGACACTTAATTTTACTTCTTTTTTTTTTAATCTTCTGTTTTAAAAATATAAAAAAATAGTAGCCCACCAGCATGGGTAACAGGATCCGAGGTACCGTTAGTCAGGGTTCTTAAGAGAGGCAGCTACTAACAATACGATCCGTGTCCAGAAGTACTGCTTTCTGAATCAAGCCCTTGATCCAACTGCCAAGCGAATAATATTTAATTTTAAGCCTTTCAGTTTTTGTAATCAGTATTCTAAACTCAACTTGGAAGCTAAAACAAATTTAAAAATCCAGTCGTTTAGAGAATACAAATTCAGATAAAAAGAAACATAAACAAATAGTTTTGAAAATCTTTTTTCTTTCAGAAAACGAAGAAAATTACTTAAGGAAAAATTTATGTTTTTTTTTATGCAGACCAAAATTGAAACAAAAAAGCTCTTTTACATTTTGCTTATTATATGGTTATACCGATAGCCTTATCTTGGTAGTTTCCAGTTTAATAATACGCTTAGATATCAAGACAGCATTAAATGATTTTGATTTCAATATATTTTTTGCTAAAAGCTATCTAAATGAAATATAATACAACGAAAGAGTTTTCGTCTCCTCCTCAATAAGTCAACACGCTATTACCCAACCAGTCATCGAAGCACACAACCTCAATTCCTTCAGACATAACCCTAATATAACTCATAGAAAACACCATATAAATTATGGAGTTATCACACGGGTGGGCGCCTAATCTCACAATAAAAAAAAAATGGAAACGACATACCCACCTGTTTTTACTTTAACACAGTTTACATTTCCACCTAACTTACAACCCACATCCAATGGATTTTAAACTCTAACGCTTAGTTTTCAAGGTTGGATTTTCAGAGGGAGTATTCAGGAGATATAGTGTTTGTTTATGGGGTAAATAAAACCATTGAGGGCACTGTGTTTACCCGATCTCGCAGTGTGAAAGCAAGAGAAAGGTGTTATGGCGGACGTTGCGAGGCCCCAAATTCCTTCGTCGGTGAAAGAGATATTTTTTTCTTTTTTTTTGAAAGCCTTATAGCCCATGGAATGGGTTGATTTTTCTTGTATTGCTAATGATTTTTAGTTCAAAGATGAAATCAAGGGCTATTATCAGTAAGAGGGGGTGGGTTCATCTGGTTGCAGTAGTGCAGATAACGAACAGACTTATAAAACTTGAAAAAATAAAAATGTGTTTCTTATTTGCAACTAAAATAGACGTGAAAATTAAAAGACAATATTATACTTATAATTGGGTACTAGTTTTTAGATTTAAAAGAAGAAGCGTCAATCAAAACATACTCCTAAGTATACTAAAATTGTACAGTTTTACCAAAAACTTAGTTATGCACAGTGAAAACCTAATCAAATGTAATCCTTTCCTACAAAATTACTATATGAAACACGAATTTTGTATGTATAATATTGTGTGTGTATGAAAGAACATTTTAACACAATATGAATTACATTAGAAGAATAAAATGTTTGTAAGAATCAATAAAAAGTTTATTTTAATTTTACACGAGAATTTAATGTTAGGTTAGGACAGGTACCTACATATACTCACTTCTCGTTATTATACTGTACAGATTAATGCGGATATTGTCTCTACGACAGCTGGATGAAGAAATACTTGATTAAAATCTACTTGAACTTTTTGTCTTCTACACAAATGAATGAAGCATTTTCATCCAGTGATGAATGATAATATTGTGCAGTTGATGATTCCTTAAAATCAGAATGGGGATATTGAACACAAAATTATTTAATATTGTAGCTATCGCCGCCGATCTAGTATTTACTGGAAACTTGATAATTATACTCTATTTTAGCTTTGCAAGAAAAGCATATGTGCTAAAATACAGGTATAGTTAAAGTCTTACAACAAAATTAAAAAATTAACCTGCAAAAAGCTCAAAAACAGTGATTTTAAACGTTCCATTTCCTTTTAAATATTAATGGTATATCAGTATTAAAACATGACTTTAAAAAATAGAAAAAGCAAAAAAAAAAACCGTGTACAATCTCATGAAATATGAAAAAATAAAAAAAACGTCTTCGAGTTTAATTTATTGTAACTATCACAATTATGAATATGAGAAAACGGAACAAAATACAACAAAAATGTGTTCAAGTGAAAGTCACTCACACAAAGGCAAATTGCTTCTGTAGTAGTGGAGAAAGTTTGCCGTCTACATAATAGAGATTGCGGGTGGAGTGGAGTCGAATACTTATGTTATTTTTTAGTTGCATTAGGGATAGTTCGGCGCTTTTATATTATTACACTTGTCCGTAAAGTAATTAGTGTCTTTCACTAACAGAGAATAAGAATCAATTTCAAACACATCATAAAGTTTTCGTTTTTCTATAAAAAAAGAGAAAAATAAGCTACAATTTTGTAAAAAGAAATATCCAAGGATTATATTAAGTTCGACACAATTACAGCATGTAAGTAAATGCTCCTACTACTAAAATAATACCAGGAAACACAAGCAACTTGGTAAGCATTGATTAAGCTCGGTAAGCTTGTTATTTCTGAGTAAAATAACGTTTGACTAACTTACATCCTTATATGCCTTCCAAAAAGGCAGTAATTTTTGTTCTCTTACAATATAACTGACTTAATAACTTTCCAAATTACTGACCTTTATTTTCTAGAAATGTAAATCGGTAAAGCTGCAAGTTAATTATTTAATTGTACGTCTTAAACAAATCTGTATATACAGAAAAATATTTAATTACTGAGAATTTTAAAATACATATAGCAAAACACAAAAAAGTCTTAAAGCTACTCCATTCGCCTCTCTATCCATTAATTTACTTACCGATGTGTGTGAGTGAAAGGCGTGTACGTACACGTTCGTGCCTACGCTCCACACTCTAAGTGTGCGTGAAGATGGCATGTTCTTTTTTCATATTCTATCTATATTGAAAACTAGTATAAAAGGGGGTTTCGGCCGTTTACGCAGCTTAGTTTCTAAACTGCTTGAGATGGGAGTATGTCTTGTTTATGTTTTTCAGGAATTTCTGAAGGAGTTTGTTTCATTGTGCTTATGAAAATTGTATTTTTGATAGTCATTGAAAAGATGTTCAGTGGCTTATAGGTTTTAGATATTTTGTTTAATACATATATCTAAAACCTAAAAGCCACTGTATTAAATATTATATTCAATGATAGATACGACGACGACAATATGACTCGTAAATACTACATTTTTTTTAATTATAATTAGCATATTACAACCGGGAAGCCTATTATTTTTACCGGGAAGTGTGGCGGAAAAAAATGGAGGCCTATACCCAGCAGTGGGTGATTCCGGGCTGATATGATGATGATGATCATATTACAAAACATTTTTTTTTGGAGAAGCTCACTGAATGTTTTTTCATGAGTAAACCTTTCGAATATTAAAAAAAAATTTAACGCGTAAGCGTGTCTTTTTTTTACGTGTAAAGAAGTTATCTGAACTTCTATGATTTTCCTTTCATAATGTAGAAAAGGTACTTGTAGATTTGCAACTATTAATTAGTATTTTCTGACAGTTTATTTAGATGTTATAGAAAGTTATATATACCATAAGGAAAAAGGCATTGAATGCAGATTATTGCAATGACGCACTAACAGATCAATAAAAAAACAATTCATAATGTTTCTGTTATCAAGACTGAATGATAATTTTCATACATTTTCAGTTGACAATTTGTGACTATAAATTGAGATCCTATTCATTAATCCAATATTATTGACAAACCATTTCCATCTAACCGAAATATTTTTTCAACATTTTTGTTTATTTCAAGCTATACTTTTACTACCTCAAGATGTCAAGAGATGTCGCTACTAGTTCTTCACGGAGACTATAACAAAGTATCACGCTTTGAAGACTTTCCACCGTTATGTTTGTTGTATCAACAAAGCGTAAGACCGTACTTACTACTCGTAGAACATAGGTAGGTCTGTATATCGATGTTTCTGGAACCGAGGAGTTACTGTTACTGTTATCCTGCATCATCCTATACTTCTTTCGTACCTAAATTATGTTTTTCTTTTTGTGTATTGGCACGTTGTTTTTCTTAAGGTATATTCATGTAAATTGTATCATTTAATTGTGCTTCTGTGTGTTGTGTCTTTTGTGTGCATTAGATAAATGGTTTATCTATTTATCTATCTATCCCACTGTTGGGCAAAGGCCTCACACCATGACTTCGGGCTGTTCCGATCCAATACTAATGTGAACCCTTGGTTTTTGGATCAGTCCAGATCGTCCTACCATCTTGGTCCTAAAACTGGCTATTTTGGCCCACAGCTAGGCTGGACATTCGGCAAACGTGGCCAATTCAGTCCTACTTCAGCTTAGCGGCATTTGACCGAGGAATTGAGAGAGAAAAGTAAACCTTGTCTGACTTAGAAAAAGGAAGAGGTAAACATGTTAAAACCTTGTTTTATAGAACAATCTAGTTGGGAACTAGTTAAGAAATATAAGCGTTTAGAGAGCCCTCTGATGTGTTTTCTCCTTTTATATCTTCTTAGTAGTTATAGATAAAGAGCCCTCGTTGAATGGTTGCCGAGAGATAGTACAAGTAAAGGCAGAGCCAGAAGGGTGGATGACATTAAGAAGATCGCGGGTCAGACCGCATGAGAGATGAGAAGAAGCATGTTTCAAAAGGAAGGGGGCCTAAGCAGTGGATGGAATAAGGCCGCCAGTGACGACGGCGATGATGAACTTGAGTTTAGAGTATAAGATTTTGTAACGACTACAATGGCCATCTACATCATTCATCATTTCATCCCGAAAAAAATTACTGTTCCCGAAGAAAACAACAATAACGTTCTTGTGATAATAGATGGCGCCACGTGTCTTTCAAATCATGATTGAATGACGGCTTTTGTTTTTGAGCTCACCAGATGGCGCCACTGTCGCTTATGGTCATGTTAATAATTCAATTTTGTACTTTAAATAACTTCATAAAAAGTTTATTTTATTACGTATAACAACATAGTGTAAACTTCAGATCATTCATTATTTACAATATTCTCCCTAAAAATGGCAAGTATGAAACATTTAAAAATCATTTTACCTCTAAGTACTAACATATGACCACAATTGTGAATAATGGTAAAAATACGTGATAAAAAGCACGCAACGCGTAAACTTTCTATGACATCTGACATTTCGGTGCCCTCGCGCTACACTAGCTCCTCTAGCGGTGAATTCACACGCGATAGCACCTATTATATTATTATAGAATCTTTAGAAGTGCAAATTGAATATCTGAGAGAAGCTGCAAGCATATGCTAGTTATTATATATTTATTACTGAGATATTCTTTAATTGAAAATAACAACAGAAAGAACACGGATTTCTCTGTTTGATGTTTTGAAAATGGAAACTAAATTTTTCTTGAAACGCAACATCAATAATAATTGTATCAATGATACTAGTATTAATTACTTTCTCAAAGCGTACTGATATGTTGAGCCTCTAAGACAACTGATTATGTTTTCGTGTTGGCGCCAGTACGTTCTATCAAATTACTTGTCCAGTAAGAAGCAACATTAACCATAGCGTCAGTAGCATGTTTAAGTCCTGTTAAGTGTAGGTGTAGGGACACTTTGGACACCCGAGCATGTGGTCCATCGTCTGGTCGGGAGCGCATCTAGACTGTACTTTGTAGACAATACTTATGTACATAAAAGCCATATGTGAATGACGACAAAGCAGGTGTTGGGTAATGCCTACATCTAGCAATAAATAAAACAATGACACGTCAGTAAGAATTCTGTTTATTTTATTCTTAAAGATAATTGTACAGTCTTATTATTGAATAAATATATTCTTATAAATATTTAAGTACAACGTTTGGTTATGACACATAAACCCGTAATAGTTAATTATAAAAACTAGTTCTTTTAAAATAATTTCAGACCCAAAGACCGCGTTTTGTAATAACTCAGCACTGGAAAGGTATTTTTTAATTCTTTTGCTGTTTTACCCTGTACCATCCAAACTTTTTGTTTATTTGTACAGTTATTCTAAATAATAAATATTAAAAATAATAAGTTATAAAACTCTTAAAATCTTAAATTGTTTAAAAATCATGCACCATTTTATTCAGCTTTAAAAAAAAATAGTTTTATCATTTAAAGCTTACATACGCACCATCAAATTATATATAATCTTAAAATTAATAGTTAATCAATTACTTCTGAACATTCACTTAAAATTAACAAGATCATTGGAAATCTGTACTTTTTTTGAAATTTTACAAAAATATATAAGCTTATGATTATTTTAAATCGGATAATACTTCATAATAAGGTTTAATTTTAATAAATAAATAATCGAAACCTGATATTATAAACGAAATGCAGGAAAAATACAGCAATTACTATTCGATTAAAATAAGAATAGAGGTGGCCTAGACATTCACATTCTTGATATATAAAAAAGTACGATTCCAGACTCAACATAATATTGACAGCTCCATGTCCTAGTATGGCTTGCTGGCAACCCTATTCTATTTTAATCGCATAGACACACATTTTAACGCGACATTTTCCTACTACATTTTCGTGGCTAGATTCGAGGCTAAATCTAGCCTTATGAGCTAATCTGAGCCTTGTAAGCTAGATCATTGGCGTCATTTCCGATGTTTGAAGACCTAGCGTAAGGATAGGTTGCTGCTGATGCTGTGGGAGATGTCCACTGCTGGGACGACTGGAAACCGGCGAGCTGGGGATATAAAATACCATCACATTACTGTTGCAAAAGTCTAAGAAATTGTGTTAAAAATAACCACCGACCGAAAATAAATACTGAGAACACAATTCATCAAATTATTTTCTTCCATAGATCGTGGGAGGCTGTTCATAGATAGAAATAGTATGACCACGCTAAGTGTGCCCGTTAAGGTGGCGTTGCTTGTCAAAAATTTTGCATATATATGTCAAACTTGGTAGTTTTTTTTTAGTTCTGTGAGTTCCCGCCTGTTGGTTGAAGACTAGACGTTACATCTAAAATAATGGCTGCATCCAGTGTTATCCGTTCTTTACCCCAAACATGATTGAGAAAAGGCAGGTGATCAAACAGCCTACATTTTTCAGTTACACCATTAGACTGATTTTAAACATTTTAAGCCCTTAATGTATCACAGCTGCAGCGTTACAAATAGCAGCTGAGGTATCAGAGTCTTGCCGAGGCTGCGGGACTGTTCTAAAGAGTTACCGTGGCCCCGGAACACAAAGGGCGATGAAGGAACATGGATGGGTTTAAGTCAGTAAAAGTCTGACACTCCCTCCTGCTCCGCCCAGAGCGGGAGGAGTTATTTGACGATTTCCCATCCGAAAAAAAAAGGTATTAGAGTCTATGCTTTCAAAAATGGTACACAACACGATACACGAAATCTCAAAATAGTCCTTTTCAATAAAGTAAACCATCTTAAACAAAAAAAAATCATTACATAATCACTCACCTTTCCACTAATATTGTTGAGTCCTCCTCCACTGAGCAACTTCTGAATGCCCAAGGCCGCAGCCACCACAAAGGCCAACTTAGCCACCACCAGAGCTTTCGTAACCAGGAGAGTAAGTCCTCCGAACAGAAGACCTGCTACGGCCAAGACCTTGACTCCGATGCCTGCTAGGAGCGGCGAGTATTTCTTGATTTTACCTCGAGCTAAAAAAAAAGAAGGACATAATCAGGCATTACACTCGTATTACACTCGGGACCCCATCAGAGTACCAGCTCCGCGACATGATCTATTTTTTTTAATGTCGGAGCAGTGGCAATGGCAAAAGACATGGTAGCATGGACTTTTGGCCTCGCACAGGACCTACAATTAGTTTAATTTTATGTTTTAATTAGTTTCATTTTTTCTGAGTCTTATTTGTAATTTTAGTTGTATTTCCTTGGTATTTATCATATTTAATTGTTTGTCCTGTGTGAGTTCAGTAAATACTTTTTTTTTTCTTTCTTTCTTAATAATGTAACAGCCATATCATTAGCTAGTATTACGTACATCCTACGACACCGCAATCCCACATGATACAACGTAATCGTATAACCTTGACCGCGAGGTGTCATTGCATGAGCGAATGTACTCGTAATTGTTTGTGGACATACTCTAAGAATGCAATGGTTTACACGGCTTTTACTAATAAAAACTGGGGTATAACTTAATGTATTCAAACCTTCACGCCTCTCTGCCCCAAAGAGTAGGCAGAGAGTCTCATGTAATTGTACATCACAAGCTCTGATGGATGCTTTTGAAAGTGGCAAATTTGTCGCCAAATTTTGGGTTGACTCAATTGAAATTGTAAACGATACGCTAAGCAGAATATGGACTCAGCGTTTTGCCACTAATTGGGCACAAATCTGGACCTAATGGCTGCTCCAGAAAAAAATCACTTTGCCTGTCCTGGGAATCTAACCCAGGATTACTTACTCAGCAGTAGTGCTTGCGACCCCTAACTTGGCCAAGGATTCAGTGGGAATAACTTTTTGTAGAAACTATAATTCAGGCTTAATTTTTTTAACTGTTTAAAAATAAAGTTCAGCTGTAAAATACAAAAATGTTTTTGGATCCTGATAGTGTCACACTGATTGTTTTCTTTATTTATTCCACTGTCTAACACAATAAATTAATGAATATTAACATTCAAACATTTTTAAATTCACAACCGATCAGCCCTAGTCCAGTAACCGCACGACGTAACCTTGACCACGCGATCGTTCTCTCACGTAACTGTTCATTCACACACTATACTTTCATTACGATATATTTTTTATATAATTATCATAAGCTTACACAAATACACATGCCGTCATTCCGTTTCCGCGCTATTACAAAATAATTAGGTATAAGCACGACTGCAGTGTGGTTTATATTTTTATTTTATTTTCTAGAAAGATAATGACAGATTAGTTCTAATTATCTTAATATACAAAATCACGTGTCACTATGTGCGTACACGCTAATCTCCGAAAACGCCCGACCTATTTCAATAACTTTTTATTAATATGTATGGTTGCTTAAAGATGGGATAGTTTTGGACCCAATATGTGGCGCCATTTGAAGTAGGGGCGGGTTACTAGTTTTATTATATAATTAATTGTTATCATGATCTTTTAGTTGGCTTGATCAAAATATATTGAGTGTAAAATTCGTAAAATAAATGACGAATGTGTACAATAAATGCCAATTACCAGATTATTAGTTTACAAATTACATGTGTACCTAATCGTAAAAGCTTGCTGTTCAATGAATACTTTGATATTCAGACCTATTTTCTTGCAAATTGTGACGTTTGAACTATAGTGTAGCTTTTGGCGCTGGAATATCATTGGCAGAAGGGCGCTGTCAAAAAAAAACAACATGGCGGCACTAGTTCACGCGCCATAAGAATCATACGGCACAATGTTATATATACGGCTGACGTAACCTTGACCGCTCGGCCAATGCGCTCATGTAACAGTGCAGTGACCCACTCCACAACTTTCATTTCTCTGTATATCGAGATGTTTTCTTACGAATGTAGTAAAGATCAATTTTACGATGTAGTATCGTTGGAGCTAAAATAAAGATGCTTTTTTGGTCTCACACAATATTCTCAGAGTTCAATGTAGACGCGTTCTTGTCTAACTGACCAGAGAATTCAAAACAAAGAGAAAATTAGAAAGATAATATGAGGGAGATCTATGAACAGCAGTGTGACAAAATAGGCTATCTAAAAAAGTTTTGACCGTGACAACTATCTTTACAATAACGTCAATTTTTCACAGCATGATAGCCATGTAAGTGGATTTTGCCAAGCTGAGTAAGACCCGACTTTCATAAAAATGGTAGTCGGAAAATCTGGCAAACGTTACATCCATTGAATATTTATTACTTCGAGGATTTAGAATACAAAAATGAAAAAGTGGATTTGATTTTTGGGTTGGAGAAAGTCAATGAAGAGGCTCGGTAAATGATGAATACTGTACCCACCTTCTTCAAATGTTCTGGCGGCTTCCCTCAGTTCACCAGGTTCAAATTTGACGTTTAGTTTTTCTTCTCCGGACGAATCCCTGTAAGCAAAAAGAACATTCGTAAATTAATCATGTTTTTTTTTTAAATGCTAGCAGATAGTTTGTTCCAAAAAAATCATGTTTGTTTCAAAGGCTATTTGTTTCGTTTTATTGACAATTCGATATCAATTTGTACCGGATTATTGTTAATTTCACGGTAAGTATTAGATCCGAGTATACTATCCAGAAGTGGAAGATATGGAGACTATCTCATCTAAACATTGAATTCTGAAGTAACATCTTATTATACACTAGCTAAATCGTAAATCATTTTGTTCCTTGAGAAAGTGATAATCCCACAATGGACTTTAAATCAGTTTAGAAGCCATGAGAAGTTACACAATTTCCTATACACTCGACATACGACAAAACAAAGCTGACATAAACAAATATATTAGAAAATATTTTCGTTTTCAAGCTTCGAGTTATTTCTTAATGACACAATACAACTTTACACGCATTTTCACCTGATTTACATAACAACGAATACTAAAGTTGGTAATTTTGTGTTCTACAAGAGTTGTAGCATGCAAAGACAGTGAATTGTAATGGAACGAACATAACTTCACGCTTGGTTATCCCAACGAGTTAAGCAGCAGTGACCTTTAGTACACCCACAATTTGCCTGGGAGTATTTTATTTATTTTAAATACCATGATAAAGAGGACGAACGTAATGCAATCAACCGGGCGCAAATCCAAACTGCTACTGTCATAAGGAATGAATCGAATACCATCAACCGGGCACAACCCAAACTCCAAACTGCTACCTGGCAATCATGAAAATCCTAACAAAATTTTGACCGACCTGGGTAATGAACCCATGATTACATGGTCAACAGTAGTGCTTTGAATCACTAGACCAACAAAGTAGGTGGATTGCTGGACTATCTTTTTACCCGACAGACCCAGAAGGAGGGTAATGATTTTAAACATATCACTACAGACTTGCCATAGTTTTAGCTAAAACTGTTGTTGTATCACTTGTAAAGGCCAAAGGTTATCGTGTGACATCATTTCAACATCATAATCTGCATAGCCTTTTCCCAATTATGTTAGGTTTGGCTTCCAGTATAACCGTATGCAGCTGAATACCAGTATTTTACATGGAGCGACTGATTATCTGACCTCCACAACCCAGTTAGTACTGGGCAATACGATACCCCTTGGTAAGACTGGCTGTCAGACTTTTTGGGCCACTGACTACCCGTAACGTCTGTCAAAGATCTACAGATAACAGCTGGGACCAACGGCTTAACGTGCTTTCCGAGGCACGGAGGAACGGCACGACGGCACGGGATCATTTATATATAGATAAATGTAAGAACTTATAAGTGAAAACTTTTAATACATTTAAACAATGTAGTGAAAGTGTTCGTATGTAAATCTCATACAATCTGTATTGTATGGATTAAGGGGCGGAGTTTCTCTGATTTGAACTGGTTGTCTGCGGATTATAATTTGTATCTCTTTTGTTTTATGTGTCGAAACATGAGCTGCTCAGATTTGTGTGATGGGCAATCATCACCATCACCATCCATAGCCTGACTTCACCCACTGCTGGTTATAGGCCTCTCTTTACTTATACCAGCTTCATCCAGGATATTCCCGCAATGGCCATAATGTCGTCTGCCCATCAGTCGTATTGGGCAAATAGTTGTAACGAATTTAATAATGCAAATGATACTATTTGACTTGAAAACTATAAACTAACTTTTTTCATCGATAAGATAAAGGCTATGTGGTGGCTAGAACCTAGAGTATTGTCCTAACATATAGTGCCCTAGGTCATAAAAATGTCCTTCTGTTTAAAACTTGCTCCGCAGTGGGGTTAATTCTGGCTAGCCCACAAATTTGTTTCCAATTAAAAACATAAGATGATCTCTTTGTACTGAAAAAGTACAATGCTTCAAAAGTGACAATTTTCTCCGCACTTTCGACCACAAGTTTTCAAAGTAAACAAAGAAAATATGTATTTAAAATCACTTAGGTACCCAACTACGCATGACAAAGTAATGGTTTTCGTCACATGTTTATGGTGAATTGGCGTTAAACCAATTGTTTTATTCATTTTCACTTTAGGTTTTGGAAAGTCGTATTTTTGTTTTTAGAGGGACGAGGAATGCCTATATTAACAGTTACGCCTCAACGAATATTTTAAGTCATATATGACTTTAGGTATAAAATATTCTACCGGAAGAAAATAAATTTTATAATATCTGAAAATAATGTTTTGGTGGTACAGAAGTCAGCACATCAAGCAACTACAATCTGTCAAATTTCTTTAATAGATTATCAACTTTATCGCTAAATCATTAAGTTCAAGGTTGATTGGGAAAATTTGACATTTTCGAGTAGCTTGATGTGCTGGCGTCTGTACAATGAGAAATCTGTATTTAAACTCAGAAGTACTTAAGTTTGTTTAAGTAAACGGAAAATACCAATTAAAAAGCATAAATTATTTCATTTTTTTTTGTGGAAAGTGTTCACCGATGACCTTACGACTGCATCAGCAGATTTTCGTAGCTAAATTTTCGAAATTATTTCAACCATCGAATCTCTAAGAAGTTAAAATTGGAAAATTTAAACTTAGTGACACGGAAAATATCAAATAATTAAATCGACCTGAAAATTATTTTTTTTAGAATTGTAAATACACTTTGTTACGACACAGTATATAAAATCTTCGACTGAAAATCAGACTATCCATAATATTCATTTAGGTTCGCAACAAACCCCCTCACCAAATAAAAATCACCACCACTGCTATGAAAATAGGTGAAATAGAAATGTGGTGGCCATTTCTCCCCCAACAAAACAAAAGAACACACTTACTTCTCAATGGCCACTCCAGAGAACAGCTCAATTCTTCCTTCCTCTTCATTGGCACCTCCTGGGGCGGCACTGCATGCCACGACTCCTACCACCAAAATTAAACACAGCACTCTCATTTTGGAAAAGAAACCGAATGACCCAATTTTTTCTTGGACTAAGTCTAAAATGACCTCAAAATTTTCATGGACTAACTCAAAAATGACCGAAAAAATTGGAGTTAGGCTGAAAAGGCCTGTAGAAAGTTGTTAAGTCCTGAGTGGACGAAGGTTTAGGATGAAGTGAGATGGGTCCGGGATGTCGCTCGCTTTTATATTCAACGTTATGTGTACGGTAAGGATGGCTGTTACGGAATATTGTGTAGCGCAGTGAACAGTCTTGATCGTTGCTTGGATATTTACGGAAAATTGTGTTTGAAGGTTGAGTAGGAATGGTTTATCAACTTAGATTTAATAAAAATGATTGTGATTCGCAACTTAATTAATGTAAAAATCCGTACTGAAGCTTTCAGGTTGACTTCACAAATACATATTATTGCGACGAAATTAGAATAAATATGCAAATTATTAATTTTCAAAACAAATAAAAATATTTGTATGGATATATAAACATACAGCTTTTATAAATAGTCGAGAACTTTACAATAATAATTAAAATTATGAAAAAACAACAGCTTTTGAAAATTAAACCAGTAATAATTGAACCAGTAGGATCAGGTCAGTCAGGTTTTCAGGAATCCCCTGAAAAGAGAAACAACCAACTTACTAATGAAATAAAACAACAAATCTGATTACCCAATACACAACATCTTTTCAGCAAATATTGAGGTTTAACCTTAAGATATTATGTTAACAAGTAACTGTAGCTGGAATAAAACCCCCGAACACCAAGTATCAAAACCTCTCACACGTGAATGCTGACAGTCATTCATACATACATTAACCTGAGTACATGCCGCTGTTTCAACAAGTGACAAGCAAAATATTACTACAATAATGAAAAGAGTTAAAGAGTATTTTACAGTAAAAAATATATTTCATAGTTTTTCATTATAAAATTGGATCTTATACCAATTAGCAGATTTGTCGAGTTTTGGATCGTCCATTACTGTCATTTAAAATATTTGTGGACAGATTTTATTTTGCTTTCTACTTTATTTATTAAATGAATTTTCAGTTCATCTCATGATAATAGTCCGATTTCACCCATGACCTAGTGTTGCTGTGCACACTTGCACAGTGAGGCTCAGGGCCTCTGTACAGTCTCCCCAGGCATGTGCCCAAATAGGCGTTTTACGGAGTTCGTTCCGGACGGGTTTTTTTGAATGGTAACAGCCCTTCATGTGCTGATTGTGATCACTGGGGTGGTTTTTGTGAGGCAGAAATCCTACACTCCCGGTCTTGTCCCCAAAAACCGGCTACCTTTTGAAGGTTTCTCCCAGATAGCAAAAAAAGTCATATGATGACATACCTAACCCTCAAAAACGGCCACGAAACACAATGTCAATGTCGCTTCAAGAGAAATTATTTTATGGCTTCGTATCACTTGGCAGAGCTTATGTTATTGTTGCATTCTTTATCCATTTGCTGTCAAAAGTGCGCTTTCTAAAGGACATTCTGTATCCGGATCCTATGGGGTATGACGGTATACAGGTTTACGCAATTGTGACATGATTTTCTTTATTTTTGTTAGAAGAATTTTAAGCGGCATATATGAGTCAATTTTGTATGTGAGGGCAATGTAAATGAGGTGCTTGCTAGGAATAAATTTTACGCCTATCAGTTGTAAAAAGTTTGCAGTTTGACGTTGCTTTCTTGAATGTCAGCTGGATAGCCATCATCTGCCTAGGCTTTTACCAAATATGTTGGGGTTGGCTTTTAGTCTCAGCGGATACAGCTGAATACCAGTACTTACATGGAGCGACAACCTACCCCACTTCCAAAACCTAGTTACTGGAAAAGACAATACATTTTTAATTTGGTTCTAATAACCATCCAGACAGGCACATTAAGTGCCTATCATTTACGATGTAAAGCAAAATAATAAAAAAAAAATGTAGCAGCAGTGGTGCCCAATGGAAACGGTGATGACTTACGGGTTGCAGGTCGTCCATGTCCCAGCAGTGGGAATAGTATAGGCTGCTTATGCTAATAACTTGTTACGCGAATTTTCGGTCTTATTTTCTAATCACCAAAAGGATGACAAAAAGAGATGACGATAAAAAAAACTCAGTAATTCCTTTCTGAGCGTAGTGATCACTCATTTGCCCATGGTTTGCTTAGAAGTACCTACACATATGTTTTTTTTCGTAAACTGGTACTACGTATAAATATCTAGCACCTAGTAAATTATTAAAATAAAAATAAACTAAAAAACATCGAACTTACTCAATATGATGAAAAGACGACTACGTGACATCTAAATCTTCAAAATCTTTTCAAATCTTTCTAAATTAGAAATGCTATCTCTCCCCCACGTTCTAATCTTCTAAACAGGTCAAGGATACGAATACGACTGGAAACTTTCTCCAATCGCGCATAGAATAGTCCATTTAGGTTGAACGCACACCACGCTTCGTGCAATCGAGTAAGTTGTTTTTTTTTTTATCACTACAATTCAATCTATACAATAAATTAAATTAAACATCTGTTTGTAATTTCAAAATAACAGGTTTACTGAATGCCAAAACTGTTGGTCCGATTTTTACGGGTCTTTTACTGGCAGATGGCTGATGTTATAAGGAGTAATTTAAGTTACTTTTATTTAAAAAATAAGGATTAGGGTCCCAAACAAAAAAATTAAATCCATGAAGTTGTTAACAAAATCCAATTCAAATAAGGAAGTAATATTTTTATAATATTTTCATGCGGACAAAGGTCGCGGGCAACAGCTAGTATTCAAATAATAAGCGTCAAAAAAACATATTTCTGTTTAGTTATTTTAAAAATAGTTTCAGACAGAAATTAAACAGAAATTACCTGAAATTTATAAGATAAATAGAACCTTAAAAAAGAAATGACTATGAAAAAATCCTCGTACTTGGTAAAGACCTACAAGGATATTTTGGCACTTAATTTGACATAATATAGACACGGTGGCCTTGTTGGGAAACATTTAAAAAAAAAATGTAATGAAAAAAAAGACTTTTGACAAAAAAAAAACTTTACTGTCGGAAGTCGGTGACTTTGTATCATTGACTTTATTGCCACCGACTTTCGAAAGTAAATAATTTTGGTTTTTTTTTTTGGTTTTTATTTTACTCTTTTTAGATGAGATACGACACAAATTCTTCAAGACATGCGTCAAAAGATCTTTGTAACAACTTGACCTGTTTAGCTGCTGCTGCTTTCGTTTCATGGTTCATGCTCATCGTTCTCTTTAAAATAAAAGAAAGATGAACACATGTGTGCCGAGCATTAGATTGATGCCAGTTGCATCGTTCGCTCAAGGTCGCGACAATGAACTTGTACCGTCGCTTACTTTCTATTTGAACTGCCTCTAGTATATGCTAGGATGTGAGATAAAAATAACTATGCTTTTAAGAACAATTCTACGGTATTTTTTATATTAAATAGGCCTACTCTTGACCTCAATCTTGTCCCGAGGACAGAGATGAAGTCGGCGATGGACCGAGCTTATCCAAAAAGGAGCCTATTAAGACACCGGCAGCGAATCCCACTCCTTGGCTGTCCGCATAATAAAATATGTAGTAAAGAGCTTCATGCGAATGGGTGCAACATCGACACGGTATGCGTGATAACCCGTATTACGCCTGGACTCCCTATGGCAGAAGGAAGATGGTGGTATGAGCTTGTGGAGTATATTAAAGTCATACCTTGACCCTAGTATACGTTCCTTATTTTGTGTTAACACAATATCTAGGACCAGGTAATTTCTTGAGAGGTCAGTGAACTGTAGCAGCTAGTGACTCTGGAGAAAGGATAGATTTGAAAACCTAGGGAGAAGTATATATTCTCAGTGCACAAGTTATGTTCGTCAAGTCCAACACTTACATAAAATGTCATTCGAAAGCCAGTACAAAATATTAGATGTAAGCAGATTTATTTTATTTTATTTTAAATTCCGTAAAAAATAAACAGAATTATTATTTCGGATATACAAATCGGAAACTTCAGACGCTGGTTCACCAACAGCAGAAACTTCTTTTGTCTAAGTCTTTTCCTAGGACGATCCATTTAAGCTTTTTTGTTTATAGCAGCCTTTGCCACTGCACTATTCATGTTATTTTTTTAAGTATAACCCTTCGGTTTGGAACCCTGAACCCTGACCACAGCCGATTCAATAGATCTCGCAGGAGGTGGCGGGACGAGCTGGACAGAACCAACGACCCACACACACTCCACACACACACACACATTGGCCCACATTGGCCCTGGATCGAAATATTTGGAGGTCATAGGCACTGCTGGGACACAGTAATCAGATTCAAAATTAAGTCGGTTTCCCTGACACTTTTGTTGGGACTTCTGGGCTCGTTGTTCTGTTTCATTAGTTGCTGAACATTAAAGCGTGTGTTTATCTACAATTCTCACATATACTACACCCCGTGAGAAGCAATGGGTGAGCGTTACGCAATGACCCGAGTGCGTTGGCACACTTTACGTTGTATAACAAGCATTTATACCGCGTCGTGGTCAGTGTTATGAGTGAAACAAATTATTATTTATTACCCACGATATTTTTTGAAACGAAAGTGGGGATTTATTTAATATTGGGTAATAGGTTAGGATAGTAGTATTAACTTGGGGAATATTTCGAATTATTATTAAAGAAATACATAAAAATTATGAATTTATTTACAAGTCTAGACAGAAAGCTTTGTCTTATCCTAATAGGCCCAAGATTTGTGTGCCTTGTTCTACAGGGTTTGACAATTAATATCCGAAAAACTGAATCAAAACCCTCTTCTTCGAAAAATATCTTTTGTAAAGATGGCTAGGAAATTGATGTATTCTTGTAACTGATAACACAAATTCCTGTAAAAATAATTGAAATCAAAATGCTTTAATAGTGTAACCTATTTTGTTTTGGGTAAGTGGATGCAAGTGCTTTTATTTAGTTTCGATTTCCAGGGCGATTTTTCCTTTAGAAATTTTTCAGTAACATAGGCGTAGGTATCTCTAGTAGGTACACCCACACTTTGTCTGTTATATTTAAGTCCTATGTAATAAGCTCGCCCCCCATTACATGGGACTTAAACACAGCTACCAAGGGGTGTACTAGAAAAGTTTGAGTGTTAGAAAGACTAGCGACGCACCCCGGTTTTGTACGGGTGCAATGTTATACATATAAACCTTGCTCTTGAATCACTCTATCTATTAAAAAAACCGCATCAAAATCTGTTGCGTAGTTTTAAAGATCTAAGCATACATAGGGACAGACAGACAGCGGGAAGCGACTTTGTTATAGACTATGTAGTGATGTGGAATTCAATAGTGTTATGTGTCGTTTAGTTTCAATGTTTAGAGCTTTCCAGCCTTGAAAAGGAAATAAATGAAAACGTAAAGTATGTTTGTAAAATATTTTAATATTGTTTACATTTATATTGAAAAAAGTAACATGATAAAAAGTACCTAACTGGTGTTAACAATGCAGTGAAGCAGAATGAAATTAACAGTGTGGCAGTTGATTTTAGTTAGTCATCACACTAGTTGGAAGTTTCCTTGTTACTAAAAATGTATCCACAATAAGTTCGTAAAGGTACAAAAATAAAGACACTTAAATAACTTGAATTAATGCTAACACCAGTAGGACGGGCCAAGAACATCAAGTCTTCTGTTTCTTCCAAATCCAAAATCATTTTGCAACGACACTTTTTTTTTCTACTGGATACTACATCGATCTTCATAAAACTGCGCGCTGAACGGGTTGTCTAAAGCCATCGTGCTCTCGGCTATCTTGTCCCTGACTTTGTCAGATACAGTGTATATCTTACCGACAACTTTTCTCATATTCTTCGATAAAAACATCCTAGGATTGTGCTTGTGCAAAAAGGCCTTCATTTTTCGGTGTCGCAATGCCATTTTTCGACGGATCGGATGTGGTCTGCTGAATACTGATCGCTTCTTTTTTGGGAAAATACGTCTTCGCCTCTTCCCCATGATTTTGAATTATCACGAGCCTACCCGCGATTATCTGATAACATTATTTTCCATGTGTCGTTTTGGTTTTTTGTTGGAATTTGATATTACATTTTTACTTTTAGATTTCACATTCTGTCAGTGTAGTTTTTCCTGTTGTCAGATTTGCTACTGTCATGCTTAAGATTCGTGACTGCTTTTGTTTATCTGCCAGCTTTTTTTACTTTTATAGAATTGGGTTTAATAAATACTCTTGAAGAGTATTTATTAAACTCAATTCTATATAAGTGTGGAAAAAAAAGTTTGGTAATGATTTTATTGCGAAGGCAAATAAATTAGATTTTAGGAATAGAAATATAAATAAAACAACAATGAAAAGAATGTACTAAGTTTATTTTGTCATACAAATAATTCTTTGGTTAAATAATAAAATATTCACAATTTATAAATGTTATCTGCATAGTTCTTTTTAAGAACACAACTGGTACAACTTTTAGCTACCAATTTTAAATGCAATTTTCCTAACGATATCTACGTAATCACAAAGAAATACACTGCTACAGGAATCTCTTGGCGCTCGTATAACGTTTATAGAGGGCGATAGTGGTAAACATTTGCAAAATATTGTATTGTGAAATAACAACATATCAGCATTAATTCCGATTTGGGCCACGCGATAAAGATTCCTTTACAGCTATAGTAACACTGAACTCTAGAACTACTCAGGACACGAATAAATACTAAGCTACATTTTTATTGTTATATAAAAATTTGTTCCACTAAATCAATGTACCATCACAGGCACCGGTATATAATCCCCTCTTTTATAATGCTCATCATAGTATACATGATCCTCACTCTTCGAAGGCACCTGGATGATTTCTACCTGCGTCTTAGTGTCATCCTTCCTGTTCTGGTAGCTGTGGTTGTGGTCGAAGGAGGCTTTGAGGCTGAGCACGGAAGCCATTACGGTCGAGAAGAATCCCATCATCAGTCCTGCAGAGAAACCTTGAAAGTAATTTGCTGCTGCTAACTCTAAGGGGCTACATTATAAAATAAAATGTTATAGGTAGCTGCTAGGTTAGAAAAACTGGTAGTTTTGTTCTGAGCCTATAATATTTCATCATCATGTCTAGTTTTTTCCCAAATATGTTCGGGTCGGCTTCCAGTCCCTTCGGATGCAGCTGAATACTATTTAAATGGAACAACTATCTGACCTCCACAACCCAGTTAATACTGAATACTACGGTACCCCTTGGGAAGACTGGCCTATAAGTTAAAAAACAAAATTAAGGTGCCTTGAAATTGTATTGATTCAAAGACCCTTGTAGTAATTCATAGTTTCTTAAGCAATTTTCACGAAACTATTAATAAAACTGGACATGAGTGTTTTTCCTAGATTCTCCACTCAATTTATCACTGGCTACTCCTAGTGGCATTCCACTATGACAGGCCTTACCCAATGCAAAACTATTATTTTGTTAGTACCTACGCCTTACCTTTAGCAGACAAGAACGCCAAAGCCTTCAAAGCTATTGGAATCAGCAGACTCTTTGCTGCCAATAAGCCCAGAATCAACGGCATCATATACTTTTTATGCATCTTTGGGTATTTGTTCCCTCCTCTATTCTTCTTATTCGTCTTCTTAAAGACCTTGAAGATACACTTCTTTCCTTTACCTTTACCTGTCCGTTTCTTTTTACTACCGAAATGTTTCTTCTTGTTCTTTTTAAAAGATTTTTTAGATTTCGCTTCTGCTTTTGGCAACGGTTTAAGGTCTCGTGATTCTGCGTCTGAAACTTTTGGAAAATGAAGGCCAAATTAATTGTCATTTGTCCTTGGAAGTGAATTGGAACAGAGTCTTCGTATTATAGTGATGTCTTCATTTTTTACTGCCTGATGTATTTCATAGTTTATTATTTATAAGACAACTAGCTGACCCGCGCAACTTCGTCTGCGTGCGTGCGTACATAAAAGAAAGAGAGGTTAGAGAGAGTGTGCGTCAACCTTAAAAGTTAGACATATGGCCATTGTGGATATTTTTTTAGAGCTTTTTAAGAGGGACAATTCCGACATACATGATAATTGCGTAACTTTAACCGTTCACGCACAACGGAAGCTCTCAAAAGGAGTAAATCCCTATTATATACTATTACCGATGGATAATCATCAAATGACCCCTCCCACTCTGGACGGAGCGGAAGGGATTGTCAGACTTGTACTGACTAAAATCCACCCACGTTTCTTCTGTTGCCCTTTGCGTTCCAGGGCCGCGGTATCTCTTTCGAACAGTCCCGCAACCCTGGCAGGCCTCGCTCCTCTCGGATCCCTTCCCGTTTGCTGACATCTCTTTGAGGCGCGTGTGGAACACGAACACGCCGTCACCACGGCCTGTCGTCATAAGACGGACGGATGGCGAGCTAGCCCATTACTCACTGGCCACAGGTCCGCGACCCTCGACAGCCTTACGTCTTCATCTTTAGACACTCGATGACAATCATACACCAGCTAGAACGAAAGTTCTCATCAAAGTTCTTGAAATGGGCCGAGACACGATAAAACTGCTGTAAACTGTTGCGGACCTCTTGCAACTGCCTTCCGTCTCCATCGTCAGACCTTTGATGATAGACATACTCCAGGCAGGTCTAAAGTTCTCATCAAGGTGCATGAAATCAGCCGAAACACGATATAGATGCTGTAAACTCTTGAGGACCTCTTGCAACTACCTTCCGTCTCCATCGTCAGACCTTCGATGACAGTCATACTCCAGCTAGGTCAAAAGTTCTCATCAAGGTGCATGAAATGAGCCCAGACACGATATAGATGCTGTAAACTCTTGAGGACCACTTGCAACTGCTTTCCTTCTCCATCGTCAGACATTCGATGAAAGTCATACTGACAACTCAGTATGGTTTAAAGTTTTCATCAAAGTGAATGAAATGAGCCCAATAACATTATACCTGCTGCAAACTGTTTAGGACCGCTTGCAACTGCCATTTGTCTCTATCGTTTGACCGTCGATGACAGTCATACTTCAGCAAGGCCTAAAGTTCTCATCAAGGTGCATGAATTGAGCCCAAACACGTTATTGTTGCTGCAAACTCTTGAGGACCTCTTGCAAGTGCCTTCCGTCTCCATCGTCAGACCTTCGATGACGTCATACTCCAGCTAGATCTAAAGTTCTCATCAAGGTGCAGGAAATGAGCCCAAACATGATTTCTCAATTTAAAAAACAAAAGATCATGTATATCGGACTTCTCTGTAAAAAGTTATGCGTGGTCAGGTCATACATAAAATAAAATCGCGTCGAATTGAGAACCTCCTCTTTTTGTTTCGTTGGTTAATAAACTAAGCTTCAGACATTTGACACGGGCGAGGGTCATTCTTTCACGGAAAACTTAACACTACGACTCAGAAAATGGAGTGAAATTAATAGCGCCATCTATCGAGCACGAAATTTAACCGTTAAAATATAATGCACGTAAAGCGATCGAACACACACTCTACAGGGTTATAGCGTCATGTAGACTAATCTAGAGTACTTTTTGCTCTCAGACCCGATTTGAAAGTTATCTTGTGAGCACATTTTTATTAATTAGTACCATTTTGGTGCAATAGATGTCGTTGCATGTATCTTACACAATGATGGTAAGTTCTTCTTGAACACTTTAAATTTATAAATCTTTTGATAGAGAGCACTGATTACAGCATGAAACAAAAACTAAAACCTTCTCTAAGTTCCCCACAATATTTGTGCATTGAATCTAATCACATTGGTTTTCCCAACAACATGAACACCCGCCTCGCAGCGCGCGCGGGTCATTATTTTGATGCGGAGTTATTTTAAAACTGTGATATCTCCTAAGATATTCATCTAAATTGAATAGTGTAAAGGGCAATTTTGGTCACAATTAAATGCTAAAGATGACTAAAATATTTATTTTGATAAGGATTAATACTATGTCGGTAAAAACACCTTCGCAAATAAAACATTAATTTTGACCAAATTTTAAAATCATAAAAATGGTTATTGTGAGTCAACCTTAAAAGATAGGCATGTGCCATCGCGGACTTTTTTTTAGACCTTTTTAAGAGGAATAATTCCCTGCTACATTATATTTGTGCAACTTTAACCGTTTACGCAGCGCACGCAGCGGAAGCTATCAAACAGAATAATTTTTCCCCGTTTTTGCAACATTTGTCATTGATGCTCCGCTCCTATTGGTTGTAGCGTGATGATATATAGCCTATAGCCTTCCTCGATAAATAGGCTAACCAACACAAAAATAATTTTTCAATTCGAACCAGTAGTTCCTGAGATTACCGCGTTCAAACAAACAAACAAACAAACAAACAAACAAACAAACAAACTCTTCAGCTTTATAATATTAGTATAGATAATGAATTAAATTAACTTTGCATTTACTATTTACCCAGGTGAAGGTTACTTTTATGAGGTTGTGGATTAAAATTCGACCAAGTAAAAATGCGACTTTTTAAAGTCTTAACTATTTTCATGTAGTTTTTAAGTTCATCTTGGACATTACTGATATCATTGACGGAAAACTTCGTGAGGAAACCTGGACTAGTAAAAGTCTGAAATCGCAATGAAAGTTTGAGCAACCGTGGTGATCGATGCTCGTGTCTTTTCTGTACAAGAAGACCTATGCTCTGAACAGGCTGGTATTCACCGTGACTAGTCTTTACTAAGGTGATACTTTAGTCGTCTTACTAAGGTGGTCCACTCAACGTATCCGTCATAAAATACCTCTAGGCGCGACTGTATTTTTTTTACCATTAATTAAGATAATAGGTCCAAAGAAAATTAAATAACACATCAGAATTATGAAACATCCTGTTAATAACGTTAACGTGTCAAACGGTATGACATACCTACCCAGCGCACGAGTCGAGTAGATCATCGCTCGCAATAGGGTGTTTCAGCTACGTCATGCGTCATAATAATTTAATAATATTTTTATTTATAAATTATTCAAATCTCAGAAATACCCAGTTTTTTTTTAAATGTTATGTAGTCATTGGATACATGAAGTGGGCTGGACTAAAAAGTCACGGTGTATAAGGAAAAAGGAAAGTGGCAGCTATGTCTAAAGTTTAAAGTTGTGATTCCAAAAGCATTAGAAATCATCAATCAAATAAACAAAAATCATACCTTGCAAAGACCGAGGTGCGAAGTTGCTGCTGGCTATAATCCATTCCATTGGTTCAGTGGAATTGAAGCCTGTATCCACATACTTATCATGACTAGTAGGTGCAAATCCGAACAGAGTCTCAGTTTTCACTATTCCGTAATTACTTGCGTTATCCAGAATGAGACCTCGAGAGTAGGGAAGCATTTTAGCCACTGTTCTTTATTTGCATTAAAGGTCAAATGCAAATTTTTTGCATATTTTGTGTAGGCAACTGTGTGTGTTTGACATGCACGATTGAAGTGGTGGTAATATCAGCTGTCACTGAGTTTTATAGCGTCAAATGGGAACATTATGGCCTATCATGCGGTACGTTTTAATGACTTAATGCGTTTTTCTAACTAATTAGACGTTAATTTGAGTGTTAGGGAAAGCTTTGGTATTGTGTCTAGTTTTCTTTTTGGAGTACTGATTTAATTCCATGATCCTTGTTCGTGGTAGCACTTAATTAGGGTCCTAGATTAGAATTTCAAATCTAGAAGGTGAAGTCGAAAAAGAATGGTTTTCAGTATCTATGTATTCAGCATCGGAATCAAGTTTTAGGAGACGTTGGAATCGAATGTATCATTATATGAAATCATTTGTTCAAATTGAATATTGACGCTACTGAAGACTCCAATCTCGTAGCCAAGTTCGAGCCGCAAAATACATGGTGGCAGGGCACTTAATGCACAAACGGTTACCTCATATTCATTCCATCGTTGTGAATTTTCATTTTGACTGTTTATGTATTGCGCTTTAGAGGACAAAGCAGTTATTTTTAGTGTTCCTTAGCCAAATGGCAAAAAACGGAATCCTTAAAGATTCGTCATGTCTGTATGTCTCTCTGTCCGTGTATGTCACAGGCACTTTATTCCGAAACTATTAGGACTACACAGTGAAACTTAGAAGGTAGATGTATTCTGTGAACCGCTTTACAATTTTTTATACAAAAATAAAAAAAAAAGATTAAGGGGGCCTCCCAATACATGAAACAGAAACAAAAAAAAAATATCTTCAGACCTATTCGTGCGACTGTGCGAGGTGCCTATAGATAGAGCTTTAAAAATGACATTGAGGTTCCTAAAACCATTTTTTTTTTCAAAGTGTACTCTCTAATTTCTAAAGTAAGAGGAGGAAAATTCTGAAAAAATGTAGGATGGTTTGAATAAGATTTGATGTTTAGTTTTTGAGATATGGGACTTTTTCATCAAACTGCAGCAGTAGCTTTGTTTTTCACATTAACATACTATGAAAAACAGATTTGTTGTTTAATGTAAAACAATACAACAATTATGAATGAGTCTTCAAAACATTTTTATTATTTTGTTTGGTTCTACGGAACCCTGTGTGCGTGTGAGTACGACTCGCACTTGGCCGGATTTTCATCTAACTGCACCAGTAACTTTGTTTTTCATTAACATGCTATGAAAAACAAATTTAGTTTTGCTGTTGAATGTAAAATAATTACCATTGATACATTTCTGTGTGGTTCGAAATGATGTACTGAATACGCGGTAACCATTTGTACGTCGGTGTCCCTTCCACCCCGTATACATTGCCATCAACAAGCTCAAAAGAAAATTAATTGCCCATGCATTTTAGATCATCTATACATTATATCTATTATCTATACAGCGTGTAACAGAAAGGGTATGCTCATATGGAATACTGTGGTTCGGACCATCAAACTGAACAACTTTCTCTATGGGACCACCATCGAAATCTTAAAAAAATAATCAGCTGTCCCATACATTTGGGTCGAGTAGGTATTGAAATTTTGTATTCGACAGCTGATTATTTTTTTTACGATTTCGATGGTGGTCCCATAGAGAAAGTTGTTCAGTTTGATGGGCCGTACCACAGTATTCCATATGATTATACCCTTGCTGTTACACGCTGTATAAATAAATAAAATTTTAGTGTCTGTTTGTAATACCCAAATAACAGCTTTTTACAGAATGCATATGAAAGTATATAGGTACGGTACTTTTATAAAAAACACATTTTTTCAATTTTTGTCGGTCTGTCTGTTTGTTCCATCTAATCTTCGGAACGGCTGAACCGATGACGGGACTTTTACTGGCAGATAGCTGATTTTATTAGGTCTAACTTAATCTACTTTTATTCTAGAAAAAATATTTGGGATTCGCGCAAAAATATTAAAACCCTTGAAATTGGTAACAAAGTTCAATTGAAAAAGGAAAGTAGTTTTTTTTAAATAATAATTTCAAGCGAACAAAGGTCGCGGGCAACACCTAGTTCAAGGATATAAACTGGATGTATACATCCAGATTATATCCATGAACAATCCTCCAATCCAATCCTTGTTAATTTGCCATAGAATTCAAGCTGTAGCTTGAGTTCTATGGCAAATTAACAATGTTTGTATTTTATTTTCTACGTTTCAGTAAATGTTGCATTATTTTCTGTTATCATTATAAGTGTTGGCTTTATCTAAGTTTTCGTGTCGATAATATTACTGCATGGATTAGCAGCAAGAAGTCAAGCACTGAGGTCTTTAATATGCCAATATCAGGCAATTGAAAAACACTATTCTTATTTTATAAATGACTAGCTGACCCGCGCAACTTCGTCTGCGTGCGTGCGTACATAAAAGAAAGAGAGGTTAGAGAGAGTGTGCGTCAACCTTAAAAGTTAGACATATGGCCATTGTGGATATTTTTTTAGAGCTTTTTAAGAGGGACAATTCCGACATACATGATAATTGCGTAACTTTAACCGTTCACGCACAACGGAAGCTCTCAAAAGGAGTAAATCCCTATTATATACTATTACCGATGGATAATCATCAAATGACCCCTCCCACTCTGGACGGAGCGGAAGGGATTGTCAGACTTGTACTGACTAAAATCCACCCACGTTTCTTCTGTTGCCCTTTGCGTTCCAGGGCCGCGGTATCTCTTTCGAACAGTCCCGCAACCCTGGCAGGCCTCGCTCCTCTCGGATCCCTTCCCGTTTGCTGACATCTCTTTGAGGCGCGTGTGGAACACGAACACGCCGTCACCACGGCCTGTCGTCATAAGACGGACGGATGGCGAGCTAGCCCATTACTCACTGGCCACAGGTCCGCGACCCTCGACAGCCTTACGTCTTCATCTTTAGACACTCGATGACAATCATACACCAGCTAGAACGAAAGTTCTCATCAAAGTTCTTGAAATGGGCCGAGACACGATAAAACTGCTGTAAACTGTTGCGGACCTCTTGCAACTGCCTTCCGTCTCCATCGTCAGACCTTTGATGATAGACATACTCCAGGCAGGTCTAAAGTTCTCATCAAGGTGCATGAAATCAGCCGAAACACGATATAGATGCTGTAAACTCTTGAGGACCTCTTGCAACTACCTTCCGTCTCCATCGTCAGACCTTCGATGACAGTCATACTCCAGCTAGGTCAAAAGTTCTCATCAAGGTGCATGAAATGAGCCCAGACACGATATAGATGCTGTAAACTCTTGAGGACCACTTGCAACTGCTTTCCTTCTCCATCGTCAGACATTCGATGAAAGTCATACTGACAACTCAGTATGGTTTAAAGTTTTCATCAAAGTGAATGAAATGAGCCCAATAACATTATACCTGCTGCAAACTGTTTAGGACCGCTTGCAACTGCCATTTGTCTCTATCGTTTGACCGTCGATGACAGTCATACTTCAGCAAGGCCTAAAGTTCTCATCAAGGTGCATGAATTGAGCCCAAACACGTTATTGTTGCTGCAAACTCTTGAGGACCTCTTGCAAGTGCCTTCCGTCTCCATCGTCAGACCTTCGATGACGTCATACTCCAGCTAGATCTAAAGTTCTCATCAAGGTGCAGGAAATGAGCCCAAACATGATTTCTCAATTTAAAAAACAAAAGATCATGTATATCGGACTTCTCTGTAAAAAGTTATGCGTGGTCAGGTCATACATAAAATAAAATCGCGTCGAATTGAGAACCTCCTCTTTTTGTTTCGTTGGTTAATAAACTAAGCTTCAGACATTTGACACGGGCGAGGGTCATTCTTTCACGGAAAACTTAACACTACGACTCAGAAAATGGAGTGAAATTAATAGCGCCATCTATCGAGCACGAAATTTAACCGTTAAAATATAATGCACGTAAAGCGATCGAACACACACTCTACAGGGTTATAGCGTCATGTAGACTAATCTAGAGTACTTTTTGCTCTCAGACCCGATTTGAAAGTTATCTTGTGAGCACATTTTTATTAATTAGTACCATTTTGGTGCAATAGATGTCGTTGCATGTATCTTACACAATGATGGTAAGTTCTTCTTGAACACTTTAAATTTATAAATCTTTTGATAGAGAGCACTGATTACAGCATGAAACAAAAACTAAAACCTTCTCTAAGTTCCCCACAATATTTGTGCATTGAATCTAATCACATTGGTTTTCCCAACAACATGAACACCCGCCTCGCAGCGCGCGCGGGTCATTATTTTGATGCGGAGTTATTTTAAAACTGTGATATCTCCTAAGATATTCATCTAAATTGAATAGTGTAAAGGGCAATTTTGGTCACAATTAAATGCTAAAGATGACTAAAATATTTATTTTGATAAGGATTAATACTATGTCGGTAAAAACACCTTCGCAAATAAAACATTAATTTTGACCAAATTTTAAAATCATAAAAATGGTTATTGTGAGTCAACCTTAAAAGATAGGCATGTGCCATCGCGGACTTTTTTTTAGACCTTTTTAAGAGGAATAATTCCCTGCTACATTATATTTGTGCAACTTTAACCGTTTACGCAGCGCACGCAGCGGAAGCTATCAAACAGAATAATTTTTCCCCGTTTTTGCAACATTTGTCATTGATGCTCCGCTCCTATTGGTTGTAGCGTGATGATATATAGCCTATAGCCTTCCTCGATAAATAGGCTAACCAACACAAAAATAATTTTTCAATTCGAACCAGTAGTTCCTGAGATTACCGCGTTCAAACAAACAAACAAACAAACAAACAAACAAACAAACAAACTCTTCAGCTTTATAATATTAGTATAGATTTGTGTTCTCCGAAAAACAATTGAACTGTTTTTCTTGTTCGGGCCACTGAATACCTGTAACGCCTGTCAAAGATCTACAAATGACAGCCGAGACCGCCACGTTGACACGATCAGAATATGCTTGGATCGAGTGGACTCAGATCCGAGCAACCCATAATCCGAGTGGTCGGTATGGGTTGCCACAATTACGAGTTACATCCGAGTCGACTCGGTCCGAGCATACTTTGGCCGTATCAACGCGGCTAAACATGCTTTTCGAGGCACGGAGGAAACTCGGTATGTCATGGGTGGTCACCAATCCACAGACCAACCTAGAGAAGCCGGCTTAACATAAAGATCGACCCGAGCGGCTGTTTTTATTCACATAAACTGTCAGTTACGGGATATCTTCCGTGACCCCCGCGTACCCGCGTTCGTACCCGCGATCATGGCGCTTGCAACAGCGTCGAAATATCGGGAGCTCAAAATTAAAGACAATCACGGAAGTGAATGTTTATGTGTAGTTGTAAACCGTGAAAGTTTAAAACAGTGTTTTTATTCAGCCACGAGCTCCTCATAATGTCTACTAATGCCGTAACATCACTTCTATGACTCTTTGCAGAAACTTTACCAAAAGTCATCAATACAAACTAAAATGACCGTATCGTTCCGTGGTTCCTTTGAAAAGCAGCTAGTCCAAACTCAATATAACAGGTGGCGCTGTTCGATGTTTAGGCAAGTTTTATTTATGTTGTGCCTCTATATATTTGAGGACCCGAATGGCGCAGCGGTAGTGAGGCTGCCTTACGTTCTTAGGGTCTCGGGTTCGAATCCCGGTAGGAGCAAATGTTTGTGTGATGAGCATGGACATTTGTTTCCGAGTCATGGGTGTTTATATGTATAATAAGTATGTATTTACAAACAAAAAAAAAGTATCTATGTAGTATTATCAACTATCTGGTGTCCACGACACAAGCCTCGTTGCTTAGTGTGGCATCTAGATGGCGCTGTATGTAATGTCAAGGGATATTTATTTATTTATATTTTATATGTAATAATTAGTTTCTTACGAGATAAACTGAGGCTTAATGTGGTTCATCTAATAAAAAGCATATTGCCAATGGGATTTCCCATAAAAATACGAACCTTCATACAACCGTTCATCCTCTATTTTTATTTATTTTTTAATATTAGCCATTTGTGTCCCACTACAGGGCCAAGGCGTCCCTTCCCTCTTTCTATTTATCCCTATTCAGTGCTGTTACACGCATGTTGGGAGCCATGGTGTGGTTAATTTAGCTCATAGCTCCTCCGGCATGCGACAGACGTGACCAGCCCAGTTCCATTTCAGCTTGGCAGCCGTGTAACCTGCATCGGCAATTTGAGTTTTGGAACGCAGTATCGAGTTTCTTAAACGATCAGTAAGTTTAACTCTAAGGATACTGCGCTCCATTGCTCGCTGATAGATCCCGAGTGTAGACTTTTGACGCTGGGTTAGTGACCATATGATGTCGTGATGGCCCAGAGGTTAAGGCCTCGCCTCTCATGCATGAGGTTGTGGGTTCAAATCGGGGCAAGTACCAATGTGACTTTTTCAATTCATATCTACTTCCTAAGTTTATCTTGGACATCACAGTCATCGGTGAAGGAAAACATCGTGAGGAAACCTACACTTATAAAAGTCTGAAATCGCCAACTCGTCTTAAGCAAGCGTGGTGATCAATGCTCGTGCCTTCTCTGTTAAGAAGAGGCCGTTGCCCAACAGTGCGACAGTAATAGGCTGATATTATTATAGTGACCATGTCTGCGCTCTATAGGTGAGGGCTTCTCTTAAATGACAAAAAAAAGTCCTCACTTTCGTTAAATAGAGAGCTCTTTTGCAAACTTACAGTATGACCACTTAAAGTTTGCAGATCAAGTTGGCGTTGTTTGTCAAGCAAAAATGCATCGATATGTCAAACTTGATACATCTATTTTAGTTCTGTGGTTGCACAAATAAGTTGGCCGAAGTGTTCCTACGTGCCTTATTTAGACTGGGCGTTATCTGTAAGAGAGTACCTATTTTACTATATACAGGGTGTAACAAGACCCTTAACGAAGCCGTCAACCAACATCAAACTAAGTTACTTTACGCAAAAATTATTGCTGGCAACGATTTCTATTTTTTGGGGTAAAAAGTCACGATTTACGGTAGGACTCAAAGTAACTAACTCAAAACATTGTGCTAATGGGTGGATTGAATAGTACGGGGGTCGTGGAGGTGTTTACAGAAAAAATATTACGGAAAAACATGTTAATTTTTTTTTTATTTTTTTATTTTACTATATACAGGGTGTAACAAGACCCTTAACGAAGCCGTCAACCAACATCAAACTAAGTTACTTTACGCAAAAATTATTGCTGGCAACGATTTCTATTTTTTGGGGTAAAAAGTCACGATTTACGGTAGGACTCAAAGTAACTAACTCAAAACATTGTGCTAATGGGTGGATTGAATAGTACGGGGGTCGTGGAGGTGTTTACAGAAAAAATATTACGGAAAAACATGTTAAAAAAAAATTGTGAGAAAGTTGGAACTTTGACCCCCAATATCTCCGTAATTAGAAGGTTCCCAGGTATGGTCTAGAACAAAAAAAATATCGCAATGATGGGGAGAATCAATACCTATCGGCTTTATTAACGGTCTTGTTACATCCTTTATACAATGACTAAAGTTTATTTTACTTACATGTTACATAATGGGTAGTATTTATTGTTGTAGTAATTAATATATTGTTATTTGATCATTCATAGTATCCTACTCCTTTGATAACTCAAGGAAATTATTAGTATGTCTTCAATATACAATGAAAACTTAGAACATTTTGACCACTCCGGGGATCAAGCCCAGGAACCTCACACACAAATTATTAGATTTCTTAGCCATGTTAGCCTATTTCTTTTAATGGACTGCCCGTTGGTCTCCTGGTTGCAAGCGCAACTGCTGAGCATGATTCCGATTTCGAGATCATGGCTTCGATTCCCGGGTTGGGCAAAGTGCTATTGGGTTTTTATATCAGGAATTTCTCAGTAGCAGCCACGTAGTCTAGATTTGTAATGGCCACAGACTTGCCATAGGACTTTAAACTGGCGAAATGTGGGTCTAACTATTGGGTACACATTTGCCTAACTATGGTTGAATGTTTAGGGAAATGTGTTTTTGAATACCACAATACTTTTTATTTATATCTTGTTGAACCATATGAGAGCAGCGGTGGCCCAGTGGTGGCGGCCCCGACTTACGAACAGTAAGTCGTGGGTTCGATCCCAGACAGGCGCATTACTTTGTGTAATTTATTTAATAAATAATAATAAATATCGCTGGACATTACACACAGCGCCATCTAGGTGCCACACTAAGCAACGAGGCTTGTGTCGTGGACACCAGATAGTTGATAATATTACATAGATACTTTTTGTTTGTAAATACATACTTAATATACATATAAACATCCATGACTCGGAAACAAATGTTCATGCTCATCACACAAACATTTGCTCCTACCGGGATTCGAACCCGGGACCCTAAGAACGTAAGGCAGCCTCACTACCGCTGCGCCATTCGGGTCGTCGAATTTCATCACTACTGCTCTCAAAAACGGTGAACGAAAACATCGTGAGGAAACCGACATGTCCTAGAACCAAAAATTCGAAGACATGTGACATCTACCAACCAGCACTGGGCCCGCGTGGTGGATTATAGCCCATTCCCTCTCATGGAGAGGAGACCGAGTGTCCCAGCAGTGGGAACATTAAAGGCTGATTATGCATGATTATGCACCATATGAGGTTTAAACGGGATTTTACCTTAATAATATTTTAACCAAGAAGAAAATAACATCACGACTAATCTCCGAATGCAGAAGGCATAAACGTACCTATTGTATACCTTCATTTCGCCAGTTAAAGTCCCAGGTAACAAAAAGCAAGAAACCCCAGATGGAAAAACGTAGTAACACTTCGGAATCAAACTTCGGGTACGGAACTACGAAAAATTCGTTATTGCATTGTCTTGAATCACTTAAATTTTATCGAGTACAAAAGATGAGTTTAGAAAATGATGTGACAGTAAATGCAGCATAAAGCCAAAGTTGTGGTTGTCTTCGGTCGTTTCTACAGCTATTTATTTATTGTATCAAGGGTGTTCTAGCCATTGCCCATGTTATAAGCTTCAGTAGCAAATGTTAATCAAATTCTGAAAGTATCACTAAAAGTTTAGAAATCATTATTTCAGATGTTACAAAATGTGGTTACTCGATTTCTTTTAAATTGACAAACTTTTAGGTCGTTTCCCAACAATACCTAAGAACAAACATACAAAAATGTTCCTGAAACATATTCAGGAACATTGTATTATAATGTTTCTTAAATAACCATAACCTGCAAACTGAATTTTATTCAACTGTGCCCTGTCATTATCAGATCTTGTCATTTTGCGACACCTGGCATTATGCGTTTCTGACAATTCGCTAATCTGTCATTTTGCGTTTCTGACGTTCTGCGCCCAAACCCTTTTTACTTGTTTATAAATCAATGTTAACATTAGTCTCATCTTTTAGTAAGATTTTACCATAAAGCCAGTCAGTAATTTTTAAAATAAATGTGATTAATAAAAATCATAAAAAATCAAAGCACTTGCGTATAATTATATTATCATTGTTAGCGATACATTTGTTTACGTTATAATTGGTAACTACATTATCTATTCGTTCTAACAATAAATAAATAAATAACTTATAGCTATCCTTAATTATATTTACATTTGCGCGAGCTTAAACATAGCGTTGATTGTATTATAAAAATAAATACAGAAAAACAAAGTCCAAGTTTTGTACGAAAAACAGAAAATAAAAACGCAACAGAAAAATCTGCCAACCAACTATCGGTGGATTTTCTTTGTTTTCGACTTCAGACTAGCAGGGTGGATTTCAGATGGACGCTTACTTAGACTGAATGGCAACTGCGAGTCGTCGACTTTATTTATAACTTTTACTTTTAATACCGACTTCAAAAACTGATTTTAAAACTCCACATCATCTACATCGGTTCGTGTAATTTGAAATACCGTCCCAAAAAAAGTACAACCCTGTTAGTAGCATTTTGGCGCGGCACCTCAATCGAATTTAGTTCGTCTGTCTGTGTTATACAGTCGATTCTTCCTTCCAGATATTTGATGTCGGTGTCCTTGGTCTTCTAGTATCCTCCTTTCTGTAATCCCATGACTGCTGCGAATAATGCAAAGAAGAACCCTGCTAGACCAGTGGCTCCGATCAGAAGGACTAACCCTGCGATCATGACTGGTACTAACGCGAAGTACTTCATCTTGTAAGCCAGTAGTAGTGGTAGCATGTATTTTTTCAGCTTCTTAGGCTTGATCTTCTTCTTCTTGTTCTTGTTTCGTTCCTCTCCTTGCCCTTTTATGCTGCCGATGTCTTCTTCTTCATATTCTCCGTCATCATCTTCGAATTCGTCCTCGTCGTCGTCTTCACCCATTATGTCTGAAATAGAGACAAAAGAGCGGTTAATTTTGATTATAAAGTAAATTGACTGGTAGGAGGAACGTAAAATAAAACAAGTATTTGAGTAGAAATTAATCACTGAGTTTAACTTATAAGTATGGTCCTAAGAGATATCTTAGACTATACTTAAAATAACTTCAGTAAACAAACAAATCCTCTCAAAGAGGAATACTACTACTAAATCCTATTTGTCTATGTATTTGTGTTATTGACGCTAATCATAGGTAACCTTTTTAGCGTGTCGATGACAATGCAAATTATTTCGACTCAGAATTTAGCTATGATTTTCGCGACTTTATTAGCGTTCAATAGACATTATGATTTCGTGTCTCATCTTACTCTAGAGCATTTTTCTTTTTCTTTGCTTTGGCGAATCTAGGTCTAGAAACTGTTTAAAGATTTCCAGGTTAGCTGCACAAAGCAAGTCATGTTCAGGTAGGATATATTCAGCAGGTGAAATAAGTGCGTTGTGTCGGAGAGCAAATTTAGTGGGCAATCCATAAGTCATATTACGCGAGACTGAATTAATAAAGTCTAAGTTTGTGTAGTAAAGTCCACGGTTTCTACTTTTCTACGAAAGAGACAGTATCAGCCGTCTCACTAGTTACCCAATAATTATCACCTGATAGAAATACAACAATTATATGTACAACAACAGCCTGATAGGCTAACAGCCTATTACGATAGCGTTACCGTGCACCATCTGATGAGATCCGATTACGTGTGGTATGCGTGTCTTTGTGATTAGCAGCGTAATTGTTGGCACTTTAAACATTGGTGATTATACTTTAATTATTGTCTTTATCACTCTAAATGGATGCACATTCTTGTAAGGAAAGTTTTACGGTATTGTTTATCACTATCCTCGAGAAGGAGTCTGCGAATACAAAGAAGGATCATGGTATAATAATCGGCAGGTTAGCATTGGCTTTCGTGATTTTCTGGAATATGTTGATGCTGATATTTTTCTCAATTTGTACTGACAGCTGACGGTTTAAGTTGGACGAACCAAAAAATATGGTAAAAAACTATGCAAGGTTAAGGAAGAAATTACTTTTTTTAATCAAATAAAAAACCAGAAGAATATTTAATTTAGTAACCTATCATCATCATCATCATCATCATTTCAGCCGAAAGACGTCCACTGCTGGACATAGGCCTCCCCCAAGTGTCGCCACACTGACCGGTCCCGCATCCAGCGGATCCCCGCAACCTTCAAATAAAACATAATGTAAATTATGTTACTAAAATGAGTATTCTAAGTTTTTTTTTTTTATCAAAACTATATTTGCTTGTTTGCATCTAAAGTAGGCTTTTTTTGTGATTTGGACTTTCAGTTTTTTTTTCAATTTCTACCAACAATCATTTTTCGAAATTGAAACTTTCTATTTTTTTGGCAGTGACAACTTTCTATTTGTTTTATATCTTTTTTCTAAATATAGCAAGGAGTAATAATATCCAGTCAATGAAATCTATTCAGATTAATCTATTTTCTATTCCTCTTGAAGCTTGATGAAGCTAAAATCATTAATTGTTACGAAGATATATGAAAACTATGATAAGTCATTGTTAATGCGTAATTTAATGCTCCGATGAAGATCCTATTTGTAATTGATCAGTCAGTAGAACATGAATTACTCCGTTTGTAAAAAATAGTATGTTGCAGTAAGTGTGTTGAATTTCGTGCCTGAGTATCCAGACATTTTAAGAATCTGACGATTTGCTAAATTGACGTTCCACACACAGACCATCTGGGGCCTTAGTCTGCTATTGCAATAGTGTCAGAATGGTCTATCATTGATTTAATAAGGCCCCACGCAGACGAATTACCCTTTGTACGCACGTCAAACGAGTTTCGAACGCGCTTCAATACGCCGTGGGCTAGGGGCCTTATTAAATCAATGATAGACCATTCTGACACTATTGCAATAGCGGACTAAGGCCCCTGATAGTTGGACGTTTTGCTACATGGACATTTTGCTAATAAGACTTACTGTTCATTAGACGTTTCGCGCTGTTGGATAGTTTGCTACTTAGACCTTCTGATCTGGAGGGTAAATTTTGATGACAACACAATGATTATAAGGCCTATTTTCAATGAGATTTCGGGACAAATATATTATTAATATCATTCATAAGCCTTTTCTATTATGGTTCAAGATTATAAGTCCAAAAGGTCTCCTTAATTTTCAACTAATTTAAGTCTTGGTCTATAGCCCACAGACTATCCCATCCCACATATTATACAGATCTAAGCTTAAGTATCATGTAAAAATTCAACCTAATAACAATCAATAAACATATCTTTGCCTATCAGAAATCAATAGAACCTTGTCAAAACATCAAACACCCCCAGAATTGATCCCTTTCTATCAGTCCACTGCACTTACCGCCCTGCTCACCCAATAATAGAGAAACGGTCTCAATCATACCACTATCATTACCAACCGTTACAAATTCACCGTCGACTGAATATCAACTGGTAACTTTGGAACAGAAAATCTACTTAACACAAATACAAAATACACGTAGGTACATGCACAGGTACGTTTTTATTTTAATGAAAGACCAACGAGACTCTAATAAAAAAGAAGATTATAAGTTTAGTAATGGAGAATAGCAACTTATTGAAGAGAATATTGTATTAGCTAAAACATAGGGTCAATTTTAGCTTAATGGAGATGAAATAGCCTTTCTAGTTGAATCTAGTTTTATAATTCATCAGAAAACTTCCTAAACTCATCAGATAATTTAATATAACCCTAATTGCGGAAAATGCAGCCTTCGGTTACTTTGAAATGTGAACGAGTACACCCGCATCTATAGTCAAGTTAAAGTAATTACTGGAGTTTAAGTACTTACTGTTATGCAAACATTTTTTATGTAATGGACAAGAATTTAAACGCAATAAGCACCGTCAAAGAAATCAAAGCTAAGAATTATAACTTTTTGGCAGTTCTAACTAAACTACGGGATAAAAATGTATCTTAGGTTATTACTTTTACTAAAGTAATCACTTTGACTTGTTTATAGATACGGGTGGTACTATCAACCTAATGTTAATTTCCAATTAAGTTTTAAAAAAAAAACGCTTAGTTGACACTTCCCGTCACCCAAGGGCTGGTTTTTACTTTCGCCAAAGGCTTAGCATTGCCATACAACGTGGCTACGCCGCCAGTTTCTTGGGTACATTACCAGTTGACAGCGTTGAGGAGGAGTTATTTGACGCCATTTTTTAAGTTTATTTTAAGTTAGTTATTTTAGGTTAATTTAATTTATAATATTTAGATAATAAAAAAAATAAGTCCAATAAAAATTAAGTTAAGAAAGCTTTGAACTAAACACCAACAAAACGGTACTTCTGCCTCTACCCACAGCACGCCACAACTAACCAGCAATAACTCTCGCTGAACTGAATTTCATCAATATTGTAACTAGCAATCGTTTCCGCTCGTTGGCTACGATATACGTAAATGTATATCATAACTGTATATACCGATACGTTACGTTACCGTTATCGTTATATGCTATTAGTGGAAGAAAAAGAAAAGTATTGACATACTAATGATGGTCATCATTTTATAAGGTTAGGGTGAATTTCACATATTAAACTGAATGCGATTAGTTTAAAGTTCTGCATGTGTTTTTTTTGGTGTTTGACAATGATTATTACTAACATCGCTATTTTGTTTCTTGTATATATTTTTTTACCGGGCGGTGCCCCGAAAATAGGGTAGATGACCAAAAAAATTTAAAACAAATTAGTCAAATTAGTCGGATAGATTTCCAAAAAAAAATTGGATACCTATTTTTTTTTCTTTTTTCACATAAACAAAAATTAAGACTGAACTAAGAAAACTCGCGTGACGTCATTTATATGTACACTTTTTAACGACAAGTGACGTCACAAGCCCCCAAGATTTGATTCGATTATTTGATGCGTTTATCTTTGTATTTTTTTTACTGATTTGATAAAACAAAAAATACGTATTCAATATTTTTCGATAATCTAACTGACGTAGAATAAAATCATCTTATTTTTTTACTTAGGGATCATCCCTATTTTATTTGAGCGTCAAAAAACCATTCAGCCCTATAAACCGTGTTCTATAAAGAGCAGTCTGTCATAATTATTATGAAATATTGACACTGTCAACTCCCTAACGCCATGTAGATCAAGTACAGTTTCAGGGTTAAAATCCGCTTTTAGTAAAAAATTCAGAACGTTTCTGAACATAACTGCATATTACCAAACCTAATGACTGCAGTTTGAAATGATAACGCATGATGATGGTGGTATCTTGGTGTCCTCTTGTAGTCTTGTAAGTTTATCAGTTACTGTTGATGTTAAAATTGAAGAAGTACCTTGGACAATTGAACATCGAGCAAATTGATAAAGCTATGGAATGAAAAGTAAATGTTATCATACTAATAGATTTAAAGAAAACGTCAATGATAATGATGAGTATGCTTAACAAGATGATTCAAGAGAATAAAATTAGAGAGTAAACGAGAATATAACCAGAAATTAGTTATAAAACAATTGGAACTGAGTACAAAAAGTGCAAGTAATAATATATAAGACTATGAGATAAATATTCATTAATAAGTGAAATCAGTGATAAAAATGTACACAGAAAACCAAAACATGGTAAAAAGCTCTCACAAAGGAAAATTATAGTTAATTGGATTTTCTTTATTTTGTTATGACCACTGTATTCAAAGGACTTCCTTTGTTGCAGTGAATGATGTCGGTCTGTAAATAGGAATAGATTAAAAAAAATAATCGTTTCTTATTAGTGGTTGATCATCTTCTGAGACGATAAGATTAAAACTTTCCAAGTTTTTGATGACTTGCGAACTACCTCGTCTAAAAGAACATGTTTAAGAGCATTAACGTCTCACGGCATTTCATACAAACTTTGAACTCATTTGTTTTTGAAATGGCCGAACCGATTGTAATGAAACTTCCTACACGTAGGCAGGATACAGGTATGTCTTAAAAGTTGAAAGAGAACATTTTCGAAAAATGTCTTTAAAAAAAGATGATTGGAAATTTCTTTGAAAAATCAAAAATCGGTCTAATTTAGCTGTAACACTATTTTTCGAAGACGTTCTCGTATTCTTTAGACCTAAGTATCTTGCTATGTACGAAGTTTCATTAAAATCGGTTCAGTCATTTGGAAAACAAATGAGTTCAAAGCTTGTATGAAATGCCGTAAGACGATAACGCTCGTAACTAAGTTTTTTGATAATCCATAACACCTGTTATAATAAAGAACAGAAATGCAAATAATTCTTCTGGATTAAAATGAAATACTGGTACCAATTCAGATGCATTCGCTTAGACTAAAAGCCAGCACCAAAATAGTTTGGGAAAGCCTAGGCTATTTATGCAGATGATGTTAAAGATGAAACAGTAATTTCTTTGTCATACTCTGTGACTAAAATTACATAAGTCAAACTAAGTACCTTCAGGACAAAAGTGCCGTCTATACAAGAAACTAAAAACACCATTCGATATGCATCGATGCACAATAATTTTATTCACATAATTGCTAAAGACAAAAAAAAGTCGTTCCTAATGGATGCAGGAACTAATTACCTATTTATACATTTCCAAACAAGCAATTAAGTTCCTTGATTTTATTTGACTTGACTCTTCCTGTAAACAATATTAGAATCAAAAAGTAGGTTAAGCAGGCATGCTTCTGTATCAGATATAATCAGCCATTATTGTGTTTCCAGTGCTGGGATATAGGCTTTTCTTTAAATTTTTTCACCATGAAAAAGTTTATGAGTTGTAAGTTTGATGAGTTGGTGGTTGTAACATGTACTTGAATTTTTTTTCTAGGTTATGTGGGTTTCCTCCTAATGTTTTCCTTCCCGTTCTGAGAGTATTGTTGTTGAAATAAATTAGACTAAGAAAATTGCCTGTTAGTGTCACCACTGTTTCTGTTTCTAAGTTGTGATTTGTGTCGTCAATTACTAAGCGTTTACTAAATCCATTTATCAATATTCAGTTAATTCATGTTCCATGTCAAACAAATCATGATTACGTTCATATTTCAATAATTTCTAGAACATTAAAGACACATCCATTATAACTCTTTTGTCCATTTGTTTGTCAACATGCAACGTAAGTTCAATGATACTGAATACATAATTTATTGTTGAAGGATTGCGTGATTCTATTACTTGAATGTACACGATAAAATTCGATAGTTTCGTACATAAATCAATTGTTTCTAAATCATTCGATTTGTCGTAACTTCGTGAGAGGAATCGAATGAAAAAATGATCGATGCAAATTATGAAGGTGCTGATTTGTGGAATGATTATAATTAAAATAGCGATGACATCATTGCTATTTGAATTATTATCATGCCACAAATTGCATTTTTGCATTTGCATACATGAATAATGTGCATCCATTTGACGATAAGTTATGGTGAAGAAACCTAATGAGATAATCTGTGACACAATTATGATTAAAAAAAGAATGATCATTCAGGGTTTTTTGGAAGTCACCACAAAGACTTTTGATATATTGATGAATCACAACAATTCAGCCAATAAGACGAGGTTAATTACCCAATTAATTAAATCAATAAATTAACTCTAAATGGCCAATCTGGTATCCTGACAATCTTTCCCTAATCACTGCAGCACAATCTGCATCTAATCTTAAAATATAATTTTGACTGTAATTAAATACTTACATGATAATGATCTCCGCGAAACAGTGGGTTCCGAGAATCCCTCAGGCTTCTCAATTATTGGTTCCTCAACATCCAAAGACCTTTTCTCGTACTCTTCTCTCCTGATCAAGGGTATTGCTCTAACATGGAACTGGCCATCATCTGTCAAATTACTTTTCTCTTTGGCAATTGGTATATAATTACCAGGGAAAAGTACATTGGAGTTGTTCTTCACATCTGCGTAATACATGTTTCTTTCTACTTGGGGGGCTTCTGGTCTTAGCGGGATAGCACGAGGTTTGAAGGCATACCGCTTGTAGGTATAAGGGAGCCTGGACTCCCTCGACTCGAAGCTTGAAGGTTTGATGACTATTGAGGCACTGGTGACATCGATCACGGAATCACTGTCCTTGTTCCAAAGTTTCTTTAAAGCCTCCTGGTACTCGTTGGCCGAAGCCAATGCCACACAACAGAGTACTAGAGTCTGGTAGTACATATTGATAGTTAATTAATGTCACTTATTACACAGCACGAGCACTTCACTTTCTTTAGAGCTTCACCCTGTATACCACCATTTTGTATCAAGCGGTCGCGCAAAACTGAATTACTGTCGCTGCAAGACGGTATATTTATACATGTGTAAGTATAAAGTTGCGTTTTTCCAGTCAGTTCACGGTCGGCCGGGCCTTCGGGCTTCCTTTGGTTTCAATTCCGATATGAACGAAATGTGTATAAAATGAAAAACTTGTCCGTTTTCGCGTGGCTTCTTCCGTTAATGTTGGACGACAGTTTCTCCAATTGATTGCGGGGCAATTTGTACTTGTTATCGTGATATTAGTTGGCAGGAGATGCTCTGATATGTTGCAATGGTGAAAAGCTGTCAACTTGTCTGAAATTGAGATGTTGAGTGAACATCTGTATTAGTAATCATGGTTTGTGATCTGTCACTCCGGAGTTAGAATGCAAAATGTAACGGTTCTTTGTTTGTGCTCTATTTTTTATACTGGGTAGATTATTTTGATCCATCTCGGTACGTAAATAAGCTTTGAATTCTGCAGTATGACACTGACAGGCAGGTAAGTATATAAAATCAAATATTTTTCTAAGATAATGAAATAAATACGAGCACAAAAAATTTAAGCTTTTTACTGACGGAAAACACTGCTGAAAATTTAAATCGTAATTTTTGTAAGGACGGATAAAAAAGCTGTCACGAAAACTCAAGTTTTTAAGTATAGTTTTAAGCCCCTGGCTGGAGGCCTTACATTCATTTTTAAGGCATCCACAGGGTTTGCCCGTTTAAGCAGTAGCCAGTCTCAGAGGCTGAACTGTGAGATGCCATCGCAAAAAAAAAAAAAAAACTCTATGTTGGTCCCGCTGCCCGATATCGTTCAAACAACTGACAGATGCTAGAGAACTGTTGTTGTGGTCAACAGCCACCAGACCATGAAAAAGGGTTCAAGAACAACTATCATTGTTTTTTCATTAATCACCTCATTGATTGTTCGTAAGCGCGACCACTGAAGGGGATTTAGAAAGAAGAAAATGATTTATGGATTTTTCTTTGAGAGACTGATTAAAAATCGGTTGAAGGTTTGAGTGTGTGCCTGAATACAGGGTGTAACAAGACCCATCACGAAGCCGTCAACTATGCATTATGTACATCAAACTAAGTAACTTAACGCAAAAATGATTGCTGGGAAACAAATTTTTTTTTGGGGTGAAAAATCACGTTTTACCGGAAAACTCAATGTAACGCACTCAAAACACTGTGCTGGTGGATGCGTTGTATAAGTATAGGAGTCGTGGAGGTGTCTGTGAAAAATCTTACAGTAAAAACAAGTATTTCACAAAAAAACTTGTGAAAAAGTTGGAACTTTGACCCCCAAAATCTCCGTAACTAGAAGGTTCCCAGGTATGGTCTAGAACAAAAAAATGATCGCAATGATGGGGGGAACAAGTGGCTTTCAGCTTCGTTAAGAGTCTTGTTACACCCATTATGATAACAATCTCATCACATGTTTGTGTAAGACTGAAAGCATCACATCACATCACGCCTGTAATCCCCGAAGGGTGAGGCAGAGGTGCACCTAATAGTGCACCCCCATTTCGCCAGTTATGTTTAAGTCCCATGTAACACGGGGTGATCCTATTGCCATCAACCGGGCACAAGTTCGGACTCCGTGGCTGCTACTGAAAAATTCCTGATGGAAAATCCCAATAACACTTTGCCCGACATGGGAATCAAACCCAGAACCTCATGCTCTGCAGATGTGCTTGCGATCACTCGACCAAAGAGACAGATCTATCAGCTGAGATAAATCAATCATGGACATCAGTAAGTAATGGGCTCATTCTCCTTACTTTATGCTAGAAAAAGGACTAATACCTCTTTTTACTAATTTCAATAAGGTATTGCCGATAACGATGCCTGCCAGGGTTGCGGGACTGTTCGAAAGAGATACCGCGGCCCTGGAACATAAAGGGCAAAGGAAGGAACATGGATGAGTTTTAGTCAGTACAAGTCGGACACTCGTGCCGCTCCGCCCATCCGCAAAAAAGAAGGTATGTCCAATTATAATAAATAATAAATTAATATGTTTATTTCTTATCACAAAATTAAATGTTTATGGTGAACAGCAAGAACATATCTAAAATAATACATTTGTGATAGACTGGTGCCCGAAATAGGCATAAAATACCTGTGTTTCGGGTCGCCAAGCCCCCAAAGACACATACATTAAGTGTATGTATTGTATAACGATCTGGTGTTATTTACTGATGTGTCATTGTAAGATGAAAATTTTCCACTTTGCGTGTATTTCAGTAACCTTAACGGTCAAGATCCATATCTGCCTTACCTGTAAAGTAAACAAAGGCGCAAGTGCGTATTGTATCGTTATTGTAACATGCTTGTACTTTCGATGTCTACCATTCTACATTATGTTGTGCACTAGTATGGTCTGCAACATAGATTACATAAAATGTACAAAAAGACTCGTTTTAAAATAGATCACAAAATCATTAGCATCTTCTTTACAGTTAAAATACATCGACAGCTGCTGGACTTAGGTACTTCTTTAAAGTATTAATTGAATCAAACCCAGTACCACATGCTCAGTAGTTGCGCTTGTGACCACTACACCAACAAGCCAGTCACGATTCCGCATTTTCATTAAATTATATAGAAACCAGCATTATGACCAATTGTATCCTGTTTTCATTCACTGGAGAACAAGCCTCATTGGTTCTCAGTTGACCCAAATCATTGGTCTTCTCAACTGGTGGCGTCTTTTACTAATATGTTTGCCACTCAGAAATATGGTTTAATCTGTAAAAATCACGTTCAATAATTTTGACAGAGTTTGATTTAGTCAAGTTAAAGTAATTACTTGACTTTATGTAATTGCGTATGCAACCATTTTTATGCAATAGAATTTAAACGAAGTAAGAACCGTAAAAGAAAGCAAAACTAAGAATCTACTAACAATCTTTAATCTACTAACAATCTTTTTTTTAAATCTTTTTTCTTTTTTTTTTTCTTTTTTTTTGGAACTAAGAATCTTTTGACAGTTCTAATTTTAAGATACTACGAGTACTTTACTAAAAATCACATCTTAAATAATGACTTTAATTCAAGTAAACACTTTGACCTGTTTATACATAGATAAGGGTGCAAGTTTCGTATCTTAGCATTAGACAAGTTTTAGTGTTTTTTTCGGGTTCCGTACCTCAAAAGGAGAAATCAGAACCAGATCAGTATCGTAACGTGTCTGTCTGACCGTCTATAACAGCCAATTTACTCCGAAACTATAGGACCGTTTGAGTTATTTGGTTCACATATGTAAATCGGTGACCCAAAGACGGACGTGTAACTTAAATTAATGAATTTTGAACATGGGGACCACTTTTGCGGGCTAAATCAGAAAAAAAAAAAAAGTTTTGCAAAATAAATATTGTGTTACTTATCAAAAGAAAATAAAAATTAAGAAAATAGGCGAAAATTCACCTCCCCCCATAACTCCGAAAATAAAGAGCTAATAATTAAAAAAAAATACAAAATAAAATAATCTTTGTCTAAAGATTACAGGAAAACATAAGAAAGCTTTAACGACAAATAATTAAAATAAATTAAAGGGGCTCGCCTAGTACGATGGCACATAAATCCTTCATGCGACTCGCACATGGCCGGCTTTTTTTAATGTGCGTTTACGTTTTATGCCGATGCTACTGCACAATAAGTATCTGAAAATCATTACCCTCTTTTTTCCAACAATCGGGTAAATCGTGTAGATAATGACGCATGCACTGTACAATTATTTCAGCAACTACTGTTACTGCTTATCTCATGTTATTATAACACCATGATAGTAATTAAAATCTATGAACATTTCTTGCGGCACGAAGCTAACGATGTTACTAACGGAGCAATGAAAGTAATGGGGGGTAATATCGAAAACTGCTGAATCGATTTCAATGGGATTTTCTAAATATGATTGATGGTAGCGTCTTCGATCATTATGGGGCGTTAGCCCCCCGTCACTTTATATAATTTATGGAAAAGTTGTGGATCATTGACGTAGATATTGCACGTTGTTTTGTAAAAAAGACGACCTTTTTGTAGAAGTTTTTCAGTGAACTAACTTACTTTTTAAAAGACTGCCGAGCGAGCGATAGCGACCACTAGACCAACGAGGTCTAGTGGTCGCGGTCGCTCGCTCGACTCCTGAGCTTGAAGTCCTGAGTTCGATTCCCGGGTGGGGCAAATTGTTATTGGGTTTTTAGAGTTCCGTACCTCAATCGGCAAAACGGAACCGGTCTGTATGTCTGTCAATACCCTTTTTCTCAGGAATACGTGGCGGTATCAAGCTGAAATTAATACCAAATACTCAGGTCTGCTACTTCATGGAGCAATGAAAAAATCAAACTTGTAAGTCAACGCGATCAAAAGATATATGATTGTTTGTGTCGCATATCATGCGATTTCACAAGGGAATCAAAACCTCTCCACCTGGGTCTCTGCGTCTGATCTAGAATCATGAAATTTGGTGAATTTGTGCTTTACAGCACAAATAAAAGAAAAATTCCAAAAAATAAAAAAAATAATAAAAAATTGAAAATTAAAGGGTGTCCCCATACATACATAGTTGACGCCAATTAAGATTTCAATAGCATAATCAGCCTATAATGTTCCAACTGCTGGTACACACGGCCTCCTTTCTATGAGAGGGAATGGGCTATAATCCACCACACGTGCCCAGTGCGGGATGGTAGATGTCACATGTCTTCAAATATATTGGTTCTAGGACATGCCGGTTTCCTCACGATGTTTTCCTTCACCGTTTTGAGAGCAGTGGTGATGAAATAAATTACATAAAGTAATGCGCCTGCCCCCATGCACGTACCCACGACTTACTGTTCGTAAGTTGGAGCCGCCACCACTGGGGCCACCGCTGCTCTCACAAACAAATTTCAGACATCTCCTCTTCTCTCTACTTAATTGTTTGCACTAAAGCTGATCGGAGAAGAGAGTTGTAAATAACGAAATTCTATTGGTGCTTTACAACACATCGCCTCTCCTATGATCTCGTCTCCGCTTTGAAGGAATCCAGGCCTAAATGTCGCTAGTTCGCATAACCAGGGGGCGCCCCTCACTACGCTTGCCGATACGCGGTCTCCGCTCTGAGACTCATCTTCCCCATCTACTATGACCTCCTAGATTAGTATATGATTCGAATTCAGGTGTAGACAAAAAATCTAGGTCATTGGCAGGAATTCTCTGGGTCAATGGTGTTGCCATCCGCATTCGCTGTTATCCAATGAAGCATTGAAAATTATCAGCGATTAACTACAAATTGAAGAAAGAAAGAAAATAATTACAGGAAATAACGTCGGCAAGCTGAATTTATTTTGTGGTAAATGACTTGTTGCTACTTACAACTTAGCTTAACTTAAACTTTAAGAAAAGTCTATACTCGGTATCAATTGAAAAACTAATAATAAAAATGATTAATAGAAGATTTTATAAATGAATTTTATTAATATTTCGGGTGCAATAAACATTTGATGTATTTTTTATATTTTTAAGAAGTCTGTTTCTCTTTCATGTAAAATTTAAAATGTTTTTTTTTTTCTTGTGAGTATTTAATTTTGTATATTTTACTTTTTCTGTTAGTTTTATTTTTATTTTCTATAATATTTGTACGCCTTCACGGCAAAACATAGTGCCCATATAATCAACCCAAGACCTTTATGTAAATACCTATGATTCACAAATAAATATTCTGATTCAGATATCCGAGGTTTTATTTTTGGCGCTAAGACTGGACTGGTTATCGTTCCGGTGAGTAGGTGAATAAACTAGTAACTCTGGTTCACATAATTAGTGTTATTGTTGAACCATAAACGGTTACTGTTGACATAACTTTTCAATGGCAATGTATATTAATACAACCTATTTCAAAATTATCGTTGTCTTTTACTTATCTGTATAGATGTAGGCATTAAAAGGCGCCCATGTCCAGCAATGGAGGTATTTTAGCTGAAGTGAGTATGATCATAATTTAGAGATTAATGGCTAGCGATTAGAGACGTCTATATCCAGCAGTGTCTTGATATAGACTGATGCTAATGATAATTTGAAAAAATCGTAGGAGATTTTTTCATGTAATAAATGCGGAACTACGCAACTAAACAGAATATTCCGTACAACTAAAGTACATGATTATTGCAGACTTACGTACCCAGTATTTGAATATTATGTACATTTCCGTGAGTTCTCGAATACCACGTCCCCTGCGAGCATGCTCGACCGCACATTCATTAGTCAAATAATAATCGAGTAATGAAATCTTCCTTTAAAGTGTTTGTTGCTATACTTGTGTTCAATAACGCAGAGGATAAAGTGAACACGTTTGTAAAGAACCGAAAGATAAAGTGCTACTCTTGCAAATCCTTAGGGGTCCTTTAATCTTGATAATTATGAGGGTTTCAAGATTACAATTTACAACAAATAAGTTGCTCAGTCAGAAATCAGTACATCATCATCTGCCTAGCGTTTTCCCAAGTATTTTGGGATCGGCTTCCAGTCTAACTGGATGCAGCTGAATATCAATATTTCACATGGAGTGACTCCCAGTTAGTACAGATTTTTTTGGTAAGACTAACTGTCTATCTGTGAGGATTGTCAATGATAACCGGGACCAATGGCTTAACGTACTTTCCCAGGTACGGAGAAAACCAGGAATGAGGGCTATCGTTTTTGAGCTCACCAGATGGCGCCACTGTCAAGTAAGGTCCTGTCAATAATTCTATTTTATACTTTAAAGTACCAACAACTACATAAAAAGTTGATTTTTATAACGTATAGCTACATAGTGTAAGCTTCAGGTACATATATTTATAATATTCTTCCTAAAATTAATAAGCATGGAATATTTAAAAATCAATTTAACTCCAAGTACTGACAAATAAGATTCTAAGTTGCTACTTAAAATCTCCAAGTCATAATTAATCAGGAATGGCTCAATCTAGACCACAATCGTGAATATTTGTAAAAATACGTGGTAAAAAAGCACGCAAAGCGCGAACAATCTATGACATCTGACAGTTCGGTGACCTCGCACTACACTAGCGCCTCTAGCCTCGATTCTACGCAATAGCCACCATTATTATGAACGGACCGACCTTGGTAAGCACTGCTTAACTTTAAAGATCGATCCGTACGGCTGTTACTAAATAAGTCGTCATAAAAGAAAATTATTATTTTTATAATTATTCAGTTAAGATCAGTAACACTGGTAAATCTGTATAATTGAAGTAATTACTGCATCTCGTAACGGTTTTTTAAAAACAAAGAATGTTCTAATGTAGGAGTAACAAGAGACTAAATAAACAAAAACATTGAAAAGTGGATGACTTACAGAAGATTACGATGAAGATTTTGATTAAGTCATACCAAAGAAACATGGCATAGAAATGAGTAGGATTTTACTCAGCGGTGGGTGGAACAAGACTGCCAATAATGATGAAGACGAAGATGAGGATTACAAAGAAAACTCATCGTGCGGTGAAGGACCTCGTCTGGAAAACTACTGCATAAATATTTCTGACTTCAATTATCTTTCTTCTTTGTACAAATAGGTGCTAATTCTGTGTCTCATAAAAAAACGCGGAAACACCGACCCATTTCTCCAGCGTTTCCCAACGCAAGTACGACATGAAACTATGTTAGCCTCGAACAATCGTGCGTAAAACATATTTATTCGTGCAAAACGCACGCTGGGGACGGAAGCCGCTTCCATAGTTATTTGCTAATTACTCGACGTGTTAGTATGGATTTAGGAAAGTGAATGTGTATTTGTATTGGGGAGATAGGGATGTAAAGTTGAGACGGGTCCGCAGATCTTTTAGTGGTGGGCCTCCTGTTCTTAAGTAAACAGTTTTCTGGTTTAAAGCATTACTATTTATTAACGATGGAAAGATTGTTAAGATAGTGCACATTTTTCATGAAATACAATTTGATTTTGAGTTTACTTACAAATAATTATTCGACATTTCAAATCATAGCTCAACGCTATAGCGTCTCTCTGGTTCGTATTGAATACCTAGTCCTACCTCCTTCATGTCAAAAGCCTAATCTATGTCCTCGCCATTTATCCAATGGCTATTTTGTAAAATCGAACAACAAGACTCGCAGTGTGGGTTATGTAAGTTGAACCTTTGTTTTTATTGTGTAAAAATAAGAAGTTAGGCAGTCGCATCTTGATAATTACTTGTGTTCAGTAGTACCGTAAACCGGGGTTATTTTGATCAATATTGAACTTTGAAGGTCCATATCGTTTAAATTTATGGGTGTAAAAAAATACAAAAAATGTCTAGTAATCGGTTTTTAAAGTACTGTCGATTCCTGCAATAATAAGTGAAAAAATGTAGCTCAATTTTGAGAAAAAGAATAAAAACTATGTAATCAAAGTTATACAAAGAATGGGGTTACTTTGATACCTCCTATTTTATCGCGTAACTAGAAAGTAAACCCAATTATAATGCCAATAAATTAAAAAAAATCAAAATCTGCCAACAGGAAAAGTTAATATTGACCCTTTTGTCTTATGGGGTAACTTTGATCTAGTAAAAGTCATCAAATAATGAACATTTCTTTATAAAAAAATTGTTGACAAAATTCAGTCATACTAAAATCAGTTCTTATTTATTTATTTTAAGAACGAAAAGAACTTAGAAATAATTAATTAAAATAACATATAATAATAAAAAATAAAAAAATAATGACCTTGTTCCTTGTGTTTGGCCAATAGGCCATCTATATATATATTTTTAATATTTTTAAAGAAATGTTTAAAAATGTATAAAATAAGAAAAAATATAAATAATGGAAAAAATTATAAAAAAAAGCTAGTATCTTAAACTAGCCAAAGAGCTCAGAAACAGAACATGTTTTCCAAAATTTATATTATTATATACTTAAATGTTATTTTTTTATTTTATTTTTAAATGCTTTTTTATATTCATTTGTTTAGGAATATTTAAAAATGTAAATCATATGTATTTAGATGAAAAAAGAGAATAATAATAATAATTAAAATTTGATAATATTTTGATCAATCTCACATCATATGGGTTATCAATGACACCCCGCATTAAACAAACTCAAGTCATTGCATTAATTTTGAGGTTAGAAAAACAATAAGCACTGTATTGGTTAATCGATCATAGGCCACATAGTGGAGTTTATCTAGAAATTTCATTATAACATCACGTAATTAACTACACATGAAGTTTTGCAACACAATTATTTGGCTATAAATAGAGAATAACAATATATTTGTATTTTTTAGTTAAAATTATTGGCGAATTTCCAGCGTGTCCTCAGAAAAGGATTTGACAGTTCTTCAGAGTTGCTAATCTAGAAGAAAAAACTACCAAATTGCGTTTCGTTTTATGCAATTCGCGATTTTAAACGAAATTAAAGTTTTGATCAAAGTCATCCCGTGAATCAAAGTAACCCCGGTTTACGGTACCTGTATGTATTCTGTGGTATCCAGTTAGACTGGAAGCCGGCCCCAAGATAGTTGGGAAAAGGCTAGGCTGATGATAGGTACGAGGAGTGGTGAAGGAGGTGGCGGAACGTGAGAGGGAGAGAACCTCACGTCCCAGCCGCCGCGGAAGACGCACCGGGCGTCAGGGGCCACGTGGTGGCCCCCGGCCACCGTAGGCGCGGGCCTGTGGATGGTGAGCTATGGGCTAGCTCGCTGTCCGTCCGTCTTATGACGACGGGCCGTGTCGACGGCGCGTTCGTGTTCCACGCGCGCCCCAAGGAGAGTCAGCAAACAGGGAGGGGTCCGTAAGGACCGACGCCTGCCAGGGTTGCGGGACTGTTCGAAAGAGATACCGCGGCCCTGGAACACAAAGGGCAAAGGAAGGAACATGGATGGGTTTTAGTCAGTAAAAGTCTGACACTCCCTCCTGCTCTGCCCAGAGCGGGAGGGGTTATTTGATGATTTCCCATCGGTAAAAAAAAAAAGGTACGAGGAGTAAATTTTAATAACGAATTTTAGAATGCAAATTGTCGTGTCATTACACATACTCTCCCGTATATTTTCAAAGTATCGTGTATCATGAATTGTACTATTAGTTTGGTATTGTCGTTTAGTCAAAAAGTAATGAACAATAAATCCATTTCATAGTCACAATTGTCGCTGTAAATTATTTCTTGTTTCTTTGATTTTCATTGTAGTTATTAACTAACTGGTTTTTATTATACCAGCGATTACACGTATTTTATTCTAATATTTATTCTAATGCTTATAACTAGCCAACAGTCAGTGGAAAGTGTAATTTTGAAAATTTTATTTTGAGCATAGATTAGACTGTAGAAGAAGCACTAGAGTTGCCATGCGTCGTAATTGTAAAACGTAAGAAATTAAAAAAAAAAGAATTTTAAAGTCGTCTATGATAATATTTATGATTAATTTTATTATAATTAAATCAACATAGGAATCAACATGTAAGTCGTTTTTATGATTAATATTTTGAGCACACCGCAATGTTTTGAAACAAACCTTTCTTTATAAAACATATATCATTATTAAAACAAAACAGAATTAAATTGTAAAAGTAAAGTACGGAATTTTCGTCAAATGGTTTGAATTTTCTTTAAATGGCCGATTTTTTTTCGGAATTCTTATTTATGGATCTAGCAACCCTAGCCAGAGACCACCAGATAAATAGCAAACGTTTTCAATGCCTTTCGTATTTAAACAACGATTTTCAAGCTTAAGGTGGATGCGCAAGGGTAGCCCGCGAAATTTAAATTTTCTTACGTTTATTGCAATTTGCAGGTCAGTGTCAGGTTGTATGTTGATGAAAATATAAATCGCGCCAGTAACACGTATGGAGTTACAGAATTATAATCATTCAAATCATCAATACAACCCTCCGAGTTCATATAATCTCAAAAAGTGACTTTTTCATGAAATAGCTACTGAATGTGATTATATGAACTTGGAGAGCTGTATTGATGATTTGAATGATTATAGTTCTGTAACTCCATACGTGTTACTGGCGCGATTTATATTTTCATCAACATACAACCTGACACTGACCTACAAATTGCAATAAACGTAAGAAAATTTAAATTTCGCGGGCTACCCTTGCGCATCCACCTTAAACAGTAAGTTAGTAACTTCCGATAAACCAGTAGGTACATTTGTTAGTATTCTAAAATCGTTATCGAATGTTAATTTGTCTAGACTTTCAAGAATACTTAATGTCCCTGTTTTTTTATAAAAAATAATATCATCATCACAACAGTTTCGCGGCTAGTCAGGAGTAGATACGCTGGTCTGAAAATAATTTTATAGAACCGCTGAACTTACAAGATAATCGAGTTTGGGGAAGACAGCATCCATAAATTTTTAACCCATAATAATAGAAGAAAACCTTTAACATTTCTAATAGCTATGAACATGTGAATACAACACATAACTGAAGTAGCAACACATAACAAAACTTCCTATTAAGTTCGAACCTATTTCGATAGATGGCGGTGTTTTAATAATACTGTGCTTGCGCATTTTTCAATACAAAATATGCGAAAAGTTAATTTCTACGGAAATTTGAAAAAATTACTTTGTGTGTTAGTTGAATTTGTTTTGTGATAATATAATTTAAAACTCAATAGGTTAGGCCTCTATTTTAAAGCATTTAACATAACTAGTAAAATGTGGGTGTACCTACTGTTAGGAACACCTCTGCCTAACTCTTCAGGGATTACAGGCGTGATATAACGTTATTATCAGTCATTTTATTATAAAAATCAGCAAACACCGTATGTATCTACAAATAATCATAAATATCACTGATCGTGCAGCGGTGGTCAATGGACCACCGCCGCCACCAATGGGTGGCGGCCCCAACTTACGAACAGTACGTCGTGGTTCGAACCCAGGCAGATGCATTACTTTGTATAATTTATTTTATCACCACTGCTCTCAAAACGGTGAAGGAAAACATTGTGAGGAAGCCGGCATGTCCTAGAACCAAAAATTCGATGACATATGACATGAGCCAACCCGCACTGGGCCCGCGTGGTGGATCATGGAGAGGAGGCATTATAGAATGATTATGCTTAAGCTATGCTATCTCTGATCGTCAATACCCTTGGCTTCACGTGTTCACACGTATTTTAAAAAACATAACCCTTTCACCGCAGCAGTTGAAGGCTTCGACTTTGCGGCAATGCAGGTTTATATCGACCTGTACACTTTAGGTTCATTTGTTCAAAAGGAGTGTGGAAATGTATTATTGGAGATTTTGTTACGTCGCTTCCTCCCAGCTCGTCGCTGCGTCCCAGAACACTAGAACGTGGCGAAAAGCGGGAGTTTTGGGAGACTATCTTATTTCTGTCACTTGGACGTTAAAAAAGTACGAATTCTCAGAATTATATACTTGAAACATACATAAAAAATTACTACTGATTTTGAATTTTCTTGACCTATCTTTTGAGAGTATTTTATTTTTATTTTTTATTTTTACGTAAGCTAAAAAGCTGTAAGCTGGAAAATAAAATATGCATTTCTGTCGTATATTTTAATATTGTTTATTTACCTGCATAAAAAGTTTACATCAACATTTACAAATCAATTGTCATGTTTCACATCACCATAAAATAATTATGTTGTTTATTATGAGCTTAACTTAAACTAAATAAATTATTATTATTACTGAGTATTCAGGCACAAATAATTAGCAATAAATTAAAGCAGAAATAAATAAAGTCTTAAATTACAGACTAAAAATAAATAACCTTTTAATAAAAAGTACCAACAATCGTTTTCAAAACGATTAATATTTTTACATAAAGCCTATTTTATAAATAAATAATAATAAATTATTAATAAATACCCTTTAAAAACGAGACACATGTTCTAAAAAGGTGGGCAAACAAAAAATAAAACAAGTATTTATTTGTAACTAGCACAAAATACAATAAAAAAAACATGTGTCGCGTAAATAAATTCGATCGTAGTTTGTTTTAAGAAGTACAATAAACCTAGAAAATTGTGTCTAGTATTTGGACAGAGGGTTTGAGTGATAACAGTCGTTGATGATCAACTAAGTGGATTCAAAAGTTTGATAAAGTCTTAATCGGTTTTTTCGCGAAGTAATTTTGCACCCTCAAAGTTTGGTCAAACCAGTAAGGTCAGATTATGGACCGAACTCCGGACATTGATAGTTAGGAAACTGAAATGTCTATGAAAAAAGTGTGATGTTCGCAATCGAATTTGACCGCACCTCAAATTGGCCCCCAGTATTAACCTTCCGTAGAACCTGTTAATTAGTTTACGATGAAAATGCAGAATACTACAATAAATCAACCTAATTTATTGAAAGCTTTTGCGTCACGATAAGTTGTGTGACTTACAGGCATCAACCATGAAGTAGATTCGTGGTACCAACCTTTAATATTTTAGTACCCATCCTGCATTTTGACGAATCGAAGCAATCACAGCTGAACTCAAGGCTGTGAATACGAAATGAATAGAGTTTATACAGAATTGAGTTATTTATAGAACTGTAGACCTGATGGCCTAGTCTAACGCTTAGTTTCTGATATGAATATTTAATTATAGAACAACTTAAACTGTTATTAAGGTGTTTAATGCAATGTAGTACTAAAAATCCAACATTGAAAAATTAAGTAAGTTCTAAACTTAGTAAGTCACATTCCATCCGCGGAAACGATGAAGGAAAAGCCAAAAATGTATTGCTTACAGCTTATCCCAATCTCGTTTAGAGTCGTTATAGAAATACTGACTACTTTTATCAGCACTAGGAATTCTTTAGATAGATCATAAAGTGATGAAATAAAAATTCAAAGGAAAATATAACTAATTTCAGATGGCTTTGTTAAATCAGTTTTCATTTCTACAATTAAGTAAAATAGACCACTCAGGGCAGGGCACATTGCTCGCAGAACGGATGGCCGATGAGGCGGAAAGTTCTGGAGTTGCGACCGCGAACCGGAAGAAGTTACGTTGGAAGGCCTCCCACTAGGTGGACAGATGACCTGTTGAAGGTTGCGGAGATCTGCTGGATGCGAGATGCATGGGACTGATCAATACGGCGACATTTGGGGGAGGCCTATGACCAGCAATGGACGTCTTTCAGCTGAAATGATGATTATGATGAGACCACTCAATTTTGAAAATCCCATCAAAGCTTTGAAACAGAAAGTCGTGACTTGTAGAAAAATTCACAAATAATCCATCAACAACTTTTATCCTCTTAACCTGAGGACTTAAACAAAATGACATTCTTTCAGCTTTGAAAGTCGTTCTAGAAGCACGAAACGCTTCAAAAGCGATAGTAGATTGTCCAACCCCTCTGGCACCCATCATCAACGGTCCACCAGTCCCTATTCCCTCTTGTACGCGGAGTAAGCCAGTTCATCGTAAGCACGCCTATCCCACCCTCCACTGCTGCCGCCTGAAGACCAGCCATGGCTCTCGTGACCACCACCGCCGCCGCCGCCGCCACTCTTCGCTGACATCAACTTCTTTAGCACCATGATGCCGGAGAGCAGAAGGGCGATCTGGAATTGAGAGAAAGGTTTGTTAGGATATTTTAGAGATTCTTATTGTTCTTAAGCTAGATTCTTGAGGTAAGGGTTCGATTCTGCGGTGAGCAAAGTTATATTTTTTAAGAAATAACCATTAGAATTCTTGGGTTTGGATTTTTCTAAGTTAATTCTTGTAAGTAATGAGTACATAAGAGGTAGTCTAAAAGTGGAGCCGGTGACTGAAAAGTTGTGTTTATCGGTTGGAATGAGGATAATGTCGTGAGGAAAGTTTTGAGTATGATTGTTGGTGGTTATAAGAGTAGAGGAAGACCAAAAGAATAATGATCATACCAGGGTAAAAATATTTCTGTTGTTAATTCGGTTAAAGTAGTTTAAAACACGTTTTAACGTATGATTCCGTATATATTTTAGAAAATGTCAAAAATCTAATAAACTGATATAGCAAGTACTTTGAAAACTAGTCTACTACACTCAATAAGGCGAAGCCTGCACGTCAATGCTCTCTTCTAACGAACAAATTAAACAAGAAATAAAAAATTAAACAAGAATGCGCTCGCAAGAAGCCTTTGGTTCTGCAGTAAACTAATGTAATTATTATGAGTAGCTCAGAATACCTACATACATCTATGCACTAATGCACTTATCGTGTAAAAAGCTACGTGGCAAGGGGGAGGGAAGGCACCTATAGGCCATGACGCAATAATCTATGCCTAAGGCCGACTTATAGCAGCACTTATACGGGGTACTTCAGCCTTCATTGTATATGCACTATGTACATAGTGGGTATCTAGAAAACATTGTTGCTATCGAGAGGGTTGCATTCATAAATTATATAAACTGTTGTGTAATAGTTTGTTCGTGCTATGCTTCCACGAAGGTCACTGTGACTTAGGTGAAAAAATAGCCACATTTTCAGTTTGTATGAGAGCGAGACGATACTGTTTAAATATAACGAAATAAGACGTGATCATTTTTTAGGGTTCCGTAGCCGAATGGCAAAAAAACGGAACCCTTATAGATTCGCCATGTCTGTGGGTCTGTCTGTCTGTCTGTCCGTGTATGTCACAGCCACTTTATTCCAAAACTATTAAGATTACACAGTTGAAACTTAGTAGTTAGATGTATTCTGTAAACCGCTTTACGATTTTTATACCAAAATAAAAAAAGATTAAGGGCCCCCCTTAATCTCCCCATTCTTAGAAATGAAACTAAAAAAAAAAATATCAAACCTATTCGTGCGTCTATAGATAGGTCTTTAAAGATGACATTGAGGTTCTTAAAACCATTTTTTCTCAAATTTAATCGTTTGACATATAGACACTCTAATTTCAAAAGTAAGTAAGAGGAGGAAAATTCTGAAAAAAATTAGGATTATAGAACGTAAAAAAACTTTCGACCAAAATTGGTTTGAATAAAATTTGAAGATTAGTGTTTGAGATATGGGACTTTTTCATCAAACTGCAGCAGTAACTTTGTTTTTCATTAACATACTATCAAAAACAAATTTAGTTTTGCTGTTTAATGTAATACAATATCTACAACATATCAATAAGCCTTCAAAATATTTTTATTATATTGTTTGCTGCTACGGAACCCTATGTGCGTGTAAGTACGACTTCCACTTGGCCGGTGTTTTGATACTGTAAGGCGAATATCGTTTGATGCGGTAGATCGACATACAAAATAACATCACGGCTGTAATGCCCAAAGGGTTAGGCAGAGATGTACCTAATAGTACATCCACATTTCACCAGTTGTGTTTCAGTCCCATATAATGAGGGCAAGCCTATTGCCATCAACCGGGCACAAATCCAAGCTCCGTGGATGTGGCTGAGAAATTTTTGATGGAAAAACCTAATTACAATTAGTCCGACCCGGGAATTGAACGCAGGACCTCCATGCTGATAGCAGACGCGATTGCGACCACTAGACCAACGAGGCGAACAGGTCGGCCAGATCTGATTTAAATCCTAGGCTGTTGATTTAGGGCCCATTAGAGCTACCAAACATGGTCGGCCCTACTTTCAGATCGATCTGATCCGACTGAATCCAATGCTTTAAATGCATGTTACTGCCTCAAGATGAAACGCCTCAAATAACGGGCTATCAAAGCAATGATTAACCACAACTTACAAAGTAAGCCCATTGCATGTATTCACAGTGGTGAACGCAACGAAAATAAATACTTTGAGTTTGAGTAGTATGAAGCCAGTTATGCAGTTTTGACGTTCAAAAGGTCGCGATTCTCATCCTAATTGAAAGAAATTACTTTTAAATTTGAAAAATCTGTCCCTATGTATGCTTAGATCTTTAAAACTACGCAACGGATTTTTTTTAATAGATAGAGTGATTTAAGAGGAAGGTTTATATGTATGACATGGCATACGTACGAAGCCAGGGCGGGACCGAAGTTCTAATGAAACTAGTTTATTTATATTTTACGGGAAATTGGACTAGTTCCCTTCCGTTTCTATGTATTCTAGATTGTGTTAAAACCCAGTTTAATCACAAGCATTTATTTTTAAACATTATCAAAAAAAGTTAAAAGCCATAGATAAGAGTTAAACGGAGGCCATTGATAAAAACGTCTATAAAAATAGAACTCATTAACACACTGTTCGCATGATTTATTTAGTTCAAGCTCTGATTACAATAGCCTGATAAGTTTTTTATAGTCCAGGAGTAAACGCCTGAATTAGTCATTTGAAATTCTATCCTATCGTATGTAAATAATGATTATTGTCGCTAAACGTCAGACGGCACCTGAATAAATAAATTAATGCCTTAATGAAAACGGCCTGTTAAATTTTCAAGGGTTGGCTCACAGTCTGAAAATCGAACTGTGCAGGGGGCCTAAAATCGCCGCTTTACCTAGAATTCTTAAAATGTGTCATTTTAAGAATTCTAGGCGACAGACAGGCGCAGTTAATATTATAAATTTTAACTGTGTGACCATTTTACGAATTGTTAGTTTATTTCTTTTTTCTAACAGAAAAATTGTGTTGGTTTACGTTTATTTTTACTTAAATGCTGAAAAAACTGTTTTGTTTATTTTTATTCTAATTCTGTTACATCTACCGTGTCGTTAACTTCATAAAATTAAAATAAAATAAAAACTGACTGATTTTATGCATATTTCTATACAGTTTTACTTGATTCTTATGTTCAACCACTTGTATGTGTGGTGTATCCTGTTAATATAAGTCGATTATGGATGCAGGAGAAATAAAAATTATCCAATTACGATTCTGCTACAGCCGCCATTATAGGTTCCCATTTATAAACAGAGTCGAGAAGTGTTAGTGCAAATAGGCAAAGGATATTAGTTGTTAATTTATAACCTTAACATATATTCAGATAGTGTCGTATGATGATAGTGTCGTATCTTTATTTATTAAAAAAACTATCTAGGTTAAAAGCCAGCTCAAGTTCAGTGACCTATTATAGCACACTTGATAATGATAACTAAACCTATCCTAATATTACGAGTATTAAAATGTTTCCGTCTAACTGATACATATATACGGCTATGTTACTAAACTAATTATGATTGGATTTTGACAAGAAATAAGTAGCTTTAATCCTAGACGAATTATTTTGACATTTGTTTAGAATAACGAAGGTGATTCTTCTTGATATTTAGAATTTTTATTAAAATATAACAACATGCCATTACTTTTTCCGCCAAAAATAAAATATTATGTATAATATAGTTTTTTCCCTAACATTATACCTGTTTTTTTCCAAAGGGCAAGGCTAAAAAGTGTCTTTAGTACATCCACGTTTCGCCAGTTTTGTTTTAATTCTAGTAGTAATGATAGGGACCACGCCTATTGCCATCAACCCAACACAAATCCATGGGCTACAATTGAGAAATTTCTGATTACCGAAACAATGAATTCTAATTTTAACGTATTTTATTGTTTAAAACAGAACACTAAGTAACTTTAATATACTGCTTATCACGACGAAAAGTACACGGTGAAAGATTATGTAGATAAGAAATAAATGAATGAATTTAATCATAAGATAAAATGTTATTACTATTTTATTGATTTCCGTTAGATATCACTATCAAATTACTTGATTCCTGCTGATATTGTTTCATTAATGAAATGGTATCTTTATACCTAAGATAATGTCTGTGAGAACATCGGAACACAAATACCAAGGATTTAGAACATGGTTGTAGACCCTAGCATTTACATTTTTTTATTGTTTATTAAACAAACTACTTTTTCTATATATTTTTGGGACATAAATGGGCTTTTATGTTCTAATAACCAAAGAAGAATTTCACATGAGAAGGGATGTATCGTATAATGGATATGAATGTCGATGGATTGAGAGGGAGAGGAATTCCAAAGAAAAAATGAATGGATTGCGTCAGGAATGGTATTTCAAATTCAATAGGAAACACAAAAGAGTAAATGATGTCGTGACAGTCTGTCACCGGAGAATGGAAGAAGAACACGTGTTGTGCCGTCCCCAAGTAGAATAAGACAAGGGTAGGAAGCCAATGATGAACCGAAGAAGAATTTCGTGGGCTGAAACGAAATAATTTTGTCCTACAATGTCCCTACACGCTGAAGTACCTATAGATGGGAAACAAGCGGTCCATCTGACAATGATAGAGGGTTAGAGCCACCTATAGCTTACAGGGTAGGCCATATTTTTCGTACTAACTGTACATTTTGACACGAAAATTTATACTGACGACGAATCGGGAACATCAAAATTAAATAAAAAGTCATTTGTTTTCTTATGATGACGAATCGGGACTTCTTGTATGGAAAAACATTTGGTGACCAGTCGGAACAGTGACGAGTCGGGCATAAGCCGAAGGGACACCTACGTTAAAATAGTGGCCACGTGAATACGTGCAGTACATTATTTCAAACCTGACCCCACATAGTGATTTTTCGTTGGTTATTAAAAAAAACAGCAATACCTACCGCACCTTTTTTAAATACTCGTTTTTTATTTGAAGTTTGTCATGGGGTTACTATACTTCTTTCGTAAATTATGTTTTCCTTTTTCTGTATTGGCACCTTGGTTTTTTATATAGGTATTTAAACAATATTTATGTAAATTGTATCATTTAATTGTGCTTCTGCGTGTCTTTGTGTGCACTAAATAAATGGTTTATCTATCTATCTACCTACACGGTCAAAATGTATGGGAAAACCTGTTTTTTTTTTTAAATTACTGCTGAAAAAATTTTGTGTGGGAAAATTATGTGTGCCAGCAACAAGCTACCCGAAATTGTAAAATTTTCCCAATGTAACGCTTCAGCGATAAAGTTTAAAATCTTTTAAAGAAATTAAACAGATTGTAGTAACTTTAACCATTTTAGAGTCGATGTTCCTTCCACCTTGCAGACATAACAGAACTGCGTTCAAATCCATGCAGTAGTTTCTGCGTGACGCGCGTACAAACATACAGACAGAAAGACAAAAATTGTAAAAACTATTGTTTTGACTTCTGTTGCTTTTTAATATCTTCAATGTACAGAAGGCCTGTTACAATTTTGTTATAATATGTATAGATTTTGATTATTGTACGCACCGGCCGGCACCAATCAAACTATGCAAAACTAAATTAAACTGATCTCTAATTGTACGAGAATCTCATACAAAGCTAGAGGTAAGGTTATACTGGAAATGTATAGCTTAATGTGTCGCTGTGTGTACCCAAAGCCTCAAGGTTTGCAATTGTTTTTCCTGCTACAAGACCGTTGAAGCATAAATATGTTGATACAACAGAGTGGACGTTCATTGTCATGACTACCGAGAACATAAACTTCCCACCTGCATGTAAATATTTAGACACGACACGACATTTTTGACATTGGAAATGTTTTTTCGTTCGCTCCAGTGTAGGCTCCGATTTCACGAAAAAGTGCGATCTCCTTACATCTCGAAGAGTTGCAAAGATATGATATTCAAAAAAGCTCAAAAGACGCGTATTTACAAGCGCTGTAAGATGCAAAAAGAATTATTCGAGAAAATCAAAAAAGAAAAAAGTTAGGGCCGAAATAGTAAAAAAATAAATCAATGCTTTCCGAATTTTTGATTTTGGCGCTTGAAATTTTGGAAACGAAGAATGATATAAAAAATTTGAGAAAAAATCCTCTGGACAATTTAGTCAGCTACAATTTGAGCCTAAAACAAAGACAATCGGGTTAAGTGTTTGCCCTAACCTTTTTGAAAAAAGTCAAAAAGTCAGTGGAGTTCAAGACAGATGCGTTGAAGTTCTCTAAGGGAAAGTGGAAGAATCTGATTTTCGAGCCAAACTTGGCTGTAATTGCTATCTCTTCAAACTTACGCGTTCCGGGATTTCGTTGGATACGGAGCTGGAGTTCCTGAGCTATTCGAAAGTGCCGCAAGAGTTAACTGACGAGGCCTCGTCGCGTCAAACTGATTTCAAGAAAATAATCATATCTTGCAGCAAATGGTCCGCTGCCGATCAAGACTAGAAAGACGATATGGCTACACACTACCATTTCTCGAGTTGACTACAGATTTGTCGTGTAATAATTTTCTTGTACTTTGAGCATTATTATATCCTGCTTAATAATCAAAACATGAAATATGTATACTTATGCGCCACGGCGACAATTATTCAAACTTCGATAAGCGTGTGGAATTTTTTCAATTTGTTGGTTCACAGGCGTTATGTCGAGGATACTTATGTTAATCTAAGAATAAAATAATTATCATTCAACGTTTTAGTTTTATTTTGTAACCTTTTCCTTAACCCGACTTTGTCGTCACTCGGCGACAATGTTTTTTCGAATTCCGTTGATTCATTTCCAATGTGCTTGATAGTCGTGTGAGGCACGAAATCTGTGAATTGTTTTTTTTTTCTTTTTCACGTTCAATATAGACAACTAGAGATCCAAGCTGATTTAATAATACAAAAGAAACTCTGTCTCTCTGTCTATCACATTTTCTCTCCTTAACGACTAAATAAATTTCGATAAAATCTGGAACACAGGTAGACCATGACCTGAATAAATTTTACTCTGACAGTAGGCACGTTCTTGAGAGATAACTGTTGAGATCTACGTCAGCGCATAAAACGAGATTTATTATTGTTGCAAGATCGAATGTGGCTACAAATCAATAGGATTTAAAACAAGATGAACATATTAACGAAAATCACTACAAAGTATAAAACAAAAGCGCTTCCCACTGTCTATCCTTATGCATGCTTAGATCTTTAAAACTCCGCAACGGATTTTGATGCGGTTTCTTTGAGTAGATAGGGCGATTCAAGAGGAAGGTTTATATGTATAACATTGCACCCGTGCGAAGCCGGGGCGGGTTGCTAGTGATTAATAAACAATCCAGAACTTGCTAAAACTAGTATCAAATTTCATTGAAAAAAAAAAGGATACTACATATTTCATGAATACAACGAAATAGCTCGATAACAATTTGTTTCTAACACAAATACTGAGTTGGATATTAGAGTTGAAGAGAATCAACTAAAACAATGAATGGTCTGTGTGAAAGATAAATAACATAACATCACGCCTGAAATTACCCACAGGGTAAGGCAGAGGTGTACCTTATAATACACCACATTTAGCCAGTTATATTTGAAGTCCCATGTAAGAGGTAGCGAGCCTATTGCCATCAACCGGGCAGAAATCCAGACTCTATGGCTGCTACTGAGAAATTCCTGATGGAAAGCCCAATATCACTTTGCCCGACCCGGGAATCGAATCAAAGACCTCATGCTCAACAGTTGCGCTTGCGACCACTAGACCAACGTGGATAAGATAATATGGTTAAGGTGGCGCAAGGGTAGCCCGCGAAATTTAAATTTTCTCAAGTTTATTGCAATTTGCAGGTCAGTGTCAGGTTGTATGTTGATGAAAATATGAATCGCGCCAGTAACACGTATGGAGTTACAGAATTATAATCATTCAAATCATCAATACAGTCGTCCAAGTTCATATAACCCCATTCAATAGCTATTTCATGAAAAAGTCACTCTTTGGGATTATATGAACTTGCAATAAACGTAAGAAAATTTAAATTTCGCGGGCTACCTTTGCGCATCCACCATAAAAAAAGGGTGATGCGGATGACGCGTCATTCAGAGTTATGGAAGAAGACCATGCTGTACCAAACAAAAAGTAAATTGGGTTCTGCCTTTATCCCAATGTAATGTAAAGTTTTTATCACATAATTTAATATCATCGTTCTCATACAATAAGCGATTATTGAACCCAAAAGTTAACGTTGTATTTGGCCAACCAACAATAATATACCACTACCTACATGTTGTACTCGATTGTTCGAACGACAAATAATTTACTATTTAAGTTTTTTTTATGCTAAGTTTCTCATATTTAAGTGAACTATGTATGTTCTTTTTGAGAAATAAATTTCTTTAAACCGAAAAGTCTCAAGGTATTGCAATCATTTTTTAGGGTTCCGTACTTAAAAAGGTAAAAAAAGGAACCCTTGTAAGATCACTCTCTTTTCCGCCATCTGTCTATCTGACCTTGTGTCACCACTAATTTTCTCAGAAACGGGTAGACCTAGCAAGTTGATTTATACCCGATACTGAGGTCTATAGTCTCTATTAGGTGTATAAAACCCAAGGTCCTGAGTTAACACGATAAAAAGAAATGGGCATATTTAGATTTTCGCGAAAACTTATAAGTACCAATTTTTTACCCAACTCTTTCTTTTTTTCGGAATTTTCCCTTTACTTGTGCAGTAAGACCTTGCTTTTAACCAAAATTGTCAATTCTAGGTCAACCGGAAGAACCTAAAGGTTTTGGGTCGAAAACCTATACCTATGGTAGTTCCCATTGACCTAGAATCACGAAATTTGGCAATAAACAAGGAAAAATTCAAAAAAATTAAAAAAAAAAAAATTATAATTAAAGAGTGTCCACATACATACACAGTTGACGCCAATTAAGATTTATTTTTTAGATAGTGGCGGAACCCTTCGTACGCGAGTCCGGCCCCCTGATTTTTTTCTACATATTGCAAGATCGTTGAAGCGTGCAGATACTTCTCATGCTATCGTAATGAACGTTCATTGTTTCAGTTCAAATAAGAACAAAATTACCTTTTACCGTACTATCGGTTGAACCTGTATGGACAATATTCATAGTCTGGCTGCAAATTTCGGACACTGACAGATACTTCAGTTCAAATTCCTGTGTCCAGAGCCATGTCCGTAATCTCTCTGTACAAGTTTGACAGAACCTTTTTACGAATTACGATACAGTAGGTAGATATATTCGCAACAACATAACCTGTTTTGTAGGACATTTAAAAAGATGCACTTACAATTACAAAACGAGTTCAAGGACAACAACATAACAACAACATGTTTAACTACAACATTTTTGAAACAAGAACACGGTTTTATAAAACGACTTCTTATAACTACTTTTGTTAGGTACACCTCTGTCTAACCCTTCGGGAATTACACGCGTGATGTTAACGTTTGTAGTTAAAAAAAAACACGTGTAACAAATCTAGCAAAAGCAATAAAAAGTCGATTAATAACACGCAACGTCAAGAAAGAAAATAAATAAAAAAGGCATTTACCACGTGTTCTGAAGCCGGAAAAATAAACAGAAGAATAACCTACTATCAATTTAAGTAAATCTCAAACGGCTTAAATTGATATAAGCCGCACGAGATTTACTTGAAACGACAGTAGTAATATTTTTTTGGCGACTTCCAAGTATTTTGCGACTTCCGATTTTTGGCAGCGACTTCGACTTTGTGAACGTAAGCGGGTGTTGTGTCCCGCTGCAGAGAGATGACTGCCGGTCGTTAGTTCGTGTTGCTAGGGCGGGAAACTAATTTTGCCCTGAATGGGTGATTTTTTAGTTTCGTTTGAATATATTTTATTGGATCTATTTAGAAGTTAAACCCAATCATGTTTTCAAGATGCAGATCGTATTTTATTCTTTGTTTCTATCTATTCTTTATTTCATGTATGTCGTTCATTTATTATTGTATTTAACTTTTTTCTGTATTAAGAATGTATACTGAAATCCTTGAATATATTTTACATTTTATTCATTGATGTAATAATATAATAATTATACCTATATTGTTTTTAATAATGCCATTCTGCCTCTTGATCACATAGTCACAAACAGTATCCAAGCAGATGAAACTGAAGCAATGTAAAAAAAAAACATGTTTTCTTTAATTACTCATCTCTCTCCTGGGACCTGTTAAGAGTTATGTAGCAACCATCCATATTTTATTCGATTTCCCCATTTCCCAGCAATTCTTTCACACCCTAGCAACACTGACTTATATTAAAATGCGCGCACCGAAGCAAAATGGAACTAGAATGGACGCCGAAGGTCAGTGACGTATGCCTTCAGAACTTATTAAATTCCTTCACGCCTCACCATAAAAGCCATTATGTACCTTCTTCGGATAACGATAAGATTCACAATGTTAATAATAGTGTGCATTTCTTTCACGTGGTTATTCAGGCATGGGATTTCAAACTCATTGTTGATAAAGTTAAGGTTGAGAATGTAATGGAGAGTTTTCCATAGGATTGGCGATAAATCACTTGTGTCAGTATTAAATGTTTGGTATTTTAATTGCTTTGTTATTTATTTTATTATACTTTCAGTTACGTTTCAGGAATTAAATAAAAATGAATTAAGATCAGTTTACGATGAAGAAAATAGCTAAGTATATAGTTATTAAATAAATAGAACCATTAATTATATCTCTATGCCACGTGTTTTATGTAGTCTTCAAAGTATTAGGCAGAGATCTAAACTCCGTGTTGCTACTGAGGAAAGGATAATATGGAAAAACCCAAGTTTTTCAGACTTGGGAATCCAACCCAGGATCTCATTCTTGACACACATAGCTCACTGGCTAACACAGACTGGAGGGGACATCGGTGCACAAACAATTACCTCGTAATCAGAACATTATTTCAAACATAGAATTTTTTATCGGAAATTTAAAAAAGATCTGCTGTTCCATATTTGACTGTGTATTGCACTTTTGTAGGAAACAGCCGTTTTTTTTAAATAATCGGTAATCGTTTGTGCGTCGATGTCCTCCTGTATTTTATTCCTGTTCGTGCCGATTCGAAAACGATCGAAAACGACGTTCTATACGATTTACCGAAAATCTCCAAAAGGGTAGTTCCCATCCGTTTCAAATTGTAGGCTTGTACAGAAAAAATACCGCGACTCAGATATCAAACCGGTGACATCTCGCTCCGTTACCGTACTGTGAATAGTAAGTTACGATGTATGACGTAACCACACGTTAGGTTAACCACGGTTACGTTTAACTGTGGGAGATTGTCGGTCAGTCACCTTCATAACTATGTCTCAGTAGTACGGAGTTGTGGGTAGAGTAAAAAATATATATAGAGAATTAGTGAAAATTTCAGGTGTTGAATAAATTAAAAATACAAAACTGTTTTTAAAAAGTCTGGCTTTATAGTTTGAAAACTTGCTGCAACACATTAATATAATATGACTTTATGGGTATCAAAATAAATATTCTAGGCTTAGGTATATACTTTTTTTTTTGTGAAAATTATGAGACATCTGGCTGATCCTGATATCAAAATTTATCGTTTTTTCAACATAAAATTACGCCTGTAATCCCCAAAGGGTAAGGCAGAGGTGTACTTAATAGTGCCCCCACCCGCACGCAAAATACGCGCTTAGACGTGGAGTGCGGACACCAGCCCGCTATACAATACAATACAATAGTACCCCCACATTTCGCCAGTATGGTTTTAGTACCAGGTAATAGGAGGCAAGTCTATTGCTATCAACAGGGCATAAAACTAGACTCCGCAGCTGCTACTGAGAAACTTCTAATGGAAAACTCGATAACTATTTGCCCGATCCGGGAATCGAACCCAGAAATTCATGGAAACCAATTATAATTTTTATCTTCCATGCTAAAAATATTTGGATCTCTTAACCTAAATTACAACCAAAATCTAAATAGATCTGTAATACTCTATTAAGTTTAGTAAGTAATTCGAAAATGATTTTAGAGTAACTCCTATTGGTGGCTCCTGTTATTTGAATTAAAAAAAAAATCAACAGGCATTGAAGTAAAACGCTGTAAGGTATTGTAGTTTCAAATGCATGACACAGGTGGCGCTGTAATTGTTCACCTTACCACCAAAGAAATAATGTCATCGGCTCATTATTTACATTGAAAGGCACAGCCGAGCGACAAAAACAAAAGAATGTTACGGGTTGGCTTTGCTATTCAACTAAATACTACCCAATAGACAGTATCGACACTTCCCACGGCCTTCACTTTGTGTTGGAAATCGATTCAACATTATGATTAGCATAATTTGCCTATATAATTACACACGGCCTCCTCTCTATGAGAGGGAATGAGCTATAATCCACCACGCGGGCCCAGTGCGGGTTGGTAGATGTCACATGTCTTCGAATTTTTGGTTCTAGGACATGCCGGTTTCCTCACGATGTTTTCCTTCACCGTTTTGAGAGCAGTGGTGATGAAAATAATTTACACAAAGTAATGCGCCTGCCTAGGTTTGAACCCACGACTTACTGTTCGTAAGTCGGGGCCGCCACCACTGGGCCACCGCTCCTCTCACACGTACACAAAACGTTATGATCAAAAACTTAAAACAATGAATTAACCCTGACTTATTTACTCGAGGTAACAACTCCACCCTACATTTCCAAAAGCAAAAGTAAATAAACTATACATTATACTTCACACGCAACTAAATATTTAAAAACAGTTTGCCCCAGTTTGTTATCGCTACTCACCTGATAAGGAATAAACTATTATTTTCATAATGAGAACTGCTTTTGTTTTTAACCAAGCCGTATTAGCCTAATAATGTTTGAATGAGATTGTAATCACGCAATTCTGTGATTTTGATGAAATTATCTTGAATGAATGTAGTAATGGTGGGCATGGGAACTAAGAGTTTGTTTCCCAGGATCCCCTTTTTGCCTTTGAAGCGTTTTAAGAAATTGTGAAAGTAAGATCATGTTCTTGATAAACGGTATCAGATTGAAAAAAGTATAATTTGGCCATGTTGAGGAGGTGAGTGTAATTTAGGAGACTAACAAAACGCCGGAATGGAACGCCTTGGAACAACTTACACCAACATTATTGGTGCTTCGGTAAAGTCAGGTGCGTAATACTTCCAACTACCGGACACAGGCTGGCCAAAGCAAGGAAAACCTGTTCTGACTCTGCCCTTTTTTTCGTATGGGAAATCATCAAATAACTCCTCCCGCTCTGGGCGGAGCAGGAGGTTACTAGATGTATGAACGTGGACGAACCCTAAGCAGTATGTTAGGATCATAACATATTCTGGCTACTCCAATGGGAAAAAGGCGTGGCTATCCTTCTAAGCAAAATTTCAATGGTAGGTTTTAGAGCATGGGTTTGTTGCCAGGATTCCTCAGTCAAGTTTTCCTTGGTTTTCCAGAACAGAGCGATAATAATCCATTCATATCTATTACCAATGCTAGTAGGTAGGTATGAATATACTTGCATGCAGATTGATGAATGTAGAAAGTTAGGGCAGGGGCCAGTCAACAAACCTTGAGCCCAATAGGTCAGGATATCACGACACACATACCTCCCACAATTCTATCCAGTCTCCAACGGTCTCCACGTGGGTACACAACCATATAATGACTTACCGTCATACAATATCTGCTTTCACTAGGAAAGACTAAAGAAATGATGGAGGGACGAAGTGAAAGATGATATGGCTAAAAAAAGCTCACTACTGAAATGAGTAATAGAGAAGTATGCTTGAAGAAGATATACTGCGCCGACTTTAAATCCGGCTAAGCCTATTTATACCAATCGTATAAGCCTTAAAACTCGCATCGCAAAACCGAAAAAAGCAGAAGTTATCAATAGCACTCCTAGATCAATTTATCAAAATTGGTCTTCATAAGATATCACGACACACATAAATCCAGTCCCCAATGGTTCCCACCTGCGCAACAAACGTAAAGAGTTATCATTATACATCTGCATTCACTAGGCACTGTTAAGTTGTGTAGGTACTGTTTGTTTTATCTAATTTATTGTAATTCAATATTTATGCTGTCTTGGCTTCCGTACGTTTTTTCACGGGTGACCACTGAAAACCAGCGCTGTGCTGTGGGCCCTCCTAAGCACAGCATCATGCTGAGTGGTAACCTGCTTGTCGCAGTCACAACGTGCAAGCTGATAATTTTGTATTTATTTTTCTTTGTACCTATACGTCCTGTGTATTTATAATATTTGTTATGTATTGAATGATTATTGTTAATTTATTTCTTGTACGCACGTCATGTCCCTGCGACAAATAAACATTTTTTCTTCTTTCTTTTCTTTCTTTTAGGCAATAACGTTTTGATTGCTACTCCTCCGCTTTCCTTTTTTTTATTAATAATTTTGCGGGATCTAAGACAGTTAAATTGTCTCTCCAGGATTTTATAGAGCTTCGAAGTATTGACCCATTTCTGGCGGTCGCCACTGTTCATTCTGGCTATCAGAAGTTGTAGTAAATGAGAATAGTGTGGTGGGCTTGTCCCAAAAGAAAAAAAACAAGGAGAATGGTGTGATCTTGGCGCCCGACTGTTTCAATATTGATGGCAATCCGAATAAATACAATTTTTATTTTTGTATTCTAGGATTAATTTAGAATACAAAAATAAAATTCTAAGAGATGAAAATCCTTCAAAAGCCCCTATACAATTTATCAACATTGATGCTGCAATTCAAATATGCCCCACGGGATATCACGACACAGATAGTCCCCCTAAGTTCTCACATAGGTACCAACATTACAACGTAATGACTTATCATCATACATCTGCTTTCACTGACCCGACCTGAAGCATCGTGAGTTCAAACTCAAGCCTTTAAATAGACTTTCTACACTAAGTGATTTACTTGGTCGCTTGAATCTCTTTGGTAATAATTTAATTATTGTTTCTCATCAATTTCTTGCATTTATGGGTTAATTAACTGCATGATGAGTAACTATTTCCGGAGTTTCTCTCTAACGACATACGATGGAATGTAAATTCAATTGGGGTTTCTATTGAAAACAATATTGCTTAGATTTACTGCCCACAATGATGGACCTTATTTGGTATAAAAAGTGTAGGAAAAATGTGGCTTTTTAATGCTCTTGGATGTTAAAATACGTATAAACCATGATCTGGTGGTTTACCGTGACGTTCTTATTATTTTAATCTTATTCCAGTGTGAAAAAGGGATGGCGCTAAACATCCTGTGTAGCTCTGTCTCTTTCCCAGATTCAAATTACATTAAAACAATACTGCTTTAAGAAGTCATGGTAACCTCTCTGGGCAAGGACACACTGTAATCTGGGTACCAATATCCCGTGGGATAATTTTCAACCTCCTTATGAGCAGAGCGGCAAGCAAAAGCTAGTAAACGAGCATTTAAATCACCAGCAAGCACTTCCAGCAATTTACATCTCAATAAGGCCACATCAATTACTGCAATAATTAATTACTTTCAATGAGCACTAGAACGCAAGTTATTGCCCTCAGAATGCCCTAATCACGTAGAAAGTCAACAGCTTGATTGCCTAGGTATTCCGGTATTAGATTGTACAAGGATGTAGTAAGAAATGGAGTGCTAATGTGTTGGGAAAATGTTGCGACCGACATTTATAAATGAAAGGTGAGTATAATGTTGTTGTCACGGTTGTCTATCATCAATGTCAAGGTAATGGATTGGATGTCGAACTGAGTGATTGATAGGTCATGGAATAATTGACTACTATATAGTTGCACTATGCAATTTTTATTTATTCTCTTGTGTGGGAAGGGCTTGTCTGGAAAGTATAATCATAGCTAGCACTCCTGTTAATCTCGTCTACTTAAACTAGTTGTGTTTTTACTCCAATTTTCAGCAAAAAATTATGGATGACGACTTTTGATTCGCATTTTCATCTTTTTCATTAGATTTTTGTTGCTTTGAAATCAATAAATAGTTAAGTCTTAGAGTTGGCAAATTAGTGACGACACAGGTTGCTATTACCATATACGAGTAATATCTATTGGGAAATCGCGTTTTGACAGCTCGTAAAAAATATGTCAATTGATTGGTGGTATCAACTACACAATTACTGAAGCAATTCCAAGTACACGGGCTAACACCACAATAATGTATAGGTATGATTACACTTGGGAAGAGGAATTTTCATTCCATCAGAATAATTCTCAATCTACTCCGTGGTCATAGCCTAGACTGAAAATGTTCTAGGTTAGAATAGCTATTCTGGAATAACTCAAGGTTGATGATTTCTTGATATGATTGATGATGATATAATAGTATGAATTAGAGGACTAACAGATTGTGTCAGTAAAGATAGAAAAGAAAAAGGAGTAAATGTTTGACGGTTCACAGAGGAGAGTTGAAGAAGAAATCGTGTTGCGCCGATCCCAAATAACATAGGACAAGGACAAGAAGATGATAAGAGGACTAACAGAAATGAATCTGAGGTGAGATGATGACTGTCAAAAAAATTCGATCATTACCAGTAAGTAACTAATTTAAACGTGAAAGCTCTTATATCAATTAACTTCAATACTATCATGAGCGCGCGGTATGAACTTGGGCATGCAAAACTCGGCGTCGGTCCCATAGTAAAACCCGGGAAAAACCGGTTTATTGTTTTTTGTTTGGCAACTATGGCAACTATTAACAAATGGTGGTATTTGTTTTCATACTATTAATAAATTGACGTATTTACGTTACGTTTACACCGCGCGCTCGTGCTGGGGCCTAAGGTCAAATGTAAATAGTTAGTGAAACTTCACGGACATGTAAACACAAATAAAACAAAAATATTTTTATCTTACGGCCTCTCGTATTGATGCATAAAATCGTTAGATTATTGAAATTACAAACAGCAGTGATAAAAATAAATTACAATTATCTAACGTTACTACAAGTTATGGACGTACGAAATCCGGTATTTTTTTACTATATTTTGTAGTAATCGATTCGCAACACACACGATAGTAAAATTTTACAACAGAACCGTGTGAAAGTTGTTACCATTGTTTGGTGCTACGGAACCCTGTGTGCGTGTGAGTACGACTCGCCCTTGTCCGGTTTTATAAATTTTCCATTGACCATTTGTTTGGTAAATAATTATTTCTTTGGTATTACAACATTTCGCCAGTCTCATGTTACATGTTGCTATTGCCATCAACCGGGCACGTACAATACAATTCAACTCATCAATAACAAAATCTGTTATAAAACTAGTTAAGGTCGGTGTTTTCTATTTATGAATACTTGGAGATAAAACAATGATGAAAAAAGTTAAAGAATACAGTATCCTTTAAAGTCTAGACATAATCTTGATGAAGAAAATTATGGAGCTTATAATAATGCAGAATCTAGTCCGAAAACCATAAAAACAAAAAGGTAAGATTAAATAAAAGAACAACAACCCTGAATTGGACTTCGCTACTGATGAATGGAAGACGATAATATTTGAAGGTTTGCGGTTCTGTGAGACGACGTAGTAAAAGGAGTTATTTAATTTAGTACATAACATCACGGCTGTAATTCCCGAAGGGTTAGGCAGGGGTGTACCTAATAGTACACCCACATTTCGCCAGTTAGGTATGTTTTAACTCTATGTAACAAGGTATGAGCCTACTAACATAAACCTGGCACATATCCGTGGCTACTACTGAAAAATTCCTGAAAGAAACCCAATAACACTTTGCCCGACAAGGGAATCAAACCCAGGACCTCATGCTCAGCAGTGGCGCTTGTGACTACTCGACCAATGAGACAGTCATGAATAAATAAACAATAATAATAGTAAATAAACAGTACAGCAAAAGCCTTGGCCACAAGTTTATAAACAAATTAAGAAAGTTAGTTTACAACTTTTCTTTATTACCATTTTCCAAAGTGAAGGGAACTTTAATACTAAGACTACGAACGTCTATTTGAAAGCATAATTACTATAATAGGTACAAAACTTGCCATATCATGCACCGATCAAGCTAGAAATTGATTTTATAGAACAATGTCATGTCCTATTAAAATCTCGCCTCTCATATATGAGGCTATGGGTTCAAATCTAGGCAAGTATCAGCGTAACTTTTTAAATTCATATTATTGTACTATTATGGCTTCGAAATCACTGACTTCGTAAAGTAAAACATTGTGAAGAAATCCAGACTTATAATAATTTATAAGTGTGAAATCTCCAGTTTACTTTGAGCAAGGGTGGTGATGATTGGTCGTGATCTATGTCCCACAGTGAGATGGCATGACTGGTGTTATTAAATATAATGGAACCATAAGAGTTGACAGATGTCGTCGATATGACATATCTCAATGACGAACATAATTCATATGAACATCTACAACACTGAACATAATAATGACTAATAAATCTTAGTCAAACCGTGATGTTCAGTCAGTTATAGTTTTATCTAACGCCAAAAATCACCTTGCACTACTATTATTCTAGTAAAATTTATTCAGATTAAACACAAGAAGGAAACACAATCCATAACGGATCTAATAAACTAGTCCAAACAATTAAGAGCATGAAATTATGCTAGCATTACCACTAAACAAGGATTTTTATACAAAAATAGAAACATTGGCAGTGGGTCACGCATTCACGTACGCTAAGCACTGCATGCAATTAAAAGTTATGAACCGAGTTATTAAAATTTCACGAACATTCTACAAGCTTCGTTTGCTCATTCTTTATACCCGTCTGCGGTGGAACCCAAAACTAAAGAAATGCTTAGATAATAATGTTCAACGGAAAAAGGAATGACATATTCTGAGTAGAGCAAAATAAGTCTAATGAGGTATCGGTGAACAAACTACCTGATTAGGTCAAATATCAAGAAAAACATCTTGCAAACCCAATTATTTTAACTGATAATCCAAAATATATTGTCTTACTACTAAAAAGTCAGAAGGCCTGAACCCAAATAATAAGAAAATACCAAGAAAAAAATTGTAAATGAATTATCTGATAGTATAGCATGAAATTAAGAAAGGAATGGGTGGATAATATCAAAATGTGAAAAGCATATAGTTAGGCAAAGATACAAGACAAGAAATTATGGTTTCGACACTAGCATTAATGGTAATGACGGTTCGATAAAAATATCCAAGAATACATACTTTAGGTAAGAGTGAAAGCATCATCAGCTTGAAAATTAAGCATTATTTATTGAAGATAATCCTCTATAAAGTGATGTCCTCATAGAACGAAAGATTTTTATCTAAAATACTTGAAACAGCGGCCAAAGATCAACAAAGCATGAAAGTGACAACTGAGCAAGTCTACGATGATGATGATGATGCTAATGACATAGCATGGCATTAGACGTGACATTTGTACTGTAATTACTTTCTACGAATGATGATCTTTGATGTGGCACGTTTTGGACGTGGAGGTGAGCAAATCTTTAGCTGGGATTGGGTCACCAATTTTAGTTCTCACGGGCTGGCCAACATTTTGTTGCCATGGTAACAGTTGTTGCTATCGGATGTGTTGCTGCGTGGCTAGATTTTCAGTATCGAAGTTATGATAATTCTTCTATTCTTTCTAATTGTATGTATCTACGTCAATGCAACATTTATTAAAATGTATCAAACTTCGAAAAAGCAAACCCCATTGTTATAAACAATGTAGATGAGGAAATAATAAGGAACAAGAGAAAACACTAAAACCCCAAGAATGTCTAGACAATGCTACAGTATTCTATGACAAAAAACACTCATTGTAAATCACAGCAAAATTATGGTAACAAGTACGTAAAGCTTTAGCTGTTGATCTACTAACGCTACTATAAGTAGCGTTAGTAGATCAACAGCTAAAGCTCAATAATAAACAGAGAATCATGTCAAACAATACTTCCGTAAGCAATCATCGAGATTTCCTCTGATGATCGCGGTGACATCGATCGTCCTCAATGACGCTGGCATTGATTCGCGACACAGTTTACATCATATATAAGAAACGACAATAATGTGAACTTAATCGATGCGATGCGTTCTTGTGGAGCAGATAGTTGTGTTAGTAGTGAGTTACATGGATTGGATTGGATTGTATGAGAGAATGATGAAGATAGCGAAGGTCAGCAAGGAAATCGAAGTTATAGATTTGTAGAAGTTGGAAAGCAGCTTAATGAAAGGTACCAGTATGTTGATAATGATCGGAAATCTGTTAAGGATGATAACTTTGAAGTGAATAATAAGGAATGATATCATTGATCTGATATAAGAGGGATTGGCGATTGTCTAGTTAAACTGTCATTTTAATAATATTAATACCAGCTTATTACTGTCCCACTGCTGGGCAAAGGCTTCTTCTCAACAGAGAAGGCATTGATCACCACGCTTGCTCAAGACGGGTTGGCAATTTCAGACATTTTATCAGTCAAAAATGTATTGGAATGATAACCAGAAACGCCTAAATTATCTACAAAAATCGTTGTAGAAATACGAAACGTTTTGAAACGATTCCCACTGCGATCTTATCTATCAAATATTATTTTAAAAACAGCTTAGAAAAAACTAATTTTTAATAATATGCATGCTTGATGGTGCAGAAATGGTGTAGTAAATGATTTGTGGAAGAAGTACCACTGAATCGTGACGGATGGACAGAGTGACTTTTGCCCAGCAGTGATACAAAACAGATAGTAATATTAATACATAAAGTATGTGTAAAGATGAATTGGGATAAATAATAATGATTGATGAAGTTGCAACGGGATAAGCTGCATATAAACAGTAAATAGGATGAAATCAACCCATAAAACGTTAATATCCAATGTCACTTAATTGCGTACAAAATATGTGAAGTAAATTAACTCTAGATCGTGACTCCGATGTACCAGAAATATTTCAAAATGGAGTTCCTTTCTAACTATCGAGGAATTTTCTTAGTACCGACAGAAGCAGAAGTCATGAATTCAAGCATTTGAAAGTAATTTATTGGAGCTGAAGGCAATGAAGTGTGTAAAGACTTGTTTAGTAATGCACTTGTTTTTTTAGGTAATAGATATATGAGCTGTATTTTTATGCTGTGTACAACAGCCTATAAATATCATAAAAGATATTATATGATATTATGGATGCTCTTGTCATGACTTAACAAGAAATCGGCATGCAAAAGTGTATGAGCATACTCATTATTTGTTTGCCTAAAACATTATGTAGTTGCTTTTTTACAAATAGAATCGGAATTAAATCATCGTCATCTCTATACAGAAAACAGAGTTTTCTTAAATATTGTCTCTTAATCAGTTGGGCTCGTATTTTTCAAAAAGGACATTATAACATAGTCTCCCAACTTTGCAACCTTGCTAAGCGCCTAAAGCCTTAGAGCATAAATGTGATATTTATTTTTCTTTACGTTATAGTTTTTTTGGTTTCACCAGCTTATTTTGTGTACGTCATGTTCACAGTAATTTATTTTTGTGTCTTTCTATTGCGGTTTTTATATAACATAACATTGAAATTCTTGGAATCATTGATTTTTATCGAATATCTGATATTGCCAAAATCCCAAACCTTTTTTGCCATCATTACGGGACCGCTAACTTGCCGACCACAAATAACTAGTAAGCTATAAGTGTAAGTAAGCGCCTGTGGCTACAATGAAGTATCATTCTCTATTCGTGTCACAAGGTCTCTGCCGCGGGATCTGACTTTAGTTTCATATAATAGTCTTGAATATTATAGCTGAGAAATGTATCTGGTACATTAGATACATTTACTGAGAATGGGTGAAAGTAAGTTAATAAATGAAGGCAAGTAGAAAAAGTACAAGTCACAGGACCTTATGAAGTATAAAGAAGGGTAAGATTATTGATGTCTCCAATCAAGTCAGGAAACAAGCATCCTTAGAATATTTAATATATTATATTTAAAATTGAACTAAAAAAAAACCTAGAGTTACATAAATAGTTACAGAAGCTAGATTGCAACGTTATCCAGGTCAGCAAAGTAATGCATGTTGCGAACGATATTCTTGAAGCTATTTTTCTTTCATACAGTTCGGTAACGTACCTATACAGACACAAAAAGATTTAAATCTTTGAAACTGCTACCCTCTTATTAATATACACGGAATAAAATTATACCAGGAATAACAAAGGAATAACCATACATTTTCAAAGGTTTAAACTTGGAATAACTTTATTCTGTGTTTATTAATAGGAGGGCTAGATACCAAGAAAGTTCTCAATGATCATAAATAAATTAAACAGTTGGATTAAGCTTCCGAAACATCAAAACAAACGATATAAAAATGAAATAAGTAGCAGTTATAATTAGCTAACAATTTTTAAGTCAAGTTAACTATTAGCAGACAAAGAATATTAAAAATGAAACTAGAACGAGGGAAAATTTTTCATTGAAGCGACTCTTTAACTCATTCAAAAGAATTTATCAATAGAAGCTTAAACATGGAATTAAAATACTTTCTTTTGAACAGATGTAATCTTTTCACAGTGGAATGACTCAAACTCAGTATAATTATAAGAAGACATCTTGATATTCTATACTTAAGATTCTGGAAAATAATTGTCGTTAACATCTTGTTAAAAAGTATTTTCAAAGGTATCTGACGGTCGTTATGCATACCCATGATTAAGACTACTTATTTGCCTCTTAGAGACCAGAAGTTTATGGCCCAGCAATGGGAACTTATAGGCTGATCACACTTGTCCTCTTATCCTTCCCTATTATAGAAATTCTATAGTAGACTACCACGTTTAGGTTTTCATGAGTTTTGTCTTAAACATCATGATCAACTGCACTGTCTGCAATTTTAAGATGGCAATGACGAATGGTATAAATATCTTCATGATTTATAAAAATTCTACTTGGATCTACCACCACGTTCTAGAGCTGTCTAAGTCTAAAGTAAAGACGCCAGCAATTCAAGCTACTACAATCTGTCAAATTTCTTTAATAGATTTTCTTTTCTAAACCATTAGGTTCAAGATTGATTGGTAAAGTTTGTCAGTTTCGAGTAGCTTGATGTACTGGCTTCTGTACATTTAAGTCATGGACATTACAAAACAAGAAGACATTCTTTTTCTTCTTCACGACCCACTTTTCGAGGGCTTAAACTTAATCCTCATACAGCAAAGAATGTAGGCCAGAACACAATTACCGACAGCCTATTCTCACATTACGATCATACGTCACTTCATTCCCACGACACTAACCGACAATAGGGTGGGAAAAAGAAACGATTACTACTAATTATCCGTTTTCTCTACTTGTATTGATGCTGCAAAAAAGGTTGATGATAGGCAAATAGGAAGTGGAGTGAATAAGTGTGCACTGAGAATATTGAAAGTTGGGATGCTTTGTCGCATGTTTTCAAAGGTGAATGTGTAGTGTACTGCAGTAAATTATCCATAGATCTTGTTAATTAAACTGTTGGAATGGCGGTTCATACACAGATCTGAAGTTTATAAATATGGGAAATTGTGACAACGAAATGGTGGGAAATACTTTTCCTTTTTCCAGTTCATAGAAAATTCAGATTCATAGTATAGGTATTGAGAAATTTAACTATTAAAAGATTTAATAAAGTGAGTTAAGGAAAATTGAGACTGACCACACAATCAATTTAGATTGTGGTTTGCTAAAGAAGTAAAGCCAGTCATTATCACAGCAGAACATTTTCATTGCCCGTCACAACTGAGCTTCTTATTCACAGAAACATTTATTTTAATACTGTCCCTATATTCTATGAAACAGAGCGCAGCAATGCCCTTCACGTATGGATTCGTTCACAATTAAAATGACTTTCAAAATTTGAATAAAATCATCAATAGATTAATTTTAATCTCCCATGCAAGAAAGCGGAACGGAACTTAGAATGAACGAATTAAAAAATCACTACTATTGAAGCCATTTACGCAATTTCTCATGTTAATAAAAGACATGAATATTTTAAAATACGTGCCTACTGCAAAATAATGGACTACACTGATTTAATTGTCCATATATGCTTAATTATTATCAAACTTTCTCTACATGTGATGCATACGTAATACTTCATAATTACTTGTCATTATGAGAAGACAATGTCTCTTTAAATAGTGCATGTGTATCTAGGATCTACAATTATGAGATATATCTGTCAGTATAAGGGAGTAATGAATTTTATCATTAATTAGTATGCGAGATCAAGATTGATGCGCTAATATAATAGTTAAGAACTTAATTGTAAATGGAGATCTGTATGTGGACTGAAGATAAAAGTTCAAACACCTTTAGAATATTTGCGGCGGTTAAATTCTTCATTCAACTCAATTTATGTTTTAATCATAAGATAATGTATTTTAAACACATTTTTAAAGTTTTATATACAGTTAGATTATTCAAGTCTTGCCATCAAAATGCGTTTTCAACTAGAACCTGACAAGACAATATCTTCCAATGGTTTCTTATACTTCTTTTTTTGGTATAGCTATGGTACGTCTTATCAAAAAACTTGGATCTAGTAAATGGCCAAGTTAAACATGGCGTCAAAATTTCACGTTATTGTCTTATTTCAAATTATTATCAATGGTACCTTTGCCACTATGAGCGCCTTCCCCGCCAGCATGAACAGGCCTGCCATCGCCATCGGGATCATCGCCATCATCTTCATTGCTCCTCCCATCATCATCATGCTCATCATCTTCTTCATCTTCCCTCGCCCTGGAATTAGTTTGGTTGGCTATGAGTATTTTAACATCTTGGGACTACCCAGAATAAAAGAATATATCAATCTTGATACTAATCAAGATTGATATATTCTTCCCTGGTTATTTCACTGGGTTCAAGTTCAAACCAAGGTTAGCAACTGTTAAGTCAAAATCAAGTTTAACCTGCATTATAGTTATGCAGCTTCCAGACCAATGTTTCTGTTACGATTGATTGGTTAAAGACTGATTATACAATTTAACGATCAAATAGCAAAAGTAGATTTGGAGTATTAGCGTCACTACTGTGTACTGTATGAGCTTACTAACCAAATGATTCGGGGACTTATGACGAACCCTTAAGATTTAGGAGACGTCATATCGCGTTTCTTACTACACTTGGCTTCAATATCGGCTATTGCGTATCTCTGTTGACAGTTCATAGTGATCCTCACTTGGCGAATTTTGATATACAATGACCGTTCTTGTTGGTTTCAACTGACGCTACCATGCAGAGCTGTCATTGTATATCAAAACTCGCCAAGTGATGATCACTATGAACTGTCAACAGAGATACGCAATAGCCCTGCTGGTCAGAAGAGTCAATAATCAAGCATTAAACAACTTGATTGATGCCCAAACATACAAACGTAGCCACAAAATTATATTTCCTACTCAAATCGATTGACGGTCCGTGAAACATGATTTAGACTTCGAAAGAAACGCTTCCTGCTCATACCCTGTAAAAGATGGCATGAACATAACTATAGGTAATAATTTAAGTAAATCACGCAAACATAGTGACAAAGAAAGCGGTGCATTTCTAACATTTCATGTACTAATTAGTGGATTGGATTTCCTGATAATTATATTTTAGCTTGCACTTTCTTTGCTAAGTTCAAGTTGTTCTTCCGTCTTTGTATAATATTGATTGGTTAATTGTAAATTGGTTTTTATTTTCTAGGAAAAATATAATTAATTGCTACACACAACATGTTCGGCTCGGCCTGATTTGGCATGATTAGGTTCATCAAATGTTCTATTATTATAAATATTTTGCTATCATATTGCGCAGAATCGGTTCTGAAAATAGGCATAGTATACCATAGAGTTAAATTGGTTGAAGTTACAACGTTTTTTGTGATAAGTTTTACAAAAAAATAAGTTCACTTCCAAAAGAGCCTGTTCTCCTGAGACGACTCAGCATTCACCCATCATACATACAACTTTCAGTAAAATAATGGAACAATGCCGTGTATAAGAAAACAATATTATAGATAATCTGAAACCTACAACGACAAATGAAAGAACACGCTCTCATTTTCATTTAATTTACATCTAACAACTTAAGGTCAGACAATTGTACGATAAAGAAAAGTAAATGAAGATCACGCGGAAAAAGAAAGTAAATGAGCAAATAAAGATAGAAAGAAAATCGTGGTCATTATTGTAATAGTATACACTAAAGAGGTTATTAAACAATTGTTATATTACTGGCAGTGGCTCGAGAGAGTGCAGTGAAACAAACTATGTTCAAACATTTTACTTTAGATGAGTGGCTTTTCAAGAGAGTCGATTTCGAGTCGAGAGAGAGGTACAGACGCTAGCACATCAAGCTTCCCGAAAATGCCAGATTTTCCCAAACAACCCTGAACCTAATGCAGCTTTATTTAGCGATAAAGTTGAAAATCTATTAAAGAAATTTGACAGATTGTAGTAGCTTGATGTGCGTCTGTACAATTTTGGTATTAAGTCAATTAGCTTTGACCAACGTACCAATGCCGTCGATATGATAAGCCAGTGCTTATCTTCCTAACTCTTTATGGTTACATTTGATAATAGTATTTTCTCAGATGTCTTATACAGAAGATGTTATCAATAATAATTAAAAGATCTAGCTGTTAAATGGCGAGACCGATTTTAACTTGGAGATATTTTATCCATCTTACATTCTAAATCTTTCATTTTTATTCATGCTTTTCGCCATAAAAGTTGACTGTAAATCATCTCCAGATAAAATCTTTCGTCGAATCTTCAGTGACGTTTCAATGGAATTGGCTATTTATCTATTAAACCTTTATTAAAGTTCTTGTGGCAGTGGCACATTGCTCGCAGAACGGATGGCCGATGGGGCCGAAAAGTTCTGGAGTGGCGACCACGAACCAGAAGACGTTGCGTTGGAAGGCCTCCCACTAGGTGGACCGATGACCTGGTGAAGGTTACGGGGATCCGCTGGATGCGAGTCGCACGGGACCGGTTAGTGTGGCGACACTTGGGGGAGGCCTATGTCCAGCAGTGGACGTCTTTCGGCTGAAATGATGATGATGAAAGTTCTTGTATTTTTGATCAGCCGCCAAGGAACCCCTCAGTGGTTAGCTCGCAAAGGTGGCTTTATATTCGTCGTTTTAAGGTCATCACAGCTGAGTAGTGAATTATTCCGTGTATGTTGTTGTTATAGGCTAACCCACGAAGATTCAGATGAATCCAAGCATACAATATCAAAGCTCATAACTGTTATTAGAAATCAGTGCACATTGGTTGACAGCCACACATTTGCCACCACACATTTGCTGTATGAGCCACTGTAATGTACATCGTATGCCAAACGACGGTGATTTAAAATAATGTGATGGCAACGTTTAATATCGGTGAAAGAGGTAGATTTTGATTTACAGCTTATGAAAGCTTTGGTTTGTTAGGTTTGAATTACTTTACATTTTTGAAAGCCGAAAAAACATACACATAAATAAAAAGTCCCATGTTATTAAGGACGAGCCTATTGCCACCAACCAGGCCCAAATTGAGACTTCGGGCTGCTTCTGAGAATTCTTTAAAGTAAATTTAATACCACTTTGCCCAAACTCAAAGTAAGAGTACTTTGAGCAGAGGAAGTTCCGACCTCGTGCACCAGCATTTGCGACCACTTCACCAAAGAGACAGACTAAGTACATTAGAAAAATGAAAAGTAACATCAGATCAAAATATCATCAGACGTAAACTTTTACCTCGAACATGATAGATGTGAATTTGGCATTACTAGATAGTTTTTTGGTCTAAGCTTATACCGTATAATTTGACTACTCAATCATCAATGAGAATGACTAGGCAATTGTGGTAAACGTGATGATCCATCATAATACTGTCCAGCGTTGATTGGTGACGCGGAATAATCCAAAGTGTTTCCTGTTATTTGTATACCCTTTCTAATGTTTATACAAAAATGTTTCTTTGTGCAACACCTTTATCGTTAGCTACTATTGTATGAAGAGCTTCAAAAGATTATACTTTCTTTGGCCAATCAACGCCTTGGGCAGTTTTGTCCGCTACTGTGTTCGAGGAAGACTTCAAACTTGAAATGATTGAAAGTACAATAGCTTCAAATCCATCCTATATAGTAAAATTAATACTTAATTCTTTATTGCATTTCATAATATGTATTACATAGAGATAATGAATTATGAATGCGGAACTGAGGCTGTCTATTTATGTCTGTTAATGTTTCACCCCCAAATAATAGCTAAACGAAATTATCAATTTTTTATCTCTGAATCACGTGAAACAATTTCTGACCGCTAAGTCGCTTGCATAAGTTAGTATTTTCATATGATCGCTGGTCTCTCAATCACAGCTCATTTTGTGTTTTCTTATTATCGACTTAACATCATCATCGACATTTATTTATTTCCAGGCAACTTTAGAAACTTATTCCGTCACAAATTAGTTATAATAGGCATTTGATTAAAATGTATTCGAGCATTACCTTGCGAAAATAATAAAATCTCCAGACTTTCTTCAGATAATATTCTGAAGATAAGTATGGAGATTTTCTGTACGATAAACACGTTTAAGGGTCAGAGGAAAAGTCATAAAAGGCTAACTAACTAGAAACGTTATTTATTATCTCTCGTTTCGCGATCACATATTATTATATACAAATCTATGGATTTTAGTATGCATGCATAGTATTCGTTTTTATGTTTGACCCTTATGATGTACGCATTTTAAGATCTAACTTATTCTGAAAGGAATGCTCGCAGATGATCCTGTTAACCTGGTATTTTTGAAAAGACTCCTAAACCAAACATAACATCTTGAATTTAGTTTATCATGTTAATGGTCTAGTTTTAAAAGATCCTAGGCTATTTCGGTTACTTTGATTTGCAATAATTGCAAAATGAAGGCCTCTTGTCTAGATTAGCTATATTCCTGACCATGGAATGGGTTTAGCTCACCCTCTATTATATGCTACTTAAACATAAGAGGTAAAATGTGGATGTACTATTTAGGTACGCCTCTGCCTATCCCTATTCCGATTTCAGGCATGATGTTATGTTGGAATGGGTCTATAGATCTTGATCTATAGACCTTGATCGATAGAGTTAAAGTTCAATTAGTAGCAAGCTCATTGTTTTTTCCTAAACATTTTGGGGTAAATCTCAGCCAGGACTAATGATGTGATACTAAAATGAATGCAATTACTGTGAGTCACCAGTTCTCTGCTTAGGTCAATCATTTCGTGCTCGAAAAACCAAAGTTTTTTTTCCTAAAGCGAGCTTTAGACTTGATCAAAATTAAGTAGGTATCCAAGCAAGGATTTACAGGCAAATCAAAGCCTAGATTAATTCATGAGCAATGATCTAAGAAAAGACATTTCTAAAGTTCTGACTTAGGGGTTCGTTTGATCTGATATAGACGAGAATCCTAATCAGATGAAACGGGATATTGTAGAATATATGCAGCAGAATTTCCATCAACAGCTTCTTAACTGGTTGTATAAAATGAAAATGTCATATCAAACGTCTTCAGTAATGATGTGACAGAAAAGTATAGCATTTCATTGTCGTTTCTAATGCAAAATATGCAACTAGTAGATATTGTAAATGATGATGAATATTTACAAATGTTAATGAAACTGTTTCGTTTGCCATTCACGCAATAGCTTGTGTCTAGTTTTCTTTAAATTTGATTGAAGATTTGGGATAGAATTTGAACACAAGCTTACTAATATTATAAATGCGAAAGTATTTATGTTTGTTACTCTTTCACGCACTCTTTCCTGAACGGATTTGAATGAAATTTAACACACAGATAGTTTGTAACCTGGATTAATACATAGAATACTTTTTATCGCAGTAGTATGATCCCGTGGGTTAATTATCGAACCCCACGCGTGCGGAGCCGCGGGCATAAGCTAGTTGTAAATATGGGAAATTGACCTTTAACGGCTTAAAGGTCATAGGTACGGTTAAAGGGAAAGTAATAATTACAATTACATTTCAAATTGATATTGCAGGTAATTTAGTTATAATTGCAGTATCTTCCGAAGACATGGGTAGGTCATCAAGGTCATTGTGAAGATTACAGCAAAAAGTTTCTTCTAGTGAGTGTTTTAGAATGTATGCGGTCAATGGTCAAATCCAACGCATTATAATGTTATGATCATTTGAAAAGTTTTCGAAAATTTTGTTCGGCTCTTTTGCTTTAGTAATATTTAGACGAGTACAAACTGCCTTATGTAGTCCAAAGTCGCGAGCTTTAAGAGAGAGAGCTTGAGATGTAATTCAGTTAGGCTGAAAGTTCATCGGAAAATAATTTAGTATATACAAAGATCTGTTTATCCATTTGTACAAATAGTTATAAAAGAACCTAGGTCACCGGTTTTACGTAAGTTAAAAAATGGATGATCTGTCAATTTTCAAAATACATAAAAAAGGTTTATATGAAAAACTTGGTTTGTATTGATGCACCAAACATTATCTATGATTAGAATACTAAAATATTTTAGCCGAGATTCGAACCTGTGGAATTATGATCACACACTAACACCAACCACAGAACTGCCTCACTAACAACGAATAAACAAACAGCATAATTACCTTCTTCGACTCCTTTATTCAGATCTTCACCGGAGATCTTAGGCAAAGATAGCTGCACTGTCCTAGAATTTGCGAACGCCGCGATACGATCCCACAACATTTCCGTTAAAGCTTCATCTTTGCCCAAATTCCTTGGTAACACTGCATCGATATCATTTTCATTAATCGCTGGTAGATTACTTCCTGGTGTCTTCACAACCTCCACACCATCAACTAAAGGTATATTTTCCATCCTGGCTGCTCGATCAAAGAACAGTATGGCTTTTTTCTTCAAACAAGGTACGAATCCATTGGAATTTTGGCAGTCTTCATATACTCTGCTAAAGAATCGTAATCCAAGTTCGTCTCTGGCTAAACTTGAAGTTAGGAAGAGAGACAGTAATAGCACTTTTTGGAACATTTTGTTTGATGTTAGTCGCGCGGTAGAGGGAATATGACTGTGGTTGGATGGGCTTCGGCGCGCAATTTATATGCTATGTTACGGGGGCATTTGAGAGGCAAGATTGTGCGGGTTAGTTTTTAATTAAATGAGGCAAAGATTGTGTGCAGGGATGGTTTTTAAGGGTTAAGTTATAAATAATGGGAAGCGTTTTGAGCTTTTGTTGAGAGGTTAGTAAATATGTATGATTGTAAAGCTGTTGTTTAAAAATATTGTTTTATATGATTTGGATTGTTTAAAAATGCTTTTGATTATCCCAAAATTGTGGAAATGATCTTTATGTTTTTTTTGTAGAAATTTAATTTAATTGGTTATATTCTACAAAATCTAACAATTTCTACATCAATTTTCGTCATTATTTATTTCAAAATGTTATCCCTGCTTTTTTGGCAAATTCGATTTGAATCATAATCAAAGAATTTATGCTTATCTGTCGTTGCCCTACGGGATCATAATTTTTATAAAAGCTATATAAATATCTTGCAAAGGTTTTTTAGTGCTTAGTTTAGAATTCGCTAGCATTCCGCTATTTAAAATTACTGATTATTATATTAATGCAAGCTCATATAAGATTAAAGGCGTTGAATCCTGTTATTTATACTCAGCTGCATTTTATAGGTTTCAAGGTACCAGTGAAATGGGGTTTAGGGCAATAACGAACTTTTATTTCTACAAGTTTGTGTAAATTATTTCTGCTGAAGTTTTGTAGTCATGCCCAATTGCCCATATTTAAAACTAGCTGTTGCCCGTGACTTTGCTCGCGTTGTGGTCGGAAATTATCCTACGGGCGCGTATTAGTGAAAGCTAGCTAGCTCCCTATTTTCCTTCCGAATTTTCAAAATCAGTTCAGTAGATCCAGAGATTACCCCTTACAACCTCACAAACTCACAAACTTTACCTCTTTATAATATCAGTATAGAGGAGTATTTATAATATTAATGTAGTAAACTAACTTTAAAATTTAATATAACTTATACTATACTATACATTAAAATTTATAAATTAAAATAACCTAAAGTAACTAACTTATTAATAAAATTATAAAATGGCGTCAAAAAACTCCTCCTCAACGCAGTCAACTGGTAATGTACCCAAGAGACTGGCGGCGTTGCCACGTTGTATGGCAATACTAAGCCTTTGGCCAAGGTAAAAGGCAGCCCTTGGGTCACGGGAAGTGTCAACTAAGCGTTTGGAAAAATGTAATGTAATTAGTATAAAATCTAATATTTTTTTAACAAATTTTATGCCCACGTCTAGCCTCATGCCCAATGAGGTGTGGGCCAACATAGACACTTTGTTGAGCTCTGATACGGGCAGAAGACGTTGCGGTAGACCTCTTAGAAGATGGCGGGTTGGGCTAGACAATAGCAAAGGCCAGTGGTTCTCCTTAGCCCTGGATCTAATAAACTGAAATCCATGGGGATAGGCCCAGCAGTGGGATGACGCAGGCTAGCAGTATCAGCATGCGGTTTTGTTTTCGATTTCCAGGTCCGGTAAAATTATTGGGTTATTCTATCATAAGAATTTTGCAATAGCAGGCAGTATTGGTGGCAATGGGTTCGTCCCTTATTTGATGGGACTTATACACAACAAGCAAAATGATGGAATACTATATACCTCTGACTAACCCTTCAGTGGAATCAGGTGTGATGTTGTGCGTTAAACAAAATGTTACCGTTTCATCCATATCTAGGAACACAAAAACTGTAGACAAGTCTTGATGTAGTATTACTCAAGTTGTTCCTGTAGTTTTGGTTTGACTTAGAAATCAGCCTATCTCAAAAATAAAATTTCCCTGAATATTCATAACACATATTACAACAACAAATCGTACCAAAAACATAAAATTAGCATAGTTATTATAAGTTCATACAGTGTTTTTTTTTTAAGTTTTAATGCCTAATACACATTCATTTGAAAATTATCATTTGGAAGGTATGTTTAGCTTACGTTACTCTATGCTACGTAGATAATTTATATCTAAACTAAGCTCGGTGTAGGCCATCTCTCTAATAATGGATGAGTTTTTGTGTAACACTACATGATAATATGTGTTTTTGGGTACAATAAAGAATTAGGAATAGAACGTATAGATGGCAGTCTTCATTATCTTAGCGATGGAAAAAAATCCTTAAAAATGTTCTTGGCCCAAAAAAAAGAAAAGGTCATCAAGTGTACAAGTGGTAGAGATAGCAGTAAAGTTGTTTCTTTAAGAGCTATTTTTGCTGCATCCAGTTGTACTAAAATATTGTAATATAATAGACGTCATAAAAAACCAGGCAATTGCGATTCGGACTCACGTATCATCGTACCATCGTAGTAGGGGCGCCTCCTTTCAACAAATTTCAAATGTCTACCTAATAAGCATCATGAGATACAGCCCGCTGACAAACAGACGGACGGACGGACAGCTGAGGATTTGTATTAGGGTTCTGTTGGTTACCCTTCAAAAAAAGGAAGGTTGGTTAAAAAAAGGATAGCAAATAAGGTTATAATTTGTAAAATATTAATTCAGACGTAATGAAAATAATAGATTTTTTTTTCACTCATGATCTATAATGATTTTGTTTGTAAACACGTGATGTTGTGAACATAATTTAACAACAAGTTAATACTAGTTTACATCCTGACATGTTTATTAATGACGTAAGCTAAATATAAACTCACTTTTTCAGTAATTCAGTTTGGAATCTAATGTAATGTCAGTAAAAGTCAGTGAAGAGTAGTCATTAGGTGAGCTATGGATACTTTCACTAGTAAAGTTGTTTTGTTAAATTAAACTGCTATGGTTATGTCAGAAAGATTTACAGTGTTCATTTGGTAATCTGCTATGCACAAACAGTTTGCGGTAAAGAGATATTAATGCTCACAGCTGGATCAAGACGTTGGAGTGCGATTGACGAGGCTTTTGTAGACGTGTCAGTTGGATGGGTATAGCAGCGTTAGTTTTGATGTGTTTTCTTTTATTTTTAATGCCAATAAACTCACTTTCCTTTATTTTTTAGTAAGCTTTACATACCATCATTTGTTAATATTTTTTTAAATATTACTTTCTTGAAAGTATTCCTTCTCAATCTGTATTTGAATGATCTTTAAGAAACCTATATTATAAACATTTCATTTTTAGGTGCTTTAGGTGCGTGACCAAAGTATCTAATAGTAGAGTAGTTTGATTAACAGAATTTATAGGCATAGGGTGGATTTTTATACATTATTGTTCCATAAACCCACCTAGTGAAGACATAGCAACTCAAAAAACAAAGGGTTCCGTACCTCAGTCCGCAAAAACGGAATCCTTATAGGATCACTTTGTTGTCCGTCTGTCATGACCCTTTTTCTCAAGAACGCGTGGAGGTATCAAGCTGATATTAATATTGATTACTCAAATCTGCTGCTCATTGAAGCAGTGAAACAATCAAACTTGTAAGGCAACGCAATCAAAAGATATGACCGTTTATGTCGCATATTTTGCCATTTCACTATGGAATCAAAACCTATACTTTCTGTTAACCTTTTTTTTTCTGATGGGAAATCATCAAATAACCCCTCCCGCTCTTAGCTGAGCAGGAGGGAGTGGCAGACTTTTACTGACTCAAACCCATCCATGTTCCTTCCTTTGCCCTTTGTGTTCCAGGGCCGCGGTATCTCTTTCGAACAGTCCCGCAACCCTGGCAGGCATCGGTCCTTTCGGACCCTTTCCAGTTTGCTGACTCTCTTTAAGGCGCGCGTGGAACACGAACGCGCCGTCGACACGGCCTGTCGTCATAAGACGGAGGGACGGCGAGCTAGCCCATAGCTCACCGTCCACAGGCACGCGCCTACGGTGGCCGGGGGCCACCACGTGGCCCCCGACGCCCGGTGCGTCTCCCACGACTTTCTGTTAACCTGAAATCATTAAATTTGGCGGCTCACAAAATCTGAAAACTTTCACAGTTTTTTAGTTTAATAACAAAATACCTACAAGTTCATACGGAACCCTCAGTGCGCGAGTTCACCTCGCACTTGGCCGTTTTTTTTTTCAGGTGGTTAAACAAAATAACAAAAATAAACTGGGTCATTAATGAATAAACCAAGAAGGATCACGAATTGCCAGTTCAGTAGTGCAGAAAGGCTACCACCGGGACACCTGCTGCCAAGGCTCACCTGGAAGACCCTAAACCGATTGCGAAGCCAGGTGGGCCGCTGCAGATATAACCTGGTCCGGTGGGGATATTCCGATGAAGCCATGTGTGACTGCGGTGCCTCAACGCAAACTATGGCTCACCTCCTGTCCTGCACTATGTGTGGTTCCACGTGCACTCTGAAGGACCTGTCCGAGACCAGCACCAACGCCATCGAGGTGGTAAAGTTCTGGTCAAAACTAATTTAATTTTAAAATAAAAGGTAAATCATCGACACGACGAAGAAGTCAAAGAAGAAGTTCAATGGTTATTTTCACGGATTTTCCTATTAATCAAAAAGTGAAACTATCATTCACCGTTGCATGTTAGATATAGGAAATGGGTTATAATAATGGTTGTGCACGATGAGCAACCTTTCACGACGCGTGAGTTACGAATGCGAGTTGATAGCTTCACGACTGCTAGTGTAGCGGGGTTAACAGTAGCCTAGGGTCATTGTCACCGCGTCGGGGGCCACGTGGTGGCCCCCGACGCGGTGACAATGACTTGCAAATTGCAATAAACGTAAGAAAATTTAAATTTCGCGGGCTACCCTTGCGCTTCCACCTTAATAATTTTATACCGACATAAATCCTTAATAATACTATTCCTAACATAACCATCTTCCTGCGGGCCTGTGGACAGTGAGCTATGGGCTAGCCCGCCGTCCGTCCGTCTTATCGACGACAGGCCGTGTCGACGGCGCGTTCGTGTTCCACGCGCGTCTCAAAGAGAGTCAGCAAACAGGAAGGGGACCCATGCCTGCCAGGGTTGCGGGACTGTTCGAAGGAGATACCGCAGCCCTGGAACACAAAGGGCAAAGGGAGGAACATGGATGGGTTTTAGTCAGTAAAAGTCTGACACTCGTCCTGCTCAGCCCAGAGCGGGAGGGGTTATTTGAAGACTTCCCATCCGGAAAAAAAAAAAAAACATCTTCCTGCCGTTATCCTATTCTACTAGGGGTCGGTGCAACACGTTTTCTTCTTCCATTCTTCCCTCTTCATTACATTCTCTTACAATAATTCGATAGGTTAAAGTTTATTACTATTTGATTGCATGGAAATATTTACCATGATACAACAGCTTTGAACTTACGACCTTACGTCACTCAGCACGTCATTATCCATCGGACTATTCCCATCATTATAATTTCCAGAAAACTGCAGAACGAATTTCGATAGGCTTAACTCTCTCTTTTATATTTGTTTCGAGTGTTTGTTGTAAATTATTATTGTTTCTGTTATTTAATCGTTTAAAAAGTTGGGAACTTGGACAATGGAAAGGCAATAAAAATGATAGAACTTACCTGTCGTACACCTTACCACGAGCGCGCGGTGTAAACATAACGTAGATATATCGATTTTTGAATTGAAAATACAATAATTCTTAAGCATTTTAGTTAAATAGTTTGCAACAAGCTCACCCTCCTCCAGGAAAGCAGCAGGGAAACCAGCACACTTTGTAAACCACACAGATACAGACCGCCGAGTTTCCGTCCTCGCCGTTGAGGCCCGTCGCGACGCCCCCGTTCAACGAACCCCCCCGACCCTTGCCAGAGCCAGCCCGCGATGCTGAGCCGATAGTTTTAAACCAGCCCCTAAATAATATCATTCAGATCCAGCCTGTCCCTTTGCTGTCCTCCCCAGCGACGCCCTAAGCCGAGGCTCGTACCCCACAGGGGGTGCCCTTAGCGAGTGGTCACTTAGTTTTTAAGTATTTAATGCCCCTGGCTGGAGGCCTTAGATTCATTTTTAAGGCATCCACAGGATTTGACCGGTTAAGCAGTAGCCAGCCTCAGAGGCTGAACTGCGAGATGCCATCTCCAAAAAAAAAAATTAAAAAAACAATCAGTAGTACTTACCTACACATTTTTAAAATTGTGCAATATTAAAAGTGAACGGTACGTTTACACCGCGCGCTCGTTTTAGTGCCCTGAGGTGTCTACATTTTTATGGGTTAAGTGTTGAAGAGTGTTCAATAGGAATATTGTAATTGTAAGTGGGCGATGAATATTCAAAGGCAAAAATGATTGGAAGAAGATAGAAGAGTACTTTATGTATAGTAGTGTAGTGTGTGTATAGCAAGTGGCGATGACGTGCCTCGGAAAGCACGTAAAGCCGTTGGTCGCGGTTGTATATAGATCTTTGACAGTCGTAACAGGTAGTCAGTGGCCCGGCAAGTCTGACAACCAGTCTTACCAGGGGTATAATACCAGTATGTTACGGTAAGTACTGTGTGTACGACGACGATTTTATTTTCAGTTGAATCCGTAAGACTGTAAGCCGACTCCAACATAGTAGGCAAAAGGCTCGCCAGATAATGATGAGCAAGTGACATCATGAGAGGAGAGCAGCAGTAAGTCATGGGTTCGAACCCAGGCAGGCGCATTACTTTGTGTAATTTATTTCTTCACCACTGCTCTCAAAAACGCTGAAGGAAAACATCGTGAGGAAACCGGCATGTCCTAGAACCAAAAATTCGAAGACTTGTGACTGCTACTAACCCGCAATGGGCCCGCGTGGTGGATTATAGCCCATTCCCTCTCATAAAGAGGAGGCCTAGTGTCCCAGCAGTGGGAACATTAAAGTTACACTTAGCATAATCAGTGCTAAGTGACATAAACATATTTATTTAGCACATGCCACAAGTGCACACAACAAACAATTAAATCTTAACAGGAAAAAACAAGAGATAATTGTGTGTCTCACGGCTGCGCCAAATAGGCCCAGAGTAGCGATGACAACAGTGGTGGCCTAGTGAAAATGGACAAGAGGATTCGAAAGTCTTTCAGTACCAACTACCCTCTCTTCATTTGTTTTTGGCCCTTCAACATTAGGTAACAAGCACAACGCCATTCAATTCAGAAATTGATTTTACAGATTAAATATTATGAACAACTAGCTGTTGCCCGCGGCTTCGCTCGCGTTTTGCTCTGAAACTTTTCCAGGGGCTCGTTGTAAATATAGCTTATAGCACTCGGGAATAATGTAGCTTCCTATTAGTGAAAGAATTTTCTAAATCGGTTCAGTGGATCCAGAGATTACACCCTACATACAAACTTACAAACAAATTTTACCTCTTTATAATATTAGTATAGATTTATAATGGAACCATCATCACATCATCTTCAAATCAGTCACGCACGCCATGACAGTTTTTAAAGTGTTTTTACTTTCACTTTATTATTGATATGTTTTGAGTGGTGTATGTACGACGCGAAGTACACAAATAGTCAAATGCCAAGTTGAAGGCTGACGTTTGTTACGTATGGAAATAATTATTAATATCATTGCATTTGCGCATACAGTATTTGATAAACACATACTACTTGAAACAATGTCGTGATGGCCCAGAGGTTATGGCCTCGCCTCTCATGCATGAGGTTGTGGGTTCACATCCGGGCAAGTACCAATGTGACTTTTTCAATTCATATGTACTTTCTAAGTTTATCTTGGACATCACAGAAATCGGTGAAGGAAAACATCTTGAGGAAACCTGGACGTATAAAAGTCTGAAACGCCAACCAGTCTTGAGCAAGCGTGGTGGTTATTGCTCGTGTCTTCTCTCTTGAGAACAGGCCTTTGCCCAGCAGTGGGAAAGTAATAGGTTAGTATTATACAACTTACTCAGCACAAGCACCATATGCTTCTTTTGGACTACCTCGACTTTTTGGTTCGATTCAATGGTCAGGCAAACTGATAATTTGGTTTTTCCATTAGGAATTTTCAGTCGCAGCCACGGAGTCTGGATTTGTGCCCAGTTGATGGCAATAGGCTTGCCCCTATTACATGGGACTTAAACATAACTGGCGAAATGTGGGTATACTATTAGGTACACCTCTGCCTAACTCTTCCGGGATTACAGGCGTGATGGAAATTTTATTTTTAACTGACTGCACTTTTTTTACGGACAACAAACAAGCCAGTCAATAAATCTATTTGTTATTTTACAGGCAACTAACTTGCAACTAGGGACTTTTTTGTGAGAGGGATGAGCCAATGAGGGCTATCATTTTTGAGCTCACCAGATGGCGCCACTGTCGATTAAGGTCCTATCAACAGTTCTATTTTATACTTTAAAGTACCAATAACTTCATAAAACGTTTATTTTATTACGTATAACAACATAGTATAAACTTCAAGTTCATATATTTACAATATTTTCCATAAAATTAGCAAGCATGAAACATGTAAATATCATTTTACCTCCAAGTACTGAAAATTAAGATTCTAAGTTGCTACTTAAAATCTTCAAGTCATAATTAATCAGGAATGGCTCAATCTAGACCACAATTGTGAATATTAGTAAAAATACGTGTTAAAACAGCACGCAACGCGCGAACAATCTATGACATCTGACATTTCGGTGCCGCCGCGCTACACCAGCGCCTCTAGCGGCGAATTCATACGCGATAGCCTCCATTCTTTTACTTCACTATTTTAGCCATTTATTTTTCCTGTCCTGCTCTGTCCCACTACTGGGCGAAGGCCTCCCACAGTGGTGGGAGGCCTTCGCGAGAAGTGTCTCGCGAACCCATGCGTCCTCCTTCCAGTTCGGACGGAACTACGTCCAGTTCGTCCCTCCACCTTCATCGTGCCCTACCGCGACCCCGCCTCACTGTGTCAGGGCACCAGTTTCCTGTCAGCCATATTATGTGTCTAAAAAAGTAAACACTCAAATAAGCACTTATTTTTGGTTGGGAGGTTGGAAGTGTATTATACAAAAAAACATTATTTTTCCTGTATATCAAATATTCATTCAAAGTTCATTGAGTGAATCATAAAGATTTTGATTAAAGTAGTGTTGATCAAGAGCTTTCGAATTTTTTCTTCGCTCGTTTTGAAATTTTCCTGGTACTTTGTGGGTGTAATGTAACATAGCAATGTTTTCTCTCAAGGTCATGTGATTACCAGAAAGGCTCTTGAATAAAAATTTGAATGAGCATTATCTAGTGATTGTAGGTTAAAAAAACCGATCTTTAGGTGAAGCCTCGCTTGCATAGGATGGTGTGTGGATGGATGATCCCCATTACATGCCGAGTTTCCTCCCGGCCTCGGAAAGCACGTGAAGTTATTGGTCGAAGGATGATCGTATTACCCAGTATTAACTGGTTTGTGGAGGTCAGTCGCTCCATGTATAATACTATATTCAGCTGAATCCAGTGAGATTTGAAGGCGACCTGAAAAGGCTAGGCAGATGAGGTCGCTTTCAAATCATTCCGTATTTTCCTAATTACCGTGTTAGGAATGAGGCAGAACTGTGACGTAAGTAGTATGTGGTTGGGTAGGTTTAAATAAAAATCTATTCCAAACCATGAGGCAAGACTTAACGAATCAAATGAGGTCAAATGTATGAACTTCCCAAAGACACACTTTGAAACTGGAAAAAAATGGAATGAATTCACTTTGACCATTTGGGTTCAACAAAAGAAGACAGCGACTTGATGCACAAGTATAATTATCTCAAATTAGTTAATTATAGTTCATCTTTTTCCCTGAAATATTTCTCTAACCCCAATTCAATTGAATGCTAATCAACTAATTTCATTTAATTCACTTTCGTTCTACTACATATAATTACACATTAAGCTTAAATACTACTCATACAAAGTGCAGCTTAATGAAGTTTCCACTCAATAAACTTTATGAATGGCTGCCCTAAGAGCATGATAATAACAGGTAGGTACTTGTATCACCCACTTTCATGGGAATTATGAGGTACAGGTACAGGTGGTTTTGGATTGCAGTTGCCAGCACATCAAGCTACCCGAAGTTGTCAAATTTAACTTAATGCTCTAGTGATAAAGTTGAAAATCTATTGAAGATATTTGATAGATTGTAGTAGATTGATGTGCTTTTTTTTTATCTGTGGGAAATCATCAAATAATTCAATTCAAATAATAATCGTAGCTGACGGATTGCGTTTTAAAAATAATCTCACTCCATGCGAACCAGCATGTATACAGCTCGGGTAAGTCCACTGATCGGCCGGATAGAGGAAGCGATACATCAGAAGGGCACCAGCCTGGGCACTTTCATAGACATCGAAGGGGCCTTTTTTTTTTTTTTTTTTTTTTTTATCGATGGGAAATCATCAAATGACCCCTCCCGCTCTGGGCTGAGCAGGAGGGGCCTTCGATAAAACTAATTTCTCCAGCATTAGCACCGTCCTCTCCCGACACGGAGTAGAACCGGTACTGATAGACTGGATTACTAATATGTTAAGCAAACGAGTGGTTCGCCTTGCAGAGGATCAGCAATTGGCCATGATAGCCCGAGGATGTCCCCAAAGAGGAGTACTATCCCCCCTCCTCTGGAACCTGGTGATTAATGATCTTATTACCAAACTCAACGTGAATCATTTCTATACAATAGGGTACGCCGACGGCCTCGCCATCCTCATCTCGGGGAAAGTGACGGGGACAATCTGCAATCTCACTCAACAGGCACTACGCATCGTTGAAAGGTGGTGCAGAGAGTTTGACCTCTCGGTGAATCCCACGAAAACTGAACTAGTTATGTTTACCCAAAAGCATGTACTAGGCCCCTACCGCCTACCCAAAGCTGACGAGGTCAAGTACCTAGGAGTCATCTTGGACAGTAAGATAAACAGGAGCAGCCATCTTGACACCAAAATAAACAGGGCCTGCATCACCTTTTGGCAATGCCGGAGGATGATAGGTAAGAAGTGGGGTCTATCCCCCAAAATTATACTTTGGTTATACTGCGCGGTAATCCGACCCATGATCACCTACGGGGCAGTGGTCTGGTGGCCCTGGACCAAACTAGCTTCAGCCTCCATCAAACTGCAACGCATGCAAAGGCTTGCCTGCATGGCGATAACAGGTTGCATGAGGACTACTCCGACCACAGCCCTCGAAGCCATGTTGGGGCTCCCACCGCTCAATCTGTTCATACAGCGGGAAGCGACGGTGACGGCAGTACGCCTCAAAATACTCCAACTCTGGGGTAAGAAAAAACTCAGCATACCGCGGTACTGGAAGGATTCTTCAACGAGTTCCTCCTGGCGAAAGCAGCAAACGATCGAATAGCCAAGCAGTTCGTATTCGATAAAAAATACAAAATCCAACTCCACGAGGACCACCGCTGCGAGGGTTTGGGCCCCGCAGAACTGCGGATCTTCACGGATGGATCTAAAACAGGTACTGGCACTGGAGCTGGAGTCTTCTCGGAGGATCTCAAAATCCACATAGCCACACCACTGGGGGCCCACAACACGGTATTTCAGGCAGAATGCATGGGCATTTCTCTGGCGGCATCAGCCATCTTAGCCAGGGAGGTTGTGGACCACTCTATACGTATACTCTCAGACAGCATGGCGGTACTGCTAGCACTAAACAACCACACAGTCAACTCTGGGTTAATACACGAGTGTCATAAACGCCTGAACCAGATTGGTAATCTCAATAATATAACCATCCAATGGATCAAAGGACACAGCGTTTCTCAAGGCAATGACTCTATGAACTCGCTAGAAGGGGTTCGAGCATGGCAGCAGTGGGACCCGAACCCATCGTGCCACTCGCTTTCGGGTACCTACGCACACTGGTAAGGAAACGAACCAGTGAACAACACCACAAGCTGTAGCTAGACCATGGCGAGTGAAGGCAGGCCAAAGAAGCACTTCCTACTATCGACGGCCGCTTCACCAAACGAGAGCTTCGGCTGACCAAGCTACAGCTGCGCACAGTTACAGCCGCCATCACTGGACACGGCTCTTTTAACAAACACCTCTCTGTCATAGGAGTCACGGACAGCCCACTGTGCCGAGCCTGCATGGAGGAGGACGAGACAGCAGCCCACGTGCTTCTGCGCTGCCCGGTGGTTGCAACATACAGGGCAAAGTACTTCGGTAACCCAGGTACTCTCCACGAGATCGTCAGCAACATCAAGGCGCTGCTGGCCTTTCTCGGGGAGCTAGGGTGGATTGAATAAATTTCCCACCCGCACGCATAATACGCGCTTAGACGTGGAGTTGCGGACACCATCCCGCTATACAATACAACCCAGGTCATGCCTGCCTTGCACGGAGGTCGGCTGAGTAGTTAAGGCGTATACCCACCGCGGCGCATGGATAAGCCACGTTCGTTTGTTAAGCTTCGCTTTGTAAGAAAATGTATGTGATTGTGTCCACTGCAAACCACGGACACGCTATGCATCAATTGACGTCATTAGTACATGCGTGGCTTGCTTGAATAAGGTGCTCACATAGCTCAACGCTGTCAACGCAATGCACGCTGTCCATGCGGTACACACTATATACACGAATATGAACCGCGGTTGGCCACGCACGCTACAGTTGTACATAGTCGTGGGTGCGTAGTGTGTACTGCAGTGTAAACTTAGACCTACGTTGTCAAACAAATGAATCCACGCAACTATAATGCACCGTGTGCCCGTGCACAGCATGCGCCGCGGTGGGTTTGCGCCTTGAATGCGTGACAAACTAACAAATTAAATCACACATGCGTAAGTAAGTTGGAATTTTTAATAAATTAATTGATGCCATTGAATGCAACTCAAATTCAAAACCAATCACCAAACCAACCAATCAACCAATGGGTTCGAATGGAAGAGTTAGGAAAAGATTAAGAACTTAAGGCCTATTAAATAATGCCCTACTTTTGCTATTGGTTTTATTTATTAATAGAGTCACGCGTCATTTGAATTTTATGGTGAATCTAAACGCCGCTAATTATTATATTCCGCCACATAACAACAAACACAACAACATACTTAACATGAATGTGGAGTTTATACAAGTACTTATTGTTTTATAATTATTTTAACACAAGTACTAGTATACACAGTGTAACAAGACACTTAACGAAGCCGTCAACCAAGCATTATGTACATACATCAAACTAAGTAACTTTACGCAAAAAATATTGCTGGGATACGACTTTTTTTTGGTGTGAAAAATCACGTTTTATGGCACGACTCAATGTAACTCACTCAAAACATTTTGCGGATGGATGGATTGTAACACGGGGATCGTGGAGGTGCTTAAATTAAAAAAAAATGATCGCAATGACGGGGAGAACAAGTGCCTTCCGGCTTCTTTAAGGGTCTTGTTACATCCTTTATACTACACGTTTCAGAGATCATTCTGATTAACCTACCCTTAAACTTCAGTGCCGAGTTGCTCCAATATTAATTTCGGCCTTAGTTTTTGGTGCACGTTTAATTTTAGCATTGTTTGATTAATTTTTTTATGAATTTTTTTGTCTCAATTTATTGATGGTGTTTGTCAAGGAAATAAGACAATAGTTATTAAACCGAGAGTAAACACCGCCTGTACCTGTACACCTCGTGCGTAGAGCTATATAAGATCCATCAAAGTATATCACGCGTTACTTTAAGTACCACTCGCAAACACGCACTTAATGTATAGACGCCAGCACATCAGCAATCTGTCAATTTTCTAAACTAGATTTTCAACTTTATCGCTAAATCATTAGGTTAAATTCAAGGTTGATTGGGAAATTTTTACAGTTTCGGGTAGTTTGATGTGCTGGCGTCTGTACTAAGAGTCTGAAGCCTTATTTACACATAGGATATTGTAGATTTAATTATAGTGGTAGAGAGAATGAATGAAGGATTATTAATAGAAGATTAATCATGATTGACAGTTGTAGGACATTATTTAAAACTTAAGATCTTAACAACCATAAATGGATCGACCATAAATTAGCCGTAGAAGCGATGACAGTTGGGGTAGACATGTTCTTGAGTGGAGACCGCGAATCGGCAAGTGTAAGGTGGGAAAGCCCTCAGGTTCGGTGGAGCGACGATCTGGGTAGCAACTGGTTGAGAGTTGCCGAGAATCGAGTAGAGGGATGTGCGATTGAAGAAGCCTATGTCCAGCAATGGAACAGCTGTAGGCATGATGATGATCGTAACATCACGCCTTGTAATCTCCGAAGGGTTAGGCAGAGGTGTATTTGACAGTACGCCCAATAGGAGGCACTAATCTAAATAAACCTTTTTTTTTTTACCGGTGGGAAATCATCAAATAACCCCTCCCGCTCTGTGCTGAGCAGGAGGGATTCGAGTGTCAGACTTTTACTGACTAAAACCTATCCATGTTCCTTCCTTTGCCCTTTGTGTTCTAGGGCCGCGGTATCTCTTTCGAACAGTCCCGCAACCCTGGCAGGCAAATAAACCTCTAACCTTACTATCCCCAACTTTTGGTACTGTTTACTCATGTTTTAAACAAATAAATCGCCGATCGTTTTTAATGTTTTTAATTTCTTTTTGAACTGCCTAGTGGCTGCGAATACTATCTACCGTTAAACGTGACGTTCTGGGTTTGATTGCCAGATCGGTATACCAATGAAGTTGCTGCGAGAACGCGATTTGTAGAAATATGTCGCATAGTTTTTGCTTTTACCTATTTTTCAAACAATTTGAGCAAATCCTGAAACAAAGAATGTGGCAAAAAAAAACATACAAAAAAGAAATACCCACTGCTAAAAAATAAAAATCAGTTCGTTTCATTACTTCTTACATAGTCCAGACATTCCGTCCAAATACACAACATCCTCTTTTTTTTGAAGTCGTTTTCATATTTCACTTGTAGTAGTATTTCACTAGTGCTTAGGGACCTGTGATAAAGATAACAGTTTGAATTCTTTACTATCATAAAATACAATATTATCACAATAACAATACCCTAGTTTCTTCGAGGGGTAGGCTCGTAGGTACCGGATGGCAATAGGCCATATTTCGTCAGTTATTTAAGTTCCATTTATTTTACGGTGAGCCTATTGCCATCCACCGGGCACGACTCCAGATTTGATCTTCTATTGAGGAAATCTATTTGCTCGACCTGGGAATCGAACCCAGGACCTCACGTTCAGCAGTAGTACTACCTAAATACAATGCCTAACAGGTCAAACACTCGAAGAGAACAGAAGACGGAATAGCATTCGCGGGAAAGCTTCATGCGTGCCGTAGTAGTTCAATCATTAAGGCATAGATGGCGTTGTTTTAAATATTCGGAACTTTTATAAAATAATGTTTAATGGATGAAAGAAAAAATGTTGGAATATTGGAGGAAGTTTGGTTTAAGAATTTTTTGTAAAATACTTCCCTAGTTAGATATATTTTTCTAAAGGGCATCTGTTACCAGTTTTATGTGTATTCAGTGTATTCTATTCCTTTAATCATTTTCTTTGCATATTATTTACATTTTTAAATATTTTTTGTAACAAAAGTTAAGTATTTAAAAAACTTTTAAAAATATAAGAAAAGTTGTAGCTCACCGGTATCGGGAATAGGGTCCAAGCTACCGGCGATCAGGGCTCCAGAGAGAGGAACCTCCTAACAATACGAGACGTGTCCAGGAGTACCGCTTTCTGAATCAAGCCATTGATCCAGCTGCTTAATGAGAGAACGATATTATTATTATGGTTTTGGTCGTAACTGAAACTTTTACTTACTCCTATTTCCCAGTACGGACCAAATATGATTTTTCCATTCATATTTCCCAGGTAAGTCTATGTCAATTGATTGGCTCGTCTCCTGTTACATGAGACTTACACGTTAACATTATCATCGTTTGCCCAGCCTTTTCCCAACTATGCTGGGGGGACTCCAGACTGACACCTACATTGTAGGTGTACCTGGTTTTCTATCTATACAGTTCCCATCGTCATTCAAGCCCCAGGCGTTTTCCACTCCTCCGCTATTCTTTTTTGATTAATTTCGTTGCGGGATCCAAGACCAGATCCATCCAGCTTCATTGTCGCGGCGCTTTTCTGGTGGTCACCACTGTTGATTCTGGCTTTCAAGAGTTGCCGTGGTTTGAGACTAGTGTGGCGGGCGTATCCCAAATAAAAAACCCCAGGCGTGATATTATCTAGAAAATTGACTTCTTCACTATAATTTGAAATTAGATGTGTCAATAAAGCTGTTGCCCCAAAAAGCGAAACTGCTATAGCAGATCGATTACAACCCAACATTCGTGTTTGCGTGTATACTATTATGCAATTTATTCGATTATTACATCGATGTCCCGCGATAGGTGGTTGCTACCAATTAGTGAAGATAAATCAATGAAGACAACATGTTGGTTTTCTAATGATTTAGCGGATTAACATGGATATTAGGTATTGACTTTGGGTAATTTATTTGTGGTCATCGTTGTGGGTTTCTGAGATGTGTTTTTCTTTTTCATAATGCTTGAACAGTTTGTTTAACTAACCGCTTCAAAGGTCTATTTTATTACAGATACTGGTGAGCGTGAGGTTTGATTACCGGATTAGGCAAATTGTTGTTTGTTTTAACTATCAGGAATGTTTCAATAGAAGTCTGGAGACTGTAATTTTTTTGGGACAAGGCCGCCACACCTTTCCCAAACCACTGTAACTCCTGAAAGTCAGAATCGACAGTGGCCACCACCAGAAAAGCGCCGAAACAATGAAGCTCGACGAAGTCCCAGAGAAACAATTTACCTGTCTTGGATCCCGCAACGAAATTAATCAGAAACGTATAGCGGAGGAGCGGGCCTGTGGACGGTGAGTAATAGGCTAGCTCGCCATCCGTCCGTCTTATGACGACAGGCCGTGTCGACGGCACGTTCGTGTTCCACGCGCGCCTCGGAGTGATGTCAGCAAACGGGAAGGGGTCCGAAAGGACCGATGCATGCCAGGGTTGCGGGACTGTTCGAAGAAGAAGAAGAGATACCGCGGCTCTGGAATACAAAGGGCAAAAAAAGTGGGAACATGGATGGATTTTTGTCAGTACAAGTCTGACACTCCCTTCCACTCCGCCCGGACATTAAAATTTGATGATTTTACAGCGGAAAAACTGTAGGGGAGGAGTAGAAAAACCATAATTTCCACTTCTCTCCATATCATAAGGAGACAGAAAGAAACAAGGCCAATAGACATAACGGCAAGTTTACAACTGGGAAAAGCCCAGTTGCTTATCACCACGAATAATAATATTATCATTAATGGGCCCTATGTTGTCTAAGCTGTGAACTGTTATATTTGACTGCAATAATTGGTATGGCAAAAACGCTTGAACGCACGGAAATTTTTTCTAGTTTCTACAAGGTCCGTACTCCGTATAGCAAATAACTCCGTATGTAGCCTGAACACTACCAACATAACATTGCGTTTATTCTGCCAAAGTTGCAGTCTTTGGCAAACAGAAAGACGGACGGAGTCTTTACTTGAGCCACTCAGCATGATGCGGTACTTAGAGGGCCCACAGCACAGCACTGGTTAAAATCAATCAATCAATTTGGATGTGCAGCATCCTTTAATCTAGATTTTTTTTTAATTTTCACTGTGTGCAACACTGTTACCAATTGGCTTCCGCATCTCGATGTATAGCGGAGAACCTATTATTTTAACTGCATTTTTTTTTTGTTTTTAGTCCGTCTTGTCTTTTTTTAAGAGCTTATGAACTTCAGGTATGGACATCCATCATCATACAAGTTTCTCCAAAACCCTCGGAACGTGAGTCAGACTCGTACTTGTCATTGTTTTTTTCATATTCATTTCGTAACGCTGAGGCTTTACTGAACAAATTTTGTTTTCATGAGAAACTCTATCACTATTGCTAAATAATTATACATTCAGTTCAAAGGGAAAGTTTACCTTAGCAGTATGTCTAGATGGTCTAGAAAACGACGGGATATGAAATATTGTTGGAATTGTAGACATATGCAGTGAACAGATGTAGGTCGTTATTGAACTGAGTTGATCGCAGCGTAATTGAGATCGAATTAAGTTATATCCCGTCCACGTTGTAGATCTAGTAAGTTTATGGTGGATTTCATAAAATACTGCGAGGTAAATAACTGAAGTTCTGATGGAAATTAGTTTTTACCTAATTCTTGGGCGAACTTGAGATGTAATCCACATTACAGACAAAATGTGGCTCTGATTTCAAATAAAGCAAAAAACACAATAAAACATAACCTCTGCTGTATGGCAAACAAGTAAGTTCCTAATTATTAAGGAAGCCTATTCCCATCAACCGGGCCCACACAGATTCAACACTGTTGAAACCCAACCCCTAACATACTGCTTGGTGACAGACGTTGGTATTCCAATACTTTCAAAACCAAATCTAGATATCAGTTACTACTGAGCTGAAGTCTCAATTTTCTTACTACTCTAGCTTCCGTTTACTCATACTTGTTCCTTGATCTATGTTAAACTCATTTCAATGCATCATTGAAAATCTTGCTATTATTAGACTACACAAAAACGGAATTGTGATTATGCTCCAATGAGCTTCATCACTAGTCAGATTGTTTGACGTATTGAACTAAACTGTTCAGTCTAATACCATGAAAAGTAGGATTTTCCCATAAAGCCTGAAGCTTGACAGTGACCTTGACTTTGACAATCCGCTTCGATAGCATGAATGCGATGGCTGGTCACTCACACGCACGAGACGAGACCCATACAAGCGAGGATCCGACGTGCACATGCACGCCTCAGTGCACGACCATACGATGCAACGATTGCACGCTCTAAAAGATTTATAGATAAATGTAGTTCCCGGTGAAAATAGATAAATGCCAGTGCACATTTACACAGTGCACATTTCAATAGACGCAACCGCATAAGCCGGACATCGGTCCACATTGAGGGGACACCCGCGGTTTTCCAACAAGATGCAGTGCCGCGGTATTGTCCTTTTGTGTTTTTGTGTGCTCTCCGCTTCGGCTGACACCTTCGGAGCCAGCCTGAGGCTGTTGGGCAAGGTGTACGACAACTGTGAGAAGTCCCAGGAGATAGTTAAGTGTTTAAAGATCCAGGCGACGAAGCTGGCGGATAGGGCAGCACGCATGGACACGCTGCCCATCCTCGATGGAATCTCTTTAGTGAAGCGCGCTGAAGCCAGCAGAGCCTCACCAAACGCTCTCCCTGAAGATGAAGACCTCGAATTACTACCGTCTGACAAAATCGACAAATACTTGCAGCTTGCAACTACAAAGTTGATGCAGACTCATCGGGTCTTCATATCTCCCATGGAGGTCGGCGAAGATGTCGGAAGGTCACTAAACGAAGCTAGAAGTAAACTAAAGAAGATGATGGGCCCCATATTAGCTGGTGTCGCAATCAAAGGCGGGTTTCTGATGATGGCGTTCCACGCAATAGCACTAATTGCTGGAAAGGCGTTACTTATCGGTAAGATTGCTCTGCTGCTATCAGCGATCATCGGACTGAAGAAGTTAGTTTCTGGTGGAGAGTCCCATGAGAAGACTACGTATGAGATTGTGAAGCATCCTCAGGTGTCCCAGAGCCATACGTACTCATCTTCTCACTACGGCAGCGACTTTGATACCACAGGACCTGGTGGTCACTACAGGAGGAGTGTGGAAGATGAAGCCGCTGCTCAGGACAGGGCCTACAAAGCCTATGCCAAGAAGCAGTAGGTTTTAGAAAATACAACAGGCTTACGACTCCATATTTTACAAAATTCACAACGACACGGCATTTTTACTTGCACTATATTAACCCAAAACGTTTGGGCCCTTTTGCAAAGGAATAATGTTTAACCAAAAATGATTATTTATATGCTTATTCAAACGACACTAGGTAGTTAATTTAATTAGTAATTTAATATTTATTCGCTAGTTTAGTCCCATGTTTATTGTTATTTATTCCATGCATAATAATGATGATATAAAAGTTATAATTTATTATGTAAATAAGATTGCGTACGCGATTTTTGCATGTGTGTATGTATGTTCAGTACATTAGTAAGATAGGGTTGTTTAATCGGACGCACCAAATAATAATGCTAATAAGTGTATGATTATACAAATAATAAATATTATCATAATCATGAATTAATCGTAATTAAATTAAGACTTTTTAGGCTAGTCGACGGGTACTGTGCATTTCTGTTTTCTACGTTTGTCCAATTTTGTAAAAATAGCGGATAAGTTAAAGGAATAAGTTATTTATATTATTTTATTTATATGGTGCTGTTTAGAATAAGTAGTTAATTAATTTAATAATTTATTGACTATTCTTTATATAATAACATCTTCATGTCGATCATCGGCAAGGTGGTTACGCGAGTACCTTTTATTTATTTATAAACAGAAATAATAATTGCGTACTGTATTAACCCTGTTATTATTAGATTTTTAATTTATTTTTAATTATAAGTTCGAAATGATGATGAAAAATATTCTTAAAAGAAACCAACGAATGACGACTTAAAGAAAAATTATAGAAACTGAATGTTTGTTTTATTTTTATATTGATTGGGGCCGATAGGTTAAATAAATTCATATTGAAATTTGGTATGGTTGTTTGTTATTTTACCTTGAAGACGACGCAATCAAAATTATTGCAGAAAAAAAACATCTCATAACTTGAATAACCCTCTTAAACTAAGCCTCATACTGAAAGTCAGTAGACATTACAAGCAAAACGTAACCATATATAGAAATCCTAACCACGTAGCAACAATCACAAAAACTAGCTAATTACATGAATTTACCCAGGAAAATAATTGCAATAATCTTTACAAAGGAATGCAGACATCTTTGCGTGATAAGGAACTATTTAATGCTGAAGAAAATTCTACGGACGCGGGAAACGAAGATATAATTCCACAAGACGAAGATTTTCTGCTGAATAAATTCAACCAATATTTAAAGTAAGTATGATTTAATAAAGCAAGTGAAGTAACCTGATCAAGGATTTAATGATCCAATGATTATACAATATTAACAACCTGCCTTGGCTTGGCGCGGGTGCAATAGCTGCAATGTCGTAACGTCCAAATTTCTGTGCTCTGCCTAACTTAATTACTTATATATTCTATACATAAATCAGAGATTTCTTTCACACAGAAGAAACCTTTTTATGCCTTATGTGCGCACGACATTGGCTGATCATGCTATATCGTATGCTCGTAATTACAAATTCAGAGCATTTGCAATGCATTTTAATGCAGTGGCCCAAAAACCTGCATTCAAGTTCATTGTGAAGTTTAAAATGTCGAAGCAGTCCAGCAAAGGGACATTAAAAGTGACATGGAGTATAAGTTTTTAATCAAAGTACCGAAGGGAGAACAGCGGGCCTAGGAAAAGTATCTATCAGAGATAAGTATAATGAACCGGTCAAAATTGAATAGAATAGACAACAAGCAACCGGCTAAGCTTTTGTCGAAAATATTGAAAATCTTTGATAGTCATTAAACAGTGAATGAACAAGTAGTAGATAGTGTCTTGTGTGTCTTTAAAATTCACAAGAATCAGTTGTGTGTCTCTTCTATCATTGTTTTAAGGTATACATTGCAATGATTCACGATTCTTAGTGAAATGTATTATCCAAAATTACCCACAATTGCCGTGTCAAGTAATTACACGTGGAACGATCAATACAGCAATTTATTATTTTCTACTGTCATGGTCGACTGGTCGCTATCATTTGCATGAACATTGTCGCTAACTACAGATCGTTCATTTTCATAAATACTGACTGTACTGACTTTGCTGTCGGTATTTCCATTTCCACCTGGGTTTTTGGATTTTCATTGCAATCCATTAGAAGAAAAAAGTTATTGATTTGTCAGACATTTGGTTGAACAAACTTATTTAAAAAAACGTCTTTTGCCGACGGCTTCGCCCGCTAATAGGTTGGAAAATTTTCGAAAGTAGTGGAATCATAAATGAGCATTGCTGCTAGCATAACACATAACATCACGCCTGTAGTCCCCGACGGACTAGGCAGAGGTGTACCCAATAGAACACACATTTTACCAGTTATGTTTATGTCCCATGTAACAGGGGTAAGCCTATTTGCCATCAATCGGGCACAAATCTGGACTCCATGACTGCGTTCATTCTTTAGTTATGCCATTCCATGCTGGTCAAATTGATTTATGTTAAAGTTTCGTATCGTAATCGTACCGTCTGTTAAAATTTGATGGAGTTCGATATTCAATGGTTTTTTTTATGACTTTTAGTGAATGTGAAAACTGCTTTGCTGAATATAAGAACGTGTAATTTGTGTAATTACTACATAAATCTCTATTATAATATTTGAAATAGTTTTCTAATTTTAATACAATACATTACTAGATAAGTATGCTTGAAAAGAAAATATGTTTTTTTTTCTTGAGTTTTGTCATGCAACTTCATACTTTTTTCTGATATTTCATCCAATGTCATTACTCTTCAGTTTTGATTAGTCAAATATACTCACACTTTCCTAAGGGGCTAGGCAGAATATACAGTATTCAACCTGGTAAGATCCTTACACACTGCTTTTGATTCGTTTACGTGCGTTACTATGCACTTGACCTATCTGAAGAACATCACCAATAAAATCATTGTCGTCGTATGTCCTTTATAGTCCAAGATCCCAGCGCCGCCAGACCTTACTAACTTATTTTCTCATGAACAAAATGTGTGGTATCAAGTAGTGTTAGCATGTACTGGGAACGTATGCGTTCCTGCTACCTCGTGCCGACGGCCAATTTTTAGATATCAGGTGCTAAAGTTGCGTAAAAAAAATAAAAATAAAATATCAAAGGCCGAGTTCTGATAACATTGTATTTATCTTTGTTTGTTACCTTTCATTCATCCTCTCAACATAACCAAGCCATATTAGAATACTCGACTATAATTATTGCCACTATTTTTTTTCTAGTAGTCCGATTCTTTTTATAATAGTTGGGTTGGTGAAGAAGATAAAGCTAAAAGCTAAACATGGCGGTAATTAACACGACAAGCCATGTAAGATAAAAAGTCATCTGGATAACTAAACTACATGATATTAAAATGATGATGCCAGTGATTATAACGATGAGCTGACAATTTGTTATCAACATCTCTCATAATAATAAAGCACAGATTAAATGAGAGGTAATAAGTGTCATCAATTAGTAATACCTGGGAGCCTAAAATGGCCGCTTTGGCAGAATCCTATTAAGATAATAATATAAATCTCGTTCAAATTCAAAAAATGGTCTCAGATGCAGTTATAGTTGTCACTGTTTGACCATTTTACGAATTGTAACATAAATCATATTATCCTAATATGATTCTGCTAAAGCGGCCATTTTAGGCCCCCTGATACTGATACGGGTAAAGCCAAATGATTTTAAAGTGTAGGCACTCTAGCAACGTAAGCACATTGTCAGTCTTGACATGACTATCTCTAAAGCAACTTTAAGTTTCTAAGAAGCTTGCATTTAATCAGGAAATTCAAAGAACTGTTTCAAAAAAAGGATCCAGTAACAAAGAGGCTCCTCAATTAAAGCTAAGAAAGGAAAAAGACACAGGGAAGAAAGACTGCGACTGCAGGGTTCACGCGATGGATCCTCTCACAAATAGTAAACCAGCTGGACCATTTTAAGCTGATCTCCAATGCTGTGCCAAAGATGATAGTGCAGGCCAAAGAAAATGACCCAAACAAATAACCAATAAGTGTCCCATCGTTTGTGGAACAGCACCACATTTACAGGGCAGAGTCATCTATGCATCTGCAATATGGACCTGCAATCTCGACATAGATAGGAATCGCAAAACAACCGAATTCGGTCGCAAAGCCATAACGATGCAGATTTAAGGTGGACGCGAGCCGGACGATATCTGTTTACCGAAATCTACCCTAATCTATAATAGGTAGCCAAAAAAGATGCTCAAAATCAAAAAATATCTGGTGCTTCTTATTAGGTAGCTATCTCATTAACAGCTTCACAATTAACGATGTCAGTAGTAAAAACTGTGTTAGTATAACGGAAGAAGCTGATAATCAATTGTATTCAATCCTAGAGACAGTTGGAGCAAGACTGGACCGCTATATAACCGTCTGCTCATATAGATGTGGAGCTAAGTGTGTGTTTGTGTGTTGCATGAAATGCAAAACTGTCTTTTTTTTACATCACACCTGTAAGTATCGAGGGATGAGTCAGGAAGCCAAAGGTTTATGTACCAGTCGCATTATGCCTCTTATGTTTACGTACCTTCGTATAAACTCATACTCGGGGCTACTACAGTACAGAGAAATGATTGAAAAACCCAATAAAACCTTGCAAAATCCAGGCCATAACTCATGCTAATCAATAGCACTTGCCAGAACTAGACCTACGAAGCAGTCAAATATTCTCACACCTAATTTTCAACAGCAGACTACATAAAATAATTTGAAAATTTCGTGGAATTACGAACCATGACTCCTGTTGGATATATCTCGTTGAATGACAATTATGAAGGTAAGCTGCAACAATGTTTGTAATGCTTCTGTCTCTAATGATAAATTAATGATAGCAGTTTCGGTTTGTTCTTACTCAAAATTAGGAAAATATAATGGTTATTCTATATTTATGGTTGTGCTACTGATCTGTTCTACCTTCCAAAGAATAAGGAAATATAATGGTGAAACGCGGATGACAAAACACCGTTAACGACTAAGTTAGATAACGCAAAAAATGCAGAGGGTGCAATCTATAAGGAAAACAGCAAACTACATAGCAATACAAACACGATGGAATTTAGTTTAGGATATTTTATGCAACAAATAGAAACCTGATCAGTAGAAACGCCAATAGTCCAAACAAATACAGTAGCAAAACCTAGTCTAACACCAGATATAACCAAAGAATTCTATCAAAGAAAACCGAGAAAGCTTTGAATGTACACGCAAAATGCATCGCACGCGATTCCAACGCATGGCTCACCAGCATTCAGATAAAAAACTAAGAAAGCAGCACAAGTAGAGGTGGTTTATAAATTAGTGAGCTCTTCAGATTTATATATTATTGCAGGCTTGATTGTTTGTTGGTAATGTATTGCATTGGTTGAGACAGAAGGCTTGATAACGCATTTGAAGTTACTTGGTGTAGATGTGAGCGTCTTAGACGCGTCACAGGGCGTACATTCGAACGTAATTTATTTCATCACCACTACTCTCAAATCGGTGAAGGAAAACATCGTGAAGAAACCAGCGTGTCTTAAAACTAAAAAATCGAAGACATAGGGCATCTACAAAACTGCACTGGGTCTGCGTGGAAGAAACTGGTTCAGTCCCTCTCACAAAGAAGAGTGTATCAGCACTGGAACTGTTTTGCTGATTATACTTTATCTTTTGCTAATAATGTATTAACTGCATTGATCTTGTGGTCAAGCACGACTTCTGCATGGAGTTCGAGCAAAGTGTTGCTGTTTTTCAATAGGATTTTTTTAGAAACAGCCTGGAGTTTAAAAGTTTGTGTCGTGACACTCCCGCGATTCAGGAAGCTCGTAAGTTAGTCCTGCCCCTCATCTCTCTGCAGTCGTGTTGGATTGTCGTCCCATTGGACAATGAGAGATATGGAACAGAGAGAGCGTCTGCGTTATACTTGGTCAAACTGCACTGGGATTGGCCGCGGTTAGTGGGTCTATTATTGTATTGGTTCTTCTGAAGGCTTCGTGTCACATCTGGGGCAGTAAGACATATTGCAAAATATCAAGATAAAAACTGCGTGGTTTTCATAATACGAAAAACGTAAATTATAAGTATTTCATTTTGGATGAAAAAGACGCGGAAGAGATATATGCTAGCGCCCCGCCCTCGTCTTACGCTTTTCTGTGTGTTTTGTGTCGCGACGCTTCTATACATTTTGTATGAAAAAGACGCGGAAGAGACATATGTCAGCGCCCGCGTCTGCGACTTACGTCTTTTATGTGTGTCCTGCGCCTAACAGCAAGCCCGTTTTATGCATAGCCTATCCCATCGATAAAGCAAGAAACCAGAGGTGTCTATAGTTAACTCACTATCAAATAATTAAATAATTTCAATAATTTCAGGGTTGGGCAAGCAATCAAATTCTTGAATGAATATTGCAAGATTTTCATTACCTGACCTTTTTTTTCCCAACTTGTATTGTCCCACTGCTGAGCAAACGTTTTCACAAGTGTTTACCCGACTGCGTTGAAGCTCAAAGGCATCTTTAATTTGGGTGGCTCAAACGATGTTTTGCGGTGAAAACAAACTCTAATAAGAAGACAAACATAAGCATAAAATACATTTTAAGTAAGGATGTATTTTATATCAAGTTACACGATCAATTTAACACTCCATCTACCACTACTACTTCCACCGAATCATATAAATGTAACAACCCATAAATCACTATTATTATCACAAACCATTTGGTCCACTTACTTCCTTACAATAATATAACGTGCTATTTTACAATTAATATCTTTTAATATTTATAATAACAGGCACAGCCAGAACATAAATTATTGTAGTCCACATTTATTTTCACTTAGGTTTGTATAGGAAATTATTCTGACGTAACATAATATCACGCCTGTAATTCAGACAGGGTTAGACGGAGTGGTATAGCTAATGGTAAACCCACATTTCGCCAGTTGTGTTTGTAATCCCATGTAGTACAGAGCGAGGCTCTTGCCATCAACTGGGCACAAATCCAGACTCTGTAGCTGTTTCTGAAAAATTCTTGATTGGCAAAGCCAATAACGCTTTTCCTGACCTGTTAATCGAACCTAAGATCACATGCGCACATAATACGCTACTGCTAAAGTAGTGTTTGCTCAAATTACGAGCAACGAGGCGAACAAAATACATCACAACAATAAAATGTAACATCAGATCAAAATACCATCAGACGTAAATGTTTGCCTTCATACTCAAAAGTCGTGATTATTATCATTAGACCAACGTGGCATAGTCACAATTAATATCCTTTAATTCTTCCACAATTATAAAAATGGATGCAGTTAGTATTGTCAACATTTGTTTTCATATAGGTCTGTATCGGAAACTCTTCCTACTTGTCGGCCATTTTGTCAGCATTTAGAGCGTGTAATTGTATACAGGATGTTGCTAAAGATAGGTGTGGACCGGAGACAGTGGAGAACTCATTTTCTTTAACCTAATTAGCTTTAAATGCTGAAGATATGAATGGGAAATGTTCTTTGTGTAATTTATTGAGTTTTGTCTTCGTGTCTTGGCTACCGGTTTTTGTAGTAGACAATTTCTACTTTTCTGGGTAGTATTTTGATCACATTATTTCTTTAAAATTAACTTCAACGGGTATTATTAAGTGTTTTTAATATTAGTGGTTATTGAAAGACCAAAAGAATTCTTTCCAGTAATGTTTATTGAGGAGCATGAAAAATTTATTTAATTTATAAATTAAGTGCCAAGACAGATTATACAGTGTTTTTCAAGTTATATATCATTTGTGCTCGTATCTAACAAAATAATTAAGTATTTTGATTTATCTGGACTTTGACAAACTTCCATTTTATTGAAACAGCTTTATCTATATTAAAACCGCCAATAGAAAAAAAACACTTTTTTGAAAAAAATAAAACCGACTTGAAAATTACAAAAAAGTGAAGTGTTTTTTGTGTTTTTCAAGTCGGTTTTATTTCTTCAAAAAAGTTTTTCTTTTTTTCATTTTTAGTTGTAATATCCTATACAAATTTAATATTTGCGCACTGCTCCAATGAGGCAGCAAGGTTTTGGAGTAAACGAAAATATCATCGATGTATACAATTTTTAGATTTTTCAAAAACCACAAGACCGATTTCGATAAAATTGAAATGGGAAGTATATATACCCTTTGAACAAAAATGAATTTTTCAAATCGGTTCAGTCGTCTTCGAGTAATCAGTGAACATACATAAAAAGATTCCAACAAATTGAAAACCTCCTCCTTTTTTGAAGTCGGTTAAAAAGTGATGACTAGAAGTAAATAAATTACGTGGCTTCTAACAAATAGAGCAAATGAAAACTATTAAGGAAAAACTAAGCTCTGGTGACTTAAATGTAAACCTTAGAAAATTATAAATTCTTGTACAAAACTACCCGCCAGACCCTCTCTTGGCGTTTGATTACGTTAACAGAGGGAAGTACTATTGATAAAAAAATATGAATTGTATTGAAGAAGACATGATGACATAGTTTCGATTTTGGCGACCAGCCAAAAGATCCTTGCACAGCTATAACATGAATAACGTAATGGGATCGAGTATAAACAGATCAATAAAAAATAATTACTACACGAGAAACCTACAAATAAAATAAAATTACTACAAGCAAAAATAGACCTTCATCTACCCAGTATTAATAGGAGTCCAAGCAAAATTCCTGTTCCTTGCACTAACGTCTTCTCTTTCATTGACCGGGTCCTTCTTAGTAACAAACAGTCTTTCTAGTCTACTTCTCAATTCATCAGGAGTAATGGGGGATGCTGTGGAAGGGTCTGCTGCCTTCTCTCGGTAGTAGTAGTCTGGGTGAGGTTGACGGCGGTAGTAACCTGGAAGAAAATTGTTGGTCTGATTTTAATGTTGAAGGAAAAATAAAGTCAGGTGAGCATGCTATAATAATAGACGGACATGAATTGAAGATTCTATAGCACTATTTAATCAAGCCTAATATTATGAGGTATGTTTCAAATATTATATTATTATGTGGACTACGGATGAAAGATGATTTATTTCAACTAATGACAAAAGAATTGAAAACAAAAACAACATTTAGAAATCCATTCAGAACTAAGCAGGTCTACTTACTAATCTACTTTAATATCTTAAATAGTATACACAAATATTAAAATAGTCTTAAAAATATTCAACCTTAAAAGTATGTTTATAATCAAACATCTACAACATACCCAGATATACAAGAAAAATAACAATGATAGATATATAGACAAAGCTAAATAATTATAAGAATAACTCTATCAAAGAAATACATAGATAATACATTTTTCAGCGCCTTTACCAAGCACTTAAAGTTCTGCTCACCCTGCAAACCAACAACAGAAAATACTTACACAATCCAATCGGAGGCATTTTCAACTTTAATTGTAAGACGCTAAGGTCCAGGATAGTGAAAGCCAAAGATATCATTGGAAGGCTTTTTGACTGTGCACCGGCAAGAGGTGAGCGTACCTATCGGAAACAGATACGTTGTAAATGTCTCCGAGAGTTGAAACTAGATGGCGCTATCTTAACTTTTATTCAAACTTAGAATTATTTTTTTGTGACGTAATGTAAGTATACCTAGCCTGCATCTGTTTAATCTTTATGTCTCTGGGGTGCGTTTAAGTCAATTATCCAGTTTGAAATTTAAACTGACTAAACGTCAAACACCCCGTTCAAGCACACCGTGAGGTGAAAAATTAAACTGACTAAAATTTAATCTGCCCCGTTCACGGTCGTCCGCTGGTATAAGTTTTCGCCTGACTAGGATAAATTTTAGCGACCTTTTTACCTCGCTAAATTTTATTCTGCTGTCAGATTGACATTGACATTGAGCTGTCTGTAGTTTTATTTGCTAGATTCGCGCCCTAGAAACGAATGTTTCTAACGAGTACTTAATCATCGGCTCCGTGAATTTTATTTGTGGATTATGGATGAAGTTATGATTACTTAGGATGCAAAGCGTTGTAGATGAAAGGGGCAGAATGATATACAAGCTGAGCTGTCAATTGAATTTGACAGTCAACATTGATCTAGACCGATGACTCCGTTCAGCGAGCCCTCGCTAGTTTAATTTTTATCCGGCGAAAATTTCGCCGGCTTACTTAAACGCACCCCTGAGCTACTACTCATGATTAGTCTTTAGATTTTTTTCACTGTTAATGACACGTGCAATCAATATTTTACATAAAAATTAGTGCTAAGTAATAGTGCAAGATCATTATACATTGACATTTAATAATATAATGATAATTTTTGTTAGTCAATATCATGTTTGGGTATGTGCTAAACATGTGCTGTGTTATGTTTTTTAAGCATTCAAAAAAATACGCATCGAGTTGAGGACCTCATCCTGTTTTTCATAAAAATAAGAGTGAAATGTTACTCCTATTCAAACTCAGAATACTTATTTTCAAATAAATATTACTCACCTGAAGTAGTGTGATGATCATGCTCATGCAAATGGCCAGGGTTCTCATAAGCATACGATGAGAGTGACGGACCTCCAAAACTTCCACCAAAACCTCCTCCGAAACCTCCAAGTGACCCTGATCCACCTCCTCCAAATCCACTACCAAAGACTGTGACAGCTAGTAGTGCTACCTTTGCTAGCAAGAACGCTTTTTTACTAGCAATCAATAGCACGCCTAATATGAGAGGCAGTAAAGTTGAAAGTTGGAATTTGAAGCCGAGAAGGAATGGTACAAGGAGGTTTCTTGCTAGTAGACGACCTACAAAAGAAGGGAAACGTGATGATTATTGTAATAGACATACTGTTTTGTATTATTAAAGATAAAAATCATAATGCAGTGTCAATTCATCAGTTCATCAATTATCTTGGCAAAATATTTTTTTAAGTTGTGCACCCTACATTAGGTATTATAAATGTGTTTGATATCTATAATGGTAGCTAATTTAAAGCACACTCTATGTTCGAACTAAACTGGCAGAAACTGTTTCGGTCTGAGCCTGTGTATCCAATTAAACGTGGCGTGGTGATTTTGAATATTGAAGATTTAACATGCAATTATGGACACTGGTCGGAATGAAAGATCTCTGTTAAAAATTTGCAACTCCATCCATAGATAGCGCTGTATCAAGTTCAAAGTCGTGTGAGCCTTGAACAGCGTTGAGCATAATAATTTCAAGGTAAATGGATAGATGGCGTTAAACACAAAAATACTTTAAAATAAAACAATTAGTTAACAGTTCAAAAATACGTGCTTTGTACGTGAAATTGCGGATACCAGCCCGATACAAAATAATAAAATATTTCTTATTAAATTCAAAATATTTTGTTTTCACAAATCCACATGTTCGATTAAGACTGTATAAATCGTAAGAACATAGGTGCAAGGTTCGAATTGGCCTAATAAAGAAACAGACAAAACCCCCATGGGTACTCTTGTATTACAGCATTAAAACTTATGTATGAGAGGATAGTGTAGGCCTGGCCACAAATGGGTAACAGGGTACTTAACAAAAACGTCAAACAAGACAGCATAGTAACATACCCGTGGACACCTCACCAGGTTGTTGGTATGAAGACCTATCCTTAATTCTCGGATCCATGACAAACTCAAGTACTCCATTGGCCAATGTTGGGCCAATCCTCATGACCAACCCAGGGTACAATGTGCTGAGGTCCCAATGGAGGGACCTCTTAGAAATCAAGTTGCCTGCATCTTCGAGAATTGAACTGTAAAAAAACGCTATCTTGAGGTAGGTTTAGTGCCTTTAAAGAATAAAAATGGACTTTTTTGTCAAGTGATGTATTACATTAAAAAAACATGCTATTAAAAAAAGTTTTTTTTATTTTCCTTTGTTTAGGTCTCATAAATACCTTATTTTTTCATCAAACTTCCTTATTAGTTAATTAAACAGTAGTTTTCTGATTGCATTCTAAGCTTTAAAAGTAATTAAAGGACTGGATGACAAATAATTAAAAAAAAGTATACCGAAAGTCCATAGGATCTTTATCTAGAAAAGCGCCGATATCCCTCGGAGTTTTCTCATCTCTCACAAAAGAAACACCAGTAACCAGACTGAAGGCATCAGTCTCGTCATACTTATTCAATTTATTTAACAGCTCTTTGCCAAAACACACTCCAACTTCAGTACTTCTTCTCGCACTTATACATTCATTCAATTGACTATCATCGACATGATTGCCTTTGACTTCTTCACCCTCTTGCAAATCAATTTCTATAGGTATCACTTCAACAACTAGTATGAGCAATAGCACACATCTCAAATTTTTCAATATACACATTTTTGATTTGGGACTGTTATAAACAGGTTACAACAAGGCACAACTATCCTTGTTGCTACAATTGTAACTTTAAAAACAATATCTGGTCCCAGTTGGTTATATAGACTTTCCATGTTCTGTTCCGGTGAACTTTGCCATTGTTTTGGATGTTACGCCAACTTCTCACACAGACAATGGGGTGAAAATTCGACGAGGATAATTTGCGAACTATCTTTGTGAACAATCTCTAATTCTGTTACGGCAATTGCATAATATGCGTAATTTTTGGCGGTAGTTGGTGAAATTACGTATGTTTTGTTAGGTATAAAGATCAATGGAAACACTACTTTGCTATCTCAATTGGGTGTAAAGATTACATCATCTTTTCAAAGTTTTTCAATGAACATGAAGTAGGTGGTGGTTTTTTAACTTTTTGTTAGTCTGATACTAATCAACAAGCTAACAATAGGTTCTGATTGACAGTTCAATTGCTGCAATTGTTGAGTGATTGGCTTTTGGACTACTGTTCAGTTAGCTTTTGTTTTTCTTAAATTGTATTCCTTGCATAGGTCATTCTTCAAATACAATCAATATTATTGTTGTCATGCAGTTCAAAATTGTGTGAAGCCTGTACTCTACTCTAAATTAGCAAATTCATTACTTGGAAAGTAAAATTGCTATTGGTGATTCATAATCATAATCTATCAACATGACTAATCCGCCAAGTCGCACTTTATTGATAACCTGTCTAGGTTGCCTGTCTTTCTCAACCAGACAAAAGTCATAATCCTGACCAGCAAAACGTAAACAAAAACTTTTACTTTTCAAATGACATTACACATAAACCACCAACACTTAGCGATACATATGAAGCCTTTGACCCCTCAGTGTCTCACAGACTCCTCACATCTCAATCTCATGCCTCTTTAACACCATCAACTTGTACAGGATTTTCATTATTGTGACAATACTAGTAAAGGCTACATTTCTGTGCAAAAACGGAGGTCGCTAAGTCTGTTTGAAAATTGACGTGGTCAAAGAGTGAAAGTATTTTTTTTTGTATGTCCGTCTCTTGGAGTAAAAGTTTCTGATGTAATATTTTCGAGTTTTAGGTGACAATATTCAAGAGATTTCGCGTTTTTTTTAATTATTTTATTTGCAATGACTATGTTTTGATAAAGGTAAGAATAATATTATTTCAAGAAAACTTGACGTTTTTAATTTATTTTGCTTTTTTCTATGATTGTAATATAAGTATAAGTAGCTTGTGATTTGAAAATATTTTGTTATTTAGTATTAATTTAAAGTAAAATATCGAAATTGTATAATACTGCCATTATAATATTAACTCTTTACCATTTTTTTCTTTTATCGTGTGGTTATTGCCTAACTTGGTGTCAGAGTTTTTATGCCGCCCATGGGCCTCTGACTTAGGTTTACATGCCGTCGTGAATTATCTCTCCGGAAAGCTGCTTTCTTCACGATGTTTTCCTTCACCGAAGCAATGATAATTATACAATTTACTATCAGGTGCATATCTTTAACCTATCTCAAACTTTTTATTTTAAATTTTGACTATTCTATATTTATCTTTAAGAAATCCTATCATTTTAACAAATACTTTTTCGTATATACTGAGTTCTTACTTCATGCTTTTATTTTTTCTTATATAATTAATTTTGTATTTGCCTGTTCACCCATAGATCTAAGATCGATACCAATACAGATTATCGTGTCATTGCTCATTGGGGTTCCAAAATATCACAACAAATCGGTCTAGTGTTTTAGGGTTACGCATTTTTTGGCGTCTGCGACCTCATTCATGACCTATGAGAGTTCCGTACATTAGTCATCGACAAGTTGCTTTCGCTGCTGTCGCCCGAGGCCCATCGGCTTTCTGTACCTCATGTATTTTATGTAATCTCCCCCTCTTTATTCTCCCACATTTATTTACTTACATAGCGTTGCACTTGCTATTGACTTCTCCATTCATGGCCAGCTTTAACATCATCAACATAAGAATCAAAGTCGCTCACCGTCAGTCGTTCGATATTCATAATAACTTTGTCAGTAAACCACGTCTAGAGTTCACACACCTTTCCGAGCATGCTCGTTTTAAGAACAACCGTACAACCTTATACCAATGCACTAAAGTCCAAAATCGTATATCAAATAATACAGAAAACAGGTATTTGCCTTGTCCATCAAACAATTTAAATTTACAGCTATCAAATTCGTAATTCGATTACAACCATTCGTAACGTCTTTAGCATAACGTTCAGAATTGCTCGCTTTGAACTTTTCGAGATGAAAAATTAGCTTTGTGGTTTGCTTTAAAGGAAAAGCGTTGGATGTAAACCGGACACAGGAACGCGTGTGAAGTGAAATTTCTTTTTTTTTCTCTCTCTTTTCAAAAAAGGATGTTGAAGGTGCGTCTGACACAAATATCTTTTGATGACGAACTTAAATATGCGTATTATTAAAGAATGTGGCTCTAATGTCATCTGCGTAGGTTGTATTTCTCATAGACTCGCCTTATTGTATTTAAAGGATTCAAGAGGTCAAGAATTTGGTGTTTTTGGGTGAAACTCTCGATTTTCTTCGTAAACTTATAGTTATTGATGTTATAATTAGCCGTTGGCTGTAGAAGCTTTCTGTTTATGTGTGTGTGTATTGGAATTAATTGCTTCATTTTCTAGTTTTATGTAATGATCAGCTTCGTTACTGTTATTCTTATTATGACACGTGCATTAATGCCCAATGATGCGATTAATATTTACCACTTTGCCTAGGTCAGGAGCAGTGTTTTATTTTGATGCAATTAGGCACGTATTAGAATACGTAATACAACTGGGTATATTATTTTCAGGCTTCAAGTCATCATTATTCTGCAGGACTCATAATATGCATCCATTAGTTGGTTATTACATGAACAAAACATAAAACTTAACATACCATCACGCCGGTAATCCTGAAGGGTTAGAGTAGAGGTATATTCTATTATAGCATACTCAAATTTTGGCAGGTAGGTTTAAGGTCCATGTAATAACTGCAAGTCTTTGGCCAAAAACACATCCAAACCTGGGCTGGCTGATAAATTTCTGGTAGACAATTGCAATTGCACTTTAGCTGAGGATCTTGACCCTAAAATTAACCAACGAGTCACGTTCGTCATATACATCATAATATACATAGAATATAAGCCTCCCTCAAGTATGGTCATAAGCAACACAGCTGTTCTTCCTGCAAACAGCTGATATTCGTGATGTTTACCAGATCGTTGGCTCATCTTACCAGGAGGATCTTATGGAGATTATGCATATATATTAGCATATAATAGCATTACTCTTGTGTGGAGGTGTAGAATCAGGCGGAGGTATCCCTATAAGAAACCAACATTTCCCCAGTTATGTTTAACCTAATAGAGGGGCAAGCCTATTGCCATCAATGATCAAAATGTTTACAATTTGATTACAATCAAAACGGCGGCAAGGTGTTAAGCAGTATGTTCGAAAATTGGGATGTCTCCAAAATTAAAATCACATTTTAAAACCATGCCAAATACGTGCACAAAGTCACTCCAACAACTTTCGCTATCCATTGCGCACACAAAGTTGTTACACAACGTGTTCTAAATTAAATACACAATGAGATCCGCATAGAAACTGGCGATGTACTGCGAATTGGCACATACTCGTGTTCGTCATTCATTCATACGTTTTATAGTAGTATCTTTGTTGCTTTGCGGTTGTAAGTCAACTTGTTAATTTGCAGCGCACGAGTTTATTTCGACGTATTTTTTATAGCAGTAGCAATGATTTTATGCTTTAATTGCTTCAATTTGACTGAACTTCTAAAAAAATTGGATTGATTTGCAGATGTCTAAATACAGGAGGCTCGTGACTAAATGATAACCACCCCACGGGTTGATAGCAGGTTCAGTTATGCTTGCTGAGGTGGATCTGTGGATAGGTGACCACCTATTTCATAGCGAGACCCTCCATGCCTTAGAAAGCTTTGTTAAGACGTTGGTCACGGCTGTGATTTGTAGATCTCCGGTCATTCATTCGCTCTTATATATAAAATACTGGTACTTAGCTCCATTTGATTAGGCTGAAAACTGACCCCAACATAATCCCTTAGCCCTACGGCTAGGTTCGGACAAGTATTAAGTAATCATTATAATTAGAATGGACATCAAACGCAAACAAGAGATAGCCTGTTCACGGACATTTGAAACTGCTCGAATACGAGAAAAATATTAAAGCATACCTTTCTTTTTTTTTTTTTTACCGGTGGGAAATCATCAAATAACCCCTCCCGCTCTGGGCTGAGCAGGAGGGAGCGTCAGACTTTTACTGACTAAAACCCATCCATGTTCCTTCCTTTGCCCTTTGTGTTCCAGGGCTGCGGTATCTCTTTCGAACAGTCCCGCAACCCTGGCAGGCAGCGGTCCTTTCGGACCCCTTCCTGTTTGCTGACTCTCTTTGAGGTGCGCGTGGAACACGAACGCGCCGTCGACACGGCCTGTCGTCATAAGACGGACGGACGGCGAGCTAGCCCATAGCTCACCGTCCACAGGCCCACGCCTACGGTGGCCGGGGTCCACCACGTGGCCCCCGACGCCCGGTGCGTCTCTCGCGGCGGCTGGGACGTGAGGTTCTCTCCCTCTCACGTTCCGCCACTTCCTTCGCTAGCATGACTGCTTCGCAGAAGGAGGTGACGGCGTCCCATTCCGTCTCGCTCCGGACCATGGATTGAACCAAGGCAGGAAGCGAGAGGTCGCCGCCGCCGATCGCCGCTACGAGGATACGGCGGTGCTCCGCCCACGCGGGGCAGATCTCCACCGTGTGCTCCACCGTGTCCTCCGGTCGATCCTCACTATGGTAGCACCCGGGCGTTTCCTCCCGCCCGATTCGGTGCAGGAACCTCCCGAAACAACCGTGTCCGGTGAGGACCTGCGTCAGGCGGAAGGTGAGGGCGCCGTGGCGCCTCTCCAGCCACTCCTCAATGAGGGGACTTATCGCCACTATTGTGGCGTGCCCTGCACGGGGTTGCGACAGTCGCTCTCTCCAGGTCGCCATGATTAAAGCATACTTAAAGACAAATAAAAAAAAAAAAAAACACCTAAAGTCAAATTTATTTATAACCAGTACCAACGTGGAGGTGGAGGTCAGATTATACATGCTCATCATGTAAAATACTGGTATCCAGCTGCATCCGGTTAGACTGGGAGCCTACCCCAACATAGTTGGGAAAAGGTTAGACAGATGATGATGAATTGACCATGTTTTAGCACCCACAATATAATGAAGGCATGTATTTTTACTGAATTTAATCGACATAGCATGTTATTGTCGTAAGCAAAGCTGCCTGCCAATCTGCGTATGAAGTCGTGTCGTGTGCCACACTTCAAATGCAAAACGTGAAAGTGTCAAGTGGATGTACCATTACGTGAATTACTCTTCTATTTGCTAATTATATTACCTCATCGCGCTGGCTCATTCGAATGTTTGATTTAGGTTTTTGAATGTATTTGTTTTTTTTTTTATTGTTTGCGCACTGTTGATTGTTTACTGTTCGGGCTGTGTCGTGTTTGGCCTGGAAAGATGGTCCCTTCCGAAGCGTTTATATCTACAACATCTACACCTATGTTCCCTCCCACATTTAACCCGTCTGCCTTCAAAGCAAGAGTGAACAGGAATCTTCTGGGCACGCTCGTTCCATCATAGACCTCATCTATCGCTTTCCATCAGGCGTGATCGAGGTCAAGAGCAGACCCATTTTGCAATAAAAAAACATCTTTCATCAGGGTTGCTAAAAAGTTATCGGTCAGTCCTTTAGGTTTTTGACTCTTAAGTCATCGTTATAGCTGTTAGAATGTCACTTCGTCGAGGCCGTCTTGAGCCTAATGTAATACTCTAATCAGCGGTATGAGTGTAAAAATAACCTTAACGAAGCTGAAACGTACTGGTTTTTCCCGTCATTGCAAACATTTTTTTGTTCTAGACTGTACCTGGGAACCTTCTAGTTACGGAGATATTGGGGTTCAAACCTCCAACTTTTTAAATATTAGTTTTTAAGGTTACAACTTTACTTTAAATACCTCTATGACCCTATGTATATATAATAATATATACTTTAATAGCTAGAAAGCACATGATTATTCTAAAAGTGACTTTTGATAATCCGAATGATTTATTGTGATGTTCTGCTTCTCTTTAATATTATTAGTCATAATCCACTTCTATATTACCTACTGTATGTTCTACTCATCTTCTGTGGTTTCATTTGTTTATAATTGATCCTGTGTTTTAATTTGGTTTACTCTCTCTCTCTCTCTCTCTCTCTCTCTCTCTAATTACTTTGTTCCATGTTGCTTGGGCTCAACGCACTACGTTGATAAATAATGTAAATATTTTAGAAAATAAGGACTTTCTTTCATTGCGCTTTGTGATGACCCAGATATAGGAATGTAACATCGAAGTCTAGCCTTGAAAACAGACTGATATGAAATCGTATGCAAAGTGAGAAAGTGTCACATTATAATATACAGGATGTGCCATTACGTGAACACTGTTTGCTAATGTTATTGCCTCATCATTGACGCAGGTTGGTTCGGAAGTATAAGTCACTGGTGGGTTGTGTAAGATTTTTTTAAGGAAGAATTAAGACTTTTTGAGGAAGTGTTAGGTCATGATAAATTAATATTGAGCAGTTCGTGGACAGATCTATAAAGAGTGATTTGTCCAAGTGGGATTTATTTCAACAAAAAAGGGCAATTCAGTTTATCAATCTTTAATATCCAATCACACGATAAATAAAACGACCACAAGTTGAGTTGTAGTTTACCTAATTTAATACTTCTTCAGAAAGATGAATCTTCAAACAGATCTCATTTTCACGAAGTTAAAATTTCAGTAGCCTCTCTGTCTGGTACGAAACAACAAAAACCACATCCCTAATTCATAAATCGCGACAAACTACTTAAATTGGTCTCTTAAACCCAAATCAGCATTAAACACCACTAAATCATCTAACTACACAAACGGTAAATACCCAATCCAAAGTATAACTTCAAACAGTAGTTCAACGAAAGCGTTTTCAGAACAAGTGTGTGGATCGAGATAATTTACTGAAATTCCATAATTTTCATTTAGGAAATATTACATCACTAGCTGTGCCCGCGACTTCGTTCGCGTGGTTGCCTAAGAACACGGTGGACGTCATTCTCGCGCGGAAAATCTTAACACCGCGATTCAGAAAATGACGTCATTTGCACAACGCCATCTATCGGATTTGGATTTCAACTATCAACATTAGTTCTGTTTTTAGTCTTAAGATGTCGTTGCAAGTACTATACTGAATTGCGTAACGTAATATTTTACTTCTTGAACTCACTAAATTAATCATATCTTTTGATAGAGTGAACCGATTTCGATGAAACAAAAACTAAGTTAAACCTCAAGTTGCGTATAATTTTTGTATATAAACATTGTCAGCATTGAATTCGTAGATGTTACGTGATGTGCGCACAAACAAACAGACAAACAGACAAACAGACAAAAATTTAAAAAATGATGGAAATGGGTTCTGTTACTTATCTTTTCACACGCTGGCTATTTTTTGTTTCAATTTCTTCAGTGTACAAAAATGACTTTTCTACAGATTTATTAAGGGTGAATTTCAAAATTGAAACTAATCACCATCAGTATAATTATTTTTCCCACGTACAACACCAATTGATTTTATTTTCTATTCCATTCAAATCTCCACCGCGTATGCTTTTTTTTTTTTTTTTTTTTTACCGATGGGAAATCATCAAATAACCCCTCCCGCTCTGGGCTGAGCAGGAGGGAGTGTCAGACTTCTACTGACTAAAACCCATCCATGTTCCTTCCTTTGCCCTTTGTGTTCCAGGGCCGCGGTATCTCTTTCGAACAGTCCCGCAACACCGCGTATGCTGACATTGCCATCAATTTAGTGATATTGACTCTGACAGTTCTAGAACCCATCATGCCATCCAGTTTCTTACCGGTTGTTCTCAATAGGAAACTTAATATCTTACGACATTTTTTTTTTTGAGAACAAAAAATAAAAATGTTTGTGTCTTGAACCACTGTAAGTAGTTACACTGTGCCTTCTCATAATCAAGCAGATTGCGTGCTTCTTTCATCTCATATAACTTGGTAATACGATCGCGCCCCACTTCCGACGAACGGCAAAGATCGCGTTATGTTCAAGTAAATTGTGCGTTCAATTCAATTTAGCCTGGATTTACTCATTGAGATGTTCTGTAACGGTGTGGTAAAGGCTGGTGGATATGGGCGTTCCCAATTAATTATCGCAACGGAGTTTATAATATCTCAGTCATACTATGCACAATTGTAGAGGGCCAAGTCTTTATCCTGTTGTCAATGCATGACGACAATAAAAAACCATAATTATTAAGAATATGACCCCAACACAACCCACTCGATAGCGTTGAGTTGGTATTTTACATACAAATTAATAATTAAGCAAATAAATAAAAAATCATGCAAAAAGAATGTCAAAATAATAGAAGATTATCAAAAATCATTCCTTCACCATATCAATAACTTATCAGTGGCACACCATCGGAAAAGAATAACGATTACTATCACTAGAGAGCTAATCAAAACTGCAGAATTTTTGCTCTGATCCTCTTTTATCGTGCGCGGCTCGTAACATTGTTCTTACATATCATTAATTATATAAAAAAATACCGAAGCATCCCGAATTTGTAATAGGTACATACAAGGTATAACATAATAAACGCAAGACTTTTTGTGTGGTCTCTCGGGCCATGAAACTGAACAACTTTTGTTCCACGATGTCTTGAAATTTGTAAAAAAAATGGACTTTTCATAGGAACTGGCGCAAGTAGCGGCAGACCTATATAGGGTGTAACAAGACCCTTAACGAAGCCACACTTATTTTCAGCGTCATTGCGATATTTTTTTTGTTCTTGACCATACCTGGGAAACTTCTAGTTACGGAGATATTGGGGGTCAAAGTTCCAAGTTTTCTACAAGTTTTTTTAAAATACATGTTTTGAATGTAAGATTTTTACTTTAAACACCATCAGCACAATGTTTTAGTGCATTACATTGAGTCCTACCGTAAAACGTGATTTTTCACCCCAAAAACAATAGTCGTTTCCAAGCAATTTTTTTTATATTTTTTTGTGAATGTATTTAGTTTGATGTATCTAATTCTTGGTTGACGGCTTCGTTAAGGGTCCAGTTACACTATATATATTTTTTATTTATTAGAATGTTCATGGAGTTTCTTGCCCGTTCGTCTCTTATTAGGCCTTGTGGCTGGGACCGTAGCTTCATCTTTTTGTTTTTGACTGATACAATTGATAAGTTCCCTTATCAACTGCAAAGGAAGATAGTTTATTAACCTTTCTGAAGCAATCTCCACAAACAGATTGTCACGCAATTCAAAAAGAAAAAGTCATCCATTATTTTCCACGTATGTTATTTCGCGTGTAACTAATCATTGTGTAATGTGTTCGACAACTGATTTAACAGTTACAAACGCAATGAAAATGAGAGTTTTTATGTTCCATTGAAAAGCGTGATAGATGTTTTCATTACATGTCATCATATTCTTATGTAATGAAGTACAAGAGCTCTTCTGTCTGTTTATAAGGTGGAGGTTCAATCTTCCCTTGTTTTTCTATGTACGCTTGGCTGTTCCCTTGATGGTACATTGTAAGATCTAAATATTTGTACCCTTGAAGAACCCCGATGAAATTAAAAGAAAAGGTGTCATAAAAAAAATAACAATAATGTGTTTTACTATGCCTGGACACCAGTTTCAATGGCTGACCTGGTAGTCTTTAAATATACTCCGGACATAGCTTGGCCGAAGCAAGGAAAATGTGTTCAGGTGGAGATTCATAGATGACTCTGCCATCGAGTGTTAATGTGGTGTTGCCCTATAAACGATGAGTCATTTGATATCGTGTCCTTCCTATCCTGTTGATTGCACATCACAGGAGCTTGTGGACTCTACCGAAAGTGCCTAACACGTCGCCAAATTTTAGGCTGGTTTAATTTAAATTGTCATCGACACGGTAAGAAGTCGATGTGTTTTCTGACGCCTCTAAGTTTGTTTAAAATTGTTCCTAGCAAACTCAATCAGAGTGGAAATTGTACCCAGGCTAAGCAGTGGGGCTTGCTACCACTAGACCAAAGAGAAGAACATATTATGTCTTAGTCATTGGTATCATCATCTTAATTTCTATCTCCATCATCCTCGCTGTGATATATTTTCCTATTTTGCATGTCATGTTTCCCAATAAAGAAATTTTATGAATCACTAAGTTTTCTCTAAGTTCTCGTAACTCTGAATGTATGTATGCTTTAAGAAAATTAACAAGCTGTGTCGAATACTTCTGCCAGTACAAATACATAGCGATTTGAATGCTCATTAATTATGAATATGTTTACGTGATTGAATACAATTCGAAGCATGTTTCCCAATTACCTTGTCGGAAAGTTCATTACAAAATAATATATTGAGACTTTTACATTATTTTAATAAAAGACTAAGGATAATAAATTCTTAGTCTTTTATTAAAATATTTTTACGTGACTGCCCAAAAAAGGAGTGTTTACAGTTTTTTGTCATTATAACTCTTTTAGTCACTTCGTAATGCTAATGATTATATCAGTCGGATTATCAACATGTTTATTTTGCAATCAATGGTATATCCTCAATCATACTGTTTTATTTTTCTTTTTCAGTCATTCTTTGATATCTATGAAGAAAAATCAGTAGAATCACAGATAATATTCCAATTTAATTTATTTTCAATGCGTTTTTTCCAAATTTGAAATGATTTCCTTGTCCACTTTACTTGATCTTTAGTGAATACTGATTGATCTTAGCTGTTATTCTAGGTATCTCAAGCTCATCCTACCACGTTGACTTGGTTCTACAAATTACATCGATCACAAACTTGTCTCCTACAACATCGACTATTCATGTTTAATAGTAGAAGTCCACGGATTAATAATGATGAATAAGCGACGGCCAATAACTGTGAATGCGTGCAAAACGTTTCAGATCTAATCTTGAATTGAGTTATATGAAGTTATGAAGGCGATTGTATATTTGATGACGTTCGATTGTTTATAGATGTTCGGAGAGGATAGTTATAGCGCAGCTCGTGAGGAGACCCAGCTAGACGTACCGATGACTTTCGGAAGGAACAGGGGCTGCGATTCTCCATAAAAAAAAATTGACGAAATCGACATTTCGAATTCCTCTTTTCTGTTCCTGAATAATGCCTCTAGAGCAATAATATTTTTTCATAAAATAAAGCTCTACTGTAGACACGTCCTTGTCATTTCTTTTTTATCAGCAACTAATAAGTAAACAAAAAATGCCCCTCTAAAAATGACAAAAAATGCCCCGTTTTTACGGCAGTGATTAAAGAACTACCAGATAAATTCGAACAGTTTTTAACGTAAAAACTCAATTGATGAGAACCTAGGCAGTATACAATTTATTTTTAATTTTAATGTCAAAAATAATTGAATCGCTCAGTTTTCGAAACGTCGATTTCGTCAAAATGTTTGCGATGTTATTGTGTGTGTGCACAAACCTGTGCTGCAGCTGTCCCTATCGCCCTCTACGGGGGCAGGCTTGACACAGCTCGACGGCAATAGATTTTTCGAATGCCTATTTTTCAAATTCCTTGCAGGCCAAGTTCCCTCTTAAACACGTGACTGTGACAGTCTGGATGTGGATGGTGATGGACAGGGTTCTGTAGCCCAGCTTGTAAGAAACTTATGTCTGACAGCTGACTGCAATGGGTTGAGGATTGAAGCCTCGCATTGATTGGTGCTGAAGTTAAAAGTAAAGTTGGCAGTCTGTAGTTTCTGCCTGTTTCTAAAGCAAAAGGATTGAGTTAATGCGTATACACGCATAAACTCAATCCTCAGAAGCTTCGTTGAGTGATTGAACTGTACAGTTTAATCACTCAACGAAGCTTCCCGAAATTCAATCACCAATCAAGTAAAGGAAGATCACAAGTAAGTCAAGCAAGACCAAAAGGAACTAAAATGGCCGCATCCCCACTGTTTAGACGAGAGACAGTCTTTTTCTAAATACAATTTCAAAGAAAGTAATTCCAAAGCCTATAACTAGTTATTGACTCCATAAATTGATCGCAAATTGGGATGATCTCAATAATTTCAGTCGTCAGTGGACGAAGATACACCTCATAACAGTTAAGTCATGATATCCAACTGTTTTAAATTGAGCTGGTCCGGTGATGTACAGATAAGGCGAAAATACTTACGATACTTTTGGGGAGAAACAGAAAAAATTTGAAGAAATTAGTTTCTTCCAAATTTTTATAATTCTGTGTGTGTTGCTAACAAGACGCACAGAATGAGAATATAATAATAATATGGTGTTAAAAAAACGAAAAAGTTAGTTCTGCAGTAACAGCAGCTATAGAATTATTTAAGAGCTAACCTAACATTTTTATAAGAAATATTACTTACTTGAAAAATCAATCAAACATTTTTAATTCTTGATTGACGAGTGCAGAATTCTAATGATAGTAGTAATCCTTACAATAAACAAATAATAGCATGACGGTTGACAGAGTAGAAAAGTAGGCTATCGAAGATAACGAGTTACAACAACCCCAAGTAACTTGGGTAAAGTGCTGGAAGATGACAATAAAATTAAACGCCTTCACCGTAGCAACCACACAAATGACCTAGCACTATCATTGGCAACAATTTTAGGTCAATAGTGATACCATCCGATCACACATGACGTGGTAGTCGTCATAAGTCATGTATATTATCGTGACAACTTCGTTATTCCGCACCACTGTGCACAAAGGCCCTGCTACCAGTTTTATCTTGACATTGAAAACGACAGATATCGTGGTATTTTCTTTATCCCATCGCAACTGACAATTATAAAGATAGGTTGTGTCAATTTAAGCATCTTTAGAATTGCTCTTAAAAACATCGCATTTAACCCTGAACTTGGATCAGAATAACTACTAAAGGTAATCTTAACATACTTACCACACAAAGGATACTCAATATTTAATATTCTATCAATCCTACCCAACAAACGAAGTTCCCGACAGTACCCAACAACATAAATGCATCGCTGCATCCCTCTCAGCGATAGCCAGTGTACCGTGACACTAAGCGCATATAAACGCAACCAATGCTCTAGTTATACACAGTGCCCATATAGCCAACATAGTGCAAACAACAAATATGGTAAAGTACCTCCTGATCCTGACCTTGGTCGCCGCAGCCACGGCTAGAACGGCGACCACCACACAGAACAAACTAGAAGCTCGAAGCTCAGACGATAATGTTCTAGGTGACCTAAAATTAGCGTACGAGACATACAAAGATTGCAGTGGGTCCGACATTTCGCACTGCCTCAAAAGAAAATTGGCGAAGACTTTGAGCAGGCTGACGAAAACTGAGGAGTTGGACATCCTGAACGGTGTGACGATAAAAAAGGATAAGAATGTGAACATTGTGGAAAAGGAGGAAGCGATTCCGAGGGGGATGGACGAAGGGTCGCTGAACGAGCTCATTTTGGACAAGGTCGTTAACTTTATGAGGTCCCACACATTGCAGGTAAGGCATTTGGCATTTTGGCATTAGGCATTGCAAGTTTCGGTATTTTTAACATAATCTCTACTACTCTTAAATACACAACTTTCGAAAGTCAATACTGCTTTGCTATGTCAGATCTATAAGTTTCAATTGAAAGTATCAACTAAAGTTTAACTATACTTAAGAAAACGCCACCTTATCAATCGATAAGTTAAACGTTTGTGGCACTTTCAGGTGTCACCCTCCTGCTCAGCCCAGAGCGGGAGGGGTTATTTGATGATTTCCCATCGGTAAAAAAAAAAAAAAAAAAGGTGTCACCACGTGTGCCAATCCTTCCAGTCTGGTTTACGTTGATCTTTGTTATAGGAGTGCAATGAAGCTTGCGTAGGTGCATACGAAAACATAGGACTAACTTTTTTTTTCGGGTGTGTAATCATCAAATGACCCTTCCCACTCACTCCCACTCCCACACGGCGGAGCGGAATCACTTCCGCTCCGCCGTGTGGGAGGGGGAGTGTCTGTGACTAAAACCCATCCATGTTTCTTCTTTTGCTCTTTGTGTTCCAGGGTCACGGTATGTCTTTCGAACAGTCCCGCAGTCCTGGCAGGAACATAGGACTAACTCAACCACACCGTACACCCTACTAATGATTAAATATTTAATTTTCTTCTTCAGTTTGCTATGAGGTTAATATGTTGAACAAAAACAGGCTCCTGTACCCATGTTTCACATAGCTTCGGTAATCATTGATCTTCCATATAATATCAATCAAACTTGATTCTGAATGAACGAGTTACTTCACATCCATTCATTGTTTGTGTGACATAATTACGGTTTCCATACAGAGGTATAATAGAGTAATTATTATTCATACGACGACGGCCTTAGACCGTAAGTTAGTAGTAATCTATGTATTATGCTCTCATTTAGTTACCTCTGTGGTTGTGGTAATAGTATTTGCATTTTCATAATCTTAAAGGATTGGTTTCTGGAGTTGTTGAGGAGCTCGTAGCTAAATAAAAACAGCCGTTTCAGGTTAAGCCGTTCTTGTCTAGGTTGGTTAGGGTTTCCTCCGTGCTTCGGAGATCTTTAACAGATAGATCTTTGACAGTCGCTACACATTCTTTTCTGACTTTCGGGCCACTGACTACCTAGTCAGTGGCTCGAAAGCCTGACAAGCACTCTTACCAAGGGGTATCGTATTACCCAGTAATAACTAGGTTGTGGAGGTCAGATAGGCGACTCGCTCCATATAAAATACCGGTATTCAGCTGCGTCCGTTTTACCAACATAGTTGGTAAAAGGATATACCTAGTAGATGACTCACAACTGTTGATACGTTAAGGTTAGTATAGATAACACTATAGGGTAAATTGGTTCCAGACCTTGCTTCCTTTTTTCACATGACAGCTTATGAAGACAGGTATTGTATCATTATTACTTGCTTCGGTCAGCCTGAGAGATATTTCTCGACGGCGTGTAAAGTCAAGTCAGAGGGTCATAGGCGGCATACAAATTCTGACACCATGTTAGGTACTTACCACATGATAAAGAAGAAGATGAAGATAGGAGACGAAACCTTTGTAGACCACGCACCTTATAGCACTGGGTGCGACCATCGTTAGTTATTCATGCATAGATTGTTACACGTGCAATATAAAATTATGTGACTTGACCTGAAATTGACGATGACCTAACTGATTGACAGTTATGGTTTTAAACTTTCATTTAATTCAGTCATTCTCTTAAATGAAAGTCACATGTGTGTATGTGTTTGGACATGAATGACTGGTTGACTAAAATATCAATAACCTCAGAAATGTTATACGACTAAATATAAACGGCACATGTATATGATGACGTGACACTTCGGTGTAGAGAATTGGATGATATTGTTACTGATCTAAAATTGTACTACCAAAATCATCATGAGTATGAAAATACTACTTTCGTTTAGGTTCATCATCCACCTTTCTTACTGACTATTGCATTCATTTAGGTGCGAGTCTTATATTGTGTGCCATGTTTGGTGAAAATGATAATTTCCTCTTTGACTGTAGCAATAATAAGAAACTAAAAATCCCTTCACTGTGTATACGTTTCTTGTACATATATCCATCCTATCGCTGGTCCGCTGGAAGAGATTTCTAAAAGAATTAAGCGGTACCTTTGTGCTCTTTTGTCTATATATTATTTCCGTTACGAGTATATATGTGTTTCGTGTGGACATCAATAAATACGGGTTACATTAAGGTAGATTATTATTACACAGAAGATTGCACAGTGCTAGATCGCACCGGGTTAACAAAAAGAGTGTCCATTTGTAACGTATGCATACAAAAAATGCTCTATTATCACTTTTTGCTGTTAATCGTATTATCACTGAAGGGTATCAAACGTCCCATGCCTGTAATTAAAAAGCCGATTCTAATGACTTACTCCGCGAAGTAGAAAAGTAGCGACTATCGGCCCACCATTCATTAGGTACATATGCACCTGCAATTAAAAATACCACTGCTGTTATATTACTTAGTAGTTCAGTCACGCTCGTACCAATTAACGCTTAATCTATTACTCTTGTTGAATAATTTTAAACCTTCGTTACCAATTATTAGTATTCATTTTTCTTTTTTCATGGACGGCAATTGTTAGAAACCGTCGTATTAGTCAATGACAATGCAAAGCGCTCTTTCATTATACTTCTATCATAAATATCTCAAGCAACCTGCAAATAACCAAAACAAACGCGATGTTTTGGACTCTTTTAAAACCTCAAATTCATTACTCGCACGTGCACTGTTTTTCAACTTTTTTATAGTTAACACTTTTCTCGCTTACGCACCTTAAAAATCTGGCATCAATCATCCTCGTCCTTCTATCAAAATCCTTCAAAGGACAATCCGCATCACATTCTTGTAAAAGTAGTCCAAGATTAAAATTACACCCCTAATGATCTGCTCTTTGAATTACTCAAATCGACGTCAATCTTGTATTTGTTTTTTAGCTCAACTCAAATGTTTGCTTGTTCTTTTACTTAGATTTTTAAATCATTCAAATAAATCCCTGAAACTGGCACTGATGTTCTAAAATAAATCTTGTTGGCTGGAGTCTGTTCCGGCTGCATCTAGATCCGGCTACCCCCGTAAAAGCGTGACGCCTCAATCTAACAGTTAATGCGTAAAAACAGCATACCACCCAGCAACGCGGCGTGACAACTTTCCCGATGCATCTCATAATTACATTCAATTAGTACATCTTCACTTTTTGCCGGCCACACTCTATTAAATTCTGCAGTTTCTTCTAATTGGTCTGGGTGCGTGATAATTGATATGCGTAGAGAAAATATAACGTGCACTAAATGGGGGTTCTGCACGGGTTGCGTGTCGTTTCTAGTAATGTCATTAGGGATAGGTGCGTGATCGGTCCGCGGTTGAATAGGTTCGGTCTGTCATGCGGTTGTTGACCGTTGGCGGTAGTTGAAATTTGCTCTGTGAAATAAAGATTCTCATTGTGTATCGTACTGTTAGTAGCTTTCACGATTTATTTACTAAACTTACACTGCCACTTTTGTTTACACTGTTGCAATTGCCATAATCGTGGGACCTCACAGTTGTTGAAAATCGTGGTAGATATTCCGTGAGTGACAGTGTATGTTTAGGGATCTCGAAGTTTTCGGGAACTATCTTGAAGATGAAAAGAATGAAGGGATTAACGATGATGATGACACCGAGTTGACAGCTGATACATCTGAATTTCAATATTTTCATCGAACTCAAAACTCAAACTCAAAGCATTTATTTCAATTAGACCTTAGCAGGCACTTTTGAAAGTCTGAAAAACAAAGGCGAAGCTACAGTCACAGACACAAGGCATAATAACTTGTGAAAGTACTGTAGTTGCCCATTCCAAAGCGTAGATCTCTATGGAGAAGAATGGGCAAGAAACTCCATGGACACTCTTTTCAATCAAAATATTGTTACAAGATCTTGGTTACATCATTCATGTTGAGATTATACATATATGTGAGAACGATGTAGAAAGACGTACACATTAAGAGCGTCCAGAGTAAAAGATTATAAGTATCAACAATTTAAAAACAAATTCGAATTTATTCGAACTTTGCTCTATGGATATTGGATCCTTCCAAGTACTACTTTTAAAATTTGGTTCGGTTAAGGGTCAAAGTTCATCAATGTTCATCCAATTGTAGTCCACAATGATTTGGCTTTCCCAAAAAGTAAGCTTGTTCTTTCTTAGATATTTCTCTGGATGTTGCTTTTACCTGTCCATTCTTGGTTATATTATTTTTAAAGTAGTTGGATTAGTCGTTGTGTTGATTTTATCTATTCGCCGGAGGGTTCTGTAAGTCGACCGAAAGTACAGTCGTGTACTTAAAACGCACGTCTGGCTAATGAACTGTTGCAGCAATGATTATGCGTTCGTCAACCTACCGAGTTGCGTCGTTAAACAAAACTTTCTTCTTAAAACAGATAAATTCTGAAGATTTTTTAGCTTACAGTGAAATTTATTTCGAGGATTTCTCTAGTCTTTATAATTTACTAGCTGTTGCCCGCAGCTTCGCTCGCGTTTTGTTCGGAAATTTTCCCACAGGTACCTTGTAAATATAGCCTACGGCACTTGGGGATAATGTAGCTACCTATTAGTGAAAGAATTTTCAAAATCGGTTCAGTAGATCCAGAGATTACCGCCTACGTACAAACTTATTTTTTTTTTTATTATTAGTATATTAGTTTTAGTATAGATGAGTCAGCTGCAAAAATTCCGAATATTTGTCTCTAAATATTTTTGCATAGGTAATATCTACAAAAAGAGTTTATGTATCACTAATTATAAGTTTCACAGTTCTTCATTAACTAGCCTTCCAATAAGCTAAGCTATTTACTGCTTGTACTAATATATCAGTTCAAGAATACGCGATTGTTACGTTCTTAGGTCACACAGTCATGATTAGAGATGCAAAAGGAATTTTAAACGTTTTAAACCATTTTGTTTTAAACCGTCTTTTTGGTTTAAAACGATTTAAAACCACACTTAGCGGTTTAATATGGTTTAGAATGTTTTTTTTTTTTTGGAATGCACTGAGGCTTTACACGAAGTTATCTAGACCACACCTTCCTGATTTACAATATATAAAAGGAAAATAAAATAAAAATGTTTTAAAATCAACCTTCATTAACATGACAGACAAACATAAAATTGATCCCTATCTGCCCCATCTCTCCCCGTTGCGATTTTGGTAGCAAAGTGAAAAATAAAAATGCGGTATTGCCGTTTTATTTTAATAAATACCCAAAACATGATTGTTTTCAGTGTCTAATCCTAAATAGTAGTATAAATATGAATATGACTTCACATATATTAATAAAAATGGTAAATGATTTCAATTAGCCTTTTAAACTTTTTTTTTAAGTAATTCGTAATCAAGGTACGGCCCACGTGGTCGTGGTTTTAAACCGTTTTAAACAAATTTAAAACGGGTTTTAAACCACTGATTTTGGTTTAAAACGGTTTATTTACAACTATAGTCATGATCGAAAATTCACGAGCTGCCATCTGTCGGTGCGACCACACGTTCGTGTTCGTAGTGTGTGTTCTTTTAGCGATAGTGTTGTAAGAATGCGGTCTTACGCACATTGGGCTGAACCCTAATTAATATTTTTCAATTGTTTCATGTTCCATAACTTAATAATCTTCCGCACTTTCTTATCGCGTGTTCTCATGTAGGAAGCTATTGAATATTGTCTACAATTATAGGTTTGCACAGAGTTACAAATTAATATTACATGCATTTGGCCGGTTCAAGGTTTTTTTTTACAGTAAGTAGTAACTATAATAAATAATGTATCGGTAGCTTTAAAGTATCGCATTATATGCGCATATGGCATACGGCACAAAGTGCTGCAAAATGCTTTCCTTTAGGAAGTTTACTTTGATTGTTGTTTTGTTGTTTTAATACATGTATATGTATACATCGGATTAAAACTACACGTGGTAGTACTGATGACTAGTTTTCGTAATGGACAGCAAATAAAATACTTACATATTTTTTCTGAATGTACCAATTACAACTCTACGTTCAAAAATTGTTCGAGCTACTACTACGTTTCTGATAGAAACACCGGACTGCATGCTTATGCTTAGGTATACAGCGTGTAACAGAAAAGGCATTTATGGAATACTGTGGTACAGACCATCAAACTGAACAACTTTCTCTATGGGACCACCATCGAAATCGTAAAAAATAATCAGCTGTCCTATACAAAATTTCAATACCTACTCGACCCAAATGTATGGGACAGCTGATTATTTTTTTACGATTTCGATGGTGGTCCCATAGAGAAAGTTGTTCAGTTTGTTGGTCCGTACCACAGTATTTCATATGATTATACCCTTTCTGTTACACGCTGTATAGGATAGTAATAAAATCATAATCTCACATTGAGGAAAATTTGAATTTATCTGTTCATTCCCAAAATTAGATATTTGAGTCGAAAACGTAATAAATTTAACAGTATACGAGGGAGAGGAAGGCCAAAGAAAAGATATAGAGATGGATTGTGTGAGGAATGATATGAAAGAGAAAGGAGTAAATGATGCCGTGACGTCTGACAGGGGAGAATGGAAGAAGAAAACGTGTTACGCCGACGCCACATAGAATGGGACAAGGACAGGAAGATGACGATGACGTCATGCTACAGAAAAATCATCCAATTTTATCTGTGACCTGTACTTAAAAAAACTTCTTCTCCAAATTCCAGGTCAAATTCCCCACCGAAGATGGCTCAGAATTATCGGAGGACCAGGGCCGCAGCAAAAGAAAGAAGCTGGCGCCTCTTCTCGCGATCCCCCTGCTTATTGGAGGCATGATGGTACCGCTGGCCTTTGGAGCGTTGGCACTATTGGCTGGAAAGGCACTCATCGTTTCCAAGTTGGCCCTGGTACTGGCTGGCATCATTGGGCTGAAGAAGCTCTTGTCTCCAAGCGGGGGTGGCCACGAGGCTCATGAGGTGGTGGTCTCGGCGGGACATGGTGGCTCTGGATGGAGCAGGTGAGGTTTTTGAAGAATATTTTTTGTAGACGTAGAATATCGAATAAAAAGTCTACGAATTTGAAGTGTATGCCTACGCGATTAGTGGAGATTTATTTAGGTGCAGTCAAATCGGTACTGAGATATCGGATATTGACAGATACCTTAAAAAACTGTCTGAGTCTTACGTAAGGTGGTGTCTGTCAGTCCGGCGTCCGGAGTTGCATACCAATTCGTCCGTACCGGGTTTAACGATCACTTGTGCTCCACCGTTACTATAAAAGAGGGGTTTGATCACAGACGGCTGGATGACTCTTTATTGTGGCATATGCACTTAAGACTATGTACTTATGAAATTAATATTATTATGTTAAATTAATAATGCGCGGGGAAAATTTATTACGGGTAGCACAATTGTTTCTAATTATTATGCACCGTAAAACTTAAGGTTTTTTATGACCCGGCCCGGTTTTTTACGAAATAATTAATTTGCATGCATTTCAAAAACATTTTTACTTTTAAACTTTGTTTTTTCATGAAATAGTTTGTTGCAGAAAATTTGACATTTCTTTTTTCTAATTTGCCAGCGTTGCGCAAAGTGAGCACCTCGAGAGAAATGCCGGGGGCAACCCAGGGTTAGGACTTTTTTATTATTTTCGATAGTTTAAAAAAATATAAATTAAATTAAAAAAAAAAGAAGTGATATTTAAAAAAATGTGGGCGGTACGATAGCCATATTACAGGCTTATTTTGACCAATAATGCTGATTTAAAAATACATGTGTGCGCCTATAATAGAAATATATTTGGGAATTTAATGCATGCAGCTTTTGTAGACTGCACTGTAGCACTAGAACTTGATTTTTCATTGTTTCATTCAGGTTTTTTTTGAACGCTTTATTTAGATAAGGTTTTTTTTAAAACTATTGCATGTCCTATAATTACGTTTGTAGAATATAATAATTTAAAAGACTTTTTTGTTTTGTTTCCAGGTCGCTCGAGAAGGCCCAAGACTTAGCTTACAACGCCTATGCCCAATAGCGAGCGAACCCACCGTTAATTATCATTAATTAATACGCGACTCTAAGGACCAATCGGTTTCACATAAATATATAAATAGACAACATATAATTAAAATATTTACAATTATAGAGTACATAGTTATGCAACATTTGAAAGACGAAGCCTGCCGCAAGTTTTATTTATTTATTAATTATTCACTCTAAATTATCATTACAATACAAAAAAATAATATTGAATTCCGTAAATAAAGTCAGAAAAAGCACTACTGTTGGATGAATATTCTAAATTCGAATTCCTATTATGTGTGTGTCATATTTTGTTTTATCTATCTTTTGTTTTTATTTATTTATTTTATTTTGTGTTTGGTAAAATTATTGCATCAAGAATAACAGGTTGGAAATGAATATTTTAGAGTGTAATATAATTGAATTTACTACAAGGGTCAGTAAAATGTGGAAGCTATTTTATTATGGGAAATCATAGAGAAGGTCTTGGTTATAATCATTATAAAAAAGCGCAAAAAATGAGTGAGGGAAAATATTTTCTCCTAGCATTACACGTTTTTATTAAAGTACCGTGAATACTCTTAAAAGACTTAATAAAAATACACAATATTGTATTAGTCCTACTTAGAACGATTTTTTTTAGTTAGAACCATAATATTTTAATATATTTATATATTTTAAACTTATATATTACAAGACTTTGGGGTGTGCTTTAATTAATTTATTATGAGCAAAATAGCGATTTAAACATTTTTTACTTTTTTATATATTTTTGAACGTATTTAAGTATTATAATTATGTGTATTGAATGAGAATGTTTTTATACGAATACATATTTATTTATTTATATGCTGTGAAATATTTTATATAATACAAAGACTGAAAATATCTATGTATAATAATTATAAAAAAAGAATATAGTATCTACATGTACATATGTAAATAAATTAATGCATTTTTATTTCTGTATAATTATATTTATTAATTGAAAGTATTATGGATTGCCAAATATTATTATTTTACAAATATATTTATTAATCTATTTAGGTTACAGATCTCATATTTATTTTGACATTTTCCTAGTAAAAGGTGCTCATTTTATTTAACTGCAATGTAAATATTGAGGCGTTATTTATTTATTTTATGTAATATTATGTTCCAGTCAGTTCATTAATTTATTAAATTAACTTAATAATTTATTGTCAAATGTTATTAATTAAACTGTTGGTACTCAATAATTGTTTTATTACTATGTTTAGCTTTTACGAAGTTTCACATACATTTATCATTCGACTGTCTCGCTGGTTCTAGCATTCGCAAGCTCATCTACTAAGCATGAGTTTCGAATCCCAGGTCGGGCAAAGAGTTAATGAGTTGTAAAATTAGGAATTTCCCAGTAGCAGCCGGGGAAGGATCTGGTTTATGGCAATAGACTTGCAAAATGTGAGTATTATACAGGCTGTCACTTTAAATCAAATTGATTAACAAATTGGTCAAATTCAAGGAGGTATCTATACTTATGATTCTCGATCCAAATCGATACTAACAAAAAGGCAGGTTTTCTTTTTTTTTTCTTTTTTACGTTAGGCGTACCTAGTTTCCATACTGTCCATAATTATACTGTGGAATAAACTTTTGCGTTTTTGTGTGTGACGGCGCGTTTATATGGCTAGGAATAGACGGGCTGCGTTTAAATACGGGTGGTTTATTTACGCTTACCGATTTCCGTAAAAAAAAGTGTCCTTCTTATTATCGATTCGGGTCGAGAATCACTAGTATAGATACCTCCTTGAATTTGACCAGGATGCAAAGCGACAGCCTGTATATGTACCATAAGGTGTCCCTTATTTTTCAATGTTTTAAATTTCTTACGCATAGGTTTTAGTTTTGTTCATTTGCCTCTAAAACACTCGGAAATAAATTTTTACCTTATTTGGAGTACGATAACCCGTGCCGACTTGCATCGAATCATGTTGCGCGGCAGTAGCGCTGCGTATTCACGGCATTTTGTCATTTGTTCTCAATTATTGTCGCCAAGGTGTACAATTGTACATTGTACACTTCGGCATAACGTTGGGAGATAACAGGCGTAACTTAATATTTATGTGTTATCTTTTCATTCGGTAATTCATCACCGTTATCTTTGGGATGACAATCCATTAGTGATGCCTCAGGTATATCAGATTTTGTAGTCGGTGATCACTTAACATCAGTATACGGATATGGATATTACGTCGGGGTCACCAGTATAGAGAGAATATGGAAAACAGAGTGTGTGTGTTGTGTGAGTTCCTCAATATTCTATGAAAAGAAGAGGATTCTCCGGTTGTTGTGTCTCTTGGCTATCGGGTTTTTCTGTATGGTATTAAGTTGCGGAAAACTCTAATAGTGCGATTCAGAATTTTGAAATTAGTTCTTCATTGCACATTTCACTGCATAGATGGCGCTGTAGTCGAAAAGCCAGTCGTCGGTTTGTTTGACAGCCAAATACGCGAATAGTAGGACAGTCAGTAGCCTTTATTACATAATTCTCTTACAAAGAGGAAGAAGGGAAAACAGATCTGGTATCTAATGCAGGACACTGACTATTCAAATTTTACCTACTAACCTACTCAACATCGAACTCTGAACCTGCCAAAACGGTATTCACTTTCGCCGTATGTAAATATCACAGTTACTCAATACAATACTGTTGGATGTGGCACAAAGAAGACAATGTATCATGCATTATGCAGACAGGAGCGGCTGCCAAAGTTTGTATGAAATATGGTAAAGGAAATTGTGTCAATACGTGTTGGTTTTGTCGAATTAAATGTGCATATGTTTAAAAGACTGGTCAGATTTAAGGTTCCTGTAACCTTACATCCAATCAAAAGTCATTTAGTCAAAGTAGGCTGAACTAGGCTGCACTTTTTGTATGTCAATTACACAAGTTAGTCCCCCAAAACGCCAACTCGTGGAGGAGCTCGTGGCAAAATAGTAACAGCTGCTCCAGTTGATCTTTAAGTTAAGCAGTGCTTGCCTAGGTTGGTCTGTGGATGGGTGACCGCCCATTACTTACCGAGTTTCCTCCGTGCCTCGGCAAGCACGTTAATCCATTGGTGCCGGCTGTCATCTGTAGATCTGGATCTCAGTACTAACTGTGTTGTGGAGGTCGGATAGGCAGTCGCTCCATGTAAAATACTGGTATTCAGCTGCACCCGGTTAGACTGGAAGCCGACCCCAACATATTTGGGAAAACGCCCACCCTTCGCAATGTATGTTATGTAAATTACTAACAGGAGAAAAGAGACAAGAGGAGGTTAGAGAGCATTTCAGTGGCGAAGATACCATACTACTCGATTCCTTCCAGTTTCCCTTTGAAAAATGGCACAGTCAGTACTCTATAGACAAATAATTATAATCACATTAAAGATATGTACTCCAGCTTACCTTTTACAAAAATTTACCCTTCGCTACTGGAGCATAGTATGACGAATCGTCGAACGGATCGCCTTACTCAAATGTTCTACCTACATGGGGACTTCAGCACCCATTTTTAAATTAACGAAACATAATTGGTACAACGAACTTTTATCACGAGTATGGCAAGCTGCAAATTTTCGCCATAATATATGTTGTAGTCCAATGAAAACAGTATTACGGACCTTATTGTTTTAATAGTCACAAATCCAAACTCTGGACAACGAAGACAAACCATTTTTTCTGACCTAATGATTTCCGATCCAAAAAAAAAAAAAGGATCAACCACAGAACCATCATTGATCATCTAGACTCAAGAACCTAGACCAAAAAAACAGGCAAAGTGATAACAGATTTACTACATTAGGCTTGACAAGATCCACGATTCATACAATTTCACAGCATGATTAACACAGCTACTCATTGATAACCACAGACAAAGAGGTTTTATTACGATCCGGAAGTAGTGCGGATGTAGAGAAATTGATACCATAATACTTCCGCTCGCAATAAAGTTTCACTGTCGATAAATATTATCGAACAGCTTATCGACATTGCGGACTATTATTTTTTTAAATGTTTCTTTGAGCTGGTGTAATGTCGAATTGCCTGAAATTTTCTACGCCTCTCTTCGAGATAAAGCTCTTTTCTAAGTAGTGACTGAGAAAAATTTGTGAAGTATGGCACCCTCGTCCCATTGCTTGTATCGGCAGCCCCTTGTAGAAAGGTATATCAAAAACAATGTTATGTGTTGTGGAGGTCACAAAGGCAGTCACTTCATGTAAAATACTGGTATTCAGCTACATCCGGTTGAACTGGAAGCCTCAAGCCGACCCTAACGTAGGACAAGGCTAGACAAATGATGATCAATTAGAATGCTCCCTCAGGTTTTGTGCTGTCTCTTCTATTATTGCTAAAGAAAATTCGGTCTTGTTATCGCATCAAAATTGAACCCACGAATCAACTTCAAGACAACACTCAAATCACTATAATTTCTACCCAAAGCACTGGTTTTATCCAAACACTTTCTGATACCCACCAAACAATGAAGCTGCTTAGTACAAACATATCATTATATGAATGAATACGTACGTGTACAATCTTACGTCATCTCTCAGCCCTCCGGCCATTGACCCTGTGGAGAAAGTCGAGGGACATAGATCATTTAAAGTAATTATGTCCGTCTTTTCAAAGGTATGGGATGCAACTGGATGGAATTCCAATTAAAGGAAGTGCACGATCAATGGTGATTGAGCGTTTTTATTTTAGATTAGTTGTTGCCCGTTACCTTCGTCCGAGTGAAATTATTATAAAAATATTACTTTCCAATTTGAATCCGATTTAGTAAACCATTTCTTTTTTTTTTGCACGGACCTGAGTCCTTTTTCTAAAATATTCTAACAGTAAAAGTCTCGCCAAAATCGTCCAGGCGTTTCGGAGATGAAAGATGTCAAAAATGTTTTCTTTTGGTTCCAGGTAACTTATACATACACACTATACATGTGTAATACATATATAATATTATGCATTTAGTAACAAGCCGTAATTTTGAAATTACCAACAGACACTTTATTTGCCTAGATATTGTGGCATCGGAGAGCAGGAGTTTCTTTAATTAGATGTAATTTAAAAAAAATCAAGGTGTATTTATAATTTTCCTAGATCTGGCAGTATTATTGAGTTCTTCTTACAAAAATTTCTCAATAGCAGCCATGAAGTCTGCATTTCTGCCCTGTTTGATCGCATTAGGCTTTCCCCCTATTACATAAGACTCGAACATAACTGGCGAAATGTGGGTGTAATGTTAGATGCTTCTATGCCTAATCTTTCTAGGAATTACCCGTGATGTTATGTTTTGCTATTCTATGATAGTATGTCTAAATGCTGATGATTTGAAGAAAGAAAGGAAGAAAACATGTTTATTTGGCACATTCGTTGGAAGCCTGTCGGAGGAAAACCGCAGCGATCATGGACGGATATTGCACAGGACAGAGAGGTTTGGAAGGAGAAAGGGGAGGCCTTTCCCAGCAGTGGGACATTCAAACAGGCTAACAAAAAAAATGGCACATGCCACAAGTAAAAAAAATTAAATGTAACGGAAAAAGAAATAATATTGTGTGTCTCACGGTTGCACCAAACAGGCCTAGTTCAGCAAACTGCCGAGCAGCTAGTGCCCGACGCTGGTTTTCAACTGGACCTGGTGGCCTACCATGAAGTCTTATCGCAGGAGTAATTGCAGTGTGGGACAGAGATGGCGCTAGACGACCTATATAACTCTGTCTCTTTCCCAAACTGGTACTACTCCTGCTTTAAAACGTCATCATAGCCCCCTGAGATGGATTAAAGTTAAAATAGTCTTATGTATACCACAGGTGTGGGTCGATGACCACACAACATTCACAGCTTTCCTATCCGTTTTACAAGACCATGTAATAATGATTATGGCAGGCCAGCAATGAAACATAAGACAAGAAAGTGTCCAAGAGACATTACTTAAACTAATTTATTTAACACTACAGTCACCGACCATAATACGCTTTCGCTGACAGATCTTCACTTATAAGTTGTAAGTGACATTGGAAAAACAGTTTTACTTGTTTTCTCTTTCTGAAAAGTGTTTGTTTGTGTGAGATGAATTAATGAACAGTTTATCTTCGATTAATATTAATGATACACAACCAAATTCAGCCTAAAATGCCACTGCTGGGACACTCTTCTCTGGGAGGGAGAAAGGGCTAAAATTCACTATACATATCAAGTGATTACACAAAAACCGGCTGACCTAACTGACGATGCCCTGTCCTTACTATGAATTCACAGTCAAAAGCACTTTCAGATTTTTGCGAATTTTCCAGGCATCTTTTCTCACTTTTCATACCTTTCCTCGTTTAAAAAAATAAACAAAAACAAATCTATTTGGACCAGCGTTTCTGAAGTGATATGCTTACCAACGAACGGCATTTAATTTTTGTTTATATAAATCTTTATTTTCACAGTTTCCATCAGTGCTTTTTTCAATAATAAATACTTAGTTATAATTACTTTGCTCGTCAAAAAAAAGTTTTTCTCAAACCAATTGTTTATTTACGGCGCGCTCAAACCATAAAATCAAGATATTACGCCGCTGACCGCGAAAATTACGGTCAATTTGATTTGTCTCGTTACTTTTTTGTTCTTTTACGGTGATTTTCTTTTATCTATGCTTGTTGTAAGGTGCAAGTTTAAGTTCAAAGTTAAACGCCGATAGCGTCAGCAGTCAATGACATAATGTATTACAGGTTTCGGCTACGTGTTGATTACTCATCTCGTAATCGCTTCTATTGAAGTACAGAGCATTTTTTCAGCCTTATCTTTATATTTAAAGACCTACCTACCTATAGACTATGCTGCAGAGCCTCAGCAGCATAGTCTATACGAAGATGATTTAGAAATGCGTCATAAAAAAAATAAAGTTACTGTAACTTCTGTTGCTGTGTTCAAATCAAATCCTTATAAATACTGAAAATTGTTTTTGTTTTTATTTAAATTGAATCAGTGTGTTCCCTCTTTGTAGATTTACTAAAAACGACAAACGCTACAAATTATTACTTAAAGTTGCAAAAAGGCACACAAAATAAGGTGCCTATTATTTTACCAGAAACCCCAAATCACATAAACAGGAACAAACTCGCCCTCTACTACCAATACAACCAAAAAGTTCTCAGCCCACAACCAAAACTGAAAACTGCACCGTCACAGCGTTAACGACTTACATAACAACAAAAAAGTAACTTCTTCAAATACCTAACATTGCTATTGACCCACAAAATATATTACTCAACCAACAAAAAGTAAATAGTGAGCAAGTTGAAAAGAAAAAAGCCACAATAGTTATTTGAGAAAATAAAAAAGATCGGTTAAAAAACGTTGCGTCATAAAATGTAATTCGGGTTCGCTTTTTTTCGAAAAAGAAAGCGTTGGTTGGCCGGTTGCACCAGATTTAGTGTCTGTCGTGAAATAAATAAATACAGAAGGAGTACTGTGTCGTTTTTAAGAATACCAGAATTTCGTACTCTGCTGTTTTCATCAGTTTCCTTAGCTATGTTCATGTGGTAGCAGACGGGTTTCAAAATATTTAGTTTAGAAATATTTGTTTGTTTCTATTAATTTTGTTTGTGATGTGGTGCGCTTTTCGATCCAACTGGGCAACCCGCTTGTGGCAGACCAGTGATAAAACACCAGAATTGATTCGCTATCATAAGTAGAGAAAATACACAAAAAGTAAATCCGGCTCGAAGGACCGTAAAATTTACAGTTCGTACACTTGCAGAGTTGCAGATGTTGCTGTTAGAATGTGGCGAGAAAAGAACAAATAAACAAACAAATTGGATGTCACTTGATCTGATAAAAGTTAAGTATTAGCATATCCAAGCCGTATCATTATGTTAATGGAGTTGAAAAAGAAACGATGAATGGACTGTGTGAAAGATTATAGAGCTAGAAAGTGGGTGACTCAGTCATAGTCATCAGATAACGACTAATAGAGAAACATCAACCCTATACAAATTAAATATAAGGTCTATCTGTCTTCACGATTCAGGGTTTGGTCACATTGTAAAAGTCGTTCAAAATGATGAGTACAATGACTCCTTAAGAGATTTCGTGTATGAATATAATAAAGACCTTGTATATTGGTATAAGGGCACGAGAAAGTTGATATTTGGAGTTAAACTTCTGCACTTATCTTTCATGTGAATGTGTTTGTAAAGTTCACACGACGCATTTCTAGGGAACCGCTGGGCTGATTTGGGAAATCCTTTCACTTTGGAAAACTTGTCCTCTAATTGGCCGTTGATTGAACTGTGTGTGTTTTGGTTGTTTCTTTTGTTTTTGTTTTATTACGAGTAACAATTTACTGCCATGGTTCTTTATTTTGGTACCGGTAAGAGTTGGTCATTCATCTAATGAATATTTATGTTGCAACTGATGATATGGCTAGAAATGTGTTAACTACTGAGATGACGACTAAGAAGCTCGTGGTGAAATAATAACACCCGCTCGGGTCGATCTTTAGGTTAAGCAGTGCTTGCCTAGGTTGGTCTGTGGATGGGCGACCGCCCATCACATACAGAGTTTCCTCCATGCGTCGGAAAGCAGATTAAACCGTCTGTCATCTGTAGATCTTTGACAGTCGTTACAGGTAGTCAGTGGCCCAAAAAGTCTGACAACTATGGGGTATCGTATTACCCAGTACTAACTGTGTTGTCGAGGTTAGATAGGCAGTCGCTCCATGTAAAATACTGGTATTCAGCTGCATCCGGTTAGACTGGAAGCCGACCTCAACATAGTTGGAAAGGTTAGGCAGATGATGATGACGACTACGAAGTATTAAGAACACGTGCTGCACTGACTGCAAATAAATGGTCGCCTCTTTGGGTCCAAAAGCTTAGTGCCTTGTTTTTTGTATATACTTTCTAAGTAATAAGATCAGTACTTAACTGTCGTCTAGCGGGTGTCATTGCCTTGTTAGCGGTGCGTCCAAATGATGCGTACACACAAAATATTGCATTAGATAGCCGGAACTGCTAATCAAGCACAGACGTGATGTAACAGGTCAAAATTCCGCATAATATTTAAACTTCTTTTTACTATACATACTTTAATGTCGTTATAATACCATTGTCATGTTTTTCAAAAACGCCACAGATCAACTAATGCAGAATCGTCAGTGGTTTTCTTTGCCCAATAAACCTCTTATCGGTTCATCTGCTGAGCAAATACCTTTAAATGAATATGGTTTTAATGTAATCGCCGAAGGATTAGGCGGAGGTGTAGGTACCTAATAGTACCTACCTATACCTACCTTATGCCAGTTGTGTTTAAGTCCTATGTAATGAGGCAAGCCGATCGATTTGTGCCCAGTTTCACAAATCTAGACTCCGTGACTGCTACTGAGAAATTCCTGATAGAAAAACCCAATAACAATTTACCTGACTCGGGAATCGAACCCACGACCTCAGGCTCAGCGGTCGCGATTGCGACTGCTAGGCCAACAACGTAGACACTACAGACACAGGCGTGTTTAATACTAACTGTGAGCATTTCGTAAAAAATATGTCTCAACCAATCAATGCACTAAATCATGTAGTCTACCAAACATACGCCGGTTCCTAGTCACACCACAATCTACTATAAATCAATCACACCGCGACATAACATTGTTGGTCTTGTTCATATTTGTCGCCAATAACACGACTCAGACGCGACGCGTAAAAACACTGCGACAAGTCACGCGTAACAAATGCACGATTATGATGTTTGACATCACTATCGTGCGGTGACAGGTTTAGGCCTATTGTGTACTTTAGTATGTTTCAATCAAAGCCTTTTAGTTGATAAGCTGAAGTCAAAATAAGTTAAGCATAATACAACACAAAATGAACTCAGGTAAATTAAATAAAAAAACTAAATTATTATTTATATCTTATATGTAACAAAGCATCTTAAGATGTCCAAAAGTAGAAATTTATGAAACATCCTTGCAGAGACAAGTTTTTTACTCATGTTTGTAAAGAAATCGAAATATTTATTTAGAACAGTCCCGAGAAAAATAATCAAACTTTCTCGGGCATATTTTTTTTTCATTTTGTGGCCATATCTAAACCAAAATCACACATCAAAACTCGAGTCAAACGGTCAAATACAAGAAAAATTGTGATAGCCCTCTTAATTTTATGGATGTTAGTAACATGTACAAATAGTAATGTGTAATGTAATGTATAGTAGTAGAGTAGTGTGTCGTTCTAAAATTCCGGAGTATCTAAGGGAGCAATTTTTCACGTTTAACATACTTCCTCCCTGCTGATAAGTTAAGAAAATTATTCAACAAGGGAAATTCATCAATGACACTGAACATGGCCAGTAAACTTCAGTCGACTTATCTGTGCATATGCAGGCGGGAAAACACAAAAGTAAAATAAATGTTCCAAGTTTGATATACAGCAATGAGAATTATTCATATACAGGGTATAACAAGACCCTTCACGAAGCCGTCAACCAAGCATTCTGAACATCAAACTAAGTGACTTTACGGAAAAATTAGTGCTGGGAAACGACTTTTTTTTGGGGTGAAAAATCACGTTTTACGGTAGGACTCAATGTAACGGACTCAACACATTGTGCTCATGGATGGATTGAATAGTACGGGGGTTGTGGAGGTGTTTAAAGTAAAAATCTTACATTAAAAACAAGTTTAAAAAAAAACTTGAGAAAAAGTTGAAACTTTGGCCCCCAATTTCTCCGTAACTAGAATGTTCCCAGGTATGGTCTAGAACAAAAAAATGATCGCAATGTCGGGGAGAACAAGTGCCTTTCGGCTTCGTTAAGGGTCTTGTTACACCCTTTATTGATGATTTTTTTTCGTGACAAGCAGTGCCACCGTGAACTGCAAACTTAAAGTGGTCACACATATACATGTAAAACACATCAGCATCATCATCATTTCAGCCGAAAGACGTCCACTGCTGGACATAGACCTCCCCCAAGTGTCGCCACATTGACCGGTGTAACGTTACAGTTTCCTAGAGCAGGGAAACTGTGAGGTCACAGTTAAGGTACTCACCTACCTATTCTGGAGGAGAGCACGATTTAAAAGAAAAGATGGGAAACAATAACAGAATTTTATTAAAAATACACAAACTTATTTTAAAAGATTGAATTAAATGGAGCTGGAGCTAGCTATATACCTATCCTCACTAGACCAGAGAAGCTGGGAAATGGAAATTAATAAGAAAATATGATGAAGTGGAGAAAAGCGGCCCTCTCGGCTGTAGCAGTGGCCGAGGAACGTCAGGCTTCAGTCTTCGGAGGAAGGCGGCCCACTCACCTGCAGCAGTAATGGCCGAGGGACGTGGAGAACAGCAACCCTCTCGGCTGCCGAAGTGCCGAAGAACGGCAGCCCTCTCGGCTGCAGAAGTGGCCGAGGAACGTGGAGTACGGCAGCCCTCTCGGCTGCCGAAGTGCCGAAGAACGGCAGCCCTCTCGGCTGCAGAAGTGGCCGAGGAACGTGGAGTACGACAGCCCTCTCGGCTGCAGTAGAGGCCGAGGGACATCAGACTTCGTCTTCCATCAGTAGAAATGGACGGAGGGTGTTAGTACGTTTATAGCTCAAGCAACAGATGAAGAACCACGGGTACGAGCTGTGCGATGATATTATTAATAATGCGACATGAATAAAATCTTAGAGGACTTCCTCTTAAAACTTATAAATTTGAAGACTTGTGATACTTTTGAGCTCTGGACGAAGACTGCCGCTTCACAGCCATCTCCAGATAATTGACATTTTACAATTTTTGAATGAAGAAATTTCTAGAACTTACAATAAAAATAAAAATATAACGAGGTCGACATGAATTATCTATACGACCTAAAACTAGGCTCCAGCAATGAATTAAAAATAAACCTAGGCCTGTCATTACCTGACATAAGAAAAGTAAACAAACATTCAAGAGTGATAAAAATCTAAAGAAAAACTTAAATAATATGAATTACAAGGTAAAAAGTATGCTAAGACTCCAGGTAATGAGCATGCAGCTACCTGAAGAGCAAGAATGTTACTTTTTCAGGTTAATATTATAAAAATACAAGTATAAAAACCATGTAAAAATACAATCATTACACCGGTCGCGTGTGTCTCGCATCCAGCGGATCCCTGCAACCTTCACCAGGTCATCGGTACGGGAGGCTTTTCAACGCAATGACTTCCAGTTCGCGGTCACCACTCCAGAACTTTTCAGCCCTATCATCCGTTCTGCGAGCAATGTGCCCTGCCGACTGCCACTTAAGTTTGGCAATTCTTCGGGCTACGTCGGTAACCCTAGTTCTCTTGCGGATGTCTCCATGTAAAACGTGTAACGATCAAGAGCAAAATTCTACAACAATGATGACACTGACTGCCCTTGAACGAGGTTTACATATTAGCATGTAGGCACTGATCGCGTTCAATATAGTCAAAAACCTGCGTTCTGTTACTTTACCATGGATTGTGAGTATAGTGTCAACCATTTTCTCTATATTAAGCAATAAAATTAGGCCACCAGGGCCGAAGATATCGTCAAAGTCGCGGGAAACACCTGGCTATGGGACGCACAGAACCAGGAAGTTTGGTAGAAAAAATAGAGACATATATCCAGCAGTGTGTGATTCCGGGCTGATATGATAATGATGATGTAGTAATAAAAAAAGTATTGTTCATCCTTGGTAGAAAATGCTCTCAGAGGAGAAATCCTATCACAATATACAGGGTTAGTTTCCAAAGACTATCCAAATTCTCAGATATGATGCAGCACGACATTCTGAGCCCCCCCACATAGAAATTTTTCTTCGGTTATTAAAAAAAAAATCTGCTGTTTCCTACAAAAGTGCAATACCTACATGGTCAAAATGTATGGTACAGCTGTTTATTTTTTTAATAACCGATGAAAAATTTCTATGTGGTGGGGCTCAGAATGTCGTGCTGCATCATATCCGAGAATTTGGATAGTATTTGGAAACTAACCCTATATAGATTCAAACAGACAATCCACAGGCATCCACTAATAATCCTAACTGCACTAACAAGCTTCACTTGCACATACTCAAATTGAAGTAAAGCTTTGCAAATTCCTCACAAAACAACAACTTTCTTCAATACAAGTAATGTCTGACTATAAAGTTTTCTTAAGACCAGCTTTCGTTCACTAACTGTCTGTAATGAATTTTCTTCAAGCACTTCAAGCTTTTTAATTATTATATACTGAGGTATTTTACGTCGTATATGAGGGTGTAGTGATTTTGATACTTGCCATTTATTGTTATTGAAAAAATATTTTTTTAAATTGTTTGCCAACAGTTTTTGTTAAGCTGCAATTATAATGAAGGTAATCTAAATTTTTAAAATAAATATAAGAATTATATCGCTACATTAGAGACAAGCCTCGTACCGGATGGCACCATCGCCAAACAAAACAATTTTTTTTTTTACAAATTCGATTTTTTTTAAGCGAAAAATTCAAAAATAATATATCCTTGTTGGTAAATCTCATAATATAACGAACTTACATAAAACGGGCACAAATCCAGACTCCGTGGCTGCTACTGAGAAATACCTGATACAAAACCCCAAAAACAATGCCCGGCCTGGCGATCGAGCCGATCAGCAGTTGCGCTTGCTATCACTAAACCAATCAGGCAGATCGAATCTTCGATTCGAGATCACTATCTAGTGATCTCTGTTAATAATGCTTGATGTATTTTGATCATCGTCATACGAAGCTGTTAAAAATTCTTTTTTGTTGCAATCTCTATGTATGCATTATCCTATGAAGAGCGGTCGAGTTTTCTCAGACATCTAAAGTCCAGAAAACGCCAAGAATTCGGCTAAAACTATTTCAGTAAAATACAGTCCAATATTTTGATGAAAACTTGCGAGCAGTGGCGGAGGTGGCGAGCAGTACTATCATTCACCGCTTTGGTATTCTATAGGCTAAAAGATAATCCGCCTATTAAAATTCAATTACCATACCTACATACATATTTCCTATTTGTATTCAGGTTAAACATAGATCTACTTACTTTCTTTCGATATACCTTCGCTGATCTATTGCAAGCGACATACTTAGGGAAATAAAAACATTTATATTCAAGGGAAGGAAATCAAGGGATAAACGTTACTAGCCATAACTTAAATTGTTTTTAGGGTTCCGTACCCGAAGGGTAACCAATGGGACCCTATTATTAAGCCTCCGCTTTCCGTCCGTCTGTCTTTCAGCGGGCTGTATCTCATGATTGGTAATAGGTAGACAGTTGATTTTTTTACAGAATATGTATTTCTGTTCCCGCTATAACAACAAATAATAAAATAAATTGAAAATTAAAGGGGCTCCCCTACTACGATGTTACGGAACCCTTCATGAGCGTGCTTAGAACAAAAAAATAAATAAAAAAGAGTAACTAAGATAGACAGAAAATTATAAATAGTCATTGAAATAATACTTACACAAAAACACACTTAACATAGCAACAAATTAACAAAATATACCTAAATATAATAAATAATATACATCAATAAAATATAATAATTAATACAAATTAATGAAAATAAATACAAATTAATAAAATAGAATATTGAATACACGTAAATAAAATAATCTTATAACCTCATGACATTAATTAAAATGACTACATAAACCTAATACCTATAATATCGATAATGATTGTAAAATAATAATAGCCTAATAATATCGATAATGATTATATTTGTATAACAAACTTGCGATCCAGTATACCTACTCACTGGATGCTTGTTTTGTCCAATATTTTTTGTTGCCGTGCCCTAACCGGGTTTCATGTTGGAACTTACTTATTATGTAACAACTAAATGTACACATGAATTCAATAAAGAATTTGAGTTTGAGTTTGAGCGTGTCCGACTCGCACTTGGCCGGTTTGCCTTTTAATTTTGTTGGAGAGTTACTAAATTTTAGAATAAGTTTATCAAAATTTCAGAAAAAATTTCAATCACTCCCTATTAAAATCACAACTGAAATCCTACGAAACAACTCCTTCTGAGGGCCAAGATAAAGTGACTTTCTTCCAGCGATAACATCATCTGTGTTAAGACTTTTCCCAATTTTGATGTATGTAATGTATCAAACACAATTTAAATTGTCCCTGATAAATAAATAAATAAACTATATTGGGATCGGCTTTTAGTCTAACTGGACGCAGTTTTTTTTTTTTTTTTTACCGATGTGAAATCATCAACCCTTCCCGCTCTGGGCTGAGCAGGAGGGAGTGTCAGACTTTTACTGACTAAAACCCATCCATGTTCCTTCCTTTGCCCTTTGTGTTCCAGGGCCGCGGTATCTCTTTCGAACAGTCCCGCAACCCTGGCAGGCGTCGGTCCTTACGGACCCCTTCCTGTTTGCTAGTCAGCAAGCTCTTTGAGGCGCGCGTGGAACACGAACGCGCCGTCGACACGGCCTGTCGTCATAAGACGGACGGACGGCGAGCTAGCCCATAGCTCACCGTCCAACCGGATGCAGCTGAATACCAGTATTTTACATAGAGCAACTGCCTATTTGACCTCCACAACCTCGTTAGTACTGGGTAAAACAGTACCCCTTGATAAGACTGGGTTTGTGGTGGTACACCCTCTATGTGGAGTGTAAGGCATGTGATCGTCTATATATCGTCAAGTGCATAGAGTAATTTAGAATCAGCTGAGAGATACCATTGTTAAGAGATAGTGAATTATTGCCTCATTAGTCTTTATCGTCGTCTGCATTTACATTTATCCTAGTACATAGCATGGTCGGACAAAATATCGCCACTGGCCCTCTGACTAGGTTCACCTTAGATCATAGTTAACCTACCGTGTCTCTTGACCTTGATAGATTAACTCTACTAAATTAAGAAAGAACGATTATTATCTTAGATTAATTCAATTTCATTAAGTAAAACATTGTTTATATCAAATATTACCGACAACTTGACTCATTATATCCTAGTGGCAACTAAGGTTGAGTGTTCTAGTCAGTTGAACACAGGTGAACTTTACTTTGTAGAGATACTAGGTATCTGCACTGATCAAGCCAAGTTAGTGAGCGTCGGACTAATTTCCTAGGGCCCGGCTCAGGGCCTACCTTACGGTAGTTATGGAGGTATATAGACCTTTCCCTTATGTACCTAACCCGCTGCGAAGCGATCATAATCATAGGTGTGCTAAGCATCCTTTTACCTCCTGATCAGATATCTGTTGTATTTATGTATATATTATCAAACTACGGAATTTAACTGGGTGGCCACCCAAACAAGTCAGGGATCGGTCTGAAGAGAGTGTGAGTGACGCTCCCACTTGCACCTGTCGCCTCCCATGTATGTACTGATTCGTGTGATATAATATAAGAATGATAGCTGCAGTGGTAGAGGTCTTTGAATCTAACCGGATGAACTATATCTGTCAACATCGTATCTTTGGGCCTCCTAACATGATCCTACTGCCTACTTTAGTTGGATTGAGAGTGAAATTTTAATATCCGATTGGTTTGTCTGAAAGATAAGCTATCCCTCTCTAGATCTCCCTCTCTCTCCTTCGATCTAGTAATTAATAGTAGAACTAGTCAGGTTGGACTATCTTGATTTTATCGAGATTTAAGCCAAGATTCTGTGTTGAGTTACTGTCTTTAACAGACGGATTGCACAAGTGTACCTATAAGAGCGTTCAGAGTATATTTGGGTCTGGAAAAACAATAGAAATTTGTCCTAATTGAGTCGAATAATATAGTCAATTATGATATATCTTGAAAGATTAATTTAGCCACAAGTACACAGGATAATAAATATAACCTATTCCTCCTTCGTCATAAACATAGGGAACTTATTCTATAAAGAAAAACAAATTTATAGTTTAGTTAATTAAAATCATTTATTTAATACAATCGGTGTTGATTCAGGGGAAGATAGGCGAGTAGTTTTTAAAAGGTCCAAATGGAACATCATGGTTTAAATTATAATAAAGTACGGTGCATCACTTCAACGCAATTCACTTGTACTACTATCTAGAGTATATCTTTAATTAATGAAAGATCAAGTTCTATTATTTTATTGTTTCAGAACTATGATCTGCCCAGTCATTATTTACTCAAATCGGGTATCCAATGTAATTTAAGGTGGTGTATACTCTAAGGAATGTATTATCACGCCCTGTTATTTATTTGTTTAGGGTGATGATAGTTCACAGTCATGACCTCCCGTGAATTTACAGACTGTGAGATAACTCCTCGTTTAGCTTTGCTTCCCTGCCCCTTCATCACGAAACTGGTGTGTGAATTAACCCTACATCCAACATTAGTGAATGTAGAGCCGATATTTGGGTTCCTATGGCCTTGATATAATAACGGAAAAATCCAAATATCGAAACAGAAAAAACCGTTATTCTGCCAACAAACTTAAAAATAAACACAAATTGGATATATAAATATAATTCATGATTATACGTACAATAACACAAAGACGGCCCGCAACCGTTCTCCTCAAAACATCCTCAGTCATATTATTGGCTGGAATTCATAATAAAGTTTGACGGAAATTATCAGTTAGCCGTCCAATAAAATTTACATTAGAAACTAATTACATAGACTTTAAATGATCAAATAGTCAGGGTATCGACACACGCGACCCTCAGTCCTCCGGCTCCCTCTCGTCTCTACAGTCCATGCATTTCTTTATCAGGACAATTATGATAATAACCCCGATTAAATAACCTGCCTCGATGTAATATCCCCGAAAATGGGATGTAAATACTCTATGTTTAATTTCTTGAAGTTTGGGGAAGTATCGGGTTCCATATTAATAGAGATGTTATTCAATTTACTTATAGAATTTAGACTGGAGTTCGTGGGTGTCGTCCCCGGTAATTATTGTAACTCACGTGACCTTGTTGAATTTTACTCACGAACGATTCACTGTCGTGAATTGATTCGACGTAGTAGCCACTCTAGGTGAAATTCGCACTGAGGTTACGAATTTAAATCTAACAACACTTTTTACAAACAAAAAATAGGAATCAAAATATGCTACACTGCTTCTATTTAAAACTAATACAGATTATCGTAAAGAGAATCGCCTTGACGTCTCGAGAGTCGCCTCCGGTCTGTCCTGAACCTATGGATGCGTCCTTTCAAACGATCGCCCAGGCCCCGCCCTCAAGCGCACTGTAAATTTGCACTGTAAATAACCTGAGAAAAAATAATGCAATCTCATTATTGGCCGATCCCTCCGGCGTGGGTGTGGCTCTGTCCAAAATCCTTCGAGAAGCTTCCTTAAGTCATCCACATCCTTAAGGCGTTTTTTGTCTTAGCGACATCAAAAAAATCTTTGGAAACACGAGAAATGGCAATTTAAGTATTGTTTCAAGTATCTAACCCGCGTCAAGACCCCAATAAATATCGAGTTATCTGACAGTTTAAATTGTTTTGCTTTCATAGAAATTATTTCGTTCTGCATGACGGTTGATAATTCCAGCGAACAAGAGGCACTTTGTCTTATTTTAGACATTTACGCATTACAGATGTGGTGTTTGTTCACTTTCCAATGAAACATGGGAAAGATTTTGGTCCACGTGGACTCGGGCTTGATAGCCATCTCACACGCCCCCAAATAGATTTCTGAAACACCGCCTCACTAGCTTCCTGCCCAACTCGTCGTTTCAAAAATCTATTTCAACCGTATTCGCTACAATTTCTCACAACTCCTCAATTGTTCACACGTTTCTAACCATATTCCCGCGGTCCTATCCTTACTCTTACAGTCCCCATTGTACTGACTTACTCTCATAAAATCTTATCCCTCATTGTTGAATTGCGGTCCTATTGTTGTCTGTCCAATGAATTACCCGGCGAGAAAAAAAACTTTTTTTTTTTTTCATTTGCTAGTGTAGTAACGGAACAGGTGGATGGCGTTGTAATTTCCCCTGATCTTTCCGGTATGGATGTCTATCAAGGTGTATACGTTATCGTAAGGTATCGCGCCTATTTTATATGGCCCCTCAAATAATCTCATAAATTTCCGAGTTATTTTCTTATCTGCATCTGACTTCGCGAAAGTCTTTAACTTCACAAGGTCCCCTATCTCGAATCGAATCAACCGATGATTCTTGTTATAATATCTTTCTTTACTGTCGGCCGCTCTAACTGTATTCAAGCGCGCCTGCCGCCGAATCTGGTCTATCGTCTCTAATAATTGTTGATTTGATTTACTTCGGTTTGCTTTAACAATATCGGTGGATAGTACGGTTTCTACTCCCCTGACTATCTCGTTTGGTGAATAACCCGTAGTGGTGTGTGTTACGCTATTATAGCAGTCTTCAATGTCAGTTAATAGATCAACCCACGATCTATGTGACCTGTCGCAATAGGTTCTAAATAGCCGCCCTAGTTCCTTATTTACTCTCTCAGTCGAGTTAGGTCGTGGATTTCGAATCGAGGTGTGTGTCAGCTCTACCCCCAACTGTCTAACCCCCGTTTCGAATATCTTTGATGTAAAGTTAGTGCCCCGATCTGAACATAAGTTCACTACTTTTAGCTCCCTGTGGAACTTTCTTACGCATGTCAAAGTTGCTCTCCCCGACGCCTTTCTCAGTGGATACAGCCTAATGAATTTACTAAACGCATCTTGCATGACAAAGATGTATCTGTACAGATCCATACCTTCCCGTAGGTAATGGTCCGTATATGTCACAAAATACCCGTTCTCCTATGTCATTGGCTATTACAGTTTTTATTGGCCCCGTGTGCGTTTCTGATGCATGTTTAGATTTTTGACATATCTCGCAAGTCCTTACAATTTTTCCTATCTCGCGTGACATATTAGCAAAATAATAACGTTTTCTCATCAGTAAATAAACCTTGTATCGTCCGAAATGACCTATTTCCTCATGTATGGTTCTAATCAACTCGCTCTGTAATCTAATTGGAACATACAACTTCAATACTTCTTCATTCTTGCTCATTTTGTAAAGTACCCCTTCTTTGAACATAAAATATTTAGACTCCGACGTGCCTACTTTCTCAATACGTTTCACGATTTCCTGAGCTACCTCATCGTCCCGCTGATAATCCCTAATATCCTTCCAGCTTCGTCTTATCTTTCGTCCTAACGGTCCCTTGAATAAATTCATCTCCGGTCCCGGCGTTTTGCTTGTTATTATATCGGTGGCCCCCGCAATATGTCGCGACAGTACATCGGCTACTACATTTCCTTACCCTTGACATGTTCTACCGTGTAATCGAATCGACTTACATAGTGCACCCAACGTATCATACGTGCACTCAGTAATTTGCATGACTGTAAAAATACCAAACTTTTATGATCGGTCCGAATAATTAGTCGCGCCCCCCGTAAATACGTCTCAAACTTAGATAGACTATACACCACAGCCCACAGCTCTTGCTCTGTTACAGTCCAACGACGCTCTGTTTCCGACAAAGATTTGCTACAGAATCCTAAAACCTTCTCCTCTCCGTCATCAGTTAGTTGATACACGTATCCGGAGATCCCCAAATTACTACTATCAGTCTGTAAGTAATACGTCCCCTTAGGATCTGGGTGCGAGAGCAGTATTGTGTTTAAAAACAGCCCTTTCACTCTCTCAAAACACTCGTTTTCCCTTTTGGTCCAAGTCCACTTTGATTTTAACTTCAATAAATCGTACAAAGGCCTAACCTCTTCACTATACCTTGAAACGAACCGTCTGAAATAATTTATGAGTCCTAAAAACCCTCGTAATTGTTTTACGGTTCTCGGCGCTGGGAAGTTTGCTATAGCGTCCGCTCGATCAGGGTCCATACGTATCCCGTTAATGTTAACTATGTGCCCTAACAATTTTACTTCGACGCACAAAAATCGACATTTTTCTATTCTGCCTGTCATCCCCGCGTCCTCTAATTTCCCTAAGACCTGGTCTAAGTGGTCTAGATGCAAGTTTAGGTCCCCCGTAGTGAAAACGATGATATCATCCAAATAATTCATACAGAAGTCCCGGATGTCATCAAGGATGATATCCATGGCCAGAGAAGCCCGCTACTGATGTCTTTAATCCTTGTGGTAATACGCGATAGGTATAAGTCTTCCCCATAAACGTAAATCCAGTGTACTTCCTAGAATCTTTATGCAATGGTAATTGAAAATACGCATCATTACAGTCAATCAAGCTTATGTAATTAACTCCGTGAAATGACTGTAATATTTCTGAGGCAAGTGGCGGCGATCCGGCGTCACCCTCCATCTTTTTATTGAGCTCACGTGCATCTAATAAAACCCTTATTGTCCCGTCTCGTTTTTTTGTGTAAGTTAACGGACTGCAATATGGCGTCGCCTCTTGTTGAATAACCCCTAAACTTTCTAGCTCGGCCAACTTTTTCCTAACTTGTTCTCTATGCCCAAATGGCACCGGATAACTGCGTCTAACAAACGGTTCCTCATCTACCAACTTTATGACGTGCTCGTATTTATTTGTTAGCCCTAACCTATTGGTAAAAACCTTGCTATGTTTTTCTAATACCGGTAACAATAGATCCTTTTGTTCGTCACTCAAAGCAGTATTGTCTAACTGTTCCTTCCAATTTGGTGCGCGATCGATCGTGATATTTGAATTGACATTTGTCTCGATATTCTGGTTTGACTTATTTGTTTGGTGAATGTCACGGCCTATCATCGAATTAATTATACTGGCGTTCGCTGCGCCCCCCAATCGTTCAATCTCGCAATTCGAATCTAATTTAATGTTCGATCTAACTCCCAAGTGTTCTATCGTCAACGTTCGTTCCTCGCCGCAATTTACCACCCCCTTCACACGTTCGAGCCAGTCGACCCCTAATATCAAAGACCTAGGTAGTCTACGCATGATCAGTACAGGTGCCTCCACTAAAGTGCTACCTAGTTTGAATTCTATTAACACTAACCGATTAGAGCTTTCACTTCGCGACCCGAAAGCCCCTTGCACTTGCACCGCCGGGATCGCGATCTCTGGTAGTTCGCCCCTTTCCTCCCGGATAGAATCATACAATTCCTAAGTTATTCCGCTAATCTCACCGTCATGGATATTATCATCCATTGTTTGTTTTTTTCCAAACTTCTGCCCCGTCGTTTCTCAGACAATTTACGCGTTAAACAAATGCAGCTACCCTTTTGAGTTTAAGATCCCGTAATCGACACCGCGCCCCCGGCCCACGCGAGTCCTATGTATTACAATGTTAGTTTTAGTTTATAAGCCGAACGATACTGGAATTGCTAGTTATTCTTATTATATTTTTTTTTTATGTTTTGCAAATTCTATAATAAAACGAAGATGATTTGTGTATCTTCTTTATCCTGTAAACAAAATTGTTATGATTAGGTTATGTAAAATTATATAAATGACATTTATATGTTTATTGAGGCTTGTAGGTTTATATAAATAAGTATTCACTTATAGTCCACCTCTGCAACCTTTGTCTAGATGTAAACCTGTAAATTTACACGTGTATATTATATTCATAATTTTATACATTATACATAATAGTGCAGTTGTGCGAGGTGGAGCTTCATCTTTTCTGCTTCCTGCATCTCTGAAAGCGAATATCCTAACAATACTCTGTGCTCTATTTCCTACGTTGTGTGGTAATGTAGTGTATTTCTTAATTAGCTCTGGACCAGTCGCGTCGATTTTTTTGACACGTAGCTGCAATCCTCTGGTCACGGCATCATTTTTATGTGGTGGTACACCCTCTATGTGGAGTGTAAGGCATGTGATCGTCTATATATCGTCAAGTGCATAGAGTAATTTAGAATCAGCTGAGAGATACCATTGTTAAGAGATAGTGAATTATTGCCTCATTAGTCTTTATCGTCGTCTGCATTTACATTTATCCTAGTACATAGCATGGTCGGACAAAATATCGCCACTGGCCCTCTGACTAGGTTCACCTTAGATCATAGTTAACCTACCGTGTCTCTTGACCTTGATAGATTAACTCTACTAAATTAAGAAAGAACGATTATTATCTTAGATTAATTCAATTTCATTAAGTAAAACATTGTTTATATCAAATATTACCGACAACTTGACTCATTATATCCTAGTGGCAACTAAGGTTGAGAGTTCTAGTCAGTTGAACACAGGTGAACTTTACTTTGTAGAGATACTAGGTATCTGCACTGATCAAGCCAAGTTAGTGAGCGTCGGACTAATTTCCTAGGGCCCGGCTCAGGGCCTACCTTACGGTAGTTATGGAGGTATATAGACCTTTCCCTTATGTACCTAACCCGCTGCGAAGCGATCATAATCATAGGTGTGCTAAGCATCCTTTTACCTCCTGATCAGATATCTGTTGTATTTATGTATATATTATCAAACTACGGAATTTAACTGGGTGGCCACCCAAACAAGTCAGGGATCGGTCTGAAGAGAGTGTGAGTGACGCTCCCACTTGCACCTGTCGCCTCCCATGTATGTACTGATTCGTGTGATATAATATAAGAATGATAGCTGCAGTGGTAGAGGTCTTTGAATCTAACCGGATGAACTATATCTGTCAACATCGTATCTTTGGGCCTCCTAACATGATCCTACTGCCTACTTTAGTTGGATTGAGAGTGAAATTTTAATATCCGATTGGTTTGTCTGAAAGATAAGCTATCCCTCTCTAGATCTCCCTCTCTCTCCTTCGATCTAGTAATTAATAGTAGAACTAGTCAGGTTGGACTATCTTGATTTTATCGAGATTTAAGCCAAGATTCTGTGTTGAGTTACTGTCTTTAACAGACGGATTGCACAAGTGTACCTATAAGAGCGTTCAGAGTATATTTGGGTCTGGAAAAACAATAGAAATTTGTCCTAATTGAGTCGAATAATATAGTCAATTATGATATATCTTGAAAGATTAATTTAGCCACAAGTACACAGGATAATAAATATAACCTATTCCTCCTTCGTCATAAACATAGGGAACTTATTCTATAAAGAAAAACAAATTTATAGTTTAGTTAATTAAAATCATTTATTTAATACAATCGGTGTTGATTCAGGGGAAGATAGGCGAGTAGTTTTTAAAAGGTCCAAATGGAACATCATGGTTTAAATTATAATAAAGTACGGTGCATCACTTCAACGCAATTCACTTGTACTACTATCTAGAGTATATCTTTAATTAATGAAAGATCAAGTTCTATTATTTTATTGTTTCAGAACTATGATCTGCCCAGTCATTATTTACTCAAATCGGGTATCCAATGTAATTTAAGGTGGTGTATACTCTAAGGAATGTATTATCACGCCCTGTTATTTATTTGTTTAGGGTGATGATAGTTCACAGTCATGACCTCCCGTGAATTTACAGACTGTGAGATAACTCCTCGTTTAGCTTTGCTTCCCTGCCCCTTCATCACGAAACTGGTGTGTGAATTAACCCTACATCCAACATTAGTGAATGTAGAGCCGATATTTGGGTTCCTATGGCCTTGATATAATAACGGAAAAATCCAAATATCGAAACAGAAAAAACCGTTATTCTGCCAACAAACTTAAAAATAAACACAAATTGGATATATAAATATAATTCATGATTATACGTACAATAACACAAAGACGGCCCGCAACCGTTCTCCTCAAAACATCCTCAGTCATATTATTGGCTGGAATTCATAATAAAGTTTGACGGAAATTATCAGTTAGCCGTCCAATAAAATTTACATTAGAAACTAATTACATAGACTTTAAATGATCAAATAGTCAGGGTATCGACACACGCGACCCTCAGTCCTCCGGCTCCCTCTCGTCTCTACAGTCCATGCATTTCTTTATCAGGACAATTATGATAATAACCCCGATTAAATAACCTGCCTCGATGTAATATCCCCGAAAATGGGATGTAAATACTCTATGTTTAATTTCTTGAAGTTTGGGGAAGTATCGGGTTCCATATTAATAGAGATGTTATTCAATTTACTTATAGAATTTAGACTGGAGTTCGTGGGTGTCGTCCCCGGTAATTATTGTAACTCACGTGACCTTGTTGAATTTTACTCACGAACGATTCACTGTCGTGAATTGATTCGACGTAGTAGCCACTCTAGGTGAAATTCGCACTGAGGTTACGAATTTAAATCTAACAACACTTTTTACAAACAAAAAATAGGAATCAAAATATGCTACACTGCTTCTATTTAAAACTAATACAGATTATCGTAAAGAGAATCGCCTTGACGTCTCGAGAGTCGCCTCCGGTCTGTCCTGAACCTATGGATGCGTCCTTTCAAACGATCGCCCAGGCCCCGCCCTCAAGCGCACTGTAAATTTGCACTGTAAATAACCTGAGAAAAAATAATGCAATCTCATTATTGGCCGATCCCTCCGGCGTGGGTGTGGCTCTGTCCAAAATCCTTCGAGAAGCTTCCTTAAGTCATCCACATCCTTAAGGCGTTTTTTGTCTTAGCGACATCAAAAAAATCTTTGGAAACACGAGAAATGGCAATTTAAGTATTGTTTCAAGTATCTAACCCGCGTCAAGACCCCAATAAATATCGAGTTATCTGACAGTTTAAATTGTTTTGCTTTCATAGAAATTATTTCGTTCTGCATGACGGTTGATAATTCCAGCGAACAAGAGGCACTTTGTCTTATTTTAGACATTTACGCATTACAGATGTGGTGTTTGTTCACTTTCCAATGAAACATGGGAAAGATTTTGGTCCACGTGGACTCGGGCTTGATAGCCATCTCAGGTTGTCAAACTTTTGGGCCACTGACTACCTGTAACGACTGTCAAAGGTCTACAAATGGCAGCAGGGACCAACGACTTAACGTGCTTTTCGAGGCATGGAAGAAACTCGGTGATATAATGATGGCCACATATCCACAGACCATCCTTGCCAATACGACTTAACATTGAGGATTGACCTGTGCAGCGGTTAGTATTTAGCTCCTTCACTCGTACCAAAATGCTTATCAATAGCAAAAAGCAATCCAGTGGAAGTTTGTTGTTGAAGTACAAAGAGCTTTGAAAACGACACTTTGTATAGGCACTCTGGTATTCTCGCCGGCCAGCAAGCCGCAGTGGGCCCGCGGAGTGAGTTACTTCCTCTCAAAAAGTTGAACCCTGTGTCCCAGCAGTGAGAACATTGTAGGCTGATTATACTTATGCTAGGCCTTCTGCAGAGCTATTCCATATCTCTGTTGACAGTTCACAGTTACGAGTTTTGACATAAAATGACAATTCTGCACGAGTAGCGTCAGTTGAAACCAACAAGAACAGTCATTGTACATTAAAATTCTCCAAGTGATCATCACTATGGACTGTCAACAGAGATACGCAATAGCCCTGCTGATCTTGAAAAAGGTTTAACCGTTTTTCTTTTTTTTTTACAAATGGCTACCTGACCACAGACACGCAGTCTAAAACTCATCAATTTACATAAACAATCACTATAGTTGTTCAAACTCAGGTCACATACTCTAAAGTATTTGTAACAGGGTCATTGCCAAACTGTCCGCGTATAGTGACTACGGTTCAGCATACCTGTGGTGAAATACCTGTTCTTCTAGTAGGATATTATGTACATTTTTAGGGTCGATTTCACTTTATTTGTCACCAGGATCCAAGTAACATTGGAAAATATCTTGAAAGTTTAATGTATAAAACGATTTCTTGGTAGTTGACTGTTGATTTAGATCTTGAGGAAGATAAAATGGGGATAAGTAATTGTAAATTAAGTAGTATTTTATATTTATACATACTGATAACTTGCTTAGGGTAGGATAATAATATTCCTAAACATCTTCATTATCACCAAGCCTTGTCCTCCCCACTGCTAAAAACAGGCCTCTTCACTTATTTCTCATATTTCCATTGTTTGTATGAGTCTCATTCGCGTCAATTACATACGTTCATGTAAAATAGGGATATCTTGAGTCATTCAGCAACGTGACGTTGTATTATTTCTGTCTCTATCCAGCATAATTTTCGCAAACCAGAATTTTAGCATAGTAATTAATAGCATATTTTTTTTAATAACCTCACCTAATTATGCAATACAGAGCTTTAAGCTATCAGGCTCATCGACAAAACAAGAGAAATTAAAAACATCAAACTTATGAACACAAACATTGAAACATACAATTGTTAAGAAAACAATATGGTTTCATTCCAATCCCGACATGAGAAAACCATGGCATCAGATGAATATCTTCCAGCAAAGGTTACACTCGTCAATTGAGAGAAAAACGTTACGATATCATCTGGAAGTGATTGTGATCTAGTTGATGTAGGCTTGGAATACAATGGAAACATTATTTTTACATTAAATGAGCTTACAGGTGGCAATGGTGCTGTCGTTGTGACAGATAACAAACGCATAATTAAGGATATTAAATTGAATGGATACTTGATAAGAATTATACTTTACTAGCGACCCGCCCCGGCTTCGCACGGGTGCAATGTTATACGTATAAACCTTCCTCTTGAATCAGTGTATCTATTAAAAAAACCGCATCAAAATCTGTTGCGTAGTTTTAAAGATCTAAGCATATCTATAGGGACAGACAGCGGGAAGTGACTTTGTACTATTTATAATATGTAGTGATATCTCAAAGGCCTTCAACATTAATTTGTGTTATCCAATAGGCAGAAGACATCCCCAAACAGCAACTGCCAGTCAGTAGTTCATTTGCAGAAGCAACATCGAAATAAACAAAAAGTCACTTTTATACTTCCCAAAATATACTCATAATATCCGTGTTTCAAAATAGCTAATGACTCAAAATTCTCAGTTTCACTCTTTGACAGCCACATAATATTTTCTATAATTTATCAAAATAATGAGCTCATTGAGTCATAAGAGATTTTATAAAAGGGAAAGCAAGTTATCATTTATAGTAATCGCCATCTGTTCATTGTTACGCCATTTTCTGAGAAGTTTTTTTTTTACGTTACCGCCATTCTTTCGTTTTAATAACAACTAATTTTGCTGTAGATAATATGACGATAAACGAAGCTGAGAAAGAAAATATGGAGTATGCTTATGGGCAACGTGAGAAAAGCGTATTACTATTTAGTAGCGGTGATAAAATTTTTAAGTTTTTTGTTTCGTTGTCGAGAAAAACTATACGTCCACAATTAACTGGGAGTGAGACAACAATGAGGAACATACATCTAGTTGTCGGACTAAATCGTAAAAATATAGAAAGGATAATGCAAAATAATAATCAAGTGTGCTACAATACATTTATTGACACAATACAGGTAATTTTGACAAAAGGAGTCGTTAAAATATTGTGCTAAAATTAGGTCGACCAGGTTATAAAGATTGTGTTCTATTAAATAATAGTTCTTGTAAAGAAAGTGGTCACAACAGCATACCTGCTGACCAAAAACAACATGATACTTAAAAGCTACGGGTGGAAGTGAAAGAATTAATGATAGGATCTGGATACAAACATGAAAATGATATCAAATATTTGTTCTTGTAATGGAAAAATATTCTTTAGAATTACTGTTACTTATTTACAATTTATCAACAAAATAAAAACACAAAACAACTGGATATTTTTATCAAGAGTAAAATTATCTACGAATTTTCGCATTTTAGCAAACCTGACACACTTCCGCACCACAAAAGTATCAAGACCACGCACTCCGCATACGATGCACCACACTTATCAACTGTCACCAAGATCCACCACCACACTCACACAACCACAAAAAACCACGTGCGTTCCCCGAAAAATGTCCATAGGTACAACAAAATAATTTCGTAGGTACCAGTTTAATCGACCGACATCGGCATCGAGTTCACTTTTCTTGACCGCCGCGGTAGTGGGGTAAGATGCTTAAAACAGGCCGCCATATACATCGTCGCTACACTTTGTGCCAAGCTTTCTGTAGGGGTAGTTTGATTCGACGCCATGATTCGATACATCGCAGTTCTCGTCCTTTTCGTCGCGGCCCAGGCGATGCCGGCGCTCGACAAAGAACCCAATGAAATCGGAGTTTTCGGGTCCATATTAGGAGTTGTTAAAGAGTGCGTAGATGGAGACACGTCCCTGTGCATAAAGGTGGGATCAGTGAAGTGATAACCGTGAAGTGCTTTAAGTGATGTGTTACTAAGTTCTTATCTTTTGGTTGCAGGAGAAGACGTTGAAATATGTGGAGGCTGTCAACACTGCGCGGGAGTTGGACCTCGCTGATGGTGTGGCGATACTTAGCAATGGTTCCCCAAGGTCTGCTAGGGCCTTGGAGCCACTGTCTGAAGAGCCTAAAGCCAGGGAAGCTCAAATCGAATCAAGGCTGGTGGATTCAGCAGCTGACTTCTTGGAGAACCATGTGATCCAGTTAAAACTGCCTTCATCAGCCATTGAGGGCATGAAGAGGTCCCTTGAGGAAGGTAAGCATCCACAAAAAATTCTTCATAAAATTAGACTCTACGCTGAATCACATAAGTAGTAAAATTAAATGAGCGTATATAATGGAGTGTTAATAGCTCAATTACACGTTAGATTATAGATAAAAATTTGAATGAGCAGAACTATTACTTTGATTAATTCAAACAAACATAGTTAACATAATAAATGGCTTTCAACAAACCAGTCATCAATAGTAAAGACGAAATAAAACGGTCAAACGTAAATCAAAATGTAAATCGATTGATAATGAAAAACTTAAACTTACGCAAACTAGTGACTAGTAAATTGAACGACTTATGATTCAACTTTTGTTTTCAAAGTCTTTGAACTTATAAAGTTCAGACAAAAGAAATGTTATGAAACAGGAAGATGAAATAAATAAAAGAGATTGCAATCAAATAGATCATTCATCCGAGACTAAAGTACTAGAAGATTGCGGTTTTTAAGATGATGATTAAATTAATAGAGCAAAACAATTGTTTTCCGAACTTAACTTTTAGTCACGTTTTGTGTTTGAATTTCTCCACTTTATCATACTAATTATTTCTGATTTTACTTTGCGTTGCGTCATTTAAAGTTTTATTTGGCTCGAGTTATTCGTAGAATGTTTAAAAAATCGGAAATATTGTTCAACAGGTTAAGAGAATAATCAGAATTCTCCTGAGAAAATATTTGGCATAATCGTGATGCTGATGATATTGATGTAGGTCAATCAACTAACCATGATTTCTATAAGGATCTACTAATCGATTTAACACTCAAGGTAAAGATAACGGTACACCACATCAGTTGATTTAGAACCAAAAAGATAAGAATCAATTACAGAAGTATCGCTTCCGAAGTAACCATGCATTGTTGGCTTATGGCTGATGGCTTACTTGACCAGGGTTAAGCTAACAGCGTGAGCAGGGTAACAATGATACATTGAAAATGATGTGCTCTGTAAGTGCTTTCGCTCTTTGCCGTGTTTATGATTTTTCAAAAGCAAGTCGTACACTATAGTGTAATTATAATTCTGTCATTCGAAACAGAAAGTTCATAAAAATAACATGAGAATACTAAAATCAATTACAAACAAACAATCAATTATAAAGTAGATTATATCAAGACTAATTTGTTATGCAAGCCACAAACGAACAAACATGACCGAATGCGCTAACAAACATCACACTCCAATGCCAGAAAACAAAAATTATCACATTCTTAACTAAACAAATGCAAATAATACAGAATTTGAAGATGTTGGTGAATAAGTGACCAACATTTATCACCACGCGAAAACACAACCTCATATTGGAAAGTTTAAAGCACTTACTTAATGCTTATATTACCATGAATATAAAGTGTTCGTACACAAAATGACGGCGACTGTAGTTAATACTTGTCCAAGTCATAGCTCGACTGTACCGTTACATATTACAAATGCAAGGTGGCGGTACAAAACAAGAAGCAAGGTTGCCACAGAATATTGAGCTCTAGTAGACATATTTTTTTGGTATTGTTCATCACAGACCGGCAATACAATTAATTTGACTTATAATTATTTCAATACATAAAAAAGAGAAAAGAGAGAAAAGATACACAGCACACCGTCATTATTAATTCATAAATAATTATTAATTCATAAATTAATAATTATAGCCGTAACAAGTTCAAGATAACTTACATAACAAATAAACTGTAAACTAAACCTGTTATTGAAAAGCAAAATACTTTATTTTGTGAGGTAACACGTACGCAGACCTCGTAAACTCGCTGAATGGCTAAACAAAAAGATACATGCCAATCAGATATATACAAAGAATTAATGACCATTACTTTGATTAATAACATAAATCCAGTAGAAACAGGAAACATATCTATCTATCTATCATATCTATCTATCTATCAATATCTGCCAACCCTAACCATATGCATGTAACAGTTAAATTTAGTAGACCACCAGTTAATCTAAGTTACTGATATTAATAGAAAGCCTAACTGCCCCATTAGTCAGCGATGTACAATTTTCATGCCTTGAAATTGTACGCCTGAATAAATCTTTATAATTATAAACATGCGATTTCCTGATATACATACCAACTGTATGGAAAGATGCTCTACTTACATTAGTTCCGATTGTAATTCCTGATTAGGTAAGTGGAGTAACATTCGAGCCGAATCACTTTCCGAAGCCATTTGAGTTTTTTTCGAACATGTTCGATTTATTTAACAAGATAATGATATTAAGATCAGTGCGTTTGATACAATAAATTAATGCTGAGAACTGTAATTATACTTGCAGATATTGTCTTGTTTAACGAATCTTGTTTATTGCCATGTGTTTGTCTGTATTTAAATACAATTACTGTAATTTTAACTTTATTTCATGCATAATAAGTATTTCCTTTAATGTATCTACTGGGACTAGCATTCTGTCATCACTAACCCCTGATAAATAAAATATTGTATCTACTCTGTCTGCCTGCGGTTTGGATCACTCTACGGTCTCCATAACACCAACCCAGGTCATGGTCCACACGTGTACCTTTTCGTCTAAATCTGTTAGGGTGTGAAAGCTTACAAACAGATGTAGTGACTTTAGCATTATTATTATGAATCGCATTATGACTCTTATCATAAAGTTCCATCTCCTACAAACTCATAAAACCTTTGACATCTGCCGACCCTTAACGCATAAAGGCCGTAAAGCTAAGAAAGTCTTACAAGTGGCCTTCACGGATGTTACATGAATGGTAGCTCGCTACTTATTCTCGTGAATGTAACTTGCTGCGGAGGTACTCGTTAAGTTCCCTACACAACTTCCTACAAATCGTTACGATTTTATTCCGGTTTTAGGAAAATACATAATTTTCGTCTAATGCAATAAAAAAGTGTGGCGTTACCTAATCAGTTATGGTAGGTTTATGGAAATCGGTGGCCTCATCAACTTGGGAGTAATTTAAGTTATTCTATGCATCCAATATATTCTTCGAATACTGGATATTTTTTTCCGTCGTCTTATTCTCTAATAAACTCTCCCAAAAACAGAAATACTTCAGATTGCAATATTTGCGCAGTAAGTAAATGAAGTTATTTTTATCCTGAGTGATGAAGTTCTTTTTATTCAATTTGTTTACTTCCTGATTCGAAATCCATTTCTGATAAGTCTTGCGTCTTCTTCTTCTTCTTTTCGTACAAGTTAGCGTTTCCTGGGCACAGGTGCACTCTCATGGCTTTTGGAAAAGTATCGTCATCTTCACAGCAATTCAAATAGAGACACATTAGGCACGAAGACTCATTGCGAAATTAGACCATCTCTATCCACTTCCGTATTGCGAAAATGTTACTCCATAAAAAAGCCTTAACATTGAGATTGTCAACAACATGTAGAAACTCGAAAGCGGCACATTCCCTCTACGGCGTTAGTTCGAAGTCCTGCCTCTAAACCAGTTTAACGAGTCATCGAGAAATCGTGTAAACGGCACTCCTCGGCTCTTCTCCGAAGAAAGTTGCCTTTCCAATATTATGATATGTGTTCGTGTTACAAGTTCGATTGATACCAATTATGGTGTTAAGTCAGGATGTTGTTTTTAATTGTCTTAATTTGCTTAGAGAATGTTGAACCTGTTTTCTGTTTTATCGTTGTGGTTTCTTGCTTCATTCACTTCCGTCTGTATTCGTTTATAAATGTTTCCTTATCAGGCAAAGGCTTTATCATCTGCCAACCTTTATTCGAACTAGATGTAGCTGATTGCCGGCAATCTACATTTACCAACCCACAAATGCAAATTCCTCCATTAACATTAATAGGTTGTAGCTCTTAGGCATTAATGCTTGTTTTGCAATGTTTTGATTCATCAAAGTGAGTTGTACTATCCTCACACCCTTGCAGATCGGACTACTTATTCATAAATAGTTGTGTTAGTTACCCTAATAAACTAAACACTCTCGATTTCTTTCTAGATTACGTAGAACTTCGAACATTATCTAAACGTAAGTCAAGGTTACTTATGAACAGTTACCACTACCAATGTGAATCGGGTCCTTACTAACATTATCATGACTATCTAGCCCAGTCTGTTCCCAACTACGTTATAGTCAATAGGGTCGTTTTTACAAAATATCATGATTCCTCTCGTTTAAATTGACATTGTAACAATAAAACAATCAGATTCAATCTCACACCTTGCACCACCTATAGGCTTACTTTCCTAACACTCAAGATCAATGTGAAAGACAATGACACAGCTACGTCACTACCAAAGTCAATGTCTTGAGAATTTCTTCGACGAAATTGTGTAATATAGAAAACAACGCATTTATGATCCCCTTTCATTATATTTCGTGTTTTGTAGAAATTTTCTCAAATTGTTCAACAGGGTGTAAAGTAAAGTAATAGGGTGTTAATTAATGCGTTTTTATTTATTTCTATCAGTACCGAAACAATACACCGTGCAGAACGGTTTTACGGCTTTAATTATTCAACAGTTATCACAGTCCATCACACTCCATTACTGGACATAGACATCTCCCAAACAGCGCCATAAACCCACAGCACCTGATCTCTGCGTCCAACCTAGTGGGCTTTATTTTTAGTCTTTTTCCTGTGCCCATTTACATGTTTTTGTACCCAAATCATCTATCTGACTTGCCAACCACCTATTTACCTAGTTTAATATTTGATTAAAGTATTGTCTCGTATGTATTCATTTCTTCTTTCAATATAATTGATAGGCAGAATTTCCATTCATTAAAATGTTAACCATCAATAGGTGATCAAAATGAATTGCTTAGGTCAAGGTTGATGAGTGTACAGTCCCGCGCATCAATATGTAAACACTTAACAACTTTTAAAAGTGTTTTTCTCCTACTGTTCTGATTGAAATTTCATGTTGATCGAACATAGTATTCTGGGACAAATATTTTTCCTATCTCCAAGTTACAATCGTTATTTCTCGTGAAAATTGCTTTAAAAATTTAGGAAAGTGTATACATATCGATGCTTGTACACAGGTATATTTGAGTTTAACAAGGTTACAGGTCAATATGATAATGAACTTGGGCTCTTGAACAAGGTGATTAAGATAAATGATGAAAAAGATTGTGTTGAGAATCTAATTTTGTTTAATGATCAAAGCCCCGGTGTTGGCTATTGAATTGTCAAAGTTGTGACAGAAAACGATACACTAGTAGATGATCTTTCTTTGAGCCTCAGAATGATGTTAAATCGTTACGGGTAGTCAGAAACCCCAAGGACACACAGTCTTACCGAGGGGAATCGCACAGCCCATTCACTGGGAAACCAGCTGAAAGTGGTATTGTGGTAAAGTGGTATTCAGCTGCATCAGGTTAGACTGAAATTCGACCCCAACATAGGACAAGGCAGATGATGCTCAATTAGAATGCTCCTTCAGATGTTATGCTGTCTCTTTTATTATTGCTGAAGAAAATGCGGTACTAGTATACCCTACCAATATTTATTCTGTAAACCAGTATTTTGTTGGAAAATACTGGCATTCAGCTGCATCTGGTTAGACTAGAAGTTGATCTCAATAAAGTTAGGAAAAGAGAAGAAGAGAGGGAGAAGGTGATTCAGACGGTAAAATCTAACTGGATACAGATTTACTTTCGACCAAACTTGTTCGATAATTTTTCTGAGCCCTACATCGTTGATTGAGGGAAGTATGTCATATATGTGCTTGAAGGCAATGGGCCGTCAATGTCACTATGTCAATCATAAACAAGTTTTAGAACGGTGTCCATTTGTACCTGTCTGTCTGGCATTTGTTTTACTTTTTTTGTTGTCTATCATTATTTTGAAATCTTGGGCCGCTTGACAGTGAACTCCTAACTAGTTATGTTTACTAGTTTTCATGAAATAACGTTCCATTCGAACTATACGTTACATATAAACTGGAAAAACTCCGTTGTAAAACTGTTTATAAATTAAAGAATTATGATATTAAAATTACAAAGAATTAAACTAATAAAATCACATTACCTATTCATCATCATAACAAAAAAACATCCTCTGCTGTACCAGCCACTATCAATTCGCAATTGAACAAAAATTCAGAATAACTTATTTGTTGTCCAAATTTTTATTAAAATATATCCATACTTAATTTCATAAACCTACCATAAGTGATCTAGCTCCAAAATTAACTTAAACTGAAAAAGCCAACAAAAACCAAATTAAACTTATCGAGAGGTGAAGTTCAAGGAAAGCACAAGACTTGGTAGTTCACAGTCAATATCACAGATGGCGACACTGCTCAAGGCTGTGGTTGCACTGGCAGCGCGAGCGATAAAATGCTAAAGATACAAGTTCACAAGCGCCTTGAACTTGCAGTGGTAGTTGAAGTTCACAATGTAGCGATTATAGTGGAATAATTATCATCAGTTGTTGTGTTTTATTTTATAATGGACAGAATAGAAACAACTATTACAAAATATGATTTGCATAAACATTTAAACAAGCTTTAGATAGTCAATTACCTTGCCCTATTCTAAATGAGTCTAAAATAATTACAAATGATATATCTACATGAAATTAAAGATAAAATTATTTCTTCATAACACTAAGAAAGGGCTAACTAACATTAAAACGCTGATAGAATCAACTCAGCAGTAACCAGAATTCGTTTTGTGACACTGGACACTTGACTAACACTTTTTGCTTTGCATGATTATTCATGCAAAGCAAAAACAGGTATGTTTTAAACAAATAGAAGACATCCAAGACAACTAGTTTAAGCAAGCTATTCCATCCATTAGATCACATGTAGGCAGTTGCAGTCAATGTTGACAAACCTTGTACTCACAGTTTGTAGGTAATGGACCTTGAAAATGATGCCAACAATTTTGTATTAAATTCTTTTAAAACAAATGTGAAAGCTGTGGGAATATCATTCGTGTAGTTTACAAAATATATACTGATTTTAACTATTTCTGTTAACGTAGCAATAGCAATAAATTAAAATTGATTATTTGGAAACGTGTACTTGAAGAAAACATTCTAAAAGTACGCTCAATTAAGTTTTTTTTTGCCTATTTATTAAATTTACATTACTTGTACATGTAAAAAAATGTTTTCTTAATTTATTTTCATTGGTCCTAATGTTTTACTGTAATGATTCCAGCTCGTGGCAAGAAGAAGAAGATCAAGCAGCTCCTGCCCCTCCTTGCCCTTGCCAAGCTGAAGATCACCGCCCTCATCCCTCTCTTCCTCGGAATCATCGCATTCGCTGCCGCCAAGGCCGTTCTCCTCGCCAAGATCTCTCTACTCGTCGCCGGTATCATTGCCCTAAAGAAGCTTTTGGCAAGCAAGCACCATGAGACCAGCTATGAAGTAGTCGCACACCCTCACCATGAGGAACACTACGCTAGCAGCGGACACGGATGGGGACGATCCATCGATGACGGACAGGATCTAGCCTACTCAGGCCACGTCAAAACCGACTAAAGCCATGGGATTAACAAGGAGCTATTCTAAGTCCTCTACTTATTGTAAAATAGTGTGAAACGGAATGTACTGAGTTTATTTATTGTAGTTTTTAAGGCGTATTTATTTAATATTCTACGAAGAATTTCCCTTTGTAAGGGATTTTTACCGAAGACGCGATTTGTTACTGTTTTCCCATAAAATGTTGTTCTAAATTTGTATGGTCTTTCATGCTGTACATTAGTATTATTACATTAGTATATTAGTATTTTCAACCCCTATACGGTATCCGTATTTGTGTATTTTGTACTTCAAAAAGTTATATTTTTGATTTTACTGTTAACTCTCATAGATTTATTATCTAGTCCTTTCTTACTAAGTCCTTATATTAACTCTGTAGTTTTATTTGTATACTTATTATGTGTACACTTTTATGCATAGTATGTATGTATACGTTTATTTTGTGATATAACTAACTATATATTTACGCTATTATTACTTATATATGACCGTTTATACATTTATATATATAGATTTCACATTCATATACATATATTTCAACATTACATCTTCATAATAGTATATTATCTACATAACATAATTATAATCACTATACCACCTATAATATTACTTACAATATCATTATTTTTATTTTCTTCTGTTATACAAATATTAATCTATTCACATGTATCTATGTGCCACTTAGGTAGTACAAATATATGTTATATTTTAATACTTTCATAATACACATATTTATATGTTAACCATTTCTTAAATGATTCGTACAAATAAAGAACTAAAAATGTTAATTTTTCTATTTATTTATCCTGAATGATGTGAACACTGGTTAAATAACCAAATAAAAACAAAACTGTAAATGCCTACCATTGAATATATAAACTGTCACTGGTCTAGAATATAAACAACGGTTATAAAGAAAGCAACTTTGACCTTTGTCAATTTAGACCCTTTGTAAAAAGAAAAAGTAAAAGAGAATTACCTTTTACTAAAAAATAACTAATGAGTGACAAGAGTAAATTTACAAAATCAAAGTCTAAATGTAGAAATATAATTGTTCACAATTGGCAAAGCCTTGACAATCCTCTATAAGTAATCTTTTGACTGACCTTAGATCTCTTTTATTAATGAATAACATCACTATAACTTACAAAAATCTAAAAATAAAAGAGAAATTACCAATAACCAATCAATAGTGTTGCACAAAGTTACTATCAAAGCCAATCTCACTCACAGTATCAGAAAGCACAATATTAATTTTAATTTTACTAAATACAATATCAATTTCACTATTATCGTTAACATTACCGTTAACTTGTACAATAACGAAACGTTTTCTAAAACCATCATCGCCAAGATTGATACTAACATCATGACTTACTACAAAGTGTATTTCGAAACAATATGATGTATAATTATGGTCAATACCACCAAGTATAGCGATAACAAATTACTTAATACAGAAACTTTCACTAATCGTTGCGTAAGAGGTACATGATATTGAAGACGAAAGTTTGGTTGATGAACCGTGTTTTAATTTATCTTGAAGGATGTTTTTGCATGCTTGATTCGTGTTAGCCTCGTTGATGTTGTGGTCACAATCACGACTGCTGAGCATGAGGTCCTGGATTTAATTCCTGGGTCGGGCCAATTTTTACCAGCCACGGAGTTTGGATTTGTGCCAATGATGGCAATAGGCTCGCCCCATAACATGGAACTAATACATAACTGGCGAAATGTGGAGTAATATTAGGTACACCTCTGCCTATCCATTCGGGGATTCCACTCGTTTTGTTATGATGTTATGTTGGTTTGTGTCTTATTATGAAAAAAATATCCATGCTGTTTTGGTCGATTTTGAGACTCGGGAGCTGACCATTCATTCGTCTTCTTTATTGTAGTTAGTGAGTCTACTATTACCTTCAGATAGATTTGTCTGTTTTAAATCTAAAGATAAACCCCGATTTTCGCCATTATCAAGTCTCAATGACTAGACACTATAGACTACAAAATCTAAGTTTGGAGTAAAATGACGACGAGTAAAATTTTCAGTCACTCAGAGAAGGCAGCTCATTTTGTGCTTGCATTCATTACAAAATATATAAAGTATGTAAATCATTCCAATAAATAAACTTAAAGATATTTATAATTCATGAAGTATGATAACTTACCTTCAAAGATTATCTTAGAAATCTTGTTGAATTTAACTGACAAGCATCATCTTTAGGGATGAACTGTTAGTTTTAATAATATACCAATCGATTTAATTTACCCTATTTAGATAACGTCTATTAATTGTTTGAAACATCCATAAACCAGACTGCCAAAAATAATTCTTGTAGATTTACTTCTTTTTCCCCACACATTCGATCGACATTTTCTTTGTTTTTTTTTGGTCAGCAAGAGCAAGAGTATTCATCACTTTTTTAGTCACATTTGTTCCATCCCTCCTCATCACATGTCCATACCAAGACAGACGACTCCCTTTCATATTTTGAAAAAGTTTCAGTTGCCGCGAAAAATGACAGTTGACAAGCAAATCTGACATGAGTGAATCTGTGGCCGGCCTCCTTCGTTCGATCTTTTTTTCAATCACGATGGGTGGCTTATAGCAGGCGCCACTTTTAAACTTCCTCTTATAATAAATAAATAATAAATCATTTATTGTCAGATCATTCAATCCAATATGTTAGTAATACACACACATCTTAAACACTAGTGTTAGTATATAATATTTGGTACATAAAATTTTGGTAATAATTTAGGTATTAATAATGTCAAAATAATTAATAATAATAATGTCAAAATCATTAAAAATATGTCAAAATCACCATTAATCATGTCAAAATCATTAATAATTATACAATATTCAGGAAATACAAGGAAATAAATAATAAATAAAGGGCAATTATGATCAACTAGGCAAGAATTCAAAGAAACACTATTTATTTCAAGGCACGATTTGAAGGTAGTACCAGTGTCTGTCAGTGTGTGTCTTATATGCTCATTTTTTACTTTATCACTTTTACCCACTCCTCACATCCATCTCATCATTCTCATCTTATCTACAATAAAAATTACCTCGTCATGGTGATATTTTACAGAACTAAAAGCTCCGTCATTCCAAATATAATCACGCGATTTGTAATTTAATCAGCGTATCTTTCCATGCTTTTATTGTGGTTAAGTTCATAGGAAACTTCGTAGGTTGTTACTACGACCTCATAATTTCACGTTTATTTCATGACAGCAGCTGCCACACAAGCTATCAAAACATCCACAGCGAAAACGAATCAACGTGCCTACTTTATGCACAGTTACTGAAAATAAAAATAACTACTTAATTTTTATCATGAGACAAAGCTTATCTGTAATAGGTATTGTTTTACACGTGAATACAATTCAAATAGCCTAAGTTTAAAATGCCGCAACAGAAGATACAAAACGTAAAGTACTTGAAGATATTGATATATTAGATAGAGGCAAACAAGAATCAATTAAGAGACAAAGTAGAAAACGCTAACATACTCCTAGTAGCAGAACAAAAAATGAGATTACCAAAAGATATAGAGAAGAAACACAAAACTAATTAACAGCCAATATTGATTAACTAAACACAATGAACACGCAAAATCGATGATCCCAAACAAAACACACTTATTCACGTGAAAAAATTAACATCTTACATAAACAATTTAAACGATTACGGTAGAAATTTCTAAAGTATTAATACAAAATTTTATAATACTTTTACTTGGCTATCATAATAATGTTAATTTAGTTGCGTAACAGTTTGGTTTTTAATTTAATTTATGCGTATGGGAAAGAAAGTGGAGTTGGACGTAAGGTAGATGTGACTTGGGTCTGTGAAGTTACTTTTAAGTTACATGACATTTATGTTGTCAATGGCATAATCAAATCATTTGTACAATGATGTCACTTTTATTAAACTTCTGTTTAGTATCGATTATTTTAGTGGTTTTAAAATAACATAACATCACGCCTTGTAATCCGGCGCGAGCCCATTGCCATCAACCGCGCAGAAATCTGACTCCGTGGCTGCTACTGATTAATTTCTGATGGAAGAACCGAATAACACTTTGCTCAACCTCGGAAACAAAACCCAAGACCTTATGCTCAGTAGTGTTCGTTGCGCTTGCAACCACAATACGAACGACGAGGCAGTATTAGTGGTGCTATCTGAAAAGAAGTTTGAATCCAATGATTAAATAAGACAAGACTATACTGCAAGAGTAATGATGAAGAATTTAGACCCCCTGCTGTTACATGTAACATGTTAATTGATTTAAAGTCATAAGTCATGACTTATGACTTTAAATCAATTAATAGTAAGACTACCTGTGATGATTGTATAAAGCATTCTTGCATCATCATTGAAGGGATTATATAATTTTGTATGGCCAGACATTCAGGCGTCAAAAGTAACCTCTACCTCGCGACGAACGCTCACAAAAACAGGTCCTATGGAGAATAATTATCAAATATTCGGCATAACCGTTAGGTTTAGACTAGAAACGCCCGTGGCATCGCCCGGTTTACGCACTAATATTATTTATTGCGAATACGAGTATTGATTAGAAAGAAAGTTAAGAAAAACTTGATTGGTAACACGTGGGCTTAAGTCGTTGGTGAACCATTTTTTTATGAATGAATGATGAAGTTTTTTAAGTCGTAGTACAAGTAGTGGGTTAGGTAATATTCACGTGGATGTAGTGGCCAGTAACTTTTGCGTAACGTTAGTTTCAATGCAGTCAATTTTAAATTAACATCTTATAAAAATACACCTAAGTATAAGCTCTTGCTTTGGCCTTACGTCCTGTTTATAATGTATCTACTATGTACATTATATACAGACTACACATAGAACTAAAATAATGCTAAAAAGAAGACTAAAAGTAAGTTCCTACATATATACAACGACAACTTATTAACGAAATTTTATAACACTGGGGGATAATGTAGCTTCGAATTAGTGAAAGAATTTCCTGAATGTGATCAGCATTGCCGAATATTACCTCTACAGCCAAACTTACAAACTTTATTTATTTTTTACTCTATATTAGCACTAGTTGATTATAAATCAATTAATGAAAAGAAACGCAAAAAGAATAGAAGATATTCTTATTATTTTTATCTTCTTTTACATTTTCTATAAAATTAATATTAAGTGACTTTCATTGCTCTTAACCCGTTATACGGAACGTCAATAGCTGCTTATCATCACAAACAATGGTTGCAGCAATAAAAAGTTTAAGAGAAAATGTTTTTATAACGTGTGAAACTAAACACTAGTCTAGCAGATTCATGGTTTTCACACAAACTGCTATTTTAGAGTTCTGCAAGCGAAATGGGTGTTGACTTTTATGGTCTTGTGGTTTCACGAAGAATAATGGCAGATTGAATATACTACAAATTCTGTAAAGATGATCTAATCCCCGAAGGGTTAGTCAGAGCCACATTTTGACAGTTATGTTTAAGTCCCATGTTATAGGGGGCGAGCCTACTGCTATCAAACTGGCAAAAATCCAGACTCCGCGGAAATTCCTGATGTAAAAATCCAATTACAATTTGCCCGACCCGGGAATCGAACCCAGGACCTCATGTTTAGCACCAGCAGACTAGGCCAACGAGGCAGTCCGAGTCTGATGTTAAAATATTAGTAATATTGATTGCACTAAAAATTAGCAAAATACATGATGGATTAGAGAGATATATAAAAATTATATTAATCTGGGTTGTTCGAATTCTTCTTATGAAAGACAAAAGAAAAAATCATCACTTCACATCAGGCAGGACAAGACCATAATTAGTATAAAAAAACAAGGCAAGACTGTCAATAGTGGTAACTAGGTATCAATCAAAAGATTTAGGTTCAGATGGCAAAGGAAAGCCTAATTTGATCTTGAGAAACTACAAAACATGATGTTCAAAATGTCACATTTAGATTAATTTACCTAAACAGGAGCAACATTAATTTTTACAGGTCTACCACAAAAGATTATAATTATGAAGGTTCACTATTTTACTCCATGCTGCAATATGCAACTTAATTAAATACTTTTACTTCCAAAGGCAATTAAAACCCTACAGAGTTACTCTGCTAGGCGCATCATAAATAGTGAATGCAAACAGCCATGTGTATGTAAAGCTAGAAATGTGACAGTTTTCGCAAAACGTTCGCTGGCAAAGCGCCAGGTAGGTAGGACATGTAGCAAGTGCATCTTTTGACTGAATGATGTGATTTAATTTTCTCTTCGATTTGATTTGCATATTAAACGAAGTGAGTTTAGAAATCATTTGCTCTCTTATTTATTTTTTGCAATGGGTTTATATTAAAGTTAGACTGATGAAAGTTCGACTTCAGTGTATTTTTTTTTAATCATTCGTTTGTGCGACACATCACCTACAAGTGGATGTTTAACCAGTATGTGGATCCCCTACACACCTAGAAAGCGTGGTTGCAGGCCTCGTATAAAATGGCAAGACGAGCAGGACCTAATCAACGACTAGTGGGCTACATTAGCCCTACATCGAAATAACTGGAAGCTTTCGAAGTAAATCTGCACAAAAGTCATGGGAGTAGGCCTTTCCGCAGCTGTTGAATGACGCAGACTAACAATAACTTATTAAAATAATAAAACGAAGAAGAAAGTAGCCGAAATTGTTTTTAATGAAAGAGACAGGATGGGAGGAATTTTTTTCTATAGTATACCAGCGAAATTATCGCTGATTAACCTCCTTTTGGGATTGTCCACAGTCAGGGTGAAATCAAAGAAATACTAACTACGGAACCAAACAACTTTAAGCACTAAGATGAACTTCAATAACTCTTTTTGCTCGACACTAGTTCAGTTCCCACAAGATACAGTAACGTAAGTTCATGGCATTGAAGTTATATTTAAGACCGTGGCTAAACAAACGGTACGTTTTGAGTGCAAAGAAAACAATGATGATGTTTCCAAAAATGGTGATGATGATGACCCGTGGCATTTTGAAAATTAAAATAAAATAGAAAATAAATTATAAAATAGTTCATACTTTACGACAGAACTAACACTCTTAGGCCAAGAAGCTTGCAAAGTAAGCATACTTAAACTTTGTTGATGAAATAAACATATAACCTAGAAGGGCTTTCGAAAAGTCATGAAATAAATTATAGGTTAGGTACCTGTCCTCAAATAAGTAGAAAGAAAAACGGATGATAATGCATATTATTTACCAAAGATACCACACTGATAGCAGGTACCTACGTTAAACAATGAAAAGGTTACAAATATAAAGTGAGTGTAACAATGAGAAATATAATCATTATGCACTTGATGCCCTACTTGATTGAATGAACACTTGTTCTTAAATTCTGTTAAGTCATCATTTTGTACCAAAAGACATTTCTCTTAGTAACTCTAATAGCTCTTGTATACAATGGCCAACTTCACACACACTTTATCAACCATTGCTTCATTTGTTTTCTTCTAGTCCATTAAAGTCTTCAGTAATGCATCAATGGAGAACGGAAGTATTTTCAACAGCAAACATTACAAATTACAACAGGCGTAGGATGACAAGCATTTGATACACTTTCGTTTTTTTGTAGACATTAGCTACAAGACAACATGACTTTGAGATTCGAGTCACTGTTGAAATTGCAGGTTGGAATGACTTAAAACGGTACTTACGTTAACAGCCGTTTAAACTGTTAGTGAAAATCCACAAGAAATTGATTGAATAATAAATTAACGAGGTGTATATAAGTGGAGATGAAGATGATCTTGAAGATCAGAATATTTATGTAGATAAAAAAATGGTAGGTACTATCTATTACACTACTTTCTGCTATAAATAAGCCTGTACAGAATGCTCTACAAAATCCAACCAATAAAAACTATTTCTTTTAAAATTAACAGTGATTGAGGTAGTCAAGTTATTTATTAGTAGCCACAAGTAACCACGACCTCACCTCCAAGCTAGCAAAGGCATTCATTGACGTACAGACTACAAAGTACTCAAACAGGACCCACCGTTCGACAAAAGCTCATACATCATTAACGTCACCTACAACGTCGGAGAAATTTCCCTTTACACATTCAGTATACGACCAGAAGCGATTAACTCATTCATTGTCCTAGCCAAGATAGTATCTAGATAACAATGAACCTTTTAGGAACAGGCTTACTTCAATTTGAAATTTAACCTTCTGAAGATAAGAGACAGTTTAGAATGGAATTTGAAAATGTCTCAATGTGTCGGGACAAAAGACTCTCTCTGATTTGAATGTGATTGAATAGTTTGTCAATAGTTCCTATTGAGGCGGTAATGAGCGAATAATTATGCGACTTATTGTGTCTAAAGTATGAACAATATCGTATAGCACATGAAAAATGAAGATACGCTGATGTAAATTAAGTTCTAGATGTTTGCTTATCATATTACTAGCATAAGATTGCTCAAGAGTTACATTTAAAGAAATGAAGAGTACAAAGTAGTGGTAAAGTAGAAATAAAGAGACAATATAAGCGGATAGATAGAAAAAACTTGATTAATTTATCGGATGTCTTCCCATAAATAATAATCCCAATTTATTTGGGGTAAGCGCAACATGTCTTCTGCTAGAAGAATATTTCACTACAAATAGTCAACACACACAGAAAATATAAACTAAATAAAAGTGTAGGTACTGGAATCAAATGAAAACATTTGTAATCCTAATTTTAACTCTTGTTACGTTTTCTACAACACTACGATTAAAAAAAAAACACGCTTGACCACAAACACGTGTGTCCAGTCTCTCGTGTCCAGTTGGTGACTAACCCAAATAAACAAAACCAATCCGAATGTTATTTCCAAAAAAAAACTATAGTAGTGGCCGTCAGCACGTCTCAACATCATATGAGCCAAAGCTCAAAATGAAAGGAAGATCGAATTTGTAATGAATTAAAAAATCGCAATGACGTAATTATTCATGAATCCAAGAAAGTCTACGCATTACGCAATGGACGCAAAGTTCAACCTAAATGAAATCAAAAGTATTTTAAACAAAAGACAGGTTGGCAATGACTATGAATATACCAACATAATTCCACACTTTATATTCCAAATAGACATATCACCTTTGTCTTTAAGTACCACAGAAACTTTCGCTCAGTACAGACAACTATGCCTATAAATGGACTATTAAACAATTTACTTTAGAATACAAATGGTCAAAAAATATAGAAATTCAGGCGATGATACAAGTGTATTGATAGGTTTTAGAAAGCGATTTTGCGAAACCCTCAAAAAAACCGGAAATACGCGCGGTATTCCAAATATTTCGGATGGAGTCATTATTTCAAAAGGATTTCCGAATTATTCGCAAAGTTATGAAATTATTCACGACGTTTACGTTGCGTTTGTATTTTCTTACTATTATAAAGTAATGTTAAATGAGTGTAAATCAAAGCAGGAAAATGTTCATAATAAAAATACAAAATAAATCACAGGTTTCTAAATGTTAGCGAAATAATTTGATATATAACTTATCATATATCATTAATTGAAACTCCTGCAAAATTAAAAATATAGTTATGTCTGTAGTAAGCTCATTAGCAGCAACCTCAATTCATATCTTTTCCCGCGCAAAATTAAAAATTTCTAAAGTCAACCCATGAAACATCAAAAAACATTTCAAGAAAATATTAATGCCCAAATCGTGACCGTATTACAATGCCACCATAACACACATTCCCATGTACCTGACAAATACCTGCTAAAATGCTTACCCCGTGGTAGACAGACAGGCTTGTATTTCGTCATAGGCCTCACACTCCGCGCTGAAGACGCCGTGACATATGGATATACAAGGAGGGGGAACACAAAATAAAACTCACGCTCATACAGTGATCTTCAGCAATTTGTGTTTAGCCATCGAGTAAGATGAAGGTTGTAGTGCTTTTGTGTGCTGTGGCAGTCGCCGGGGCATTGCCCATGGCAAAGGAGGATGGAGCGGCCGAGAGGTTCATCTCCGCTCTAAAGGATTGTCTGGACACAGATACTTCGTTGTGTCTCAAGGTGTGTTGTGAAGTGCAGTGAAATGTGACAAAGTGTTTTGTGTTGAGGATCCCTGGGGTTGTACAGGCTTCTAGCCTGACAGTGTCTAGTTTTGATGTTAAAACTCAAGGACTTTGAAAAATAATTACGGTTTTATTTGTGATGGAGCATGGTACAAATGCTGGAGATCTTATCTAGATTTTTAGTATTTACTTAATTAGATTTAAAGATTAATTCGCCAATTTGCTGATTTGAAATATTTCCTTCGAGGCGTTTAAACTTTATGAGTTCACCAGTTCAAAATTACTAATTTATTTTTCAAATATACCTTCAATGATTTATCATTAAAAATTAGTTCAAGTCCCAAATAAATCCAGACTCAACTCACAAAAATTTGACCAAAACTAAAAACCAACAAAACTAAAAGTAATTATTTTGTTTTACAGGAAAAAGCAATGAGATTTACAGACAAACTAGCAGCTACTTCAAGCCTGGAAGTCCTCGATGGCGTCAGCTTCAAGAACACCGGTGGCAGCAGATCAGCTCGCAGCTACGAACCTCTGCCCGATGACCCTAAAGCCAGGGAAATGAAGGTTGAAGAGAGGATCATGGAAAACGTTGTGGACTTCCTCGACAGCCATGTCTTGCAGCTAAGAATGCCTAAAGCTTTGGAAGATGACAACACTCTCGATGAGGAAGGTATGTAGAAGTCATGTGATTTAACTTCAATCTTTATTTTTACCTTACAAACACATAACCATTCTGGGATTCACCTGGCCAGGATAACAAGGATGAACACCAGGAATTATTTGGGTCATTCTACAATTGGAGATTAAATTCAGAACACACTCACAGCAATTTTGGGATTAAAAGTTATAAAGACAACCATTTAAAAAGTAGTTTTGTTGCACACCAAGAAATTAATGAAGGCGTCCCATAAAGACATAATTACATGAAAACTGCTTTAACTTGTAGTAATAGTTTACGAAGCGTGTAAACAGCGTTAATAAACTATTGTAGGCTTTTAACCTAGAACATTATGGCCATTTAGCACTCATTAGAAAAGTGCTTAAGTTGTTAAAGAGAAATAACCATTCGTTACTTAGTAAGAAAGCCCATTTTCATTGGAAGCATGGAGACAAAACCCATTGAAGTTGGTGCTATTAAAGACATCAAAACAGCACAACACGTTAAGAAAATTCGTTAAATGAATCTGTTAACAAAATATACAGAAATGCAAACACAATCGTTCAGAAAACTCTCAAGATCGCAGATATAGTGCATGCCAACAATAAAAATATTAGTTACGGCATTAAGCATACAAAATCTAACGTGAATCACAATGCATGAAATTTTTCTCACGCATCGAGATAAAATCAGCAAGTAATGTGTTAATTTGATACAGTAGTTTATGCACTTTCTTGAGATCATATTGGATTTCTTCAAAAGTGTGATTAGCAGAGTTGAAAGTGACTTTAATGTCAGAGGTAACGATCATAATGTGCATAAGATTTTTATAAGATTAAGGCTGTTAGTGATTCACAATTTATTGGTAATTATGGCGGAAGAAAAATATATCTTTTCTCGTTGTTAAACTTGCTTCCAGGGTCAATTAGGGCAAAAGGGCTACATTTAAAGTCGTAGGGAAGCAACAAAAGAGAGACTGGCAGCATGTCACTCTTTGTATAACCAAAACAGCAAACATAAACTACGAACAATGATCAGTTATGTTACACAAATGAACATTAACTAATATTTATAGCCACCTTCTATATTTGGCTAAGCTTTGAATGTTTTTCAGACACGTTTGTCTAGTACTTTGTCAATAGAAGCTTTTCATTCGCACTCAGCCGTGAGTGTGTTTTTTTTTCAATATTTTGTGTGCACTTTCTTAAAATGTCATTTGAATAGTATTTCGCTAAAACCGGAACTTGAGACAAATACAAAATCTGAATGTAAAATTTTCGAGACTAGTGCATTTAGATAAACGTAAATGTGGTTTGAAAAAGATTTGCATCTTCAAAAGGTTAAAAGTCGCCACTTGCCAAAAACAATTTCTAATTTTTATTTCTAAACTCATAATCGTTAAACATTAACGTCAGAAATCCGTCTCGACTTTTAGAAACTTTCACTTAAGATTTCAAGTTTATGTGATTTAAATCTCCTTTGAAGGTGCGGTTTACATAATCTAAAAAAATTGCGACCGCTCCCACATGACTTGGCTTGTTCAGAAGTAACTTTGAAAACTTTTATGTTGCTGTTTCCGTTTACTAGTTTCATCCTTTCCATTTCAAGTATTTTCTTGTTTGTATGCACATTTGTTATTTTGCACTTTGATTTTAATGTTGTTCTAAATAAACATAGCGACATTAATTATTTGGTCTCCTGCAAAGATATTCATGTCTATATACACAATCAATATACACAATCAATTCGAATTCTACAGATCATTAAATTTGCAAACGTGTAACAATAATTTATTACTACTTCAACATATTCTCTAAAGGAAAGATCGAATGACATAACACAATGATCACTCGGATTTCGTTTTCACTCCGACCCGTTTATTTATGTAAGAGCTTGTTAGACCAGTTTCTAGGTACTTTATAAGTTCAGTGTCTTTAGATTTCTATCTGCGAATCGGCGTGTAACTTAAGACCATTGATCTGTCTAGGCCTGTCACTAATTATGCAATGATGTTGTCAATAAACTTTGTCATTGGCAGTACCGGATGCTTTAACATGTTTTAAAGCATCATTAGTTTAACATTCAAAATTAACTTTATTCCTCAGAGTATTCTCATCAATATCAAGACAATCTTAGCGCGATATTTTAATGCCAGCTTTAAAATAAATCAATTAGTGTCTGTTTAAGCGTTCACCAAAATTTCAACTTTTGCGAAACTGCAAAAATATGGATATAATTCTCACTTTTGACCTTTATTTCGTGACACACATGCGGTGACTTTCTCAAAATTATAATTTTATTCAACTAAGACTGCCAAAAGTTGAAGCAGCTTGCTTTTAATTGTCGCAGTCTACGTTTACAAAGGTTTTGTGGGAAAAGTTTTTGGTTAACAAGATTGTTCGGAGTTCGCTATGTGAGATTAAACGGTCTGTAATTCCATTGTTATCTGGTTTTGTCTTTGATATAATTAGTGGCATATGTGTGACTATAACGGGATTTAGAGAGTCGTCATTGATTGTTTACTACTTAGTCAGTTGCACTTGAGTACTAAGCTTTACTGCGAATTCCTTTGTTGTATTTTTGTGATGGTTCACGTTTAACTTGACAGTAACGGATTAAAACTTTTAATAATTTTTCTTTTTTATGAAAACAGGATTTATATATCAAAATTAAAGATGTATCAGATGACGTTTTACTCAAGTGACTAAAATTTACACCCACTTTCGATTTGGATCTCGAATTAACATTAATCTACCATCCAATCTAGAATCTTAACTTATGATTTCATATCTCAATTCCAGGCCGAGGCAAGAAAAAGAAGAAGCTGAAGAAGCTCCTCCCCATCCTGGCCCTCATCAAGCTGAAGTTGACTGCCCTCATCCCTCTGTTCCTCGGTATTATTGCCTTCGCTTTCTTGAAGGCCGTCCTGCTCGGTAAAATCGCTTTTGTCGCCGCAGCCTTCGCAGCCATCAAGAAACTCCTCGAATCCAAAAAGAGCAGTGGTGGTTGGTCAGAACCCGCTCATGAAGAGCACCACGGCTGGGAAAGCAGCGGTGGTTGGGGAAGGTCCCAAGATGCCCAGAACCTGGCATACGGGGCCCATGTCAAACAGGCGTGAGATTAAATTATTAATTTATTTATTCTAGTTAAAGCTAATTTATTAATCTCGACGTAAATCTTCTTCTTCTCTGTATATATTTTGACCACCGTTCGTACACATGCTAAGTTTTTTCTTTATATATTTATTTTATTTTAAATTCCATCATTATGACTGATATAATTAGTCTCTTCTCTTATTGTATATAAGTATTTTATTTATTATGTTTAAGTATACTTCATTGCTCTTTTTAGTGAGTGATAGTACATTTTATTATTTTAAGTTTTCAGTTCCAAAGATATTTTATATATTTACTTTAATATTTTCAATTTTGTTTTTTGTTTGAGTCATATTTTTTGTTGTATGTGTATGGGTATGTTTCGAGTCATTTTTATTACAAAACAATGTGAATTTAATGCGAAGAATGTTATCAGTTTGTTTGTTGCGATGTTTTAATTTATTATTTTACGATGGATCCTCGTAAAACTTAAATAAAGACGACTTTTTAAAAATTATATTCTCCTTTTATTGATTTATGCTCCTAAACTAATGCAAAGTATGACCAAATATGGCATAATCTGTCAAATAAACATTAGTGCCTCACACTTCTCACAAGTTCCTTTTTACATTGAACAAAGGAATTGATTTTAAATACTGAAAATCATTGCCAACTTGCAATGACCATAAACAATTTAAATAGTATTGTAGTACATTATAGCTGGTCGAGTTTTGGCTGAAATATTTTTAATTTTGTACATATGTTACAGCACTAAGTTAGTCTGAAATTACTATTGCAGTAGGGTACTGAAAGTTAGAACAAGAGTACTAAACGATTACCACTAACTTTCTTAATATCAGTGATAGCCTAGTAGTGTGACCGTCGGACTGCCAAGTCATAGGTCTCGAGTTCGAACCCAAGGCACGCACCACAGATTTTACGGATTCATGTGCGTATTATTTAATTATCACTTGCTTCAGTGAAGAGAAACATCGTGAGGAAACCTGCATGCCTCAGAGATATTTCTTGTTGGCATGTTAAGCCAAGTCAGAGGCCCATGGGCGGCCAAAAAACTCTGACACCAGGTTAGGCACTAACCACACGAAAAAGAAAGAAAGACTAACCTTCTTCTGAATGATTACACAAAATTATCAAATGTTCATTATGATTACACAAAATTATCAAATACATAATGATCCATGTCCATAATGATTACACAAAATTATCAAATCCTAGACTTCTGGCAGCCTTTCTTCTTCTCCATTAAAGCTTTAACTCAGCGACGTTCGTTTTCATTTTGATAGGTTGTCATGGGAAAAAAATCTGCCTGTCAGCAAATCTGAATCTCTACCACCCCACCACGTAACTTACAATATACTTTCTTAGTCAACCACAGTTCCAAGATAACAATTACTAGACAGCGTGCAGTCTACATCTTAGTTATCGAAGATTTTAGTCATTACATTTGCTGCAAAGCGTCAAAAAATGATCGTGTTTCTGTTTCGTTGACAATTACATTTGAATACTCGTAGCTAGTACCGGACTGGGTTGACTGGACAGTCGATCCATGCAGGATGTATGTTTGAGCTCACTCGTCTCAGTTTAACCCTAGAATCCAGGTTCTCAGGCACTACACGCTGCGATGCAGCTTTGATTTTTTCTACTTACATGTCGTAATAATTATTATAGTGTTTTCCATATATCATAAGTTGTCAAACAACATACTTATCGTTAAGTGGTTGAACTGTACTGCAGCCCCTGTGGGTAGTAAAATAGGTGTAGGTACATAATTGTATTTTGTTAGGATTTTTTTAAAATTATTTGTTCGATTAACTCTTCGTACGTAGATCTACGCGAGACACAATAGGTTTTTAATTGTGTCTATATACTCGACATACGAGTGGTTAAGTTACATTATTTTTCTGAATGTGTTTAACACATTCATTTTGTTTCTATTCGTATTATTTAGAAACATAGCAATAAATATTTAGATGTGTATAAAATACCGCATCTGTACTGGGTGCTGTGGCAGCCATGGGTAGGAAAAGTCCATATAATTATAGGGTTAAACACTTTTTCGTGCGTCCTAAGTGTGGCCTAATTTTTTAAGTGTTTGAAATTCAAATTTTCTTACGTTTTTTGCAATTTGCAGGTTGTATGTTGATTAAAATTATGATTCGCGACCGTGACTAATATGGCTTTGTGGAGTATTTTGATGATGAGTGTAATTCTGTAACTAAATAAGTGTTACGGTCGCGAATCATAATTATATTGTTCAAAGTACAGCCTGATACTGAACGGCAAATTGCAAAAAGGTAAGTAAATCTTTAGCAGTTTTCGCAGTTCACGTGTTACCACTAAGTTGTGGTTGACGGCACCGTCACATTGAACGTGAACACAGAACCACTAATACATCATTAAAAATCTTAGAAAGTGTAAAATTAATTTCACAAATTAAAATCGAACTTTCACACGGATTGATAAAGAAGTGAGAATTTATAGAAGCTATGAGAATATTCGTAGAATAATGATGAGAACTTCTTGCCATTGAACTATAAACAATCTACCCTTGAATTAGTATTGACCTGTTCATATAATTTATTATATCAAGAGTACTTATCAGTATGATAAATATCAGTAAATCTTCTCACAATTAATGAAGATGTAACAACATAATTGTCTATGTGAATTACTTCATCAGTAACTGCATTTTATTTTATGAATAGCTAATTACATCGCTTTGTAAATTAATGAGTTTACTATTATTCAGTTTGATTCAGTAGTCAGAGTATGAGGCCATGGATGGGTTCAATTCTCAGGTTTTTTTTTTTTTTTTTTTTTTTTTTTTTTTTTTTTTTTTTTTTTTTTTTTTTTTTTTTTTTTTTTTGGAGATGGCATCTCGCAGTTCAGCCTCTGAGGCTGGCTACTGCTTAACCGGACTATTCCCTGTGGATGCCTTAAAAATGAATCTAAGGCCTCCAGCCAGGGGCTTAAAACTATACTTAAAAACTAAGCGACCACTCGCTAAGGGCACCCCCTGTGGGGTACGGGCCTCGGCTTAGGGCGTCGCTGGGGGGGGGCAGCAAAGGGACAGGCTGGATCTGAGTGATATTAATTAGGGGCTGGTTTAAAACTACCGGCTCAGCATCGCGGGCTGGCTCTGGCAAGGGTCGGGGGGGGTTCGTTGAACGTGGGCGTCGCGTCGGGCCTCGGCGGCGAGGACGGAAACATGGCGGTCTGTATTTGTACTTTCGTAATGTGCTGGTTTCCCTACTGCTCTCCTGGAGGAGGGTGATGGGGTCATCGGGGGTGGTCAATTCTCAGGTGGCCTACCATGACGTCTTAAAGCAGGAGTAATTTTAGTGTGGGATAGAGATCGCGCTAGATGACCTGAATAGCTCTGTCTCTTTCCTAAACTGGAATGACTTCTGCTTTAAGACATCATAGTAGCCAGATCGGGCATAACACTCAAGTAGGAATTTCTCCCATAGTCGGTATAGATAAATCTCGCGAAATGTGGGTGTTATAAGTACATTTCTTAGGTCGGCCAAAACAAGTATGAGGTTTTCTTGCATTTGTTTAAAATCAACATGCATTTGATGATGACTTATGTATTGAATAGCTTACAAATAAAACATCAAGATATTTAAAATATACATATTATAATGGGTGTAAAAGTACCTATTAAGAAGCCGAAGGGCACTTGTTCTCCCATTGCCATTATTTTTTTTGTTCTAGACCATACTTGGGAACCTTCTAGTTACAGAGATATTAGGGGTCGAAGTTCCAAGTTTTTAACAAATTATTTTTTAAATACAAGTTTTCAATGAGATGTCCACTGCGACACTTGGGGGAGGCCTATAACTTTACTTTAAATACCTCCACGACCCCCGTACTATTCAATGAATCAGCACAATGTTTTAAGTCCGATACATTGATTTCTACCGTGAAACGTGATTTTTTAACAAAAAAAGTAATTTCCCAGCAATCATTTGTGCGTAGAGTTATTTAGTTTGATGTACAGAATGCTTGATTCATGGCTTCGTGAAGGGTCTATTTACACCCTGTAAATTCATACCAATCAAGCTATCTCTTATTTGCAACCAGAACTTTCTGACGATAGACTACCGATAAATCACCTACTCAACAATCAATATCATTAATACTTCAACTCAAGATAACTGGTATGCATTTAGAGGCGTTTATCTCAGCTGTCACTGGAACATTATGGGGGCAGTGTGCCAAAATGCCGTTCAGAACTAATAACAAGGTAAGTATAGACATGCAGGTACTGGGAAGTAGTTTGATGGTAATTATTATTGATTTGTTATAAGATGAATGACAGATCGGTATTATATTGGAATCAGAACCTACAATCATAATAATATGAGTCAAACATTGATGGTACAATACAATAATGACAGACAACAATAATAATATTCTAGAAGAACGACTAATACCTGAAGTAGCTCTTGTTTAGCAACGAGCGGTATCAGGAGTACTGTTTCTTGAATCTTGCCTCAACCCCGGCTCGTATTGTTAGGAGGTTCCTCTTTCTAGAGTCCTGACCGCTAGTAGTTTGGACCCTGTTCCCTATACCGGTGGGCTACTATTTTATTTATTTATTTATGTACACACAAAATAATTAATAGGACATTACATTAAGATAGAAGAGCACAAAGGTACTGCTTATTTCATAACACATTTCTTCCAGCAGACCTGCGAGAGGAAAGATGGATTGAAAAGAAGAAGTACTTTTTGTAGTATGATGCTGTAGTGCCACTACATTCCATTCAAATAAAAAAGATCTTGCACTCTGTATTTAGTTCTAATAACATGTAACACACTGTAAGCTCTAAAGACCGCATCAAGCACATTAAAGTCTATAGTTTCGCTTTACCGAGTGCGTAAACTACTGCATTCTGTTCAGTCTGTCTGCGCTCAATACCGGATGTCAAGTGCGTACCTGTGTATGTGCGCTATGCACTATGCAGTTTGCAACTTATTTACCTTCTTTACTAAAAGACTATTCTGGAGAACTAAGTGACCAGGCTATAGCTTGGTGAATTGTTTTGCTGGGTGAGTTTCCTGAAACAGCTACTTTTCAAAATTATGTTTCAAATAAATTACCTGTTGTTTTTAACCCCCGACCAAAAAAGAGGGGTGTTATAAGTTTGAAGTGTGTATCTGTCTGGCATCATAGCTCCTGAACGGATAAACCGAATTTGAAAACGCTTCTTAGTTTTAGTCTTACAACAAGTCTTACACTGTAACTACGTAGCTAAGGTCAAAATGGCATCACCCACTCCGTATAAAATACTGGTAGTAAGCTGCCAAATGGCTAGACTGAAAGCTGGCCCCAATTTGTTCCCATTGCTGAGACCCAGGCATCCTCTTTATGCGAGGAAATGAGCCATAAACCACCACGCGGGAATGCGGGTTGGTAGATGTCACATGTCTTCGAGTTTTTGGTTCTAGGACATGCCGGTTTCCTCACGATATTTTCCTTCACCGTTTTGAGAGCAGTGGTGATGAAATAAGTTACACAAAGTAATGCTCCTGCCTGGGTTAGAACTCACGACTTACTTCTCGTAGTCAGGGTTGTTCGTAAGTCAAGACTGCCATCACTTGGCCGCCGATCCAACGCTGCTGACGTGGACTCGTTCGCGCAAATCTTTCATAATATGATCTGTAAATGACCGTCTTTTTATGTGCATATTAAGCACTCTCAGAATAGGCCCGCGACACGCACTCGACATGCGTTTAGGATGTCTGAGTGGAAAGCAACGCGGATGTGTTCCGCTCGTAGAAATCCTTAGCTTTTCACACGTCTCTAGAATAAATTGCATGCCCGTTTGTGGTATAATAACTTCTTTAGTTTTACATTTTCCCAGACGGTAAAATCTTGCAGCTTTAAAAACTTTTGTAAGGGGTAATGTGTGAGGAGATAAACTAAACGCGTTATACAAACAATAAAAAAGGTTTATTTATAAAATATGAACTGATTCTAAATTACAATATAAAGATCCTAAGCGAAATCCCTAATAGCGTCGTATGTTATAAGTCGCCTGTGCGGTTTCGCTAACGAAGTCAACGCAAACAACCAATAACATACGCTGCTTAGCCAGTATACGATATGATACGGGGTCGGGGAGGTAACCGGCTTTTGTGAAGCAAGTGTTTCTCAACCACATCATCCGCCTAGCCCCCATCAATGTTGGGGTCGGCTTCCAGTCTAACCAGGCGCAGCTGAATACTAGTATTTTACATGGAGCGATTGCCTATCTGCCCTCCACAACCCAATTAGTATTGGGTGACATGATACCTCTTGCTAAGACTGGTTGTCAGACTTTCGGGCCACTGACTACCTGTAACGACTGTCAAAGATCTACAAATGATGAATGATCTAGATGTTACAAATTCCCTGTCCCTCACTCTACAATTCCCTGTACAGTGGGATCCAGAAAGGATTTTTTTTTTTTCGTACGGGAAATCATCAAATCCTCCCGCTCTGGGCTGAGCAGGAGGGAGTGTCAGACTTTTACTGACTAAAACCCATCCATGTTCCTTCCTTTGCCCTTTGTGTTCCAGGGCCGCGGTATCTCTTTCGAACAGTCCCGCAACCCTGGCAGGATCCAGTAAGGCTAACACGTTGAATGATTGTAACAAAACAAAAGTTGCAAAAAATAAGAAAACTTAGACAATGTTTTAAAAATGAACTAACCAGCATTTACATAATATCACGCCTGTAAATTCAGAAGGGTTAGGCAAAAGTGTACTTAATAATACTTACACATTTCTTCATCATGTAAAATGATGTAAAAAGGAGATTTCAGGATAAGAAGTTTAATCATAACACATCACAAATCATTCAATCATCACAGGGTTGCGGGACTGTTCGAAAGAGATACTGCGGCCCTGGAACACAAAGGGCAAAAGAAGGAACATGGATGGGTTTTAGTCAGTACAAGTCTGACACTCCCTTCCGCTCCGCCTAGCGTGGGCCGGGGGGTCATTTGATGATTTCCAAACCGTAAAAAAAAAACCTAATAAGTTTAATCATAATCATGTGCTTTTGAGTGTGAATATGTATGAATGGACTGGGCAGTGACCGCCGCTTTCCACCAGGTGGGTCACATATTACATAAAATAATGTTCAATGAATACGCATGTTATTATGTGACTATTACGTCTACATCCTGCGGACCACCAGTTTTTATTAAAATATTTTATACAACTAGTGACCGTGAGAACCCAATGTCATAATCAACTGGTTGAGATGCGGATTTTTTACCGATAAACATATGGGAAACATGAACCTATAAAATTTTACATATATTTTTGATTTTGTATTTAAACATAACATCACGCCTGTAATTCAAGAAGGGATAGGCAGAGTTGTAGCTAATAGTACGTCATCCACATTTTGCCAGATAAGTGGGACTTAAGTCCCATATAATAGGGGGCAAGCCTACTGCCATCAACCGAACTCAAATCCAAACTTCGTGGCTGCTACTGATAAATCTTGTATGCTAATACTCAATATCACTTTGTCCGACCTAGGTATCGAACCCGGGACCTCGTGGAGTAACGAAGCAGTCATTATATAATGTTTTTATTCATATATTTTTATGACCTCACGCATTTCGCTTTCACTCTAAATTTAATTTATGACTCCAATAATGCCATGTAATTATACGATCCGAACATGTACCTATACATATTAATATATTTAGCTTTTAATTAAGATTGTTAAAATATTAGAAACTCGATAGGAAATTCAGAAAGCGGCTAGATATCCACTTTCTGTGGAGTTAAGATACATTTAAAAAGCTTTTGTGGTTTTAGAAATAAAATTAGAATTATTATAACTTTTTGTATGTTTTTTTATTAATCATAATATATGGGTGATGAAAAGGTCAAGTGCGGTTAATTAAATTCAAACAAGTATCAAAAACTAACTACCGTTATTTATCGGTCTAACTAAACTAAACTATTAATAGTGGGCAATAAAAAGGAATCGGTAGTTCGAATAATAAACAATACGTATTTTTTAAGGGTTCTGTACCTCAGTCAGCAACAAAACCGGAACCATTATAGAATTACTTTGTTATCCGTCCGTCTGTCCGTCTGCCAAGACCCTTTTTCTCAGGAAAGGGTAAAGGTATCAAGCTGAAATTAATATCAAATACTCAAGTTTGCTGTTACCACTTGGAGCAGTGAAAAAGAATATCAAACCTGAAAGACAACGTGATCAAAAGATATGAAGGTTTATGTCGGATATTTTGCGATTTCTCAAGGGAATCAAAACCTATAGGGTACTTTCCGTTGACCTAAAATCATGAAATTTGTCAAAAAGCAATGTCTTCCAGCACATGTAGAGGAAACATCTGAAAAACGTACTTAAATAATATGTAGTTTAATAAAAAAAATACCTACAAGTTTATGCGGAACACTCGGTGCACGAGAACTTGCACTTGCCTGTTTTTTTAATCTTGAAAAAAAAAACAACATGAACAATACGGCTACATAATTTAGGTTAGATTGAGTTGTACTTGTGGAATACCTTAGCATAATCAGCCAATAATGTTCCCACTGCTGGGACACACGGCCTTCTCTCTATCAGAGGGAATGGGCTATAATCCACCACGCGGGCCCAGTGCGGGTTGGTAGATGCCACAAATGTCTTCGAGTTTTTGGTTCAAGGACATGCCGGTTTCCTCACGATGTTTTCCTTCACCGTTTTTGAGAGCAGTGGTGATGAAATAAATTACTCAAAGTAATGCGCCTGCCTGGGTTCGAACCCACGACTTACTATTCGTAAGTCAGGGCCGCCATAAACCGGACTCAAGTATTAACCCTTGTTGGCCCTGAACAATTCTTCTGGAAAAACCCAGTTACGCATAGCTCAACCTGGGAGTCAACCCCAGAACCTCATGATCAGCAGTCCTACTTTGCGACCACTAGACCAACGAGCCAAGTAAGTGCATAACTACATTCAAGTTTAGAAAAAAACATGTCGCCCAAAACGGCAAAAACAAAAACGCGTAAAAAATAATAAAAAAAAAACGTAGCGCGCAATAAAGTCTGGAATTTCTTAGTTTTACCCCAAAATACCTGATGCTCATCACGTGTACCTAGCATGTCATCGTTACAAAACAGCGCACAAGTTCATTTCCGGAGGCCTCCCAAGTCAGGTGGTACCTACTTTAGGTGCGGCTCGCGAAAGTGCCGGCCGCGCCTCGATTTTGACGTCGGCCCTCACTGGTTGAAAGTCTTTTTTATTCGAATTTTTCGCAATAATTTTTGAAAATGTTCTGCTATGCTGCATGTTTTTTAGGGCGCTTGATTAACATTGACAGGAGAACGCTATTGGTAATCAACGTATCTTATCGCAGTTCGAAGCTGGACCTGGCCTCCCCTAAGCTGTTCCTCAAACATTTTTCATAACTTATGAAATTGTAGGTATTGAAAAAACAAAATGGTGGTGCTAGTTTCGATTAAGTCCACGCTTCTAAAGATCCATGTACATAATTTAAAAAAAAAAATCGATAGGTAGGTACGGTTGAAAGTTTAAAATCCAAATGCTTTGCTTTAATTTAGAAAAAAAAAAACTAAACTTTTCAATAAAATATGCATTGACGTCTTCGTGTGTTACGCATCTAACTAATGAGATGCTTTATTTAATCTAGATTAAGGCATTTAAAATTTAACTTTTTTATAAATATCTGAATTTGAATAGTTACGAACTTATAACGTAGTCAAGACGGTAAGTTCAAGATAAGTGTAGCTTTATTTGGCATAATACCAATGACCTTTTAAGAGAAAGCGAGTTTTTTTTAATCAATTACATCTAATTATTATAATTTATTCAAGTCATGTTCCGCTGATCTCTAAAATTCATACACATGTAATCTCATCGTATATTCGTACGCAAATATTTTACATATTATCGCCTAATTTCCAGTTTCTTACATTAATTAGTACTCAAAGCAACGGTATCCTCAAGGTCGAACTTTCCATAACTGGTAATTAATTAGCGGAACATTTTTTTTGTCCATTGCTAAAAGACATAAGTAATGATCAATCAACGCAGCCTATAGCCATCCATTTCTAAAAATATGCTTATTATAAGCTGTGCCACGAAACTTGATCCGTCACTTTCCGCATGCAATCGCAAATAAATATAATTACAGATAGTAAGCCAAAATTAAGGCCTTGTAATCTAAATCATTATTTCCTTTTCATGTGTATTTGTACCTGGCGTGGAGTTTATACGCTAGGTACGTCATTTACGTAGTTATCATTTTTACATCGTGGAACCATGTGAAAATGATACTAAGTCCTAGAACCAGAAATTCGAAGACATACAGTGACATCTGCAAACCCGCACTGGGCCCGCGTGGTGGATTGTAGTCCATTCCCTCTCATAGAGAGGAGGCCGTGTGTCCTAGCAGTGGGAACATTATAGGCTGATTAAGCATACCATACAATCAGGCTATGGATGTTAGTGGTTGGTCTTTGTAAGAGTTAACGTTGCAACTAAAAATTACTTTCGAATAACTCGCATAAAAAAACCCGTTATTCGAAAACCTCCGTCGAACATTCGCACCGTGTGGTCCAACCGCTACCAAAGTCCCGTTGCTCTCAAGGTCGGCTTCGTACGGGCCGCAAGTGCGTCTGACTCACGGCACTTTCATCTTGATAGTCGGTTAGGTAAGGATTAACAGGAGTTTTGTGTTACGTGAACTTATTGATAGGATTCTGATGCTAGTGGGTCAATTATTTTTATAATGCGAAAGTGAGTCTGTTTTGTCTGGTAGGTATATGTAATTTTGCAAAAAAGTAAAGGAAGCCCGGTTCTATGTTTTCTTTTCATGCTTTTAATGTTCCTTTGACCCAGTACTTTGAATCCCTGTTAAAATAAGTACTTTTGACGTTCACAGCTACAAATAAATTGTCACTATCACTACATAACCTAAGAAAAAAAGTCGCTTCCCGCTGACTGTCCCTATGTATGCTTAGATCTTTAAAACTACGCAACGGATTTTAATGCGGTTTTTTTTAATAGATAGAGTGATTTAAGAGGAAGGTTTATATGTATAACATTGCACACGTACGAAGCCGGGGCGGATCGCTAGTTACCTTATAAAAGTATACAGCTGACGCTGTTTTTTTTTTTCATTTTGTGTTAGAACAAAATAATAAGCTTCCAATTTTTCCACTCCTTGTAAAACTGGCTCTTTTGTGTAAGAATTGAGAAAGAGTAGACCACCGGATCTAGTGCGATGTTTGTGTGACCTTTAAATTTTACAGTTTTTCTAAGTATCCTCTCGATGATTTCCTTCACCGTCTTAAAACCTGTGGTGAAGAAATAATTTTAACAAGATAATTTAAAAGGTGCCTTGTAAGCTGCAAAACTAAAATGGGACGGAGGGAGTTCAGGCTTAAAAACCGGCCAAGTGCGAGTCGTACTCACACGCACATAGGGTTCCGTAGCAGCAAACAATATAATAAAATTATTTTGAAGGCTCATTCATAATGTTGTAGATATTGTATCACATTCAACAGCAAAACTAAATTAGTTTTTCATAGTATGTTAATGAAAAACAAAGTTACTGCTGCAGTTTGATGAAAAAGTCTCATATCTCGAAAACTCATTGTCATATTTTATTGAAACCAATTTTAGTTGAAAGTTTTTTTTTACGTTCTACAATCCTACATTTTTTTAGAATGTTCCTCCTCTTACTTTAGAAATTAGAGGGGGACACACACATTTTACCACTTTGGAAGTGTCTATCTTTAAAAAAATTGACTTTGAGAAAAAATGGTTTTCCAAAACTACATGTCATTTTTAATACACCCCGCACGTATAGGTTTGATGAAAAAATCTTTTTTAGTTTCAGTTCCATGTATTGGTAGCCCCCCTTCATCTATTTTATTTTTTATAAATATCGTAAAGCGGTTTTCAGAATACATCTACCTACTAAGTTTCAACTGTGTAGTCCTAATAGTTTCGGAATAAAGTGGCTGTGACATACACGGACAGACAGACAAACAGACAAACATGGCGAATCTATAAGGCTTTCGTTTTTTGCCATTCGGCTACGGAACCCTAAAAAAGGCCCGTATTGTTTGGAAGCTATAACCTACGACTCGTTAGCCCAACCATTAGGCCACCACTGCTCACATACAAATAAATAAGGAGATTTATTTATTGTTGGGAAATATTACAACAGTTTATTACTTCCTGTGGATACTGTAAGAAATGGCTACAAGATTACTTTAGGAATGTAAGCGTAACCTGCGCTTTCATATAATTATACTGATAACATCATAATGTGACAAACGACATGTCTCCCGCTGTGTTCAGTAAAGCTAATTTATACATCCTGTTTCTCATGTAAATCCGAATCTATTACAATGTCAAAAAGTTCAGAAAAACATGGGCTACATATGTTTAGCAATTAAATGATTTAACCCGGACCAATTGTTAACCCACAGTGGAAATCTAGAATTTATTATGTAATATCAGCTACCTACATTGTTAAAAAAATACTACATCTCACCATCCAATACTCCAATAACAATATAGAGCTGGATGCACCAAGAAAGAACAACAACACACATTACCACTGTCTTATTATCCTAATTTTTTCGGAATTGCACCTACCACAGTTCATCTCTGCATCAGCCAAGACTTGACTGGTTGAAAATGCCATTTGCATGAAGTCTCGGAGTAAGTAAGACTGTGTTATAATGTGTAATAATGTTATCAAGTCTGATTCTATAAATCTATACTAATCTATACCTAATATTATAAAGAGGTAAAATTTGTTTGTAAGTTTGTATGGGGTAGGGTAGGGGGTAGGGGGTAATCTCTGGATCTACTGAACCGATTTTCAAAATTCTTTCACTAATGGGAAGCTACATTATCCCCAAGTACCATAGGTTATATTTACAACGTGCCCGTGGGATAATTTCCGACGAAAACGCTAGCGAACCCGCGGGCAATGCTAGTAATATTATAAAGAGGTAAAATTTGTATGTAGGGGTAATCTTTGGAACTAATGATCCGATTCCTAAAATTATTTATTAACGGAAAGCTACATTATCCCCAAATGTCATAGGCTACATTTAATTTCCAAACATAAAGCAAGCGAAGCCGCGAGCAAAAGTTAGTGAATATAGTTATATTATTTCACAAGTCAAAACTATCGTCACTTACTACACAATTCAAGCTTACTCATAAGCTTCGTCATAGAAAGTGAGCCTATGGGAAATATTGGAACTAAAGGGCATTGGCACACATTCACACTGACCTCTTTATTAGTTCTTTGCTGTGACATCTTTATGAGCTCCATGGGTGTTCGAAAAAAGTTAGTAGACAAAGAAAGCTAGAAGGTTCAAGCTATGAGCGAAATCATTTTTTAAATGTCTCTAGATGATCTAAGCGTTGGTCTGTGTTATTTTGAGTGAGGTAAGATGTTTGATTACCTGCTCTGAGAGAAACAACGTAACAAACTCAGAGGTTACAGTCTCTTTTCGACTCCAGAGAGGGCTCGTGAAGACCATGCAGATTAATATCTGGGATGGTCTTTTCAGATATAAACACACCGATGGAGATTTTCCTCTGAAGTCCTGCATCATTGTTTATATCAATCTTGGTCGTGGACTTACAAAATGGTATGCTGTAATACTTACGTAACTTTCTGTAAGAAATTTAGGCCAACAAGAACCACAGTTGTGTCGGCTTTTATACATTCCTAATTTTAAGACTTCTTGGTACAACTTTTATTTGCTCTAGCTTTTTATGGCCGTTTCTAGTTAAAATTGTTCTTAGAAAACAAAGCAAACATTCACTGAAAAGTACTAATAAAGGAATGTGTAGGTACATACTAGTATATGACTTACATGACAATAGAAAGTGTCCTAAATTCTTCCTCGATTCGTAGCATGGGAGCGTCTCTTCGCGCAATACTTTATGGCTTGTAACGGTTACGTGGTATTTGATAGATCCTGCATATTTCAGAATCCCACTGAGTCAAATTTAAAGGCACAGAATTACGAGTATCATGTGCATAGTTTTAAATTGTTTTCATCTACTGATGTTACAAAATTTACTTCATTTAAACCAAGACTTAGTTAGCAGCCTTAGATCACCGAACTTGTCAAATGGCATGCTGCAGAACTATTTTAGATCGGGGTACCAAGCCCCGGAAGGCAGAAACCATGACAGCAAACATTCTCTTGTTGAATACCTTCAAATAGTATGTTCTGGTACATTTGCCGCGTAAGTATGGATCTCAATGATAAAAGTACTACTTGTTGTTCCATGCGCTAGTACAACAATCAGTATGCATTCATAGCGGTTGAGGCCAGAACTAACATGTTTAACTGGTTTTTTTTCGAAGCTGGCCTCAAATGTCACCGCGGACAACGGAACTCTGTGATAGTTTTCGGGATATTTAGTTTAACCCCTTAGATTTTATTAGCTTTTGCCCACGGTTTCGCCTGCCTTGAGGTCAGAATTTATCCCACTGGAACTTAAATTACTGGGATATAAAGTATATCTCAAGAGATGAAAAGTTACGGACATCCCGACAAACAGACCTACTAATAACTAGACGGATTCAGACAAACACATACCCAATAGTTTAAATGCACTTAAATACTGACGAAATACAAATATTAATTAGTTTATAGTCTCTGTCAATAGTCAAACTTGGTTATTACAATTTTAACAAGCAATATTTCATGTTAAAAGGTTCATAATTTTCCTCTACTTATGTTAGTTGAGAAAATAAATTTCAAGTGATTACATTAGGAGAAAAGAAGATATAGTGGTTTAGAACTTTCATAAGCTTTCAATACGCCTAGTCTTAATCTCGTGTTCTATCTTTTAATGTAAATACGCATTTGGTTGTTAAATGTTTTCTTTTCTTAATGTTGTAGATAAAAGGGCAAACTATTAAACTGTCGTCTGTAACTAGACTTACAATTTTGAACCTTAGCTGAAATAAAAGTTGCATAATTTGATGGAGTTCCCCAAGGCACTGTTTTCATCCCTTACTTGATTTAAAGTAAAAAAATCACTTTATTTGTAATACAACAGAATACCGAAACTGGGAAAAATCTAAATAACCACGTAATGGATGACAATACTGAAACCAAAACACATAATTACAAACGATCAGAAATACTCTTCGAACCTTCAGCAATAACTGTACAGTTTACTACACAATTCATTCACAGTACATACAACTACACATACATACATGTTAGCGACTCGTAACACGACTTTTTCCCTGCAAGTCTTACAGGCGTCTCGGTGAGTCGTGAATTTAAGAAGTGTGTGAGGTATTCGTGTGTACTTTCACTTGTACAAAGTGAGGAGGTTACATCATTGGCACATTTCGTACACTTGAGCTCAATTATTTAATCGTTTTATAATAATTGTGACCTAGACATTTTGTTGCTATGCGTAGCTTCTTTTTTTTTAATTGTGCGGGTTTTTTTTAATTTGTTTTGGTTTATGACAAAAACTGCGTTTCTTTTCTTTATTTGAAATTGCCGAAGCATATTCTTTTTTTGTTGGCGTTTTCTAGTCATCATTTGTTTTTATTTAATGTTAAAATTTTACAGTGTATAAATAGTGCATGGAATTCAGTATATTAGATTTGGGTTTCTTAGCAATTCATTGATTTATCTGCACTTATAACATTAAAAGAAAATTACAGTGCTTAGTTACCTATAAATGCAAAATTGCAATCAAAGTACTATCACATCATACACACCAAATATTATTGAAATTGATTCACACTCATTAAATGGTTTTACTTAATAGTTGAACACTCATTTTTATTAACTTTTACCACTTTAATCTTATGTATAAACCAATTAATATTAATTTAAATATTGCAAAAGAAAGTGAATGTTTTATAATCGTTTTGATTATTAAAAATCACGAAATTTTCACAGTATTTTGGTTTCAGTATGATCTACACTCCGTGTGGTCAGCACGACTCCAATGTCCATATGAAAATAATATTAGACTATCTTTACACATCAAAAATAAATTAGAATACGAAAAAAGTAGAAAATTTGTTAAACTAAGGCCGGCAACCTATACGACAGAAAGTTACGGGCCGAGTCTCTAAGCTTTCCGGTTTCCGATACGACCTCGAAATCTAAAGTATTAGAAGAAAAAAATGGCTACATATAAAATTAGACAGAGTTCATGAGAGAGCGAACAATGAATTTCACTAAAACAATATTTTATTACAACATTAAAAATTTAACGTTACATCGTGTTTTTAGAAATTACGACACTAATTTTCACCTCCGCATATGGGACTCACGAAAAATCAAACAATCACACACACTTTTTCTTTCTTTTTAATTTACACTGCTCATAACGTATGAATGCCTATTTTAGATGTCGTAAACGCAAACCTCGCTTTCTAACATCCAATATTTATTTTTCTACTTATCCTGACGTCTGAGCTTAAACGATCTACGGTCGATCAGTTAGCATACGGCTTCAAACAGCGCGCACACACTTTACGTCATATTGTCAAAAAATTGTAGTGGGGAGGCGAAGGATAAAATCCATCAGTTTTTTGGGAAATCATCATAAGTTTGCCAACGTTGGCACTTGGAGTACAAGCATCCAGTGAAGTAGAAGTTGTAATAAATTAAAAATGTGGAAGAAAATAGCTTTTTTAGCCATTCTGGCTTCAGTGAAGTGTAACCCAGTGCAAGAAAACGGTGTTGCGGAGAACTTAGTGGGTGCAGTTAAAGAGTGCATAGAAACCGATACTTCGTTATGTCTGAAGGTGAATATTGTGGATACCAAGTGTTGTGGAGTGCAGTGACCAGAATACCAATCGAGTGTAGTCGTAACGATGACGAAGCTCATTGAATTTTCAGTAAAAACCATTAACGTAACGAGTGGCTACTTACTGAGGATTTGTAGTAAAATCATTTCTCTGCCATTCAAGAGTTTATGAAGACAGTGTTGCATAATTACGGATTTCTAGTTGAATACTTTGAAAGCATCAGTTTAATCATTCAAGTGGCAAAAAACATACAGTTTTTTAAGCATCTTCAATTGCAAATACCCAGTGCATTTATCATTTTAAACTCATATCTATGGATAAAAAATAATCTTTGATTCCGCCACTGTCAAATCTCTTTCAAAAATCCCAAAATAAAGATCAATCATCAATATCAATATCAATCAAAAACCGAATATCGATCAATATTTAAATCGATGATTTTATAAATAAAATAAAATCATCGATTTAAATACTCACAAAGCAAAATCATTAAATCAAACTCTTTTTCCACAGGAAAAAGCTCTGAAATTCACCGAAAGGCTCTCCATTGTGAAAGACATGGATATCTTCGAGGGAATGAGCCTGGTGAACACTGGTTCAGCTCGGTCAGCTCGTAGCTACGAGCCATTGGCTGAAGAACCTAAAGCCAGGGAACTTCAGATCGATGAGAGGATTGCTGACAACGTTGGCGACTTCTTGGAGAATCACGTACTGCAGATGCGTTTGTCTTCTTCTGATGATGACGAATCTAGGGGTCTTGATGAGGAAGGTAAGAAGAAAAACTATGCATGTTTCAATGTTAGGATTCGAATAAAAAAATAAACTTAAAAAAAAACGTTAGAATAAAATTGTGAATGAAAAAATAATTAAGATTGATTCGAGACAAAGAAAATCCCTCTTTCCCACGATAGAAATAAGGGTCTAAAAGCCGAAACTGCCATTAGCAAGGCAATAAACAAATCTATTGTCACAACGAGAAACTTTGCCACTAAAGTGTCAAACGGGTTTCAAACAATGCATTGAAACCTAGGTACCTCACAGCTTTCTCTTGCACACATATTTACATACACAGTTGACAAACAAAGCCCTTTACTCGAGAAGGTGCTAAATGAGAAATTTTGTATTGACAATTTCATGGCTGGTTTTTGACACTATTTTTACAACATTCTCAAAATTTTTTTATGTCGGTGTTATGCCGTAACACTCTTTCATCTGTAACTACATAAATATTAATAAATTCATCAAATATTCAATAAAATTTCGAATTTTGGTTCCGCTTATACATTTTTATTCGACATAAAAGAACTTGAATATCTTTTTCATAAACAACTCCATAATTTGCATTTAACAAAAAAAATCCAAAGCAAAAAATAAGCGTAGGAACATTAGAGTAATAAGCATCTATTAAATTAACTCAACATACAATTTTCAGACACTTAGCGGCTTAGCATAATATTACGCGTGATATTATACAACTCTTTCAAATTATGAAGCCCTGGTACTTTCGATCCCACATTGATGACGTCAGAACTCTCAAAATTGTAATATTTTCTCTTTATTTCCAGGCCGTGGCAAGAAGAAGAAGAAGAAGAAGCAGATCAAGAAGCTATTGCCCCTCCTCCTCCTCTTGAAGCTCAAGTTTGCTGCCCTCATCCCTGTCTTCCTCGGAATCATCGCTTTCGCCGCTCTCAAGGCCGTCTTCTTAGGAAAGATTGCTTTCGCCATGAGCGCTTTCAGTATCATCAGGAAACTCTTAGCCAAGAAGGGTGGTGGCGGTGGTCATTCTTCCTCCAGCATATCTTATGCTGCTCCAGCCCCCCAAGAGGAACACTCAGGATACTCCTACGAACCAGCTAGCACAGGCTGGAGTCGGTCAGCCAAAGATGGAGCATCAATGGCCTACGCAGGTCAAATCAACAACTGAACTGATCTAGAATGATTGTTAATTTATTTGTGTGAATGCGTGCTATTTATTCATGTTTGTTGAAGCCATGTACAAGTACCTCAGTCGTAATTTATTTATTTAAATAAATATTTATGTTCAATTTTATTTGATTTGTTTTGTTTGATCGCCTCCTTGTGAACATTTCAACAGAAATACCTATCGTGATTTCACAAATCGCATAGAAAACTAATCTCAAACAATAGTTTAAATGTTTAGCAGAATGAAAAGTGATAAAAAGACCATTTGAATTTACAATAGACTTCTTTGGACACTATATACTAGATTCTTATTCAAGTCAATTAAGCAAATTATAAAGACACAAGTAACGAGCAAACACACATACAAACTACCCGAACACTGTTCGTCTTTAAAAGCCAAAAGAAACACGAATTGTGGAAACCTTCAGAAATGAACTAAACTATAACAATGGGTATTTTTCCAGTGCATCCTTGAACAGATAAAGCACTTTTTAGAAATCGCCGTATCAATGATAAAAAATGAAATAAATGCTTAGTAACCATTACAGGAATGATTAACGTAAAAGAATTTATAGAAACCCACTTATTTGAGCACGAAGCTACTTATAGGGTGTAACAAGACCCTTAACGAAGCCGAAAGGCACTTGTTCTCCCTGTCATTGTGATCATATTTTAGGGTTTCGTAGCCGAATGGCAATAAACGGAAACCTTATAGATTCGCCTTGTCTGTCTGTCCGTGTATGTCACATTCACTTTATTCCGAAAATATTAGGACTACACGGTTGAAACTTAGGAGGTAGATGTATTCTATGAACCGCTTTACGATTGTTAAACAAAAATAAAAAAATAAAATATTAAGGTGGGGCTCTACATGGAACCGAAACAAAAAAAAATTGTCCTCAAACCTATACGTGCGAGGTGTCTATAGATAGGTCTTTAAAACTGACGTTGAGGTTCCTAAAACCATTTTTTCTCAAAGTCAATCGTTTGAAAGATAGACAAAATGTAGGATTGTAGAAAATAAATAAATCTTTAAACCAAAATTGGTTTGTATAAGGTTTGATGTTTAGTTTTTTAGATATGGGACTTGTTCATCAAACTGCAGCAGTAACTTTGTTTTTCATTAACATATACTATAAAAAGAAAATTTAGTCTTGCCGTTGAATATAAAATAATACAACATTGTTTATGAATGAGGCTTCAAAATATTTTTATTATTATATTGTTTGGTGCTACGGAACCCTGTGTGCGTTTGAGTACGACTCGCACTTGGCCGGATTTTTTGTCCCACATCATACCTAGGAACCTTCTAGTTACGGAGATATTGGGGGTCAAAGTTCCAACTTTAAATCACAAGTTTTTTTTTGAAATACATGTTTTTAATGTAAAATTTTTACTTTAAACACCTCCACGATCTCTTTACTCAATCAAATATTCAATCCATTCATCAGCACAATGTTTTGCGTGCGTTACATTGAGTCCTACCGTAAAACGTGATTTTTCACCCCCAAATATAAAGCCGTTTCCCAACAAAATGTTTTGCGTAAAGTTACTTGTTGTTTGTTTGATGTAAATGCTTGGTTGACGGCTTCGTGAAGGGTCCTGTTACACCCAGTTCCATCCTCTTGCAAACATGAAAACAAAAAGGCACACATTTTTACTTTACAATGTACCAAAATTAATACTGAATGAATGAAAATAGTCAAGTTTGTAAATATAGATATATCATACGTAAATATAGATATTTTGGGGTCGGCTTCCAGTCTTACCGGATTCAGCTGAATACCAGTATTTTACATAGAGTGACTGAAGTATGTTCGTCTATACGAACATACTTCAGTCACTCTACTTCACCACTCACTCACTCAGTCTCTCTCTCTACCTCATCTATATGAGGATCATACTACTATTATAAATGCGGAAGTGTATGAGGATGTTTGTTACTCTTTAACGCAAATACTACGTAAGTGATTTGTATGAAAATAGTTTATAACCTAAATTAACACATTGGATACTTTTTATCTCGGTAGTACGATCCCATGGGATAGTTACCGAAATCGCTCGATAGTTATCAAAATAGGCTTTAAGACTACTTCAGCCGTACAAAGAGGATATCATAACCCACCAATTGGATTGTGGATGTTTGATTTGCATTGATCCTTTTAAAATATGGGCGACCTCCAATAAGGAAGAAGCTGACTCCAACACAGATAGTTAGGACATGGCTTGGCAGACGGTGATAATGATCCTTGACTCGAACATACTTATCATTGTGAATTTCTAACCGACTACGTATTGTACGACGAATATACCTAATGTTATCCCGTGCTTGACTACAATCAAGGGAACCAAAAAAGCCAGAAGAATAAAATTGACAAATCCGCGTGGTAGTAGGTAGGGCACATCTTTTGCAGAACGGATGCCTGATGAGATCGACGAGTTTCAAAGTGGTAGCCCCGTACTGGAAGGCAAAGTTTTAGAAGATCACCCACAAATTAAAGTGGTGACCTGGTAAAAATCATAGGAACCCGTTGCGTGCGAGAGGCAGAAATATCGTACAGAAATTTTAGCTTATAAAAATTGTGATGAAAATATATAACCCTTATTCTTCTTAGCGTGTCGATGGCAATCTAAATTGTGTCTGTCTAGAATAATTGAGCTACTAGTTTGGAGCTTTCGGTAGCGTCCATTAGTTCCTGTAGTGAACAAATAACAGGACACGATATTAAGTGCCCCATCGTTTCTGGAACAGCACCACATTTACACTCCAGATCAGAGTCATTAATGAATAACACTTACTAACTACGAATCTAAAATTAGATAAACCATAATAATATGAGCATCCAGAACACTGATAACTATCGTTGATTAAAATGTGTCTAAGTTTAAGTTGGAATAGGCTAGCTACGTCTGCCGATTAGATGTGGGTCAAAATAGCAAACAAAGAACTCCTGACACAGTCAGAAGGCTTGTAGAAGATGGCAGAATCTGCTGAGCAAAATAAACGGCCAGTGGTCCACATTAACTTTAGATGCAATGGGGGAAATCTTTGTACAGCAATTGGATGATACAGACTGACAGGAACTAGAAAAAGAAACAAAACTAAATTTTCACTAGGTGCAGTTGGACGCTGATTGGACAAATCAGAAAGTCCTAATGATACTGATAGAATAGTTCTACATGAACACTCAGATGTTCAGATGTAACACTTAAAATGACGGTCCCATAGTCCAGTTCCAATTAAAAGTATGAAGTAAGCAAATGCAGAACAGGAATTCACCAAAAAGACAATGAAGTAAGCCCACTAGAGAAGTCCCTCAGACTAGATGGAGCGTAAATCTTCCCAACCTGTGGAAGATCGAGTGATGTTGAGAGTAAAATGATGATTTTTGTTATTAGATTTATTGAAAAGAATCTTATCAATTCAAGACTGAAGCGCCATTTGGTTAAAACAGTAACCATACAGAACAGAATCCACCATACCAAAAATACGATCACTGTCCGTTACATACATTTTGTAGACTGTTTTAAATTGGAACGTTAACAAGTCTATACACATAACTGTCTTTTCAATTTATGCAAGCAAGCTCCGCAATGGATATAAAAATCTAAATCAAGGCAAGCTTAACAAAACATCTCATATCAAATCACAAACGCGACTGCTTAGCGAAATTTCTCATAGAACCATCCATTCCTACGAGAATACTTGGGAATCCGGAGAAAGTGCCCAGACGCACAATATTTCACCAAACTAACCTTTATAACGAAAAATAAGAGAAAAAAATCGAACGTGAATTCCAAATAAATATAAATATTAATGAAAACAAAGTATGCCACGCACTTTTGCATAGTATCGTCTGGTTTCCATATGGAAGAGATGACATTAAAATGTTAATTCTTTAAACATTTGAGTGGGGGGAGTTTGGATAAAAAATACTGATCCAATCGAATTATCATCACAGTTCGAACGATCTTGGATTAGTTGAGTCCAGAGCAGAGCAGCAGAAAAGATGAAGACCTTCGTTGTGTTTTTAAGTGTTGTGGCTTACGTGTCCTGTGGACCTATTAGTTCTGAAGATTCAGTGCTGAAATCAGTCCTTGGAAATTTTGTTAACTGTAACAGTGATTTGGGTCTGTGCATGAAGGTATGGAGTGACAGTGAAGTGATATTTGTTTTGACTTGACACATGGACTTATTGAAACATGGATTTTATTCGGAAAAAAATAAAAGTGATTTTAGTCTTTGTTTATTTCAAGTGCAATATCAATGTTATCAATAACTGTGTCAATAAACCGTTGGATACATTTTTCTTTCACGAAAGTGATAATAATTTAGAAGCTCGTTTGAGTCCAAGTGTCAAGTGCAGATTTAAAATAAATCTTTTTTGCTAATGATCTTTAACAAAGATAGCTTCCAAGTAAAAGTTGGAAATACAAAAGGAAATATCCTTATTCGAATCGACCTCAAAGTTAAGAGAAAGGGAAAAGTGTCAAATCCTGCCAAATGAGGTTTTGTGGTGAAAGTGATTTTTAATTTGTGGGACACTCATTAGATGCGTCAATATAGAATTAGCAATAGGCAGTAAATAATTGATCACTATCGTTAAAATAAATAGTGTTTGTTTTTTAATTGTCAAAGTAAAGGTCATGGGTGATTGTGAACTTGGATTTGCACGCAAAGACAATTTTGACAACGGTTTAAAATTTTATGATCGTATAATAATTTATTTTCAAACGACTTGATCGAACTCCTTCTCTTTAGAGACGCCATTGTCATGCATTGCAGTGAATATAACGATCAAATTTAGAGAATGCTTACATAAACCTACACCTTTTCATATTTGGGTACACAGAGACTACTAGGACTTTTATAACATTTTTTTTTGTTCAAATTCTATTAGTTGTCCGTCCATTGGCTATTCTGTTAATTAATTCATCTTGACAATTCACCGTCGAAGTTCTAACAAAACTCTCTCTTCACAGGAACATGCACTCAAAGCAAGTGAAAGACTCAGCGGTGCTCGCAAGCTTAGGATCATCGAAGGAATCACCCTCTTGAACAACAATCCCAAAGAAGGCAAGAGCTTGGAGATTCTTTCCACCGACCCTACCTTGAGGAACAAGCAAGTCACTGAGAGACTTTGGGAGACAACTTCCAGCTTGCTGCAGTCTACTGAGTTGGAGCTCAGCTACGGTGGTTCTGAAGACGATGAAGAGGGTGAATCCAGGGCTATTGGTGATGACGGTATGTTCAAAACTGTTGATCTTTAGACTGGGATGCTTATTGCACCTGCGATAGATGAAATAGATTTTAAAGAAATGGTAGTGAAACTTAACACAAGTAACGGAAAATTTTGACCGTTTATAGGAGTGTTTCGTGGCCAATCTGGTTTTAAAAAATGTTAATTGAGGGAACTAGTTTGTGAAAGCAGGCAGTTATGTTTAGATTTGTTTATTTAGTAGTTTGTATAAACATGATCAACGAAAAGATAGAAACAAATTAAAATATACAATTAGAACCATAAAATCAATGGGTCTTCATTCCCAATTACGAGCAATTAATGGGGCTACCACCGATAGAATATCTTTGATTGAATTCATTTTGTTTTGGCGATTGATTTAATACAGATACAGCACAATAATCATTTTTGTGTATCTTTTGCATCGTCTTTTATTTTCTATTTTTGTTTCAACAAAGTAAAAATTGCGAATCTACATTATCCATTGTTAGTGATTTACCACTTAAGGTTTTCTTGACTAAAACACTTCCTTTTAGTCGAGTTATTAATAATGTTCCCTTTCCAGTTGAAGAAAGCCGTGGCAAGAAGAAGAAGCAGATGAAGAAGAAACTGAAGGTCTTGATCCCCCTTCTCCTCCTCGCTAAAGCCAAGGCCGTTGCCATCGTAGTCCTCGCCCTGATCGTCATCGCTGCTTCTCTCTTCAAGTTGGCTCTCCTTGCCAAGATCGCGTTCATCATCAAGATCATTGCTATCATCAAGGCTCTGCTTGCCAAGAAGCATGCCCACGAGGAGGTGTCCTGGGAACCTCATGGTTGGGAGCCCCATGTTGAGCATCACCCAGTTGTTGCCGAGCATGGTCACGGATGGGAAGGTGGTTGGTCTCGCTCCAGGAACGAAGGCAACAACCTGGCTTACTCCGCATACAACAATTAAATATGTTACCAAATATTATGTATAATCTGACCCCTTAACCATCTAAGAGTGAATGTATTTAAGTATGTTTGTCGCTTTTTTTCATTTTTAGTTCGTGTTTTGTTTTATCTTTTTATTCTTTTCAGTCATTTTATATCTTTTTGCTTTTACTTGTGACTTTGTTAATCTGACTGAAAAGGATTCTTGCTTTTCTAGTATATGTGATAGTATTATTAGTTATTTTATTTATAAATATTTTAGTATACGGGTATATTTAATACGTATTTATTGTATGTCGTTAGTATATTATCTATTATAATTTATACTTATGAGTTTTCCACCAAAAAGAGGCTAGTTTCTCTATCTATTTGTGTATATATTTTCATGTGTCATTATTTTTTTAATTGTAAAGTTATGAAGTACCTGTATGATTCTCATTATATAATTGATGTATATATTTTAAATAAGATCTCTTATATATTTATTATTTATTTCAACGATGTTATGTTGTATCGTGTATCACGACTTGTGGAGTTATTTATTTTGTTTGTATGGATGAGTGTGAATTGTTAATTTATTTTTTATTTATAGCAACAATAAACCAAACAGCAATTATTTATTTACTTGTTTCAATTTCCACTTTTCTCCCTAAACAACAATTTTTATTTATGTATCACAACAAATATATTCATCATTTAATAAACAAGCTATTAGTTTTGAAAAGATCAAACAAAATAATAAAATTCCATAATTCGAATTTGTTGCATATATCATGTAACAACAAACTCAAAATGAACTGAAAATATCAATGACTTGCAAGATAATGATGCATTATTGCAGCTTGTGAAATTCATTAAATATATTCTTCTATAAGTAGAAATCAATGACATTCAACTAGTAACTGCCAGGTTTTAATTTGAATGTTTAAAAAGAGAACTAGTCAAACTACACATGATTCTTCAATTTATTAAAACAATCGAAATTCAAAATTTTAAACTTCCATAGAGTTTAATGAGTTCTAAAAACTGAAATTACTCAATAAGATACGAGCAGTAAGTATTTCTTAAGGATTAAAAATAAACATTTAGCTGTTCTCCTTTAAGATTTCGATAATGGTACTTAATCCTATTCAAATAACAAATTAAATGATTTCCTAGCCTATCATGTATCCTGATAGATTTGACTTGCCTAGTATGGACCAATTAATACTCATTTACACCTAATGCAATAATTATACTTAGCCGACAGAGTTAAAGATGTCGGAGGCCTTAAGTTTTCCTTTATAAATAAATATTTGTCGTAATTGTGCCACCTAACTCTTGAAAATTCAAATTCAAATCTTTACGATTGTCAATTTTGCTTTAAGCCTGTTCTTAACAATGTTTTAATGTTTGGCAAACCATCGATTAATAACCAAGCCTCCCACCAACCACCACAACCATCCATCATCACCACCACCACCATCACCACCACCATTGATCATCAGTTAACGATCGATTGAACCTGGGTTAAGCTCGCCGTTGTACATAAGCTATATATTGTAATTTTGTATGTTCCTATTTTTAAATTTTGTGTGTGCAATAAAGAATAAGAATAAAAAAAAATTGTATCTTTTTTTCCTTTTTGAGCTTGTTGCAACCTTGTCACAACACACGGAAAGAAATGAGTCTATTTCTAAGTAAGGACTTCACTATACGGTCGGCATATCAATGTTTGTTTTAATAATTAACAAAAGCACCACGTAGAAACATCCTAATTATAAAATTATAACAGCGTATTATGATAATGTGTTACATTAGTTTGCATATTAAATATTTATGTTTTGCAAATTAGTAAGAGCGCACTGTATTACGAGGCACGACGTGACCAGAGCAAATTATATTTGTATGTCAAGATCAAGGAAATGCTCTTGTTAGCGAATTTTATAGGCTGCATAGAAATGATTTACATAACATAACATCAGGCGTGTACTCCCCGAAGGGTTAGACAGAGGTGTACCTATTAGTGCACCCACATTTCGCCAGTTTTATATTTATGTCCCATGTAAGAATAAAAAGAAATAACCTCCCACTCTAATAAAACAACTTTATTATTTATAATAAAATATATTATTAAAAAAAAAATCTTATTAAAAATAAAAAATGAAATAGAAGTAATGAGGAGCGAGCCTATTGCTATCAACTAGGTGTAAATCCAGACTTCGTGGCTGCTACTGAGAAATTTCTGATGGAAAAATCCAGTAACACTTTACCCGACATGAAAATCGAACCCAGGACCTCATGCTCAACAGTCGCGCTTATTTAAGATTTAAAAATAAATACAAATTAACAAACGATTTGGATATGTAATAGAGAAGTATGCAAAAAGAAGACATGCTGCACCGTCTCATACAGGGTGTAACAAGACCTTTAACGAAGCCATCAACCAAGCATTATGTACATTAAACGAAGTAACTTTACGCAAAAAATATTTTGACCCCCAATATTTCGCTACTAACATCTGAATTGAACTATCTATAGTTGCAACTGTTGAATATATTTTAGTTAAACTTATTTATAAGTACTAATTTAACCATTGTATTGAAACATAATACTACTGCGCCTAAATGTACAGTTTTTGTAATACTTTTTTTAAAATAAATTATTCTTATTCTTATTTTATCTCCGTAACTAGAAGTTTCCCAGGTATGGTCAAAAACAAAAAAATATCGCAATGACGGGGAGACCAAGTGCCTTTCGGCTTCGTTAAGGGTCTTGTTACACCCTTTATAAATTGGGTTAAGACACGGAGAATGATGACGAAATGGTATAGTGAACTTGGGAATTTGGGATAGTGAACTTTTCAGAACTTGACTTCGCTATATTAAGTTACTAATATCATCATCTGCCTAGGCTATACTCAACTGCGTTGTTTTCAACCTCCAGTCTAACGGGATGCAGCTGAATACCAGTATTTTACAGAAGGCCATTGAATATCTGACCTCCATAATCCAGGTCAGTACCCGGATAACACGATACTTCTTGTTAAGACTGGGCATCAGTCTTTCGGGCTTCTCAACGACTGTCAAAGACTATTTTATACTTTCACGGTTTATAACTAAATGTACTGCGGTTTCCAGTTATTCTAAGCTCCCAATATTATCGAGATCGATTATTATCAAGAGCTCGAAATAATTGAAAATCACGGAAGATATCCCGTGAGTGACGGTGTAAGTTTGATTGTCAAAGATTTACAAATTATATTCTTTTAGCAAATATTTCGGATGCTCGCTAATTCCTGGGTCCTGTAATCTTAGCATTTTTCAATAGCAAGAAATTACTTTCTTTTAGTTCATGGTTACAACTTGGTTTGTAATACTGTTATGCCGCCTATAGATATCTTGAAAGCAAAGCCTCCGATACGCGCGATGGTGAAAGCTTTCACCGCTTTCTTTTGAGAGCATCCATTTATTTCGCAACATTGCTATAGAGGTTTTCACAGGCTTTCTAAAAATATTGGCCATTGGTATAAGGGGCTAATCTATTGCTATTAGCGGGTCATCAGCAAAACTATCTATACAAGTAGCTAGTTTAGAGGTATTTTTTAAGGGACACATCTAACGTTTCCTTCATTTAATTAAACTTCATGTACAATAGTACATAGGCGGCCTTAATGCCACAAAGGTATTCTCTACCAGTCAACCTTTGGGTCAAATAGGACAGCATTGTGATAGATATTGTATTGTGATTGATTGTATTGGGATTGTGTGTGTTGTTGCTGATTGTAAAATCTTTTGTGAAATCAGTATGGCTGTTCATACCCTCTGTATTGCCAGCCTGCATATATTTAAAATAATTTTCCAATTATGTTAAGGGCTGCTTAATTAATGATAATCTAGTCCAAACATCGTTTTAAGTTGAAGATAATTCTTGGATTTTATATTGTAGGTAACAGGATAGGAATTCCTTAGTAGATGGTAGCATTGTTGACCGAGAAAATTATGTAAAACTCTTTACGAAATAGACTGCGTGCTGCCCATTATGTATACGTGAAGGTATCACTAGCCTTGCACTTGGTCGTATAAGCTTGACTGGTTCTTGCATGAGGTGTAAACCTTGGCAATGGCAGTGATTAAGCTCTCATAAGTGACGGATCAATTATAACAAAACATAATATCAAAGGGTTCGGCAGACGTGTACCTAATAGTACACCCACATTTCGCCAGTTTAGTTTAAGTCCCATGTAATCGGGGGCGAGCCTATTGCCATCAACTGGGCGCAAATCTAGACTGAGAAATTCCTGATGGAAAAACCAAATAGCTCTTTGCCCGAACTCTGAAAATCGAACCCAGGACCTTATGCTCAGCAGTCGCGCTTGTGACTAGACGTAGCATTCAATCAGTTATATCGGTTCAAAAAATATTAATTTCTTTACTTATGCTCTTTTGTTTTTTTTAATCTTTTCAGTAGGTATCTGTCCCAGTTTTTTGAGCTGCCAGTATTTAAAAGAAAGTCATTGCGTAAAATAAAACTTATTGTTATCTGTATCTACAACAGCGCGAAGTAAATAAAAGAAACATATGACTGAAAAATACAAATGTTTGACCTTCAAGATAGCGCCATCTGTCTCCGACTATGTGAACTTAATAAGAGATGAGTTGCATCTTTCACATCTTAGTTTCACGTACTTTCACTTATATCTCTGATGATCTGGCGTTGGTGTTGCAATAGAAAGTAAGGTAAGCAGAGTTAAAGCAGGTATGGTAGATAGTTATGGTAGTAGTGAAGTTACATTGCATTGGGTTGTTGTGGCCCAAATGACCCCCCTCTCACTCTGGGAGGAGCGGAAGGGAGTGTCAGACTTGTACTGACTAAAACCCATCCATGTTCCTTCTTTTGCCCTTTGTGTTCCAGGGCCGCAGTATCTCTTTCGAACAGTCCCGCAACCCTGGCAGGCATCGGTCCTTTCGGACCCGTTCCCGTTTGCTGTTATTTCTTTGAGGCGCGTGTAGAACACGAACGTGCCGTCGACACGACCTTTAGTTCCCATTTTAACTTATCTTGACACACAGACGCCGTAAGTAACGTGGTCACATAGGTACTCAACAAATTTAAAATAGTTGTACCATCAATACGAAAGAAGAATTACACACCGATCTTAAGACAGAGCAGGTTAATTTAATAACACAATCACCTGGCTATCATTTGTAGATATTTGACAGTCGTTACAGGTAGTCAGGCTGATTTGGGAAATTCTTTCACTTTGGAAAACTTGTCCTCTAATTGGCCGTTGATTGAACTGTTTGTGTTTTGTTTGTTTCTTTTGTTTTGTTTTAAGGCTATTAACAATTTACTGCTATAGTTCTTTATTTTGGTACCGGTAAGAGTTGGTGATTCATCTAATGAATATTTATGTTGCAACTGATGATATGGCTAGAAATGTGTTAACTACCTCGGTAGTTAACACATTTCTAGCAATTACCTACACTTACTAACTATCTAACACATTTAACTTACTAACACATTTCTAGCTTCTTAGTCGTCATCTCGATGACGACTAAGAAGCTCGTGGTGAAATAATAACACCCGCTCGGGTCGATCTTTAGGTTAAGCCGTGCTTGACTAAGTTGGTCTGTGGATGGGCGACCGCCCATTATATACAGAGTTGCCTCCTTGCCTCGGAAAGCACGTGAAACCGTTGGTCCCGGATGTCATCTGTAGATCTTTGACAGTTGTTACCCAAAAAGTCAGTGGCCCAAAAAGTCTGACAACCAGTCTTACCAAGGGTATCGTATTACCCAGTACTAACAGAGTTGTGGAGATCAGATAGGCTCTCGCGCCATGTGAAATTTTGGTAACCCACTGGATCCGGATAGACTGGAAGCAGACCCCAACATAGTTGGGAAATGGCTTGGCAGATGATGAAGCATAACATAACATCACGGCTGTTGTCAGTTTAGTATAAGTGTACCTATAATACTGGGTGTATTATAGGTACACTTATACTAAACGTTTCACCAGTTAAAATTAAATTTCCATGTAATAGGGGGCGAGGCTATTGCCATCGACCAGGCACTTATTTAGATTTCGGGCTGCTACTGAAAAATTCCTTCTTGCTCCTTTTCAAAAAAACAAAATGTGATGTTACATTCAATGAAGTTTATTATTTTATTCAGAATCCTAGTGAGAGCCTGTGACAGAAGAACAGGGTGCCTAAAATGTCCGCTTAAGCAGCATCGTAATATGGTAATAATATGAATCATTATACACTTCTTAACCTGAGGGCCTAAAATGGTCGGCGGCGTGATCTCTAACGTCCGGCACCTACTCAAATAAGGAAAGTTATTTTTCGTAAGAAAATAAGCAAAATACAAAATAGAAAAAAAAAAACACGTGCCGATAGTCGGCACGTGTTTTTTTTTTCTTTGGTGACAATATTAGAAGAAAAACATGACCAGCGAAGCCAACCACTCTGGAATTCCTATAGAAAGGCTGAAGGGGGCGGAAAACTATAATAATTGGAAGTTTTCAATGAAAATGCTCCTAATGCACGAAGACCTACTCGAATGTATCGAGTCCACCGACGGAAGCAAAGATGTAAGAAAAAATCAGCGCGCGCTTGCAAAAATTTGTCTTTCTGTACATCCCAATGCTTTCTCGCTTGTGCGTAACGCAAAATCAGCTTATGAAGCCTGGAAAAATCAACAAAAGGCGTACGAGGACAAGGGTCTGTGCAGACGCTTAGGATTACTGCGGTTGCTTTTTGGAACTAAGCTCGAAGAGAATGCTTGTAACATGGAGGCTTACATTACGAAAATAACGGATATTTCACAACAATCATGACTTAGGTTCTCCACTAGACGATGACTTCATAGCTGTCATCATGTTGAGCGGACTCACACCAGATTACGACCCGCTCATCATGGCGTTAGAGAACACAAGTGACAAACTTGTCAGTGACACTGTAAAAAACAAGTTATTACAAGAGTTTCATAGGAGAGATGAGAAATCAGAGTCTGCATCGGCTTTGTTTACTACCAAGAAGATGAAATGTTATCAATGTAAGAAGCCAGGACACACAAAGAAGAATTGCCCTAAGAATGCTGCTGCTTCTACGACTCCAGTGAGTAATGTCAAGGACAAGAAGAAGGTGTTATTGTCAGCATTGTCGGTTAATCTCAAGAATCATGTCTGGTATGTGGACTCTGGTGCAACCAACCATATGTGCAACAACAAGAGTATTATGTCAGAGTTGAAATCAATCAAAAAACTCTCTGTGAACATTGCAAATGGTGAACTATTATGTACTGCACGATTAGGTAAAGTTAGAATTGAGTTAGACAGCGGTTTTACAACAATAACTAATGTTTATTTGGTTCCTCAACTGTCAACTAACCTTTTATCAGTCAGTGAGTTAACAAGAAAAGGTTATAAAGTCAATTTTAATTCTAAAACCTGTAGGATAATGGACGGGCATGAAACCATTGCTACTGCTAGTTATGTGAATGGTATTTTTCAATTCGATTCTATAGGGAATAGCAGTAGAGCTGATGTCGAAGTACAGCCTCAATGCATGGTCTCTGACAGCAGCAGTAAATCAATACTGGACTGTGATGTGTCAGAGCAAGAGCAGAGCAGCTTGGTGTCACAGGAAGTATGGCATCGCAGGCTGGGGCACCTCAACTCTAGGAGCATGAATGTCGTGAGACAAAGTATGGTCATTGGTATGAATTATGATAGTACTTGTTTTCAATCATGTATCGCCTGTATTAAAGGAAAACTTACAAAATTGCCTTTTCCAAAAGTTTATCACAGTAGGTCTTAGGAGGTTTTAGGTTTAATACATACAGATTTATGTGGTCCAATGCAAGAGAAGTCATTTGGTGGTGCTTATTATTTTCTTACTTTCATTGACGACTGTTCAAGAAAAACATTTGTTTATTTTTTTTAAACAAAAGGTGAAGTTTTTGAAAACTTCAAAATGTTTAAAAAGCTTGTTGAAAATGAAACTGATAAGAAAATAAAAACTATTCGTAGTGACAATGGTGGTGAATATATCAATAAACATTTTCAGGAGTTTCTGCAGCAGCAAGGAATCCAGCACCAAACGACTGTCCCGCATTGTAGTCAACAGAATGGTGTGGCAGAAAGAGCAAATCGTACCATCATGGACAAAGCTCGCTGTGTGCTAGAAGATGCTGGTCTTGGCAAACGTTTTTGGGCGGAGGCCGTAAACACTTCAGTGTATCTGAAGAACCGCTCACCTACAAAAGATGTGATGGGCATGACACCACTGGAGAAATGGACTAATACAAAGACCGATGTAAGTCACCTTCGTACATTTGGTTGCTTGACTTCAAACGCTGCTTTTATGCTTTGACTTCAAATCACAAGAAACTTGATTCGAAGGCAAAGAAATATATATTTGTCGGTTACTATAACGATACAAAGGGTTATAAACTTATGGATCCTGAGAACCTTGGGCATTGCATTAAAGCACACCATGTGAGGTTTTTAGAAGATTGTTTTTGGAAGAAGGATCTGTCAGATGATGATACTAAACATGTGGTTCATGTTGTTTCTCGTACAGAACCGACATGTAGGGCAGGCGACAACACTGGGAATGAAAGTGCACAGGATGTCTCTGAAAATTGTAATTCTGATGTCAGAAATAGGAACAGGGACACAGTATTTAGTATCAATGACAGTGGTAGTTCATCTGAAGCAGATAACTCATCGGATGAAACCTATATTCCAGGGAGTTCAAGTGAAGACTCGACAATTACAGACTTCACTGATGCTGTAGAGGAAAATCTATCTGCACAACTGGTAGCTCAGCAGTACAGGGATCTTGGAGACCCGGAGACTGTTAAGGAGGCACTTGGTGGCAATGAAGCTAAAGAATGGAAGGAAGCCATGGAAGATGAGTATAAATCCTTTAATACCAATAAAGTCTGGCACCTTGTGGATCTACCTAAAGATCACAAAGCAGTAAAATGCAAATGGATCTTTAAAAGAAAAAGGAACTTAGATGGAAGTCTCCTAAAATACAAGGCACGGCTGGTTGCCAAAGGATTTACTCAAAGGTATGGCATTGACTACTATGAAATTTTTTCACCTGTTGTCCGTTACTCTACTATCCGTTTGTTGTTAGCACTAGCTGCAGAATATGATCTGGAAATAAATCACCTAGACGTCAAAACAGCTTTTTTGAACGGTGATCTAAAAGAGCATGTGCTAATGGAACAACCAGAAGGATTTGTTAAGAAAGGACAAGAACATAAGGTGTATAAGTTGGATAAAGCCGTTTATGGATTAAAACAGGCTGCAAAATCATGATATGAAAAAATTAACGGAGTGTTAATAAATAAACTCCATTTCAATAGAATGCCTTCAGAACCATGTGTCTATTATAAAGGACAAAAGAGGGAAATGGTTATAATTGCCCTTTATGTCGACGACATAATGTTATTCTCTTCATCGATATCCAGAGAAAGAGATATGGTGAAAGAAAAACTCATGTCAGAGTTTGAGATGAAAGATTTGGGACCAGCTCATCAAATATTGGGCATGTGCGTACGCAGGAATAAAGAATCGATTACTTTAAATCAGTCACATTACATTGAAACTGTTCTACGTAAATTTAATATGACTGAATGCAAGCCGTCTCCAACCCCTATGGAAGCTGGATCGAAACTAAAGAAAAGTTAAGTCAAGGATACTCGTCTCGACTACAGAAATCTCATAGGTTGTTTAATGTATATTTCGGTGTGTTCCAGACTAGACATCTCGCATGCTGTAAGTTTTTTGAGCCAATTTAATGAATGTTTCGATGAAACTCATTGGAAAGCGGCGAAAAGGGTCCTGCGATACCTCAAAGGTACAAGTCATTACTTTCTTAAGTATGTTAAGGGCGGATTGATCATAAATGGCTACACAGATGCTGATTGGGCATCTAATGAGGTAGATCGTCGGTCATACACAGGATATATATTTAAATTAGGCGATTCTATTATATCTTGGGAAAGCCGTAAGCAGAGGACTGTGGCTCTCTCAAGTACTGAAGCAGAATACATGGCTATTTCAGATGCTTGCCAAGAAGCGTTGTTTTTACGTACTTTTTTGATTGAATGCCTTCAAGTTAATTGTAAGATAAATTTGTACAATGATAATCAGTCAGCACAAAAACTATGCTCTAATTCAATGTTTCATGCCCGTACCAAACATATAGATATTAGACATCATTTTATAAGGGATATTGTAAATAATAAATTTATTGATATCTGTTATATGCCTACTGGTGACATGGTAGCTGACTTGCTTACTAAACCGTTAACTAAAGAGAAACATGTTAAGTTCTCTTTGTCTCTTTTATCGGTTTAATATTTTTATTCATTGTACATCTTATAACAGTGTAATATTGTTATTCTTATTTATTACTATGTGATGTAACATTTCTTAAAACAAAAAAATATTATTTAAGATGTTAGATGTTACATTTATATGAGTAACATTTGTTTTTATCTAAGACAAAAGTTTAAGGGGTAGTGTTGTGATTTAATTAAAATGGATGCATATGTTTAGTTCAAGGGGTAGTGTTGGACTTTGTGAACGAAACCTCTTTATCGACTCTATGATGATTGTTTTTGGTACTTATGTGTCTTTCACTTTTACCGTGTTCCTTTTTATCTCTCTTGTCATGGTCGTGCAAATAAAACTATTGTGATCTTATTTGACTAAAGTATATTAATTCCACACCTAAACACCTATTTATAACAGCTTTATCAGAATCATAATATGAATCACGTTAAAAATTAAAATTTTTTTAAATGGTCTTTATGGTTTTACCACAAAGTCCATTTTAAGAGTTTCAAATTTTTAACGTGATTCGTTTTATGATTCTGATAAAGCAGCCATTTTAGGCCCCCTGGTCACAGACGCGGTTAATATTTTGAACTGACTATTTTAGGAATTGTAACGTAATGCTATCGCATATGAATTCGCCGTTAGAGGCGATATTGTAGCGCGAGGGCACCGAAATGTCAGATGTCATAGATTGTCCGCGCGTTGCGTGCTGTTTTAACACGTATTTTTACTAATATTCACGATTGTGGTCTAGATTGAGTCATTCCTGATTAATTATGACTTGAAGATTTTAAGTAGCTACTTAGAGTCTTAATTGTCAGTACTTGGAGGTAAAATTATTTTTAAATGTTTCATGCTTGCTAAATTTAGGCAGAATATTGTTAATATAATGAACCTGAAATTTATACTATGTTGTTATACGTGATACAATAAACTTTTTATGAAGTTATTGGTACTTTAAAGTATAAAATAGAATTATTGACAAGACCTTAATCGACAGTGGCGCCATCTGGTGAGCTCAAAAACGATAGCCCCCATTAATATTACTATCCTATATTTATTAAATAGTTTATCTACTATGTACACTATATACACACCACACATATAACTAAAATAATGCTAAAAAGAAGACTAAAAGTAAGTACCTACATATATACATCGACGAAAATAGGACACTTAGGCGGCTAAGTACTCCTCCCCATCCGGAAACGTGCCCAGAAGACTGGGAGCATTGCCTAATATTTCATTTTTATTATCCTATTATAATGAACTAATAGTAATCTGTTAAAGTTACGAAAAATTCTGTTTATTAAAAAAGTAAAAAGCGCGAAGATAAATACGAAAAAAAATTATAATGACACACACTAAATATGAAAGATTTTAACTATTTTACGATGCTGGTTATTTTAATTTCTTGACGGTAGTTGACTATGTGGGTTAATCTGTCTTGTTACATTTTTTGGAAATCACTGTAATAATAAATAATTGTTGTTATGAAGTTTCCTTTTGTAGAAAACGGTTTTCACAGCACTCATTCAACCTGAGAACTGACCACTTTTGTGGTCTCGAAGACATGTTTTAAAGTCTTCAAATGCTTAGTACGCGCAACAGGAGTACGTGTATGACCAGATGTATGAATGGCCGAGGCGAAAGGATATTTATTTTATTTAAAAATCGAAACAGTTGACGTTGTGTAGTTTCTACCTACCCTATGTATGTAAACTCATCTTTTTTTGCGTAATTCAAGTATTTCAACAATTAAAAAATATAACCATATAATCATCATTCCGAACATACATACCACATAGAAAACTTTGATCAAAATACAGGCATTTATTTCAAGTAGGCCAGTTACGGGCACTTTAGAACTGTCGAAACAACAGTCTCAGTCTCAAACAAAACACATGAAACAAACAAACAACAACAAGCAAGTAATAATAGATAAATTTTACTTACTTACTTACTCACAAGGCATAAAAACTGTGAAAGTACTGTAGGTAGTTGCCCATTCCCTACGTTGATCTCTATGGTGAAGAACAGGCAAGAAACTCCATGGACACTCTTTTAAATCAGCATAATATTGTTAGAAAACCTTGGTAGCATCATTCATGTTGATATGGTACACTATGTGAGACAGATGTAGCAAGATGTGCACGTTAAAAGTGTCCTTAATAAAAACAAAAAAAAAACAATTCAAAAAAATTAAATAATTAATTCAAATAAGCCGTGGCAACTAAGAGACGACCAGCCCACGAACCTGACACATGAATCAGCACCATTCAACTCAACCATTTTGAAGGGAACTAAATGATCGGACACATGCATCACCTTCAGCGCGATTCGGTAAGTAAAAAAAAAACAGAAGTATACATTTACAAGAACAAGAAGAAGATGAACAAAAGAAGAGAAGAAGGAACAAGAAGAAAAGAAGAACGGAGGAGAAGTGTACATTTTGTCCATGTAGACCGTTATTATTCTAGATGTAGGTAGGTATTGCACTTTTGTAGGAAACAGCAATTTCTTTTCTTGTTCTGAATGATGTACCGAATACGTGGTAATCGTTTTTTGTGCGTCGATTTATTCCATTCTGTATATCAATGTGATTTTAAACATTGACGTCAAAGAGGTAACATAACGGTGATAAGACTGAATCAAAGACCCTGCGTTGTTTATTTACTACAACTGTCAAAGGTTGTTCTAGGGTTTGCCATTCAAACCAAGCAGCATTGTTGCTCCTTGGCCGCCGTAGGAATGGAGTTATAACATTCCCTGATGAAATCTATTGCTAAGCATATAAGCAACATTGGCCAAAAATCTTTACATAGGCTGACTGGTAATTAGTGACCGGTACTTAAACACGTGATTGTACTCATGATAACAAACAACTTTCCCAAATAAACATTTAGCCGTATGAAATTCAAACGTCGCGCGGGTGCTCTACCTACCCACTGTTGCACGGTACAATAGTAATGAGACTGAACGACTTCACACAGTTCACAGCTGATAGGTCATAGGCGCGCGCGCGCGAATTTCATACGGCTGTTGTGTTATTGTGATTGTGAATGAGTATAAAAAATGTTTCTTTGGGAAAGTTGTTTGTTATCATGAGTAAGATCACGTGTTTAAGTATCGATCACTAATTACCAGTCACCCTATATAATATAATTTTATAATTATTTATACAGCATTTATTTTTATTTATACTTCTATTATCAAGCCCCCAACCCCCTACATCCAAACTTACAAATTTTGTCCTTTTGTTGTCCTTTGTGTTTCACCCCCCGGTGAAACACAAAGGGCAAAGGAAGGAACATGGATAGGTTTTAGTCAGTAAAAGTCTGACACTCCCTCCTGCTCAGCCCAGAGCGGGAGGGGTTATTTGATGATTTCCCATCGGTAAAAAAAAAAAGGGTGTAATCTTCGAAACTACTGATTATTATCATCGTCCTGCACTTGTGCCGTGTCATTTGGGACCCTTCATACCCACCCATCCACCTTTTCTTTGGTCTTCCTCTCCCTCTGTTTTTTCTCTCCTTCTATGTCTTTTCTATGTCTTCATCTTCGGAGCTATGCGATCCAAAAGCTACGTTGTCCTCAAGTACCAGGCTATACAAAGGACGTTTCCGAGGGATAGTTTCCGACCATAACTCGAGCGAAGCCGGGTGCTTAGGCTAGTCTGAGTATACATTCAGACGCATGAAATGAATTACATAATACATTACACGTGCCTATTTTCTCGGACTGGGCAGTATTCCTCCACGCACCTCAGTATGGATGTCACGCCATGTCTTGGATTGTTTGGCTCTAGGTAGTTATCAATTTCCTCACAAAGATTTCCTTCATAGCATAATCAGCCTATAGTGTTCCCATTGCTGGGACACACGGCCTCCTCTTTATGAGAGGGAATGGGTTATATTTCCTTCACTGTTTTTGAGAGCAGTGGTATTGAAATAAATTACACAAAGTAATGCGCCTACCTGGGTTCGTACTCACGACTTACTGTTCGTAAGTCAGGGCCACCACCACTGGGCCACCGATGCTCTCAGGCCACCGCTTCTCTCCCGCCGATTTCCTTAATGATAAGACCAAATTACTTAAAGTAAAGTTTAGTAACTAACTCTTTGACTGTTATTTTGGTCTGGGGCTCTCTGGCCACAAGCGCGACTGCTGTGCATGAGGTTCTAGGTTTGATTCCTAGGTCGGGCATAGTGTTATTAACTTTTCCATCAGGAATTTCTTAATAGCAGCCACGAGGTCTGGATTTGTGCCCGGTTGATGGCAATAGGCTCGCCAAAATTTAAATATATGGGACTTAAACATAGCCGGTAAAATGTGGGTGTACTAATAGTAATACTCTGCCTATCCTTTCGGCGATTACAAGCGTGATGGTATATTATGTTTTGCTATGTAAAATTGTGTGTGATTAAATTCATCAATACAATAATTAACACCATGACATACTCGTATCTAGCTTGCCAATAACCATCGGTCCACCTGGTGGGAGGCCTTCCAACGCAACGTCTTCCGGTTCGCGGTCGCCACTCCAGAACTTTTCGGCCCCATCGGCCATCCGTTCTGCGAGCAATGTGCCCTGCCCACTGCCACTTCAGTTTGGCAATTCTTCGGGCTACGTCGGTAACTTTGGTTCTCTTGCGGATGCCTGTCTGTCTGTCTTGTAATATGAGTATTGTAGTATTATTATTTTAATAATACGTCCATTATTTTAGTATCATCGTTACTGATATTGCCGTGTGATTCTCTTACATAGTCTTTATTAGCGTGTAATTTTTCTAATTACATTATATGCTCACGCATTTTTACATTACACAGTATTAAACTCCTCCTTTTTTACAAATAGACATTCCGAAGTCATTTAATGCTATTCCCGGCAAATACCATCCAAAGTCTTTTTCAGGCCAACTAGTTAACAAGAAAACAGATTTTGGGAATAGATACCGTAACAGCATAACATTAAAAGGTGATTAGCATTGAAGGGTTATTCAAAGGTGTGCCTAATTACACCCACATTTCACCAATTATGTTTTAAGTCCCATCGAGGGCGAGCCTATTGCCATCAACCGGACACAAATCCAAACTCTGTGACTGCTATTGAGAAATTCCTAATGGAAAAACCCTATAACACTTCGCCCGACCCGGGAATCGACCCCAGGACCACGCTCAGCAGTCGGGTCACTGGACGAACGAGACAGTCCAGCATCAGAGTTAACAGTAAAAGTATCAGTAGTAAGAAATGTTCTTATAAATAATTCAACCATAGATAAATAGTCTTGATTACTCCTACTTGTGGTACAAGATTGTTATCAGAAGGTGTAATCTACGAGCATTCTGGAATTAAAAAGCGTAACAAGACATGATTGTGATAGCATGTTTATTAATTAGGTTACGTCATTCTAATGAATTAAGTAGGTCATCAAAAAGTGTAAGTGGATGAATTTTTTAAAAAGTTTTAGAGGTGGATTTCAGCGTAGCCTCATAGAAGAAAACGATTGTCATTTATTCAGGATTCGACTAAATATTATTATACACAACAATTTGCCCGTCTTGGAAATCAACCTCGGGACCTCAGACTAACGAGGCAATTATAGTTCGTTTCAGTTTAAGAGGGAAGTGCCAGGGTAGATCGCGATTAAATTTTTTGCAAATTGCCGGTCACTGTTAGGTTGTATGTTGATTAAAATGTGATTCGCGATCATAATTATGTTTTTTACTAGCGGTTGCACGCGACCTTCGTTCGCGTAAAATTATTATTATAAAATAAAATAAAAAATACTTTACTTTTTTAATCGAATTTTGTTACCAATTTCAATTTTATTGGGTTTTAATTCTTTTGCACGGAACCCTAATCATTTTTTTAAAACAAAAGTAGCCTATATTAGACCTTATAACATCAGCTATCTGCCAGTAAAAGTCTCATCAAAATCGGAGATTAGCCGGAACAAACAGACAGACAGACCGACATAAAGACCAAAAAATAAAATAAGTTAATATGTTATAATATAAGTTATAAGTACCGTATATACTTTCATATGCATTCAGTAAAAAGCTGTTATTTTGGTATTACAAACAGACTTCAATTTTATTTTATTGTCTGTATTTAAGTAGTATGAAATAGAAGAAAAGAAACAACGTAAGAAAAATTCAGTTTCGCGGGCTACCCTGGCATTTCCTGCTTAACGAAAACGTATTGTAATATAGTTTATTGCGCCAAAAAACTTGCGAGGGGTGAAGGGTGGTTTACGGGGGTTGTCCTTTCAAAAAGAACTAAATCTCAGCCTTTTACGGATGAACTCTTTACCAACATTTCTTCTGTCTTCGAAAACCCACGAGAGCGTAAAAACAGATAATAATAATATGTAAAACAGTAACACAAAATACGTTTTTTAAAGATTTCGCTTTATGCGTGGGTGGGTAAGCAAGGAAAGTGTCGGCATTACTGGCCTTGTAATCATACTCTTAGGTACAGTAAAGAGAAAAGCTTTTGTTTACATTCTGTTTTACTGCTGTTGCTTTAACTACGTTTACTTTTAATGAGTTAAGTACCTTTAAAACCATTTGAGGTGGTGATGTAACCTATGGTATGTTTCTATCTCTCTTCTCGAAAAGGTACCCATAACGAAGCCGCAAGGCACTTGTTTTCCCGTCATCGCGATCATTTTTTTTGGGAACCTTCTAGCTATGGAAATATTGGAGGTCAGAATGCCAACTTTTTCACAAGTTTTTTTTTTAATAATACATGTTTTTAAAGATATGGCTTTACTCTAAATACTTCCACGACCCCGTACTATTCAATGCATCCATCGTTACATTGAGTTTTACTGTAAACGTGATTCTTCACCTCAAAAAAATAAAGTCGTTTCCTGGCAATATTTTTTGCGTAGGGTTACTTAGTTTGATGTTCAGAATGCTTGGTTGACGGCTTCTTGACGGGTCGGTTTACACTTTGTATCCTTTTCAATAACTTAAGCGTTATTCAGAATCGAGTTACTAGGGTGGCATTTTCGAAATTATTGGTTGTGTTATACATGGGTTGCTGGCTTACATGGGTTATTGAGTAACACGATATTCCTCCATAAGACTGTTTGTCCGACTTTCATTCTTCTAACTGTTAACAATCTACAAATAACAGCTGGGAGGCTTTACCTTTTTATCAGAGCACGGAATGTCAATGTAATGGTTGGTCACTGGTTTTCTCTCCAGGGTCCAAACATACCCACGCCAAACCATACCATACTACGTACCTTGGCAAGTGTTGCATAACCATCATCATCATCATCATTTCAGCCGAATGACGAGTACTGCTGGACATAGGCCTCCCCCAAGTGTCGCCACATTGACTGGTCCCATGCGATTCGCATCCAGCGGATCCCCGCAACCTTCACCAGGTTATCGGTTCACCTAGTGGGAGGCCTTCGAACGCAACGTCTTCCGGTTCGCGGTCGCCACTCCAGAACTTTTCGGCCCATCGGCCATCCCTTCTGCGAGCAATTTGCCCTGCCCACTGTCACTTCAGTTTGGCAATTCTTCAGGCTACGTTGGTAACCTTGGTTCTCTTGCGGATGTATTCATTTCTGATGCGATTACGCAAGGAAACTCCCAGCACAGCCCTGCATAACCATGAAGATTATTAATACATGTGGTTGTTACCCACAAGCCCCACCAAACATACAATCTATAAAGGTATTTCCATTTTGATTGCATATTGAAGGTAACCTCAAATCATGGTCGGTCTAGTGTGATTATACCACATTATACACAGAATTTCTATTTTATATCACTTTCTCGATGCCGGCTATTGAGCATAGACATAATTATTGACACTTATGTATAATTAAGTGGGACTGGTTGTGTCGAGATGGTGTGGTAGAGGCATTTGATTTCGACTGATATTTATCAAAACGCTTTAATGTAGACCGATTTTACTTGAGGATCAAAAGCTCCTTAACGTATACTGGCACGGCATATCTTCCGTGATTATCCATTATTTTGACATTGTTGCAAGCGCCATGGTCGCGGGATGACTGGAAAATGCGGGAAGATATCCCGTAAGTGACCGTATAAGTTTAAGCTGAAAACAGTGTTTATAAGCTCCTGTTTGAAAATAGTAAAATATGTAAGTTTTTCTTCGATAGACTTTAATTTTAGTCATTGTTATTATCATCTTTCAGCAGTGGTGGCTTGTAACGATCCGGGCAAATAATTTTTTTTTTCTTTCGTTCGTTCAGAGCACTGGTGATAAAATATATTACTACTGCTCTGAAAACGGTGAAGGAAAACATACAACAATGAAACCGACATGTCCTTGAACCAAAAATTTGAAGACCTGTGTGACATAGACCAGCAACTGCATGCGCGCCTGCACTGTTATAGACAAGGAGTAGGCCTGCTTCTTAGAACTAGGAAGCTATAGGTTTAGGCTGACTACAAAAAAAATACAAAACAATCATTAAATTTAAAATTTAAAAAACCCCCAGCTAGTAAATGGCTGCACTGATTTTGATTAAACATATCTAAGAACCACGGCCAAGAAACTAGATTTCAAACAAAAAAATAAAAAAACCTTCCAAATCGGTTCACTCGTTTAAGAGCTACGGTGCCAGAGACAGACACACGCACACATACCGGTAAAACTTATAACACACCTCTTTTTGCGCCGGGGGTTAAAAATGCAAAGCCTGACAAACTACTGTCAAATCTGTTTGAGACTTTCAGATGTTTTTCAATTTTGGCATTACAATTTAGGATTTCTCAATATGATTTGAGACTAAAATAGGACTGAGCAGGCCGTGTCTGCCGGCACAGTGCCTAAATATTGCAGGACTGGAGCCCTGAGACAACTAGATGGGGTCGCGGCAGACCGAAGGGAAGATGCCGACTGGACGTCTTGGTCTTCGCGAATTGGCGAGAAAAAGCACACCATCGTAAGAAGTAGAAGGAATTGTGGGACAATAAGGGCAACTAAAAAAAAAAACCTGATGTGATAATGATACCGATAACATTACAGAAAATAATCTTTCATTTATTTAAATCTTCATTAATGATTGAAGCTACTGACGTCATTAGTAAAAGTGTTAGATATTTATTAAAATGAATGTTATGTTAATTTTATGCAACTGCCTCTTTTATGGAGATTTAAATATAATGCGTGTTTCAGTTGTATTAGGCACTTGATAACTGCTGGACGATTTCTGATGCTGTTTGAGAAATTTTATTAATTCAGTTTTTGTGTGTTTGTGCTTGTTTTCATTAACACAAGTTGTCGTATATGAATGTCTAAATATGTCGGAATTTAAGCTCTCGGCGCAGAGTGTCGTCATCTTCGGAAATCTAAAAAAAAGCGCTTATATTTTAGGCATTTATTTAAGTTTCGCCTAATGTTAAAAAAAAAAACAAATTTCAAAATATACAAGATTTTTTTTTATCGTGTAGTTACTCGTACTAAGTATCAGAAATTACAGTTTTTTTTTTTTGGGTTGGCAAACAGTCGTAATATCACTGCCCACTTGATAGAAAGTGATGGTTAATTACGCCTACACTGGCTAATCCCAGGAGATTGACAATGTATTATCGACCTTAAAAACAAAGCTAAAAAGTATCAAGGGCGATACATGCATGCTTCTGTGGGACGGCGATATTCGATTCGGCATTTTTTTTTTAAAAACGAAGCCGACCCGAAGCAATTATGACACATATCAGGCTTTCATTCGGCTTTTGCCGATCGACAAACTCCGTTTGGCATAATACCGTCACTGAATTATCGGGTAGGCTTAACACAATTTTAGTTAAATATATAGGCATTTTCCAGAAAAGATACATAATCTACGTATTATATTCACCATGCCACATCAAAATCTAACAAGACTGCTTGGCAGCAGAGATAAATAAGCCATCATCACTTCTTTAAATCTACAGGGTGTAAAAAGACCTATCACGAAGCCGTCAACCATGCATTATGAACATCAAACTAAGTAGCTTTACGCAAAAATGATTACTTGGAAACGACCTTTTTTTTGGGGTGATTTTACGTTTTACGGTAGGACCAATGCACTCAAAACATTGTGCTGATGGATGGATTGAATAGTACGGGGGTCATATAGGTGTTTAAAGTAAAAATCTTACATTAAAACAAATGTATTTAAAAAAAAAAACTTGTGAAAAAGTTGGAGCTGTAACCCCCAATGTCTCCGTAACTAGAGGTCACTAGGTACGGTCTAAAATAAAAAAAAAATCACAAAGACGGGGAGAACAAGTGCCTTTCGGCTTCGTTAAGGGTCTTATTTCACCCTTTATTTAGTAACCAAATCTCGTTGTTTTCTTTATGAGAAAAAAAATATCTTCATTCACTTAGACAGTCATTATACCCTATGTAATTAACAACTACCTAACACACAAAGAAAAAGCGAGAAGTTTCAATACTAATATTAAAAGTGAAATCCATTGACAACCGGGTCACCCGGCTTCGCTTACAACCGGATATGATGTTTGAGTTTCCTCTCTTAAGTAAATATGATGAATTATTTATGGCATTTTATGTAAATGCGAATCAACAAGATAAAAAAATTTTTAGCGTCCGCATTGGGAACTTACTCTGTAATCTACTATTTATTTATGAAACTGTAGTTTGCGGTTTTGGACCAAGATAGAAATTAGAATCTATTATATATAAGGTTTACTCATCGTTATAAACAAATTTTACTATGGGACCAAACCCGAAATCGCGAAAAAAAAAATCAGCTGTTCAGTACATTTTGACGAGTTAATGCGACCATATTGTAGGGAACAGCTGTTTTTATTTTTCGCGATTTCGAGGTTGGTCCCATAGTAAAAGTTGTTCATAATGATGAGTACAATGACCCCTTAAGAGATTGCGTGTATGAATAGATAGACCCTATATATTATAAACCTCAAATATATTATATAAATCTCAGGAACTACTGATTAGAATTGAAAAATTATTTTAGTGTTGGATAGCCTATTTATCGAGGAAAGTTATAATAAGCTTTATCATATCACGCTACAACCAATAGGAACGGATCATCAATGAAAAATGTTGCAAAAACGGGGATAATTGTATTTTTATAATCATTTCATGCGGACGAAGGTCACAGGTAACATCTACTTATAAAATATATTGTCATCTTTCTTGATGTCTAACGTTAATTTAAAATTGCAAGGAAACAATTTGGAATTTGGTTTGTTTCTAAAAATGTAACAAAACAAAGAAACATGAAATGACATTTGTGTGGAATGGATTAGCGACATAAATTAAAACAACATTATTAAATGCATCGTCAGAATAATGAGCCCTCTAATTTATATCTTTACAAATCAATTACATTTTTAAATATTCCTTAGAAAAAACAATATAAAAAAATTGTAGCCCACCGGTATTGGGAACATGGTCCAAGCTATCGGCGGTCAGGACTCCAGAGAGAGGAACTTCATAACAATACGAGCCGTGTCCAGGAGTACTGCTTTCTGAATGAACCAGCTGCCTAACAAGAACCTCCTCAGGTATTGATCGAGGCTCTTGGTAATTAAGCCATGGGCTGATACGACTATCGGCACAATGATCGCCGAGTCCACATCCTACATGTCGACAACCTCGCGAGCCAAGTCAAGATACTTGATTTGCTTATCTTTCTCGGCTCTCACAAGGTTCTCATCATGCGGGACCGATAAGTTAACAATCATTGCGCGCCGCTCTGATCGATCCACCACCACTTTATCACGCTTATTGGCGACAATAGTCCTGTGAGTGATGATGGATTGATCCCAGTACAATGTGATACTGCCATTTTTGAGAACTGGGTCAGGCACATACCTATAGTATGGCACTTCTGAATCCACAAGGCTGTATTATAGAGCAAGTTGCTGATGAATAATCCTGGCTACAAGGTTGTGTCTATGCACGTACTCTCCGTTAGCCAGACGAGAACACCCGGAGATAATGTGACGGATTGATTCAACCGGACGGTGGCATGCCTGACATATGTCAACCGTACCGTCCTTCACAATAATCTCCGGTAGTTATTCGTCATCATAACTTCATCCATAATTGCACAGACAAAACCTTCGGTTTCTCCAAAGAGGTCCCCGGAACGTAGCCAGGCTACGGACGCTGACAGGTCTACATCGGGCCCATCCAGGGCCCGAAAAAAGCGTCCGTGAAGCTCCTTACTCTGCCGTACCTCCCTGCGGTAGTTAGTGTCAAGCACTACAGGTTTGCGCCAGTTATCTTTACCAAAAAAACTATTTTTGTAACGAGTTAACACTGTCGTGCTATTTATAGGTACTTCTATACTAATATATATATGAAGATTAGAGGGTAATCTGCGGAACTACTGATTTGATTCCGAAAACTCTTTCACTAAAGGGAAACTACACTATCCGCTAGTCTTATAAGCTATATTCCGGCTGGGACAATTCCAAATGAAACGAGCGACAAATAACACGAGCGAAACCAGCTGCAAAAGTTAGGCGTTTAAATTCCTTTGGAAATTCGTAGCTTTTCACAAGAACGAAATTGTGTGGTAATCGGTTATCGTGGCATGGACATGTGATACGGAGGAATGAGGAGAATGTATTGAGGAAAATGTTGAGTATGAATGTAGATGGCTCTAAGAGTAGTCCTCTACTCTTAGAGAAGACGACGACGATGAAGAGACCAAAGAAACGATGGATGGACTGTGTGAAGGATGATATGGCTAGAAAGGAAGTGGCTGCTGAGATGACGAGTAATAGAGAAGTATGGAAGAAGAAGACATGCTGCGCCGACCACAAATAAGTCGGGATAAGGGCAGGAGAATGATGATGATGAAGTCATAATCTGATGTTATTTTGTATTTCTTCTTCCTTATCATGTGGTTAGTGCCTAACCTGGTGTCAGATATTTTATGCCGACCATGGGCCTCTGACTTACTTTACATGCCATCGAGAAATATCTCTAAGGCATGCTGGTTGCCTCACGATGTTTTCCTTCACCGGAGCAAGTGATAATTATACAGTACGCACAAGTAAAGTTGTAGAAGCTTAATATTCGACGCTAGACTTTGACAACCTGAGTTATAACTTAACCTATATCTTATCACAAGAGAGATTTGTAGTAATTGAATCATGGCAACAGTCGTCTAATGTAGTTCACTTAGAAACGTGAGAGGTCGCACAGCAATAGATCTCGCACAATTATAGGTAATAGAATTTTATTAGATTCTAAAGCACTTTGTAGTTGTTTTCTGAGATCATTAAATGCAGTCGTACAGTCAATTGATCGCGAAATGTTTGAGTATGACACTTGAATGAGGTTTCTCATAATCATAACATAAAACTATGCCTATTTTGTCTGAAGAATCGCCATTTTTGTTCAAGTAACATGTAATAGGGGGCGAGCTTTTTTCTGAAAACCCGACAGGAATTTAGACTCCGGGATGATGCTGAGAAAAACTCAATAACACTCAGCCCGAACCCTAGCAATAGAACCTAGGACCTCTTAGTCAGCAGTAACTCTTGCAACCATTTATCAAATGAGGCAGGGTTTCTACATTGAACCTTATTTTACTTTCTTTGATCACCATTGGCCATCAACATTCATAAATGACACCTTCAAAACCATAAGCCATTTCCCCAAATGCATAGATTTAGGGAAATCGAACACTTTACATCGAAGATAAATACAAATACGAAGATTCTCATGTCTATCGAACAGCTGGTTGTATTTGACCCGCAGTGGGGCAGACGGGCGATTATTAGTTGCTAGATATAAAGATGATTATTGGCAATTTAGTTGTATTTTATGAGGCAGGCTCTGGAATGCTGATGATGGATGAAATATTGCGAATACTAAGAGCAATTTAGTTTTATGTGTTGAATCTGAACTTGGGGTCCTATTAGAGCAGATGAGTCGGAAAGTCAAAAAAGGAAAAGTATCATTGTGAAAATATGGAATGGGAAGAAGAGAACATAAATTATATAATGTGAAACTAACAAATTATATGAGCTTGTGCCCAGTAAAAGTAAACGTTATCCCTTACGATAATCCAATAACTTGAAAAACGAAAATCAAAAGCTTTATTTCAAAAGAAGTTTACTAGACAGAACGAACTCAAGCAAAATTCGAAATATAGAAGCAATACACAAAAATAGACGCTAATCATTATAATCATAGGTACTATCATAAAAGTGTCTGATACTATAAAAACCTCTTCTTTTCTTATCTTTTAACGCCGAACAAACAACCATTTAGTCGCCCATGTGATTAAAATCCATTTAAATAAAAAAGTAAAATGTTCTCCGACGTAATGTTTGAAAGAAGCACTTATCTCGTTGAGACACAAAGGCTCAAATGAATAAAAGTTCATTATATCTATTATACGGTACTAGACACACGCAAAAAGCCAAGTCACACTTGATGCAATGCAAGTCATAATTCATAAGCCATTACATCGCAACTTTCGAATCTACAGTACCAAATCCTTCTTAGTAAAAGTTGCCTTGATCTTACAGGTTAATGTGCAACGTCATAGATGAATAATCTAGACAAAAAATCTCAACGTCACAAAAGTCGTGATCAAAAATAAGTTACAATTACTAAATCGTGATTAGAGGCGACAAAAAAATTGCATTGTCATGCATAATATTTTTGACTTTTCTTGCGACAAAAAGTTGCCGCGTCTGGGCCGTGAAGTCGCACTAACCGGCCGTATTCTCGATGAAGATGAAATTGGACTAAAACACGTGAAACCTCATCTATAGAAAGTCGAAGCTTCAATGTATATACTTTTAACCTGTTTTATCGTTTACCAGTTCCAAGAATCAGCTTTAGCTATGTTTATTCACTTTTAGATATGTAGAACATATTAAAATAAGCATATTAATATTGGAGAGAGTTGGAACTCTTATTTTTAATGTTGAATTAGAGATATTAGCAAATACTTCCGCAGCCATGGGAAAACATGAACATGTCTTGTAATTTATGCATGAGCGAGTATTTGAAGAACCAGTGATGATTTTTATGACGAAATTTAGAAATTTTATTAACGTCTCGTATGTTTCCGAAACGGCCACACCTACGGATGCAAGATGTAATCAAGGCAAGGTGCAAGGTGGAATAGTGAGCATACACATTCAAAGGAATTATTGAAATTCCTACCTAAACGGTCGGATGTTCTGACTGTTCAAGCCTGGGGCCAACTGTCTGCTATAAATAATATCAATCATGGAATGAAAGTAAGACGTAACAAACTCGTTCGGTATGTTCGTGAACTTATACCATCGAGCCACTGACATGGCTACCAGTAATTTCGATTTTCGTTTCGAATCAATCGAAAACAAAATCTAATGATCTAATGGCTTTCAATCTAACAATAAAACGAACAAAATAATTGGTAATAATAAATAGTTCTTTATTCAACAATAAATTAATGGCAATAAATTAAGATAATAAATAAATTCTTTGTACAACAGAGGTTACTACGACGACCGTCGATTTATGCTAAAAAAGTCTTTGAATTATGTTGCATGAGAATATGCGCTATAGGCGAGGTTCTGGGCCTCATCCAGGTTCTTGTTCCAGTCCTGGCCGTAGCTGGAGTATCCTCCCTGACCGCCGCCATGTCCAGAATCGTGGGCTACGTGCTCAACGTGGACGGGGTGATGAGATTCGTGATGATGAGCGTGAGGGATGACCTCATAGGTTGTCTTGGTCTGTTCACCCTTGAAGCAGTAAGCGACGAAGAGGATGACTGCAAGGACGAGGGCGATCTTGGCGGTGGCGAGGGCCTTGATGGCGATGAGCTTGACGATGAAGAGTTTGCCGAGCAGCATTTTGGCGCCAAGGAGACCGATGATAGCGCCCATGCCGCCTCCCTTCTTTTTTTTACGACCTGGTAATAGGAAATATTCATTACTTATAAATTCAATAACATAATTAACTCTGACTATCAAGACATTTATGAGTTTATCTGCCATGATTTAAACTTTAATAAAGTATATTGATATCTAAATCACTTAATTCTCTTCAGAAATAATCTATCAATGGGTTGCACGTCAATGATCACATCATCAGTAGCCTCCATTAAAATAATAATCGCTATTTTAAGACTCCAACAAAGCGTTGCAAATTATAAACTACCTAATTAACCTTTTTCTCGGTTCTATAATAATTGCATTCATTTAGAATCACTGACTTAACTGTTTCACTTTTCTATTTATATTCTACTCTGAATTCTTCCGATTATATTTTTAGATTTTCACTGAATATACTCGTAAGTTTGGACTTACCTTCTTCAAGTGATCTTTGGATGGTGTCTTTGTCATTCTGGTTCATTTTGACCTCAAGGGCGTGAGTTTCGAACAAGCTCACGACCCCATCCACCAGTCTGTAGTTGACCTCAGCGTCCCTAGCCGTGGGGTCAACTGGCAAAGCGTCATTTTTCTTGGCGGACCTTGATTCAGGTTCTCCTTTGAAAACCACTCCATCTACAATGGTTATGCTTTTCGATGCTCTCAAGTTGTCGACAACTCTGAGCATTTTTTCCTGTGAAAGAAAGTAAACACTGAATTAAATTTTTGTGTTGATAAAATTTTAATTATTTTGAATTAGAAGATTTTATATGAAGTTATTATTTTGAACTTGGGTTCTATGAAAAGGATAGCAGTATTGAAGATGCTGCTGTGATTATTTTTTGGAAGAATTTCCTGTTAAGCTCCAACATGTTTGAGAAAAAATTGGAAACGTTAATTGTTTTAGCCGGTCGTTGTAATTTAGATCGTATGCACTCTTGCTACGAGTGAAATGAGAAATCCTCGACATCAACCACTGCGAAACCTGATTCCACAACACACACTTCACTTTCACTTTATTAATATAAAATTATTATTAACCTTCACACATAGGATGTAGTCTCCTTTGCAGTCCTTAATGAAGTTAATCGCCGATTCTAATGTGTTATCACTGTCTTCTGCTGAGACAAAAGCCGTAGCCGCCAAAAATACTAAGAAAAGCTTCATTTTGTTTTGTTTTTTTTTTATTTAATTTTTGTTTTAGTTATATTCAGACATCTAGGGATGTCAAGCAATGTTTGGCGTGGCGATTGGACCGCTATACAGTTTTATCATATTCCCCCCCACCTGACTTCTGTACGAAGCACGTTGGACCATCTAGGTTAAGATGAGGATTTTGTGATTATGGACTGTAATGTGGTCGGTGTTAGACTGGTTTTTAAGTGAAACTTTCTTACTAGGGTTTGTTGTGCATACTTAAGGTCAGGTTTTTGAATGGTCGGTTGTAAAATATTTGTATATTTTGATAGTCATTTACGTGAAATGAATAATTTATCTATGTGGGTTATTGTAGGCATTGTGTGCATACCATTAAGGAATAATTATTTTTGGTTATGAGTTTTCGAAAGTAGTATTGATTTTTGGTTAATGTATGGATCTTAATGGTGTTGAAATTTTGCGATTTTATGAATTAAATGAGTCGAAAGTGGTTTTGGTCACACTTTAAGATTTTGTAATGAAACCTTTTCTTTTTACACATAAGAGAAGAATAAAGGATATTATTTAATAAGTTTTTTATGAACTACCATGAATAAATTTAGAAAATACCACAGATCTAATTCAGAAAGTTAAATTATGCATCTCGCTCGTAGCGACCGCAGTAGGTAAGTAGTTACGTTTGCGGCTATATTGTTGCTTTTTGTAGAGTTGAAATATAACGTGGTCTGTGATTTTCAGGGTATTATCATATGATGTTACTCACTTTATCTTCTCACTAGCTGTTGCCCGCGGCTTTGCTCGCGTTTTGGTAAGAAATTATCCCACGGGCACGTTGTAAATATAGCCTATGGTACTCGGGGATGTTGTAGCTTCCTATTATGGAAAGTATTTTCAAAACCAGTTCAGTAGATCCAGAGATTACCCTCTACAACCTCACAAACTTTATCTATTTATAATATAATATTTTGTATAGTATATAAGGTCCTATTAAAATACATGGACAAATTTTAACACAGCGTTCAGTATGTCCAACCAAAGATATCCTAGCAAAAAAAAACACTGATTAAAGTGATTCTAGAGTGCCGCCGGCAATTTAATATTTTAGGTCAAAATAAAATCACTTTAATCAGTGTTTTTTTTTTGCTTGGATATCATTGGTGAGACGTACTGAACGCTGTGTTAAAATTTGTCCATCTATTTTAATGAGAGCATATAGATAGTATAGTTAGAAATCACAATAATAATTAAGGTTCTTAATGCCCGTCCGTTTCACTTCAATTTTAAGGTCGCCTTTGACGACATCATAACACAGACAAGACGGGGTCTGTTACTTATCCGTGACTATTGTATTGATATAATCTTAACACAGAATATAATAATTATGTTATGAAGCCCCGACTTAAGCTTAGACCCTGTTCCCGATACAATTTTGTATATTTTTTTAAATATTGTTTTGTAAGGAATATTTAAAAATGTAATGTAAAATAATTAAAGGATACTGGTATCAAAGAAGAAGTTTAAAATTAAATATTCAAACACCAGAATAGAAAACCTAATTTATCTTAATTACACATTCAGATATTTTGAAAATCTATTTAACATTTTTAAGTAATAATGCTTTTATAATTTCTATTTCAATAATTATACAACTCATTCTTTATCTTATACAACTACACAAATAGTTACTTCCGATGATTTATTCAGCCTGTGTAGTGTGTAATGTGGTGATTATTTCTTGTCTAGCGGTATACCGCGGCTTCGCTCGGCTAGTCTTCAATCTATCGTGTCTTCACTACCGTGATAAGACATATCCTATATGTTTATTGGGGTATTAAGGATCACCGTAAAGATTCCGTTAAAATACGTCTTGTTAAATTTATGGTTGAAACTTGGAAGTTAATATCAAATTGCTTCGTTCATAATAGGCGTGATTTATCGGCGAATATCTTTGGGTTTAAGATTTCTGTTTGAGTAGAGTTGGTTAAGTATTTTAGTTGCATTTAGGGTTCTTTGCAACATACCTAAATAAGATAATAGCATGCTTGTATTTCTCTAAAAGGCTAGGCAGAAGTTCAACCAGAGTTCCGTGTGTATAATTTGATTTCAGAGTAAGTAGGTACGTAGACAAGTCACAATCGGTTTCAAAGCGTTACGTATTTCAACAACTTTCATAAGTAACATATTTTTGTCGTTTCTTTTAAAGTTTTCGCAGATGGTCACTTTGTCTTGGCCGTTAGGTAGATAACTAAACCTCTTATGGCGCCTAAACATACCTAGTACTATAAGATTAACTATTGAGGACTGAGTTTGCACAAACGTACGTGTCAGTCATGTCATTGATGAAAGAAAATACATTCTTTATAAACTACAAATATATCTAAAATAATAATCAAAGTATCTAAATGGTAAAAGAATTACATGTCGTAAAAAAATTCGTCGGCATCGCTGTCAATAGGAAAATGCCTCTCAATATCAATATATAAAGATCTCAATATTTGTTTTAATTGCAGACTACAGATAGGCATTGGCGTCTCCCAATTTACAATATTTTTTAAGTAAATAATGCATAAGAAATATAGTAGTGCAAAACTACTCGTTAGAGCACTTACATCGATTAAGATTTCTCTAGATAGCCAAATATACTCGTAAATAGCACTTTAGTATTATGTAAATAAAACCCAGACAGAGAAATTAATCTAGACCGTTTTTTGTCTAATCTAACTCCCGAGCGTCTGAATCATAAATGCATAACATCAGTTACGAACGATTATTATTAATTTATTATCATTAATAATAATGTTACGTCAATTATACACTTTACATAATAATCAGCTGTTATTATATTTATTAACATGTGGTTAATTTGTTTCATTGCGTAATTTGTCCATTGTTTTAGGCCAATAACTTTTGTTAACGTTAATATTAGGAAAATAATAGGTATATAAAGTATCTCATCAAGTCTCATCAGTTACTGCAAGAAAATCCTTAAGGAAGCTCTTCAAGCTATGGCCTATGAAGATACAGAGAAGTTATTACTTGTGCTAAAGTAAATATTGTTCGTATTATTGTTATTTTTTTATTTCATTTTTATATACCTTCTTTACCAATAAGATTATTAAGCTATGTGATTATTATGTCAATTAAAGTTACCTCCAATCGCCTGAAACACAGGATTACCTAGTTCAGGCACAAATAATAGTGAACTTGCCGTAGATTTAAGAAAAACTGTAAACGTTGTATCTTATATTTTTGAATAAAATTTTATTATTATTTTATTTATTTTATTATTTGGGATCAAACCAGAATTATCTTTTCTTTCATTTTTTTTACGTTGCCCCACACTAGGAATTTCTCCTGTAACGTGGGCGCGTTTACAAACATTTAAACTCACATACACAAACAGCCAGATGTGGAACAACTATCTGTAGGTCATACAAATATTTGTTCCGTGCGGGGATCGAACCCACGACATGCAGCGCAGCAGCCAATTATTTGCCACTGCGCCAACCGTGCCGACAACTTACTTCTTGAATCTCTCTCTTTACATGTGTACATAAACTCACGCCATTTTTACCATGGGGGTAGGCTGAAGCTACAGAAAGTCACCGGCTATCATCCTAGCACACTCCTTGCACCTTGTCCACATTCATAGGTATGTAGGTACAGACGCCAGCACATCAAGCCACCAAAAACTATCAAATTTTCCCAATAAACCTTGAACCTAAAGCTATAACGATAAAGTTGAAAATCTATTAGAGAAATCTGACAGGTTGTAGTAGCTTAATGTGCTGTCGTATGTACATCTGGTTATCACTCCCTTTCTTGCCACAATTATCATCGTTCGTTAATTTCCTATTCACCCTGACGTCAGAGATGACCAACATTTTGTGTCTTAGAAGATCTACTTACAGAAATAAATATCTCATTTAATTTCTTTCCACCTCAACATTTTTTTGGTAATTTATCCATCGTCGCATAAAATTAGAAAATGGCCGGCAAACGGCTTCTTTTCCAGCCAATACAACATTAAGACAATAATAAGTAGACGTAGAATTAGAAACTGCACAAAACCTGTTTTCAGTCTGTTATGGGGGATATAATTCTAAAATGCCTACTTTGAAACGTGCTTGTTTTAAGGCGGTGGCACACGGACGCGATTTATCGTTCGATAAAGAGAGCTATCGTTTTTGAGCTCAAAAGATGGCGACACTGGCGAGTGAAGTCCTGTCATTAATTCTATTTTATACTTCGGAGTAACAATAACTTCAAAAAAATATTTTGTTACATATAACAATTTACTATAAACTTTAGATACGTATTTACAATATTGTTCCTAAAATGAGCAAGCAAGAAGCATTTAAAAATCATTCTTCCTCCAAGTACTAACAAAGATTCTAACTTGCTACTTAAAATCTTTAAACCGTATAAGTAATCAGGAATCGGGCCTGTGGCCGGTGAGCTATGGGCCAGCTCGCCGTCCGTCCGTCTTATGACGACAGGCCGTGTCGACGGCGCGTTCGTGTTCCACGCGCGGCTCAAAGAGAGTCAGCAAACAGGAAGGGGTCCGAAAGGACCGACGCCTGCCAGGGTTGCGGGACTGTTCGAAAGGGATACCGCGGCCCTGGAACACAAAGGGCAAAGGAAGGAACATGGATGGGTTTTAGTCAGTAAAAGTCTGACACTCCCTCCTGCTCAGCCCAGAGCGGGAGGGGTTATTTGATGATGTCAATCCGAAAAAAAAAAAAAAAAAAGCAGTCAGGAATGGGAATCTTGACCACAGTCGTGAATCATCATCTGCCTAGCCTATTCCCAACTATGTTGGGTTCGGCTTCCAGTCTAACCGGATGCAGCTGAATACCAGCATTTTACGTGGAGCGACTGCCTATCTGACCTACACAACCCAGTTAGTCCTGGGGAATACGATACCCCTTGGTAACACTGGTGACCACAGTCGTGAATATTAGTAAAAATACGTGATAAAAGGGCTCGCAACGCTGACATTCCTAAAGTCCTTAGTCTACACGAACGCCTCTAGCGGCGAATTCATGCGCGAAAGCCCCCATTCCGAAACCACTTTGACAGTCTTTACGGGTACTTAGAAGACCCAAAGGTTTCAAAGAGTCTTACCAAGGTGTATCATGTAACCCAGATTCTATATTGTGAAGGCAAGAATGAGAGTTGTTGTGTTGTTGTTGTGGGACGTTACCAATTCTAGATTTCTAGCTTTTATTGTGAAGCCAATATTTGAAGTAGTTATTTAACAATCTACGTACATATGTGTAATTTTGCTACCTAGTTAGTCTAATGGGCGCAAATGCTACTGCGGGTTCGATTCCCGGATCAGGCAAAGTGTTATTGGGTTTTCAATCCGGGCACTCTCAGTTGCAGCGCGGAGTCTGGATTTATACCCAGCTGTTGGCAAAACCCTCGCGCTTATTACTTGAGACTTACTGTAGACCTGATAATATTTTATTTGAAATATTTTGTTTAAAGTCGTTCCGAGAACTTTTAATGAATTTCTTTAAAACATAAAAAAATCTCTTGGTATCGCCTCTAACTAGTGTGGCTACGCCTTTACCTCTAACCTACTGAAACCAGGTACTAGTGCTATTATCTTCTACAAATATCGAAGGAATAGATTGTGATAAATATTTGATGTACTATAAAAAGAAAGGTTTTTATTTTTTAAATTGATATTATCATAATCATTTATGATTATGATAATATCAATTGCAGTGATAGCCTAATGGTGTGACCGTTGGATTACCAGGGAGCCTAAAATGGCTACTTTAGCAGAATCTTAATAGGATCACAATATGAATTACGTTAAAAATCTTAAGATAGCCAAAGACGCAGTTAATACTATGAATTGTATCTTTGTGCCCATTTTACGAATTGTAACGTAATTCATATTATTTTCCTATTATGAAATGAATTACGTTAAAAATCTTAAAATAGTCATAGACACATGAAATGCTATGAATTGTCACTTTGTGACCATTTTAAGAATTGTAACGGAAATCATATTATTTTCCTATTACGATTCTGCTAAGGCGGCCATTTTAGGCCGCATCATAATATGAATTAAGTTAAAAATCTTAAAATAGTCACAGACGCATGAAATGCTATGAATTGTCACTTTGTGACCATTTTACGAAATGTACGTAATTCATATTATGATTCTGCTAAAGCGGCCATTTTAGACCCCCAGGTCTCGAGTTCATCTGATTTTTCGGAGTCATCTGCGCATTTTACAATTTTATTATCACTTGCTTCGGGGAAGGAAACGAAGTTGCTAGAGAGTTATTTCTCAGCGGCATGTAAAGCCGAGTCAGAGGCCCATGTGTGGCATAACTACTCTGACACCAGGTTATGCATTAACCACCGAAAAAGATCAAAATCATTATCCCAGATAGCTGTCTGGCTGCAACAGCAATATACTAATCAATATTGTCTCATGGTTACAAGCGCGACTGTTGATGTTCTGGGTTCGATTACCGGATTAGGCAAAGTGTGTTTGAGGTTTTCTGTTAGGGATTTTATTCTTTTTCTTTTCAACTGCAGCCCGGAGTTAGGAAAATGGTATTGTGACACTCCCATGCTTCAGAAAATACTACCGTCTTCACTGGCGGTCGATCACTTTCCAACCTTATTACTTAGGATATAAGGGTGAAAACTGGAAGACCGCCAGTGAACTCGATAGTACAGCTGTTTGCGCCCGATCTCTCCCCTTTCGTGTCAGACTACCGTCCTATTGGACTGAAAAGTCCCAGTGAAGGAATAGAGAGTACCAATATCGTAGCATACACGGCTAATCTTGGATTGGCCGCTGTGATCGAAATTCGGTTTCCAATTTCATAGGCCAATGTTGGTCAGTTTTGATCTTCCTCTGATTTCTGACAGTTTGACTGTGATAGTGTTATAATATTAAAGCTATGATGTGGCGTCCAAAGAATGTAAAGAGAAGTCTCGGTCGTCCATCAGCGAGATGGGTAGACGACATTGCTGCGGTTATAATTAAAACCTGGGTGAGGATGACACAGAAGCGTGGAGAATAGCACAAACGAAGAAAGGCCTTTACCCGATGGGGAATATTGTTATATCTCCTTTTTTTTTTAGTTCAAGAAAATACTTTATTTATTTGAGATATAAAACTATTTAATCTACTATGTACATTATATACAGACTACAAATAGAACTAAAATAATGCTAAAAAGAGGACTAAAACTAAGTTCCTACATATATACAACGACGACAATAGAACACTTAGGCGGCCTCTCCATCGATGTCATCCGGAAACGTGCCAAGAGGACTGGCAGCATTGCCACGTTGAATGGAATGCTAATTCTTTGACCAAAGAAAGAGCCAGCCCTCTGGTCACGCAAAGTGTCGACCAGTCGGCAAGATATTTCCTTAAAAAGGAGACGTGCACTCGGGCCCCATGACCCCGAGTGTTTCGAGCTCAAACGGCCCAAAACTGTAGTTACCGATAAGGTTACAGTATTTGCGCCGCTTGAGGATTTCAGCAGCCGCAGCAGCAGCGCCCGCACAGCCCGCCGTGCTTGCAACGTGAGATGGCGCAAGGGTGTCGACACAGGTTGCGTCCCACACCAAAGGCCTACCCACCTTCCAAAGCACCAAAGTCATGCCGTCTGGTCTCTTCCCGTCGTCACATACCAAGCCGTTTGGTTCCAATACTCATAATAAGGGCTCGACGAATAATGTCGTTAATGCTAGCGTGCCGTGCAATGCGACCTGCGCTCCAGAAGCAGGGCAAGCCATGGTGTCCGAGGCTGTCCTTAAAATAATAATCATGACCAGTACGAAATCATCTGATAAATTACCATTCACATGCACACGTCTGCGCATCGATAGCCACTAATTATTTTTTGGACTATTTTTAAGTATTATGCAGTTTGATCGATGTCATGTTTTTTGTCGTGCATCTCATGAATTCGTTTTAACTGCTGGTCATTAACGCATTATGCTGATATTTTGCATTGCATATGAGCTTTGAAATCTCGATTTAGTGAAGCAGTAACTGGGATTGTCCATTTCAGTTTCTATCTCAATATTTCGTGTAGGAGCCCGTAATTAAGTAATAAGACCCGCTCGGGTCGATCTTTATATTAAGCCGAGCTAGTTTAGGTTGGCCCGTGGATGGGTAAACACCCATTACATACCGAGTTTCCTCCGTGCCTCGAAAAGCACGTTAAGCCGTTGGCTCCGGCTGTCATTTGTATGTCTTCGACAGTCGATATAGGTAGTCAGTGGCCCCGAAAATATGAAAACCAGTCTTACAAAGGGGTATCGTATTACTCAAAACTAACTGGGTAGTGGAAGTCAGACGGGCAGTCGCTCCATATAAAATATTGGTATTCAGCTGCATCCGGTTAGACTGGAAGCCAACTCCAAAAGAAACAGAATGAAGAAGAAGAAAGAAGAAGATACATAATAATATAATACCAGTCTATTACTGTCCCACTGCTGTTCAAAGGCCTCTTCTCAACAAAGAAGGCACGAGCATTGATCACCACGCTTGCTCAAGACGGGTTGGCGGTTTCAGACTTTTGTAAGTCCAGGTTTCGCCACGATGTTTTCCTTCACCGATGTCTGTGATGTCCAAGATAAACTTAGAAAGTACATAGTAACTGAAAAAGTCACATTGGTACTTGCCCGGATTTGAACCCACAACCTCACGCATTAGAGGCGAGGCCTTAACCCCTGGACCATCATGACTTTGAGAAGGGGGGGGGGGATCGAATCAATAATCGTAAAAGAAGGAGACGTTATAGTTGGATCTTAATGTACGTAATGTATGTAAACTCAAACATTTATAAATCTAGTCTAAAGGCTAGGAAGATGATAATGATCTTCTTTTATTTTGATTCTTTCTTTCATTCTACCAAGGAGATTTATGTTATCCTAGCACTTGGTTGTGAAATGCAGCTATTCGAGATTAAAATAAATAATATTTTTATTAACTTTAATAATTCTACAAGAAACACTTATCTAAGTACTATGCAGCGTTACAACTAGGGAAAAGAGTGTTTTTGATGAGCTCTGGCACCCAATGTAAGATTTAATTTGTGTTTAGGGTGGCAGCGTCCTCGCCTGTACTTTGAACATGTAACAGTAGTTGTAAGACGAGCACAGTATATCAACATTGAATTACAATATTATTTTTATTATCTAATGCAACTAAGATGTGGCCTATTTATGTACCTATGTATGGGTGTGTAATGTGTGTATAAATGTGTGAGGGGATGAGAAATATGGTGAAAACTTGATTGAGATAGAAAACTGATTCTAACATACTTTGGAAGAAGCTAGGCAGTTAAAGCAATAATGTTATTGCTTATAATTAGGTATACACCTATGCTAGCTCAAAAAGACTTCAACGTTGAAATCAATTGAAATAGAAAATAGATGATTCAATTTCTTTTTCATTGCATAAAGTTATCGTATATGACGCACGTATGTTATATTTTCTAATGATTACTACTGGAACTAAATCAATCAGTAACGCTTTTATTTTCCCATTGATGGTGGATATATTATTTTACTTTATACTGCTGTTTTTTATGCGAAATGAAAACGTATAACTCTAAGAATTTAGCTGAAATGATGGATGGCTTATTCATCTACAATTTCAATAGACTCTTGCAGTACATATCTCTTCGCACGATCTTCGCAGGGTGGCTGGTAGAAACTGGACGAGAGTTGCTGAGAATCGAATTGAGGCCATGTGATTGAGGAGGCCTATATCCAGCACTGGAGCTACTTCCACTACGTTATCCTACAAACAAACAGCCTTTAATTTATGGCACCCCAGTGTAACAAGTAACCACTTTAAATAATCGAGCGTAAAACGAGTTACCTAATCGATAATGCGACGAGTAATCGATTTTACGCTTATTGATTGCCGTCTGACCTCCGTAAAACGCGGAACTAAATGCGCAGACTTGTCTAGATGCGTATTAATGGTTTAACGTGTTGCGTGTTAGTGAATGAAACCGTCTTACTACTTTTTTTTTTTTTTTCGGTTGGGAATCATCAAATAACTCCTCCCGCTCTGGGCTGAGCAGGAGGGAGTGTCAGACTTTTACTGACTAAAACCAGTAGTGTAGTAGTGGAGTGTCAGACTTATAAGACCAGTTTCTATCAATCAACCGGCAATTACTAAAACTGGCAATTACTAAAACGTGAATCCTCAGTATAGACTGAGGATTCACGTTTTAGTAATTGCCGGTGGTAAAATAATAATTTATTTATGCGACTCTCACGATGATTTGGAGTATAAGGGTTCACTTCACTCAGTGGTCTGTGATTGGCTTACTTCTAAGCCCATCACAGGCCACTCATCTGCCAAGCCTTTCCCAATTTTGTTGTCGTTGGCTTCCAGTCTAACCGGATGCAGGTGAATACCAGTATTTTACATTGAGTGATTAGCTTTGGAGAAGCCTGTAATTCAGTTAAGCAGAGGCCTGTGATAGGCTTATGACAGCCGCTCGGATCAATCTTCAGGTTAACTTCAATCTTACCTAGGTTGGTCAGTGAATGGATGACAGACTTGTCTCAAAATCAAAATCAAAGCATTTATTTCAAGTAGGCCAGTTACAGGCACTTTTGAATTGTCGAAACAAAGACAACAATTAAATGTAGCTACAGTCCCAGTCACAAGGCATAAAAACTGTGGAAGTACTGTAGTTGCCCATTCCCTATCGTAGATCTCTATGGAGAAGAACGTCTAGATGCGTATTTATGGTTTAGCGTATTGACTGTTAGTTTAGTCCCAGAATCTAATATGTAGAGATTTGCTTCGTCTCCCAGGTTGGGATTTTTATTGTTATAGTTGAGTCATTCTAATATCAAACATTTGTTTTATTCAAGAGACCAACAAGGAAGGGTAGTACCGGCGAAGTGCATCAGTGTACTGTAATTAGTACAACCGACTAAAGACGAAGGGTTTTTTCGGCGAACAGTACATCGGTGAACTAAAATTATTTGAAACGGCCGAAGATAAAGGGTGCAAGTGAACAGCGAGCGTGCTTTCAGTTTGGGTTATTTCGGAATTCGATTGGAGCTCGATTTGTTTACTTTTTTTGTTTAAAAAAAACCGGCCGAGTTCGAGTCGGACTCACGCACAAAGGGTTCCGTAAAAATCCTAAAGGTTTTGATTCCCTTGTGAAATCGCATAATATGCGACATAAACAGTCAAATCTTTTGATTGCGTTGACTTACAAACTTGATTTTTTCATTGCTCCAAGGGGTAGCAAACTTGAGAGAGCGACTGTCGCAACCCTGTGCAGGGCACGCCACAATAGTGGCGGTAAGTCCCCTCTTTGAGGAGTGGCTAGAGAGGCGCCACGGCGCCCTCACCTTCCGCCTGACGCAGGTCCTCACCAGACATGGTTGTTTCGGTAGGTTCCTGCACCTAATCGGGCGGGAGGAAACGCCCGGGTGTCACCACTGCGAGGATCGACCGGAGGACACGGTGGAGCACACTGTGCAGGTCTGCTCCGCTTGGGCGGAGCACCGCCGTGTCCTCGTAGCGGCAATCGGCGGCGGCGACCTCTCGCGTCCGGCCCTGGTTCAATCCATGGTCCGGAGCGAGAGGGAATGGGACGCCGTCACCTCCTTCTGCGAAGCAGTCATGCTAGCGAAGGAGGTGGCGGGACGTGAGAGAGAGAGAGCCTCACGTCTCAGCCACCGCGGGAGACGCACCGGCATCGGGGGCCACGTGGTGGCCCCCGGCCACCGTAGGTGCGGGCCTGTGGACGGTGAGCTATGGGCTAGCTCGCCGTCCGTCCGTCTTATGACGACAGGCCATGTCGACGGTGCGTGCGTGTTCCACGCACGCCTCAAAGACAGTCAGCAAACAGGAAGGGGTCCGAAACTGTTCGAAAGAGATACCGCGGCCCTGGAACACAAAGGGCAAAGGAAGGAACATGGATGGGTTTTAGTCAGTAAAAGTCTGACAATCCCTCCTGCTCAGCCCAGAGCGGGAGGGGTTATTTGATGATTTCCAAACAGAAAAAAAAGGGGTAGCAGACTTGAGTATTTGGTATTAATTTCAGCTTGATACCGCCACGCATTCCTGAAAAAAAGGGTCTTGACAGACAGACAGACGGACAACAGAGTGATCCTATAAGGGTTCTGTTTTGCCGATTGAGGAAAGGAACAAAGGCTACCTACTGCTCGTCAATCATTATTATCAGGCGTTGGCCGTAGGTAAGGTAATGTTTTCTTAGCAGTCTAGGGCTACTTTTTGAGTTCCTATCTTTCAGGTCTCTGGTAGAGGTGAAATTTTCCACAGATGGTCTGGTTAGGACATCCATGACTTTTTTACTCCGAGCAAAAAAAGAAATGTTTTCTTCCTATATTTATGGTATGATAGAAAAAAAGGTTAAGAAAATGGAGTCATTTTCAATGTTTTGATCGCTACAAGAAGAAAAGCCTTTCTAAAAAACTACCTATAGCAAATGGACACCACGCCAGGCGGGATAATTTAACCGGATCCTAAAAAACAATAGACTACGAGTAAATGCTAATTCCATAAGCCTGTTAATATAAAAATTGCCTATAATGTAGTACAATTCAACTTGAAGTAAACATTGTGAGAACTATGTCAGTAAGATGCTCGCAGGCTATGATCGACTTGACTACAATGCGTTATTATGCAAATTGTAGTGTTTTCTGGTTTACTTACTGATAAAATAGCTTAGAGCATTGTATGTTTAGGTCTAGGCTTAGTGTAGAGATAGCTGTGAAAAAGTTTATATGAGGACAAAATTAAATCATTCGTAGGATATAAAATGAATTCAACGTAATGAAAATGGTCTACCGAGTTCAGTGACGGTCGACCAATTTTCAACCTTATTTCTTAGGGCAATAAGGGTGAAAAGTGGCAGGCCGTTAGTGAACTCAGTAGGCCATCATTATCTGCTAAGCCTTTTCCCAGATGTTGGGATGTTGGGGTTGGCTTCTGGTCTAACCGACTGCAACTGAATACTAGGATTTTATATGTATGCAACAACTATCAAACTGACTTTCAGATTCCAGTTTCTAGGTGATATGTTATTTATTTTGTAACGATTGTCAAAAATCCAAAAGTAAGAAAGAACTAAGAGTACTTACAAGGTAGAAAAGGGTATTTTTTTTCATGAAAAAATACAATAAAAAATACATGTTTTTCCCACACTTATAATCTCTGTTACGCTGACTACTTTAGGAAAAAGGGTTTGTTTACTAGATTTTAAGACTAGGCGAGTGTTTAATATGCACCGCAGACGTCATGATGCATTCTTTCTCTGTGTTCATGAATGTTCTTTAAAATTAATTTGAACCAAATTGTCAAAAGGCTCGCCCGCTAATTAAATGTGACTTTAACAGAACTGGCGAAATGTGGGTGTACTATTATGTACACCTCTACCTAACCCTCGGGAATTACAGGAGTGATATTATGCACGTATGTAATTTGAATTTCCTGTTCAACACCAGTTATTATATCGAATCCGTATTTGGTTACTAATAACGACCATTTTGCTTTGCGGGCCCATATTTAGCAGTACCTACGTATATTTCTTTACAAGTTATTCAATCCATCTCTCTCCGATCTGCCAAAACTACTACCGGATCTCAGCTTTAAATACCACTTTCCTTATTGACTGTCAAATATTGCGTGGGCAATATTGCCCAGCCATCGATATATTTCTAACAACCGCAACACATGTTAGAAAGCCATTAAGAGAACAATTAGATGATCAGTGAAATACCGAATATGTGGGAAAGGGATGGATGTTTTGTGTTAGAAAGGGACCGGTGATGTTAATCGATAGATATCGAAAGTTAAGATGTAGATGACAGAGGACCGTTAGAAGATCTTTATAAGGTACGATTTGTCGTGTCGTGTGAAGGATTGATGTCGTATTATTTTGTAAGTTGAAGGCTGCATTGTAAGCAGCATCAGTTCGAACCAAGACAGGCCCTTCACTTTGTGTAACTCTGTTATTTCATCAACACAACAACTAAAAATAAAACTTGGGATAATAATAACAACCCGCATGCCTGCGTGGTTAATTACAATATATCCTCCTCGCGCAGAAAAGAGGCCTGTGTATCAACCGCCGCAATATATTATATGTTGATTTTAATGTTATGCTTGCCTTTTATGCAAGGCTGCGTTCTCACAGCAAACGTAACGTATGCGGTCATTTAATATTGAGCGAACCAATAGAAAGTTTACTGATTTTCCATACATTCTTTGATAATTTAAAAAGTGGTTTGGCAAATATTCTGCCAATGCTCGTGAAAGGGTTAACATTTCGTTTACACTGACCCGACAATAGGTAGTTCTAAGCGTGTTTAAAAAACTACACGCACTTAAAAAAACCACTTCCAAAAGAGCAAATAAATCCAACAGGGGTTTTTAATAATTAAATTTAAGCCCGTTTTCACGAAGTCTACACGATAGCTTAATGATGGCCTAAATAAAAGCAAACAGTTTAATTTTCAACGCTCTCAGGCCCTAGCACGAGCGCGCGATACGTAAAGTAAATATGTCAATTTGTGAATCGTATATACAAATTATCATTTTAGTTAAATTGTTTGCAACAAGCACAATCAGTATCATCCATTGATATGAAAAAAATCCTAAAATCAAGAAAAAATATTATATTAATATGTGAAACGATTTTGTTAAATTTTAAAATCGACGTGTTACGTTAGGCACAGGATACACAGAAAAGACGTAAGACGCAGACGTGGCGCAGACATAATATGCCCCTTTCGCTTCTTTTTAGGAGCGTCGGGACGCAAAATACACAGAACAGCGGGGTTACTATGACGTTATAAAGCAGGAGTAATTCCAGTACGGGAAAGAGACAGAGCTATACAGGTCGTCTAGCGCCATCTTTTTCCCGCACTGGAGTTACTCCTGCTTTAAGACGTCATGGTAGGCCACCTGGCCTCTGGTCGGCACCCCAAGATTTTATGACAGTAGTATGTTGTATATGGCCAAAACCTAGTAGTATTCTATAATTTTCATAACGACATCGCAACGACCTACGATCGCTCACTATAAAGATCCCGCGATCAATATGGTTAATTTTTGAAACTCATCGCCGCACCGACGACACAGTGGAGCATCGTAACTTTCGATTTCGTACACACCTCACTTTCATAGTTTGAATGAATTCTTTGCATAGTTCACTTTCTACGTGAGGTCAAAGATAGGGCTACCTTTGAAGATAGTGCTTTGAAGGTCGAGAAATATGATTATGATATGAACTCTGATAGCATTTGCTGAGCTTTTCATAATAATATTAGGGTCCTCATTCAGACCGATCGGGTGCATCTTAATCGATTATTCCGGTTGTTCACCCCCTGCTTATCCACCCCAGGTGGACAGCGTCACAACTTTTAAAAATAATTCCCACTATCCCCGAAGGGTGGCCTGTTAGAATCATTATTAAAATAACTCACTGTAGCCACCGCTGGTTAACACGGCTACAAATGCTAGTATTTTACATGACGCGGTCGCCTGTATTACCTCCACAACGACTGTCTGCCTATTTTCTTTTCATAACTTAACAAAGGGATTTCGAAGAGCATGACCTAAGTTAGCTAGGCAATACCGCGTTCACTGACGGTCGGCCACTTTTCAACCTTACGTATTGTGTAATAAGGCTGAAAAGTGGTCGCCCCTCCTTACATAGAATACTTTTTGTCCCAGTAAAACGTTCCCTTGATTTAATCTCCGACTTTCACGGGAGGCCACCTGTGGACAAAACCTAGTATTTTATACAAATACAATACACGCGTAGGCGATCAAGACCGGTACATTAATTTTAGGAATCCAGTTGTCCAGTCAGCCATTAATGAGTCGTCTGTAAATTCCTTAAGTAATTTATGCAGACACGTAGGTACACGCCTTTTTCCATCGGGTTTAGGTAGAAACAAGAGGACAGTTAATTTATGCAGATTGAACATAAACGTAACATCATGTTTGTAATCTCCAAAGGGTTGGTTAGGTAGAGGTGTACCTGAAAACTGACGTGTGCGACCACTAAACCAATGAGGCAGCATGTACGCAGATCTCACAAATCAAAATCAAAATAGGCACCTAAAAACGTCGAGAAAAAGGTGCACGGTTCGGGTTGGTTGTTTTCTAAGGAAAAGAACCTGCAAAAAACTCCATGGTTAGTGGTTACTCCTTTAAAATTATTTGGGGGACAGCATAAGCCTAAGAATAAGTTGTTCCTTACTACACAAAAAACGCAGAACAAAAAAATAACAAGCATCTTGGAGGCCTTCAAAGTTCACACATTCACAAACAATCGGTAAAAAAGAATCTGTATAAAAGTAAGAAATGTTATAAAATGACTAATTTAAACATGTGTCGCAACTTCGATCTAACTTTAATACACGTATCCGTTATGTGAGTTTGTAGCACAGAAGTGAGTGACAACTTACTACTTCAGTACACTTGAGTGGTCTTTTATAACTAGTTTCTGTCAATCACTATAGTGAGGATTTACGTTTGAGGAACAGCCGGTTTTCTCACGATGATTTGGAGTGTAACGGCCCACTACAACTAAACCCATCACAGGACACTCATCTGCCTAGCCTTTTACCAACTTTGTTGGAGTCGGCTTCCAGTCCAACTTGATGCAGCTCAATACCAGTAAATAATAAATAAATAAATAAATAAATATCGCTGGACATTACACACAGCGCCATCTAGGTGCCACACTAAGCAACGAAGCTTGTGTCGTGGACACCAAATAGTTGATAATACTACATAAATACTTTTTTGTTTGTAAATACATACTTATCATACATATAAACATCCATGACTCGGAAACAAATGTCCATGCTCATCACACAAACATTTGCTCCTACCGGGATTCGAACCTGGGACCCGAAGAACGTAAGGCAGCTTCACTACCGCTGCGCCATTCGGGTCGTCAGACCAGTCAGTATTTTACATGGAGCGACTGCCTATCCGACCTCCACAACCTAGTAATACGATACCCCTTGATAAGGCTGGTTGTCAGACTTTCGGGTCACTGAGTACCAATAACGAACTTGAAGATCCGAACGGCGGTCATATGCCTATCACAAGCCACTGCTGGGCTTAATTACAGCCTTTTCCAAAGCTTGTAAGTATTCCTCCTTCCTCTTCTAGTATGACCTAGCTACCTTTTCAGGGTTCCGTTGCCAAATGTCAAAAACGGAGCCCTTATAAAGTCGTCCTGTTGATACTTATGTCCCAGCCATTTTACTCCGAGACTGTCACCAGTTCTGGAGAGACGACACCAGCTTCTATGAACTGCTACACAAAAATTATGTAAAATTGTAAAAAAAAAATATTAGAAAACCAGCCAAGTGCGTGTTGGACTCGCTCACGAAGGGGTCCGTACCATTATCTAAAAAAAAAACACGTTTGTTGTATGGGAGCCCCCCTTAAATATTTATTTTATTATGTTTTTATTATATGTTGATAAAGCGGCAACAGAAATACATCATCTGTGAAAAGGAGGTGTTTTTCCCCCCATACAATTGTGGCCAAACAATGTTCCTTAACAATAAAGGTAAGAAGTTATAGGAAAAAAATCTCAGATTCTGAAAAAAAAATTGGATTTATTAATGCATTTGTACCACCTGAAATTGTCGATCAAAGATGCTAAAACTTGCAACCCAAGAATTTTAATCTGGCAATCTCGTTATTCATTTCTCCGATGATGCGTTTCGTTACTTCATTTTATACACGTATGAAAACCTAAAAATATACTATATAGAATTTAGTTTGTATTAAAGATAGGTTATTTTTCGCCGGCATAATTTTTTTGTGAAACATTATGGGATCAAGAATTTAAAAAATAAATTTATTTCACATTTCAGATTATTTTTGCGTTTGGTTAGCTACTGGCCAAAAGACAGTGCTCCAGGGTCGATAATTTACTATTTTATTCCTTTTGTTGTTGTCGTTGTCAATATTGTAATTCGGATTATTCTAGCCCCAGACGACCGATCTCGAAAGAGTTTAATATTTTGACAGGTGGAATAGTTTGACAGCCGCCACCGCTGTTAAGAACGTTTCTTTTAACGCAGTTACGATTCGAGGTAGTGTTTTTTCATATTCTCTTATTTCTTAATCTATCGAATATTGAAGGATTTAAAATACTGCTAATAACACAATGTATTGCAAAGAATTTAAATTGTAATTTGTACCTCGGTACATGTTTTGGCCGAAAAAAAAACACCTCCTTTCAACTGTCTAGCTATCACGGTTCATGAGATACAGCCTGGTGACAGACAGCCAGACAGACACAGACAGACAGACGGATAGTGGAGTCTTAGTAATATGGTTCCGTTGTTATCCCTTGGATACGGAACCCTAAAAACTAATTTAATATATTTTTTACGTTTCGGTAAGCACATCATACCAACATTCGGCCAGTAAAATGTAGTGGAGAAATTAATCTGAAATTAATTTCCATTAACTTTCAATTTTGTAATTGTTGTTGCAGGTTTTTTTAACCTAATAAATTATGAAATGATTAATGCCTGACATGATACGCCTCTTCGCTTCTTAATGGACTCTGGATACCTAAGCCGCTGACATGTCGGTAGCATAGTTGACGGCTTTGATGTGTAGACTCGATAAGGTCACATTTTTTTTTATTTACCGATGGGAAATCATCAAATGATCCCTCCCACTCTGGGCGGAGCGGAAGGGAGTGTCAGACTTGTACTGAATATAACCCATCCATGTTCCTTCTTTTGCCCGTTGTGGGCCACAGTATCTCTTTCGAACAGTCCCGCAAGCCTGGCAGGTATCGGTCCTTTCGGAGCCCTTCCTTCCCGTTAGCTGACATCTCTTTGAGGCGCGCGTGGAACACGAACGCGCCGTCAACACGGCCTGTCGTCATAGCCCATTCCACACCGTCCACAGGCCCGCGATAAGGTTACCCTTTTTTTTTCGGTTGGGAATCATCAAATAACTCCTCCCGCTCTGGGCTGAGCAGGAGGGAGTGTCAGACTTTTACTGACTAAAACCCATCCATGTTCCTTCCTTTGCCGTTTGTGTTCCAGGGCCGCGGTATCTCTTTCGAACAGTCCCGCAACCCTGGCAGAAGGTAACCCTGACTTCAACAAATTTCTCACATTAGATTCTTACCACAATGGAGGTGCTCATGGGTAAATAATAACAACCACTTGGGTCGATATCCAGGTTAAGCGGCGCTTGCCTAGGTTGGTCCACGGATGGGTGACCACCCATTACATTCCAAGTTTCGTCTGTGAATCTGAAAGAACTTTAAGTCGTTCATCCCGGCTGCCAATTGTAGATCTTAGACAGTTGTTATGTAGTCAGTGGCCCAAAAATCTGACAACTAGTAAGGGGTATCATTATTACCCTGTACTGACTGGGTTGTGGAGGTCAGATAGGTAGCCGCTCCATGTAAAATACTGTTACACAGCTGCATCCGGCTAGACTGGAAGCTCACCCCAAGATAGTTATGAAAATGATAATAATAATGATAATGGGATTCTTACACAATCAGTGGACACTGACTTAGTAATTATTATCTCATTAGGCATCTTCAATCAAATGTTTTCACCCATTATACCGAAAGTCAATCTCGGAACACAATGGGGTGTTATGGGAATAAAACACAATAATTGCTTGTTGGAAATATTATATTTTAATAGTGTTCTCACAAGATGTTATTGTACGTAATGTACTTGTATGGTCAACCGTAGGTAGGATATGCAACTGTCGTAAACTTTTAAACTGCCAAAGTTGCTTTAGGAATAATAGTAGCATACTCGTAGTAAGCCTCGTTGGTCTAGAGCAGTGTTTTTAAATCTTTATCATGACACGATCCCCATTGTATGAAAAAATATTTGGTGACCAGCGATCCTTCTTTTTTTTTTCTGTGTTTTATTATGTTACAAATATTCAATCCATATAACATTTTTATGCATCTGCACAATTGGCATTCGGATAAATTCATTTTTTTTTATTTGGAAAACGATATAATTCTCAATGTAGCAAAAACGGTTTCACGATGGGAGAAATTAGTTAAAGAAAAACAAGCGCAACCTTCGCATTAAGATGGACGACTACCCATAGGTTTTTTATTTTGTATGAACATACAAATCTTTATATCCTACATTTTCTAACAAAATCTATCTTTTTAAACTTTATTGATTTTTTTACTGAGGTTGTTTTCCCGACTGCAACTGTGGGTCGCGACCCACAGTTTGAAAAACACTGGTCTAGAAGTCTCAAGCTGCTGTATGGGTTTTGGTTTACAGCTCGGGCAAAGTGTTATTGGGGTTACCCATCAGGAATTTCTCAGTAGTAGCCACGGAGTATAGATTTTTGTTCGGTTGATGGCAATAGGCTTACCTCCTATTACATGGGACTTAAACATAACTGGTGAAATTCAGGTGTACTATAAGGTATACCTAAATTGTGTATGTTACGTTAGTCAACCTATATCGAAATATGTTGACTAACGTAACATAACTATCGGTCAAAAAGTATACGCGGGCACGGCGAGGGTTGATAGATTCCATATGTCTTAAAATTTCTTGGTTCAAAAACATGTCGAGGAAACCGACATGTGCTTGATGATTTCCTTCACCATCTTGAGAACAGTCGTTCAATATTCCCCAGCGTTGATGTCGCGCATCTAAAATGAGTTTGACAGCTGTCAAGCTGTCAAACTCATTTTAGATGCGCTGGTCGCGTTTAGGGTCAATAGTTTTCTTCTTCCATAGTAGTTTGTGAATAATCTTTATTTTCGTGAAATATGAGGTGTTAAAGATTTAAGTAGATCCTATATTATTCCGCTTACTAAAATTCAGCATCCATAAGTATTAATTACAATGTTCATTGAATGTACAAAGAAAACGAAAGCTGTAGTAAAACACATAGTATGTTGTTGTGTTTTTGTTTCAATTGCATCACACTTTGTGAATGAATTTGTGCGTAAGATGTGAGTGAATGGTGAAAAGAGTTATTAAGTGAGTGAGTGGTGAATGAGAATATATATTAACAAGTCTTCATTGACGAATTATAAAAATATAATAACATCATTCTTGTAATCTCGAAGGGTTTCTGACAGGGTGTAACAAGACACTTCACGAAGCCGTCAAACAAGTATTAGGTACATCAAACTAAGTAACTTTACGCAAAAAATATTGCAGGGAAACGACTTTTTTGTGATGAAACATCACGTTTTACGGTAGAACTCAATGTAACGAACTCAAAAAATTGTGCTGATGGATGGAAAAGCAAGTGTTAAAAAAAAAAGTTGTGAAAAAGTTGGAACTTTGATCCCCCATATCTCCGTAAATAGAAGGTCCCCAGGTATGGTATATGAGTGCCTTTCGGCTTCGTTAAGAGTCTTGTTATACCCTTTAAAAATGAGAAGCGAATCAATGATCTCAAGCTGCACAGTAGCGCTAACAGCTACTAGACCAACGAGAATACTTTACCCTTGGCTTTGAATTTCATTTTTTTTTTTACGTACTTAAAGCTAGTTGTCGTAATTTCGTTTACACATAAGTCGATTTTGCATAGTTTCAGCTACACACACGTATTTTTTACTTAGTTATAGCTGCAGTAGTTTACGAGTTATCAAGCTTTAAGTTGGAAATGGGAATGGGCCCCCCCACCCAAATCCCGTTACGCACGCGCGGACTTTTGAACGGGAATTTCGCATTTGGATGGACGTTTCAGTGCATAATGGACAAAAAGGCTACTAGATGATGCTCTTGCTACTTTCGCAAGAAAATCATCTACAAGCCTTTTGGGACTTCCTAAGGCTGGACAAACACAAGGGCTAGAAAATGGCAAACCCCTTCACAGCCTTGGGTGTAATAAAAGGATTGCGCTATGAAAATAGTGGCTGAATTATTTATATCACCCTTGTAATAATCACTATTCAAAAGCTGTTGTTTTGCTACTCACGAAAACACTAAACATATCAATACAATAGTACCAAAACTGTGTTACTATTAAAAACACTCTCACGAATACACATACTAAATGATAACACGATATTAAATAATATAACAATACGTACTGATTTAAATATTCATCAGCTTATGAAAATAAGTAAGAGTGGCACTTTCGGTTGTATGGTTAGCATCAAAAAAGATGATGAAATCATGTTAAAAATTAATTACTTAATGCAATATTTAAACTAAATATGTCCATAACAGAGATATTTGAAGGGAACAAAACCATACTACGCCATTCTCAAATACATTGGGGTACGTGCAGAAGGACGATCTTGCTATATTATATGCGATAATAGAAACATAAAACAAGAAAATTCAAACTCTTCTTTATTTTTCTGCCATTTTATGAGGCAGCATTTCTTCTTCGTCTATTAGTACCTCATTTAGTCGTCATCTGTCACGGTTACTTGTTGTTTCACAAACCGTACGAAATATTTTTTTTAGATGCCTAAGTTTTGAGTTTGGTTGCTAACCATACCCACTTAATTAGTACATTTATTAATATGCATGACTTGTGTAAACGGATGCGTTGAACTAATTAATATGTAGTGTGACACTTATGTCCTTTTGTGGTTGGGTATAGGAACCATCTTTGTATGTGTGAGAAGTGAAACTGTTTTGGTTTCGTTTTCAATATTCATAATATTCTATTTTATTGAGAGTACTCTGGTTTATTACATGCTAAAGCGCTTGTGCATTTAATGTACAAGTGCTGACGCCTTTTAAGTGTTTTGTATTTCTGAAATTATTTTTAACAGGGTTCGTAAAGCTTTATGGTAGCTCATAATACTAATTTATTGTTATGACTGTGGCTTGGCTTTGGTTTAGTATAATGGTCGTAAGTGCGACTGCGGAGCAAGATTCACAAGTCGAGTAAGATGTAATTCACTTTTCTATCAGGGCTTCTTCTGTAGCTTCTCCTGGTTGATGACAAGAAGCAAGAATTGAAAAGAGTATGCTTAGATGGTTTGGTCATGTGGAGAGGATGAGTGAAAGGTGACTAACAAAAGGTATTTATAAGGCAGATGTGAGTGGCAACGCCGGTAGGGGACGCCCTCGAAGGACATACACTGACCTTGTTGGTGAGGTTCTTCAGAAAGGTCAGATGCGTCGTACTCGCAACCGATGTGCGTGTATGACCAGATGTATGAACGTGGATGAGACAAAAGATGTATCTAAGGATCTTAGCAGGTGGCGTTCTGTATTTTCTGCCTACTCCGTGGGAAAGAAGCGAGAGTTTACGCCTATTGCATGAAACTTATAAATAACAGGTGAGATGTGAATACCAACAACCATTTATATCGAGACTCCATTAAAGCCACTGCACTTTTCTAACTTAAAGAAAACGAGTCGAGATGGCATTGACCTTGTGTTACAACGCCATCTATTAGAAAATCAAGGTGTCATTTCATCAACCAGTTACGTCGAGAAAGATTTTTGGAAAACCACAATTTTTACTTTCTTTCAAAAGTCGTATTCGTGCGCACAGTAAAAGTAAAATACCTGTTTTGGAGTTCGACCTTGAGTAAGATGTATATGGAATTAGTTCTGATAGATTCCGTTAGAGAGCGCTTTTTTCATTAGAGTGAAAGAAAGTAGGGAGAAATAACAGTAAGATTAAATCCCAATATTGTATATTTTACCTACATATATAAAAACCTCGTGTCAACTCCGTGCCACGTGTTTAGGTATGAGAATTGGTCGTAAACTATATTTCACACCTCTAGGTGGTTTGGGCGCGAGCAAAGCTACAGACAAAAGCTAGCAGGCTTGATGCTCATGTTAAGAAAAGCACCTCCGTATATATGCAGTAAGAAAACCGGACTAGACTCTGGACAACGGATGATATAAAATAAATATTTGTCAAAGTCCTGTCTGTCTGTGTATAGTCCGGTTCGAACGGTTTGACCGCACTGTCTTGTAACGTAGTCGGCGCGTTGATGTCTTTTGTTTGGGGGAATTAAGACTGTTGTTTTCGAATAAAAATTCTATTAGCTAGATACAACATTTATTAAAAAGATAATAGTAATCATATTTGAGGCATGATGCTACCTGTCTTCTGAAAGCACCACTTTACCATTTTATGGAGGTTCATGTACCATCACTTTGGCTTCACATGGGCCATTAACTTAATCAACTATGTGTTTATCACTATTGAGTCATTAATTTTAGTCATTCACACATCATTATTAAAATGTTTATTTTGATATTTACCTTGGCAGTGAATTATTTTCGCATCAAGCGGTATTGACCGAAAAATTCATTGATCTCACTATAATTTTTCACGTTTGTCTTGGTATCTGTATTATATTGAAACCTCAATAACAATTTGCCCGACTCGGGAATCGAACCCAGGCCTCATGCTCAGCACTTGCGATTGCGGTCACTAGGCCAACGAAGCCATTTTATTTTCCTAGCATTAATTAAAAATATAATGACATCCGCAATTAGTGGCATTCGGAAGTAAAACTTACGTAAAATATCTAAAATCGTTTAATAGTATTATAAGTTATGTAAAAATGGAATGATGATGTAAAGTGTAGTAGGACTGACACTAGATATTGTAGTGGCCGTGGATTGCACGGGTCGAATGTTGGTCAAGCCTGTTCGATAAGATTGTTGGTCGAGCTTGTAAGGCGGACTCAATCTTAGAATGTTCCTTCTTTTATTCCGCTACCAACATTTTATGCATCGCTAGACATAATAAATATTAAAAAAAAGATAAAATAAGTTCGCAATAATTTCTTATAGATCAATTAAAAAAAAAAAACACACTAACAAAAAAAGTTAGGTACACATTTCCATTTGAAACCCTGACTCCTGTGTTAGGTGAGACCTGTGTTACAGGAGTCAGTGTCTTCACCCGTTTTTGGTGTCGCTTTAATGTTGTTAAATCAAAATAACTGTAATGTCTATGAAAACGAGAACTTTTCAAATTCATGATTATTTTTACCATTATATTCGGTGGAAGTAGCGAAGTTCTGGGCTAACAAAATATTAAAAATGGTTGTGCCAGCGACACGAAGAAGAAGAAGACCATTACAGACATAATCTTCTCGTCTTCTTATAATTACTCTGTATAATCCACTTACAAGGTGACGTTTACGAGTATGTGCTACTTCACTGAGGGGGCTGGGGTACTGGCGGATACCCCCGCCCCCACAGTGATTCACCATGCTTTCAGAGGAAGGCGACTATAGACGTTTATCCCAATTAATTTGTGGTTAAAATACCATGTCTTCCTTCTCACATTTTAATTAGACTTTCAGAATGCATCGTTGGGCTAGTGTTCGCAAGCGCAACTGCTAAGCATGGGGGCCTGGGTTCAATTCCCGGATCGGGCAAATTGTTTGAGCTTTTCCATCAGGAATTCCTAAGTAGCATATAGCGTATCTGGATTTATGCTCGGTTGATGGCAATAGGCTCACCCTCTATTACGTGGTGCTGCTAGCAGCACAAGTCTGTTGTCTATGGTAATATTATATGGTCTGTATTGGAGACCTATTTTTGTCTCTGAATGGTTCGTTCTCTCTCTTCCTACAACGCTGTACCAAGCTTGGACTCCTTATTTAAAACCGACCTAAAACAGTCCACACAAGATCGAAGAATCAAACACGTGGAACTTAAACTTAACTGGCTAAATGTCGGTGTACTAAGTATTAGGTACACCTCTGCCTCACCCTTTAGGAATTACAAGCATGATATTATGTTATGTTATTTCAGAATTCTCAGTCTTTTGAGTACCCAACAAATCTACCAACAAGTTCGCACACAACGCTCGACACAACAGACGCCCGTATATCTCCACCATAAAGCTTTTCGCACGCGCCGAATGACGATCACTTTCACAACACAGACATAACACAAATGTTGAACATGATTAACATAAAGTTATGTGACAGACGATTATAATCAGTAAAATGCGTCAAGAGTAGCTTATAAGCACCTGCTGATACAATCACCATTGTTAGAGTTCCGTAGCAAAAACGTAAACTTTTCGGTTCTTCTTTTATTTGAATTTCATTTTGTCGGTCTATCATTCATATGTCATCATTATCATTCTCCTGCCTTAATCCCAATTTATTTGGGGCTAGCGCAGCATGTCTTGTTCTTCCATACTTCTCTATTACTCACCATCTTAGAAGTTACTTCCTTGGGGCCTAAATTGGAAGCTTTATCAGAATCATAATATGAATCACGTTAAAAATTGAAAATTCTTAAAATGAAAATTAAAATGAAAATAAAATAATAATAATAATAATAATAATTTTTAAATGAAAATTCTTATTATTCTTTATGGTTATGAACACAAAGTCCATTTTAAGAGTTTTAAATTTTTAACGTGATTTGTATTGTGATTCTGATAAAGCAGCTATTTTAGCCCCCCTTATTAGCCATAATATCCTTCACACAGTCTATCCATCGTTTCTTTGGTCTTCCTCTACTCTTATACCCAAAACTTTACTCACGATATTTCCGTTTTTTTTTTCTATTCAATTTTACTCGGCGACTAGTGCTATACTTGTGTAGAAGAACGGTGTATTCTATGAATAGCAGGCTAAACAAATAATAGTCATAGCTCGCAATGCACGTGCAGTTCATAAGATACAAAATGTATCCAAAACCTTCAAAGCCTGTAAATATTTTTATCACATATGTTGATATTTTTGTACTGGCAGGAATCAAAACTGTCGATGAAAATACCTTTAGTAATATAATCATGTAAGAATCGTCCTTCAAATACATAAGCGTAATCATAAAAATACAAATTACTTTATTGTTTAAGAAGTAAATTACATCAAAAATAGGTATTTGGTCTCCAATTTAGGGTTCCCTGTGTCATTGATCCTGTACCCTTTAAATTTTGTTGGTGCCTGAAGAAATTCTTGTTTTGAGTATAATTTCCCTTTCTTAATTCTATAAATATTTACATTTTTAATTATTCCAAAAAAAAAACATTTAAAGAATAAAAAAATGTACCCCACCGGTATCGGAAACAGGGTGCAAGCCACCGGCGCGGTGGTCAGGGCTCCAAAGAAAGGAACCTCCTAACATGTACAATTATTTTTACACATTTTACAAAGTAAATCTTCTGTTTTCTGTAGCAGTGCACATGGAGGTCAGAGAAGAGCGAAACACGATGATAACATCGTTAGCATTAACATCTAGTTAATTAGAAGTTATAATTTCAAAGGGTTTTTAACTACGTCCAAGTAGAAATGGAAAAAACAAACACATTTTTTTTATAACAAAGTGGAAAGTATAGTTTTAAGATTTTATCTGGTTTATGGATACTGATGATTATCTACAATAATAACAGTCCAGACAACAGAACTATAAGTAGATCTTTGATTGAATGGTCTCTCTCTTTCATGAAGAGAAGAAATCCAACCGAGGTCACTTTAGAGGTCTATTATGGTAGTAAAGTCAAGTGGTTTAAAGGAGCAGACCAATGCTGGACATAGATAATTCCCAAGCCACTTTACATTATCAGATTCTAACACCCCGCTGCTGCTTGACAGCTTTCCTAAAGATTAAGATTCGCCATTTCCACTTCTAATTATAAAAAAATATGTTTCTATTTAGTCCGTCAGTTAGATTGTCGAAAAATATTGGATACGTATTAATTTATTGTTATAACAAATCAATAAAAAATACGAAGATAAAACGCATCAAATAATAGAGGTAGGGGCTTGTGACGTCACTTAAAAGTGGTTAAAAGTGTACGGTTGGACAAGCTATTTGGTATACACGCAGAAATATTCACAATCCTAGTACACTGACAATATTGTTTGCAATTTTATTTAATAAAGTTTATGTCATTAATAATCAGTCGCTCTGCATTGGATTGTGAAAATTTCTGCGTGTATACCAAAGAGATTGTTCGACCGTACATACAAGTGACGTCACGCGTCTTCATTTTTTGATTTGTGATAAAAAAAAATATGTTTCCCATATTTTTTGAAAATCTATCCGACGGACTAATTAGATTGTTTTGGCCTACAAATAATAGTGTTATTATTTGTAGGCCATACAAATATTTGTTCCTTGCGGGGATCGAACCCGCGACACGCAGCGCAGCAGTCAATCATTCAGCCACTGCGCCAACCATGTCGTCACCTGACCTGAAACGTCACAGGCTGATTTTTTTTTAATTCGTGGTTGTATTAACAAATTTGACGGAATAGAAGACTCTTTAACTTTAATGGATTGATATAGTTAATTTAATGACGGTGTTAAATTGACTATGAATACATAACAACTCAGCAATTTACATGTTAATCTGATAGTTAAGGAAAATGTTCGAGTTTATCAGCTGTTTGATGTTTTAGGATGTTAAACTTTTTAACGCAGTCAAAATAGCGATAATTGAGTGTATGTTTTGTTTATCTTCAGATTTTCAGGGAATTTTAGAGCTACATAATGATCCAGATTTTCAAGTTATTATTAATATAATTATGAGAATGTTATTTAGTATCTAATGTAGTTTAAACAGAAATATCCTACCGAACGGTCTTTTCAAAATCGAAAATGGATGTGTGTGAAGATTAGTTGAAAGAACGAGTAGTCGCCCGTAATGTCGTCCGAAGGGTTAGGCGCCTCAAAGAGATGTCAGCAAACAGGAAGGGGTCCGAAAGGACCGATGCCTGCCAGGGTTGTGGGACTGTTCGAAAGAGATACCGCGGCCCTGGAACACAAAGGGCAAAAAAAGGAACATGGATGGGTTTTAGTCAGTAAAAGTCTGACACTCCCTCCTGCTCAGCCCAAAGCGAGAGGAGTTATTTGATGATTTCCCATCCAAAAAAATTAATAAATTAAATAAAAAAGCAGAGGTTAGTCTATACAACGTGTACCAGAAAGGTGTGGTCATATTTTAAGACGTGGTATAGATTATCTAACTGAACAACTTTTTCTATGGGACCAACATATTATAATCTCTAAAATATAACCATACTTTTCTAGTACACACTGTATATTACATTGTCAATTTGCAGTTTATAATTAAGGTGGAAGCGCCAGGGTGGCCTGCAAAAACCAAATTTCCTTACTTTTTTTTTAATTTGCAGGTCAGTGTAAGGCTGTATGTAAATGAAAAATGAGTCGCGCCAGTAAAACGTATGTAGTTACAGAATTACAATCATTAAAATCATTATTACAACCCTCTAAGTTCATTTAACCCTATTGAGTGTCTTTTTCATGAAATAGTTAGATTCAGAACAGTCGGGACGAGAAAGAAAAATAACTAAGTGCTATACTTCGACTTATAGCGCAAAATGATTTAATCTTGGTAATTTTTTCTCAAGCCTATTAGCCAATCAATCAAATTAACTTTTAACAAAAAACTGCTATAAATTGGGTTCTCTCTAATTGTATCACAAAGTCACATTCTTCATGCCTATACTTGAAAATCGAAAACCAATGAAACGGTACCATCGTCTAGCCATGTCTTTATTCTATTGAAATTCAAATCGATTCATTAAAGGCTATATCGATGTCGTCCGTCGAAAGTCGATGATGCGAATAATCGCATGATATGTATTCGAGTTACACCTTTTAAGACGTGAGAGAAAATTTGTTGCCATGATGTAATTAGACTTTTGTGTACTTCCGGTATTTGATGTTTTAATGTTCAGTATCCTGGAAAAAAATGCTTTTTTAGAAAAAACACAGGGTACCTATATTATATTATATACAAAATATATTTTTACTTTATAAATTAGAGTATTCTTTAAATTCCCAAACTGTTGATCACATTTAACCAACACCAGTAAAGGTCATAACACAAAAATCTTTCGAGAATGGTTAAGGATAAATTTCTCCAAAGAAACCAAGGAGTGGCTAAAACTGCTAGAAGTGAATATTTAGATTTCTAATAACTATATTAATCAACTTAACGTCAAAAATAATCACCCCCTGCGCGTCGCATCTCCCATCGCGCTCTCAGGCATTCGTAACAGTTCGTTCAATTTCAGCGCTTGCCTTCGGATTTTGCCAAAACAAAGCTGAGGGCTTTTTCAAAGGTGGCCGAAGCCGAATCCGAAGCTTCGGTAGAAGACTAATTAAATCCACTTTTATTAGTACCGTATGTAATTAAAATCACAAGAAATGAAGAATATGATCTAAATTGTCATTAGCATTCCCGAGCCTATTCTGGAACATGTTTACATTGTGCACATTCCCGTGTATCCTCTTGTGCAAATCTCAAAATCAAAATTAGGTTTGCTGTAAGAAAACCCATTTCTGGGTTAAGCTCGCCTTTGTACATAAGCTATATTATTGCAATTTGTATTTATATTTGTAATGTTGTGTGCAATAAAGAATAAGAATGTTTTTTATGTCTCCTACGGTAAGGCAGCCTGAACCCGTAATACCTACTCAATTTCCGAAAGAACTGGAGGATCTTCACAATAAATGACACCATTTGGTCGACAGCTAAATAACGCAATGAATGTTGTTGAACTGTCAAGATAATCAATGGCATTGGCAATTCGAGTGTGTTACACAATTATGAAGACTATTCATTGCGGTTAACAACATCAATACCTAAAAATAGTATCAACATCACTCGATATCATCCAAAGCACTCATTTCTATGCCAATCATACTTTCCTACGTCAAAATGACCGCTATATATTACATCACTATCTATCGACTATCAATGTCGATGAAAGTTTTATTATAGTGCAGCGAATCTCCAATGTTTCGATATTTTGCGTGACGACACCCATTTGTAACACGTTCGTGGGCTTAGAAGTGAGAAGATGCGAGCTTTTTTGGATGCGGTATTTTTGAAATATTAGTAGCAGTTTGTTTCGGAGTATTTCTTCGCTATACCGTTCGGTTACTTATTTAATTTCGTATTGCCAATTCTAAATAGTCCTTAAATACAAAAGTAAGTCTGGCTGTCTACCTGTCTACCCTGTCTATCTGTACGTTAACTTTTTAAGCCAACGAATGAATAATAACACTAGTCTACTTAACTTTTTTTGTACACCCTGTAAGATTTTTTTACAAACATGTTAAACTACCTTCCTTAAGCTTAAAGTGTTAGCTGATATATTCTATAATAATAATAATATTTATTTAATTCAGACTTGGTCCATCAATGTTCTTAACCTAGTGTTAGTAAAAATACAAATCCCGTCACATTTTTTTTTACTGTTAAAACATATTTTTATTTTTTACCCCAATATTGGGGGGTTGTATGTTTATTTATTCGACACAAAAAATAATTAACTTATTTAAAATTTTATAATAATGTATAGCAGAAAATGTTTACTAATTTCTGATTTCTTTCCTTACATTGGTGGATAGTTTATAATTTCAAACGTGAGAACGTGCTTCGTTAACATTTACGTCCCTACATTTATTCGGGATTTACGGTTTTGTATCGCAAACTAAGATAAAAACTGGGTTCCCGAGTATTTTGTGATAGTTAAACCTATTCTGGACACGTGTTTTGCCCCTCCGCGGGGCAGCCTCAAATGTTGATTCGACGACCGGTTGGCGCGAGTAATTCGCGTCAATTATGCGCGCTAATTATTATTGCTTTTCCTGCATATGCTTTTTTTTTGCTTCATCCTTAATCCAGTCCTGGATCTTTTTCGCGGAATTAAAACTAAATATTTTTCATTACAATTAATGTCATGGATTTCCGCAAAGTAACGCCTGATTCTTTTACTTTTCCCTCACTACAATATTTGCCGCATCCATTTGGTCGTTACGCATTGGTACATCTCATTCGATATGAATGGAGTAGGTAATAAGTAATACTGTTGTGATTTTCCTCGTCAATGCTAAGGCGCCATTCAATATTAAATGTCATTCACTCTTCAATTTCATTCACTCTCTTTTTCTTCATAATCGTGAGATGGTTCTTGTCGTTAACCTAAAGGACATTTTATTAATGAGTCTTCTTGCTTGATTGATTTATAAAATAGAGGATTGACTTCAAGTAGAGTAGTGAAATTCTTAAGAAACAAGTGCACAAGTGTATGCGCTCCCTCGTCCCTACTTTTGTAGTCCAATGGGACGGCAATCCGACATGACCGAAGAGAGATCAGGTGCAAAATCAGCCGTTTTACGTGCTGTCCGATGAACGAGGGTGCCAGTGTCACTCTACTAATTTCAAAATTTAAATTTTGAATTAAGAATCTTGCTATAACCCTCCTTTCCTTGTCATATTTGAGGCGTGTACAATTCGTTTTCTTTCTTGTATCCTCTCCTGTTAATCGTCACGCTGCGCTATCACCGTACGCTATGACCTTTTTTTCATATCTTTTCTATTTCTTAATTATGTCTAAAGGAGATCCCAATTACACAGCTCTACCTGGGAATCGAAGTCAAGAGTCTACAGTCAAGAGCGCATGCGACACGTGTCATCAAGAAGTTACCACTTTTTATCAACTCTTAAAATAAACTGAGTTTGTAAAAGATATTAACACTGAGTTGTAAAATAAACAACCTAAACTTTGATGAACACTTTAGAATCCATTGAATAGCCTGTACAAACTGACACACTGAACTTGAACCGTGTGATGCAACTAGAATACTAACGCTAGCTCAGATCTTTATTCAATAATCTTTATCTTACTTGCTAATCCTGACGCCGGCTGGCTGTTTAGTTTCCTGTATAGCTTATGTACCTTTTCCTGTTGATGTGGTCAATTACCTCAACATCATCATCTACCTAGCCTTTTCCCAAACTACGTTGGGGTCGGTTTTACGTATAACCAGATGCAGCATCAGTATTTTACATGGAACGACTGCTAATCTGACCACGATCACGATCAGAGGTATCGTATTACTCAGTGACTGGGTAATCGATACCTCTTGGTAAGTCAAATACGTAGTTGTAGCTACTGTTGTTGTTGTAGTTAAATATCTATGACCATAGAATATTTGAGACTGTCATCCCAGTAAGAAAAATCACCTGAATCTGATTTCCCAGGATAAAACTTTTTTTTTAATCTATTACAAAACCTTTGTTTTATATTTGAAAGTATTTTCATGGACTCTGGGGATCCATGTTAACAGAAGCAAGGTACAGCTGCTCAAATGAAGATTCAATAAGCCTGCCCTATTTTTTTTTTCTCATCGGATAACATCATCCCACTCTGGGCGGAGCGAAAGGGAGTGTCTTGTACTGACTAAAACCCATCCATGTTCCTTCTTTTGCCCTTTGTATTCCAGGGCCGCAGTATCTCTTTCGAACAGTCCCGCAACCCTGGCAGGCATCGGTCCTTTCGGACCCCTTCCCGTTTGCTGTCATCTCTTTGAAGCGCGGCGGCTGGGTCGTGAGGTTCTCTCTCTCTCCCGTTCCACCACTTCTTTCTTTAGCATGACTGCTTCGCAGAAGGAGGTGACGGCGTCCCATGGGGACTTATCGCCACTGTGTGGCGTACCCTGCGATGTGTCTGCCCTGTAGAGTAATTGTAGGTATTGTTTCCCAAACGATGGGGCGCTTATCGTATCCTATTTTCTGCATATTTACTGATGGCCACTACTGAAGGCACCAATCTGGTGACGTAATTGTAGGCCGTCTCAATTTAGATTGCAATTAACACGACGACAAGACTATTTATAATCTAAAATTTAAGTACCTACATTACTACAGCCTACAAAAATTATAATTTAATAACATAGTGGTTCTTCCAGTCACCAAGAAAACAACTGTAAGCTGAATGTTGAATATGGCAATGTAACTACCTATTATATAGTTGCGGCAACACTGTTCAAATAATGTCACTAAAACTGATCGTCGATCGATACTTGTACTCGTACTGATATACTGTGTTCTAGTTTAAATAAAATTTCATTTCATTCTATCACTGAAGTTTAATACTTATGATGTCGTGCAAGAAGATATAAAAATATAAACTTCTGAAGATGCTGTTCCGTGATTTAGAATCGGTTATATTTATTCAACATGTATTTATCTTATTATATCATAGTTCAGTATCGTATAATTGCTTAAATTTTCAAACTTTGTTAGGTAGCTGTAGCTACATAACAAAGTCAATGAACTGTCTACTGGTACCATAATATAAAATATGGAGCTATAAAAACCACTTTTACTTTTTGCTTTATAATTTGCACAACTAGTTTATAATGCACATAACATAAGAAAGTTGAATAATTCCATGATAAGTTGGAATTTTGCAAAAAATACTAGTTTTTGTTTTCACTTTTTAGTAATTTTTTTGACAGTGGCGGACCTTGAGAAACTTGGTTTAGTTTTTATTCGTATGAAGAACTTACATTTTGAATATTTATTAAAAAGTTGGGTTCCAAGGTGAAAATCGAAATCTAGACCAATGTTTAACGAATTTTTTTAAACTGGTTCAAACAGCTGTTTTAGTCAACCTCGAAAAAATATTAGACGGTTGCAAGAACATAAAAATAAAGTTCTTAAGGATTATGCCCACTACACCGTACCGTACCATGACCGTGCTAGAAACGTATCAGACAAAAAAATATCTTTGTATTGAAAAGTACCTATGAGACTAGACCGTTCCAACACTGCCAAACACCGTCGCGTGCCATGCACGTAGCTGACGTAGCTTGTCGACATTGTTGACGCGATGGTGGGCGTTAAACCATATGTTCTTTGTACCTATTGAAAAGTATGAGACCAACTCATACATTAAAAAGAAGAAACCATAATTATGTTCATATCCAAAGAACATGCGGTTTAATGCTCACCGTCGCGTCAACAATGTAGGCGAGAATATTTTGCCAATGCCGATACGCCGTACGATGACCGTTCTAAACCCGTTATGAACAGGTATGCTACGCTGTTTATACGTTCCTAGCGGCATAGTACTCCGTGTCATGTTTATTTTCATACCTGATACTTTCATAGCACGGTCATGGTATGGTACGGTGTTGTGGGCATTCTCCTTTATATTTAAAAACCACATTATGTAGCATCACGCTTAATTTCCGAAGGGTAGTGCAGAGGTACTTACAGTGTACTCACATTCATTATCATATCCTTTTAGACCGGATTCACCCTAATCTTGGCTGTTCAGTGCGACCGTCATCTGTTTCCCGCGATTTTGACGATATCGTCAACGCAACGCGCTTTTGGACGGCCCTGGTTTCTTTTTTTTCTTTTAACCTTAGCCACCATTCGGTCAACATTTTACTCCATCGGACATCTCCGCGTCTAGCTAGATGATCTGCCCAACTTCACTTTAGGCCCTGTCCTCGACGTTGAAGATATTCGTCCGACGCCGGATTTCGGTGTTACGCACTCGGTCTAGTAGAGTTATATACATTCACATTACATATTAGAAACTTTTCAAAATATTTCCCTAGCAACATTCATGGGATATTTTTTATCGCCCTATTCATCTACCACCTCTTAACACTAATTAAATATTTAATACACACATTGTATCCACTCCGAAAGTGAAGACAAAAGTTTTTTGTATAAATACGTCATTCCATTGTAGTGAACGAATGAATGAATGAAATCCGGAGCGAAGTTTGTTCGGCAATTATATCGCACGCGCTAATAGTAAGAGTAAATTGAAGCAAAAACTCTTGTTAATGTGTACAAGACTTTTGATTATTGACGTTGACATGAACGTGCAAGATGTTCGTTTGTGTAGTTTTATCGTGTGAAAATCATGATTGAAAAAGTCCTACAATCTTAGTTTTATTGTACCAAAATCCTCTTAAAAGGGGTTATTGTTCTCATAAATGTAAACATCTTTTGCTACGACAGCAATCCTGATATCGAGTCGTTTCGGTTTCGGTTTAAAGAAACTTTATTCCCAATAAAGACATATGTCACTTACTTGAGAACAATACTAAAATACACACATTTAAAGGTTACAAAAAGTTCGTCATCAATACAACAAGATAGTAACCCATCCAATGCATTAATTTCTCCAGAAGGGATCGATCCGCAATTATGTGCTGGCTAAGTTGAGTTTTGAATGCATTGAAAGAGTGTAGATGTCTTATACAGGACGGTAATTTATTATAGAGCTGTGCTCCTTCAAAGGTTATAATTTTTTTGCCATAGTTAGTTCTTGTTTTAGGCAATACTAACAAGCTTGCTCGCCGTGTGCTACGTTGACTAACTTGTTTATATTGGGTGAGTGTCAAGTTTGAGTGAACGCTTTTGTTGAGAATATTTCTGATGAAAATACAGGTGTTGTATATATAATTGTTTTATATTCATTATTTTTGTGTCTTGATAAATTTTACAGGTTGATGTTAGAAATGGATAGTCGAATAGTATTTTTATGAGTTTATTTTGGGTTACTTGGAGTTCTGTCAGTTTTGTTTTTATTATTATTGTCGTTTGTGTACATTTATATCGTCAAAATGTAGGGAACAGCTTTATTTCCTCCACGTGATTGTTCTGTATGGCGGGGAACTTTCGACTTTTCGAGCTTCTGGACTGCTGATGACTTTGGGGCAGGGCGTCTCGTAAGCAATTAAGAACCAATTGAACAGAGGAATATGATCAAAATCAGTACACTTTAATCGTAAACATTCAGGAGCTATAACTGTCAATTTCTCATAACAATGTTGACACTAAGAGAAATTGAACGCAGTTTCAATAAGCTGAACGCGTTCAGTTTCACTTATAATGACTTTTGTAAGACCAAACTACTAACATAACATAACATCAAGTCTGTAATCCCCGAAGGGTTAGACAGAGATGTACCTAATAGTACACCCACATTTCGTCAGTTATGTTTCAGTCCTATGTAATAGGGGGCGAGCCTATTGCCTTCAACCGGGCACAGATCCAGACTCCGTGGCTGCTACTGAGAAATTCTTGATAGAAAAACCCAATAACACTTCGCCCGACCTGGAATCGAACCCAGGACCTCATCCTCAGTAGTTGCGCTAGCGATCACTAGACCATCGAGGCAGTCACTATAAATATAATGATAAGTGTTCCCAGGTCATTGGTTACATCATCAGCAGTCGTTCAGCATTAGAAAAATAACACCATCTCATATCATAACACAATATAAGTATTTGTTTCTCCAAGCAGAATGTTCTTGAAAGCTGTTTCATGAACCGGTTTTAATGATCTGACGAAATATAAATACTTGATTCAATCATTATCTTTCACTACTCGTCGTAAAATAAATACAAACAAACAAACCAAAATTACCTATATCATGTTTTTTTTTAATTATTATGTTTTTGTCCTGGATCTTTCTGAACTGAGATGGAGTCCCAGTCTCTATTTCTACTTCAATCCGTATCCATCCAATCATCGATTTTCCCACCCGTACACAAACTACACGCTGTTAACGTGGAGTTGCGGGCCACCAACCCTTTATACAATACGTACGATACATTACAATCCACTTAATGCTGGGGGTAGGTCTCCTCCACTGCACGTCACTTTACCCAGACCCTGGCCTCACGTACCGAACTCTTAACGGCTACTCTGACTTCCTGTCTTCAGATTTTCTTCTTCGTGACACTCTTGACGGAGTAGTCGTGGTCATCAAGTAGCGACTTATGTAGAAGCAGATGTGATTCACCTCAGGACCGTTTGCCACTTTTACCTGCTTCTGCTTTTACCTCATCATCAATATTATCTACAGCCCAACTTCACCCACTGCTGGGTATAGGCCTTTTTTGCTTGTGCCAAGCTCCACGTTTTTATGCCAGCCTCATCCAGGATGGCAACAATGTCGTCTGCCCATCTCGCTTACTGGGTACTAATTTGGTCAGTCCATCTCACCAGTCAGCATGAGTAACCTTCCTCTCCCTCTGATGCCTCATCATCATCATTTCAGCCGAGAGACGTCCACTGCTGGACATAGGCGTCCCACAAGCGTCGCCACATTGAACGGTCCCGTGCGACTCGCAACCAGCGGATCCCCGCAACCTGCACCAGGTCATCGGTCCACCTAGTGGGAGGCCTTCCAACGCAACGTCTTCTGGTTCGCGGTCGCCACTCCAGAACTTTTCGGCCCCATCGGCCATCCGTTCTGCGAGCAATGTGCCCTGCCCACTGCCACTTCAGTTTGGCAATTCTTCGGGCTACGTCGGTAACCTTGGTTCTCCTGCAGATGTCTTCATTTCTGATTCGATCACGCAAGGAAACTCCGAGGATAGCCCTCTCCATTGCCCTTTGGGTGACTTTAAGCCTTCGAATGAAGCCCATTGTGAGCGACCACGTTTCGGTCCCGTATGTAATCACTGGCAACACACACTGGTCATAGACTTTCGTCTCTCTGTCCTCTGATGCCTACCTAAGATAAAATAATCATAGCAATAATCTGATAAATCCCTGTAAAACCATGTCACAAGTTGAAGATCTCTGATCCTCAACAACACCCATCTCTCAAATCAAAACAACTAACAAAATATTATGAAATAACTGACCCACATTTTCCTTTCCTCTGCGCCTCTGAAATATTCACAGCCAACAACACGGCTACATAGCGATCTTTAATTTAAAATCGGCACGTAATTGCTATGTGTGCGGTTGTAATACCTACCTTTTTATTATGAATGGAGCTCGCGTTTCGGTTTGGAATTTTATTCGCCTACTTATTGGTAATGGGCTCCGGATGTTTATCGTCTGCCGCCTTCAGGTGGTCTTTCAAAATAAAAATTAATTATGAGAAGAAGGAATGCATATTTGTCTTCCAGTCTACTATCATTTAATTTACTCTTATAGTGTCAGTGCAGCATGTCTTCATATTTCTTAAAACTTTATCAGTATCAGCCGTTATTTTAGAATTGACCCCCTTTTCCAGCCAAATCACCTAAAAAAGAGATAGATAAAATTAAACTGAGATTAAATTTTGATCTTCATACTTTGTGTCGAGGATTGTAAGGACGGTAATTAAAATGTAGAAGTTGGCCGGGCTTTACACGCTGATGTCTCTTTATTCTACCTTTATCTATCTGAAAATGGACTCAAACACAATTAACTCACAAACAAATATAACTAAAACAATCTCATACCAAAAAAACTAAAAATAGGAAATCATACTCGTAGCTGTAGCGCACCGGACATTACATAAAATACTGTTCACGTGCGAACATTGTACGAATTAAAATATACGCTCGAAACACCTGCACGATTATGCAATTTTAGAAATCATAAAAAGTACGTATTTCTATAACTTCACGGCTGTATAGCCTAAGGGGGTAATCAGCGTAATTTAAGTATTAAGTAGGCATCCGCTTTCTGTGCTTAGGGTCGCTTTTTTCGTGTGTCAGATAGGCTTTCTTTTGACTTAGTGGCAGGAAGAAAGAAAGTTAATAGGCTTGTTTCTTGACCAGACATAATACTTCATAGTAGTTATCTACATTAAAAGAAACTTCATCAGGAAATACTCTATCACCGTGCAACAGAGTTGGGAGTCCAAAGTCTTTAATGTACAGGTAGTAGTAATCACTATCTTGTGAATCATCTCATCGTAAATTACTACAAACATTAATGAATCTAGCAAGGTGCTCATTGAAACAGAACGCATTGAATTGAACCAATCAACGTTACTTTGAAAGACGGCATCGTGCTTTTTTCCACAATTAGTTTACTAGTATCAAATTATGTTCCCTTTAGTTCGTAGCACGGAACAATTTTGATGAAAATACCCTAAAGGCTATATATATAGTACAGTTGCATTCAGGCAACTACTAAAAACAGAAAGTAACAAAAAGGAATACAAAATATCTATGAAATAGCCTACAATAGCAAAAGATCGCGAAAAGTAGAAGGAGGGAAGGCAGGTTTTGACCTACAGTGGGACAATATAAGCTTATAATAATAAAAACATAATATGAAACAGTACGATATAGAATGAGGAAGACCAAGGAAATCATGGTTGGAATAATCCAACCACACACACACAAGTAACACACATAAGTGAGAAAAAAAAGGAGTAAATGATAGAGTGACGGTTGACAGAGGAAAATATATGGAAAAAACGTGTTGCGCCGACCCCAAATAAAAGAAGAGAACAGTGATTTTTTATGATAATATTATTAATGTTACTGTGGAAGTATAACATAGTTCACAATAATATTAGATTCAAATAAGTGTACAAAACAGATGGTCATTAGGGATAGCCAAAAGCCCGAGACTCCAGCAACCAGTCTTACCAAGGGGTATCGTGTTACCCAGCAACTGAGTAGTGGAGATCAGATAGGCAGGAGATCCATGTAAAATACTGACATTCAGTTAGACTAGAAGTCTACCCCAATATAGTTAGGCAAAGATTAAGCAAAGATAATAATAAAGCAAAAAAAAAAACAAACCTTCCAGAGTTCATTGCACTAGGAAAGCACAGCTGTTATTCAAGAAGTAATTCATAAAAACCAAACTGTATTGCATGACGCAACACATCAGTAACTCCAATCATCATTTGCGCTGTAACCAAATCGACTATTACCTAAAACCACATGTAATTTGACCAGAAACCTATAACACGCTATCACTTTTATTTTAGAAAATATCTACTCAGACTTGAATTTGGTGAAAAGTTCATTCAGAAATTAAAGACCAATTTATTTTGACAGATAGACAAAACAGGAGTTAAGCTTGAATTATTGTAGAATCTGACAGTTATGTGACAGGTGGGTGAAGATAGTGGCGCCCTCATGAAATGTCAAGATACAGTGGACGGTAGTAAGTATCAATGAGTAGAAATGATCAATCAAGTACCACCTAGAGCCCTCAATGCAACTTGTACACATTACAAACGTTTACTCTTGACGATTCGCCCTACATACAGAAACGGTAGTTTCTCACTAGACAATTATTACTTTAAATATGATAATTATCATCCATTTCGGTTAAATGAGAAAGATGTGTGTGATGATGTGAATTACTAATAAGGATGATGATTTGTTAATTGAGATGCTGTGATTTGAATCTGAATTTATAATTTCAAATATACTAAACAATGTCTTCCGTTATTTCTAGACTTAATTTCTACTTGTTTTTGTCATAATCACCTTCTTTTATATATAATCTGTTTTCCCATATTTACGGTACAAGTTTACTATCAATGTTGTAATTCTAAATATCGATACAAAAATAAGTCTGGTTAGCGACGAAATGCCCATTCTTTATATTATTACAACGATAGATCACTTGATGACAATACACGCAGTTTCTATGATTTAAGTAGTTATTCCAATATTTCATCGTTATAGGTACAATAGTAAATCTCTGTTTGACCCTTCAAAATTACAGGCGTGACGGCTCAGTATGATAGCACACATACCCAAGACGAAAAGAGATATAATAATATTAAATTATACATATTTTAGTTTCGCATTCGAGCCAAAAGAAAGTATATTATAAATAATTATGCGTGTGTTAAATTCACGCCTTTATTATTTTAAGATATGGGCAGAATTTGTAGTAGAAAACATTAGGCTTTATGATTTCTCTGCCTAGCATAATCCTAGAAGCTTTCTGACCTAGTGTGGGCCCGCTTTGCTTAAAGGAACTAGCTATGCCCTCGTTACGATGCATAGTACTTGTGGCTTCATTGATGAAGCTAGAGAATCAATCGATACTTGTAAAAGGATAGTAATAAGTGAATACTAAACTTTATTTGATAATGAGATATAAACATAATTTAAAAATTATAATATATTAATGAAAATATGTAGCTAAATGTTACAAAGGCTGAAATAATCTAGGAAGAGAATAATAGTTAAGAAGAATGACCAAATCAATCTGGTGTCTATTTTGAAGGTCTCTTTCAAATTGATGTATGTAATTAAAGCGACCCGTTTTGAAAACGATGATATAAGTGAAGAACAGAAATCACAAGACACCAATGAATTATATAAAATTTATCAAAAAATAGAAATTGAATGTCATTTAAAATTCTAATCAGTCCATTTATTACAATCTGAATTATTTAACCGTTGACTTATGCATGATATTACATCACAGTACACAAATATAATATTTCCTGTAGTATAGTCAAATTTCTATTTTCTACATTACACTGTGTAAGTGTAGCATTTACCGTCACGAAAATTTCACTTAAAATTGTTACCAATTTTGTTACAATTCTTGTTTTATTTAGAGTCCCAAAATTCTTCCGGAATCATTTGCTCGGTTCGTAATCTCCTAAAATTGGATGGAAATGTTTATTTTTATCACCCAGTTCTTAGACTGGGACCCTTAAATTAAATCTACCCTACAGCAAAAACATCACCATCATAAAAAAAAGTATTCCACCTGTAGTCGCTTCTATTTCATTCGTAACACGCACCGAGCCGCGCATTTCGGCTTAAACCCCGCAGTGGGGGGACGGAGAATAAAACCGCTTTCTGACAGTCCCCTCACCACATTTCACTAACCACCGTGAAGGAGTGTAGGACCAAAAAAATGAAGATCTTCCTTGTATTCCTAGTGTGTGTGGCAGCAGTCAGCTGCAAGCCAGCCAGTTCCGATGATGACGTCATCGGTTCCGTCGTTGGGGTGGTCAAGAGTTGTGCCGAGGAGGATACCTGGATGTGCCTTAAGGTGTGTTGTGATCGTGTTTAAGTGGTGTCCCATGGACTTGAGCTTTTTCGTCTTCAACTTCCTCAAATCCTAAGAAATCTTCTGCAACCTCTTTGGTTCTACATTATTTTCAATGTTTGACTTTTTTAAAGAGTTTTCTTTACTCCAAAAACGTTGATGACCCTTTTTGGGTCAAATCTCAGCATTAAATACTTTAACATCCTTCCGTTTTATTTGCGCTACATACAAATCACTAACTACTTAATTAACTTCTATTTCATTAGCACACTTAGCCTTAATAATTGCAATATTTTTTTTAAGTCCCTAATTGCAAATAAACTAACAAGCTTTTTTGGCAGTAATTATAAGTCCAAATTAAATTATTTTAACAATTTTCCATACAATTAACACTTTTTCAAAAAATAAAGGATAATTGACAACTCAATTTTATAACCAATTATATTTGTCTTATTCAATTTCATCAAACTTATGTCCAACTCGATGCAAACGTGCATTAACATTGACTTGCAAATCATTTCACATTATGCTCTAACTGCATAACAAGTTCATGATTTAGCAGTTTATGTTGACTAGACTAAACGGCAAATGTTTGTACAGCTATTTGCCGCCAACTCACTGCTTGAGTCAGCTCAAATACTTGCTTTCTTGTCTAACCAGCTTTTAAGTTCATTGCAATTAAATTATTTGCTTTGGAAACTTGAACCATGAAGGATGAATATGTACATGTTTTCAGTTCAATTTTTTTCAATAAAGCTCTTTTATGATTGACTGTTTTTGCACAAGCTTCAATTAAAAAACAAACATCAAAATTTTAACCCAACATTTTCTTTGTCCACAGGAAAAATCGATGAGATTCTTAGAGAACGCGGCGTCAGCTCGGGAATTGAAACTTGCTGATGGCCTCGCGATCTACAACCTCGGCACCTCTCGCTCCGCCAGGTCCTATGATGCCCTTCCTGAAGAACCCCAAGCTAGGGAGAACCAGGTTGAGGCCAGGCTAGTCGATGCTGCTGCTGACTTCATGGAGAACCATGTCATCCAGCTGCGCATGCCTAAAAGCACTGTTGAGGATATGAAGAGGTCCCTTGAGGAAGGTCAGTATTTATTATTTGCTTCACCTTAAGAGTCTCCGAAATTTCCTCTATTTCGTATAGTAAAAACGATTGTATGATTTTGAATTTAATAGTAAAGACACGGTAAAAGTTTTGAATGCAGAAATAGTAAAATGCACTTGCTTATTTGATGACAGCTTAGGTAGGTAATAACTTCTAAAGATCAATTAATCTTACGCATTTTTTTTTACATAAAAGATGGCTGATCAAAGCCCACGAAAATGTCGACAGAAAAGTATTCTAAGCTTCTTAACACACTTCTCATAAAAATAACTCATGCATATTTTTTTTCCCACATAACAAAAATAATTACAAGTGTCACGTCCAATAACGATGCTCGCACAAAAAAAAAAACAGCGATTTATCACCACGGAACCTGTATTTAACATCTACCATATCATTAAGACGCAATTCTCGTAAGTGGTCAAATTATTTTAACGAAACAAGTGAAAGTATTATGAGGAACATAATCATGAACAGCTACCAAAAAGATGGACAATGCTACCTTGTTAAAAGGGCAAGGTATTTTCTCAAAGGATCAATCAAAACCTCATCAGCATCGTAAGACAAAAGTTCCTTTATTAGCTAATTAACAAACGTATGACCAAACAATTTGACGGGTCATTGTCGCTTGTTTAAAACAGTTTACTCTGCCAATTCGTTACAGACCATTATGAAACTGAATATTGTGTAAGGCTCATTCTCGCGCTCGTAAAACTGGTTTTCCGCAAATTTTGATAATATCGATAAAAAAAAGTGATGGACTCTCGAATCGCAAGTCATTGTTGTAGAGAAAACAACCTACGAAGCTCTCAATTATATTTCATTTTAATCAAGTCACGACATAGACTTGCGTGGTAACATCATAAAAGTAAAAAGTAGTTATATAAAACCTTGCAGTTATGTTCATATATAATTCCCTGCATAACTCTCGCCAAATAAATTAAAACATGCCAAAACCTGTTCAGCTTGCTTGAGAATTTTAAAATAGAAAGTACGATCAAAAAATTAATCTGATGTTACACATGACTAGACAATTAATACCGAAACTAAAACAGGTACATTACGAAATATAGAAAATTTGAAACGGACATCCGTACCGCTGCTTGAGAAGCTAGAAAACGTCCAAACAAGTCTCTAGAGGGTTTCTCTAACCTATTAACAAGGCTGATTATCGTGGAAAGCGGACGAACTGATTCTGGTTTTTGCTAGATGTCCATACTACACGTTTACTATGTAGGCTCGACTTGTTCTGAAGTTCCGCTAAGACGGTTCGCGATCGAAATCTCTATCAAGAAACGAGTAAAAGTAACGCTCCAGGCATAATATTGCTAACGAAATATAGATGTAGGCTTGAAGCTTTCGAATTGGTACCAACAGAACACTTTCTAGGTGAATGGGGGTTATGCAAACTCGATGTTACAAGGTGAATTTCAATTTCAGTTGGTAAGGACATTGAATCGCAATGAAGTTTCCATACCCGATTAACATTTGAACCTAAATAGTAAATTATCTAAACTGAGCACGGGGCTATTTTAAATTCAAATAACGACGTTTGCCTACAAACACCTTTTCTTATTCGACAAAGTACAATGTAGTTTACGGTAACTTTAACTAGAAAGTGTATTAAGTTAATTGAAATGTATAAGCTTCTGATGGCGATGTTTGCTATTGCCGTTTCATGATTTTTAGAAAATTTTATCTCACCTACCATCGGATATGAGTCGAGCTTATTTATTCAATATTTATCTACAGTTTACCTATTTACTTGTAAACGTTTTTAAACTTTACACACTTAGTTCATCACAATTCAACACAGCAAAATATCTTTTGAGAGCATTTGTTTCGTATTTTTTATTTTTCTCGTTATTACCTTTGGGACTCGCTAAAAATCTTCGTCATTAAAGTTTGATCATCAACAATGTTCTATAAATCGTCTTAATTCTTACAGGCCGTGGAAAGAAGAAGAAGTTGAAGCAGCTCCTCCCCATCTTCGCCCTCCTCCAGCTGAAGATCCAGTCTCTCATCCCTCTGTTCCTTGGAATCATTGCCTTCGCCGCTATCAAGGGTCTGATGCTCGCCAAGGCTGCTCTCCTTGCCTCCGCTCTGGTCCTCCTCAAGAAACTCCTCTCCAAGGGTGAGACTCATGAAAGCTACGAGGTTGTAGCTCACCCACACCATGAAGAACACTTCAGCCACGGCGGTGGTGGTGGTGGTCACGGCGGCTGGGGCAGATCCGCTGATGCCCAAGACCTGGCCTACAGTGCCTACTCCAACTAATACCTAAGATTCTAAGTCCCTTAGGGCCATGTTAATCTTCATGTAACTTAGTTTGGACCTCAAAGTAACGATTTTAATTTATTATTTAATAATTTATTTAAATTATTTTATTGTTAATTGTTGAACGAGTGAATCTTGTCTCGAATTGTTTATCTGCATCGCCGATTTCTTTTTATATCTTCTCAACGTTTTTCTTTACTTTATTATTACTACATAGTACCTGTTTTTTATTAGTATAAAAAGAAAGAAGAATAGTAAAAATTAGTATTTTCTTAAAGTACAAATGTATTTACGATATCAATAGCTTTAATTGTTATTTTTGTTCACCTCTAACCGACTGGCAAAGCCAAGGAGGCTAATAATATTTTTATTTAAGTATCAATTTTTATGTGTTCATTTCTTACTAGTCGATCTCTTTTTCCCTTTTCCTTATATTCTTTTATATAGCTTTTGTAAATATTTTTCGTATCAAAGTATATAAGTAAAATATTATTGTTTGCATCTTCGTTTGTTGTTATATCTATCATATATATGTTATTGTAGAGTATTTATTTCTTAGGTGATGTCTTCACGTGTACAAATCTTTACTCTTTCTATTAGCTGTTATAATTTATTATGAACCACCCAAATAAACTAAATATAACAGTTGTTTTAAAATTATTTTGTGTTATTTGTTCCCCAAATTTATCATCATCATTCTTAAAACAATGAACTTTTGAAAACTTCACATGCTTACTTTCAAAAAATTAAAAAGTGAAAAAAAAAAATTGTCTCAACAAAACATTCAATACTTTCAATACTTCCTGTTACAAATGCATGAATGGATATCAAACAAAATCGATATGCCAACATCTTTAACAAGCATCTAGTTCACTTATATCGGATCTTTATACGTTATCCAAAGCTAATTCAATGAGTTTTCTAATAACTAAAATTAAATTTTTATCCGGTTTATAACGTTAATCATTAAGTAAATTTATTCTACTTAGCTTCATTGAATGTTTTATATTTTTTTCATTACCGTCCGTTCCTTTTACTGTAAGGCCAAAGATACAGCTACCATTATTCATAATCATCTTCACGCCCATGTCACTTGGTCTCATCAACTTTTTCAATTGATTATAATTTCAATCAGACCCAAAAGTATGCCTACACAATATGCTTATCAAGCCTGCTCCTCAATGGGTCACAGACATTCTTTAGCAATGACCTAGCAGGCTGGCGACCAGTCGCTACTACTATACTATCTAGAGACTTTGATACCACTATACGTAGTACTATTCTTGATGACCTAAATGGTGGGTTAACGTCCGTGTGAGAGAATCGTGAGTTTGATTCCGAAAAGATAGTGAGTTTACTAGTTATTGTTTTAGATTTGATCTTGATAAGATGGTTTAGTTTGTTTTAGTGAATCTTGAAAATTGTATCTGAAGATTCTAAATTTTAAGGTAAATGAGATACGAAAAGATGTGTGATGGGTTCACTTTCTAAGGGTTAAAGTACCCTTAGAAAGTGAACCCATAACACATCCTTTCTTCACACATTCTCGTTAGTGAAATTGTTGTTATAGTTGCTGGTATTGCAATAGCTACTGCGGCAACCAATTTAATATCTCAATTCTCTGTCTCAACTCTAGCGACAACTGGTTATAATTATTTTTATAGATTTTTTTTAGTAACACAGAAAACATAAGTTTGCCTAACCAAATAATATGAGGTTTCGTAGTATTTGTTTATTTTTAATTTATGAGAGAAAGCCTCATTAAATGACTTAATTAATTAGGAGAAAAGAGTTTACAATCCAATTTGGAGTTTAACTGAACTTGCAATTTAAAAAGCGTAACGTTGAGTGTTATTTTGATAACAAACATAGGTGCTGAGTTATTATTATTTTGAGTGTTTTTTTTTGTCTTGAAGCTTAAAAAATATAGTTGTGCTTTGAGGTGTAAATATTGCGTTTGGCAATACGATTTATAAGAAAATAAGTAATATAAAGTAGAATCGAGGACTTAAATAAATAGACATTCTATGAGAGATGATGAAAAAATTAAAGTAGGTATATATGATTGACATAAGATATCGAAAATTTTAATTTAAATATCATTTCTGTTGATATTTATAATAGAAATACAAAATAATCTCTGGGTTCTGACATATTTTTAAACAAAACGAGTTCTGGTAGTTATAACATGAAATATTATGACTAATAGGATAGATAATAATCATTTAAATATTAACTGTAAGCATATAAAATCCATAATTCGTAACTGTTTAGCCAGCAATGTTTAACCAGCTCTTCAGCTTTAAAGGCGGTAGTCTAACTAACACATTTGCGGTATCTGCATGACTGTAGTACTGTTTGGCAAGTAAAGGTAACACTAACGCCACTAAGACTTTACATAGTAGTAAAACTTACGGTTCTAGTGCTTCCTATGAGAATGAAGAAGTTGACAATTTTTAAAAAAATCATCAAATTTCCTATCGCCTATGAATCAAGGGTACGGCAGGCAGGAATATTAAAGCTACACAGCTTTAATATTCCTGCCTGCCTGCTATCTGTTTAAATTCATAATGAACTCCTTTAAGCCTGAAAAGTTAACAGACAAACTAAAATGTTAAGTTACTGCATATTGTTTAACTCCTACGCTCACACGGTCTCTCTTTAAAAGCTAATTCTAGTCGTGGAAGGGGCCAGGTGACCTGTAACACAGGTTTCTCCCAAAAACCTATATCAGGCACCAGTCTCTCACAAGGGTAGAAAACAGCTGGCACATTTTTTGTACTTATTAACTTTGAGTCAGCTTTGTGAAGAGAGAAATAAAATACTCTCGAATAACATAACCCTCCTTCTGGCGCAGTCAGTCATAAATAATAAAAAGTTACTTTCGCATTTTTAATTTAATAGTAGGTATAGATGGATCAACATGACCTATCCCAAACAATCATCTATTGTTTCTGAATCCAACACACTCGAAACCAGACACCGCATATCAGTTCATTCCACATCACCAATTACCTATAAATTTCCCACACCATACACCATAACATCCACATAATTTAATAGCATTAAACTACAGAAGCTAAACAGAAAGTGCACAAACCAAACAATGGTTCGTAAAACAATAGCTTTCAATTTCTAAAAGCGTGCGCTCTTTGACAAGACAAGACACAAATACTTAATATAGTCACGCCTTTAATACTACACAGGTATTCCAATTTACACATTCCGTAACATGGTGGTCTAGATTTTGAAGTTGTAGAGGAAGTAATGTCTCTTTTAGATACAACTTTTACCCTTTTAGGGGATTATGGTGAAAATATTTGGAAGAAGCAATATTTTTTTGCTAGTCAAGGATGTGAATGATCAATCTAATCTTGAAGTTGATAGGAGACTAGATTAAGTAATACAAACACTTAATGTAGTCACGCCTTTGATTCTACAAAGATATTCTAATGAACCCAGTCTGTAACGCGGTGGTCTAGATTTCGGAGTTGCAGAGGCAGGAAAATAAAAAAGAGAAATTACTTTATCTCTTTCCGGAGATTTTGATGAAGATATTTTGGCAAAAGAAACCTTCACTGGTCTAGGATGTGGACTATTAAGTAGATCGTAAAGATAATACGAACTTGATGTGGATGTACGAAACGCTTTCAAAGAAAATGAAAGCTTATGTAATACAATCACGTCTCTGATACTACACCGATTCCAATTTACACACACGGTGTCACGGTGGTCTAGATTTTTAAGTTGTGGAGGAAATAATGTTTCTTTTAGAGTTGACTTTAACTTTATTTCCAGAGATAAGATATTTTGGCGGAATCAGTAAATTTTCGGCTGGTTAAGGAAGCAATGAATTAATCAGATTTTAAGAGTGATGAAAAGCTAGATTTGGAAGTTTTGGGTGGACGTTGCCAATGGAAGATAGAAAGCAAATATAGTGTTTTCAACAAGACAAGACGCAAATACTGAAAAAAAAATGCATTTACACATACTTACCGTATTTTGGCGGTCTAGATTTTGGACTTGTGGAACAAATTAAACAAATAGAAGAAATTACTTTTACACATTCCGTATTATTTTGGTGGAAAATTAATCCTTGACTGGTCTGGAAAGACGGTAATTAACTGCGAATTGAGTATGATGGGACTTAAGACTTAGAAATTACATACAATGATAGGGGAAAATATAAATTAATTGGCGGCTTAGTAAAGTAAATAATTTATCAAATCCTCAGAATGGTAAAAACATGATGTGCCGTGGCCATAAAGATGATTTTTAGATGTGCTTTACATTATCTTCAATTTGCGTTTTGTTTTTTCTCTACGTCCTACGTTTGCGTTGCCAGTTGAGACTAATACAGTTGACTTTTCGGAAGAACATCATTAATATGTTGTATTCCCGTTGACCCCACCGCCCGTAACCCCACTGGTGGGGTCAACGGGAACAATTTTTAATTATTTTAATCAATTCCCGCTTGATAAAAACATTAAAAAGTTGTCCCCATGGTCAGTCTATGTCCTTCTAGAGTGTCCCCTAAGACATTGCCTTGAAAATGATAATTTTGGTTACACTCTAATATAATCATTTCAGCCAAAAGACGTCCGCTGCTGGAAATAAGCCTCCCTCAAAGGGGGGGTTTAATCATAATCGCCACGCTTGACAGGCGGGCTAGCGATCGCAGTACGGTTTTACAAAAGCACAGAGAACTCTGCTGCCATTCTCTCTTCTAAGAGGTGACTAAGGGACTTACCCTTAGTCGCCTCTTGCGACACCCACGGGAAGATATGGGATGGTGCTATTCTTTACGTCCGACAACAAACAGTACCTACTATTTAATAGTGAACTGATATGGTTGACTGTCTGCCTCGATGGTCAGGAGCGCTACTGCTAAGGTATTGAGTTCAAATCAAATCAAAACAAATCATTTATTTCTTTGCAAACATGGGTATACAAATTGGTACATAGATGTTTTCATAGAAGTTAGTCCTTTATAATTATTCTGCCATTACATGGGTATGCAATTCATAATCGATTAATATAATTTAGATTTAAATAACAATTAGAATATTATTTTAATTCCATTTTTAAAATTAATGTCAAATCATTCGATTCGAAGTTCGAAGCATTTCAATTCCAGGTCAAAGTGATTTTGAGTGATATACACATGCGTAAACACACGTCTTTTTCCATTCAGGATCGCAGAAACCATAGAACGCCACATGCTGCGGTCCTTAAATAATAATAATAATACCAGCCTATTACTGTCCCACTGCTGGGCAAAGGCCTCTATTGATCCCCACGCTTGCTCAAGACGGCGATTTCAGACTTTTATAAATCCAGGTTTCCTCACGATGTTTTCCTTCACCGATGTATGTGATGTACAAGATAAATTAAGCAAGCGGTCCTTAAATACTCCTTATTATTTTCAGTCGCATTTTCTTTAGTTGAATTAATGTTTAAATCAGTTCTATACTCATTGCTACTTTGTTACCAGTTCATTTACTTAATTGACTCATTACAGTCAGTTTCAATACACTTCATGCTACACTCATGGAAGTAATCAACTAACAACAAAGTTAAACAAATTAATTTATCTACTTAGCCGTGACTCTATAATCATTCTGAATGCTACCACCAGCTAATCATGACCTGCATCCACAACTTCCTGAAGATGCACAGAATCGCGTGCATAAATTGTGTGTAAGTCGTCATTCGTTACCATTTCCTTTGCGTTTCCTCTAATGCTACGAAAAGGAAATCACGCACATGAGTAGTTAGGAACATGCTAGCTGGGTCACGGTTCTAGATGCAGCTGTGGCTTAGGATTTTCCCACAGACTTTACCATGGTTGAATTTGCTTACAAGCAATTTTGGTTACACGTATTAAATAACGCTTTTTTCCATAGGTAACATCATGGCTGTAATCCTCGAAGAGTAGGCAGAGGTGTACCTAATAGTAAACTCAAATTTCGCCAGTTATGTGTACCACGTAGTAGGGGGCGAGCCTATTGCCATCAACCGGGCATAAATCCAGACTCCGTGGCTGCTACTGAGAAAATCTTGGAGCAAAAAACCCAATAACAATTTGGCCAACCCAGGAATCAAACCCTCAGCAGTTGCGATTGCAACCACCAGACCAACAAGGCTGTAAACGAGGTTCCCATAAGTGATCCTCACATACTCCTTTCGCCTCGTCCACGTTCACACATCTGGTCATACACGCACGCCGGTTGCTAGTACTCTGCATCTGACCTTTCTGAAGATCATCACCAATAAGGTCAGTGTGTCTCCTTTTAGAGCGTCATCAAAGGCGTTACCACTCATATTTGCCTCGAAAATGATAATTTTGGTTACACTGATGTATGTCCTTCTAGAGCGTCCCCTAAAACGTTGCCACTCATATTTACCTCGAAAATGATAATTCTGGTTACGCTTTACTATTATAATAGGTGTATTCCCGTTGACCCTACTGGCATTGCCCCACTGGTGGGGTCAACGGGAAAAATTAAAGCCATCGTTTCGTAATAGCGTACTGCTATGGTTGACTGACTGCCTCACAATCGTTGGTCTCAAGCGTTACTGTTAAACTGCAGCTAAGGTATTGGGTTCGGTTCCCAGGCCAAAAAGATTTTGTATTGGACACAAGGCCGTACGACATGTCTCTGTTACGATGGAAGATGGGTAGGCCTTTATTGTGGGACAAAACTTGTGTTGATACTATTGCGCCGTCACATCTTCCTAGCTCAGCGTGTTGTGCTGGCGCTGCCGCGGCATCTGCGGACGACCGCAAGTGGCTTAAATATAGTGCCCATGCGGGTAATTATATTTTCGAGCCATTTGGGGTTGAAACCGTTGAGCCAAGGGCTTCGATTGCTCACAGCCTTTTCAAGAATATCTAAAACAAACTTTTAATTCATGTTTCCCGTTACTCAGAGGTGGCTTTTACCTTGGCCAAAGGCTAAGCACTGCCATACAGCGTGACAATGCCGCCAGTCTCTTTGGTACATTTACAGTTGAGGATTTTTGATGCTATGTTTAAGGTTGTTGCTTTACAGCAATAAACGCAGTATTTTCACTTTTATACTACACCACCCATTACATACCGAGTTTCCTCCATGTCTCGGAAAGCACGTTAAGCCGTTGGTCCCGGCTGTCATTTGTAGTTCTTTGACAGTTGTTACAGGTAGCCAGTGCCCCGAAAATCTGAAAACCAGTCTTATCAAGGGGTATCGCATTACCCAGTACTAGTTGAGGAGGTCGGATAGGCAGTCGCTCCATGTAAAATACAGGTATTCAGCTGCGTCTGGTCAGACTGGAAGCCGACCCCAACATAGATGGGAAAAGGCTATGCAGATGATGATGATTTTCACTTTTATACTAATTCTTCTGCATCATCTAAATCTTCTATTCTAATTCATTAACATTCGTTACTGGACAAATGACCGTGAACTCCTATTCGTTTAGTTTTATTTCAAAATATTCATCCATCCATCTATATATTGCCACTACGTAGCCATTTGACAGTATTTATATTTAATTGTCTGCTGCATGGCTACGGTAAGTTTCTAGTTTGACGCTTAGCGCTAGCGTCTGACCTCTACAACCCTTTGGGAAATCGAGGTTTCTCGATGTTGTGATGTAATTGTTTTAGAAAAGCTGCATTCAACCATTTTATACGGCTGTATTCTATAAGCTTCGCTACGAAAGCTGGTAGAGGACTAAAACTAACTAAACTAAACTTTTTTTTCGTGATCCTTGTAACTAATGCAACTTTCCGGATACTATTCAGACTCGAAAATATTTTAAAAAAATTGACGATCCACCCTAGTGTACCTAGCTATTGTGTTAGACACATGTTAGATATCAGTAGAATCCATAAAATCCAATATGACGTGTGCGTTCGTGTTTTACGCGCGCCTCAAAGAGATGTCAGCAAACGGGAAGGGGTCCGAAAGGACCGATGCCAGGGTTGCGGGACTGTTCGAAAGAGATACCGCGGCCCTGGAACACAAAGAGCAAAAGAAGGAACATGCATGGGGTTTAGTCAGTACAAGTCTTACACTCCCTTCCGCACCGCCAATGTGGGAGGGGTCACTTGAAGATTACAAATTCGTAAAAAAAAAAAGACCTGAAATCACACAACAAGCGGTGTCGTGTGATAACCGTTTAAAGGATATTTTTATCAATTTCTTTCAAAAGCATAAAAATTAAAAATCTCTCGTGCATAAATAATAACAGCCGCTTAGGTCAATCTTCAGGTCCCGCCGCACTTGCCTAGGTTGGTCCGTGGATGGGTGACCACCCATTACATACCGAGTTTCCTCCGTGCCTCGGAATGCACGTTAGGCCGTTGGTCCCGGTTGGCATTTGTGGATCTTTGACAGTCGTTACAGGTAGTCAGTGGCCCCAAAATTCTGACAACCATTACAAAGAGATATCGTATTACCCAGTATTATCTGGGTTGTGGAGGTCAGATAGGATATCGCTCCATATAAAATACTGCTATTCAGCTGCTTTCGGTTAGATTGGAAGCCGACCCTAACATAGATGGGGAAAGGCAAGGCAAAAAAAAAGGTCTAAAATAAGTCACTATTTAATTCCCGTTTTTACTATTATCAAGCGAAACCTAAACGAATGGCTCTTAAACTTCACCATGAATGTGAAACCATTAATTTTGGAATCATCGAACACGATTTATGAGCGTCGCAGCTAACGGTTCTTTTAAATCATTAAAAAAATGATTCTCGTTTGTAATATCATATTATCAGATGGCCTGTCAAACGACAGTTTAAGACATGGTGACCTACTAAATTTAAGTAAGTAAGTAATTAACTTCATTTTAAGTAGAGATTATAATTATGGGGTACTTGGGGTAAAAGAAGACAAACTGCGTCTGCTTTAGGGCAGACGGTAATGATAATAATACCTACCTATCTTTATAGCATTAGGTATGTGCCTAGCTGTTAATGTAATAGTGTCATTCATCAATGAACCTTTGGATAAACGGATAGGTAACTAAACTACTAAATGTGTGAGAGATAAAATATTCGTTGCTGCTAGAAACTTAGAAAAATTAAAAATAATGCCATCTAGCAAAAACAACTGATGTTTAAATGAAAGACTTTCATCGAAAATGCATATAAGTTTCGCAACTTCAACCGTAGTTTTCACTGTAAATCTTATTGGAACTTTGAAACGTTGAAATTATAGCATTTTTTTTAAAATCTGAAACGCAACTGTTTTTATTGCTAAAAATAACGACTAAACTAAACTAAAATTAATGTTATTCTTCAGTTTAACCAAACTGGTAAGTATTAATTTGCAAAAGTGTACTTTAAAACAGCGCCATCTCTTGTTACTCTCCAGAACTTTTTTCACGGCCACGTTTGTTTACATCGTCAAGTTTGCAAAGCGAACAAAAGTTCAAGGTTCTACCGCAACGCGGGCGCAATCATGAGTCGACGAACTCTGTGAATTTATTTTATTTGTACGTTTTTCAACTAGATTGATGCACTTTTGTTAGTTTTTGTGCTAGTCTAGTAATGAATGAAATTGTGTAGTAATGTAGTGTTGGATTTTATTACCTAGTTTTTTTTTAATTGTTTTGTTAATGAATCTCTGTTTAGATCTGATGATATCATATTATAATTGAGTGCTTGCACTATTATCTAAAGTAGAGTCAGAGTTTAATCCATAGGTTAGGGTTCCACTCAATCCACTATTACCAATTTAAAAGGTACTTATATTAATTGCTTAGATGTTTCGTATCCCATGAATACGGAACCCAAAACTATCTTATCTAGGTAAAAATAATAATTCAATTTTAAATTCACTGACAGAAAAAAGAAAACAGAGATTCTAGTTTTATTATTCCAACATTGCTGTATCTTGTTTTATCAATAAAACTCCGTTTTCATTCATAAAACGAGCTTTACCAAGGTTACGCGCTCGCGCAACAATGAATGAAACAGTCGGCCATGATTGACTTTTTGTTGCAACCGTCGGCGAATAGATGGCGTTGTTTTTTCTTTTTTTCTTTGCGAAACTCGGTTACTGTGGCAGTGCATTTACGCTGGTTGTCGTCTTATTTTTATGTTGTGAGGTAAGCTACAGTTAATATGTTATTTAATAGTGTTTCATGTTTTCTTTGCTGGAACGTTTTTTAGTTGGTGTTTGTGTGGTTTTTTATTTTAAAGTGATAGATAGATTTTCTATTTAACGTGATCAGATGAGGGTGAATCACTTTTTATTATAAAATGCAGTTTGAAAGTAGGTAGAAGGTTACCTCTCTGTAGAGTAGTAGTGAATTGAGATGTCTTGGCTCTGTTGTTGTTCTGGTGAAGAATGGATAGAAATTCTAACTAAAAAGAGCTTTAAAGGTTCTATAAGTTATTAGGTAATCAAGGGTTTAGCTCTCTTTTATTTCTAAACATAATAGTCAATAAGCTTATTTTATTTAAGTCCTATATTTTCAAATAAAATCTTCGTCATCTTCTGAGTTCCCTAAATTTTCGGACACTACCAAAACAATCTAAGAAGAAAAAGTCCACACACTGTCCACTAATTAAAAGACACCTCAACATCTGCCCACCCCAATAAACGTAGCATGAATATAATTTCTCTGTATGTGCCGTCCGTTTTCCTTACACGCACAGAACTTGTTCACGACCGGCTAGTTCCTGCTTTTCCGACCTAGTTTACAAATATCAGGTATTTTCTCTCTGTAATGGTTGTATCCTACAGATTGTAAAGATAGTGTCTTGGTTATAAATATATCTACTTTCATATTTATATTTGGGTTTGGCCAATGATCGCTAAATTGTCTCTATAATATAACTTATCATCACGCCTGTAATTCCCGAAGGGTAAGACAGAGGTGTACTTAATAGTAAATCCACATTTCGTCAGTTATCTACCTACCTATGTCGCGCGAACAAAACAAGTAAGCGTGATGCAATTTTTGAAATCAATACACGAGGATGCAGATGATGTTACAATGGACATTGCGGAAAATAAATCTAACCGAAAAGAAAGTACCATTAACAACGATACAATGATCATGGATGCTCAAATGCAGTTAGTAGCCGGTGAAATATCCATTACCACTTTCCTATAAAAACTGCGATGACACGAGGCACTCAAGTCCATGTTCATTGCCAAAGGTTCATGACTTACTTTTGTTTATCTTATTTACTCACTTGTTGTATCCTTCCCTGTAAGTTAAACTATTCATATATTTTGTTGTTTAATTTATAGCTGTTTATATGTAGGTTAACTACATGGACAAACCTCTATTATTATTTTCGAATCCACTATGTTATATTGAGCAGTATAACAAATAGGACTTTTTTTGTCCATTCTGTTATATTGTATAACTAAAAGTATAACTAGATGGAGCTGTATAACAAATAGGATTTTTTTTGTCCATTCTGTTATATTGTATAACTAATAGTATAACTTGATGGACTAACCCAACCGGAAGGCGATGCGTTGGAAGGCCTCCCACTAGGTGGACCAATGACCTGGTGAAGGTTGCAGGGTTCCGCTGGATGGTAGACGCACGGGACCGGTCAATGTAGTGACACTTGGGGGAGGCCTATGTCCAGTAGTGGACGTCTTTTGGCTGAAATGATAATGGTGATGATGACATACGTTCCATGTATAAGGTCGAAGGTTCTTATTGAAATTGTCTCTAAAGACGTTTAAATGTCTTTAATCAACAAACAATGTGCCATTATGCTCTTCTATCTTAATGTAATGTCCTATTAAGTATTTTGTGTGTACGCAAATAAAATAAATAATGTACAGTTACAACAAACTGTCCAATTTCTCCAAATGATTTTAAGCCATAAAATATTGTTTGTTAAGTTCAAAATCGAATGAGAAAATTTTGACAGTTTTTAGTAACCCTTATGAGCTGGCGACTGTACTTAGCCTAACACAAGCCAATACTCTTAGGGCTCTGCCAAACTGCGCAATAACCCACTGGCCTCCATTTTCTGCATCCATCTTACCCAGCCACCTTTTTAAGATCGTCAGTCGATCTCCCTGCGGGGCTGCATCTAGCTTTGATAAAACTAAGGAATAATTTTAGGGCCAGCAAAGAAGCACTCGGCAATCTTTTCACTGGTAATGTCTGGTAATCGACATTAACATAAGACTTGGGTGACCTGCGGACACCCATGTCTTATGTTTAAATACCCACATTTGAAGGTTTAGGTCTATCAATCACTGATCAATTACAATTTGTTCGACATGCAAAATTACTACCATAATAAGTATTATTAGTAGTTAGCAGAAATTTTACTCAATGACCTTTAAATGGAAATCTCTTGCCTAGATTGGTCTGCGGATGGGTGACCACCCATCACATACCGAGTTCCCTCCATACCTCTGAAAGCACGTTAAGATCACGTTGTAGATCTTTGACAGTCGTTACAGATAGTCAGTGGCCCGAAAGTCTGACAACCAGTCTTATCAAGAGGTATCGCATTACCCAGTACTAACTGGGTTGTAGAGACCAGATGGGCTCTACGCTAGGCCAATCACTCCGTGTAAAAGATTGGTATTCAGCTGCATCTGGTTAGACTGGAAGCCGACCCCAACATAATTGGGAAAAGGCAAGGCAGATGATGGAACAGCAGCAGTTAGCAGGAATTTTACTCAACGACCTTGTAAATGCCGCAGGAATGCAGTGGATACGAAAAACATGGGACCGGTTGATGTGACGAAACTTGCTTAAGGTCATTGTCAGGAACGTCTCAGCTGAAATGATGATGCTGATGCAATTTTACTTTGGTTTGTGTGTTGACACCACAATCCCGAAGCCAAGTACTAAAAATATGTTAGTTCTGCTTTTGAACTTTAAATCCCAAATCATAATAACTAGAAACAATCAGGTTTACACAATCACAAGCCACGTAAAAAAAAAAAATTGGCAAAATTGTTTTTATGTAGATTTTATTCCTTGCCTAGATTTAGTTTTTTGTAGAGAAACTTTTATAAAAATCTCTGTCGGGCCCAAAATGCAAAGCTATTGATATCTGCGTTCATTTTACGCAGATATCTTAGATAGCTTTGCATTTTGGGCCCTATTCTTGATGTTTTGGTGGTGGGTTTATTGCGTGCGTAGGAAAGTAGTAAGTTGCAAAGACAAAAGTTTATAATGAATGGTTAAAGTTTTAGTTTATCAAATACCCAGGAATTTTGTTCACATAAAATGACCAGTACCCAAGTACCATCCGTAAAACATACTGTAAACAGGATGATACTAGTAAAATTTTACTTTTATCGCAGTACGAACGTGCGCGATGAGTGATTTCACCGTAGTCTGTACAGTGTACACCTTTCTCTGTTAGGGGCAAATGTCCGACCTGGATATAAGGAAAGCTGTGTGGTGTATGTTATAGGCGGAAGCGGGGGACGGCATTAGAGATATCGAACAATTTTAAAACCAAATACCATGTCTTTAGAGGGCATAATTATTATTTTTGTTGTTCTTTTACAGATTCCAATGATTAATGCTGCGAAGGGATATCCCCTTTGATGCCTTGGGGTCGATAACTTAGCATTATCTTGGTATCACGTTGGTCTACGCTGGCCTTAAATTATTAATTATTAGGTTATTCTTAGATATTTTAGTCTCAGTTAATTTTTAGATATTTCTCAGCTTGGTTTTTTGTTTGTTTTGTTTAATGTTGCAGTTTCATGTTGAAAACACAGAATTGAGGCGTGCAAAAGAGGACACGTACATTCAGTATTAGGTTGTTGCAGGTTGAAAGAGAGAGACAGAGAGAGATACCAGATATGACTAAATAATCATGTTTGCACGTCACGTCAGTAACAACAGTAATTTCCTACGTTCACCTTCTATTTTCTAAGTCGACACCTTAGTACAAATACCTATTATGTCTTTACCCATAATAAAGAGGTCTCAAGTACTGACCACAAATACCACAGCAGTGTTATAAATTCATTCAGTCACCGCGGCCATTAGACTAAATCACTTCGTTTAAAGTGGCCAGTTATATTTATAAAGCGTACCTGCCGGCTCGTTGTCTGAGGGCATTAAGTTTCTAGGATCATTTGTCAAGGTGTTATTGGCTTTCTTATTTCAAATAAAAGGACCCGAGTTGAACAGTGTTTACAGTGTTGAAATATGCAATGCTTAAAACATTCTTTCAAAATGATAATAAGGTACCCCGTCCCTGCAGGGTTGCGGGACTGTTCAAGAGATACCGTTCAAGAGATACCGCGGCACTGGAACACAAAAGGCAAAGGAAGGAACATGGATGGGTTTTAGTCAGTAAAAGTCTAACACTCTCACTAACCTCCTGCTCGACCCAGAGCGGGAGGGGTTATTTGATGATTTCCCATCCGAAAAAAACAAAAAAGATGTACCCCGTCCCTGCCAGTATAGCAAAAGATGACATTGTAAATGGGCCACTCTCGATTGCAAGCTACTTAGACATGAAGTTGTATCTTTGAAGTCCATTCGTTTTAAGGTCTTCTTCTTCGTGTCAATGATTCCCATAATTATTACATTAAATTTGTTTTGACCAGAATCAGAACTCCGATGGCTGTCAGGGTTGCGGGACTGTTCGAAAGAGCTACCGCGGCCGTGAAACACAAAGGGCAAAAGAAGGAACATGCATGGGTTTTAGTCAGTACAAGTCTGACACTCCCTTCCGCTCCACCCTGAGTGGGACCCGTTATTTGACAATTTCCCATCCGCAACTCATATTTATTTAAGGACAACCAACAAAGCTTACACCAAAAATACATGTTATACTACACATACTATTCATACAATTTCTAGTGTAGCCTAAATTAAAGGCTGCAATGGCATGCATTTATTTAACATAGGAGTATGAAAACCGAAATACTGATTTTACTTATTTAGTTACATAAATACAGTCAATTTTTACGTAAATCCAACATACAAATCATCATCATCATCATCATATCAGCCCGGAATCACCCACTGCTGGGTATAGGCCTCCCCTTTTTTCTACCACCCTTCCCGGTTCCGTGCGTCCCTTATCCAGGTGTTTCCCGCGACTTTGACGATATCGTCGACCCAACGAGCTTTAAGACGGCCCTGGTTTCTATGGCCTAACCTTGGCCACCCCTCGGTCAAAGCCTTACCCAATCGGCCATTTCCGCGTCTAGCCAAATGTCCTGCCCAGGCCCATTTGAGGCGCACCGCCCGATCGCCGAAGTCGTAGACTTTCGTCCGACGGCGGATTTCGGTGTTACGCACTCGATCTAAGAGGGTTATGCCGAGCATGGCTCGCTCCGTGAAAATACATATGAAAAACTAACACATATCATTTTAAGGTCAAGCTCAATACAGTTAGAACAGTTATAAACGCTTACATTGCTACGTAAGGTGGATCAATTTCATCATTAAAAGTTGAGTTTAATAGGAGTCCAATAAAAATAAGACTAGTACCTACTTCAAGCATAAGCCTAAGTAAAAACCAGAAAGGACAAAATTACCGTATGTTTTTGTACGGTAGAGAATGTAAATATGCGACATAATTCTCATCGCTTGGACCATACCAATTAAAGTTAACAAATAATATTTGTACAAGGAGATTATAATAGCACATCTGTACGTGGGAACATAAAACAAATACTTATCTTTAAGTTAAGTACCAGGCACTTTTCGACCACTTAGTTCTTTTTCGAACATTTAGTTCTAGAGTATGGTAAATAAAATACCTAAAGAAAGAAAGAATAGTAGTATTCATTTGTCTCGCACAGGACAAAACAAAATTATTAAATTAACAATAAAACAAAATAATGTAAAAAGTAAACATAAGAAACAAAAAATTAGACACAATAAACAAAATTAGGGCTATCGTGTTTGTGGTCACCAGATGGCGCCACTGTCGCTTATGGTCAGGTCAGTCATTCTATTTTACACTTTGAAGGACCAATAACTTCAAAAAAAATATTTTATTACGTATAACAACATAGTGTAATCTTCAGATCATTTATTTACAATATTCTCCCAAAAATTAGCAATCATAAAACATTTAAAAATCCTTTTTCCCTCGAAGTACTAACAAATAAGATCCTAAATTGCTACTTAAAATCTTCAAGTCATAAATAATCAGAAATAACTCAGTCTAGACCACAATTGTGAATATTAGTAAAAATACGTGATAAAAAAGCACGCAACGCGTGAACTTTCTATGACATCTGACATTTCGGTGCCCTCGCGCTACACTAGCGTCTCTAGTGGTGAATTCACATGCGATAGCCCCCATTGGTACAACGCATTGAAACTTAAATCGTGAATTGAGCTTTATTATGTATTTTGGAAGTATTAAATGGTAGAAAACATGACAGTACTAGCAATTAAAAAAATAGTTTATCAAGTTCTGCATTATAAGATCGATTCGCAAAAATTTATTACTGTCGAATTTCTAGACGCCTGTCAAAGATCTATAAATGACAGCCGGGCGCTTTAACGTGCTTTCCGAAGCACGCAGGAAAACTCAGTATGGTCACCCATCCAAGAACCAAACCCGGTAAGCACTGATTAACCTTGAACAACGACCCATGTGGCTGTTATCATTTGGCCACAAACTCCTCAATATAATTGCCAATGTGGGAAGCAAGCCGTGGTTACTACGTATATTAAATTCAACTATATTAATTTGGTAGTGAAACCCCTGTCGCTGATCAAAATTTTGAGCTTAATTTCAAATAAATTGTGGGAAAGAATGAAGTAAAAAATTACTGGAAGGAATAACAATAATATTGTGTTGTGAAATTCTAACAATGATGGAAGCTTGATAAAAGTAATTACTATGTAATTAGAATAGAATCTCCAAATTCCCATGAATTTGGTGAGAATGGCCGAAGTTTGAATGAAATTAAAGTGAAATTTTAACGTACAAATAGCTTATTACGTGATTATAAGATTTTTCTTCATAAAAAAAGTGATTTGAGATAGTCGAGAAGCGAAGCGATAAGGGAGCTAAGGTCCAGGGTTCGATTCCCAGGTCGGGCAAAGTGTTAGTGGGTTTTTCTATCAAAAATTTTTCAGTAGCAGCCACGAGTCTGAATTTGTGCCAAGTTGATGGCAATAGGCGATCTCGAAAATTGTAGTATTGGTTGTTTTCTCTATAGTTGCTTGAGATTTCGGGGGGAGGGGAGGTGAACCAATAGGCTTTTCACTGTCCATTGCATAAATGGAATGCACTACGAAAAGTTTACAGAACCTTGAGGTCGGAAACCTAAGAGTCGCTAGAAAAGCTTGCAAAATCAACAAGCCTTATATAGCTTTGCATAAGGCTTGTCATTTATATAATAGATCTAAAGATTAGTTACTGTTGATTTTGGAATAAAACGACAAAAAGACTAAAATTAGTTGCTGCGTCGTGTCACGTCGCGCAGCATGGCGCGAGTGCGTTACGACCTTTATTGTTATCTAGTCGAAGAGTAAAAAGTTATAATATTTATACAAATAAATAAAATTGAGGTGTATATTTGTAATTTCGAAAATATACGGTACTAAACAAATTTATTTATTTTAATTTTTGTCTGTCTTTTTGTTCCGCCAAATCTACGAAACAGCTGGACTGATTTTTACGGGACTTTTATTGGCAGGTAGCTGATGTTATAAGAAGTAACTAAGGCTACTTTTATTTTAGAAAAAAGGGGTTCCGTGAAAAAAAATTAAAACTCTTATAATTGTTGACGAAATCTGAATCAAAGAAGCAAGTAATATATTTTTAATAATAATTGTACGCGGACGAAGGTCGCGGGAAACGACTAGTTAATATCAAAAATTGAGCTACTAATATCCGCTTCTTTAATACTCTAGAATATTTTTACCGTTTCAGCTACCACCATATGACTACAATTTTGAACACTCAATACCAGTTCCTTATAAGTATTTCAAAAGTTTTTATCACTAGCCGCAGTAGTGTCAGTTTGAAGAGTAATTAGATTTTTTGTTTATTTTCGACATGTTTATATCTGAAACAGTTATTTTTTAGATTCGTTTCTGCATACCACAAAAAGTAACACATCGTTTTTATACTAAGTAAGGGGTATTACGAGTACACCTTACTCCGGTCGACACATTTGTGACAGCAGCATTTGTTGAACAGCAGAGCTGACCGCAACGCCGCTCAATTTTATTTGGCATTCATTCATCCGTTGGACATCTTTCATCGGTGAATCTTCTGTTGCTGCACCATTTTCAGGTCAGCTCAGTACAACCCGATCTTGTTTTTTTCCGGCCGTATCCTAACTTCTTTACTATTAATTCAAAATTATTATTATTATTGGTTATTTGTTCAAAAGACCATCTCAGACATTAATCTGCATGGTCCTTATATGACTTGACCAATGTCTTTTTTTTTTTTTTTTTCGGTTTGGAAATCATCAAATAACTTCTCCCGCTCTGGGCTAAGCAGGAGGGAGTGTCTAAAACCCATCCATTTTACTGACTAAAACCCATCCATGTTCCTTCATCGCCCTTTGTGTTCCTGGGCCACGGTATCTCTTTCGAACAGTCCCGCAGCCCCGGCAGGCATCGGCCCTAGCGCGCCTGCAAGAGATGTCAGCAACAAGAAGGGGTCTCCTTCCTGTTGCTGACATCTCGATGAGGCGCGCGTGGAACACGAACGTGCCGTCGACACGGCCTGTCGTCAAAAGACGGACGGAGAGCTAGCCCATAGCTAACCGTCCACAGGCCCGCGCCAACGGTGGCCCCCGACGCCCGGTGCGTCTCCCGCGGCGGCTGGGACGTGAGGTTCTCTCCCTCTCACGTTCTGCCGCCTCCTTCGCTAGCATGACTGCTTCGCAGAAGGAGGCGACGGCGTTCCATTCCGTCTCGCTCCGGACCATGGAATGAACCAAGGCCGGACGCGAGAGGTCGCCGCCGCCGATCGCCGCTACTTGACCAATGTCTGGACTTTAAAAGAAACAGTGTCCTCTGAGTTTGTTTCGGATGTTTGTTCTCAGAGTAGTCAGTTACGAAAGGTTTATTCCACTTTGTTCACCCACCCAGATGAAATAAGTCGACATAAGCGGAGGCTTTTTTTCACTTTTGAATAGATTCACCCAGGTGTGCACCCCATCTAGTTTTAAAATCGAAGTGTAAAAGTGTTTTGTAAAAGCAATTTCCAAAAATAAATATGAAATGAAATGAAATATTATAAATGCGAAAGTAAGTTTGTTTGTTACTTTTTCTCGCCTAAACTCCGAACCGATCATCCTGAAATTTTGCATATACGTTGTCAGGTGTACAGAAACGGATATAAAGCACATACCTTTCATCCTGAAAAAAAGTAATGGTCCCGAGGAAAACAACAATAACGTTCTTATGATAATAAATGACGCCACGTGTCTTTTGCTCCGACCCGAATTAATTGTCAAATTCTAAATTAACGCGTGCGAAGCCGCGAGCAAAAGTTAGTATCTACATAAATCCTAACATACCCCACATACTAAATCTAGACTTGCTAGATCTCTCTTTGTAACGAGAAACTGATGTACAGTACATACGACTTGTATGTACACATTATAAATAAGTATCATTTCTATTTCCTTTATGAGCACATTATATTTAAGTGGAGTTGCCATTAGGGGTAAGGCACTAGTTTAAAATGAGGCAGAAAAGTTTAAATCTGCAACTATGTATCTGACATCAAAAGGAACTTGACGGGTTAGGCAAAGTCATATTCTCCATGGAAAGGAGTGGTACTGACATAAGCTATCGAAAAGCTAAAATTTCGATAGCTTATGTCAGTCCCAATGTTTTCTTTTTTCGTTTGCTAATACTGTAAAAACTTGTTACAGAAATAATCTTCATCCTCATTCTTCTGTCCTTATCCCAACTTATTTGTGGTCGGCGCAGCATGTCTTCTTCTTCCATACTTCTCTATTACTCGTTATCTCAGCAGTCAAAGTTGTTGCAGAAATATGAAACCTATAATTATTGAAAACGATTGCCATTTGTTTGTGTATTCATCTTTCACATCGATATGACTTGTATGAGAATAACTCGTGTTTAACACGGTAAAATGTTAGTCTATCAGTAAGATAGCCAGGCTGTTAGCTCTTATGGTCTGGTGTACACCTTTTCAGAGTTGGGTATCCTGTCAAAGTGACAAGGAGCGCGTGGGTGAATAATAACAGCCACTCGAGTCGATGTTCAGGTTAAGCCTCGCTTCCCTGGGTTGGTTCATGGATGAGTGTCCACCCATTACATACCGAGTTTCCTCCGTGCCTCGGAATGCACGTTAGGCCGTTGGTCCCGGCTGTCAATTATACCAAGAAATACGCAATGGATGAAAGCGGTTAGCACTTTTTACAGGTCTCTGGAGTCTTCAGTATTGTCACTGGTTGAGGCTATTTTCGTGAGTAGTCATCTCAGTAGCGGGTACAGATAACCACTGTAATGTTACATCTAGTGTCCCATCTAGCATTTTCGTGAGCAAGCCCCGGTTAAAAAAAAATGATGAAATCTCGGGCCATGAATCTGCTGCAAAACTTACGTAACGTGTTGTATTTGTATGACAAAAGCTACATTGAAATGTTATTTTTGAATGAACACGATTCGATAACAGATAACATTGATAAACCATTCAGAACACGACGGAAGCTGATGTGGTCGGGTATCATCAGAAAAAACTGAACAATTTACGATGAAAATAAATCTATCAAGAAAATACTGTTGAAAGTTAATCGGGATGCAGTTGTAATCGCAACTGATATTTTATTAAAATAGAACATTGTTGGAGATCCACATCACATCCCGTCTGTAATACCCGAAGAGTAAGGCAGAGCAGTGCCTATTAGAACACCCACATTACGCCAGTTATATTTAAGTCCCATGTACATAGGAGGCGAGCCTATTGCCATCAACCGGGCACAATTCCAGACTCCGTGGCTTTTCCTGAGAAATTACTGATGGAAAAACCCACTTTGCCCGACCTGGGAATCAAACTCAGGACGTTACACTCCGCAGTCAGGCAGAATGGAGTTGGAATGAAATAATAATAAAGATGTGGAACATCTTTCAAGGCTCAACTCGGAGATAGATCATATAAACGTGAAGCTAGTACAAGGATAATACAGACTGAATGGTAGTAAATATGTCAAGGAAGGGATAAATAGGGACTTTCAATTGCTTTGTGAAGGATTTGCATTTGCACTCTGCCTTAACCTCAAAATTACGATTTAATAAGGCATAAAATCTAAAATTTATATTAGCTGTGCAATCTATAGACACATTGATTCATATAATGTAGACACATTGATTCATATAATGTAGACACATTGATTCATATAATGTATTTTATGCACACAATTGTTAATTACGTCAAGAAGAACACCGAACAAAATTGCATATTTTTATTTGTAATAATTATAACAATTAAACATCTTTGTATCGTTAATTACATTATTACAACGATAATTATTTAAATTATGAGTATTTAGGAAGAATTAGCTACAATAAATACGAAATATATAAAACCTTTGATACCTAACATAGTCGTGGGGAAAACATACATAAATAACGAAATAAATACACAGTCTTACATAATTATTACTTAAAAATATTAAAGCCAGGTACTGAGTTTTAAATAAAAATATACATTACCAACTAAAATACTAACATAAACGAAGTATATACAAATAAATAAATAGAGAAAACCTTCGAAAAAAATAAAATATCAATATGACTTGAAGTGACTAAGAAATAAAACGGCAAAAACGTAATAACATTTCACGAGTCATGGCATGACGTTGATAAAATTAAAAAATAATTCACTCAATAAATAACAGACACACACACATCCGTACAAAATAAATAATACTTAAATACATTGAAGATCGGAGAAATCAGAGGAAAAGGGGCCACGGAACCAGGTCGCTAAGGTTTCTGCGCGGAATACGCTAAGTTTTGAGCTTCGAGCGAGCGCCCCCAGCCGCCGCCACCGCCGTGTCCACCGCTGCCCCCGCTTCCGCTGCTACTGTACGAAGATCCTCCTGAATCACCACCGTATCCACTCGTTCCTCCACTACTATAATCATGACTCGATGTATGGTGAGGATGAGCTATCACTTCGTAAGTCACATGCTTCTGCTGAGACAGCAACTTCTTCAACCCTATTATCGCCGACAAAACTAGGGCAAGCTTTCCGATCAGCAACGCCTTGCCCGCAATCAATGCTATCGCACCAATAGCCAACGGCATCAATGCCATCAACTTCAAAGCCACTGCTGCCATCAAAGGTCCCAGGATTTTCTGCGCCTTCTTCTTTTTTCCACGTCCTTCACTAATTTCATTGTCTTCAGTAAACGATGACACTGTATCTTCGAACGCGCGCCCAGCACTCGACACTGCGTCAATCACATCGGAACCTTTCACTTCTACTCTTAAGGAATGCGTTTCGAAGTAGTTCTTCAACCGCGAAACAGGATCTAAAGCCCTCGGTGCTCCAGTGTCTGTGGGTACGTCACCGGATTTGACAACGGTGACCCCGTCGGTTAGGGAGAAAGATTCCTTTTGTCCAATCATCTTGTCGACGAACGAGAAGAATTTGTATTTGAGGCATGTTGTTGATTCCTTTTTGAGGCAGTCTGTTAGTCCGTCTATGTCGTTGTCTGTGTGACCGGAGTCTTGAGCGGGAAGCGCGTGTGCAACCACGATTAAGAGCAAGACTATCGACCGTCTCATCGTGAGTTTTAGCTACGTCTGCGCGCCGGCAGTCGCGACGCTCCTATATAGCCTCCCTCAAGTGTGGCAACCACCGAATTGAACTTTCTCAGCCTGGGAGTAAAAGTAACGTCCAGGTTTCGTAACGAAAGGTTTGTGCGGTCATTGCGGGGGTCATGAACTTGAGATGGGTTTGCAAATGTTTCGGCGTAACTAAAACCTCGCCTACTTAGTGTTGGTGAGGTTTTAGTTTGAACTAGTTTTGAGTAGGTCAGTATAGTGCGAAAGTTCATTGCGTTTTTTAATTGTTATTGTTTGGCTGGGAATTAGTTTATGGTTAACTGTTCCTGTTTATGCTTTGAGAGTTGGTTGGGCGCTGAGAATACATAGCATACGTGAAGCTTTGCGATTTTAAAAATAAATTATTCGTTTCAAAGTTTTTACGAGATTAAATTAAAATATTTTACTCTTAACGTCGTTTACAGTAATTAATCTTCACACCGCTTTCAGTCTTATATTAAAAGTCTTTTTGTATCTTTATCACAAAAGTGTGTTACATGTACGTACTCGTACATTAACAGCGGCTTATTTCCAGTTTTATCCAAATAACGCAAGATATGATGACTCTTGGGAGACGCCTATGAACAACATTGGACGTCCTTTAGCTGATATTATGATGTTGAGCCCTGTTCTTCAAAAGCTTGGATCAGTATCCAAATGTTTTTTTCTTTGTATTGGTGTGACTAACGGCTGCATAAAACTTATTTTTAATTAAATCGTCCTTTTCTTTATTAGTAATTGACTGCATAACGCTAATCTAGTCGCCATAATTATAAACTTAAATAGGCGACCTATACAAATTCACTTCATAACTTCTTTTTTCAAATCTGCGAAATTACTCAAAGCGAATAATACAGTAAGTACCTATTGACAAAATATTTTGAAAGTTAATGTTAAATTACGACTACTTTTTAAAATTATATAATGAACTTTTTGGATATTACTTTTGCTACTTATTACATAGAAAGCTTAACGATCTTTCAGTTGAAGCTAGACTAAAACTTTCTGTCGGAGTATGACTAGTATTTCAATAAATTATCATATCCTGTCTTTATGCTGTAAATCGTGATTGCATTCTCTTAATTGACACCAGTTCATGATTGATTAAAATAAATTAATATTATGACTTTTACTATGTTATCTCAACAAGAATTTAAAAATCTAGTAAAAAATCAGTTTTTTGAAAAGTAAAAGTAAAAAATATGCACAGTTTACCTATACAGGGTATAACAGGGCCCTTAACGAAGCCGTCTACCAAGCATTCTGTAAATAAAACAAAGTAACTTTACGCAAAAATGCTGGGAAACGACTTTTTTTTTTGGGGTGAAAAATCACGTTTTGCGGTAGGGCTCAATGTAACGCGATCAAAACATTTTGCTGATGGATGGATTGAATAGTACGGGGGTCGTGGAGGTGTTTAAAGTAAAACAATTACATTCAAAACATGTATTTAAAAAAAAAACTTGTGAAAATGTTGGAACTTTGACCCCCAATATCTCCGTAACTAGAAAGTTCCCAGGTATGGTCCAGAACAAAAAAAATATCGCAATGACGGGGAGAACAAGTGCCTTTCGGCTTCGCTAAGGGTCTTGTTACACCCTTTATACCTTGTATTCATTACTTTTAATTTTGTTACGTCATCTCAAATCTTTTGTTAAATCATCACACATATTTTTCAGTGATGAGACTTGATGAGACTCATTTTGAACTTAACCTTACTTTGCACTAAATGATAATCTTATTTAAATTATATTATTTGTTTTACTTACCTTATGTTAAAACTTTTATAAATAACTTAGCAAACAACAATACTCGTAACTTATTCTCCATTTTATTATCATAATGTTTAAATTATGTGTATTAGGTAAGACCTGATTTTCCGGTTTCAAGGTCGAACGGCACTCGGTCATTGTAAAACGAGAAACTGGCCTACTGAGCTTCTATCCACTGTCTAGGTAGGTTCGTGGCTGCCAGCTGCAATACAATTTCGATTCACTACAGGAAAGCAACTGTTGCCTAAAATAGGCCACTGCAGTGTTGCCAAATGGGGGATGTTAGATCCCACATATCATCATTATTCATCATACCCTTGCCCCTATCCCAATACATTTGGGGCCGGCGCAGCATGTCTTTGTCTTCCATACTTCTCTATTACTCGTCATCGCATCAGACACCTCATTTCTTGCCAAATCATCCTTCACACAGTCCATCCATCGTTTCTTTGGTCTTCCTGTCCTTTTATTCATCCACATTCAGTAGTTATTGCGAATACCGTGCCACTGACCAAATCGGGCCCTACTAGTTTTAGTGCCAAAAGTATCCATTCATCTGCACTTTTGAGCACTTAAAAGTCATATATTCGAATTATGATGACAACCAGTACTTTCGGAAAATCAAAATTTCATACAGTAAAAACCCGTTAGTTCGCCACTTTCCTGTTTTAAATTGTTTTTTTTTTTTGTTTTTGAGAAGAAGAAGTGAAAGAACAAAATTCCACAGCAACACATCTGTCTGCCTCATTAATTCGGAAACTAAATATGAAGAAGATATACAAGAGCATTCTTCAGGGTCAATTACACTTTAAAGCTCAGTTTTATCCTGCACATTAAAATACAGACGACTCTTAGAACATCACTAACAGATTTATGACTCACGTGTACTTGGGAGGTCATTACCAAGGAAAGTGGCCAACGCTCTCAAGTATTCAAACTTAAGATTTAAATCATTGGATATGCCCTTATGCTGTTAGCTTACATCAACCCACTGCTGGGCATAGGACTATCGTACATCTACATCATGAAAACCTGATAAATTTGACAATGAAATTTGAACAGTATTGTCTCGCTTACTTTAATACAAATCGTATAAGTCGGTCCATGAGGTGTGTTAAAACTAGTGCTTTTCATTGTAAATACTTTCCGAGACCTTAGGCCAAATTCAAGGCCTTGGATGATGCGATTTGCGCCATCGACACGTGCGCTTGTTACCTATTTTACGTAAGTCGTATCCTGCTGACTTGTGGCAGGCTCTAAAAAACTTATTTCTTTTGTTTCCAGTCACATTCGTAAAACGTGTTTCTCTTGGTCGTGTAGCTCGTGGTCAAAAAGTAATTACGGTGAGAGCACATCCCATGATTTAAATCTTTGTTTCAGACTACAAAAAAAAAGATTTTCTCATAGATACGCCAGGAATCTTATAAAACGTGTTTCTCTGTAAGCTATTGGCCCATCTTGAAAGTTAGAAAGCTGCAATTTAACAATATACTTAAATTACTTAGGTAAGTTATTTCGATGCCACTTAAGCAATTACACACTACTTATAATTATATATTTATTATGTACCTTGATTAGGTTGCTCACCAACTAATTTAAAACTGAATTGACAGGAATATCCTATCCACGTCACTTATCTGTTTTTATTTGAGATAGCAACGTTCAGTTAAATGTTAGTATAAGTTATTGAAACAGGCCGTAAGAGAAACCAAAGGTTGACGGTACAGGAAAACAATGTGAAGAAACTCGGATTAAAGCGATGATCAATGCGATACCTTTTTGATTCCATCATTCATCAATCTATCTTACTCTGACCCCAATGTAATAATTACTGAGAGGTTTTTGCCATAGTTCGTTTCATTACCAAAGCTCTCAAAAACGGTAAAAGAAACATTGTGCAGAAACCGGAATGGCCTAGAACCGAAAATTCGAGGACACACATCCACCAATCCGGATTGGGCCCGCTTGGTATACTATGGCCCACGCCCTCTCACGAGAAGAGGCCAGTGTCCTAGCACTGGGAACATTGGCTAGGCTGGTTATATAGATGGGTCTAAGGCTATTAAAAGTCTAATTTCACTGTAGTCTCCAACAATTTATGGTGAAGCAGTGCCTGGTGGTGGTGGTGTAGAGCAAAATACTGTGAAGAAATCAGAGTTCATCTGCTTAGACTTTTCCGAACATTATTGGGGTCGGCTGCCAGTCATACCGGATGCAGCTGAATACCAGTATTATACATAAAACAACTGCCTATCTGACCTCCACAATCCAGTTAGTACTGCGTAATACTTACGGTATGCCTCAGCAAGACTGGTTGTTAAACTTTCGGGCGATTGACTACCCGTAACGACTGTCAAAGATCTACGGCTAACGTGCTTTTAGAGGTACGGACGAAACTCAGTATGTAATGGATGGTCACCCATACACAGACCAACCTAGACAAACGCGGCTTAACCTAGAAGATCCACCCGTGTGCCTGTTATTACTTAGCCACGAGTTCAGAGAAAAAACTCAAAGTTACTGGTGGAAATTACAGAGAAATAGTGAGTTTGAGCCATGGGTCAAGTGGCAAGTTCAAATGGGACATAATGAATGAAGGCATCACTCCAGCTCACTCTAAATAACTGACGTTGAAAAATAAACACGTAAAAGCAAGTTTAATTAAAAACCGATCAACCAACCGATCGACCGACATCGACCGACCGTTGGACTGCCAAGTCATAACTCTCGAGTTCCAACCCAAGATACCTCTGATTTATAATTATCACTTGCTTCGGTGAAGGAAAACATCGTGAGGAACCAGCATGTCTGAGATTTTTTTCTTGACGGCATGTAAAGCCAAGTCAGAGGCCTATGGGCGGCATAAAAACTCTGACATCAGGTTAAGCACTAACCACACTTAAGAAAGAAGATTATCATTTTTTCAACGTCAATCCGTCAATCATACAAAAACACTCGACACTCGCTGACCTTCCAAAGCAATTATCCAACCAGTTTTCAACATCTAGTTATAATTTAACAAAGCTCATGAAACCTGAGTCACACAAATATTTTACTTTCATACTTAGGTAACGTTGGAGATCAGGATAGAACTTTCTTCGGGCTTAGTCATAAAATATCTGCACGAAACAAAACGGATGAAAATTCCGGGGCGAGCGTTAAGTGGTGCGCGAGAGAGCTGATATCCTTCACTTTTTCGATCGTAACATCGATCACACAACTATTTAATTTGTAATCTGTGTAGCATAATTAATCTATAATTTTCCCACTGCTGAGACACACGGCCTCCTCTCTAAAAAAATCAAATCTAATCCTCTCTATGAGAAGGAATGGGCTATAATCCAACACGCGGGCCCTATGCGGGTTGGTAGATATCACATGTCTTCAATTTTTTTGTTTCTAGGACATGCTGGTTTCCTCACGATGTTTTCCTTCACTGTTTTAAGAGCAGTGGTGATGAAATAAATTAACCAAAGTAATGCGCCTGCCTGGGTTCAAAATTTCGAACCCACGACTTACTGTTCGTAAGTCGGGGTCGCCACCACTGGGCCACCGCTGCTCTCGCTTGTATCAACTAGAAATGATTAGTGATTAAAGCTGTGTAGGAAAAGTGTGTGGCAGGTTTTTTATTATCTTATAAATGCGTTATCTGTCTGAAATCAAAATAACATAATCAATAGTACGACCCAACGCACAAAAAATCCAAAAAAAAAATTTCGGCTTCATTCACTTGTTTTTTCTCCCAAACTCATAATGCCCGTATCATAACAAATAACTAGCCGTACATTCTACTATACCAGTCTTTCACGTACATCACATCACGCAATCGCCAACCTCCAATTAAAGTATTATTATATCCGGAACCCAAAAAACATCTCGAAGAGCCGAGAAACCCTTTCACTTTTTTTTTTAAAGAAGAAGTTCGTCGACTCCGCTATGTTTAAGTGTGTATGTATATTTTTACGTTTGTATTTTGTAAAGTAAGAGTGGTTTGAAGTGAATTTGATTATGCTTTGCGTATGTGATGGTGCGTTTGTATACAGGAGGCTTCATATTTAGTTGTTTTCTCATTATGGACAATTTTGGTCTGTAATTTTAAAATGGTACACTTGCTGTTGTGTTCTTTCTATGAGTAGAGAATTTTCAGCATACCACTGATTCTTTTTTCTACTTTCAACTCAAGTAAAACTGTAAAAAATTCCAATCAACCTTGAACGTAATGCTTTGGCAGTGTAGTTGAAAATCTGTCAAAGAACTTTCGCAGATTATCGTCATCGACCTATCAGCTGTTAGCCGCGTGACACCTTTCTGTCTCATAACTATCGCACCGTGCAACAGTGGGTAGGCAAGAGCACCCGCGTGGCGCGCGAATTTCATAAGGCTGTTGTGTTATTGTGATAGTAAATGAGTATAAAAAAAATTCTTTAGGTAAGTTGTGTACAATAGTACAATCAAGAGTTTATGTATCGGTCACTAATTACCAGTCACCCTATAAAGGGTGTAACAAGACCCTGAACGAAGCCGAAAGGTACTGGTTTTCCTCATCATTGCGATCATTTTTTTCTTTTAGGCCATACCTGGGAACCTTCTAGTTACGGAGATATTGGGGGTCAAAATTCCAACTCTTTCACAAGTTTTTTTTTTAATACCAGTTTTTAATGTAAGATTTTTTAAAACACCTCCACGACTCCCGTACTATTCAATGTATCCATCAGCACAGTGATTTAAGTGCGTTACATAGAGATTTACGAAAAAACGTGATTTCTGACCCCGAAAAAAAAGTCGTTTCCCAGCAATATTTTTTGCGTAAAGTTACTTAGTTTGATGCTTGGTTAACGGCTTCGTGAAGTGTCCTGTTACACCCTGTATACAACTTTTGTTCAAATGAAGGAAGAAAATAAGGAAAAAAAATTCAAGAAAAAACTTAAAAAGACTTCCTTCCTTGTTTTATAGCACAGTTGTCTGAGCAATCACAAATTATCTTGATTTGACACTAGAAAAACTTTGATAAAACATTTGCGGGCATTATTACGGAAAAAAATATTGTAAAATGTCAGTTCATACTTGTTTAAAAATATTAGTGCCTGCTGCTGCCCTTCCGACCTGTATGAAATTATTATTATTGTAAAAAAAAATTGTCAACAATTTCAGGAGTTTTATTTTTTGTGAACGGAACCCTAATATTTCTAAAATAAAAGTAGCCTAAGTTAGCCTCTTTATAACATCACATATCTAACAAAAAAAACCCGTCAAAATCGGTTTAGCCGTTTCGGAGATTAGCTGGAACAAGCAGACAGATAGACAAAAAAAATGTTAAAAGTTAGGTACCGAATATACTTTCATAATAAAATACATTCAGTAAAAAACTGTTTGAAATTACAAACAGACACATCAATTGTATTTACTTGTCTAAATGTATGGATAAAATTATAAGCCGCCATGTTTGTGACGTGTTTGGTGACGTTGCTGTTCGTGTGTGTGTTCGGTTAACTCACATTTTAATTACCCACGTGCTGCCTCTGCTTTACCATTATAGCCAACAAACACACGGAACAAGACAATTAAATTGGCAACCCTACCTAATTGATTTGAAAACATAAACAGCATTCGCTTATTTTGGCTTCATTCCAAATTGAACATCATGCATAGCATAATAATTATAAGCAATATGTGCTCACTGAGAAACATAAGCCTCTTTGTGAGGCCCATAATCTACCACGCGGGTTGGTAGGTATCACATGTCTTCAAAATGTTGGTTCTGGTCAGGCCGGCTTCCTGACGATGTTTTTCTTCACTATATTAAGAGCAAAGCGAGCTGAAATATTTCACCCAAACTACAGCAACATTATGTTGCGACCGTTACTAATGCCCAAACCAATTGAACAGCCTGTATAATATTTGTTATTCTAGTATGTATGAGTACGTGTGTGTGATGTATGAATTGCTTGTCATAGTGATGTTGATGTTAAGGGTCAAATGCTTTAATAATGTGCTTGACATTCTGTTACTACTTACGATTTTGGGTGTGTAATGTATGAGTAGGAATGTAGTTTTTAAGTTATGTATTTTTAATTTATACAAGGTGTAACACGACCCTTAACGAAGCCGTCAACCAAGCATTATGCATCAAACTAAGTAACTTTACGCAAAAATTTATGCTGGCAAACGACTTTTTTTTGGGGTGTTAAATTACGTTTTTTGGAAGGACTCAATGTAACGCACTCAAAACATTGTACTGACGGATGGGTTGAATAGTAGTAGTCGTGGAGGTGTGTTTACAGTTTTAAAAATCTTACGTAGAATACATATATTTAAAAAAAAAAAACTAGTGAAAAAGTTGGAACTTTGACCCCCAATATCTCCGTAACTAGAAGTTTCCCAGGTATGGTCTAGAACAAAAAAAATATCACAATGTCTCGGAGAACAAGTACCTTTCGGCTTCGTTAGTGGTCTTGTTACACCCTTTATGATGTTATAGATTATTGTTCACAGAATCTAACCAGACTAATCAAAGAAATACTAATATTGGAAAAGAAAAGTAACATCTTTTAACTCAAATTAATTCGATGTAATTGACGTTACCTCTAAATGGCAATAAAAATGAAACAGTGCGTTACTCCACCATCAAGCGCTATACGAATGCTTAACTAATTAAATTGTATGGGAGAAAGTGTAGTCTTTTGTATGATAAACAACCATAGTCAAAATATTATTGTGAAAGGTGAGTTGTGGTCACACTTCTAGCTGGCGTTTTATTGTTTGTAAATTAGCCTCTCGCAAAAAGTGCATCCGTCATAGGTTTCGAGTTCGAACCAAAGACACGCACCTCTGATTTTTCGGATTCACATGCGTGTAATTATCACTTGCTTCGGTGAAGAAATCAAAACAACATGCCTGACAGATTACTCGACGGTATGTAAAAGCCAAAACTGAGGCCCATGGGTGGCATAAAAACTCTGATACCAGGTAAGGCACCATACGAAAAAAAGTTTAACCCTAAAAAGCAAAAAGTTTTTAGTAAAAAACAGTAATAAGCACAAAAAAGCATTTAGAGGGCAAAGAGAAGTGATAATTATTTATTTCAATAGGATTAACATAAGATTTTTGGTAGTTGATTTTGGTTCAATACATTTTTGCCTTTTCCATTATCATTATTGGTGATTTAATGTAATAATAATAAATCTTTATTTTTACAGTTTACGAGTACATTATGAACGGCCAAAGTTCAGTTAAAATTTGTACAAAACAGCAATTTTTGGAGGCTTATACTGAATTTGTTTCTAAATTTTTTTTATTTTTCGCTACCATAGAAACCTAGATATAGTGCACAAAATACCTATTAGTTAAAAAAAATCAAAGATAGATGTGTAACAACTGCATAATCACGTACGAGCGTTTGTATGAAAAGTATGACGGGTTGGCCGCTCTTAAGTTTTGTACTGGAATCATAAATTCACCACAATATTCCTAAAAATAATGAAACCACGGGCATAGATTTTTCATGTTCTTGGCTTCTTTTGCATCAGTCTTTACTCGCTGAGATTATAAACTAGATCTTTTTGAAAGGCTTTTTATTTTTGTTTTGAAAGAAAATATTCTCTTGGACTGCCAGTGACTCTAAACCAGTCCAAGCTAAATTACCTTGATATTTCAAATCGTCAATCGTTATTGCAATCGGATTGCCTTATTGCTCGCGTGGTCACAATCGCGAGCAGAGCTGAGCCTGAGGTCCTTAGTTTGATTCCCGGCTCGGGTAAAGTGTTATTGGGTTTTCCCATCAGCAGCCACGGAGTCTGGATTTATGCCAGGTTGATGGAAATAGGATCGCCCCCTATTACATGAGACTTAGACATAACTGGCGAAATGTGGGTGTACTATTAGGCACACCTCTACCTAACCCTTATCGCTGGCACTGGGGCCTCACGTACAAAACCAAAGATATTTACGAAGTTCATCTCGTAATGATTGCGTCAATAACAATTAAATCCGACTGCCTTCATTAAAGTGTTTTACATTAATTTTTAACTGTTATGCTGGATTTTATTAATATTTTGTGTAGGAAGTACTTACTTTCATTTTTTTTCAGTATTTTAGAATCAACTTTCTTCAAATCTAAAATCGATAGTGAAGAATTTGTTCAGTTTTGAGTGCTAACTCAAATATTGTTTTTTTTTAAACTGTCAAACTATTCATTTTTAAGGTTAAGTCCCATTTCGGCACCTTCCCATCTCGGCACCCAGGAAATATTCCCATCTCGGCACCCTTGTTACGTACACAGTCATCAAAAAAGGGGTACACAGTATCAGTACAGTCAGTAAATCCATGATTATTTATACAAAATTTCAGCCGAAAGACGTCCACTGCTGGACATAGGCCTCCCTCAAGTGTCGCCACATTGAACGGTCCCGTGCGTCTCGCATCCAGCGGATCCCCGCAACCTATTATTACGATTATTTATTAAATCAAAATATTTTTTTAAAGTTACTGACTCTAAAATAAGATAAATTTTAAAATACTAGTGTATAATGTAATTAGCTCTGAGATACTATGTTTATCGAAACTCTTTTGTTATACCTACTGGCTTGTCGTTGATCTAAAGCTCGTGAAAATAACTATTAAGTATGCCCATAACCTGAGAACCCGAGGTTCAAAATGTTATTGGGGTTTACATTTGGAACTCCTCAGTTCAACTCGAAATCTAATGTTAAGAATTTGTTTGTGTAATAATATAACATTCTTAAACTGCCAAAATTTATTTTAATTTGATACCAGGGGCTTAATTTGTTAGCTTAGTTGTTAGCTTTATTACGCATGCCGTGGTCTCTTATGTGAAGGAGTATGTACAATCGACCAAAAATGAATCTGATCACCTTACGGCCACCTTATAGCGGCCGGATGCTGCAAGCAAAAATAGTCATTTTTGCTTGCAGCATCCGGCCGCTATAGAGGCACTTAGTTAAAAACTTTCTCTTCATTGGTCCTTTTTTGTGTTATTCCTATTTGTCAAAAAAGGGTGGTCAAACATCTGTGATCATAAACAGAGGCTGAGAATTTTTGTAAAACAAAAGATAATGTAAAAAGGTCGCATATTTTTTATTGTTTTTCTACTATTGTTCCGCACTCTCTTTGTGCTGACCAATAGTAGTAAGGGTGGTGTTTTAAAATTTTGTTTTAAAAGTGAGCAGATTCATTTTGGTGCGATGGTACACCTACCTAGTACATTTTGATGTCCATTATCTAATAACGATTTGTGTTTAATAGTTTATTTTGTTGGAGATCCTAAAATAAATAAATACATAAATCTGGACTTGTGCCTGGTTTAAACGCCAGCACGCCACCTAAAATAATGAATCTATACTTGTATACTCATATTATAAAGAGGTAAAGTTTGTGAGTTTGTGAGGTTGTAGGGGGTAATCTCTGGATCTGTAGAACCGATTTTGAAAATTCTTTACCAAATAGCGAATTTTAAATTGTTTCTTAACTAAATATAAAATAGTGTGACTGTAAAGATCAAAACAAAATTATATTTTAATTAGTAAAATAACCTAAAGTAAATAACCTAGCAACAAACTTAAAAAATGGAATAATAATAATAATACTTTCCCAAATAGGATGCTACATTATCCCCGAGTGCCATAAGCTATATTAACAACGCATGCCCGTGATAATTTCCGACCAAAACGCAAGAGAAGCTAGTATATATGACACAAAAACGACAGGTGAAATGTGGATGTTACCTGTCTGTTTAGGTAGTCCTTCAAGAAATACAAGTTCAAAAATTTTGCCTCAGAATGATAAAGCTTAACCAAAGTTGTGGGTGTAGTTTCCTATTGCAACCATTGGAAAATCCACGTTAATGAGAACGTCACAGCATGAAAAGGAATCAGCTTAAACTTGAACATGAACTTGTCTTTATCTATAGGTACAGTCAGCATCAGAAGTAGATTAACACTACTCAAAGTTTCAAAACAGGTTTTTTAATAAAAACTTGTTAGTTATTACTCGTTACTAACAAGGTATTGAAAAGTAAGGAATATGTTAAAGAATAATCTGCTAAAACATTAAAATAATAGCTGGAGTCCTGTACATCAAATAATTAAAATTCCGAAATGTTAAGCTACTTCTATTGCTGATTGTACTTACTAATAAATTAAAGAGCTAAATGTTTGTAAGTTTGTATTTAGGGGGTAAACTCCGGAACTACTGATCGGATTACAAAAAATCTCTCAAGCAACATTTAAAACGTTCCCGTAAGTACATTCCGGGATCAAAGCCGCGAGCAAAAGATAGTCGCAAATAAAATTAGCACCTCATTCCAAACAAAATTCACAACTTAAAGCTAAATACACAAGAATCTCACAAACTGATTAGCATAGACGTTGACCTTCATGGTTACGCGAAACTACGTAATATTTAACGGTTTCTTTTGACAGGTTTTACTGTTTCGACAAGTACGTAATACCAGCTGCTGACGGCATCAGGTTTATTCTGTTGTCTTTTGGTTATTTGGTTCCGAGTGTGAAAGTTTGTGAGGAATCGTCGAATCCGACTCGGCTGGGCAGCGTTCGGGAAGCTGCGTGGTATCTTCTCGTTCAACCTACCGCAGTGCCTCAAGACATTTCATGACCAGTGTGTGTTGCCAGTGATTACATACGGGACCGAAACGTGGTCGCTCACAATGGGTCTCATCAGAAGGCTTAAAGTCACCCAAAGAGCTATGGAGAGGGGTATGCTCGGAGTTTCCTTGCGTGATCAAATCAGAAATGAGGACATCCGCAAGAGAACCAAGGCTACCGACGTAGCCCGAAGAATTACCAAACTGAAGTGGTAGTGGGCAGGGCACATTTGCTCGCAGAAGGGATGGCCGGTGGGGCCGAAAAGTTCTGGAGTGGTGACTGCGAACCGGAAGACGTCGCGTTGGAAGGCCTCCCACTAGGTGGACCGATGACCTGGTGAAGGTTGTAGGGATCCGCTGGATGGTAGACGCACGGGACCGGTCAATGTGGCGACGCTTGTGGGAGGCCTATGTCCAGCAGTGGACGTCTTTCGGCTGAAATGATGATGATGATTAGGGGTGTTATACATTTGTTCGGATTGGCATGATATGGTACTGCAGGGTACATTACAAAACGCCTGTAATCCCCAAAGGGTTAGGTAGAGGTGTAACTAATAGTACACCCACATTTCGCCAGTTAGGTATGTTTAAGTCACATGTAATGGAGGGCGAGCCTATAGCCATCAACGTGCACAAATCTAGACTTTGTGGCTACTACTGACTTACAGAGAGAAAGAGTACATAAAAACAAAAAAAAAATACTACTAAATGCTATCGCTACAGTCAGAGGCTAAACCAAATAATATGTTGTAGATATTACAAAAGTCGCTCAGCTCAACTCTACGAGCTGAAGTGGCAGTGGGCTGACCACGTTTGTTGAAAGACCGATGGTAGATGAAGCACTCACACCCGCCACAACTAGGTGGACCGTGGATACAGAAGGTGAATAATAGGGCGCTGTTTTGTAAAGAATTTAGTTCAAAATTAGCGCCTTCCGTAGCGTCCATCAGTTCCTGTTATAGGTATACAACATTTCATGCAGGAAACGCAGGACGATCGTTTGTAGAATGTTGTTTAACTGATTACAGACGTTTTTATTGAAACATAATATTTGATAGAAAGAGATGGCGGAACGAACTGGATGTCTTCCTTGAGAATTGGAAAGAAATAGCACAGAATCGTGACCGTTGGAAGGAATGGAGAAAGGCCCTTGCCCAGCAGTGGGCCTCTATGGGCTAGCTTTAATTGAACGATAATATTATAAAACCAACTAATTTAAAAAGAGTAATAAGTGGAGTTTCTTTCCGGCTTTTCTCCATAGAAAACGAACAATCCGAACCATGTACCTTTTCTCGCCGTTTTTAGGGTTCCACAACTGAATAGCAAAAAACAGATCCCTATTAGATTCGCCATGTCTGCCTGTCTGAGTGTCAGTGTATGTCACAGCCACTTTATTTTGAAACTATATTAGGACTACACAGTTGAAACTTAGTAGGTAGATGTAATTCTGTGAACCGCATTACGATTATTTTTCGATTGTAGAACGTCAATAAAACTTTCAACCAAAATTGGTTTGAATAAGGTTTGATGTTTCGTTTTTGAGATATGGGACTTTTTCGTCCAACTGCAGCAGTAACTTTAAAATTTAGTTTTGCTGTTGAATGTAAAACAATACAACATGATTGTGTATGAGAATTCAAAATATTTTTATTATATTGTTTGGTGCTACGGAACCCTGTGTGCGTGTGAGTACGACTCCCACTTGACCGGTTTTTAAGTGCCCATGTAGGCCTATCTGAATTAAATATTATGATTTTAATGGCTTAATAAAGGCAATGCTTACTCGGTGACTACACAGTTTGTAGCTATGAATCGATTAATTATAATGTATCATTTAAAAAATGCCTACCATTCCCCATCGTCTGCTCTACTGCAGAGTTCACACGACAACAATGAAGTGCCATCATAATTACGTGCTCTATGTTAGTAGAGCGCTTACGGTAGAGTCTCTGCTTACCTACTTCTGTGTAATGAGGTATGTGACACAGCAGGGTTAGTGGTTTATGTGAAGTTGATGATGATGCTGGTAGCATGTGTTTAGACGTACGATGGCAATTTAGTTATGTTTCTCAAATTATCTTGGTAAAATTATGATAGAAAATGTGATCAATAACAAGAAAACTGATGATTCAATGGAAATATCCTAAATTGGCTTGTTATTAAAACAGATTATTATAAACCCGTTTAGGCCCAGGGGGTTACTACGACGTCTTAAAGTAATTCCAGTGTGGGAAAGAGACAGAGCTACACAGGTTGTCTAGCGCCATCTCTTTCCCACACTGGAATTACTTCTGCTTTAAGACGTCTTGGTTGGCCACCAGAACTATTTTAGTATTCCAATTTTGGTTATTATCAGATTGTTTATGTCGATTTACGACGCTTTTATGAAAGTATTACTTCTTGTTTCGTTTTCGAATCAATGGGCACATATGGGTATTTCCAATTAATTTATTTTTTTAGAAATCACAATCATACTAGAACCTTTATTTATAAATCGTTTACGCTTCAAAATGTTATTGGACTCTAAAACAACAAGAAGTAGATATTATAAGTATGCAAGGCTTGGAAAGCAATTGCTATATTTTCACACTTTATATTTTTATTTTAGCCTCTAATATCCCACCGCTGTAAAAGGCCTCCCCCATAGCCTTCCACTCTTGTCTCCGTACGGTTTTCTCTGGCCAATCTCTTACAAACGCCTCTAAGTCGTCACGCCATACCACCCGTCTCCTAGCACCCACCGCGTGACGACTCTGGTCTATCTGTCCAAATGTATTCTACAGACATGGTCTGGCCAATCCAACTTCATCCCAGCAGTCTTATTGCCCACATCAGCGATTCCTGTTTTTGAGCGTGTTGTGGTATTGCGAATTCTGTAGACAGTATACCCAATACGCTAGCCTCTATTTTAAGAACGACAACATTGAAATGCTCGTCTTTGAAAGCAATTATAAAGTCGAGATATAGAACATAACATACACATATATTGTTTATATTGTTTGTCTTTTTATTTTAGTTTATTTGTGTAAATGTCTATTTACACATAAATATCAAAAATTCATACAAAATTCATTTTTTTGAATATAATATTAAAAAAAATCAGCTGTTCAGTACATTTTGACGAGTTAATGCGATCATATTGTAAGGAACAGCTGATTTTTTTTTCGCGATTTCGAGTTTGGTCCCTTAGTAAAAGTTGTTCATAATGATGAGTACAATGACCCCTTAAGAGATTTCATGTATGAATAGATAGACCCTATATATGTATAGTATTTTGATATATTTTATATATCCTTGTAGTTTATATATAGGTATACCTACGAATGTTTGTCTCTGCATCACCCAAAGTTTGACTAGTAGAAAATGCCTATGGCATTAAGTCCGCCTCTGTACTATGTGCTTGAAGTGTTAAATAAATAAACATAAGCCTCCACATATATATTGTGGGTCGATCCTATTTGACATAGCAGGGCAGCAATTAGGACATCGTTTTAGCCGACTGGCACGTGCCGAATCAAGCCGATACGAACTGGGCATGGCCTAGAACAGCTTCAAATAATCAAACGTATTGTAATTGACAAAAGGTTCGAAATTAGTTTTACAAACACCGCAGGATTACACTAGCATCGTCTCATTCTCCTGCCCTTATTTGGAATTATTCCTCGTATATACACTTTCTTGCAGAGACACTTTTGGAAATCATTCACTTGTGTTCCTGTATGATACAATTCATAGAATTCTGAACAGATAATCTTCTTAGATACCCTTTTAGATACAGACTTGTGCACTAAATAATTATGTTGATGATGAATTGAGAGGCACGTGGCTATGTAATGGGTTTCGTACCCAAGGGGCATAAACGGAACTCTATCACTAAGACTCCACTGTCCGTCTGTCTGTCACCAGGCTGTATCTCATATTCATATGTCGGAGTGGCAGGATTTATTCCGCTAGGCTTCTACATCATGTGGGCAGACGATGGGTTTCGTGCTATGAAAAGACACTGCGCGATACATTGTTTCTAGCAAAACTAACGAATTATTTGAGATTACAACTTAGCAAAATAGCACGGGGCACAATGAATCGGGTACAGTTCCAAGAGGTCTTAACTCGGCCGCGATAAAACACTGACTGACTGTCGTCCTGGCTCAGAGTTTACCATCTTGACTCTTTGACAAGTGACCTGTAGTGTGGGTAGCCTTGTAAGTAGATTGCGTGATGTCACCACAGTGTACTTGTGATTCATTTTAAGCCCGTACCAATGACCGTCTCCGACACATATTAATTTTATTTTGCGTTCCATATGTTTAAAAAGGTGTTATAAAAGACTTACAGTTAAGAACAATTATGGACCTTGTTAGGGCACAGCAAATATACAATATTAAAATAAAATTTTAAGTAGTCAATAATAAACAATCATTTCTACTTATTATTTAAAAATGCCGTGATAGCTATACAGTTAGAATTTTCACAAATGGTGTATTTCTTTTGCCGCTATAACAAAAAATACTAAAAACGGAATAAAACAAATACCTATTTAAGGGGGCTCCCATACAACAAACGTGTTTTTTTTAGATAATCGTACGGAATCCTTCGTGCGCGAGTCCGACTCGTACTTGTCCGGGTTTTGCTATATCATCCTTCATACAGTCCATCCATTTTTTTGTTGGTCTTCCTCTACTCATAAAGAAGAAAGAGAAAGAAAGAAAATATATTTATTTGTCGCAGGGACATGACGTGCATCGTACAAAATAATAAAAACACAAAAACAAAAATTTACAATAAACATGCAAAGCATAAATTTTAAAAAAAAAGACGTTTGTAGCTTGCACGTCGTGACTGCGACAAGCAGGTTACCACTCAGCATGATGCTGTGCTATGGGGGACCCACAGCACAGCGCTGGTTTTCAGTGGTCACCCGTGAAAAAACGTACGGAAGCCAAAACAGCATAAATCAATTTTACATGAATAAGAAAATAAAATAAACAGTACTTGGGTTATAATTATAAAACAGCTACCTAGAAATATAATAAACACTACAAAAAAATATACATGTGTGCAGGCTAAACAAAATGCATAAATACAGAATGAAGGCGTGTTTTTTTTTAAAGCTATACACATTCATACAAGATTACAGCAACATCAGTGTGAAAAATCTATCCAATAAACCCATTTCCCCAATCAATTACTTCTACGATTATCATCATCGTGATCACCACAACAAGCAATTTCATCTGATTTCCCACATTCATCTAACCCTCACCTCGATTTAACATATTACTGTAAGTGGTGGTCAGCCGAGCAAAGAAGCGAGAGTGGGTGAAAGCATGAGTGGGTTAAGTAATATGAGCGTTGGCTTTTGTGTTGTAAAATAAAACGCTGGTAACCCAGGTTTTCCACTTTTATCCAGGGTACAACAGGACCCTTCACGAAGTCGTCAACCAAGCAATAAGTACAACAAACTAAGTAACTTTAAACAAAAATTAATGCGGTGAAAAATCACGTTTTACGGTAGGACGCAATGTAACGTACTCAAAACATTGTGCTGATAGTTAGATTGAATAGTACGGGGGTCATGGAGGTGTTTAAGGTTAAAGTCTTACATTAATGTAAGACTTGTGAGTTGTGACGAATGTGTGACGACCCGATAGCGCAGCGGTAGTGAGGCTGCCTTACGTTCTTAGGGTCCCGGGTTCGATTCCCGGTAGGAGCAAATGTTTGTGTGATGAGCATGGACATTTCTTTCCGAGTCATAGTTGTTATATGTATAATAAGTATGTATTTACAAACAAAAAGTATCTATGTATCTATCAACTATCTGGTGTCCACGACACAAGCCTCGTTGCTTAGTGTGGTACCCAGATGGCGCTGTGTGTAATGTCCAGCGATATATATATATATATATATATATATATTAAAAACACTTGTGAAAAAGTTGGAACTTTGCCCCCCAAAATCTCCGTAACGAGAAGGTTCCCAGGTATGGTCTAGAACAAAAAAATGAATGCAATGATGGGGAAAACAAGTGCCTTTCTGTTTCGTTAAGGGTCTTGTTATACCCTTTATGCATAATTTGGTAGAATGTTTTATCAATTTAAAACTATACTAAGAAAGGTAAAAAAGTACTATAGCTATTATTTTTTTTAATGGTCTTACACCACCTGTAACCAGCCTTCGTGATGCGCGTCTTGATCATCTCACCACCTCTTTCTAGGCCGGCCTCGGTGGCGCCCTCCATCTTCAGGCACCCATAGTGATCTTTACCCAGGGGTCGTCATCACGTGACCTGATTATACTATTAAGCATTTTGTCGTCTCAGAATTGCTATAATCAGGTAAGATTTATGGGATGGACCTTCAGAATATCTATACACTATACATACTACATATAAATAAAGAAAATTTAAGTATCTGTTTGTAATACTAAAATAACAGCTTTTTACTGAATGCATATGAAAGTATATAATTATGATACTTTTAACAAAAACGCATATGTTTTTCATGTTTTGTCTGTCGGTCTGTTTGTTCCGGCTAATCTCCGTAAAAGCTAAACCGATTATGACGGGACTTTTACTAACAAATAGCTGATGTTATGATGTCCAACATAGGCTACTTTTATTTCAGAAAAAATATTAGGGCTCCGCGCATAAAAATTAAAACCCTTTAAATTGGTAACAAAATTATATTCAAAATGGAAAGTAATATTTTTTATAATAATTTTTCGCGAACGAAGGTCGCGGGCAACAGCTAGTGATCTAATTAAAACTTATCACCAAGTTCATTATCTTCATAATGAACTGATCTTTACTTCGTGTTATGTCCTCGAACAGATTTTTAAGTATTTTGTATGTTTGAGGATACTTATCTTCAACTTTGTAAATGCGTTCAATTTTGATAGATAAACTTTGTTTTTTCTTTTTATTTTAGTAAAAACTATTTTTTTACAGACTACAGTCTAACTGCGTGCCCATCGATTCCTGATTAAACCAAATTATGCCACAGCACCCTAAACTGCGCCTTCTAATATGCGGTCTCTGCTCCTGGACTTGTTTGCTCCTTGAGCCATCGGTTCATCGAAAAGCATAAGCAGCCTCTGCCAGGGCTGCGGGACTGTTCTGAAGAGATACCGCGGCCCTGGAACAAAAAGGACAAAAGAAGGAACATGGATGGGTTTTAGTCAATACACATCTGACACTCCCCCTCCGCTCAGAGTGGGAAGGGTCACTTGATGATTTCCCATCCGAAAAAAAAAGGCAGCCCACGTTATGAATGATGTGTTATCGCCTGTGTCTACCCGTTCAGAGAAGACAGACGTAAATATTAATCACGTAATACTATCTCTTAATTAAGATCGTTTTAGTATCAAGATCTTATTAATCCTTATCAAGAAGTTTTTCTTCAACTAGTTCATTAGAATCTCTTTTATGTCACACTGTATGGTCGTCGAAATTGACTCTAAAAACAGATTCAACGATTTTGTGAAACTATGAGATTTGATTTCTGTTTTCTTTTTCTTCTTGGAATATGTGGTAAGGATGTAATTTTGTATTTGATGTGTTAAAAAAATATTTTTCACCAGTAATTGTGAGACCAACTCACAATTATTGTGAGTTGGTCTCAAATTATTTGAGCTACTCAAAAGACATAACTTCAAACCATTGTTTTCTTAAACAGCACGTTTACATAGGTCCTATATTAGTTTTACATGGCCTTTCTGGAATGCGTTGTTAGACATTGTTTTTATGATTAAGTCATTTCATTTCATTTTTTAAATTAAAAACAAAACAGTAAATTATTTTACTTACTATCTTTGAACTGCAAAATATAAAAGCAAAATGTCCGTGACATGTTCCATAATTTGTGTAAGTAACTGAACTGAACTGTAAGCAATTTAATATTTAAAAAACTTTTTGTTTCAGTAGTGTCACAGAATGTATGGGGATTGCAAAATACAAGAAAAGAGCCTCAACGAAATCTGGTCACAAAAACAACCGAACACTTTGAAGACTTCGACGAACCTATGAGCAGTGATCACTGCCACAAAGAATTTGAGCTCTGTGAAAAAGACTTGTATGATTTTTATATAACTATATTGATCCTTCAACTTAAGCTGTTGGTCCATTGTTTTCGACCTCGTCTTACAAATTGTAGGTCGTGGTAGGTTCGAACCGAAGAAAATATGTTTTTTTTATTGCCATGAATGACCCACTGCTATATAATATGCCTACCTTTTATCTTTTTAAGAACTCTTGTCGTGCATCACTTGGACCCATCGCAGTGTGCGTGCAGGTTGTATCGTCATTTTTTCTAGGCTGTCCCCGGCAGCGGTGACGGATGACATTTCCTGGAGACTTTTGCCCAGTAAACTGCGCATTACTTTGTGTAATTTATTACATGACTGCTCTGAAAATGGTAGAGGAAAGTCTCATGAGGGAATCGACATGTCCTAGAACCTGAAAAATCAATGGCTTGCGACATTCACCAACCCGCACAGGGTCTGCGTGATGGATTATGGCCCAGTACTTCCCTCAGGGTAAATACCCCTGTCCTTGTCCTGAGTGAAGGTTTAAACAGAAGAGAAGTGCGTTTCCTACCTAAACCGCAATCGGTTAATGAGACTGCTTTCATTAGTTTCAATAAATCATGATTGATTGATCACTTTTATTTTCAGGCATCAAATGCCCATAGATACAATACACAAAATAATCTTATAAGTAAAGAAATAAAAAAATACGTATTAAATTACTTACAAAAATTATTAACTACTTACGTTTGGTGAGGAGATTGAAAAATCTCCTTCATAAAAGTTTGGAGATAGTCTGTTTGGACCCGCACAGCAAAATAATTAAAATTGATCAGAGTCTGCTGGAGACTCTACCAAGGTAAACTTGGTCTTGCTCCTCATAATAATCCACGACATCCTCTACTGTCACGTTGTGATGTAGACGGGACAAGTATAGCTGCGTCAATGGAATTTCGGAAAGCCACATCATGTTCGGACCTGTCAATGCGGTACCGCACTAATTCCGAGTAGGCTTTTTCTTTTCCAAACGAATTAAGCCTACTTCATCATCCTGTCCTCGGCTTGCTACCGGTGGCAACGAGGTTTTAACTTGCTGGGAAGGTTGCTGGGCACCCTTGGTGTCTTGGTGTGCCGCTGTTGTTTTGCTGGAGTTGCAATACCGGCAGCCGAGTACGCACGCATGGGGGACGAGGGAAGGGTGGGGCTTTTTTTATTTAATGGGCGTACTCTTGTACCTCAATCTAGTCCTGAGTACAGAGATGAGGTGGACGATGGAACGAGCTAACCCAAAAGAAGTCTCTGTTGAAGAAGATGGCCGTGTTTTGCTTTACTCGCAGTGACGGCGACTAGTCAAATTTTGCTGGCTCGAAGCTTTGCTGCGATGCATTGAATTCACCGTAGCGTGTGTCGACGTTGGTTGCTCGCACGTGTGACTTACATACCGTGTTGCGGAAATCTGCTACCGCAGTTCGCAGATCAGTGATGATGGATTGCGATGATTTAAACTTCAACTGCATCTCGGCCAGGCTTGATCTCAGAGTGATATCTCATAGTAGCCTGGTGACGTCGACTCGGTCAAAAGTGACGGGAAGTAGCTTGCGCAAATCTGTCGGCACGACGTCCGGGTCGGTCGACTTCAACACCTTATTAATGCCTTGAAGACTCCTCTCTCCTTTATCAATAAGCAATTTAACAACCAGTTGAACCGTATGCTTGACGAGGTGGACTCAATAGTACCTTACCCTTACCTGGACCATATGCTATATATACTGTTAAAATTCCACCAAACGTTTTCTTTGTTTTCTTTTTTAGAAATTATGATGCCCAACCAATGTGCGTTTATAAAAAGTCAGTGGGGCTGACTAACTTTTTTGGGTTGTGTACAATAAAATTGCAATATTGCTTAATGGCACATCAAAAGAAAGTAAAACATAGCCCTACTTCTCCGGGTGGTACGTATTTTTTTTTTTTAAATAAAAACAATTTCATACTATAAAACAATAAGGGAAATCTACAGGAAATGGCTTAAATAATTTGGATGGACAATGCATTGACAAACAGATGTCAGATGCAAACTCATTTGACATTCGTCTACTGGCTGTTAGCTTGGCGGGTAGTGAAGTTACCTTGAAGCACGTTTGATTCGAAATGTACTTTAATCAGTTTAAAAACAGAGCAAAATTCGTAGCTTCAGAAATGCATTGAGCAAACAGTTTTTGTTACAGACAGGCTTCAAAGCTGTCAGTAAGCCACTACGCCATTACATATTACATACGCCATTTGAGTCGTAGCTTATTAAAGCTGTCACACTTAACTTGGTTTCTGTACAAAGTGTTGAAAATCTCATGTCTAGCAGCTAACGCCGAGGTGTCTCTGTGCTCTGTGAGTTTAATGGCCATGGAAAATAAGTCGTATCTTACCAAATAGTATTGTGTAAACCAGTAATTAGGTTGTGAATGTTGGCATTGAGCTGTATCCGTATAGCATGGAAACTTTTTTCTCGATGGGAAATCCTCAATGGATGTCCTCCACCCTGGAGAGAGCTGAGGGGTCTGTCAGACTCGTACTGACTAAGACCACCCCGGTGTTCCCTCGCACACTTGCGTCGGGGGGCAAGTGAAAAGGGGATCAGTGCCAGCCCGCTTGACCTGCGGGCCTCGTGTCGGGGGGAGTGAGGTGTAAAATGGAAGCTTAGGTTAGTTAGGTGAATGATAATGGGTGGTTTTTTTTTTAAGATTCGTATGAAATATACCACAACGGCCAACATTTCGACTGTCTGCATTACGGAAAAAGTGTCAAGTCTGAAGAAGAAGCAATAATATTGTATTTCAAACTTGGCGGGCTAGATGCAGATACCGAAGAAATAACGCAACTGTTTTAAATGTACAAAGTTTACAAATAATTTCTATGCTAAACATGAAAAAAAAACAATTTGTTTTTTTTTATAATATTAATATATAAATAATATTAAATAAAAATATTTGTTACAATGGTGTCCTATTTAACCCAAAGAATGACTGGAAACATCAATACAAATCTCTAAGTGTGTGATTGCCTCAAATGATATGATTTCATGAAAATAACCATTCAGTATCACCATACTGAATGGTTATTTTTATTGGTGTAGTACACCCACCGGTGTACTACACTCTCGCCGAAACACTGCGAGCAAAACACCGAGGCAGGGCGACTGCAGGAGTGTACAGTGAAGCTAAGAACACCGAGACGAGTTACAAACTCTAGCGCCTCAAGAGATTTTTAAGTTATTCAGCTGTTCTGAAGCTTTGGGTCCTTTTGAGCATTCCATAAAACTTAATAATAAGTGATGACATAGACACCGGACTATATGCAAATACATAAATATCGTTCATTTTTGGACATAATTTGCATTTGTATGTCGGAACATTCAATTTAATCATAGCTAACTATCTAAAACAACTGTTTAAACTTAGTCAAAAGTAGTTCCGGAGTATCTGAGTAGCAACGGACACGGAACGTTACAACGGATTTAGAGGAGCGTTTAAAAAAATCGAATTAAGAATTTGACGCTTTTCTGACACAGATAGAAGTGCTTTCCAATAAGGACGAGTCTCAGTCAATCTGAGCGTGAGGACTTTGACTGTCAGTTGTTCAACCTGGCGGCACTCACGCGAAGCCTGCTTCTTGTCTCGTTGCATACAAATCAATAAAATTGAAATATCTCTTTGTAATTTAAAATAAAACAGCTCAACGGAGAACATTTTCGAAAAGTCTTTAAAAATTAAAGATAATTGGAAATTTTTGTTTCTATAGAAAATCTAAAATCGATCTAATTTAGCTATAACACTATTTTTCAAAAATGTTCTCTATCAACTTTTTAGACCTATGTATCTTGCTTATGAGTATGAAGTTTCATTAAAATCGGTTCAGTAATTTCGAAAACAAATGAGTTCAAAGTTTGTGTGAAATGCCGTAAGACGTAAACGCTCTTACCAATGCCTGTGGTCATATTAGAAAAAGAATTTAAGCAGAAATGGAATTCAAACAAGACCGTCTATTCTGTCTAGCTTTTTCCCGTGGCTTTACCTTCATGAAAATTGGAAATTATAACACGGGGTCGTACTATTCCATAATCTAGCTTCAATATCCCAAACATTCAAATCAATCAGCTGTTAAAGCGTAAGAAGGTTACTAAGCCAGCCAGTCCATCTCTTTGAGAGAAGACAACTGTCGCAGCATTGGAATTATTATAGGCTGATATCATGGCCTGGCCTTTTCCCAAGTATGTTGGGATTGGCTTCCAGTCTGGACCGGTACGGCTCAACATCAGAATTTTATATGGAGCGACTGCCTGACCTCTACAACCCAGTTAGTACTGGGTAATATGATTCCCCTTGGTAAGTCTTCGGGCCACTGACCTGGCTGGACTTGTAGCGACTGTCAAAGATCTACAAATGACAGCCGGGATCAACGGCTTAACGTGTTTTCCGAGGCACGAAGGAAACTAGGTATGTTTTGGAAGGTCACCCATCCACGGACCAGCCTAGGCAATCGTGGCTTAACCAAAAGATCGCCCCGGGCGGCTGTTATTATCTAGCCACGAGCTCCTCACATAATAAGCTGAGAATAATGAACCACTAAACCGGATGCCGGGCAAAGCGAAAGGTCGTGTGTTAGAACCCATTTGTTGCATCCGTATAAGTTGGGTACTGACTTTTAAAATTTCAGTTTTTTAACTGTCATCGTCACTAACATTATCATTAACACTAAAAACGGGGTTTTATATTGTGAACACAAAAATAATGACTTTAAAAATATTACAGACTATCTATTACTCGCGGTTTTGCCCGCCGAATGTCGGAAGAAATCCCATCACAAGCAGACATACAGGCGGACAGACAGACAAGTAGATTTATTTTCACTTCGTTATTAGAAAATACCGCTTATAAAACGTGTAGAAGAACTTCTACGCGTCTTTGAATTTCTGTGAGTTATCATTTTTATAATCCAAGAGTTTTCGCTAAGCGTGGATATTTTTTTTTTGGACAAGCCCGCCCTCTTTTCCCAAACCATTGCCAATCCTGAAAGACAGAATCAACAGTGGCAACCACCAGAAAAGCGCCGAGACAATGAAGTTCGACGAAGTCTCAGAATATCAATTTAACTGTCTTGGATCCCGCAACGAAAATAATTAAAATAGCGAAGGAGTAGGAAATTTCCACTGCGACTATTAGGATCCTGTTTTCAAATATCATGCTATCAATATTTATTGCAAAATTAATAGAGCAATAGTCACGACAAACGTTATAACGAGAAAACATTGTAATGATGTAGGTACTCATAGATAATCACTGTGTTAGTGACTATAAGGCCGGAGTTTGTAATTCTCTAATTTTTTGTATTTCTGAATAATTGTGACGGCCCGGCCCGCCGCGCCGAACTGTGTGTGTGCCGGCTGCGGCTCGCGCTGCCACAATATTTGCTACTTATTACCTAATTTACCTACTGTTTGAACCAAAGTCCTGCCAGGGTTGCGGGACTGTTCGAAAGAGATACCGCGGCCCTGGAACACAAAGGGCAAAAGAAGGAACATGGATGGGTTTTAGCCAGTACAAGTCTGACACTCCGTTCCACTTCGCTCAGAGCGGGAGGGGTCATTTGATGATATCAGATCCGAAAAAAAAAATACCAATGTGATTAAGACGAGCGCTAATCCTGCCGAAAAACTGTTACGCAGTTTGGTGGGTGCATCAAATGTACAAAATGTTTGGTCCTGATTAAATGATTTATTTATTATTATTATTTGAAACCGTAACCAAGTTTCCCAGCCCTACACAAGTACACAGTGTACACTGCTCCATAGCGACCGCCCCTTTACCTCAGTTGAACTCCGCTCCCCGCTCTCACTGACTCACGCCCCATCGATCAAGCAGATTACGTGACATTACGAACTAGAAAGTTATGTTTTACGAACAAATTCACACGCAACATGTTGAAACTCATCTCTCTTTGTAACTCGTAGATGAAATTTCGTGATTTTGTGGTGATTTGACGGGGACGCGAATTTCTTCGGTTACAAGGCATTGTACTGTTTTATTTTTGAGATTTAAATAAATAGAGGAAGTTCAGTCTTTTGCAGTTTTTAATTTGCGCGTACTCATCAGTTTTCTTTTGTGATGAGATCTATCACATAATAATGCGAAGAAGGGGGCTTAACGAAACCAAAATGCACAGTTTTTTGAAACCCCAAACAACCAATATAACTCAATACTTTCGTAAATACTTTTCCAGTTTCCATTTCTAGCGATGGCTTTCAAACAAACATTATTAATTAAGAAGTGAAATACTATAATGAGCAAGAAGATGACATTACAATAGGTAACACTTTCATTTGTAGAGAGTGCTGCAAATGATCTATGGATGAAAAGTCTATAGTCATCTGTTTGTTACTTGTGGTTTTCTCGGTGTATGTTCTACGTAAGATCCGTTTTTGTGGGGGTATTAAATTAATGTAATGATGTGTCTTTCTCAGTATCATAATTAATCATATCATAAACATCACGCCTCTAATCCCCGAAGGGTTAGAAAGAGGTGCACCTAGTTGGAAGTTTGATCCCAATACTCCGTAACTAATATGTTCCCAGGATTTGTCAAAATTTTGATTGCTAACAAACAGATGACTATAGAATTTTCATCCATACATCATTGAACAATCTCTAAAAATGAAAGTGTTACCTATTGTAATGTCATCTTTTTGCTCATTATGAGTAAACTTATACTGTTACGGGATATCTTCCGTGATTGTTCATTCTTTTGAGCTCTCGAACAACAACAACAACAAAACAAACACAAAAAATCACGGAACGGTGGTTTTGTTGATGAACAATCACGGTAGATATTCCGTAAGTGACAGTATAAGTTTAGCTGTAAACCGTGAAAGAATTAAAAAAAAAAATGAATAATGAAAAAGCGTTTATTCATGAATTTATGAGTATTTCACTTCATAATTAATAATGTTTGTTTGAAAGCCATCGATAGAAATGGAAACTGGAAAAGTATTTATGAAAGTATTGAGTTATATTGGTATGGGGTTACAAAAAACTTGGGAAATAATTTTATTAGTGATAACTAAGCCCGCATTCCCCTTAAACTCAAGGGGAAGATTTATAATACCATGGTTAGACATGCTGTCTTGCATGGATCAGAATGTTGGACTACAAAAGGGATGAATAAAAGGCATTTACATGTGGCTGAGATGAGAATGAGATGTGTTGTGATAAGCGAGTGGATAAAATAAGGAATGAGTACATATGAGGAAGTTTGAAAGTGGCGCCGGTGACTGAAAAATTGTATGGTAATCGGTTATCGTGGTATGGTCATGTGATGCGGAGGAATGTAGTGTGTATGTAGTGAGGAAAATGATGAGTATGAATGTAGATGGCTATAAAAGTAGAGGACAACCAAAGAGACGATGGATGGACTGTGTGAAGGATGATATGGCTAGAAAGGAGGTAACTTCTGAGATGGTGAGTAATAGAGAAGTATGGAAGAAGAAGACATGCTGCGCTAGCCCCAAATAAATTGGTATAAGAGCAGGAGAATGATGAGTGCTAGCTAAGCCATGAAAAAAAACAAACATAAATATATATAAAGTTATAACGTTCCTACTACTGAGATGCAGCCTCTATTTCTGTATATTTTTAACCAACTTCTGGAAAAGATTATGTATTGCACCAGCATCTTTTTATTTTATCTTTTTAGTGTATGTATACTGATTTCTCTGCGATGAGTGGTCCGATTTTCGTGATTCTTTTATCATTTGGTCGTAGAAACTCGCGCGTTGGTCGAATCAATTTTGTTAACTTTATTTAAATGAGCTGGACTCTTACTCAAAGTATTGGCGTACAATCGCATTAGATCGCGAAATTTGGAAGGAAAAAATCGAGGCCTTTGCCTTGTAGTGGGACATTATAGGCTTATAATAATTATTATTATTTGGGTAGATTATGAGTTATCTTCTAAAATACGTGTTTTTTTCTTCATCTATGTTGATTACATGATGTTAATATAAAATAATGGCTCGTTATAAAATAAAATTAATATTTGACAAGAATTGTGTAAGACATATCAACTTCTCAACTGAAGAGGGTTTTATTTTTGGAAATATATTTTCTAATTGTACCCTCTTTTGGAAGTTAGAGTAAAGAAAACACGTAGTTTAATGAAAACCATAACAATATAAATTGCGCACCTTGTAGGTAACGGATGCCAAGGCCAAGATAGACTTTTAACCACAGACAATCTAAGTTATTTCATTACGTCATAGTCTTAGCTTTGTCTAACAAAGTGTATTCTGCTATTGCGTGTGCATCTTGCATTTAAAACTTGCTTGTCACAGCCAATTTTCATTAAATATAGGTATTTGTCCCAAAATTCAGCTAAACAAACTCCGCTCGCTGATGCAGTCATAAGATTGTCAAGTGCGCAGGTGCCAGGGCATGCAGCAAGATGAAAGTGGGCCAAGCGGGCACAAATCCAGACTCCGTGGCTGCTACTGAGAAATTTCTGATGGAAAAACTCAATGAGATTGAGAAATGATTATTATAATAAATTGTGAATAATCAGCAAGAAAAACTCACCATAGCAACGCATGCACACAGAATTTCTCACAATCAATTACTACTAACCTAGACCATGTCACGGGAACCCGGTTGTCAATAATTAAGTATTCCACAGTATATCGTGCCTAGGTCACCTACGAGCTTGTCAGGTCAGGTAAAAAGCAAAACAATAGACGCTGTGTTATACTTCATTTGAATGAGAACGACGCGATGGCATCGAGCTCTCTTGAACTTGTCTCGTATGTCTGTTTGTAAGGGTAACTCGCAGACAAACATGCAATGCGAGTATTATAGTAATTGTACAAGTTCATTCAAACAACAATAGTAGGTTTTCCTAAAGCTTTCTCTGGACTTTTACTACATTTAAGAGCTTAATCAAGTGAAAACATTTTGAGTCCTTTTGGGTTTTATTTGGCATTTCACTAGAGTTTGAAAAATGAAAGACTTTAGGGTTATGTTTGACATTTTTTCTACGTTTAGGAGTTTCAAAAGTGAAAAATCCACCACCACAAGGACGCGAGGTGCTTGCACCTCGCGCAAATATAATATTGCATCTTAACACACTCCGCGTTTAAAATTTTAAATCTATTTTTTTTGAATTTTACACACCAATGATTTTAATGCAATCATTCAATAAATTATGACGTCTGAAAGTTTCTTTTACTCAATATGACATTGCATGCAGCTTTTTACTAAGACCTAAAATGAGTACATAAATATACGTTCAGCATACCCCGAAACCGAACGTACATTTAAGTACTTCTCATGGACACCGTTTAACATATACATTTACGTGCAGTGAAAGCAAAATGCTCAAAATGGGCCAGTTCACTTCAACCTGCTGTAAAGTGTACATTCCTTACTTTTGCTTTGAACTTGACCTTCATTCCTCCATACGTTGTCAATGTTACTGTGCCCCTAGGCCACGAACTACTCACACAAGTGACACGCGTGTTGTGACAGTGACTGTGGAGGAAACAGATTCGCCATACCGCAAGTCAACAACAAAAGGTCACGTTTCTATCTCGTTAACAATTAGATTTCAAAAGTCATTGTCTCGCTCACTCATACCTCACATTATTGAGGGATTGTGATGGGATTTTTGTTTGTATTGTTGAGGGATGTGCGACTTTGCTCATCTCAGTGAAGAAACTTTTTTGAGAGATTTTACAATGAGGGCCACATTTATAATTTTCATCTATGCGATTTGCGATTCAGCAGTACTTTACTCAAATCACATCGCACACAATGCGCGAAAGAAAACAATCACGCACATGTCGCATAACGAAATTCGCGTGGCAAATCGTATCACCAGAGGTCGCGACCGTACCTTGGAAGGGAATAAAATCTATGTCAAATTACCGACTTCTACTTAATATGGTCGTCACGCGTGTTTCCGAATCACAATGTGCTTATGCTGCTACATTCACTTGTTTTTGAAAGTATTTTGTTTATTGCACTTTCGTTGGTCGCTTGTTTTAAAAAGGTGTGAACATTTTAGTTGATTTTCAGAGTAATGATCTAAGGTCGCAAGAACTGATCTGAGGGGGTCCTGGGTTTCATCTCCTGGTCAGCCTAAGAATTATTTGTTTTTTTTTTATCAGGATTTTTAATAAGCCTTTTTCGGTGATATTATGGGTACAGGTAGGTAAGCACCTCTGTAATACTCCTTGGAATAAAATAGGCTGTCGGTTAATTATATTATTTTTCGTGACTGTGACGATTTATTTTCAAGTAAAATGAAAAGACTTCCTCTGCAAAAGTTCATTTCAACTCTCGTAAACTATATCACGTTCCATTCACAATTCAAAACTTTAACCCTAAAAATGCTATCGTACATAAACTCGTATAAATATCCGCGAGACCGCTCAGTGTCCGGTTTGTATGTTTCGAGGTAAATCGCTCTGCGACGCACTTTCCAAGTAAATTGCCTAGACATTTATATTATGACTGTGATGGAGCATCAAATGGGGTGCCGTGATGAGTGTTAGATGTCGACTTGATTTCTTTTTTTAAATGAAACATAACATAACATCACGCTTGCAATCCCTCAAGGGTTTGGCAGAGGTGTCCCTAATAGTAAACCCACATTTCGCTAGTTATGCTTAAGTCCCATGCAATAGGAGGCGAGCCTATTGCCATCAACCGGGCGCATATTCAGACTCTGTGGCTGCTACTGAGAAATTCCCGATGGAAAAATCCAATATAACTTTGCCCGATCCGGACCTCATGCTCAGCAGTCGCGCTTGCGACTACTAGACCAACGAGGCGGTCTATACCTCTCACTATTTATTACTTCTCTCTGCTCTTAGCCTAAGTTATTTGGGGTCGGCGCAGCATGTCTTCGTCTTCATCAACGTAGATAAAATAAACAAATCAGTCCAGCCATTCAAATAAACACCTTTCATTGTTATTTGTACAGTTAGAAACATTTTGTTTGGTATTTGTTTAAATTAATGAACGTAAAAGCGTTACCAATGTCTATTATTGTGGTTACCTTCGTGTTTAAGTAACGCATGGTTGTTACGCGTATAATTTTGTAAGTAAATAAATATGATGGAATATGCATAGTTTTTGTTATGTTCAAAAATGGTAATTTTCGGTAGCATAATTATGAGTGAGACAATGCTTTAACTGTTGAATAAGCTTTATTTTTTTTTAGATTTTTGACAATAATTCTGCTAATGGCTAAAGTAAATTTGAAACACAAAATAGAAGGGATGCTATCGTTTAAGGTGGAAGCGCAACGGTAGCCCGCGAAATTTAAATTTTCTTACGTTTATTTCAATTTGCAGGTAAGTGTCAGGTTGTATATTGATGAAAATATGAATCGCACCAGTAACACGTATGGAGTTACAGAGTTATAATCATTCAAATCATCAATACAACCCTCCAAGTTTATATAATCACAAAGACTGACTTTTTCATGAAATAGCTATTGAATGGGATTATATGAACTTGGAGGGGTGTATTGATGATTTGAATGATTATAATTCTGTAACTCCATACGTGTTACTGGCGCGATTCATATTGTCATCAACATACAACCTGACACTGACCTGCAAATTGCAATAAACTTGAGAAAATTTAAATTTCGCGGGCTACCCTTGCGCTTCCACCTTAAGCGTTATTTTTGCGTAGTGATGTACAGACGGCTTGGTCGATTGCTTCGTGAAGGATCCGTGCGCACTCATTATTAATTTACTCAGCATTCAATTTATAAAATTACTATTATAATAATCCAAATAACGTTCTGATTCCAATGCAACCACAAACAAGTTTGCTTAAAAAAAACCGTCTTCATAGCCTCAAATCTCTATTTTAGAGATGTGATGTTATGTCGTCCGACCTTAGGATAAGGTACTTTACATTCAATAGATCGAACAAAATGACACCTATTTTGTATAGAAAACTTACGTAGAATTTATTTACTCGTATTATTCTACTTTACGGATTTTTGGAAAGTGTTAATCGAATCTAAATGTTTTTGTATACGTGTGCAATGAAAGGGTTACAATGAGAATAACATGTATCCTTACCTTCTTGCTTCTCCAGTTAAAAAATAAAAACAAAAATAACTCGAATTAATTGTTAAGCTATAACCATACTAAGATTAAATTAAACATTAATAGTGCGTGAATCTGTTATGAATTGGTCTAGCAAGTGGAGTTAAAACTCAGCACATTTTGGTCACCAGTCAGGCAAATCTCACTCGAAAGAATCAAAACACAATAGGCCTTATTATCTTCCATCAAAATAAATAATTTACACTGAAAGTAATAGTAAGTACCTATCTAGTAATGCATTCCTGTGTGGGAAAAAGATGGCGCTAGACGACTTGTATAGCTCTGTCTCTTTCCCACTCTGAAACAGCAAAGCACATAGGCTAGAAAATCAGCATTCCAGCTAAGGTTATACCTACTATGTAGTAGGCACATATATCACGAGTTGTGTAGTATCTATGTACCTATATAGAGCTAGGTTTCTAACACAACAAGGCTAGAGACGATAGCACAACGAGAGTAGCTTAGTACATTCGAGTGCAAAACACAGTAAAATAGATTCAGCAAAAATGTTTTTTTTTTGGGTATCTACGTTTGACAATTATCATCTGCCTAGCCTGTTCCCAACTATGTTGGGGACGGCTTCCAGTCTAACCGGATGCAGCTGAATACCAGTATTTTACATGGAACGTCTGCCTATCTGACCCCCACAACCCAGTTAGTACTGGGTAATACAATACCCCTTGGTACTTTAAGGCTGGTTGTCAGACTGTCGAGACACTGCTACCTGTAACGACTGACAAAGATCTACAAATGACGGCCGGAATTAACGGCTTAACGTGCTTTCCGAGGTACTGAGGAAACTCGGTATTTAATGAGTGGTCAACCATCCACGGAACAACCTAGGCAAGCGCAGCTTAATCTCAAGATCGATCCGATGTTATTATTTAGCCACGAGCTCCTAGTTTTGACAAAAGACCGGCCTTAGTAACCCAGAACCAATGACCGTTTGGACAGACGTCGGGTTCTTTGGGTAAACGTTAGATAAGATGGTCTCTGGTGGAGCAGTGATCTTCGCAGTGTGAGTGTGTGGGTGCAGTAGGACTGCTGTAGCTGCTGTAGCTGCTGCTGTAGCTGTAGGTGTGCTGTATGGGTAATGCTGATCAGTTTCGACACCACCCTCAAATAGAAAGAAGATTATTCTTCTTTATCGTGTGGTTAGTACCTAACCTGGTGTCAGAATTCTTTATGCCACCGGTGAGCCTCTAACTTGGCTTAACATGCCGTCGAGAAATATTTCTTTGGTATGCTGGTTTCGTCAAGATGTTTTCCTTCATCGAAGCAAGTGATAATTATACAATACGCACATGAATCCGAAAAATCAGAGGTCTCTGTCTTGGGGTCGAACTCAAGACCTATGACTTGGCACTCTGACTTTCACACCACTAGGCTATCACTGCTTTAGAGCGGCCAACCCGTCATACTTTTCATACAAACGCTCGTACGTGATTATGCAGTTGTTACACATCTATATTATTATTTTTTACACTAATAGGTATTTTGTGCACTATATCTAGGTTTCTATGGTAGCAAAAAATAAAAAATTGTAGAAACAAATTCAGTATAAGCCTCCAAAAATTGCTGTTTTGCACAAATTTTAGCTTAACTTTGGCCGTTCATAATGCACTCATAAACTGTAAAATTAAAAAAAAACATCACGATAGAAACCTTGCACATGTAATGGAGATTCTTAATGACAAATATTTATTTCTCACAAATGTAAGACTTATTCAAAAACACGTATTTCCTGGAACGAGTTTAAGAAATTTTCGAACACAATTTTTCGTTCAATGTCATCGCGTTAGGCGGTATGAGGTGCGCGGGAGACGAGATGTGCGGGGTCGGGGCGGGGTTAGACAGGGAAGTTGAAAGATAATCGCCGCTGAGGCTCTGGATGGAACAACAAGCTTTTCGACCATGCTCGCGTTGACGATAGACGCGCCGGGAAGGGCCCTCTTAAAGAAAAAAACAAAATTAAAGTCTCAAGACCCTGAACCCCAATGGCACTCCTATCCGTCAACCTGTAACAGAATAAATGTAATACAGTTGTAGTTCTTTCATTATCACTCTACACGTTATATCTACTACCTGTATACTACCAAGAACGCGGGCTTACGAGCACCCCTACGTCGCCTAACTAGTCAATACAATAATCTGTTCGAAAATGTTGACATCTTTGCTGTACCAATAGGGAAATTTAAAGACCTTGTTCGTAAAACCATTTCGGATTGAGTGGTATTTTTTTTTTCAACTCATAAACTAGATTATCATTTCATGTATTTTCTTGTTCTTTTTAATTAATATGCCTGCTTGTTAAACATTAACACATTATGTATTTTTGTTTTGTTCGCATTTAATTGTTAGCGCAAGTCGCATTTGTTTTTATAAGTAATTGTTTTTATAATATGTGGAAAATGTCGTTGGTTATACATTTACTCACACCCTAGATATAATTCTCTGTAATACTGTAATGTATAGCCGTTTGTTTTCCCAAATATAAAAAAAGTAAACCTTTAGGATGAATGCTGCTTTTAAGCCGATGTCAAACGTTTCACTTAAGTTTTGTTATGCCATGTTTACATGACACCCAGATAATTTAGTAAAAATAATCTCTACGAGATCTTCATAAGATTTTATTAACTCAAGAAGAAACGATGCTAGTATTGCTAATGCGCTATTATAATTTTCTTGTTTGACTAGATTTTCTCGCCGCCTGTACCCACCAAGCCCGATCGCCCGCAGCTGCATGCACAGCTTCTCACATAATGACCACTTCCTCCGTCTCCCCAGGATTTCCGCTGTCGGGAAATCTTAGCTCACCTTCTATGGGTAATATTGCGACCTACTTTAGTGAGGAAAAGCGAGATTTGATCCGGAAAAAGGAATTTCTAAAAGAAGAAAAAAAAAGCTGTTTTCTACAAAGTGGATGCAATACCTACAATCTACGAGTACATGGGCGAAATGTATAGATCTGCTCATTAAAAAAAAAATACCAAAGAAAAAAGGTCCAGGTCCCAGGGGTTCGGAATAATGTATTAAATACGTGTTACCCGTTTGTGACTGTCCACCCTGTATTCACCAAGAAAAGTCCGATCTTGTCTATGGGTAAATCTACCAATTAGAAGAAAATTACCATTTTAGTAACCTGTTTTTTTTATTTATTTAAGAGTGTGGTCGTTTATGTAGCACACTTTAATGCTAAAGCAATTAACAGTTGAATTTCAATTTTGATATACAATAAACTAGTATCATTTATCAATGTTTTTATCAATAACTTCAAGGTGGTGAGCTTAAACCTGAACATGCCGTCAAATATCAAGGAAGAGGAAAGGAGAAATAAAGCATAAAATAGTGGGTCTAAAGCAGTAAAGAACATCACGTCTGCATGTACAAGTGAAATTCATATCGGTATGTATGTAGATGTTGCACATTTTTTGTTGAAACACCATCATCAGATCTCAGTTGTCACCTTGTGACACTGACACAGTTTTACAAATTGTAGGTACCTATTCTGCTTCCTGCTTTGTCTAGTGATGTGCTGAAAGAAACTTTATGATAATCGATACAAAACTTTGATTGAGTATCTTTCTTTTGGCTTTTTTGGGCCTTATGATTCAAATACTTAGATACCTTACTTAATTGCTGTATATCTTTCTACAACATAAAGAAATAATGTTAAAAATATATCTTATTTTAGTCACATCACTTGATGCTATTAGTAGGCAACGCTCAAAGTGGTTTTGTAATTGATTGTTTCTACTAAATCGTGCTGGCATCCATCATTATCATAATCACCTGCCTAACCTTTTCCCAGCTATATTGGGGTCGGCTTCCAGTCTAACCGGATGCATCTGACCAGTATTTTACATAGAGCGACTTTTACATGACATGTTATCTATAAACCATGGGTGGTATGCACACCTCAACAAAACAATACAGGGTGTAACAAGGCCCTTCACGAAGCCGTCAACCAATCATTATGTACATCAAACTAATAAGTAACTTTACGCAAAAGTTATTGCTGGGAAACGACTATTTTATTTTTGGAGTGAAAAAACACGTTTTACGGTAGAACCCAACGTAACGCACTCAAAACATTGGGCTGATGGATGCATTGAATAGTACGGGGGTCGTCGAGGTGTTTAAAGAATATTACATTAAAAACATGTATTAAAGCAAAAATGTGAAAATGTTGGTACTTTGACCCCTAATATCTCCGTAACTAGAAGGTTCCCAGGTTTGGTCTAGAACAAAAAAATATTGCAATGACGAGGAGAACAAGTACCTTTCAGCTTCGTTATGGGTCTTGTTACACCCTTTATATTGTCAACAATAGTTGTAACTAGGCCCAAACCTGTCGAGCTATCGACTTAACCACATCTCTACACGTGAGTAACCTGCTTTACGCCATACTCAGTATGTGGAATGAATGTAAACTCACTTTTGATATCGGGTGGGGCTGCGCGCGTGCTGTACTCGTACGTGTACGAATTCCTCCTCTTTGCTGTTTTAGAATACAATTTTATGTTTCCGTTCTTTTATTTATTTTGTTAAATCTCAATTCAAAATCAAATTTTGTCTCGTGCAATGTCTAGCTATTGTTCTTAGAAAGCGAATATATGAGGTCACCTTGGCTTTCCCAAACAGAGCTAGGTCCTAGTACAGTCCTAGGTACAGTCAAACTTTCCTGATTTTCAATTGATCTCAAATCAGTCAGATTTGATAAATGATCTCCATAACGCGGCGTAGGTTCACCTGTTGTCAAGCATCAGGCTCGTTATAGGCTAATTCTACTAAGCTGATCAATGGATGATTAATGTTTAATAAATCAAAGCCATGCTGTAATGCAGCATGGACAACATCAGGCTGCTTTGATGGTCAAGCTTGAGACAAGACACTACTTGTGAAAGTATGTTATGAACAATATTGCAGAGCCCTCTATGAAATTATTTCCAAATCACGTGAAGAGGTAGGAGAAAGGTACAATAAAACTGTTCGTAGTTCCCGTAACAATGTATAGACGGCGGTATTTACAACATCGTACGAAGAAAGCCAAGTGAAAGCAGTGAAAGTTAACGCAGCGCCATCTGTGAAACATGAAGTACGACCAATTAGATACAAGGTTAAATAAGAGAAAGTTTAGGAGTAGATGTGCAGTTGTTTTAGTACATTTAAACGCCACTAGATGGCTTTTTACGTTTTTATTTACCCGACTATTTTATATCCAGTTTTTAGGTACTTATTGTTTAACTCTATCATTTATATTTATTTATTATCTTTCGCATGGCAGTATTGGTTAATTAAAAGTTTTTCCGATAAGAACAGGACAGGATCAGATAGGAACTTATGGCAAAATAATGACAGCCGCTCGGGTCGAGCTTTAGATTAAGCCGTGCTTGCTTCGGCGATCGGCGGCGGCGACCTCACGCGTCCGGCCTTGGTTCAATCCATGGTCTCGAGCAAGACGGAATGGGAAGCCGTCACCTCCTTCTGCGAAGCAGTCATGCTAGCGAAGGAGGTGGCGGAACGTGAGAGGGAGAGAACCTCACGTCCCAGCCACCGCGGGAGACGCACCGGGCGTTGGAGGCCACGTGGTGGCCCCCGGCCACCGTAGGCGCGGGCCTGTGGACGGTGAGCTATGGGCTAGCTCGTCGCCGTCCGTCCATCTTATGACGACAGGCCGTGTCGACGGCGCGTTCGAGTTCCACGTGCGCCTCAAAGAGAGTCAGCAAACAGGAAGGGGTCCGAAAGGACCGATGCCTGCCAGGGTTGCGGGACTGTTCGAAAGAGATACCGCGGCCCTGGAACACAAAGGGTAAAGGAAGGAACATGGATGGGTTTAGTCAGTAAAAGTTACTTAAAAAAAGTTACGTAAAAGTTACTTGATGATTTCTCATCCGACAATTAAAAAAAAGCCCTGTTTGCCTAGGTTGGTCTGTGGATGGGTGACCGCCCATTATATACCGAGTTTCCTCGGAAGCACGTTAAGCCTTTGGTTCCAACTGTCATCTGTAGATATTTGACAGACGTTACAGGTAGTCAGTGGCCCAGAAAGTCTGACAACCAGTCTTACCAAGGGGTGTTGTATTACCCAGTACAGGGTTGTGGAGATCAGATAGGCAGTCACTCCATGTAAAATACTGGTATTCAGCTGCATCCGGTTAGATTGGAAGCCGACCCCAACATAGTTGGGAAAAAGCTAGGCAGCAGATGAGACCTTTGGATGTCGAAAATATAATAAACAGTACAGTCCCGGCATGTAGACTATGTTTATTATACGAGTATACATCACCATTTGTCTAAGTTTTTATTTAACTTGCCTTGTGAACTCACAAGGCAAGTTAAATAAAAACTAACGATCAATATTGCAGAACCCTCTATGAAATTATTTCGAAAGCACGTTAAGAGATAGAAGAATGATGCAGTGAAACAGTTTGTAGTTTCTTCATCAATATCTAGATGGCAGTATATACAACAAAGGTCGTACGGAGAAAGTCAAGTGAAAGGAGTGAAAGTTAACGCAGCGCCATCTATGAAATATAAAGCGCGACGAATTGGAAACAAGGTAAGTCAGAGAAAGTTAAGATAAAGAGGAACAGCTGTTTTAGTACATTTAAATGCCACTAGATGGCCTTTTACTTTTTATGTACCCGACTTTATTGAGTTCGGGTTTTGAGGTTTTACTACTTACTTTATTTTAAGCTTTTAATATTTATTTGCCTTGTTAGTTAGTATGTTTTGGTCAAATCTTGCAACTGAATTTCGAACCGGGGAATTGGTTTGAAATTTAAGTTGCTATCCGTTTGAGCTGAAATTTAGGAATCACCTTTGGTTTTGGTGAAAATACATTTTTAGAGGAGACCACTGTATGATCCTGCAGCCAGGATCGTCTTCTCACGGGAGAACTCCTTAGCGGTTAATGGCACAGACACGAAACTTTGTATACGTACGCGTTCAATTTAAAGATAGAATAAACTTAATTTTCAGCTTATACTCGTATTTTTATAAAAAATGTTTTTTTTTTTTTTCTTTAAAATGACTTTTTATTCTTCATAAGCTGGCTATAATTGAGGCACCCGAAAGTGAGATATTAATAGCAACTGGCTAAAACTACTAAACTGGTTTGTGGTAGGGCTTGAAATATTTACGGTAACTAAATACTTAACATAAAATTACGCCTGTAATCCTCGAAGGATTAGGCAGAGGTGTACCTACATTATTTATAGTACACCCACATTTTGCCAGTTACGTTTAAAGTCCCATTGAGGGAGTGAGCCTATTGCCATCAACCGGGCACAAATCTGCGACAAAAGGCTGCGACTAAGAAATTCCTGATGGAAAAACCCAGTGACACTTTGCCCGACCCGGGAATCGAGCCCACGACCACAGCAGAGCGAGCGACGAGCTCAGCAGTCGCGCTTGTGATCACCACCCGACCAACGCGGCAACGGGGCAGTAACTATACTGGTTGCTGAAAAGGGTCGTGGGGATTTTGGGACCGGGACCGCGGTCCCCGATTCCACCAAACACTAACTTTTGTGCTACGTCATATATCTTTCTTATTCCTATGTATTCCTGTAGTTCGAATCCCGGACGAGAAACTGCTTGAACGACATTTGCAGACGGAGGCTTGGTTCCGGATCTACATGATGGTTTATATGATTCTAGTAAATCCCCCTTGCCTCAAACGACTTGATTTACCATCGAGATTTCTTTATTGTAAATTATATGAGTTTGATATCATTGCATTAACTAAAGACCCAAGCTCTCGTATACTCACACCTTGAACTCTGACGGCCAACTCTACTGCTTTAGTTGTGATCGGCTATTTAAAAGTAAATTCGGTATGGCCACTCATTTAGGCCCTTATATTATGACAGGCCATAAAGAATTAACTTACACGCAAAGAAATAGCTTCAAAGGGTGGCCGTTACCGAAATTAAATAATCAGTGGTAAATACCGGATCAGAATCCGTTGCGAAGTTTCTGTATAACAAATACATATACGAGAAGAGAACTTAGCAGCTTTTTTGCACCCAAAATTCAGGAGAAAATCTAGTGAACGGTACGTTTAAAATCAGAAAAAAGTACATAATAACATCAACAATAGAATAGTATTGCATCAAGTATACTATCATTTCAAAATGTCGCAACTACGTTTACATAATACAGTTTTGTTCATTTTGCAGCAATTTTCTGGTGAAAGGCTTTTAAAAATAGAATAAAATCGTTTAAAAACAAGTGAAAGTGTATAGGTTCGTTCGAGAGAAAAGTGGTTTTTAGTTTTTTTATTTTTATTTATCTAGTTTAATGTTCTTTTGTGTGCCTTATTATAAAATTCTTCAAAGAGAAACTAGGTAGTCTTTTATTATTTTTGTTTCGTAACTGGTAGTTTGTAATTCTTTACGCCTTTTCGTTGTTAGTTTTTTTTTTATTTATAGGCGGCCAGTGTCAGTTATTTTCTCAAAAGTTGAACAAGTTTTCTATTATCAATTTCAGAATGTTTAAGAACAGAGCCGACCCTGTCAATGTCACTCAATCGCCAAATGATCCATGTACCATTCTACACTTTAACAGTATCTACCTACGCTTTCTATGATATCAAAGATAAAATAGTAGGTACTTAAGTAGAAGTCTCTAGACAGCTAAATGTAATCTCATTTCCAGTTTTCCAAGATTTTTCCGAAGATCACAGTTTCCAAGGACTGAAATACAATTATTTTAATAAAAATAATAATCTTGCTATTTGTGGAACACTGGAACGACGTTAATAGGACTTATACGATAGTAGGTACACACGGCGACATAAAGCTATAAGTTCCAGTACAACATGGCCTCGCTTTGTATATATTTTCCGTACAATGAGAGATCTGTATTAACTGGTTTTGTATAGCTTGGTTAGCGTCATGAAAAAGGTAAAGGTAGAAAAAGGTTATATGTATCACAAAATCTAGCTTTGATCCTAAAATAGCATTAAAAATGAGAAAGAAGGTCTCGGAGAGGAAAATAGCAAAAGGTATGTAAGGTATGTGTGGATTATAGTTGTTATCGTTCCATGGTTTCTGCCTACCCTCATGGAATAAAGAAATGAGTGTGTTAATGTTTGTCGTTGGTCGAGTAGTCACAAGCGCGACTGCTGAGCATGAGATACTGGGTGCGAATCCCGGGTCGGGCAAAATGTTGTCGCAAGGACATGACTTGCATCATATAAAATGACAAAAAAATAACAATAAACATTCAACGAATATTGTAGCTAGTAGCAGCCATGGCGTGTGGATTTGTATCCGATTGGTGGTAAAAGGCTCACCCCCAATAACATGGGACTTAAAACATAGGTGGCAAAATGTGGGTGTATTATTAGGTACACGTCTGTCTAGCCCTTCGGGTATTACACGCGCGATGTTATGTTATGTTTCTGTAAAAATAACAATGGTGATAACATAAATACTTAATGTGATATTTATCATTGCTAGCATTGATTACAATGCAACAGAACGTTTGTTGAAACCCTTGAACTAATGCATGGAACGATATACTTACACATACACAAGTTATTCTTCACACTATTTGATTATAGTGTGACGAATAATTTCACTCCCACTGACACACACACACAAACACCTACACACATGCTCCACCAAGTCAAATATAACCTATTTAATTTTATATATTTTTACCATAATAATGTTTTAATTGATTTTCTAAAATTGTTAATTTATTTGCTAATTTAATTTAATTAATTTTATTATGTTACAATCATCGTGTGTATAAATTGAACGCAGTTAATGATGTCATAAGATAAATGTCCGACGGAGGGTTAGCCTGGTGATCTGTAATACAGGTTTTACCTAAAACAGACACCAGTCTCTATGCAGTGAAATCTGACTCTGTACTGTTACTGATGATTAGAGAACATAAAAAATAAATTATTATCTATCTTTTTCGCTCCCTGCATCACCCAAACTCGACCCAAAGAATCAAAACATCACTCCATTTGTAAACCCCAGCGCATCCATCGCTCCACAGCAATTCACCCACAATGGGTGTTGACAATCGTGACTACATTCCATGGTAAAGGTGGGTGCTTCGTGACTTGAATTAAGAACGTTTTATGGTGTGACAAATGGTGGAAATGGAGGCAGTTCTTCATTTTGGATAGGAGGAAATGTTTTCTGATATGTTAATAATAGTTTTGGAAAAATAAAACTCACCTTTGTTTGTTCAAGATTTGTGAAGAAAACTAAGTATTCAGTACTTGAGTGACCAAGCTCTGCTCTTGAAAATAGAGAAAACGTATTTTCCCAGATATGAGACCTAGCTAGATCAATTTTCGCCCCCGTAAACATCATTGCAACTTTCATCGAAATCGTTAGAGCCGTTTTCGAGAACGTGATTACAAAATACACATATTGCTCATTTAATAGTATAGTTTTATGCATAGAACATCGAACGATGATCAAAGATATTAAAATACCTTTTAGTGTCTTTGTCATACTCGTGTATGTTTCCAGTGTTGAAGTTACGTACTATTTGTATAATGGTCTTCATCTTAGATTATAATAGTGTACTACATTCTTCATTATTTGCAAATAACGATAAGGGAACCTTTTTCCCCCATACAATTAACAAGAGAACAAAAAAAAACACCAACCAATAAAAAAAACAATAATTTAATAAATAAATCAATAAATTATACACACCCACAAATAAATAACTTATCTACGTTACGAACTACCCTCGTACTGCCTCCACGCCCTGTAGGGAAGGGGTGTAACGTCGTGAGCATCCCTCCTTCGTCTGTGATGGCCGTGGTGGCCGGCGTAGATGACCTGGTGGTCTTCTCCTCCTTCGTGGGAGGTTAGCTTCTTGACTCCGACGATGGCCGCCAGCATAAGGGCAAGAGCTGATGCAGCTAAAGCCTGGGGGTGGAAAGAAAAGTGTTATCTTCAGAGTTATACAATATAACTTTTGCCCGCGGCTTCGCTCGCGTTTTGGTCGGAAATTATCCCACGAGCACGTTGTAAATATGCCTAGCTAAGCCTATGTCACTCGGGGATAATGTAGCTTCCTATTAATGAAAGAATTTTCAAAAACGGTTCAGTAGATCCCGAGATTACCCCCTACAACCGCACAAAGTCACAAACTTTACCTCTTTATAATATTAGTATAGGCAATACAATAAACGAATTTTCAAGATAACTAGGATCCAATTTTGTTTTTTGTTTTGATGACTGCTAGAATGTTTCTTATACGGGTTGGAAGGGTCACCGACGCGAAAACGGTTCCACCCCGTATATAAAGGTGTCGGTTCATTCTCGCTGAGACACTCCGTGGCGGCCAAGTCTAAGAGTGTATACTTACAGCCAAGGCCGGAACACCGAGGCTAGACAAGAATTGCTATGTGTGGTTGTAGTATCTCCTGCGTCTGACCTTGCAATTGCTTTAGCACCTATGTTTTCAATTCAAAGAAAATTTAAAATTCCTTAAGGTTGAAATTATTTTACTGTCACATCGGAAATTAAACCTGCCTTGACAATGCTACTATTTTCCATGTAAGCGATAACGTTGATGGCTCTATTTTACTGTACGTAGTGTATCGATACAATAATTGACTAGATTTTGAGTCTAGCACGACCGTAGCTATAGCTTTTATATAGGCCTCCCTATCCGCGGGTCTAAAAATGTACAAAGATAAATTCGTTTTTGCCTGGGCTTCACGCAGGAGGATGCGAGTAAAACCAGATTTTTAAGGGCTAAGTTTATTATCAACAGATGCAGCTGAAGTTCTAAGAATCTAAAATGCTAAAGCTACTTTAGAAATGTTAGTACCTCGGTTACTTCGGATTGCTTAGATTTTCAATACTTTTTTATTTAAGTAAGTAGAAGTTACCAATTTTGAATAGTTATTTAAAAAGTTTAGGAACTAAAAGACAATTTAAAATCTCCACTCCAGACAAGTTAGCTTTTCTTTAGTCTATTTATTCAGAAATATCCGTTAATTAATCGAAAAACCGAGCGAGCGGAGCGAGCTTGAAAATTTTAACATTTTTCCTACCTTGGACAGGTTAGAATTGTTTCGACCTACATAGTTACCTGAACGACTTACAGACAAAGTTAAGATTCAAGACAAACTAAGCTGCAAGAGCGAGCGAAGCGAGCTGTAGTATACCTAGTACCTACATAGCGTTCTTTTTATTGTCACACATACACATAAAATTTTTCCACGTGAACGAATTTGCTGGCAGCAGCTAGTAAGTTTTAATTCGACCGACAAAATCTACTAAAAAAAATATATAATGTCAATCCCGTTATAAATGTATGTATAATAAAAAGAAACCGCTTTATAAGCGACCGCCACTGATCTAGCTCTTTATGCATAGTAATTATATTCTATTGGCTCATATAGAATAAAGAAAATAACTGTAGTACCTCATTACTTACAACCACAAACAAGTTCGTACTCTCTTAATTACCGAGCCAAACTTAATTAAGTAATAAAGAAGCTCGTATTATTATAATCATAGTAACTATTTCCCTTTTATGGCTCACTTATAAACCTGTAGTATTATGTGAGGAGTTTGGCCTAATTAACTTATAGTAATAAATTGTCGGCTTTTTGAATTATGCCATACTAGCTTATGCCCGTGGCTTCGCCCGCGTGAAGTTCGATAATTATCCCACGGGATCATACTACAGGGATAAAAAGTATCCTATGTCTTAATCCAGGTTATAAACTATCTTTGTGCAAAATTTCATCCAAATCCCTTCGGTAGTTTTTGCGTGAGAGTAATAATTAATATCCCCATAAACTTTCGCATTTATGAAACTAGTAGGATAATGACTTCTTTGTTGCTCTAGTGGTGCAAGACTGCTGCTGAGCATGACATCCTAGCTTCAATGCCCTGGTCGAGTCAAGTATTATTTAATTTTACCATCAGTATTTTCTCAGCAGCAGCCCTAAGCCTGGACTTTTTCCCAGTTGACGGCAATAGGCTCGCCCCTTGTTACATGGAACTCGACGTGAAATCTGGGTGTAATATAGTTACACCTCTGCTTAGCACCTCGAGGCATAAAAACCGTGCAAGATGATTTTCAGGATCATAATTTCATAGGTTATATGTCATTTTGTTTTCCGCGAAATTGAAAGAAGATGGCGCATATAGAGAGTACACACGGCAGCACATGAAGCTGTACATTTCCAGTATAAACTTGGCCTCGCTTTGTATAGATTTTCTATACAATGAGAGATCCTTGTATCGCTTGATTGGCCGAGTCAAACGAGACTTTAATAATCTTTACTAAATACGTCAATAAAGTAAGAAAAAGCAATCTTCGCAGTTAATGGAACGACGGAGTGTGACGTCAGATAATAATATAGCAGCCATATTGGATTTTATGAAACGATTTCTTGATTAAGACAAATTTAATGGCGCATTTTTCCTTAAAATTGGTTAAATTAATCTGTCACTGTCACACAACATGCATTATCTCATATATACTGGAGGGATTAGATGTTTTTTCAGCGATAAGAATGTTTGTTTTCTTTTAGCCTATTCTGGCCCACTGCTGGGCAAAGGCCTCCGTCATTTCTTTCCCACTTTCTCGGTGTGTTGCCTTCTCTGGCCATCAGTCAGGAATGAGTCCAAATTCTCACGCTAGCGTTTGTTGGGCCTGTATCAGTCTAAATCAACACTCCAGCATTTTTGGGCATCCCTCCACGTCAAGAACGCTCACGTTGAGAAGTCAAAAATTCGTCAGAATGTCGATGTATATGACAGCTATCTGCCAGTAAAAGTCCAGTCAGAATCAGTCCAGCCGTTTCGGAGATTAGCCGGAATGAACAGACAAAAATTAATAACAAAGTTTTTAAGTTGTAAGTGCCCTATATTCTTACTTTCACAAAACACAGACAGACAAAAGAAATTTAAAAAAAAATGTTTTTGTTCTAAGTACGGTTTGTACTTTCATATTATTATGCATTCAGTAAAAAGCTGTTATTTTGAAATTACAAGCATACACTTTAATTTTATTTATTTAAATAGATTGAATAATTCATAGAAAGATAAACATCCATACACATAGATAGTTATACATAGATTGATTAATGTATTTACGTATTCACAGTAGTCCAATTCAAATTTTTCATAGTCTAAAACCCCTTCTAAACACCAGACTCACTCAAAGGTGTTCATGGAAATGTCGTGTGTTTAGACCGAACAAAATACAATGATTTCACAGTGATTTTAATTGGGAAAAGTGTGTAATTACTACGGATAAGCGGGCCAACCCGCGCGGCGTGACGAAGAAAACCGACGGCCCGTGTGCTAGATACTGTACGTGCTTGGTGAGGTAGGAGGTGGCAGCAAACAGAGACTCATGTTCAAAAATCGAAACGTTTTTGGCAGACTAAGCGGGCGTTCACAAGGCGCTGTCCGGCACGAAATTTTACAGTTGGGATCACACTTCAATAGCCCAATATTCATACAGTTAAAAACAAATGCAGTATCAAACTGCCATGTGATCTTAAAATTATGCTGCAAAATATCGTACAGAACAACGCCGTGTGAATGGGGCCTGAGTTTTTAAGTCTTTGTGTTTGTTTGACGAAACACACCTACAGATACGGACGTGACGAAGAGAAGATTATTTTTTCGCGATTCCGAGGTTGCTTCCACGGAGAAGGTTATTTAATTTGATGGTCTATATCAGACCCTTTAATAAGACCATAACTTTCTGATAATATACGCTGTTTATAGGGGGTAAAAATACCCTTAACGAAAACGAAAGGTTGGTACTTGTTCTCTCCGTCATTGCAATCGTTTTTTTAATCTAAACCATACCTAGGAACCTTCTACTTATGGAGATATTGGGGATTAAAGTTCCAACTTATTCACAAGTTTTTTTCTTTTTTAATTAAAGAGTTTAATATTAAAACTTTACTTTAAAAAGCCTCCATGACCCTCGCACTATTCAATGCATCCATCAACCCTGCTTTGAGTGCGTTACATTGAGTCCTACCGTAAAACGTCATTTTTCGCCCCAAAAAAAGTCGTTTCCCAGCATTCATTTTAGCTTAGAGCTAATTAATATGGTGAACAGAATGCTTGGTTGCAGACTTCGTGAAGGTTCCGTGACACCTTCTACGTAGAACTTGAAAGGGTTATCTCAAATTCAAGATAATCATATCATTTTTTTTTTTATTCTATAATATTTCACTAATATCTATTTTATGATAAATATTTTGGAAAATCTGTCACAGAATATTAAATCATCACCATTGCTGAAGACAAAAACACCTTGTTTTTGGGACAAATTGCAAGTCTGTAACAAAAATCTACTTTTCTCTACAGTCCCTGATGCTTCTAAACCAAGGCATTTCTATTTTACTAGTAGACTGGTGTTTGGTACTACGTCTCTGTGGGATATTTACTCTTTGGCTTGTGTGTTGTGATCTATCAGTAGTGTGAGCTCATTAGTAAGTAGGAACATCAGTTTTTATAGAAATAATATTTTCTGGTTTAAAATAGAGGAGCTAAGATTTTCGACCTCGGCTTTGGTACTCTTTGGTAGCTACCAAACTCACCCTACCAAAAGTTTTGTTTAATCAATAATTAGTGAATTTATTCAACCAATAATTAAAAAAAAAAAGTTTTAGCTAGCGTAGCGTTGTAATTCCGCGATAGGCGATGTTTAATATAAAAGAGAATACATGAACGAAACTTGTAAAATGGGCAAACTGTCGGATTGTAGCCTGTCTCTTGTCGTCTGTTTTATTTTTATTATCCTCACGCTTTCCGAAATATATGCCTTGTTATCTGTATATTAGCTACAATGTTGTTTGGAACACATTTGAATTTAAAAAAGTTACTATGGTACTTTCCAGTTGCCTTAGGGACGCGATTATTTGACCCGAAAATAAAATCGTATCATCGGAAATCCGCAAAATGTCGCATCGATGACCGCAGTCTAATTGCGTAACATTCGAATTTCGAATTCACAAACGCTTTTTGGCAAAACGAAAAATAAAATACCCATTGCTTATAAAATTGGTTTGTCAACTCGGCCAGCCCAATATAAAGGGTGTAACCTTCACGAAGCCGAAAGGCACTTGTTCTCCCCATCATTGCGATATTTTTTTTGTTCTAGACCATACCTGGGAACTTTCTAGTTACGGAGATATTGGTCAAAGGTCAAAGTTACAACTTTTTCACAGGTGTTTTTTTAATTACGCGTTTTAAATGTAAGATTAAGATAACAGAAAAAGTATCTGCACGTCAATTGCGTCACACACTTTTATGCTACAATCTGAAGGATTTTAAGGAAAATTGTGATAATGCTGCAAATTATATTTAAAAAAATTGTTTGTTTTTTGTTTGTTTGTCACTAAGAATGTTGATGGATTGTCAAAATTAATAGCATGGCTATTTCATACGGTGTGTAAAGGCCACGAAGCCACGAAGCCGTCCACCAATCATTCTGTACAACAAACTAAGTAACACTGGGCAAAAATTATTGCTGGGAAACGACTTTTTTTTTGGTGTTCAAAATCACATTTTACGGTAGGGCTTAATGTACCGCACTTAAATCATTGTACTGATGCATGCATTAAATAGTTTAGGGGGCATGGAGATATTCAAAAGAAAATTATAACATTTGAAACTTGCATTTTTTTAAACGTGTGACTAAGTTAGTACCCTTTATAACTACAATGCTATTCCAAAATTCGTTTGATCCTTTGACAAACGTGGCTGGCTTCAGTGTGATTACTCTGCAAGCTATGTCGGCAACGAATCACACCAATGTTTTTTGTTATCAGCATGTCTAAAAAATAGGTAACTCGAGAAAATAAATTCGTTATTTTTTTTCCTATCTTCAAAAATTATTGAGATATGAAACGTTGTACGGTCTCCGTGGCAAAATCCGACCAACGTAACTATAATGTCACGCTGCAAGCTGCGAGTCGAAGTAATAAGTGCAAACTTTACAAATCAAATTTTATGAACGTAAACACTCTGCATCGGCAAAATCTAATATCAGTGTAAACAATCGGACATGAAAATCGCAACGTGACGTCACGCTGCGAGTGAGCGAAGGAACACGAATTAAAAAAAGCGGTGAAACTTTACAACTTTAGAAATCCTGGCTCGATTTCAATAAAACAAAAACTATTATTATTTGCACGAGTATGCGGATTAAATGCAGTAAGAAACTTTTATAGTAATATTTTGATGTGTTGGTGTGACTCATTCTGGTTATTTTTTTTCTTGCACAAGCACAACAATGTATCTCATTAGCAACTTACCTTCATAGTCAGAAGACCCAGTCCACCGATACCGATGGCTCCAAGTGCCTTGGCGAACATGAGTCCAATCAGGGCCACGCCTCCACCACCACCGCCCTTGCCTCTGCCAGTTACTGCGGGAAAGAAAACAAAATATGAACATCACCGGTTTCGCTCTTGCTATACATAACTTCGATTCTTCTTCTCGTACGTGCAAGCTGGAGAGCTCCGTCGTGTGGCTCATTCAAGTCCTGGCCCTGCAGTATGGACAAAGATAGCGATCGCAAAACAACCGAATTCGGTCGCAAAGTCATTACGATGCGGATTTAAGGGGGAAGCCGACACGGGCTGGTCACGTCCTCCTTAAATCAGCATCATTATAGCTTTGCGACCTAATTTAGTTGTTTTGCGATCGCTACTGCGACGTAGAGACTGCAGGGCCTGGAGGGTGCAATTAGTTGTACACGACGGGCATGAGAGAAGCATCATATACTGCATATTCATATGTACTGGCATATTCTGTGTTGGGGCTCCACACTCGTATAGTGCCTATCTAGCCAAATAACTACCCCCACATTACATGACCAGCCCCCGTATTCACAAACATACGGATTCAACTTCGATTCGGCAAGTCGTATATCTATCTTTTTTTGGCATTACGAAAACGACCGAGATAGACATACGACTTTCCGAATCGAAGTTGAATCCGAACGTTTGTGAATACGGGGGCAGATGTGTTGATTCTGTTGAATGGTTGTCCTTCTGGATTAAGTAACGCTTGCCAAGTTCTGTTCATGGATGGGTGTTTTTCTTACTGTCTTTGACAGTCGTTGCGGGTATTCAGAAGCCCGAAATCTTGTTACCTAGTAACTAGTCTGTGAATTTCAGATAGGACTTGTAAAATACTGATATTCGGTTTCATCAAGGGGTAAGTAAGCATTTCACGGAATCAAATCAAGTCAAGTCAAAGCGTGGTAGCAGTTGGTTTTGGTTGTCCTTCGTAGATAGTGGATAGTCGTTTTGGGTAATCAGAAAGGGGTAAACCAGTTATATCCAGAAATATCGTGTTACCCAGTAACTGGGCTGAGATGGTCAGATAGGATATGAAAATACTGGTTTTCGGTTTCATCCTGTTTCACTGAAAGCCGACCCCAACCTAGTTAGGTATGGGCTGATGATGACGTTTTTAAAACCCATTCAATACCAACACTTCATAGTTTCTTCATTTGTTTCTTGCTAATACATTTTTTATAGCATTATCAAGAAAGTAGGTAAGTGTAACTAAAAACTACATGTTAATACTATTAAATGAAACTCTGTCTGAATTTCAGCACCAAACTACGCCGTATCTTATATCAACCATCAAACTTGAAACCTCAAAGTTTATCTTGCGTTTCGATAACCGAAACTTGTGTACATTAATTGTTATTTTCATCAAAATATAACAATACAGGGAGCAAAATTATCTTAAAGTAGCTGTTGCCCGCAAACTTTTTCCGCGTGAATTATAAAAATATAACTTTCTTGTTTTAATCTCATTTTGTTATCAATTTCAAGGGTTTTACTTATTTTGCACGGAACCGTAATCCTTTTTCTAAAATAAAAGTAAAGCCTAAGTTACTCCTTATAACATCAGCTCATCAGCCAGTAAAAGTCTCGTCAAAATCGGTCCGGCTGTTTGGAAGATTATACAGAAAGACAAAAATTAAAAGATATGTTTTATTGTTGTAATAAGTACCGTACCTACGCATTTAGTAAAAAGCTGTTATTTTGAAATTACAAACAGAAACTTCAATTTTATCTAAGTGTATAGATGGGCATAACGAGCTTCAGGATTTAAATCAATAATTATTCAAACGGAGCAAAAACATCAATTTATGAGATCATCACCTTAGGTTTTGAACCAAACATCTCGATGAATAACTCTCATAAACACTTTCTAAGCGCACACTTGTATTTTTCCCTGTTCTATGTATATTTGCATGTAATTGTGTAGTTTCTGTTGGAGATCCAATAAATAAATAAATAAGCAACCGAACAGTCGGAGCGTGAATTAAGCTCCCAGAAGATGTAGTCTCAGCCCAAAATGTAAAAGAATTTAAAAATCGAATAGACAAACATAAATTATAACATACTGCAAGAAGAATGTTTAGTGGGGAACACCAGCATACGCCTCAGCTAACAGATGTCTCAACTGTCTGCCTGATAATAAATTAAAATCGGACTTTCGAAGATTATTCTTGGTACATAAGCCCCTTGTATAATCATCTCTTGATTTTCAGTGAAGGAAATCATCGTGAGCCAACCAAGCCTGAAAGACATTTCTCAACAGCATATAAAGCCAAGTCAGAGGTCCGTGGGCGGCAAAAAAACTCTCACACCTGTTAAGGCACTAACCACACAAAAAAAAGAAAGCCGCTTTTGCAAATGTTCTTACTGTTATGACTCTTCATGCTTCATCTCTGTTAGGAAGAGTCACAATACACCAAAGACTAAGTGCAGGAAAGGGGTTAGCGGATGTCACGTATCTTAGGTGTTTTAGTGCTAGATCATGTCAGTTTTGTTGATATTTTCTTACACCGTTCTGAGAGTACTGATGATGAAATCATTGTCTTCCTGCACTTGTCCCATTCTACTTGTGGTAGGCGTAACACGTTTTCTTCTTCCATTCTCCCCTGCCAGACGTCACGGCATCATTTACTCCTTTTTTCTTCGTATCATTCCTCACACAATCCATCCATCTTCTCTTTGGTCTTTCTCTCCCTCTCCATCTATCAACATTTTATTCATTACTCTTTTAGTCACATGCGATTCGTCCCTCTTCATTGCATGTCTATACCAAGACAGTCGATTCCCTTTCAACTTTTCTGTAACAGGCGCAACTTTAAAACTTCCTCTAATATCCTATATATTCCTTTCCATTCTTCTCACACCACACATCCACCTCAACATTCTCATCTTTGCTACATGCAATCTTTTTTCATCCATCTTCAGCCACAGTCCAGCATTCCCACCCAATGATCGTCCCTTACCCTGACGGCTATAAAATGTCAGATACAATATGACCCACTGACTTGAGCATTTATAAACAGAGACTGCCACGTGCTCGGCCCATCAATCTCCCAGTTCTGTCTCTCATAAACAAATAAAAAAGAAACAATATTTCCCTACCGCAATCTATCCATTATTAAAGTACAATCACTGTAGTGTCAGCCCGGCTGAGTGAACGTTGATGGAAAGCGGAAATTGTGCTCCAACGGAAATTGGATCAGCTATACTTTGCAGACATTTTAAGTGACAGGTTGTTGTTTGAAGTTTTATGTTTTGGGAAAATATGTTATGAAGAGAAATGGACGGGCGTTTTTATTTTTGGTCACAGCTGTGGGACACGTGTTGCAATTTTATCTTCAGATTTTGTGAATAGATTCACATAATATCAAGCTTTTATTTCTCTCAAGGGCTAAGCAGCAGTGTACCCATACATTAAGTCAGTTATATTTCAGCCTCATGCGACAATTAATTATTTATTTTCATCAATCGAAAGAATCCGACTAAAAAAACCGGGCTACTACCTAGTAAGAATTTCCTGATAGAAAACCCTATAATACCTTGCCTGACCTGATGAAACCCAGTCCCCCATGCTCATGCTGCAATAGCGCTTGCGACTGCTATAACAACGAGGCAGTTAACGGATTGCAATTAAGTTAATTAGTTGGTAGTAGATAGATTTTGCCGTAAGAATCTTATATTGGGCTAGTTAGTAATGGTCTCATGAGTAATATTTGGTTCTTTGCAGTGGTCAAGAAGGAGAAGAGATGTTAGAACCACACTGAGACTTATGATCATAAGGAAGTATTAAATAATCTATCTGTCACTTGCGTGCATTCAATGTACCGAGTATCTAGCTGAGACTCGCTTGGACCGGGGAATCATAGTACAAAAGTAAGACGCAGTACACGTAGCAGTGGATCGAAAAAACCTGCCAATGATAACGACGTGACGTGGCACCATGATATTTGTCACTTCATTCCGATCACAGCATTATAACAGTAATCAAATGATTGTCGGTCTTTAACACTGAAAATCACTTCGAATAAAACACAGAACTTACCAGAATTCTCCTTATAGCTTTCATCGACAACCTTCAGCGAATCAGCCAAGAACTGCGTCACACGATCCTTTTCAATCAAATTCGGTAACTTCACATGGAGCTCATGTCCTTGCAAGAACTTCGCCATCCTGTATAGAGGAGAATTCTCGCCGAAGGACCGTCCTTCATCTTCCAAAGAGTTCGTCACTGGTATTTTTGCTAACCGCACCCCATCGATCAAGTCGATATCACCGTCTAGTAATGACGCTAAAGTAACACCACATAGGGCGACTAAAACCGTCACTTCTCTATACATTTTCTCGCTGATGGTGATTCGCGCAATAAGCAAGAAAGGGAGACTCCAGTTCTTATATAGTTGGTTAAAAAAAATAAGAAGTATGAACGAACGATTTCTTTGGAGCTATCACTGTGAGTGGTAAAAAAGTGTGGCGATTCTGCAATTTGTTCGTAAGAAAGTTTTAGTCTTGTTTGTCTGTTTGTGTTCGGTGTTTTTTTTAAGGTATGTGATGGTAATTTGTTGTTTTAAGTAAGAAACTCTTTTTTTCTATAAGATAACGCAAGGTAGGTACACTTTGGAAAGATGGATTTTTTCTTTGATCATGTTTATCTTAGAAACCAAAGCCATATTTCCGTCATTATTTTAAACGCTAATATTGCTTATATTTCAGATTACATTAATCATTTTGTGACACAAATACATCAGGTTTGCCTTTTTTACCTGTAAATATTATACACCAGGGAAACTTCTTCGATAATAAAATATAATTTTATACTTTTCTGATAAAAAACACAAGTGAAGCCAGTACATTCCACAAGTATACAATACTTACACACTCTGTTTGTTTATAAAATTATAGTTGTTACTATGCCCCTCGTGGTGTAAAATTGCGTGGCACTTGACACTTTTCAAAGTGACGAGATGATTTTATTTCAGATTAAACTTAGAACTTTTGTAATGTCAATGTCATTATAATGTTATTACGAACAAAGTAAGTATCTATAGCGTTGCTTGAAATTATTAAGTTTTTAGTGAATTAGTTCAATTATTTTTTTGTTAAAACAAGATCTGAATTGTTGAGATTCAGCAGACTGTGACAAATGAGTTTAAGATATTAAAATTGTTTTTAGTTGGTCTAGATTTATGTGTTTAATCTAGTGTATTTGTATTTCTTAAAACTTAGACTAGATTGAATAGACTTATGTTTTAATAAGTTTGGGTTTTTATAAAGCCTGAGAATAATTTTCAAATAATTTCAGATTAACCCTATTATTAAAAGCGAGACATTGAATGCTGTCGAACAAAAATAAAACAATAGTTTACACTTGATGATAGGGATGTAGATATGCTAGAAGTGATAGTTATAGTAGATAGTAAATAACATTGAACGCAGAGTAAAAATATCAATAATGGATATTTCTTTTGGCATTGTTTGCCAGTTGGTTAGCCTGGTCTATGTAGTAACTATAGATGTTATTTTCTTTTTTTAATCCTAATGAAACCATTCATGTCGTGTAGTTAGATAATAGGCAAATAGACAAATTTTTTTTTTTAACATGAGCAAGAAAATTGCGACGTGGAAAACTAATAGTATATTCACTCACCGCAAAGTTTTCACGGAATGTAGTGTTAACGTTACAGCCCAAATAGTCGTAACATTTTTCTCGAGCCACATCTAGTCTGCGTGCATCTGTGTTATAGATAGTGAAATAACATTAAATTTTCTTCGGTGGCTTCCATTTTCTTCTATTTTTGGGGACGGTGAGAGTGCCTGTAGTTAAAGAAGGGCTATAAAGTACTAGCATAGCATGTCATGAAAGGGTAGGTACTAAACAAAAGGGCTTAAAAACGTAGCAAAATAGGGATTTTCTATTGCTTATTAAAAAATTGACTGCCTCGTAAGTTAGTCTAGTCATCATCATCAACGTGTTCCTGCCCTTGTCCCATTCTATTTGGGGTCGGCGCAGAAGTTTTCTTCTTCCATTCTTCCCTGTCGTCGTCGTCGACGGCATTATATACTTCTTTCTCTTTCACATCAGTCTTCACACAATCTATCCATCTTTTCTTTGGCATCTAATGCCAAAGAAAAGATGTCAAGTTGGTGTAGTGAAGAGAAGTATTAGATACACCTTTACCTTTCCCTTCAGGCTATTTTTTTTTTATTGGAACTCGTCGAATAGCCTCTCCCACTCTGCGCGGAGTGGAAGGGAGTGTCAGACTTGTACTGACTAAAACAGATTAGGTGCAGGAACCTCCCAAAACAACCATGTCCGGTGAGGACTTGCGTCAGGTGGAACTACACTATTGTGGCGTGTCCTACCCCTTCAGGCCTTTTATATTTCGGATGGGAAATCATCAAATAACCCCTCCCGCTCTGGGCTGAGCAGGAGGGAGTTTCAGACTTTTACTGACTAAAACACATCCATGTCCCTTCCTTTGCCCTTTGTGTTCCAGGGCCGCGGTATCTCTTTCGAACAGTCCCGCAACCCTGGCACCCCTTCAGCCCTGATGTTATGTTGTATTAAAATGTTCAATTCATTCATTGATTTATTCATTGTCCAGCCTTGTTCCACTCACTGCTGAGTGTAGGCCAGCAATTTGCTTTCGCTGTGCGAGTCTTATTTGTTATCTGTGGAAACAAAACACTCGTAGAAAAAAATAGCCACGTGTGTGAAATACACTGCATTCTGAACCTAATGGTAGTGCGATAAGAGCCAGTTTTCGAGGAAATTTATTGAAAAATATTATTCGTCACCTGTCTGTCCCGAAATTCGCGTAGATTTCATCGTTATTTGTAGTCAAACAAGAACCTTTGTTTATATTCGGATATCTTTGTTTTCCCAAGCTCTCATGGTCTATGTAAACCTGAAATATTTGTAAAGTATTTTATTTTTGGGAATATTATATGTATTTCGTCTCAGGGGATGGTTTGTTTTGATGGTGGTTCGACCATTCGTGTTTACATATTCTAAAAACAGGTATCTTATTTATTTTTGAGGCACCAACAGTTACGATTACTATGTAAACATACATCAGCACCACATTATGGAGCCCGGACACAGCCAGAAGGCGATGCGGTAGATCTCGCAGGAGATGGTTTGACGAGCTGAACAGAACCAACGACCAGTGGTCAACTGGCCCTGGATCGAAAGATTTGGACGTCACGAGAAGGAGGCCTTAGCCCAGCAGTGGGTTGACACAGGCTAATAACATTAGCACCAGCATCAGCCTGGAGTTTGGAACTATGCCAGTTTGATGTCAATAGGCTTGCTCCATGCTTTGCCTATAATATTAGACTTAACATAACTTGCGAAATGTGGCTGTACTAAAGACACACCTCTGTCTAATCCTTCGGAAATAACAGATGTAAAAAAGTCGCATCACTGAAGCGTAGAACGCGGGATAGTGACAATAGCATCCTAAAAACAGTTGTGGAGAGTCCTTACTCCCAAATTCTGAGGCACTATGTGGGGAGAATGGTCAGGTAGCTTATTCCTCAGTTTATTGTTCTCTGCACATCCTGCCTCAGACACCAACTTTGTTTTTTTTATCCTCACTACTAACACTAGTTATAAAATATTTACTAACAAAATGGACTTTATTTTTGTCTGAATTTGATAAAAAAATAAAATAAAAAATTACAACCTCACACTGAATACCACAATGTCGGCATGAAAAGCATTGAAATTGTTTAGTGCGTCACGTTCTAAGGCGTTACGCAATTACGCTGCTGTTTCCAATGCTGTCTTTAATTATCTCATCCTTAATTTTTTGTCTATCGTTTTTTTATATAAACTCTGTAAATTGAGAGGTCTGGCTCTTGTGATACAGGAACTCCTAGTACAAGAGCCAGGGTTACACTGATGTTTGAGCAATCACTTGTCAATAATGATTTTATTTTAATATTTATTTTAATTAACATATTAATTTTAATAACACAACATCCCAAAAGAAAAAATCGACCAAGTAATAACAACGTTAGTTTACATTACCTGAATAAATAAATAAATAATAAACTCATCAATTTCTTGTATAGTTGAATAATTTAATTACGAATTACCCTCCTGGCGCTGGTTTAGGCTCAGACCCTTAATTATTACTTTGGCTTAAACATAACAAGATTATTTATGCAGACGGCTTTTCATTTGGACCGTTGGTTGTTTAGGTTTATATTGTTGGGTATTTTGTGGAACTACTATTTTACCTGTTGCGAAAATGAAGGCTTATTTTAATTAGGATTTTGGAGCAAGGTGTGACATCGTTTTAACATATCACCTCTTATCGTAATTATTAAGATATGTACAACAACTTAACATCACGGATGTAATCCCCAAAGGGTAAGGTTAGGGAACACCCCATTTCACCAGTTTTGTTTAAGTCCAATGTAATAGGGGGCGAGCCTATTGCCAACAACCGGGTACACATCCAGACTTCGTGGCTGCAACTGAGAAAATCCTAATAGAAAAACCAATAACACTGCCCGACCTGGGAATCGAACCCAGGACCTCATGCTCAGCATTTGCGCTTGCGACCACTAGGCCAACGAGGCAGTCCCACATATGTAAAGATGTACAGACGCCAGCATATCATGCTACCTGAAACTTTCAAAATTTCCCAATTAACCTTGAACGTAATCCTTTAGCGATACACTTGAAAATTAAAGAAATTTGATATGCAGGCGTTTGTACAATACTCATCATCTTAACAGCCCAGAATCACCCAGTGCCGGTTATAGGTCTCCCCTTTCTTTTGCCACACTTCCTGGTTCTATGAGTCTCTTATCCAGATGTTTCCTGCGATTTTGACGAGGTTGTTCACCCGAAGAGCTTTAAGATGGCCCTGGTATCTTTACCCTAGCCTTGGCTACCATTTGGTCAAAGCTTTGCTCCATCGGCCATCTCCGCGTCTGTTCAAAAATAAATTATTGTAATAATAAATATGAGACGATACATTTTTATCTTCTTTTACTCTTATTAGTATTTAGTTCTTCCTGCCAACTACATAATAGAACTGGCATTTGTACTTCTCGAGCTGCAGAAAATTCTTCACTAAACTTTATATTAGAATACCGTGGAAAATCGAAAAAATATGAAGAGAAATCAATAAAAATATTATAACTATTACATTCTGTCTTGTCAATTCTCCCACAGGAAAAAACAAAACTGGGCAAATGCGAGTCGGACTAGCACACAAAGGGTTTCGTAGCACCAAACAATACACTCCACAAAACTAAATTTATTTGGGTAACAATGTTTAAAAAAAAAAGCATTATCTAAAAAAAAAACACGTTTATTGTATTGGAGCCCCCCTTAAATATTTATTTTATTCGGTGTGATAAATAAAACTCTTCACTTCGGCATCAATAAATCATGTATTTAGCAAAACCACTTCAAGAACAACACCAACACAAGCTACGCGTCGGACGCCATCTTGACGCCTTCAAAAACATTATCTTTCTTTTTATGTTTGAAGAAACAACTATTAATTTAATATTCTATGTTTCATGGCTACTTAATAGTTTAAAATTCTTATTATTAATATACATAAATTAATAAGACAAGGTTTATTTTTATAATCACTTATTTGAGTAATATTAACCTAAAATGAATAGGTCTGAAGTCTCGCCATCCAAACGGAAGTTAGGAACTTGTTGATAGTCATATTTCAATATTTCTTTACAATTTACGCGGTAATTGACATTTAAGAAGTAATGTAATGTTTTTATATATTGAAAGATATTATTTTAAATAAACTAAGTAATAATTTAATTAGTTTTGATTGATATTTCTAACAATCGGCCATCCTGAAATTTGCCTGACCCTAGGCAATAGAACATCGAGATAACAAAACTACAACAAACTTGACTCTGTAAGTAAAGGAGTGAGTTAGGTACCTAATTATCTTACAATGTGATAACTTTTACACAAAACAAACTTCTAGAAACTTAATCAAGTAATACTATATCTAACATTATTACAACAGTGGCTTCATTTGTCAAACAGATTCATGAAACAGAAAAGTACAGAAGATAGCCAAATAACAAGAATAAAAAAAATAAAATAAAAAAATGATACATGAGATGAGATGTTCTAATTTAATTTAAGTTATATATGTACTTCTTACTATGTTCGGCCATCCGTAATCAGTTGAATGACCCTATTCAATAGATGCCCAGTTTAAATGTGTTATAATATTTCAACAATAATATTATAATTTATCCTTGTTACTTCCTAACAAAATACTAGCATCAAAATACAAAACTTTTAACAAATATTTTAATTATTATTAAATATATTATTAAGTACCTACACAACAATTTATATTTGGTTGTTAACTACATACTAGTTAAGTAACAATACATAGGTAACACAGTCAGTCTTTTATTTTCATATTTCGGTGTTGTCCGCACACTACTTATCATTATACAGATAGCACAGCACAGTCAGTCTTTTATTTTCATATTTAGTTGTTGTCCGTACACTACTTCACACTATCCAGGTGAGACAATCAGTCTTTCGTTTTATGATGATGGTGTGACGTCTTGGATGGAGTACACGCACAGGGTGTAGCAACTTAGGGTTGAACGTCATCTGGCTACAGGGTACACGCACAGGGTGTAGTGGCTTTAATTTCGTTCGATGTGGCTCGTTACCGCATATGCACTTCGGACATATCGGCCTCATGCAACTTGTTTGATGATGCTTGTTACCGCGTACGCACACAGGGCGTTTCGGCCTCACGCAAGCATATTTGTTGATGATGTAGCTTGTTACCGCGTACGCACACAGGGCGTATCGGCCTCACGCAAGCATATTTGTTAATGATGTAGCTTGTTACCGCGTACGCACACAGGGCGTATCGGCCTCACGCAAGTATATTTGTTAATGATGTAGCTTGTTACCGCATACGCACACAGGGCGTATCGGTCTCACGAAAAATTTTGTTGATGTTGCCGCTCACTGCCACATGCAGGAACAAGGTGTTGTCGGCTTCCAGCCGGTTAGCGTCACCAGCGTCATGCTGCCGCATACACTCCCAGGGCGTGTTAACCTTCAGACTGCCATGACTCCTCAACACTCGGACGTCATGTACTCGGTTTCGGCATATTTTATTTTTATTTTATTTATATTTTATTCTATATTTTTTTTAATATATTATGACATACAGATATAAATTATATTTATTGGCAAAATATGCTTATATATATATATATTTTTTTTTTTATATTCGGTACATTTTTAGTATGTTTATATATTAATAACGAGTATTTTATTCAATACCGGAGTTTATACAGAATTCAAGCGAAAGACGAGTGTTTATTCGTTGTCCAGGATGCAACTTTCGTTTTCAGAGTCTGACTCAGAATTAGGACCAAATCGGATCCATGGCTTCATCTTGTCCGCAGAGTACACATTTTTGTATTTTCTAGTCGAGAACCCATCTATGCTACTTAACTAACCTCATAACGATCGTTACCTAATACAGCAGTTACCTTGTACGGTCCACTGAATGGTGGGATTAACTTATTGCTACTCCCAACATTACGAGTACTTTTTAGAACCATAACTAAATCATCTAATTTGTATATGTTAGCTGCGCACCGCTTTTTGTCAAATCGAGTCTTCATAGCTTCTTGCTGTTTTCTTATGTGAGCAGATACCTTTTTCCGTGTTATGTCAATATCCTCATTTGGCGAAAGTTGTTCCGAAATTTCATGCAAGTGACTTTCGGATAAATTAACTGTGTCTTTACCGAAAACCACTTGTGCTGGGGTCTTTCCTATCCCTTTGTTAAGCGTGTTGTTAAGGCTCCACTGAACCTTATTGAGATCGCTGTCCCAGTTACGGTCATCTTTGTCTATGTTAAGGGCAGTTAAAGAGCTTAGGATGGAGCGGTTATAGCGCTCAATTTGGCCATTTGCTCGTGGCGTAGCGACTGCATTTTTCACGTGCTTTATTTGATTAGATTCGACAAATCGTTTGAATTCAGCTGATGTAAAACTGGTTCCCCGGTCCGACACGATCGTTTTGGGAGAGCCGAACATCCCGAAAAACTCCCGCATTACTTGGATAGTTGTTCTGCTCTTCGTATTACGGACTGCCCGCAATACAATGAATTTAGTGAACGAATCTATGATGCCTAAAATATACGTATTACCTCTTTTGCTTTTTATGAATGGTCCAACATGGTCAATATGAACGCATTCAAATGCTATATTTGGCTTGGGAATTGGATGAAGGAGCCCTTGCTTTTTCCCAGCCGGATCCTTTGCATAGGCACACGGGATGCATGCACGAACATACTTACGGACGAAATGAGCCATGGCTGGAAACCAATAGTCCCTTCGCATTTTATTTAATGTTTTTTCAAATGAGAAATGACCACTCTCGTCATGACACAACTGGCAAATTTTCCACCGAGCGTCGCGGGGTACTGCCCATTTTAATTCAGACCCAATCATTTTGAATATTTTACCGTCTCTTAGAGTGTAATTATTTCTAATCTCTCTTGCTTCTGTACAATTTTTATCTAGTACGCTTTTAATAAGTTTTAGTCTCGGATCACTCAATTGTGCCGCCAATAGTGAATGTTCTTCGGTTATTACGCTCATAACACCGAGTTCTATCGCGTCATCGCTTTCAATAGGTAGTGGATTTCGGCTCAAACAATCCGCGTGTTGCATTTGAGTACCAGGTCGATATTCTATAACAAAATCGTAGTCTTGAACGAGAAGCCACCACCTAGCTATTCGAGGAATCAGATCTCGTTTAGTAAGAGTTGTACGTAGAGCATTACAATCTGTTACCACTTTAAACTGGATGCCTAACAGGTACACGCGAAATCGTTTTAACGACATCACGACTGCCAAGGTTTCCAACTCATAAGAATGCAGATGCTGCTCTTCGGTTGAAGTTTGTCTGCTGAAATATGCTACCGCTTTTAGTGGTGATTTCTCGTTCTCTCTCTGTAATAATACGCCGCCAATTCCCAATTGGCTAGCATCAGTGTGAAGTTCAGTCAAATTTTTAGGATCATAAATGGCTAGAATGGGTCTGGTTGTAAGGATTTTTTTAATATGGTTAAACGCTTTAGTTTGATCCTCGCCCCAAATCCATGACGTATTGGACTTTGTTAGTGTTGTTAGAGGTTTGGCTATGGTAGCAAAATTACGAACAAATCTCCGGAAGAAGCTAGCCAATCCAATAAATTGACGAACCTCGTGACAGTTATTAGGCGGAGGAAAACACGCAACCGCTTTTGTTTTCTGTGAACCTGGCCGCACTCCGTCAGCTGATATTTCGAAACCCAAATAATCGATGGTGACTTTGAAGAAGTGACATTTTGCTAAGTTTAGCGTCAAATTAGCTTCTCTTATTATATCTAGCACGCTTTGTAGTTTTTCAACGCCTTCTTCAAGTGTTTTAGATCCTATAATAATGTCATCCATGTAAGCCAACACACCGGGTAATTTACGCTTATTTAATAGTGAGTGGACCATCCTTTGAAAAACGGCTGGCGCGTTGCTTAATCCAAACGGCATTCGGTTATATTCGAAGTGTCCGTCAGGGGTAATAAACGCTGTTAGATGCTTTGAGTCTTCGGATACTGGAATCTGGTGGTATCCTTGCGTTAAGTCTAACGTCGTGAAGTAACGTTGACCTTGAAGGTTGTCAATTTGATCATCGATCAGAGGCATTGGATATCGATCTTTGACCGTCTTCCGGTTAAGCGCTCGATAGTCGACGCAAAGACGTGATCCGCCATTTTTCTTAGCAACCAAAATTACAGGGCTTGAATATTCTGAATTCGATTCGCGAATTATCTCATTCGATAGAAGTTCATTTACAATGTTGTTGACCTTTTCTCTCTCGGAGAGTGATAACCTATAAGGCCTATAAGTTACTGGGGTCGTATCATGGAGTTGGATACGCATTTCAGTAACTGAAGTGTTTCCTAATTCGTTAGTCGAAAAGGCAAAACAGTCCCGGTATTTGTTTAATAATTGAAGCAATGTATCTTTGAGTTCGGAATTGAGATTGGAATCGACATTAACGTGATCGTCTGTAATAGAGGAAACCTCATTTTGAATACGTCTCACGTTTATGATATAGTCGTTGCTGTCTGGAGCGATGACACTTATAGGCAAGCCTACACCTCTGGCTATAATTTTGTTCGGTGGTATTACCACCTCTCGATTGTTCAAGCTGATAGCAATTATACGTCCTATACCATTAATAATTGGATAAAGTCCCGGCAGTACAAGGTATTCCGAATCCCCAATTAGTCTTATGTCAGAATTTATACTCACGTATCCATTATAATTTTGACAGCTAACTTCTATAAAACTATCGCCTTTTATTATTGTTTTGTTGGAAGTCTTCATTACGACGGAGTTGCATTTATTTAACGATATTTGATATAATATCAACTCTTTGTCAGTTTTGAAGACTCTAACGTACGGTTGTTCGGTAAGTGTTTGGCCTATTAAAATATCGGCGGTTAACAGTGAGGATGGTACCGCATAAGCGGTCAAAGGTACGTCTACTAAATCTACTGCAACTCTAATTTGAGTTTTACCACATGGAGTGATAGAGTTATTACCAAATCCTCGCAAGGTTGGTAAGTCGTCTAGGGTTAAGCATAAACCTAATTCCTTACATTTTTCTTTACTAATTAGAGTACACTCGCTGCCGAAGTCAATGTACCCTGTCATGACTTCGTCATTAACCTTGACTTGTTTATAATATTTTGAGTTTTTGTTTCCAGTATCTGCTATATATGTATTTAAAACTTGTTTTGTTAAGGTCGAATTTGTGCCATTTTCAGTTGGTTTAAACGGTTTCAGTGATTTACAATTAGCTTCCAGGTGACCATGACGCCTGCACTTAACGCATTTGATAATTTCTTTAGGACACTTATAAACTGTATGTCCAACTTCCCCACAGTTGAAGCAAGTCAGCGATTGTTGAGGTCTTTTATTATTTGGCATGCTTTCATGATTTGCTTTATTAAATCTATGAGACGGTTCTACATTCTGGCGATCTGTAGATCTTTTAATGACCGATGTGTCATTTTTATTATGAGTTATATTCCGGAAATAGTCAAGGACTCTGTCGGGATCATCATAGTGCGCACCTTCTATATTCATCCTAATATTGTAGTCGAATATACCCTGACTAATGCAATCTACTGCTTGTCGACCCGTAAGTTTGCAGCGGTTCACTAACATAATCTTGTCATAGAAATACTCAACTAGGGTTTCGTTACGCCTACTCTTACGATTTAGCATTTCTACTAGCTGATCAGCGTAATTTTGATCATCCGGAAACGCCTTGAGTAATTTTTGTTGCCACTCTGCCCAACTGTACTTAACGGTGGTAAGCCCATCGTACCACTTCTTTGCTAATCCCTTCAGTTTAGGCAGTGCGTAAAACACAGTTTGATTTTCAGACCAACCATAGACTTCGGATGATTCGTTTATTTTCCTAATCCAATCCCTCATTGTTTGAGATTTAGAATTAGGATCAAATTCCGTAATTATATTCTGTGCCCCGTGCATATGAGGAGCATTCCCGCGTGGACTCCCTTTTTGTAACGCGCTTACTAATTTTTCTAAAATTAAGTCGCTTGTATTCCTTGGTAATCGAGAGTCAATACGAGAACGTCGTGTGTTCGAGCGAGAGCGTGAACGAGAGCGCGAACAGCTGCGAGTTGATGACGAGTAACAACGTGACTTGCGTTCGGAACGTTTTCTATAAGAAGAAGAACGGTTTCTAGTTGTCCTCCGTAATGAGGATTCAATACCTAATCGTCGTGTACGCGATCGAGAACGTGAAGGACTGAGAGAAGTTGACGAGCAAACACTCGACACATAATAATCTCGTCTACGCTGCCGATGGCGACGTTCTCGGTTACGCGAAGTTCTTAATCGTGAAGGACTACGATGGTGGTGCTTGATAGGCTGCCGTTCACGATTCGACCGGTTAGGGTTTCGACGTTCCGAGGAGTTATCCGTACGCCACGGAACGGGACCAGAAGGTGTGAGTCCTCGATCTGACATTTTATACGAACAGTGTATAGTGCTGGCTGCAGTTATATATATATATGTGTGTACGGTAATAGAGGTGTTAATAATGGGTTCTTGACCGTTCGTGTGTACCTATTTATTTGAAAGAAGTAGGTAAGTATCGGTTGCAAACCCAGGCAATTAATAGAGCAAAATAATAAGGAAGGCGTTATCAGTAGATATATTACGAATATTGACACTGTTGGTATCTATGTAGGTAAGTATTATTTTCGTTAAACTATACTATGGTATTACATAAACCGAAACCGAGCCCTATGACTCATATGAATGTATTCGGTCGCAGTCCGGATAATTGTGTACTAAACCTTTACTTTGGGCAATTATGGAATTCCGTTGTCACTTCTGACTTGATAAATAAAACTCTTCACTTCGGCATCAATAAATCATGTATTTAGCAAAACCACTTCAAGAACAACACCAACACAAGCTACGCGTCGGACGCCATCTTGACGCCTTCAAAAACATTATCTTTCTTTTTATGTTTGAAGAAACAACTATTAATTTAATATTCTATGTTTCATGGCTACTTAATAGTTTAAAATTCTTATTATTAATATACATAAATTAATAAGACAAGGTTTATTTTTATAATCACTTATTTGAGTAATATTAACCTAAAATGAATAGGTCTGAAGTCTCGCCATCCAAACGGAAGTTAGGAACTTGTTGATAGTCATATTTCAATATTTCTTTACAATTTACGCGGTAATTGACATTTAAGAAGTAATGTAATGTTTTTATATATTGAAAGATATTATTTTAAATAAACTAAGTAATAATTTAATTAGTTTTGATTGATATTTCTAACAGGTGTTTAGTATTTTTTGTTTTATCGGAAACAGAAATACATAATCTGTAAAAATTTCAACTGTCTAGTTATCACGGTTCATGAGATACAGTCTGGTGACAGACAGCCAGACAGACAGACGTACGTACGTTCCGTTTTTAACCCTTGGATACGGAACCCTAAAACGACATGAGATTCCGTTTTTGCCAATGGGCAACGGAACCCTAAAAAGGCCAAATACCTACCTGCATGTCACAATTCAAGTGAAATAGTTTTTACAAGCTTGTGATTCATGCCACAATATTATTTAAAACCGTCTCAACCAACGTAACAGATCGATAATAACTTTCATTTTCGATAAATAAACTAAAATAACCCAATCATTGTTACTATTGTGCTGCCAAAATAAGGAAAAAAGAAGAAAATTAAACTATTGTAGGCTTTCTACATGCGCTTGAGTTGATTACACTTTCACTGTCAAACGCGACACTGAGAAAGGTATATTTATTTCGGTCTTACACGTTTGAATTGTGTTGCTGTCTCTTTTTCGCTCGGATAGGTTTTCTATTGTATTACGAGTGACGTTTTTCTTTTGTTGTATTCTTGTCATATATTGCTAATTATGTTTTTTCGTTAATTACTCAGTAGGTTTTGGTGTTTTTAGGACAGGTATTGTTTTGTATAGTCTTTTTTATCTGCTTTTGAATGTGTATGGATATGTGTGTGAATATGAGACCGATGTGAAAGGGATATTTAATTATTTAATCTTCATGTACAATAGTGGTACAAAGGCGGACTTAATGCCATAAGGCATTCTCTACCAGCCAACCTTTGGGTTAAACAAGAAAACTCTGTGGTAGGGTACAAAATAAATATCTAAAAAAACATTTATATAAGTACTTATAGTGATACTAATACACATAATACATATTATAAAATAAACTTATAAATATTTTAAGAAATACCAAAAAAATAATAATAACCTAATAAAAATTACCGTGACTCGACTTCAAAGTGAGAGTTATCTATTTAGTGGTTACGAACTTTTCTTTTAAAAGTGAATTAGCTTTTTTTATTATTATTATTTTTTTATTATTATTTGATATTTCATAGATTAATTTAAAGTTCTCTTCATATGCTATCATCAGCCTAGCAGCTTCCAGTCTAACCTGATGCAGCCTATCTGACCTCCACAACTCAATTAGTACTGGGTAAAACGATCCCCTTGGTAAGACTGGTTGTGAGACTTTTGAGCCACTGACTACCTGTAACAAGAACTATAAATGTCAGCCAGTACCAAGGGCTTAACGCGCGTTCCAAGCCCCGGCAAAAACTTGGTATGTAATGGATGGTCACCCATCCACGGGCCGACCTCGGTCAGCGCTGCTTTACCTTGAAAATTGACCCGTGCAGCTGTTATTATTTAGCAACGAGTTTTATTTAAGTAAATTGGGAAACAAATTAATGATGCCTGTGCCTTCTTCGTGTTCTGTTTTGTTTTACCCCCCCCAATAAATCAAATAATTAACTTATTTGATTTAATGCAGGGCGTAATTTTTATTTCATTGTATTTACCTAAATTAAAACGACATTATTAGCGGTAATCGGTGATGAATCTTTAGATTGAATGTCAAAAAATATTTTGTAACAAACCAACGGCTATCATTTGCCTAGCCGTATCGAATTCTGTTCGGGTCGGCTTTCAGTTTAATCGTATGCAACTGAATGACAGTTTTTGACATGAAGCGACTGCCTATGTCAATCTACCCTCCACAACGCAGTTAGTAAATAACTGAAGAATTAAAAACCTCAACATTCATTGTTCAGTTATTTTATTAAGTGAATTGTATAGGTCAGATAGGCAGTTTGATGGTGACACAAGTCAACTCAGAAACTAGAAAACAAAACACAAAACTATAACTTGTTTAATTAAACCTAAAATTCTAAACATACATTTACCACCCCTAATTAAACGTTAACGATAATAATGTAAATTGAAACACAATTATCTATACTAATATTATAAACAGGTATTTGTTTGAAAGTTGGTGTGTAGGGGGAACGCATGATCCAATTCTATAAATTCTAATTCTATCACTGACAGAAAACTACATTATTCGTGGGTGCTTTAAGCTATAAATTATATTTATATCATGTATATTATCCGAACTATCACAATTTTTGCGGACAAAATCGCGAGCGAAGTGGTAGTTATTTATAAAGTCAGTCTTTCACATTATTTTTTTAAGGCTGACTTGTCAAAAATTTGATGTAAACTGCTTTTTCGCCGACCCCACGGCACGGCAGGCGACCGGAAGGGGCGTTGCGTGCCGACCGCGACGTGTAGAACAATTTACACCACAGACCAGGTTGGCCAGTAGTTTTGCATTTAGATTAACGTAACCGACATTAATACGCTCCCCGATACTAGTACTCCGCCGCGTAACGAAACCATAGCTCGATTTAGGAATTCACCCGGCAAGGCACAACGCCATCTATCGAGCCTCGTGGCAACTCTCGGTCGAAGTTGATTTGTTAGTCTTTTCATCTTTTGTAATATTAGTGCTAATATGTTAACATAGTATGAAATATTTTGTTATTTGTATTCTATTGGAGAAAAGAAAAAAATGTGGAGCAACAGAACCATTCAAAGCAGTAATACTAATTTTAATTCAATAAAGGAAAAAGAGGGAGCTACGTTACGTTACGCTACGTTTAGTATAGCTCCCTCTTTTCTCTAGCGGGGCGGTTGAGGATGAACGAAAGAATGAAACGTGTTGCGCTGACCCCAAGTCAAATGGGTTTTGCTTAAAGTTAGATATAAAGCTAGAAAATATAGAGAAATCAAATTACCTACCTACTTGCATCGATGACGAATCGGAACTATGAAAACCAAAATTTTGAAACAGTTTTGAATCGTGATCTTTTGTTTTTCGATGACGAGTTGGAACAGTGACGAGTCGGGCATAAGTCCTCCACAGTTTAGAAAAACTGTTGAACTGTGAACTGTTTCGTACTGAAGAAGAAAAACTGTGAACTGTTTCGTACATTTAGAAAAACTGCGGAGTCTTTTCATAAATGCTGCTCAAAGTTAAAAGACGTTTAAATGAATTATGGATAAGCAAACCTTATTTTGAACATGTAGGTAGGAATTGCAGTCACATTTGGTCGATGAAAAATTTCTATGTGGCGGGAATGTGTGTGAGTGTGCTAGGAACGATGTACTGAATACGTGGTACTTGTCTGTGCTTCGATTTTCCTTCCACCCTGTATTTAAAAACAGTTTATTTTCAACCAATCTATTAAAATGTTTGCTTTTAATCTGCTAAATTGGTTCTAAGTGAAAGATACGCCATTTTTTAATTGGGCGTAGTTTCACGAAAAGGATCCAATCCACAACATGGATGAGTTAAATATACCAAACTGATGCTAAATATCAAAACTATCGGCCAGTAAAAAAGATCCAAGCAAAAACATCTGTTTAAACATTTTTATCAAAAAAATACAATACTAAGCTTCATTATACTATTAACAATAAAAAAGTGTTATTATTCCACACACAACATCATACTCTTAATTAATTTTAAAATGAATACAATGAAGAAATATCTTCCAAACTTCAAACGTCAATATTTCCAAAGTGACTTTGTGTGGATTGGATCCTTGTCGTGTAACTACGTCCAATTGTTCTCGCGTATTCAAACACCCACCGTCTGTCTTTTATTTTCATCAACACCTTTTAAAAAGGTGAGGTGTAAGATTGTGGAAGATAATTACCTTCCACAAGGTTTACAATGAAAATCGCGACGAAACATCGCATAGATAAAAGTGTAAATGTACTACCTAGCGTGAAACAGCTAGGTGTATCGAATCGTTCAGGAACGCGATGTCGTGATGAAACTCCTTCCTTCCTTCTATAAATTGTGTTTCTAAACTATCTACATAATTTATTGATGCATTTATCTTCGTACCTACAGTTTATACATGTGAAGTCTGGGATATTAATAGCTAAGCAAATTGATTAAGTACCAAGTTTACTACAAACATATATGGGAAAAGTCTTTGGTTGACTGTAATACGAACTAAGCTGTGTTAAAATGAATTACCGAAAAATGAATACAAAATTAACCGAGATTTTTTTTTTGTATATAACAAACAAAATATGACCTTATTCAAATTACATATTTCTGAAAAATAATGATCTTTCAAACAACAAATAAAAAAAAACAAACAAACTTCCGAAAAAAATATTTTTCGGAATTTTCATTGTTTTACCGGTCGTTTTTTTATTTTTATTCGCATAATAATTCGTCGGAAAATTTGTATATAAAGCTTACTGCTTTATATACAAATTTTAAATTTTGAGTAAGTTCATATTTTATTTTCGGATCTATTATTTATTACTGCCCATTTCAAATCTCAGTTTTGATTGATAATGACAATTGACAGTTTTAAGAGATAGCTCTTAGTAACGTGGGAAATTGGTGTAGGATGTCCGTATGCTTGACGATTTTCCTTGACAATTTAACTTCTAAAGAAAGAAATATTACTAGGTCTGGAAAAATCCGGAATAAACAGTATGTTGGCAGCTAATAAAGAATTAAAATACACGATTTCGTTGACAGGTAATGCCACTGCTTCGTAAGATATAATTAATAGAATTTAAATACAGTGTGTATTTATTATGTTGATAATATTTTGCATATTTTTTTTGGATGAGTGTGGCAAGTGACTTGACAGATGTGAGTGGCAAAGTCGGGGTCTTACTGGTGTGGACCCTATTAATGAGGTTTTTCAGAAGTTCAGGTGCCATATTAGTACTAGCCATACCTGAATTGTATGAATCTTCAATTACACGATAAAATACAAGTTTCTAGCAAGCTAAACGTGCTGGTTTCATTCATGTGCAGCTCTCTTAAAAATTAGCCTTAAGAAAAGCCGTGAATTAATCATTGTATCCGCTAACATTTTATTAACAAATACACAAATTCAAGCTCCGATAAAACTAAGAATGTAAACAGCGAATCATTTCCTGATGATAACGGAAACGTTTGGACAGTCGGTGCAATTACAAGCTAGCTCGTGCCACATGTCGACCGTTACCGACCGCGACGCGCGACGCAGAGTAGCTATAATACAGAGGCGACAGATCTTCATCAGAGTCTAGTACTAGAAGAGGTATCATGAAGAAAAACCAGATAAGTGCCAGTTGGATTTGTGCACCATTCGCACCATCGTAGAAGGGGAACCCCCTTTAATTTTTAACTTATTTTTATTAAAAGTTATAATAGCGGCAACAGAAATATATATTTTTGTGAAAATTTTAACTATCTAGGTAGATAGTTGAAATTTTCGGGAACTGCTCCACGCTGCCCGTGTCGATGTTGGCCTGCGTCATCGTCGGCGGCGGGCGGCGCGGGCGTGGTGATTTCCGGCTCTTTGCGCACTTGTTCCCGGTGATTCCTATCCCTGAAATAATGGATAATAACCTTTTTAATACAGTTTTCTCTAGCAGTGTTAATGCAGACTAAAAATGATATTCATGGTTAATATTATTTTCTTCTTTTTGATTGTAAGACCATGTCATTATTTGTTCAAGTACCAAGAATAATCATGTTGTATTCCTCACAATCCTCTTCATTTGATGAGGGGTAATCTCAGGTGAGATTACAGCCCGCTGACAGACAAATAGCGGATGTACGGACGGACAGCAGAGGCTTCGTAATAGGGGCCGTTGGTTACACTTTGGATACGGAACTCTAGAAAAGAGACTAATGAGCATAACCTACGCTCTACGGGTAGTCAGAGGTACGTGGCTCGGTGACGGCTAATTACGAACTGATCGCGAACCGAAGCCATACCGTTAAATGATTAAAAGTGTACGTTGTAGTATGAAGTATTATAGAGAGAATACTATACAGCTAGATTTAAAGCGAGGCTGACCTACCACAATGCTCATAACTGCGGTGAACTTTATTGTTAATAACAGCAATTGCCAGCCAATAATAGCAAGAAGTATTTGTATTTATTTAGTTATTTCATTGAATGATCGTGGTAACTGTGCATCTGAAAGTGGGGACCACTCTGCAGAGTGTATCATGATCTTTGTCATCTGCCTAGCTTTTTCCCAACTAGGTCGCTTCCAGTCTAACTAGGATGCAGCTGAAACAACATAACACAACATTGGCTGGAACATTTTGTTAATCCGTGTTTTTCCACGACACTCAAAATGTGCAAGTCATGCCGTGCTTCTCACTACCATGTAAACTCCGTACTGATTGTGACTACCACAAATCACCTTCATTAGCGCACGGGTATTTCTCGCTTTGCTTATGCCTCGGTGTCACAATCAGCGGAGATGACTTTTGGCCATCTGTGACACGCTGGACGTTATTTTCAAGGTACTTTAAAAAAAAAACTATAAAAAAAACCAAAAAAAAAAAATAACAATGAAAGAAAGGAAAACAACTAAAAATGTTGCTTAGTAACTTAGGACGGTCCTAATATTTTAAACGTCTGTGGTTTGTTTGACATTTTGATGTTGAAATAAGATTTATGAAAACAAAAGTAACGATACAACGTTACAATATAACCAGTATTTTACATAGAGCGACTGCCAATCTGACCCAGTTAGAACTGGGTGATACGAGACCGTTTGGTAAGACTGGCTGTCAGACTTTCGGTTCACTGCCTACCTGTATGTTACCTTACCTACCTTTTTGTAAGTTCCACCCTCCTTGCAAAATCACACTATGAATAAGATTTCAGTTGCGGTAGGCAGAATCTCAACCAGCATCGTTGTACCATTCTGTATTTTTTGATAATCTTTGTGAATAGGAAATTAATCATTATGCACCGACTTTGTCCATGCGTGCGGTGATGTGATTCCTATTCTTCATAAATTGAACACTTCCTAATTACTGGCAAATTCACACCTTAAATCATAATATGCCAATAATACGACTGAAAAAAGTCTGATCGAAATATATTTATGTTGCTTTTTTTATCCGAGTATGTCAAATTGTGTGTCGTTGTTATTTATGATTATTTGTGTTTCCTTCTAGAAAGAGAAGTGTTTCCTTTGACTTTTAGTTTCCTAATTTGGGAGTCATCATGGAAACATTTATCATCACCTTAATATCACGCAGTAATCTACGAAGGGTTGGACAGAGATGAACCCAATAGTGCTCACTCACTTTACGACAGTTATGTTCAGCTGGGCATCAACCCGGACTCCGTGGATGGTATTAAGAAATTTCTGATGGAAAAAACTCCTGACGTTAGCAATCTTTGCAAATATAGATTCCTATATCAAAGTGACTATGACTGGTTTGCTAAATACTGATAGATTTACCTACTTGCAAATTCACAGTTTTCATCTGAGGATTAACGATACATTGTTATGAAGAGTTTGTGGCTAAATAATATCATATGCTCGGACCGGAATTCAGGTTAAGCCGCGCTTGCCTTGGTTGGTCCGTGGATGGGTGTACAGCCAATACATGCCGAGTTTCCTCCGTGCCCCGAAAAGCACGTTACGCCATTGGTCCCAGCTGTCATTTGTAGATCTTTGACAGTCGTTGCAGGTAGTTAGTGGGCCGAAAGTCTGACAACTACAGTCACTTGATGTAAAATACTGGTATTCAGCTGCATTCGGTTAGACTGGAAGCCGACCCCAACACAGTTGGGAAAAGGCTAGGAAGATGATGACTTCGTTGAACGTTGATGAACGTTGTTGTTGACGTTGCGTTGTTGTTGTTTATTGTTATTTTTTTTTTGTGTTTTTATCATTTTGTATGATGCACGTCATGTCCCTGCGACAAATAAATATATTTTCTTTCTTTTTTTTTTCTTTTTGAATTTAGCTGGCTGCCCTCATGGTAAGACGGTTTGTCTTGAGAATCGCTTCAACGTCATCCAACTCAACATTGTTTTCATTTTCGCTGTCAGAGAATTCCTCTATTGCACAAGTGTCTTCCTCTTCTATCAATAAATGTGCAGTATTATCATCTGATATTGATTGATTCAAATTAATTGTAAAAAAAAACTGCAAACAAATATCACATGTATACACAAAACCTAACCATTCGTTGAACCGACGAGTAGTTTGGTGACAACTTTAAAAATTGTGCACCTATCCGGCGAAGGTTAGGTGTCTAGGATTAATTCCTATGTAGTAGGGACTACGGGATGAGCCTATTGCCATCAACTGGGCACAAATCCACTCTGTGACTGCTACCGAGAAATTCCTGATGGAAAAACCTAATAATTTTTTGCCAGACCCGGGAATCGACCCCAAGACCTCAAGCTCAGCAGTCGCAGTGTCTTAGCATATAGGGTGTAAACGAACCCTTCACGAACCTGTCAACCAAGCCTTGTGCACATGAAACTAAGTAACTTGACACAAATATTATAGCTGGGAAACGACTTTTTTCGGTATTAAAAGTAACGTTTTACGGTAGGACTCAATGTAACGCACTCTAAACATTGTGCTGATGGATGGATTGACTAATACGAAGATCGTGGAGGTGTTTAAAGTAAAAATCTTACATTAAAAACATGTATTTAAAAAAACTTGTGAAATGTTGGAACTTTGACCCCCAATATCTCCGTAACTAGAAGGTTCCCAGGTATGGTCTACAACAAAAAAATATCGCAATAACGGGGAGAACAAGTGCCTTTCGGCTTCGTTAAGAGTCTTGTCGGCCCTTTATTATATTATACGTAGTGGATTATACCCCACTCTATCTTACAGAATGGTGGTCGTGACCATTAAAGACTGAGGTATCTCAGGTTAAGGATGCTGTAACATTAATGGCAACGCATTACCAGACCTCTATGTATTGCTCGCATGTATATAAACACAGTAATCACTTTCCATTTCTTGAACTTATTTATGTTTTTGTTGTTTTACTAAATGCAATGAAATTGAGTTTTAATTTTATATAAATTATAAACTGTCATTTCAATAAACCTAATACTATACTTTTAGCGTTATAATGTTGATTTGAAAATGGCGTGGTAAACAAGAACTTGCAGTGTGTAGTTACTAATTAAAATTTCCTATTTATAATAATGGTCACCAGCGCTGTTGCGGAGAGCAGCGGTGGCCCAGTGGTGGCGGCCCGCACTTACAAACAATAAGTCATGGGTTCGGACCCAGGTAGGTGCATTACTTTGTGTAATTGCTCTCAAAACGGTGAAGGAAAACATCGTGAGGAAACCGGCATGTCCTTGAACCAAAAATTCAAAGACATGGGACATCTACCAACCCGCACAAAAAACTGCTATATTTAATTTACAAGCCTCGAATGACTTTTCAATGATTTATATCTAAAGAAAAGAAAATAAAATAAGATTCAAAATCGTTAAAATCATAATCAAAAATTTTATAATATCGAGGAAATACTAAACTAAATCATTTCGTTTAACAATTTTCGGAAAGAAGATATATTGAGATGGATGGATTGGATGGATGGATATATTGGTGGATGTGATATAGGAGCTCTCTGAATTTCAGAAGCGTTCATCAATGAAGACCTTGAACAATAACAATGCTCCATCGTTCATGTTACACAGAAACACATGAATACTTGGCAACTCTAACAGTCAAAGAAGGAATAGAAAAGTCCTATGACACATACAAACAAAGACTCAGATAACACAGAGAGACAATAATCTGGCCACAACTGTTGCACAAAGGGCAAAGGACAAGATTAGCCTGAATCTCGTGATTGTATAAAAATGGGAGATGACACATTACTGGATGTGCAAATCGAAAAGAAATTAAACAAATCGCTATAAAGGTCTTGGGCTGATTGCAGATTTAAAAAAAAAAGTTATTTTAATTTAACAACGACGAGAGTCAGAAATGCGTTCACTTTGCTCGCAGAACAAAGACGTCGACGGGACTAAAGAATATTAGAGTGACGATCACATATTAGCATCGGAAGGCACAGTATTGGTAGGCCTCCTACTAGGTAAAGCGGTATACTAGTGAAAGACACGGGAATCGGTTGAATGTAAGAAGGGAAGCCTACCCCTAAGGAAAGTCTATCAACCGAGCCGTGAGCAACTTTCGGTTATGATGGAATCAGAAATGTACAGTATTTTTTTAATAATGAAAATAATTAAGTCATAACTAACAAGGGCTGCCGAAAATAGACAGCAGTGCATGGTTCCGGACACAAAATGTGATATATAGTTTTTTGTTAGTAGAGCAGTGATCGCGTGCGATACGCTGACGATCAAACAAAATAAGTTTCATTTGTAAGTACCGTTGGCAAATAAAGTGCAGACTCTAGATCCAGTCATTCAGTTTATAATGTATTTGGCGTAACAGCTGGTAGAAGATAGAATAATCGGTGAAAAGAGCAGACTGTTTATATTTAAAGGATATTTGCTATATTTGTTGAGGAGATCAATAAAAGGCATAAGAGTGGAACGAAGGGTATTTACAGGGCAGATGTCAGTAAAAATGCAGAAAAAGGCTGTTCTAATGGAATATACACAATACTACACACTGGCCTTATTGGTGAGGTTCTTCAGAGAGATCAAATGCGTAGTTATCTGACCGGCGTGCATATGTGATCAGACTTAAGATCGTGGACAATGCAAAAGCAGTTCGTAAGGATCGTAGTAGGTGGTATTTTATGCATGCGTTAAAGCATAAATAATGTACTAGCTATTTAGAATATTAAAGAAAGGGCAAATACAACCCGGTTTGAAGAGAGGCATCGAAAATAATAGAACCGTAATATCTAGGCTGTCTAATTGACGTGGAAAGTCTGTTGGATTTCATAGATGAAGACAAATGCTTTGCTTCATATGCATTTGTTTAATTAGTTTCTATTATTATATCTATTTTATTAGATTGAATATCTTTATTGTTTATAGTATTTGTTTTTTTTTTTTTAATTTCTTCTGTAGTTATTAAAAATTGTTACTTAAAAAATTCAAACCATCCATTTTCTGTCATCTTGAATCCCATGGCGTACTTTTGCTATTCATTTAATTATTCTCAGCTGAAACGTCCTTCATTGGCTTCTTAATTTCATATTCCAGCTAGTTATCACAGACTATTTCTCGAAATGAAGTAAAACTACTTTCTTGAAAAATATTGTTATCGCCTTTTCTGCAGCTGCTTTACATTTTAAATTGTTCGTCGTCAGTTCAAGAAATTTTCTCCGTTCCTGGGCAGAAAACTCATTTGCGAGGATATATTTTTATTCCGGTCACTAACGTTTAGTCTGGAGAGCCATATTTTTTGTTGAAGGGTGACTGCTTTCCCAGTTATGCACGTATTCAATTGCCTTTTTATTTTTGTAGTCATCTTTTGTTTTTGTATTTAATTTGTCATTATTATCATTTGTGGTTTATTTCATTGGTTTTTATTTGCTAATTGATTACCAAATTCAAATAATGCATGAGCAAATGTCATTATTTGTTAGCTGCATATAATGGCTATAAAACGCTAAAATTGATTAGCTTTATCGATTTGATAAACCAGTAAAGTTTCCTCACTAATCATACGAAATCTTCATCTGTGTTGTTGAAATACGTTATAAATATCGTACGGAAGTCCCAAAAGTCGAGAGATTTCTACCACTATGGTAGTAATCTCAAGCATCTTGAGATTACTACCACTACCAAACTAGAACAGTCAAACATTCCGAACTTCACTTAGTCAATTATTCAGCCATCAGCCATCACAAAATCTATTTAAAACAGAACTTTAACTGGTAACACTTAACTAACTACCGTCACGCCTTGGTAATGATATGCGTAATTACTAAAACTTTAGACTCTAACGTTTAGAGTTGCAAACTCGTGGCAGATGTCGGTACACTAATCTAGAACGAAACGAAACTCATGTTGAGATTTTGATTTTAAAGTGAATTTTGTGACACTAGGGACTTTTGGTTTTGGTTTGGTAATGTAAAAATAGTGATAGGTATGATATTTGATGGTGGTAAAGGAAACAAAAAAAAATATATTTTGGAGTGAGTTTTTGTAAGTTTGGATGTGGTGCCATTTCTTTGGGGCACTAACTAAAAGGAAACGCAAAATATTGATGTTTCAAACGCAATTAACGTTAAACTTTTTAATTCAAAAAACGGTAAAATTTAAATTTTTTTTTTTCGTGTGTTTAGTGCCTAACCTGTTGTCAGTTGAGTTGAGTTTTTATTCTGCCCATGGGCCTCTGACTTGGCTTAAAATTAAATAAAAGTGTCTACCTTTATAGATACTGCCCAAATTTGATTGTGGCGATAATGATCCTCCTTCCAAATTAGCTTTAAGACTTCGCGGCCCGCCAACGGGATATCGGGCGAGACACAATTACTTTTTAATTGTTTCAATAATAATTACGGTATAAGAGTGGTTAATAAATAAAACTATGAATTAATGTACCATCGTCATGATCATTAGCATCCTTATTCCAGCCAATTCTGAGTTTGTGCAAATATTCTCTGGTCTGCGCGAGTCTCAAATGAATTAACCACACTACCGAAATAGAGGAAAATTTAAATTAATATACGAAAAACAATCATTAGTCTAATGTGCAACACATCACACACACACATACACACGTACGTACACACGTACGTATAACAGTACATCTAAATATATGGAAGATATTCTGTAAGTGACAGTATATAAGTTTAGTTGTAAACCGTGAAAGCATAAAACAGTGGTTAAATTAATATTATTGTACTCTGTATTTTGTATCGGTGTAATTCCTGTAAAATTGCTGATGTTTTGATTCAAAAATGCTCATAAAAGTTTGAATATCACTGGCGAACTCATCGCTTATTTTGTGTAAAAAACATTCTATTAACATTTTGATAATAGAAAACCTCTTAAGTTTTCAATCAAACCCCTTTGGCTTTAAATTTTGATGTTTTTAAATGAATCCATGATATTGCAAATGTTTTTTTGGTTAAGTGAAAAGAAAAGAGAAAAGCTTAACGAGCTTTTACCCAAATTTTACTCTTTGTTTAAAATACTCAAACAAACATTGTTAATGATTGTCAAACTCAGTTATAAAATATATTTAGGTATTTGAGCGGCATTTTATAAACTAAAATTCAAAATGAATTTGCCGACCATACATATGAAAGTAAAATATTGATTCACTATACCTATTAGCGACGTATACCAAAGCGAAACGAAAACATTTTTTATATCACACACCAATAATTCGCGATAAAGCACCTTAAACGTGCGGATCACGGAAAATTCTTGAATAAAAACGTGTACGGTGGAAAGAAAAGTGGTGTAGCTTATACATGCAAGTGAAGAACTCAATGAAAAAAATAATGCACACGCCGTCCGCGGTGACCAGTGCAGCGTGACGCCAGATAAAAATGATCAGGCAGGCATAGAGGGACTCATTACCCAAGTAGCCATCGATGTAGATGGTTCGGAAAGGCGTGACCCACAAATGGATTGGTGAAGACCTGTGACACAGTGTTTGTGAAAAAGACATAGGTGAAAATGAATCCCCTTGCCCTTTTGGTCGCTTTTATGCTGATGGGGGATGTTAGGGCGATTGTAGAACTGAACTGTAGTGATAATGCTACGTGCATCGATCATATGGCGAGGGAGATCCTGAGGAGTTTGAAGCAGCAGAAATCTGTGAAGGTGTTCAATGTGCTAACGATAGAACCGTTGAAGACGAGGCAGGCGAGGTCAAAGGACTGGTGGCTGACGAACTTCCTGGATAGCCACGCGTTCAGTTTCGATTGGAATGACTACACCTTCAAGGTCTCACAGGCTGACGGAAACGATGCCTTGGATTTGGAGATATATGACGGAAGAACTGCTAAAGGTAGGTTTAAGATTAAATAAAACATAACAATACTGTTTAATACCAAAAAAGAACATTATTGAGCATTAGTTTAGAATGTAATAAAAAGTTTGAGCAGAATATTTTACATTAAAATGATTCAGATTTTGTTTTTTAATCTTGACGAAATAAAAAAGCTTCTTAATTTAATGTTATTACGTGAACAAAAGTACTTTTAAAAACTTAATTAACCTCAGCCTTATAATTACCATTTTTGGTATAGACATGATTAAAAAGGCTACATTGGTAGAATTCTTTACTAAAATTAATGCAAAGCGCTCACAGTTTTTAAATATTTATTCAGTTCTTTCGTTTCTTAAGATTTTCTTCTATAAAACCATCCAATATTCTAGACCCTATTTCTTATTTTATTTTTCATAAGTTCTTATTGCTAAAATTCATCAAATCAAACCCAAAATCTTAAGAATTTCACTCAAATTAGAATTTAATCGGTTTCTCGTGTATTGCAACTGTTACTGAATCTTTACGTGCATCGATAAGATCATCATCTCTTCCTGTAATTTCTTCAGTAGCAACAAAATAATCGTACATAATATCAAAAAGAAAGTTAGAAACAGCCAATGAGTTATCAAGTGCAATCAGATTAACGTTAACAGAGTGCTAATTCACATCTGTAATCACGCTTCGATGCATCAGAGTGTTACCATTTAAGGCAATGTACTGGCGCTGGTGTAATAGAATGGTTTTAGCTACCGTTAGTTTAACTTTTAATTTATGATAAGGTTTTATGACTCCTACGTCGCCATGTACTGTTATTGTTAAGTAGGTAGTAGCGTTAATTATTATAACTAGAGAAAGTAATAGAGAAGTGGTTACATTAGTGTTGCCAATGTTTTTTGGGTCTACATTTTCTACCCTTTCTTTTCTGACTTCTGTTTACTCTGATTATTAGCATCTTTCTCAAGATTAAACAGTTTTACTACTTATCTCAACGAAATAAATTATATAAATACGACTGTTTTGAATCGTAAGGAATTACTACAAAAGCATCTTTAAACGTGATTAAACGTTTAGTCGGCAATTTATCAGTTTCTAAATGGAAGAATTGTTTTGTTTACTTCGAGACTTTAATTGCTATCAGCACAATTTCCTACCAATTAAATATTATCATCATGTTATAATAATTATAATCATCTACTTGACTTTTCCCAACTATGTATGTGTCGGCTTTCTGTCTAACTGGATGCAGTTGAATACCAGTACTTTGCATGAAGTGACTGCGTATCTTACAAATATCTTAAAAACAGCATTATCAGACCTTTTTCTATTTTGGTATGGGGAAATCCTCATGAATACCCTCCATCAGTACAGAATGAGGGGTAATGTCCTGGTCTTACCGAATAAAACCTCACTGTTTCCATTAATACCATAAGGGGCCCCTGAGATACAAATAAATTCATGGGAGACCCGACTGGTATCAGCCCGCGGGTCCCTTCACCAAGAGCGACCGACATTAGGAGACATATTTACTGTATGCATAGAGCCTTACTCCACCTCATTGTCATGATGCACAGTAATTATCTCGTTAGTACTACAAAATCGCGTTCCGGCTTTTCCTAACAAGAATTCAGTTTGAGATTTTTCTTTCACGCTCCTCGTTAGATGTTCAATGCATAATTCATAACATTGTTTATTCCGTGGTTTTTTTGGTATTTAATTTTTAATTAACCATCTTAAGCTCTGTTTGCATATTTAGAGGTTGTTTTCTTCAATGTTTTAATTTATTTAAGTAGATTCAAGACATTATTTTGGCCCTCACGAATTTAAAGAAAAATGAAATGCTTAAAACAGTAATATAGAGAAAAGATAGATTGTAATGACATGATTCTCAAATTAGTCACAAGTCTAGAACTTTTAGGAGAGACTTTTCTAAGAGGAGATCAGAAACCATCAAGCGTACAGTAGAACGCTTTCGGGTTATAAAGGTAGATAACTTCACAAGCAAGCCGACGGTAGATTCGATGAGAGTAGCAAATGGTCAAGCTCAGTGTGCAGTGGAAGTGGCTCAGTGGAAGCATACTAATTATTGTATCATGCAAGATTACTGTAAGTATTACAACGAAAATAAGTAAAATGTAGCAAGATGGAATGTTCTTAAAATTAATAACATCTAGCAGATATCGTCTTTGGGCTGATGTGAAGATGATGGTTAGGACCATCATCATTAGTTTTTATGCTTAGAAGTATTTGACACATACCGAGTTTCCTACATGCCTCGGAAAGCACATTAAGCCGGTCCCGGCTGTCATTCGTAGATCTTTGACAGTCGTTACAGGTAGTCAGTGGTCCGAAAGGGGGTACGTTATTACCCAACTACTACTACTGGGTTGTGAGGGTCAGATAGGAAGTCGCTCTATGTAAAATACTGGTATTTAGCTGCATCAGGTTAGACTGGAAGCTGACCCCAACATAGTTGGGGAAAGGCTAGGCGTATGATGATGATGACTTTGAAGTATTTGAATTTTGTCTAATAATGTAGTTCTTGATGAGCTAATTTGATTTGCCCGCAATATTCAAACTCAAACTCAAAGCGTTTATTTCAATTAGACCTTAGCAGGCACTTTTGAAAGTCAGAAAAACAAAGGCGAAGCTACAGTCACAGACATAAGGCATAATAACTTGTGAAAGTACTGTAGTTGCCCATTCCAAAGCGTAGATCTCTATGGAAAAGAATGGGCAAGAAACTCCATGGACACTCTTTTCAATCAAAATATTGTTACAAGATCTTGGTTACATCATTCATGTTGAGATTATACATATATGTGAGAACGATGTAGAAAGACGTGCACATTAAAAGCGTCCAGAGTAAAAGATTATAACTATCAGCAATTTAAAAACATAGTAGTTGAAATAAACCGTTGCAGCTAAGGGATGACCCAACTGACAGCGCCCGTTCACGAACATGACGCTATATTGTTCTCCCCTTTCTGTAATCCATCCAAGAATGATCTTGAAAAGCGATAAGACCGTCCATTGTGTCACCCTGTGTGAAACGTCTTCGTTTATGCTACTTGAAGGTATGGTGATCATAATAAAGAATGTTCTACTGGCTATATCTTCTATCCATTGGACGACAGCCGAATTGTGTCAGAATAAAATCAATTATCAAAATGTACCAGGGCGACAAAAATAATCCCCTCTTTTGGATTATGTTTTTTGCAGTTTCCAGAATTAACTGTAAAACTCCAGTTTCCAATTAAACCTATCAAACAATATTTGTTCGGACAATCGCTTGGTCCATTAAAATATGGACAACGAATAACTAAAACCAGAAATTTGTTGGATTTCAAATTTTGGTTATTTCTACCTTTAGACATTCATATCTGGGAAACCAAAATGTTTTGCTTTATATATGTAGATAAAACCCTGTGTGTTCAATAGATTCGAAATACACATCCGAATATCGTTTTTGTTTTTATTTTGCACATATCATAATAAAAAAGTAGCCAAAACTGGTAAGGGAAAATAATATTTTAAAATATTCAAATAATCTCTATGGTCAGCAGAAAATACTAATACATATAAGAATTTACTTGTGTGATATAACTGTATTTTGTTCGTAAAGATTTTATATTTACCCTTTCTATTTGCTTTTCTAGTCTAGGAATCTACATAGTAATAATTATGTTCAATCTCTGAACACCCACTTTCAATACTCTTTCTTCTTCATAATAATCTAGATTCCCCTGTTCGTACCACGTATTGACCGTTCAGAACAAGTATTTCTATTAGCATATTCATAGCAAGTTTGCCTTGATTTTAGTGATAATTGTGTAATTATAGAAATTTACATAGAGAGAGAGAGTATTTATCTTTTAAGGATGTAAGTATTTTATTCTAAAAAGCTTGAATAAAGTATAAAAAATCCTCTGTTCGCAAGAGTTCAACTTTCTCAGGAGTCCAACTTTTGCAACATCCATACAAATCTTCGCATGAGTCCAACTTTTATTTTGTATATACTTTTATTAGCACTATTTCAACTGGACGGTACAATTACGCACATATACAAACTCCACTCGGTCACCGTCAAGGTTCTTCATCTCAATATTATACATGCTCAAATAAGGCAGCTCTTAATAATCCACATTGTTAATGCAGATAAACCATTTAATCTAGGGAAACGCTTCTATCTCACGCTCATGAATACATAATCATGTTTTGGAACTGATGTACCAACATAATTATGATGTTCTATTAGTTAGTAAGTTATTCTGAATGATGTGTTACTTGGCTTGAGAAGGTTAGCACAGAATTGCGTCCAACTACAAAATTATCGGGGAAATTAATTAGTTTTCATATAGAGAAAAAAAATTCTTGGAAGCAAAAGTGGCAAAACAAACTCGCCAGTAACACTTATTATGTCCGTTCTAAACGTATTTTCTCGTCAGGCACTTCTTAATATTAAGCAGATCTGTTTGTTAGCCCAATCTTAAAACACCATTTTTTATTTTAATTTGATAATAACCGGAATATTTGCGAATAAACTTTTCGGCTAAAATTTAAAATTTACAGGGGCATTAACTTGTAGAACTCAATTTATCATCATCATCATCATTGTCTTCCTGCCCTTGTCCCATATTATTTGGGGTCGGCGCAACACGTTTTCTTCTTCCGTTCTCACCACTCAGACGACACGACATCATTTACTCCTTTCTCTTACATATCATTCCTCACACAATCCATCCATCTTCTCTTTGGCCTTCCTCTCCCTCTCCATTCATCAACATTCATATCCATCACTCTTTTTGTAACATACGTTTCATCTGTCATCTCCATAGCAAATCAGACTCCCTTTCAATTTTTCTGTAACAGGCACCACTTCCTCAAATATAATTATTCTTTACTTTATTCATTTTTGTCACTTCGCTCATCCATCTCAACATTTTCATCTCCGCAACATGCAATCGTTTTTCATCCAACTTTTTCACAGCCCAGGATTCTGATCTCTGACAATTTGTCTATATGTGGGCTGCACTGAAGCTTAGTTAGCGTCTAAAGTTAAACCCAAGACCACCATGTTATCTCCAGAATTCAATTCTTCATCCACATCAATCAATTCTTCTTTACCAACACACTAGTTTTTACTTGCCTAACGTTGGTAAATGTAAACTCAATGCATTTGTTTTTTTTTTATTATGAAATAAGACAACGGTAGTAATTAGTGTTGTCCTGCTGTAACACATCCCAGGATCTGATGGACGCTACTGAAAGTGAAAAACTCGTCGCCAAATTCTGGGCCGATTCAATTTGGATTGTCATCGACACGATAAACAGCAATGAATAATTAAAAAATCAAACCAAACCTAATGTTTGCTTTCCTTACTCCAGACTCCACTATATCAAGCCTAACTACTCCATAGATCTGATCAAACAGCACCTCGTTAGTTTCACATTATACCGAAGAGCATCGTAAAGCACTTAGCAACGGGTGCTACATTAAATCTAATCCAAAATGGCCGACACACCCTGGTGTAATTTGAAATGTCATTAGCTGAAACTGGTCTTAGGAAACTTACCTCAGTAAACAATTTTAAGAGTTGAAGAATTAGTTAAGTCATTTTGATTGTACAATAGTCTGTTTTTTTTTAACAAACGAGTACTGAGTATGTCCTTCGCACATTTCCGATATTGACAGAGTGAGATGGGCATTGGTCGGGGTCCAACGCCTTCTTAATGTTACGGACTTTATGTTGATTACGTGGACCAATAGAAACGCAATAAAAAATGTCGGTACTCGTTTGTTAAAAAAAACAGACTATAGTGTTTATTCAGCGAAGGAGTCGACACGGTGTGCCATGTAGACATTACATAAAAACTGCATAGTAGTAGTCAATTCGTTCAAATGGACGGTTTATGGCACATCATCATCATCTGACCACCTTGTCCCAATGTTGGGGTCGGTTTCCAGTCCAACCGGATGCAGCTGAATACGAGTATTTTACATGGAGCGTCTACCTACCTAACCGAGCTTCACAACCCAGTTAGTACTCGGTAATACGATACCCCTTGGTAAGACTGGTTGTCAGACTTTCGGGCCACTGACTACCTGTAACGACTGTCAAAGATCTACAATTGACAGCCGGGACCAACGGCTTAAAGGGCTTTCCGAGGCAAGGAGGAAACTCGGTATGGGTGTATAATGGGTGGTCACTCATCCACGGACCAACCTAGGCCGGCGCGGCTTAACCTGAAGATCGACCAGAGCAACTGTTATTATTTAGCCACGAGCTCCTCCCGGACGGTTTATGGGACATCGTGACACAAAATTTTACCAAAGAGTCAATACGTGTTTTCGTAGCGGCACAACAAAAAACACTACAGCAACATGGTAGTACACTCCAACTACAGCGCCATCTATGCCACAAATGAAGAACTAAAATCAAATTTCAAAATGGCGTCATTAAAGTTCTCTGCGACTTAAACTAGAGAAAAACCTGACAACAACTTCGGGCAGTTAGCCCATCAGACAACACCCGTCTTATTGGAGGATCCTTCCTTTTCTATGAGGGATGGAGAACTTTACATTGTGTTTAGCATACCTCTATAATTCTATACCTGCAAGAATAAAGTCGTGCGTCCGTTCTTGAAAAAAAACAAGCAGTCTAAGAGCTATACGTGGTCAAAACAGCATTTATACACCGATGCGGTAACACTAGCTCAAAAAAAAACTAACCAAGAACGAGGAAAGCACACTAAGCCAGCGTTTCTGGACTAATGTGAGTTACCTTCTATGGAAAGCTTTGCTCTCAGGCTACGAAACCCGAAAATCAGGGATTATTCTAAACTTATAATATCGATAGTTGCCAGTAATTGGGTAGTAGAGATCAGATGGCAGGCATTCGGTGTAAATTATTAGGTCGCATAATATTTGGTCGCATCTGGTTTCACCGGAAATCGACCCCTACATAAATAGTTGGGAGGCTTTGGGTGGCGATAAAAATAGGGTAGTATAATATTTTATGTAAAACTTATAACATGAAGAATGAATCTGACTTAGGGCCGGTTTTTCAGTCGCCATTTATCCGATGAATAGGTTTGTCATTTGAACAGTTTTTTTAAGGACACTGTCAAAACGTCACATTTACTCTTCAGGTAAAACTTATCTAATGACTGAAAAATCGGCCCAAACTGAGGATTTTGATCAGCTTCTTACACGACTTGGTCTAGAAGTCGCAAGCGCGACTGCTGAGCATGAGGTCCTGGGTTTGATTCCCGGGCCAGGCAAACTGTTATTAGGTTTTTCCATCAGGAATTTCTCGGTTGCAGCCACGGAGTCTGGATTTGTGCCCGATTGATGGCAGTTATGTTTAAGTCCCATGCAATAGGCTCGCCCCCTATTACCATGGTACTTAAACATAATTGGCGAAATGTGGGTGTACTTTTAGGTGCACCACTGCCTAACCATTCGGGGCTACAGGCGTGATGGTTCTTTCCGCTGTATGTACACTTTTTTTACCTTTAAAGTGGAAATTATCTGAATGCAAAGACGTTTCTAATGTATAAAGTTTAACTTCCTCAAATGTATTATATTCCCACAGGCCCATTGGCACTTAAGCTTGCTTATCTTATGGGCTATATCGACTTGTCTGATTCTCCACCGGATTAATTCGATTCGGAATCAATCCCTTAGAGACACTTCAAATGTACCAAGCGTATTAGACCAAAAACCAATCGTTTCTTCTTCTTCTCGTTAAAATAAACGAAACCTTAAGCCCTTGGCCATGAGTGACATATTTGAGCGACCCGCGTCATAGGAGAGCGATTTCGGAATAAAATGTATGAAAGAAGTTCTTTATAACGCGTGTCACCGCTACTTGCGGACTGCCTCGTTGGTCTAGTGGTCGTAAGCGTGACTGTTGAGCATGAGGTCCTGGGCTCGATTCACAGGTAGGGCAAAGTGTTATTAGGTTTTTCCATCAGGAATTTCTCAGTAGCAGTCACGGAGTCTAGTCGAAATTTGGGTGAGTTCGAACCCAAGACATGCACTCTGATTTTACGTATACATGTGCGTTTAGAATAATTATGACTTGCTTCGGTGAAGAAAAACATCGTGAGGAAACCAACATATTTTCGAGATATTTCTCGAAGGCATCTAAAGTCAAGTCAGTAGCCCATGAGCGTTATAAAAACTCTGACACCAGGTTAGGCACTAACCACACAAAAGAAAGAAGACTGCTACTAGCATAGCGACGGTTTGACGAGCACGTATTAGTCGCGCGACCGGTCATGGCGTCACATGAAAACGCGCGCTCGATCGCCACAAAGTCGCATCGCTTGAATTTGCAAACTGAGACTAACTGCCCGTTCGTTGGCCAACCCTCAAGAGATTTCTAGTCCACCGCACATTTTCTGAATATTTAAACATTGGTTGCTTAAAGACTACAATTTAGTACTATTCCAGGCTAATGGATGGTAGACATCTTTTAAGATCATCCTTAGGGTATCACACTAATATTATAAAGGCGAACGTTTGTATGTGTGTTTGTGTGTATGTTTGTTACTCCTACACGCTCAAACGGCTTAACGGATTTGGATGAAATTTTATACGCTGGATTACCACAAAACCCTTTTGATCCCGGAAAAATGAGATGTTCCCGTGGGATGATCAAATAATTCAAATACTTTTTTCCCAAATTTTGACTAAAATTGTCTTTTTGCCGGCCAAAAGTACTAGGTCACCATAAATTCAAGATGTTGTTTAGGTAGGGTACATAGGGTAGATTAGTAAAAAGTATAAAAGGATGTAGTAGGTAGTAGTATTCAAGGCGTTGTTATTCAAACAAGGAAGGTAGGTAGGGTAGGTACGTTAGATAGGTAGGTATCAAGTTAGGTAGGTAGGGTAGAGTAGTAAAAAGTATAAGGTGGTAGGTAGTAGGTAAAGTACTAGGTCACCATAAATTCAAGGTTTTGTTTATTCAAACGAGGTAGGGGTAGGTAGGGTAGGTAAATAGGCAGGTAGGGTAGGTTCGTTAGGTAGGTAGGTAGGAAGGCAGGTAGGTAGGGTAGGTAGGTAGGTAGGTAGGAAGTTAGGTAGGTAGGGTAGATAGGATAGAGTAGTAAAAAGTTTAGGGAGGTATTAGGTAGCAAAGTGCAGTCTTGATGTGCTGGCGTCTGTACGTGTGCCAACTTGTCAGCGCGGGTGACTCCGCGGGCGCTGCTAGTAGTAGATAAATATCTTAAGTAGAGCGTAAGAATATTAATCTAGATTTTCAGTACAGCGTGTACATTTGCTCTCGTGCCAAGTCGTGTTAAGTAATATTTTCGCAAGCTGATGTAAGAGGGTAACATTTGAAGCTCAATCTGAAGATGTGCTTAAAAATACTTTCTCAATTTTGTATCCAAGAGTGAGTTTTGAAAACGCATATCCTAAACTAAGCAACTCTTTAAAAAAACACCGTTGAACCGCTACTTCCGTGACTATGGCTAGAAAGATTAAGAACCTGATTTTAAATACCGTATAAACCGTTACGGAAAAATCGTCTATACGCCTGCGGACACCGCTCAGTGATAATTATTGTACTTACTGAAGTATTTGTCAGAGTCCGTTGCCTAAAGAAAAAAAATATTTATTAGTCAGCACAGCACAAAACAAAAAAAAAGGTTAAATTAACAGTGAAACAAAATTATATAAAAAGTGAACATTAGAAAAAAAATTGAAATAAATAAATTGGTCCTGTACGAGGCCAAAAGGCCCCGCTCTCAGCATGGTGCTTGCCTACAATTTTAACCATTTTAAACCTTTTACTGGTAAACATAATGTTGTGTGAGAGCCTAAAATAATAATGTGGCTATAAGCTTAGTGTTAGAAATTAAAACGCAAGATAATAAAACGAACACTTGTTTGGGGCTTGATTCAAAAAAAAGGAAGAAAAAAAAAAACATATGTGTATTTGTCACATGCCATAAGAGCAAACACCATTAAACAAAAAAAAAAAAGATAAAATATATTGTGTCTCACGGCTGTGCCAAATGGGCCTAGTTCAGCAAACTGCCGAACAGCTAGACTGCCCGACGCTAGTTTTCAACTGGACCTGAGATAATGATGTGAAATTGTGAATGTGGTGGACGTAACACAGTTTCATGCTTTCTGTCAAAGTGTGTTTGTGAAAAAGTAATTAAAAATAAAATTGCATTGTCTGCAGCAATAATAATCACTACATAGCATGCAACAAAGTCGCTTCCCGCTGCGTGTCTATGTATGCTTAGATCTTTAGAACTATGCAACGGATTTTGATGCGGTTTTTTTTAATAGATAGTGATTCAAGAGGAAGGTTTATATGTAAAACATTGCACCCGTGCGAAGCCGGGGTGGACCGCTAGTATCAAGTAAACTACATAATAATAATAAATATCGCATATATGCACTATGTATTACAATAGCATAGTGAGGAGGTCGTCTGTCTAGAGCCTTGACCACCGGTAGCCGGGACCTTGTTCCTGAAGCCGATAGGCTACAATATTTAAGTTTTTTTAATACTTGTAAACAATGGCCAAATACCTTATTCAGAAAAATAATAAAATGAAACATAAAAACACATTTTTATAAATAATATCGCAACGGTCACTAACTCAATAAAGAAACGGTATTATGACTGAGTGCGAACGTGCGGGATTTTACCGCAGTGTCGCTGAATTACGTGAGTTGCTTCGCAATTTTATCTATGAAGGATCAAGTTCCTGAATTTTGACTTTGACCCTGGCGAGTTCAAGGTTAAAAGTCGTTTGACCTCTGTGATTTTTTTATTTATTTAGTAAAATATAACATGCAGTAGGGCGTTAGTCAGTGGTACCAAACCAGTATAAGCTGGCATCTTATCCTGTTGAAACTTAAAACTAAGCTAGGCTAGCTCAAGGTCAAAGTGATACCATCAAAATGGTATATTGTAAGTAATTTCTGAAACTCCTCATTTAATAAAAAAAAAAAACAGAAAGGAAATGCTACACTATTACCAAGTGTCATAGTTTATGTTTCTTAGAAGCTAGTTACATTTTTGAAAGAAAGAAAGAAAAAGTATTGAGTGTGTATTGTGTTTTGTTTTGTTTTGGAGGAGGAGCTCATGGCTAAATAATAACAGTCGCTCGGGTTGATCTTCAGGTTAAGCCGGCGCTTGCCTAGGTTGGTCCATGGATGGGTTTACCCATTAAATCGAGTTTCCTTCATGCCTCGGAAAGCACACTAAGCCGTTGGTAACGGCTGTCATTTGTAGATCTTTGGCGGTCGTTACAGGTAGTCAGTAGCCCGAAAGTCTGGCAACCAGTCTTACCAGGGATATCGATCTTTATATACATAAGTACATGACATATCGGGTATATTCACTGTACTAACTGGGTTGTGGAGGTCAGATAGTCAATCGCTCCAAGTAAAATACTGGACCCCAACATACTTGGGAAAAGGCTAAGCAGATGGCGGTGAAACAATAGCAATATTATGTTCTGTTCACCGGGTTTATAGGTTAATTTAATCGGATTATCTCTAATGGAATTGAGACTCAAGCATTGTCAGATAAAGCTGCAATTCTGCGCCAATAACGTATGGTCACATCTGAAGTCAGCCGATAACTGAGTAGGAGTACACTCGAGCTGTAACAATGAAATATGCTGGTTTTAGGTGTCCGTAGACCACACAGTCTACTACCCATAATTCCCTATTGTATTTTCGATAGTAATTCCGGCTCGTTCATTGGAAATATTACTACAAAACCCGTGTTTTTCTGTATTCGCTCTTTCGTTTAGTGGCTTATAATATCTCTCGTTATGATACTGGGTGATGTTCTGCTGTAATAACTTAACTTATGATTATTTTGTTGGGTTTTTCTTGCTTTGTTTTTACTGACTTTTTAATAGAAATTTGTTTTAAATCCAGAAGTTTCAAACAAAATACTGAATTGCATGTTGTCATTACAGTTTATGTTTATTGATTATATTTATGCATTACCAATGTTTATGCTATTTGGTACCTAGCAAATTGTAATATCTTGAAATTAGGCAAAACTCAATAAAACAATTTCAATGAAAGCCAACCTTATGACATCTAAAGTACAATTGCGTCTTCTTTATATTTAAATTAGTTTTGTGGCTGTGTATCAAACTTTATAATTAATAATTAAACTTGCTATTGATTTGGACTAAATATTAATTATTTTGACCCAAAGGGTCAAAGGTTGTATCGCTTTGTTTTGTTTATGTTTTGAAACAATGTTTCTAAGTTTCAAGATTACTTGAGGTTATGTTTATACAAAAATTGCTTTAAAACCCACTAATAAAGTTCAGTTTTCGCTACTTACAATTATTTGAAGATTTTTATAAAATCTGAAATTAATTTTCACTTTCATACATTGTCGACTAAAATACAATTTAATTTTCATTCCATTTCTAACGGTTTTTCTTCCAGTCAACAGGTGTTCTTTATTATGAAACCACTGACATTATAAAATTTGGGTTTAGAAAAGGATTTTAAAGGCCCTCTAACTCTATTTACGCATTAAAATTTATTAATTTGGCCTTTTGCTATAAAGGTAAGGAACTCAACAACACTGAGGTCCGGAAAAATCTAAAGGCGCTCCTAAATGTAAAAATTCAGTTCAAATTTGTTTCTGCACAAAATCGAATCATGTGTTGCTCCATTACACGCGAATGCTCCCGGTGAGGGAGTTCCCGAACACGTTCCGAAAGTAGGCAGTTGCCGAGAATGCCTCCCAGCATTTGTTCAAAAATGAATGCCATATGCGATCGCTTTGGTTAAGCCCCGAGGTCAAGCTTATCTACTCTGGTTTATTTCACAGCTACATTTGATCTAAAATTCGTTTACTCGACAAAGCCAATAACGCAATGTTTATCAATATAATTAAAACGTAAAACCGACCAAGTGTGAGTCGTACTCACACACACATAGGGTTCCGTAGCACCAAACAATATAATCAAAATATTTTGAAGGCATTCGTTCTTATGTTGTATTGTTTTACATTCATCAACAAAACTAAATTAGTTTTTCATAGTATATTAATGAAAAGCAAAGTTGTTGCTGCAGTTTGATGAAAAAGTCCCATATCTCAAAAAACAAACATCAAATTTTATTCAAACCAATTTTTTTTTAAAGTTTTTTTTTGTTCTACCTTTTCAGAATTTGACATTTTACCACTTTGGAAGTATTTATCTTTCAAACGATTGACTTTGAGAGAAAATTGTTTTACAAGCCTCAATGTCATTTTTATAGACCTATCTATACACATCCCGCACGTATAGGTTTGATGAAAAAAATATTTTTTAGTTTCAGTTCCATGTATGGGGAGACCCCTGAATCTTATTTTTTTTATTTTTGTATAAAAACCTTATAGCGGTTTACAGAATACATCTACCTACTAAGTTTCAACTGTGTAGTCCTAATAGTTTCGGAGTAAAGTGGCTGTGACATACACGGACAGACAGACAGACAGACTTGGCGAATCTATAAGGGTTCCGTTTTATGCCATTCGGCTACGGAACCCTAATAGTAATAAAAAAGGAATGATTTATATAAAATAAATACCAACTAACAAAATTTTATATAAGTGTAAACAATAGGACGCATAGGCGGTATTCTTTTATTTATATTTCCGTTAATTAAGCTCTTAATTTTTATATTTATTTCCCTTAGACTATTTTCCATTAATCTTTTTCAAAGTTAGTACGGTCAACCAAGTGCTATATCCCCAATATTTCTATGTTCTATATAATATCGTAAAAGAGGGTAATGTGTGAGAATATTACTTCTAAGTTGCGGTTGAAACCTGTTTCGTACGCAATTTCCTTTCAAGAAGTTAATGACTATTTAAACATAATTTATTCATTTTCAAATTATGTTTTTGCCATGATTTATGCTTTGTATCCTCAAATATTAAAATACCTACGTGAAAGCTGAAAATCTCTGAACAGTAGGTAGAAAATTAAACAGCTGTATACTTAGAAAGATAACTTAGCTGATCTTAATTTTGAAAATGTCTTTTATATTTATTTACTAGCTGTGCTCGCGACAGCGTAATGATATATAGCCTATAGCCTTCCTCAATAAATGAGCCATCCAGTACTAAAAGATTTTTTCAATTCAAACTAGTAGTTCCTGAGATTAGCGCATTCAACCAAACAAACAAACAAACTCTTCAGCTTTATATTATTAAAAGTATAGATTTAAACTTCATGTACAAGAGTGGTACATATGCGGACTTCTTCTTTTCTATAAAAGTTCCAAAAAACATTCATTATTTTCAGTAACACAGTTTAACACAGTTTATTTTCCTACAAACTTTTGCGTGCTTCGCCCGAATATAGGTAAGAAATTAACCCTTGTGGGCGTTCCAACGGGATTCAAATTATCTCATATCCTAACTCACAGCTAGACTACCTGTGTGCCATGACATAGGTTATCGAATGTCATCAAAACCACAAAATTTTGATTTAAAAGTGTGCCCATGCTGTTTCTTACCCGTTCTTCTTCATAGAGATCTCTGCTATGGAATGGAGAATACAGTTCTTGCACAGTTATTAATTCTTGATAAAGCTAAAAAAAATGAAACTTTTTCTTATTTTGGCAATTCAAAAGTGCATAATTATACTTTTTTTAAGTTAGTAGTTTGAGTTAAGTTTAAATCCGTTCCGCTGTAAACGCGTGAAAAAGTTACATAACAGGCAACTTTCGCGTTTATAATATTAGTATGGATTTAATATTATAAGTAAAAAATATTTTTTGTCCTTCCAGTGGGTCACATTAATCACTATGACAGTTCACTAAGAAAACGTTCTGTGTGAGCAAATTGTGATTTTTGTAGATGGAACAATTTGTCATTGTCCTCTGTAGTCTGTGACATTCCTTAGAGAGATAAAAGTATTGCTTTATGATAAAACTAGTACTTCGCCCGCGACTTCGCCCGTAAATTTTTTATTATAATTTACAGCCTATGGTACACACAAATAATGGAGGTTTCTGTCTGTGAAAGAATTTTTAGAATTGGATTATTAGTTCCGCAGATAACTCCCTACATACAAAATTCCGACAAATTTTACCTCTTTATAATAACCTCTTTATAATATTAGTGTAGATATTGTCATAATTACGTATCCTCTGTTTAATTTGCTGGGAAAACTGTATTGCTTGTGATTGTATTTTTTTTTTTAAACCTGTTTGTTAAGTCTGTCCAAAGAGATTTATAGTAAGTAAGCTACGTTGCTTTTACTGCTCCACCCACGTTTAATATTATTGTTTTTGGGTATCTAGAATTCACATTTATTTTAAAATGATTAATTTGTTTGAAAGGAAGAAAAAAAAAAGTGTTTATTTGGCGTTATTAAAGACTAACAAAAACACCCGAAAAATAAACAAACAAAACTAAACTAATAATGCAAAAAGGGCCTCAGCTCAGCATTATGCCAGATTATGGCAATACAAGGTGGCGCTACCACCTGGCGCTGATTTTCAGCAGCAAAAATGCATGCCAAAATAATGATAATAATATTATTATTGTTATGATAGATACATTCTTTACTTTATCGCGAATGACTCATTCATTTATTTAAAAAATAGTTTTCAACTGGACCTGAGATGGTGGTGATGTGACGGTCTTAAAACAACTTAGTGTTTCCAATTAAGTATGTTCCCAAGGATGGTGTTCTAACTTAAATCAATGTTTTTTCCAGACGTTTCGGATCCGAATGCGAAAACATCAAGCAGCAAAAACGAAGAAGAGAAAGTAGATGACAAGAAGGCACCACACAATAAGTTGGGTCTACGTAAGTGTTGAACATTTTATTGAATTACTTCCTTTTACCAGCGGGCCAACGGATTTTAAATATTGTAACCGGTGACATTTTGGAATGATGTAGCTTCTCATTAGTGTAAGAATTTTCGTAATCGAATCAGTAGTTGCGAAGATTACCACCTAAGTTAAAATATACAAACTTTACCTCTACACAGTACAATGTTTTGAGTGAGTAAAACGTGATGTTTCACCCCAAAAAAGAAAAAGCCGTTTCCCAGAAATAATTTTTGCGTAAAGTTACTTTGTTTGATGTTAACAATGCTTAGTTGTCGGCTTCGTGAAGGGTCCTGTTACACCTTATATACAGGGTGGTATTTTTCAACGCCACCTGGAGGGAAAGTACTCTAAATACTCTCCTAACCTAACCTAACCCTTCGATTACAGGCGTGATGTTATTTGTTATGTTTCATTACATAAGAATCTCTTGTGCATATAAGCAGTGAAGCTGAGTAATATGCTAAGAGGTTTTAATAAAAAAAATAAAAAATAAAATTGAAAAATTTCAATGGGGTGTTCAGAATACGTGGTATCCGTCTTAACATCGGCGGCATCCCTGTCAATGAATTTTAGTTTTTTTTTTGTATGTAATTGTTTTTTTTTTTAACAATCAACTAAAAAGGAAAGTTATTTGTTTCCATATTATCTGATTTCCGTTTGAAATCTAACGCAGCTGCTGAACGCTTGTCTAGAAGCTGCCAGTGTTCTCTCATGATATTTTTCGGTGATTCTTAGGTTGTAGTTCGATCTTTTGATATAATGCATTACATGGTATAATCGTTTTTTAGAACACTAGAAAACGATTCGAAACTCGTTGGGATAGGATCAAAGTAAGCGGTGAAGTATCATTATGAAATGTTTTGCTGTTAGAAAATTCTCGAGTTCTTCAAATTAGCCAATTTGTCATTGAAGACGGCAGGCCTTTACTTACTTTGGGTTTAAAGGTTTTCCATTTTTCTTCTGAAAAATGAACAACACTGAAAGCTATGAATTGTAAAATTCATAAAAGCTTGTCAAAAACAGAAACCATCACGCAAAATTCAAACGAGAAGAAAATCATTTAAAATAAAAGACAAACCAAAAGATTTTATGCGGTAACAGATAAAGAAATAAAAATGTCTTTTATACACTTATCTTCACGAAAATTTTATTTCACCAAAATGCGGCAATAAATATGGTTTAACGCTCCATTAGCTATTTTATGTATGGATGATCAACGTGCAAGGATTATTTCATGATATTGTATGAACAAATTATTTAGCAATTTCAACGGAAAGTGCGATGAATAAAGTAAATTGTCCGATTTGACGTTTGCAAATCGAATTGTCGTAGTTATTATCATGTGAAGACTGTCTAACTCAACTTGACCAAAAGTAAGTACTTCTTGGAGAGCGTCCATGTGAGGTAAAATTTACAGATATCATCATCAGCCCGGAATCATTTACTGTAGGGTATGGGTGTCCCCTTTCTTCTGTGATTCTTCTCTGTTCTTTGTGTTCCTTATCCATCCTGACAAACTTTCGCATCTTCACATTGTATAAAACAAAGTCGCTCCCGCTGTTTGTACGCTTAGATCTTTTAAACTCTGCAACGGATTTTAATGCAGTTTTCAACAATAGATAGTGTGATTCAAGAGGAAAGTTTATATGTATATGTGTATGAATACACACTTCCCGGCGCCACAAGCACCCCGGCTTTGCACGGGTGTAATGTAAACAATACACCCATGCGTGCGTACTTTATATATTAGTAAGTTAAAGCGTAGAAATAGTATCTATTGTGAACAATGACGAAAACAATTGTGAATCATTTGTGTTCCATCTTATTATTTCCCGGTCTTCAACCCTATTTTCGACATTCCGTAATTTTAATAAATCATGTAAAATACACTTCCACCTTTAAAGACTCGGAAACGTAACGTCACGTTTTTGTATTATTTATGAACATTCCCTTACAATGAAAGTGTTCCATAAGCACTAATAAAATGAACTCTCAGCCAATTAAATTACAATAATTTTCCAATCAAAGTGTAAAAGCACTTTAATAAATTCATTTACACACGACGCCACTAACAACACATTAATGTCAAAATAACGGCCATTTTTAAGAAAGGAATAACACACAACTGTCTTTAATACACCAATCAGCGAGTAGAAATGTTGACAAAAAAAATCGAGCAAAGGAATCTTCATATTATGCAGCCAAGTTTTCATTGAATTAGTTTCTAATATGGCGTGTTAGAAGAAGGCGTGCAGTAATTTTAATTAGAGCATTTTACTTTTCTCTCAAACGATTTGACGTACTTTTATGGTATGTCACACGACATTTCAATATGTATCTTTGTCTCTTCGTTTCGGATGACTAGTACCGACTTTCGTCCATTTTTTTTTCATTTCCATTCAGTATTGACTAATTCTACTGCTCCATTCTCAGACGTCCGTTTATGCGATCATTCGAGCAAGAAGGTTGCATGTCTACACACGCTGATTTTGTCGTACATTTACATAAAATTAATTGCCGATCGGCGAAAGAAAGTCGGATGTTTACTTAGTCTATTTTTCTAGTCACGCAAGGAAATAGTTTGGTTAAATTCCTTACATCATTTAACTAAACAGGAACTTATGTTTGGTCAAATGATGGATGAAACAAACTGTTGTTAACCAGTTTTATCAATTTATCATGTCGCTTTATTGTCCATCAGAATGTGTCAACACTGTTAAATAAATGTAAAGTAAATTGTCATTGTAATTGACGACGATGGACATTTGTTTCCGAGTCATGGATGTTTATATGTATAATAAGTATGTATTTACAAACAAAAAGTATATATGTATCTATCAACTATCTGGTGTCCACGACACAAGCCTCGTTGCTTAGTGTTGCACCCAGATGGCGCTGTGTGTAATGTCCAGCGATATATTTATTTTATTTATTGTAATTGCAAATTATTATCGGTTTGGTTTTACAAGCACCGACATGTTATTAATGAGTTTGTAATCATCAAGTTGGTTAATTTTATATTTAATTAAATTAACATTACTTAAATTAACAACACAGGTCTTTAAATCCGTGTGGTATCTTTTCACTACTGCTTTCCTATTTATCATTAACACTAAAAATTGCATACTTACCGTATTTACTATTTGTTTTGAGTTCCTGAATTTCGGTGCTGTTGCAAACACCATGACCACTGATGATCACGAATAAACCATATATGGATATTTATTTTGTTTTCATATTTTCCATGAAATCTCTAGTGGTATGAGGCCATGTTGGCCACTCTTGATAACATCTGGCCAAATGGGGTATCACCGACCCTTCCCAAACACAGCGCCAATGTGGAGTGACCTCAGCGGGTACGGCTCATCATTATCTTTATTTCCAGCCAGTTACCTGCTTCACTACATAGTATGAAAGAAAGTCACTTCCCGCTGTCTGTCTATCCCTATGTATGCTTAGATCTTTAAAACTACGCAACTGATTTTGATGCGGTTTTTTTTAATAGATAGAGTGATTCAAGAGGAAGGTTTATATGTATTACATTGCAACCGAGCAAAGCCGGGGCGGGTCGTTAGTATTCCATAATTAGAACGAGGAGATAGACAGAGATGTCCTAGGAAACAACTATCAGGTCTAACAACTGAGTTGAATCGATACGATAAGGATAAGCACCTTTTTGATTTCTCATTGATCAATCAAATAGGTTGATGATTACAACACAAAAGGTCGTTTCATTTTCAGATTTGTATTAACAGTTGCCAAGTATACCAACTGATGTAATCAATAGAAACCTAATACACACCTTTAGCCTTCATAAGATGAAAAAAATCTGCAAAAAAAAAAACCTCGGAACTTGAAAAGTCAAGCCAGCTAAAAAGAGTTGAAAATTAAAGAAACTTTTTAACATTGTACGGCGGAAGGCATAAATAACTCAAGCGCAGTCTGTATTCGTGTAAGGCTCATATTTTCACTCGGGAATTTTCAAATTAACCAAACTTGATCATGATTTATAACTTGAGTGTTAATTTATGTCTTTTCGAGTTCTTTCTTTTTGTTTGAATTTTTTTACAGCGTAACTTTTTTGTGAACACAAACTTGCGCTTTCAAAGTTACCTACATAATTAGAAAGCCCCATAAAAAGAAAACTAGTGGTCTTAAATCACGTGATCTATAGGGCTAATTATGATCTTGATCACCGAAACGTGAGAGTACACGACAAAAAGAATGCGGTTATTAAATTGCGGTTATTAAATTAACCTCATGCGGTTATTAAATTGTTTCACTGGCTATATGGCGTTGTTCTCTCGTGTTGAGCTCAATTTTTACTATACATAAGCTGTCACTAATTTCAGCTATCAAACTGCTTTTTTTTTGGTTGCCAACCCTTTACTGCACAAATGGCGGCAGATTCAAATCTTTCGTAAATTTTAAGACACCCTATATAACTCCAACCTTACCATGATTCATCAAAACAAAAAACCCGAGAAAAAAAACCAGGTCATCAGTAAGTAGCCTTACCAGGAAGGTTGTGTCGCTTCAGATAAATAATGCATAATCTAGAAAACTAGTTCAGTCATAAGAACAAATAAATGTAAGACGAACTCAACCTATTCATTTTTTCTGCTTATATTTTTATCCAAACACTCGAGAGACTTATAAATAACTAAATAGCCAGTTTCTTAAGTCCACCACGTAATAAAACGGCAACTTTCAGGTCATTTTGTTCAAATTCCCATTATTTTTCACGTCAAATCCAGCATGAAAATCAAAGTTGTTTTTCGGGACGAAAAGGTAGAATTTATAACATCGTAAATAAAAATGTTATGTGGTACACCGATTCCATTATATTCCTTGATTGTAAAACGATAAGTCTTATTTACCTACAGCAAAATTTATTTATGCCTTGGTGTGACAGAAACATTTACAACCTCTTTTCATTTATTGCTGTCGAATTCAGGGTGCCTGAAAACTTGGTCTAAAGGCAGCATAAACATTTTTGAAATTCGTGTTCTGCAGTGTCGAATGCTCCGATATTTTTGAACGTCGTAAATAAATATTGCACGTATAAGGTACAATGTATTTTCATGCCGGCATTCAATCTGATTGGGGTTAGTCATAAATTTTCAAACCGTATAACGTTTGTCTATCTGAAATATTTTTACAATCTTTTGGCAGTATCGTTTGATGTATATTTCAGACTTTGCTAAAAGAGCACTTAGCATTGTTTTAGCTCTTTGAGGATACCGACATGTCCTAGAACCAAAAAGTTGAAGACTTGTGACATGCCATACTGGGCTGTACACAGAGAGAAGGCCTGTCCCAACAGTGGTAATATTATTATAGCGAATAGCGTTTGCCCACAGCTTCGCTCACGTTATGGTCGCCAGTAAGAGCAGTGGTGGTAAAACAGTTGCCAGTATGTCGTGAGTTCGAACCCAGGCAGGCGCATTGCTTTGTGTAATTTATTTCATCACCACTGCTCTCAAAATGGTACAGGAAAACATCGTGAGGAAACCGGCATGTCCTAGAGCCGTAAAATTCGATGACATGTGACATCTAGCAACCTGCATTGGCAAGCGTGGTGGATTAAAGCCCATTCCCTCTCATACAGAGGAGGCTTCTGTCCCAGCCGTGGGAACATAACAGGTTGATTATCGTAAATTATCCCACGGGTCGTCACACTTGAAAAATTCGAAGACATGTGACATCTGCCAACCCGCATTGGGCTCGCGTAGTGGATTACAGCCCATTGCGTCTAATTGAGAGGATCTTGATGGGTGATTATGATGAAGATGATGCCTCAAGAACACGTCTACCCCAACGCCAACGGCCATCGGTTTTTTTGGCTAATAAAATATGATCGGCCCATACTAAGTCACCTTTTAGAAAATAGGACTTTAAATGCAATCAGCACAATTTTCTACGAGTTAAATTATATAATCCGTAATTTTTATAATTATCACCATCTGCCTAGCCTTTTCCCAACTAAGTTGGGGTCGGCTTCCAGTCTCTATTCTGTCTGTGTATGTCTATTGTCTATATATCTGAATAACAGTATTTTACATGAAGCGACTGCCTGTCTAACCTCCACAACCAAGTTAGTACTGGGTAATACGATACCCCAGGTAAGACTGGTTGTCAGATTTTTTGGGCCACTAACTACCTATAACGACTGTCAAAGATTTACAAATGACAGCCGGCACCAACGGCTTAACGTGCTTTCCGAGAGACGGAGGAAACTCATTATGTAATGGGTGGTCACCCATCCATCGACCAACCTTGGCAAGCACGGCTTAGCCTCGAGCTCCCTTCAGAAAATAAATACCATATAATAATGATGAACTGAAAACATTTATCATTCCAAATAATTCACAGCTATACAGGGTGTACCAATAAACTCGACAGCTAATAAATATTCAGTTTGGAGTAAACGAACGTCCATATTTCATTGTTTTACGATTCGTTTCGATTGCTGATCGTAAACATATAAATATTTGTTGCTGTCGTAAATACGGAATGGTGTTCGATTATTGAGTGCCTACTTGTCTTGTCTTTATGACAAGTTTAAAATGGGTAGACATCATTGTTTATTACGATGGTACCAACCGTTATTTTTTTGTTAATAGTAACATAACATTACGCCTGTAATCCCAGAAGGGTTAGACAGAGCTATATAGCTTACAGTACAGCCACATTTCGCCAGTTACGTTTAAGTCCCATGCAATGAGGGGCAACCGGGCACAAATCCAGACTTCGTGGCTGCTACTGACAATTCGTGATGGAAAAAGCCAATAACACTTTATCTGACCTGGGAATCGAACCCAGACCCAGAACTTCTTGGTCAGCTGTCGCGCTTGCGACCACTAGACCAACGAGGCAGTCCGCAGTTCTAAATAATCTCTAAGGAAAAATTATTTTCATTTGTCACTGTGGGTGAATTGTATTTCATTTTGTTATAAAATGAACAAAAATATCTGCTCAATGGTGCTCAAATCTAAACAGTACCAGTAGTAAAAAAGCAATCGTAGAAATAACGTTAACGTACGATACCCTAACAACCGGTAGCTAAGGCCCCTTATCCCGACATCGATCGGTGGAAACCCTTTTTTTAATATTTTTTAAATGTTTTTTTTTTTATTTAAAAAAATATAAAGAATGTTTATAAAAATGAATAAACGAGAATATTAACGTTAATAGACCTTGCTAGGAGTTTCTTTGCAATTATCTAATTTAATATTAAACGTCTGCACATCTTCTTAACATGCATTTTGCACATCACGTATTACTCGAGATAATAGAAAACAACTAGATGGTTCTCCGAATCGATACGGATTCAACTTTCTTTATAACCGGACACGAATCGATTTGACACTGATCGCAATCCGAGCAGCACTAACTACACTACAAATCAACGTTGGTGAGAATTACGTGGTTTGATTTTCAACTGTATGTGATTGTTTTAAAGTGTGATTTTGTTTGTTCAGATTTAAGTTTTTGAAGGCTGAGGAATGTATGTTGGGGAAAATGTTTGAAAAACTTTTGTCGTTGGAATAACGCGATGTCATGTTCGTAGAAAAATAACATCGTGTTTAGAGCCAAATCAGCATGGAATATTATACTGTAACATCACAATATAAGCAATCTCAAACTGAATCATAGAGGTGTTCGATGCGGGCCTGTGGACGGTGAGCAATGGGCTAGCTCGCCGTCCGTCCGTCTTATGACGACAGGCCGTGTCGACGGCGCGTTCGTGTTCCACGCGCGCCTCAAAGAGAGTCAGCAAACAGGAAGGGGTCCGTAAGGACCGATGCCTGCCAGGGTTGCGGGACTGTTCGAAAGAGATACCGCGGCCCTGGAACACAATGGGTTTTAGTCAGTAAAAGTCTGACACTCCCTCCTGCTCAGCCCAGAGCGGGAGGGGTTATTTGATGATTTCCCATCGGTAAAAAAAAAAAGAGGTGTTCGATATGAGGACAGCCTCGTTGGTCTTGTGGTCGTAAATGCGACTACTGAGTCCGTCAGGCAACGTGTTATTGGGTTTTTCCATTAAGATTTTCTCAGTAGCATCCACGGAATTTGGATTTGTGCCCAGTTGATGGCAATAAGCCCATCCCTCAATACATGGGACTTAAAAACTAAATGGAGAAATGTGGTTGAACTACACCTCTGCCAACCCTTCGGGAAATACAGGCTTGATGTTATGATATGTTAACAGATAAGCGCAGATTCGAAAACACGTTCACTAAACTGCTTTCTGTTATTTTCTCTTTATTCTTATCTTTCTTTTCTTACTTACTCTGCAATGCAATAAATTGAAAAATTACTCAAAGGTACTAAAGAGATACTTTCTGGATTGGGGTACAATCTAGGAAGTGTCTTTTGGGTGCCTATACTATACTATTCTATTTATTGCCTATATTATACCTAGTTATTTACTGTTTATGATGGTGTACTGACTAATAATGTTGTGGCACCGAATTGGCATGTCTGGAATACCACTGTTGAACCCATGATGGTTTGTATGGTATGTTTACGTTTTGTTAATGGTTGTAAGTGTGTATAGAATAATAAAAAGTAAAAAAAAACTACTCAATTTGCAAGAATGTCTAACTTAAACGAACCCAAGACACGCACCTCAGATTTTTCGGATTTAGGTGCGTATTGAATAATTATCACTTGCTTCGGTGAAGGAAAAAATCGTGAGGAAACCAGCATGCCAGAGAGATATTTCTCCACGGAATGTAAAGCCAAGTCAGAGGCCCTGGGCGGCATGAAAACTCTGACACCAGGTTGGACACTAACCATACGAAAGAAAAAATGACTAATTGCCATCAAGATACATTAATTTAGCTCTTTTTAACCGACTTTCTTCTTTATGTTTGTTACCTCATAACTCCGTCATTTGTAAACCGATTTGAAAAAATCTTTTTTCTTCTGAAAGGATATGCTTTCCGATTGGTCCTATAGAAATCTCATCAAAATCAGCTTAGGAATTTGGTTGTTTTCCTCACGATAATTGTCACATCACGTGACGTCGCGTGATGGCGCTCTGATGTACCTACATCACGCGACGTCGCGTGATACTTGCTAGTATAGTTAAATTTGACACACTTCCCGATTTCTCTGATTGAACTGCAATTTTGCACGCATGTGTGTATCGCGAGACAATGCAATATTATGATGACATGGAGCTGATCTGATGATGGAGCTGGAAAGTGGCAATAGGAACTCTGTAATAAAACGACGCAACGTCGTCGAGTTTGGACTCGTTTGATTCGTCTTGACAAGTACTTTAGTCCTAAATGGTAACCAGGGTCTGATGATGGAGCTGGAAGGTGGCCTGATGGGTGGGCATCGAGTTTGGGTTAGTATAATTCATCTTGTCGAGTACTTCGTCTCTGGATGGTACCCAGGGTCTGGCGATGGAGCTGGGAGCTGGTCACAGGTAGTCCGTAATAAAATGACACAATCCCATCGAGTTTGGGCTCGCATGATTCGTCTTGACGAGTTCTTTGGTCCTAAATGGTATCCAGTGTCTGATGATGGAGCTGGACGGTGGCCATAGGAACTCCGTAATAAAACGACAAAACCTCATCGAATTTGGGCTCGTATGATTCGTCTCGACGAGTACTTTAACTAACTTCTAGTTAAGTCTAAGTCTGCGATTGTCATTTCCTAAGTCCAGGTGGCTAACCATGACGTCTTAAAGCAGGAGTAATTCCAGTGTAGGAAAAAGATGGCACTAGACGACCTGTATAGCCCTATCTCTTTCCCTCACTCGAATTACTTCTGCTTTAAGACGTCATAGCCCCCTGTAACCCCGTGGACAAAACTAAAGAGACCACTACGGATATGCAAATTTCAAAATCCCACTGAACTTATTAACATAACTAAAGAACTTACTGAGTAGAATATTCAAGTAACAACTGTGTTATCTCATAGTACTATGGTTACACCGTAAGATAACTGACTTGATGTAGGAAATTATGTAAAACGCTTGTCCAAACGTTTTAACACAAATATTCTCTTGTATTTCTTGTTGTATTTGAAGAGCGACTTTGTCTTATTTCCGTTTACGTTACATCAAAACGTAAAGCCTGTGATCGCCGAAGGGTTAGGCTGAGGTATACCGTCCGTATCGATTAGTGTTTAATGTGGAAACGCCAGGGTAACCCCCGAAATTCAAATTTTCTTACGTTTTTTGCAATTTGCGGCTGTTTCAGGTTGTATGTTGATGAAAATATTGATGTATGTAGTTACAGAAGTATAATCATTAAAATCATGAAAACAACCCTCTAATCTATTTAACCCCGAACCAATCTACATTAATACAATACACCAACATCCATTTTAGAGTCGAAACAATCTACAACTGTATGTAAAAAGTGCTTTTCCACATGTTTCATGTCTAAGGTCCGTATTACAGAAGGAAACTCAAGTATTGATCTCTGTTTAAAACTAGTTTTAAGTCTGGTTTTAATTTCAGAATGTTCCTCAAGCATAGATTCATTGATCATAGTTCAGCTGAGTTTGGCTTTATTTTAGATCGTTACTCAGTTCGCGAATCGAACCTAAGCAGTGATTTGATCAGAAAACAGACATTCAGTGTTCGATTGACCTGAAGCCTTTTATTCTATGCTGGGTAGAATGGGAGTTAATCTCCTCAAACAAATACCCTTTCAAAATTAAATTAAATAGATTTAGACCTCCATTTGCTGGGGTATCCGAAATCTACTAACTCAAATTACATCTTTGCATCCGAACTATTTATTACAGAACTGATAGGTATGTAATTGTTTTCTTTAATAGGCGTTGATCGTGGGCTAATGAAGCCCAAGCCGGCTAATATCAATGTGAAAATTATTTTTCAATACACTTTCTCGAAAACTGGTTCTAATCGCACTACGATTAGGTTCAACATGCAATGTATTTCACACGCGTGCGATTTTTAATATTTTTCCGCACACGTGCGGGAATAAAAATTTGCACAGATAAGTCTAAAGGGTTCAATGACTATATCTATAGTCGGCGGTGATTGTTTTTTTTTTTTAATCCCGGCAAAGAGATATGCGTCTTTACGGATTAAGTATTTTTCGAGTATTTAATTGTATTTATAAATAGAATATCATAGATAAAAATGATTATTTAAAACAAATATTTATTTTTATGAACAAATTAACATCTTAATGTGCTCTAAATTAAAAAAAAAAAGAATTTTCTTTTTTTCATAGTAGGCTGTATACAGCATCATACCTTTGCATCTTCTTCAACCTGGCGAAAGCAAAACGCGGAAGAATAGCAAATTAAATCATAGTTTCCTAATAATTCCTAACAAAAATACTTTCCGTTCTAATATTTTATTTCTTCAAAAGTGTATTGAAAAACGTCGTTTGATACGCGTGGGGATTTGTTATTGTACTTCTTGGCTCCATAACACCCTCGCTTGCAGCTCGGGTGTTAATTCCGCGCTCGAATGCAATAACAAAGTTTCCCCACTTATATCAAAATGTAGGTACTATTATCACCCAAGTGGTGAAAAAATATTTTTATATTTTATTTTATTTTATCACCACTTGACTGGTCCCAAAACTTTCAAAGAAAATAATATCATGAAGATAGAAAAAAGTCCAAGAAAGAAAACTTTCAAGACATCGGACATCTATCAGTCCGTAGTGAGTCTAAGTGGCGGATTTCGGCTCACTCGAACTCACGTAGCCGTGTGTCCTAACAATGGGATCGATGACGGCTCAGAATACTTAAGTCTAAGTTAGTTGCGTGGGGGAACATCTTTTTTTAGACATTATTTTCAATTTGGCTGCCTGGTCAGGTTTCATTCCCGGGTCGGAAAAAGTGTTTTTTGGTTTTTACATCAGGAATTTGTCAGTAGCAGCTACGGAGTCTGGATTTGTGCCCGGTTGATGGCAATAGGCTTGACTCCTATTAGATGGGATTAAAAACATAACTAGCGAGATGTGGGTAGGTGGACCTACTATTAGGTACACCTCTGCCTGACCCTTGGGGGTTTGCTAGCGTGATGTTATGTTATGTTATTTTATTTTAAATTTCTCCCTTCTCTAATTCCAGGCCGAAGACAAAAGAAGAAGGTGATGCAAGTGATTATCCCGCTGCTTTTCGGGATGAAGTCAGCAGGATTGGCAATGTTTGCCATGGCAATAGTAACTACGCTCACGTTGAAGGCATTCTTTGCGAGCAAAGTGGCACTTTTAGTGACAGTTGGCATGGCTGTCAAGAAACTCTATGAAACTTATGGAAGTGGGTGAGTAAACCGTGTTTTATTCTTTTTTTTTTTAATCTTATTGTTTTTTTTTTTGTTTTGGAGTTTTTGTATGCCAAGTGTAAAAAAAAATATGGATAGTGGTTGTATACCAATTAAAAAGAGCAAGAAATAAATGAAGATCTCAGACGCTAAAATAATAACATTAGAAAGAAATGCCGGAGACTAGATTTGTGTTTCGAGTTAATGGAAATAGTCTCGCGAAATCATATAACACACGTACACATACGTAATATTATTATTTATTGGCAAAATGTGGATGTCTCATAACTACACCTACATCCTAACCCTTTAGTGAAAGCAAGAAAGAAACATCTGGAGAAGTTGCCATATTACTGTTTCTTGCAATCTAAATTTCCTGCTTCTAATTCAAACTATGAGTACGTCATAAAATCGACGATCGAATCGAGCTTCTAATTTCAAACGAAACTTCATTATAAAAAGAACTTTTGCTGTGAAACTTTAAGATTCAATTAATACTTCTTATCCCGTTTTAAAGTTATGGATGAGACAGAAGTAGTTAGCACGTGGCATTTCCGAGAATCCGTGGTTTATTCTTGATAAATATGAAATATAAGAAAAATCCACGTAAAAAGAAAATTCTAATAATATCAATAGAAAATAGAACACTGAGAAATTGCTTGGCATATAAAATCTTCCACTGAACAACTTTGAAATCAATTCTCTTTATTTAACGTGAACAACGTACCTTTGGCGTTGTTCTTTTGTGATTGTTTGTCTATCTGCTTCTTGTTTTCTATATGGTTAGTCATTGTCTTTTTAACCTAACTAAATTCCATTCAAAATGTTTCCATTGCATTTCAGTCCAAATTCAGGAAAAAAGCTTCAAAAAGGTTTAGCTTTTTTATACTTGTCTGTTTAAGTCTAGATTTTAACTCTAATTATAAAGATCAATGTACTACGTTGATCTTTATACATGTGGCTTTATGGTTGACTGTGTCTTATATTTAGTATCTGCTAAGATTATATCCCTGAAACGTAATTCTTTGAGTAGGTCCTGAACAAAATGCTACCCTAAATTCAGGAGAAAAAGGTTTAAAATAGTATTTGTCTTTTTAAGTCCATTCACAATTATTTTAACTCTGATTTAGCACTTTGATCTTTATACTTGTGCCTATATGGTTGCTTTCAGAGGATAAATGCAAAGAGATATCCCTGAAACATATTAACGAAAAATAGAGTTTCAAAGCAAACATAACTTGTACACAACACTTATAGAAAATGGCGCACTTTCCAATTTCCTCATTCACCCCAAATTTGAGGAATTTGATTGGAATTAGTCCACACATCCATGGGCTTTAGGGGATCTGTGACTGGCCACCTTTTTCATGGTCCATCAAGTTATCCCCAAAAAGGACAAGGGGGTATAATTAAATAAGGGGTTTCCAGTTACAAACTGATTGGGTTCAATACGATTTGGTTTAAACAGATGATGATGACGTCAATGAATTAAATTTTATTTATGAATACCTACTTAGTCTAATAATTGACGGAAAAAGGTAGGTTGTGAAGTTATTTCCATTAAAAAACATAACGTATCCTCTAAGGATTAGGCAAAGTGGTCATACTTCGTAAATTATCTACATAATAGGGGGTTGGTATGGGTATGGGGTTGAGCCTATTCAATTAAAGAAACTGCGTAATTACTTAAATACATAACACAGACAATATAAGGTAATTTTTTTTATTTTGAAAATTTTGCGATTACCATTGCGTTGAATTAGAATTTCATTCAAAATTCTTCAGATTGTAATTGAAAGTGAGAAAATTTTCGCAAATTTAATAGCTCACAGACAATAGAAGTTCTTACGTCAAGGTCTGAACACATTGCCTTTTATGCAACTATAAATTACTTACATAACATACAATACTTCTATATTCAGTATCATATCTTTATCAAGAATATTTACTCGAGTAATGATAGTCCATCACTATTGAATGTTGATCTCTTTTATCTCTCCCCTCCCAGCCAAGATTTATTCTTCTTTTTCTCATCATTTGTTTTACAATTATTTTCGAAGCTTGCAGTACCAATAAAACCGCCTTCCGAGTACAATAATTAAACTTAATTGTGAATCGAAACAAGAATTGATTTCAAGACTGTTCTTCAATATTTTTATTGAAATGAAAATGTTTTCACAGATTATTCAAAGCATTATTACTCCTCGTTGATTAAATTGTATCTGAAGCATTTTCTTCTACAATATTGCGTTTGTATCCTTAAAAAATATTTTCATTTCAATGTAAAGTTAATCCAGAAAATGTATGCACTTCGGTAATTTGCGGTTTCGGTCGTGCCATCATTGTATTAGTTCACATCATCGCGCGTTCGTATCACTGAAGATAGCCGACAATTTCCGAAGCGTATACTTTCCTTGGACATTTGTACGATGTGATCGTTTCTATTTTGTTATGTATTAGTGTTAAATGATGTTAATACGATCTACGAAGCATGACTGGAATGACTGCTGACTGACTTGCACACTATGATATATGGCTTGAAGAAAGTTCCGATGTAGCTAGCATCGTTATTTGTGATACACGAGATGAAATAGTTGCTCTTGTTGTAATGTATAATGTTACGTCTAGCATGACGACTGAAATGTAGGTGGATGTGGGGTATTTGGGTTGAAATGAACGTACACTGTTAGCTATCAATTCGGGGACAAACGTGACAAGAACTATTTTTCTGAATTGGTCCACTGGTATCCATAATGCCCCCCCTTACGGCATAAAAATTGGATTTCTGAAGGGAAAGATGTTATTGATATAATGCAAAAGGTAGAATTTATCTGATAAAAGTTATTGCTAATCAGAATAGCTTTATCTTGGAAAATATTGTCTAATTGGGCAATCTTTAATTCATCGATTGCTGACTTCATTGTTAACTTACCGTTTTGTACAAGATATAGTCACAAACAGAAATAATAATAATTGTCTCTTCTATTATATAATTTTAGTTACTGTAATTGGTTTCACAACCGTTGTAAATAAATAAATAATGTTAAACTTTAAAGGGTATTTTCTCCTGAAACAATTGAAACTTTGAGTTAAGACCTAATTCATAAAAAAACATGATATTAAAGATTCTTTATAAGTCAACATCCTGTACTCTATAAATACATTAGCTAAAATTAAATAAGTATTAGTAATATCCCTTGTTAATATAGAAATTCTGTTCGCAGCCCTAGAATGTGACCCACCACATACACCTTACACAAGATTCCCATTAATTCCATTACGCTCTTTTATTAAATGTTATATATTAGGTGGGAAGGCATTTATCCGTAATATTTGACGAGACTTCAATAAGCCTTTTATAACATTACTGGAATCAAATATTGGCTGGATTGAAAATAGAATCCAAGTAATACATGGCCGTTCTTATTCTTTATATTGGACTTGGATTTGAGCAAACGAGCGAGTTCCTGTTGTCAATATTGATCAATATTTTAGCCTTGTCAACTAATCTTACCAAGGGGTATCGTACTATTACCCTACTAACAGTGTTGTGGAGGTCAGACTGCCAGTAGCTCCATGTAAAATAATGGTATTCAGCTGCAACCGGTCAGATTGGAAGCCATCCCCAACATAGTTTGGAAAAAGGCGGGCAGATGATTATATTGTAGTCTTATCAAAAACTAGGATGTTGCACACATGTATTATTGATGGTTTACATTTGAGTAATGCCTATGGAACTGTTATGCTTCACTGAATTGAACTGCCCGCTCTAGCAACATAAAATTGATCGTCTGTTCATTATTCTTATAAAACGATTCAGACTGGATATCTTTTATATCTGTCTGTTTCTTCGCGAAATTCAGTCACCATGAAATATGTAACACATTTTGATCTGTTAGCTATATTGGATGGAATTGTGACACTGGGTCAGCTTGGTGGATTATGGGCCACTTCTCACAGAGAGGCCTGCTTTCCCGCAGTGGGACTTTTTAAGTTGATTTTATTAAGACGGAACTTGCTTCTTGTGTATTATTATATTGGGAAGAAATGGTTTATTTATATTTTAGAAAAAACTAATTCTTGCAATCGTTCATAAAGGCAATACGAGTTTAATTAAAAAAAGTGTTACGATTATGCCATGTTTTCCACAAACGTCATTTTCGTTGGAGTGCAGTAGTTACTGCAGTTGAAAACGAATATAATGTAAATGAACCATTTCTATGCAAATTGAGCACTGCAGAGAAAAATGCACAGACAATACGAAATGACACTGAATATCATGCTTTTCCTGAAAATGTTAAAGGTTATACGCTCAGACATACAGAGACACACAGTTTTTTTTACTGAAAGACAAGAATACTTTTAATAGAAGACAGACAACAAGAAAACATGGGTTAAATAAACAAATATTAAGTAGATTTCATGAAATTGACGACTTTTTTAAAGACAACCGACTAAAATGACTAAAGTTTCGGTTTAAAGACATTTATTTCTCAAAAGGACAAATTACAGTTCACTTTAAACACTTCAAGATTCGTAACTAAAAGACAAAAATAACCTCTAATACGATAAGGTAGGGACTGGTGTACCATAATGTCAGCCAGATTTAAGATTTTATCAAGATTAAAGTATCGAATAGAATAGACTAAACCGATAATAGTGAATTTATTATTTACGTATAAATATTTCAATGCGATGGAACAGAAAACCACTTCAATAAAATATATCTTCATCAGTTTTCTTAAGATTATTCATTTGCTTTGTCTAAAAGCATTTAATAAGGGGTTATCCGCAAGAATACTTCTAAAATCAAAACTTTGCTACCGACTGGACCACAGCCAAAATAAAAATAGTAATAAAATTTACTGAGGAGAAAATATAGAATTACTATTTAGCAATTCAAATGAGAAACCAAAGTCTGACATTATCTTTAACGTTTTAATATTAGAAAAGCAACTAATTTGAAGTCAAACTTAACTTAACTTCAAGCTCTTGTTTTAGCCATAATTTGTTTTTATTTGTTTTAGACTTACAAATAGTTGAGTCTGACGTAAACGTAGCCATATTTTGATGTAGGTAACGAAAATAAACTTAAAACACTTTAGAATATTTAAGTAAAAGCTAACTAAGCTATTTAATAAAGTATGATGCGTAGGTAGATTTAAACGCATGAGTATGATGCGTAGGTAGATTTAAACGCATGAGTATGATGCGTAGGTAGATTTAAACGCATGCCAGCCAATGTCACTTCAAATAACTGACGTATTATTTGAGAAAAGTTATGACTCCACAAAATGATGAGACAGACTTGAGAACAAGGCTTGACGAAGACGATAATGCATACGAATATATGAACACAGAAATAAAAGAGGGACTCAAAATGACACAGACAATGCTTCTGACATTGATAAGACCGAATAAGTTGAGTCAACTGAAGATAACAATATAAAATTGTTTATTCCAGTGTCGGTTTACAAAACCACCCGTATCTTTACTCGCAATATCCGATCGATTTTCCGAGCGCCTCCTCGCACGCATACTCCGTTAGCGGAGTGAGCCCACAATTCGCGTCCCCGGAAATGTATAGCCCCACCGCGATGGGAGTACACGGGCAGAACAATGAGATCATACACCAAAGCGACGCGACAGCTCAGCAGTCGCAACAGGCGCCCACGTTGCTCGTAAACTCAACGAGGGCGGCGGAAAGATGGGATGGTAAGTCGAAACTACTCAAATTCCTCGAACCGATCGTCGACGGCGTCAAATCTATAATAGACCCAATAGCGAACGTTTTCTATGGAGCAATGCCCGCTACCTTCCGAGGTCTAAACTCTGATGTTCCAAAAGCGAACCGCGTTGAAACTGTCGACGATGATCTGGATGAGTTGGAGATTGTGAAAAAACCTAGACAGATACTGGTCCCACAACCTAGGAATATAGCTCAGAGAAAAATGACTCATAGAAAGAATAGGAATAGGCCAAAGAAATACACAGATTTAAAAGTTAGTTTAGATAGGTTAAAACAGAATAAGGATTTGTACGATTATGTCAAGACTAAAAAGTATAAATATAACTATCCTAACACTTATTTTTATCCTAGGGTTAAATACTTTGTGAACCCTAATATTTTTTATAAACCCAACAATAGTAGACTTATGCCATACAGGAAGGAAGCTTCTGAAGTTGTTACCGCCACAGTTCTAAAAGATTCTGACTGGAAACCCATACTTGTACTGAATAATACCAACACTAGTACCTTCTCAGAAAATGTAACTAAAACTCCACATAGGAGAAGATTTCGTAGAAAACATACTAAAAAACGACGAGTTAGGTCAAAAAGAAGTTTAGATTTCAGTACAGAATACCGTAACGTCACTGCAAGATCTTACCACGAAAGCAACTCAAACAGTACAGGTAGAGGATTGTTCGATTTCCTACAATTCTTTTTCGCAACAGATCCAATAGGACATCTAATTCAACAGTCAAATGAGTATGCTAAATCAGTTCTTAAACAATCATTGAAATCTAGAGAACCAGGCTACTACACAGCAGCTTATAATATGGTAATGATGACTCTAGATGTCTTTGAAGGTCTCCTTAATGTAAATGAAGTTTTAGAAAATCATATATTTGAAGATGATCTTAAAATGAGAAGACGTAAAAGGAGAAAGTATAAAAAGAAAATGGATAAAGCCAATGTTGTATCAAATTGTACACGTGGTATAGAATCTACTTCTAAAAATATAACAGAAAATACAATTGAATCAACAACTCCTTTGACTACAGAGGAAGTAAAGCCTCCAATTTGAAATTATATAGAATTTTCAGTAGTCAGTGTATTTGCATTTATAGAAGCATTTATTGTAATTACAATATATTTGTTGGTGATGGTTTTTATTTCAGGATATGTAAAAAATAGTACACGATAGTAATGTCCCACTGATGTTCAGGTTGAAAGAGGGTTTTTTTTTGTTTTGTAAATATCAATGAGAATTACAACTTTTGAAAATGGAATTTAACTCGAAAAAACTTGCATGTTTTATTAATGAATTAATATTCTGCTAAAGATTAGTATTAAATATGGAGTTAATTTCCTAGCAATGCTCAGTTACTGATTTTTTAACGCTATTAATTCTGTGCTATATATGTTTGACTTTATACCATAATTACCATAATTTCAGAAACTGAGCACCCAAAAGACAACGACAAAACCAAAATTTGAATTGATATTTGCACTGTACTGTAATATATAATCATGATCATTATGTTATAGGCTACCGGAGACGTCCAATGTTTTATGGACAGTCGCGCGCTACTTCAGAATCCTATTCGGCCTTCCGGCACCGCCATTGAATCCAGCCCAGACCATGACTATGCCCATGTACGTAATGCCACAGATGTACGGTCCCCCCATGACAATGCCGCCGTCTCAGTAAACAAAATTGGATACCCATGGATCAAGTGGCAATAATTTAATGCCAAGCATAATGCCAACCAAGCTAAATGCCAGCCTGTCACGTGGCTTGATCCGATTTTTGTGATAAACGTGGCAGTCTGGCATTTAGCTTGAATAAAAACCGCAGTGTCTTATTCTCTTGGACCTTGAAATTCTCTTTATGCTTCCATTTGGTCATTATCTTGTCCAGATTTTAAGACATTGCAAGTAATTGCAACTCCCACCCTTAAGACTGAATACTTATTTTTTTGAAATGCGCGAGCCCGTCGACTTTAATTTAATTATTTGTATTGTAATTTATTTTAATTTAAGTTGTTAAGACTTATTTATTCAGCACTTAGTTAAATAAAATAATGTTAACAAAGTCATTGCTTGTTTCATTTGATTTTACCTCTTAGAAAAGCCACCTGAATTCAAACTCGAAGATGGAAGTAAAATTACAGTAACTGGGTCGATTGGAAGGCAGTGTTGCTTCATGTAAAATACAGGGGGTCTAAAATGGCCACTTTATTAGAATCGTAATACGAATACAAACAAACAACAAACCGTGAAAACGGTTTTGTGGGGCATAGTTTCTAAGTTAAGGTTTTTTTTTTGTAAACATGTCATTAATAAAATAAATAAATAATAATAATAATCACGTTAAAAATTTAAAACTCTTAAAATGGACTTTGTGGTCATAAACATAAAGACCATTTTATGAATTTTAATTTTTTAACGTGATTCATATTATGAATCTGATAAAGCTTCCATTTTAGGGCCCCAGGTCTTGCTGCTGGTATTGGAATTCACATCACATTAACAGATAAATAGATAGACAGCCGAGTGTAGTTAGTATAGAACTATGTCTAAGTTCATTTTATAAAATAATCCTAAAATAGACTGATTCTATCGATTGAAGCAAATGAAAAAAAACTCAGAGCCAGATTCACGCAAACGAAATAATTACATTAGCAAAAGGAAATTGAAGTATAGGCACTTAATAAAGGTAAGATTACTTCACTAGTAACATTGGCAAAACTATTAACGAAGCTTTCTGTGTAAAATTACCTTCATCAGCCGGTCAAGACGGAAAAATGAACGATAAAAAATATGTCACTGAAGTTATTTGAAAGTTTTCTTTGACGAAAGCGGAGTTTCTTCTCCAGGGAATGACAAGTTTTGAAACCTATTATCTACCTCCGTTGAGGCAAGAAAATACTCAAAGAAAACTTAGTAGGAACTGATGTTGGGATAAAAGGAAGGCCATTTGTCAGTTCTTGAGCAATCAAGATTAGATTAGAAGTTGTTGAAGAGCTTCCAAGTGGTGTTTGGAAATATCTTACTTGAAGGATTTAACTGTAGCTGTTAGTTACAGTGAGGGGCCGTTTTATTATATACTTGAAGGACTTTACTAATTTGGAGTAAAAGTGAGGCATTACGAATTGAACTACTGTTTTTCTCCAGTAGGTATAGCAAAAAGGTAAGCAGAAAGGAGGTGACGGAACGTGAGAGGGAGAGAACTTCAAGTCCCAGCCGCCACGGGAGACCTTAGGCGCGGGCCTGTGGACGGTGTCCGTCCGTCTTATGATTGGCGCGTGTGTTCCACGCGCGCCTTAAAGAGATGTCAGCAAAAGGAAAGGGTCCGCAAGGGCCGATGCCTGCCGGGGCTGCGGGACTGTTCGAAAGAGATACCGTGGCCCCGGAACACAAAGGGCAATGAAGGAACATGGATGGGTTTTAGTCAGTAAAAGTCTGACACTCCCTCCTGCCCAGAGCGGGAGGAGTCATTTGATGGTTTCCAATCCGGAAAAAAAGAAGGTATAGCAAGGTCCTTGTTATAAAGAAGTAACGGTCTACTGCAAGTAATTGATCTTAAGTAAGTGTATTGGGATCAATTACTTGCAGTAGACCGTTACGTGTTGGCGATATCAGACTACCAAGCCTAGGTTTTCCAACCAAGTTTTCCGGGGCTACCACTGTAAAAAACAACTAGGTACTTTAATAAGTATAAGATGCAAAACCCAGAAACTCGTTAAAAACCTAAGGCTTGTTAGAACAAGGCTTCATTTATTGCAAATTTGAAATGCTTCCGTGAAGTTTGGAATTAGTTGAATTTCTTGGCACATTCATGCCAGCCTAGTACTGTTCGTAAGGTCACTGGCCATAACTAGCACAACTGTATTAACACTACTCGATCTCATGCAATGTTTTTGAGTAATATTTTATTACTCAAAAATACGGTGGGGTCAATGGTAATAATTTTTAAATATTTTAATCAATTCCTGCTGGCCCCACCAGTGGGGCCACGGGCGGTGCGGCCAACGGGAATCCACTGTTAAATGCATTTCATTTAACGTAAACATATATTACGTTCTCCTGTTGAGTCATATTTATTTTAAACATGCAGTTGCTACGTCAAGTAATTAAACTGCTTGCTTTCCTTGGTTGCAAAGTAATTATTTAAAACCAACTGTTTTGAAAATTGCTATTCATGTTTTTTTTATTAAAAACCCTAGACTGTGCAATTACATTGAATAACCACAGTCAAAACTTGATCCAGAATAATTGACGATATAATATGTTCGTAGAAAACATTTCCAAAATTTTCACAATAATAAAAACTGCATTCTTTTTGTGTTTATAACAACTTACTATGAACATCAATCCAACTAAGTCTGGTGTTAGTTAATCCTTCAATAATCTCTTACGAGAAAGACTATTTATTGAAAGAGCCTAATAGTGACGTTAATCAAGGAACTTGCTTGTGTAATAGGAAATATCTTGGAATCCGCGCCGCATGACTGCACTCCAGAAATCCCTACGGTTGCAATGGCTTGTCCCGGAAAGCTATAGGAGTATAAAGGAGAGGATAAAGAAACGGATAGGAATTTCTTCCAGGTGCGTGCCTTTTAAAGTTTATTTGCCAGTATCGAAAGAAAACGACATACGAAATTATTTGGCAATTTCTGTTTTTTTTTTGTATAATTATCTTTTAAGTTCTATTTATTATAAAAGATACGAGTATATATTTTCAAAATATAATGTGATGGCTTATTTTGTACTGTACGTTACGCCTAGAAATAAATTAAGTTGTAAAATGCTCTTATGCTCCTCGCAAGCTATCTGGCAGTCGCAGATGTTTCACGATATTCCTTTTCCAGTTGCTCCAGTCGTAGTATAAACTTGGATCCGTGAATACCTCGTACGTGACGTCTTTTTTCTGTAAAAAGTAGCAAAATTACAATAAACTAAGAGCAACACTCTTTCGCCAAGCCCACCAAATTCTCAACAAAGAGCACGTTTTTTCATTTTTCCTGCATCGTGGGCGAGTTTACAAACATTAAAACTGATATACACAAACAGCCAGACCCGGAACAAATACCTGTAGTCTATACATAATATTTGTTCCGTGCGGGGATCGAACCTGCGACAGGCAACGCAGCAGCCAGTCGCGCCGTGCCCTCAAGTTCCGAGTGCCGTCAACATTCTTGCCGAGACACTCCGAGACAGGGTGATTCCGAGAGAATGCAGCCAAGCGAGGAATACAGAGCCTAGACGAGCTCATCTAAACACTCGTCACACTCATCCTACCTCGAAGTGTTTCGGCGAGGGTGTACAGCCTAATGCCTAATGTTGAACACTCTTCGTTTTATTTGTCCAGCTTGTCCCACCGTCTTCTACAAGTTCCGCCACGATACCTTCTGGCTTTATTAGGGATTTATATATTGGCTATTTTGGGACAACTGGCTGTTTTGGCACATGTTTATCTATGTCCTCTTCATGACAAAACAGTCACAGTGACCTCTTCGCTACCAGGAATGGCGCCGTGCGCCGTAATAGTGATGAAGTTTCGGGCCAACGTAGTTTTAAAACTGTCGAAGAACAAGAAGATGACAGAATAAACAATAAATACTGAATTAAAAATATGTATCTGAATTATTAAGTTATTTAATTTAATTAGCAAGACCGTTTCATAATAAAGATTTTAAACAGCAATGTTTTTCTTTTATCCAACATCTGCGGAAGTAAAATGGCAGGCGCTTGGCGTATTTGTGAGGCAGCATTTCGGATATTCTTTCTTTTATTTTACCGGCCTTAGCTTTTCATGTAGGTACTAGTAACATGAGATACATATTCGAGTAGACCCGGCTTGTGCCGAATCAGATTGACCCAATCTCGTGTGTAGCACTAGTTAAGTTTTAAGAGTAGGCTGTAGGATTAGCACGAAGAAAACTCCCATTTAATTTTACAAGCAATGCAAATAAAATCCCTCAAATCTAATAAAAGAGTCCTATTTTTCGCCTGTCAATCAAATAGGCCTCATATGGCATCAAAACTAGTATATTTTTCATATGAAAGTCGTTGTAGGCGACTTCCATATGAAACAGCTGAGCCTTTTCCAGTACATTGGTCTCACATTTCACCAAGAATCCAATAAATCGTTTTGACACATTGAACCGTTGCGAAACGCAATTCAATTTATTTTCAATCAAACCTTCCCGCTATTGTCTTTGTTATTGTGTATTGAAAGAAATATAGAAATGTATACGGTGTCAACGTTATACTAGGCTATAATATTGGCACACGTTTTACGGTACGATTTTATGAAAAAGACGGATTTTTTTATCAGAATGAGCCATGGAACTGAAATCTTCAACCTGCCTCGAGGAAGTGTGGTGGGACTACCAATGTCCATACCTTCTTGGTATGCGAAGAAGCTTTGGCCTGCAGTGATATCTGTAATCTTGGATTTTCGTTTTGTCCTCAATCGTCATCAGTTCCCCCGAAAACTTGGACCCACGAGGAAATTTAGAGAATTTTGACATCCACCATATTGGATTTTCATTTCGACCTCAATGTCGTCTTTAACACCCAGAAAACGACACCCATGACGAGATTTTGAGAATTTTTGGTCTTTGACCCTAACATAATACTCTTTTTGCTTTGACCTTGTTTACATACCCTGGTTATAAAAGATTTTTGGGTCGGTCTTGCGATACTATTGTACCGAAGACTAATAATATAGCTTATACAAGTCCTACTTGCAGGCGTTATGCCTACCTATAAAGAAGAGCCAGTTCTGTTTTTAATTGTAATGTGTCTGTTGACTACCACGTAGCAATGTTGGTTGGCGGCTGAAACTGGTGGTAAATAGCGCTGAAGAAGTCTCGTAATACAGTTCAACTCAAATTTTTACTTGTGTGTCATGTTCATACAAAATCCTGCTTAATGAAAATAAAGCAGTAGTTATTATGCACAGACACGCATTATGAAGGATGAATAATAATTTGTAATTTAATTGTTACTGCTGTCTATATTCCGATTCCGTGGTCTGTTGTACATCTGATTAACTTTTTGCTAATATTTACATGTAATATCATTCTCATCAATTTCTACCATAGTTACGAGTAGAGATGCAAAAGGAATTTTAAACGTTTTAAACCATTTTGTTTTAAACCGTCTTTTTGGTTTAAAACGATTTAAAACCACACTTAGCGGTTTAATATGGTTTAGAATGTTTTTTTTTTTTTGGAATGCACTGAGGCTTTACACGAAGTTATCTAGACCACACCTTCCTGATTTACAATATATAAAAGGAAAATAAAATAAAAATGTTTTAAAATCAACCTTCATTAACATAACAGACAAACATAAAATTGATCCCTATCTGCCCCATCTCTCCCCGTTGCGATTTTGGTAGCAAAGTGAAAAATAAAAATGCGGTATTGCCGTTTTATTTTAATAAATACCCAAAACATGATTGTTTTCAGTGTCTAATCCTAAATAGTAGTATAAATATGAATATGACTTCACATATATTAATAAAAATGGTAAATGATTTCAATTAGCCTTTTAAACTATTTTTTTAAGTAATTCGTAATCAAGGTACGGCCCACGTGGTCGTGGTTTTAAACCGTTTTAAACAAATTTAAAACGGGTTTTAAACCACTGATTTTGGTTTAAAACGGTTTATTTACAACTATAGTTACGAGTTATCATAATTATTAATAAATTAAAACCCTTCAAAGTCTGGCTTAAACAGAGTCTGCTACCTAAATATCCTATTTTAATTGGGTGTGGGTGGGTGTCTTCCATATAAATGATCTGACATAGGACAATGGGCAACCCTTTCTGAAACAATAGGGTTCGAACCTAAGGGAATCCTGTTAAGTATGTGTTTGACTTCTACGTTGTCAACTCTTGAACTAGGGTAGATACTCGTATTCGTGGGATTGTATTGTTCAATGAAATCAAATGCTTTAAAATAGATGGAAATAATATTTGTGTATACCTATGTCAGAGAAATATCAGAATATAACGTTCACACTACTGCGGCACAAGTCTCTCTTCTGCGAGAAGAAGTGGACCATAATACACCACGCGAGCCCGGTTCAGGTTGATCGATGTCACATCGTCGCATTTTTGGACATGCTGGTCTTCTCACGTTGTTTTCTTTTGCCAGTTAAAGAGCAGTGGTGATGAAATATATTACACAAAGTAGAGTGCATAGCTGGATTGGAAACTACGCCCCAATGACGCATGCAGCCTTATTTACGTAACAAATTCCAGTCAAGAAGACCATAGTTTTACTGATTTTATATTTGTACATATAATACCTACAGCACTAGCATATGTACTTGACGAAGTGATTTTCTCAATGCAACCGTTATTCTAGCAAGAAAATATAAGGTTACGTTAGTAAACCATGAAGGACATAGTCCAGTGTTGTTCTTACACCCACATCTAGCGATAAAGTTTCCTTCAGTTTCTTAATCATATTTAGTGCAGAGAAGGACAGGGCCTTCGAGCCGGATACCTCCGAGTAAGCAAGTAGTAATGTAGCGGTAAGGACAATTTTCTAGGGTACACGTGTTGCTCGTAGCATCCCTCGATGGAAGTAAATAAATAAAATAAAAAAGCCTTTTACTTCATGCAATAATACTTTCAAATATACACGGATTTAAAGTTGTCCTGTACTTAAACAATCTGCCTCGATGGAAGTATAACAAATTAATTCAGGAAGAAAGTTTTCTAGGCCATCTGCTAAGAATAGTCTAAAAAATAGTTTCAAAATTGTCACACAGTGACTGTGTAAAAATGACTGTCTTGTTTGATATAATGAAATAGACTGATTACAAGATACCATGTGTTATTGACTGAGATGATTTAAACTCATAAATCAATGTCTCTTGCAATTAATAAACTGATTGGTAACGTACGCTACTATGGACAATACGAGGCTATTGCGAACGTGGCTCCGCACTCTGACACATAAATTAGTATCTGCCTGTATCTGGGGGCCTAAAATGGCTGCTTAATCAGAATCATAATATGAATTACGTTAAAAATGTAAATCTCTTAAAATGGACTTTGTGGTCATAACCATAAAGACCATTTTAAGAGTTTTAAATTTTATCGTGATTCATATTATGATTCTGATAAAGCAGCCATTCCAGGCCCCCTGGTATCTATAGTTGATCCGCAATGAATTTAACCAATTCGTACCGATTTGACCAATTCTTTTCAAAGGCATTTACCTGATTAATGACTGTAAGCACCGTAATGCCAGCAAACTCTGATGTATGGCCAATATTTAACTCTTTTGTCTCTGTTTTTACTTCATTTTAGATACACAAAACGAAAAAAATAATAATAAATATTTCCTTAATTTGAATTGTATCCAAGTCCTCAACAAAGTATATATTTTATTGAATATTCTGCACGATTAAAATGTACTTCATTTTAATTAAAAAATTTTGTAAACAAATCTATCTACGACTAGATAAGTTTCATGTAATTCGACTAAATTCATTTTTTTTTTTAAGTGTTACGTTTTTTGGAGTAATAAAATTGAACTGTAGAAGCTATAGGAATTTGTCTAGACATCGTAAAGTTCATTGTAAGGGACCTATTACCTAATATAAAGAGAGTTTTTCACATTGAACCCAAAAACTCTGGCCAAATCACAGGCCAAATAGCCATCTATATCGGTCTTTTTGCGTTTTAGAAATTATTTTGATCTCATTTTAAGAACAAACTTCTAAGGAAAGCTAAAATCTGTGTTATTATTAGTTCTTGGAATCCTAAAAAGGTTAGTTCGAATTTGGTCCTCTACGTTAAGTGACTAAATTTGGAATTCGCTTCAGAATGTGAAACGATTGTCATAAACTCAACTTCCCAAACTCATAGGATAGAGTTTAATTGGATAATCACTTCAAGCAGCTTGGTTTAGGTAGGTTTGGGGAATACATGTAACGACTTTTTTAGTTTTTGAGTAGATAGTCAAAGAGCACGCGAATCATGTTTGTCGACTTCTACTGCTAGTTTGGACACTTTGGAAATTTAACATCTTATTATGGGACTGATTTTGGTTAGGAGAACCGCCTTCAATTCGCACTGTTTATAAGATTAAGACTACTTATTTGCTTCACGGTCCTCAATCTGTTAGAAATTTTGTATTTGCCTAGAGATTTTATGATATATTGTTAGTGATAGAATCTTTATCAACACGATGTTTTAAAGTCGGCTATTCATATTATTTTCAACCATGTTAATTTCTGGAATAACAAAATGTCAGTATAGTTAGGTCATTAGGTACACATGAAAACAAAAGTGTTAGTATTCATTTCGTTTATTTCATAATAAATAAATTAGTACAATTAATGCAATTTTAATAAATTAATATTTTAATTAAGGCAAATGCTTAGTTATTTAAATGCGAAGTTAGTAAGTACATCTAAAGTTAACATGTTATAAATAAATAAATAGTGTTATTTACATTAATAATACGTATATTCTTAATTAATTGAAAAATAATATAGTAAAAGTTGACAAAAAACGAGCTGTATTTAATCTGTCAAAAAATATATGTCGACTGAAACTTTTTCGCTCATCGTGTTTGACTTATTTTGCTACTTCTTTTTTTCATTTTTTATTAAGTCATAATTATTAATTTCTTCGGTAACTTTTGTCAACTTTTACACAAATAAAACCTATTACACTTTTCTTTAAGCTTCACTGCGATTTTTGGTGGGTTAGTATCATTCCCATTTCGGTCACATTTTGGTACTTTTTATTTTGACTCGGGTACCAAAAACCTAATAATTACATACAACAACAACTAAAAACATTGCTATTTACTGTAGATCTTACACAAAACTTCAAAAAAGGTTTTCTTTTTGTATCTTTGGTGTACCGACAGCTGTGGAACCAAAACGTGTAATGTTTTCCATTGACATTTTATCGTGTACAGTCCATACGCACAAATCTTTACATGTTTTTATTTTTTGTTGTACTTTCCATTTTATCTCCCGTATTTGCAAAGTCATCTTTTATATTATCCTAGCATATAGATTGTGTAATAAGCCTCATTTTATGGTTATTTGTTGAGGTAAGTATCGCCGTTAACTCCATTCAGTGTCATTGATCCAATTGACTTAGTCCTTTTTGACAATAGCCTGAAAAGTATTCGTACTTTAATTTCTTTTAATTTAAGTTTAATGTACTTTCATTAAAAGATTGGTTTACTCAGTTCCAAACGATTGTCTTGAATCGATTGACTGAAAATAAAAGAAAGAGTACATTGATATTATTAGTTATGAAATATTTACAAAAGTTAATTTGGGCTGGCTAGAAAATACTAATCACACATGTTAGAAGGAAAATAAATCTAAAACATTAAATATACAGGCTGCTTTCTTCTCTCTCGATCTTTAAATTCTATTATACAATATACGTACACAAATTCAGAAAGAGCCTGCAAAAAATTAAAAGAAATAATTGTCTATAATATCGGACACAATTATAATATTATGTAAGGTCTATTTGCAAAACAAAGTGCCAATACCATTCGACAAAATAATAATTATGAAAGCTATAAATAAAAAAAATATTTTTAGAAGTATGAAACTGAAAAAGAACTACAAAAATAATGTTAAATAAATTCCTGATATTGGCACTAAAAAGCGAACTAACTTTAAATACATGCATACTAAATAAAACTAACTACCAAAATTACACTACTAAAGCAAAGCAAGTGAATTCCTCTTTTTTAAGGTGCCAGGTGTTTTTAATATGCATAAGTAATGTGTTTTAAATAAAGTGTAACTGTGAACCAACAGTACTTCCACATCTCCATTTACCAGTTATTTTGAAGTTCCATAAAAAAAGCCGAGCCTATTGCAATCAACTGGGCCCAAATCCAGACTGGCTACTACTCAGACATTCCAAGTGGAAAAAAACCCAATAACACTTTGCCCAATCTGGAAGTCGCACTTAGGACCTCATACTCGATCGCGCTTTCGACTATTATACCAGGGGCCTTAGTCTGCTATTGCAATAGTGTCAGAATGGTCTATCATTGATTTAATAAGGCCCCGCGCAGACGAATTACCCTTTGTACGCACGTCAAACGAGTTTCGAACGCGCTTCAATACGCCGTGGGCTAGGGGTCTTATTAAATCAATTATAGACCATTCTGACACTATTGCAATAGCAGACTAAGGCCCCAGGAAGGCAGCGCATTCATTGTAAACATCGAAATATGTCAGTAAAATATAATGTATGATGTGTAATATCGCATTTCATAGAAGATTTTCATTAAAACCCCCTGGAAATGATCCATTATCTGTTCATAATCATGTGTAACAAGATCGATGGTTTCGTTGAACAATCATAATGAAATGCCAAGACGTATGCGTTACTGAAAAACCTTGAGGAAATGTGTTATGTTATGTGTTATACTTTTTTTTGTTGGTTACCGGATTTGATAAAAATTTTCGGTTTCCTGTCCGACTAATAACTTATAATAAATACATAATTATATTCTTAGAGGCTTAGAGGCATGTAAAATGTGGTTCATACGATGAAATCTTACTTCAACAAGTTATGATTCATTTTGGTGGCACACACCAATTTTTTTTTATTTAAAAAAAAAAAATATTTACACTTTGTACTAGTTTTGCACACCTGTTCGGGTAGGATATGGTCCTAAGCTCTAATGTAAAATGTCATCCTTATATGTACCATACTCAATCAAAATAATAGATTTGATTTGAAAGATAAACATTATAGTACATTTTGATATAAGTGGGGAAACTTTGTTATTGCATTCGAGCGCGGAATTAACACCCGAGCTGCAAGCGAGGGTGTTATGGAGCCGAGAACTGCAATAACAAATCCCCACGCGTATCAAACGACGTTTTTCAATACACTTTCGAAGAAATAAAATATTAGAACGGAAAGTATTTTTGTCAAGAATTATTAGGAAACTATAATTTAATGTGCTTTTTTTCCGCGCTTTGCTTTCGCCAGGTTGAAGAAGATACAAAGGTATGATGCTGTATACAGCCTACTATGAAAAAAGAAAATTCATTAGAACACATTAAGATGTTAATTTGTTCATAAAAATAAATATTTGTTTTAAATAATCATTTTTATCTATGATATTCTATTTATTAACACAATTTAAATACTCGAAAAACACTTAATCCGTAAAGACGCATATCTCTTTGCCGGGATTAAAAAAAAAACAATCACCGCCGACTATAGATATAGTCATTGAACCCTTTAGACTTATCTGTGCAAATTTCTATTTCCGCACGTGTGCGGAAAAATATTAAAAATCGCACGCGTGTGAAATACATTGCATGTTGAATCTAATCGTAGTGCGATTAGAACCAGTTTTCGAGAAAGTGTATTGAAAAATAAATTACATTCACATTTGTGCAATTGAGACTGGAATAGTCAGGGTCACCCAAGGTTGCGGAACTGTTCGAAAGAGATACCACGGCCCTGGAACACAAAGGGCAAAAGAAGGAACAGTATGGGTTTTAGTCCGTACAAGTCTGACACTCCCTTCCGCTCCGCCCAGAGTGGGAAGGGTCATTTAATGATTTCCCATCCGTAAAAAAAAGCAGTCCTAAGCTTTTATAATATCTACTAGCGAAGTAATAAAAATAGCAGTAGGCGCCTCGCAATTAACAATTAAGTCCAGAAAATTATTTGGAATGGGTTATTATTATTTCAAATTAAAATATTCGGATCAAACAAACTCTTAATTTGGGTGCTAATGTGGGTTTTAAATTCCCGGGACTCAAACAAGGTATTTAATTACATATTATTTGCAATGAAACCCTACTCATAAAATGTTGGTAAAATCATTGCCCGAGGGAAGTGGAAATGTTGTTTATTTTCTCAGTTTACTTCGGAAACAAAACGTAGTTCAAACAAAGTAATAAAAACGAGTAAAAGGTTTTTACTTCGAACAGTATAAAGAGCTTAAATCCAGTTGTTATCTAAAATAAGAAATAATATGTTTGCCGTTTAAATCTCGGTAAATACTACAATGAAGATATTGGTATTATTAATCGATGGCAGAAAAAAATAGTTCGAACGTCTAATAAAGAACTATAAAAGATTTAGTACGATACACAAATCTTCATAAAATCATTCTTAATATTTTGATATTACATTTTGTTAATCGAAAGGCATCGCTGTCCTCGATTGTAAAAGACAAAATTGCATTACTCGCACTGATCCAGCTCAATGGTTTAATAGGTATGCTATTTATCGTGGAACTGCTTACAATATGAATTGTATCAATAAATTATTATTATATTTTTCAAATTACGGTGCTATACGTTTTAAAATCATTAAGAAGTAGGCACATCCGTCGACCATTTTAATTTATCAAAAGAGCGGCTGCCCGTGAGACCTTCTTACCCTTTAGATTTATGCCTACCCTTATAACTTATATGTCCAGGCTAAAATATTACTGATATGAATAGGGTTTTTAGCTTTAAGGCCTTTTACTTACGCTAATAAAACTTTACAAAGGGCTACCTGAATGGTGATATGTATTTCGGATTTTTTTGTAAAGTATTAAGTACTTTTTTGAAGTACGTTTTTGCGGGAAAAGTTTTAGTTGGTTCATGGGTAGTTTAGGAATTTACTTGCCCACTGAAAGTTCGCTTGTGTGTTGAAAAGGAAAACTTAAACAAACGATAGTCCTTTTCGTTTGAAAACAATTTATCAGTCACCTTTTAACTTATTATTCGATGGAACATTGGTACGGTGAGGAAAATGTTGAGTATTAATGTACCTAGATAGATAGATAGCTTTGAGAGTAGAGGAAGACCAAAGAAACGATGGATGGACTGTGTGAAGGGTGATATGGGTAGAAAGAAGGTGAATGCTGACTTGACGAGTAATAGAGAAGTATGGAAGAAGAAAACATGATGCGCCGACCCCAAGAAAATTGAGATAATAGCAGGAGAATGATGCTTGGTACAGTGTGTCTGTTAACCATACTATTAAGTCGGTTCCTTTTTTGAATAATAACAAAATTATAAATTGCATTTTTATCCGAGCTAAGTTTTTTAGCAGCAGCTTAAGCTAACACTTTTCTTTGAAACAGTACTTAATTGAATCGAAAAAGAGTATTTTATCTGCAAAGGTTGTTGTTTGTGGTATGCCCGGATTGAATATTGAAACAATCTTTGTGACTATAGCAGCTGTCAATATCCTACTTGTTTACTCAGGTAATTATGAACATTGTGAATTGAACGCATTATGACTAAGTTTTCTGGTCTCCTTCTTTTTCGGATCAATTAAAAATAAATAAGAATCCAAAATCAATGTTTTTATAGCCATGTAAATAATAATACTACACTTCATCATTTGAAAAAAAATGTCTCTACATGCTGTAGTTTTCGGAATGTCACTGTCAATGCTCCATCCAATAAGGTTATATTTCCACCCTATAAAAATATGTATTATAACCTGTATTGGATACTGCATTCCTAGTTCAGAGCTGTTAAATGCTCAGTCACGACTAGGTTTAAAAAAATTACGTTCGACGCCATTTTAATATCGTGAAGTCTGGATACTCTGTGAATTCAATTTAAATTCTTGCTTTATTTTCACGGATAATTTCTCAAGAAAAGAATGCAGACCTTTTACCCTAATGAGATAAAATCGGTAATAAGAGGTAGCAATTTTGAATTACCTTAGTTATTTTTAAGTTATTTGTTTCGGATTTTACGTCATAATCCCTTCCATTCTAATCGGATGCAGCTAAATAGGTACCAATATTTAAATGGAGCGACTGCCCATCTGACTTCAAAAACCCGAAGCAAGCATATAAATGGTCTCGATATGAAATGGATGATTACACATCCGCTAACTGACCTCGGAGGGCGTAGCCTAACCTTCATCACCATCATTTCAAAGACGTCCACTGCTAGACGTAGGCCTCCCCCAAGTGTCGCCACATTGACCGTTCCCAAGCGTCTCGCATCCAGCGGATCCCTGCAACCTTCACCAGGTCATCGGTCCACCTAGTGGGAGGCCATCCAACCCAACGTCTTCCAGTTCGCGGTCGCCATTCCAGAACTTTTCAGTCCCATCGGCCATCCATTCTGCGAGCAATGCGCCCTGCCCACTGCCACTTAAGTTTGGCAATTCTTCGGGCTACATCGGTAACCTTGATTCTCTTGGGGATGTCTTCGTTTCTGATTCGATAACGCAAGGAAACTCCGAGCATAGCCTAACCTTCGATCCATAATATTTAGCCACGCGCCGGATTATACATTTATGTAAAATTAAAAGGCTACAGTAAAACCCTGAGATTAACAGCTGTTGACATCCGTCCAACTTCTGCTTATCCCTTTTAAAAGTCACGCACCCTAATTTTAAGCAAAATATAAAAACCGACGATGTTTTAATTTCTAAATTACATTTTTCTGCTTCCTGACTCCTTTTAAATTACTTTTACTCAGCTTAGTATAATCCGTCTAATATTTAAAAAAACATCATGCTACCCTTTTTGTCGAGAAATTAAAAATGGCAACATTTTTTGTCATATTCGTAACATATGGTAAATTATTTCGTTTTAGACGATTATAGCCGACTGAGAGCTCCATATTGTGTCCAAATTAAATTATGTTTTATGTTGTTTACGCCCGTTTCCTCTAATACAATGAGAAAATAAAATATGTTACCTACGTAAGGGGTAAACCTAATAGTTTTTGCCTCACAAAGAAATTATTTAGCGCAAAAAAAAATCATACAAACAACCGATAGATGAGGCTAAATTAACGATACCGATTTGCCAATCAGTAAATTTTATTCAACTCTGATGGTTTAACTAGCAACAGATATTTATCAATATTAACAGACACTATATTAGCTTTAAAAAAGAAAATTAACTTTCGAACCTTACAAGTTGCCTACTGAAAATCTGATGGTGTTAACATAAAAAACTACTTTCTTTCGGAATAACCTAACTATACGGTGCTTTGCTGGACGTAATTTATAACGGCAATAAGTTTACTTACGGTCAATAAAGTCTGTTTGTTGGTAATATCAGCATTGACAGAAGCTACTATTTTATTTCAAATATTTGATAAACTATTAAAAAATTAAAAGAAGGAAACCACTTCACTCGCAAAATCGAAATATATTCTTTCGAGTTCCTATCCCCGTTAAGAATTCTCCACAAAATGTGGAACATAAATCAATTCACCATTTTTCAATGACTTCTCGCCAGCAGAAGCCAATTTCTATAGAAATATTCAACACTTGAAAACAACGCATCGAAAATATGATTGAATTTCTTGTTGGTACTAAGAAAGATGCACAATACAAGCTGTTCCAGTAAATCATTTTGGAATAAAGACAAAAATCGCTGGAATTTCCCGTGAAATCCAGGCTTTGCATAACTTTTGTAAAGATTTTGTTGGCTTGAAATAAACTATATTTTTCCTTTAAGTAGAACGAAGACCGAGACGCCTTTACTTATTAACAAGCCTACAATATTGTCTATGTACAACATATGCTTGTCTTCTTCTTCGTGTCGCTGGCACGACTAATTTTATATTTTGTTAGCCCAGAATTTCACCAGTTCCACCGCGTCGTCCGTGGCAACAAAAGGGTCAAAACGGCTGCTTGTTTTTGGGCTAAGAACTTAAGAAGGCAGGGTAGTAGGTGGAGCATAGTTTGCGACACTGCTCCACAACCGCACCCCGCTGCTGTCTCTAGGCTTATTATAATGTAACAATTAGGGCTGACTTTGTAAATCTATTGTGAGTATCAGTTTAAAAAACGTTAGGAAAAATCTGCATTTATTTAGTAAGAGAGGTGACAGACACCACTATAATACTAGAAATAGGGACCAACTAGTTCAGCCAGGTTTCAGGCTAGCTAAAGTAGACTCATCTTTCATGGGGTACTGTTTAAAATGCTACAATAAAATACCTCCTCACATTCTACAACTGAATGAGACGAAATTTAAATCTTGTATAAAACGCACACTATGTAGGCAAGCATATTATAAGTTGGGGGACTATATTGATGATAAAAATGCTTGGCTCAATGCTGGTCCTGCTCCACAACCATAGGAGCAACCATGTTAAGTTATTGTGGAAGCTGCAGAAGATTGTAATAATATCCTTGCTTTGTATAGATTCCATCTCTTAATAATATTATATAATTGCATAGCACATGTGTGAGTACTATGTACTGTAAAGCAACCATTTACATTTATTTATCTTTCATTGACTTGAATGTAGCCTGGTGGCTGAGAGAATGTCATGCTCACTCAAATTTCTCGCTGATGGTGGCGCGTGTGTCGGGTCATTTGGTTCCCTTCAATATGGTTGAGTTGAATGGCGCCGAGCCATGCGTCATGTTCGTGAACGGGCGCTGTCAGTTGGGAGTGGTCATCTCTTAGCTGCCACGGTTTATTTTAATTACTTTATTTTGAAAGTGTTGATTATTTTAATCTTTTACTCTGGGCGCTCTTAATGTGCACGTCTTTCTACATCGTTCTCACATATATGTATAATCTCAACGTGAATGATGTAACCAAGATTTTGTAACAATATTTTGATTAAAAAGAGTGTCCATGGAGTTTCTTGCACATTCTTCTCCATAGAGATCTACGCTTTGCAATGTGCAACTACAGTACTTTCTCAAGTTATTATGCCTTGTGACTGTGACTGTAGCTTAGCTTTTTTTTTTTGTTTGACTTTCAAAAGTGCCTGTAATGGTCTAATTGAAATAAATGCTTTGAGTTTGAGTTTGAGTTTGAAAAAAAAATGGCAATTACCACCATACATACAAAACAGTCTTTCGTCAACTATGTATGTTGGAGTTGGTTTTCAGTCGAACTGGATGCAACTTAAGTCCAGTATTTCACATAGATCAACTGCCTATTTTAACAAACAAAATACAAAAAAAAACATGGGTATACCTACCTAAAGTAAGGAAAAATATTTCCAAAACTTGACTGTGCTTTTTGACGAAATTCGTGCAATTTCAATTAGGTACCTACTTATAACATGCAAAAATGCACATGCAGTGAAAACAAATAAAAACCTCAAAAAAGAACACATGAAACATCTCAGCCCACGGTGCAGTAAAACCGGTACGGACAGATTAAGGACTAGCTGCGGACATCGGACACTAACAGATACTTCAGTACACTATCTATTAGGGTCCAGTCTCTGAAGCTACGTCCACAATTAGTCCGGTTATTCCCAGTTTTGAAAAAAGAAAACAATTGAAAGTCACCAAAACACATGTCAAAGAAAAAAGTCGGAAAAGACAAGAAAAACAAAAGAAACATGTTTTCATATTTTAATCAATTCATGCAACATGCTAAATCAGAATCAGTCGTTCACCTGAGAAGAGAATAGCTTCTTCAGTCCAATGATAGTTGACAATAACAGGGCTATCTTGGAGATCAGGAGGGCCTTCCCGACCATGAGGGCCAGGACTTTGAATGTGAGGGCCCCGAACAGGCCAAACTTCAACGCGGCTAGGGCGAGAACGGGTCCGAACGGCTTCTGACGGCCTCTGCCGCTTTCGTATACCTTTGGTGGCTTCATTGATACACCTGGAACGTAAAAAAGCAGTCTAATAATGTGATATAAAATTAAACGTGGGATTTTCGTAAAATATGCGTGATATGACACACGTTTCAGCGATGAATCGTTAAAATGAACGTTAAATGAATACAAAAGACGATTAATTTAAAAATGACAAATTGTCAGTTCGTTTTTTAAACATGTACTATTTTAGTTAGAAAAATGTGGCACTGCAGGACGTTGTAGGATAAATCTAATTATTGATAAAGGTGTAATTTTATATCGGGTTCTTTAAAGAATACTTCGAGTTATTTACTTTGAATTCATAAATTGTGAGCACTAGAATACACAAAAATATAAACTCCCTTTGTTATGCTCAAACCACCAGAATAATCCGATCAAATGATGACCACAGGTTTACCTCTCTAATTAATCCTTAGGGATGCTCCCCAATAGAGTGGAGCACATCCTTAGGGATAGTGGTGTTCCTCAATCGGATTAGTCGGTTACTGAATCGACTTAGATCAAATCGATTTTTACGCTTCGCTATGCTTGAAAACAGGCGGCGAACAGGCAAATTTGGCAGTAAAATGTACTTCCTATGATGCTGGTCCGTCTTTCCCACATCATACCGAATCAGGTCGAATCGAACATGTGTATAGGATCGTTCACAAAGGTTTTGAAATAACAACAATTATTATTGTGAATAAAGGTGATTTCAAAAATTTATTTATTTTATCTAAAGTCTTAGCATATTCAGTGAGTCCAAGTATACAGCAGGTATAATGAGAATCATCATCATCTGCCTAGCCTTTTCCCAAGTATGTTGGGATCGGCTTCCAGTCCAACCGGATGCAGCTGAATACCAGTATTGTACATGGAGTGCCTATCTGACCTGAATTATTAACATAATTCGAATATTTCAATATTTTTTTCACCACTCCCGCACGAAAGAAGTTAGTGTCTTTCCTCTACGAAAAAAGGGGGGAAAGTTGGTTTTTCCTCACTGTTTGAACAGTGAGGAAAGTAATGATCCCGTTCAGAAACTAACCTTGCCTGATTTTTTTATGTTAAGTTTTAAAGATATTTTAAAAAATAAATAATTTTATGCTTATAATAGAAATATTTATAAGTTAAGATTAATGTTTTTTTATAAAATTTATCAAATTATTGTCACATTAGTTCAGAAACATTAAAAAAGTTTAATAAAATATTGAAAAAATTACATCGTCAAAGAAGAACGGTCATTTGCGACCCAGACCCGACACGAATGAGACATATCTCAGTTTTTTTGTTATTTTAATTATAGCTAAAAATTTGTTATTTTAATTATAGCTAAAAATTTATTTACCTATGATGACTGAATACTTTCTCGCTGGGAGTGGTGAAAAGTTTTGTTTGCAACATGTGAGCAAGTTTATTTGCTATTCGTTTTGTTGAGTCTTGAGCGAACGAAGGATTGAAAAATAGAATCAGGAGCCCAGCGAGTGATTATAAATTTCAATCCTGAGTAAGTGACAGGACTCAAAATCAAAACTCATAGGAAAAACGAACTTTCCTCACATGTTGGATAAATAACTCTTTTTGCCTTGCATTTAATTGATAAAAAAAAATGTCTTTTCCACACTTACCAACACCAAGGCTTCCATCCTTCTCCTGCTTGCCAGAGATGACGAGGTCTGCATCATTGAGCAGCCTGTACCTCAGGGACCTGGAGCTGACGAAGTGCCAGAGCTTGTCCATGATTAGCTGCTGTGCTTGGTCTTCGAGGGATGTACCGGCTCTCGCCAGGGTTTCTGATTTCACTGGGATTTCTGCTGCGGCGCCGTGGCTGGAATATAGATTTTCAACTGTTACAATATTTGTTTTTTTTTTAACTCAAAAATCTGAGAGAGTCATGAACCTATTTATGTGTCATCGTAACGTTTGCTGTATTTAGTTCCCACCCGGTAAAATAACTTGCAAAAGAGGATTCCTTTGGCACTCGAATGAAGCAACAGTCAGTTAAAGCTCTGACTGTGGATTAAAGGATAATATTCCTTTATCTGCAATTCCATTTTAGAATTCAACTTTTGTTTTTTTTTCAAACAACTTCAGTAAGTCCTGTAAAATCTATGACATTTTTTAAATGTTGTTTGTCTGTGGAACAGACATATTGTTTCTTATGATTTAAATGTAAATTGTAGAACGTGGATGTACACACAGTGGCGCATCAAGCTATGCTTTTCTAGTATAACATGGCCTCGCTTTGATTTCCCGTATAATGAGATATCCGAATAAACTGGTTTTGTATAGCTTGATTGGCCGTCGTGCGTACTATACATACACCTCTGGCTAGTCCTTCGGGGATTACGGGTCTGATATTATTAACCTTTAACGATGAGTAGTTTCGTATACGCGAATAATCAATGGGCAGAAAAATTCCATGGGTACCCATGGGTGTACTATCACGGTTTTCAAGCTTCTAGTAAAAAACATTTTTTTTAAATAAGCTTTTAAATAAAGGGTGTAACAAGACCCTTAACGAAGCCGCAAGGTACTTGTTCTCCCCGTCATTGCGATATTTTTTTGCTCTAGACTATACCTGGGAACCTTCTATTTATGGAGATACTGGGGGTAAAAGTTCAAACTTTTTCACAAGTTTTTTTTTTTTTAAATACATGTTTTTAACGTAATATTTTTACTGTAAATACCTCCACGACCCCTGTACTATTCAATCCATCCATCAGCACAATTTTTTGTGTGCATTACATTGAGTCCTGCGTAAAACATGAATTTCACCCCAAAAAAAAAGTCGTTTACCAGCAATCATTTTTGCGCAAAGTTACTTAGTTTGATGTACTAAACGCTTGGTTGACAGCTTCGTTGAGGGCTTTGTTACACCCTGTATAGGTGTGACGTCATTTTTTTGTGTTCTTCTTAGCAAACCCTTTACTTGATACCCATATCATGGGGGTGTATAAAAATAACTAGTCTGCCTTCTTTGGGAGTCCACCATATTCACTTTAGAATGACGTCACTTAGCTAACCATGCATTGTCATCCAAACTAAACATAAAATTCTGTTGCAAGATTTGATCTAAACAAACAAACATACAAACATTGCAAGGTAAATAAAAGCTTGTAAAAATAGCTACCAATAAAAACAATCAAATCTTAATAATGAAAAATATAAATCATGAACCAATAAGTAATAAGTCTTATATACAACAAGAAACTTCAGATCCCATACAAACCGTTTATTCCCAAAAAAATCTTTGAAAAGAATTCCGTAAATCCGAAACAGTTTGATGGAGTTTAAGATAAAAAGTTTTTTATTAATGACGGTTTAATTCAGGATTGTTTACTTTAGAATTAGAACCTTTTCAAGGAAGTACCCCAAGGTTTAAGGGGGTGGAGACGTTTTGTGTAGGTACATTTTCTGTTTTTGTTCGACTACCCTCTTAATTTATGAGACTTGGAGCTCCTTTTCCTTGTTTATTCTTTCAATGAGTTTCCCGGTCAAGATGTTTGTTCCGCACAGATTGCTACTTCGGGATTGATTTATGACCTTTTTGTTATTTTTAGTCAGACAGACTAAAGACATGATAAAGAGGAAATTCAGGAGTTGTGTTTTTTTTGTCCATGTTCATTGATAAACCACAAATATCCTGACATATTTTATTGGTCTTAGAAATTTTGATGAAACATCATCGTCCATAACATAGACTGAGCTAGAAGCATCGCCATGGGATCTGGAGACGCCATGGGATCTGGAGGCGATAGTCCTCGCGCGCCTGCACGAGTGGCGCGTGGAGGCACTACGCCGGGGGGAAACTCCGCTGCCGCGGCAAATTGTCGCTCAGCGGACAGACTTCCGGCGTGATCTCATGGCGACATGGAGAGAGCGACTGTCGCAACCCCGTGCAGGGCACGCCACTATAATGGCGGTAAGTCCCCTCTTTGAGGAGTGGCTGGAGAGGCGCCACGGCGCCCTCACCTTCCGCCTGACGCAGGTCCTCACCGGACATGGTTGTTTCGGGAGGTTCCTGTACCTAATCGGGCGGGAGGAAACGCCCGGGTGTCACCACTGCGAGGATCGACCGGAGGACACGGTGGAGCACACTGTGCAGGTCTGCTCCGCTTGGGCGGAGCAACGCCGTGTCCTCGTAGCGGCGATTGGCGGCGGCGACCTCTCGCGTCCGGCCCTGGTTCAATCCATGGTCCGGAGCGAGACGGAATGGGACGCCGTCACCTCCTTCTGCGAAGCAGTCATGCTAGCGAAGGAGGTGGCGGGACGTGAGAGGGAGAGAACCTCACGTCCCAGCCGCCGCGGGAGACGCACCGGGCGTCGGGGGCCACGTGGTGGCTCCCGGCCACCGTAGACGCGGGCCTGTGGACGGTGAGCTATGGGCTAGCTCGCCGTCCGTCCGTCTTATGACGACAGGCCGTGTCGACGGCGCGTTCGTGTTCCACGCGCGCCTCAAAGAGAGTCAGCAAACAGGAAGGGGTCCGTAAGGGCCGACGCCTGCCAGGGTTGCGGGACTGTTCGAAAGAGATACCGCGGCCCTGGAACATAAAGGGCAAAGGAAGGAACATGGATGGGTTTTAGTCAGTAGAAGTCTGACACTCCCTCCTGCTCAGCCCAGCGCGGGAGGGGTTATTTGAAAAAAAAAAAAAAAGCTAGAAGCATAGAGCATCCTTTGTTCAAAAATACTGTAATTAATTCAACCAACGGCTCGTTGGTCGAGTGTTCGCAATCGTGACTACAGAATATGAGGTCCTGGATTCAATCCCCGGGCAAAGTGTTATTAGGGTTTTCCATCAGGAAATTCATAGTAGCAGCCACGGAGCCTGGATGGATTTGTGCCCGATTGATGGCAATAGGCTCCCCCCTATTACATGGGACTTAAACATAACTGGCTCTGACCTCTGGCTAACCCTACGATGATTACAGGCGTGTTGTTAAACTTCTTTTAGGGCTTAAAGGATACCTTACACTGACTGTTCGATCACAACTTTCTGAAGAAATAAGATAATTATCCTTTGAAATTTGTTGCGTAGATTTCTATAGCTGATTGTCGCAGGTACCTTATACTCTCATCTGCTAATTACTTATAATACCAGCCTATTACTAACACACACACACAGTAAGCAAAAGACCACACACCAACACAGCGGCAGAGACCTTAGCAGGGTAAAGGACTCTTCTCAGTGAAAGCACAGATAACCACGTTAGGTTTGATTGATCATTTCAGACTTTAAGTCTCGGTGACTAGGTCCACGGTATTTTCTTTTACCGATGTCAGTGATGTCCAAGATAAAGTAAATTGCTCAGTTACTTACCTCTCATCAACAATCATGACATCTTCGCTCAGTTGGAAGGATGCTGTCCGGAGCATCCGGTCGACGTAGCCCACCAGCTCAATGGCGATGCATGAGGATGTCTCCCGCTGCACGCATTTGTTGGTCAGCCCTCGCTTTAGGGTTTCTTCTGGGGCTTTCGTCTGGAAAGAGGAAATAATAAGCCATAGAATCAAATAACGTCCATAAAGTTTTCAAAATGCCGCCAAAATTGTTGTGCTAGTTGACTAAACTTTGCCCAAAAGGGTAATAGGGAGTAAGCGAGCAAGTGATACTTCATACAGGATGTAACAAGACCATTCTGTACATCAAACTTAATAACTTTACGCAAAAATTATTTGCTGGAAAACGATTATTTTTTTGCGGTAAAACTAAAAATTACGTTTTACGGTAAGACTAAATGTAACGTACTCACAACATTGTACTGATAGATAGATTGAATAGCACGGGGGTCGTGGAGGTGTTTAAATTAAAAATCTTACAGTAAAAACATCTTTAAACAAAAAATCGTGAAATACTTGGAACTTTGACCCCCAATAACTCCGTAACTAGAAGGTTCCCAGGTATGGTCAACAAAAAAAAATGATCGCAATGACGCGGTAGACAAGTGCCTTTCGGCTCCGTTATGGGTCTTGTTACACCCTGTAAAATAATACATGGTGGCAATTAATGTGATAAATTATGTGGAACCTTATATTCAATAGGATTAATGATTAATCCATCGTATTTCTCTATTAATACTGTATGGTGCAACCGCACATTCTGCAATTCAGCAGTTTACGCCACATTCATATAATAATTTGTTCAGTTTGCGTTGAGCTATTAAGTCAGCCAGCCCTTCTGCCAACAAGGGCCACGTCACTCACTTAATTTCCACACCATCAGTCCATTAAGCTAATTTTTTAAATAAATAAAAATGTTTATTTCAATACTATAAGGCTTAACAAACATGATTTGGAGATCACCTTTTAGGCACGAATATACTTGTGTTGGGTGTCTCCGCTCTTCCACTTAACATTATAGTATATGCAATTGAAAACAAATAAAAAAAAAAGAAAATATAAGACTTCAAAGACTACAGTTAAAAATTAAAGATTAAAGAGGAGCTCATTTGTGTGATGTATGCGAGTGGGTTACTGTGTGTGTGTGTGGGTGCATTGCGTATTATGAGTTATGTAAGTTTAGGTTTGAGTTTAGGTTTAGGTTAGCCCTGCGACAATGTCTTGGGATCGGAAGAAGCCAGGCACGGCTTCCTCCACTAAAAATTTCACTACCGCAGCCATATTAATATATTAGACAGATTATGGAAGCGACGATATCATAGCCTCAATGTCGCTAATTAAGCTCATTTTGCTTTAAGTACCTTTGGGACAATACAGTAGTGTTTCAGGACTTTACTTTCTTTCATTCATTCACCCATTATCTAAAAGTAATGTATGGTCTAACAAGGGATCATACAAATACTATATTTTGCTCCTTTCTGTCATTGTCATGGTTCAAAAGAAAAACAAATACATTATATAAATGGAATTATAGTATTTCGGCTATTTTCGTCGACATTTTTGACAATAAAGCTGAACTATTTTAGGAGTCCTAATAAAACTACGTAAGTAAGTAGTTATATTTTTCTACTGCCTACGTATGTTAGTAGTTCATAAAACAGTAGCTTTTGCTCGCGAATTCGCTCGCGTTATGTACAGTACCTACTCACGGGAACGTTTTAAATATAGCATATGATACTCGGGGATAATGTATCTCCTAGTTGGTGAAAGAATTTTCTGAATCTCAAACTCAAACTCAAAGCATTTATTTCAATTAGACCTTAGCAGGCACTTTTGAAAGTACTGTAGTTGCCCATTCCAAAGCGTAGATCTCTATGGAGAAGAATGGGCAAGAAACTCCATGGACACTCTTTTCAATCAAAATATTGTTACAAGATCTTGGTTACATCATTCATGTTGAGATTATACATATATGTGAGAACGATGTAGAAAGACGTGCACATTAAGAGCATCCAGAGTAAAAGATTATAACTATCAACAATTTAAAAACAAAGTAGTTAAAATAAACCGTGGCAGCTAAGAGATGACCAGTCCCAACTGACAGCGCCCGTTCACGAACATGACGCATGCATCAGCCCCATTCAGCTCAACCATATTGAAGGGAACTAACAATCGGATCAGTAGTTCCGAAGACTACCCCCTAAATACAAACTTTACCATATTAGTATAGATGAAATTAATTGAATTTACCTATGTATACATTTATCTTAATATATATACTTGAAATGTGCTTTCCGTTGTCAAAGTAAGACCCTTCAGTTAATTTTAAAAAAGTTAATGTAACTTTGCTATTTTAAGTTAAATCAGGTTGTTGGGATAATCAATTTAATCAGTCCCCCGCAACTAGCCAAATTGTTGATTTTAAGTTTTAGATACAAACAATAACATTTTGATCACTAAAGTAAATTAAAAACGACAAACTGTTCTAAACGAATGGACCACTAAATGCTTATGCAAATTTAGCCATTAACGGCTTTAAAATACGAACTAATCTGTTAAATTAGTTCGACGATGTTCTCAAAACTTTTGGTAAAAGCAGAATCTAAATTAAATTATAAGTTATTTGTGACCCACACCTTCTTCCATCATCATCAGCCTACAATAGTCCACTGCTGGACATAAGTCTCTTCAATAGCACGTCACATAACTCGATTCTCGGCAACTCTCATCGAGTTACTACCAGCCATTCGGCTTACGATTGAAATTGTGTTATTGTGTTTCTTCATAGACTAAAAATATTTGTCTGTTCAACACCGTAATATTGATGAACTGTCAAAATTAAAACGCTTTGCAAGAAATTACCCCCACATGGTATTGTCAGCGCAAAGAGAGCTTACAAAAACACTTGATAATTCTTTATAAAGTAAAACATTAATAAATTACACTTTCAAAAATCTTTTCCACTATACACAATTATGTAGTCTTCCTTCCTCAGAATTCTATTACAATGTACTACAAAAAGCTAGCACAATACGTAGTTAGATGATCAATATTACGTTTTTATGAGATGATCTTTACTACGGTTTACTGGTTATACAATGATCGTGTGATTACTTTGATTTATTGCCAAGAAAGGAGGAGTTAAGGGGAAATTGATTTTAGTTTAATTTTATTTATATATTTAAATCAGACCATAATTATATCCATAAAGTGTTAGTATAATCTTAACCAATTGTTTGTAATATAAAAAATTACAATAAAATAAAAAAAAATACATTTAATTGGCGACATGAGCGCTTTGGCACACACGTTTACCTACCCGACCTGCCCAGTGTCAGATAAACGGCCCATAAATTTTGTCCACCAGTGTGGCTAGAATTTTAATTGTTAAAATTATAAGTTGCAGTATAAAAATATTTTCAAAAATAATTACTTACCATTTTTTTACACCCTCTATGTATTGCAAAAGAACCGCCTATTAAGAAGGTATTTATTAAAATATTTTTAAAAGGTCATTGTTGTTTAAAAGTACAGACAGGCTTTTCTAAGTAGAACATAATTTAAACTCTAATTGTGAAATTATAGAGGTTCGGGCGGGCAGCGGGAGCGGATGGCAGGTCAAGCGGCAAACGCACATTTCTATGGATGAACACAGTAGCAGCGGGGCGATTGAGCGGTCCGGACGTACCTACCTCGTGCGATATAGCAATATATAATAATAATATATATAATATTATATAATTATTATTATAACAATGAAAATAACTAATATTAGTTAATTACCATCAGAATCTCCGCTTATTATTTTTATTTCTTCAAATATTTTTTTTGATACTATTTAATTATATCTTATTAATTACTTGTCGATTCGAATGATTTGAATCACGACAATTCCACAAAGGTGGCCGAGCCAATATGGCACTTATTAAATCTTCAGTCGTCAGCGGCATGTCCGAACAAATCAAGTGGGAAACGCATACTGACTTGCGTCCACCCGCCCCACTCGCAACACCCGCTTGTCCTGCTGCGATTCCCGCTCACCCGCTCCGCCCGCACTTAGTGCACCTTAGTCAAAAACTATGTGTTTGCGTTACCCACCAGCGGATTCCGCTGCCCACCCCGCTGTCACTGTAATTTCACACTAATCGCTGAGCTAAAAGTTGAAAATACATCGGTGGCCTTTAATATGGGGTCCTTGAGATGTTTCCTAGCTCCAGTGAAAAAGGCTTTAAATTCTTACAAAAGTCTACAGTAACCTGGAATAGGCGTGTCTTTCGCCCAATGTGGCATTAGACTACTCCTTTGCCAAGAAAATTACGGTCGGAGGTCCAAAATTATATCCTTTGCCTGTTTTTTATGGCCCTCCTGTAATTCAAGTTATACTAATTAAACGGTAGGAGTACAACGGTTTACATAATTCATCTTTTTCTTACTGTAGCGTTTTTAACCTGAGGTTTTGACTTAATTCAGTAAATATTTACGTAATTTTCATTGCTTCCTTACCTATATAGGTATCTACATCTCATCCGGAAGTTAGATCTTCAAGTACCGACATCGCTAGAGCAGAGACAAGCCCGGATGCAGACAGATGAGTATTGAGCCCACATAACATAACATAAAGTTTTAATAAATGTGGGATTTGTTCGATGTAGGCCAAATAAAAGCACTGATTTTCGTAATAAACTTGAATTTTTATTTTACACGTCTTTGTAGCTAACGTCCTTCGTCTTTCTCACCATATTCCAGTCTCCTTCCTTTCACCTTTTTTAACATTCACTTGCTTTCTCTTTCACTCCTAGACTATTTCATACTTTCATCTCTTTCATTCAACATGCTTCACATCTGTCATTCATCTTTACGTTTCATTCCACTTATCTATCATAACATTCCGTTCCTACATAAATAAATAAATAAATAAAAATCATTATTATTTCAAACAAAAGCTGACAAACAGAAATACCATTTATAATTTTAGCTGTTCTGAAGGTATCGATGAAATAAAAACAATACGAATAACGTTACGAAAACCCAAACAAGTGATGAAAAAAAATCTCATCTATAAATTGACGATTGATACACATTACACGTGTACCCCTTAACACTGACGATATAATTCACACGCTACTCATCCCACTGCCCCACTTTCCAGACAATTGATACCTCATATTCAGTGACAACGTCCAAGTCATGGGAGAAAGCGACCACTTTCAAAAAGAGAGTGATTTTGTACTAATTGCAGAGGAGACTGATTATTAGAGCAGCATGAAAAACATGTTGTGGTAGTTTTTATGAAGGTATTGTTTATAATGTGATGATTTGTGGGTGTAATTATAAATTATAGGCTAATTTAATTGATTAATTTGTTTTTTGTATTCTCTCAACTACTACGGTGTTGCCACTTTTGTTGCACCAGTACAAAGGAAAAGTACAATGCCTCAATTTGTGCAAAACTTTAAAAAATTAACCAAAACCAGCATTTTTTATTCGCTTTTCCTTCTTGACAACGAAAAATAAGAAACCATATTTTTTACCCGACTACGCCAATAGGAAGGATTATTTAAATTAAAAATTAAAATTAATTATGGTTTGGATTTTGACCTGGATTTTAAACTATTGGAACAGCTGTCAAAACATCTTATCACTTAATTGTAATAGAACGAATGGATTTTCACAAAGGCACAAGTTTGACGACATTGGGTGGATTTTTAACCAAGGTGTATAAATTACAAAAGCAGTCTTTTTTGTTTAGCTAAAAATCGCTCATCGCTTCTAACTCATAACCAACTCAAAAATGTTAATGAAACTGTAGTATCGACTGGAGTCGTTGATAATTATAGCGACAAGTGAAAACCTAATTATAAAGTTCCGATGTTTAGTCACGAGTTACAACCTGTCACCGTGATCACTTGTGAACAGTTAGCGAGGGTTGAGGTCTTTATGTTTATGACCACAAAGTCTATTTTAAGAGTTTTAAATTTTTAACGTGATTCGTATTATAATTCTGATAAAGCGGCGATTTTAGACGGCGATTTTTAGATGTTTTAGATTTGTTTTGGTTCTTCCACAGTATAATTGTTACCTACATCTACTGATATTATAAAGAGGTAAATTTGTTTGTAAGTTCGTTTGAAGGGGATAATCTTTGGGACTACTGATCCGATTCCGAATTCTTTTTCACTAACGACAAGCTACATTGTCCCTAAATGTCATAGTGGATAGGTTACATTTGAAAAGTTCCCGTGGGTTAATTTGCGTAGGTACATAAAGGGAGCGAAACCGCGAGCAACAGCTCACACACTTAAAAATATAGCACAAAATAATACATTTATTTTACTTTTTTATCGATACGTTTTTAACCCTTAGGAGCAACCTAAATAATATAGGTCAAAGTCAGAAAGATCATGATGATGGTTTTTCCTTACCATATCATCATGTCTTCATGACATACGAGGTAGTATAGGAATCATCGACACGAAGAAGAAGACAGATAAGGTGAACTTATTGCTTAAAGCGGAATCTATGCTAAAGGACTTTGACGGGGTCGACCTACAACATTTTTAAAGATTTTTTTTTCCTTTATTTTTTCCAAAAAGCCAAACAGAACTTCAGCTAAATTCCTCTTTCACACACACAAACAAGTCAGAAGTAATACGGTAATAAGGAGCCGTGAAACTTGGACGAACTGAAACTTTCACACGAGTTCAGGCGATACTTCAGCTGCACGCCAAAGTTTCACATATCTACCTATGTAGTACATAGGTTGTAACAGCTGTCAAATTGTTTTTCGTTCTGCTTTGAAATAGAGAATGAAAAAGCTTTTATTTTAATTTAGTTTTTAGTTAGTTTAGTTTTTTTGCTGAGCTTGAAGTGGGATTTGGCAGGCCTGTTAGAAATGCATCAGGATCGATGGGCCAGAGTCGTCACGAAGTGGGTGCCAAAAGACCCGGCGTTGTCGTCGAGGGAGGCCGACAAAACGCTGGCGTGACGACTTAGAAGCATTTGCGAGAGATTGGCCAGTAAAGACCAAACAAAGAGAAGAGTGGAAGGATAAGGCCTTTGCCCCGCTTTGGGACAATATATTGGTGTTTTGTTGAGTTGTATTTAAAAAACAAAAAATAGTAGGTAGGGACAGTGAACAATCGACGACGCGCTTCACAGTAGAATAGAATACTCTTTATTATGTACACCATAAAAATTACAAATACAAATGTAAACATTATAAAAGGGGTGACACAATGGGCGGTCTTATCGCTAAAAGCGATCTTTTAAAGACAACCTTTGGATGGATTTAAGGGGGAAGGAGAGACAATACTGCAGGTAGCCTGTGGTGTACCATTTACATATATACAATAAATACATACATATACATACATAAAACATATTACACTTAAATACCTAAATACATTTTTATTATTATTATAGTTTTTTTTATGATCAAGAAACAAGTGCGAAGAACTAAATTATAATACCTAATAAAAATTAAGCCTAAGGAGAGAGATACAGCTTTTTTATCATGCTTTTAAAAATTGGCAGAGATCGAGCACGCCTTACAGCCACTGGCAAAGCATTCCATAAACGAACTGCTTGAACTGTAAAAGACTTGTCATAGAAACTGGTGGAATGCATCGGCATCTCTAGTCTCAAGTTTTCCGATGACCTCAGATATCTATCACAGTACCAAAGATATACCAGGTACAGATTGCAAAACATCGTCAAGCAAAAGATGACTTTGCGTCTGAGGAATCATGACCCTCAGTAATGAGGAACACGACGCGACGAGGAGGAGGAGGACAGTTCTTTTTCCTCCCACCATTTCTATTGCTAATAAAAATTGAATATTCTTATTAGTTACTGCTGGTTAATGCTATTGAGGGTTTCTATAAAGAAATTCTAAGCTTCAGCTCGCAGTCTGGATTTGTGCCTGGTTGATGGCAATAAGGTCACCGTTTTCTACATGAGACTTGTAATAAATGATAATGATAAATGATGTTTATTTTTCAAATAGGTTTTACAATCACTTTTAAAAGTCGCCTTATAAAAAAATGGATGAGGCCAGTATTTCGAATCTAACTACTCTGACAAGAAACCGCCGAAACAAACTCAGCGGTCATATTCTCTTTTAAAGTCCAGATATAATCTTGGTCAACTCACGGTTCAACCGTTATTTAAGAATGTACTCGCATATTATAATTCAAAGGAGATAAACACTTATTTTATAATTAGAAGACATAAACAAATATCGCGTGTCACGATTTTAAAGAGAAAATTATTATTATTTTATTTACAACGTCTCATACAATATCTAGGAACAGATTCCTACAGACAGACAGATTGTGACATTTGTACTGAATATCAGAATATTCAGTACAAATGTCACAATCAGGCAATGAATACGTACTATCAAGAGCCTACACTAACTTAACCAAACTAAGTTAGGAAGTTTATCTTTCACTAAACATAGAGGAGACTAAAGTTGTAAACTTCAGACAAACTTAAGTACAAGCCAAGGGCGTTAGATTTCAGTCGTTCCTTGATTTGATTAGCATATCTTAGTGCTTAAGTGTACGTTGACTCCAGACGGTAGCCTTTCCGATAATTTTACTGTTAGCCTATGTCGTCTCACTGCAAAGACCTCTCCCCATGACTTCTAAATCTTTCGATCTAGGACTAACGTGGACCACTGGTCGGTGGTTCTGTCCAGCTCGACCCGTCATCTCCTGCGAGATCTACAGCGTCGCATTTTGGCTGTGTCAGGGCTCCACATCCTGGTTATTTCGGCCCAAAGCTTGTCGGGCATGTGGCAGACATGGCCAGCCCAGCCAGTCCGATCTTGTCCACAATCTTGTATTACAAAAAACAAATCATTTGGTTTTACTCGTATTTACATCTCTTTTATCAATCGGTCAAAACTAGAAGCTTGAATTTCATAGATCTTATTACAATACTGCTATATTGTTGATGAACTTAACCCTGTAACATTAAATGCGTTACCGTGGTTGAAACTGCATTTATGATATTTTAAAATTGTATCATTCGTTTATTTTATTTTTTGATTGCTTTACCATTAACCCTTCGTATTCGTAACGTAACGTAGATCGTATACTCGCATACGAGTGGTTAAAGTTCTTTTAATTAGGGACGAGGCACAACTTCAATATTGATATGGGACTAACTAAGAATTTTTCAAAATATGTGGAACAAACTTTAGGACGAACGAAGAATAAATCCAAAAATTTTCATTAGATACATTTTATTATTATTTTTTTATAAAAATAGACCTAATGAGAAAAACAATCGTCACTAGATCCATCATGGATCTGGCCAATGGATCTTCTGAGATTGAACGCATAAAATTAATAAACTAGTAGGTAAAAATATTCTATTCTAGTCTATAAAATATTAAAGAGGATCTCTTTGTTATTTAATAACAGCTGCTCGGATCGATCTTTAGGATGAGCCGTGCTTACCTAGGTGGGGCGTTATATTTATGGGCCAAAGAAGCCTGAAAATAAATGGATGTTGTTAATGCGTGATCACTCATTACATACTGAATTTCCCCCGTGCCTTGGAAAGCACGTTAAGCCGTTTGTAACGGCTGTCATTTGTAGATCTTTGACGGTTGTTAGAGGCAGTCTGTGGATATCGTACTAACTGGGTTGTAGAGGTCAGTCGCTCCATGTAAAATACTGGTACTCAGCTGCATCTGGTTAGACTGGAAGCCGACCCTAACCTAGTTGGGAAAAGTCTAGGCAGATGATAAAGGTCTCTAAAATATTACTTATTTAAGAAACAAGGCCTTTCCAGTGAATAAATATTGTAACATATCTAGGTACCAGCGGTCAGTGATGAATTCCCAGTTATTGCCTAGGGTAGCCAGAGAGCACTGTAAATATTAACAGGGCTCGGTGTATTGAATTAATCCTCAACACGAAATAGTAACCTTCACTGTATCTCTATGGAGTAAAAATTGTAACCTATTGAAAGGTTTTTCAAACATAACATGACATTCACGCCTGTAATCCCCAAAGGGTGAGGCAGAGGTATACCTTATATTACACCCACATTTCGCAAGCTATGTTTAAGCCTCATGAAATAGGGGGCGAGCCTATGACCATCAATCAGGCACAACAAGACTCCGTGGCTGCCACTGAGAAATTCCTAATGGAAAAACGTAAGAACACTTTGCTCGACCTGGGAACCGAAATCAGAACCTGATGCTCTGCAGTCAGTAATATTTACTAACTGTTGTTCGCGGCTTCGCTCGCGTTTTCGTCTGAAATTATCCCACGGGCACTTTGTAAAATAGCCTGTGGCAGTTGGGGATAATGTAGCTTCCCATTAGTGAAAGAATTTTCAAAATCGGTTCAGTAGATCCAGCGATTACCCCCTACAACCTCACAAACTTTACCTCTTTATAATATTAAGTGTAGATGAAATTCTGACAATTCTTTTTCATAACGTGTCGATGACAATTCAAATTAAGTCAGCCGAAAATTTGGCGACGAGTTTAGCACTTTCAATAGAGTCCAACAGCTCCTGTGATGTGAAGGCAACAGGACCGGCTATATGACTCAATCTCCACCTGAACTGGTTTTCCTTGCTTCGGCCAACCTGTGTCCGGAGTCTATCTACAGGTCTTCTTTTTGACATTAAATAGCAATTTTTTTATTAATAAATTGCTGTTTTGACATGTAACGTAAAACGTATAACCGATAATTGAACCAAATTCCAATTTCCTTACACGTGCCATCTAAATTGCTCAAACTTAAAGTAGCTAATTACATAACCGAGCCAATCTATTAAGTACATAGATAGTTAATTATGATATTAATAATTCTGGTAAATTAAGCTTGTTGAAGCGGTTGTTCCCACACAAAGGAAGCTTATTAATAATAAATCCGTAAGTGTTTTGTTCGGTTCTAAGAACGGATTAAAATTTCCATTAAAGTATTATATTGGTCTATAAATTACATCTGTATTTAAATAGGTATTAATTTACTAATTTATTTCTTACATTTAGTAGAGCATAAGCCATTAATAATAAATTAAGTAAACCTTTTACTCGGTCTTCTAACAGAACCACAAACATTCTAACATTATCGTCTTCCATTCATCAGCAAACAAGTCCAATCCAGGGTTGATTTAACGAGCGCGTTGAGCATCGTAAGCATACGCGGTATAAGGGAGGTGGATCGAGCTACATTGCGACAAAATGGAACATTAAACAATTAATGCTTTCTAGAGCGATTATAATTATTTTGAACAAATAATTGACAGCTCCGCATGCAAATCCGAAGCGTCGGCGTCGCGTCGGTATAACCATGTATAATTTTATACGCTGTTGTTATTTGGTCAACAGCACGCCAAAATCAAACATCCTAAAAGAAACTTATGACACTTGGGCATTATGTAGTTTCTTAATAGTACAAACAATTACGGAACCGGATTAGTAGTTCCACAGCTTACTCCCTACAACTAAACTAACAAACTATAATATTAGTAGGTATTGATAGATAGTGTAGATTTAGATTGATGTATGTATTTTTCAAATGTGTTATTTGCTAGATGTGACGAATAAACAATCAGATGTACCTACTTCTTTTCATAAAGGTACTTTGAAGTAAACAGAATACTCAAGTCAAACATTACTTATACCGATCTTACGACTTACATCCACACATCCATTTAAAGCATTCATCCACGAAACCAACGCGGATTATGAGAGGGATGAGGTCTCTTATCCCTCCCTATTTCCTTTGTGCTTAATGAGTTTGCGAGTATGTAATTAATAAGGTATTTGAGGAGTCAGCGGATTATCATAATGTGGTACATTTCTGTGAGATAAGTCTTGTTATTTGTGGTACAATTATGGAGGTGGATTTTGTTAAAAGGAGGAAAAGGTGCTATGTCGAGATTAATTACTTTTCTTGTGTGATTTTAACGTCTTGGATTGTTCATATGTGACGTTGTAGATTATCGCTACAGTTATAATGATTTGTGTTGCAACGGTTTAAAACTGCTATATTATATCATCACTTTATACAGTTTAGGGAATTCTATGAGATTCTAGCCCGAAGAATTGCCAAACTGAAGTGGCAGTGGGCAGGGCACATTGCTCGCAGAAAGGATGGCCGATGGGGCCGAAAAGTTCTGGAGTGGCGACCGCGAACCGGAAGACGTTGCGTTGGAAGGCCTCCCACTAGGTGGACCGATGACCTGGTGAAGGTTGCCCGGGGATCCGCTGAATGCGAGTCGCACGGGACCGGTTAGTGTGGCGACACTTGGGGGAGGCCTATGTCTAGCAGTGGATGTCTTTCGGCTGAAATGATGATGAGATTCTAGGTAGATATACTACCTCGGCCTTTTAGGATCCACTATTATTTTAATAAAAGAATCACCTTCGGGCCCTTTTTGATGGACAAAATGAAACCAAAGTCTAGTATTTTTAGGCCTACAATAACCTTAATACTGACTTTTCCATTTAAGGGCACTCAAGATGGCATATTTTTTGTTTAAAAATTGATACTAAATTAAAATAGAAGATAAAATTATATTAATGATCATTTCGACATCAACCTAAGTGACTGTTTATTGTACGTAATTCACCATTCTCCTGTTTACGACTGCTGTCGTACACTCCTAGTCCATAAAATAGTTACCAAAAAAACCGGACAAGTGTGAGTCGCACCCGTACACAAAGAGTTCCGTGGCATAAAACAATGGAATAATACAATTTTTAATTCTCATTCTTATGTCAATTTACACTCAACAGCTAAACTTATTTTTTAATAATTAATAATATTTTTTAGAATTTTTCGCCTCTTACTTAAGAAATCAGAGGGACGGGGTTTTTTTTTACGGTTTCGGAAGCCAATATCTCATCAAACATTGACTTAAGAAAAAGAGTATTTTAGAAACTTTGATATCATGTTTTTCAATCTTTAGTTACACGTGTAGCGATTATTAGAAAACACCTGGTCTCCAATTTTAAAATGGTGTATTGCCAATAGTCTCTGAGTAAAATGGCTGTGACATACGAATGGACGGACAGATAAACAGACCGAAGTCAGGACGAATCTCTTAAGAGTTCCATTTTTGCTATTTGGCAACGAAACCCTAAAAACGCTTCAATCAAATAAACATTAAGTAATTTCATGATAAAAATTCTTAGTGCCATAAAGTATACACGGCTACTGACACATCAAGCTATACATTTCCAGTTTATGCTGATCTCGCATTATAAAGGATTTCCGTACAATGCGAGGTCAGCCTGCTTATACTGGAAATGCTTATGTGTAGCCGTGTGTACTCAAATTATAGGGTCAGTAAAATAATAACACTAAGTACTTTTAGTGACAATCATAAAGTACCGGTAATTACCCAGTCATTACATTAAGAGCCATTTCTCATCAACATTAGGTTTGTATTACGTACTGCTGAAATTGACGTGTTATACAATTTATGTCGTCTTATTCAGTAATTACGACTGGGAAATAATAATTATCGTTTGTACTCGTTTTTTGGGGATCAGTACTAAAAGTACAGACTTTCTTTTCTTATTCGTGTGGTTAGTGCATAACCTGGTGCCAGAGTTGTGATGCCGTCCATGGTCCTCTGAATTGGCTTTACATTCCATCGAGAAATAACTCTCAGGGATGTGCTAGTTTCCTCTCGATGTTTTCTTTCACCGAAGTAAATGAAAATTATGATTATGTGTGTTTATGTTATTTAGTTTGATGAACAGAATGCTCGGTTGACGTGTTCGTGATGGGTCCATTTTACACTCTGTATACAGCGTGTACCAGAAAGGGTATAGTCATATGGAAGAGTGTGGTACGGACCATCAAACTGAACAACATTCTCTATGGGTTCATCGTAATCACGAAAAAGTAATCAGCTATCCCATACAAAATTTCATTACCTACTTACTGTACAATACCCTTTCTGTTACACGCTGTATAATCATCATAAACCTTGCTTTGGAGTGCGTTCAATCACTAGTTCTCCTCATCTACAATACTAGGGAAGTGGTGTATGGCGGTCGTTTAGGGGGACTGTCTTATGTAATTTGATTCTCCGAATAATTTGAATAATTGTGTCTCTTTATTCTTGTGTTTAGATGTATTTATAATTTTTGTCGTTCATCGAGATCACCTACCTAACCTTTTCCCAACTACGCCAGGATTGGTTTCCAGTCTAACCAGTATTTACATGGAGCGCCCGCCTTTCTGACCTCTCCTAGATACTAAGTAACATGACAGGTAAGGGGTACCTCTCGTGTTATTCTGGCTGGTTATCCGACTTTGTCTCCTGACCTGACTACCCGTAACGATCGCCAAAGATCTACTAATCCCCAGGTCCAATTGCTTAACGGCTTAACGTCTTGGTATGTTAGGGATAGTCACCCATCCATAGACCAACCTCAGCAAGCGATGCTTAACCTTGACTATCGCCCTGTACGGTTTTTATTATTTGACCACGAGCCCCTCCAATGCAATGGCTCCGGCCGTGATACATTATTAATTAGTGTTAACTGTAATATTTAATTAAGATACGCATCGCTTACGTTTGCTTGGATGTGTCTGTCGTGATACACACGGCTTCTGTGGTTGGCTGATGTTACACATAAACTGTCACTTACGGGATATCTTCCGTGATTGTCTGTACTTCAACCCACGATCATGGCGCTTGCAACAGCGTCGAAATATCGGGAGCTCAAAAGTACAGACAATCACGGGAGATATCCCGTAAGTGACAGTTTATGTTGGCTGATGTTATTTTAAAAGTTAAAATTGGAACATAATTTTTGGTCCAAAAAGATCCCATTGTTGATGATTCAACTAATGTGACCTGACAACAAACAACCACGGCGCCGAGACATGGACGCTCGAAAAGGAGGCTGTCCACCGAACCATCCGTCCGTCATCGGACGAAAATCTGCGACGTCCGGGAACGGACGGTACGCCTCAAGTGTGTTTTAGCAGGACTTCTGGCTAGACCTTGAAGTGGCCGATGAAGCAAGGCTTATACCGAGTGGTGGCGAAGGCGCACGTTCGGTTTACCACAAAATGTATTGGTTTCATTATCATCATTTCAGCTGAAAGACGTCCTCTACTGGTCATAGGCCTCTTCCAAGTGTCGCCACACTGATCGGTCCCGTGTGTCAGCAGATGCCCGCAACCTTCACCAGGTCATTGATCCAGCTAGTGGGATACCTTCTAATGAAACGTTTTCCGGTTCGCGGTCACCACTCCAAAACTTTTCGATCCCATCGGCCATCCGTTCTGCGAGCAATGTGCCCTGCCCACTGCCACTTAAGTTTGACAATTCTATGTGGTTTACCTTATTTGATATTTTGCCGTAAAAGAAGCCATACTAACACGCATTTAGTAAAACGATACGGTCTTGTGTACCAACGACGGTGTACCTAGTAACAGTGCCATGTTTATTCCTTGAGATGGGTACAGAACCTACACCTGGTACACAACCTATATAAAACTGAGGGTCTAGGCAAAGCAAAATTCTATCAACGTTATCAAAGAAGTCCAAAATACATAGAATCGTCATATTATAATAAAAGCTATTTCAATCCTGAAAGTCCATATAAATAAATACAAAATAAATAAATACAAATCGTTTTGGAAGCGATTGCGCCCTGGTCAAGTTATATTATTTGCAAGAAAATGAAAATAGTTTTAAAGTGCTGAATCAACCTACTGGAAAATTTGAAACAGAAGTTCACTTCCGCAACTTTCCTGAAATTTAAGCCAACTTTAAACTTCATCTAACTTACTTGAAACTTAAAGTCGCGACAGCTTTGGAGCAAACAGAACTATTGAAGGTTCATTTTAAGGGTTCCGTAGTCGAATGGCAAAAAACGGAACCTTTGTAGATTCGTCATGTCTATCTCTATGTGAAAGACATTTATCTTAAAAAATATTTTAGTGTCTATAATCTACATTATTGTATGGAAAAAAGTAATATTCAATATGGCTCCACATTACACAGCCTTATTTTGTCGTCAAATACTAGCAAAACGTTTTCATATATACAATAGTCAAAGGAATATGTTTTTCGCGATAACTCGCTTTGATAGAACGAACGTATTTGTAATAGTCTGGAAATAAAATTATTTTACTAGGAAAACTCTACAGACGAAGTCTTGATATTTTTTTGTTGGAACATGATTCTTTTCAACATTATGACGTTCTACCAAACGTTTTGTCCTATATTTAGCCTAGCTAGTGTTATATTAGGAACTACTCAAAAGGTCGAACAAAGTTTATTTTCATTGGATTTTCATGCGACTAGTAAAAAAAAAATCCACTAGCGACTTATTTTTTATTTTCCTTTGCAATATATTTTTTTCGTAAAGATAGCGCTAAGATTTCATTCGTCATTGGTAACTGAAATTTTAATAGATTTTTTGAATAGGGACGTAAAAGTGTTCATGAAAACCACATTTACGAGTGAAGTGACATTTACACAGTATAATTATTTTTTTTTTATCTCAGGTGTTATCGCAAAATAAAAACCTTCGCGCGACAAAAAAATTACGGTGTTAGTCAGCGGTGCGATGGCGGGGCAGTCGGCGCGGGATGGGCTTAATACGTCAGAAGCCGTACATAATTACTGCTACCCGCGCGAAGCCGGGGCGGGTACTTGTTAAATATAAAACAGAAAATTAGTACCTCAAAACATTGACCAATCTAACTACCCGTATGTCCCAACACAATGCACCATAACAATTCAAAGAAAATTCATTAGTTGGCGCGTTGCGTGAACGCGCTCAGGTGTAGCAGGGAACCGCTTTCAGTCAAATACCGATAATCGTGATCAGTGGCATTCGCTAACGTGGTAATTAGACGGCTGTTAGCTTTCCACGCTTTGTCTTGAGATTGTTGTGTTTTAACGATGATTTATTGTTGTTGTTAATTCTTGTCTTTGAATTTTTTACCCGACTACGGTGAAGCCAAAAGGACGTGTTATGATTTTAGCAGTCTATGTATGTATGTTCCTCCGTAGCGCCTAAACTATTCATTCGATTTTGATGAATAAGGTGTCAATCGATTCGTTATTCAGCCAGAAAAAAAAACTTGATTTTAACTAGAGCGGGATTTTTCAGTATTCGGGTTTTTTGTTGTAGTACAAGAATTTGTGTGGTATGCACACAAATTCTTGTGGTACTCACAAGTTTGCCATTTAGGGATGAAACTTTGGGGCCGTGGGGTCCTAGTGCTCACAGCCTTTTTAAGGAAATTTCGAAATGCCTAGTTAACGCTTCCCGTGATCCAAGGGCTGGCTTTTACCTTGGTCAGAGGTTAAGTGTTGCCATAAAACGTGGCAACGCCGCAAGTCTTTTCATTACCAGCTAACAGCGTTGAGAAAGAGTTTTTTGAGGCCTATTTATAGTTTTTTTTTTTTCTAAATAAGCGGTGTCCTCTTAAAACTTACGTTTGCAGATCTTAGGTGTATAAGCGACAGCGTCTACTCACAGTCAATGGCCTATCTTGCACCGCATGCCCTGACACCTCCTGTACATTTGATGACCTTTTAATTGCATTAGTAATTTTGAACCAAATTTTATTTGAAGTTTTTGCCGTCGATACGCTTAAAATAAGGTAAGGCATTTTTGTAAGAGTTCTTACGAGTATTAGGTTCTTAAAGTAGGTAAATTAGTTGGCATCATAAACTGTATATGGCAAACATAATTATGACATTAAACCCATCCCATCATAATGGCGTCATCACGCTGGCAGCATCAGGCAATGAAATTGGGGCAACAAGGAGTGCTCTGATATTTACTTGGCCAATCTTGGCACTTGTGGCCGAAGTTCCGTCGGGAAAATAATAAACGGTATTACTAATGATTTATTTGCCTCGTTGGTCGAGTGGTCGCAAGCACGACTGCTGAGAATGAGGTCCTGGGTTCGATTCCCGGGTTGGGCTAAGTGATATTGGGTTTTTCCATTAGGAATATCTCAGTAGCAGCCACGGAGTAGGGATTTGTGGTGCCGTTTGATGGCAATCGCTTGCCCTTTAAAATATAACTGGTAAAATGTGGGTGTACTATAAAGTACACCTCTGCCTTACCCTTCGAGGATTACATGCGTGATATTATGTTCTTAGCCCATTTCATATGAGTTCCCCGATTCCGCCCTTAGAATGATCAAACAAGTACCGGAAGAAAAAAATTGGATATAAATTCCTCGCACGTTTTTAATACCAAACCGTCAAAAATCCTATAAATGTAACAATCTTCCTTCGTTCATGGATAACAAACTCTTCAATACCAAGAAAATTCATATAAAGAGGTGATTATGCCGATCCTAAACTTGAACAAAAGCACATATTCCCCGATAATCTTCCAATAATCGAATATTATCCCCGCTTAAGAAAAAATCCGCTTTTCCGCTACCGACGAAGGGATTATGCGTGTGAGTGATGAAAAAACCGGCCAGGCAGAAGTTAAACTCGTGAACCGAGAGGGTTTCGTATATAAACTTGTAGGTAATTTTGTTATTAAACTACATATTCTTTATATTTACGGTTTTCTGTTTTTGCCTTTAAATGTGCTTTAAGACATTGCTGCTTGCTTGATTCTAGGTCAACTTACATAAGTGGTCATATCTTTTGATCGCGTTGATTTGCAAGTTTGATTTTTTCACTGCTTCGAGGAGTGTAAAACCTCCACGCGTTCCTGAAAACACGGTCTTGACAGACGGACAACAAAGTGATCCTATAAGAGTTCCGTTTTTGTCGACTGCGGTACGGAACCCTTAAAATCGAGATAAAAATTGGAGAACGTATTATGTGATGCGGTATTAATAAACGGATGTTTAAAAGATTTGTGGCTCTTAATGATGTCGATTGATCACGGTCTATTTACTTTTAAATGGATCAATTTGAAAAGGAGGTCATCATCTGCGTAGCCTTTTTCTAATATGTTGGGGTCAACTTTCAGTCTAACCAGATGCAGCTGAATACCAGTGTTTTACATGGAGCGACTGCCTATCTCATTAACACGATAGCCTATGGTAACACTGGTTGACAGACTTTCGGGCGTCTAACTACCCGAGCCGACTGGTGATATAAAATATTATAGTAAACAAAAAACGGCCAAGTGCGAGTCGGACTCGTGCACGGAGGGTTCCGTAAAATTATCTAAAAAAAACACCTTTGTTGTATTGGAGCCCCCCTTAAATATTTATTTTATTATGTTTTTAGTATTTGTTGTAATAGCGGCAACAGGAATACATCATCTGTGAAAATTTCAACTATCTAGCTGTCACGGTTCATGAGATACAGCCTGCTGACAGACAGCCAGACAGACAGACGGACAGAGGAGTCTTAGTAATAACCCTTAAACACGCTTTAGAGTTTATTTCTCATATTCTTCTCAGCAAATTCTTTCATTTAATACCCATAAGTATTCATAAAAATACATAAAACAAATAATGGTCCGTCATCTGCAGGAGTTCGCCATATTGGATTTAGAATGACGTCACATAACTAACCATGCATTGTCATCCAAACTAAATATGTGTCCAAAATTTCAGTTCAGTTACAGGTGAAGCCTACAAAAGCGTGCTAATTACAATAATTACGTTTATTTTATATCACCAATCAGCTCGAGTACTTAGTATTAAGTACCAGAAACTACTGATTAGTGATCACATAATTTATTTAATACAACTACACCATTTTAATGACTAAAAAGCGCGGTATGTCACGATATCGATATAATAAATAGTACTGAAGAATCAGTTGTTACATTTATGCGAAGTTCTTTCTAATCTACTACCTATTTGATGTGTCAAGATGTCCTACAAATAGTACTATCGAATCTGATGAGATTAATCCGGGCGGTGGATATCTGGCATTGAAATTGCATGTGCAACTTATGACATTGTATTTTCAACCCGATAGAAGGTATAGGTACGTACTATTTGTGTTGCGACTCTTTTCTCAGTGGTTTGTCGATAAAAAGTTCGGTGAAATAACGTAAATATCCACAAATAAATTGTACAAGCATCTTTTTGCGCATGTCCCAAAGCGAAATCGGTGCCGCCATTTTGGTTTTCAGCACAATTTATCTAAACGATTTCACTAATGTTTAAAGCTTAAACCTGTAATAATTAAATGTGGCAACATTCATAAAAAAATGGAAAATGATAACCGTCAATAAAAATAACCGAAAACATTTAAGAAAATAATGTTGATTAATTAAAACAATTATAATTTTGTTTGTAACAGTCGGAATCAGTTTTAATTGAAATTTTAATTAATTACTTTCTTCACTTAAAATACGACTTCTTCACAATTATTCGGAAAATTTAATCAAAGAAAAACGTAGGCAGTTGTAATTTTCATTTGAGACGTAGGTTTCTAATTAATTGAATTAGTTATTGATTTTAAGATAAGTGTCCTATTGTTGTCGTTGTATATTTGTAGTAACTTACTTTTAGTCTTCTTTTTAGCATTATTTTAGTTCTATTTGTAGTCTGTATATAATGTACGTAGTATATATGTATATATTTTTTTAAGCTAAGTATACTCAAAGTAGGTAACGTTCAAAGAAAATTAATTACACCAAATAATTTGGTTCCTTTTAGAATTCATCTAATTAAACATTAATTCAAAATTATAACTTACTATGATCTACAAACAATTCTATTTCCATGTAAAGTTCGACGTTCAAAAATGACCTAATTGACATAAACCGTTTGACATTTAAACATAAATATCTTAAAGTAAATATTAGGTGGCCTCCGTAATACATATTATAATCATTCCTAACTGTAGTATTTTTTCACAGTCATGAATATGTCGTAAAATACACAGTAATTATCTATAACGGTAACGCATCACAAACACTTAAGCCAAAAAAAAAAAAATCTCACCTCCTTATCGATTTCACTCGCTCTCACGATACCGAAAATCAGGACCGCTAATAAGTACGCGCTCTTCATTTTTATCGATATTATTGTCTTTTCACTTCACTAACACAAATTCAGTCGATGGTTCTATTGGCTGACGCGTGTAAACCAAATGCTTGAAAGTGCTATAGAATAGTTTTATATATGAAGACGCTTCACTGATTCCATGCAGTGGGGCTTAGGTGCAATAGGAAGAAATTGTGCACTTGTGTTTGTGTGTTTGTCACAGGTTTTAAAGCAATCATACGTTATTTTTACACTACTCAAAAAGTTATGAATTGTCTTCTGAAAACAGACAAAGATTACAAACGAGTCGAAATTCTGTAAAATGATGAAGATGTTATAATTTTTAAAGTGCACTTATATTGTAGCAACTGTATAATAATAGCACAATTTAAAACTTAATATATTAACTTACCAGCAAAGTTTAATGTGAAACTGACTGCCCATTTAAAATATTTCAAAAAAACACGATTTAGTTACCAAACATGTCAACGAATATTATTATGTTCGTTTGATTTTCAAAATTACTATTCATTTATATAAAAATCAATTTAATCCACAATAATATAACTTGGCCGATATCTGTAGACAGAAATAGCATTCATTGGAAACAAGAATTTCAAGACGTTATAATACCCACACCTAAAATCCTTTCGTATCTGCTTCTTTAATTCAGTTGACGACCTAATTCTGTTTCAATCAAAGTTCTATTTACAGTAATACCTTCTGGCTTATCAGTCCCACGTATCACCGAAACCTTAAAAGAAGTTCCTCCTCCATAAGGAAAACAAAAATTAAGACAACCCACTTCTCAATCATCAAGTTCATATAAACCCATTCATTACCTATTTCATGAAAAAGTCACTCAATGGGATTATATGAACTTGGAGGGTTATATTTATGATTTGAATGATTATAATTCTGTAACTCCATACGTGTTACTGGCGCGATTCATATTTTCATCAACATACAACCTGACACTGACCTGCAAATTGCAATAAACGTAAGAAAATTTAAATTACGCGGGCTACCCCTGCGCATCCACCTTAATAAGAGGGAACGGAAGCACTTAGTGATCGTTCTAGTCCTAGGTGGGTGAATGACTTTATTTCTTCTTATATGACAAAAGTATGAAAACAAGAAGGTGTAGTTATTTTACAATTCTTGCCCAGTTATATTCACTTCGGCAACAATAACCCAATAAAAGCCTTGTTAAAAAATGCATAAAAGTCACGATGCTGATGACAGTGATAAAAAAATACCATATCTCCTCGTATTATAAATTTTAATACGCGTTCAAAAATATGATATTTAGAGACAGTTAGTACGGGTAGCGATAGGTGTCGTTTGCAATTGCGAGTTTTTGGTACAAGTTGATTTTCACTTGTTTTACCCAGTTATAGCGATTTGACTATTAGATAAAAATGCTTTGAAAATGATTTCATTGAGTGAACTGTTTCATTCTAGTCAAGCTCACAAATCATCACATAAAATCAAAGAGAGAGAGGTAAAAAATTTTTCTTCTTTCCTTGTAAGAGATAATCTTGTGAGGCGGGGTCGCGGCAGGCCACGAAGGAGATGGCGGGGTTAACTGAGGACGCGTGGATTCGCAAGATATGGACTGGAGGGAGGCATTGCCCAGAAATGGGACAGAGAAGGCTAGTAAAAAAAAAAAAACGCAGTAATCTCTGGATCCAAATCCTATTACAAAAAATCCGTTAAGACTGTACTCAGCACAGCACTAAAAATACTATTTTCCGGATTATAGTAGGACACGTGCTATAGTCTACCTAGAGGAGATTATAAAAAAAAAAAAAACATAAACCTAGTGCAAAAAAAGCTTTTTATAAAAGAATAACCTATTTACAGTAATGAAATAGTTCCATTATCCAATTTGACAAGTAATCTAGAAGACTGATCTATTAGAAGCCCTTCAAATTGAGACGTCCTCGATAATTGGTTTTCGATCAAAAGATTTCGGGAGCTGGCTTTGCTTCAACTAGATATTTATAATTATTATAATATATTTAAACTACATGGTCACTAACACTATCGATATTTGTTATGAACGGGAATTTAAAATAAATAGTAAATATCCCATTTTTAATGTTAATGATAGTTATTAATCAAACAATTATTATTTTAGCTTGATTCGTAGTGATGTACTAAACGAATTTAAAAAAATAATTTTGCTTTTTATCCCTTGCGAAACTCGTACCTACCTACTAAAAAGGGTGTAACAATACCCTTAACGAAGCCGAAAGGCACTTGTTTTCCCCGTCATTGCGATCATAGTTTTGTTCTAGACCATACCTGGGAACCTTCTGGTTACGGAGATACTGGGGGTCAAAGTTCCAAGTTTACCACAAGTTTTTTTTTTAAATACATATTTTTAATGTAAGATTTTTACTTTCAACACCTCCACGACTCCTGTTAAATCCATCTATAACCACAATGTTTTGAGTGCGTTACATCGAGTTCTGCAATAATTTTTGCGTATAGTTACTTAGTTTGATATAAATAATGCTTGGTTGACGGCTTCGTTGAAGAGTCCGTTAACACCCTGTATAATTTACGCGCGTGGTTTAAAGTTTTTCTAAGATGCATTATTAATTAAATAGCACGAACCTTAATTAATTAAATCTCAGAAGCACTACAATGTAAATGAAATATTAATCTAACTAGACAACACCGCAGGACAGACTTAACGCATGCGTAGAGGTATTTAATTATGTATTCCACGTATTGGCGTAACAGAATGTATCAGCTGTATCTTATCCAAGACGCCATTTTGTAAAAGTCAGCTGATTAATACGGATAAAGTAATCAGTGCAAGAGGTCTTGAGGTGAGTTTCATTGTCTTATCAACGTTCTTCTGCTCTTTTACCAATTTATTTGTGGTTGCCTTCTTCTTTGGGCGTTTAAGACGTCGCCTTCTTCATCTTTTAGAAGTTATCTCAGTTGTCAAACTCTTTGTACCCATAGTATCTTTCACATAGTCCATTTATTGCATTGTCGTATGCTGAGAATTGTTCAGCGAAAAATATTTGATCAATTTAAATGTAAAAGAGGCGGTTCATATTTTATAGAATCTATTCTAATATATAAAGATATTTAGGAGAAGCTCGTGGCTAAATGATACTAGCCGCCCGGTCAATCTTTAGGTTAAGCCGTGCTTGCCTAGGTTGGTCTGTGGATGGGTGACCACCCATTGGATTCCGAGTTTGCTCCGTGCCTCGGAAAGCACGTTAAGCCTTTGGTCCTGGCTGTCATTTGTAAACCTTTGATAGTCGTTACAGGAAGTCAGTAGCCCAAAAAGTCTGACAACCAGTCTTACCAAGAGTTATCGTATTACCCAGCACTAACTGGGTTGTGGAGGTCAGATAGGCAAACGCTCCATGTAAAATACTGGTATTCAGCTGCATCCGGTTAGACTGGAAGCCGACCCTAACATAGTTGGGAGAAGGCCAGGCATAGATGCTGATTCTAATACAAGAGGTTTGTAAGTTTGTGAGGTTGTAGGGGGTAATCTCTGGATCTCCTGAAACGATTTTGAAAATTCTTTCACTAATAGGAAGCTACATTATCTCCGAGTGCCATAGGCTATATTTACGACGTGCCCGTGGGATAATTTCCGACCAAAACGCGAGCGAAGCCGCGGGCAACAGCTAGTATCTTATAAAAATATATCATGATGAGATTACGAGTAATAGAGAACTATGGATGGAGAAGACATACTGCGCCGACCAAAAAATACATTGGGATAAGGGGCAGGAGAAAGATGACAATAACCTAAAAAAAATATATCATGGTGTACAGACGCCAGCACGTCAAGCTACTAGAATCTGTCAAATTTCTTTAATAGATTTTCAACTTTATTGCTGAAGTATTAGGTTCAAGGTTGATTGGGAAAATTTGACAGTTTCGGGTAGCTTAATGTGCTGATCTGTACATCATTAATTTCCTATTTTCAATTTTTTAAATTCTATGACCCCTTTCTATGTTGTTGCCTACTGTAGAGGAGACGGCGATGCTAAGCCTTTTAAGTATTCGAAAATTAACAGTAAAGTATTACTCGGATTGATTTCGACAAATTGGGACAGCGATCGTCAACATTTGGGTTTGAAAATTGTAATAAGTTTTTTTTAATTATTAGACATGGAAATAGCTTGGAAAAAGTTTGTGGGTCAGACTGGATTCAGAAGACGGTCAGGGTGTTGTGGCACAGCTAATGTTTAGCAATAGACAGCGATTTACTGTGACGATTGATTAATACAATGTAGCCAATGAAATAAAACGAACCAACCATTTTATCTTCTAGTACGTCTCGTATTGCAGTGTAAAAGATCAGCGTATAAAATAATTCAGAGGTGTTACTATGACGTCATAAAGTAGGAATGATTCCACTGCGGGAAAGAGACAGAGCTATACAGGTCGTCTAGTCCCTTCTTTTTCCCACACTGGAATTACTCCTGCTTTAAGACGTCACAGTAACCGCAGTGGTCGCTAAATTTTCATGAAACCCTTTGAACTTTCACAGCTAAAAGCAGAAGAACAAAATTAAACATAATTTTGCCTAACCTTTTCCTAACATATTTGAGTTCGGCTTCCAGACTAAAATAACGCAGTTTAACATTAATAGCTTACGTGGGATGACTGCTTATCCGACCTCGACAACCAAATCATTAGGTATTATGATATTCAAGAACAAACTTGTAAAAACCAAAGCTGAATTTTTCAATAGCCCGAGAAATACCACATAGAACAATTACATACTAATAAAAACTATTTTTACAAACGTGTACAGTTTTTGAACTACACATTATATCGCTAGTATTGGAAAATGTGCCCGACAAAGTTTTGGTACGACTTTTAGTTATAACATTTTATTGGCTTTCCCACATACCGAGTTGCCGAAAACTTCTTAGTTTCCTGGAAATCAGCCAACAATTGTCGTGATGGACGGCTTTTGGAGGAATTCAAAGCTGAATTGGAAATATTTTTGCTGCAAGTATGATAGAACATTTTGGATAAAAGTTGTTGACGTAGAGATTTAAGTTTTGAAGTAATGTAAACTCAGTGACATTTTATTATTTTTCAGGAATTTATTGGCAGCATCCTAGAGATTTTTGCCCGGTTGATGGCAGTGATAAATGATACCTATTTATTTCTGTAAATTAGTTCTAAAAATCGTTTTACACGTCTCAATGAATCATTTTTAAAACGATTACTCCGAGAAGAAGCATAGAAAAAAACTGAGAAAATTAAAAGATTCAGTAGGTTTACTTATCCACTTTTATAAGGGACAAACACAATAAGTGTCCAAAAGTAAGTGTACTATTATAGACACACGTCTGCCTAACTCTTTCGGTATTACAGCTGTGAAGTTATGTTTGTGTTTTGTTTAGTACATTTATTTTTCCGTTATATTGTTGTGTTTTGTGTATAAATAAATAAATTAAATTGAGCATTTATTTAATATAGCAATTCACAATGCGAATATCTCGAATATTATGTGCGAAACACATCAAATCATAATTATTGTTTTCTAATTAATTGCCACCAACGCACGTCAAAGCAATCAAGAGTTTTTTCAACGAACGTTCAAAATGAAATATTACTTAACCACTTAGCAATAGTGAAGCTTGCTTAAAGCGTGACAATTCACAGTAAATTGCATTTTAACTGCAAAAGTCGTAAGACGTTGTTTTTTTTCAACATTGCGTGATAACGTTATTAATGATTTAAATTATTTGTTTTTGTTGCCGAAGGTTGGTCACCTCTGGCGTGTGGACTGCAGACATACGTATATGCTGTTAAGTTTATTGGCGAATTTTTTTAGGAAGTCAATGGTATACCGATGTGACTGGTGGGTTTATTTTTGTAAGGTTCCGCAAGACACAAGGTTTATGTTAAGAAAGTGAGAAGAAGAAGAGATATGGGTGAGTGTCAGTGTGAAGTGAGTTGTTGTGAGTTTATCATCTTTCTATTGCCCTTGTCCCAATTCATTTGGAATCGGCGCAGCATGTCTTTTTCCTCCATACTTCTCTATTACAGGTCGCTGGCTGTCCGTTGTAACATGCTGGCTCGCAGGTTTGCACGATGTACGAATTCAGTTAAAATCACGCTTTTTAAAGCTTATTGCCAATCTTTCTACACCTGCAACCTGTGGGTCAGTTATTCGCAGCGGGCATACAGCGACCTGCGTGTCCAATATAATAATGCACTCAGGGTATTGATGGGGCTGCCATGGCGTTGCAGTGTGTCAGGGATGTTTGCTGAGGCGCGGGTGGATGGCTTTGCCGCTATCGTTAGGAAAAGATGCGCCTCCATACTCGCTCGCGTTCGTGGCAGTACCAACACTATACTGAGTGTTTTCACTGATCGGTGGGAATCCCCCATGCTGCAAAGGTGGGTGCGGCTTCATGTTGTAATTTAAATTTTGTTTTGCCTATATTAACATTAGATTTTTAAGTCCATTGTTACTAACAAAATATGGACCTAGTCTGAAATAAATGTTTATTATTATTATTATTACTCGTCATTTCATCAGACACCTCCTTTCGTGTCATAACATCCTTCACACAGTTCACCCATCGTTTCTTTGATCTTCCTCTACTCTTATACCCACCCACAGTCATACTCAAAACTTTCCTCTCGACATTTTCCTCGTTTATGTTAAGAAAATGCCCGAATAAATTATATTTGCTCTTTGAACCAATAATACCTATAAAATTATAATTTCGAAGTAGAACGCAACCGCAAACGGCAGCCATCCATCGCTATGACAGAATGCAAGTGAATACAAGTATTTTACGTGGAATAACTGCCTATCTGGCGTCCACAACCCAGTTAGTACTGGGTAATACGATAGATACCCTTTGCAAAAACTGGCTGTCGGTCGGTGTAAATACGTTTTTCTTTTTTATTTCTGTTTTATTAATTACTTACCAAATATTAAAAATCCAAATGCAAACATTAGTAGCGAAGCCTTCAATAGGAAAAAGATAGCAATCAATTCGAGAGCATGAAAGCTTTCCTGTCTTCAATAATAATTTATTCCAAGATTCTAAAATCTGTGACCTTTTTATTAAAACATCTTATACAGAAATTAAGTTAAAATGTTCATTATCTCTGATGGATGACAAAGTAATGTATCAGTCTTCGTTCTCCTTAATAATGTTGCATTAGACGCCATTTTGATATTTTCAGTCAGCCCTTTGTGATATTGCGAGAAAAGACTCATTTAATACGGCACAGTTGGCGCAGTGGCTGAGCGATTGGCTGCTGCGTTGCGTGTTGCGGGCTCGATTCCTGCACGAAACAAATATTTGTATGGCCCACAGATAGTTGATCCGGGTCTCCGGTTGATCGTGTTTGTGTACGTGAGTTTAAATGTTTATAACACCACGATACAGGAACAAATCTTAGAGCGGAGAAAAATTACAAAAAAAAAAAACGAGCTTCCTTACTTAAAATCAATTTCGAAGATGACAATTGTGATGATGGCAGTAGCAGTCAGAAGCGCACACTTTCAGCAAGGTCAGTCATGCCATATAAAGTGTCATTTTGTAAGCAATAGTGAAAAAGAAAAACAATATTAGATTGACGTGTTTTACCCCCGAACGTTAAGCTGAGGTGTACCTTATAGTACACCCTCATTTAGCCAGTTAAGTTCCAGTCCCATGTTATGGGGGCGAGTCTATTGGAAAAAACCCGATAACATTGCCCGACCCTTGAATCGAACCCAGGACCTTATGCGATATTGGACCTTGTGTGTACGTGGCGAGAGTGCAGCTGCTTGAGTCGCGCCGCAACGTCAACTTTAAGGCGTTCGTGGTGCGAATACCAACGTGTTATCTGCACCTCGTCTTGGAGGAGGACTTTTGGCCGCAAGGAATGGTGTTCCGTCGCTTCCACGGGCAAGTGCCACATGAATGCGCAGTGACGTAGTGCACAAGTGAAATGTTACTAACATAGTTTTAAGGTTCTATTTACTAACATAATTTGTATTTTATCATATGTATGTTAGTATGTAAGGTATATATCTATGGGCCAAAGAAGCCTGAAAATAAATAGGTGTTGTTGTTGTTTGTGTTCAGTAGTCGCGCCTGCAACCACTAGACTAACGAAGCTTATGAAATGTTTAAAGTTGCCGTAGAAATAAAAATTGCTTTGAAAGAGTTGCTAAAAATTGTCTTTAAGTAGCTCTTAGCCTTTCACAAACCGTTTAACAGTCTGCATGTCAGTTTTCAGATTTCTATAAATTGAATAGCTTTTCAGTGCAATAAAATTCCCATCCTATCATCGGACGAGCAGAGATACGGCGAAGCGTCACCGTTGTATGGTTGAAGTTCCTCGGACCCGAACAAAGGGCTATCTATGCTTTCATATTTATTGTGTGAACTACCAGTCTGTGGAATGCACTATCGGCTTCTCTGTTCCCTCCTTCCTTTATCGTGTGGTTAGTGCCTAACCTGGTGTCAGAGTTTTTATAGCGCCCACTGGCCTTTGACTTGGCTTTACATGCCGTCGAGAAATATCTCTCTGGCGTGCTGGTGTCCTCGCAATGTTTTCCTTCACCGAAGCAATTGATAATTATACAATAGGCACATGAATCCGAAAAATCAGAGGTGCGTGTCTTGGGTCTGTTCCCTGATCATTATCTGGATCTATTCAAAGTTCAAGTGAATCAGTTTCTTCTCGGCAAGCGTGCTCCACCCTAGGCCGACACACACATCACACATCACTGTTCACATCAGGTGAGTTGTGGCCAAACGCAAGCCTATTTAGTATATAAAAAAAAACAGCCATGAAAGTTAATAAAAGTTATGAAGTAATCGTTTTATTTTCTTTTAAGAGCCATAAAGTGCATTAGCTGTTAAGATCGAAGATTAATAGAAAATTAATTGTTTATAATGAATCAACAAAGAACAAACAAGTTTAGTGATGAACGAAGGAGACTATTCGAAAAGCCTAGAAATTACCACTTTCTTTTGTTTATTTATCTTTTTCTCTTATTAAGTAATCAAAAAGGGGTCTGTATAGCATAATAACAGATAATATTACTTGAAATAACGTTCACATGATATAATTTATATATGCTATAAAAACAAATTACCTAATTTCATGTGATATAATGTTATATTTAATGTAACCTTCTTTTGCTCTAATAACATATTTTAGTATAACGTTCATTTCATAATAATTTTCAATTTGTATAATATCCTCTTTTTAATTAACTTTCAGTTGACCTAATTTTCATTTGACATAATTTTTATATGTACTCATTTTCAGACAAACTTCTGTAATGAATAAGTAAATATCAGGAAACATCATATTGTTATAACCTCTTCTAACCCAAATGATTGACCAACAATAGAGAGGACCTGGTGCTCAACCGCCGCTGCCGCGGCACGGTGCGGTACGCGCGGCAAACGTTACACACCCATCAGAGAGATATTTATCAGTGGACTGGACTGTCTTGTTGGTCGAGTGGTCGCAATCGCGACTGCTGAGCATGAGGTCCTGAGTTCGATCGTCGGGTCGGGCAAATTTTTACTGGGTTTTTCCATCAGGAATTTCTCAGTAGCAGCCACGGAGTCTGAATTTGTGTCCAGTTGATGGCGATAGGCTCGCTGACTGGCGAAATGTGGGTAGGTACTCCCCTGCCTAACCCTTCGGTGATTACACCCACACCCATTTAGCAAGTTATTTTTAAGTGCTTTATTGTAACAACCTAGCACAAATCTAGATTCAAAGCTGTTACTGAGAAATTCTAGGCGAAAAACCCATTTGCCCGACCTGGGAATCGAACTACAACTACACCCGGGAACAAACTGAACTGCTGTGGTCCTTCCACAGCAGTATAGCTTGCGAGCACTAGACCAATGAGACAGTGCCAATTTATTTTCTCTGTAATCATTTCAAAACTATTTAATAAAATATGAATTAGTCATTCTTAATGATAGTAGGCATACGTAACGTTCTATGAAACAAGCTATTTGTTACTTTAAACGCACATAATAAATTCTCGAAAATGTAAAAACAAAAACATATAGCATACAGTTTTAAGTCAAAAATAATGATACAAATTATTACAGAAAGTTGTAATTGATACACGTATTCTTTGTCTGAAATTCAATATTTACAATCGTTTATTTTCAAGAACTTTATTATTTTAATGAATAATACGAAGCGAATAAAATTAATTCAGAACGAAATATGAATACTCAACTCATTTGGTTTTTTGTGAAATTGTGTTCAATTCCCAATTAAAAGTAAAATATTCCCAATTAAAAGTATATAATATTAAGATTGAATAATATGTATATTTGATTTATATATCAAGTTTAGATACATATAAACACATTTTTGTCTTCCATTTCTCACACGCTATCAACATTTCTTTAGAAATAAGAAGTACCTTGTACACACGGCTACACATCAAGCTATACATTTCTAGTATAAGCTGACCTCGAATTGTACGGAAATCCTTCGGAAATCTTCTGTGTGTACATAAATAAATAATTAAATGAATCGTTCCACAGCATAGCATACACAGTTTAAAATGTCCCCACAGCTTGGAGTGGACTAATCCATCACGCAGGCCCTGTGAGGGTTGGTAGATACTATAAATGTCATCAAATTATTGCTTCTAGGTCGCGTCAGTTTCCTCACGATGTTTTCCATCCCCGTTTCAGAGCAGTGGTGATCAAATAAATTACACCATTCTGAGATCGAACCGCTGCGACTTGTAACTTGTAAGGACGGAAAATTACTACTACTCTCAATGCCCATAAAAACAATGCAGATAAATTAATTCCGAACAAACGAATGCTCTTTTTGGTCGTCTAGCGTTAGGCGTTACGTTATTGTGCAAATAGACCTCCACATTGGAAATCCACAAACCCCGTAACTAAAAATAGCAACTCCCAGCATTTTCCATCGCTCATGTGTATTCTGTATACATAATAGATAGATAATCACGATACTGGTATTCGGTTGCGTGTGCCACTGTCGTGACGTACTTTCCACGCCAGACATTTACGAGATCATTGCAGCTCGAAAGTATTTTTTTTAGAGTTCCTTGTAAAGTGGAATTTCTTACTATCATTGTCTTTGTGAGGAAAAGTGTTAAAACTGACGATGGTTTACCCGGGTTAGCGCAATGAAAGAAATAAAAATACTATCCGCGCAGACACAACAAAAAAAAAACATATCTATACTAATATCACAAAGAGGTAAAGTTTGTGAGGTTGTATGGGGTAATCTCAGGATCTATAGAACTGATTTTGAAAATTCTTTCACTAATAGGAAGCTATATTATGTACTGTAGGCTATATTTCTAACGTTCCCATGGCTTAAATTCCGACCAAAACGCGAGCGAAGCCGTGGGTAACAGCTAGAATAATAAAACACAACAATTATTTAAAAACACAACAGAACGGAACAATTTGCTATGGAGGTCACTGCGCCGGTTTTCAGTGGTCACTAGAGAAAAAAAAACACGGAATAGAAAATCTTCCTCAACCATTTCCATTATATTTTGTAAGAACCACCACACACTGCACGTGACTTGTCTTAAAATGTCAAAGCTTTTTTTTCCACAAGCTTTTTTTTTTTCAGCAACATATGTAGACAAAATTTTTCTGTATCATAAGTCACTCTCATACATTTCAGACTTTTCCGACAGCTTTATTTCCAATCAATGCCACTTTGTCCAGCTCTAAAAACTCACTTTGACACTCCCACCGATAAGGGAAATGTGGCATAACTAGCTGATACTATAAATTATGGATATAATGCAGTAACATGCCCTGCATGATAATTTCTATTCTTTTGCAGAACTATATTTCTAACTCAACTTACACTGTCACATAAGGCGCTTGCAACAATTTTGGGACCCATATTTTATTTTCTCATATTGTATTATTATAGGCCTTTGCCCAGCAATGGGATGACGCAGGCTAACAGTATTAGTATCAGTATGTATTATTTAACAAATTATTAAATAATACATGGAAAGAACATTGTTAGTATATAATTGGTGGTTATTGGGGCGATTCAATAACAGAACAGTATGATTAAAGTTGATTTAATGTTATGAGAGCACGGATACATTTATCTAGTTGTACAGCCATTACTTGAGAGAAAAACTATTAAAACGTCAAACTCAACATGACACATACACTGACAGTTAAGTGACAACATTGTATTCGTTTACAAACGTTCCAATAACAATTATGTAATGAATGTATCAGAAATAAAAGATTGGTTTTATTTGAACAGACTCGAAACATCGGGAGCTCAGAATAATTGCTAATCACAGAAGATATACCGTAAGTGATAGAGTAAGTTTAGTTATAAACCTTGAAAGCTTAAAACAGTGTTAACATATTTTATAACTTTTTCAAAGTAACACGCAAAAGTTAATTGTCTTAAATAACCACTTTCTCAGGTTCCCTGACCTTGAATTGATAATATCAAAAAAGTCAGATTTACTATATAAAGACAGAGAAAGAAAGATTATACTGAAACTTGAGTACAACAATACAATATCTTTGAACGTCTCCTGAAAGTTGATTCGATGTCAGTGACCTCTGAAACTTCAGTTTAATAACTTTTTATGGAACAAAATCCCCAGCTGTTACGTTAGGTACTTTCTTTTTAATATTCATTCTTGTCTTTGGGACGACTTTTTTAGCATGGAAATGGATCAATATTTGAGTCGTCTCATCGTTGACCTTTTTAGGATGTCTGAAAAGAGGTTTTGTACCCACTATAAACGAATATTGAATCCTGGATTTTCAGAACTTTATCTAGCGCGGTTTATCTTTGCTTCACCTAAGATTGGCTGGTAAAACCTAGAAAGGGCAAGGGAAAAGGGCTATTGTATTACTTCTACGGCAGAACATTTACGAGCTAAAAGCATTAAATAGAAAATAAATATTATTAATACATAAATGCTGGAGAAAACCGCACGGAAAGAAGAGTGGAAAGCTATGGGGAGGCATTTGCCCAGCAGTGGGACAAAATAAGCTAAGGGAACAGAAAAACATAATCAAATTACTTTATATTGTTTAGTTGTCTCTCTTTGCATCATGAAGATTCGTTGAATTGATTCAATGTATGAAGATCAAAAAAGTTACGAAATGGGACTTTTGTGATGCTATTTTGTTTAGTTGTCGAAATGGGAAAGTTACGAGTTGGGCCGGACCCTAATTAACACTTGTATCTATAGTAAGTTAAAGTAATTACTTGAGTTTAAGTTATTACTTATGCAAAGAAGCAATACGCAATAGAAGCATTTGAACGAAGTAAGAACAGTCAAAGAAAGCAACGCCAAAAATTTAAGACGGTTCTTAGTTCGTTCCAATTCTTGTCTATTGCTTATAAATGATTGCATAAGTACTTCTACTCCAGTACTCAATTTGACTTGTTTATAGATACGGGTGAGACTTTCAACCTAGTTGAGACAGAGGACATCATCATTCAAAAACATCACCACAAGCTGTGAGCAAGTGTATGCTTATTCTGGTATATGAAAATCTTCCATCAGCATAATTCACATCGGATCTTTTCGGCATGAGGTCTCTCTTTGCCTCCAACATAATACTTGACATCGCAAAACGAAGACTTGCATAATGAGCCTATATTGTTCCCACTGCTGGAAGACACGGCCTCCTCTTTATGAGAGAGAATGGGCTATAACCCACAACGCGGGCCCAGTGCGGTTTGGCATGTCTTTGGTTGTAGGACATACCGGTTTCCTCACGATGTTTTCCTTCACCATTTTTGAGATAAATTACACAAAGTCATGCGCCTGCCCAGGTTCGAACCCACGACTTACTGTTCGTAAGTCAGGGCCACCACCACTGGGCTTCCGCTGCTTTGAATAAACGAAGACCTAACTGAAAGGAAAAAAATAAAAAACACATTTTTTTTTCAGCAAAAATAACTAAAGAGAAAAGCAACGGAACCCAGTCCCGATCAAACCGTTCTTGGTCAGTTTTTCACATGATTTTCCCCGATGTAATGTCGAGTTAATTATTCATGCTGTCCACAGAGGACTCTCATTCTTTTTCAACAATCCTATGTTTATTTATGGATATCATAATTGGATTCCGATGAGTTTGCCTATTGACAGAGATGTAGAAAAGAAAGGGGTATTTATTATAACATAATTTTTATCATAGGCAAACCGGCATGTCCTAGAACCAAAAATTCGAAGACATGTGATTTACCAACCCGCACTGGGCCCGCGTGGTGGATTATAGCCCATTCCCTCTCTTAGAGAGGAGGCCGAGTGTCCCAGCAGTCGGAACATTATAGGCTGATTATGCTAACGGCGTGTTTGGGAACTGCACTGAAACAGGCCGTTATTTTGTGCAAATTATTTCATCGCCACTGCTCTCAAAACGGTGAGGCTGCTCTCAAAAAGCGAATGTGAGTAAAAGAGTGATGAATATAAATGTTAATGGATGGAGAGGGCAAGGAAGACCAAGGAAAAGATGGTTGGATTGTGTGAGGAATGTTATGAAGGAAAAAGGTGTAAATTATAGCGTGACGATTGACAGGGGATAATGGAGGGAAAAAACGTGTTGTGCTGACCCCAAATAACATGGGGCCAATGGCAAGAAGACGATGGTGCTCTCAAAACGGTGATGGAATATTATAGAATAATATTTTTGTTATTAAATTGACGAAGTGGTAGTCACTACTACTATCTGTACGTTCAAATAAATACATATTTTATATAACACTGATGACATTTCGATCGACGCGACGTAAAAGGATTGGATCGTGGCCAAAACGGTGATAGGATTGAGAAAATAAAAACAAAATTCTGACAGTGAGCAAACGTTTTGAACTGTGGCGACCTCTTGAAAGTGACAATGCTTCACGACGTCCAGTGCTCCCTGGTTAGCGGTCATGCGTTTAAGAGCAATGTGTGTGTACATAACATCACGCCTGTTATTTCCGAAGGGTTAGGCTGAGGTGCTAATAGTACACCCACATTTTGCCAGTTATGTTTAAGTCCAATGTAATAGGGGGCGAGTCTATTGCCATCAACCGGGCACAAATCCAGACTCCGTGGCTGCTACTGAGAAATTCCTGATGGAAAAACCTAATAGCACTTTGCCCGACCTGGGAATCGAACCCAGGGCCTCATGCTCAGCAGTCGCATTTTCGACCACTCGACCATCGAGGCTGATATTGTGTTTGTACATACGAGTATGCCCTATACATACCTTGAGCTAACCCAAAACTCTAAAACGAAATAAGGATTGTAACTTTCAAAAAAAGACCTATTTCATAATCACTTAGGCATTTGAGATAGGCACTAACTGCGATTATTTCCGCTGTCCACCCCTTGCTTGTCCACCCCGGCTGGCCAGTGTCACAACTTTTATGGGATGTGGAGTTCAGTTAGGCAGTCGCTCTATATAATATAATATACATAGAGCGATTGCTTATCTGACCAGAAAATATGTGGTAAAATTTAACCAAAAACATCTTCAGAATGTCATTAGGACTCGACCGTGTTCTCTCTAATGGTGACGCCGTTTTCTTTCACACCATTGCGTGGAAATGTGATCAATATTGAAGTGTTTATGACATAATTGAATTGGAACGTGTGTTTATTTTAATTGGCTGTTCGCCGTTCAATATAATTGATTGAAAACGATCGATTATTGCCCACTTAGCAGGTTTTTGCTCGAGTTTCGATAGGTGTGAATAAAAAACCGCTAAATGCGTGATTGTCATTACGTGTTTGAGCTCAGTTACAAAAAGTCATAAACATTGACATTTAGACATGTTTTTTGATGGAATATTTTTGTTTTTAAATCCATGTTACGCTCCACTGTCATTACGTTTCTAGTTAATTCTGGTAGTCTTATCCAAACTAATATTACTTACGTAAAAGTAAATCTGTGTAGCAATGAATAATATGTACCCATATTCCGTCTTTATTTTTTTCTAGCATCTGAAAACTCATACTTCGCCCTAGACCTTTTTACGGGCAGCAGATGCCTGACCTCCGCTATACCATTACTAAATTAAATATCATGGTCTAGATAGTAAAAAACATAGTGCGGAAGATCTCAAATCGGTTTTCAAGCTTGGTTTCTTTACTAGTGCTTTTTATTTATGAATTAACTCTGGCACGTTATAAAGAAAAAGGAAATATACAATAAGGTTCAAATTAGAACAAGAAAAGCTAAGATGGCTTAGGCGACAGTCAAAGTGTGCTAATGAAAATTTATGTCATTTTTTTTTCCAATAATTAAGTCAATTTGTCGTCTAAGCTCCTTCTATTTATTACGCTCAACATTGACTCAAATATAAAATGAATAGGTACAAACTAATCCCCAAAGTACAAATAAAATAAATAAATAAATATCGCTGGACATTACACACAGCGCCATCTAGGTGCCACACTAAGCAACGAGGCTTGTGTCGTGGACACCAGATAGTTGATACTACTACATAGATACTTTTTGTTTGTAAATACATACTTAATAAATAAATAAATAACAAAAAAAAAAAAAAAAATAACAAATAAATATCATAACATCACAACTACATATTATAATCCTCGAAAGGTTAGGCAGTGTTGTGCCTAATAGTACACCAACATTTTGCCAGCTATGTTTAAGTCTCATGTAATAGTGGGCGAGCTTATTGCCAACAACCGGGCTCACAATCCAAACTCCGTGGCTGGTGCTGAGAAATTCTTGACGAAGAAACCCAATTACATTTTGCCCGACCTGGGAATTGAACCCAGGACTTCATGCTCAGCAGTCGCGGTTGCGACCACTAGACCAACCAGGCAGTCTGTTCCAAGTAGTCTACACTAATATTATAAAGAGGAAAGATTTGTATTTTTGTGTGTAATGTGTAATGTAATGTAATGAATAAACTCAAAAACTACTGCGCCGATTTCAAAAATTCTTTCACAATTAGAAAGTTACATTCACCCTGAGTAACATAGGAACCCGTGCGAAGCCGGGACGGGCCGCTAGTATTTTGTAAATACATGTGCTGCGTCTTTTTGTCGGCTAATGATAACATTTACTTCTTTCAGTCATTATTTTGTATTCTAAAGATTGCTTATAACATGAATAGTTCGTATTATTAGGATAGACAAAAAATATCTGCTTAGAGGTAAGATTTGGAATTACCACACATTACCAATATTGCTCACCATTTACCTACAGTAAAAATAAGTAGCCTCATCAGAAATCCGAGTATACGAGTACGAGTAATGGCCGTTAAAACAAGAGAACACGCAATAACAGGCTATTACTGCGGCGAGCTCAGTGACAATGGAAGCCGAACAATGTACGCATTGAAAGCTTTTACACTCGCTACCTTGGAACTGATATACGGGTGCAATGGTTGGGAAACGTTTTTATTAAAAGGAGATTTCCACTTTTCGGATTAAAATGACTGTACACTGTGCAGGAAAAGGTTGAGGTGATGTAGAAATAGAAAAATCACTAAAACTGCAATCTGGATCTTAGAAATCAACTCGGCCTATCATAGTCTACTGATAGCGATAGGCCTTTTTTTCTATGCGGAAATCCTCAATGGATGTCCTCCACCCTGGGGAGAGCGGGAGGTCTGTCAGACTCAAACTAATTAAACCCACAACCGCTTGACCTGTGGGTCTCGTCTCGGGGGGAAGTGAGGTGTACAACTCCCTCCGTTAAGTCTAAAAGAAGCGTACGTGGAACACTAAGCACGGCCTTCTGGGGTCCAGTGTGATGGGGGGTGACGGATATCATAGCCAGCATAGCCTTGTCCCAAGTTGCGCCGTTCGTCTTCCGTAGGTATATAATCTGCCGCAGTCACGGATCGTCGGTCCATCTAGCTGGGGGACCTCCCACGCTACGCTTACCTACACGCAGTCCACTTAGAGGCTTATGTGTTCCATCCGTCATCTGTTCTTTGACAAACATGGTCAATCTACTAAATTTTTAGCGGGTTTAGTGTTGATAATTTCATTTCGGATCTTATTCTTCAAAGAAACTCTGAACATAGCTAGTTACATATAGCGCTAAGCGACTTTGAATTTGTGGACCAAGGAGACTGTCAGTGTCTACGTTTCGAACATTTAAAGTCTCTTACTTTTTCCATCGGATATATCATCCATTGCAAATGTTGTGTCAATAAAGGTTCAACAAACGAAGAGCCTGTGTGTAACAAACAATCCCCCATTCAAACAAGAAACAGAATTTTAAGGAATTTGCAATCACAGTTTCAAAGTCATAATATCTTCTCTATAGTCTACAGGCATAAACGATTCCATCTGGTGTCTAGATGGAACATGGAACTCGAACACATTGTGTCTTTGTAATTGTAAGAACGGTGTGGTGATAGTACCTTCACGGGATATAAAGCTTGATGTACACTTATGTGGGTTTGCACACTCAATTCGGCTTTACATGTTGAACAATAATGCCGACCCGAAGCTTACTTTCAGCTTAGATTTACACTCAACGCTTACAATCGGCTTGTGTCGATTGGCAAACTCCGTTCGGCATCTTCGCTGCATTTGGCAAGTTGCAATTGATTTGAGGAGATTTGAAAGAAACCTACACTCAGCATTGGGTTACTAAAGGTTGAAGAAGAAGAAGAATTGATTTGAGCGGGTACAATTCTAAAAGCGACTTAAGACCGCAAAGCCATAGCAAACACTGCAGGGATAAGACTGGTTTCTAAGAAAACTGTAAAAGGCGGCAACTTCGCTGACTACAAGCGTTTTCATTTCAGCTAAGTACTTACATGGAAAACTTTCACGACCTGCAATCGTTTTCCCGAAAACATTTCCTACTAATTCGATTTTACTGTCCTGAATAGAGAAGTTTCATGATGTTGCACTACAATATTTAACTAAATGGATTTAAAATAATATACGTAGATCAAAACTAGAAGATCTATGAAATTATTTTTGAAAAGACCAAATGAGTTGCTGTGAAATTGATTATTAAAGTCCAACTAAATATCAATAAAAATGTACAGTATTGGACGTTTTTTCTTTAAATCCATCTTATGTAAGTGCTGAAATAAAAGGAGTTTAACTTTCCAAGTAAGTAGGAGCTACCTTTTCTTGGGTTTGTTTCGTAGGCCACACAAATCAAGAATAAATAACATAAAAAGGTAAAGTGACGTCACTTTACCTCATTGCAAACGCAACTTTAAAGTTTTGTAACTCTTTCATTTCTAGAGATATTTTAATGTTTTTTTTCGAATTTTTGTTTATTCTATACTATTTATACGAATAAAAAAATATTGAAACTTCTAAATTGCCGATGAATGTTAACCGGAGCAAGTGTGTACCGTGCCTCATACTAGAGTTGAGGGGAGCTATGCGGGACTTTACCAATGAATGCGCTAAAGGATAGATTTCTACGTCGAGCAATATGAATGGAAATAGAAACTCGGGATGGAAATCTCTGTAAAACAATATTTTCACGGGGCTACGAGCACTACGAGTAACTATTGGTACCGATTGGTACTACAGCTGTATTTTGACAGTAGTATGTATGTATAGTCGATCAAACGACCTGGCTTCCCCGAGGTTGCCTCATACAGGGCAAAGTAGTTCGGTAACCAAGGTACTCTCCGCGAGATCGTTAGCAACACCAAGGAGTTGCTGGCCTTTCTCAAGAATCTGTGCTGGATCGAATAATTTTCCCACCCGACGCCGCGACGCTTAATACGCGCTTTGGACCTGGGTTGCGGACATATGCAATACAATAGTCGACCAGGGATTGCTTTTACACTAAAAATAAAGCAAATTTTATTCGCGTTGCAGTCAGATAGCTTGAATTTTAGTAAAGAGGTAAAGCAATTCTGTAAAGTTGACTAAGCATAGGAACAAAAGCAAGTTTTAAGTGTCACCTGCGCCTGACAAAGTTAGACATGCAAAATGTTCCTTTAACATGCGACACGTTTCGACAGTTGAAAAGTGCTTGTTACTGTCCTACTTGAAATAAATGCTTTCATTTGAAAATACATTAACTCTCGCCTTTTTTCCATGGGAGTAGGCAAAAACCATATGCTGCTATTACGATCCATAAATAGGTACTCACCTTATGCCTCGTCCACGTTCATACATCTGGTCAAACACGCGACACACACATTGCGATAGATTTGTTGCTTTAAAACAAATTGCTATTTCAAAACTACAGGCGCAAGCATTACCAAGAAAGGTCACAAAAAGGTTCACGACTATAATTTTAATGTATCTGAAACCATAAAGCCATTTCCTTTAATATTTTATTACAACCTTAGTATGAAAGGCTCCGAAATATAAAATTGGAGTTTCCTCAAAGCACAATCACGTTGTAGATCGTATAAAAGTCACGGGTCGCTTGAGTGAAGTCGTAAAATTACAAAAGTACTGAAATAGTGATGTGCCGTTAAACTTTTTCCGGCTATAAAACCCGGAAAAAGTAACTAAGTTAGACTGCAATATTAATACAACGTTATGGACGAAATAAGTCCAACACAGATACAAACCGCTCCGTCATTCCGGTCCCATCGGTCCTTGCATGAGGCAACAAAAAAAAAAGTTCTTTACATAATGCTAGGTACTAAGAAAATAAGTTGTTATTGTTATTGACTCACTAAAAGCACATAATAACAAGTGCAATGTCTCAGCAGCAGCATCCGTTTTCGCCACCGACTGTTAATGCGACGCCATTGTCAGAGTAGAAACCACGAAATACCTAGGTCTCATAATTGATTAGAACCTGAACTTCAAAGCACACATTCGAACACTCGCAAAAAAGACCCGTAAATTCATTTATGTTTTAAACTCTTACGAGCTAGTGCTCCAAAGAAGATATTTTGTATTCAGGTTTACATCTCACTATGCCAGTCCGTCCTGCAATACTGTGTCTGGGGTGGCGCTGGGAAATCGTGCATGCTGGAACTAGAACGCGCTCAGAGGGCCGTCCTCAGAGTACTTTTGTGTAAGCCGCGTCGTTTTTCTACGGATGAACTCTCTATAAGGAGTCCGAGGTTTTACGCGTACGTCAACTGTTTATCCTAGGGTCATTTTTAAACCTCATAAAAGTCAACAGAAATCGCTCTAGTTGCAGCAAGAGAGGTAGAAAAGTGGCAGAAAGAATCCCCCTCCCAAAAACAAAAACCCTAATTGCGGCCTGGCTTATGTCATACTTCCCTAGGAGAGTATTTAATGCTATTAGCAAAACTTTCTGTGTACCCAGCAACTATTATGAGGCCAAAATTAAGCTGAAAGAATGGTTACTGTGCCGGACTTATGAGGAAACAGAGGGTTTACTTTGTAGCTATAGCTAAAACCCAGTACCCACGCACACTAAGAAGCAATACATACCCTCACAATCACTCACTTATCCCACACTCCCACACTTACTCACTTCAACTGTTTTTTTTTTGTTGTATGCCTGTGTTTTTTTTATTTCTGTGATTAAATTTTGCTTATTTTTCTTGCGCTAGCAGAACACTGTAATATTTTAACTTAGTGTAGTGTCGGGGTCACCAAGATACAGGCTATGCCTAGTTTAGGACCCACTATTAAACCTGTTAGTATTCTGTTGTGTAAGCTAAAAAATGAATTTTGAATTTGAATTAAGTTATATATTATGTTAATCGTGTAAATAACGTTCGGTATTAATTTTTCCCCATAAACCTTAATGCTACTGAAAGCTACGTGCCTTAATATTTGCAAACAGTTTTTGCTTGTATAGTAGTCAAAAAGGTTGCAGCACTTAAAGGAAAACTCCAACGACTTTAAATAGGTTTATTAACAATTTTGTTACATTACACAGTACACACTATTACAGCCATAACGGATCGGCAACTATCTTAATAATTATCAGTCGTTTTCGACGTTCAGCCACAGAATGCCCGCTCGGGCCACCAGCTCCTGACCAAGAATCCCGCCGTTCTGGAGGGAAAATCCAGCGCCATGATTGGCTCACGACATCACGCCACGTCAGTCTCGTGATCCAATCAGAGAACCGCTTCACTTTCGCGCCATACATTTTACAATCAAATGATAGAAGTATTGCTATTTTTACGGAATTAATGTTACCAGTTTACATAATAAAATATAAAGCATTTAAGATGTGTTCACGCGAATAAAGCTAATAAATTAATACATTTAAATAAAATTATTTCTGAAAACATAGGAAATTGACTAGTAAAATTCCGAAACCTAACACATGCTACCTACAGAAACACATTATTTTGCTTTCCAACTATGGAAACATTTTTTACTAGACACAGTATATTATCCCATTCATTAAATAATTTAATCATAAAGTAATTATACATACGTATGCTTAATAATTATAACCAAATGATCCACACCACATACTACAATGTCACGGTCGGTTTGGTCTGTTAAAAATGAGTGAGGGTTGCCAATTTCAGTATTGTTCATTTTATGCACAAATTAATTGTCATCATCATACAAAACCATTTGTCTTTTGTCCAACAATTTCACAACATGAGATCCTCTGCATTCATGCAAGCGTTACTGTGTTACATTGACAAATGAATTCCCGGGATCGTAGAAATCCCGCATCTCGGGAATTCGTGTCACATCACTATTAATAGACGTACTCTCGAGTGGTCACTTGAGACACATTTTGATGTTCTTATAGGGTGATAAACATCACTATATTTTTATTACCTCAAACTTTATTTTCTTTAGCACTTTGGGTGTAAAATTCTAAGTTTTGTTCCAAGATGTTTAGGTCTTTCGCAGCTGTGCTGCTAAAATGAAATTTTCTCACAAAATTAATAAAGTCTTAGAAGTAACTTTATCGTTTGGGTTATTAATGTTTTAACGTAAGCTTTCCAATATATTTTTTCAGTAGTATTTGTCTGCCTCGTTAGTCGAGTGGTCGAAAACGCGTGATGGGCACATCAGTCGGCCTTGCGAACTGACATGAGGTTCTGGATTCGATTCCCTGTTCGGGCAAATAGTTACTGGGTTTTTCCATCAGGCATTTCACAGTTCCAGCAACGGTGCCTGAATCAAATTTGTGCCCGGTTGACGGCAATAGGCTCGCCCCATTTTACATGGAACTTAAAATATTACTGACAAAATGTGGGTGTACTATTAGGAAAAGCTCTGCCTCACCTTTGGGGATTCCATGCGTAACGTTATGTTTATGATGTATATTATTATAAAAGCGACTCACACAACTAATATAAACATGGCGTGCATCAGAAGTGTGTTCACATGTAAAGCTGTGGTATAGGCCATCATACTGAATTTTCACCACAACCAACATCCAAATCGCGGAGTCCCCAAAGAAAAATTCAATAGGTTCTCGACCCAAATCTATGGAACAATTGATATATTTTTCGCCATTACGATGTGATGACTCTTAGCAGCAATGACGAAGGCAGGTTTATCGACGCGTTGGCTTCGGTTAGCAGTTTCTGCTGCTATTCATCATCTGCCTAGCCTTTTCCTAAATATGTTGGGGTCGGCTTCCAGTCTATCCGGATGCAGCTGAATACCAGTATTTTACATGGAGCGACTACACCCAGCTAGTACTGGGTAATACGATAAACCTATGGTAGACTTTTCTCAAATGGTAAGGTTGTCAGACTATTGCTAACACAAATACTTAAGCCCGAAGCTGACTGAAAGTTTATGATTTTTATGCGTATCTTCCGAAACCCAAGTAGAAACGTATTTTTATAGTCAACTAGCTTTTGCCCACGGCTTCGCCCGCGTTAATTTAGAATTTGACAACCTAGCTGTGTGAAATATACTTTACGACTTATTCTCATACCAAATTTACATTAAAAAAATCATAAAAATCGGTCGAGCCGTTTCGGAGAAGCTACCACAAATATCGTGACACGAGATTTTTATCTATAGGGTGTAACAATAAGCCCTTTTAACGAAGCCGAAAGGTACTTGTTCTCCCCGTAATTACGTCATTATTATAATTTTTGTTCTAGACCATAACTGAGATATTGGGGGTCAAAGATCCAACTATCTCACAAGTTTAAAAAAAAAACCTGTTTATAACGTAACATTTTTACTGTAAACACATCCATGACCCCCGTACTATTCAATCCATCTATCAGCACAATCTTTTGAGTGCGGTTCATTGAGTCATACCATAAAACACGACCCCAAAAAAAAAGTCGTTCCTCAGCAATAATTTTTGCGTAAAGTATTAAAGTTTGATGTACATAATGCTTGGTTGACGGCTTCGTTAAAGGTTTTGTAACACCCTGTGTGACCAAAACTTTCCAAACGAGACTTATTTTCTCAAATTAACTTTTACAATCTGCATTCTGTTTTTTTTTAATTTCAACAAAAGTTAAGTCGTAGAAGGCCGAAAGGCCTAAAAAGGGTCGGGGAAATGAATTATTGTTCTTTTTATTGCGTCAAATTGTAACGAAAGTGACTGTTTGAAGTAAAACCTTCGGTGTTTTATGTTGAGTTTTTAATTATGGGGGAAAAGAGTTGGAATTAATTTCACGGTTTGGTGTTTTTCATCTGTAATCACAGAAGGGTGAGGCAAAGGTGTACCTTATAGTACACCTACATTCCGCCAGTTATGTTTTAAGTTCCATGTAATAAGGGTCGATCCTATTACCATCGTGGCTGAGATAGGCTACGTGGCTGCTAATGAGAAATTCCTGATGAAGAAACCAATAACACTTTGCCCGACCTAGAAATCGAACCCAGGACCCAGGGCTCAGGAGTTGCGCTTGCGACCACTAGACCAACGAGGCAGTGGTGTTTTTCAGAAACATTTTTTAGTATTGAATGCGGCTTCTGGTAAAACAAGAATCTCTTAGAAGTTTTAACCTCCATTAACCCAGGTTAAAAATACAGGGTGTAAGCGGTCCCTTCACGAAGTCGTCAACCAAGCATTCTGAACGTCAAATTAAGTGCTGGGAAACGACTTTTTTTTGGGGTGATAAATAACGTTTTTCGGTAGGACTCAATGTAACGCACTCAAAACATTGTGCTGATGGATGGATTGACTAGTACGGGGGTCGTGGTGGTGTATGAAGTAAAAATGTTACATTAAAAACATGTATTTAAAATAAACTTGTGAAAATGTTGGAACTTTGACCCCCAATATCTCCGTAACTCAAAGGTTCCCAGGTATGGCCTATAACAAAAAAAAAATTGCAATTACGTGCCTTTCGGCTTCGTTAAGGGTCTTATTGGCGTCTCCGAATTACGAACAGCAAGTCGTGGGTTCGAAACCAGGCAGGCGCATTACTTTGTGTAATTTATTTCATCACCTCTGCTCTCAAAACGGTGAAGGAAAACATCGTGAGGAAACCGACATGTCCTAGAACCAAAAATTCGAAGACATGTGACATCTACCAACCCGCACTGGGCCCATTCCCTCTCATAGAGAGGAGGCCGAGTGTCCCAGCAGTGGGAACATTGAAAGGCTGATTATTAAAGAGTCTTATTAAACCCTTTATGTGTACCTACATTCATTCACATGCTTTGTCTAGTCTATTAATTTATCGTTTAAGCTTCCCCAAACAACATCTAGATGTAATGACTATGTTTTGTTTGATGATATGTTTTACAAGACATCTCAAATAGAGTAACACAACTGTACGGCCGTGAACGCGAGGTTATTTTAATTGATTCCCATAGCACTAAAGACACCACCATTATTCTTCTGGTGATAAAGCCACAGGTTTCAGCGAGTAGTTTTTCCTCAGTATCAAGCTGTCGAAAAACTAATTCTAAGATCTGGTTTTGAGGGTATTATTAATTTCTATTTATGTAGTCCTTTTCGGATAACAAGGAAAAAAGAACACTACAAAAATAATAATTGTACTAAAGTCAAGAATCTCGCATGGCAACATAGGGGTGCGGGCGTCGGCACTCCGGTCGCTTCTCGGCTAGGGACTTCATAAACAAACAACTGACGATCGAACTTATTACTGCCGAAAACGGTGTTGTCACGTTTTAAAAGTTTGTTAGATTTTAGGAAAATGGTGATATGTTGGTCACCAATAAAATAATAAGTAGGCTGACTGCCTAGGATTCTATACACTAATCTAATCTAATGAGAACTATCGTTTTTGAGCTCACCAGGTGGCGCCACTGTCGCTTATGAAATTTTTTGTTTAATATAAAGCTTAGTTATGTTGGAAAGTGGTTATCACTATGTAGCGCTTGGTAGGTATCCAAATGAAACTCCAGGTGATAGTATAGTACGTGTAATCGCGGTTTTTTTTTTTTTAAGTGGCCAAGCGCAACAGCTCTCTGAGGTTGATGCTGCTTAACCGGACTATCCTGTAGTGGCCAAAAATTACTTGAAGGCCCCCAGCCAGGGCTTACAAACTAAGGATTTACACATTAAATGAACGATCACTAAGGGCACCCCCTGTGGGGTTCGGGCCTAGACTTAGTGCGTCATTGAGGGGAGGGCAACTAGGGTCAGGCTGGGTCGAATTATTTAAAGGGGAATTTAACGCTACTTGCTCAGCGGCGCGAGCTGGCTCGTCGGGCAAGGGTCGGGCGGTGTTATTACGGGGGGGTCGCGGTGGGCCTCGGCGGCGGGGCCGGAGTCGCGGTCGGTATCTGTTCTTGTTTTTACGGATCGTGCTGGTTTCCCTACAGCTCTCTTGAAGGAGGGTGATGGGGTCGTCGGGTTCGAGGAGGGTAAGACGGGGTCTCCTAATCCTACTTATCCTAGGGGACATATCGGGCAGCCGGTGTAACCGTGTTCTTTTTTTTTTTTGTCGGTTCCACTCCCAGCGCAATAACTCTCGGAGGTTGATGCTGCTTAACCGGACTATCCTGTGGTGACTATGATCCAAATATGTACAGACTTAAAGCTAAAATAATAATTATCTAGGTAGTGGATGGTGCAAAACTTACTTTACTAAACTAACCAATAGGAAAACAGTAACAAATATTAGATACAAGATCAGTTCATCGTCAATCCGTTGGTGTCGCGTCGACTCAGTGGTCGCGCGCTGTGCGCCTCATATAAATAACTCATAGCGGACGGATGGTTTGATGTCTTGCAGCTATCAGCTACAACTACATAGTATAAAACAAAGTCGCTTCCCGCTGTCAGTCCCTATGTATGCCTAGATTTTTAAAACTACGCAATGGATTTTGATGCTGTTTTTTTTAATAGGTAGAGTGATTCAAGAGAAAGGTTTATATGTAGAACATTGCACCCGTTCGAAGCCGGGGTGGGTCGCTTGTGAAAAGATAAAGAGTAAAACAGAAAAGTATAGAAGAAGCAGACTGTCTGCATGGACCTCAATTAAAAAGGACCCTAATTAGAATAACGGCAGAGGAAGGATGATAAACGCTATCCTTTTGAAAAACCAGTTCATGGAATGGCGTGATATCGCGTGTAAATTCACCGCTAAAGGCGCTAGTGTAACGCGAGGGCACCAAAACGTCAGATATCATAGAAACTTTACGTTCACTAAGTGTTGGTGAAAACGGGAATTAACCATTCAGTAAGTTGACACTTAGTGGTGTAAACGAGCAATTAGGTATTTAGTTAGGTGTCACATAGTGATTGTGAAAACGGGCATAAGGCATTGAATTAGGCGTCACTTAGTGTTGGTGAAAACGAGCATTTAGGCATTGAGTTAGGCGTCACATAGCGTTCGTGAAAACGGGCAATTAGGCATTGAGTTAGGCGTCACATAGTGTTCGTGAAAACGGGCAATTAGGCATTGAGTTAGGTGTCACTTATTGTTGGTGAAAACGGGCCATTAGGCATTGAGTTAGGCGTCACATAGTGTTGGTGAAAACCGGATTTAGGCATTGAGTTAGGCGTCACTTAGTGTTGGTGAAAACGGGCAATTACGCATTCAGTTAGGCGTCACTGATTGTTGGTGAAAACGGGCCATTAGGTATTGAGTTAGGCGTCACATAGTGTTCGTGAAAACGGGCAATTAGGCATTGAGTTAGGCGTCACATAGTGTTCGTGAAAACGGGCATTTAGGCATTGAGTTAGGTGTCACTTATTGTTGGTGAAAACGGGCCATTAGGCATTGAGTTAAGCGTCACTTAGTGTTGGTGAAAACGGGCATTTAGGCATTGAGTTAGGCGTCACTTACCAACACTAATGTTCGTGAAAACGGGCAATTAGGCATTAGGTTAGGCGTCACATAGTGTTCGTGAAAACGGGCAATTAGGCATTGAGTTAGGCGTCACTTAGTGTTGGTGAAAACGGGCATTTAGGCATTGAGTTAGGCGTCACTTAGTGTTGGTGAAAACGGGTATTTAGGCATTGAGTTAGGTGTCACTTATTGTTGGTGAAAACGGGCAATTAGGCATTGGGTTAGGCGTCACCTAGTGTTCGTGAAAACGGGCAATTAGGCATTGAGTCAGGCGTCACTTAGAGTTGGTGAAAACGGGCCATTAGGCACTGAATTAGGCGTCACTTAGTGTTGGTGAAAACGGGCATTTAGGCATTGAGTTAGGCGTCACTTAGTGTTGGTGAAAACGGGTATTTAGGCATTGAGTTAGGTGTCACTTATTGTTGGTGAAAACGGGCCATTAGGCATTGAGTTAGGCGTCACTTAGTGTTGGTGAAAACGGGCAATTAGGCGTTGAGTTAGGCGTCACATAGTGTTCGTGAAAACGGGCAATTAGGCATTGAGTTAGGCGTCACATAGTGTTCGTGAAAACGGGCAATTAGGCATTGAGTTAGGCGTCACTTAGTGTTGGTGAAAACGGGCATTTAGGCATTGAGTTAGGTGTCACTTAGTGTTGGTGTAAACGGGCCATTAGGCATTGAGTTAGGTGTGACTTAATGTTCGTGAAAACGGGCATTTAGGCATTGTGTTAGGTGTCACTTATTGTTGGTGAAAACGGGCCATTAGGCACTGAGTTAGGCGTCACTTAGTGTTGGTGAAAACGGGCATTTAGGCATTGAGATAGGTGACACTTATTGTTGGTGAAAACGGGCCATTAGGCACTGAGTTAGGCGTCACTTAGTGTTGGTGAAAACGGGCATTTAGGCATTGAGATAGGTGACACTTATTGTTGGTGAAAACGGGCCATTAGGCATTGAGTTAGGCTTCACTTAGTGTTGGTGAAAACGGGCCATTAGGCATTGAGTTAGGCGTCACTTAGTGTTGGTGAAAACGGTCAATTAGGCATTGAGTTAGGTGTCACTTAGTGTTGGTGTAAACGGGCCATTAGGCATTGAGTTAGGTGTGACTTAATGTTCGTGAAAACGGGCATTTAGGCATTGTGTTAGGTGTCACTTATTGTTGGTGAAAACGGGCCATTAGGCACTGAGTTAGGCGTCACTTAGTGTTGGTGAAAACGGGCCATTATGCATTGAGTTAGACGTCACTTAGTGTTGGTGAAAACGGGCATTTAGGCATTGAGATAGGTGTCACTTATTGTTGGTGAAAACGGGCCATTAGGCATTGAGTTAGGCTTCACTTAGTGTTGGTGAAAACGGGCCATTAGGCATTGAGTTAGGCGTCACTTAGTGTTGGTGAAAACGGTCAATTAGGCATTGAGTTAGGTGTCACTTAGTGTTGGTGTAAACGGGCCATTAGGCATTGAGTTAGGTGTGACTTAATGTTCGTGAAAACGGGCATTTAGGCATTGTGTTAGGTGTCACTTATTGTTGGTGAAAACGGGCCATTAGGCACTGAGTTAGGCGTCACTTAGTGTTGGTGAAAACGGGCCATTATGCATTGAGTTAGACGTCACTTAGTGTTGGTGAAAACGGGCATTTAGGCATTGAGATAGGTGTCACTTATTGTTGGTGAAAACGGGCCATTAGGCATTGAGTTAGGCGTCACTTAGTGTTGGTGAAAACGGTCAATTAGGCATTGAGTTAGGTGTCACTTAGTGTTGGTGTAAACGGGCCATTAGGCATTGAGTTAGGTGTGACTTAATGTTCGTGAAAACGGGCATTTAGGCATTGTGTTAGGTGTCACTTATTGTTGGTGAAAACGGGCCATTAGGCACTGAGTTAGGCGTCACTTAGTGTTGGTGAAAACGGGCCATTAGGCATTGAGTTAGGCGTCACTTAGTGTTGGTGAAAACGGGCATTTAGGCATTGAGATAGGTGTCACTTATTGTTGGTGAAAACGGGCCATTAGGCATTGAGTTAGGCGTCATTTAGTGTTGGCGAAAACGGGCATTTAGGCATCGAGTTAGGTGTCACTTATTGTTGGTGAAAACGGGCCATTAGGCATTGAGTTAGGCGTCACATAGTGTTCGTGAAAACAGGCAATTAGGCATTGAGTTAGGCGTCACATAGTGTTCGTGAAAACGGGCAATTAGGCACTGAGTTAGGTGTCACATAGTGTTGGTGACTCAAGAGCCGCTCGCAACCGCTAGACCAACTCCAGTTACTATATGAACTTTTATCCAAGAATCTCGCGTCTTCATCCGGACTAAAGAACAAATTATTTGTTCCGTTTCGCCAAGAGTGATCGAATGTTTGTTCCGAACCTTCCCGACAGGTTCTTAGTAAAAATGTATATTTATGTACCTCTTAATACTGTGTGTTTATTATTTACACTTAGGAAAATTTCTTTATATTGACGACCCGAATGGCGCAGCGGTAGTGAGGCTGCCTTACGTTCTTAGGGTCCCGGGTTCGAATTCCGGTAGGAGCAAATGTTTGTGTGATGAGCATGGACATTTCTTTCCGAGTCATGGATGTTTATATATATAATAAGTATGTATTTACAAACAAAAAGTATACAAGTGGTAATATCAACTATTTGGTGTTCACGACACAAGCCTCGTTGCTTAGTGTGGCATCTAGATGGCGCTGTGTGTAATGTACAGCGATATTTATTTATTTATTTATATTTTGCGTCCTCGGTGTAGAAACGGGTTATCTAGGATTTAGTCATGTATTCTACTTATGTACGAGTAGGTGCATTGTTGGTCTAGTGGTCAAGCGCGCTGCTACTGAGCTTGTGTTCGATTCCTGGGTTGGACAAAGTTATAGGGTATTTTGACTAGTTTGACCAGACCCTGCAGCTTGGTTGATGGCAATAAACTGCCCTTCATATAACATGGGACTTAAACGTAACTAGCGAAATGTGGGTGTACCTACTGATGTACTGTACACCTCTGCCAAACCTCTCGGGGACAACCTGGCGTGATGTTATTCATTCTGAATGTCTACTTTGTTTTAGATTAGACTTTTCTAGTAGCATGAAGCATACAAGCTGTTTTAATTTTTTCAAGATTTTGTTAGAGAGTTCATTTTCATTTCAGTAGGTAAGTAGATTATGCTGGATCTTTTTCAGCGTTCTTCCGTCTCATTTTCTTTCTTCTTTTTGCCGACCTAGTAAAAACAGGTTGCTATTGATTGGGCTGTATATTACTAGTTTCTTGAATCTCAAAGGTCTTAGAGCAAAATGCTTGAGCAGTCTTCATTGATCAAAATCGAGAGAAGTTCATAAAATTAACGAAATCATGACATAATTAATATCACAAAAAAAAACTCATAGAATATATATTAATTTTAACGATCTATCTCTTGCTTGTTAGGAGCTCGTGACTAAATACTGGCTCTCGGGTCGATCTTTAGGTTAAGCCACGCTTGCCAAGGTTGGTCCGTGGATGGGTCTCGGAAATCACGTTAAGCCGGTTAAGTTGATCCCGGCTGGCATTTGTATATCTTTGACAGTCATTATAGGTAGTCAGTGACCCGAAAGTCTGACTACCAGTCTTACCAAGGGGTATCGGATGACCCAGTACTAACTGGGTTTTGGAGGTCAGATAGGTAGCGGCTCCATGTAAAATACTGGTGTTCAGCTGCGTCCGGTTAGACTGGAAGCCGACCCCAACTTAGTTGGAAAAGGCTAGGCAGGTGATGATCCATTTAATGATATAATATGATATATCATGATAATGATTTAACCATAAAGTTCGGTACGGGTACCTTTGGGGGCGCGACACACAAACCTCCGCTGACTTGGTACCGGCCCCTAAAGGGGCAAGCGTCATACGTCATCCTCATTAAATAAGTAAATATTTAATATTCCGATTATCAAATGCTATGAGTGTGCGCTAATTAAGAGAGTTGGATAAAAAGTTCATATGTCCTCGCCATTAAAACTTCTGTCATTAGCGCGCAAGTTTCTTAATTTACCCTTAAAAAATCCAAGTGCGTAAATACGGTCATCGCCATTTTGACGGCAGTGCTGGCCGAGGCTAAAAATCATGAAAATAGTGGTTTTCGGACATCCAAGCTCCAGTATGTTGAGAATGATTAACTTGTCATTTAATTATGTGACGAATTAATCCAGGGTTCAATTTAAGTAAGCAGTGGTAATGACGAATTTTGATATCAAAAGTCGAAGTTTCGCGCCAAACTTGCGTGTTTACATTTTTATTTTTCACATTACATCACACAGACGCGTATTAATTCGATAACAAATACGACAAAATATCATTCCAATTATTCTAAACAACATGAAAATGCCCTGATCTTAGAGTAGTTTACTAATGCGGGACCAATAACTCGTAATATTCATTACCACTCCTCAATTTATATTCGAAATTGACGACCATTTTTTTTTTTGTTATCTTGATGTGTGGAAGCGATTATTTCAATCGATTCTTTTTTTGTAAATTTCGATCAATACGAGAAATTAAATTAAGGAATTTAAAAAATTGATAGATTGAAATTAAAATAAATTTGTTTTAAGCGTAAAATACAATAAATAAACACTAATTATTTTTTTAAGTTTATAATAGTCATTTTAATAGTTTTTCGTACATTGTTGTACTAAAACCGACACAACAAACAGCACAGACTAACTATGGCTAAATTCGCGCCGTTTTTATTCTATACTTATAAAAAATTAAATTATGAATGCATTCGCTGTTCAATTTTAAATTGTATTTAAATTATCTACATAATTTGTTAGTAAGTATTGGCCAAATCTTGAAACTGAATTTCAAACCAGTTCCCCTATACCGATTGAGCTGAATTTTGCACACACTTTTGGTTCTGGTGACAATACATTCTTATGAGAAACATTACTTAGTCCTGCAGCCAGGATCGTCTCCTCACGAGAGAACTCCTCAACGGTTAATAGCGCGGACACAAAACTCTATCTACGCGTTTGATTTTGATAGATATAGATAATTTCTTTCATGACTTTATCCTGCAAGCAGGATCGTCTTCTCATGACGGAACTCCTTAACAGTTAATAGCACAGATAAGAAATTTTTTATATGCGTTCATATTTGATGAATAAATATGATTTCTATCATGACATCATCCTGCAGCCAGGATATTCTCCTCACGAGGGAACTCCTCAACGGTTAATAGCCCAGACACGAAAGTTTGTATAGATACTCGTTCAATTTGGATGAGTCCTTCAGCCAGGATTATCTTTTCAGGATGACACTACTCAACGCTGAATAGCATAATATAATGATGCGGTATACTGATACCACTGCTACCGCTGTTAAAATTTTTAGTTTTACCGTTTCAGTAAACGGCAACACTAAAAATTTTAAAAAGAGACTTAAGTATTTTTTTGTAGAATTACTTAAAAATAAATATTTTTCTATTGTTTGGTCGATTGGACGAAGTATTATATTATCTGTGGTTGGATATATCCAACCACAGATAATATAATACTTCTATAGAATACCCAGGTCTTGGGCCCTTAGAAAAAAAATTATTTGGTTCCCAAGCAAGGCCTCTGTTAAGGCTTGTGGGTTGTAATATTGAGAGAGAGGTTTTGTGGAAATAAAAAACCGTGACTTGTTTCATGGAGACAATCGAGTTGCTATATTTTTGAACTGAACGTTGATCTGACATAAATCATAAAACAGACAACAAATATAATTTATAAAATGTTGGGGATGCCAACAGCCTCCCCGTGGGTAAATGCAAAAAATTAAAAAAAATGTAAATGTAAATGCCAAATCTCACGCTGTTAGTTCAGTCTGTAGGTCAGTCTGTCTACCGGTCTATCGATCAGTCTGTCTACCGCTGTCGGTCAGTCTGTCTACCAGTCTGTCGATCAGTCCGTCTGTCAATCTGTCTGCCAGTAAGTCTGTCTACCCGTCCGTCTGCCAGTCTGTCGGTCAGTTTGTCTACCGGTCTGTCAGCCAGTCTGTCTACCAGTCTGTCTTTCAATCTGTCTATCAGTCTGCCTGTCTGCAGTCAGTCTGTTGGTCTGTCTGTTAGTCGGTCGATCGGTCTGTCTGTCTCTCCATCTGTCAGACAGTCTGTCTACCAGTCTGTCTGTCAGTCTTTCGGTCAGTCTGTCTACCGGTCTGTCAGTCAGTCTGTCTGCCGGTCTGTCAGTCAGTCTGTCTGCCAGTCTGTCGATCAGTCTGTCTATCAATCCGTTTGTCAATCTGTCTGTCAGTCAGTCTGTCGACCCATCCGTCTATCAGTCTGTCGGTCAGTCTGTCTCTCGATCTGTCTGTCAGTCAGTCTGTCTACCGGTCTGTCGGTCAGTCTGTGTACCGGTCTGTCGGCCAGTCTGTATACCAGTCTGTCTGTCAGTCTGTCGATCAATCGGTCTGTCAATCTGTCAGTCTGTCTGTCAGTCTGACGGTCAGTCTGTCTCTCGATCTGTCAGTCAGTCTGTCTACCAGTCCGTCTGCCAGTCTGTCGGTCAGTTTGTCTACCGGTCTGTCAGCCAGTCTGTCTACCAGTCTGTCTTTCAATCTGTCTATCAGTCTGCCTGTCTGCAGTCAGTCTGTTGGTCTGTCTGTTAGTCGGTCGATCGGTCTGTCTGTCTCTCCATCTGTCAGACAGTCTGTCTACCAGTCTGTCTGTCAGTCTTTCGGTCAGTCTGTCTACCGGTCTGTCAGTCAGTCTGTCTGCCGGTCTGTCAGTCAGTCTGTCTGCCAGTCTGTCGATCAGTCTGTCTATCAATCCGTTTGTCAATCTGTCTGTCAGTCAGTCTGTCGACCCATCCGTCTATCAGTCTGTCGGTCAGTCTGTCTCTCGATCTGTCTGTCTGTCAGTCTGTCGACCCGTCCGACTGTCAGTCTGTCAGTCTGTCGATCAGTCCGTCTATCAATCCGGTGGTTCAACCGGTCTGTCGGTCAGTCTGTCTACCGGTCTGTCGGCCAGTCTGTATACCAGTCTGTCTGTCAGTCTGTCGATCAGTCTGTGTATCAATAGGTCTGTCAATCTGTCAGTCTGTTGGTCAGTCTATCTCTCGATCTGTCAGTCAGTCTGTCTACCAGTCTGTCGGTCAGTCTCTCTACCAGTCTGTCTGTCAGTATTTCGGTCAGTCTGTCTACCAGTCGGTCGGTCAATCTGTCAGTCAGTCTGTCTACCGGTCTGTCGGTCAGTATGTCTACCGGTCTGTCGGCCAGTCTGTATACCAGTCTGTCTGTCAGTCTGTCGATCAGTCTGTGTATCAACCGGCCTGTCAATCTGTCAGTCTGTCTGTCAGTCAGTCGATCAGTCTGTCTATCAATCTGTCTGTCAATCTGTTTGTCAGTCAGTCTGTCGACCCGTCCGTATGTCAGTCTGTCGGTCAGCCTGTCTACCGGTCTGTCGGTCAGTCTGTCTACCAGTCTGTCTGTTGGTCAGTCTGTCTTTCAACCAGTCTGCCAGTCAATCTGTCTGCCAGTCTGTATGTCAGTCTGTCGACCTGTCCGTCTGTCAGTCTGTCTATCAGTCTGTCTTTCAATCTGTCTATCAGTCTGCCTGTCTGCAGTCAGTCTGTCTGTCAGGCTGTTGATCAGTCTGTCTGTGGGCCTGTCTGTCAGTCTGTCTTTTAATCAGTCTGCCAGTCTGTCTATCTGTCTATCTCTCGATCTGTCGGTCAGTCTGTCTACCAGTCTGTCGGTCAGTCTGTCTACCAGTTAGAAGTGGGCGCCGACCAAAAATTTGCCGGCGGCGGCGCGCCTGGTGGAACTGGTCGGCGCGGCGGCGCCACGCCGCGGCGCGGGTGTTTAAAAAAAAAAGAACCATTTCTGGTTTAAGTGTTATATTATAAAGCGATCAAAGGAAGGAAATAAACATTAAAATCAGAAAAATATATATTTTAAAGTTTTTACACTATTTATAATTGTCATGGATGAAAATTATTTTGTTGACGCGTGTAGGGCTCAACCGCGATCTTTTAGTGCTCAAAACCAATCCTGCTATTGAAAAAACACGTTCACTCGGCGTACTTATAGCAGGAATTACAAGAATAGTCCTGGCAAGCGCAGCAAGTCCTGGGATCACATTTTTCTTCTCTCGCATTGGCGAGAGAAGAAAAATGTGATCCATGTGTGCCTATTGAGGCAAGCACATCTCCGTTCAAAATCTCCACTTCTTTGGGGTAGACCGAAGCTAGGTATCTCCAGCATCTCGAAAAGAAAAATCTGTTCGCGTTACCTCTTCAATGTCGCTGAAACTACTATGCTTCTTATATAATTTTGTCAGCAAAGATTGAGTCGAAGAGGACCTTGGATCTGATAGGATGCTCTGTAAGATCACGGGAAGTATTTACATGTTCATGGATGCAATCTGCCATAAAAGCCACACGATTGGTATTTCTTTCTTCTACATAAGAATCGATTTCTTTCAATTCTGAAAACAGGGATCTAAAAGAGATGCCACTACTACGTTTTTGGTCAAAAGAAATCTGTGATGAAATTTCTTTGGTATTCTATTTTTAAGCGATATCATTGTGACTCTTTCTTTGTCTGAGATCGAATATAAAATCTCTTTTAATTCAGAGCGAAACACAAGAGCAAGAAATTAACAGAAACAGACTTTTGCGCACATAAAACTTCCGACAGCTTCGCGAAACTTTCGAAGAAATATAATAAGGTCTTCCAGCAGGTTCCATTCTAATTGTATTAGTTTCAAGTCTTCCTGGCCAATCTTTGTGAGTATGATGTTTACTGGATTCCTATTGCAACAATGCACCAACCTCTCTAACATGCTTAGCACACTATGCCAACGGGTCGGCATTGCAGTTTTGATGCTTTGCAAGTGATTTATATCGCCAAACTCAGTATTGAACGTTTGAAAATTCTGTAAAACGTCATCATCGTCACTAGTTGGTTCATTTTCGAGTCAAAGTCAGTCAGGTTCCAAGTCAAGAGCGTACGTGGCAACTAGCGCGAAAGTGCCGTGACGACTGGCGGTGGCGCGTACCGCGCGGGCGCGGGTTCACAGCGGCCTGGGCCCTCGGCGCCGCCCGCCTCAATCGGCGCCAAATTTCAAATGATCGGGGGCGGCGGCGGCGCCCAAAACGCGGCGCGGTGCCGCCGCGCCGGCGCGGCACCCACCTCTACTACCAGTCTGTCGGTCAGTCTGTCTACCAGTCTGTCTGTCAGTCGGTCCGTCAGTCTGTCAATCTGTCTGTCAGTCAGTCTGTCGATCTGTCCGTCTGTCTATTTACTAGCTGTTGCCTGCGGTTTCGCTAGCGTTTTGTCGAAAATTATCCCACGGGCACATTGTAAATATAGCCTATGGCACTCGCGGATAATGTAGCTACCTATTAGTGAAAGAATTTTCAAAATCGGTTCAGCAGATCCAGAGTTTAACCCCTACAACCTCACAAACTTTACCTCTTTATAATATTAGTATAGAATAGAGGAGGAGAGGAGATTTATTCTCCTTCTCTTGAAATCAGCCAAAAGCATCGAATAATTACTAAATAAGATTATTCTAAAAGATAGCATAAATGTTAATTTTAAAATGATATAATTATTTGAAATTATACCAAGGAGTTTTTATTCCGTTTCAACTTTTTTTTTCCAAACTTGATTTCATTGCGAGTAATCGATTAGGCTGACTGCAACTTTTTAATCGAATGTTGAATCTTGGGTTTACGGTCAGCACTAAGAGGTTTTAGTAATATTTGTCAAGACTTTGAACGTGTTTTTTTATGAAATTTTGTATGAATAATGGTAAAAATAAGAACGCAGATAGAATGTTACTGTCTTTATTTTGCCCTTTCGAGTTTTTTTAGCGAACGAGAAACTTGTCCATGTACATTATTTCAAGCGCATCTAAGTTACCTATTTTTGGAAGGGTGTAGTGGTATGTAATTTACACATATTTGGCAATAGATTGACGCCATTTTACCGACATCAACACGTTTTCGGAGATATTAACCACAAACTTATCGTATGAAACAGCTGCCGCGACATATTTTTCATTATAAAATCGAATGCTGAAAGTTCACGAAAATTCTTGAATTTCTTGACAATGCGCATCACCCCGCCGATTCAGCTGATGTGTCATGTGTCAAAATTCTGTCGTGCATAGTGGTTAAGCTTATAAGAAAAAACAGAACTGCATGGTGTTAACTATGATTTCCAATGATAACTATTCAGGAGCTACCAGGTGTTCATAAAAGAGAGCAAGTGGTGCTAAAGTTAAGGACACTTCATTTCATTTACAGGTTGTTAATAAAGTGGTTTGGAATGTGCAGTAAATGTTTATGAGGCGGGACGGGAGTTGTGATGCATACAGTACGTTTATGTGTTCCTGGTACTGCTATGTTAAGTTATTGGTTTTGTTGAAGTATAGCGCTTTCTTATTCTTGGAGTGATCAAAAGTTTTAAGTAAGACAAATAGTGTCTTACGGCCGATTAATATTCGGTAAGGCTCTGTAGCTATCGGTGTTTCTATAAACAAAGTTAGTAATGAATTGATAGGAATATCCTATCCACGTCACTTATTTATCTCTCGAAGGGTTGACAGTTGCCGTTTCTTTAACTATTTAACTGAGATAACAACGTTCCGTTAACTGTTAGTAAGTTATAGAAAATGTCCATTAAGAGCTATGGAGAGGGCTATGTTCGGAGTTTCCTTGCGTGATTGAATCAGAAATGAGGAAAACCGCAAGAAAACGAAGGTTACCGACGTAGCCCGAAGAATTGCCAAACCTAAGAGGCAGTGGGCAGGGCACATTGCTCGCAGAATGTAAAGCTGATGGAGCCGAAAAGTTCAGGAGTGGCGACTGCGAACCGAAAGACGTTGCGTTGGAAGGCCTCCCACTAGGTGGACCGATGAACTGGTGAAGGTTGCAGGGATCCGCTGGATGCGAGTCGCACGGGACCGGTCAATGTGGCGACACTTGGGGGAGGCCTAAGTCCAGCGGTGGACGTCTTTCTGCTGAAATGATGAAGTAGTGTCTTTATTCTGGTTATTTATTGATGGCCGCAACTAAATTATTTTGACACTAGCTTATTCCCGCGGCTTCGCTTGGAGTTTGGTCAATGTCCCACGGGTTATAAAAGTATCCTGTGTGTTAATTCAGGTTATAAACAATGTGTGCCTTTCATCCAAATCCATTCAGTAGTTTTTGCGTGAAAGGGTAACATACATAAACCCATCCTCACAAACAATTTTTTTTCGCATATGTAATAGTAAGATAAGATAATATCACGTCTATATTCATTGTAGGGTAAGGCGGAGGTGTACCTTTATTTCACCCATATTTCGCCACGCTAAAGTCCCATCTAATTAGGCGGCGAGCCTATCCTTATCAACTGGGCACAAATCTAGACTTCGTGGCTGCTACTGAGAAATTCCTGATGGAAAACTCAATAACACTTTGCCCGACCTGGGAATCGAACCCAGGACCTCATGCTCAGCAGTCGCGCTTGCGATCACTTGACCAACATGCCGTAAAATTAATACTATTGAGAACTATTATCTTGGTTTTGATCGAACTAGTAATAGAGTATACAAGATATCCACAAACACCACTTTAATCAAACAATACGAGTACAACAGATAGCAAACGTATCAAATCAGTTTCGAAGATCAAAAGGGTCAATTTCGAGTAGCAATAAAACTTTTTACTGTCCCAGTAAACGGTTTCGGCTAAACCCTCATGGTTCCCGGTATCCAATAGTTGCGAAACAGGAAAAGTTTTCGTGTTATTTGTTTGCTTTCAAAACTTCCAAGAACTATGATTGTAAAACTGTTTATCTATATAGAAAGGTCTTACAAAGCTGCCGGCGAACTCTACTGTTTTAGTTGTGACCGTGTATTCATAAGCAAATTCGGTCTGGCCAGTCATTTGGGCACACGCAAGGAAATAATAGCTTTTTCACTTCTCATGCTCTAAAAGTAGGCCATTATAGCCCTACGAAGCGGGACTAAACTGATCACTTTAGCCTCTAGGGAGTAAAAAGAAATTAGTTTTTTAATTTCCTTCATGTGACATAGACAAACTCAAACAGACAGTAAATATACTATTGAGTGTGGACCATCTTCATTGCGAAAATGTTGAGAGTCTTAATTCCATGGTTTTTCCGCAAGGAAGGTGGCGCCATGTGTTTTAAATTGTTAATCTGTGACTGGTTTAGAAGAAAAAACTGACCGCGAAAATTTCAGTTTTGTTTAGTGTTTTGTTCGGTATTAAATACAATTAAGAATTTCCAGTGACAGTGAAGAGTTTGACGTCGAGCAAAGAGCAAAAGACTTAATAGATAATCTGTTTCCGCCAAAATCGGGGAAGGTTTACCTGAAAACTTACGAAAGTTTTATGGAGTGGAGGAATAAGAATATTTATTAAATGTTTTTGTACTAAATTGACTATTTGTCTCGCCCTCAAAGTGAAAAGTACAGTTTGCACCTCGAGACTAAACGCCAACTTAAAATACCCTCGGTTTCATTGACTCGCACGCTCGGGAGTCAAACCACCTCTGGTATATTATGGCTTCGTTTAGTCCCTTGTTTTAAAATATACTTTTAAAGGGTCGCCGATACCGAAATTGGAAAGGAGGACTATATATATATATATATGTCACTCGTCTGTATTTAAAGATTTAAAATCATCGATACAACCCAAGTCATTTAATCTCATTTAATCCCATTTAATGTCAATTTCATGAAAAATCCAAGATGTTCTTAATGATATCAGTAAAGCCATATTTGTTACGGTCGCAAATCATATTTTCATCAACATACATCCTGACACTGACTTGCAAATTGCAAAAAACCTAAGATAATTTTAATATCGAGGGCTACCTTGACGCTTCCCCCTTATTTCAATTTATTTTCTCTAGGGTCGGTGAGCATGGTGTTCTTCTTCCTGGGGCCTTAGTCTGCTATTGCAATAGTGTCAGAATGGTCTATCATTGATTTAATAAGGCCCCGCGCAGACGAATTACCCTTTGTACGCACGTCAAACGAGTTTCGAACGCGCTTCAATACGCCGTGGGCTAGGCGCCTTATTAAATCAATGATAGACCATTCTGACACTATTGCAATAGCAGACTAAGGCCCCTGGATACTTGTCTTTCTGTCAATATCGTCCTTCAGACAGTCCTTCTATCGTTTGTTTGGTCTTTCTTACTCTTACAGCCCTACCCAATACTTTCGTCACACCATTTTTCTGATTTCATGAAGCCATGGAAGAAAATTTGTTCTTGTTTTCAAAATCTTTAATAATAAAAATCTTTGTACATTATTTTGTCATAAATCAATAAATATTATTTTATTAATTCTAATCTTAATGTTAAAATAAATTAATAAATTAAACTAAAATAAACAGTCATAAAAATAGCAAATAAATGCAGTGTAAGACAGCGCTTAAACATTATAAAAAGTTCACTAAAGTTACTTAAAAGATTATTTAAAGTCATGCAATCTTAAACCTTACCAAACAGACAATAGACATGACAGTATACATTTCTTCAATAAAATTAACTGTGACTCTTTTGAAAAATTACATAATTTTAACAAAGCAAAAAAAATTTTTTTTCTTAATGAACCATATTCATGTGGATGCGCTCAAACCAACCGGACCAGACTACGGACTGGCTGTGGACACCGGGCTTGGACATAGTGTGTACAAAACCATATTAAAGTACATTTCTGTCTGTGTTGTCTTGAAAAGATCGCTTTAAGGTGGAATCGCCAGGCCTTTCCACAAAATTCAAATTTTGTCACGTTTTTTACAATTCGCAGGTCGGTGTCAGGTTGTATGTTGATTAAAATATGATTCGCGATCGTAACAAATGGCTTTACTGAGATAAAATCATCAATACTACCCTCTAACTTAATTTAATTCCATTGAATGAGTATTTAATAAAAAAATTCATTACTGATATGATTCATTACGTATTACGGTCGCGAATCCTATTTGGGTTAACATACAGCAAGACAAAGACCGGCAAATTTAAAAAAAAAAAGGTTAATTCCAAAGAGACTGGGCCCATTGGGTCACTTTGTGAAATGTTTTTTTTTTTATGAATGTTACTTGTATGTTGAAGGCCTGTACATTATAAAGAATATTCTATTCCGTCAAAGCCCAGTGTCCAGAGCTTTGTATAGCATCTACACTGATGGGTTTGAAAACCCCTATAATCGTAAATTTAAAATTGAACAATTAATACAAAACAAAAATACATTTTCCGTTACGGAAAGGGTACATGATTGTACCCCATGCGGGGTGGACGTTACACGTGTGAACACAGATAATTATGTAATCATGGAAACGTGCGTAATTAAAAATAAGTACAGTTACGGAGCAATACTGTGGTAGCCAGTTGACGTCAATTAATAAGATGACTTGGTTCTGAGGGGTTCACAGCCCGAGTGGATGTGAGGCCGTAGTACAAGCGTGCAGTGTAAACGTAACGTTATTACGTTGATTATAAAATTCAAAATACTCCATACACATTTTTCATAGTTTTAAGAATGTATTCTTAAATGTATGATACTGATTGTGCTTGTTGCATACAATAAATGCAACTAGTGCTAAAAGAATAATAGGGATGATTCTTGAGTAAAAAAATATGATTCCATTTAGTCCGTCAGTTAGATTATCGAAAAATATTGGATACGTATTTTTTGTTTTATCAAATCAATAATAAATTACAAAGATAAAACGCATCAAATACCTAATCGAAGTGGGAGCTTGTGACGTCACTTACCGGAAAAGTGTACCTGAAAGTGACGTCACGCGAGTTCCCGACGTTCTTCATTTTTGATTTACGTGAAAAAATAAAAAAAAACGTATCCAATATTTTTGGAAATCTATTACATATTTTTGGTCATCTACCCTATTGTATATATTTTCGATTAAAAAATCGACATATTTAAGTTAAGTTTACACCACGCGCTCGTATTAGGGCCTCTGTTTGATAGTGTTTAGTCTTACACGATGCGTTTCTGGACACTTTAAAAGCTCTTTCATTTTATTTGAAGACTTCAAGAACGGGGGCACAAACACAAACTGCATCAAAAGAAAGCAAGTTAAGAAAAAAATATTTCTCTATGGTCGTACGGTCTATGGTAAGATGTACAGAAGGTCGCATGACTGTGGTTATAAAACTGGAATTAACTGGCCTCTTACTCTATTGAAACTTTGTACTACGCCAGAACAGCTTACGGCGAAGTATTAACACCCGGCATGCAATGAACCAGTATGAACCAATAAAACAGTCATTATAAATGGTCAAAATAAAGTAAAGTTTCGCAGTATCGGAGGAGGTCTTTGCTCTGTTGAATTATTTCCTCTATTTCAGTCCCAGTTAGGTCGACTATTTTGGTCACATACCTATTCAGATAATTCCTTGAATACTGAAGCCAAATTGCACGTGTGTCAAAACGCTTTAACTGGGCAAAACAAGTGAAAATCAACTTTTACCAAAAACCCTCAATTGTAAACGGTAGTTATCGCTACCCATACTAACTGTCGTTTAATATCATAACGTTTACAAATTGCGAGTTTTTGGTACAAGTTCACATTCACTCTTGTTTTGCCAACATATAACGATTCTACTATAGTCGCTTATTTGTGCGTGAATATGTCCTAATTATAATACATTTGTGAAAATTAACAGTATTAATTATCAGAAGAGAATGAAGACAAGATTGCAGTCAGCCACACAATGAATAACTGTTTTGACGCAGTGGATGAGGGATTGACTTTTGCACTTTGTATAAGTCAATCGCTCATACACTGCATGAACTGAACATGACACGAGCTTCGATTGTAGATTCAAAAGTTTTTACATAGATAAGTTCACTGTCGGATTTAATTTCTACTTTAGGAAACTATTGTTAATTTTAGTGTCAGAGCTTTAATGCAAAAAGCAAGATGGGTTTTAGTTACAAAATAAACCACCAAACGGGGTGAATAGAACCACAGGGATAAACCGGGACAAAACTGAACGGGATTACAACGTTCAATACAAATTAATCATTTTTAACTAAAAAGATATTGGTTGGATTGAAGGTTCGTATTATTTGTTTTAATTGAATAAAAATACGGTCTCGGTCTCGATTCAACCCCGTGGTGTCATTCACCCTGTTGGTAGCTAACAGGGATCTTTTAGGGCGTGACCGAAATCGGATCTTAGTTCCAATTTTGGCCACGAGCCAAAAAGATCCATGTCAGCTGCTTTTTTTCATAAATCATTCATTAACATTCATAAACACAAAATAATAAATACACGGTCATCTCCTATAATTCTAATGGCCTCTACGCCACAGCACCAGGTGCAGTAATATAACTGGGTGACGGAGTAGGCCTGTGCTTCATCAGGTTATATGCCCGGTTGGAAGCCCAATCCTTGCCGTAACCCCCACTGGCTGAGTAGGCGTAATTGTTGTTATAGTCCTGGGAATAGTCACTGGCGTCACTGGCGCCAAAGTACGAGTAGGACATCGGATGATGGTTCTGCTGCAAAGATAGAAAAAAGAAGAAAATTATTTTCAGTTATGTACAGTTTTATATATTTACCAGCTTATGCCCGCGGCTTAGCCCGCATGAAGTTCCATCCGGGATCAAAAGATATCCTATGTATTCATCCAGGTTAAAGTAAACCGTACAACGTGTAACTGGTAAAGTAACTGTTAAGATAAATTATCTGTGTACAAAATTTCATCCAAATCCATTCTGTAGTTTTTTGCGAAAGAGAAACAAACATTAATCCATCCATAAGTCCACAAATTTTTGCATTTATAATATTATAGTAGGAAGTAGGATTTTTACATTTAGTACAGAATAAAGCCATTGATACTAAATTAAGTACTAAGTAAGTAAATTAAGTTAATTAAGAATAATCATTTTACTCAATATTTTCATATGACCACAAACACTCTAATATTATCATCTTCTATACATCAGCAAACTAGTCCAATCCAGGGTTGGTCTTCACAAGCGCGTTGAGCATCGTTAGCATTTAGTAAATGACCTGTGGGCTAAAAAAAACTAGTGATTGAGATCGATTAATGCTAGCTGTAATTGCGGCGACTTTGATTATGGACCAATCAAAATTAGTGTTCTACAAGAGCACAGGACGAAGTATGTGGAAATAGAAAAAGGAAGCTTTTGCCCAGTTGTGGTACGATACAGGATTATCAGTAGCAGCCGCTATCACCGACAAAGCTTGCAGAGTTAGCAAGCTAAAATGGCTGTCAACCGGCCATGTTTGTCTAAGCCAGTGGACTATGTATATACATAGGTCGCTGGTTCATATCCGGCTCGAAGGACCACACATATATTGGAGTATTGCAGCAGGGCTGGTTCTTGGAGGTTTGCAGGTGTAGCAGTAGAAATAAAAAAGGCAGGCTTTTTGCGACGCGTGAATGGATCGGATTTTATTGCAGACTGAACGAATGACAGTAATTTGACATTAGGATACGGAAATTTAAATTAAAATTAAATAATAATTTTATTATAGAGCAGTCAAAAACGTGGAGGATAGAAAGCTACCAGCATTTTAACAAGTTATTTATATTTGAAATAGTTGGTCATTTTAATTCAGTAGATACAATGAAAATACATCAATTCCCTTTCAAACTAATGTGTCCCACGAGACATGTGGGTTTAAAATGCCACTACCATTTTCTGTTAATCCTTTTGTATGTCAAACGAGTTCGGGCGTGGGTTACGTACGCCATTATACTACAAATAAATAAAATTGGAATATCTGTTTGTAGTTACAAAATAACAGCTTTTTACTGAATGCATTATGAAAGTAATACTTATAGACAGTAGAAACTGTATTTTTTTAAATTTTTGTCTGTTTGTTTCGGTTAATCTTCGAAACGGCTTGACCAATTATTTTTATTTTAGAAAAAGAATTAGGGTTCCATGCAAAAAAATAAAAATTAAATTATTAACAAAATCTGAATTAAATGGGCAAGTAATATTTTTAAAATAATTTCACGCGGACGGAGATTGCGGGCAATAGCTAGTATAAAATAAAAATAAATACCATACGCCGACGCCGTCATTTGTAACTCATTTGTTTGGAAAAACGGAATACTCTGTCGGCATGATGACGTGTTTCGCTGAACAATGTGCAGGCGACGATCACGCATCATTTTTTATAAAATTGATTACAATATAGTTTTCAGAGAAGCATAGCAATTAATTTTGACACCAACTGGGGCATATTAATAACTAGCGTCCAAAACTGAAAAAAAAAATAGATTTTCCGTGTGACAAAGGTGATGAATGTAGGGTTAACAGTTTAATTATGCTCTTTTTAACATGGAGAAACCATTATGAGAAAAGCTATATTATGATAGTGGACTTTGTCTACGTTCTGTACTATTTTAAACGTGGATCCTGAGTAAGTTTCTTCGTCCGTAATAGGCACACTTATTGAAGGTCGAAATGATGCCATCACTTTTTAAAGTCAATGAGGTCCTGGGTTTGATTCCCAGATCGGGCAAAGCGTCATTGGGTTTTTCGTCAGGAATTTCTCAGTAGCAGCCACGGAGTCTGGTGTTGTGCCCGTTTGATGGCAATAGGCTCGCCCCTTACTAGATGGGACTTAAACGTAACTGGCGAAATGTGGGTGTATAATGTGTACACCTCTGCCTTACTCTTCGAGGACTACAAGCATGATGTTAAGTAATAAAGTCCTTTGTAGATGCCGATAATAGCACTAGCATCTGATTTCATCGCTAAAAAGTTTCGTATGATGTAGATTTTAAAAATTGCATTGAATAACGAAACTTTTATTATGATGAATCATAACAATGACAAATCATAGACAATGCATCACACTACTTGGAAATATGTAAAACATTAAATAAGTTGCTTATCATAGAATTGACAAGTGCTGAGCTCAATAAAATAAAGTTTTATGTGGAACTATCGGTGTTTTGTGACTTTGCTCCAATAGAGGGCATTTTATTTTGCTCCACTTTAACACTATCAAAAACTGAATAAGATTTCACCTTAAAATCGTCCATAAATATTACAACATTACTTTTTGCAGCTTTTTTCAATAGTGCCGTCTACTACGTCGCCAATGAAGAAGGATGTAATAACAAAAATGTTTTCCAGTCCGTTCACTGTTTTTTTACAGACAATAATTTGTTGAAGACTAAATCACAGACTTCTTAGTTCTTTGCCTTATCCTTTGGGAGACCCATCTATCTACACCTAAAGAAAATTACCCTCTATGTGATTCATCACCTACACATTATTTAAAGTTTGAATTTTCTCACTGCAGGGCAAAAACTTATAGTAGAAATTTATTTATCACTAGCATCCAAATTTTATCACAGGACATCAGCTCGTAGCGCCAAAGCCCAAAGGAACCCGAGCATCAGCTAACAAACAAACATACACCTCAACATTGGCGGTACTCCATAAACAATTTCGTACCAAGGACATTGGTATCTGTAAAAGCTCTTATCAAGTGGATACAGATAAATTTATTTATTTTGATGCGTTTGTGCTGCGAGTGGCTGATAAAGAGCTGGGATTGCGTTTAGATCCTCTATGAGTAACGCCCAGATACAAGGAAAATAATAAGGGTTTACGAGATAAAGACTTTCAACTTATAAAAGTAGATTATTTGAAGATAGGGAACCATGGAGAAGAAGAAGGAGAAGCGGGAAACAATGTTAAGGCAGAAGATTATTGAGCATTGATTGTGCAGAAGAACAACAACGGGACTGCAGGAGATAAGGACTTTATAGAGGTAGATTATGTGAAGAAAGAAAATTAAGAGTAATAGGGCAATGATTAGGCAAAATAAAACCAGCCAAGTTTGAGTGTGTTCCATGCCATTATCTAAAAAAACACTCTTTTGTTGTATGGGAGCCCCCCTTAAATATTTATTGTATTCTGTTTTTAGTATTTGTTGTTATAGCGGCAACAGAAACACATCATCTGTGAAAATTTTAACTGTCCAGCTATCACAGTTCATGAGATACAGCCGGAACAGTGGAGTCTTAGTAATAGAGTTCCATTTTTACCCCTTGGGTAAGAAGAGCAATGACTAGACAAATGATTTTTGGGCAAAGGTTGTGGTTCAAAACGAACTAAGAGTGTGTTAACATTTTCTACGAGTAACGACAGTTCAAGGAAAATAATAATGCGAGAGTAGATGTATCGTTAAAATCGAGGTTTTAAAGACAACCGTTGGTTTGAGGGAGAAGGGGAGTCAGGGATTGAGCATAAATGTAAGTGAAAAGCATAATTCTGGCATTTGGTAGAAAAATTAATAAAGGTCAAAGGCTCGATGGGTGGCCCGTGTTGCCAGGGCCCTTGAGTCATAAATTACGTTTCGTTTCCTGAAATGTTACATTTTTGCTGCAAACGTTACATTATTGTTTTTTTTTTTTAATTTACTTGTTTTTGGGGTCGGAGATTGGAGGCAAATTGATGTCATTAAAAAGGCAGAATATAAAGGAATCTATGATGTCTAATGGGGATGTTTAATCATATGATAAAAGAGACTAAGTTTAATTTGTTCGCAGCGCCATCTTCACTGTTGTTGCTATCTAGTCTAGCACCTAACTTATTCTATTCTAGTTTGAACCAAAACTACGAGGTTGTGCATTTGTTAGTTTTACACTGAACAAACTACTAATATTCGATACATGCAGAACCCTCATAACCGGGCTCTGTTAATAAAGGGCAAGAACGCCTCAATGCAAAAAAGCATTACAAATCTCGTTGTTCTGAAAAATTACGAAAATACCCTAAAATGTAAAAATTACTTACATGTTACGCAAGGGGGTCAAAAGTTACGAAAAATGTAAGAAATGTAACCTTCTGGCAACACTGTGGGTGGCTGATAATCAGAAGATCATGAGTAGGATCTAGTTGAGAGAAGGGAAGCATAGAAAACAAAGAGAAGAAGGTTTTTACTCAGAAGTGGTCGGAACAAGGCTACTAATGATGAAAGCTTGCCTCAGGTCCAGTCGAAAACCAGCGTGCCAAATAAATATGTTTCCTTTCTTTCAAACCCTCAAAGTTTCTCGACTAAAGAAGTTAACGTGGATCCTATTAAAGCATAATTTGTATTCAATATTCAATAAGATCAAAGAGCGAAAACTAAAACAGCTAAACAAAGCAATCCTATCATAATAATAACTTTGATCATAAATCTTATTTCAACCGATACAATATTCATCAATAAGATCAAAGGGAGAAACTGTAACAGCTAAACAAACTAATCCTATTACAATAATAACTGTGATCCCTAATCTAATTATAGTCGATACAATATTCATAATCCCTTTCATTACAAAGCTGGTTATTGTAATCATCAATAAATACTCTCTCACTACTAATTGCTTCGGTCCCGACAGTTTGAACCCGAAATGAAACAACGCCGACGAACGCTAATAAACGAATCAACTGTGTAAACCAAACACATTTCATTTAAATTGATTTCTGACTAAACGAATTTTTGGTCGACGCGACGGCCGATATTCAAATTATGGTTTTCATATTTTCTGGTGTTGTGAATATCACTGCTGGAGCTTCCAGTTTAATCAGATTACAACATTGGTTTGTTTCTGCTGCTCCGTTGGCCTTGTGGACGGCAGCGTGGAAGCTAAGCGTGGGGCACATGAACGTTACTGACATAGTTTTAAGGTTCTATTTGCTGACACAATTTGTATTTTATCATATATTGTGTATGTTAGCCTGTAAGATATTATCTTTGGGCCAAAGTAGCCTGGAAATAAATAGATGTTGTTGTTGCTGTTGTTGTAGGGTCTTGTGTTTGATTTCAAGACCGAAAAAAATGACAATGTATGAATAAATGAATCAAATGGTTTTTTCTTTAGCAGATGGAAGTTCGGGGTGAGACATCTTCGTGCCAAGCGCCTGGTGGCGTACCATGACGTCTTAGATCAGGAGCAATTACAGCGTGGGAAAGAGATGGCGCTTGACAACCTGTACGGCTCTGTCTATTTCCCACACTGGAATTACTCCTGCTTTAGGGCGTCATAGTAACCCCCTGATCTCTCCCCGTTTTTGTCGGAGTACCGTCCCCTTGTATTTTAAAAGAAAAGTAATGAAAGTTTAAGATACTGCTACTTTCTTTTTACTCATGGCAGTAATCATCATCGTCTGCCTAGCCTTTTCCCATCTATGTTGGGGTCGGCTTCCAGTGTAACCGGATGCATAAGAATACGAGTATTTTACATTTAGCTACTGTTTAACTGACCTCTACAATCAGTTAGTACTGGGTAATACGATACCCCTTGGTAAGATTACTCATGGCAACAACATTGGTAGGAATTAAAATGAATTTACTTCCCAATGTACCACAACAAATAATTATTTTCCCCTGTATTCCATATTATATATCCTCTGTTATAACCCATATTTTTGAAGTAACCCAAAGATAATTGCCACAATCTCGCCTAAAATGACCACAATTACCTACGTACGTGACGTAATGACGCCATTTTGTGGTCAGAGACCATTTTGAGGTCACGGTACGTCATAAAATTTGGCGATAAGCCCCAATTTTGGTGAAAAAGTGCTCCAATATGCAATTACTTCCTGTGGCTGTTTATGTTTTGGCGTCCAGATTCTAATTATACTTTAGGTATTCTGTGCTGGTACGGTCATAAAATCAGTGGCAAAATAGGCTTGAATATTTTTTTTTCTGTTTTATTTGGCGTAGACTTTTCAACATCAGAAATCTTTTATCCGTGGAACAAAATTAATGTTCACAAACACAAACAGTTTAAATCAGAAGCCTTAGCACGAGCGCGCGGTGTAAATGTAACATTATTATGTCAAGGTTAAAAAAAAAAAAGTAATTTCACATAATTATAATATTTTCATGATTTTAAGAATGTATTTTTATTCACATTCATTCATTGGGGGGGTTTTGGGTGGACCGATGACTTAGTAAAGGTTGCAGGGATTCACTGGATGCAAGACGCACACGGGACCAGCCAATGTGGCGACACTTGGAGGAGACCTATACCCAGCAGTGGACGTCTTTCGGCTGAATTGATGATGATGATGATTCATATCTTTGGATGAAATATCATCCAATTATCCTATATCACTTTAGTTAAATTGATGCATACGCACAATTAATTATTTGTGCTTGTTGCAACAATTTAACTAAAGTGATATAGGATAATTGTATTTTCGATTTAAAAAATCGACGTATTTACGTTACGTTTACGCCCCGCGCTCGTACTTACGCTACGTACGTACGCTTCGTGAAAAATGAAGAGGACTTTAAAGGGTTCTTTCATTTTAAATATCGGAATAAGGATTTATTTTGAGTTCACTCAGTAATCCCTGAGAGAAAAAATGAAAAGCTAGTTTTCGATTGCATTAATTGTTTTTGAGTAAGTGATAAATCAACCTAAAAGCTTTGCAAACATTTAATTAGCAGATTATGATAGTACTTGCAATGTGTAGGTAAATGGGTAAATGGAATTAACAACGATTTCTAGGAGAACATCGTTTTAATCGGACGACAAAATTAAACTTGATCATTTACCCAACAGAAAGACGGTGGATTCCCGTTATTAAAGAAGTTCAGAATCTTGTCGCAGTCATGGATTACGAGTATAAGGACACTGTCAAGAACCCATGCATTTTTTGATAGATTAAGATCAAAATATGAATTCAACCGGTTTTTAAAAGCATGGGTATTGCCCTTCTGAGCTAGCTAAATTATGTAATAATATGACATTATTTCAGGGATAACAAAGATTTTTTTTTAAATACTGCTTTCATTCAAATTAAAGGAAAAAAAAGCATAAATAATATTTATCTATGAAAATTGATAAATAACTTTTTGTGTCCGTGCTGTTGACTCCTTGCAGAATCAAGTCATGTCTGACATTAAAATGTATTGTCACCAAAACAAGGCCGAGTGCAAAATTTCAGCCCAATCATAAACCGGGAAGTGGGTTAAATTTATTTTATAAGACTTTCTTACATAGTGTGTTAAAGTAAAGCTAACAAAAGCGTTTAAAAAATAGATAGATATAAATAATTATGGCCTGACATAGAAACAAGTCATGTTGCTGCGGTCCCCCACACCAATTGGTGGTGTTAGCGGTTGCAGTCATCTTCAGTAGTGCACCATTACTCAATTATTATAGAACGTCAAAGCCTTCATACCTTGCAAGCCTTCAAAGTGCTGAGCACACTTGGCAGCAGCAAGGCAGCTATCAGCAGCAATTTCTTGATCAGCAGCACTGACAGCAGGATGGGAATCAGTAGCAGCTTTAACTTGAGTACAGCAAACAGGGTTAGCAGTGGCACGATCACTGCTAGTTTCTTCTTCTTGCCTCGAGCTGGAATTTAAAGGATGGCTGGTGAGTTAAAATTGTGTGTACCTTAATATGAAATTTCCTACAGAGGAGATATTATAAGCAGTTATAATAGTAAGCTTCTATTGTATTGTATAGCGGGCTGATGTCCGCAACTCCACGTCCAAGCGCGTATGTTGCGTGTGGGTGGGAAATTTATTCGGTCCACCATATCTCCCCGAGAAAGGCCAGCAGCGCAAATAGTAGTGCAGTGTGCCAATAGTAAGTTTACGAAGAGTTCATTCCTAACACTTGCATTACTTTATTTTCTGATCGGTACGTATTTACCATTGATCCAAAAAACTATCTAATTCATTACGCATACAATCACAATCGTGCGACTCAAATCAAATAATTATAAAAACCAAATATTAACTACTAAATTACTAAGCGCTTAACATTTAAATATTTAAAACTTCACGCCCCAAATGCTACCAAATTCATCTAAATTCAATTACACAGTTACTTAGTTCGGGTCAAAACATCTGTCGGAACGGGTCAAATCCCACGTTTTAACCTGAATACTTATGACCCGGACGATCTAAGGTAATTACGATGATATGGTCGTTATTTACGATTGTTAATTGCCGTTTTTATGGTCTAGTTTGATAGACAGGTCAATTTGGTTTTGTAGAAACGGGTTGTCGTCGTTAGGGGGTAATAACTATTAGTGCTTCATGGGGGGAAACTTATTATGACTGTCATTTTGGTGTACCTAACTACCTACGAGTACGTGAGTCGTAGAAAAAATGTATTAATATGTGTATGTGAATGAGTGTGTGTGTGTATGTGTGTGTGTGGTGTATGTGTGTAGTATAAATGTAGATGACTATGAGAGAAAACCAAAGAAACGGTTGATAGACTGTGTGAAGGATGATATGGCTAGAAAGGAGATGACTTCTGAGATGAAGAGTAACGGAGAAGTATGGAGGAGAAAGACATGCTGCAGCGACCCCAAGTAGATCGGGATAAAGGCAAGAGAATGATGATGATGATGGTGTACGTGAGTCGTAGGTGAGTACCCGATAATTGAAGCATTAATGTGGCATAAACTATATTATATTTATATTATATACAAATAATATTTTTTTATTATATATAAATAATACAGCGTGTAACAGAAAGGTTATAATCATATGGAATACTGTGGTACGGAACATCAAACTGAACAACTTTCTCTATGGGACCACCATGGAAATCGTAAAAAAACAATCAGCTGTCCTATACAAAATTTCAATATCTACTCGACCCAAATGTATAGGACAGCTGATTATTTTTTTACGATTTCGATGGTGGTCCCACAGAGAAAGTTGTTCAGTTTTATGGTCCGTACCACAGTATTCCATATGATTATACCCTTTCTGTTACACGCTGTTTATTATTATTATATATTTTTTATATTATATTTTATTTAAAATGCTATAATGCTATGCAATGCTATTTAGAGGATTTTAAATACAAAGTATCAGTATACTATCTTTAAGATACTTTGTATTTAAAATGTTCTAAATATAATATAGTTTATGCCACATCAAAAGCATTCAGTTATCGTTTTCTTTGGTCCCACTCTCTTCCACGACCAACTGTCCATCCACGTTCATCCATTCATCTCTTATTACCATCCCATCATCCAATACCTAGTAAACAGCTGGTTCATGTGTAACAATTTGCGACTTCAAAAATGGTCTCTTTTTACCCATAACGGAATTGGGATTTATTTATACAACACTTCTACAACATACATTCTGCAGAATTGCTAAAAGTAAAATTCATTGCCAACAGTTTTGCAGTATCTACAAACATGAAAATTCTTGTTTTCGCAACAGACGCAGAGTTTAGAAATAGCTGACACCTACTTGGCCGAGGTACAAGCGAACAATGCGCCAAAAGATGATAAAAAATATCTGTTTTAAAGTATTATTGCTATTGTTATTTTACCCTTTTTAGTTGTGGTATCTCACACACACCCTTATCAACTATCAACTTTCTCATTGTAAATAGAAAATCACACATAGATGAAGAAAAAATGCATATCATACAGGATAACTCATAAAGTACAAAAGTTAATAAAATGTTTAAAGGGTGTAACAAGATCCTTAACGAAGCCGAAAGGCACTTGTTCTCCCCGTCATTGCGATATTTTTTTGTTCTAGACCGTGCCTCGAAACCTTCTAGTTACGGAGAAATTGGGGGTCAAAGGTCCAACTTGTTCACAATTTTTTTTTTTATGTAATATTTTTAAACACCTCCAGGCCTCCATTTCTATGCAATCCATCCACCATCACAATGTTTTGAGTCATTATTTTTACGTAAAGTTAGTTAGTTTGATGTACAGAATGGATAGTTGACAGCTTCGTTAAGGGTCTTGTTAAACCCTGAACGAGACCACCTCGCAAGCTTCTTGTACCGAATAAAAAAAGAATCACTTAAATCGGACCAGTAATCATGGAAAAATCTGTGGATATACATGAAAAAAAGATACTGGTGGAATAAATATCCACATCTTTTTTTAAAAGTCGATTAAAACAAGCAAGCATATGTCGAAATGATCAATACAAAAAGGGGGGGACCTCCTTACGACAATTTTTTTTTCCGAATATTTTTTCTGAAACTCGGATATGTCTCGGAATCAGTTAAGTACATTTAATAATAATGTTATTTATTAATCAGTACAGTAAACTAATTGAATTCATTTTTTTTTCATTTTTAACCGACTTCGACAACAAGGAGAACGTACTCAAAAAGCCAGTAGATACGTTTTCTATTGTTATTAATTCAGGTAAAGAACGAAAAAAAGCTCCTTTCATGATGAAAACTGTACCGATTCAGATTAAGTGACAACTTTCAACATCAACGGAAATAATATTCTGACTAAGTCTTAAGATTGGTAACCATCTTAATTATTGAGGTTGATTTCTGTTAACGTTTAGTTCCAAAAATTAAAACAGTAAATGAATTCGATAGTTGTTTTACTTTATTAATTTTAATTGTACTTAAGTAATGTTCCGATAGTCGGAACAAATATTCAGAAAAAAAAAAAATGTCCTAATGAAGTTTCCACTCTTCGTGTCTGTTCCTTGAACTTTAGGCACATTAGCTCTACTTATTCCGATCACTGTTAATAAGACAAGTCGTCAGACTTTCGGCCTGTCAACCTTCTAACTACGCGTACCAATATATCAAATGACAACGGGGACCAAAAGCTTAACGTGTTTTCTGAGGCACTTTAAACTTTGCTTCCGATAAACTTTGTAATGATTACGACCAAAACTACAAACTTTAACGATTTATACTGTGGACATAGTTACAAGTGAGCAATAAAAGCAGCAGAAACTGGGGTTGAAACAATTTGTAGTGATATTATATGGCTCTAACTTTTTAGTTGGTGCATTCTTATTTATTTTCAGTTGAAATGTCGGGATAATTGAGCATGCCGCTGGATTTTCAACTATCGGCACTAAGCTGAACGTTGGAAATCCATTTTTATTTATTTCCTTCTTCAAAGTTTTTCTTTTTAATCAATAGTTAGTACACACCTGATTTGGAATTGATTTCGCGTTTCTGGATACTTTTAGCCTTACGTTTATCACCCTCATCGTTTTCAATATCTGGGAATCAAAGAAAAATAAATATTTTACAATTTGTTATTTTTTTCCTTGCATCATTATGGCACAAAAAATGTTATTAGATGCTATTTATTAAACAAGCTACAAGATTTATAATATAGTATTATTTATTTATTTACAGCCTTTCAAAACTTCGGAATTATAAAGGGTGTAACAAGATCCTTAACGAAGCCGAAAGGTTCTTGTTCTCCGTCATTGTGATCATTTTTTTTGTTCTAGACCATACCTGGGAACCTTCTAGTTACGGAGGAATTAAGGGTCAAAGTTACAACCTTTTCACAATTTTTTCATACGACCCCCGTACGATTCAATTCATCCATTAGCACAATGTTTTGAGTCCGTTACATTGAATCCTACCGAGAAACATGATTTTTACCCCAAAAAAAAAAGTTTTTGGCCAGCAATAATTTTTGCGTCAAGTTTCTTAGTTTGATGAACATAATGCTTGGTTGACGGCTTCGTGAAGGGTCTGTTACACACTGTTTATACGAGGTGACTGCATTTTACTATCAATAGTTACTACAGTTCTTGAATTTCTGAGGTATCGACCCTTATTAATGTACGAAACTGCGTTGATGATACTAGGACCCTGGACAGGACATACTAAGCGACATACATAGTGTCAGACAGTTGTGGGTGCAGAATGGGATACGGGTAAACCAAAGAAATAGCTCCTATAACTTGTACACAGTTCATTGTTACAGATCCAATTACTAACACTACTGTACTAACTAAACTAAAACGGGTGATTATGACCGCAGCGGTGAATAGAGACAAAACTTTGAAATAGATTTTAACGTTGAATTAATATAATATGTTGCCAACAGGGTCTTTAAATAATTAAATATTACTAAGTAAATAAAATAGAGTACTTTTTGGTAACATATCAATTCAACGTTAAAATCCTTTTTAAAGTTTTGTCTCTATTCACCCCTTTTTCTTTTACCGATGGGAAATCTTCAAATAACCCCTCCCGCTCTGGGCTGAGCAGGAGGGAGTGTCAGACTTTTACTGACTAAAACCCATCCATGTTCCTTCCTTTGCCCTTTGTGTTCCAGGGCCGCGGTATCTCTTTCGAACAGTCCCGCAACCCTGGCAGGCATCGGTCCTTACGGACCCCTTCCTGTTTGCTGACTCTCTTTGAGGCGCGCGTGGAACACGAACGCGCCGTCGACACGGCCTGTCGTCATAAGACGGACGGACGGCGAGCTAGCCCATAGCTCACCGTCCACAGGCCCGTCTATTCACCCCTGCGGTCCTATTCACCCCGTTGTATCGGTACTCTGAACTTATTAGGAAACACAGAGCAGTTCCTAGACCAGCTTATGTCGCGACCGCGCCCAAACGATCATTGTCGATCCATGGGACTATGGTCCCTATCAGACACCATACCTCTAGAGCCCCGCACAACGACAAACAAAGGCACTTGTGTTTAATTTTAAGTGCACACTCATCAGGATTCGACACATACAATATGAGCAATTGTCATACTTCTGACAATTTTTTTTTTTTTTTTCTTATTGGTAATCATCAAATAACCCCTCCCGCTCTGGGCTGAGCAGGAGGGAGTGTCAGACTTTTACTGACTAAAACCCATCCATGTTCCTTTTTTTGCCCTTTGTGTTCCAGGGTCGCGGTATCTCTTTCGAACAGTCCGGCAACCCTGGCAAGGCATATTTCTGACAATGGGATGACTTTTTTAAAGTAAAACGCATATCGAAAGCAACAAGACAAAGTCGAACATTTCTAAATAATCTACAAACCCACAGATAAACAAAACAACCAAAACAAATTACGTTCCCAACCCACTACGTAAACAGCATTATGCTCCTTAACAGCCACAATCGGTTAAACACAAACAATATACCAACGCCAATTCTAAACACTGCCAAGTAGGGTGAGCTACATCATTATCCGCGTGGTAACTGTGCTCTGTTTGTCTTTGTGGGCGGGCAACCGCAAGTGGTGCTTTCACCCTACATCGTTGGAAGTGGGAAATTATTTGACCTTTATAAATAAAAAGTGTTATAAATTCTAACTCAGGTTGACATTTTACCGTTCGCGTTGTTATGTTTTTTAATTTTATTTACGGATGTACATAAATACTGAAATCATGCCTATTCCCATGGACGTTGGGTCACGTTCCTTACATAATCACTGCATAACTGCATTCGATTTGTATTTAATCTTCGTAAGTATGATCACGTGTCCGGACATCGGTCGCTCTAAAAATGGTTACCCATCAGACAGCGCAGAGCGCTAAGGGCTCTGACAACCTTGTTTTCTCTTCTCGACAAACCCTGTTCTCCTTCCTATCTAACTTCTCACTTTCAATATTTATGCTCTGCTCACAGCAAGAATCTTCGTTCCTCCAATAATCGTCTTCTACGACGTCCTTCTCACCGCTCTGGTTTTCTCAAATCCTCTTTTCTTGTCCAGGCGGTTTTCCTTTGGAATGAGCTCCCTCAGAATATCAGGACGGCCACCAGTCGGTTAACATTCAAGGTTAACGCTCGCAAACACTTACGTAAGAAGTTGGCAGATTCGTCCCACAGTTAATTTGTTTTATTTCTCCATTCATGTATTGTTATCTCTCTGTACTTTGTATATTTTGTTTGTATGTATGTATATATGTATTTATTATTATATTATAAGTTTGTAAATTTTCTGCATCATTGCATCTACTATGTTATGTCTCTGCATCACCCTAAGGTAGACTTAGAAAATACCCAAGGCATTAAGTCCACCTTTGTACAGTGTTTTTTACATTATGTGCATAAAGTATAATAAATAAATAATCCTTTTGCCTCGTCCACGTTCATACGTCTGGTCATATACGCACGCCATTTGCGAGTATTACGCGCCTGACTTTTCTAAAGAACCACACCAACAAGGACAGATCTCCCGTTGTTGACACTCACATCTGCCTCGTTAGTGGCCTTTCACTCATCCTCTCAACATTACCAAACATTTATGTAAAACGTAACATCACGCCTGTGGTGTGTGCTAACCCACATTTCGCCATTTATGTTTAAGCCTCATGTAAAAGGGGCGAGCCTATTGCCATCAACCGAGCACAAATCCAGACTCCGCTGCTGCTACTGGGAAAATCCTGATGGAAAAACCCAATAACACTTTGGCTGACCTGGGAATCGAACCCAGGAGCTCATGCTCAGCAGTCGCACTTGCAACCACTCAACCAAAGAGGCAGTCTAAGTATACTCTTAAAGTTATACCCTTAAATTTTTTTGACAATATATCTTCTTAATCCTATATAGGTACCGCAAATTGCACTGGCTTTCCTTATGTGGTTGTGCACATACACACCACACGGCGAAGGAAATGAATATTGACTCATCACCATCTGGCTAGCCTTTTCCCAAATATATTGGGGTCGGCTTCCAGTCTAACCGGATGCAGCTGAATACCAGTATTTTACATGGAGCGACTGCTTATCTGACCTTCACAACAGTACTGGGTAATACGATACCTTTTGGTAAGACTGGTTGTCAGACTTTTTTGGCTATATTGACTTATGAAAATAATAGCGACATTCCCTCTCCTTTGAAACAATAAATGTTCTTCTTCTTAGCGAATCATTAATTTGCGTAGCCATTTTCCAACTTGGGGTCAGCATCCAGTCTAACAGGATCCAGCTGAACACCAGCATTTTACATGGAGCGAGTGCCTACCTGACCTCCACAACCCAGTTAGTACTAGGTAAATTATGATACCCCTTGGTAAGACTGGTTGTCAGACTTTCGGACCACTGACTACCTGAAACGATCTTCAAATATGGCAATAAATCAAACATGTTTCACCCAAAATTCAGCTAAGCGAACACTACTCACTGATGAAGTGGAAACAATAGAAATAAATAAAGAAAAATTTTGATTTGACGTCAGTACATTTAGCACACAGACCATAATATTAAAAAAAGTAAGTAACAAAAAAAGAGAAAATACATAGTATGACTGTACTGTGTGTCTCACGCCTGCGCCAAAAAGGTCCATTTCAGCATTCATGCCACAAATAAAATTGGCTGTGTCATTAGTTTATACATTTTCACAAAATTCGTTGCGATATTTGCGTTGTCAATCCCTCGATTTTTTCAAAAATATTTGGTAATTGGTTCGGAAATACCTTAAAACAAAATGTGTATACCTACGTAATAGCTACCTATTTTATTAAAATAACTGTCTAGATTAAACTGTGCACCCTGCCTTAAACATTCCATTCATATAAATACTTTTGCAATCACAATTAAAAGAATCTTCATTGTCTAACAGAGATAACTTTTTAAATGCATGACCAACTCACAGTTATTTGAAATATGCCTTCGCTACAAACAACACCCACTTTTATTACACGAGTTTATCTCCAGATTCAGTAAAAAAATAATTTGATTAAAACAGGACTATTATGCAAAGCACTCACAAACTTAAATGATAGTCTTACCAAGGGGTAGGGGGGGGTATACCCAGTACTAATTGGGTTATGAAGGTCAGATAGACAGTCGCTCTATGTAAAATACGCAGCAGCAGCAGCTGCATCCGCTTAGACTGGAAGCCGACCCCAGCATCTTTGGGAAAAGGCTAGGCAAATGACGACTTGCAAACGTGAATGAGTGAGGACTTACTTGTACTTGTTAAGACATTTGTCGGTTTGTGAGAACCTAGTTAAAAGTATCCTATGTCCTAACCTGTCTTCCTGCCAAATATCATTATCATCCGTAAAATCTTGAAAAGGATGAGTTAGTTTCACATCTATACTAATATTATAAAGAGGTAAAGTTTGTGAGGTTGTAGGGGGTAATCTCTGGATCTACTGAACCGATTTTGAAAAAAATCTTTCACTAATAGAAAGCTACATTCACCCCGAGTGCCATAAGCTATATTTACAACGTGCTCGTGGGATAATTTCCGACCAAAACGCGAGCGAAGATGCGGAAAGCAGCTAGATTACTATAATTTTATTATAGACCTATGGAAGCATTTGAGGTATGATCAAAACCAACGATTAAAGTGCTCCTCGAGGCAAGAAGGTTTTTATGAACAAAATTATCACCTCAACATAATATTTTTATACCTTCGTTATTTACCCACAATACCATGGTTTTTGTGATACCAAACTGGAGATCATCATTAGTGTATTTGTTGGTAAAGGCTTGGTATCAAGATTTGTCATTGAAGCGATGCCAATGATATACCTAGCAGAAGTGGCCCAATCATAACTGCCCCGATTTGTAAGTTGTAGGTCGTACTTTGTACCATAAATGTTATAACGACTGTTCTCAAAATGATGTAAACCTTGTTCTAGCTGTGGGAACATAACATGATTAATGTTGGAAAATTGAAAAATTCTGAATAAGGACGGCGACTTTCAACAATCCAACGCTTAACACGACGCGTGGGTTTGAAAACTTCAAAGCGCTAGTAACAAACTTATCAAACAACTCTTGCAAAGTTCTGAAAAGAACTGGCAAGTGATAATAATGCACCTATTTCTGTCACCTCACAGCTGCGCCCCTGCAACTTTCGTCAAGCGACATGCGCGTGCTTTTCTTGTTTTCTTCACGCGATATCCGTCGCGGTGACTTTTTTGATGCTTTAGTGCAATGCACAAAGGGAACGGGTGCGGGTCGGGCGCGGGACGGGTCGAGAGTAGGGCAGGTGTAATTTCAAGTATTTATAGGGACGACATCAGCCGACTCGCTGCCGACACGCGCCCGCGTTGTGTGTTAAGGTGATGAACAGCGCGCCTCACGCGACGGACACGACCCGACCCGTGTGCATTGCACTAAGGCACCCATTCACGCTTCAATCAGTTTCCTTCCTTTGCTTTTCCGCAGTCGCTACCGCAACAAACACAGAACAAGCGTGTCGCTTGAGCGTTTAGCTAAAGAGGTTAATCCACGTTCGCACGGGCTTTTTTATCTCGCATTTAATTTTCAACTCTCGGGTTAACTCTGAAAGTTGAAAATCTAACAATGTCTTTTTCTAACGCTCTGGGGATTCGCTCCAAACAAAACCGAAGTAAAACTTTTCTGCCTAAAACCTTTTAAAGCCACTTTAATCCCAAATCACTTTGGGAACACAGCTTCATAGTTTAATGGAGAAGATTGAACAACACTTGTTTAAGTTGTGTAACACTAAGCAGTGTTACACAACTTAAACAAGTAACACTGAAAAAAAAAGTAGTTGCCACAATCAAGATTTTGTTTAGATTGACTAAGTAACTTAATTGTTTGCATCTAAGCATAACAAGCACAATGATCACAGCTACTACTTTTATTTGATTGAGATTTGAAACGGGATCTTGATTGGAGTTATCACAACATCTATTTGCAGCAATTAAGTCAAATAGTAATAAACACAACCAAATAGTGATAAACACAACCAAGGAACTTATTTAGCGCAAACATTTAGCGCAAGATTTGATCAAGTTGTATGATTAATACAATTAGTTGCAATGATAGATGATATCAAGTCAAATGATCATGAAGTAATCAAAATGCTTAATTGACACAATTTACTTATTTTGTTACAGTTAACATTTTTTTAACTTGTCTCTTTTTTAACTCTTCTACAATGATTTCATGTTATGGGTAATCGAGAAACTTGTTTGAGCGTTCTATCATTTGAACTAGTATTGCTGCAATCATGTCATGATGATTAACTTAACTAAGATTTTGATTAATCTTAACAAGATATCGCCAATCAAGCTAAAACGTCACTTGCTTGTAGTGCTTTTTTTTTCAGTGTAGCTTCAAGTTATCAGAAATGGATAAAGTATTATGAAATTATGTTTTATTTATTTATTTATTTATTTAAACTTCATGTACAATAGTGGTACATAGGCGGACTTAATGCCATTAGGCATTCTCTACCAGTCAACCTTTGGGTTCAATACGAAAACGCTGTGGTAGGGTACAAAATAACTATATGAAAAAAAAAATATATAAGTACTTATAGTGATACTAATACACATAATACATACAAGATAAACTAATAAATATTATAACAAATACCAAATTATAAAACGAAAAAAAACCTAATAATAATAATATGTTTTATTGTTGAACTAAAGGAAAACAAAAGAAGGAAAGATTATCTGTGTTGTTAGTTGTTCTTGGCAGTTCGGAGTTTGAATTTGTGCTCGATTACTGGCAATTCGTCCCTTAATGCGTATAATTTAACCAAACTTTTTTATGTTCTTTCAAGGAGTACTTAGAAGCCGGATGCTATGTTTTTCTTTGATTGCTATTTTTTTAATAATTCACAGAAACTTCAGACCAAACAAACAAGTTTTTGAGCTAAAACCAATAAACTGCCTCGTTGGTCAAATGGTCGAAAGCGCAACTGCTGAGCTTGAGGTCCTGGTTTCGATTTTCAGGTCGGACAATGAGTTATTGGGATTTTCCAACAGGATATTTTCAGAAGTCGCCCTTAGTTAGGATCTGAGCCTCGTTGATAGCTACAACATGCCCGCTAGGGGCCCTATGACATGGGACTTAACCTTTCGTATGCCGAGTATGCCAATTAAAAACCTATTGTGTCTCGCGTAGGTCTACGTTCCGACAGACGAAGGATTAAACATTACTGGCAAAATGTAGGTGTTCTGCGTAACCCATCGAGACTTCAAAGCGTGATTTAAATTAATCAATAAATTATTAATTTTAAAGTATAAAAACTGCTTACAGAACCAAGAACTATACCTAGTGTCACAAAGTAAGTCTTTACTCAAACAACTTCACTCTCCATTATCGGTAAAAGCCTTTCAAGCGACCAGAAATATCTTCGAGAAGGGACTTCAGAGAAGAATTTCATGTTTTCCATTCTATAATTTGTTTAAAAGTCATTTAATTTCCACTATTTTTTAACTCAGGCTGCCTTTGTAAGATAAAATATTGTTTGGTAAATATATTACAAGCTGGCTCGTGGCTAAGAATAGCTGCACTGGTTAATCTTTAAGGTTGAGCTAAATTTGTCGAGGATGGTACGTGGTTGGATAACCGTTTGTAACCTATTGGAGGGACCTTTGTTTGAACTATGCTTCGGAAAGCACGTTGAACTGGAGACCTCTGCTTGTCACGTGTCAATCTTTGATAGTCGTTATAGGGTAGGCCGAAACCCGAAAGTATAACAAACCAGGGATATTGACTTACTTCTTAACTGAATTGTGGGGTTCAGATAGTCAGTTTAAGTAAAGATATGCAACAATATTTTCGACAGTGCTATTTCCAAACGACATATTTGAACAAAGACATTCAAATATTTACGAGTGATAGACGAGACAAAATACTGGGACAGGTCACTGGAATAACTTGGGACCCACGGATGCCCCTCAAGTTAAAGGAGAAAATATACAAGTCCGTGAATAGACCTGTCGTACTGTATGGATCGAAATGCTGGGCTGTGAAGAAGATGGATGAAATAAGATTCCATGTAGCGGAGATGAGAATGTTAAGGTGGATGTGTGGTGTGAGAAGAATATGGATAAAGTAAGGAATGAGCATATTCAAGGAAGTTCACCCCTTATTGCAATAGCATTCTAAATCTCTATTGCAATAAGGGGTGAAAAAAAAGGTTAATTCATCTAAGGAACTGACCGTGGATGGATGGTAAAGGCTGTAATAATTTTCATTTATTTTAGGATGAGCAAACGAGCATATCCTCAATTTATTTCGTGTTTTCAATATTATATTGAGGTTATCCCTCAACGAATGTGGAAGAGTTCAAACACAAAAACTGTCAGAAGGCAAAATAAAACTAGTTCTTCATTTGGTATTGCAGCAATATGACACATATTTAGGTAATGTGTAAAAAAAATTACTACTGTAATTGACAGCCTCGTTGGTTGATCGAGTCGCAAGCGCGACTGCTGAGCATGAGGATCTGAGTTCGATTCTTGGGCGGGCAAAGTCTGAATTTGTGCCCGGTTGATAGCAATAGGTTTTCCCCCTATTACATGGGACTTCAAACATAACGGATGAAATATGGATGTACTATTGTTTACACCTCTGTCTAACCCTTCAGGAATTACAGGCGTGGTGGCTGATTTTAATATTCTTATTATTTTTTGTGGTTCATAGACCCCCAATAGCCTTTAGACTCAGTGAATTTTCTGCATCCTACTAACATGTGGTTCAAGTCGGATCACGTCGGCTAACTTTTTATTAGGGTTGCGTTAGTAAATAGCCGCGAACCCTTATAAATTGGTTCAGTCCATTAGTTTGTGCATCAGTCTGTAACAACCTCAATTTTGTTCCCGAAATGTTCTATAAGCTAAATATTTGATGTATTAAAGTTAAAGTAGTTTTACTATTGGTGGTCGGTTCGATATTTTTGCGAGTTTATGAGGCTAGCCGTTGGTTAGCCATTTGAATTTGATTGATTCTTAAGTGATGGTTAAGTTGAGCGTTGCTAACATGCGATTTTAATGTAACATGATAACAAAAAATGCGATATAGAAACATAATTTAGTATAAATAAGTATGAAATTGGAATGTCAAATCGTACACACGGAGACTCATCAAGCTATACATTTCCAGTATAGGGCAGGCCTCGCTTTTAATAGTTTTGCCGTAAGAGATCTTGATCTTGATTGGTCGACGTGCGTACATAGCGATATTATTGAATCAAATCCATAGCACCCGTGTAAATACTGCATCGACATCATACTGGCCCGATTTATATAGTTGTTAACATAGATCAGTGCTTTTACTTAAGCAGAAAGATTTATCATGAAAAAAAAACACAAAAATGGTCGACCAGCATCAAAATTTTCAAAGTAAATTCGTACAACCTAACACTACCTAATTCCCAATACAAATTAACTCTGATTAAAATCAACAGAACCATAATTCAAACAAAGTACCAAACCTTGTAATAACCTACTATGTTGACAACGTACTCATTTCAACAAATAATGAGGTATAATTTTCTTCGTAGTTACCCATTCAGTTAAGGTCATTAGGTATGACTTAGGACAGAACAAAGAAGGTTTATATTTAGGCTGTCCATCAAACTCTTTTGTGACATTAATAAATGTTTGCTACGTAAAATGGATGTAATTTTGGTATTAAACGAATGTTTCTTGAATTTTATGAATAGTTTTGGATTAATAATAACGAAGAACGCAAAGAGCGTGGAGCTTGGAACAAGCAAAAAGAGGCTTAAACCCAGCAGCGGTTGAAGTCGGGATGTGGATGATAAATAGTAATACAGGATGTAAAGGACAGCCCTCCGCAAACTGATGGGGTGAATTCCGTACATCATACTAAGATGACCGGTACAAGAAATAATTTCAGGAATGTTATGGGAATCCAATAAATTTGATTCGTTTTATTTCCTCATGCACAATGTATCGTTACCGTGGCAACACACGTAGCGAACGGCAAGCGCGACGACGAGTTCAATGAACTCTGTAGCTAGGTAGGAAGTGATTAGCTGATTTCACGCGTCGTTCGTTAGATTATTTCAACATTCATTGTTGTATTTATGAATTTAGCCGTAACATTTACATTAATGAAGTGCGTAAAGGGAATGTAATTTTACATTGAAATTAAGGAATGGTAACTGAGAAATAAACAAAACAATCCGGAGAAAAATTCCGGTGGAATATGATTCAAAATAAGGAGCTGAATGCACCCACCCTATCAGTTAATGGAGGGTTTTCCCTTATACCCTGTATAGCTATTATCCAACGGATGGATGGACTATGTGAAGAATGATATGGTCCGAAAAGAGGTTACTGATGAGATGACAAGTAACAGAGGAGTATGGAAAAAGAAGACATGCTGCGCCGACCCCAAATAATTTAGTACAACGGCAGGAGAATTATGAAAATTATAACAATTTAGAATAAAATGTAAAACCCTCCATCAACAACGTTTAAGAATAACAAAGACAGAATTATCCATGCTGCAACTTATCGTGATCAAATTTTATGTTATTTCTCTTTGCAAATTACGTTAAAAAATACTTGTTTGAAGTACACTGTCTCTAATTTATTAAGAGAAGGCGAAACTGTTTCAGCAATATCTTATTTACCTAAGATTCTTTAGTTAAAACTTACGTTTCATACAAATCTTTGTAGAAATCAGAGCCGTTATTACCCTAAAACAGAAAAAAAAACTCAACTTACCGTTTTCATCTTCTTCTTCTTCCTCAACAGTTCTTGCACCTTCAGGCAGATTCACTTTCAGTCCCTTAACCCTGAAGAACTCTTGCACCAGCTTCATAAAGTACTTGGCTAACTCTGCCCATTCCGACAAAAAACCCCTCGCTTCATTTGTTTTTACTTCATTCACTTCTTTATTCTCCTTTATTCCTAGTCTTTCTATCGTCTCATCGTCTAGAGGGACTAAGCTTACTATATTGTTAGCTTTAATAGTCTCATTTTTGTTTAAACTGTCTCCGAATATAGCTTTTTTGGCTATTTTTACAGCTTTGTATTTGACACAGGATAAGGCTTCGCCTCTTAGGAAGCAGCCATCTTTGACGTAGCGGAGGTAGCCGTCTTCTAAAGTGTTGATGTTCTTTAACGTGGCTAGTAGGAGGAAGGTTTGGAGTAGAAGTGATGGCTTGAGTGACGTCATCGTGATTTCTGAAATGAGAAACAACAAAAAATACTATAAGAAATTAATATAGAGATTTAGTTAATAGTCCAACATGGATCGTCTTGGTGATGAGGAGGGACAAATCGCATGTGACTAAAATAGTGATGAATATAAATATCGATGGATGGAGAGGGAGAGAAAGACCCAGGGAACGTTGTTTGCAATTTCTAGTCAGTGATAGACTTTATGTTGAACAATAACAACCTCACACTGACCTACAAATTGGAAAAAAAAAAATCTAAAACTAAAACCCGACTACCTACTGGAAAATCACGCTCTAAAAAGTACGAAACAAGAAAATATTCTCGTCTGAAATTCTTGTGTACATACCTACAAAACATTTAATATTTATCGTCTATTATACAAACAACTTACATGTTTAAATAATTATTTTAATGTATTTAATATATATTCGTAGTGATGTTCAGAGGGGATCCCCCGTCGTATGTAACACAATAAGCCTGTTAGATTTTCTTTTCGTACTTTCGTTTTTCAGTGGCATTGTAAACCATAACAGAACAGTAATAGGATTTACATCATAATGAGTTACAAACGTTATCTGTTTATTCTCGTTTACCTTAGTTTGTCATGAAATAAGATTTCCTTATTGTCGCCAAAGGCAGCAAGTTTCTGTTTCTGTTTATTTATAGGCCATTAAACAGACTAAAAGTTTTGACCACTGTAAAGTTAAACGATTAGCGAAATTTAATGTGTGTTTACTGTTGTTTTAAACAAAGTTCATTTGTTGTAGTGTTTTCATCGAAAATATCGGGAAGTAAACAGAGGAATTAGTTTATTTTATGATGACTGATTAGATTATGTCAAGCTAATGCACTTAATCAGTTTGTGATGTCAATTAATTGTCTCTTGGTTCTCTTTTTCAATAAATAATTTTAGGTTCTTGTCAGCCCAACTTTCAGTACATATTCACACCAGTTTAAAAGTAAGCATTTAACAGTCGGAAAACTGTGTTTTACGTGTATAAAACTGCGGATTCGAAACTACGGAAGGCCATCTGTGATACTAACATACTCCCTAAAGTCCTTGTATATGATATAAAGCATATAGTATCAGAAAGATGTAGACTTATTTGAGGGTATCATCCAGACCATCAAACTAAACAACTTTCTCCTTGGCATCAATATCAATGGTAGAAAAACACACCCTTATAATATGACCACACACTTCTGATACCAGATGTAAAAATAGTTCTAAAGCATTATTCTTTATTATGTACACCATATATGTAACATTCATAAAAGAAAAGATTTCAAATAGAGTGACACAATGAGCGCTCTTATCGTTAATATAGCGATCTTTTCAAGATAACCGCTAGATGGATAACCGAGAGACAATACTTCAGGTAGTAAGTGGCGTACCAATAACATATCAATATACACACATAATAGAAATCTATATAAATATATACATGTCGGAGACGGTCATTGGTACGGGCTTAAAATGAATCACAAGTACGTGGTGGTGACATCACGCGATCTACTTACAAATCTACCCACACCACAGCGCCACTTGTCACAGAGCCCTGATGGTCAAAAACTCTGAGCCGGGACGACAGTCAGTGTCTGATCGCAGCCGAGTTAAAACCTCTTGGAACTCTACCCGCTAGGTGTACAAGTGTCTGATGACCGTTTTCTTACGAGTAATTAACGAGCTTTAAGGCGCTTCGTGCTTCTTTTAGACCGAAAAAAAAAAACATGAAAAGTGGCTTTCATGCCTTCAGTAAAGTCTAGATTTACAAGTTAAAATAAATTGTTGGTGAATATTTTGCAGTTTCTTTTATATAGTTCGAACGAAAACGACGGGACTGGCTACTGCGGTGCGTGTTGCGGGTTTGATCCCCACACGGAACAAATATTTGTGAGACCTACAGGTATAGGTAGTTGTTTCGGGTCTGGCTGTTTGTGTATGTGAGTTTAAATGTTTGTAAACACTCACGATACAGGAGAAATTCTGAGTGTAGGGCGTATAACGTTATAGTATGGTTTCAAAATCAAATCATCATCATCAAAAATATTTATAAACCGACAAAAAAATATCTACTTTCTAGTGAGCATGAACTAAAATATATTTTCAGCCAAAATTCATAATCTTAGTATCAATAAAGTCGTAAGTATTAATTTTTTTTTTTATTCCATGTGTGTGGTAAAAAAGTAGATACCTATTCATTTTTAATAGGACAACAATAGCAACATTGAATAATAATTTCTTGCAGTATTAGATAATGTTTTATAGAAAAAAAAAATTAAGTCAGCGACGAATATTTTGCATTTTATGTGAAAGCGATATTTTTCAAACATTTTTAATACAAACAAATTGATTGATGTATTGACTTGAAAAACCAGTTTCAGTAATGAATTCCAAACTTCAGTACAACATAAGTTATATTGTCTGCTGAAAGTTTCGTGGCTTTGTTATTATTTTCTTAGCTTGTGATGGGTTTACCAAAATGCCTTGAGCAATAACAGTTTAATCTTAAAATGCTTGGAGCAATAACAGTTCAATCTTAATTTTATCTTGGAATAAACCACGATTTACGGGTTATATTTAGTTAAATGTTGACTGGGCCAACTTTTTTAAATTATAATCCATAGTAATCTTACTATACCATGACTAGCTTTTGTGTGCGGCTTAGCTCGCGTTAATTTAGGATTTAACTAATAACTAATTCGGGTTGTACTCTGTTTTTAATAATATAACTCAATCATGATTCGAAAGACACGTGGCGCCATCTATTATCTTAAGAACGTCATTGTGGATTTCTTCGGGAAAAGTACTTTTTTCGGGACATTAAAAACCATCTTTTAATCCTATTCTGTAACTATTTCATGAAAAAGTCCTTCAATGGGGTAAAATCAACTTAGAGGGTTGTATTGATGATTATAACTATGTAACTACGTATACGTATTAATATACTGTTTATTTTATTTTTCTTGTTATAATATTTATTCTGTTTTGGCTTCTCTGTATTTATATATTGTAACCAGTAGTACTTTCGAACACGTTATAATACTTATTACCTACTAACATTTTTATCCTAACTCGTACCTACATACACATTTCATAAATTAACTCAATATCTATTTATTGTACTTAATCATTTACCTATTCATATACTATCTTTGAAACTGTTTCCTGTATGTCACTTACCCCCTCAAGGTTCATTGGAAGACCAGCGTCAGACAGCCTAACCTGTCTGGCATTGATGCTGAAATGGACCTTTTTGGCGCAGCCGTGAGGCACACAGTACAGTCATACTATGTATTTTCTCTTTTTTGTAACTTTTTTTTAATATTATTGTGTGTGTGCCTAATGTACTGTCGTCGAATAAACATTTTTCTTTCTTTCTTTCTTTTTCTTTCTTTACGTGTTACTGGCGCGACACATTTTTCATCAACATACAACCTAACACTGACCTGCAAATTGCAAAAAACGTAAGAAATTTTGAATTTCACTGGCTACCCTGACGCTTTCACCGTAATAAGTACAATTTCTTTCACCAATAGCCATCTAGGCGTCAGCTTGCATTGCCACTTTAACCTGGATGGGATGGAAGTATATCAGGTGACCTACCATGACGTCCTAAAGCAGGAGCATTTCCAGTGTGGAAAAAAGATGGCGCTAGACGACCTGTCTCTGTCTCTTTCCCACAATGGAATTACTCCTGCTTTATGACGTCATATACTCATAGTAACCCCTCTGGTATTTACTTGAAAAATTAAATCATAAAAACTGCACACACCTATCTAAGTGGCAGCATCAAAGAAAAGTTTGAAGTATCTGGGGGTCTGAAATGGCAGCTTTAGCTGTATCATAATAAGTATTGAGAGAAAAATATGAATCACGTAAAATTCTTAAAATGCTCACAGATGCAATAAAGACTATGACTTCCTGCCAGGGTTGCGGGACTGTTCGAAAGAGATACCGCGGCCTTGAAACACAAAGGGCAAAAGAAGGAACATGGATGGGTTTTAGTCAGTACAAGTCTGACACTCCCTTCCGCTCCGCCCAAAGTGGGAGGGGTAATCTGATGATATCCCATCCGAAAAAAAAAACTGATTAAGACTTGTCACTTTGTGATCATTTTGCGAGTTGTAACGTAGTTTGTATTATTATCCTATTATGATTCTGCTAAAGCGGCCATTATTTTAGGGCGACAGGACCTATAGTTTTCTAAAAACAGAATCACCTCGTATATTCGCCATTTATCTTAACAGCACACTTCAATCTAAACTATAGTAAACTAATTAGAAACTTATTAAAACTAGCTCCATATTGAACTGACTACAAATTTAGAGAACTCTCGTTATGTGGGGTCAACCGACGATCAATTAGGAACTTTCTGTTGAAACATATGTTTTATAATGATATAGAATAACTTGTGAGAACGTTTGGGGTGTATAACTCATTTAAAATAAATGAGGGTGTTGTTAGACGATGATTTATAAAACAAAATACATACGAGAAAATTGGACGATAATTAACGAATGTTATTTTCATATTATTTTGATTAATTTCATGCCTGTAATCCCCGACGGGTTAGTTAGAGGTGTACCTAATAGTACACCCACAGTTCGCCAGTTATGTTTAAGTCCCATGTGATAGGGGGCAAGCCTATTGCCATCAACCGGTCACTTTCGAAAATCTTTACTCCGTGGGTGCGAAATGTTAAAATAATTTGCATTTTGCATGTCCCGACCCTACTGTGGCGAAGCCCAAAAGGAGGTTATGTGTTTGACCTGTATGTATATATGTCCGTTTCTTTGTTCCCTCGTAACTCCTAAACGGATGAAGGGTTTTGGATAAATTATAAGTTGTTAGATTTGTCTTAGTGGCGCGAGTGTCACTGGCTACATTAAAATTAAAAAACAAATAAAAATGGTGGATTTAGGGTGCCTTAATGTGTAGTAATTCTTTTTTTCTTCTAATATCATTCATATTAATTTATGGGCAATACACATTGTGGTGGTAGTTCTGACCAAAACCCAATAGCACAATAACTCTTTCAGACTTCTGATTCCGCTGTTACGTGGTTTCCTAAGACAGTATTGTTCGTAATTAAAATAGCAAAATCGAATGATTATATGGTCAATAGTGAGACAACTATTGGCCACCAAGTAAATAAGCACTCAGCACACACCACAATTTTCTTGAAAGTACTCAAAGTGCTCCCATACTTTCAACCGCAGCGCAAATTATAGAAATTATTTTTTACAAACACGCAAACTACGCCATGCAATTTGAAAGAAAATCTAGCTTTGAAAGAAGAGAAATTATAATTATGTTGTGCGTTTTACTATTGGTCTAGAAATTAACATGAACTAGGATGACAAGAACTAGGAGCCCGTGGCTAAATAATAACAGCCAGTGGGGTCAATCTTCAGGTTAAGCTGCGCTTGCCTAGGTTGGTCCGTAGATGGGTGACCACCCAACATACCGAGTTTTCTACGTTGCTCGAAAAGCACGTTGGTCCCGGCTGTAAATTGTAGATCTTTGACAGCCGTTACAGGTATAGTCAGGTAGGTGGTGTAGTGGTAGTATGAATTTTGATCCGTATTAATTGTTATTTTTAATTTAATTTCATTGCAATTTGTTATTTTTATATTATTTTCAACACAATGTTTCCATATTGTTATGAAATAAATGACTTATGACTTATGAGTCATTGACCCGAAAGTCTGACAACCAGTCTTACTAAGGGGTATCGTATTACCCAGTCCTAACCGGGTTGTGGAGGTCAGATACGCCTCTTTTTAAGGTGATGGTATTTAGCTGCATCCGATTATACTGGAAGCTGACCCCAACATGGTTGCGAAAAGGCTAAGAACTAAATTTTGCCTTCTAGCTCCGAGCTAGGTACACAAACAGCCTGCATACGAGTATCCATAATAGGGATATCCACTTACCTGCAGGGTGTAACAGGACCCTTCACGAAGCCGTCAACCAAGCATTATACAGCGTGTAACAGAAAGGGTATAATCATATAGAATACTGTGGTACGGACCATCAAACTGAACAACTTTCTCTATGGGACCACCATCGAAATCGTAAAAAAATAACCAGCTGTCCCATACATTTAGGTCGAGTAGGTATTGAAATTTTGTATAGGACAGCTGATTATTTTTTTACGATTTCGATGGTGGTCCCATACAGAAAGTTGTTCAGTTTGATGGTCCGTACCACAGTATTCCATATGATTATACCCTTTCTGTTACACGCTGTATACATCAAACTAAGTAACTTTACGCAAAAATTATTCTCAGGACTCAAAGTAACGCACTCAAAACATTGTGCTGATGGATGGACTGAATAATACGGGGATCGAGGAAGTGTATCTTTAAAAAACTTACATTGAAAACAAGTATTTCAAAAAAAACTTGTGAAGAAGTTGGAACTTTGACCCCCAATATCTCCATAACTAGAAGGTTCCCAGGTATGGTCTAGAACAAAAAAATGATCGCAATGACGCTGTTAAGGGTCTTGTTACACCCTTTATAGTATTGATGGTGTTCATTCAAATGGCCTCCACAAGTGACGGTGACGTATATCCAGCTATACCACGATATGGCTTAAGGGTAGTCAGTCCCGTTACTAAATATTATACCATGGCATGAGTTTTTCTCGGTTGTACACTGTTTTACAGACAGAAGTTCAAAAGAATTTCGTTTTTTTTTTTTTTTTTCTCATATTATCATTTCACAGAATCATCAATACGCAGAAAACTTGCTTCGAAAATTTTAAAATCATAGATTTTTGTTACAAATAAAATTTAATGTTTCGATAATTCTTAACATAGAATAACAAATCAAATATTCTTTATACTCATATTGTACTTTTACATTTTCGTTGAAATAAAATACCATGGAAAAAAACACCGAACAAACAATATTCGTTAAAAAATAATTCTACCGTTGGTACGTATGTTAAATAAAACAATGTGATTATAAAATTCATTGAATTGTATTTCTGTGAAATAAATAAATATTTCATTCAAGTAAATAGTCGTTACAATAATATTCGAAATAAAAATATAAGAACCAATTATTATAAGAAACATTTTCGGCGAAACGAAATTCTATGAAATTTCTGTCTGCGAAATAAGGGGACACCGTCTTTCTCATATCAAATTGACGAAAAAGACAAAAGGAATTTAATATCAGTTGCTAACTAAATAAAAACCAGTGTTGCCATTCTATTACTCATCATCCCAAACCTATCCTTCCCATAGCATAAGCATAACCAGCCTTGTAGGCTACTGGGACAGAGACCTTCATTCTGTAATAGCGAAGCTGAAATCCACCACGAGGGCCCAGTGCCTTTCACCAATTTCATGAAGCGTCACATTTTTTTATAGATTTAATGGGCCTACTCTTGACCTCAATCTTGTCCTGAAGACAGAGATCAGGTCGACGATGGAACGAGCTAACCCAAAAGAAGCCTATTAACTCGCGACTTAAATGGATTTGGGTCATATGAACTTGGGAACACCGACGCAGGCAGGGAATTCAGCAGGGCACCACTCTTTGGCTGTGCGCATAATAAAAAATGTAGCCAAGCGCTTCGTGCGAGCCTGTGGAACATCAACAAGATATGAGCGATAACCCGCAATACGTCTGGACTCCCGATGGAAGAAGGTAGATGGTGACAATTCGATCAAAAGACATGACATTTGCATGTGTTTGTTCTTTAAAAAGAACATAATTACTATGATCAACAACTATCATAATCTAGTTTCCCCATCAGTATAATTATGCTGGTTTTCATACGAAGAGTTTGCGATTTCGCCGCAACTAGCGTGAAAATAAACTGAGTTTAACTTGTCACGCGGCGAAACGAGGCAATTAGTAATTATGTGGTGGGTGATGGTAATCAACGCTTTACATTGTAGTGCCGCGTCTTTATACGATGGCCTATGCTGGATGAACTTGGCCTACAGTTCTTTAAGAGCTTGAAAAGGAAATGAGATAAGTTCTTGTGGCTTAAAATTATAATCTACCTTGTTTTTTCAAGCATGGTCGGTCCGCTTCTATAACTTCGAATTCTGAAGCATTCGATGTTTAGGAAAACTCATCTTAGTTACTTTCCATTTAGATATTTGGCTTATCTTTTGACTACAAAAACAAATTTTGTTGTTTAACAACCGGGACTAAATAGTTTATGCTACTTTTAAAAATGAGAAGGCATCTCGGTGCCGATATTCGTTTGGCGCAAATTCACAAAATTGCAAATTGATCGATCGACTTTACTGTTGCTACAACTTAGCACTTCAATATGCTAATAACTCCAGCCTGAGGATCACACAAAAAATTCCTTTTTTATCGACATTTTTTTTCAAGACTCAGTGCTTTATTTGACAAAAATATTTGTATGAAACCTTTCTTCTATATATCCGATCTACCAAAAACAAGAGTAGAACAGTGTTGCCACGTGCCATGTCAGAAACTAATCGGTCATGCTCCAACGCCTGCCTGTTAGTAGAATCAATGGTGTGTGCAGATGTCGTAGTCATCAATCTAACTGTAGCCTGATGGAAGTCGACTGTCTAGGCATTTTGGGTACAGTGTAGCCATTTTTATGAAGTGGTTTTTTTGATTATTTAGTTTGACACAGATTCAAGCCTGATTCCCGAAGTTTTACCGACTCATTATCCACTAGTTTTTCATTCTTTAGACGCGTTTTCAGTTAAGTAGTTCTTATTTTCATCCTTTACCGCAAAATTACCCAGTTATTAATTAAACTGCACTTTCAAAATACGCAATTATGTTATAAAAAAACTATTCGTACCAATATTGAACCAGTATCTGCCCAGTGGTAATGGCCCCAACTGACGTGTCTAATTATGGGCCAGGGAAGCACTTTACTTTCTGTAATTTATTTCATCATCTCCATTGCTCTCAAAACTGTGATGGAAAACATCACGAGCAACCGAACGTGTCCCAGCAACAAAAAATTGAAGTCATAGTGATATCCACCAACGCGTCCTAGGCCTTTCATGCCTGAGGAGAATACCTGTCTCAGTAGTGGGAACGTAGACACTGATTTCGCTAAGTATATCTATTATAACAGTATTGAAATTTTTGTGTAGTTGATGTTGTTTCTGTTGTAAGCCGGATCTGCTCGCTCAAGTTTTAATATGTTGTATTTCGAAACGGGTCGTATATAAATTGTGTGATCATATTCGTATGCAACGTGCTTCGGGCTGGTACTAACGGAAAATTGTGTTATTTGAAATGATCAAATAGGGCTTCTATTCCGTAGAAGACCTATGTTATAAGCGGTACGGTGTGGACTTCATTTTGTTTTCCAGGCTTGTTTTGCCCGTTCTTCACCATGGACATGGTTGGCGGTGGCATCATTTACTTTATGAAATTCTTGACAATTAAAAATCGCCTGTTAATCTATGCTTCTCTATTGAATACTATAAATGCAAGAGTTTAGATGGATAGACATGTTTGTTACTCAATAAAGCCATAACGGCTAAACGGATCTCCGTGAAATTTGACACAGAGATAGATTATAGTCTGGATTAGCACATAAGATTTTTTTTCTCACACTTTCTCATCAAAATTCCATGCAAACAAAGTCGCGGGCAATAGCTAGTGGTTTAATTCATAAATGCTTTGAGTTTAATGGCAGCCCTGATATAATAACAGAACGGAGCACCTCAGTCACACTTAGATTGAAATTCAATTTGTGCTTATACAGCAATATCGCGAGCGTTAAGATGAAACACGCCGTTTGAAATGCGAGGGCTTTAATTATTTCAATGTGAGTAAATAGTCTTAGAGGTATTCCACATGTGATTCGGCAGTATTTTGGGTAACATGAAAGCCGACTGTATTACGACACAGCGGCTTTGTCGTGCTGATCGGAAAACTCTGTCGCATCTATGGCTACTGAATCCTTATATATTTAATGTTTGTGAGGATGAGTGGATGTTTGTTACTATACGCAAAAACTGAATGGATTTGGATCAAATTTGGCACACAGATAGTTTATAACCTGGCTTATTCGATTATGACGACCCGAATGGCGCAGCGGTAGTGAGGCTGCCTTACGTTCTTAGGGTCCCGGGTTCGAATCCCGGTAGGAGCAAATGTTTGTGTGATGAGCATGGACATTTGTTTCCGAGTCATGGATGTTTATATGAATAATAAGTATGTATTTACAAACAAAAAAGTATCTATGTAGTAGTATCAACTATCTGGTGTCCACGACACAAGCCTCGTTGCTTAGTGTGGCACCTAGATGGCGCTGTGTGTAATGTCAAGCGATATTTATTTATTTATTCCGGTTTACCGAACCCGTGGGACAATTAACGGAACCCTCACGGTCGCAGCCGCGGGCATAATCCAATATTCTTGATTCTGCGGCCTGGCTATCCCTAAAATATGGCCGTGCCAATTCATCATTTCTGTGAAGCACCCCTTAGATTTCACAAATTCAATGGAAGTGTAAAAAGGGATTATTTTGAAAATCTTCTTTCAAAGGATTACTGGTGCTCAAAGATTTCGGCGCAAATGGAATAATTTATTTTTACATTTCAAATGCGTGTTATCTGTTAATGTTTTCATTCAATTGGGAAAAGAAGCTTTTGGGGATTTAAAATGAGTTCTGGTAAACTGATCATTCGAATAATAGTCTTAAAAATTAGCCTTATTTTTTATATAACGTAATACAGGGTGTAACAAGATCCTTCACGAAGCCGTCAACCAAGCATTCTGTACATCAAACTAAGTAACTTTACGCAAAAATTATTGCTGGGAAACGACTTTTTTTTTTGGGGTTAAAAATCACGTTTTACGGTAGGACTCAATGTTACGCGCTCAAAACATTGTGCTGATGGATGCATAGAATAGTACACGGGTCGTGGAGGTGTTTAAAGTGAAAATCTTACATTAAAAACATGTATGTAGGAAAAAAACTTATGAAAAAGTTGGAACTTTGTTGACCCCCAACATGTCCATAACTAGACGGTTCCCAGGTATGGTCTGGAAAAAAAATGATCGCAATGACGGGGAGAACAAGTGCCTTTCGGCTTCGTTAAGAGTCTTGTTACACCCTTTATACATTAGTAGGTACATGACGTATCGGGTATATTCACCGTACTAACTGGGTTGTGGATGTCCGCTAGTCTTGTTGTTAAGGGTCTTGTTACACCCATTATAACATCACGGATGCAATCCCCGAAGGGTTAGGCAGACGTGTTCCTATAGCACAGCTTTTTGCCAGTTATGTTAAACTCCGATGAAATCAAGGCAAGCCTATTGCCGTCAACCGGGCACAGATCCAGACTCCGTGGCTGCTACTAAGTTTTTTGTATTATTTTTTATTTATCACGTAAAAAAGCAAAGAAAACCCTGAAAAATTGTCAATTAAAAAAAACCTTATTTAACAAGATTGATATCATTCTAAAACTGCAAGCCTTTTTTATCCCGCTCAAATGCCTAACGAAAATGAAAACAACATGGCATTTTTTTTGTAACCTTTTACTATCTTTTCTTTTTTTACCCAAAGGTTGATTGGTTAAGAAAACTTTTAGGTATTAAGTTCATCTATGTACTACGATTGTACATGAATTTTATATAAATAATTTACAAATTACTAAAAGAACTTACTTTTTATTTTATTAAATCACGTAAACACCACTTACAACACAACACTTCACTTTTACAATAAAAATAAAATACAAAATAAAAGAAATAAATAAATATTGATGTCAAATGAGTTGCGCGTGCGACGGTAGCCACAAGATCAATGTCAACCGAACACTCCTGATTCGCTATTTAAGTGATCTAGAATCGAAGCTATAATACGATCCGGACAAATTGAAACTGACTCCCAGGGATTGTAAACCTTTGAACAGAAAGTTCTGAACATTTTAATTCGGCTTTTTTTTTGAATACTTTGTAGTAGGTATACGTAATGCCTTTTTTTTCGGATGGGAAATCATCAAATAACTCCTCTCGCTCTGGGGTGAGCAGGAGGGAGTGTCAGACTTTTACTGACTAAAACCCATCCTTGTTCCTTCATCGCCCTTTGTGTTCCGGGGCCACCGTATCTCTTTCGAACAGTCCCGCAGCCCCGGCTACACGTTATGCCTTACATGAAAACAAAACAGACTCTTCAGCGGAATGTATTATTAGATTTTGAATATGAATTATGCGTTCCAGGAATTTAGTATTTTATTAATTGCTATAAAATTAAATGTTAAGGCTTGAATGGTTTCAACATAATACAAATTCAGTGGAATCAATTAATTCTACACCTTGCTTGGCAATTAAAACTTTTTAAAGCAAATAATAATAATTTTTTGTTTGGCTTTTTTTTTTAAGTTTCGTACCCAAAGGGTGACAAAGATTTCTTATTTACTAAGGCCTACGCCGTCACCTATTGTCTGTGTGTTTATCAAAGGATTATTTTAAATTAATCGTTATTGATAGCTACTTGGGACTGGACTGGCCACGTCTGCCGCATGCCGAACCGAATGAGCTGTGAGCCAAAATAACCACTTTCTGGAGCACTGACACAGCCAGAAGGCGTCACGGCAGACCTCGTAGAAGATGGTGGGACATGCTGGACAACACCAACGACCAGTGGCCCACATTAGCCCTGGATCGAAACAACGGGAAGTCATGGGGAGCGTCCTTTGCCCAGCAGTGGGATGACGCAGGCTAACAGCACCAGTAAAGCTAGTTAGCATTTTTACAAGATCCATCTCACCATAGCCTTAGTCATGGTAATAAATACAAAATAAATAGTCCTAAGTGACATGTATTCCTAGTTTAGGAGTCAGGGTTTCAACTTCTACAGTAGTAAAGTAGTGTTGCAGTTTTTAATTATTGAGAACTTTAGCTAGATATTAAGCATATTGTAAGGACTTGTATCAATAAAGTATTATTTTTATACAAAAGTTGTGTTGGGCTAGAGATATTAGTATGCAATTCTTACTCGCACTTGTCCGTCCGGCTTTCTAAAGTATTTATTTTATTTCGCTAAGGCTTTTTACTTTTCATTGGACGAATTTGTGAAAATGTTCACCATCCCTGCAGTATAACTTACAGACCTAAGGCGCGTGGTTTCCCTCACTTTTCTTTTGTTTATTAATGTTATATAATGTTTGAAATTGATGGTTTCCCTTTGAATTGATAGTAAAAGTGAGTTTATGGGATGTGAAATGGAGCATTTTAGGCCTAGTGAATGAATCTTGTGGTTTACCGTAATAGTGAAGGGTATTTTTCATTTATATTTTATCGAAACAAATTAAAGTAAGTACTAGTACAGCAATAGTTACAGTAGTGTTGCAGTAATTACCTACTTCAATGTCAGCATTGCTTAGAGATTTGATCAGTAAAGGAACATTATACTATATAAAGCTAAATTACCACTCACTCACTCACTGACATAAGTGTTCTCCCAGATGGTGGAGGGGGAGGTGGGTATATTTTGACAGATTCGTAAAGAAGTTACTCTCCCGAGTAGGGGTAAAGTGTCATACCCAACCTTTTTGCCCTCCTCCCGGGCTCCCTATCGTATCTCGGAAACTAAGAAACTGTGCCCTGTTTTTTTTACAGATTCGTATAGAAGAGGTTCGGAAAAGTAAAAAAAAACTTTTCCTAATGGCCTCCCGTGCCCCCTTCTTCCCCCTTTAGAGGGCGGATCTTGGAAGTTAAGAGAATTTGAACTTTTTTTTTCAGATTTGAAAGGTCCCAGAGATGGTCAAAATAATTCTCAATAACTGCCCCCCCTCTCCCCCTATTTTAAAGTTAAAGCACGCGAGGTTCTTGCACCTCGTGCAACACGCAAATACTAGTTTTGTTATATTATTATATACACATACATAGCATCATGCCTGTCATTCTGGAAAAGTATGGCAGGAGTATTCTTTCTACAGTTTACCCACATTTCACCACTAACGTTTGAGTCCCACCTAAAAGGGAAGCGAGAAGTTTGTGACATTTTTTTAGATAATGATTTGTTGTTATACATTACTTTGTCAAATAATAAAAACTATTTCGAAACTGAATGAGGCGGATGTTACCTTTCAGCATAGTTATTCACAAACGCTTCGATTCGATGTCGATTCGACAAGTCGTATGTCTATCTTTTTTTGGCGAACGAGATAGACATACGACTTTCCGAATCGAAATCGAATCGAAGCGTTTGTGAATAGCTATGCTGAACACTTTGAACATAAATAATAGCTAGGCGCGTTTACTTTCTTGTCGTGTAGAAAGAGTGGAGTTTCAATGTCTGATTAAGTTTTTCCAATTCCTTATCTGATATATCCAACACAAATACAAGCGTGGCGAAAAAATGATAGTTTCCTTCCTAGTATGAGAAAGGCTAGACCACATAATGACAAAACTTTGCGTAAGTCTAACAACGAAAATACAATTTAAGTCTTCGAAAGCTTGTGACAAATTGTGTCCTGATAAAAATAAAATAGAATAAATTACAAGTAGACGAAAATGCCATGAAGGATGTTTCCTTCACTATCAACTATGTTAGGTGACTGACATATCCTACCAACAACTATCAATTATGTCTGCCAGCGAGCCATGGAACGAAGTGTACTAGGAGTCAAGAATTTCTGGCCGTATATGAAACAGAATACTTCGATCCAAAACCCAAATCGCAGTGCAGCCGCCAAATTAAAATGGGACTGAGCAGGCTACATCTGCCACATGTTGCATTAAAATTGGACCCAAGTGGCAACAGATTAGGCCCCGAACCAAAGAACCCGGTGACACGGTAGGCCCAGACGGAGATGGCGTGAGGAGCTGGACTCTTCTGGACAGAGATAAATGGAAAGAGCGAAAGGACAGGGAAGCCTTTCCTGCCTGCCTATAAGCAGTGGGACATATAAGGCTCAAAATAAAATATTAACTATAGTAACATCTATATATATAAAGGTTAAATCTTCTGCTGACAGGTGTCTTTCCTATTTACTCAATAAATAGAAAACTAAATTAGGTTGACGATCTAACGGAAGCTGCGACGACTGATTCGATTTGACGGATCGTATGGTCCAATTTTCTACAGACAAACGGATCTATTTCCGGAATGGGACTTTTCCGTCCGTCAGGTTATTATTTTTTCTTAGCTGTAGAGTTTGGGTGATTTAGTCCAAATTAAATATCTCGTACTTTCTAGAAGCACCAAAGAATTTGTTGGTATTATTGGCACATGTTTAAACATTACATGACGCCAGTAACTCCTGAAAGGTTAGCTTTAGGTCTGTCTGTCTAACCTATAGTACATCCATATTTTGCCAGTTATTTTAAGTCCCTTGTAAAAGGGGGCAAGCCTATTGCCATCAACTGGGCTCAAACCCAGACTTCAGGCTGCTACTGGGAAATTCACATAATATCACGCTTTGTAATTCCCGAAACTGAAAGTAGAGGATTAAGCAGAGGTATACCTAACAAGCCTATTGCCATCAACTAGTCACAAACATAGACTTCAGGCTGCTACTGAGAAATTCCTGAGGAAAAACCCAACAACTCTTTACACGACCTGAGACTCGAACCCAAGACAGGCAGATAGATCAGAGTCTATTCAAGCTCAACCAAGATTATTCAGAAATCTGGTTTTGACTGAAATCTACACTTTTACTTACTCACTGCAATTTAATCCGTAGATTTCCCCCGTATAGCGTTACACTTACATTTTCTATGTTACACGCACCGAAAGGTCAATGTACGGAGGTCATTGCCGCCTTACGTGGTTGGTTAGGGGGGTATAAATAGGTAAGGTTAGTAACTGACCCTTTTTGATAGTATTACAAGAAAAGTAACCTTGAGTTCTACTTCAACAACAGGCATTTGTTTTTATTAACACCATTATAAAAGACTAGCACTTCGCCCGCAAAAAAATGTGATAGCTTGGCTAATTTGCATGATATAAATGTAATTTATAACTTAAGCTACTCTCTCATAATTTATCTTTAAATTGGTGAAAAAATGGTTAAAATCGGTTCAGTAGTTTCGGACCTTATTCGGTACAAACAAACAAAAAAGTGTTTTGCTTGAACGGTTTGCTTCGGGTTACAGCGCAGCAATATGGCAGTGATAGTCTAGAGTGTGACTGCCAAGTCAAAGCTCTCGAGTTCGAACGATGCACCTCTGATTTTTCGGATTCATGTGCGTATTGTATAATTATGACTTGCTTTGGTGAAGAAAAACTTTGTGAGGAAACCAGCCTGCCTGAGAGATATTTCTTGACGGCATGTAAAGCCAAGTCAGAGGCCCATAGGAGGCATAAAAACTCTGACACCAGGTTAGGCACTAACCACACGATTAAAAAAAAGGAAAGCGCAGTAATTTTAATTAAAGATAAATAAGTTTAATGGCATAGTTCACAATTTATCACTAAAATAGTTATCACTAAAATAAATTATAATTTATATGATTTGTTATTTATGGAGAAGAGTATTTGATTTAGGAAAGAACTCGCCTTTTTAAATGTTCAGTTACAAAACCAAACTGAATGCAGGCTAAATACTGATATTTAGAGACCGGATTAAATGCAATTAAAAATCGTCAATATGCATACAAATATGCATTACAAGGGCTCAAAATATGCAACAAAATAAAGCTTTTTTTTATTTACAACAATATGTTTGATGAGATATTATCATTTTTTTTCTCCAAAGCCGGTACTGTCCAAATTAAATTATTCATAGTAAGATCGAGCCTATTATTCTTCAAAAAGAATAAAAAAAAATACTTGAAAAAAATCGTTCCTAAGTCAATAGGCATTTAAATTTTGCTACTTTTGGTGAGTCTCAGACTCTAGTACATTTTTGTGTTTTTCCAATTACATGCAGTGAAAATTACAGGAAATATGCCCAAAATATGCACGTTATGCTAATTTTAGCTAAAATATGCATTATCCTCATAAAACAGACATAATATGCATAAGCATATTATAATCCGGTCTTCACTGATATTTAACTCATACAATGACAAACTTGAAATTCATTTTCGCCATTCACACTGTCTCTGTAAAAGATCTCATTTATTCCAGAAATCCCCACCAGTGGGGATTGAAATGATTGTATAATAGGGTACCTACAATAGGGTAGGTAAAGGCATTGCGATTGAACCGAAGTGTGTTACCAACACTTAATTGATATACGACTGCCTCGTGGCCTGGGGCCTTAGTCTGCAATTGCAATAGTGTCAGAATGGTCTATCATTGATTTAATAAGGCCCCGCGCAGACGAATTACCCTTTGTACGCACGTCAAACGAGTGTCGAACGCGCTTCAATACGCCGTGGGCTAGGGGCCTTATTAAATCAATGATAAACCATTCTGACACTATTGCAATAGCAGACTAAGGCCCCTGATAGATTGACTGCCTAGTTGGTCTAGTGGCCGCAAGCGCGACTGCTGAGCAAGAGGTCCTGGGTTTGATTCCCAGGTCGGGCAAAGTGTTATTGGGTTTTTCCATAAGGAATTTCTCAGTAGCAGCCATGGAGTCTGGATTTGTGCCCGGTTGATGGCAATAGGCTCGCTCCCTATTACATGGGACTTAAGCATAACCGGCGAAATGTAGGTGTGCTATTTAATTTAATATGGTACACCTCTGCGTGATGTTATATTATGTCATTGATAAGTATACGAAGAGCACACATAAAGTAGATTGCGTAGAATTTGTAGACGCAATTATTTTACATAGGTATTGGTCTGAGATAGAATTGGGTCTAGAATTCTAGATAGAAATGGAAATGGTATGTATGAGTTTGTTGTCGTTCCCAGAAGTCGTAAAATTTGGATTAAGGGCAAACTAGACGGTAAAGAAATGAGATGGGATAAAATTTTAGTGATAGGTTTATTGCTCAGGCAAACAAATCACATTTTTTATAATGAAACCTAGAATAGCTGACTAGAAAGGAATCTTCAATAAAAAGATAATATATGAGGGCATCAAGATCACTACCATTTACTTGCTGAATGTTGTAGTTATTATAAAGAAGAAATAAAAAACCTTGTGTTGAAAAGGACATCACATTATTTGACATTCTGTCTGTTCTGTAGTTTGTCTGACACAAAAAAAAACTGGCCAAGTGTGCACAGTTCTTAACGCCTAGAAGGACGCTACTTCGATAGCCAAGTGAAGTACCTACAGCGAGGTGCTTCGCATGTATCGAAGCAGTGCGTGCCTCTAGACACTAAACAAGCCACCTGACAGTGCGTACGTAGCCAATGGGTTTCCATTTCTCTTTTGAAGCACGGAACTCTAAAAACATAATTATTTTCGTACATACTAACTTCTTATAATCTCTTCCATTTCTATTTCCTCTAATTAGGAAAATATTTTCGTTTGAAACGTCGGCGAGCTATGATTAATTCTAATTCCGAATTCTTGGAAAATTCATTGCAACATAGGAAAAGTATCATTTCCGTACAAATTAAGGTCCACGATGAACTGTCATGAAGTAACATAAAAGTATGAAAGTAATTACATTATTTATGTGTTTTTCATCAAAAACATGAAAGTACACCAATTTTACTAAAGCTCTGTTCACAACCTTTTTTTTTGCGGATGGGAAATCATCAAATGACTCCTCCTCCGACTAAAACCCATCCATGTTCCTTCAGCGCCCTTTGTGTTCCGGGGCCACGGTATCTCTTTCGAACAGTCCCGCGGCCCCGGAGTCCCGAAGCCCCGGAAGTCTCGCAGCCTCGGGTAATACTTTTTTTTTTTTAAGATCTTGTTTAAACACATGTGTTAAGCAATAAATAATTGAACTGAATTGAATTCAATACGATTTGCATCAAAGGAAACGCTTGCGTGTTACTGATTTTCTTGACGCTCACGTCAAGAAAATGACGCAACTTGCGGAGCGACGGGACTCATACCGTCGCTCCGCAAGTTGCGTCACGGGGCTTCATAGCATGACCACTAAATAATGATATCCTTCCATTTGTTTTCTCCGTCGTCGCTATCAACACGCGAATCGCTTGAGCGTTTAGCTCACGGACAAGCGGTAAAAGGATGAGGAAAATAATCTAATTTCTAAAAGTAATATAATATGGATGTTTTCTTATTACAAAAATAATAATAGTATATATATATATATAGTAATATTTTCTATTAATATTGAATTGCAAGGCCAATCTTTCACGTAATAATTATCTGCCCTTTTAGTTGCCATGGTTGCTAAGACGAAAGGACTTTAATACAATGATACATTATAATTTTCCATGAAAATATATATCTATATATCATCCGTTGCCGTTTTCATAGAACATTGCGGATATCTTCGAAAATGTATCTCTTCACTTCTGGGACTAAGATTTCCTCTCTTTTAGACTGGATAGTCTTTTTGGCTTTAGAATATTCTTGGTTTTCTTAATGTTTTGCTGTCTCTTTAGACTAGTCTAGTGGGTCGCAAGCTTGACTGATAAGAGATGAGGTCTTGGGTTTGATTCCCAGGTCAGGCAAAGTGTTATTGGATTTTTCCATCTGGTATTTTCCAGTAGCAGCCACGGAGTCTGGATTTATGCCCGGTTGATGGTAGTAAGCTCGTCCACTACTTACATAACACAACTGGTGAAATGTGGGTGTACTAGTCACACCTTTGCGTAACCCTTCAGCGATTATAGGCGTCATGTTGTGTCATTTTCATGAACATTAATGTTATTTTGATGAAGAAACGAAACAAAAAACAAAGTAATTAGAGAGCTTACCTGATAATTTATTGTCATGATTGTTCAACTCTAGTTCGTTTACCTACTTCAAAAACAACTAACTATAAGCAGCTAACATCCGAAGTCCAACATTCCAAAAGCATCTGCATTTCGTCAAAACACGAAACAAATCTATTAAAACTTTGATTCCCACTCTCCTAAGAAGTAATTATTTAGTGGAACAACACTATATAAATCTTTCAATCTCCCATCACTATACGCCACTCACACAGTTGCCCCCATTTTCCACGCTTCTTTCAAATCAGTTTTAATGCTAACCTTGAATTTAAAGGTAAACCAAACGCGGTAAACGGTAAACAAAATCTAAATATAATACCGGTTTCAGATGGTCCTACTAAATTATACATTCAGTAAACGTAAGTGAAAAATGTGTTTTTAAAGCCTATTTCAGAATGGGAGTCGCTTGCGTGCGCTGGTCGGACGTTTTGATATCCATAGGCTTGATAGCGCTCACTATTCAAAGTGCACCGGTCATTAAAATGACACGAAAAATAATGAAACCGGAAAAATAAAAAACCGACCACCGACTTCCGAAAGTAAAGTTATTTTAGAGTTTTTTGTTTTTTTGGAAGTCGTTTTATTTTTACGGAAAAATATTTTTTTTTGTATAAAAGTATGCCAGAAAGTGACGGAGTTATCCCACATTTGATGCTTTATCCTTACTAGTGTCCCTCTAGGCAGCACGGTGGTAGTCAGAGCGATCTGCCGGTCATGACCCGAGTGAACGTCATCTGTTGTTCAGCAGTAGGCGCCCCATTCATGTGACGAGTACGGGTAATATCTGTGGTTCATTCTCTGAAATATTAAAGAAAATTAATAGCAATATAAATAGCAACCGGCGCCGGGCTCGCTCTGAAATAGGCCTAAGGATGCTTCACTTATGCTCAGGTCGAAATAATTCGGCACCGCCAGGTGGCAAAGTCGAATAAACTTATATATAAAAATAATGTATGCTCGTTAAACAGCTGACCGAATTAGGTGCCGAGCCGAAACAAACATGGTTCACTCAGCAATTATAGAATCCTAACTGAATTTACAGATCGAGTTAAGCTGAACAAGAATCTGTGTATGGATTCCTTTGGGAAAGCTTGTTTAACAAATACTGCACAATCGAGACATCCACCAACCCGCACCGGTGGATTCGGATCTCACAGAGATGTGGTAAGTATCCCAGCAGTGGGAACGATTTAAGCTGATTATGAACATGTTAAAAATGTGTGTTACTGAATCTGAAAGAGCCCCCGTATTCACAAACGCTTCGATAGAAGAAGTCGTATGTCTATTCTTTTTTGGCATTACGAAAGCGAGCAAGATAGACATAAGTCTTCTCGGGTCCGAGTACAAGTTATCTGTATCTACATGATTGTCGGTTTAGTGATGGGTAGTGAATTGAAATTGACGAGCGGATATTAAAATCGGTTTTTTACGTAAAAATATAACTAGATCTTATGGATGGTTGAAATTTTGATGAAATTTTGATTGAAAAAACATCATCAGGTGTATGGTGGTAGTTTCACCACAATAAACTTTAATAACTTTACTAATTATTGTGTATACCACACACCTCTAGCTAATCCTTCAGGAATTACAAATGTTTGCGTGATGTTTATGTTATGTGAATATATTACTGTATATCTTTACTATTTGAAAACTTGTCTCATCTAGTTCCATTAATTATACTCATGTTGAAAAACGTTTCTAATACATTAATCAGCCAACACGATTCATTCATTCATCTAAAAAAGTGTCAACTACTCCGAAATTGAAAATACAGCACAAAATATATTATTATATATTACTTCTAACTCGTTGTAAAAGTCAACTAGGGAATGAGAACGGAAACAATTACAAAGACATGCTGAGACGCAGGCGATGTTCCGCTAGAAATAAAAGTTAAAGTGATATTTAACATTGCTTTAGTCTTGACTCATTACTTAGCTCTGTAGTTCTAGTGCTCGTACGAAGGCGTTACGTAAACGAAAAATTGAAAGATTTTTTAATCGAGATTATCGAAAATCATTCGCCTGTCCTTATCCCGATGTCTCCGGGGTCGGCGTAGCATATCTTCGTAATGGGGGCTATCGCGTATGGAGTCACCGTTAGAGGCGCTAGTGTAGCGCGACGTCACTGAAATGTCAGATGTCATAGTGAGTTCGCGCGTTGCGTGCTTTTTTGTCACGTTTTTTTACTAATATTCACGATTGTGGTCTAGAGTGAGCCATTCCTGATTAATTATGACTTGAACATTTTAATTAGCAACTTAGGATCTTATTGTCATTATTCACACAATCCATCCATCGTCTCTTTGGTCTTACCGTCCGCATTCTTAGTTTAAAATTTCCCTTAAATATTTTCCTCATTCCACCCCAGTATCACAACATCCGATTGCCAGACAACTTATTTGCTGTTGGTGCCATTTTTAAGAATTCCTCTTATGTACTCATTTCTTATACCCTTTGGCATTTTTATCTCAGCTGCCTTACATTCATCCCTTTTGCGGCCTAACATTCTAATTTATAGAAGTCAGCAGGTTTAACTATTGTTTTATTAATCTTTCCAGTATGTTTAAGGTTAATGCCGTGACAAGCACCATTAGTATGACCCATAATAATCTTTATGTATGTACGTCTGTGCCCAACCTTATCTGACCCCCTTGAGTACGGGATGGTCCATACGGGAGGGTCAGATAATATTGGCCACCGACCGTACAAGCATACAAATAAATAAAATTGAAGATTCTGTTAGTAATTTCAAAATAACAGCTTTTTACTTAATGCATATAAAAGTTTAAACGGTATTACAAAAAAAAAAAAAAATTGTCTGTTTGTCGGTCTGTCTATCTGTTGGTTCCGTCTAATCTCCAAAATCGCTGGACCGGTTTCGACAGGGCAGATTTTGATAGGGCAGATGATATAAGGAGTAACTAAGGCCACTTATAATTAAGAAAAAGAATTAGTGCTCTGTGTAAAAAAAACCTAGAAATTGTCAACAAAATCCGATTCAAATACAAAAGTAAATTTTTTATAATAATTTCACGAGGAGGAGGGTCGCGGGCAACAGCTAGTTATGAATAAAGTCTTAAAACTGAGTAAATATTTATATTCGCCGTGAGTATTTTCAATTTTAAAATCGTTCGAATTATAAACGTTCCGTTTACTCCGTGCGTTCGTAATAGGCTTTCAAAAAAGTACTTGTTCTTGAAAATAATAGAAAATCTTAGTCTACTTTTTCGATTTTCTGTAAGCTCTCTTCGATGTCTAATGGAAATGATTTAACAATTCAATCGTGAGAAATTGGAAACGTGCTGAAGTTTGACTGAAACTGAACTGAGTAGTACGCATATTAATATTACTGGGGTGGTAGAACACCCCAATAATATGAATATGCGTACTTGTCATACAAATCATATAAATCGATATAAAATAATATCAATATATTTTTATATACAATGTATGTAACAGAATAAACGCACAACCTCTTACGGGCTCATTGTACTCATCATTATGAATAACTTTCACTATGGGACCAACACTGAAATCGCGAAAAAAAAGTCGACTGCCCTATACATTTCTGTGCGCATAATTCGACAAAATGTACTGAACAGCTGTTTTTTTTTCCGCGATTTCGGGAGTGACCCCTTAAGAGGTTGTGCGTTTATTCTGTTACACATTGTATATTTATAGTATTTTATATATCCTTGAAATTTATATAGGTACATCTACCACTGTTTGTCTATGCATCACCCAAAAATTGACTGGTAGATAATACCTATGGCATTAAGTCCGCCTCTGTACTTTGTGCTTGAAGTGTTAAATAAATAAATCATCAATTGCCTAACCTTTTCCAACCATATTGGGTCGGCTTCCAGTTTAACCGGATGCAGCTGAATATCACTATTTTACTTGTAGCGACAGCCTATCTGACCTCCACAACCCATTTAGTAGGTACTGGGTAATATGATACCCATTGGTAAGACTGGTTGTCATAGTTTTGAATCATTACAAATCAGAAAATTCTAAACAATTTATTAATAAATAGACGTTTCTGCTTTCATCAGATTCTCATAATAAAAATAAGCAGAGGTACTTGATTTTAGATAAAAATGTATGTGCAACTTTACATAATAATATTCACCTATAAAGCAGTACACATTTTCAATATTCCAATATTCAATTTGTTTATTCAATTTTCCTTACTACCTTCACAGAATATACGAGCTTCGGATATTAAACGAATTTCTACGCATCTTTAACAGATATTTTATAACATATTTTTCGGATATTAAACTGAGCATATCACTAGTAATCGCATTATCGCGTATTACTCCAATGTTCAAGTTTTTTCTAACACTTGGTTATATTTTTATGTGAAAAATCTAGGTAATGTTTAACAGTATCTCATAACAATAAATTGTCTAGAAATGGCGCTCAAAAATGATTTATATTTTCCTGGTTCTAGCTGCTGTTGTTAGATTTTGAAAACAGTACATGTTAGGTACCGAGGTATGCTAGTTATTAGTTGAAAAAAGTGTCAAGACCTGGGCGAAGTATAATCATTTGGTACAAAGGAGAGCAGCGGTGGCCCAGTGGTGGTGGCCCCAAGGTTCGAACCCAGGCAGGCGCATTACTTCGTATAATTTATTTCATCACCAGTGCTCTCAAAACGGTGAAGGAAAACATCGTGAGGAAACCGGCATGTCCTATAAGCAAAAAATTCGAAGACATGTGACATCTACCAACCGGCGCTGGGCCCGCGTGGTGGATTATAGCCCATTTCCCCATATAGGCTGGTTATGCTTATATTATGCTATGCTGACAATTTAGCAGGGTAACGCAACAATCATAAAACAATGTTTCTACTGCTTGAACCGCTTTCAGTACTGGTTGGATGTGACAGTATATCGTTGAAATTGGTTGGCGGTTTCCTATCGAAAAATTCCTTCATCGGATAATGGAGAATTGGTCTTTTTCTTCTTGTCGTATCGATGTTGCTTCCATAATTATTACACGGTTTGAGGTGGCCACCTTTTTTGCAGCGGCCGAGGCGCTATTCAGGTCATCAAGAATGCAGGTAAACGGACACCTGGGACACTCCAGCAAGTTGGGCATAGTTTGATCCAAAGCGCCGAACTGCTTGCCAGATTATGTTTACAGCGGCCTACTTAGATACGCAATCGATTCAGAACTTTCCAAATAGGCCACTGTAGTTCACTGTCGGAGGCAAGGTGTTCTTGGGGCTTCAAGAAGTCGTGCGGTGGTGAACACAAAAAAAAATATTTTTGAATAAAATTGAGATAAACCTCAAGCATTACCGAGATTTAGATAATCTCATTCGTTCGCATCGTTTTCTATTCTTAGAAAACGTAACGACGGAGAAGATTTGATTGTGTACATCTTACAATAATTAATACTAAGCAGCTTCATCAAAAGGATTATAGAGATGAAACTTATAAATGTCTTCGCATTGTACTATAATAATGGTATTGTCTCTTCATTTATCTTTTAATTATGATTACGAACGAGACTACATACCTTAGTAATCATAACTTTTTCACGGTGGTTAAAAAGAGTGTCTTGAAGATGGTCCAATGGTCGCTATCGTGACTGGTGAGCATAAAGTCCTAGGTTCGAGTCCCAGGTCGAGCAAACTATTATTGGGTTTTTTCCATCAGGGATTTCAGTTCAATAGCAGCCGCGGAGTCTGGATTTGCGCCCGGTTTATCAAAATCAAAAATCAAAATCAAAGCATTTATTTCAAGTAGGCCAGTTATAACAATGAAATGTAGCTACAGTCCCAGTCACAAGGCATGAAAACTGTGAAAGTACTGTAGTTGCCCATTCCCTAGCGTAGATCTCTATGGAGAAGAACGGGCAAGAAACTCCATGGACACTCTTTTAAATCAGCATATTGTTACAAAACCTTGGTTACATCATTCATATTGAGATGGTACATTATGTGAGAACGATGTAGCAAGATGTGCACGTTAAAAGTTTCCATAGTAAAAACAAAAACGCATCAGGCATTCGCACGCACGCACATTCAGCACGCATCGCATTATCGCAATAGGCTCGGCCCCTATACATGAGACTTTAAAATAACTGGTGAAATGTGGGTGTACTATTAGGTACATCTCTGCCTTACCCTTCAGGGATTACAGGTGCAATGTCTACGTAAAATAATGCACATTTCCCAACATCAAAAAAAACAAACATTCATCAACGTTGATGCCATTAATTAAAGCTTGATTACTTAGAGCTGATGTATGTTTTCAAAACATGACAACACTGTTTGTAAATATTACTTTTTCCACGTCAATTTCAGCCAAAACTGTGCAGGAATCAGTTGTCATGTGAATAGATAACCCATATAAGCAGGGTTCGTGACTAAATAATAACAACCAGGACCGGTCAAACGGTGGTTAAACTGTTCTGGTCGAGGTCAGTCCGTGGGTTGGTGACCTTTTACATATCTGATAGAAAGACATACCTACAAGGTGTTAACGGATGGTCCGATAACACCTCGTATTTATCACATAACACGAAGCCGTCAACAAAGTATTCTGTACATCAAACTAAGTAACAGCAATATTTTTTTGTTGGGAGACGACTTTTTATTTTTGGGGTGATAAATCGCGGTTTACGGTAGGACTGACTCAATAATATGTAACGCACTGAAAACATTGTGCTGATGGTTGTATTGAATAGTACAGGGCCAGGGGAAAATGAGATAGCTAAAGGAAAGTTATAACATTAAAAACGTGTATTAAAAAATATGAAAAGGTTGGAACTTTCACCTCCAATAGCTCCGGAACTAAAAGGTTCTGAGGTCTTGCCCTAAACAAAATAATGATCGCATTGTTAAGGAGAACAAGTGCCTTTCGGCTTTCGTTCAGGGTCTTTTTACACCCATTATTATGGCATCCACCTACTGGCCCGCATGATTGATGTCGGGCCACCCCCTCTCACCCCGCAGAGGCCTTTGTCCTGAACTTTTAAGGCTGATTATGACGTCAAACTTTTACACTGGTATAACCCATCTTAAGTCAATTTCTCAGCTGAGTTAGACTCAGTAGTCATGACAACGGTTGAAAACGCCCACGAACCGCAAATTTGACAGATGATTCCTTATGAAAACTTATCAATCGTGGGCGTTTATGTCAATTATAAACAAAGTATAGCTGTCAATGTATCAAATGAGGAGATAAAATATGGCGTGTCGAACTTGACTTGAGCTGAGTCAGTGACTAAGAATATCAGTATTACTGTCAACAGCCTATTGCAATATCTTTTGTTAAAAATGGGCATAAATAAATATGTCAACCCAATAAAATTTTAATTTACACAAATTAAAGTTATTTCTACTTCCTAAGTGCAAAAGGGCAAGCGAATAGTCAAGCATGGCATGCAAAACGCGATTAGAACATTAACTGTTTAACCATTTATAACTGACAGTTAAATAAAAACTGTGCGTGAAAAGTGACCGACATTGCTTCGTGACCTTGCCATAGAAATTGCTGGTTTTATGCTATGATGACCTAATTGCTTTGATTAACTTTAGCACGTGTTCCAGTTTTATTTGAACATTACTCGTCATCATCATTCTCCTATGTAGTGACAACCTAGTGGTACCCATCACCCGTCGGACTGCCAAGTCATAGGTCTAAAGTTCGAACCCCAGACACGCACCTCTTGGTTTTTCGGATTCATTCGCGCAATGATTGATGATATTACGGTCCCGCATGACGAAAACCTCGTGAAAGCAGAGAAAGATATGCAGTTCAAGTATCTAGATCTGGCTCGCGAGGATGTCGACATGTGCGACGTGAGTACAGCAGTCATTGTGGCGATAGTCGTGTCGGCAAACGGCCAATGATGAGGCTCTCGCTTGGCAGCTGGATCAAGAGCTTGATACAAAAAGCAGTACTTCTGGACATGGCGCGTATTGTTAGGAGGTTCCTCTCTCAAGAGCCCTATTTTTATATAATTTTTTTCCTAAAAATATTGAAGAATGTAAAGCATATGTAAAGAAAATAAATAGAGGAAATAATAAACATTAATTTCTCTTCCACAAAGGTGCCTTAAAAATATGAAGACACTAGGAAAAACCTGTCACAAGATTACCAGCCCAAAAACAATGTCTGAATAAAAATCTTAAGATAATGATAACAAATTATTTTTACCTTTGGTAGAAGAACACAGTAAACAAATATAGAGGGGAAAATAATACTAAATTAAAATAATCATTAAGAACGTACTTGTGAAGTATGTTATGGTGTGGTGTGATGTGGAGTAGTTTGGTGTGGAACAACTGAAATAGTTCTGGGACAACTGTAGAATAACCTACAAGGCCTTAAATGACTTGGCAGTGTTTCAGCTGAGGGATTTAAATTCCTGCGGATACAGGCATATAAAAAAAAACCTGTACTTATTTCAGTTTTTTAACTTTTTCTTCTACGCTTTGAGTTCCCCCTTAACATAGTTTCATTAAAATTCTTTACACACAAACATTGTGAGATGAAAGGTATTATACAGTACCTGTACTTTGCAATAGTTGTTGGCACAAAAATTGAAAAGGCTTGGCAACCATTTTGGTAAACGGGATCTTTCCCACGGTAGCCAATATGGTTGCCAAGTCCCTTTACCCAAAAAATGAGACAAAAACAACATAAATCACACATATTTATATCCCGTTTACTCTGATGTAGCACTCGCATGTTATTCCGGATACAGTAAGCACATTTATTTGAAAAATGTTCTATTTGCATGATAACTGAAATAAAGCGTAGGTATTTTTCTAACAAATGGTTAGGATTTGCATTTGATTGTGACGAATGAGATAGCTTTGATTTGTTTTGAAAAGGAAAGTTGTAACAGACTAGCTTTCGCCAGCGGCTTCGCTCGCGTGGAGGCCGGAATTTACGCCACGGTGTCATAATGTCGGGATTCTGAGTCGTAATCCAGGTCGTGGAATACCTGTTAGCCAAGTCATTAAAATCCGATCAGCCATTAAGACGAGAAAATAATTACCTACTTAATGAAATATTTACAACCAAGCATCCTGTACATCAGAATGCTTGGTTGATGGGTTCGTGAAGGGTCTATTTACATTTTTTTTTTGGATGGTAAATCATCAAACGACTCGGTGCAGGAGAGAGTGTCAGACTTTTACTGACTAAAACCCATCCATGTTCCTTCATCGCCCTTTGTGTTCCGGGGCCGCGGTATCTCTTTCGAACAGTCCCGCAGCCCCGGCAGGCATCGGCCCTTGCAGACTCCTTCCTTTTACTGACATCTCTGTGAGGCGCGCGTAGAACACAAACGCGCCGTTGACACGCCCTGTCGTCATTAGACGGAGGGACGGCGCGCTAGCCCATAGCTCACCGTCCAAAGGTCCGCGGTCCATTTACACCTTGTATAATTTTGCACAAGCAGTTGTGATTATTATTTTATGTCCGACAATCAAACTAAGTTAAAGTTGTGAACTCTACGCAAAAATTATTGCTGTGAAACGGCTTTATTTTTGGGGTGAAAAATCGTTTTTCGGTAGAACTCAAAAAACGCACTTAAAACATTGATGGATGCATTGTACGAGGGTCGTGGAGGCATTTAAAAAAAAAAACTTGTGAATAAGTTGGAACTTTGACCCCAATATCTTCGTAACCCTAACTGGAAGGTTCTCAGATACGGTATGGAACAAAAAAAAATGAAAATCCTGATGCAATGACGGTATATGACGGTGATATTTATATTCCTATTCAGAAAAATAAAAAAAAAAACCTTAAATCAACTTTACCGAAAATGATTAACAATTTGATGCGAACACTGCGACAGACTTTCCCTACAAACCAATCCGCAATCAATACTCAAAACCGCAGGGCACTTAAAAAAAACAACATCGCCCCACTTTAGGTACCAACGTAAGAAAGATCAATATAGAAAAGCAATTCATCATAATCTATAACTCAAAAATTTCTCCCACCTTACTTCATAGCTTTCTACTGTCTCTAGCCAAGGAACGAACATAGTATAGTAGATTCAGAAGGTCTAGTTTCTACAATGAGTGTGAACGGGCGCACGCACATAAAACGTGCCTTTTTTATACTGATGGGAAATCATTAAGTCATTAAGTGACCCCCCCCTCCCGCTCTGGCCGGAGCGGCAGGGAGTGTCAGACTTGTACTGACTAAAAAACATCAATGTTCCTTCTTTTGCCCTTTGTGTTCCAGGGCCGCGGTATCTCTTTCGAACAGTCCTGCAACCCTGGCAGGCACATAATACGAGTACGTGCCTCGACTAGATTACCTCGTTGGTCTAGTTGCGCAATCGCGACTGCTGGGCATGAGGTCTTGGGTTCGATTCGATTATCTGGTCGGGAAGAGTGTTATTGGGTTTTTCCATTAGGAATTTCTCAATAGCAGCCACGGAGTGTGCCCGGTTGATAGCAATAGGCTCGCCCGCATGGGACTTAAAACATAACAGCTGGCGAAATATTGGTGTACTAAGGGGTAAACCTCTGCCTACCCTTCAGGGATTATTGGCGTGATGCTATGTTATGTTACAGTTAAACTAGATAAGACATGCGTTTCGGTAATAGTCATGTTTCTGAATTTGCACGAAACTTTGTCTAGCTGCGCTTTGTAGTGCACTATCATTGCAAGTTATGTCTGAAGTTTTTTCAGTGTGAAATTCCCAACTCTGGTCACATTATCGTCTGCCTAATCTTTCCCCACCTATCTTGGAGTCAGCTTCCAGTCTTAACTGGATGCAGCTGAATACCAGTATTTTATATGGAGCGTATGCCTAACCTCCAAAACTCATTTACAGGTACCACTATACCCCTTGGTAAGACTGGTTGTCAGATTGCCAGACCACTGACAATAGTCAGTGTTAATGACATGGTCTTCGACATTCGTTGCAAGTATGTAACGAATGTTGAAGACCATCTCACTGTCGAGTGTTCGTATTTCTGAAGGTAGATGGATGTTTCCTTGATAATCCATAATTTTGGTATGCGGTAATCATAAACAAAAATGACAGTCGTGAGAGTGTTTGCACTCGTTGCGACCTATCCAAATTCCCTTATAGTTCGTCCTGTCGTTGATCTCCTTGATTTATAAGTCGAGCTACACGATATCTGACAAATGCTTGCACTGACTGGACAGGTCAAATCTGTGTGGTTCTTTCTTCAAGAGACCATCTCAGACACTCATTTGCATAGTCATGTGAGTTGACCAAGATTATGTCTGGACTTTAAAAGAGACTATGACCTCTAAGTTTGTTTCGGCTGTTTCTTTTCAGAGTAGTCAGGTACGAAACACCGGCCCCATTAGTTTAAAAAAATGAAGTGTTTGTAAAAACTTATTTGCTAAATAAACATCATTTATCATATATCGTTGTAAGGACTTTCAACTGTCAACCTTCTGTAGTAAGGTATTATTCTGTCTCCGGTTTCATCAAATGGCTGCAGATCACGTATCGCCTGAGATACGTAAATACGACAATTTCGCTGATAATCGCTTATTTTACGTGAGTAATGGAGGAGTTTAGAAAACTATGGGTTTCATTTTCTATGTACGGTTGACATTTTTGTTGGTCATGGCGGATTCGGATTCCAGTCATCCTTACTTTCCAGACGAAAGTAATCCATTACTTTAGTTCCATACTAGTCTATTATAAAGGCGAAAGTATCTCAGTTTGTTAATCTCCCTATCTGTCTGTCACCCTGTCTGTCTGTCTTCCTGTTTGTTTGTTGTAATATTGTGGTTTCTGAAGAGGTTGCAATGAAAGACACACCGGTAGACCATGATCTGGGACATTGAATATATTATCCAGCCCGCGTAGCATGAGCACCGTAGATAAGGGTTCTGTCGACGAAGAATAAACCAAAAATGACAGATTGTGGAAAGATTTCTATCGTCGCAAGCATGGCGATGTTAAAAATGTATGACAAGACATGTCAAGATGTATATAAAGAGCTTTGTTGATTCTTGGTAGAATAGAGATAGTATTGCCATGCTACGCGGGCAGGTATTATCTTCAAATGACTAATGACTTTCGCAAAACTGAATAAAAGAAATGCTAAATGGCGCTGCGAAATTGTAACGTCACTTTGTAGCGGCATTGTTGAATGCGGTTGTTGTCAACAGCAACACCAATGGCTTCTTCACATTAATCCTCAAAACGTTTTTCCCAGAATTTTCCACATTTTATATTATTAGAATTTATTCATGAAAAAATTTAGGTGAGTAAGTAAACCATTTTCATAAAACTAAAATAGGCATTGCCAATAGAATTTTATATGCCTAAAGTATATTCTGGTTTGTTATTTTTCGTTTGATTATGAAATATTGTTTCGATAAACTGGCGAATTTGATTTAGAACCAGGTTTATTTTATTAAAATACTAAAATTTATAGCTTGCAATTTCGGTGGGTGGCACACTGTTGTGCGTAGCGATAACTATCGCTGTCACGTTATGAATAAAAATATACAGACATGCGTCAAACTTACTGGAAAATGGGCATTTTGTACAATAAAGCCATAATTTAAGGTCTTTCCAGTTTCATCTGCACTGTAATAATGCAAAAGGACCCATAAAAACGAAGTTAAATATAAAAAGAGGTCCTACCTTTACTAAAGACTAAAATAAGTCGCAAAAAGTCGGTTAAACATAAAATAGTCTTCTTTTAACATAATTACTATTTGTACGCATGTGATGAGGAGATACGAATTGCATGCGACTAAAAGAGTGACAAATATAAATTTTGATGAATGGAGAGCGGGAGGCAGACCAAAGAAACGATGGATGGGTTGTGTGAAAAATTATATGAAAGAAGAACGAGTAAATGATAGCGTGACGGTTGACATAGGAGAATAAAAGTAAAAAACGTGTTGCGCCGACCCCAAGTAACATGGAACAAAGGCAGGAAGTTGATGACTGTTTGTACAGGGCTCATATAAAAAATTAAATAAATAAAAAATGGTCACTGTAAAACTAGGCAATAAAAATCTATCGCTCAGCTAACCAGTATATCACATATCTAACATTACCACATCAATTTAAAAACAAGCTCAGTAAAATTTATGTTTCCCTTCAAATAGTCTACAGTACTAAAACTATACACAATGTTTGGCTGGGTGGTGGGTAATGTATTAACACATAGTTTTGAAAAATTTGATAATTCGCAGCAATCTTACTGTACTATGTCATCCTAATGGTGGGCAAAGGCCTTCCCACGACTTCCAAATCCTTCGATCCCGAAGTCCGAGGCCCACCATCTCCTGGGAGGTGGGTCGCGTCGCCTTCTAGCTGTGTCAGGGCTCCACATCGTGGTTACTTAAAGCAATTAAATATTTTAAGCAAACTTAGTAAAAAAAAAACCTAAAAATAAAAATCATCTCCTGTCATGTTTTAATTTTGGAAGAATATCAGATGATAATCCGGACAAGTGCGGGTCTATCTCGCAGGGGGTTCCGCGCCACCATAGTACTTTCAAATAATGTTTTCATTTATAGAGTTTCCAACGGTTGTAAAGACACGGTTTTGAGACAGACTGTATTCGTAGTCGTGGATTGAACTTAAGTCGGACTTGACACGCCTACATTCCACCCCATTAGACATATTGACAGCTACAGTTTGTTTATAATTGGAAATAAACGCCGTTTATGTCTTGTTTATACGGGAGTTTACGTCAAATTATAAACAAACTGTAGCTGGAATGTAGGCGTGTCAAATCCGACTTAAGTTCAATCCACGACTAAGAATACCGGTGGTCTCTAGTAGTAGTCCCCTAGATACTTTTTGTATACGGAACCCTAGAACACAACCTTGTACATTTAAAGATTAGATTTCTTTCTACTTTCAATAGTTTTTTTTATTATACGAAAACAATTTCTATTTCGCGGCTCAGTATAAAACTATCATGCATGCATGCTTTCATGCCAATCCCGATATCTTTTATGGTTACTAACAAAAATAAATAATAAATGTAAAAATGTACTAAATGCAAGTGCGTCACACGTATTCTGTGAAAATTTCAACTATCTATATACATTACTATTGAAAAAAATCCTACGGACGGATACGAAGACAAAACCTTGACAAAGACAATTTGATAAATAACCCTTAGACAAATTGGCGATCATCTTGCCAATTTGTCTAAGGGTTATTTATCAAATTATTGGGACTAAAACTACAGATTTTGTGTTCAATAATACATTGATGGCACGGTTGACACTGTGCTGCGTGTCGCGGATTCGATTTCCGCACGGAACAAATATGTAAATGGCCTACAGGTAGTTGTTCCAGGTCTGGCTGTTTGTGTATGTGAGTTTAATCGGTCTATAAACGCACCCACAGTAAGGGAGAAATTCCTAGTGTGAGGTTAAGTATTTATATTGTTTTAAATGACCAATAATATAGTGTATTAACCATATCGGAAACGCGGCAGACCCAGAAAGAAATGGCGGGGAGAACTCGACCCTATTCATAAACATCGACAACGAACAGCACAATAAAGGGATAAGTGCGAAGAGGGATATGAGGCATTTTCCCTTTAGTGGGTTACAGATGCCTGAAACTAAGTAAATAACTCTAGTAGAAAAACTTATCAAGTTCAGGCAAAAAGCACTAAAAAAATATTGTACTCATTTCTGATGTCAATTAAATTGTAACCTTTTTTTCGGATGGGAAATCGTCAAATCACCCCTGCCACTCTGGGCGGAGCGGAAGAGAGAGTCAGACTTCTACTGGCTAAAACTCATCCATGTTCCTTATTTTGCTCTTTGCATTCCAGAGCCGCGGAATCTCTTTCGAACAGTCCCGCAACCCTGGCAGGCATCGGTCCTTTCGAACTCGTTTGCTGACAACTCTTTGAGGCGCGCGTGGAACACGAACGTGGCGTCGACACGGCCTGTCGCCATAAGACGGACGGACGGCGAGCTGGCGCATTACTTACCGTCCACAGGCCCGCGCCTACGGTGGCCGGGAGCCACCAAGTGGCCCCCAATGCCCAGCTTCACCCGCGGTGGCTGGGACGTGAGGCTCTCTCCCTCACACGTTCCGCCACCTCCTTCACTAGCATGACTATTAAATTGTGGCCTTCTTTTTCTTCTACAGGTTTTGTCTTCGGTACCTTCGTCCTATTACCTAGTACTGAGGCAAAGTACAGGAAAGAGATCATCCACTACCCTCAAGATACACAGTTTTATGCGACAGACTTCTTTGTCAAGGGGTGCAAGAACTTTCTAGATCAATGTCCAAGGGCTTACAAGTACGTTTGGTTCAATATTATTATCTACAGCGTGTTTTTAAAAAGTGTGGTCATATTTAAGGATGTTGAACAGATTATCGTGCTAAACAACTTTCTGTATGGAACGTTGTTGGTGCCATGGAGAAAGTTATTCAGTTTGAGGGTACACTCACGCCTTTTTCCTATGGGGGTAGGCAGGAACCACAGACCGCCACCTGCTACGATACTTAAATACTCCTTTTGCCTCGTCCATGTTCATACATCTGGTCATACACGCACGCCGGTTGCAAGTACTAAGCACCTGGTAGCCTACCATGACGTCTTAAAGCAGGAGTAATTCTAGTGTGGGAAAAAGCTGGTGCTAGACGGCCTGTATAGCTCTGTCTCTTTCCCACACTGGAATTACTGCTACTTTTACGTTATGACGTCTTAGTAACCCCCTGGCCTTTCTCAAGAACTTCACCAATAAGGTCAGTGTATATCCTTTATGGGCGTTTGTATCTGACCCTTACATATCACACGCATCATCAACATCTTACACGCTTTACAACTATATTATATTATAATTTACTCTTAATTAAGCTTAATTACTAGGTATACAGGATGGAAGGAACACAAACAGTTACAACATAATCAGTAAATTTTTCAGAACGTTATCATAGATAATTTAAAAAAAAAATCTGCTGTGCCATATTTTTTGATCATGAAGGTATTGCAAGTTCTTAGGGAACAGCTTTTTTAAATTATGGTGAGAACTTTCCATGAGTTTAGAATGATGTACTGAATATGTGGTGACTGTTTGTGAGTCGGTGAAAAAAAATACATATATTATATTACTATACTATTATATTTACTTATTTATAATCTCAGTGCTGCGAATCAGGCTTCCTCTTGATGAGAGTGAGCCCAGTGTAGGTAAATCGATGTCACATGACTTGTCATCGAACTTTTGGTTCCAGAATATACTGGCTACCTCAATATTATTTCCTTCACCGTTTTGAAAATATCATCATCGTATACGATCCTGCCCTTTTAGAGGACTGGTGATGGAATTATAGTAGATTATACAACAAGTGAAAAAAAAAGGAATTTAATTCGAGGGTCAAAGTTGTATCCCGAGAGCAGCGAAGGATTCTAGAGTAGAATCCCGAGCGTAGCAAGGGATTCTAGAGTAGAATCCTGAGCGGAGCGAGGGATACTAGGACCGAGATAAATTATTTTTTTCACGAGTTGTGTACTCAACTTTTTACCATTGACTGCGAGAAAATAAACAGAAGTATATTATTTATATTTCTCGTGGGTTAATAGTAACAACCACTCGGGTCGATCTTCAAGGTTAAGCCGGGCTTACCAAGGTCGGTTTGTGGATGGATGACCACAAATTCATTACATACCGACTTTCCTCCGTGCCTCGGAAAGTACGTAAAGCCGTTGAGCCGGCTGTCATTTGTATTTCTTTGACAGTCGTTACAGGTAATCAGTGGCCCGAAAGTCTGACAACCAGTTTTACCAAGGGGTACCGTATTACCCACCTAGTACTAACTGGGTTGTGTTCTGGGTCAGAAAGGCAGTCGCTCCATTTAAAATACTGATATTAAGTTGCACCCGATTAGACTGGAAGCCGACCCCAATAAAGTTGGCATAAGTCTAAGCAGATGAGTATTTATCACATTTTATTATATACCTAATCGGTAATAGAATAAGTTAACAAAGTAATAAATATAATCATTAAAACAGTATAGTAAACAAAATTAGAACAGTTTTTGAAATTCAGTTCTTGTCCGGCACGTTTTATTTATTTTTTGTTCATAATTCGTGCTTGTTCCAAATTCAAAATGTTTTTATTCACTCAGTGAGTAAAAGAGCGTTTTATTCACTGTTGTCGATGAATAAAATTCCCCTTTTCGAGTGGCAATGGTGAAAATGTACTTATGTACGAGTATACAGTGCGGACAGCCCTCCGTAAAATGACGGGGCATCATTTTGAATCATATTCCACCGGAATTTTTCCCAGGAATACTTTCATTTTTTTATCGTTCTTTCAGTTACTACTCGTACGAGTATTCCATTATTTAAATGTAAAATGACGTTTTCGGTACGCAACACTCCATTTATGTAAATAATACGGCTAAAATCAAACAACCGATAATGGATGTCGAAATAATACAAACGATGCGTGAAATCAGTTGTTCACTTCCTGCCTAGTTACAGAGTTCATCGAAGTCGTCGTCGCGCTTGCCGTTCCCTTCGTGAATTTTGCCACGGTAACGATACATTGCGTATGAGGAAATAAAACAAATAAAATTTATTAGATTCCCATAACGTTCCTGAAATAATTTCTTACTGAATTCACCCTATCAGTCTGCGAAGGGCTGTCCCTTACACCCTGCTTATGGTTTGTTTCAGAGTACAACTAATCTGCGCCCGTAGCTATAGTGGGGATTTTAAAGACTTCGGAAATTACTGTGAAATGCAATATGAGAATTGTAATACTTGGAAGAGTAAGTTTAAGTTTCAATTTTTTCATTACCTTATTACAGTTATCAACTTGTAAGGCAAGCAGCAACTGTAAACAGCAGCATTACTGAGACAACTCCGTATCTTAGATAATGTTGAAGCACTAAGGATGATTCCTGAGGAAAAAAAATATGATTAAGTATATTTAGTTTGTCAGTCAGATTAACTAAAAATAATGGATACGTATTTTTTATTTTATCAAATCGATAAAAAAGACGACGGTAAAATGCATCAAATAATCAAAGTGGGTGTCGGTAAAAAGTGTACATACAAGTGGCATCGATGCACTATTTTTGATTATGGATTCGCCAAGTCAGTCTGTCTGTCTGTCTGTCTGTCCGTGTATGTCACAGCCACTTTACTCCGAAACTATTAGGACTATACAGTTGAAACTTAGTAGGCAGATGTATTCTGTGATCTGCTAAAAGGTTTTTATACAAAAATAAAAAAAATAAAAGATTAAGGGGGGTCTCCCCAAACGAACGGAACTGAAACTAAAAAATATTTTTTTCATCAAACCTATACGTGCGGAGTGTTTATAGATAGGTTTTTAAAAATGACATTGAGGTTCGTTAAACCATTTTCTCTCAAAGTCAATCTTCTGAAAGATAAACACTTCCAAAGTGGTAAAATGTGTCCCCCCCCCCCCTCTAATTTCTAAAGCAAGAGGAGAAAAATTCTGAAAAAAATATAGGATTATAGAACGTTAAAAAAACTTTCAACAAGATTGGTTTGAATAAGATTTGATTTTATTTTTTTGAGATATGGGACTTTTCATCAAACTGCAGCAACAACTTTGTTTTTCATTAACATACTATGAAAAACAAATTTAGTTTTGTTGATAAATGTAAAACAATACAACATACGAACGAATGCCTTCAAAATATTTTTATTGTATTGTTTGGTGCTACGGAACCCTGTGTGCGTGTGAGTACGACTCGCACTTGGCCGGTTTTTTGTTTACGTGAAAACAGAAAAAATATGTATCCAATATTTTTTCGGAAATCTATCTGACGGACCAATTTTTTTTTTTCCCTATTTCTGCTGTCATAAAAACATGTATGACCGTTATTGTAAAATGGCCCTTTTTCAGTCATTTATAATGCATTTTTTCCACAAAGCACCATAAATCTTAATGAAAAACCCCATTCAAGCCACGCCACGCTCCATTTTCAGAGATTATCAAAATAAAAATAATTTCCCATTTAAAACAATGATAAACCCTTCAAATAAATATGAATTTACTTGAAATTGGAGCAGATAGTAAACATTAAAATAGATTTACACGGTGCGATACGTTAACGATACGATACGATGCGAGATTAACGGTCGTAATGTGTAAATGGGCTGTTGTTTTCATGTGATATTTTGAAGGTATATATATACATACAATCGGACGCATGAAGAAAGAACTCTATTCTGGAACCATGGGTTCCTTCTACTTTTCCCTAAAATATTACTAGGCCTATTCACTAATTAAAAGATCTCAAACAAAGGAGATGTTCCAGAAATGTATGGAGCCTGGGCCAGCACTATGTACACTATATGTAAATATCGCTATATATTACAGTAACCGTTTTTTATTGTTAATTTTCTTTAATTTCACTTCGTTTCAAAGTACATTCAAATTAAGTTGGCCAAGGAGAGCAACAAAACATAAAGTTAAACATGGTGGATCAGATCAGCAGCAAGCGAAAAATGACATTTTGACAATGATTTTTGATTGACGTGTATCGTAATACCTGCGATAAAAAAAAAACAATACGAATTTCGAAAATCTTGAGTTTCGGCTTCGATAAAATAAGACTACAGGTCCAAACTCAAAACAAGGAAAGTCTCAAAAACGTCACTTCTTAAAACTGTCGCAATTCCTCAAACTTCATGTTAAACAGAACTGACATGGTTGCCCTAAAAATAGGGTTATTTTATTAAAAAACTTTTCAAATGATCATTTTTGTACCACTGTACCTTTCTTCAAATTATTTTTTTAGTATTTTTATGAAATTCCCCTATTTTTTTCCTATTTATCTATGTAGTGTACATAGTGGTGGCCCAAAATCAAACATCTCCTTTTCGATATTCAAGAATCATCAATCAGTTATTCAAGATTATGACTCGCTTCCTCTCATACAGAGAAGGTCTGGTTCCCAAGCAGTGGGACTGTTATGGCACATTACACTGCTAATCAACATGGAGCTCATGGCTAAACAGTAACAGGCGATCGGGTCGATGTTCAGGTTAAGCCGCGCTTGCCTAGGTTGGTCTGTGGATGACTACCCAAGGTTTCATTATACTATACTATAATTATAAAGCTAAATTACCACTCACTGACTCACTGACATAATTGTTCTCCCTGATGGTGGATGGGAAGGTGGGTATATTTTGACGGATTCGTAAACGAGTAACTCTCGCGAGTATGGGAAAAGTGCCAAACCCCCCCTTTTCACCCCCTTCCCCCCGTCCCAATCGTATCTCGGAAACTAAGAGACCAGTGTTCTTTTTTTTTTACGGATTCGTATAGGGGAGGCTCGGAAAAGAAAAATCCATTTTTCAAAATTGCCCCCCTTGCGCCTATTCTCCCCCTCATTAAGGCGGATCTCGGAAACTAAGAGACCCGTGTTCTGTTTTTTTACGGATTCGTATAGAGGAGGCTCGGAAAAGTAAAAATCTTTTTTTTAAACTCCCCCATCTCACCCGCTTCACCCCTCCGCCCATTGTATCTCGGAAACTAGGACACGTAGCAGCTTTTAGGTTTTTCGTTATTCTTTATTATTAAGGGTGTTGAAATTTGTATACCCTCCCCTAAAACTGAAAGGGCTGTAACTTCGTAACGGTTAGAGATAGCCTTAGCGAACCTGCGAGACCGAGTGGAGTAGCGTAACGAAGGTTGAGTGGGTGAAGCGTCCCCCAGGTTATGTTTGGCATTTTTACTAAATTTAGAAAGAAAGAAAGAAAAAATATTTATTTGGGACAAGCACAGGAACAACAAAAAATAACAGTAAAAAAAAGAATCTAAAACTAAATAATAAAAAAAGACCTGTGCGAGGCCAAAAAGGCTCCTATCTCAGCATGATGCTGCGATAGATGAAAAACAAATACCGCAGCGCTGGTATTCTGATAGGGCCCACTGTGACGTCACGGTCACAACTACGGACACACAATACATTAACACAAAAAATAAAATAACATAATATTCACTTATATAAAATAAACACTGTAACTTTACAAACAAAAATGATTAAATTAAAATATTAATAATAATCGGCTCGGCCGCACCGAACGTTCCGACTTCGCTTGTCAACGCTACAGACTATTGTCTATGGTCCATGACAAGCGAAGGGACGCGAGCGCAGCGCAGAGGGAGGATACATTTTGGCAACTGGCTGTCAATGTCAAGGTGTTTTTAGAGAAACAACATAAGAAAACAACAAGAAAAACTTCCGAAACAATAAAGTACAACAAAATAAGGAATGAGTATATCAGAGCCCAGCGTATATACTAAGTTATAACAGAAAAGGTAGTCAGTGGGTCGTCTTAAGGTGTAAATATATTTAATAAAGTGCGTCGGTGTTGGTGTTGCTTGTGTACATGGTAGTGATCCAGGCAAAAACTCCGTTACGATACCAGTACTAGCTTCATGCGGTCTTAAAATTAGTGAGTGGTTTTTGTTTGTAACTGTAGCAAGTGTTGTTTATAATTATATCTAAAAGTCCCCACTGTTCTTATAGCACGGAAAGGCGGTGGCAAGTCGTTCCAGCAGCGGGACGCAGCGAATTTAAAGCTACCACGAAATGCAGCAAATTTAGGGGTGTTAAAAGTGCTTTCACTTTTAACACCCCTAAATTTGCTGCATTTCGTGCATCTACCACCACAAGCACGCGAGGTGCTTGCACCTCGCGCAACGCCCAAATACTAGTATATGCATATTATTAAATACCAAGTTTCCTCCATGCCTCGGAAAGCACATTAAGCCGTTGGTCCCGGCTGCCATTTGTAGATCGTTGACAGTCGTTAAGTAGTCAGTGGCCCGAAAGTCTGACAACCAGTCTTACCAAGGGCTATCGTAGTACCCAGTACTAACTGAGTTGTAGAGGTCAGATAGGCATTCGCTCCATGTAAAATACTAATACTAATTTAGCTACATCTAGTTAAACTTGTAAAATGTAATTTATCTGAAATAAAATTTATTGAATTGAATTGAATACCTAGAACCTTCCACAGGCGTCAGGTGCGCGCAGGTACGCTGTTTGCAATACCCTCCTGCCGAACCAACTCCGGCCTGCGCTCACCCATCCGCCGCATGGTTGACTTGTATAATATGTTGGTTGTTGTTATTGATATATATGTATATTATTTTGATATATTTTTATAGTATTTTATATATCCTTGTAGTTTATAATATAGGTATACCTACCAATGTTTGTCTCTGCATCACCCAAAGGTTGACTGATAGAAAATGCCTATGGCATTAAGTCCGCCTCTGTACTATGTGCTTGAAGTGTTAAATAAATAAAATAAATAAACTGGAAGCTGACCCCAATACATTTGGGGAAAGGCTAGGTCGATGATGATACTGCTGAACAAAAGTCAACCATCAGAATCATCGTTATCCTGGCGCCTGCATGTAATACCCGTTTTCTTCGCTGTTGGCGCAAAGCCGAGATGTTAAAAATCCAATAGCGTTTTCATTGCATTATAGGCACTCATTTTCTCAGTAAATATAATGTAACATCACGCCTGTAATAACCCAAAGGGTTCAGCAGAGATGTACCTCATAGTACACCCACATTTCGAAAGGTTATGTACTTATTAAGTAAGCGAGCTTATTGCCATCAACCGGGCATAAACCTAGACTCCGTGGCGACTACTTAGTAATGAAATTCATGATGAAAAAGCACAATAACACTTTGTCTGACACCGGAATCGAACCTAGGACCTACATGCTCAGCAGTTGCGCCTGCGACCACTAGACCAACAGGGCTGTCAGTTTCCGGGTTTCTTAGTGAAATTGGGCATAAATCTTTACTATACATAGTATAAAACAAAGTCGCTTGCCGCTGTCCGTCCCTATGATGCTTACATCTTTAAAACTACGCAATGGATTTTGATGTGGTTTTAAGGTGTTTAACATTGCACACATGCGAAGCCGGGGCTAGTCGCTTGTTATTCCACAAATTAGAGCTAATCTACCTAGTACTGCCTTATAATAATATAATTACTAGCCGAATTATAATTACTTAAATTGCCTTCTCAATTAAACGGATTTTGCCGCTGAGTGGTTCCTAATATACCAATATTATTCTTCAATTTTCCAATACTCTTAATACAATCATTTTAATCTAAAATCCCAGACAGATTTCAACTTCAGTTTCAGAACTTCGAAGGATTATTGATATAGATTTTATATTTTTAGGAAGTCGAGGATCAATTTGTCAGCTTTCAAAAGTACCGTTTTGTTTTTTCTTTAAAAAAAAACGTGCCCCCATTAACAATTTGGGTCGTGGGGCTTTTGGGACCGGGACCGCGGTTCCAGATTACCTCTAAATACAATAAATATTTTTCAGTATTATTTTGGACAACAAGAAAAAGAAGTTAAGTTCTCTTGTATCTTGGGTGTGTTTACAAACGTTTCAACTCACATACACAAACAGCCAGACCGGGAATAACTAGCTGTAGGTCATACACATTTTTGTTCCTTGCGGGAATCGAACTCGCGTCACGCAGCGCAGCAGTCAATTGCTCAGCCAATTGATCACGACAGTCGATCGCACGTTGGTCAGACTTTGAAATGGATCTGGCCTAGAGTAGCATTTCCACAATTTAAGAAGCCATTTTATTCCGTATTTTTACCCCTACGGCCGTCAAGGAAACCAAGGTTTCATAACTGGTTTCCATGAAGGCTTTATTTATACTACTATGTTACTCCTGGCCTTACCTGTTTTGAGTCTTTTCATTCGAGTAATCATCATTTGTTTCTCAGAAAACGTTTAGAGTTTTTTTTTTTTTAATGTTAGGAGTTTTTGCAGTATCCTTGAGATTATATGATAGGTAATGTCTGATGCCTCGTTCATTTAGTAGTCGCAAGCGCAACTGCTGAGCAAGAAAGAAAAGAAAGAAAAAGTATTTTTTAGCCAGCACAGGACAAAACATAAAAAAATGGTATTATTTACAGTAGGTACAACAAAATTATAAAAGTAATAAAACTAAAATAAAATAAAAAACACAACAGTCTTAGGTTCGATTCCCGGGTCGGTTGTTTTTGGGGTTTTCCATCAGGAATTTCTTAGTAGGAGCTACGGAGTCTGGATCCATGCCCAGTTGATTGCATTGCAATAGACTCGCCTTCTATTACATAGGACGGAATGTACTAGCGGAATGTACTAGCGGAATGTATGTGTACTATTAGGAACACCTCTGCCTAACCCTTCGGTGATTATAAACGTGATGTTATACAGGGTCTAACAAGACCCTTCACGAAGCCGTCAACCAAACATTCTGTACATCAAACTAAGTAACTTTACGCCAAAATTATTGCTGGGAAACGACTTTTTTTTGGAGCGAAAAATCACGTTTTACGGTAGAACTCAATGTACTGCACACAAAACATTGTGCTGATGGATGAATTGAATAGTACGGGGGTTGTGGAAGTGTTTAAAGTAAAAAAAACTTACAAAAAAAACATGTACCGATTTAAAAAAAAAAACTTGTGAAAAAGTTGGAACTTTGCCCCTAATATCTCCGTAACTAAAAGGTTCCCAGGTATGGTCAAGAACAAAAAAGTAATCACAATGACGAGGATAATAAGTGCCTTTCGGCTTCGTTAAGGGTCCTGTTACACCCTGTATATGTTATGTAAATCTGAAGCATAAAATAAATAAGAGATTACTGTACAGATTTCATACGTGTTGATTCATAGGGCACTTAAAGCAATTTATTCAAATTGCTATTAAAAGAACATCAGTCCACAGACGAATATGATGAACGTGACAATTCAGTTATTTCAATGGTCGTAACAATAAAACCTAATGGTCGAGTCTAGACAAATTGGACAATAGTGTAGAATAATGGCCCAATATTGCTTATAAAACGACGATAACATTACTAAAGAAGTGCTAGTGTTAAGTGGTAACGACTAGATTGCTTCAGATGTAAGGAAAGAAAGAAAAAAATATTTTACTAGCTTTACCCACGGCTTCACCCGCGTGGAGGTCGATAATTGTCCCACAGGATCATACTACTGGGATAAAAAGTAACTTCTGTGTTAATCCAGGTTATAATCTATCTGTGTGCCAAATTTCATGAAAATCTTTTCAGTAGTTTTGGCGTGAAAGAGTAACAAAAATCCATCTATCCAACCATCCTCACAAACTTTTGCATTTACAATATTAGTAGGATTTGTGGCAGAGTCATGACCTGAATATAAAGTGATAAAAAATAAACAATCAAAATACAACACAGCGCTGGTTTTAGTGGTCACCCGAGAAAAAACGTACTCGTACGTAAGTCAAGACAGCATCAATATTTGTCAAGACAGCATCAATATTTGGTATAAACAGTATTTGGATTATAATATAAAAAAAAACATAAGAAAAACAAAACAAAAAAATTATAATTACGTCAATATTATTTCTTTGTAACCACGTCACAATTTCACGCTCAGACAATAAGTTAATCGAAGTATTTTTGGGTTTTTCCACCAAGACTTTTTCAGTAGCAGCTCGAAGCCTCTATTTGTTCCCAGTTGATGCCAATAGGCCCGCCTCTATGTCACGGGATTTATAAACTTAACTAGCGAAATTGTGTACTACAGATACAATTATGTACTACTAAGCCATCCCGGATAAGAGGTGTGATGTTACGATATTTGTTACATGATAGCAAAGTAATGTAAATTTAATTACATTTCAGTATATTTTAAACTTGTTTTAAATGAAGCTATGCCCCAGGCGGCCCTGTTTTTCATAAATTGGCTTTCATTGTATTTCATTACGGTTTGATGTTACAACAATAGAAAATAATATATTTATAGACTACCAATTAGTACGTACATAGGATATTTTTTAACACGCTTTTGTTAACTTCACATGTATAAAACAATCTTAGTAGTTATAATTTGACCCACTTCCCGGTTTTAAATTGAGCTGACAGTACATAATTTGCTAATTGACGTCATTTTAAATTCAATATGGCGGACTTCCAAAGATGGCGGACTAGTAATGTTTTATATATTTCCATGATAGGAGTGTTAAATGAAAAAGTTTGCCGAGAAAAATACGAAAAAATAAAATAACGACACTTTATTAGAGCTTGTTTTTTTTTACTATTATATTTTTAAAAGTTTGATGTAAAATATGAATGCCATTTTTATGTTTTTAATAGATTTTTCCATAGATTTTGGATAACGGAAAATGGAATAATGGCAGGAGAATGATGATGAAAATAGAAATGCTGCTTTTAAAATAATTCACGTCTTTATTAAAACATTTAACACATGCACGTGAAAGTTTAAATTGGCCGAACCCACTTTCAAAAAGGTCACGAAAACGGGACAACGTATTAATTAGATTCTGTTTTTAGAGGACAATTATAATTCAAAGTGCTTCCTACGTAATAATTTTCGTCTAATTCTAATAGAAAACTTGGTCACCAAAGAAAAGGATGTATATACGAAGATAAAAGGGTTCTATAAAGGCTTAATAAGGACACATTAATGTCGTTTTCCTCGTGAAACGACAAGCTTTTACCGCGGAATCGTTCGTTCGTAATATTAAACGTCCTGAATTTCTCAGTAGCAGCCACGGAGCCTAGTGCTGTGCCCGGTCGATGGCAATAGACTCGCCACTACACTACTTGAAATATATTATGAGGCGTAGAACCTCACCTCCTCACCTTTATGCTCTTTTCTGAAGTAAAACATGGATCAAACCTTGAGCCTTGGACCTTAATTGATAAATAAATAAGGGAGATTTTACTTAAATAATAACTGCTGCACGGGTCGATCTTCAAGGTTAAGCCGCTCTTGCCAAGGCGGGTATGTGGATGGGTAACCAGTATAAAATACCGAGTTTCCTCCGTGCCTCGAAAACACGTTAAGCCGTTGATCCTGGCTGTCATTTGTAGATCTTTGACTGTCGTTACATGTAGTCAGTGAACTGAAAGCCTTACAACCAGTCTCACCAAAGGGTGTCGTATTACCCAGTACTAACTGGGTTGTGGAGGTCAGATAGGCAGTCGCTCCATGTAAAATACTGGGATTCAGCTGCATCCGGTAAAAACTGCCCATGGTCACTAACATTATCATCAACACTAAAACCGTGGGATATTTTGGTAAATATCCCGCCGTTTTAGTGTTGATGATAATGTTAGTGACCCAACAAAAGTGAACAAAGAAAAGAAACAACCAAACAAACAAATAGTAAAAAAACATAACCCTTCCTTGGCAGTCGATTAAAAAAAAAACAAACAAAAAAGAAACAGTAAGCATACCATGCTTACTGTTTCTAGTTTGTTTGTTTTTTTTTAATCGACAAACAAACAAACAAGAAACAGTAAGCATACCATGCTTACTGTTTCTTGTTTGTTTGTTTTTTTTTTTAATCGACTGCCAAGGAAGGGTTATGTTTTTTTACTATTTGTTTGTTTGGTTGTTTCTTTTGTTTGTTTTTATTTTTCATTAGGTAAACATGGTAAATATCCCATTTTTGTGCTAAATGATAGGTAATGCATCTGGTGAGACTAGAAACCGATCCCATTAAAGTTGGGATAAAGCTAGCCTCATAATGATTAACCCTATTTGCAAAGCTAGTAACTAAAGTTAACGCTACGATGGCAAAAAGCCAGAAAAATGTTACGATGAAGTACTAATATGGCAGTTATACATAATTTCATAGACAAGGATAGCTGTTTCAGCCTACCTTTCTGCCTGGCTAGGTGCCAAAGAAAATGAGATGGAACTAAGAGAATTATGACTCTTTGTCTTTGAAATATTGATGTCATACTAGGCTTGATGGCTTAACGAGTTTCATCATGACCTGGGTTACAACATAGGACACTTTTTATCCTGGTACTTTGTTCTCTTCTGAATCTGTATGGTGACCCCCCGGTCACCCACAGTGGCGTGCCCGCTCCCTTTTATTGAAACGGAGGCAAAGCCCAATTACTACAATAAATTCAGTACAATATGTATATGAGATATGAGAAAGTGAGAAGTCAGATGCCAGATGCAAGCCAGCGGGTGTGAAAGAGAAAGCGTTAGCACCGGCCGAAACCCCTAAAGAAACCTAAATAATGTTTTATTTTTTATTTGTTGAGTTTGATTGTAAGGCAAACCAGGCCTTTCGGCTTGTATGATAGGTCCGCCACTGGTCACCCGTCCACATACCAACCTAGGAATGTGCAGCTTAACCTGAAGGTTGACCCGAGTGGCTGTTATTGTATACAATAACAGCCACTCGGCTATAGCCACAAGCTCCTTTAAGATAATTTTATTATGACGTCTACGTGATGATATCCTACAAAGTTTTGAGAACAGGGGCCTTAGTCTGCTATTGCAATAGTGTCAGAATGATCTATAATTGATTTAATAAGGCCCCTAGCCCACGGCGTATTGAAGCGCGTTACAAACTCGTTTGACGTGCGTACAAAGGGTAATTCGTCTGCGCGGGGCCTTATTAAATCAATGATAGACCATTCTGACACTATTGCAATAGCAGACTAAGGCCCCTGTAGTGATGTAATAATTTGTACAAAGAAAAGTACCTCAAGATCATCATCCACGCTAACGTTTTATCAAGCAACCAGCTGTTGCCCGCGACCTTCATCCGCGTGAAATTAATCATCATTTTAATGCTCTTGCCCCAATTCATTTGGTGTCGGCGCAGCATGTCTTCTTCTTTCATACTTCTCTATTACTCGTCATCTCATCAGACACCTCCTTTCAAGCCATGTCACACACACACCGTCCATCACACACACACACACTGCACACACTATGCACTATATGGATAGACAGTGTGTGTCTTCACACAGTACATCCATCGTTTCTTTGGTCTTCCTCTACTCTTATACCCATCCACTCAAAACTTTCGTGTCGACATTTTGCTTCTTCCTGCGCATTACATGTCCATACCACGACGAACAGTTGTGTGGTAATCCACACAACTGAAAAATATTACTTGCCAATAATTTGATTCGGATTTTGTTAATAATTTCAAGGGTTTTATTTTTTTGCACGGAACCCTAATCGTTTTTCTAAAATAATAGCTAGCTTAAGTTACATCTTATAACATAAGCTATCTTCCAGTAAAACTCCCGTCAAAATCGGTCCAGCCGTTTCAGAGGTTATCCGGAACAGACAAACAGAAAAACAGGCAAAAAATCAAAATAATGTTAATTTGCATTCAGTAAAAAGCTGTTATTTTGAAATCACAAACAGACACTTCAGTTTTATTTAGTTGTATAGAATAATCGTCTGTCTAACAGGATTTTGTATTAGTAAAAATGACGAACTTTCCTGTTATATTGTAAGAGTACCAACAATAACATTTTTCTTTCATTCCAGACTGGCACGTGTATAAACGAGAAAGATGTTAATTAATTGATGAAATAAAATACAACAAGAACTGGCGTTTTATTTTGTATTGTGCTTTAGTTTTAATAAAATGCTACTGATATTAAACCTTACTTAAGGTGTATTCGAGATGAGTACTCGGAATTTATTATTTTTAGTCCTTTAGTTCATTAGCTATACCTAAGCCAGCCAAAAGTACTCGCGAGAGCGACGATTGACGCCAGTCGCAATGCCCAGGGCCGTGAATGAGGCTTAACTTGGCATATTCCCCACACATGACAGGCTCTAATCGACTTTTTGCATTATTAGTAGCTCCGCAGATGGCTCTCAATGCCACAACACGCAAGTCACTTGAACGAGCGTGAGATGCCTTACTGAGAAGATATGACTTACTGCTTATGCCCGCGGCTAGGTAATGTCCCACGGGATCAGACGACCTGGATAAAAAGTACCCTTTGTGTTGATCCAGGTTATAAACTGCCTCGGCCCCCGGCGGGCGCCGCCGCCGGGAGCACATATTGTGGTCGGGGAGACCCAAATTGCTGTCGAGTCCACCATGAAGTATCCGGGATTGGTGCTCGACAGCCGCTGGGACTTCGGCCCCCACTTTCGGCGTCTGGCGCCCAAGTTGATGGGCGCGGCGGGCGCGCTCGCAACGCTGCTGCCCAATCTGGGGGGCCCGAGCACCGCCTGTAGGAGATTGTACTTGGGGGTTCTGCGATCCATGGCCCTGTACGGGGCCCCGCTGTGGGCCTCTGACCTGACGGCTGGCAGCATCGCGATGCTGCGAAAACCGCAGAGGACGATGGCCGTCAGGTCTATCAGGGGGTATCGCACAATCTCCTACGAGGTGGCTTGTGCACTGGCCGGGTCGCCACCCTGGGACCTAGAGGCTAGGGTCCTCGCGTCACTGTACCGGTGGCGCGAGGAAGTGCGGACGCGGGGCCATGAATCGATGCAGCGAGAGATCGATCTGCGTCGGTCTCAGCTCCACGAGGTCCTGGTGGCGGAGTGGCGGGATAGGCTTTTGCGCCCTACCGCCGGCCTCGCTACCATTGAGGCGATCCGATCAGTGCTCGAGGAATGGCTCGAGAGGAGGCACGGCTCCCTGTCGTTTCGGGCGACGCAGGTGTTCTCGGGGCATGGTTGCTTCGGGAAGTACCTGTGTCGCATAAACAGGGAGCCGGACGCTCGGTGTCATCACTGCGTCCACTGTCTGGAGGACACGGCGCGGCATACGCTGGCAGAGTGTGCCGCATGGAAGGAGCCGCGCCGTGCCCTCATAACAGAAGTCGGAACCGACCTGACGCTGCCGGCCGTTGCTCGTTCGATAGTCGGGAGCGCAGAGTCGTGGGACGCGGTGATCTCCTTCTGTGAAACCGTCATCTCACAGAAGAAGGCTGCGGAAAGGTTGAGGGAAGTCGAAACCACTCTCCTGACCCGCAGCAGACGTACCGGGCGTCGGCAGAGGGCGGACAACGCCCTCTTCCAGCCCCCCTAAACGGGTCCAGAGGGACGGCGGACTTGGGGACGTCCGCCGCCCCCCCCCTTATAATTGGACCCAAGGCGGTGGCGCGTAGTGTTCCACGCGCGCCCCTACTGAGGTCGCGGGGGGAGTACACCTCACTCCCCTTGCAGAATTGAGGAGGCCCGCGGACGCGGGCCGGCACTAGCCGGGGATCGTGGAAGGCGCACTAGTTCCCATAATCCGCGGTGCAAGTGTGGGAAGGGAACACCGGTAAAGGTTATAAACTGCCTGTGTGCCACATTGTATCCAAATCTGAGATGTTTTCTCCAGGATGTTGCTTCTTAGTCGTAAGTCGATGCCTTGACAAGGTTATGTTCTGTTTCTTTTCATAGGCATCAACAAGTTTGCTTATTGCGTCGCTGTAAGTACAGCCGTAGTGCAGGAGCGGATGTTGTTGAAGATTGTTGGCAAAATGTGGTTGACAAGTACCTTCAGTTTGAGCGATTCATCAGGCGATCCTTGTTGTGCGATAAAGTTCTCAAAAGTATATTCCCAGTGGGCCCACTTTAGATCGACACCGGGTGCAGTAGGCTCCACGGCAAAACGATCGGGTCGAAGTTATTGAGTTACTTTCTCTTGAGACATCGTGCTATATTATAATATTTTGCGATAACAATTATTGTGGAATAAATTGATACATAAAAAGACAAAACCAAAGGAAATCTTGGTTTTATTGCACAATAAAATTACGTAGCGTATTGTATTTTTTTTTTTTTTTTTTCACCTTTGTAAGGGCAGGCATCGATCTATAGACCATTCAGCCTCATCATATTTTGTATTCTTCTAATATAAATTAAAAGTAAGGCCAAAGCCAAGGCATCAGTGAATTCTTATCGTAGTATCCTTTAATCAAGGCATATGCCATGACTTCTTTTTTTTTCATAGCTAAATGTTTCGTCAATCCAATTTTATTTTTGTCAAATCCATTTTCATCGTCATTTCCATGTGGTCATTTCCAAGAGTTATGACAATTCAATTGTCATTCGATGTCATAGCCAAATAAAAGTCCCGGTCAAATTTTACACCCACTAGATGTAATAAAATTAAATATGGGAATATATGAAGAAAAATTCTCCAACAATCCTTGGTAGCGTATTGGAAGCAGACAAATCGTTTGACACTACGGTTTAACATTACTATAGCAACATAGTCTATGATGGAGTATCTTACTACATAAGAAGGTTTCACATCATCCATTCAGTGGTTTTTTCGTGAAAGACTAACAAACATCCATCCATATATCCATCCATCCTCACAAACTTTCGCATATATAATAGCAATATCTTATGTCCGTGGCTTCGCCTGCGTAGCTTTCGGTAATGTCCCACAGGATCCTAGCACCAGGATAAAAGTATCCTATGTGTTAGTCTAAGATAAAACTATCTGCTTGCTAATTTTCCATCCAAATCCGTTTTGTACGCTTTATTTACTTAAAATAGTAACAAACATCCTCACAAACTTTCATAATTATACAGCGTGTAACAGAAAGGTTATAAATGTTACCGGCTAAACCTGATTTCAGGCCAAACTAGTTTGTCCTAGGCCCTAGGCCAAATCGATTTACTGGTTTACCCCGACTAAATGGGTTAGGTTAGATTAGATTGGTGACCAACCACGCGCGAGCTGAGCGAGCGTAGCGAGCGGTGCCGCGGCAGTGGCCTGCGAGCGCCACATCCAAGATAGGCGCATTCATTCGCGATAAAAACCAGTAAAACGGTTTGGCCTAGGACAAACATAGCATCGTAATCACAATAAATTATCAACTCCCCCATAGACAATTTAAATACCTACTCGACCCAAACGTATGGGACAGCTGATATGTTTTTTACGATTACGATGGTGGTCCCATAGAGAAAGTTGTTTAGTTTGATGGTCCGCCCGTACCACAGTCTTCTACATGTCTAAACCCTTTCTGTTAAACGTTGTATAAAATAGTTTAAATAGTAGTAACAAAGATAAGTAAGTTTTTTTTTAAGAGGACAGTGGAGTGTAATTTTCAATTGTGTTTACAAAAAAAATCGACAAAAAGCCATTTTTATGGAACAGAAAATCATATTTTTAAATTCTTTTCAAAAACCATTCATTTCTGCTGCAAAAATGAACCTTATTCTACCATAAATAACGAAATATCTCGCTAGAACACGTGCTACTAATAAATTCGGAGCATGTGCAGTTTTGGATTTGAACGCTTGCACACTCGTCACGTAGGTAGTGGTCTTCACGTCCCGTATTGATGTCATTTAGTGGTTGTAAGCTACTTTTACACTTGCTGGTCCGGTTATTCCGAAAACCGGTTTGTAGAAATAATCGGAAATTGTCGGAAATTAGTATGACTCCAGAGAAATCCATCCAGCCATCCACCATGAATTTCACGGTAGCAGCTCGGAGAATGGATTTTGGTGGCAATAGGCTCACCTTCTATTACACATAGGTTACATAGGTTTAAAGGTAACTGGCGAAATGTGGGTATATTCTATATAGTGATAGGCTCTGCCTTCGCCGCAGCGTTCTCTGTGCTTTTTTAACAACCGTACTGCGATCGGCAACCCGTCTGCCAAGCGTGGCTATTATGGCCAACAACCCTTATGGACAGGACTGTTTCTGGAGTGGACGTCTTTCGGCTGGAATGATGATGATAATGAAATCCTTTGGAAGAACAAGCGTAATATTATGATAATTTTAATGTTTTTCTGGTACCCGGGCTGTAGCAAATAAACCTCTGAAATAGTCAGAATCAAATTCGCATAACTCTAGCAGTTTAACACAACATTTGATGTAACATTTCTTTGGCCAAAGAAGTAGTGTTAGCATTGTCATTCAAAGTGGCAATGCTGTCAGTCTTCTGGGCACGTTCTCAGATAACATGGCTGCGGAGGAGTACTGACGCTTCAGTGTCCTATGTCGTCAATGTATCTAAATATTATTATTTTAGATCTATTTGTAGTTTGTAAAAAAAGTACAGAATTAACTTCTCATTGTTATTAAATTGGATTTAATAAAGAAGACAGATTTACCTGTTACGATTCAAATCCGCATAGCTCTACCGAAATTGTAGGAACTGATAAAATCTCCTGAAGACTCGTAGTTTAGTTCTGGCCCATCGACACGCTCGGATGAAGAAGTCTTAATTAGATGTTTAAGTTTAAGGAGAAATTCTAAACTGTTCTAAAACTCCTGTTCTACTTGAATTTACTAAAAGCTGCTTTGTTTCAACTTTCCTATGAAACTGTGTTTGTTATACAAAGTTCGGAAATAAGTAATTCAAGATTACCCTTAACAGAGACAAAGCTGTCAAATTATTAGTCCGTAGAAATTAGTCTAATTGCTAAACGTTCGTTTAAATGTTCGACTAGTGGTTGCCTAGTGATCGAAAGTCAACTGTAATTCTTCATATTTTTTAGATTGATAACACTATAAAGCTCGTCTATGGCTACTGAACAATAAAAAATCGATACACTTAGAATAAAGCAAATTAAATCACGGTAGATTAATGACAAAAACACTTTTTTATTATTATCTATGTATATTTTTGCTATTTTATTTCTTGGGATAAGTCACTGCAGTTCACTCTTAACACCGTGAATTCCGCCTCGGCTGCATTGACAAAGTTGAATCAAAATGTTCTATTTTCTATGCCAATTTATACAATAATAATTAATCGCATTACTATAAAATATAAGCAGGAAGCTGGGCTTAAACCAAACAGACATTCTAATTGTCACTAGTAAACTAAACTGTTTATAGTATGTAAAAATGTTAATAGCATTATTTCATTGTAATTAGTATTATTCTGTCCACACCAAAATATCAATAATAACTTATAATTACATTATTATTTCCTTTTTTTAAATCTTTACAAATAAATTACATGTTTAAATATTCCTTAAAAAACAATTAAAAATATAAAAAGATATAATAATTATATTTATTTTTGTGGTGGTCTAATGTTCATTTGGTCTAAAGCAACTTTTATTTGATTTATTTATCTCTTTATTTTCAGGAAACGAAGGCCCATAGATTACAGTTCACATAATAATTTTACAACTACAATAATAAACTAATACATACTACTTTGACGACCCGAAAAACCGAATAGATAGTGAGTACGGTTCTTAAGTTTTTCAAGCGAATTCAGGTATGAAACAAAGATATACGTATACCGTTCAACGGTACAAATAAACAAAAAAGTAGATATTGCGCTATTTTTGTTCCATGAAAAGTTAAAACGGTAGAATAATTGAAAGAGAGTGAGCGAAAGTGGTAGTTGTTCTTCTTCATGTCGATGATTCCCATAGATAATTTTTGGTTTAGCCTGTTCCGTCACACTGCTGGGCACGGGCAATGTTTTGCCTTCTCTGGCCAATCAATCAGGAACGAGTCTAAATTGTTACACCAGCGTTTCTTGGGCCTACCTCGGTGACAACGACCTTAAATTTTTTTTTTTCGACCAGAACTCAGTCAAATCGACGGCATTGTTGGTGGTTGCAGTCTCATCACAAACCACGGCTCACCTCCTTTTTTTTTCGGGTGGGATTTCGTCAAATGACCCCTCCCACTCTGAGCGGAGCGGAAGGGAGTGTCAGATTTGTACTGACTAAAACCCATCCATGTTCCTTCTTTTGCCCTTTGTGTTCCAGGACCGCAGTATTTCTTTCGAACAGTCCCGCAGCCTTGGCCCACCTGCTCACCTGCTTTTTGTGTAACTCCACCTGCACTTTATGAGAAGTGGTAGTAAGGGGAAAGAAGTCAATTTCATAATCACTGTTATCGTTGATATACAGTTGACTTTAACAGAATAACTTTTAATCTAGTAAAAAAACTGTACTAACCGCCTAAGGTCTCTCATACGCGCTCGTTTTGTATTTATTCCACCAGAATTTAATGACAAAAACTATGTCAAATTCCTTACCAACATGAATACCATTTTTGCCTAAATGTTCAGATGATAAAACACATTCTTACTCAGATTTTTCTCTTCAATAATATCTGAGTCTACCTATTTCAGGCTGACTAGGCGAATATGCCAGTCCTATGATTTTATAAAGTGCTTTCCTCAAGGGCGGTCTACGTAAATTGATTTACGATGTACCTGCCATTTAAGCTGTATGTCACGGTTTATTTCATTTGTACTTCTTCAAACTTTCGTTGCCAAATAACGGAACCCTTATAGATTCGTTCTGTCCGTTTGTCTGTCCATCCGTATGTCACAGCCATTCTACTCCGAGACCGTTGGCACCACACAGTTGAAATTTGGAGAGCAGGTGTCTTCTATGAACCGCTACACAAAAGAAATGAGATGTAACGGATAAAAAAATGGGGTGGCCCTCATGTCATACATGACGTAACAGACGGTTGAAAAATAAAAATTCTGTGAGTCTGTAGATAGCTCTAAAAAATGGTATCAAACTTCCTCAAATACTTTTTTTCTGCAAAAAGCAATTGTTGTAGAGACATTCGCTTCTAAAGCTGTAAAAATCCCCCCTCACTAATTTCTAAATGAAGAGGATGAAAATTAAAAACAAAATGGGTTTGTAGAACGCATAGATATACAGGGTGCAATTTAAGTCATAGGCAACATTTTAATCTACGGCTCTACTCACGATACTGATTGCATTAGGGCGGCCGGCCGCAAACTATTTATTATTTGATGTTTGTTTACTTTTCGTTACGCTTTGTACTGCGCTTTAAAATGTTGATACTTCAAGATTTATTGGGGTTTAAGAAGTATTTTTTTTATTACTTTTAGTGTTTATTTTCAACAATAAGCCTTTGCAATGTGATTACTACATTTTTAAAGTTTTCCATACTTGCATTAATAATATTTTTGATTTGCGAATTATTAGCCCTAATGCAATCAGTATCGTGAGTAGAGCCTTAGATTAAAATATTGCCTATGACTTAAATTGCACTCTGTATAAAACAAGGTAGAACGTAAAACTTTCAATTGAAATTGGTTTGAATAAGTTTTGATGTTTTTCATGCTCTTGGGATATGGGACTTTTTCGTGAAACTGCAGCAGTAACATGTTTTTTTATTTATCTACAATGAAAAACAAATTTCATGAGTGCTTCTTTTTACTATCAGGCAAAACAAGACTCTAAAGTGCCATGGTACTAAATCTTTCCATTAAAAGGCTAGTCTAGACCGTAACTTTACATCGTTTTCTCATTTTTAATCGGTCCATAAATTATATGTCTGGAACCCCGGACTTTCAAAGAAAACTTGACCTTAGAGGTCAAATATTCTTTTGACATACTATATTCTTTAGACCAGCGTAGCTAAAGGCAGTGTATGGTTTGAATTGAACCTCAAAAATACTTTACACGTTAATCAAAAATAAACCAATCACAACACACACAATTAGCAAAATATACTGAACTGTAATTAACCTGTTTCTTGGCTTTTGCTGTCTTTGACTGCTTTTGCTGCTGATCCTGGGCTCGATTCTTAGGTCGGGCGAAGTGTTATTGTTTTTTGCACCGAAATTTCTCAGTCAGCAGTAAAGGCAGCCATGGAGTTCGGATTTGTGTCCCGTTGATGGCAAAAGGCTCGCCCCCCACCCTATTACAAGGGACTTTAACATAACTGGTGAAATGTGGGTACTATTAGGCGTGATTTTGTCTTATGTCTACTTAACGTTTTGAGGAAAACTAACGTAATGTTACGCTGTTTTTCCTATAGCAGTAAGCAGAAACTGCAGACCACTACCGGCTGCAACTCCGGCCCCTACATATTGCTTTTGTTTCATCCACGTTCATCAACAGGTCATATAAGCTTATTATTACGTCATCATGCTGGTTAATATCCATTGCCAGTCTTTTGAAAAATTCCATGGTAAGGATGAAACATAAATAACAAACACTAATTTTATTAAAAGAGATAAGCCACTTTACTTCTTGGCTCTATCCGCCAAAAGGATTAGGTACAATGTGGAATGGCGCAGCGGTGGTGAGGCTGCCTTACGTTCTTAGGGTCCCGGGTTCGAATCCCGGTAGGAGCAAATGTTTGTGTGATGAGCATGGACATTTGTTTCCGAGTCATGGATGTTTCTATGTATAATAAGTAGGTATTTACAAACAAAAAGTATCTATGTAGTATTATCAACTATCTGGTGTCCACGAAACAAGCCTCATTGCTTAGTGTGGCACCTAGATGGCGATGTGTGTAATGTCCGGCGATATTTATTAAAATGTATTATTAAATTTATATACGCACGCGTACAACTTCACAATCACTTGTTTTGGGAGCTTAAAACGATTCTACTAGGGGTCAGCTTCCAGTTTAACCAGATACATCTGAATCTCAGTATTTTAAATGGAGCGACTGCTTGTCTGACCTCCATAACCCAGTAAATATACTGTGTAACACTAAACCCCTTGGTAAGACTGGTTGTCAGACTATCGGGCCACTGACTACCCGTAACGACTGTCAATGATTTACAAATGACAGCCGGTACCAACGGCTTAACGTGTTTTCCGAGGCACGGAGGAAACTCAGTATGTAACTGATGGTCACCCATCAATCGCACCTTGGCTTAACCTGATGATCGAGTAGTTCGACTGTTGTTATTTAGCCACAAGCTCGTAAAAACATCTTGTTGGTTTTGAAATGGAATCTATGTAACGCAGAGGGGACTGTTTTAGGCAAAAAATTTAAGTAATCTAAAAAAAAAACGCGTGATGCTAGCGTCATTTTGTCGACGATCCACGTTCTGGCATACCAAAGTTTTTTTTTTTTAGTCCTGTACTTTATGGAGTTGCTGCGCACTATTAACCTACCGTAAACGTACTTTATCATAAAAACTCCTAGACCAATCCATTTGCTTACGCTCAACTCGCTGAAAACATTTTTATTGAATTTTGGTCTGAACATAAAAGTTTTATGTATGTTCTTGTCCACTGGCTCACGCCTCTTGATATAAGAGGGTTGGTAGACGTAAAATTTCTGCTCTTGGTAATTTGTTAAATGTGTAAAAGCATTAAGTTACTGTGTAAAAACATTAAGTAAAAATTGATGTTGTATGACTTGGACACCGTTTTGGCATTGTAATGTTAGGTCAATATCTTTTTTCGTAGAAGGCGACTGGTCCTCTTTAAAGACAATAAGATCTAATGTTCTTTTTTTAATATGGCTGGGGAAATTGCTAGGATGATGACTTTATGACTCATCATCATGATGAGATAACATCAGGGTTATCTGAATTGCGGTTGATGCAACATGTCATCTTTTACACCTCTCAATAATTATCCATCAACATCTGAGTTTGTTCGGCTCTTTAGTCAACTGATCCCGCTGATTTGGGTCCCGCGGGATGAATTTACTAAATTAAGATTTTTATTTTATTTCCTTTGGTAGATTGGACCCGCAGTTAAAGTTAAAAAAAATATGTGATCGAATTTCAAATTTGAGTACAAGCGTGAAGAAAAGGAGGAATAAAAATGAAATCAAAGTATGGGATTGAGTAGTGTTAGTACGTTAGTTAGTTAAGAGTAGTAGTAACCTTAGGAATAGTACTAGGCTGGCATGAATCCAAGATGGTAATGTATTGTATAGCGGGCTGGTGTCCGCAACTCCACGTCTAAGCGCGTATTTTGCGTGATTGTATAGCGGGCTGGTGTCCGCAACTATCCAAGATGGTTTTTATGACTAGAAAACTGCACCTACCCAGAATTATTGAAATGCATAGGTACCACCTTGAGCACATGCTAGCCCGGTACTTTTTGGGGAACAAAATGATATCACATAGCAAAACATTATAAAGGCGAAAGTTTGTATGTGTATGTTTGTTACTCCTTCACGCTCAGACGGCTTAACGGATTTGGATGTTTGGTATTAAGGTAGCTTATATGTAAAATTACAAGGAAGAACGTAGGCATATGTACCCAACTCGTTTATCGAAAAAGAAGACACTTGCTGTTCCCAAAGTTTCGAACTACTTTGGTAAGCGCACTATGAAATATGTAGTACCGACGTTAGTGAATGAGCTACCCTCACAGTTAATATCGCATGCCAAATCAACCAACCAGCTTAAAAATATACTTAAAAAACATTACCTCTCATTGTGTCCGTAATAATTTTCCACGGATGTATGTGTATGAATCTGTAAGTTCACTTTCTTTTATTATTTGAATTATTTTATAAAAAAAATCGAAGTTTGTTTTAATGAAACGAGAACAACTGCCGACAAACTGTTTTTCAGTTTGGCAGATTTTTTATATGTTATATAATTACAGATTTTGAATAAACAAATAAAAAAAATAAAAAAATGTGCTGGATTAACACATACTACTTTTGATCTTGGAAAAATGTGATGTTCCTGTGGGATGATCAAATAACTCCAATATTTTGTTCCTGAATTTTGAAAATCGTCTTATTAACCGACTTCCAAAAGGAAGAGGTTATCAAGTCGTCTGATTTTTTTTTTCTGTGTTTGTTCAGCGATATCTTCGCCAATTGTGAACCGATTTCGATGTTTTTTTTTGTTTGGTAGAATATTGTTTCGCGGTGGTCCCATTTTAAATTTGGTGAAGATCTGATGCTGATCTTCGGAGATATACTATGGAACTCTTCAAAAATAGATGCAAAATCTGTCGTGATTGATGTAATCGCTTGGATGTTTATTGTTTATACAACATCATAACATAATATCACGCTTGTATGCTCGCAGATGTGTATTGTATAACTTTTCGACAGGTATGTTAAGTTCCATTTTATTGGGGATAAGCCTATTACCATGAAATTTATTGTTAGCGGTTCACTAATGTTTCACCAAAACTATTTTGACAATATTTTAACCGACTTCAAACCAAATGAGGAGCTTCTACGTTTGACTTTGTGTCCCGTATGTTCACCGATTTCTCCGCTAATTGTGGACCGATTGTTAAAATTATTTTTTTATTCGAAAGCCTATAATACTGAGGTGGTCCCGTTGTCACAAATTAGAATCTGATGATGGGATCCCAGGAAAATCGAGGGCAACACTGACATTTTACAATGGGTACTTTCGTTTCATATAGGTACTTTCTAACGATATTTGTACCCGATAATCATTATCTCATGTTGCTGAGCTGATGATGGAAGGTATAAGTCAGGATCTGATGCTGATCTTCGGAGATATACAATGGAACGCTTCATTAATAGACAGAAAATCTGTCGTGATTGCTGCAATCGCTTGGATGTTTATTTTTTACACACTATTAGAACGCATGTATGCTCTGAGGGAGCACCTACGCAGATGTGTATAGTACACCTAGATTTCGACGGTTAGGTATGAACGATAAAGTTACATTTTATTGGGGATAAGCCTATTACCATTAAAGGAGTTGTTAACAATGTAAAATAAATATATAGCAAATATTTGTGTAGAATATTGAAACTAAAAACGGAAAAATAAAAAAAACCGACAGAAATCGGTGGCAAAAATATTCAATCGTTCAAACAAAAGTCACCGACTTCTGAAGCTAAAGTTATTTTTCCATTTTTTTTTGTTTTTGAAGTCGGTTTAATTTTTTTGCAAAAAAGTTTTTTTTGGCGAGCAAAAGTACTAGGTCAGCATAAATTCAAGGTTTTGTTTATTCAAACGAGGTAGGTAGGTAGGGGCAAATAGGGAAGAAGAAAAAGTAAAGAAGTACTAGGCTGTCATACATTTATGTTAAGGTTTTCATTTCATTTTGTTCACGACACGTTCTCTTATGTATGGGCAGTAACCCCAAGAAAAGGACTAGGCTAGCATGAGTCCAAGATGGTATAGTATAGTATTGTATTTAAATGATAGTATTCATTACTATGTACTAGACTTTGATTCTTATAATACACATGGTGTGTACCTTAAACTCATGCCAGCCTAGTACTTTTTGGGGTACTTAATTTGTGCCAGATATCATTATCCATCAATGGCAACAAACGTGTATTTTGTTCCCGTTTGTCGCCAGTGGTGACGAAGCCGTTGGTGACGACTAGGAATAGATGGAAACAGATGGTGAATGAACAAGACAAAGCCAAATGGGTTTTCAAGTGTCTACGGGACAAATCTCTTAATATAATTGCTACTATAGAAATAGTTTAAATATCAAGAAAACTTTTCTACTTGACTATACAAAACACAAAATTGGCTAACGGGTCCAGTTGACCAATTCAAAAATGCATTAGGTCGACTGGACCCGCGGGTCCCACCTGTGTGGGATCAGTTTACTAAAGAGCCTTTGTTTTTTCACTCTAATTTTGAAATTATTGTTCGATGTTTTTATTCCAAGCTCTTCAAGAAACTTACTGTGAATTTCAAAACCCTCCAGGTTTCCCTTCTAGCAAACAAATTACAACTCTTAGAACGCTAAGAAAAAATGAAAATTTAAGGTATTTTCTAAGTGAGAAACTTACGAAGGCACTTTAGCTTAAATTCTCCCTTAAATAACACTTTATAAAACTACGCCTACGCTTTCATGAAGAATAAAAAAAAATCTAGGAAACTTTATAGACAAACCCGCAGGGGAAGAGAGTTAAGACTAAATCAAAAGCCTAAAATAGAGGACGGCAGAGCGGTGGTCCAGTCGGGAGAAAAAAAACTGTTTTTAATTAAACCTTTGTAGGGTGCCAGTCTGTAAAAAAGAAACAAAAGGTCAATGTAAAAAGTTTTTAGTTTAAAAAGGTTACTTATAATATGAGTTAATCATTTAGGTTTTTTCAGGGTTGCGGGACTGTTTGAAAGAGATACCGCGGTCCTGGAACACGAAGGGCAAAAGAAGGAACATAGATGGGTTTTAGTCAGTACATGTCTGACACTCCCTTCTGCTCAGGCCAGAGTGGGAGGAATGACCCCCTCATTTAATGATTTACCATATGAAAAAAAAAGTTCAAAGTTTAAAGTTCAAAAAGGTTACTGAGTTATCATCATGTAGGTATTTTTATTTATTTTTAGAAATTAATTAATTTTTAAAGCATCATGTACCTATATATCACTCACTGCTGTACATGAAGTTTAGATAAGTAAATAAACTATGCTTTTGTCATCAATTATTTTTCTTCGTTGTTATTTTTCTTCTCGATGGTACGACATATTAAAATTTCTTGACCCCAGTATGTGGCCATGTTAACAGCGGCGTCCGTTGTGTTCCTTAAGTCCTCTTAAGTGTAAGTGTAGGGACACAACTGGGCCATGGCCTGGTTGGGAGTACCACATTCAATTATTATTAAGTGAATGCGTTACAATTGTTTGCCAGCCTTTTCGTCCAAAGAGACATCATAAACCTGTTATTATGTTTATAACATCGAAATCGATCAATCGATCGATCGATTGTTAAAACTATCAATTTACTTGTACATCTGGGCATCCACAAACAGACTTCAGTCGGAGCAGACGTTTAGAAATAACTACGGAAAATTAATTCTTCAATGGTCTTATCGATTCAGCGCCTTTCGTTTTTTTACTATTGTAGCGTGATTCACATCACCGTCCATCTTGCCATCATCGGATGCCTAGCTGTTATCTAAAAAATTGATGTCACCTTCCAATCAGCAGAATACAAGTTTAATTTGACGGCACGGTTGGCGCAGTGGCTAAGCGATTGGCTACTATGTTGCGTGTCGCGGGTTCGATCCCCGCACGGAACAAATATTTGTATGATCTACAGGTAGTTGTTTCGGGTCTGACTGTTTGTGTATGTGAGTTTAAATGTTTGTAAACGTACCCACGATGGAGGAGAAATTCCTAGTGTGGGGCAACGATAAAATTACGTGGAGCGATATTTGACCTCCACAACCCAGAAACTGGTTACATCACCGTCTTCCCACGCATTTCTGAGCACTGGTTTGAACTAAACCTTCTGTGTCCATTTACACTGCAGTTCAATAAAACAGGCCTAAGTCAGTGCGTCGTAAAATCATTTAATCACAGCTTCCGTTATCACTTTGGTGGTAAATTACTGGATTTTACTTACTATGTTCGTGTTTGTGTGCTTTGGTGAAGTTGGTTTTGCACTGGTGCTTTTATGTGGACAAACTGCATTGTTGTTTTTGTGCAAGTAAGACTACTTCACTTTGAAGCCCGCTTGCACCTGAATTTAAATAAAATACAGTTAGCGATTCTTAAATTAAAAAAATCGTTGTGTTGTTTCCAAACGTTTGAAGATGAAAGTGACAAAATGATGTTAATGAGGAGTGTTCGCCGAGAAAGTGAGCAAGAGTCTCTATACAATGGATCCCTGGAGATGGAAGGCGCCGTGGAGGCTGACCTCTATAGAGATGGCACGATGAATTACACGCTAACTGCGAAGACTGGTTCGAGACGGAGCGGCTGCGTAAGAACAGCATACTTGGAAGGACAAGACGGCCTTTATTCAGCAGTTGGACAGCTATCCCCAATAAAAACTTTTTGTGCTCCTTTCTTGTAACATAGGCACTACACATTCGTTATGCCACCTTGACATTTTAATCTTATTACACAAATAAAATTAAAGGAAAGATCCTCAAGCGGCGCAAATATTGTAACCTTATTGGTAACTACAGTTTTGAGCCGTTTGGGGTCGAAACGCTCGGGTCATGGGGACCGAATGCGCGTCTCCTTTTTAAGGAAATATCTCGCCAACTGGTCGACACTTCGCGTGACCAGAGGGCCGGTTCTTTCTTTGGTCAAAGAATTAGCATTGCCATTCAACGTGGCAATGCTGCCAGTTTTCTGGGCACGGTTCCGGATGACATCGATGGGGAGGCGTACTTTGACGCCTAAGTGTCCTATTGTCGTCGTTGTATATATGTAGAAATTTACTTTTAGTCTTCTTTTTAGCAATATTTTAGTTCTAATTGTAGTCTGATTATCTTGATTAAAAGGGTAATATTTTTTATTTAAATTAAAATAAATTATCAAGCTGAAAACAAGATCTAGGAATACGGCTTCTTTTACAAATAAAACTATTCCATTAAATCTAGCAATAACAATGTCCTTATTAAGAGGAATTCAGTCTTATTTCCTTATAATTTTGGATCAGAATACCAGATAGTCGTCTAGAATAAGATAAATATAGTTGTCTTTGCTAATCACTGAACGAGCAAGTATTCTGAGAACAATGAGGAAATACACTGCAGTTTCAACAAAGACAGGAAATGTTTCTTATTATTTCCAAGATAGCTACTGCATTCAAAGGAAATGGCTAAAAGACGGCAACAGATGTCGCCAACGCAAAGGAGAATGCTATAAAGCAGGTTGTAGGAGCGCCGTTTCCATTTTCATACTTAAATCTCTTTGTGTAAGCAAACACACCTACACCTACTTTTTCTCTGGTGATCGTAGCGCTCTAAGTTATTTTCTATATTTTACCGATGATTTTGTCGAGGCGCTAGAACAGCCGAACTTCCATACACAATTGGGCATTGTCCTTTTCTGTTTTATATAAGTTATAACTTTATTTGAAACCCATATTACATGGGCCTTAAACTTAACTGGCGAAATGTGTGTTCACTATTAGGTACACCTCTGCCTAACTCTATCTTTGGGGATAACAGGCGTAATGTTATATTATGTTATGTTTATTTGAAAGTTTATTGTCCATTGTCTTTTAACCCAACTTGTTGACGGATGGACTTCTTGATAATTATAAGTTTTTAAACTGTATTTGTATTTAATGGTTCCATACGTAATTTTTACTTGATATTGTTTTTTTCGAAGGTCTAGTGGTCGCAAACGTGACTGCTGAGCATGAGGTCTTGGGTTCGATTTCCTGGTTGGGCCGTATTATTAGATTATTGGATTTTTTAGCAGGAATTTCTCAGCTATGTAGTTTAGATTTATGCCCATTTGATGGCAATGGGCTCGCCCCCTATTACATGGAATTTAAACATAACCAGCAAAATGTGGGTGTATGCACTATTAGGCCTATTAGGGACACCTCTGTGTAACCTCTCGAGTATTACAAAAATGGTGTTATGTTATGGTAATTGTAATATTAAAAACTGCCACTCTTAATGCATTATTCTGTAAACTGGCCTGGTTAATATCAAATCTCAATGCATATGTAAATTAGCTAAACAGCACAACGCTGGCATAAGCTATGGCAACCATTTAGCTGAGACTACAATAATAAACACAACTGATTGAACGTCAGCTTCAAACATGTTTATGTTTTACTATTATTTTTATTACACCGCTTTTGCTCATAGCATACAAGAACTTGGTCCCATCCGACCCGGGTACTTGTCTCTTTGTTGGGGCAGATGGGAAATATAGTCACATCGTCCACTATACATCTACTACTATTGCGTTTAAAGGGGAGGATGGTACTATTTTTCCCATCTGCCTCAACAAAGAGAATTACACCGGATTGGTTATACCTCAGTTTTACTAGCTGATTCCGAACAGAAGCGAAACCGTTACGATACTTTGGAGTTTCATACAAATAATTTTTGAGTTAGTGTTGAAGTGCTTTTGATCCCTAGCAGTGCTTCTAACCAACCCATCCAATTCAAATTCCATTCAGCTACTGGATGATATTTTAAGCGCGACGTCTGATAATGCTTTCAAAGCTAAACTAAAAGGCTGGCTAAGCGAATGCATTATATGACCAACAGTAGCGAAGGGTCAAATTTTGTAAGAGGTAAGGCGGAGTACAAATCTTTAATGTGAGTAAGCCGGTAGGAATAGAGTTGTGTAGAACCTTTAAGGTAATTGATTTAATCATTATTTATTTGTTTTTTATTGCCAAACGATTAGTCTAAATTAATTCATATTGTATGATAATTTGTGTCGTAAGCTCTTTTTAAGTGTATTTATTTTTTCTAAACCTAAAATAATTATAGTTTTAATAATTCTTAATAAAAATACTAAACTAACTGTGCGTTGATCGTTCAAACATGTTTATATGTTATAAATACAATTGTTTCTATTGCATTGCTCAGTAATGCTCAAACCGTTTTATTGCACAGTCTATTATCATGACGACTAAGGTTAAATACGAGTGTAGTTGTAAATGCGAAATGGTTGCATCTATAGCAATGTAAGTAAGGAAACTGCTCTTTCAAAAGTTTCCTGAGAAAAGACTGCAAGTTGCAACACGTTACGATTGAAATCCTTAGATTTGCCCTTATTTTTCTCAACTAGTGTCCAACTTTTTGTGTTTATACGGAGAACAGTGAGCTCCCATATAAAACAGAAATCATTAAGTCCCCGAGTAAGGCAGTTGTCCTACCGCCGGCGAGGAAGCGACTAACTATCGGCTATTTTCTCGCTCAAGAAACGTACAATATACATTCCGTGTAATAAACAAGTAGTACGAGTAATTGCCGTCGCACTCGCACACTTGCTTTTAGCCCAACGACAAAACTATTGGAACTACACACTCACATCTCCCTGCTCGCCAACGCATTACTAGTTTCTAGCCCTACTCACTCCTTGCTCATCGTTGGCGGTGGGACAACTGCCTAAAATGGCTGTGTGACATCTGGATGTACGGACGATATTATTATGGTTGCGTGTTTGCAATTTGGTTACGGGTCCTTAATAATGTACATCATACTTGGTAAACGAACTGACGAACAAAAATATTGCCACATATTGAAAAAAAATATTATAACAATAGGGAAATTCCATTTTCTAACTGACGATGATAAAGAAGTTTTCCCTGTTCGATCTGTTTCAAAATCAAATCACACCAAGACACATGAGTATTAACTTTTATCACTCTACCTGGTGACGAAAATCACAGGATTACAAATAATAATAATAATACCGTCACATTATCTCTGGTTGTTCTCGTTTGGCTAACGGAGAGTACTTGCATAGACACAACCTTGTAGCCAGGATTATCCATCAGCAACTTGCTCTAAAATACAGACTTGTGGTATCGGAAGTGCCGTACTATAGGTATGTGCCCGACCCAGTTCTCGAAAATGGCAATATCACATTGTACTGGGATCAATCCATCATCACTGACAGGACTATTTTAGCCAATAAGCCTGATATAGTGGTGGTGGATCGATCAGAGCAAATAAAATATCTTGACTTGGCTCGCGAGGTTGTCGACATGTGGGATGTGGACTCAGCGATCATTGTGCCGATAGTCGTATCAGCCCATGGCTTAATTGCTAAGAGCCTCGATGAATACCTGAGGAGGCTCTCGTTAGGCAGCTGGATCAAGGGCTTGATACAGAAAGCAGTACTCCTGGACACGGCTCGTATTGTTAGGAGGTTTCTCTCTTTGGAGCCCTGACCACCGGTAGCTTGGACCCTGTTCCCGATACCGGCGGGCAACAATTTTTTATATTTTTAAATGTTTTTATATTGTTTTTTATAAGAAATATTTAAAAATGTAACTAATTTGTACAAAAGTTAAATAAAGGGAATAATAATAATAATATGTGTTTATTTCTCACCACAAGCCAAAAAATACAAACAATATTTACACATAAGCACTAGCCAACGATTTTTGGTTGTGGATCGCTGGTGCCTGTGGTAGGTAGTAACACCTGTAATACAGGTCACCAGGTCCCCACCTGTTTAAAGTTACACATTTGATAGCTTACATCTGGTATCACAGCAAATAACAAAAGTTTCAAACAATTAGTGAGCTTATTAAAAGAGAGACACACTCTCTGTATTTGAGTAATATAAGTAAAACAATTAAAAGGTTAAAGTACGTTCAGTGGTTTTTATGAATGTAATTTTGTGTGTGCGTGTGTGTATATATGTGTGTGTGTGTGTGTGTGTATGTGTGTTTTGGAGAGACTGTAAGTGGATGAGTCTGATTAGACTAATACGTTAAAGAGAGCTTCTGTGGCAGTATATGTTTGGCTTTGTAGCCAGGCATGTAAAGCTATTTTACAATTATGTTTGTTCATTGAGTGTAGGGAAAGAATTTGGTTTAATTTATTGTAAAGATAGGGTCCGAGGAAAACAAAGAATCTTTGACTAAAAGAGGTTTTAAGAGGAGTTGCTGAGGCCACTATACGGTTACAACGATTTGTTTGCTGTGAATAGTTGGAGATAGAGTGTTGCTTAATAGCAGTGGTCAGTACAAACAATTGCCTAACCGTAAGGACTTGACAATATTCATAGAGCTTGACAGTGGAATAAAGTCTTGGCTTGAAACAGCACACCTTAAGAACAGCTCTCTGCGTACGTTCAATCCGAATATAGAGGGATTTTGCTGCCCCTCCCCAGGACGAGATACAATAGACCAGAACTGATTGACACAGTGCCTGATATGTCATTTTCATGACAACAGGATCTGCTGAATTGCGTAGTTGTTTAAAAATGTACATTAGTTTGCGCACTCTATTTGATAGGTGTATTATGTACTCTTTGAATGTAAGGTTGCGGTCAATCACTATGCCAAGATACTTTATCGAAGTGACTCGTTCAATGTTACATTGATCATGGGTGCCAATGCCGTCGCTACTACCATTAGATAGTGTCAACTGGGCAGCAACATTTAGTGAGCGTGCAACTGACACTGTATTTCGAATCGAGAAATTTATTATTTTTGTTTTCGATGTGTTTAGGGTAAGCAAATTGTTCTTAAGCCATTCATTGACTGTATCGAAACCCTTCTGAGCAAGGCGATATGCCTCTTCCCAGTTGTCTGACGCAAATACGAGTGCTGTATCGTCCGCATAGGAAAATATTGTACCGCTTTCTAGGCTGAGGCAACACAGGTCATTCATGTAAATTAAAAATAAAGTGGGGCCAAGAATACTGCCCTGTGGCACACCAAAAGCTACATTTAGATCAGAGCTGGAGTAAGTTCCAATATCCGATTTAAATATTTAAATCGTAGAAATATAAATAAAATGTAGGTCACGCGAAAAAGTTTTTCCACTGAGAAGAATAAGTTTGTAGCGGCATAGATAAAACGTACAACAAGTAATTATGCGAGGTCTCCGTGAGATAAGAACATGGAAAATCTCGATAACATCTCATCTCATTTTTGAAACACAACACCCATAATTATGGTCGGAGCATCCTCTCTTTACAACGGGCAATGAGAAACACCTTGTTCTTCGTTCCTCTAAGATCTCTCAAATCCCATGAAACGACTACATAAAACGATTTGCAGAATAAGTGAGCGATTATTATTCAAATGTCAACAAAACCAAAGCTTCATAATGTTTTGACTACATATTAAGGCAATCTAACGATTAAAATCTTTGTAGGATACAAGGTTGTAAAAACTGATGGCAATGTAACACTTACGAGGACATAGGTATGCACGTTTTAGATTTCAATTGTAATAAAATGTAATACGAACACGTCTTAGAGTTATTTTCCACTCCGATTTGGGAATTAAGAATTCTGACAATGCTGAAATGAGAAAATCTGTGTAGAGTCTACAATCTGTGTTACAGCTTATAACTTCGCGGCAATTGTGTTAGTTAGTTAGTTTTGCCTACCCATATGAATGGGGTGAGTTTTTGTAATTCGAGTTCGTAAATTATGTGTCGGATGGTCAGGATTTATTCCGCTAGGCTCGAACATCATGTGGGCTACTTTTACAAACTACTTGATTCGTTTCTTAGGAAATAATGGTACAGTCGCTAGTTGGCCACACGTCAGTGGTAACTAAACTAGAATAAACTGACCTCTTGTTTTATTGAAACTCCATACACCGCTAAGCCAGCCCAAAGTTAAAGTGTTGACGACAGCATATGGTTGACTACATATCTAGTAAAATTAAAAATTCAATTTTGTCTGCTGATATCTGATTAGTTCCCAGTATAGACTATGACTGTATTACTGGATTCGGTAGACATAGTGGGCGTTCACAGTGCGCTGTCCGTGTGTGATATTTTACAGTTTAAAGTTGGGATCACACGTCAAAAGCTTAATATTCATACAGTTATAAACAAATGCAGTATGGAATTGCCATGTGATGTAAAAATTATGCTGTAAAATATCGACAGATCAACGCCGTGTGAAAGGGGCCTAAGTCCTATTAACCCGATCATTATAATCTGGATCTCTTCAAAGATCGAGTGAATCAGTTTCTTCTAGGCAAGCGTGCTGCACACTAGGCCGCATCATCGCTTTACATCAGGCGAATTGTAGCCAAACGCAAGCCTATTCAGTGTAAAAAAAAAAATACCTGTATCTTTGTTTAGAAAGTATTTTCAGCTTATCAGCGTTATATCGGGACCGAAAGATTAAATAAATAAACAATGGCCGAAAATAACGTGGAACCTGAGGGTAATGTATAAATAAAAGGCCACAAGGAAAGGTGTTCTATGTAAGTACAAAGGAAGGTAATGCTAAAAGATTTACCCAAGCTTTCCGCAAGGTAGACCCCTTGTCAACAAACAAGATGAATTACTTATAAGGGCATTATATAGAAATTCTTAACAATTTATTTGTTGCTCTTACACAGAATTCTTACTGATTATATACGTTGTAAGATGAACAGAAACGGACATACCTCGGGTTCCTTTCATCCCGACAAAAAGTACTTTTTCTGAGGAAAACAACAATAACGTTTTTATGCTAGTAGATGGCGCCACGTGTCTTTCGAATCATGATTGAATTATATTATTATAAGCAGAGTACAACCCGAATTGATTGTCAAATACTAAATTAACGGGAGCGAAGTCGCGGGCAAAAGCTAGTGTTTTATAAATACAACAGGACGAAATAAAAAAGTTGACGGCGTCCACGTCGTAACTGCAATAAGCAATTACCATTCAGGATAATGCTGTGCTACGGGGGGCCCACAGCACATCGCTGGTTTTCAGTGGTCACTCGAGAAAAAAACGTACAGAAGCCATGACCTAAAAAAGACCTTTGGTGTAGTTGTTTCCCTTGTTCTGTATTGATATCAGTAGAGAATGACTCAATCATATTTTGATTAAACGACAAGTCATTACCCAAGAACTACATTAAATATTCCAATTTACACCATATTCTCTCAAGTAGGACCATCTATTACATACTCACTAATCAGATGTTATAACCAACAAGAATCGAGACGTGCCAAGTCTATACTAGTCTGTCGACCACTACAAATACTTGACCTTTCTACCACATCAGCCGTTTGCATAGTATCCAACAGTTTAGCACCAAGTATATTATGTATATCGTTAATTTAGATTGTGTGTGGACTAGACTTTATGTCTACAATTATAAAGCACAACACACACAGGGAGCGGGTCAGGTCGGGCGCGGGTCCACTCGGGAGTACTGCGGGTGTAATTTTGTTTTTCTCTATTAGAGGTCTTGTGGACTTTAGGACACTGGGTCCAAAAAGGATCCAAGAGCTAGTTCAGAAAGCTCGATTTTTTAACGAAGTTTTGTTTCGACAGCTCCTGGTATGATGCTCACAAAAATTCGGTCGGATCGTGTGGCACATGGCCAAAGTAGCCAATGGAAAAGTAGCTAGTCCACATCTACTTTCTGTATGTCTTTTAGATTTAAATCTTTAGATTTTCGAGTATAGATGGTTAACCCGTTTCTGTTACGTAGATACTGACATTTGATTATAGTTGACACTGACGTCGTATCAAACGTTCCACGGCATGAGGAAGCTCACTCCTCTCAAGACGAGTCCTAACCAAAGGAATGGTCAATAAATAAAAACTAAGAATAAACTAAAATGAAAAGAAAAAAAATTAACCGTTGAGGAGTTTTTTCATGAGGATGCGATTCTAGCTGCAGGATCAAGTCATGTCGGTCATATAAATGTATTGTCACTAGAACCAAAGGTGTGTGCAAAATTTTAGCTCAATGGGTTGGGAGGAATTGGTTTGTAATTCAATTGCAAGGTAATAAGACAAGTCATGTTTATTTGTGTATTTAGACCGTGAGGTCATTGTAATTTGTATGGAACAGCGTATTTCATTTTGATAATTGTCTAATTATTACGTCCCTGGGGGGTCAAGAATAATGTATTTTTAGTGAACCAAACAAATCCCTAACACAATTACAAAACTAATTTGTCTCTGCAATGAATAGTCAATCATGACTGAATACTAGTTAACTCATAATAATATGAACCTATTCATAAACAAGCATTTCAATGAAATTAAACTTAGCTTTCGAAAGCAGACTTCAGAGAAAACAATAACAGTACATACCCACGCGAAATATGAATGGACGAACAACAAACAAAATAATTACACTACAAATTGAACAACATAGACTAACTAAATAGTCTGAAAACATACCTTATAATTGTAGGAGTGTGCTCGAGAACGAACTAAAGAGCGTTTAATGCACCCTTTACAACATGTACTTTCGTTTCTAACTGGCATACTACAGATAGCATGAGAGAATTTCTCGAATGACTTGTACCGACATCGAATAGACGTGTAATAATTAGTAAGATTAGGATATGATGAGGCTGACGTACCTTTGCAAGATACAGGCTGTAGAGTCTATTCTGTTAGGAAATCCTACTACTACTGATGAGGTACTATTAGGTACACCATCTGATTATTAGGTACACCTAATAGTACCCACACCCACATACACCCACATTTCCCCAGTTATGTTTAAGTCCCATGTAATAGGGGGCGAGCCTATTGCCATCAACAAGGCACATATCCAGACTCCGTAGCTGCAACTGAGAATTTCTGATCGAAAACCCTGTGCCCGACCAGGGAACTGAACCCAGGACCTAATACAGTTGCGTTTGCGACCACTCTACCAACGAGGCAGTAAATTTTAATCACATTTCTTCTCTCAATTATTATCATAGTAAACCATATTGTTTATACATTCTCATTTTTATAAGGACTCTTGATGGAAGCATGTCCTAAAATAATTTGCAAAATAAATAAAATATAATATTGGAACAGAAAACATTACACAAAACTTTGTGTTAAGGCATTATTATTAGTATTAAACTAAAATATAAAAGAAAAACACAATACTTAACAAAATCAGAATATGTATGTTTTAGATTTCGTGGCATAAAAAATATAAAAGGTAAAAAGAACTAATAAGATCTTAAGCACCAATTTTATTATTTATGCATGTAAATGTATGTAAGTGTATGCGCGTGAGTGAATGTGTGAGTATGTGTAGGTATATTTATGTATAACTGTTTATGTTAATTGGAGGGCAGTGGGAATGAAAGGGACATTTTTACTTATACCTATTTAGGTTTTTACAAAGTTTTCTAAGACAAGTTTTCTAAGCTCTTCATAAGACAGGGAATCGAGCTACCTAAGAGTCGTTGATTTACACTCGCGTAAAGTAAGGGGGAATATTCAAAATCCCGTTTATTTTGTTATAAAGAATTGGGCTTATAAAGTAGTATTGTCTTCTAACTATCATGATGCAAGCCGGTATTACAGGGCAGACTTTAGCTGGTCTACGTTTTTGCTTATTCTGGCTGCTAAAGTAATGTTCGAAACTAAGTTCTGAATGTTTTCGTAAGATTGTGTTCAATAGAAAACTGTGCCTTACCCTAGGTATTTGCAACAGAGCATACAATTCATCGGTCGGAAAACGGACTGGTTTATGTGACATGACTTTCAGAACCGCGCGCTGCGCTCTTTCTAAACGTTCCAGAACTTCCCCAGCTGGTTATACAATAGTTTAGAATGGAGTTTGCCAGTGCATAGTAGACTGTTTTAAGCGTAGGGAGTTCCGCCGATGATCTTAATTTTTTGAACACAAATATTAATTTCCTAACTCGTGAAACCAATGACCTATTGTGATCGCTCCAGGACATGGTGCTATCAATTGTTACGCCTAAGTATTTAATACTATTTGTCAGCGAGATATATTTGCAACAGCATTTATTATTCATAGTGGATAGGCAATTGTGGATAGTCAAAGCGAAGGATATAGGTGGTTGAGAAGCTATACGCGGAGCAAATGTGATAAATTTAGTCTTTTCCATGTTCAAGGTAAGCAAATTATTTGATAGCCACTCAGAAACTATTCGCAACGGGTATCCTGCATGGGAGCGGGTTTCAAGCCAGTCTCTGCCTTAAACAATTATGGCCGTATCGTTTGCGTAGACAATAAGATTCGAATTTGGCATATTTAATCTGCAGAGCTCGTTTATATAAATTAGGAATAAGGTAGGTCCAAGAACACTACCTTGTGGGACGCCATAGCTCATGCTTTCTACGCTACTCATATAGTTTCCTATTTTTACAATCTGCGAACGATCACTAAGGTATCTTCTAAAGATTTCTTGCGATAGTCCTCTAATACCAATGTTTTGGAGTTTATTCAGTAAGAGAGGAACAGAAACAGTGTCAAAACCTTTTGAAAGGTGTAGGAAAATAGCAATTGTTTTGGATTTACTGTTTAATTTCTTAGCTATACTACCAGTCAATTTTAGAAAACTAAGAAACTATTACATAAAGGGTGTAAAAAGACCCTCAATGATGTCAAAAGGCACCTTATTCTCCTTGTCACTGCGTTTTTTTTTTTTGTTCTGGAACATACCTGGGGACATATGGAACATACGGGAATATTGGAGGTCAAAGTTCCAACTTTTTCACAAGATTTAAAAAAAGTACCTACTAGTTTTTAAGTTTACAAGTTTACTTTAAATACATACATGACCCCTTGACTATTCAATATATCCACCAGCTCAATGTTTTGAGTGCGTTACATTGAGCTATACCGTCATCATCATCATCATTTCAGCCGAAAGACGTCCACTGCTGGACATCCCCAAGTGTCGCCACATTGACCGGTCCCGTTCGTCTCGCATCCAGCGTATCCCCAAAACCTTCACCAGTTCATCGGTCTACCTGGCCCTACCTTAAAACGTGATTTTTCACCCAAAAAAAAGACGTTTCCCAGCAATAATTTTTACGTATAGTTAGTTATTTTAATGCACAGAATGCTTGGTTGACGGCTTCGTAATGGGTCCGCTGACACCTTGTATAGAAATAAAAACCTCATTCCCATGAAATAAACTACAGGCAGGCAGGAAAAACAAGAAAATATAGATTTAGGAGATAGTACAACAGGGAGAGGAAGCAAACTAAACTATTAGTATGAGAAAATTGGAGTTTTTAGCTTTAAAAGCTAGTTTAACCTCAAAATGTGGGCTTTATACAGGATGGATAAAAAATCGTGGATCAATCGAAACAAGGCGATAGTTGGGGTTTATTTCAGGGTATTTTTTTGATACTAAGTTAATTTCTTTTACAGTAATTGTCTAAAATTTCAATTAATATTTCGTGAGACTTAAAAGATATTGAAAAAAGTGCTGATACTCATAAATCATGGTACCCACTGTCATAAGAGCACTTTTGTAGTGATGATACATTTCCCAAAATCAACCAAACACCATTTAAAATACAATTTTTTGTATTTTCTTAAAAAAAACTTAAATAATCTTAACTTTTAAGGAGATCAAGTTATGGCTCTGCCACATGGATATTGTTTAGTGCAAATAACCCCAACTGTCGTCATAATTCGTTTGACCTACGATTTTTTACCCAACCTGTATTCTTGAGTATGTAAATCATAGAGATGAACTCTCGGACCCCCCTTTGATCCCCTTTGGCCCCCTTTGCCCATAAGATTTCGTGTTTGAATCGAAATCTGGACGAGCAAATAGAAACTTGAGCAATCCAATTAAACGTTTCGAGCGATAGTTTAGATAGATTAGTGCTGAGAGCAGATTCCAATACCTTAATTAGTCTACAATTAATACGTTACAATTGGAATTCATATTGCAGGCAAAGGAGAAGTTTAAATCTAATACTATTGCTATGCTATTGTCATTCCATCTGGCCATGCTGTGCTGCCTCTGCCACTGCGGTTGCGGAGAACTTCATTCGCCGTGAATATAGTATCCTTATTGGTCACTATATTTTCGAGCCGTTTGGGGTTGGAACTCTAGGGCCGTAGGGACCGAGTGCTCACAGCCTTTTCAAGGAAATTTCAAAACGCTCAGTTGACACTTTCCGTGCCCCAAGGGCTGGCTTGTACCTTGGGCAGAGGCTAAACGTTGCCATATAACGTGGCGACCCCGCCAGTCTCTTGGGGACATTACCGGTTGATAGTTGGGGAGAAATTTTATGGGGTTTTTTTTATGTTGGTTACGTTATATCATTTTAATTTATAAATGTATGTTATATATAATATTGTTATGAATTATATAAATATTTCCGCGACTGCCCCTGCTTTCGGTGCGTCCTTGCGGTCACTGTCCTATCTTTCATCTATACACATTATCATTGAAACGGTTTGGTGGTTTTAGAGATTTTTATGCTTCTGTTTTTTTTTTTTCTAGAACTGTGCAAAATTTCAAAAACAAACTGTGTAAAAATCAGTTCAGTAGCTTAGAAGTCGTAGAGAGGGTTCCGAACATACGTAGTTACAGAAGTACAGATGAACCGATATTGATTTTCATGTATATAGATCATTAGCCATCTATATACATGAAAATCAATATCGGTTCATCTGTACTTTTGTACTTATAATACCTACTACTCAATTTACACAAAATATGTTACCAAATCTGTTTATTCATTAAATTTTAATTAACGAGCTTACGTTAAAAGCCGACATCAAACAAGTTCACTTACAAGTCAGCTACTCAGCGATCTTGCTCCAGAATCCGCCATGTTGTTACAGCTGAGAGGATTATCGTAAATATACAACATGGAGTCAAGAAAGTAAGGCTGAGGCCAGACGAGCGTAATTTTTTGAGATGTGAGTCGCGTAATTTCAGTATTATGTTGTCCAAGAACCAAAATGATGAACAAAGATCCTTTAATCAAATGTGAGAAACCGTTGTGTTGTGTTAAAAACCATAGCGTATTTAATTAGAAAAACCTCCTGGGAGTATTTTTTGCATGAAGCCGAAATTACGCGACCCACAACTCAAAAAATTACGCTCGTCTGGCCTCACCCTAAGGAAAAGAGAGGAGAGATGAGTTGTCTTTGAAGGAACTGAGATTTTAATAAACGGATACATTTGTGGCTAAATACTAACAGCTGCACGGTTCGATCATGGTAAGCAGTGCTTGCCAAGGGTGGTCCGTGGATGGGTGACCAACCATTACAAAGGGACGGAGTTTCATCCGTGCCTCGGAAAGCACGCTGCTCGTTATTTGTAGATCTTTGAGTCGTTTGAGGTGACCTGTCTGTCAACTAGTCTTATCCAAGGATATACCCAGTACTAACTGGGTAACGGAAGTCAGATAGGCACTTGCTCCATGAAAAATACTGGTATTCAGTTGCATCCTGTTGGAATAAAGGCCGATCCAACATAGTTGGGATAAGGCTTGGCAGATGATAGTGATCCGGTAAGTCTTAAGGACACAGCACACATATCAAATAGGAAAGGGATCTGCACCGTATCGCCTCTCGCCTACCCATCAAACAGGCGTCAACCTAACATAAGCAAGAGTATCAGCAGCTCCGATACGTCAACTCGGCTACGGCTAAGGGACGCTGTGCTTACGGCTAGGGGACGCCGCGTTTACGGCTCGCCAACGCCGCGCATGACTGGAAGTTGCCCTTTGAATGACAGCACGTGGGTCAACAGTAGTGTGCGTAAGATTGTACGAAGACGCGTAAGCTCGGGTACGGATAGACGTAAGCGCGGCTACAGATAGACGTTAGCGCGGCTACGGATAGACGTAAGCGCGGCTACGGATAGACGTAAGCGCGGCTACGGAGAGACGTAAGCGCGGGGACGACGAGCCCTAAGCGAGTTCACCACGCACCGCACCGCGGTTCGTGAGCTTATCTCGAGGCGAGGCGATTACGTTACGATTCCGATTAGTGTGCGTTGCACTAGGGAGTTTCATACTAAGAATACTGAACGGCTCGAGTTGATACTCGATCACTTTCCGATTTGATAAGTGTGCTGTGTCCTTTAGATTGTACCTCAAACTTTGCTGAATGGCTAACTTTCTGCTAATTTTCGTAACCGGTTTCGAGGAGTAATGATCAGCCTGTAATGTACCCTGGGGCAAAATGAAAATTAAATCTTTTATTTCCAGACTGAAATAGATCCATATACAACATTGGCAAACATACACTACCCTAAATAAAACACATTGACATTAAACAAACGCAAATGCAAAAAATCGATGGTCGGCAGTATGACTGACTCCTTATTTATTTAGGGGACTATGGTACCATTCTCTTACTGCGGCCAAGGAATAAGGATGATTCCTGATTTTAAAAAATATGATTTTATTTAGTCCGTCAATTAGATTATCGAAAAATATTTATACTTACCTAATTATTTGTTTTATCAAATCATTAAAAAGGGTCGATGATAAAGCGCATCAAATAATCTAAGAGGCGGCTTATGACGTCACTTTTCAGCAAAAAGTGTACATACAGACGACAGACACGCGAGTTATCGAGGCATTGTGTATCGTCTTCATTTTTTGTTTCAGTGAATATTTTTTTTTTTAAAGAAATCTATCTCTCGGACAAATTATATTTTTTGGTCATCTACTCTGTTGGCCGATCGATGTATAGCGGTGAGTGCGACAGCCGAGCGGCTCCTCAGTAGCGCATACCAGCAAACCAAAGCAGCCATTCATATCCATAATTTCGTACATCTACAACATCAGAAGCTGTATTATGTTTATATACGGAGATGACTCGGATCTGTTTAGTATTCTTCACAATTTGAGCTCAAGATTGTTGGAAACACATTGATCTTGAGTTTTGAAGTAAAATATAGAATTAAAGTGTTATGAGTAAGTTTCAAGGTTTCTATTTGAAGAGTTATGGAATCCGTTTTCTTGTTAGTTTACCATGAACATTTTGTTTATTGTATTTTCCACGAAGGAAACAGGTAGTACCTACGTGAGTATGTAAGGATCGTAGCCTTCATTGACAATATAATTATACATCGCATAAATGCATTTCATCGACAAAAATGAACAAAGAAACATACCGAATTGGCCTTTAATAGATTCACACTATTACGCCACAGTATAAATTCGTCGAATGTCATGTTATCTATAAAAGAAAAAAAAAAGAAAAAAATGTCCCGAGCGGCAATTTTTTTTACGTTTTTCCTCCCCACTTAGAAGAGCCATAAAAAATCCCATGATAATCTGACCACTATACTCGTAATCTTTGTTCCACCTTTTGAGTAATCAATGTTACTGTAACATTTGATGTTCCCAAAATTCTTATCGCTGATAGAATGTCACATTATTAGAGACCGTAAACCTATTGCCATTAACCGGTGCCAACTAATTAGGTTGCTTCTTAGAATTCTCTAATGGAATACCCATTATCACTGTTGATCTTAGGAATATGCTTTAGTAATATTATATTTTCAAAGTACACCTTGAAATAATGACTATACTGTTAATCTTTCGAACATCGATAATTATATTTGCTAGAATTCAAATTATTTCGTGAAAATATAATTAATTAGAAAATATAATAAATAAACAGACAAAAATAATATAGTAAAGACATCTACCAACCCGCACTGATTATAATATTGAAGAATTTGAAGATTATAGTCCATTTCTTCTTATAGAGAGCAGGCCGTGTGTCCCAGCAGTGGGAACATTATAGGCTGATTATTATGCTTATTATTTATTTTATCACTAGTTTTTGACCACGGCTTCGGTCTCGTTATTTTAGAATTTGACAATTCAACTCATAACACACTACTAAACTTTTTGTTTGGGTGGCCATCCAGTTAAATTCCGTAGATTGATAATATATATATATGTATAACAGAATAATAATAATTCAATCATGATTCGAAAGACACGTGGCGCCATCTATTATCATAAGAACGTTATTGTTTTTTTCCACGAAAACAGAACTTTTTTGTTTTTGGATGAAAGGTACCCGTGAAAGGTATGTCCGTGTCTGTACACCTGACAACGCAAAATTTCTGGATGATCTGTTCAGTGGTTGACCTGAAACGGTGTCGCAAGTTTTGCAAAAACATGAAACACTTTATCGCTTATGCCCACGGCTTGGCCCGCGTGGTGTTCGGTAGTTGTCCCAGGGGATCGTACCAGAATAAAAAGTATCCAATGTGTTATTCCAGTTTTTTTATTCGGATAAGCCCGCCACCCTATTATATACTATATATATACTCCTGAAAGCCACAATCAACAGTGGCCACAACCAGAAAAGCGTTTAGATAATGAAGCTCGACGAAGCCCCAAAGAAACGATTTAACTGTCTATTACAAGTTATTACAGGTTATAAACTAGAGGGGCAAACATCCATTCATTCATCCTCAAAAACTTTCGAATTTTTAATGTTGGTAAGACAAGATTTATTTTGACTACATTGAAAACATCACATCTACCTATTGCCTTTCGTACGGTCATAAGATGGATGTTTTGAAAGGACAAACACACATACCGTAGGCGGTGTTATTTTTAATCTAGAATCTGGAAAAGATTACTTTTGAGTTCATCGTCCAACTCACAAACAGAAAATAATCGTAGTGTAGTAAAATCTGAAAATAGTTCCCAGATCTCTTCGATAGCAATTTAATGTTCTAAGTCGAGAAATGAAGAAAAACATACGAAGAGAGTAATGACTGTTTCACCTTGGCAATGTTTTAATAGAGAGTCATTAGGATATTTAGGTCAGGACAGTCATATTCTGTAGTCAAATGCATGAGACATATACCAGAAAAGCATTGACTTTTTAGGGACAGTTGGGTCAAAAAGACACTATTAATGCGCCTAGCTTTAGCTATAACTCGAGCCTCGGCTAAATATTAACAGCCGGCTAAATATTGGATAGGTGACCGTTCTTTACAAAACGAGACTCTTCCATGCCATGGAAATTCTTGTCTGACTGTTTAAGGTCCCAGCTGTCATTCGTATCTGATTAGGTCTTCCTAGGACAAACAGTCCAGCTAGGTAGGTCTAACTTCGAGAAAGAGCTCGACCGTCGAATTCGACTCGGCTGGGCAGCGTTCGGGAAGCTGCACAGTACTTTCTCGTCTAACTTACCGCAGTATCTCAAAACGAAAATCTATGACCAGTGTGTGTTGCCAGTGATTAATTTCAGGACCGAAACGTGGTCGCTCACAATGGGCCTCATTCGAAGGCTTAAAGTCACCCAAAGGGCAATGAGAGGGCTATGCTCGGAGTTTCCTTGCGTGATCGAATCAGAAATGAAGACATCCGCAAGAGAACCAAGGTTACCGACGTAGCCCGAAGAATTGCCAAACTGAAGTGGCAGTGGGCAGGGCACATTGCTCGCAGAACGGATAGCCGATGGGGCCGAAAAGTTCTGGAGTGGCGACCGCGAACCGGAAGACGTTGCGTTGGAAGGCCTCCCACTAGGTGAACCGATGACCTGGTGAAGGTTGCGGGGATCCGCTGGATGCGAGTCGCACGGGACCGGTCAGTGTGGCGACACTTGGGGGAGGCATATATCCAGCAGTGGACGTCTTTCGGCTGAAATGAAGAATGATGATGTCATTCGTAGATGTTTGACATTCGTTTTGTTTTTTTTATTGTGTAGTTTTAAACTTTATACTTCATTTTTATTATTTTTTCTTTTATTATAAAATATGTTTTCTTTCTTTCTTTCTTCTTTCTTATTGATAGTATGCAGCCTGAAAGACTGACAACCAGTCTTACCAAGAGGTGCCATGTTGCTAAGAAGATGGTTGTGGAGGTCAGATAGGCAGGCGTGCCATGTAATACTGATATTCAGCCACAACCAGTTAAACTAAAAGCCGACCTTAACAAAGTTGGGATAATGCTAGGCCGATGATAAATCTGTGTTGTCTCACTGCGGGGCACAGGACTTCCTTTCTCTTTTCTTTTTGACTCGATCCTGATCTGATTTGGTGAATCTTCACCGAATCAGATCAGGATCGAGAAGAGAACAGAACAAGAAGCACAGGACTAGTCGAAATGATTACGTTTGGGAGAGCTCTATGTTTAGCAGGTGGGCCACTTTCGGCTGAATAATAATGATAAATGTATGAATTCCTCGTTGATGCAGTGTTTGCAAACGCTAATGCTGGGCATCAGTTCCTGGGTACGATTAGCAAGTTATTGGGTGTTTTCATCAGGAATATCTCAGTAGGATCAACGGAGTCTATATTTGTGCCCGGTTAAAAACTATAGACAACAAATGACAACAGACTCGCCTCTATTAAATCGGATTTTTTTTTCGGTTGGGTAATCATCAAATGACCCCTCCCCCTCTGGGCGGAGCGGAAGGGAGTGTCAGACATCTACTGACTAAAACCCACCAATGTTCCTTCTTTGGCCCTTTGTGTTCCAGGGACGCGGTATCTCTTTCGAACAGTCCCGCAGCCCTGGCAGGCATCGACCCTTTTGGACCCCTTCCCGTTTGCTGACATCTCATTGATGCGCGCGTGGAACACGGACGCACCGTCGAATTAAATGGGACTTAAACTTAACTGGCGAATTGTGGGTGTATTATTCAGCTAAACCTCTGCCTCACTCTTCGGGGATTACAGGCTTGTTGATCTGTTATGTTTATGTTATAATGGCATCATGGAAGATTTTTGGTAATTTTTTTGTACCGATAACGATCAAATTCGTATTCTCACCTTGAGTTTAACGTTTCGATAAAACTAAACAAATCAATTCATCGTTATTAGTTGAAGTTCAATTGCTTTTAAAATAGTAAACGCGCTTGTTTTTTTCCGTTATTCCCCCTGTTTCCGAGAACACTATTAAACATATAAACATACGTTTCCGTTTTTTCAGCGTGCGTGATTTTTATTGGGCATGGTTTGAGAGACAGGTGAATATGTTCCGAGTTTATTTTTGTTATAAAGTTTTATTAATTGAGGTACCCGGGCTGTCTTTTCAGGTCAACACACACGTATAGGCCCTGTAAAGGAACGAAATTACCTCACCTGATTGCCATAGTACTCAGAGCAAGGATATAAATCCGAAGCATCGCAGCAGTTTTGCTCTCACTACCGACTGCGTGAAGGTGGTGACGAACTTACATCACCATTCTCCTGCCCTTATCCCTCTTTATTTAGGGTCGACGCAGCATTCTTCCATGCTTCTCTATTACTCGTCATCTCAGCAATCACCTCCTTTCTAACCATATCATCCTTCACACAGTCCGTCCGTCGTTTCTTTGGTCTTCCTCTACTCTTATACCCATCCATATTCATACTCTAAATGTTCCTCACGATATTTTCTCATACCTGCGTATCTCATATCCATACTGCGATAACTTTGGCGACGAACCTACGTCATTCGAAAATCGTCGAAGTGATACGATTCGGCATAAGGGTTGATAGCAGATCATTTGCGGGGTTATGGCTCACCGTATGCAGAGTGATTGCTGTCACATCGTTACGAGTCATTGCCGATACAATGCAAAAAAGTGGTGTTATATTTGCCTGGAGGATATACTCACAGGTCCACAGGTTACACCGCCGCGATGAAGAGCTGGAGATCCTTCACTCCCACTGCATGAGTCATACTGAAGTCTAACGTGTTTTTGTGTCGGTGGGTCTGTGTCTGTGGCATCGTAGCTACCAAACGAATGGACTGATTTTGTTGCGGTTTTTTCTGTTTTAAAGCTGACGTGATTGACATGGTTCATAGTTATAACATGATCAGGAATTTGAAGATTATCAGCTCATTTTCTACTTGGCAAAAGGGTTTCACCAACTTTTTTCATAGACAGAATCTCGCAAGGAACGTATAAGGCGATGCTGATCTCCGTGCAAACCTTACACTAGTACGTTGACCTTAACTTTATTCCCGGTTTTGGCAAGTTTTAATAGGACGCTAGAAACTAATTTAGACGAGTCCGGTTATAAAACAGATTTTAAGGTACCCGGATATTACCTGCTGTTCTGGACAGTCCGTGGGTTTCATTAACATAAACTAGTTTAACTAGAGCACATTATAACAGGGTCTTTTACATTAGTTTATGGTAAGAGGACTTTATGAAAATGAGCTAGCTGCATCTGTTTAGACCAGAATGGAAGCTGTATTTTTAAAAATGTGTTACTTTTATTACATGTTAAGTCTCAGACATTTCAACACCAGATAACCGTAATAATATGGAGGAGCTTGTGAATAAATAATAACAGCCACACGGGTTAATCTCTAAAGTTAAGCAGCGCTTGCCAAGGTTGGTCTTTGGATGGGTGACCATCCATAACATTGAGTTTCCCCCGTGCCTCGGCAAGGACCTGAAACCGTTTGTCTGGGCTGTCATTTGTAGACCTTTGACAGTCGTGACAGGTGGCCGGAATCCGCCCCGCATGATTTATCATGTAAAAAAGATTTAATGACCTTTTTTGAGGGTCATTGACGATTAAAGTAAATACAATTCATGTAGAAAATGTTACACAAAAGCAAAAATTACCGAAACCTGAAAATTTAACTTATTTAATAAGTGCAGACGTGAAAATTATTTACAAAAATATTAAAGTGAACGATTTAAATATTATGCCAAGCGTTCGCCCCAATTTATATTTAACGACCGAAACATTTTAATTGCATTTATTTGCTTTAAACTTTGTTAAAATATTATTATATTAAGTGGAAAATATTTCAATCATGTTTTCGGCTTGTGGCTTACTTGCCATATTTCATTTTGGTTGCACGAGTTATATTTTTGGTTTTAATTTAGACTGTTTTCAGTGGTTTATTAAAAATATTGGCAGGCCTACATGTGACATAATTACACCTTCTTATTCTTGTCGATGATTTCCGTAGATATTATAATACATATATTATTATTGTTATTTTTATATTATATTTAAAAAAAAACATTGTTTCGACCAAAACTCAGCCACATCAACGACGTTGGTAGTGGGTAGGTCAGGAGGTAGTCCGTGGTTTGGGATGAGACTCCACAGTCGCACTTAGCTTTATCGGAATAGCCCCACCGGACTAAGTTGTACCTGCAGCGGCCCATATGGCTTCCAAGTCAGTTTAGAGTCTTCCAGGTGGGCCATAGCAGTTGGTGACCCGGTGGGAGCTTTTCTGCAGGCTCAGCATAGTGAGTCGGAGGGCGATGTCTGAGGAGCCACAAGTTTTTTGAACTTCACCAACAAGTCAAGTTCAAATTGTCTATATTAGATTAATCAACCTGAAGAATTACATCTAAAATGATATTTACTAGCAATCTACAGACAATATTGTTGTGGCGGCATCTAGTTTTAACGTAACATATAAACTACGCAACGTACCAGACGAAACGCCAAACTCGTACATGGCAAAAGTAGATTAGGATATACCCAATAATGCGAGAATAACCGTCAGGCAGAAGCCCACCAAACAAACCAGCCTTCAGATCGGACAAACGTGCCTTTTCAATTAAGCCTAAAAAGCTTTCCAACCAAAAGAGCTCAGTGGAAATTGCGAAGAATATATATGGAAAATATACCAACAACTGTGATATCATACGAACATAACAAAAGTTTTCTGAGTATTATTGATGTGCAAAGCTACGCATTTATAATGTCACATGTCTTTGATCGGAAATAATTGAGATAGATACCATACGTAGAAATTTTTAACCCGTTATTAAAAAAAACAACCACCCACCAATTAACCAACACGGTCAAAATGGCACGGAAGATTTTTTTTTTTAGTTAAATGCACCTACAGGGTGTAACAGGACTCTTCACGAAGCCGTCAACTAAGCCAGTACATCAACCTAAATAACTTTACGCAAAAATTATTGCTGGGAAACGACTTTTTTTTTTGGGGTGAAAAATCACGTTTTACGGTAGGACTCAATGTAACGCACTCAAAACATTGTGCTGGCGGATGTATTGAATAGTACGGGGGTCGTGGAGGTGTTTAAAGTAAAAATCTTACATTGCAAACATGTATTTAAAAAAAAACTTGTGTAAAAGTTGGAACTTTGACTCCCAATATCATCGTAACTGGAAGGTTCCCAGGTATGGTCTAGAACAAAAAAAATATATCGCAATGACGGGAAGAACAAGTGCCTTTCGGCTTTGTTAACGGTCTTATTACCCTTTAATTTTAGTTATGTGTAATTGTTGCTAGGGGTAAATAGACGAGCGTCGTTAAGAAAGGTGATTACCAATGGTTTATTTATAATTATGTTGTGACTCTAGGCAGCGGCAACTGGCTTGCAATTAAGGGGACCATTTTTTGTCATTTTGATGTCAAAAGTGGTAATTCTCACCCTATTAGAAAAAGAAAAATACTATTAATTTTAACTGAATCTCCATAAAACATGTTTCAATGGTTTCCTCATATTTCCAGCTAAACATCTTGTCAAAATCTCAAAGCTATTCTGATACGTCAGTAAGTTTATCTTTAGCTACTAACGACCCATATTCCGCGATCTGAGTGTCCGATCCCAAACACTGTCATGTCAATATATTAACGTCAATGACACTCCATTGTCAGTGTAATGGCCACCTTAATTTGACACCTCCGCTGAGCATTGTGTTTCTACCTATCTTCACGCTCTATTTAATTTATGTGATGAGCAGGGGCTAATGTGATGTTTAGATAAAAACTGGAGGATTGTGTACTAGTAAAATGAACATGATTTATACACATTGGAATATGAAGCTATATACTATGTTCATCTTTCAGGTCATATAATAAACAAACCTTGCTACTAGATGCTGTTTTCCGTCTGAGTTGACTGCCTCGTTGTCGTTGATCTAGTGGTCGCAAGCGCGACTGCTGAGTGTGAGGCCCTGGGTTCGATTCCCAGGTCGGGCAAAGTGTTATCGAGTTTTTCTATCTGGGATTTCTCAGTAGCAGCCACGGAGTATTGATTTTTATCGACGGCAATATCCTCGCCCCCTATAACATAGAACTTAAACACAAATGGCAAAATGAGGGTGTACTACTAGGTCCTCTACCTAACCCTTCGGGGATCATAGGCGCGATATTATGTGATTAGTCTAATTTTGCTATTCTTCTTCTTAAGTCGTTCATAAGTTCCAGTAACATGCAGTTTCTTTTTAATATTAATAATAATAAATCATATCTATAACCCATAGTGGTTTTAGACCGATCAGCGCGCCGCGTAATGATAATTGATGTTACCATCCTGCATGACGAGAACCTCGTGAAAGCTGAGAAGAAGAAACAAATAAAATACCTCGACTTGGCACACGAGGTTGTCGATATGTGGAATGTGAACTCGGCTATCATTATGCCGATTGTCGTAACGGCCAATGGCCTTATGGCCAAGAGCCTTGGTGACCATCTTTCGAGGCTCTCCTTAGGCGGTTGGATCAAGGGCCTGATTCAGAAGGCAGTACTCCTCGATACGGCTCGCATTGAGGAGGTTCCTGTCTCTGGAGCCCTAACCACCGGTAGCTTGGACCCTGCTCCCGATACTGGCGGACTACTATTTTTTATATGGATTAAGAAATATTTAAAATAGGAAAGAAAAATGGATAAACGAAATAATAATAAATAAATTTACATGCATTTGCATGCAGGATTAAATTTTTACCGTTTGTGCAACACGAAGCTGGATATAAAACCGTTTGGGTGACGTAGACGTGCTGCCGGGTTTGAAAGACAGAAAAAATATACAGGGTTGTTTGACATTAGTAAACAGTGATAGCTTAGTGGTGTAACCGTTGGACTACCAAGCCATAGGTCTCGAGTTCGAACCCAAGACAGACACCTCTAATTTTTCAGATTCATGCGCATATTGTACAAATTATCACTTCTTCGGTGCAAGAAAACATCGTGAGGATACCAAAACCAGTATGGTTGAAAATATTTCTCGACGGCATGTAAAACCAAGTCGGAGGCCCATGAAGGGCATAAAAACTCTGACAGTTAGGCAATAACCACACGATAAAAAATGAAAGACAGGAGAAAAGAAAAGAAAGAACTAATCTGGTCATCAAAAAGCAATTCTGATGTCCGTTGCCGCAAAGTTGTATTTTCCTTAACAAAATAATTAAAGAGTTAGTACGAGTATCCATCCATCTCTATAATATGATTAGATTCAAATTAGCTGTCATATACGGATTATTTTATGAAAATAATTCGTAAATGACAGCTAGTTTGAATCCAACATTGAAAATAGATTTCCTACAACAAATGATTTTTTCCCCTCAACACTGTCCTCTATTATTTATTAAATCAAAGACAAGACCAATCCCTTAGTCTTTCATCTTTCCAAGTCTGTACTCACAAAAGGCAATTTTCCATTCAACTAATAATACATTAGTATTTCACAATAAATCTGACAGTTTTGTCGTCGTTTAGTATTTCCAACCTTGAATGTTTAGGAATAACGTTGAATTCAATAAGAATGATGATATTGTAGGAGGAAATGCAGAAAGCCAACTCGGTAGAAACCTGTAAGAAATTCCGACACGTAAAACCAACTAGACAAAACTGGATTGTATGTTATTAACACTGTTTAAACTATCGTTATTATTGTCATCATTACACTTCAACCAACGTATCCGTGCAGGCGGTAAAACACAGAACTAAAATAAATGTACCAAGTTTGACATATCGACGCATTTTTTCTTGACAAGCAGCGCCACCTCGAACTGCAAATTTAAAGTGGTCATACTGTAAATTACCGTCCTGTAGTTGACCGACTGGGTTGGTCAATAGGTAGACATAAAAGTCCTTCATTAAGGAGGACGACAAAGCGACTTCTTTATTCAAATCTATCGCTGGACACCACGCTACTACTGAGTGTTTTTTTTAACTTTAGACCTTAATCGACGCAGTAATATTAGATTCGTGGCAGGATTTAAATTCCGAATCACTTAGGAAAAGAAACAGTCAACTGGATGGTTTTTTTTTTTTAAACTTTGCCCCGCACTCGGGATTTCTCTTATAACGTGTTTGCTTTTACAAATAATATAAATGATAAATGATGTTTATTTTGCAAATAGGTTTTTTAAAAAACACTTTTACACGTCTCTTTTTTAAACTAGATGGGGCCGGTGTTTCGTACCTGACTAATCTGAGAAGAAACAGCCGAAACAAACTCAGAGGTCATAGTCTCTTTTAAAGTCCAGACATAATCTTGGTTAACTCACATGAGGACTATGCAGATTAGTGTCTGAGATGGTCTCTTGAAGAAAGAACCACACAGATTTGAGTGGACCTGTCCAGTCAGTGCAAGCATTTGTCAGTTATCGTGTAGCTCGACTTATAACTCAAGGAGCTCAACGACACGACGAACAATACCAAAGAAAGGACATTTGGGTAGGTCGCTTATAGTACTCAAACTGCCAGACAATAGTGGAAAAAGATACACATGGTCCTCACATTCACAATAATCAAATAAAATTAATACAAAATACTCTACAAAATAAATGTCATTAAATGTGACCATTAACAGTAAAAAATAAAAGTAAAATACTTAGCAATGTAAGTATTCATGTCAAATCATTAAATATAACAATAAGAAAAATATAAAACAAAATAATAATAAAAAATAATAATAATAATAAAATACTAAAAGTATTCATGTCAAATAAATTAAATGTCACAGTGTATATGGGAAAGGAATCAATAATAAACAAGCGAAGTCCGAAATTTCGACATTCACGGAGTAAATTTAATTGGAGCAGCTTAATCCCAAGCCTTTTTATCTTCGAGATAGTGATTAATGTTATAGTAGGCTTTCAGACATAGCTTCCGTTTTATAAACGATTTGAATTTATTTAGGCTTAGTAATTGAATATGACTCGGAAGTTTATTGTAAAAACGTATACATTGGCATCTGAACGTACCCCCTATTTTTTTTAGCCTCGTTGCAGGAACAACATTTTTGTGTTTATTCCTCGTATTTACGTTGTGGATATCACTGTATTTTTTAAACAAATTAATATTTTTATGTGCGTACAAAAGGTTTTCATAAATAAATTGAGAGGGGACAGTAAGTATATTAATCTCTTTAAATTTTTCTCTGAGGGTGTGTCTAGGACTTAATTTATAAATTGAACTTATATAAAGCCACATCCACAAACAGAAATATTTGTATGTTCCAGCAACAGATATTTGATCAAGGTCTGGCTAGACCTTGATCAAATATCTGTTGCTGGAACATACAAATATTTCTTCCGTGCGGGAAGAAATATTTGTATCGCTCAGCCACTGAGCCGACGACGTGCCGTCATTGCCATGTACGAGTATGTGAGTCTACACCACAACGACGAAGTAGTGTTGTGACGCTAGCTTGCAACTTAAGCAAGATCTAGAAAATACTAAACGTGAAATTGGACTTCTGCGTTTAACTTTACTGTTACAATAACCCGAGACCTTATAGCGTTTGACCTCGTAAATCATCATTTTAGATATTATTTAACAACATTTTGTTTTGGCAGGACTTCCAAGATGGTTTCTAATTGTAACCATTTTGGGAAAATTCCGGAAATTATTACCATTACCATTTCACAAATTTCTGTGATCTACAAATAATTATACTGTACGTCTATCATAACCATTTGACATTAGACATCACCTTAACCATGGTAACAGTAATATCCTTCATTGTTATTTCCACCCTTGATTTTGCAGTTCAGTGACCTTTATTCTCATATTCATAAGGTTTATGTTAGAAGTAAAATAACTGAAAGTACTGTAGAAAGTTTTCGTAATTCAAGTGTTATCACTGACGCGGACGTTTGAATTAAATATTGTGAACATAAACATGAAATTGTCTCGTTGGTCCAGTGGTCGCAGGCGCGACTGCTGAGCATGAGGTCCCGGATTCTATTCCCCCGTCGGGCAAAGTGTCGTAACTTTTCCACAATTTGTCACTGACTCGTACTCTTGCTCTGTTTACTCTACAATGCAATTTCAGCAACCACGGTTCATTTGTGGGATCAGATAATTCACCATTTTGCGCTGAGGACGGCCACATTGAGGGTTTTTGCTTTGCACCCATATAGCCTTGCCTGGTAATAACTACACTCACATTTATCATTCATTCATCGTCACTTTTTTCTTTTCTTTTTTTTTTAAGAAAACGTTACCCCACTCCAGGATTTTCTCCTGTATTGTGGGTGCATTTAACTTTAAACTAACATCCACAAAATCCAGACCCGAATCAACTACCTGGAGGCCATACAAATATTTGTTCTGTGCGGGAATCGAACCCGCGACATGCAGCGCAGCAGTCAATCGCTCAGCCACTGCGCCAACCGCGTCGTCACTGTTTGGAGATGTTTGATTTTGGGCCACCACTATGTACACTACATAGATAAATAGGAAAAAAATAGGGGAGTTTCATAAAAATACTAAAAAAATAATTTGAAGAAGGGTATAGGGGTACAAAAATGATCATTAGAAAAGTTTTTTAATAAGATGACCCTATTTTTCGTTGCCATGACAGCTGTGTTGACATGACGTTTGACAACTTTGACAGTTTTAAGAAGTGACGTTTTTGAATCTTTCCTTGCTTAAAGTTTGGATTGGATGTGTTTCGGGATTTTTAGTGATTGTTTCTGATTTTTGACTGATTTCTTTCTTAAAGATAATGAAAAATTGTTAGTGCTTAATTGAACTTCGCAGCTGACACTGTAGAATAGTTAATTATTTTAACAATAACCTGCAGTTGTCAGGTACTGCACAGTTCACTCCTCTCCCATGAATTATCGAACAGAGTATATTAATAGGCACTAAAGAATGAAGCAGGACTGTTGATAAACAAAATAACGTTCAAGTCTTCTTTTTGTTTCTTCCTCCTCTTGACACCGAAATAACAATCTTTAACTGCTCGAATAGGTGATAGAAGATGTGCTGCCGCAGTCGAGTAGAACAACCTGTATGTTTGTATGTTGTATGTTAACCTGTGTTTTCTATTTTTTTCGAAACCGAAACCTATTACCTCTGATTTATCTTTCGTGAAAATGAGCGTGGTATTTATGAATTACCATGATGGTCGAATATAAGTTCACTGTAGTGGTTGTGCCTCATCTAGCAGCACGGAACCGCCTTTATCCACCAAAATCAAAAGTCGATGCTGCCGCGTGTGTTATCACTCCCATTCTGCTTCTGGTTCTAACAAATGATGGTTCTGAGCGACGGGAAAGGATAGGAGCATGGCAAAAACAATTACATGCGACTAGCATAATCAGCCTATAATGTTCGCACTGCTGGGACACACGGCCTCTTATCTATGAGAGGGAATGGGCTATATCCACCACGCGGGCCCAGTGTGGGTTGGTAGATGCCACATGTCTTCGAATTTTTGGTTCCAGGACATGCCGGTTTCTTCACGAGGTTTTCTTTCACCGTTTTGAGAGCAGTGGTGATGAAATAAATTACACAAAGTAATGCGTCTGCCTGGTTCGAAACCACGAGTTCATAAGTCGGGGCCGCCGCCACCACTGGGCCATTGCTGCTCTTCATGCAGCTAGATGAGGCTCAATCTTAAAGTGCGAATATTGTGGCCACAAAGAATGATGCCACAGATTAAGTAAGACTGATGCACTGTCCCAGCCACCTCTTTAAGGTCACACGCTATGCTTACCAATGCGTGGTCTGCACTCCAGGACTCTGTGCTCCAACCGTCATCATAGCCATCGACCCACTGCCACTTCAGCTAGCTCGCTCTTCAATCTATGAAGGTAACTGTAGATATTTACAGTTTTTCTTCTTAAAAATCAAAAAGTTAATGCAAAAATATCTTTTCAAACATTTATGTTTTACTTCCTTTTTTCATCCCAAAACTATGAGAGAAAAGAGCTCATGAACTACAATTTTTATTTTTTTCATTCATTCAGGCCGTGATTACCCGCCAGACAGTTTCTATTCAAGTTGGGCTACAAACATTCATGTTATATTAAAAGAGCTTGCAATATTCTGAATTCAAAACATTCCATTTTAATTAGATTTGGTTCTCTTACGTGGAATGGAATAATGTTGTTTTGGTACAGGTAGGAGGGGGGGTATCAATAGAAAATGTTTGTGCTAAAAAGCTAATTACGAAGGCTGCGGCCGGGATACTTAAAAAAAACCAATTTAGATTCTAAAACTGATTTAATAAAAGCAAAAGAACTTACAATAAATGAAAACTATATCTAGCTAAATCTAAAGTTATGCCTTCCTTCGAAGCCGGAATAGAAGTGCCCGACCTCATGTAGCGGTGGCGCGATGGTGCCGCGGTATTTTGTGCATTCAGCGCATTTGCCTTGTGTCGCTAATTGCGCATTTTACTTGTTTGTTATAATTAATTGAGGCCGTCCTTAGTCAGCGCTTTGGATATACTACGCTTGCGTAACACCTCCGCCTGTAGTTCAGCAACTATTTTAAAACGCTCAGTGAAAATGTTGCTGGTAGGTTTTCTCGTTGCGTATGCGTTTCAGATGTTACAGGAACTGCGTTTTCATGATTTCCTGGTCCTGTGGGTACAGCGTCGTTTTGGTTCGGTTTTCTGGAAAGGTTTCTTCCAGGAAAATATCTTCTGGTTAACATCGCAATTGTAAGTATGGCTGCGATACACAGTATAACATAAAACGGTATAGTAGTATGATATAGCGTTTCAGTTGTTTCAAACGATGAAATTGGCGACTGAAGAGTTATTCTGTCCTGAATAGTGTGTAGTCTATCTAAGTTAATAGATGTTAAATTTGCATGTAGTAAGCTTATCTCCTGTGTTTCAGTAGTGTAGGGAATGTTCAATACTTTTACAGGTTGGCCTTTTATCTCGTCCTTAGTGTTTATTAAGGTTATTTCGTTTGTGTGTATCGAGCAGTGCAATGGAATAGTGGCAAGGTAGCTTCCCCTCAGTGTGTCGTAATCGTCGCTTCCACATTTCATCTGAACTCTGGTAGATTGAGGGAATGATATAACGTAATGTCTACTATCTAATTCTTCTACAGCCGGTTTTGATAGATGTACGGTCGTTAGTTTACAGGATTTCTGTAATGTCTTGCTTGAAATGAAGGTTTGCACGCAGTCAGCTTGAGTTTGGATATAGTGATTTGTTTTTTGTTCGCAGAGGTACCGATTATTATTTAGCTTCGGGCATTCTGCCTCCATGTACATGAACGTATTCCCATTGGTTGCTATGAAAGGATAAGGAGGTATGAGGACTTGGTTGTTCTTGTTCGGGACTATGGAGAGTTTATAAAGTGTATAGGTATCTTCTGAGACTATGGGAAACCTAAATGCTATTACTATTTTCTTGTCGTCGTAATAATACCCAGCTTTAATGATGTCATAGTACTGACGTAATTCTAACTCTATTACGTGGTGATTACCATAAATTTCCTTAAGCCTGTCTACTACGGTACCCAAGATGTCTATTCCTAACATGCTATGATGAATAGTCATCGCGCGGGTGAACGATAAAATATTCTCTATCCTATATAATTCCGATAACACGTCCTCTATGTTTTCGCTGACGATAGTCAACAGCTGATTGAACTTAGCGACTTGGATCATATTTATGCTACTTTCTGCCTGTTTTATTAATAGACTTAGTGTGGTGTTGATTTTACTCTGGTTTTCGACAATTTTATTTATGATATTAGTGTGAGTTAGCATCCACTCTTTACTGATGCTGATATGCTCGTTAAATTCATCTATAGTCTTCTTTTGGTTATTTCTCAACGTCTTTATGGCATTATTATATCGAACAGCATCCGAGTAATCGAGGTTACCTGTAACGCTTTTTATGACAGATCCTAGGCCGTCTATAAGACCTCTTTTTGAACGTCTAGGCTCTAGGGTACGTAGCTGATCAGTGACTTTACTTAATTTATCCGAAAGGTAGTCTATTAGATACTCGTAGAGAGAATATGTGTTATTCATCATGTGTAATTTAATGTAACGGAATTGAGTTTGAAGGGTGGAAAGAGTATTTTCGATGTCGTCCAGGTTGACATATTGGAGGAAAGTATGATAATGGGTTATTAGTCTGAGCGGTCCAAGTTTAAAGGGTAGTAATCCAATTCCAGAGTCTAAACTTTCAAGTTTTATCTCCTGGCTCCGTATTGCATATATCGTCAGTAGCAGCGTCATCCTGCAACAATTTAGCAGTCTTAGGTACGCGTTTAAGTCGTGATTTTGCTACGGGGCCGCGTTTCTTTGACGTATAAATGTGGATAGGTAAATCTGCTAAGACTACATCCTGTGTGTATCTGGGGGCTAATTTTTGCCGCGGGGCTGATGGGTTTTTTATGAAGACCTGTTGTTTAGGTTGATACTCCTCCTCCTGCTCGCGGGTCTTATTTCGGTTTTCGATTAAAGAGGTGCGATTACTAAGAGAGGTTTCATTTATGATTTGGTATACTGTTTTCATTTGATCTCTATGGTTTAATATGTATTGTTGCAATAGGTGGCTACTTAGATCAATGTCCCACGGGTCTCGGCTATCAAAGTGCCCGGTTATTATGTCAAATGGTCTGCATTTAGTGAAACTATGGATTGAGCTGTTATATCCGAGTAAGGCATATGGTATTAGATTGTTTGCGGGTTCTTTTTTATGTTGAATACGTAGGATTCTTATGTGTTCAAGTAACGTGGAGTGGAACCTTTCTATGTTGCCGTTATCGTTAGGACTGTGAGCTAGTGTTTTATGGTGATTAATTTTGTGGAGTCTAGTGAATTCAGCGAACAGCTGATTAGCATACTCGGTACCGTTGTCCGTTATTATAGTTACAGGAAAACCATGGTGAGTGCAAAACTGTAGCAGGCCCTGTAAGATACTAATTGCGGTACCATCTCTCATAAGGTATGCTTGTCCGTATTTTGAAAATACATCAATGAATGTTAGGTATTTCTCATTTTCGACCGTGAAGAGGTCCATATGAATTATATCAAACGGTTTAGTGGCTGGTGGCACTATGTTAAACTTTTGTTTGATGGGACTTCGGTCATATTTGGCCTGACCGCAAGTAGTGCATTCATTAATATACTTTGTAATGTGGTCTCTCATTTTCGGCCAGTAATACTTATGCGAGAGGGCTAGGTGACATTCGTTTATGCCGCGATGATTAGTTTTTCCGTCATGATAATGCCTAATTATGTCTTGCTGCCTAAGGTATTCTTTTACATTTTCGAGTTCGGATTTACATAACACGAGGTTCATTGCAGAGCTTTTAAAGTTATCTTGTATTATAGGAATGATGTCATACATGCTCAAAGGGGGGTTAATAATAATACCCGTCTTCACCTTCGGGTTTACGTACTCTTTTATAGCGGCTATGACGTCATCTATTAGGTTAGTTTGTGAAACTTGTATAGAGGTGCGAGTATGTGTGTCAAACGGTTTGGTCGCGGTCGGTCTTTTTTTTATGTCTCCTACTACTGTCATGATTATTTGTCGGCGAAATTTATTTATAGGTTCGTCGGTGATTGGTACTTCGAGTATGGGGTTCTCGTTACTTGTGTGGGCTGTTTCAGTACTGGAGTCTGCTATTGACGGGGGTTTTTCGGAAGGATTCACTGTAATCGAGCTTATCTCGTCATTATGTATTTCAACTCGCGAGAGGGCGTCAGCGTTGGTGTTGTTTTTGCCCTTTTTATACACTACAGTGAAGTCGTACTCACTGAGTTTCAATCTCCATCTAGTTAAACGCGAGTTAGGTTCTTTCAAGCTCATAATCCATTGTAGTGGCTTATGATCCGTAACTATCTTAAACTTACGTCCAAAGAGGTAGGGTCGAAAGTACTTAGTGGCCCACACGATGGCGAGAAGCTCTTTCTCAATGGTACTGTAGTTTATCTCGCTTTCGTTTAGTGTTCGTGATGCGTATGAAATCGGTCTGTCTGATCCTATTGGCCCTTGTGATAATATGGCTCCTATCGCAAAGTTAGAGGCGTCTGTTGTCAATATGAATTCCTTATTGAAGTCGGGGTACTGTAAGATCGGGTCGTTTGTTAAGAGGTTTTTACATCGTTCGTAGCAGTCAACGTAGTCCTTATTAAGTGTGACGATCCTACCTTTCTTTAAGCACTGAGTAAATGGTTTCGTGATTCTAGCGAAATCGGGTATGAATTTTCTGTAGTATCCTATAAGTCCGAGAAACTGTTTTATCTGTTTTGAGGTTTTGGGTATGGGATATTTTTGTATAGCTGTAATTTTGTCCGGGTTTGGTTTGATTCCTTCATTGCTTATTATATGACCTAGGAAAGCGGTTTCTAACTTCAAGAATTCGGACTTGTCCATCTGAATCTTAAAGTTAGATTCTCGGAGTCGTTGGAATACTTTCTCTAGGTTATTTAGATGCTCCTGAAGCGAGGTACTATAGACTATGATGTCATCCATGTAGACGAGGCAGATCACGTTTTGTAGGCCTCTCAGCACATTGTCCATTACCCGTTGGAATGTTGACGGGGAGTTCTTCAAACCCATGGGCATTCTTAGGAACTCAAAATGCCCATGTTCTACATTGAATGCTGTCTTGTGGATGTCGTCAGGGTCTGTCTCAACTTGGTAAAACCCACTGGCAAGGTCAAGGGTACTAAAATACTGGCACTTCCCTAACTTGTCTAGGACGTCTGTTATGTTCGGTATGGGGTATTTATCGTCTATGGTTTTTTCATTTAGTTTTCGGAAGTCTACTACGAGCCTCCATTTTTGTTTCCCGGAAGCGTCTGCTTTTTTAGGGACTACCCAAATGGGAGAGCTCCAGGCTGAGTCAGAGGGTCTAATGATATTTTGTTCCAACATTTTTGAAATTAGCTCCCTAACTTCTTGGCGATGAACGAAAGGATATCTGTAAGTCTTGGTATAGATAGGTGCGTCGTCTACAGTCCGTATACGGTGTTTCACCTTATTGGTGAAAGATAAGGGTTCGCCTTCTATGTAAAATACATCTGCATACTTCGAGCAAATATTAACTAAGTTAATTTTCTCCTCCTCATTAAGATGATCTGTTCGCAATTTAGATATTACTTTATTAATGCGAGATGTGTCAGGTATTTGTTCCAGGTTCATGCATTCGATGTTACTTATAGTTACAGCTTCTACCGGGTGGTCTAGGGATAGAATAGTATCGTTGTTTGATGGGTTTAAAATTTCTATAATGCCGCGGTTATTACAAACGGTTGTAATGCATTCGCTTACAATGCAATTGCACAGGTATTGTTGTGGGATATGTACGTCACCGTCTTTAGCGTTTATAGGTAATCTGATAAGCTTAGTTGTGTTGGCTGGTATAACAGCCTCATAAAGGTTTACATTTCGGGAATTAAACATTACGATAGGGTTCCTAGCGGTAGCCGTAATCAGTAGGTTGTCCTTTAAGTCAATCTTCGTATTCCATCTGGTCAGTAAATCTAGTCCGATAAGTCCATCAAAAAATTTGTGAAAGTCATATATGAATAATTTAATCTCGTTAGGGTCATTGAGTTCACGGAAGGCTGGTATAGTTATTGAATAATCGTTTCTAGTTGTAGCGTGGACGTTAGTTACCTCGAAGGGATCATAGTTAAGAGGGTATTCCGAGTAATACCGTTGTACAGCTGTAGGACTAATAAATGACTGGTTTGCTCCGGTATCAATGAGTAGGTTTAGTGGGGGGTCAGATATTTTTATGTAGGTCAACTGTCGTTGCGTTTGCAAGTTAACTTCTATTTTGAGGGTTTTAATGGGGATTTTATCTGAAAATCCTGGTTTGCGTTACTAGTCGAGGGTTGGGGGTCCTCACATGCTGTAGAGGGTTGAATCGGTTTTTGCTCGGGCACCATAGCTGGTCCGAAGTCCTGTACGTAATAGTGGTTACCGTCGTCATAGTAAACGTTATAGTCAGCATGGTCGTAGTCATAAGAGTAGGGTTCCTCCACGAGGTAATAATCGTAGTTATTTTCGCTGCAATCGTTGAAATTCATCTCGCGGGTTTTAAAATAATTTGTCGGAGCCGGATTGCCAAACTTGCCCCAGTCATGAGGTCTACTTGGCATAGGCTTAGCAACAAAATGGCTGACCCCGCTCATTGGCTGAGGTCCCGGGGCTAGGGCACGTGGCTGAACTCTAAATACGTTGCTCTGAGCGTTATAGTTAGGCGGTGCCGCGCGGAACATTTGCTGCGTACGTGTTTGGTTATTAGGTGCGTTGGGCGCACGTGGCGCGCCATGTGGTTGGAACATAGGTTGTCTCCAACTGCTTTGCGGAGCCGGTGGCCGTTGCCAGTTTGAAAACGGTTGGTGACCAAAGGGTTTCGGCATCGACATGGGTAGAAAACCTGTGGGCTGTGTTAGTAATTTGGGCATGGGAGCGGTTGGAAGTGGCCTTTTTACACTCGCACTATCATTACGATTTTGCAAGTACATCACATTTAGTTCCTCTTGGACGAACTCCAGCGCCCTCTCTATGCTTTCAGGACGCATACAACGTATTCGGGAACCTAGAGGTTCCTTAAGGCCACGTACAAACGCTTGCATTGTTAATTTCTTGTATAGTGTACGTTTCGCTTCTATGGTGGTAGTCACTGTTTCATGCAACGATATATAAGTCATAATGGTACTGAATAACGATTGACATTGGTCGTAGTACTCTTGTGGAGTACTATTACCCTGAGCTGATACTAGGAGGTCATTATAGAGGGCTGTTTCGTCCCTCTGGTCGGCAAAGCTATTAATTAGGGTATTTCGTATTCCTGCCCAACTATCTGGGATGCCATTCGAATTAATTCTAGTTGCCGCAACGCCTGTTATTTTATTTAATACCCCGTTCAAAAGGCATAGGTTACCTAACTCACTACCCGGTACATTACTTAAATAAGTACTAACTATCTGGTCGCATAATTTAATAAATCGCGTGAGTACGTTAGGGTTCCCATCGAACTCGGGAACTGGGCGCAGAGCCTTAAAAATTGTGTCCGGATCACTCGACATTTCGCGGTCCTCTAATAGGCTATTAAAACCTAAATCTATGTCTCTACTCGAATCTAGCACTAATTGCCTACTATTCGGTCTACCTGATGTAGACTCGCGAGGTCCTAAATTACGTGGGTGGAAAATTTTGAAGGATTAAGTGACTTGGATACACAGGAAGCAACACAGGGAATAATTCAAGTGTACTCACATAACCTTCATATCGGTCTCTGGGGTCGATATCTGGATCCCGTTCTCTCCCGGCAGCAATCCTTGAGTTCGGATACTCGATGAAGCTTGACAGCAGGTTAGCCGCGATCGCTCACGCGCGGTAGCGATAATATCGATATAAGATAGACCTAGCTAACCTCGAGTATCCTACCGACTGCGCCAATTACGAAGGCTGCGGCCGGGATACTTAAAAAAAACCAATTTAGATTCTAAAACTGATTTAATAAAAGCAAAAGAACTTACAATAAATGAAAACTATATCTAGCTAAATCTAAAGTTATGCCTTCCTTCGAAGCCGGAATAGAAGTGCCCGACCTCATGTAGCGGTGGCGCGATGGTGCCGCGGTATTTTGTGCATTCAGCGCATTTGCCTCGTGTCGCTAATTGCGCATTTTACTTGTTTGTTATAATTAATTGAGGCCGTCCTTAGTCAGCGCTTTGGATATACTACGCTTGCGTAACAAGCTAAAGCTTTGCGTGTTTATTTTTATAGGAAGGTTATTATTATTAATGCTGCTGTTTTTTTACATTTAAAAAGTCTCTTTTTGTGCTTATATAATTAAAGAACATTTCGATCACCTTAGCTTTTTCAATTTTGCTCGCGGTTTGACCGAAATGTCAAAACTATCTGTGTGTAAAATTTCATTTAAATCCTTTCAATAGGTTTTTCGTGAAAGAGTAACAAACAACCATCTAACTATCCTCACAAACTTTCAAATTTATAATATTATAGTAGAAAGTAGGATAACAAATAAACAAAGGGGACGCTTTTAGCTCGACTTTAAAAACAGTGTCCCCAACATAACAAGAACATATTACTCCTTTTTTCCGTAATTAAGACCAGCTAATGCACTTTTCCGCCATTTTAATTTTTCTTGTTATAATGTGGGTAGTAAGCTCACATTAAAATGTGAGACTAAGCACAGTTATGTTTATAATAATGAACATAGCTGTACTTAGTTTCTTTTTATTTGAGTTTGCAGTTTCCGACTTAGTGTCGAGTAAGTTTACGTACCTTCGTATTTAAAAAACTTAAGAGGTTTTGTCGTAAATAAGGTTCATAATTTTACAATTTTTTCAGGAAATCTGTTTACCTAATAGTTTCAGATAATATATTTTGTGACCTTTTATTAATACCCTACCTTACCTACCCTTAACCTTACCTTTTCTACAGCTTTCGTCGTTATTTTCAGCCATTGCTGATATTTAATCTTTTGATCCCGATATAACGCTGATAGGCCGAAAATACTTTCTAAATAAAAATAGAGGTCATATTTTTTACACTAAATATGCTTGCGTTTGGCCTCAACTTGCCAGATGTGAAGCGATGATACGCGGAATAGGGTGGACCACGCTTAGAAGAAGCCGATTCACTAGAACTTTGATGAGATTTATATTATAATGTTGTGAACAAAAAAGCTGGCAGTGAATTCCAAAGATTTCAATGATGATTTAATCATTAATCAATTTTCTGTTTTATAACTTGAAAGATCGGTGTGAAAATCTTGACAATAAAAACACAGAACCTAAACTAAACTTAATTCCGGACATATATTATAGGTTTGGAATTATAAATAAATACGATTCAGAGTCGTAACGTAAGACTTTTTAATGAAATAATCTTTATATTTTCTCCTTCTAAATCCAACCAACCATAAACGTTGGAAAAAGGTTAACGCTACACCACCCCCCTCTTGAGACTGTCAATTGCGATAGTACCCAGGGCAACGAACCCTACGGCCTGACCGCGTCCTATTGAAATTGTCATCTTCGGTCACCGGCGTCGTTGTTGTGACTGGTGTATCCTGTGAAGTCTGTTGGTTGTGTGTTATTGTGGTGTGTGATAACAGGCATGTCTGATGGCCTGTGTATCCGAATGCGTAGATATGCATCATGCGTTGTACACGGACCCCCAGCTAGGTCGTCAGCGCAGCCTTCGAGCAACGTGACGTCATCAAGATCACTTCTTCAAGCTTTCGAGCAGCGAGTCAGATAGCCATTTTTTATATGTGTATATAAAGGGTGTAACAAGACCCTTAACGAAGCTGAAGGCACTTGTTCTCCCCGTCATTGCGATATTTTTTTTGTTCTAGACCATACCTTCCTGGGAACCTTCTAGTTTCGGAGATATTGGGGGTCAAAGTTCCAATATTTTCACAAGTTTCTTTTTTAATAAAAATTTTGATTTTTACTTTAAACACCTCCACGACCCCCGTACTATTCAATACATCCGTCAGCACAATGTTTTGAGTGCGTTACATTGAGTCCTACCGTAAAACGTGATTTTTCACACCAAAAAAAAAGCCGTTTCCCAGCAATAATTTTTGCATAAAGTACTTAGTACAGAATGCTTGGTTGACGGCTTCGTGAAGGGTCCCGTTACACCCTGTATTTGTGTGTATTTTATATGGGTATATTTTAAAAATCCTGTTTTGTCTTTTATAAACACTGTGTCTACATTTCTAATCGCAGGTCTGCTGGAAGATATTTCTTATGAAATAAGCAGTAGGTACCTTTATGCTCTTCTATCTTAATGTAATGTCCTGTTAAGTATTTTGTGTGTACATAAATAAATGCACAATCAGCCTTTAATGTTTCCACTGCTGGGACACACGGCCTCCTGTTTATGAGAGGGAATGGGCTATAATTAGAATACCGAATACGAGTATTGTTTTATTGTATTAAATATAAATGAATTAATCTATACTAATATAAAGAGGTAAAATTTGTTTGTAAGTTTCTATGTTTGTATGTAGGGTCTCTGGATCTACTGAACCGATTTTGAAAATTCGTTCACTAATAGGAAGCTACATTATCCCCGAGTGTCATAAGCTATATTTACAACGTACCCGTGGGATAATTTCCGACAAAATACGCGAGCAAAGCCGCGGGCAACAGCTAATAATAAATAAAAAGAAATAAACAAATAAACGCAATAATTATAGAGCAGTAGTAGTACTCAATGTTTATTTATTTAGTTTCTAGGTTTTGAGGTCAGAATCATCATTTTCACCGAAACGTCTTATCGAGATAAAAAGCCAATGTCCTAACCTAGGTCATGTTTCCGTATGCTAAATTTCATCAAAATCCGTTCAGCCGACTAAACAATAAACATAATTTCACAAGTTTTTATGTAATACTTTCATCTGAAGGACTCTTCAAACAGGCTGAAATCTAGGCTGAAGGCATTGACCTAGGTAACGATCTAGTTTATCTCGAACCTACTTACTTCAGTGGAGATCGTAAAACTGATAGTGTAATATCCACATCCGAGCGATAAAACCAAATCTCTAGTATTAAAAGTAGGACAATCTTATCTTCAAGGGATATAATATTTGTTCATAGAAAAGTCAACGACCAAAATTATACAGATCGGACTAACTTACCTAGTGACGTCCGATCCTTAATTATGTGAAGTAATCTCGTCCTCATTTAGTACTTGTAGTTTGCACTTCTTGCTAACTCGCTATCACATTTTTTAAAGATGAATCGATTCCATCAAAACGAAAAATGTTATCTGTGGTCCGGTCGTAGGCGCGCTTTCTTGACATCTGTCAACTCATTCTTTCAAAGCATATGATCGGGACTTCAAGATGACCGATATGGTTATCGTACAGTCCCGATACATTAGATAACAACACAACTTTAAAAAGGGGTCTAGATAAGACAATATAATACACATTTAAGTAGGCTGATCTTCTGGGAAGGGTTGGGATACAATGAGGACGAGATTACTTCACATAATTAAGGATCGGACGTCACTAGGTAAGTTAGTCCGATCTGTATAATTATGCTCCGTAATCTCGTCCTCATTTAGTACTTGTAGATGTTCAAAGAAGAAAGTTGTGTTGGTAACATAATCAACATCTTTAATCATTGAACAATGTAACTTAACATACTATTCTGAGTATCATTACTTAGTTAGTAATTATACATTATTTATATTTAAGGTAACATTTACTTAAATCTTCTCTGACACTGGTATCAACCAGTGTATAATAATCTTATAAAGAACTCAATTAGGTACTTATATCAGCCAGTTACCATTGACCTTAAATTTAATCAACTCTCACTCTCTATAGAACACACTGCTTGTGCAAAAGCATTTGAATCACTAACTAACTATAGGTCTCTTATAAAAGCTAGCAAAAGTTGAGGAATTTGTAGTCCAACCAGCTGCTTTTCTTATAACTTCAATATTAATACCCACTTCAGAAGCTTTTGAGGTAGAAGCATGCCTTGTGCTGTGTGATGTGAATTTGGAAGTATCTATTCCACTATTAGTTAAAATTTGTTTTATCCACCTACTAATAGTTGCAGTAGTGGCGGCATGATATGGTTTTCTTAAAGTTATAATTAGTGGTTTACAATCTTGTCTTATATTTTTTGTAATATCTAGATAGAACAAAAGGGTAGTAGCAGGACATACAGACAAGTTCTGCTTACAAAAATGGTAGTATCAGATTGGGCTGAGATCTACCAGGTGCAGAGGTTTTAATAATTTCTGGAATTTTTATGTTAATATTATCCTCATTATATGAAATGTTATCTATACTTATGAGAGACAAGGTTTGAATTCTGTGTGCAGTTACAAGGGCTAATATGGTAACTAACTTTTTGGTAATTAGTTCTAAATTGAGAGTTTCATTAGGGAATAATTTAGACAAATAATTCAAAACTATACCGGGATCCCATATTACTTCATATTTAGGGTTCTTAGGTCTTAATCTAAATATACCCCTGAAGAACCTTGACAGTCGATCGTCTGTGCCAATGTGGGGCCCTAGAACTAAAGAAATAGCTGACCTAATGGTATTGAGTGAGCTACATGATAGTCCCTCATTAAATTTTTTAGTCAGAAAAATATCACAGTGGGAACTGAATCTAGGAGAGGGTCAATATCTTGGTTCTGACAATAGGAAATCCACTGCTTTAGAGCAGACTCATATTGCTTTCTTGTTTTGGTAGACAAAAAAGCTGAAACTATATCAAGGGAAGGAAGTGAAGAAAGAGGTCCTGATAATATGGCGGCAATCAGTTTGAGACTCCTGTGCAATGGATGTGGATCCCTGGAAGGAGACAACAGTAAATCATGACAACCCTGTCATGATTTACTAATAATTACTTAATATTATTAATACCAATATAATTTTTTTCAGAAATAACCATGGACTCAAATAAGGGAAACCATGGTTGTGAGGGCCACTAAGGTACTACAACTATGCCTGTCGCCCCTTCCCTTTTTATTTTCTGTAAAATCTTACTTATAAGTGCAAATGGTGGGAATGCATAAAATAAATCACCGCACCATTTGACAGTGAATGCATCAACAGAGCATGCATCTGGATCAGGGAGCCATGATATATATTTCTGACAGTGTTAAACTTGTTTGCAAATAGGTCAATCTGAGGCTCACCAAGTTTAACAATAATAGTCTTGTAGGCTACATCACATAACTTCCATTCAATCTCTGTATTTGGACGCCTAGATTCCAGATCTGCGATAGTGTTTTCTTTAGAACTGATGTAAGATGCATAGATCCAAATGTGTCTTTCCTCACACCATTGCCACAACTTTCTGGCTAAGTTATTAAGGTGGGGAAAACGAGTGCCACCCATTTTATTGATGTAGGCTATGGCGGTTGTGTTATCTATTCTAAGTAAAACTTCACAGTGACTGAGTGTGCTTGCAAATGTTTTGAGTCCTATAAATGCTGCTAAAAGTTCAAGGTAATTTATGTGGAACTTTTTATCATCAGTTGTCCAGTGCCCATGGCTTCTGATATCATTACATACCAGACCCCAGCCAGTCTGTGAAGCATCAGAAAATATTTCTAGAACAAAGTCAAATTGTTTTATTTTGTTGTGGGTTGTTGGGATGTGAGACAACCACCAATCTAGTTCTAACCTAATTTCTTTTGTGATAGGCAGCAGCGCTTTGTAATTTTCATTATTGTTTTTTAAAGCTGCTGTTTTGTTACTTTCCATAACCTTGGTGTAAAGCCAACCATATTCCACTGCTGGGCATGCAGCAACAAGGATACATAGCAACTGAGCAAAATCTAATATTTTGCATCTCCTCTTAGATTTAAAATTCTTTAATAATTTAAGAATGAGATCTATCTTTTTCTGAGGAAGTGAGATATTAAACTGAACTGAATCTAACACAAATCCTAAATATTGACAGCACTGTCTGGGTTCTAAGGCTCTTTTTAGTATTGATAACAAACCCTAGATTTTTTAAGACAGTTTGAGTTGTTGACACATTTTTCAAACACTTCGCATATGAATCACCAAGGCACAAAATATCATCAAAATATATTACAGAAAGCAACCCCAATGACCTCAGGTGACACATAACTGGCTTCATGATCTTTGTGAATACATATGGTGCTGTGCTAAGCCCAAATGGAAGGCATGTAAACTCAAACAATGTATCTTGAAACTGAAACCGGAGAAATCTTCTATCATATTTTTTTATGGATAACAAGTAATAAGCATTTTTCAAATCTATAGTTGCCATAAAACATCCTGGGGTCATGAGTTTGGTTGCTGTCCTTAAGTCTTCTAGTTTGAAGTGGTGTGTAGTAATATATTTATTAAGTTTTTTGAGATTTAATATAAATCTCCATGTGCCATCTGATTTTGGATGCAAAAATATGCTGGATAAAAATTGATTATCTGCAGATAAACATCTTTCGATAGCACTTAACTGTAGGAGTTTATTAATTTCCATAGAAATAAGATTGCTTTCTTTCTGACTGAAGTTATTATTTTTAGGAATGGAAGTTTGTACTGGAATTTCATAAAAGGGTAGTTTATAACCCTTGATCCAATCATGTATTGTTGGATTAGTGGTAACATTATTCCAGACTTCAGAGAAATACTGCAATCTACCAGTTTGTACCTGAGCTAGCGGCGTTCCTGTCCTTGACGTCGCGGCTGGCGCCTCTGTGGCGAGTGCCTCGGGCGTGTTGCTGGTTGTTTCATCTGGTTGTTCCGCTTCAGCACTGTCTTCTGCCTACTCGGACGAGGGAGCTGCTGTCTGTGTGGGCCCCGAAAGTTTAAATTCTTTGGTCTCGTCGGAGGTCTTGCAGGTGTGTTCTTCAATTCTTGTCCTGACTTTTTTACAGCTTTTATTGCACTAAACTTATCCTGTAGTTTATCCCCGAACAGGTACTCAGATATTGGTGTCTGCTCCATTAGCTCTTTCATATCCTTATTAAGGCCAGGTAGGATTAGGGAATGTCTAGTGATGCAGTTTTCATAATAAATGTGACAAAATAGTCTGGCTGCATCACTTAGAGTCAAAATTTGATCACTACTCTCTTGGTTAGCGATTAGATTGTTTAACACTTTGCCTATTGATGTAATGGCAGCAGCCAAGGTGATCTGCTGCCCCCTGATTTGTTGGTCCTTTTTCACTCCACCATCACTCAGTGCAGCTGCCACTTCTTCGTTTAGTTTTGGCGGGTTCAACAAACTGCAGTTCTGTGGTGTTTCCTGCTTGTTTAGGATGTTTTGTCTTGTCTCCTCATTTAAACCCTTCACAATTATTGCTGACCACCGCGTGGCCAGACTGCTGTGAAGTACTATAGGTGTCTTTGTTGGCTGCACCCCCTCATCTCCAAGGACCTCCTCAATGCCTGGAGGAAGAGCTTCAGGTGCGGTTGCTCGTTCACTGTCTGCCTCTTTCTGATTTCCTTCATTAGGTGATACAGGACGACTGTCGGTAGTCAGAAGTGGCGGAATGTGTGAAAATTGATGGCAAGGAGTCAGTGGTATTTGGCGATATGGGGAAGAGCTGTCGCGGCGAGTCAGGCTGCGTCGGGTTTTATCATGTCGTGTCTCACAACTTCGGTCGCGGTAACCACGGCTTCTCGAGCGTGTTCGACTGGAGCGTGACGGACTCGTATACGAAGAATAATTAGAGTTAGACCTCTAACTGTTTGAGTTTAAATCCACGGCTAACCTCTCGTGATAGCTCAAGGGATGTAATAGGGACGAGATTTAGAACAACTGAACGTGTACATCATCGGCTGACCTCTCGTGAAAGCTCTTGTGATGTCGTTCTATTGTAAGTTAGATCATCGGCTAACCTCTCGTGAAAGCTCTAGTGATGTCTTGCACAGTTGGTGTTCTCATGGTTAACCTCTCGTGAAAACTCTAGAGACATGTGCGTCTTAGGGCACCAGGTAATTCTAGGAAAAGACGAGTGGGTAGGTATTCAAAAAGCTTACCAGAGTTTCGATGACGACTCAGTTTTCGCTTATTCAACCGATTTTCTAGTTCTCGCAGGCGTTCGTTAAGTTTCTTCATCTCTTCGTCTCGTTTTCTTCGATGTTTTCCCATCTCGGTTTGGTAATTACAAAATTTTCGGAACTTTTGTAATAGAAACGTGACCGCGCGCTTCACAAAAAAGTACAATGAGTTGACAGATGTCAAGAAAGCGCGCCTACGACCGGACCACAGATAACATTTTTCGTTTTGATGGAATCGATTCATCTTTAAAAAATGTGATAGCGAGTTAGCAAGAAGTGCAAACTACAAGTACTAAATGAGGACGAGATTACGGAGCATAATGGCTGACTAATGGCGCCTATGTTTTTCTTAGTGGCAATGTCATGAAACTTTTAATAACTATACAAATAAATAAAATTAAAGTGTGCACGTAATTTCAAAATAATAGCTTTTTACTGAATAATTATTGAAAGTATTTACGATACTTATAACTTTTTAATTTTTATCTGTCTGCCTGTTTTGTTCCAGCTTATATCCAAAACGGATGGACCGATGTTGATGAAACTTTTACTGGCAGATAGCTGATGTCATTAAACCTAACTAAAGCTACTTTTATTTAAGTAATAAGATACGGTTTTCGTGCAAAAAAATTAAAACCTTTAAAATTATCAAGAAAATAGGATTCAAATATAAGTAATATTTTTATGATAATTTCACGCGGACAAAGGTCACGGGCAACAGCTAGTTTGAAATAAAAATAGCTTCCACAAGGAAATGGTCAAGACAATAAACCTTGATGAGTCCCAGAGGAATTGTTTAATAGCATTAGCCTTACCCACAAGCAAAACATCACGTCTATTTTACTCCGAAAGGTTAGGCAGGGTTTTATTCAGTTCTCTTATGTTTTGCCATTTAGGTTGTCCAATTCAATAGTGGATGAGCCAATTGCCAGCCGGGATCCCGATCAACCTAAAACCGATATTAATCGTGTAAAATATAAGAGAAGTAAATAAGATCATGTTTCTTAAACATACAAACTCGCAGCTATTTGAAAGTCCACGCTACATTACTATATCACTTGATAGTAATTGAATATTAAAGAAACAAATACGAAAAATTTATTTATTGTCACTGAAACACGTTTACACAAATTAATACGACCCGAATAGCGCAGCGGTAGTGAGGCTGCCTTACGTTCTTAGGGTCCCGGGTTCGAATCCCGGTAGGATATTATGATACAAATGTTTGTGTGATGAGCATGGACATTTGTTGCCGAGTCATGGATGTTTATATGTATAATAAGTATATACCTATTTACAAACAAAAAGTATCTATGTAGTAGTATCAACTATCTGGTGTCCACGACACAAGCCTAGTTGCTTAGTGTGGCACCTAGATGGCGCAGTGTGTAATGTCCAGCGTTATTTATTTATTTATTTTAATACTAAAAACGGCATTTCCATGTCCCTTTGCTGTCCCCCCCCAGCGACGCCCTAAGCCGAGGCCCGTACCCCACAGGGGGTGCCCTTAGCGAGTGGTCGCTTAGTTTCTAAGTAAAGTTTTAAGCCCCTGGCTGGAGGCCTTAGATTCATTTTTAAGGCATCCACAGGGAATTGTCCGGTTAAGCAGTAGCCAGCCTCAGAGGCTGAACTGCGAGATGCCATCTCCAAAAAAAAAAATACGGCATTTCCATTGAATTCTACATTTTTTCTTTGGTTCCACATAAACCAATCACTGATACAACAGGTTTATTCTCTATCCAAAAACAAACGACTTTCACGAAAGAGCACTATTCACACTAACGAAAATCAGAGATAGGTACAACTTCACAAATGCAATTTAGTTCCCAGTTTTAATAATAATCTAGCACAAAATTGAAACATTCCTGAAGGCCTCAAATTATTTATTTTGCAGTCAATCAAAGATCATAATAAACTTACAGACTTTAAGTATTTGAACTATTTATTCTATGCTTTAAGTACCGAACATAATAATTATCAAATTTTAACAAGCATAGTTTAAACCTGCAAAAATGCTTTGAAACATCCCTTGGTAATGTATCAGTATCATGTCAGTCTGTTACCATTTACACTTAATACCATGTACTCTAAACGGAGATCAACCTCTGCCTACCCTCTGAAAATTATCCTTTAACATACCCACAGAAAGTAATGCGCTAGGTTACAATTACAAACAATATTAAAACATTAAGAGAATGCGAAGTGTGACCACTTGACCAGGCTTAGTCGTTGTGGAGTGTTGTGTAAGCTTTGTGATGCCAATGTTATTTAAATAGACTGCCTCGTTGGTCTAGTGATCGCAATCGTGACTGCTAACACAGCTGCTGCGTGAGTCTTGGGTTGGATTTCCAGGTCAGGCAAAGTGTTTTTGGATTTTTCCATGAGGAATTTCTCAGTTGCAGCCATGGAGTCGGAATTTGTACCCAGTTGAAGAAAATAGGCTCGCCCCATAATAACTTAAACATAATTGGTGAAATGTGGGCGTGCGATTAAGTACACTTCTGTCTAACACTTTGCGAATTACAGATGTTATGTTATGTATGTTATTTTAATTCTGAGTTAGATTTCCTGGTTGGGCTAAGTTTTACTATCTTTTTTCATCAGTTATAGTTTTACTATCTTTTGACGACTCGAATGGCGCAGCGGTAGTGAGGCTGCCTTACGTTCTTAGGGTCCCGGGTTCGAATCCCGGTAGGAGCAAATGTTTGAGTGATGAGCATGGACATTTGTTTGCGAGTCATGGATGTTTATATGTATAATAAGTATGTATTTACAAACAAAAAGTATCTATGTAGTATTATCAACTATCTGGTGTCCACGACACAAGCCTCAATGCTTAGTGTGGCACCTAGATGGCGCTGTGTGTAAAGTCCAGCGATATTTATTTATTATCAAGATTTTTTCAGTAGCAGTCTGGAATTTGAATTTGTCACCGGTTGATGGTAACACACTCGTCGCCCGAAAACAAGCTGGCAAAATATAGGAGCACAATAGTTACACCTCTGTACCTTAATTATGTGGAACATTCTACCTATCCTCATAAAATAAATTAATTCTTAAGCATACGACATACCCACTGAAAGTAATGCAATACCGTTGTACCGTTGTACTTGTCGTTACAAACTAAAAATTCACGCGGCCATCTTTGATGACGCCATAAAAGTAGTAAACATAAGCAATAAAATTAATGTTGTATTTCAATTAAAAAAAATTTATGCAAAAAAAAAAATTCCAGAAAAGTGTTAGTGGGTTCTTCATCAGAAATTTACCAGTATCAATCTAGAGACTTGATATTGTGTGTGTGATGGCATTAAACTATCCCCCTATTACAAGGAAATTAAATGTAACTGGCCAAATGTCGCTGCAATATACTAAGGTACACTCGACGACACATCAAGCTATACATTTCCAGTATAACATGGCCCCGCTTTGTATAAATTTCCCGTACAATGAGACATCAATACAAAATGGTTTTTTTATGGCTTGGTTAGTCCCCGTGTGTACACCTCTTCTCTCTCTTTCTGATATTATATACATGATGATGTGACACGTGTATGTTAGCAAAAAAGAGCATTCAGCCTATCCCATTCACACCATTAACATACCCATAGAAAGTAACGCTATACAATGACGTGCCAGACATTCACACGACCATCTTTAATGACGTCATAAAAGTACTACCACAAGCAATAACGCTCAGGTATAATGGCTCAGCACACAGTAGCTTGTACGGTGTTCATTGCTTCATTTATGTGGCCGTATCGGGACCTAGTAGGAAGTAATGCGGTAATGGTTGGTGTAGTGTGACCATGTTGGGCCATTGTGGATGGGATTGGTGTGAATTTAAATAAAAAAAATAGAGAGTTCAAACAAAGTGAAAAAAAAAAATCTGGTGAAAAGAAAACAAGGAAACAAAACAAACATTATAATATAAAGTAATATTACTTTACATATCATCACGCTTGTAATCCCGGAAGGGTAAGGCAGAGGTGTATCAATAAGTACAACCACATAACGACCAGTTATGTTTTAAGTCCCATCAATAGGACACAAATCCAGACTCCGTTGCTGCTACTGAGAAATTCCTGATGCAAAACCAAATGAAATTCTCGACCCGGGAATAGAACCCAGTACGTTTTCATGCTCAGCAGTCGCACTTGACGACCACTAGACCAATGACGCAGCAGTAATATTAGTACTTCATAAATAACAATTCGAAAAGCGTTTCGCACTTTACTGAAAAAAGCCAGGAAGAATTAAAAAATGCCATTATATAATCAATATGTAATCATCTGCATGATTACATCTTGATTATTTAATTTATTTGAGCTGAGCTGTTTTAATTAATTGTTAAGCTGTTTGTTAGTATATGTATATGTATGTGCTGCTCTATTGTGTTGCTGCTGTCCATTAGCGAATAAATGTTTATTCTATTCTATTATATTCTATTCTATTTAGCCTCAGCAATCCACTGCTGGACACAGACATCTCCATTATCACGCTATTAAACTTGGTTCACGGCAACTCCTGTCGCTGCTACCAGCAAAAAAAAACTTAACTATCATTAATAAATTAATTTAATTTATATGTAATACATTAAATACAGTTGAGGAGCTCGTGGCAAAATAATAACAGCCACTTGGGTCGATCTTTAGGTTAAGCCGTGCTTGCCTAGGTTGGTCTGTAGATGGGTGACCGCCCATTGCATACCAAGTGTCCTCCGTGCTTTGGAAAGCACGTTAAGCCGTTGGTCCCGGCTGTCATCTGTAGATCTTTGACAGTCGTTACAGGTAGTCAGTTACCCAAAATGTCTGACAATCATACAGTCATAACAAGGAATATCTATTACCCAGTGCTAACTGGGTTGTGGAGGTCAGATAGGCGGCAGTCACTCCATGAAAAATACTGGTATTCAGCTGCATTCGGTTAGACTGGATGACGACCCTAACATAGTTGGGAAACGGCTAGGCAGATGATGACATTAAATACAGCTGTCACAGAAGGCTCTGTATTCTGTTAAATCTACCATCTACCTTATACTATATTCTTTTCTCAAACATACATGGAAATATTGTCATTATTTTCGGAAAAAGAACACGCGAAGTATCGAATTTATGGACAAAAAAATCAAATCCATTGCAGGAGCGTTTTTTGAATTTCGAACATTACAATGCTCCAGCAATTTTGTATGAAACCGCGTGCTACGGTTATTAAATACTTTTTGATTGGATCTCTTTTATCATTTTTGGCAAACCAAAGTAAGTCTCTTTGCCTAGTACAAATTGCGTTCACGTGGCTGTGTAGCCAAAAATTCGTCTTGATTTGTTAGTTAGTTTATACTTAATAAATATAAATTTAATCATTAAAATGAGTTCCAACGGTTCAGAGAGTGAAATGGAGATTGATTGTACTCCACCAGATGTAAGATCAGTAGCCAAATTGGAAATGGAAAACCTGCTTCCAACGAAGTCAAAAGAAAAATACATGAAAGTATATGACAATTTTATGACTTGAAAAAACGAGAAAAATGTATGTTTTATTTCCCTGCATTCTTTCGAGAAAAGCACTATATATGCCTCGGCGGACATGGCAATTATCTCGTATTAGTGAAGTCCTTGCCTACGGCTCGGCCTTCAAACTCATACTCGACCTGCAATTGCCTATTTCACGGCCTTTGCGATATTGTACTATTTGTTACGACGTGGATATTGGTGAGGGTTACATGTTTGTGAGCTTTAGCTTTTAAGGTTTTTTTTGTATTTTCTGTAGCATGTAACTGTTACAAGTCCCTAATAAATAAAATAAAATTTCATTTTACATCACATAACAAATCACGCCTGTAATCCTCGAATTATAATAATAATAATACACATTTAATTCAGAATAACTTCCATATTAGTTTGTTACAATCAAAACTTATAAACTAGTGTTAGTAACATTTATTCTAAGCTGCGCGAGGCCCGCTGATCCTGGGGAAAGTCTACTTGACTGCGTGCAGTCGTATCCACCGCCCCAAGATCGGAGAGTCCCACCTATCAGCCCACGTTCTAAGAATGGTGATGGGGCTGGCGCGAACACAGTATTAGTAGCTAGCAATGTCTTTATTCCACAACAATGATGTCACTGAGAGCCCTTGATCACTGTCAGTACCATAGGTGTTAGGGTTGCGGGACTGTTCGAAAGAGATACCGCGGCCTTGGAACACAAAGGGCAAAAGAAGGAACATGGATGGGTTTTAGTCAGTAAAAGTCTGACACTCCCTCTTGCTCACCTCAGAGCGGGAGGAGTCATTTGATGATTTACCATCCGAAAAAAAAAAGGTGTTATCCGCTCTAAGTCATAGCCTATACCCGACGGTTTAGGCAGCGGTATGCTTAATAGTACACCTACATTTCCGTAGATATGTTTTAAGTCCCAATAGGGGGGGGGTCATAATAGGGGGGGGTCATCATAGGGGGCGAGCCTATTGCAATCTTCCGGGCCCAAATCCAACCTCCGTAACTGCTACATAGAAAAACCCAATAACAACTTGCTCGACCTAGGAATCGAACCCAGGACCTCATGCTCAGCAATTGCGCTTGCGACCACACGACCAACGAGCCAGTCCAATCATTAAAGTGAAAAGAAAATACCGACAATATTAGTAAACGTACAGATATGTCAAATAAACCTAGGTCCAGAGTTTAGACCAGAAATTCAGACATAAAACAATCCTTTCGATCCAAATCTGTTCTAAATTAAAATAAATGTGGACGTTTGTATTTATGATGTGCATTTTATTACTATTTAGATAAGCTAAGATCTTAAACCAAATAAACACAGCAAACAAAATAATCTTACTCTAAAAGCATGATGAATGAACAACAGAAAAAAAGCAAACGTTCACACAATGGCAGTCAATTTCACTGAAAAAAAAAAACACAAGAATCGCAGTAAATAAAAAAAGAATATCCCAAAACGACAAGCAAGATTAATTACACAAATATTTCAAAACAACAGCCAAAACATGAAAGAAAAAACGTTTTATCTTAGTAACATTCAATGAGCTATTTCATTGTATCGATCGACTAAAATCTGTGAAAAAAGTGTACTATGTTTCATCAATCAAACAATAATAATAAATAATAGAACGAGCATTCAGAACCGTTGAATTATTTCCAAAACACTGTGAGCGTATTTTACTCTGTCACAGATAATTTTCAGGTTGGCTCCGTCGCTTCAGTTTGGTTTCAGTAGCCGTAGCGACCTCACGTCTTCTCAGCGCTCCGGAGCCTTACGAAACTTTCATTTCAAATACTACCTACGTCTTTTCAGTGTCTAACTAAAAAATAAAATCAAAATCTGCGCAACTGCCAAAATTCAAAAATATTCGAACGAATAAAATAATTGCTTTTTTTGTTTTGTAATTTTTAGAATTTTTCTTTTAATATTTTTTGTTGGAGTTTTGAATAGTTTTTAATTTCAGTGTTGCCAAGTTGAGTGCAGTGTTTTTTTCAATGGTGGTGGTGACATGTTAATCGGTCAAAATAGGTGACAAAAATGTTTTTGGGCCTGAGCAGCCTCTGTGCGGTGGATTAGAAGTGAACTGGACGTTATGTTATTATCACATCAAGCGCATACTAACTATCCTGATGCCTTTTTATGATGACATAGTAAGTATTTTTTTTTTATTTTTTACTGCTTTTTAAATTTTTAAAATACTTTGTGGGATTCTAATTTGGTAGGTAATTTACTTATTAAATTATTTAATTTACACAGAACTTCATTTTAATTTCGAAGCACGAAACACATTTGTATTTCGTGCTTCGAAATTAAAATAAAGTTCTGTGGCGTTTTAAAAAGTTTTGAATTGAGATCAATTGGTTTTATTAGGGCATTATATTTCTTGACAGATAATTTAATTCACTCGTTACTTCTTTAGAATGTCCGTTAATTTCTTTTCATCATTATTAATTTATAATTTAACTCGAAACTCGAATTGCTGCTCCAAAAATTTTGGATTATAATACTGATGATATTTTAGTGTTAATAATATTAATATTTTGAGCGCCATTGAAACATTCAGATTTCTCTTAACGTTCTATAAAACAATGAACGTAGGTACGATATTGTATCGTATTATTTGTCGATAGTTTTTTTTTGTTTTGTATTTTCACAATGTTGTCTTATTTAACCCAAAGATTGACTGGTAGATAATGCCGTGTTGCATTAAGTTAGTAGTCCGCCTAGGTACCTACCACAATTGTACTTGAATTTTAAATAAATTAATAAGGAATAAATGATATGAACATTTTTAAAAAGAAATATGAACCGAACTGTGTAAAACACGAGGTCAAGACCAGTCGTTACAGCGATTTTGTTTGAGCCCTCATAGTTATTATGTCAAACAAGAGATATTTTTACTAAAATACAACAAAGAAAGTTTTCCTCATTAAAAGAACTTTCTGAATAAATTTTTTAAAGCTTAAAAGCCAAACTGCTTATTTAATTGTAGTAGTCTAGGGCTGAAGAAGAATTATTATACTTCTGCTCTTAATATGACTTTCATTCGGAAGCACGACACGTCTTCTTCTTCCATATTTCTATATCAGTCATCGTCTAATCTAAGTCGGGCTGATGAAGATATCTAACTAAAATAGCTTTCTTGGCAAAAGCTCTTTAGCAGAGGTTGGAAATTAGTCATAAGTATGGTCCGAATTCCGTTGAATTTTTTATCGAGGTCCCAAAAGAGAATAAAATTCAAATTATTTGTTTGTGAAACATAGGTACATTATAATAAGATCTATTTCGAATGTCCGCCGTCTGTCCGTCTTATGACGACAGGCCGTGTCGACGGCGCGTTCGTGTTCCACGCGCGCCTCTAAGAGATGTCAGCAAGGACAAGGGCCGATGCCTGCCGGGGCTGCAGGATTGTTCGAAAGAGATACCGTGGCCCCGGAACGCAAAGGGCGATGAAGGAACATGGATGGGTTTTAGTCAATAAAAGTCTGACACTCCCTACTGCTCAGCCCAGAGCGGGAGGAGCTATTTGATGATTTCCCATCCGTAAAAAAAAAAGGATTGTTATGTTTAACCTTATAGGTAGGTATACAAATTTTGCATACATACAATACTAATTTTAAAAAAAAACATAAATAATACATTATTCAAATTAAATTACACAGAATTTAGCTTTAATGAATCGGATATAAAAACCCATAATGCTTTGTTACTGTATACTAGTCTGTAATTATTTCGCCTCATCCATGTAATTTATAATTATACAGGGTACTTTTTTTCCATCACATCGGTCTTAGGTACTTACTTGTTAAATAAGTGTGGGTGGTATTTCGTAGTGTAGAATTAGCTAGATTCTACGTGGCTATCAAAGTATGTACTTGTATACAAATATTATTTAAATTGATTAACTAGGTATATGTAACAATATTAGGCGGTCCAAATTTCGATTGCTTTCGTGATTCGGTTGCCAACCGCGGCTCTATAGGCTCGTCCTAATCCACTAGGAAATACCACCCACACGCAATATTAACAGCTCACGCACGTAGCAAAGGTTTACCATACAAATGGACCAACGATATTATGAATGACAAAATAAAATATGAATAGTAAATTGAATATTATGCCTCACGAAAGTTATCGAATTACATAAAAAACTCACGACTATAACATATTTTGGATGAATTTTTCTTACTTTGGGAATAAGGAAAAATCAAAGGAAGAAAACATGAAGAGATTTTTTTTTTCAAAAAGAACGTGAATTATTTCTTTACGTATATACGATTGATCGTTCGATAAAAACGATCTGAAATTATTTTATTACTTGGAAATTGAAAGTTAAGCTTAAATTAAATGTTAAATTTTATTATTTTTAATTCAAAATGCCATTATATTCATGATTATGAGATATAGAGTGCAGGAATAAATTATAATTAAACATAAAAATGTCAAACCTTGTTAAATAATTTCTTTCTCTACGCTCTTGCCTCGCATTATTTGCAGTAAGCAAAACAAATATTCTATTATTATATTTATAATAAGTTACATATTCGGAACGCGTAGATTATTAATGTTTTCGTTTTATATGTAGTGTCTTAAGTCATCAATTTTATATTCAGTTATAACAATGGGCCACCCATGTAAATGGGCCCATCAAACTATAATAGAAAGAAATGAGTTCAATACTCCTTCGAATATTATTGATTATTTTGATTACATCGGTAAACCTACCATTCTGATCCTTAACCCCTTGTGTCGAAATTACTTCCGTATTCAAGCACATTTTGATGCTGGCCTGCATTGCCACAGGCAGTGTACTTAGATACATCTTTTTCCTAAGTTCCTAATAACTTTAATCCTTTCGATATTACTTCCAAACCAAGAAATTTTACTTAAACCTAAGGTTCGATGAGATGATTTTATCTAAGCTAAGCAGTTTGAAATTAAGCTTTTCTGAAAATTTCGCAGTATGTAGTGGACCATGTTAATTTGTTAAAATACTTCACGGGTGAGAATATTTCAGATCTTTCCGAGTAAGGAAAAATGGGTGAAAATTATTGTGTTCATGATTCGAATACATAATATTAAAACACATGTGTCGTAGAGAGTGATGATTATAAATGTTGATGGATGAGGAAGACAGAAACAAAAGGGAAGAAGAATGGGTTGTGTTACGGATAATTATTCATGAGTGAATGATGACGTGGTAGCTTTTAAGTGAGTGCTGCAAAGAAGACTTTTCTAACTTCAAAAAAGTTTGGTGTTTATGTTTATCGTGTGAGTGTTTTTTACCAGTCTGCCAAGGAAGGGTTATGTTTTTCGCGCGTATCTTGTAAGTTCTTTGTTTTTTTTTTTAATTTCTTTAATACCTCGTATGTTCCGAATGGTTGGATGGATTTCGACGATTAAGGTATTATTAATATTTGTCTCAAAAATCTAAGTGTCCATTTTTGGCGCTAATAAGTCGTTCATTATTTTTTTTCAACCAAACCTATCTAGTAGGGACTCAAAATGAAGGAAATTAAAAGGAGATTACAAATATACTATCTATTATACAATTAAATACATACATAATACAAGTCGGGTTTTTTTATACTTTTAATTAAATGTTACTTGCTGATGTAAATATTATACGGCCTCCTTGGTCTAGTGGTCGCAGTTAGAAAGACAGCGTTTCCTTGTACATAATGGCACTAAATATAAGGTCCCATTAAAATAGCTGGACAAATTTTAACACAGCGTTCAGTACGTCTAACCAAAGATATCCAAGCAAAAAAAAAAACTGATTAAAGTGATTTTATTTTGACCTAATGGATGTGTTTATTCTCGAGTGCCGCCGGCAATTTATTATTTTAGGTCAAAATAAAATCACTATAATCAGTGTTTTTTTTTTGCCTTGTTAATATTGGTTACACGTACTAAACGCTGTGTTAAAATTTGTCCACCTATTTTAATGGGACCTTATATGTGCATATCTAGGACACATCATTTAATTAAGTCACTTTTTGCGTTTTTATAACATTCACTCAGTTATGCACCATTAATTAGCGATTGTAACTCAGTAGGTTTAAGTACATATATCGAGGAAACCAAGGGTGGGCTTCTAGTATACATAAAATACACTTATAGTAACCAGCCCTTGCTTTCCTCGGTTGTTAGATCTTGACAAAATCCTCGTTTTTGTACTTTACTTAATTGACTATTTTATGTATGTAGTAGTCTAGTACTCAATCCCGTAATGGGCAAACGAGTGTGAAATCCGTTTGACTGACCGTATTGTCTGTTTGCCTATATATTTGCCTTCGGTTAGGGTAGTTAGGAACAGTGTCAAAGCAAACAGTCGTTTTGACGCTGCTCAACTATTCTGTGGCTTCGGATTGAGGATGGAATAGGATGTCGCAGTGGAGTGTAGTTCTACAGGGTTTTATATGAGTGTCCAAGGAGTTTCTCGCCCATTCTTCTCTAAAGAGGTTTTTATTTTATTTTTACAGTTTATAAGTGCGTGTAACTGGCATGCTTGAAATAAATGCTTTGATTGATTTTGATTTACGGCCGTTTTCTATAACTTACTTACGTATAACGGTTAGTGAATATGCCTTAATCTAGTAGCTATCGGTGTTTCTATAAACAAAGTTAGCATATGATTGATAGAAATATTCTATCCACGTCACTAATCTGTCTCGCGGAGGGTTGACAGTTGATGTTTCTTTAACTGTGTTGTTCGTAAACTATGTTAGTAAGTTATTCCCTGGTGACTTGTAATACAGGCATTTTACGCCTAACTCAGACACCAGCTCCTCACATTGCTAAAAAAGAAAAACAAATAATATGTGAAACCTAGTATAAGCTTGACATTGTGAGGAGAAATAAAAGTATTTATTATTATTATTATTATTATTGAAAACGGCCTAGTCCAATTCAAAGATACTAAAATATTTACGAGCAATAGACGGGACAAGACGAAGAAAATCGTAATCCAATACTTGTTACTACTTAGTACAAGTCGCTTTGTCTAGTGTTATACGCCCGCTTGTCAAGTAGCATTCGTGTGTCAAAATCGCGAATGCTCGGCATCAAAATTTTTGTATGAATATAATGATTGTCCAATGTCAATGTCCGCTCTATAAGTCTTTTAAATCTCTTTGGTCCTATAACATCATACTATAACGTTCAAAGCTTGTGTTTAAAAGGTATGTATAGAGGATTTAGGTATGATCCTAATTTCACTCGTTGGTTCAATTTAATGCTTGCCTTATTTGATGTATACGCGTAGTGATGGATATATACCCAAGTACTGGGTATTGGCGGTCAGATAGACAGAAGCTCCATGTAAAAAATTGGTATTCAGCTACATTCAGGTTAGACCGGGGTTCGGGTCAAAGTTTGTGCATCGGTGTCGGGATTCTGCCCCGTATAGTTGAGGAAAAGGCTAGGCAGATGATGATTCCTAGCGATGCAGGAGGTTTGAATTCAAAACTTGATAAAATCTTTAGTTATCCTTTTAAAAACATATGTTTAAAACTTACTGTCTATATATTCTCCCGAGATAAAAGTGTGGCACAACTTTACTAATTGGATGTGTATCAAAATTACGTCAATTAATTCAATATTTTTGTGGTTGAGTAAAATTCAGAATGCGAAGCGAATCAGAATTTTATGTGATTGCAATCAGCACTGATTAATTCGTCAGTTTATAGCATAGAATGTGCTATCATTGATAACACATAAAAAGTTCACGAGTAAAATTAAACAATGTTGATAACTTATCAACATTGTTTAATTTTGCTCGTGAGCTTTTTGGTTCAGTATTTTGTTGATCCTATCTTAGTTTGATGCGCACTTCACGCGTCAGGGCGAAGATTGTTGGGGCTGCGGGACTGTTCGAAAGAGATACCGCGGCCCTGGAGCACAAAAGGGCTAAGAAGGAACATGGGTGGTTTTAGTCAGTACAAGTCTGACACTCCCTTCCGTTCCGCCCAGAACGAGAGGGCTCATTTGAGGCCATCCGGTAAAAAAGGAGAAAATTGCCTCAGTCGTAGCCCGAATTCTTGACCTAGCAATGTATGCGTTTCGAATGCTGGAACACAAACCTCATCTGTGAGCGGGATAAGGCCATAACCGACCTAGCTGGTCCAGTGCTGATTGGTGGATTTCATATATTATAGGTTTAGGACAAGCCCTGCGTGGACAAGCAGTGCTGTGATAATCTCTTTCGAGTTGAACCCAAGACACGCATCTCTGATTTTTAGGATTCATATGCATATTGTATAATTAACACTCGTTACGGTGAAGGAAAACATCGTAACACCAAACCAACATGCCAGAGAGATGTTTTTCAACGACATGTAAAGCCAAGTCAGAGACCCATAGACGGCATAAAACTGACACCAGATTAAGCACTAACCACAAGAAGACGAAGAAGGACAAGCCGATTTTTTACTTGCGCTGGAATACTAGTAAAAATGTATAATAGGACTTATACATGACTAGGTCAAGTTTCAGACTTAGTTAGCTGTAGTTTCTTTAGACTTCTGGCTAACTTTGCAATAGGTACGGTAATTTTTGGGATTTTTTGTGAATTTTGTGTTTGTTTTTATTGTATCAAATACTTATTACAATTGTGGTAATCATACCTCTTCACCAAGAATTTCAAGTGAATTCATAGTATTCCTACTATTCAAGTGTTAGTAGTAGGTAAATACTTCGCACTTCATCTATCTGCGATACCGGCCAAGATAAATGTTACAAGTAGCACTTATCTGAGTTCTCAGGGCATTTGATATTGTACTCACGTTTTGATCCGAACATATGGCACGTTCTGAACATGATATACATATGGCAACACTGACTAGATGGTTTCTCAAAGAACATCCCATTAATGTTTCAAATGCGAAACTTTGTTAGGGTGTATGGATGTATGGATTTCTAGATGTATAGATGTTTGTTATTCTTTCACGCAAAAACTAATGAACGAATTTGAATGAAATTTTGCACACAGGTAGTTTATAACCTGAATTAACAGATAGGATATTTTATATCCCGGTACTATGATCTCGTGAGACAATTATCGAATTCCACTCGAACGAAGCCGTAGCCATAAGCTAGTTCATTATAAATTGTACAGAGCTGTTCAGGATGGATTGAAAAAAAAAACAATTATTTATAGAGGGCACTGGTTCTTGTAACACAGGTATATCACATAATGCAGGAGTCAGAGGGATTTCACTTGATTTTTTTAACCACTTTCTTGTGTAATAACGATATTGATATTAATCTTTACAAACCTTATCGCACCTGCCCCGTTGGTCTAGTTTTCGCAAGCGCGACTGCTGAGCATGAGGTCCTGAGTTCGATTCCCGGGTCGGGTAAATTGTTTTTGGGTGTTTCCATCAGAAATTTCCCAGTAGCAGCCACGGACTCTGGATTTGTGGCCGGTTAATAACAATAAGCTCGCTCTCTATTACATGGGTCTTAAAGTATCTGTCGAAATGTGGATGTAGAGAAAAATTTAGGTACACCTCTGCCTTACCCTTCGTGGATTACAGGCGTGATATTAAGTTAAATACTGAAATTATAAATTATTAAAAATATAGACACACACACATACATTAAATACATACACCATACATTTTAATAGTGTTGACCTTGAGTATTATTTTGTATGTATTCACAATATGACGTAATATAATTCAGGATATTCAAGGTACCTATCAAAATAATCATTTTCAAATACCAAGAAATGCTCCCAAATTATATTCTTAATACGAACTATTCAGGAATATTTATCTACAAAGCACTTGCCCTAGTTCTTGCATTTATTTGTGAGATAACAAGTCATAATATTATGATTGGTTCGTTCCAAATCTTGTTACGTACAATTTATTAGTTCAATTATTTTCTAGTATTATCTTGAAATGTTGCTCTAACATATATACATTTAATACCTTATTTGTATCATAAAAACTTTAGAGCAATAATTACTTATTTGACAGTATTTTGATTCGCATTGTGACTACATATTACAGTTAGATATCGAGTTTTTGGTGCATGGCCATGGTCGGACCTAGCGCTGCCATATTTTATTTCAATAGAATTTCCACAGATTTATGAAAAATTAATCTTTACCAACAGCATCCTCCACCTGACGATGTACTTCAGTTTCGAAAAGATCCGTACGGCATTACATTTAAGTCTAAAAGAACACTAAACGAGTTAAACGACTGAAAAGAATGCCTAGAAAGCATTGTGTTTCTTATGGGGTATACAGGTACACCGACCTGACGATCTTTGTGCTGCGTTGACATTGGTTTATGCTAGATCTCTTTGATGCCCATCCGATGAAATAATACCTCAACTTCAACCAACTTATCTATGCAGGCGAAAAAATACAGAACTTAAATAAATGTACCAAGTTTGCCATGTCGATGCATTTTTTCTTGACAAGCAGCGCCACTCCGAACTCCAAACGTAAAGGTCATACTGTATTGGGGTGCTGCTTTGTCTCTGTGATGACAGCGTACCTGTGATGTCTCTGGCAGTTCAAATGGTCGTAAGCTGCCGTAACCACGTACCATCTTGTTTACTACCCAAGAGGAGGAAACCGTGTCTAAACTAGTTAAACAGGAGTTACATTTTGTACACAAACAAAAATAACCCAAGTCATGCGACACCGAACCTTTTTGAAATTAACATACATGTCTACATACCTCTTACTCGGTCCCTGGTGACCTCTGTCGTACCTTAGTTTTAATAACATTTCTATTAGTGTCCTGATTTGGGTCAGACAGCCACATGCCACTTCTGCGAAACTTTTAGAAGGTAGAAGAATAGTACTTCGAAAATGTGTTAATGAATTGTTGGGTAATACTCGTAGTGACGGAACAAAGGTGTTCTGTGAAAGCGCAGAAAGTTGGTACAAAGACTACTTTATTTTTTTATATAGGTATTTATACAATATTCATGTAAATTGTATCATTTAATTGTGCTTTTGTGTGCACTAAATAAATGGTTTATCTATCTATCTACCACTGGATTTTTTTGGAGATTGTCAACCTTATGTACACACAAACTCACTCCTTATAGGCATGGACGTAGGCAGAAATTACAGAAGGATCTCATAACATCACATACTCCTTCTGCTTCGTCCATGTTTGTACTACCAAGTGCACTGACGGACGCAAACTTTTCAACCATAATACTTATGACATAAGGCTGAAAAGTGACAGGCATCTGCCCGCGTAGCATGACCACCGTAGAAACGGGTTTTGTCGACGAAGAGTTATTTTGAATTGTCATTTAATGACAGATTGTGGAAAGATTGCTGTCGTCACAAGCATGGCGATGTTAGAAATGTATGAAATGAATGAAAGAAAGAAAGAAAAAAATGTTTATTTGTCGCAGGGACATGACGTGCGTACAAGAAATAAATTAAAAATAATCATTCAATACATAACAAATATTATAAATAGACAGGACATATAGGTACAAAGAAAAATAAATACAAAATTAACAGCTTGCACGTCGCGACCGCGACAAGCAGGTTACCACTCAGCATGATGCTGTGCTTAGGAGGGCCCACGGCACAGCGCTGGTTTTCAGTGGTCACCCGTGAAAAAACGTACGGAAGCCAAGACAGCATAAATATTGAATTACATTAAATAAGATAAAACAAACAGTACCTACTTGAATTATAATATAAAGAACTATAGGAAATGTAATAAACACTAAAAGATAATAAGTATGTGCGCAGGCTAAACAAAACAAACATGAATACAGTGAAAAGGGTTTTTTTTTTGTTTGTTTTTTTTTTTTTTGTCTCGCTCCCACCCCGCATTCGCAGTGCGCCGCCGAACATACGACTTCATCACAGGCGCGAGACTTGACAAGACATGTCAAGTTATATAGAAAGAGTTTGTCGAGTCTTGGTAGACTAGAGATAGTATTGCCATGCTAGGGGGGCTAAACATACAATCACATCGAATGCGACAAATAAGCATCTGACCTTTCTGAAGAACATTTAAGTCAACAATGAAGTCTGAAGGACATACACTTCATTATCTGCGTTTGCACCGACCTTGGGTGATTATTTTTAGTCAGATTAATCACGAACAATATGAATATTGCTGATAAACTAGACGTTGACCTTCAGGTTGGTAGACGACTTATCTGACATTAAATCAATCCGGTCAATTTGTTGTCAATTATGCGATCACGCTGGCGTCAATTGAACCAAGGTCATGAATTGAAATGATGCTAGATTGACTGTCTTATAATCGCCTAGGAGCATACAGTGACACAAGGACCCTTTGGCCCTTGAATTATATTGACTGAGGTGTGTTGATGATGAACAATTTTGAAAAAGGTTTTATAACTGTATTACAAAGAAAAAATATTAAAAAAAAATAACACGTTTTATAGTGACGTCATTTTATTTCTCGTATTTTTCTCGGCAAACCCTTTCATTTGAAAACTATGTAATGGGAATGCATAAAAAAAAACTAGTCCGCTATGTTTGGGTGTCTGCCATATAGGATTTTTAATGACTATACTTAGCTAACCATGCATTGTCATCCAAACTAAACATTTAAGCAACAGTTTAGCTATGCACTCCTACAATATGGGTATCAAATGAAAGGGCTTGCTGACAATTACTCAAAAAATAAAGTGACGTCGCTCTAAATCCAATTTTTTTTTGTATTGTAAATAAATATTTTTGTTCTCTTAATTTTAGTCTTATAGTAAGTAGCTTCAAATCGCAGACCAAATTATTAACCTATAAATATTAGAACACAAATAGTTATTCCTTGTACCTTATGTAGTCATAACTATTATAAAATCACAGATCAGTTTTTCATTTAAGTCTAAAAAATATCGTTCACACAAAATACTAAATTAGGAACGAAGAAAAGTTTATTGACAATTAAAAGAACAACCTTTTATACAAATCGCAACAATCAGGTGATTTTTTTTTGTAGGTGGCATCTCGCAGTTCAGCCTATGAGGCTGGCTACTGCTTAACCGGTCTAATCCTGTGGATGTCTTGAATTTAAGGCCTCCAGCCAGGAGCAAAATGAGCTTACAAACTAAGCGACCACTCGTTACCCCCTGCGGGGTACGAGCCTCAGCTTAGGGCGTCGCTGGGGAGGGCAGCAAGGGGACAGGCTGGATTTGGTTTAGGGGCTGGTTTAATGCTATTAGCTCAGCATCGCGGGCTGGCTCTTGCAAGGGGGGGGTTTGAAAGGGAACGTCGCGACGGACCACGGCGGCAAGGTCGGAATGACGGCGGTCTGTTTCTGTATTTTCTAATCGTACTGGTTTCCCTATTGCTTTCCTGGAGGAGGGTGATAGGGTCATCGGGGGTAAGAAGAGCGTGCCGTGAACGGCGAACGCTACTGATACGCGATGGGTCGTACCGGTCGGCCGATGCGATTAGGGGGTTTTCATGTTTGACAGCTGTGTCAAAGTAACGCTTTGAAAGGCGTTTAATAAATTGCTGGATGGTAGGACATTTAAGATCTAAGTAGAGGCTGTCATTACGGACGTACGGGGGGGCTCCGGTGATGTTATAGAGGAATCGATTCTGCAAGGTCTGCATCCTATGGAGGTGACGGGGATGGGCATGGGCGAATACGACACAGGCATATGTCATAATCAGACGGAACAATCCTGTGATTTGTGTCTGTTAATAGATATACAAATGTAATGACTAATTTATAAATGTGTAGGATATGCAGTTGTTTGATCTTGACTCACACTAACCTCCGTACTAGTGAAAACTGTATCTTCCTCGTTCACAAACACTCACACACTTTCACAAGTACAGTTAACTTGCATTTAACTGCTAAATAAACATAGATTTATAAGTATGAATATGAATCACAATTAAACTCAGTGGGTATTATTTGAACATTTGATGAAAAATTGTGAGGGTAATATTATAAAATAGTCTATTTAGCGGACTTCTAATGATGGCGGACTAAGTTTTTTATGATTTTCTACAATATGGGTATCAAATGAAAGGACTTGTTGAGAATATGAATGCGAGTTAAAAAAAAACTATACACTTTTATATAAAGCTTTTATATAAAGCTATACAAAAGCTTGTCGCGAGATTTACCTTTGTAGATAAACAGGTAAATGAAATAACATGATCGTATTAATTTTAATTGATAACATTTTCAAACTAAGTAAGCTTTTATATCATATAAATTGTATAATAACGTTATAAGTTGATAGTAAAAGTTCTAAAGGAAAAAAAAATACTTTATTCTGTTTAGCGCAAGTTATCTTAAAATATCTTTCTATTTTACGATGTGCCTATGAGCGCAACTCGGTTCATACAAAAAAGTAAAAAGCTCTACCAAAGTAATAGTCAGCGCCATATTTACAACAACATTGACGCAGCATTGTAGAAAAGAAATAACATATTTATCTTTCTATTAACTCGATCGGTTTATTGCTTTGAAAACTAGATAGGTACCACATGCTTACTAAGCAATAGAAATTCTAACGGCTAACTGTCATCGAAAGAAGGAAAATCTTTGGTTTTTCTACATAATAATCATGCCTGTAATCTTTTATAATTTTGACGACCCGAATGGCGCAGCGGCGTTGTGAGGCTGCCTTACGTTCTTAGGGTCCCGAGTTCGAATCCCGGTAGAAGCAAATGTTTGTGTGATGAGCATGGACATTTGTTTCCGAGTCATGGATGTTTACATGTATAATAAGTATGTATTTACAAACAAAAAAAAAAAAGTATCTATTTAGTAGTATCAACTATCTGGTGTCCACGACACAAGCCTCGTTGCTTAGTGTGGCACCTAGATGGCGCTGTGTGTAATGTCCAGCGATATTTATTATTATTATTTATTTATTATAATATAAGGGATCTACTCCAGTTTAACAGACATATTGTAAAAGGGCTAGTTAATTTTTAGGGAGGGTTTCGAACCCAAGAACAAAAATGGAAACCTATTAATAAGATCCCACTGTCCGTCTGTCTCTCTGTCTCGCTGTCTGTCACCAGGCTGTATCTCATGAACCGTGATAACTAGACAGCTGAAATTTTCACAGATGATGTATTTCTGTTGCCGCAATAACAACAGAATAAAATAAATATTTAAGGGGGGCTCCGATACAACAAATGTGTTTTTTTTTGTTTAGATAATAGGACGGAACCCTTATCGTGCGCGACTTCGACTCGTACTTGGCCAGTTATGAATACTAATAAGTAAACCCTGATCATACACATCATCTATAGATTGCCCTGAGCTGTTAAGTAGTTTAGGTTTAGTTACACACTGCAAAATGTTTTGCAAACCTAGTTTGTTGCATGTCCCTCATTCAAAGTCCGCGTACAGGCAGAATTCGTTTCTGATCCGTGCGAGTAGAAGTTTTAATAAACTTAACACGACTGAACACGATTTGGATATTTTCAATACCAGTGTTTCTCGGCTTAAGGATTTATTAGTGAAAAGCTTTTTTACAGACAAGTAATCGTTTACGTCTGAATTTAGTTTTTAGTTCTGTTTTTTTTTTTTAATTTTTTTTTTAGTTTGTAATTTGTATTATTCGATCGCGGTATTTTGTTTCCAATTTATGTTATAGTATTTTTATGTTATAGTATTTTGTACCTACCTCTTTTTTGTTTTCTTTTTGTTTCAAGTGTTTATCTGTGGAAACTTGTAAATGGCCTTCAAATTTGTATTGTTTATGAACATTGTTTATATTAGCTGTAAGTTTCCCGAATATAATAAAATAAAATAAATACCATCAAATAGAGCTAAGCCTGTACTTGAGAGATTTGAAAAGCTATCTTCATCTTTTAACGAAAAAAGAATCTTAAGGAAGTTTACTGTCCTATTTCAACTCAGCCTGACTCAGCCATTGCTGGACAAAGGCCTATCCCAAGATACGAAGAGCGAGAATTCTGTAATTTTTTCTGTGACCGTTCTGATTGGTTGACACAAATACCAAATAGCCAATCAAAGCACTTGACAACGCATTAAAGTAAATAGGTTTTCAGAAACCGGTGACAAAGTAGAAATAAAAGGAAATAGCTTACACGAGGCTCGTTAAATTGTGATTAGATGGCCTATTCCGACTGAAAACCTAATTTTATTGTTAGTACTTGTAGCATGATGACTCGTCGATTCGACTACAGGAGCTCGTAGCTAAATAATAATAGCTGTTTGGGTCGATCTTTAGGTTAAACCACGCATGCCAAGATCGGTTCGTGGATAGGAGTCCACCCACATACCGAGTTTCCTCCATGCCTCGGAAAGCACGGCTGAGACAGAATAAATTAAATAATAATGTTTAGTGCTAGACTCATTTACGGCCGTTTTCAATAACTTACTAACAGTTAGCGGAACGTTGCTATCTCAGATAAACAGTTAAAGAAACATCAACTGTCAACCCTCTGAGAGAAAGATAAGTGACGTGGATAAGATATTCCTGTCAATTCATTGCTAACTTTGTTTTATAGATATACCGATATCTACTAGAGTAAGGCATATTAACTAACCGTTGTACGTAAGTAAGTTATAGAAAACGGCCGTTAGTGGATTGTAGTGCAAGCGGGCCTAAGTGTCAGACATGTTTTCTGCTGATTAGGTAAGTCAAAGTAAATTGATTTCTTTCTACAATATTATTGAGTAAGTCTGATGCAAAACATTATTTGAGTCTAGTGAAAGGGAATCTGAAGAGTGATAGAAAAATAGGATATTTTCAAGTACTACAAAATATGCTGACTAAAGATTTCTCGATAACATGATAAAAGTGTCAGAGAAGGCAGTCGATGTAAGCAGATAAGATTTTGATGGAGAAACAAATCTTCCGATTTCAACTTTGTGTCGGGGCACTTAAGTCCATTCTTGCATGCATTGTACTGACTTAGAAATAATATTTTTTATTTAGTGTGTTGGTATCCTGTAATACATATTGCATCTGAAATATTAAGATAAGATAAGCATTATCAAAACAGACTACAACCAGAAGAATATTTTTGGAATGAAGTTTTCATTACTATAAAAAAATATGCAACAATATTAATAATCTGAGAACATCCTGATTACGAAGTCCATAAGATAATAAGAAAAAATAAACAGAAGAAGAATTCCTAGCAAATAATAGCGTCTTGGTAGATTAATAAGGCTTTGAGATGAACGTTGTTAAGACTTCATCTTTTCCCGAAATTGCGAATAAGAAATATAGACTTATCTCAAACTAGCCGTAACCTCAATATCCGCCGATCTGATGGACATAGGTCTTTGTTTAGTTGCTCCACGATTATTCACCTTGTACAGTATATGTTAGCCTTCTTTTTAAGGTTTTAAATCTGCCTAGATAAGGAAGGAGCTCGTGGATAAATAATAACAGACACTCGGGTCGATCTTTAGGTTAAGCTTCGCCTACCTAGGTTGGTCCGTGAATGGGTGACCCACCGTTAAATACCCAGTAACCTCCGTGTCTCGGAATTGGTTCCGGCTGTCATTTGTAGATCTTTAACAGTCAGTACGTCAATCACCGACGATTTTTACTTAAATCTTCGGTCCACTTTCATTCAAACACCACTTGCATCCCAGAGATTAAAAAGAAAACTTTAATATTACCTCGGCATTTAAAGTGTCTGGATCTGACCAAGACAATGTTTGGACTTTAAAAGAGGCTTACTTTGTTTCAGTGTTTCTTCTCAAAGTAGGCAAATAGGAAACGCCGATCTCATCAATTTTGTAAAAAATAACTATTTTATTGACAAAACTATTTTGAATACCCTTGTATTAAAAATAGTTTTATTGCAAACTGCAAACAAACGCACTAGACTGCAGCAAACTGGCCGCACTACTCTGCCGTTGTACAGTTTATAACTAGTACGGAGGGTAGTTATCTAATTTGTTTGTCACAAAACTAGCCAATAAGTTTCAAATACCTACCATCATCAATTTACTGCAAAATATAATTGTAAACAAAGGCTAAGTTTAACGGAAATAAAGTTTATATTATTATTATTATATTATTAATAAAATACCCTTTTTCACATCATTCTCATGCCCTTTTCCCAATTTATTTGTGGTCGGCGCAGCATGTCGTCTTTTTCCATACTTCTCTTTTACTCGTCATATAATCAGACACCTCACATGCATTGTTTCTTTGGTCCTTAACCCTTATCCATCCATATTTTATACTCAAAACTTTCCTCACGATATTTTAGTTATTCCTCTCCATCACATGCCCATACCAACTATTATATCGTAATATAAAGCCAAACTGAAACCCAGCAATGCTTTTTGACACCAAAAATTAAATGATTTTCGCAAATAAAAGCACTTTCAGAAAATTTCCACGGAAGTGCCATAACGATTTTTATATGGATGCGCAAAGAAAGATGAATGATAAGGGTGGGCTTTCATCTCTATCCAAATGGCTTCAGAATCTTTCATGGCGGATTAATGGAAGAAAACAAAGGAAAATTTAACGTTGGTTTTTCCTTATGAAGTGAAATATTGAAGTGGGAAGATTACGATAGCCTGCTTCTAATTTTTGAATGGAAAAGGCAGTCTATGAATGAAAGTGGATTTACTATAGATTATTTTTATCTCACTTTGGGTCTTTGACGATAACGATGACTTCTAGTACTACGAGTATTGACAGACACTGAGTTGGTTTGAAAACTTGAAATTGGTACGCAAAAATAAATAAGTATCGCTGGACATTACACACAGCGCCATCTAGGTGCCACACTAAGCAACGAGGCTTGTGTCGTGGACACCAGATAGTTGATAATACTACATAGATACTTTTTGTTTGTAAATACATACTTATTATACATATAAACATCCATGACTCGGAATATAATATATATGGTTGCGGGACTGTTCGAAAGAGATACCGCGGCCCTGGAACACAAAGGGCAAAGGAAGGAACATGGATGGGTTTTAGTCAGTACAAGTCTGACACTCCCTCCTGCTCAGCCCAGAGCGGGAGGGGTTATTTGATGATTTCCCATCGGTAAAAAAAAAAAAAAAAAAAAATAATATATATTATATGCTTACGAGTTGCTTACTGAGAAATTAATGTAGAAACAGGACTACCTGGGTAACTTGAGGATTTTGTGAATAATAAATAAATAAATAAAATCCCTTAGGAAACATCGTACGTAGCATAACCATACTTGACATTGTTTTGCTTAGCATAAGCATAATCAGCCTTTAATCTTCCCACTGCTGGGACACTCGGTCTCCTCTCTATGAGAGGGAATGGGCTATAATCCACCACAAGGGCCCAGTGCGGGTTGGTAGATGTCACATGTCTTCGAATTTTTGGTTCTAGAACATGCCGGTTTCCTCACGATGTTTTCCTTCACCGTTTTCAGAGCAGAGGTGATGAAATAAATTACACAAAGTAATGCGCCTGCCTGGGTGTGAACCCACGACTTATTTTTCGTAAGTTGGGGTCACCACCACTGGGTCACCGCTGCCGTCTGCTTGTTTTGCTTGACTTGAATGAAAACGGGACACTTTTGTTAGCCATCTTCTTTTTCTATCGTCAGTGTTCTGGAAAGACCAATAAATGAAGTTGAACATGGCCGTCACACGTATACCGTTTTTGATCCCTGTAGAATGGAATTTGGTCTCTTTTCCGAAATCCATGACATTGGAATGTTAAGTTCAGCTACATCTGGTTACACCGGAAGCCACCCCCATCATAATTTTGTACCTAAGTATTGTCACCACAACTTATGTTGTTTTGCTCCCATTAATCATAACAGAGAGCAGCGGTGGCCCAGTGGTGGCGGTCCCGACTTACGAGCAGTAAGGCGTGGGTTCGAACCCAGGCAGGCGCATTACTTTGTGTAATTTATTTCATCACCACTGCTATCAAAACGGTGAAGGAAAACATCGTGAGGAAACCGGAACCTAGAACCCAAAATTTGAAGACATCATGTGATATCCACCAACCCACACTGGGCCCGTGTGGTGGATTATAGGCTGATTATGCAATCACAATCGAGCATTAAAGTACTTGGACACGAATGCAGCCATCTTAAGACACACAAAACCACTAACTACCAGAGCGATTAATTAAAACAACATTGCCAATGGAACTGTGCCAACACTTCGAGTTAAAGTTGATTCATTAAAACTGATGGTTTAACGTTTCAACTGACTTGCTGACAGGGATGAACAACGCTAGGGTTGATTCTGAAATGGATGGATTTTTGTTTATTTTTAAAAAGATATTTCTGAGTTTGATTTTTGTTCTCGATTTTGGTGTTTTTAGTTTTATTTTTTGGAAAGATCGCTTCTTATTGTGACGATGATTGTCATTTATGATTTTCATCGTTTTCTTTTTTGGTTTTTCTTCTTTTCTCCATTTCAACTCATTAAAATTCGTACTCACTGATATAAATTTCTTTTATTGATCTTTTTTTTTTGTTACGACCGCGTTAATGTCATTGATCAATATGAATGAAAAATTTATACAAACAAATTAATGAAGAATAAGAAAGTTATTAAGAGATGAAAGATTCAAAACAAAGTTTCGCAATTCTGTTAATCAGAACTCCAAAGTAAATTATGGTTGAGATTACAATCCGTGTAATAAACAAAAAACCGGCCATTTACGAGTCGGACTTGCGCACGAAGGGTACCGTACCATAACGTAAAAAAAAACCACTTTTGTTATAAGGGAGCCCCCCTTAAATATTTATTTTATCTGTTTTTAGTATCTGTTGTTATAGCGGCAACAGAAATACATCATCTGTGAAATTTTCAACTGTCTAGCTATCACGGTTTATGAGATACAGCCTGGTGACAGACAGCCAGACAGACGGACAGACGGACAGACGGACAGTGGAGTTTTTGTAATAGGGTCCCGTTTTTACCGCTTGGTTACGGAACCCTAAATACAAGAGTATTATATCGTAGCAGCCAGTATACTCGTAATGGGTGTAAAAAGACCCTTAACGAAGCCAAAAAGCACTAGTTCTCCCGTTTTATTTATTTATTCATGCACACACAAAATACTTAATAGGACATTTCATTTTACTACTTTTCAACAAACTTTTTTTTTAATACAAATTTTTAATGTTAACACTACTTAATCTATACTAGACTAATATTATTAAGAGGTAAATTTGTTTGTATGTAGGGGGTAATCTCTGGATCTACGGAACCGATTTTGAAAATTCCTTTCCTTCTTATGAAGCGACATTATCCCCGAGTGCTAACTTACTTAATCTGAGGCTATAGGATATATTTACAACGTGCTTCCCGCTGTTTGTCTGTCCCTATGTATGCTTAGATCTTTAAAACAACGCAACGGATTTTCATGCGGTTTTTTAATAGAGTGATTCAAGAGGAAGGTTTATATGTATAACATTGCACCCATGCGAAGCCGGGGCGGATCGCTAGTAACTTTATATGTCTCCATGAAGGCCAGATTATACTGTTTTCAATGCCACTGACCTGTGGTCTATTACTACTAGTATACTGTGATAAGCTGAATTTATTAATAAAATTAAAGTATTCTTAAGTACCTACATATTGTGTTGACCTTGAATAATTTACCTAAATGCTTAAAAAATCACGATTTGACCTTGAAAAAATTTCACCTAAATCTAATCTCAAGTTCCCTTAGCCACCTTTTAAACAATAGTTACCTACCAATTACGAACACGCAATGCTAGAATTACGATTTGACATTAAACTAAGGGTGCTATTTTGAAATATCGTGCGTTTTAGTATAAATTTCTGGTCATAAAGATAATTTCAGTAGTAATATGGTAATGACACAACGCACAGTATAATTACTATTTTTATTATAGGGGCATAGTTTTGAGCTTTCAGATTAAAATAATAGGTGAAAATATTGAGTAATAATAGGAAAACAAATCACGAAAGAGGATTTCTTGCGTTTAAATGATTAGGTGCGTAGTGTCAAGGTCAAACTGTTATCACTGTCGTTTGGCCTACTGTACTTCTACTGTTTTCTTAGGAAGTGGAGAAAAACATTATATTTCGTAAATGTACTTAACTTTAAGATAAGTTTCCTACGTGCCTCGGAAAGCACGTAAGCCATCGATCTCGGCTGTCAATTGTTGATCTTTGACAGTCGTTACAGCTAGTCAGTGGCCCGACAGTCTGACACCAGTCTTACCAAGAGGTATTGTATTACCCAGTACTAACTGGGTTGTGGAGTTTGGATAGGCAGTCGCTCCATGTAAAATACAGATATTCAGCTGCATCCGGTATGATTGGAAGCCGACCCCAACGTAGCCTAAAAAACCAACCAACCAACCAACGTAGCCAAAAGCCTAGGCAGATGTTGATGACTTAACTGAATGATAACTTGAACGGTATACCATATAGTTATAGTTACTTAACGTTAACTTTAATTGACATGTTGTAATTGCCATACTTAATCATAAACAATTGTTGTAGTACTGAAAAGAAAATATCTGGTTATATTTTTGGCACCACATTCATTAAGCCTTGATTTACCTACTTATTTCTTCTTCAAGAAAAATCTGCCAAAACCCAACATCTGCTAATATTTCTTTCAACACCAAAAACCATACTAGTAAACAATTTCAAACCAGACTAGCTAAAAATACCAACACTCTGAAATCAGAATTAAAATCTTACACAAATTATGTCAAAATGTTTACATTAACGTTTCAAACACGAGAACGTAAACGTTATTGTAAACGTTAATAATTTAATATTATAGATAACAACGTGAGCTTATTATTACGTCATCATGCTGGTTAATATCCATTGCCAGTCTTTTGAAAAATTCCGTGGTAAGGATGAAACATAAATAACAAACACTAATTTTATTAAAAGGGATAAGCCACTTTACTTCTTGGCTCTATCCGCCAAAAGGATTAGGTACAATGTGGAATGGCGCAGCGGTGGTGAGGCTGCCTTACGTTCTTAGGGTCCCGGGTTCGAATCCCGGTAGGAGCAAATGTTCGTGTGACGAGCATGGATATTTGTTTCCGAGTCATGGATGTTTATATGTATAATAAGTATGTATTTACAAACAAAAAGTATCTATGTAGTATTATCAACTATCTGGTATCCACGACACAAGCCTCGTTGCTTAGTGTGGCACCTAGATGGCGCTGTGTGTAATGTCCAGCGATGTTTACAAAAAAAAATATATGTTGATAAACAGTACCTAGTTATTATTGTGATTTACTAGTCAATTGTTGAAATCCCAGAAGGGTTAGGCAGAGATGTACCTAATAGTACATACGCATTTCAAGTTATGTTTCAGTCCCATGTAATAGGGGGCGAGCCTGTAGCCATCAACCGGGTACATGTCTAGACTTCGTGGCTGCTAGTGAGAAATTCCTTATAGAAAACCTCATTAACACATTGTCCGACATGGGAATGGAACCCAGGGGCCTTAGTCTGCTATTGCAATAGTGTTAGAATGGTCTATCATTGATTTAATAAGGCCCCGCGCAGACGAATTACCCTTTGTACGCACGTCAAACGAGTTTCAAACGCGCTTCGATACGCCGTGGGCTAGGGGCCTTATTAAATCAATTATAGACCATTCTGACACTATTTCAATAGCAGACTAAGGCCCCTGGACCCATGTTCAGCAGTCGCGCTTGCGACCACTAGATCAACGAGGCAGTAAATTGGTAATTTCTATGCATAATAAACTAAACTAGCTGTTGCCCGCGGCTTCGCTGGCGTTTTGGTCGGAAACTATCCCACGGGCGCGTTGTAAATATAGTCTATAGCACTCGCGGATAATGTAGCTTCCTATTAGTGAAAGAATTTTCTAAATCGGTTCTGTAGATCCAAAGATTACCCCCTACAAACTCACAAACTTTATTTAGAATATTAGCATAGATAAACTAAATACAACAACAACAGCTGCACGTTTCTATCTGAGGTTAAGCTACCTGTGCCGAGGGTGGTCTCGGGATGAGTGATTTCATTGCATAATAATGTATACATCGAAACTCCTCCAAGCCTCAGGAAACACGTTAAGCTGTCCCGGCAATCACTCTATGTAAAATACTAGTATTCAGTTGCATCTGGTTAGACAGGAAACCAACATAGGTAAAGGCTAGGCAGGTAATGATTAAACTAAATGAAGAACACGATTAATCTCTTTATATTAACTTACATAACTCCTAAAATTGTGTGTCTCGTAACACTAATTTCAAGTTTTGTGTGCGCCTGACAGATGCCCGACGCAATTTGTGCGTTGTTATTATGTAACAATGGTGTGTCTCATTGAAATTATTGTAGTTGGTGAGGAAACTAGTTATTAAGCATGTATGAAAAACAGGTGTTTGAAAAAATAATGTAATTATTAAGTAAATTAATGAAATGCTGGGAAGGAAAATTTTCATACAAAATAAAATTGTCGTCCCGTCGCCAATCGATACTGTTTCTAATAACAATCAAAATTTTCTACAGGACCAATCCAGGTTGGAGTATTAAAAAAGTCAGTAATCGCAAAAATCTTTTCCCAAACATTGTGTGTGAACATTTTACCCAAAACAATTTTGATGATAATCGATCCTGTTTTTTATACTGATCAAAAATAGTTTGCATCCTGTATACAGAATGAGTTTTTTGAGTATACTGTCTAACAATGAGGTTATATTTTACAACATCATTGCTGTCTAATAACAAACTTCATTCTGCCAACATAATTGAACAAAACATGTGACGTCTATAATAATATGAGTACCTCTCTACGCTCGAACAAATATAATTTTCATTGTCGTTTGTACAGCACAAGTTAAATAAAAAACCTTTAAAATGCCTTTGTGTAGCACAAAACGGTTTTATATACGGCAACTACGCTTATGAAAAACAAAAATGTGTTAAAGAATATCTGAGAGGAAATTGTGGATAAATACAAAATGGTTGGGCGAGATATGCCTGATTTTTTCTGTATGCCAAATGGAGGGTTAACTGGTTGAAAAATAATTCGACTGATGTGTCCTCACCGTACTTGGGTAAAAAAAGTCTTCCATGTCGAAAAAGACCGGAAATCTGTTAATCCGGTATTATAGAGAATGCATTCTGCAGAACGCCTAAAAGTTACCGGCAATAATCCGGTATTCGATACATAATCCGGTATTCTATAGAACGCATTCTGTAGAATGCCTTAAAGTGTTTATGTTACCGGAAATCTATACAGAGTGAATTTTTCAAGTGGGTGTGGATAGCTAAATCCGAAACTATGTTAAATAGCGAAAAATACTTAAACGAGTCTCAAGCTCGATTTTGATGAAAACTAATACTACATCATTTGATTTCTGAAAAATCGATATTTCTACCCAGGGATCGAACCCGTTGATTTAAAAAAAACACTCACCCCCTGTATTATTACACCATTCGATAGTGTCGCTTCTAAGGATCAAATTCTGAGAAGTAATGACTGAGGAATTTCACCCTGTACAATCCGGTTTTTTATGAAATGTATTCTGCAGGATGCCAAAAAAGGTTCAGGCAAAAAGTTTAGTACAGGATAACCTGTTGGAAGTCGTAAATACTAGAAATGCTCTCATATCTTGTAAACAAGTCGTAAGTTACATGTAGTATAATATCAGGTATGAATACTATTATTTACTTTAACAATGTTACGATCTTCTGGGGCATCGTAACATTGTTAAAGTAAATAGATAAAGACAACTTAGTCCATTGTTTTGATTTATTCTGAAGTATGAATTTGGATGACTATAAGAGTACCGAAAGACCAAAGAAACGATGAATGGACTGTGTGAAGATAACTAGAAACTGCTGAGATGACGAGTTATAGAGAAGTATTGAAGAAGGCATGCTGCGCCAACACCAAATAAATAAGGCGAAGGGCAGGCGAATGATGAATGATGAGTCTGTTGTTTTGAAGTGAGAAATTCATCTTAAAATAAATAGTAAAACGTTTAATGCATCATGTTAATCCCAGTTTAATATCTTTCCTCAATGCTTAGCCAATTTCAAAGTTTTCCCCAAACAAAACATTAGGCTACCCAAGATAAACAATACGGCAATAAAAACCCTTTGCCCAGAATCTAGATAGAAACAGTTTAAAGCTAGGAATCTAATAAAACCGAGCTCAGTTGTAAAACTAACCAATAAAATTTGTAGCAGATCAACTGAATCCCCTTGTAGTTGAATTACTGTTGTATCTTAAATAGAGGTCTTACACGTGGTAGGAAAACATTGGTGATTGGAACCTCCTTTGTTTTTTGTAATTTAGGAAAATTAGTTAGACTTCTTGTTCTAGAATAGACAATAATGTATTAGTAAGAGTTACTAGATGTTTGGGAAATATGATAATTTTCTCTTCATATTCATATTAAAATGTTTGGAGATTGAAAAGCGCCTGAGAGCTGAGACAAAGTGAGTTTTTATTATTGACTATTTGTGTCTGGTATTGCAATGCCTTTTTCCGTTTTCAGAAACCTTTCCTGGCGTATGTAGAACAACTGTGCAAAATTTCATCAAAATCCGTTCAGTAGCTTATCGACGAGCTTGCGCTTTAATAAGATAGGAAAGTCACCTTACATAAATGCATGTATGGACCAGTAGCCACTCCAGATTCGACTCGAAGGTCAATCTCTTTTTCCTGACTGATGTTAAAGGAAACTAGCTGGCCCATGTAGATATATATTCGTCGACATAATGTATTTTTCTGTCTCGACACTATATGTACCAGCATAGATCATTTTTAGTCCAACCAATTAATCGTCAGTCCAACCTCAAAGTTTGCAGTGCTCAGGTCTTGGAGCATTTATTGCAGTTTATATGCTTCAGAAGCAAATAGAACATCGTAGTTATTAAGTTCTATTACAAGTTGGTTATAGTTTTAGACGGAAAAAAAATACGACTGTTATTGCGCATCCACAAATGCCGGGCGGCACGGCCGGCGGCGGCCAACCCAGCTAAGCCAGCGGCCTGGCTGCCGGCACGCGCATCTTTTACCTGCGGCACGCGCGGCTTTGCCTGCGGCAGTTTGCTTGCGGCTTCGATACGGAGTGGCAGTGTTGTGTCAAAGACAATATTTCATAATCATATTTAACATCATTTCGTATAAATAACGAAATTACAGAATTTAACTGGGATGATAGTGCAGTACTTTTGTTAATAGAAAAGTAACAAGAAAATGAAATATTGTGGAACCCAAGAGAGGATCTGGGCGGGAGGATGTTCAATTGCCGACATGGTTTTCTTATAAGACGTTAACATTTTAAATTTCGAACGAATATTTCTTCGGTTTATGTCGTACATTCTAAAATCTTCGAGTATCGGGGACACATTAGGCCTATTTCGTAGACTTGATCTGACTGAATATCTTCGTTTCATTTTGCGGTTCTTTTTATAAATAATAACGTACATCACTACACTTGCGACAGGTACACGCAACTATATTATAGTCCAACATTTTCCAATCCTACGTACACGACTAACTTCGACGATAGTTACAACACTACTGCGAAAATTGCAACTGCATCTGCAGGCCGCCGGTAAAGCCGGCGGCAAATTCAGCGGCAAGGCAGTCTGAAAGCCGGCAGTAAATCCGGCGACATAAAACAGCGGCATGTGTGGATGCGCCATTAGGTACTAAACTTATTATGAAACAAATTTTAAAAAATCAAAAACAAGATTACTTAGGTTTTGCAAGTCTTTTGTTTAGTTGTCCAAACGGGAAAGTTACCAAACGGGACGTACCCGTTAAAAGTTTGCTAATTGATTACAGAAGTAATTTATCGTAGGTATTTCTTACATAAATCTTTACAAGATAAAATTGTAAAGAAAATTTTTGCGAAAAACAACCGTCCTTCTAAAAATTATTGGACAGAAGATTATTTTTATGAAAAATCGTCGTTTCCTTTCTAAAATTACTTTGAAAGTTATATAAGACTATGAACAGATAAGGTGACGAAAATATTATTATTTTATCTTTTAGCATCCATATTTGGATGTTCTTGTTTTTTTTTGATACAACATGATGGATTATTTGAGAGCAGCAGTGACCCAGTGGTGGCGGCCTCGACTTATGAACAGTAAGTCGTCGGTTCGAACCCAGGAAGGCGCATTACTTTGTGTAATTTATTTCATCACCACTGCTCTCAAAGACGGTGAAGGAAAACATCGTGAGGAAACCGGCATGTCCTAGAACCAAAAATTCGAAGACATGTGACATCTACCAACCCGCACTGGGCCCGCGTGGTGGATTATAGCCCATTCCCTCTCATAGAGAGGAGGCCGAGTGTCCCAGCAGTGGGAACATTAATGCTGATTACGCTTATGATGGATTATTTTAACAATATCCGATTTCTTCTGTAGCGTGTCGATGGTAAATTTTTATTAAATATATTTGGCCCAAAATTCAGCTATATGCGGAATCCGCTCGCTGATGCAGTCATAAGATCATCAAGTGTGCAGGTGTCAGAGCATGCAGCGAAAGATGGAAGTTGGGCCATTGTTTGTGGAGACGCGCTGCAAACACATTTGAGATCTCACACATATTCGGGGAATCTCAATTGTGTATGCAGCATGAAGAGATTGTCTTTGGTACGGCCGACTTGGGTTTGGAGTCTATTCAGAGATGTGCAAGTCAGCCATGGCAAAGCATGCCCAGGTGGAAGGCTTTCAGACGGCTAGGTGAAGGCGTCTGGGGGCTTAAGCAGTATCCGCCAGCGAGAGTCAGCTTGTAGTTTCGTCCTCTCGGTGCGGCTGGCTATCATAATGGTCCTACGAACTTTTGGAGGTGCAATCCCACTTAGTGGCTTTCTGACTAACTGTTTGAATTTGTAACAGGAACATTTACACTCACAAACACAAACAGCCAGACCCGAAACAACTACCTGTAGGGCATACAAATATTTGTTCCTTGCGGGAATCAAACGACACGACTCGCAGCGCAGCAGTCAATCGTTCAGCCACTGCGCCAACCGTGTCGTGTTGATTTCGTGATACCAAGCCAAAATAATTAAACAACCCCGCACCAAAGCAATAGCTCTGGGTATCGGATGTAACATAGACAAAGTAAATACTACTACAGAAGTAATGAAGATATAAAGTTCAAATGTCTAGATTTAGCCCAAGAAACTAGAGCAGGCTAAATTAAATAGACAGTAAGAGATTGAGATTGAAACTTTGATTAGATTTTGTGTATTGTATTACAAATGAAACATCACGCCTGTTATTGCTGAAAGTTTAAGCAGAAGTGCGGGCACCAATCCAATCTCCGCGGTCGCTACTGAGAACTTCCTGGTAGAAAAGAATATTAACACTTTGCCCAACATTGGAATCAAACACTGGACATGCAACAAACAAAATGTCATTACAAATTGTTTGACAAAGCTTGACGAAAGTTGCGTCTATAGTGAAATCGTTTTATGCTGGCAAAACAATTTATTGCGAACTAGTATGTACCAAGAACTCGTAATGGAAAACGATATTTATCGTTACCCGTACTAACTGTCGCTAAATATTATATCACACGCGTACCATAATACAGGACCTGGGCATTATAATAATCGCCACAATTAGTAGGGGTAGTGATGAATTTCGTTTTAAATTGCGAGTTCTTTGGTACAAGTTGCCATTCCCTTGTTTTGGCTTTTTAAAGGTCTATCCACAAATATCAGGGCCGTACCGGGGACGTGGACGAACCGTGCCCTCAACAAAATATCGGTGTATATTTTATGTGAAGTCGTTCCCACGTCCGTGCCCGCGCCGGTGACGAAGCTTCAGTGCCTATACATACATTCGGCCACGGCCCTGTCACATCCCGGGCAAGGCCTTGTGTGGGTAGACCTCGCAATTTGACTATGAGGTCGTGGATAGGATGGAACCCTGCCAAGTGAACGTATTAGTACTTTTAGGTTCAACAAAATAAGGTGTTTGCATTAGCGAATTATAATTTTGGTTGAATAATTTACTATTTTCATGATTTTCGTTAAAACACACAAATTAAGATAACGTCACTGTTTTGAGTTGACATAAACAAACATTATCTTGACCCCGTCAGCAGATAAAAATGACTGTGACATTTTATCAAAATATTTTTATATTATGCTTAAAATGGTCACGGGATTTTGCTAACGACCTCTGAGGGTTCAGTGAATGTCATCACGCAATTATTCTCCCAAAGGGGTAAGCAGAAGTGTATTGGTAAATTCACCCACACCACCACACCTCACTGGCACCTCATGGCAGATGTTTGTGCTTGAGCTTTGAAAAAAATGCGTGAGGTTGTATTTCTTGACTGATTCAACTGATTGACTGTTTCGTTGGTCTTTTGGTTGCAAGCGCGACTGCTCCGCTTGAGGCCCTGGATTCAATTCCCGGGTAGGGCAAATGTGGATGTACTATTAGGTACACTTCTGTTCGAGGATTAAATCAAGGAGGGCTTCGTGAAGGTGGAGAGGAAGAAGCCCCCTAGTCGGAACTAGTGCGGGACCGCACTAGTAGGACCCAATGGGCTGCGTCCGGCAATACCAACGACGCAGCTTTATGTATCCCGGCTACATCACACCACGAAGGTTGAGAAGATCGTGGAGTATGTCCGATCGAATACCAGCTGGACCTTGAGGGTTGAGAAGTTGGACTCGCGCCGCAACACGCATTTCAATTCTTTCGTGGTGCGAGTTCCGACTCATCATATTGAGACCTTCCTCAAGGAAGAGTTTTGGCCGAAGGGTGTCATATATCGACGTTTCCACGGAAAGCTACATGACACCACGCAGCGCAACACGACGCCGTCACTTCGTGTACATTAGTTATTTTTTCTGGTTTTTATAAATATGTATGATAGTCTTTAAGGTATTTATGTTTATGAAATACGTGATGTTATGTTATGGATGTTATATTGGGTTTAAGGGACGTCAACTCACAAACTTAGGCCCTGAATTTAGTTCGTGATTCAAGAGTAGAAATGATTTCTCCGTTCCAATCAGGCATTAAATTAATTAATTGTGTCACACAAAAGTGTAAATTACATACACAGTCGGATGTGTGGAACAGCAAAACAAAACAGCCAAAATAGTTTTAGACTGAAATCTTGTACTGGTGGCCTACCATGAGTGTGGGAAAGAGACAGAGCTATACTGGTCGTCTAGCGGCATTTTTCCTACATTGGAATTACAACCGCTATAAGACGTCTTAGTAACTTCCCTGATCCGTGTTTAAAGTTTGTAACACGATGTTGCTGCTCTGTGTATAAAAGAAAACTTTGAGAACATGATTTAAAAATTATACGAGTAATATTAATACCCATATCTATAAACAAGTCAAAGTAATCATTTGTGGCAGTTTCCATTCCATTTAACTTCTCTACTCGACATACCGCTGCATTTCCCAAAGGGCGTAAAGTCGATCGTCCACTTGGTCACGAGATACAAGCGTGTCCTGACAGTAACTAGGAAAAACAAATGAATAAAATAGCAAACGCCGGGTAAAAGTTATTTTAAAAGTTATTTAAGATAGTATTTTTTTACTCCTTTCGGAGGAAATCGCCGTCGAGAAAGGCTGCGGCGAAGGTGGTGTGACGATCTGATCTCATTGGAGGGGCAAACATGGCCAGATATTGCCCAGGATTGAGAGGTTTCGAAGGAGAAAGGGGAGGCCACACAAATAGGCTAACAAAAAAAAATGTATAGTAAATGCTTGAAGTTAGAACTGTCAAAAGTTAGAATTCTTATCTTTGCTTTCTTTGACGGCTCTTACTTCGTTGAAATGTTCGTCTATTGGATAAAAATGTTTGCATAGTAATTACTTAATCTTAATTACTATAACTTGACTATAGATACGACTAAGTCTTGGAAAATGAAGATCAATCTTGCCATCTGGCTGACAGTTTTCCCGGGAATTTTTTACATGAGTGGGTACCAGATATTAGCTAGCTAGCCAGATTGCTAACAGAGCTGACTGTGCAATGGGTGTCTTAAGTATCTTCACTCGTGTAGGCTCGTTTAATGATCCCCTTATAAAAACCACGATTATTAACATTTATCATAGTTTCACCAGGTCATTGGTCCACCTAGTGGGAGGCCTTCCAACGCAACGTCTTCTGGTTCGCGGTCGCCACTCCAGAACTTTTCGGCCCCATCGGCCATCCGTTCTGCGAGCAATGTGCCCTGCCCACTTCAGTTTGGCAATTCTTCGGGCTACGTCGGTAACCTTGGTTCTCTTGCGGATGTCTTCATTTCTGATTCGATCACGCAAGGAAACTCCGAGCATAGCCCTCTCCATTGCCCTTTCTGTGACTTTAAGCCTTCGAATGAGGCCCATTGTGAGCGACCACGTTTCGGTTCCGTATGTAATCACTGGCAACACACACTGGTCATTGACTTTCGTCTTGAGACACTGCGGTAAGTTGGACGAGAAGATACCGCGCAGCTTCGCGAATGCTGCCCAGCCGAGTTGGATTCGACGGTTGACCTCTTTCTCGAAGTTAAACCTACCTAGCTAGACCGCTTGTCCCAGGTAGACATAATCGTCTACAACTTCGAGTATAGAGTCTCCGATCTTGATAGGAGTGGGTGTTACATGGGCATTCAACATAACCTTGGTTTTGTCCATGTTCATTTTAAGACCCACACTTTCGGAGGCTCTAGTGAGGTCATCGAGCATTGTACTGAGGTCCTCCATAGTCTCAACCATGACCACTATATCGTCGGCAAACCGAAGGTGAGTGATGTACTCGCCATTAACGTAGATGCCTAGCCATCTCCAGTCCAGAACCTTGAAGACATCCTCCAGTGCAGCGGTGAACAGTTTCGGAGTTATGACATCTCCCTGCCTCACACCTCGCTGCAGAAAGATAGGTTCCGAGGTCTGGTCCTGAAGTCGGACTGACACGGTGGCGTTTTTGTACAAACACTTCAACACCTCGATGTACCGGTAGTCGATTTGGCACCGTTGAAGAAACTGCAGTACAGCCCATGTCTCGATCGAATCGAAGGCTTTCTCATAGTACACAAACGCTAAACAGAGAGGCAGATTATACTCTTCGGTTTTCTGTATAACCTGCCGCAGCGTATGAATGTGATATATGGTGCTGAAGCTTTTTCGGAATCCGGCTTGTTCGGGAGGCTAAAAATCGTCAAACCTGCGCGCGAGACGATTCGTGATGACTCTTGAAAACAACTTGTAGACATGGCTTAGAAGTGAGATGAGCCTATACTTAAATAAAATGTGTATTTCAACTCAATCGATCCAGTAGTTTCGGAGTAAATTGGTTGTGACAGACGGTCAGACAGACAGACAGACTCGCGAGTGATGCTATGGGGTTTCGTTTTTTTCCTTTTGAGGTACGGAACCCTAATTAAGGAGATCAAGTTATGAATCAGCATGGATATTAATAAAATTAACAAAGAAAATAATTATCCTGCTAATTACGAATCCTGATTTTAATTAATGTATGTTAGGGAGATGTTATTATTTATTAATGAGAAAATGTCTCGTTATACTTACTAATTACTGCTATTAGTATTGCTTGGCCAGACCATATTACGTAATATACGCCTACATTTATAAGTACTAGTTTTTTTTCTTTTTTTCGAGGAAAGTCCTTGACATTCATGTAACATCTTCGTAATTAGTACAGCCAAGATATTAGTTATAAATAGTCTTCAGCTAGATACAAAATTGGCAAGGGCCAAATCGTAAGTTCGGCGAAAATAATTTTGCACGTTATGATTCCAGTGGAGTTTGAAAAAATTGTTAAAAATTAGTCTCTATAGACTAATTTTGATAGAGCAATTTTGTTCAACCTATACTAAAAAAAAAAAAAAAATTGGAAAAAGAAAAAACAAAATCAAAAATTTTGATATTTGCATTGTATTCTTTATTAATTTGTTAGGGTTCCGTACTCAAGGGGTAAAAAAGGGACCCTATTACTAAGACTCCACTGTCCGTCTGTCTGTTTGGCTGTCGGTCACCAGGCTGTATCTCATGAACCGTGATAGCTAGACAGTTGAAATATTCACAGATGATGTATTTCAGTTGTTGCTATAAAAAAAAATACTAAAAAACAGAATAAGATAAATATTTAAGGGGACTCCGACTCGCACTTGGCTGGTTTTCTATTATGATTTAAATTTTTAAATAATTCGTTCATTCGTTCTCACATTTAAGTACCTATATTCTCAAAGTGTATGATGTAACCAAGATTTTGTAACAATATTTACAAAATACATATATTATTTTGAGTTACCAAATCAGTGTCTTACTAAATTTTGTATTATTTATACTATACTAAACATTAAAATTTATAAATTTAAATAACCTAAAGTAACTAACTTATTACTAAAATTAAAAAATGGCGTCAAAAAACTCCTCCTCAACGCAGTCAACTGGTAATGTACCCAAGAGACTGCAATATTTTGATTAAAAAGAGTGTCCATGGAGTTTCTTGCCCATTCTTCTCCATAGAGATCTACGCTTTGGAATGTGCAACTACAGTACTTTTTCAAGTTATTATGCCTTGTGACTGTGACTGTAGCTTAGCTTTTTTTTCTGTTTGACATTCAAAATTGCCTTTAATGGTCTAATTGAAATAAATGGTTTGAGTTTGATTTTAATATTTACTATTTTTTCAATTATTCATTTTCTTTCTCACTTTTTAAATTCTTAGGTGTGTGAACCAAACTACACGCCTTGTTTGTAAACATTTTATCGTTTACATATGATATTGTAATTCTTATTGAAACCTGGCTTGTGCCGGATATAAAAAAAAAACCATACAGACAACAGCAAGGTCGTAGCAATGCATTGCTTTATATGAAAGCCCAAACACAAAACAAAAGTACTCGTATTGTGGTCTCCTAATGTAAATGGTACCAATTACCTTTCATTTATCACAATCAAATTAAATATCATAATAATTCACTTTCCAGTGACAAACCATATAAACGTAGAAAAGTATCCAAAAGGGCATATTTTATACAGACACGCGATAAACTCATTACTGAATTACTTTGTTTTATAGTTTCGATTATACCGTCTTTTCAGTTAATTTTACCTTTAAAAGCAAGCAAACGGCGACTTTATCACAATAAGGATAAAGGCCACTATTATCCGAAATCTAGCATAAAATAACTGTAAAAGGTCTCATAAAAATAATCGTATGGAATCCGTTTAATTTTTTTTTTAAATAAACAATTGCTTTAATTTATTTGCAGACATTGGGCACCTATAAAGATTTTGACCTTGACCTTTTGCGATAATCATGTTTTTTTAAACAATTCGAAAAAAGAAAGTCTCACCTGTCGTTACTAAGACCAGGAGGCCTATGACCTCTTAAAGCAGGAGTAATTCCAGTGTGGGAAAGAGATGGCATTAGACGACCTGTTTAGCTCTGTCTCTTTCCCACACTGAAATTACTCCTGCTTTATGAGGTCATAGTAACCCCCCAATAAAGTGATGTAGGTACAGTCAACCACAAGTCGATGGAATGACTTTGACCTTGAGCAAGACTAGTTTTTTTTTTGACAACTAGTTGAAAATCAGAGTCCTTGAAAACCTTTTTTGTTCATAGATATCTGTTTCGAAAGGATCTAATAAAACTTCTAATTTATTTCAAATTTGAGAACAGGAATTGTAGAAATATTTTTAGGGTTGGCATTTGTATATATGTTACCGGCCAAACCCGATTTCAGGCCAAACTAGAGATCATCACAAAAGGACAATCATAGAGCTCCCCGACTGGGTTAGGTTAGGTTAGATTGGTGACCAATCACACGCGCGAGCAAAGCGAGCGTAGCGTACGGTGCCGCGGGAGCGGCCTGCGAGCGCTACATCCAAGTTGGGTGCAGTTTAATGGCTTTGTTTGGGTTAGTGTATCCTGATAAGACAGACCAGTAAACCGGTTTGGCCTAGGACAAACTAGTTTGGCCTGAAATCGGGTTTGGCCGGTAACATATGTATCATAATACCGACAATATTAAACTGTTCATTTTTTATTTTATCTTTCAATCTCTCACATTGTTATCATTCAGTTTAAAAAAACATTTTTTTCTTTTATTTCAGCCCCAGAACAAGATGGATAATAATTCCTTTGAGGCATGGGTCAGTACTCCTTTTTTAATTAAATTTTTAATAAACACGCTATAATAGACTAACTTGCACAAGCACATAGAATTAAATAATAACACGTGTAAATAATACGCACTCTAACATAATTATTTTAGTGTTGATTTAAACGTCAATCAATGAATGAAATAGAACTTAACTTCCAATTAAATTAAGTTCATAATTTATTCTTATCATGTCCGTTGTACTAATGACTTAAGCCCTTTTCTAAAACATGCTTTCTTAACCTTATAACATATACAGGATGATTGATTAAACATGGACAATACGGAGTCCCTAGCACGGTGTAAACTTGACGTAAATACTTGGTATATTTTTGGATTGAAAATTTATTATCCTATAGATACATTTTGCTCTAGTTAATATTTTTGCGATAATTATTTAATCTGTTTCATCGATAGTTAGAATAAATTATGAAAATACTAGCTTTTTCCCGCGGCATCGCTCGCGTTATTTTAGAATTTGACAATAAAATCGCGGTGTACTCTATCTATTAACATAAGCACGTTATTGTTATTTTCTCGGGAACAGTATTTTTTTTTCAGGATGAAAGGTATCCTATGTCCGTTTCTGTACACCTGACAACAAATATGCAAAATTTCAGGATGATCGGTTCTGTAGTTTAGGCGTAAAAAGGTAGCAAACAAACAGACTTACTTTCGCATGTATAATATTAGTAAGGATTATTTATGAAACGTATTAACGTTACGTTTACACCGCGAGCTCGTGCTAAGGCCCCTCTATGGAGTAAAGTACTTATAAATTTAAGCAACTTTTACTATTGGACTAACTATGAAATATGGTTAAAAAATTACTATTGCCTACAATGTTTAGAGTTACGCGACCAATAATGTACGGAGCATCTGACAGTTTTTCGCGATTTCATGTTCGGTCCTATAGTACAAGTTGTTCAGTTTCATGAGTACTACATGTCCTTAAAGTATTTACCATGTTTAACAAATCAGCATGTATCAGCATTCACTTATGTACCTGGTATCCAGCGTCCAAGCGTCCATGGTGCGTATACGTTCAATGATATTTCATTGAACGTATACGCTCCATGGACATTAACGTAACATAAATGCGACGTAGTTTTGGCACAATCACATTTACGCGATCCTAGTGTAGTAATTCATAATTTTAAGAATTTATTCATGTCTAAGGATGATACTTATGGTGCTTGTTGCAAACAATTATATTGAAATGAATTGCTATAGGATAATTATATTTTAGATTCAAAAATCGACATATTTACGTTACGTTGACACCAAGCCCAAGCACTCGTATGTGGGCCACAGTTTGCAGATACTTCAACTTACAACGTATTCTTGAGCTGCAGTCTGGCAGTCGAATTTCGTCGTTCAACTGCACTTGACAGCTGAAATTTTGGAACCACAAAGCTCGGCAGCCATTTTGCTTATTTCGCACATAATCTCCGAGTTCCGGCGTTTCCACTTCAGATATACAAGATAGATCCTTTTCGAATTATCTTCACTCATTTTTCCACGTGACTGATTTTCTGAGGCTTAGTAGAGGACACTCGTATCTTTTCATCCCTTGTCAGGATATAATAGATTTATATCGTAATGCTATGATCCTTTTTTGCGACCGACTATTGTTTCTTTTTTTGCGATACGAGTATCATAAAATTGGAACAGACTTCATTCGAATATTCGGAAAGAGGATAAAGCGTTGATAATGATCAATTTTTTTAACGTATTTATTAATATTGCTTAAAATTAAGATACGAACGGCAACGATAAAGCAGACGTTAATCATTAGTAAGAACCATAAGCAATGTTTAAAGATAAACTTAAATAAGCATGGTTGCATTGAAAATATATTGAAAGGCAGTTCTTTCACTAAAGATTTCTAAGGCATGTACATAATTATATGGTAGGGGAAGTTAATTTTGGTGTACAAAAAAGTATATTTTATTTAACTACTTCATCATATGACGATCCGAATGGCGCAGCGGCAGTGAGGCTGCCTTACGTCCTTAGGGTCCCGGGTTCGAATCCTGGTAGGAGCAAATGTTTGTGTGATGAGCATGGACATTTGTTTCCGAGTCATGGATGGTTATATGTATAATTAGTATGTATTTACAAACAAAAAGTATCTATGTATAGTATCAACTATCTGGTGTCCACGACACAAGCCTCGTTGCTTAGTGTGGCCCCTAGATGGCGCTGTGTGTAATGTCCAGCGATATTTATTATTATTATTATTTATTTATCATCTGCATAGCCTTTTCCCAACTATGTAGGGGTCGGCTTGATGAAGCTGAGTACCAGTATTTTACATGGAGCGACTATCTGACCTCCACAACCCAGTTAGTACTTGGTAACACGATACCCCTTGATAAGACTGCTTGTCAGACTTTCGGGCCAATGACTACCTATAACTACTGTCGCAGATTTACAAATGATAGCCGAGACCAACGGCTTAATGTGCTTTTCAAGACATAGAGAAAACTCGATATGTAATGGGTGGGTCTATCCAGGGAACAACCTGGGCAAGCGCGGCTTAACTTAAAGATCGACCCGATCGGCTGATATTATTTAAACACGAGCTATTATAACTAACTATCAATCCTCTACCAATAGTATTATGTCAGTGGTTATGCCCGAAAAAGGACTAAACCCTGGAAGTACGCTTGAAAGAGTTGTTGAAGTAGCGAAATCAGAGCCCTTTAAATAGAAATACCTTGTATGTTAAACATGGATGATTAAACTAGCCAACCTCTAAAGGGTTATCTATTATTAATCCTATACCCTCTTAAGTTCGGGTCTTATCCTTAGTCTACTTATACCTTACAAGATCTTGGATTACAATAACGTGAACAACAAGAAATCGATCGTTAGTACGAACCACGTATGAGGCAGTAAACATGCATAAATTAGGTATCAACTTTTAATGTTGCCTCTGATCGAAATGAAGCCTACTCTTTTTAAGTATGCAGGAATGTGGTGAACCGTAATCCCGAGCACCTTGTGCAGTAAAAATGGATTGTTAGTAATGTAACATCATGCTTGTAATCCCTGCGGGGTTAGGCACAGGTGTACCTAATAGTACACCCACATTTCGCCAATTATGTTCAAGTCATGTAATAGGGAGCGAGCCTACAGCTATCAACCGGGCACAAATCCAGACTCCATGGCTGCTACTGAGAAATTCCTGTTGAAGAAACCCAATAACAATTTGCCTGATTCGGGTATTGAACCCAGAATCTTATGATCAGCAGTCGCGATTGTGACCACTAGACCAACAGGGTAGTTACAGATCGATTGTTAGTATGATAAATGATGTTTATTTTGTAAATAGGTTTTTAAAAACACTTAACACGTCTCTTTTTTTAAAACTAGATGGGGCCGGTGTTTCGTACATGACTACTCTGAGAAGAAACAGCGGAAACAAACTCAGAGGTCATAGTCTCTTTTAAAGTCCAGACATAATCTTGTTTAACTCACATGAGGACTATGCAGATTAGTGTCCGAGAAGGTCTCATGAAGAAAGAACCACACAGATTTGAGTGGACCTGTCCAGTCAGTGCAAGCATTTGTCAGTTATCGTGTAGCTCGACTCAAGGTATATAGTATAAACATGCAATACGCATACATCAGAATTTAGTAATGCATCTAACTAAAATTTTGCTCTGTAATTTGGGTTTGGTCGTGGGCCGAAATCACCCATCATGACCTAATAGCTAACCCATTTGCGCCACTTGCTGAAAATCTCCCACCTCAGAATGAGTTGCCAAGGCCGACTTGGAAGTCTTTAAATAGACTCTGGATCCCAGGTTGGCCGAAGCAAGGAATGTTCAGGTGGAGATTCATAGGTGACTCTTCCCTGGAGAATAAATGTGGTGTTGCCCCCACAAACGATGGGACACTTGATATCGTGTTCTGCCTGTCCTGTTGCTTGTACATCACAGGAGCTGATGGACGCTACTGAAAGTGCCAAACTCGTCGCTTAATTTTGAATTGATGACAATTCAAACCCTGCAGCATGCTGCACCGTGTCGATGACGACACGGTACGAAGAAGAAGGGCCTACTGCAGGCTTACTTATGCTAGTTTAGTTTTCAGTAACACATTAACGACACCTAAACAAGAACACTCTGTTGGAATTTTAACTCTATAACGCTGAGCCGAGTATTGCAAATTAAATAGTGCGTTTTTGCATTTGTGAAATTGGTAAAACTACATGAGTGACGTGGTTGCTATCCTTTGGTGCTGCAAATTTTAATCGCTTCTGATAATCGTTTCAATCAAACAAAAAAGATTTAGATTGAATGAGTTTACGTGTAATAAACTGAACACTCCAACATTTATAAATCCAATTCGCCCGCGTAATTTCAAAGCGTAGGAAGTAACGCCCCCGTCACAGCTTGCTCAGCTAGTGATGTACCGACGCCGCTTCTAGGGTTCGGATTGGATATACATCTAGATTTCCGCAGTTATGTTATATTCTCATGTAATAAGGGGCGAGCCTATTGCTATCAACTAAGCAATAATTATTTTTACTGACGCTACTGTACCGTCATCCAGTCGGCCATCTTTAAATGTTACGACGTCTACAATACTATACGTTCATAATGTCTTAACATTAGAGTTCCTCAACAACCTATTCCCTATTATGGCCTCTACAGGAAGCACATTATGGGATCGGTAAACAAACAAAGATATACTTTATGGACTATAAAATACGGCAGTAATTCAATAACGGCACACTTTAGGTGATAACTGAATGATAATGGAGATACTGGTACGGAAGTATTTGGTGTGGGGTGTTTTTATAACTATAACAGGGAGTAGGTGAAGCATCACTCGTAACAGTTTTTAAGAGTTGCGCTGAAATCTAACTTGTGTAAAAAGACCCTTAAGAGAGAACAGGGGCTGCGATTCTCCATACAAATTTATTCCTAAAATCCTTAAAGTAAAACTAAAAATAAACGTTATTTTACCTATTCTGTTGTTGTATAGTTTAACCTGCGTCTAATCTTGTTATTTTAGAATCAGTTCTGGGAAAAGATGTTTCCAGATGATCTAAAAATTTTCCGTATATGTTACCTATAAACATTACCGAGAATTACTAACGATGTTGTACGAGTAATACCTGCTTATGTTTGGTATCAATATCTTAAAGCTATTTTGATCAAAAGTAAGTACCTACTGAAAAAATATGTAGGACAAAGAGTGAGGGTCTTTGATTTTAAAAAGAGGCCTTTCAGATTTTCTTTGAACTGAATCTTTGCCTAGTAAGTACAACCCAATGATTTTTTTACTTTTTTTGGTAAAATTTAACATTTTTTAACAAAAACAAACAAAAGTTTATTTTTGCTTTTTTGATAGTTATAAATTCAGGTCAACACTTTAAAAAAACAAAAAAATAACAACCATTTTTATTTTATTGAAAATGGAGTATAAAAAAGAACTAATAGACTCGCTAATTTAGAGTCCACACTAAAACTCAGTAAATATTTAGTGCTATGTATTTTTCTAGAATTAATGAGTGGTAATAAACGCACGTAAGTCTTTTCTGTTACTTATACTGGTTAACACATTCAGTACCGGGAACCCACCTGGTGGGTTCACTCAAGTCGCACTTGGGATGCCAAGAACCCACCTGGTGGGCTCATTTTAAATGTAGGTTTTTCTTAGCGAATACAGAATCAAATAACGAAAAAATTAAAACAGTTGTATATTTTAACAAGATTAATAAGAATACGCCGTGGTTTCAAATTACAAGCATTTTTATTTTCAATAAATTTTCGACCTCTGCCTAGATGCTGAGAACCCACGTGTTGGGTCCTATTTCAGGGGTGAAAAACCAAAGGCACGATTTTAAATATTTTCTAAAAATAATTGTTTTTACATTTTAGGACACGAAAATGAGTTCAAAATCGAGGCTTTTTAGTGTTCGGTATCAAAATAGACAAAAACTAATACTTATTATTGTGCGATTTAGTCTGCCTGCCCGTTTATCTCTCACAGGCACTCACAGCTACATATTTCAGAAACTATTATCGCTACAGACTTGACATTTGGAATACATAATGCTAGCATTTTTCAATTGAATTGCCTAGACTACGATCCCCTTCGTGTTAGGTTTCTTTAAACCTCAAACATACAAAATGTCGATAAAACAAGCAAAAGCACCGCCTTCCGAAAGTAATTTTAACTTTTTTGTATTTTGTTTTTAATTCGTTTTTTTTTTTGCAACATTTTATTAGTATATCGTATTTATATGCCGTGAAGTTTAAGCGAGCAAGCTCATCTCAGTGTGAACACAGTCGCGCGAAGTACGGCAAGGGCACATCTATGATTTAAATCGATGTTGTATTTAAAATAACTGCACTACTTATGGTCGTTAACCTAACAAAATGTCATCAAATCCGTTTTTTGTTTGGTTTATTATGTTAAGATATCGATATCCATCACAGCTGCGGAGTATCGCTAGCTAATATAATCCGGTATTACAAGAGTTACTGGGTGGTTCACACAAAACTAACTGTCAAATAAACTACCTACAAATGCAAATGCAATGTTTGTAATCATTCAAAAGTTTTAAAATGTTATTTATTAAAATCTAAAAGTAACAATAATTGCGACTACGTAAATTAAATTTAAAAAAAAATGCATGAAAATCTCACAAAAGGTTGAACACCCCTGTCACGGGATCAGAGCGGGCGATTTTACTTTTTCAATTTTTTATTTCTTGATTATTGCACTTCCCCTACCCTACTAGGGCATGAAATTACCCCCACAGATAGCAAATATGGCGATAATACCCCCTGAAAATTCTATTTTACCACTTATTTTAGGGTTTTAAGTCTTAATCTCAAACCTAATGCCGAGAGCCCTCCAGGTGGGTTCACTTTACCGCAAACGTAATGCCAGTGACCCACCTGGAGGGTCCACTTACAATATGTATGGTGGGATGGCACATGCGCACTATGAAACTGGGGTGGACTCGAATGTGTTAATGTCCAAAAATAAATCAATTTTCAAACGACGGGAACAGTTGGAGAAGTAGGAAAGACGAAAAATACAATTAAAGTAAGTTTTCCCATTTCTTTTTTGTACCTAATTACTTCAAACGCTGACTTATTTTTCTTAGGGTTGGTTAAAATATTAAAAAATACGTTATTTTTTTACGTCATTTTCCCCCACAAAGAAATTTTTCATCGGTTATTAAACAAAGACAGCTGTTTTCTACACAAATGTAGAACCTGTCAAAATATATGGAACAGCTGTTTTTTTTTTACAGAACTTATGCTATCTCCAGCACTTATCCCAATTTATTTGTGGTCACAGCAGCATTATCTTCATCCATACTTCTCTATTACTCGTCACCTCAGCAGTCACCTCCTTTCTAGCCATATAATCCTTCACACAGTCCATCCACCGTTTCAATGCCTGCTATATGGGGTTGCCCTTTATTATCTACTAGCTTCTGCCCGCGACTTCGTACGCGGATCCTGTTGCTTTTGCCAGCGACAACGGGGTCGTCAAGAAAATCGAAGATCTGAAACGTTTGATGTAGAATTCTGAAGCCCGGGGACGGGAAAACAACTGGATGAGCGAGACGATTGAAGACGTTCCAGATCTTTCATTTTCGTAAGTCCACAGGAAATGCCCATCAGACTAAACAACTTTTGCTAAGAAGTCATTCCTTAATATGTTATAGTGTCGCTGGGCTTTGGAGATTCACAATAGGGTTCCAGATCTCCAAATTTATTCTCACAGCAGAAAATGCTCTTCACGTGGAATAATTTTTGCTATGACACCATTTTTATATCTCTTATACTTTAGCTGTTCTGATGCGGTTCTGCATCAGGTGTTCCAATTTCCAAAATAAATTATAGCCTATATGTTGCCCAGACTTAATACCTACTCAACAAATACCTTTTCTTCCCGTTATTCTGTCAAATAAATATGCCTTCGGGCTTGTGTTATTTGAGTGTTTAATTTCCTTTTCCATTTATCGTTGTGACACGGTAGCCTACCCGGTAATGCAGGGGAGCAGTCACTTAGATTTTAATTGATCAGGTATCTTCAAATTTAAACTATAACTATGCCTAGAAAGAGGTCAAATCTTTCCTAACGTTCCAAAGGAGCTAAAAGATTGAGGATCATAAGATTCCCAAGAATCTACCGAGGAGCGTCAGGAGAGACTTGATGCTGTTCGAGAACATAAGACTGCAACTCGCTCCGTAGAAACCTCTTCGGATCGCGAAGCACACCTGCCTTCTCAGCGTATTTACGCATTTACATCCAGGTCTCTAGAGACCAGTGAAGAAATCATGCATTGTCTCGTGAGTCGCAGACGTTCACGGATAGATAATTGCGCATTAGTTCTCAGCGTATCTACGCATCTGCTTCTAGGTCTCTAGATAAGTGCGGAACATGATTCGCGACTGTCCGCTATGTTAAGCGTTTGCCTAGGTTGGCCCGTGGATGGGTTACCTCCCATTACATACCGAGTTTCCTCGCTGAACATCTGATGCAGCACCGCAACAGACCAGCTAAACTATAAGAGATACAAAAATGGTATCATAGCAAAAATTATTCCACGTGATGAGCATTTTCTGCTAAGAGAATAAATTTGAAGATCTGGAACACCTGAAGTGGAACTCCAAGAGCCCAGCTACACTATAACATATATAGGAATGACGTCTTAGCAAGAGTTGTTCAGCCTGATGAGCACTCTCTGCGTAAAGACTTAGTTTGATGTACAGAATGCTTGGTTGACCCGTCTTAGCAAGAGTTGTTCAGCCTGATGAGCACTCTCTGCGTAAAGACTTAGTTTGATGTACAGAATGCTTGGTTGACCGCTTCGTGAAGGGTCTTTTTGTTGTAAAGGTATTAAATCTGGGCAACATATAGGCTATAATTTATCTTGGAAACTTGAACATCTGATGCAGCTTTGATTTCCATATCGGGACGGTGTTCCAGTGTTCTTCGCGATCCGAAGAGGTTTCTACGGAGCGAGTTGCAGTCTGATGTTCTCGAACAGCATCAAGTCTCTCCTGACGCTCTTCGGTAGATTCTTGGGATCTTATGATCCTCAATCTTTTAGCTCCTTTGGAACGTTGGGAAAGATTTGACCTCTTTCTAGACATAGTTATAGTTTAATTCTGAAGATAATTGATCAATTAAAATCTAAATGACTGCTCCCCTGCGTTACCGGGTAGGCTACCGTGTCACGAAAATAAATGAAAAAGGAAATTAAACACTCAAATAACATAAGCCTATTTAGGCTTATTTATTTGATAAAATAAAATAATAAATGGGAGTTTTGGCCAGTAGAGTCAAATTTTCAATGATTCATCGAATTTTCATCGAAAATCAGTCCTAAACTGTTACCGCCTTCACCGCGTGGAGGTACTCCCAGCTTATGTTATTTTATAATTATACAGTGAAATTAGTGATAGCTTTGATTTCCATATCAGGTGTTCCAGGTCTTCAATTTTTTTTATTTATTTTTTTATATTATATTCCACAACGCGTGTGCCAGATCTTCAATTTTTATACGTCAACAGAGAGTGCTCATCAGGCTGAACAACTCTTGCTAAGACGTCATTCCTATATATGTTATAGTGTAGCTGGGCTCTTGGAGTTCCACATCAGCTGTTCCAGGTCTTCAAATTTTATACGACAACAGAGAGTGCTCATCAGGCTGAACAACTCTTGCTAAGACGTCATTCCTATATATGTTATAGTGTAGCTGGGCTCTTGGAGTTCCACATCAGCTGTTCCAGGTCTTCAAATTTTATACGACAACAGAGAGTGCTCATCAGGCTGAACAACTCTTGCTAAGACGTCATTCCTATATATATTATAGTGTAGCTGGGCTCTTGGAGTTCCACATCAGCTGTTCCAGGTCTTCAAATTTTATACGACAACAGAGAGTGCTCATCAGGCTGAACAACTCTTGCTAAGACGTCATTCCTATATATGTTATAGTGTAGCTGGGCTCTTGGAGTTCCATTTCAGGTGTTCCAGATCTTCAAATTTATTCTCTTAGCAGAAAATGCTCATCACGTGGAACAATTTTTGCTATGGTACCGTTTTTGTATCTCTTATAGTTTAGCTGGTCTGTTGCGGTGCTGCATCAGATGTTCAAGTTTCCAAGATAAATTATAGCCTATATGTTGCCCAGATTTAATACCTTTACAACAAAAAAAAAATCATTTAAATCCGTCGAGTAGTTCCGAAGATTAGCGTGTACAAACAAACAGACATACAGACAAACAGACAGAATTTTTATTTTGGATTCGTGCTCTATTACTGTTTCCAAACCCCCCTCACTAATTTTTTTTTAAATATATTCAATGTACAGACACAGTTTTTTTACTGTTTTATTATATGTATATAGATAGTCTGAAAGTCAAGTAATTTCTTACTCCTTCATAAAATACTATGCATTTTACCGTCTGCCCCACCCACGCAAGCAATCAAATGTGGGCAAATTGCCGTGCACTCGTTCAAAAGGAATAGCTGGTCGGGTGACATCTTACAGAAAAAAAGTCTGCAATTTAAAACGTACTATGTATCCTGCCCCTGCTTCACGTGATTTTTCACTTGTTTTTTTTAAAGGTTATATTTAATATTTGCGACCCGCCCCGGCTTCGCACGGGTGCAATATACATATAAACCTTCCTATTGAATCACTCTTCAAATCAAATAATTTATTTTTCAGAACATGGTCGGTATGTATATTACATGGTCTTGAGTTTACATAGATTGTGTCATCACATTCTACCACATGGGCGTACAAATTTTAATATGTTAAATTTGATCAATTATATAAATAATATTTTTAATAATTATAGTTAAAATTCAAAAAGGGATATCAGTTACAAATTAAAAAAAAAAAAAAATAATTAAATTAATATGTCAGTGTCATTTAAGTAGACATTCAACTTATAATCGCATTTATTTCATAAAAAAATCTTTAAATTGCTTCTTAAATCTAGTCATTTCTAACTCTCTAATGGATTTATTAATTTTATTATAAATTTGTGGGGCTCTGCAGGAAATGCTTCTCTGCATCAGAACTGGTTTGGCTCTATCTATTAAAAAAAACGCATCAAAATCCGTTGCATCCTTCACAAAGTCCATCCATCGTTTCTTTGGTTTTCCTCTTGTTTTATATCCATTAATATTCATATTCAAAACTTTTTTCATTACATTTTCCTGATTCCTCCACATCCACATGTATTATCACGCACGCATATACATTACCACGCAATTTTTCAGTCACCGGCGTCAATTTCAAACTTCCTCTTATGTACTCATTCCTTATTTTATTCATTCGCGTCACATCACACATCCCCCTTGGCATTCTCATCACAGCCACATGCATTTGCCTTTCATTCATTCATTTTGTGGTCCAACATTAAATCTGTACCTCCGGAATATTATTCATTTCTCTATATTTAGACGGCGTTGTATCTAAAAGTCAGTAAGTAACAACAAACAACAACAACAACAACACAACAACAACACAACAACAACACAACACACATACACACAACACACACACAACATTTAACTAAAAAATCTATCAAGATGCTTTGTTATAAACTCACTCAACTACTAATCCAATGTTCCTTCCACTCGACTAACATTATTCTCAAAGACATTATTTTCTCCTAGAAACACTAATTCTCGTTGAACTAACTCTAGGCGACACCTAAATCGGGCTTTTGGATTTTCGACTCTCCGCGCCGAGTCAAGCGTGGAAATTCCAGTAACGCGTTTTTGTTTAAGCATTGCATTTAATTGTTGCTTAGTGTTCTTGAAAACGGGCTTAAGTTGTCAAGACGATAACACTTAGCTTCTTTAAAACATCAAAAGACGTAATTTTCCTACTTTGTTTAAGTTAAAGAAGGTGATTTAATTTGTTTCCTGTTGTCTAAGCATCTGTGAGATGTACTTAGGAAAGTAAATTACAATGGGCGACAGAATAATGAGATGGGTAGAATGAGGTGGGGAAATTAAACACAGACAGTTAAATATATAAAAGAAGACAGAAGACAGTTAAATATATAAAGTGTTTGATAAATTCGTGTTAACATAACATAACATTACGGCTCCATCCACCGATTACATGTAAAATCGTGAAAAGAGAAAGAGAGAAGATTTATCTACAAATACCGGCCAAGTGCAAGTACGGAAAACTACTGTTTTCCGTAATATTGTCTTGAAAAAAATAACACGTTTGTGAGCCCACTTAAATATTTATTTTATTATGTTTTTATACATATATTTCTGTTGTTATAGCGGCAACAGAAATACATCATCTGTGAAACTTTAAACTGTCTAGCTATCACGGTTCATGAGATACAGCTTGGTGGCAGACAGCCAGACAGACAGACGGACAGTGGAGTCTGAGTAAGTAAGGGTCCCGTTTTTACCCATTGGGCACGGAAGCCTGAAAAAATAGAGATGTGATATTTATATCATCATATCATATCATATTTATATCATACACATCATATTTATATTATCAAGTTTCAACGATTATACAAAATATTTAAAAAAGGCTTTTAGTCAGCTTACATAAAACGACAATTACATTTTATTTCAACATTCTTTTACCAAGCTCTAAGCACAAATATATATATAACCTGCTCTCGAATCGAGACCTCATTCCGTAGTTTTCATCAAATATTTAAAACGTATTCACTAGGGGTTATCCAAACTGCCGAGCGATACTAAAAAGAGATAGAGTAGTTAACTTTAATGCTAGACATAACCTGGCGGTTAAAGTTGAACTGAACTCGAGTTAACGTACATATGGCTACTAATGTGGTGGTGCTGTTTATTTTTCTTATTACGATTTAAGTGGCTAAATAATGCATGTCTAGGGTTCCGTACTTCAGTCGGCAATAACAGAACCCTTACAGGATCACTTTGTTTGTTTGTCTATAAAGACCCTTTTTCGCAGGAACGCGTGGAGGTATCAAGTTGAAATTATATTATAAACCAAATACTCAGGTCTGCTGCCCCATGGAGCAGTGAAAAAATCAAACTTGTTAGTCAATGTGATCAAATGAAATTACTGTTTTTGTCGCATATTTTTCGATTTCACAAGGGCATCAAAACCTATGGAGTAGTTCCCGTTGACCTAAAATCATGAAATTTGGGAAGAAGCAATGTCTTACAAGCACATGTAAAGAAAAAATCTAAAAACTGCAAATGCATAGTTTAATAACAAAATAACTACAAGTTTATACGGAACCCTCGGTGCGCGAGTCCAACTCGCGCTTGGCTGGTTTTTTTTTGTTTAAACCCATAATAGTCTTGCGTTAAGCCGCAACTCGCCTCATGGAGCAGGGTTGCCTAGAAAAAACCGATTCACAGGAATTTTGAAAGATATCCAGATTATAATGATCCGGGAATTTAAAGTAGGTGAATAAGATAGTAAATAATTGATTATTTACATAGAAAAAAAAACACACTGACTGCCAACGTACGTTTTATACCAACGTGTTATTAGGTTTTACCATCAGGAATTTGTCAGTAGCAGCCACGGAGTCTAAGTTAGTTAGTGAGTTTTTGCTTGGTTGATGGCAATAGACTCGCCCCCTATTACATGGGACATAAACATAATTTGGGTTTACTATTAGGTACATCTCTGCCAGACCCTTCTGGGATTACAGGCGTGATGTTATGATAAAATAACACACATTACAAAACTTTAGGTAGCTTTAACAGTCAAAACTACGCAAAACTTCTCCCAGAATACCCCAAAAATCAGTACCTTTCTCATAATTCCCGAAACTACCCTCTTTATTGGATAATTTACGCGCCCCATTACCCAAATAGACGTTTTCTATACCTACCCTACCCACAGACGCGGAATACAATTTCTAAGTTACTGAAAAAAGATTACGCATCTCACCCCAGTTACCTTCTTTATTTGCTGACACGCCTAACGGAGCGATTTTCAAGCAAAATATTTTATAAGACATGTGCCATAGAGCACGGAGACACCGACGCAACTAGAGGCGGCAATGTTTCAATATACCAAAAGTGTCACCGTTTACTCGCACTACGTAACGATTAGAAGATAAAAGAGTTGTGATATGAGTAGTGAATGTTTTGGGATCTCCTTATGTCATCGTTGTGTCAAAATGTCGCGTCGGAAGTGCTCGTCTATGGTGTCACCAAACCAAGGACGTGCACTTTCTAGGGTTCTCTATGGTCTGACCACAGGAGATCTCAAGGCAATCGTAGACGGTGAATAGTATTCACTGCGAAGGAAATATTTTAGATTTTATTTTATTTTTTTTAGCTTTGATGTTCTTTTTGTATTTTGTAGGGTTGTGTTTTATTATTGCGCGTTTGTAGTCTGTGCTAAATAAACGATTTTTCTTTCTTTCTTCTTTTCTAGATATAAGTCGAGCTACACGATAACTGAATTTTTGGACTGACTGGACAGGTCACTCAAATATGTGTAGTTTTTCTTCAAAACCCCATCTCAGATACTAATCTACATAATCCTAATGTAAGTTGACCTAGATTATGTCTGGACCTTAAAATAGACTTTGACCCCTGAGTTTGTTTCGGCTGTTTCTTTGCAGAGTAGTCAGATACGAACTACTAGTTAAAAAAAATACGTATGAAAGTTTATTTAATTATTTGTTTATTTAATTATTTTGAATGTTGGTCGTCGTGACTCATGAAGTCCTGACAGAACTTGTGAGCTCTACGCCCTTTTGGTGCCCAGACTTTTGTTAGTACTGTCGTCTATTTTCTCTTCGACAGTCGATGTTGTCCATTGTACCGCCCGCCACTTGGTTACGGCCCTGACTTTCGTGTCTTAGGTTCGACTCTAGGCACGCACTTCAATTCATCATCTTACTGCCTTTGTCCCATGTAACTTGAGGTCGGCGCAACCCGTTGTTTACCTCCATTCTCCTCTGTCAACCGTCACGCTATCATTTACTCCTTTATCTTTCATATCATTCCTCACACAAGCCATCTATCGTTTCCTTGGTCTTCCTCTCCCTCTCCATCTATCAACATTTATATTCATCACTCTTTTAGTCACATGCGATTCGTCCCTCTTCACCGCATGTGCATACCAAGACAGTCGATTCAACTTTTCTGCATCTGGCGCAACTTTCAAACTTCCTTTAATATGCTCATTCCTTACCTTATCCATTCTTCTCACACCACACATCCATCTCAACATTCTTATCTCCGCTACATGCAATCTTTTTCATCAATCTTCTTCACAGCCCAGCATTCCGAACAGTACGACAGGTCTAATCAGGCACGCACTTCAATTATGTATCTTATTATCATTGCACTAAAAACGGTGAAGGAAAACGTTAGGGAACTGGCATATCCTAGAACCAAAAATTTCATGACTAGTGACATCCACTAACCTGCACTGGGCCCACGTGGAAGGTTATGGTCCACTATTCGAAGAAAAGGGGGCTTGTGCCCCAACACTGTGGTACGTTATAAGATGGTTATGCCTTCTCTAGACGTTGCTGGTGATTTCTGGCTCTATGACATGTACGAACGCTTACATTTGAGCCAAGGAGTTGTAATTTGAAAACGTGATAATGTACCTATTCAAGCGTTTGCAGGTTTATAAATATGAATGGTTTTTGAGATAAATCGTTCTGATCTTTCGCGTGTTTAGCGTTCTCCAGCTTTTCAAAGGCATATTTACTTGAACCTTAAAATTAAACCTTCTATTTCTCTCTTATTTTAGCATCTTTGGACAGAACCTTACCAGCGCCATCTTTTATACATATAGTACGAATAATATCTCTTGTTCTACTTTCTCTTGACTTTGTTATCCGGTTGAGCTCCTTCTGGCCTCTAAGACTGTCCAGTGAGTCACACAACTTCTGCTGCGCCTTAGCCCTGGAAACTGCTACCGCTTTTTTCACCTTTCGCTTCCATTATTTATGAATAAAAAGTACTTATAAACAAATTGTTTTATTTCATAATCGGTACGGTATCGGGGCGGCAAATGGTGCTCTGTAGTTTTGGCCTATCCTCACGGAAAGTGACGGGAGGCGTCAGTTTATGTCTGTGTATAACATTTATAATATTGTGAATCCAGTGACGCAACTTAAAAGCCTAAAACATTATTTGAAACACTGTCCTTTGTTTTTCGACCCTATTTGGACAGAATTTAGATAATTTTCAAGGATAAAGGTTCCAAAATATGAACGAATTTGCGATACGTATATAACATTAATAGGGATTATGTGAAATGATTTTCAACAATGTGTAAGTACGAAAGCAATGTATTTTTATTCAGGATTTGTACTGAAACATGCGCCATCTTTCATCTTATGTTTTCATTTCATTTGAATAAAGAAACACATGAAAGTGAATTTGTTTTTTTTTTGTGAATATTACTTTAACATAGTCTGGATTCCTCGATGGGGAAGATAGAGAGTTAGATGTACTCCAATTATGTTTTAGTCCCTTATATCGAACCCAGAGGGGTTCGTAGCTTAGCAATAACAGCCACTGGGGTCTGTCTTCAAGCTTAAACAGCACTTGCCGAGGTTTGTCAGTGTAAGGGTGACCATTCATTAGATCATGTGGCTCAAAAAACACGTTAAACCTTTGGCCCCGGCCGTCTTTTGTACATCCTTATCAACCGTTAGGCTGTTTATGGATGGAGAGGGAGAGGAAGATCAAATAAAAAATGGCTGGATTGTGTGAGGAATGATATGAAGGAAAACCAGCCAAGTGCGAATCGAACTCGTGCACGAATAGTTCCGTACAATTATCTAAAAAAAATATATCTTAATTGGCGTCAACTATGTGTTTATGGGGACATCCTGTAGTTTTCATTTTTGGTTCCTTTATTTTTGCTGTCAGGCCTTGCTTTTTGCGAAATTTCATGATTCTAGGCCAAAGGGAAGTACCCTATAGGTTTTGATTCCGTTGTGAAATCGCATAATATGCGACATAAACAGTCATATCTTTTGATCGCGTTGACTTACAGGTTTGATTTTTTCATTGCTCCAAGGAGTAGCAGACTTGAGTATTTGGTATTCATTTCAGCTTGATACTGCCACGCATTCCTGAGATAAAGGGTCTTGACAAACAGACAGACGGACAACCAAGTAATCCTATATGGGTTCAGTTTTGATTGAGGTACGGGACCCTAAAACGGAGTAAACGATAGCGTGACGATTGACAGTGGAGAATGGAAGACACAAAACTGTTGCGTCGACCCAAATAAAATGATGATGAACAGTCGTTAGGCTAGTCTAAACGGTAAATCTGTAAACCAGTCTTAACAAGTTATAGTATTATTACAAAGTTACTAAAGTCAGAAGTCTGATTAGATGTCGCTCCATGGAAAATAGTTTTCAACTGCACTCAGACTAGTGCCAACTCTAACGTAGTTGAAAAAAGAGTTACAAATGTCTAGGTTTTTCTTTGGGACAAGCGCGCCTCACTATTCCCAAACCAGTGCAACTTCTGTAAGCCAGAACGAACAGTGGCAATTACCAGAAAAGCACCGAGACAATGAAGCTCGACGAAGTGCTAGAGAAACAATTTAACTGTCTGGGATCCCGCCACGAAATTAGTCAGAAAAGAATAGCGGAGGAGTAGGAAACATAATTGCCACTTTCATTGTCAGCAGGTGAAAAACACAGAAAAAATAAATAAAAACATGTTTGTGTGTCGAATGCAGAACCCCAAGTCACTTGGTGACCGCAAGTCAAACCACGCAACCGCAAAACAAAAATGTATTTGAAGGAAGTTTCCAAAGGATTTCATAATATTGGGGTCACTGTTTCAAAGGCTATTTTTAAGTGGCTTTAAACTTCATAACTAGTTATTACAAAGCTGTCTGAACTTCATCCCCTAGACCACTTATAAATCATGCCTTTTAATTATTACTGCGATCGATTTCCAACTTGAGACGGGCATTAAAAGGCGCCTTGAAAGAGAGCTATTATGTACTTGAGTAGTAATAAATGTTATAATGGATGGATTAAATATGTATGCTCGATAAAGCGATATAATAATAAGGAGAGAAGGATGTTTAAAGATGTATGTCAGTTAATAAATTAATTCAAGTTGAATATAACGTTGGAAGGCCTCCCACTAGGTGGACCGATGACCTGGTGAAGGTTGCGGGGATCCGCTGGATGCGAGTCGCACGGGACCGGTCAGTGTGGCGACACTTGGGGGAGGCCTATGTCCAGCAGTGGACGTCTTTCGGCTAAAATGATGATGATGATGAATATAACATAACAGCAGAGGTTTACTTATTTACACTTCATGTACTTACCTATGTACACTTAAATTTTGCCAGTTAGATATAAGTATCATAGGAGGGCAAGCTTATAACTATCAACCGGGCACAATACTATCTCCGAACATGATACAACATCACGCCTGCAATTAATTTCCGAAGGGTAAGGCAGAGGTGTGCCGAATAGTACATCCGAATTTCGTCAGTTAAGCCCCATGTAATAGGGGGCTAGCCTATTGCCAACAACTTGGCACATATCCAGACTCCGTGGCTGCTACTGAGAAATTCCTAATAACCGCCCGAGCTGGGAATCGAACCCAGGACACTTTACTTTACTTGGAGCGACTGCCTATCTGACCTCCACAACCCAGTAAGTAATGGGTAATACGATACCTCTTGGTGAGTCTGGTTGTCAGACTTTCGATCCACTGACTACCTGTAAAGACTTTCAAAGATTTACAATTAAAGACAGCAGGGAGCATCGGCTTAACGTGCTTTCCGAGGCACAGAAGAAACTCGGTATGTCTGACATTTAATTGTCAATTGACGTAATAATCCAGACCGACCGTTTTATTTAGGCACGTAGTGTAAAAATAAACTATTTCAAACTAACAAGAAAATGTGGATGTACAAACGTCTCCAGCATCAAGCTACCTGAAACTGGCAAATTTTCCCTATCAATCTTGAACATAATGCTTCAGCGATAAAGTTGAAAATCTATTAAAGTTTGACAGATTGTAATAGCTGATGTGCTGGCGTCCTTATGAAATAAGTCTTCCTAGTCCTTAGCTAAGGAAATACAGACATGTTCTTAGATTTGTGATACGGATGAAGACCAATAAATTTTGGATGATTTTAATGGTTATTCTGCTATTCGGGACGCAGACAAATCCAAATAATCAGAGATCATTAAAATCGGTCAAGCCGTTCTTGAGTTATAAATGGTTTAAAAATGTAAAAAGTACCAGGCTGGCATGAATTCAAGGTGGTATTTTAACGGTTCTGGATCTTTATCATAATTTTTATGTATAAACTAAACTTCCAACTAGCAGCTATACCGACGTACCATAATCTTGGATAAGGCAACAAGAGTAATTTAGCACTTTTTATGTGGAACGTACAATTGAAAACAATAGAAAAATGAAACAAATTCATGTTTATCGTATTCGGGGTACTCCGGGACGGGCGCCTTGGGGATCGGGGTACTCTGAGAGTGACCCGATGAAACACTGATGGGCCGAGACAAAACAAAAATAACCCAATTTTATAGGTGCACTGATCACCTCAAACGAAGATAGATACAAGGACAAACCAATCTAACTATCAAACGAGAAATAATAAATAACAACGTTGATGAGCTTTTGAAGAAAAACAACGTTTATTTTCATATATTAAAATCTGTTATATGAAATAAAAAACGCTTTTTGTGTCTGTGTGTTAACGTATTGTTTTTGTAAACTACGCAAATGATTTTGATGTGGTTTTTTACTGTCACCATTTATAGCAGTTATACCAAAAGGTTTTCGCATGTAATACCTACTCATCAAGTCATCATCTGCCAAGCCTTTTCCCAACTATATTAGGGTCGGCTTCCAGTCTAACTGGAGGCAGCTGAATATTATTAATTTTCATGGAGCGACTGCGTATCTGACCGTCAAAACCCAGTTATTACTGGGTAAAACGATATCCCTTGGTAAGGTTTATTCCACTTTGTTCATCTGGGTGATATCACCCGGGTGATCAAAGTAGATTTTTTTGTGTACTCATTTCACTTTGGAATAATTTCACCTGGGTGATATTTTCGACGTGAAACAATTTGACATAAGCGGAGGCCGTTGTTCACCTTGGAATAGATTCACCCTGGTGTATAAAGGCGACAATTTTATTCATCTTGTGGACTTTTATCACCCACATAAAGCATAGACTGGTTGTTACACTTTCGGGCAACTGACTACCTGTAACAATTGTCTAAGATTTACAAATGACAGCTGGGACCAATGGCTTAACGTGCTTCCCGAAGCACGGAAGAAACTCAGTCAATAATGGATGATCACCCATCCGCGGACCAACCAAGGCAAGCGCGGCTTAACCTGAAGGTCAGTCCAAACAGCTGTTAAAGCCACAATGTCCATGTAATGCAAACAACGCATTAATAATATTAAGAAGATGTAGTGACAAAAATTTCAAAGAGTATGCTTTTGTTCATGTGGAGAGTTTGAGTGAAAAGTGACCAACAAAAGGTATTTATAAGGCAATGTGAGTGGCAACGCCGGGAGGGGACACCCTAGAAGGACATATACTGACCTTAATGTTGAGGTTCCTCAGAAAGGTGAGGTGCGGAGTATTCGCAACCGGCGTGCGTGTATGGACCAGATGTATGAACGTTGACGAAGCAAGGAGTACCTATGTAAGGATCGTAGCAGGTGGTATTATGTGGTTTCTGCCTACCCCCATGAGAAAAAGGTGTGAGTTTATGTTTTTATGAAATCACTGCACAGGGTACAGACGCGACTTTCTAGGGAAATCTACCAAATATTAGGTCTAATTTTACAATAATCAACGATCTCAGGAATAAAATTTTCCAAATAACTGCCAAACAACACCATCTAAAGCTCATAGGTACATATAAAGCTTATTTATGTGATGTTGGAAAGTGGTTATCACTACATAGTATAAAACAAAGTCGCTTCCCGCTATCTGTCCCTATATATGCTTAGATTTTTAAAACTACGCAACGGATTTTGATGCGGTTTTTTTAATAGATAGAGTGATTCAATAGGAAGGTTTATATGTATAACATTGCACCCGTGCGAAGCCGGGGCGGGTTGCTAGTATTAAATACAACGTTAAAAAAAAACAAGTGAAAAATCACGTGAAGTAGGGGCGGGTTGCTAGTACGTTCTAAATTGCACAATTTATTTCTGTAACATGCCAACCCCGACCATAGCTGGTTAGTTTTGAACGAGTGCACGTCAATTTGCCCACATTTCATTGCTTGCGTGGGTGGGGCAGACGATAAAATGCATAGTATTTTATGAAGGAGTAAGACATTACTTGACTTTCAGACTATAGATAATAAAGGGCAACCCCATATAGCAGGCATTGAAACGGTGGATGGACTGTGTGAAGGATGATATGGCTAGAAAGGAGGTGACTGCTAATATACTGTTCTTGTAGACACTATAGTCTTCATTTCATGAGTCACCCCATTACCAGCCATTTCATCCTTCATATTTACAGTCCATCCATCATTGGTCGTCCTCGACTTTATAGCTTTTTATCACATCGCACTGTATTATTTCAAATTTATAATGGATGCAAAAGGAATATGTTTAATATATTATACATTTAAAAATTAAAATATCCTAAAGTAACGTTTGTCGTGTAAAATTTTTAACACACAAGCGTTTTAAAAGTACCTAAAACTTTATTTTGCCGAAAAACCCTTTGATATACAGATCAGCAATAAAAATAAACAAGTTGATTAAAAAATATAGGTACTAAAAAAAAGGTCTATAACCAAAACACGTTTTAAATAAAACGTATCTAGATTATAAAAACAAGTTCAGTCCTGTATAAAGTTTATTCCGTAACAGCCACTCAATCAAGCCTAACAACTGAAAATCACGAAAAACCTACCTTCCTCAATCACACCGATTTAGTATGGTCGTTTGAATTAAAACGTAGCCGAAAACTAAAACGGATGCAGACTGTAGGTTCATTTGTAAAACTACATTTAAAAAAACTGGCACCTTTTGTGAAAAGGCTGAAATTATAAACCACCATACGCAATAATTTCAAAATAATATCAGGTGGCTAACCCATTAAGCAGAATTTAACATAAAATGAATGAAAAACGCCAGAAAGAAGACTATTGAATGCTATGTTACATGTGGCTTAGTGAAAATAAAGCAGCTAGAACAATTTAGTTTGCAAATTCCATTCATGGCCCCATTTTCATTGCATTTCAGTAACAACATTCAAAATTACAGCCTTCATACCCGTAAGCTCGACCCCTATTCCATAGAACGATATCCAACAGCGGGTGCAATTTACACCCCTTCCCAAATCCGTTGAGAATCACAGGCCTCACTGCTATAAAATACGAGTAAGTAAAGAACCATTTTACGAGCAATACGTCTATCACTAATAAATTCAAAGTTCCGAATGTTCTTTTAACGTTACGTTACGGTGTGATAGGTGGATTTATGTAGTGGTACAGTCGTGTGTACTCGGTTTTTATGTGCGCTGTTTTTTATATTTTGTTGGCGTGTAATCGGTGGCTCTGTACAAAATATTCTTGTATTTTTCCAGTGGAAATAACCGCTGAATGGCGTGGTTGTAGCTGTTAGAGATAATCGACCTACGTAAAAATATTCTGTATCCGCATGTACATTCCCCGACAAATTTTCATGATGTTTTTTGTGCAGGCAAGTATGAAAAGATTGTTTGGGCATCTATAAAACTACCGAATCGTCGAGCAATTCAGTATAATACACACACAACTCACATACAACACATACAACTCTAAAGTGTATTAGAAAAAACTGCATTCAGGTTACATCAGACCCAAAATAAAAATGTTAGTGTCCTACTAAGTATTTCAGTATTTACGAACTACTGATACAAACAAACTAATACAAAACATCACACTTTAAAAAATACAATATAATTTTGAAAAGATTCTAGAGTTTCCGCCTTTAACATATGAATATCTCACAATTTTTAAAAGCTTCGTTCTGTTCCACGTGACTTCCCTAAAAAAATAATCATAATATTTTGACACATACCAGACGCTCAATGTTTTAGTAAAACATGTCTTAATTTATTATTAATTGCTGTTAATATTAAAACACTTGATTAAGTAGACTTGTCTGAAACTATTTGTTGAATAAGCCAAGTGTTGAGAGCTGACATAATATTTTTTAAGATAATGTTTATGTTTTGGTTCGAATTCTGACGGGAATGGCTTCAAAATTAGAAAAACTCACGATGGTTTTTAGGTTGAATATTATGAGGAAGCAGAATATTCGATCAAGATTCTTTTTATTTTGTTTGTGAGAATAGATGTGTGATAGATATTTGTTACTCTTTCACGCAAAAACTACTAATCGTATTTGGATGAAATTTGCACACACCTAGATTAATACAAAGGATGCTTTTACACCGGTATTACGATCCTATGGGATAATTACCGAACTCCACGCGGGCAAAGCTGCAGGCATCAGCTAGTCCCATTAGTATGTCATAACATGAACTGGTTAACTGCTACGTACGCTGAGAAACTATGACATATTACTAAACAACATCCTGTATAACTATTTCCCTCTATATTACAGCACAAAATCCCGAAAAGCACGGTTGATCCCGGTTTCTCGGGCAGGTCTCGATTAAAACCGTTATCCCTCTCGCATCGGTTAAGGGTCGAATAGTCGGGATTACCGGAATACGCGGGAACTGTGTTTGGACAAATAACATCACACTTGCGATCTCGAGTAAAGCCTTTATCGCATTAAATGTCTGGCAATATAATTATTACGCAGTGTGCGTGTGTTTGTTTGGGATGCGGAAATGTTGGTTAATGAAATCTTCGTGGTGAATGTGATGGGTTTTTATTACTCAGAAGCGAAAGCGTCATATGAAAGATGTGAATTGTGTATGTCTGTTCCTCCAGAATTCTCATCACTTCATCCATCCAGCAGAACACCTTCTTCCTGGACAGAAATCGTTTGCGAGCGTAGATCGGCCGCTGTAGAAATAATCTGGCCAAATGGGGTATCATTGACCCGTCCCAAATACAATGTCAGTGTGGAGCTCCTCTGCAAGATATGCTCCACCTCCTTTCTTGCCCATCCAGCACAGCCACCTGCCCCTTCCAGGATTTAAACGAAGCCAACGAAAGAGATGTGCAGGTGGCAATATACTGGATTGGTATAATTTGAGTCCATCGACACACAAAAATAAGAAGATTGTTCAGTCAATTGGGTGTGTGGAAAACTTGTATTATTCCTGCAGTTGCGCGGAAATGTATGTTCAAAAATCCACTCTAGACCAGGAAGGCCAACGATTTAGAATTGATTTACCTTATCTAGAATTTTTCAAAGACTTTCATCCAGAAAATATGCGTAGATGATAGTTGATGTTCGGTTTGCTATCGTCCATGTCTTAATGTATGTAAAATCGGAAAATATGAATTTAATCATTTATACGTGATTTTAATCAATCTTCGTACCACTACTGTGCTCAAACTCAAACTCAAAGCATTTATTTCAATTAGACCTTAGCAGGCACTTATGAAAGTCAGAAAAACAAAGGCGGAGCTACAGTCACAGACACAAGGCATAATAACTTGTGAAAGTACTGTAGTTGCCCATTCCAAAGCGTAGATCTCTATGGAGAAGAATGGGCAAGAAACTCCATGGACACTCTTTTCAATCAAAATATTGTTACAAGATCTTGGTTACATCATTCACGTTGAAATTATACATATATGTGAGAACGATGTAGAAAGACGTGCACATTAAGAGCGTCCAGAGTAAAAGATTAAAATAATCAACACTTTCAAAATAAAGTAATTAAAATAAACCGTGGCAGCTAAGAGATGACCAGTCCCAACTGACAGCGCCCGTTCACGAACATGACGCATGCATCAGCCCCATTCAGCTCAACCATATGAAGGGAACCAAATGACCCGACACACGCGCCCCCATCAGCGAGAAATTTGAGTGAGCATGACCACCAGGCTACAGTCAAGTCAGTCAGTCAGTCGGAAATCGGACATAACCTATCTATTCAAAACCAACACAATACCAACTTCACCCATCTGTCATCCGCAAAGGGGTCACCATAAAGTATGCAAAGAAGGTTTTTCTAAAAAAAAGTCTCAAGTTTGTTCGAACCGAAAAGTATTTACTTTGTGCCTACATCTTACCGATTTTTACTAAAGAAAACATTATACTTAACTTGAAATTGAATTTACTTGAAAACAGGGTTAAAGGGACCTCGTAGTCTGGAATATAAATGGATTTAAGAACTAGGCTTTCTAAACATTTATTTAGGACACTAGTCAATACATTGACAAATTGCTGTGACGAAAATGTAAAAATATGTACATTTTTAGCGCAAATCCTCGTCACGTAAAGTATTGTGCCGTAAACGGATTTTCAATTTCAATAAATTCGTTTTGTGAATCGAAAATGAGGGATGTCATGAAGCATTATTTATTAAATTTTTGTCGCCATGGTAGCTGAGTAAATTAAAGTTAGGCAGGTACATAGAAAAATATAAGGAGTTTCAACGGGGCTGGTTTCAATATTTTGGCCTGCCTAGTTTCGTAAAAAACCTGCTTACGTAAATTATTGTACTATGTACTTTAATGAGAAGGGTGTAAAAATAAAAAATAAATACTTTACCTCATTTATTTCCTGTTGTTTTTGTAAAATTTTTACTTGATTAAGTACAATTGGTGTTATATATTTTTTTAATAATAGCCATTACAGTGAAGTTCTAGGAATGGAAGAATAAAAATTTGTTTAGATCGTCTCATGATTTAATTGGAGTTTCAAAATCCTAGATTTGAACAAGAATAATAATAACAGTTGCTGTGAAAATAATGATTGCAGGAATCGTCAATGTATTCGCTGAAGAACATTCGCAAGAACTTCCATAATAAATCGTGTATTTCAATATCAGTGGTGACCCAGTGGTCACGGCAATTAAAACCTACGTTAAATACGCACTAGGTTCAAAACCGCATACTTATTTAGCATTACATTATAAAAATATCTCCGCTTCCCTTATAATGAGGAAAGACATTTCCCCCAACAAACCATTTAGATCGTTGATCAGCCTTTATTTACGGTAGTAGAAAATGTAAGGCCGTTAAGTGACAGGATACATGTGTGGCGCAAAACGGAAACTTATGCGGGTCACGGTAATGATCAATTTCCTCTGGCTGACAGGTCAGGGTAACTTTTGAATCTGAGGTTGTAGAGTTACTTTAAAAAGGGTAGTTTTTTCACCCTTTTCTTTAGTTTGTGTTTTACTTCACCATAAATCAATTTGGGTGACCTGTGGAAATACTGGGTAAATATTTGTCACCGGAATATACACCGGGTCTCACCGAGTTTATGGACTTGTAATCTGGTTTAAAATAGGATGACACTATTAAACAGTACAAGTAGTTTGGGTTTTTCCTATCAGTAATTTCTCAGTAGCAGCCACGGAGTCTGGATTTGTGCCCGTTAATGGCAATAGGCTCGCCCTCTATTACATGGAACTTAATCATAACTGGCGGAATGTGGGTGTACTATTAGGTACACCTCTGCCTATGCCTTGGGGGACTACAGGCGAGATGTTATGCTTCGCTAGCAGTAGTCATTTTGCAGTTAATCTGAAAGTTATGCAGTCAAAATTCACATTACATATTGCCGCCAAATAGTTTACTGTTTGATAAATAAAAAATAATTGGAAACAAATATCACTCTGTTGCACTAAAATATTGAATCGTTGCAAAAACTAACATCGTGTCTGAGGACGGTTAATTGCGTATTGAGCACTACTGATTAAAAATTGGCCGAATAACTTAGATTTTTTTATTGAAACACACTGACAGGGCCTTAGTCTAATATTGCAATAGTGTCAGAATGGTCTATAATTGATTTAATAAGGCCCCTAGCCCACGGCGTATTGAAGCGCGTTCGAAACTCGTTTGACGTGCGTACAAAGGGTAATTCGTCTGCGCGGGGCCTTATTAAATCAATGATAGACCATTCTGACACTATTGCAATAGCAGACTAAGGCCCCTGGTCAAAAGGTGTGATGACGAAAAAAAACAGTAAAACCAAAGAGTATCAAAAAGAGGTTTTATGCGTCGCCGTCAACAATGTTAATAATTTATTTTAGATGTAAAAAAGCGTTTGTATTTTTTTGATTTAACATGACATTACGCCTGTGTTTCCCGAAGGGTCAGGCAGAGGTGTTTATTTTTTACACCTAAAACTAGCAAACCATGTTTGGCTAATAATAATGTTTTATAGTCTCTAACACCAATATTTTATCTACAATACGTAATATGTTTCTACTTGTAAATTATTCGGTATCGATATTGCGAGACCTGATTAGATAAGATGTGAATGACACTTCCATTGAAGAATAGATAACGATCTCGGCCATTAGCACCAATACTTGCCATGTTTGGCAAGGACTAAACAAACAATTTAGAAATATCTTTATGAACATAATCACAGTCATCATGCGTGTATTTACCAGAAGGGTAGACACAAATGAACAAAATTCACTAATGAGCGGCCCAATAGCAAACAACTCAGATTCGGAACACTACATTTGACTGTCGTAACGACTACTTACTGATGATGACGATGAGATGTTTACAGCTAAAATACATAGTCGTGATTAAGCTGTGTTATTTTAGGGAATGTGAGTTGGTCAAACCACCTCTGGTTTAATGGTACAAAATAAACATGAACCTGTATTAAAACTATAAATGTTTAAATAAAGAAAAACAAAACGACTCTAGTAATTGCAGGCTGAAGTCCACTGCAGACTTAGGCCTCTCTCCAGTTTCGCCACATCCAGTCTCACCCAGCCACCCTTTTAAGGTTATCAGTCTATCCAGCTGGGAGCGTCCAACGCAGAACTTGCCGATACGGGGTCTCCACTCCAGGATTCCTTTGACATGACCAGCCCACCTGCACTTCTGCTTGGTTTCCCAGCAAGCCATGTCGGTAACTCTTTCTTTTCCGAAGATTAATAGTACATCCATATACACACATTTCTTTAATTACAGGCTAGATTGAGGGGTGATAATGTTCAGACTCGGGGTGTTATTGATAAATTCATAAAGGGACAGCATAATAATACTATGCCCGGTCTGGAGATCGAAGCAAAGCAATGTGGTGACCAGATCAACGAGGCTCTAAAATAAATCTATTTTAATTTATGTATTTTTTGGAAAATGATAAAATATGAAATGTACTTTTTGAAAGTCATATAAAACTCTATCAATGATTATTGTATTTAAAGTAATTCCCAGAAAACGAAGAAAAAAAACATAATTAATCTGAAGTTTTTTACTCACATTGTTAGTAAAGTTGTGATACTAATCCTGAGATTTCCTGAATCTTGAGTAGACATTACATGCATTCAACGATTTTGTCACACATGGTAAATAATAATGCTCGTTTTATGATATTGGTTAATTCAATATTACTCCTATAAACTTGTAAAATTTTTTTGGGCGTGAAATAACAAGTTTTGCAAATACTACATCATTTCACATTACGACTCAATTTAACGTACTCAAAACTGTGCTGAATAGTACAGGGGTCGTGAAGGTATTTGAAGTTCTTACATTAAAAAAATGCATCAAAAAAAACTTGTCGTAGATATAGTTGGAACTTTGACCCCCAATATCTCTGTAACTAGGGGGTTCCCAGGTATAGTGTAGAACAAAAAAAAATGATCGCAACGGGGAGAACAAGTGCTTTTCGGCTTCGTTAAGGGTATTTTTACACCCAATAAAGAGGTTAGGCCCGTAGGATAACTAAGCTGTGCTAAGCTCAAATAAATTGGGTCAAAAGCAGAAGGATGAGTTCCATCCGTGAACTCTTTGATCCCCTCTTGAATTCAAATGTAATATTACAAAAATATAGACTCAGAAAAACATCTCATCTCGATTTTACAGCCACCTAATATTTTCCCCTTCACACTTCAAAAAATATTCAGTACACACCAATTTTTTTTGAATGAAGTGGTCTGAATAGGACTCGTAACGGGTAGGCTCTCATTTCGAGGGTCCACTGACCCAGTTCGGAAGTACTGACTGTAAGTAACAGTAGTACTTATGTTCTGTTGTATAAGTTACGCTTTTACCCAACGGGAGAAAGTATTTGATTACGGATTGGTGGGCAATTTTCAATAAAATAAAGATGGCTGTCAATGTTTGTCGATCAAAAAACTCACTTTTTTTAAGCGTTAATGTAAAGGAAATGAGTATAAGAACTGCGGCTGCGAGAAATTTTAGTTAAAAAAAATTATACAAATATAAGGGTGGTCCAAATCGTGCTTTCTTGCAATTATACCCGGAATGCGAATTTACTTTTAGGTCGTTCGTTCGTGTATTTTTTTTCTTATCTCTTCGTTCTGTAATCTCTAGCACTGGCAGGATAATAGAATTTTCTTTTTTGTTTAATTTTACCCTTACTTAGTTTACTCATGTACCTATTTAAACTCACATACACAAACAGTCAGACCCGGAACAACTACCTGTAGGCTATACAAATAGTTGTTCCGTGCGACAATCGAAACCGCGACACGCAGCGCAGCAGTCAATCGCTCAGCCACTGCGCCAACCGTGCCGTCAAACGTCAATGAGTTGTCGCAGCATTGACATTAATACCGGTAGCTTTTGTTAATCTAATACATTTTTGACAGTTCAATCAACGTGAACACTGATCGTTTTCACTTTGTCCAGACCTTTTGAACCTTTGTTCCCTTGACCAATATTGAACGTTCCTCAAACACCATTAACCATCGCAATATTAACAAAAGAAGGTTTTATTTCGTTCTTTTTTCAATCAGAAGCATTGACCGCTAACTCTTCAAGCAAGGGCCGATTGACCTATTTTCTAAGTATCTGCTTTAAGACTGATATTGGCGAGATGTGGATGCCTGTTTAAGCCGTTAAATTAAAAAGTAAGGGGCTCGACGTGTGGAACAACACAAAATAATTTTGAAACCGATTTATAGAAACTATAATTGGCTTGTTATGTAATTATGAAGCGATTTATAGTTTTCACAATTCTTCGAAAATAAGTTGAGCGGTACCATGAATGAAAAACGAGTCATTTCGATATTTCGAAACAAAGCCAGTCTAACTTTGTTTTTCCGATGGCACGGCGGCCATGCTTGAATTCTCCCATCCTGAAAACTCAATTTTAAACTCTCTACGAAACTACCTACGTATAAAATGTGGTAAAAGTCAGAAATGCATGCCTGACGGAAAGAGTTGAGGTGTTATAGCCAGTTTGGCGGTTGTAGAAAAGTTTTTTATTAACAAAAATGGTTGGGCAGCCTTGGGAGATTTTTAATAGGTACAGGGGACCTCACATCAGTAATAACCCTTTGTTTTAGAGCTGGTCTACTATAGTCAAAATTTACAATAGGATGTAAGACCTGGTTTTACTGGTTTTGGGGCTGCTAAAGTGAGGCCTACCATACTTAATTCAGGTAGGAAACTTACCTATTTTTTTGTTGGTTGTTAACTCTATAAAACACAAAGTACTGCGTGAATTAGGTACTTTGTAAATTAATTTCATAAGACAAAAATGAAAAAAAAATGGAAGTAGGGCAAACTGAGCAAAATGAGTTGACAACCCTCAAAACTTTGCTGTAATGGCACAAACAAGCAACATTGTGAAACATACTTCAAGCAAAACTTTTTGGCTGAACTTTTTAAATGAGCATTAGGGAATGGTGGTTAACTTCCTCAGGAGTTGACCGAATTTTTTCAAACCCGACGGGATGTTGTTGGTACCTTGTTAGAGGTTGCTTATATCGAGTTTTATTTATGATAATTATATTTCTTTGGAAGTTGACTGAAAGAGATTGATTTTCCGAAGGTCGTTTGGTATAGTCGCAATAGTAATTGCTTCATAAATTTTGACACTAAATCACAGCGCAGTAAGTGAATTAAAACTTTACTATACAGGATGGAAGAGCACCACGTATTCAGTACAACAGTAAGAAACCCAACATAGATATTTTACATCCGTAATTTTAAAAAAATCTGCTGTTGCCTACAAAAAGTGAAATGAAGTGAATGAATTCATTCTGGCATTTTTTAGGGTTCCGTAGCCAAATGGCAAAAAACGGAACCCATATAGATTCACCAAGTCTGTCTGTCTGTCCGTGTATGTCACAGCCACTTCACTCCGAAACTATTAGGACTACACAGTTGAAACTTAGTAGGTAGATGTATTCTATGAACCGCTATAAGGTTTTTAAAATAAGATTTGAGTAAGATTTGATGTTTATTGAATATGGAATGGTTATGGAATGGGCAACTACAGTCCTGTTATAGTTATAATACCTTGTGGCTGGAGCCAAAGCTTTATGTTTTTATTTTTGACTAGCTGTTGCAATAAACCTTCGTCCACGTGAAATTATTATATAGTGTATTTTATATCGAGGGACTAAACGAAGCCACAATATACCAGAGGTGGTTTGATTCCCGGGCGTGTGAGAGAGTCAATGAAACCGAGGGTATAATAAGTTGGCGTTTAGTCTCGCGGTGCAAACTGTACTTTTCACTTTGTGTGCGAGAATAAATTAATAAGGCAATTTAGTACAAAAACATTTAATAATTATTACTTAATAAAATAAAAATCTCAAAAGATTTTTTGACTTATAGCTAAATGAACAATTCGAATTATTTGTAATATTGTAAATACATTTATTTAAAACCGCACACATTTACACTCGACAAAAATTCGGAAATTTTCGCAGTCAGTTTTTTCTTCTAAACCAATCACAGATTAAAAAACGAATTACTTTTCACTCCCTAGAGACTAAAGTGATCACTTTAGTCCCGCTTCGTAGAGCTATATTGGTGTACTTTTTCAGCATAAGAAGTGAAACAAATATTACTTCACTATTTTAATCCGATTTTGATAACATTTCAAGGCTTTCATTTTCTTACACTGTCTGCCTGTTTGTTTCGGCTAATCTCCGAAATGGCTAGACCGATTTAATTTTTATTGATTGGAACTTTTACTGGTAGATAGCTGATTTTATAAAAAAATATATATATATATTCCATGCGGACGAAGTCGCAGGTAACAGCTAGTTTTAAATAAATTCAATAGTAGGGTGGTAAAGTATTTACCAGATCGACTATACCTGCAGTCAGAATTTCCTTATCATGAAATAATTAAATATTGTAAGGCCAACAAAATTTCACTTCGCTCGCGAGTCAAAACTTATCAATAATGCACAATGAAGTCAAGTTAACATTAATACATGCGTGCGGTTACTAGTAAGTAGAAAACCTCTTGCTGTCTACTTCGAAAACTTTTGTCGTCTCGCCTTTTCACGGCCGTCATCAAAAAATCATCATGTTTTCACCAATGTTACTTTGAGAATGAGCTTATACGCTTGGTTGGGTTTCCATTATAAATTCTCTTTTAAACAAGAATGTAGGGGTATGCAGAACAGGGTGTAAAGTTCTTCATCCCCCATATAAAATGGAGGATCCTTCAATCAGACGGGTGTTTTGGTCTGGTGGGTTACTGCCCGACATACAGTACAGTTGTAGTCTTTCTAAGTTGCGGATAATATAAAATTCTAAATAAAAGATTTAGAATTTTATATCAGTTCTTCATTTGTGTCGTAGATGGCGCTGTAGTATTTTGTACTATGTTGCTGTAGTATTTTTTTAGTGCTGCTACAAGAACAACAGTTTTCTTGTTGAAGTCACCGTAAATTTTGTTGCAGTTTCCATTCGCGTTAACTTACTCGACTCGACACACCGTTGCATTTCCCAAAGGGCGTAAAGTCGATTGTCTACTTGGTCAAGAGATAGAAACGTGTCCTAAACAGTGACTGTAGGAAAACAAATGAACGAAAACGCTAACACCCGTATCAATAAACAAGTGAAAGTATTATCTTCAGTGAAAGTAGTTATATTTATATTCTGTTGTTTAGTAATTATTATTTTTATATTATTATTTCCTATATTCACTTTCTTAACTTATTAATTTAAATTTTTAAATGTTTTAAAAAAAACTTATATAAAAACATTTAAAAATATAAAAAATAGTGGTCCGCCGGTATCGGGAGCAGGGTCGAAGCTACCGGTGGTTAGGGCTCCACAGACAGGAACCTCCTCACAATACGAGCCGTATCGAGGAGTACTGCTTATTATTATTATCTCCTTTATTTATCATTTTTCTCATTATTTCATTTATTCACTTACTTAACTTATTTATTTACATTTTTAAATATTTCTTTTAAAAAAACTTATATAAAAACATTTAAAAATATAAAAAATAGTGGTCCGCGGGTATCGGGAGCAGGGTCCAAGCTACCGGTGGTTATGGCTCCAGAGACAGGAACCTCCTCACAATAAGAGCCGTATCGAGAACTGACTTCTTATTAGTATTTCCTTTATTCAATTATATACACATAAATTACATTTTTAAATATTTCTAAACAAATTAATATTAAAAAAAAACATTATTATTATTATTAGTATTTTTGGCCCGAAACACAGGTTCAAATAAACCTAGATCGGGCAGGTCGCTACTAACATCTGAATTGAACTTTCATTACTTGCAACTGTTGAATATATTTTAGTTATAATTTATTTATAAGTACTAATTTAACCATTTTATGAAAAATAACACTACTGCGCCTAAATGTACACTTTTTGTAATACTTTTTAAAATAAATTATTCTCTAAATTAAATTGCTTTCTTTGACGATTCTTACATCGTGTGAATTCTTGTCAATTGCATAATTGAATAACTTAAACTCTAGTAATTACTTAACTTGACTAAACGGGTGTAAGACTATGTCACGAGTAACAGCGGCGAAACGGTGCAATGGCAAAGGAAGCAAAGCATATCACCGGAGGTCGTGCATGAACGGGGCGTAAATCATAATATAGGTAACCAATATGTTGCTAGAATTTATCTTGGTTTAAAATAGTGTCCATGGTGTGCGATGTCATTACTGGAAGTCAACCTATCTTACCAAGGGGTATCGTATAACCCAGTGCTAACAGTGTTGTGGAGGTCAGACAGGCAATCGTCCCATGTCAAATACTGGTATTCAGCTGCATCCGGTTTGACTGAAAACCAACCTCAGCATAATTGGGGAAAAGCAAGAAAGATGATGATGGAGTGCCATGTCATGTGTCATGTCCGTTCTTCACTATATTAATTTGTTAATTTGTCGTTTTCTTGCGGATTCTAAAACGAATAAGCCTTGAAAAAAAAATGGTTTGTCTGCGTTATCATCATACAAAAAGAAGTGTGTAGCTTGACTGCAGCAGTAGAGTGGTGCCTTTATTCATTTTATCAAATTGACAGCGTAAAGTCATTATGAAAGGAATTAAATTATATATTCTGTGTCGTGAACGTCGCGTTTAAGCAGGGGACGGAAGTGCTTAGCTTATTGCGATGTTTTAACTAGGTACATCTTGTTTGCAATATTTTCTGTTAACTTTTGGGAAAGCCAAGTATATCAGATTAGAATCTCAAATGAAAATTCAATTGAATCGATTTTTCGATTATCGATTGTACATTCATAACATAACGCCTGTAATCCCCGAAGAGTAAGGCAGAGCTGTACCTAATAGGTCACTCACCTACACCAGTTATATTTTAAGTCCCACGTAATAGGGGCAAGCCTATTGCCATCAACCTTGCACAAATCTAGACTCCGTGGCTGATACTGAGAAATTCCTGATGGAAAAACCCAGTAGCAACATTATCGTTATTAAAAACAATAAGGCATAATAATTATAAACCAATTAGCTATCTACGGACTGTAGATGGCTTCGCAATCTTTGCACAGTTACCTACTTTTTTTCTGATTTTGCGTCACTTTGAAAATTACAGAGATCTTCTAAATCGTCACAATAACCTTATTGCAACTCTGCTGTAACCTTGCTATGTGATGGCTGCCGTCAGAGGTAAAATTACTGCGAAAACTTTTTATAGTATGACTTCTTTAGGAATAAATAGTAATTTAGATAAAATTCCTTTTCATCCATTTTTCACTTTAAAGGATTTAATTGGATTTATTATTTTTATTAACTATTTTAACTTTAACAAATCCATATATTTATTAGGAGATCCTAATAATTTTATTTAAGTGTGCCATTCAAGATGGCGCTGCTTGGAAATAAAATTTTCGTCGATATGTCAAAATGAGTACACATTTTATTTTAGTTCTGTGCTTTCCCGCCTGCACAGATAATTTGGTTGAAGTGTAAAACAAAACTGAAAGATTGTTCAAACGTGTCATACAAACCATCACAAAATCGACAGATTGGTCAACAAAAGACGATCACAGATTCCCATTTCAAATGTTAGGAATTTTTCGCTTACCGCCAAACGATTGTCGAAAAAAATGCCAAAGATTTTTCTGAGGCCTTTTTTCTGTGGATTGCGTGGGGTAAGGAATGAAATGCCATAACATTGTCTGGGTTTCACCTGTAAACAATTTGCTAGATTTATTGTTAGTCTGCATTATGGTAGAGAAAACAAACCATATTACATCTGTACTATACTATTTCGGTGTCTAAACATTGTTTTATAAATGAGTGAAAGCACTGTGCAATGTTTTAGCTAGATAAATCAGATTAAACGATGAAAAATAGTCAAGAGAAAAATTGTGGAACAATATTATTATCTCCTATAACATCGTTTCTCTTATTTTATACATTATTAAATATTGCTTACAAAAACCTTAAAAAAAACATATACAAAAATAGATGACCCATTGGCATCAGGAACGAGGTGCAGGCTGCCGGTAGTCAGGGCTCCAGAGAGAGAAACCGCCTCACTATGAGTGCCGTGTCCAGGAGTACTGCTTTCAGAATCAAGCCCTTGACCCAGCCGCGCAAAGAGAGCCTCCTAAGGAATAAATAAGCAATATTATTATTAGTTAAGAGAAAAACAAAATCATTTACTCCCTTTCGTGTCGGAGTGAGTTTTGTGACAAACATACAAGTCGTGGTAATAATATGTGCCCCTGAAGAATCTGAACGTAAGTAATCATCTGAACTTTTGATGCGAGCCACAGTAACTGCTTCATGGAATTTCAATTTTTCAGTAGGGCTAAGTGTTATTGGGCTTGTCCACCAGCAGTTTTTCAATAGCCCAAAGTCCAGATTTGTGCCCGTTTGGTGGCAATAGCACTCTGTTACATGGGACTCAAACAAAACTAGCGAATCTGGGTGTGCTAGATGTACACCTCTGTCTAATCCTTCGAGAATAACAGACGTGATTTTATATTTTGTAAAAAAAAAACCGTATTTACATATATAGGGTGGTCTTTTCTCCATACAAACGCTCTCGCCTGTTTTCTTTCTGGTTTATGACTTCAAAGCTATGATTTTTTACAGTTATATTAATATCAACCTGTTCTATGTCCCTATGTTTTCCTTTTTAATGATACATAATCTGTATCAGCACTAGAACCTTTACAAAATGCTCAAATTTGTCTATTTGGACCGCTGTCATCAGTGGGCGGATAGTTGTCAAATTTGTACACTACATCAGAGGCCTAGTGTACAAATTTGACAACTATTAATGAAAAAAGAAAAACATAGTAACACAGTATATATCCTTCTTATTCAGTTTATGAAATATATTTTAAATTGGTCGAATATTGGAGGAGGAAATAGTCGAAAGCAAAACCTCGAATTAGGACCTTTTACTTGTCGGATCTGTAGTCGTCTTTATCGCACCAATGTTGAAATACCGCTCGTTGAGCGACAGCGATAGTTTCTTTAAATACCTACCGCATTTTCTTTTAACCCTCCTCAAACCAATTCCTCGACAAATAAACACAATTACAATGTAACCTCCAATTCCGTACAATGTTCCTCCTAATCCCGAACAATGCAGGGATAACAAACCTTTTTGGCTTCATAAATGGGAAATCTTACGCGTCACCAAGCACATTCAACACAACACACACTTCTTATATACGAAGCCCTGTAATTTCTCATGCCCTTTGTAGTCAGACCTTGGTCCTATTACGGTCTTTTGAAGAACGCGGAACTAAATTATTACAAACATGCTTATAGGCCATGCGAGGTATGCCACAAATGTTGGGGATTGTTGACATTCCTGGGGTAAGTATTATGTGTGGTACATATGTTTGTCATGTCTGAAAGAGTACTCGTAGACAAAGGTTCGTAAGTGTAAATAGTAAGTACATTCATATTTGATCACATATTGTTATTGATTAAATATTATATACATTTATAAATTAAAATAACCTAAAGTAACTAACTTGAAGAACAACTAACTTAAAAAATGGCGTCAAAAAACTTATACTCAACGCTGTCATTCATATTTTGCAAATGATTTATGTTAGTAATACGTAATCATTCGTGACTACTACACCATCAAGGAAAACGTGTCAGATTCGTAGGAAAAAAATTCAAGCCTCAGCCTAGAATGGAACAGAATATTCTTTATTACTTACACCATACAAGTAAATAAAAGAGACCATTTCACATCGGATGACACACTTATCGCTAAAAGCGATCTTTTCAAGACAACCTTTGGATGTATTTACAGGAAGAAAGAGAGACATACTGCAGGTAATCTGTTGTGTATCAATTAGTTTACATATTATAAACTAGCTGTGCCCGCGACTTCGTCCGCGTGGACTTAGATCTTTCTCAGCCTGTTATTATAAAAGGCAACATGACTTTGTCTGTTCGTTAGTATGACAATTTACATCACTGTTTTGGTGTTTGTTGATTGGGCAGGTTATAGACTTGATTCAAGCTCAAAGTATTTATTTCAAATAGACCCGTAACTAAGTGCCTGTGCAAGTAACAAGCTGAGAATGATGTCCACGCGGAAGAAGTCGTATTATAAATAAAGGGTGTAACAAGACCCTTAACGAAGCCGAAAGCCACTTGTTTTCCCCGTCATTGCGATATTTTTTTTGTTCTAGACCATACCTGGGAACCTTCTAGTTACGGAATATTGGGGGTCATAGTTCCAACTTTTTCACAACTTTTTTCTTAAATACATGGTTTTAATGTAAGATTTTTACTTTAAACACCTCCATGACCCCCGTACTATTCAATGCATCCATCAGCACAATGTTTTGAGTGCGTTACATTGAGTCCTACTGTAAAACGATATTTTTCACCCCAAAAAAAAAAGTCGTTTCCCAGCTAAAATTTTTGCGTAAAGTAACTTAGTTTCATATACAGAATGCTTGGTTGACGGCTTCGTGAAGTGTTTTGTTAAACCCTGTATAAATACAAAAATAAAGCATCTATAAATCTGTCGGATAAGATATCGATAATTGGTACGGACATAAAATGAATCGCCAGCGCGCCGGTGGTGACATCACGCGGCCTACTTACCAGTCTTTCCACACCATAGCGTGCTTCTACAGAGCCGTGATCTTTACAGCTCGAGGCGACGACGACATTCAATGTCTGATCGCAGCAGAGTTGAGACGTCCTGGAAATGTACCCGATTTATTGTGCCCCGTGTAATTGTGTTAAATTTTAATTTCAAGTAATTTGTTAGTTTGATAAAAACAGTGCATCGCAACCAGTGTGTTTTCATTGCACGAAACCCATCTTATGCCCCACATGATATACGAGCCTAGCGGAATAGATCCTGACTATCCGACAAATCTATATAAATATAAACATTATTTAATAATCATTTAACAAGAGCAGAGAACAAAGTACACTGATGTCAGAGAGAGGTAGTGGTTTTTGACCATTTTTTTTGAAAGTGGGCAAGGTTTGTGCGCGCCTTACTGACACAGGCAATTCATTCCATAGCCGTACCTGCCTTGACTGTAAAAGATACAAATTGGTGTTTGTAGCATCAATTTTATTGTTGCTTGGAAACGATGATATTAGTATGTAAGTAATTACAACCCTTCAGCTCTGAAAGATCCATTTGGAAAGTGGCCACTTACTAAAATATCAATTTCCTTGAAAGGTTCTTTTCTTGGAAAGTCCATTTCCAAAGAGATCTTTCCCTTAAGGGGCACTCAATAAAATGAATTTATTACAATATTAGGACGTTTAATCTCAGTTGCTTTTGGATAGAATGATTCATAAGAAATTTTCCGTGTAGTAATTTGAAGAAATAAAATCCATTTGCCTACGTACTCACCACGTTATATGAAACTCTTGTCCAACATAGTTACATTTAATAATGAATTTGAGACGTCATCTTCTTTTTTCACAACCTTTGGCCACCCAATGCTGAGTGTAGGTCTCTTCCAAATCTCTCCACTTTTGGCGGTTTTGTGTCATGGCTATCCAGTTTCTTCCAGCCACTGTGATAAGCTCGTCTGTCCATCTAGTCGGTTGTTTTCCCATGTTCCTCCATCCCGTCGTGGTCTCCACTCCAGCAGTTTCTTCCTCCATCATCCGTCTAATCTACGGCATTTATAGGGTGACTGGTAATTAGTGACCGATACTACACGTGATTGTACAATATACTCATGATAACAAACAACTTTCCCAAATTAACCTTTTTTTTATACACATACTTTTATCACAGTAACACAACAGCCGTATGAAATTCGCACGCGCGCGCCTGTGACCTATCAGCTGTTAGCCGTTTAAAAAACTGTTTCTTTGGGAAAGTTTGTTGTCAAGAGTACAATCACGTGTTTAAGTATCGGTCACTAATTACCAGTCACTCTAAATATGGCCCGCCCACTTTACTCCAGTTCACACTAAGAGATCATATTTTATATGATAATTTACCATTAAATTTATTAACCCAAAAATGAATCTTGTGATTGTAACAATGAATGGTAAAGGCTTTGGCATCATCACTAAGCTTGACAGTAAACTTGATTGATCGACGAATTTTACAGTAATTCCGAAATTGAAATTACCACAACTGTCTACGGTCTTAACGTGATCTCTTAGTCATATTTTGAGCACCTCAAATAGCCTTTGATTATTAACAATGGCAATTGACGTTATGTTGATGCTGCTTAACAAAAGCATAACATCACGCTTGTAATTCCCAAAGGGTTCGGTAGAGGTTTGTTATAGTACACCCACATTTCGCCAGTTATGTTAAAGCCCCATTTAATAGGGGCTCATTTAAGGTATTACAAGACTTACGGAATCTTCAGTCACGATCATAGCCTTCTTATTCTCATCGACTCAATACCAAATAATATTTCAGGACTGTAACTGGCTTTTAGTCGCCATCTTCCTTATTGCAGTAATAAATTCAGACAATAAGTTAATTTTGAGGTTTCTCAAAGGTTAGTCCCATCTGGCTTTGTTAATTGATTCATTAATTATATTTATGAAGAGAAAATGGTGGCAGTTTATGAGACCTTGGGTTCGATTCCAGATCGAAAAAAAATGTTATTCGGTTATTCGATTATAAATTTCATACTAGTAGCCTAAGTCTGAAAGTGGCGCCGGTGACTGAAAAGTTGTGTGGTAATCGATTGTCGTGGTATGGACATGTGATGCGGAGGAATGAGGAAAATGTCGTGAGGAAGGTTTTGAGTATGAATGTGGATGGGTATAAGAGTAGAGGAAGATCAAAGAAACGATGGATGGACTGTGTGAAGTATGATATGGCACGAAAGGAGGTGTCTGATGAGATGAGTAATAGAGAAGTATGGAAGAAGAAGACTTGTTGTGCCGACCTCAAATAAATTGGGATAAGGGCTGGAAATAGCCTACGATCGATTGCCCCCTCTAATAATGGTACTTAATCATAACTGAAGAAAGGTTGGTTTATTCTAAAGGGTGTAACAAGAACCTTAGCGAAGCCGAAAGGTACTTGTTCTCCCCGTCATTGCGATCATTTTCTTGAACTAGACCATTCCTGGGGACCTTCTAGTTACGGAGATATTGGGGGTCGAGGTTCCAACTTTTTAACAAGTTTTTTTTTTTATATAGATTTTATTAATGTAAGATTTTTACATTAAACACCCTCACGATCCCCGTACTATTCAATCCATCCATCAGCACAATGATTTGCGTGCGTTACTTTCAGTCCTACCGTAAAACGTGATTTTTCACCCCAAAAAAAGTCGTTTCCCAGCAATAATTTTAGTTACATAGTTTGATGTACGTAATGCTTGGTTGATGGCTTCGAGAAGGGTCCTGTTACACCCTGTGTGTATCTTTTCTTCTTCGGAAATTGCAGGCGTAATGCTAAGATGTTTTAATTTATAAATAATAAACCTTGTAAATATAAATACGACAATCAACTGCTTAAACTAGCAGAAATATTTAGTTGAATTTCGAAAGTATCAATTTTTGCGCTAAAGCCTGCATAGGTTGAAGTCCACGACGTGACTTGGGGTGAATTCGGAGCACTTAGTGCTGATGCCACTTAGACCACTCTCAAGCTTTGTAGGGAGGAGTTTCAAGTACTGGGTACTCAGGATAATGGGCGATTTTGGTGTCCTTTTTTAAAAGTTGCTGCGCACTTTGCAGACGGCAAAATTTTGACTTTGGTACGTCTGTTTTTTCCTGCAAATCTATACTAATATTATAAAGAGGTAAAGTTTGTAAGTTTGTAGGGGGTAATCCCTGGATCTGCTGAACCGATTCTATGAATTATTTCACTAATAGGAAGCTACATTATCCCCGAGTGCCATAACATGGGATTTATACAGAACTGGCGAATTGTGGGTATTCTATTAGACACCAGCTCTGCCTATTCCTTCGGGGATTACTAGCGTGATGTTATGCTATGTTATATTTTGAGCACTGCTGGAATCAAAAGCGCTTTTATTCAAGCATTTATTTAAGTATAACGTAATGTTTGTAAAAAAGAGACCTGATTTATGACCCGTATAGAAAAAAAAAACATTAAAAGTACTTTCAGTCTATAACTGTTGGTTACGTCGTAATGACAACGTAACCGACCACCAAAGACTGCTTTATCACACGACAAAATATTTTTTAATTGACACTACAGTGACTCTAGCGGTTCACATTGAAGAACTAAAGGTAATCGGATAGCACATTGAAAGGTAATCGGATAGCACATTGAAAGGTAATCGGATAGCACATTGAAAGGTAATAAAACTTTAGCGGTGACCTAATTACGGGCAAACACTTGGAACTTGATATTTTTTACTTACTCCTAATGGTTACAATTAAGGTAACTTAAGAATTTTATAGCACTAGGTCTAATTGAATGTTTGAACTATTTTTTTTTTTTTTTAAAAAGCTTTGTCACGAAAATCAAAGATGAGTGCAAAATTTCAGCTCCATCGGTTGGGAGAACTGGTTTGAAATTCATTTGCAAGATTTGACTAATACAAACTAACAAGGCAAGTTAAATCACTACATAGTATAAAACAAAGTCGCTTCCCGCTGCCTGTCTGTCCGTATATATATGCTTAGATCTTTAAAAGTATGCAACGGATTTTGACGCGGTTTATTTAAGTAGATACAGTGATTCAAGAGGAAGGTTTATTTATGTATAATATTGCACCCGTGCGAAGCCGGGTCGGGCCGCTAGCAAAAACATAAAAAAGTACTATCTATTGGCTATGTGACAAGGTAAGTCTTTAGGTCTAAAGTTTTGAAGAAACAGGTATTGTTATGATATGTATCGTCATCTGCCTAGCCTTTTCCCAACTACATTGAGGTCGGCCTCCAGTCTTACCGGATGCAGCTGAATACCAATATTTTACATGGAGCGACTGCCTATTTGATCACCGCAATCCAGTTAGTACTGGGTAATACGGTACCACTTGGTAAGACTGATTGTCAGCCTTTCGGGCCACTGACTACCTGTACCGACTGTCAAAGGTCTACAAACGACAGCCAGGACCAACAGCTTAGCGTGCTTTTCGAAGCACGGAACAAACTTGGTAATGGGTGGTCATCCATCCACGGACCAACCTAGGCAAGCACGGCCTAACCTTGAGATTGACCCAAGCGGCTGTTATTATTTAGCCTTTCGCTCCTCACTCCTCCTTCTCCTATGTCAACAGTATAGGAGCCCATTGCCATCAATCCAGCACAAATCCAGACTCCGTAACTGCTCTTGTGAAATTCCCGATGGAAAACCTCAATAGCACACGACCCGGGAACCGACCCCGACACCTTGTCCTCAGCAGTAGCGCTAGCGACCACTAGACCAATGAGGCCACACCCATAGTCAAATTTAATATTTCTTCACTATTCAAACACTGTTGCCCGCGGCTTCGCTCGCGTTTTCGGTGGAAATTGTAGCATGGGCACGTGGCATGACACTTGGAGATAATGTAGCTGCCTATTAGTGAAGGAATTTTCAAAATCGGTTTAGTAGATCCAGAGATTACACCCTAAAACCTCGTAAACTTTACCTCTTTATAATATCAGTATAGATAACCATGAAAAGTAAAACCCATTTTACACAACCCAGGAAACCAATAAAGTTTCTCCAATAAGTCTTTAAAAGACAGGGTAGGGATTGAGCTCGGCGTCGGTTAATAAACCATTTTGTAAGCAAGAATCTCCGACGATTTCAATAGCTGTGTTTACATACATTTGCGCGAATTTTTCATTATTCCCATTCGTTTGTTTTTCGTATTTTTCCTTCCCAGTTTACGGTTTTGTTTTCATAGTGAGTGACCTTAATTTGCACTGTAAGTTGCCCTGTTTGTTTATTTGGATGTAGTGCCTTTTTTGTTGGCCTACTTAGGTCTGGGTTGGTTTATTGAACCTATTCCTATTAATAAGGAGTGATAGCCTTATGTTTCTTCAGCTTATCAACTTCAGTTTATTCGTGATCATGGTGTTTGCAATAGAGCGCCGAAATATCTGGAACTCAAAACCAATAGTGGTCCCGTTTCTAGTGTTAATGATAATGTTAGTGAGAACTTTTATAGTGATAGTCTAGTTTTGTGAGATTCACGTCAGATTTTCCAGTCATAGGTCTCTAGTTCGAACCCAAGACACGCACCTCTGATTTTTCGGATTCATGTGCGTATTGTATAATCAAATATCACTTGTTTCGGTGAAGGAAAACATCGTGAGGAAACCAGCATGCCTGAGAGCAATTTCTCGATGGCATGTAAAGCTAAGTCAGAGACGGGCGGCATAATAACTGTGTCACCACGTAAGGCGCGATTTATACAACAACGGCGTAAGGTGAAGGTGCGGCGCAGGCGCAGCGCAGGCGTGAGGCCGCTTCAAAACCTTCTCGTACAAAATGTACGTAGGCGACCTGTCGTGAAATACACTCAAACGGCGCGGCCGGCGCAGTCAGGCCGTTCTTTCGTTTCCTTATAAATCCCACGCCTGCGGTGCGCTTGCGCCGTGCCTTTACCTTACGCCCGCGCCGTTTCTGTTTCTGTTTAATTCGCGCCTTAGGCACTAACTGTAGTAACGTAGTAACGGGACGTGACTAATCTGTCATGAGTGACAGCGGGCTGTCGCTATCGTCTAGACAGACAGAACCAGTTTAGCTACTTTTTGATAGTTCTGCAGCTCTGCACCTGTTCACTGCCTTGTCGAGGGTGAGTTCACTGACTTCTATGAGTTTTTGTTGTGACGATTTATTAATATGTGGAAACACTGAACAGGAGCATGATACAACATTGAATATAGTCTTTCAACGAGCTTTAGAACATAATGTCAGATTTAATAAGAATAAATTTCAGTACAAATTAAAAGAAGTAAAATATTTTGGACATATATTCTCAGAAAAAGGCATAAAAATAGACCCAGACAGGGTAAATGCAATATTAAAAATGAAAAGTCCAATTAATAAAAAGCAATCGCAAACCTTCTTAGGGATGGTAAGTTATTTAAGAAAATTTATTCCAAACATGGCCAACATAGCAGCACAACTACATTTATTGTTAAAAAAAGATGTAGACTGGATTTGGACTGAAGTTCACGAAAATATATATAAAACTCTTAAAAAAGAAATAACAGAAGCACCAATATTGCAGAATTTCAATAATAAAATACCAATTGTAGTACAGTGTGATGCATCCAAGGATGGCATTGGTTGTTGCTTATTACAAAATAATAAGCCAGTTTGTTTTGCATCTCGTAGTTTAACACAGTCCGAGCGAAATTTTTCACAAATAGAAAAAGAATTGTTAAGTGTCGTATGGGCCACCAAAAAATTTCATTACTACATATATGGACATAAAATAACAGTAATTAACGATCACAAACCATTGGAATCTTTATTAAAGAAACATCTACATGAGATACCATCACCAAGATTGCAAAGATTAAAACTGAAACTACTGAAATATACTATAGAATTTAAATACCAACAGGGAAAATTAATGTACATAGCAGATTTATTATCAAGGTCATACCAGGACTGTAGTGATGTCGATGAATCCTATATGTATGAAGTCATACATTGTGTAGGCCAAGCTCAGAATTTAGAATGTACAAATGAACAAAAAACACAATTAATTACTGAAAGCACTAAGGACACAGAGTTGATAGAATTAATAGAATACATAAAGAAGGGTTGGCCAAATAGTAATAATATTCCAGATTATTTACATAGTTATCATAAGTTAAAGAATGAACTATCATTTGATCAAAATTTAGTATTTGACAAAGAAAGATTAATTGTACCAAAGACATTACGAATATCAATTATAAAAATACTACATGAAGGACACATAGGAATGTCTAAAATGAAACAGTTAGCAAGAAAACTATATTATTGGCCTCACATAGAAGAATATGTGAAAAAATATTATCCCTGTCAAACTTATCATAATAATAACATCAAAGAACCACTAATCACACATTCAGTACCTAGTTTACCGTTATTAAAGTTAGGCATTGACATAATGGAATATAAGAGGAAAGCTTATTTAGTAATATACGATTATTACTCGAAGTGGTTAGATATTAAGTTAATGAATAACAAAAGTGCAAATACCATCAATAACACATTATTAGATGTATTTAGTAACTTTGGAGTTCCTAGTGAAATAGTTTCGGATCATATACCATTTGATTCTCGTGAATGTAAACAGTTTGCAAAGGAATGGGGTTTTAAGTATACATACACTAGTCCTAGATATCCACAGTCGAATGCGATGGCTGAGAGAGGTGTACACATTGCAAAGAAAAAAATGTATAAATGTAATGAAGACAACACAGATTTTAGAGTAGGATTATTAAAGTACAGAGTTTCACCAGTGGCTGGAACAATTTATTCACCTAGTGAATTATTAATGAATAGCAACATAAAAACAAAATTAATAACTTCACAATTTTTTTTGAAACCAAAGTTAAATATAAATGTACAGTTACAACTAAGTAAACAGGTAGAAAGAAATACAAAAAATTATAATAGAACAAGTAGAATCAAACCAGAATTTATCATAGGTCAAAAAATATGGTTCAAGAAAGATGTGCAAAAGAATGTGTGGCTAGAAGGTAAAATTGTAGGTTCCAATGGTAATAGGTCATACAATTTAAGAGACATAAATAATATTAATTATACCAGAACCTCTTTCTACATTCGACCAGCATAGACTTTGTTGCTCACCAGATATGGGTGCTCACTGGTTGAATGGGTAACTGTGGTGTACTACTAATTAGAAGAGATTATAATTTTGTATTTAGTTTTTGTTTTTTAAGAAGCTCATTTGGTTTAATTAATGTTAAGTTTAAGAGTAAACAGTTAAGTTTAAAATAGAAGGGGATGTTGTAACTGTGTTGTACTACTATTAGGAGAGATTATAGGTAATTTTGTTTTTAGTATTTAATTTGTAAGAAGCACATTTTGTTTAATTAATGTTAAGTGATATAAGTGTTAGAAGTTAAATTAAAAATAAAAGGGAATGATGTAACTATAGTGTACTACTATTTCAGGAAAAGATTGTAATTTTGTAATATAAAACTCAATTTGTATAATTAATGTCAAGTAAGTAGTTTTAAAAGTGTAACAAGTAAACTTAAAAAAAGGGGATGATGTAGTAACGTAGTAACGGAACGTGACTAATCTGTCGTGAGTGACAGCGGGCTGTCACTATCGCCTAGACAGACAGAACCAGTTTAGTTACTTTTTGATCTGTAGTAGCAGCTAGAGAGATTTACGAAAAATAAAACAGTTTAAATATAAAATACATTTTTTTAATACAAAACAAATAACAATACATGACACACGAATGACACATGATACACGATACACGATTTTCCCATGAGGAATTTCTCAGTAGACAGCCAGTCTAGATTTGTGCCCGGTTGATGGCAAAAGGATCGCCCCCTATTATTATATACATGTAACTTAAACATAACAGGCGATATGTGGGTGTACTTTTAGGTACACCTCTGCCTTACCCTTCGATAATTATAGGCGTGATGTTATGTTACGTTTCCGTCTATATTTTGGCATTTTCCGGTATTATCTTCGTACGTTTTCGTACCATATTCATTAATAAAAGGACTGCTCTCCTTTACCACATTTATCTTTTCTGTTATTGCATGCAAATATACCACAAACGTGAATTTTCAAAGCTGAACACACTATGTATTCTGCTTTGAAAATTCACGGGTGTAATCAAATCAAAACAGAAACCTGTTTCAAATCATAATTACGTCGGAGCTCATATAAAGTAGTTGGTATGAAAGGAAAACAATTTTAAATATATTATATTTTAAAGAAACACACGCGAATGCGGCTCGGTGCTTTCGACTTAGCAGTAATTGTTAGACAAAAAAACCAACCCGAAACGACTACACATTCGGTTTTCATCAATATCATCATAATCATTATATCTCAGCCCAGGATCACCCTTTACTGGATATAGGCCCTTTCCTCTACCACATACTTCCCGGTTCTATGCGCACCTTATCCAGGTGTTTCCCGCGATTTTGACGTCGAGCCTAATTGCTTTAGTACGGCCCTGGTTTCTTTGACTATAGCTTAGCCACTACTCGGTCAAACCTTTGCTCCATCTGTTGTGGACCACCGCTTTTCATACAGATGAGGCACGAGCATTAATTATAACCACGCTTGCTTGAGACTGGTTTGTGATTTTTAACCGACTTCAAAAAGGAGGAGGTTCTCAATTCGTCGGAACCTTTTTATTTACGATACTACCGATTTGGATTATTTTTTTTTAGTTTGAAACTTCTACTTCCCAAGAGGTCCCATGATCGTCAATTCAGGATCTGATGATGGGATCTTAGAGAAATAGAGAGGACTCTTCAAATTTTATAGGCACACTTGAAGCGATTTGGGTAGTTTAAGGAAGAGTACTTTCTCGGAGTGATCCCATTTCAATTTGGTGAAGATCTGATGAAGAACTTCGGAGATAGGCAAAAAAATTACTTTAGCTTCAGAAGTCGGTGACAAAAAAAAAACAAAATCGAACTAGCAAAAGTCACCGACTTCTGCAGCTAAAGTTAATTTTTACATTTTTGTGTTTTTGAAGTCGGTTTAATTTTTTTAAATTTACTATTTTACAATATTTTCTTACCTTTGTATAGATTCTTTTTTTGCCGGTTGTTTGTGAATGTGTGAACATTGTAGGCTTTGTAGATTCCCAGATGCTCGTTTACTTTTATCTTGTTTTACTTTTTTTGTGTAGTAAGCAACGACCTATTGTCGGGCCTATTCTGTCCCCTCATACTTAAGTACTAATGCTGTAACATGATAATATTGTAACACCAAATGATTTGAAAAGAGTAACCATGGTGTTTCTTGCCGGTTCTTCTCCATAGGAAACGACCAACCCGAACCGTGCACCTTTTTGTCGACGTTTTACAAGTATTGTATCTAGGCCTATGTGAAATAAAAATATTTTGATTTTGATTGAAACTTACATCCTAATTCTAATTTCCTAACTAATATTATAAATCCGAAAGTAAGTTTGTTAGTTTGTTACCTTTCACGCCTAAACCACTGAACCAATCTGACATTTTGCTTATACGTTGTCAGGTGTACAGAAACGGACATTGAGTACTTTTCATCTCAAAAATAATACTGTTCCCGATGAAAACAACAATAACGTTCTTATGATAATAGATGGCGCCACAAGTGTTTAGAATCATGATTGAATTATATTATTTCAAGCAGAGTACAACCCAAATTGATTGTCGAATTTTAAATTAACGCGAGTGAAGCTGTAGACAAAAGCTAGTTATAAGTCCAGATTTCCTCACGATGTATTCCTTCACCAAAGCCAGTGATGTCCAAAATAAACTTAGAAAGTACATAAATCACAAGTGAAAAGTCACAAGTACTTTTCCGGATTTGAACTCACAACCTTGTGCAGAGTGGCGTGGCCTTAACGTCAGGGTTTCCAACTTTATATCTACCTTCGCTGAATCACGTTCAGGTTGGTTCGACACAATTCAAGCTAAGTCAATCGGCTTTTTCCGAACAAATATTCTTACTTTCTTACTTACGTAGTTGTATACAGCTAGACATGAAGGCGTGACCAGCAACACACAAAAGAAGTTACAAAATAATAATGTACATCCGAACCCCTCTTAACCTTGCTGAACGTACATGTAAATCCGATCAGCAAGGTTACAGCACATTTCCAAAAACTTCAGCTACTCACACTTCCGTGTCTTTATATATATGAAGTACCCAATTACGTCAAAGCAAATCTACATCTATATAGCCACCCAAAGAGCATACGCTACAAAAATACAATAAGCACAACACGACACAAAAAAGCCGTTTTCAGTAAAAATTTGTTAGGTATGGCACCAAAAACCTATAATAAACTACCCAAACAAATTAAAGATATTACGAATAAAGTTCTATTCAAAAAATGTTTGAACGATTTTTAGTTGCAAAATGTTATGATACAATTAACGATTATTTAAATGAAAGATTCTAGACCTGCTGCATCCGATTTATTATATTAGTAAAAACTTGACATTTAATTAAATTATATTATTAAAATCCAATTGTAATACCCGTATAATTATGTGACATTGTGCTTATTGTTAATAATTTTTATTTTTTTAATTTCAATTTTATATTTGTTATTGTTCTGACATTGTGTACTTTTTTGTTGTTTTGAATGAGTTTTCATAGAAATTTATAATTGATTGTAAGTATTTCATTTGATTTGTAAGCTGTAACGCAAGACATGGATGGACTCGCTATATTGCATTTGTTTAATACCCCTCTACAACCCATGTCCACAAATAAAGATTTTCATTTTCATTTTCATTAAGGAGAGGGGAATGTGGTGGTATCCGGGTAGTGCGTTACCGTGAATTAAAAAAAAAACTGGCCTAGTGCGATTCGGCCTCGTGCACGAAGGGTTCCCAAGCATTATCTAAAAGTAAAATTAAAACAGGTTTGTTGTTCCCATACAACAAACCTGTTTTAATTTACTTTTATTTTATTTGCCCCCTTAAATATTTATTTTATTCTATTTTTAGTATTTGTTGTTATAGCGGCAACAGAAATACATCATCTGTGAAAATTTCAACTGTCTAGCTGTCACGGTTCATGAGATACAGCCTGGTGACCGATAGCCAGACAGTTTTTACCCCTTGGGTATACAGAACCCTAAAAAATAAGAAATGTATGTACAAATTATGCGTCTTTTACTATATTCCAACCGAAAAATCAATTGGACAACAAACAATCAGATTACAGTGAAAAAGTCCTGGTAAAAAATATTTGGTTTCGTTTTTAACAGGAAATTGTTAACAATCAACCGATTTATATTCGTATTCTTTTCGGAAAGTTTTCTTTTCAGATATTTTTTCCCCAAATAAAAAAAAGACAAAACCTTGCTTACAAAAGTTTGTAAACTTTGAAACCTTTGTAAAGTCATCCGTTTATAAATTCTGAAACTTTCACGGATTCTTTTGAATCTTTCTTTCTTTTTCTTTTTTGGACTGTTTATTTCTTGACAAGACTTTTATGTTTTTAGATGAAAAGTTACTATAGATATAAAGGGTAAGAAGAATTGTTTTCCAATTGAACTTTTTTTACTTAAGATCAAAGGCATAGGTAAACATCGATTCAAAAACTTTTAGCAAAAAGTCACTTTCATGTAAAATTACAAGTCAGTCTATAAAGAAAGTTTTATGACCTTAAAAACTTCATGAAATTAATTAATGTTTCAGGAGGTTCAAAAATGGCCAACGATATTGCATTTTGCATTTCCGAGCTTATTATTTCTAGGACAATTGCAAAGATTTTTTTAATAAACATAATTAATAAATTTTTATCTAATAAGTATATTACATACAGACTACAAATAGAACTAAACTAATGCTAAAAAGAAGACTAAAACTAAGTTTCTACATACATACAACGACGACAATAGGACACTTAGGCGTCAAAGTACTCCTTGACGCTTAATGAATGTTTGATGTCTTCCGGAAACGTGCCCAGAAGACTGGCAGCATTGCCACGTTGAATGGCAATGCTAATTCTTTGACCAAAGAAAGAGCCAGCCCTCTGGTCACGCAGTGTCGATCAGTCGGCGAGATATTTCCTTAAAAAGTAGACGTGCACTTGGGCCTCATGATTAGATTATTGTTACATAGCAATATTTTTTGGATGTTTAAAATAAAAGTAGTTACTATTACTTAAAAAAAAAAATGTGTATTAGACCTACTGGTCTAATACACATTTTTTTCAAGTCAACCCTTCGCGTGACCTTTGATGCGATCTGGAATACCAATATAAATATTTTAATATCGAATATACAAACATTGCGAAAAGGGATAGAAGCAATAAAAAGTTTATTTACACACCCCATTTTTTACAATATACAAAAAAACCGAAGGCTGGCTAATACCGATAAAAAAAATGTACTGCGATAAAAACGTATATGTAAGGGCCAACACGTACCGATTTAAATATAACCGACAAAACAGAATGGGAAAGTCGGTGTTAAAGTAAAACCGTTTTTAATATCAGACGAACAAGGCATCATAAATGCTTTGATGTTATATTATTTCATGGTGTTTAGATTCTGAAGCGAAGGCTCGTCTTTCTTGATAGAAAAACTCTTTCTTAAAGGAGCTCACCTTTGAAAGTTTTGCACACAGTCACACCATCTGCCAAGCCTGCCAGTATAACTGGATGCAGTTGAATATCAGTACAAAAAGTACAACATAAAAGAAATGGAAGGAACGAGGGCAAACTACTCCTGGGCATAAGCGAGGGCGGGTTATGCCCAGGAGTAGAACAATACATGTTTACAAATTAAACTCTTCATCACAGGGCCTCGCGTGCAAAGAGAGCAAAGTGAAATTTTGTAAAATGTATAAATGCTTTTGAGTGATTGAGTACATACTAATAATTGAGGATAGCTAGGTCATGCAAAAGGTACCATAGAACAGAATTTTTAGTATAGTCAGACGTGAACATCAATTTTTACTTATATAAAAGGAAACATCACAAACGTTTTTGTTAATCGTGTTGAGAGTTATTTTAGAAATTTGAAAAGATTAGAAAGCGAATAACGAAGAAGACTAAAAAAAAACATGTACTTTCAATGCAATCTAGAAAAGAGTTCCGAGTTTCTTTAAAATAGAAATACGTTATATTTGTACTGCGGTCTTACAGTTTATTCTTGTTTATACTACGAAGAATACAAGGCACCTCATTATTTAGCAGTTGGAAACCTTTTAGTTATTGAATTTATTTTCATGTCTGATGAAAATGATTATAGGTAATGTTTTGTTATTTTCTGTAAAAGATTTTGAAGTAGAATTTGTGTGGATATGTTAAACAACATTAAGAAAAATTAAAATCACTGGTCTATTTCTTCTTCTTTTCATAAGATGCTACATCGGTATTATACGGATTGGGCCCTTTAAGAGGCCACACACTTATTGCGGCGTCAGAGGTATTGTCCAGTGCAGATAAACGGACCCCGACGGACCGCTCTCCAGCAGCGGCCTAAACTATATACGTATATACAATGCTGCTAAACGATTAAGTGAGAAAGAGCAGCCAGGTTGGCTTATCGCTAAACGCCTCAAAAACAAAAATTATCCCGAATGGTTGTGTTCAAACCATCAGAGTAAACGGAGGAAACATCAAGTATGTTACAAAATATATGTACCTAGGTCAGTCAATTTCATTCCAAGATCTTACAGAAAAAGAAATAAACAGACGAATTGCAATTGCTTGGAAAAAGTATTGGAACTTGAAAGAAATTATGAAGAATAGAGACATAACCATCGAAATAAAAAGGAAACTGTACGACACAGTAATCCTACCATGTCAAACATATGGTTGCTAAACATGGTCGTTGAGGAAGATAGACGAATACAAATTAGCCATACACCAACGGAAAATGGACAGAAGCATGCTAGGAATAAAATTATCAGATAAGATTAAAAACTAATCAATAAGAAGGAAAACCAAAGTAACTGACATACTCGAAAAAATAAGAAATTTAAAATGGAGATGGGCAGGTCATGTGTGCAGGATGACCAATGACAGATGGACCAAGAAACTGACAGAATGGTTACCAAAGAAGGACAAAGAAGTAGAGGTAGACCGAAAAAACGATGAGAGGACATATTTAAGGAAAGATGTGGACGAAACTGGAGAAGACAGACTAGGGGCAGAGACAACTGGAGGAAGCTGGGGGAGGCCTACGCCAAAGAGGCGACTTCCACAAATTAAATATAAAATAATTAGATTAGTGCATGAAAATAATATCTAATTGATATTTTTTTAATTCAATAATGAAATTAATTTAAAACTAAACTCAATTTTACAAAATATATTTTTAAGTTGTGATTATTTAATAGTTTTGTTTTAATCATTGTTAAATTGTGGTAGAATAAAGGCTATTTTTATTTATTTTATATACGTATACAATGCTGTGGGAAGATGTAGGCTTACAGTAAAAGTAATGCTTTTTACATTGTCCCACTGCTGCCTCTCCCTTTGACATTCAAGTACATTAATTTTTGTAATTTATTTCATCCTATTATTTTCTCCACTGCTCTCTAAACGGTGAAGGAGAACATTGTGAGTAAGCATAAATTAGAACTAAAAATTTGAAGATATGTGTCGTCTACCAATCTGTGCTGGACCTGGTGGATTGCAGCCCATTAATATCGCTGGTCATTAATAAATTAATATCGCTGGACATTAAACACAGCGCCAACTAGGTGCCACACTAAGCAACGAGGCTTGTGTCGTGGACACCAGATAGTTGATATTACTACATAGATACTTTTTGTTTGTAAATACATACTTATTATACATATTATACATTTCTTCTCATAGAGAAGAGGCCTTGTATCCAAGCAGTCAGCACATTGTAGGCTGATTATGCTTCTTTATAGCTCAAAGTTTAGCTGCAATAATATTTCATCGAAACCTCATATGGAATTGCTGCTATACCTACATCTTTTCACGAAACTTCTAGACTACCAATTCAGTTCGTCCCTTACGTAAAACGTTTCAAAGTTATACTGTAAAGTAAACACGGTAGTGAAACATTATACATTTAACTTTCAGCAGTTCACAGTTGCTTAACTGCCTGGACTCGCTCGCTGGCAATTAAGACTGACAATTATGGCGTTTTCACTTGAATTTAAACTTTATTTTTAGGTCTCTAGTTTGTTGGTTTTTCTTTATAGAACTGACCTTTTGTCGATTTAAAATATTATTAATAATGTGTTATGTATGTCAGAGACGGTCATTGGTACAGGCTTAAAATGAATCACAAGTACGCGGTGGTAACATCACGCGATCTACTTGCAAAGCTACCCACACCACAGCTTGCTTGTTACAGAGTCTAGATGGTGAACTCTGAGCCAGGACGACAGTCAGTCAGTGTCTGATCGCAGCCTAGTTAAGACCTCTTGGAACTGTACCCGATTCATTGAGCCCCGTGTTATTTTGTTTTGTTGTAATCTCAAGTAATTCGTTAGTGTTTCTAGAAACAGTGTATCGCTCTGTGTCTTTTCATAGCACGAAACCCATGGTCTGCCCACATGATGTAGAAGCCTAGCGGGGTAAATCCTGACACTCGACATGTAAATATGTATGCTTCGGTTGGTCGCTCATGGTGAACTCGAGGCGCCGCACGGGCCCGATCTTTGAAGATGGCTTCAAAGATCGGGCCGTGGATGGGTAGCCATCCACATACCGAGTTTCCTCCATACCTCGGAAAACACGTTAAGCCGTTGGTACCGGCTGTCATTTGTAGATCTTTGACAGTCGTTACATATAGTCAGTGCCCGGAAAGTCTGACAACTAGTCTTATCAAGGGGTATCGAATAACCCGGTCGCACCCGAGTAGGTAGACTGTAGTTACAGGACTTCGGCTGAAACTACGGATTTCGTGCCTAAAGAGTAGACCTCTTGTTCCGGACCAACATGACAGAAATAGTCCTTCCTTTACAAGTCAAGGCTGTTCCTTGTCAGTTATTGAATCAGACTGCCATTCACGAAACTCTTTCATAGACATAAATCATAGAACAGTTAATCTATATCACGCAAATCTTTATTCAAGAAAAAGAAAAAAAAGTCTTTTGTTACATAACTTTTATGAACTTAAGCTACATTTTATGAACTTATTATAAAAGGCTACCAACACGTGCTTAATCGCTTCCGACAAAAGATATTACGGTCTACTAAGAGATTTCCGCAAATCTTCCGACATAAACACGTGCCTCCCCATTCGTTAGTTAGCCGTCACGTAGGTATCTGTCCGTACGAGCACGTGCGAATCCGAACAGCTCTCAAAGACGCTGACAGTTCTTAGTATATGATATTATCGACTTTCTATCTGTGAGATGTTAAGATCTAGGTTATGTTTTATTAAAATGCTTGGTCATGAATCTCGATTTCAAATCTCGAATTATTTTTGAGAAGTTTAAAGACGACATTGGTGCTGAGATTGGTGTGGTGATCTAATATGGGCCAAGTTATTAACCATAACAATATATTTCCGAACCCATGTCAATTTTCTGTATTTTATAGACGACTAGTTGTGCCATGCGTTGCTATGCCTTTTTTATCTGATTTTTTTTTTTCAGAAACCTTCCCTAGCTTATGTAAAACTGATAATGTTAGCGTGCTTCATCCCACTCAAGTTGTTTCGATCCAGGGCTGACGCGGACCAATAGTCGTTGGTTTAGTATGCAGAACATCTGTGCTAAATTCGATCAAAATCGGTTTAGTTGTTCAGGAATCAGGGTACGAACAGACATTGATTTTTATAAATGTTAACTTTGACATATTAGCCGTGAGTAATAAGACAAAAAATGGAACGAAGTTTATAGTGGTTGGATTTTCATTGGACTTTTTTTGTTGACCTCCTAGAGGTGTGGAAAATAAAGTTAATATGAAAATCCGACCACTATAATTATCATTATACTTTTTAGGTATTTTTTTTTGTCTAGTTGCACTCAGCTATACAACACGTGGACTAAAAACATAAAAAATGGACCTCTTAAAACATCATCGTCAAGATTTTATTAATATGGGGTTTTCTTAGTATTTCCATTTTGACAAATAACGCTGAAAGGTACACATCTGCCTAAACCTTTGGGGATCAAAAGCGTAATGTTATGTTATTCCTTTTATTATAATTATAATCTAGATGGAGCATCAAATGCGCGAAAACGTGTCAAAAAATATCAGCAAACTGTTGGCTTATAAGTTCGCACACAGAGACACAGACGCACAGTGTTTACACTTTAGGTCTATTTTCTCTGTACACCGCACACGCTGCCACACAAACAGTCGCACACATGTTTGAAATTGTTGCCTCGTTTTCTTTGATTTGATTGTAGGGCGACGCTCCATAGACATTATACAGCGTGTAACAGAAAGGGTATAATCATATGGAATACTGTGCTACGGACCATCAAACTGAACAACTTTCTCTATGGGACCACCATCGAAATCGTAAAAAAATAATCAGCTGTCCTATACAAAATTTCAATACCTACTCGACCCACATGTATGGGACAGCTGATTATTTTTTTACGATTTCGACGGTGAGAGAAATTTGTTCCGTTTGATGGTCCGTACCACAGTATTCCATATGATTATACCCTTTCTGTTACACGCTGTATAATCAAAGTGTTATCCCAATCAAGTCAATCCATCTCTTCTTACTGGCTCTGTAACACCAACAACCGAAGACATTTAATAAATAAATTGCAGTAGCGACGTCCATAATCCCGACTTGATGAATATGCATGATGTATAATAACTGGGGGATATTGGCAAAGTTTTATATGCCGAGCTCTGTCGCCATATTGACTTGTGGCCGCCATTTTGTTTTTAAGTTACGTTTTGATGAGCGTGTTATGAAGGTATTTTTAAGAATTCATTACAAAGTAAAAAAAAGTTTTTAGTATGAAATAATGTTGCCAATACTAAAGCTAGATTTCTTAAAAGTAAAAACTATTATTATCTATCCGTCCATTGATTCCAATTAGAGTTAAAGTTAAAGTTCACTGTTATTTCCAAGAAATTAGGACTACACTAAATAAGCACCGTAATGCCATAACTTTGAAATATCAAGTGGCGGTATCGTCGTTTAAGTACTAAAGCCACGTAAGACAATAATTGCAATTTTACAGGAGTGTGAAAAAAGTGTTTAATTATACCTAGGTAATGGTACAATTCCATTTAATAGTTTGTGTTCACTTCAAATTAAATAGAGACGTTGCTTTTTTCTGATTGTCTGCAACAACGCGTCTTCCGATTCTCTAACCGCCAAAAATTGAGTTACGTGGTTTTAGAACTTAAAGGAAGTATGCTGATTCGGTGCAACACATTTTGCACATGTATGATATGGCACACGAGATTAGAAATACGCACATGTACAAATGAAACCATTTATATTAACAGCTCGAATGTTTCATTACCACCCACGGCTCAACTAAGTCTCCATAAAATCTTTCATAGCTGTGACACATCCACAATAATACACAATTTAAAAAAGGATAACGTTATTTTTTACATTTTACTTCCACTGCTTCTACATCGTGCAGTCTTGTCCTTATGATGATGTCACACATTGCACGCTTGCTACGTGGTTACATTATTAAGAATTCTGTACATACAATGCATACATGATATTTTTAGCGATTTTTAATTGTCCTACTGCAAGGGAAGGGATTTTTTTTAATTAAAATAATCAACAAGCAAAGATTGTCACTCACTGGACGCCTGTCGGAGGAAATCGCCGTAGAGGTAGACCGCGGCAAAGGTGGTGTGACGATCTGATCTTGTTTGCCGGGCCAGATATCGCACAAGATAGAGAGGTTTTGAAAGAGTAAAGGGAGGCTTTGTCCAGCAGTGGGACACATGACAGGTTAAGAAACAAAAAAAAAGCAACGAGCATTGAACACCGTGCTTGCTGTTTGCAGACAACTTAGTTAAATGTTTTGTGGACCAAACCCTGCGTCGTAACTTAAGCGATCCCCGCGTTCATTTGTCACGGTGTAGACGACCACGCGATCGGTGTTACCGAACCAAATGAACGCAATAATCGCTTTGATTATGGCGTGGGTTCACAGTCAGTCACTATACGTTAGGTAGGAAGCGGCCTTAAGAAAACTGAATCTAACCGAACTTTTTCTCCCGCTTCAGCTGCCGGATCGTCAGTGGCGAAATAGTTGGGTCAGTATGAAACCTTTCACACCTACCTATAAACACTATTGTTACCTAGCTTTCTTATAGCTGCATGGGTTGAAATATCTAGCTTGAAAACGTCAATCTGTAGATGGACCATTCATTTCCTACAAAGAAGCATGAAGGGGCGTGCCTCCGACGGCATTATTAAGCCATTCAACTGTCATTCGCAGATCTTGTCTATTAAAAAAAATCATTACGGTTATTCATAGGCCAAAAACCAGATCATTAACTAAGTTGATGAGGTTTGAAAGCCGGTTGCTCCATGTAATATACTAGTATTCAGCTGCATGCGGTAAGACAAGACGCTGACCCCAACTTTGGTGGGTAAAGCTCGTATATTTTTGATAATGAGCAACGTGTGACATGTTTTATAGTCGGGGAATGTGGAAAGGGTCTTGGTTAGTGGAGACTAGGATCAGATAAAAATAAAACAAAATAACTGAGACATAGTCTCATTGCTAGCTACGAAACTCCCCTTAAACCTACAACTTACGACTTGGCGGCTGGCTATTTCTACACCAATCAATAGCTGGTAAAACACATAAATCCTTGAATTATTGATCTTTCAAACCGCAAAATACATCGGTTTTTCGATAGTTCCGGTTTGTCTAATAGATATACAACGTGTTTTTTTGATATCCCATAATAGAGTTATAGGGTATATGGGTATGATTGAGGCCATATCAAAGAATCAACTGGCATATGAGTTATGTTCCAATCCTTCGTTATTTTCTTTTTCATTTTTCATACAAAATAATTCGGCAAAGTCACGATTATTAATGTAAAACACCCTTACGTGAAATATGACAACGTCGCATTTTCTTAGCTTTAAATATGAATGATTGGTTTGAATAAAAATGAATTACTTACCTACATATTTTATTTTACTATTTATTTTACTACACTACTGCGAAGTTTGGCAACCTCGCAAAAGTAAAGATTCGTGATACTGGTGACAATTTTTGACGTAATTTAATTATGATTGATGATATCTCCGAAACGATGCATTTTTGGACCACCTATTCTAGGAGTTTTAGTATTATTTTTACCTACAGAATATAACCCTAGAGTTATGGGATATCAAAAAAAACAGGTTGTATAGAAAAGTAAGATCTAAGTATTTTAGCGATATAGTTGTGCACAGAGATTTTGTTCTATGCGAATTTTTTTATGAGGTTAGGTAGACGAAAAGCAATACTTTAACACTAAACAAAAAAATATGTGCGTCATATCAAGAGCACAAAGAAATTATTTTAAGTCTTTAGAGTTAGTAATAATGTATTAATTTATGTTTAAAAAAAAAAGATCAGACACTAAAGAATTAATTGTAAAGCACAACCGTAAGTAGTCTTTCGGTGGTTAAATACCATTCACAGCGGGTTTTGTTGGCTAACATTTTGTAAAACTGTGTTGAAAAAACAAGATGGCAAATAAATATTAAGATTCTTGTTCAACATCATTTGACATGTTGAAATATGAATCGCCTGAAAACAACGATAAATTCCTATTTAAAACTTTTATTTTAAGAAGTATCACAATTTAAACTCTTTGAAATACTTAAGGCGAGACCGTTTGACCTACTTATCGTGTCGGATCAGAAACTGATGGCGCAGCAGAGTGTTGAGTCGCGAGGGTTTGCCTACGTTTTTGTAAAGTGTACTAGATAATATAAGATATAGTTTTTTCGCAGAGGGTTATGCGCACTCACTTTCGTTAGTTATTTTCCTTTGGGCACATTATGTCCAATTTGCAAAATGTCCAACTGTCCAATTCTCAATTGGTCCAGTTCGCAATTAGTCCAGTTCGTAATTGGTCCAGTTCGCAATTGGTCCAGTTCGCAATTAGTACAATCCGCAATTGGTCCAGTCAGAAAACATTACAAATCTGGGCTGATAAATCATAATATCCCAATAGTCCAAGATCCTTTTTGAGTCTTATTTAATGGGACAGAAAATTTAATTTTAATCTAGCAGCAGATTGGAACTGAGAAATTTTTGAAATACCTGAGTGCCCAGACTGCCTCGTTAGTCTAGTGGTCGCGAGCGCAACTGCTAAACTTGAGGTCCTGGGTTCGATTCCCGGATCAAGCAAAGTGTTATTAGGATTTTCCATCAGGAATTTCTCAGTAGCAGCCACGGAGTCTGGATTTATGCCCGATTGATGGCAATTAAATAGGCTCGCCCCCCCTATTACATGGGACTCAAACATAACTAGTGAAATGTAGGTGGTACTATTAGGTGCACCTCTGCCTTACCCTTCGCATATTACAGGCGTTTAGTTATACAATTTAACCGGAGATTATCATAAAAACAACGTTCAAGTTCAGTAACTTGAAGAGTTGTTCAGAAAAAAACAATAATTATATTCCAGCAACAAACATTTATGATTTTTTTTCTGTTACGAAGCGATGACAATTTTAAAGTTCTAATTTATAATAATTTAAAATTAATATATAATTATTATATTTAAATTGTAATAAGTGATACCTCTATTTTTTTTTCTATGAAATCCCTTCTTAAAAATTAAAAGCTCTGACAAGCTTTAAAACACAACAAGTATCCCCCCACAATTTTATTATTCCGGGCCTCGTTTCTCGGCAAAATAATTGTGTTTTCAGTGTAATTACTTAGGGCAAAGTTGTAAGAAAACATTGTTAATCTCCATTAGGATCCGTGGTTCTTAATTAGCCTCATTTCACAGTACTTGTCACTATATTTTTGTGGCTCGTGGCTGGGTTACCTACTTTTCCATTGCTTCTGTATAATTTGGTTAAATATTAACTACTTAGCCCCTCGACTGTCGTCGACCGTTCCGTTAGCAACCTTATCCAATGGTTGCTAACGGAGCTCTGCCGTTTGTTATGCTCTCTGTACGTCATTTTGACTTTCTGCATGTCTTTTCATCACTATCTACTATCGGTCCTCCATATTGTGTCCGTCTGTCTGTCACAAGACTGTGTCTTGCAACCATTAAAAGCAGCCAGAGACGTTTAACTGTAGCCTTTTTTTCAAAAATTTTACATTTTTCTTTTTTATTGAATGACAACAACTGGAAATTATAGGGAGAGCCTTTGCAGAGAAGTGGGATGACACAGGTAATTGATATTCCATTATATACATGCATGTAGGTGTCACCGTCGCTCTTTATTAATGAAAATGAGCAGCAGAGTACCTACGTTTTAGAAGGACTTGAGCTAAAAGTGTAGCAGTTGTAAAAGTCAGAGATTATCGCTTTTGCAGTAAATAATTATATATTTTTGATGAACATATTATGCCTACAAAATCGGCACATATTAAATTTCTGGTGATACTGGGTTTTTTTTTGGCCATCTCCTTTAGTAATCAGTTTCCTCAGCTAAAAATAAAATTCACTTAACGCCCCATTAAATACTTGATTGCTCCATCAATAATAATTGAACTGTCAAAAAAGTAAGCTTCGAAAAGTGCCAAAGCAGGATAAATTAAATTATATTGGAGTCCATCATTACAACCTTTTAATATGAAATAGATGGCATTTTCCTCTTCGTTAACATTCCTCTTTTCAAATACAATGAAGACTGATTTGGGCTTCGTAAAATTTTCAATAACATGATTGTTGGGGCTTTTTTTAAGTGTTTCTTATAAAATTTAGCTGGTTGGGGAAGTAAAGGAAAATATAATATTAATTCTACAGTCTTAACATTTAGGATGTCAACAACTTTGTATTTGTAATCATTAGAGACCGGATTATATTATAATAATACGCAAATACATATTTGCTTATGCATTTGTATATTTTCATATGCATTTGTACATTTGCTCACGCAAATATTAAAAAAAAATACCTATTTTAACTAAAAATCATATCAATTATTTCCTTTAAATTTATCTAAAAGATTTTTTTTAATTGTATTTGTTAACTTTTTTTTATTCATATTTTATTTCAATATAACTTGACATAATTAGTTTCAATTCAATTTTAATTCATTGTGCATTAGTTAATCTTGTCTATTTCAATTTAATTAGTTCCCAATCAGGTTATTTTAATTCGTATTCATCTGGAGTACATAAATGCTACTAACTTAGTCTTAAGATAATTAATTTGTTACTAACAAATATGGACATTACCTGACTAGGTAATATCCATATTTTGTTAGTAAGGAATTTATCTGTGTTTTTTCACAAAAGCCATCAGATTCCTTCAACAGACCTTAGAGCCCCTTAGAGCTTCTTCTCTAAAGGGAAAAAGTATGGTTTTGAATAAATAAGTAACGCGAGAGACCATATACTACGCAAAATTGTAAGAAATGAAAACACACTGGGGACCAAACCATAGACATTGAAATTGTGCTTTACAAAATATTGTTTCACTTACAGATTCAGCTGACGAAAAAACAAAATAATCTAGGGTATTAACAGACTTGCAGTGCTAGTTTCTTAGAAATTTTTAATTAGCAGCAAAAACTTCAAAAAAAAATTAAAGAGGTACTTAGCACCTCTTGAAAATTCACGTAGTTATTGGGGAAAACAAAAATAAAGGATAATAATTATACTCGGATCTACTTAAATGGGTTTGTATGTAGAAAGTTATTTAACTTAGTTAATAATACATTTCCCTACATCCAGCATCTATAAAAAAAACATCCTTTCATGTCCCACCGCTGGGCAAAGGCCTCCCTCTATAATTCTAGGTACTGCATCTTTGTACATACATTTATTTCTAACGTTCGAAAACTCGGTTATATTAAGTCTTCAAATATACAGGCTTCTTAGAGGACTCGCATATAAAACTTAGGTGTGGTTTAAAAATCAAAGACATCGTTCGCCGTTCTCTTTTACTACACTTTTAATGTTAACATCAAATATTGTACCTATAATGCAAACAGAAACAGGAACCTAATGAAAACTACATAAAACAGTATATTGTAGTCGACACTTTATTTTCTAGAATAATACAGGTATTTCGAATGGTACGGTTCCGTCCAATCGGAAACAACATAAAATAGCTATAAACAATAAAAATAAAACACTTTACGGGAGTGCCAATACAGGAGTAACGATTTTATAGTGTACCAGAATGTTTTCCAGTATACTCGTAACTTAGAGTTCTATGCATTTTTATATTTTCTGGAAATTACTTTGAATATAACATGAGCTCGTTCTTTTTCAAGGAGCTCGTTATGTCGCACTTGCCTAGGTTAGTCCGTGGTTGGGTGACCACCGATTACATACCGAGTTTCCTCGGTGCCTCAGAAAGCACGTTAAGCCGTTGATCCCGGCTGTCATTTGTAGATCTTTGACAGTCGTTACAGTTGATCAGTGGCCCGAAAGTCTGACAATTGTATAGTCTTACCAAGGGGTATCGTATTACCCAGTACTAACTGGGTTGCGGAGGCGTCGAGGTCAGATAGGCAGTCGCTCCATGTAACATACTGGTATTCAGCTGCATTTAGTTTGACTGGAAGCCGATCTTAACGTAGTTGGGAAAAGGCTAGGCTAGGATGATTCTGAGGTCGTTCTTCTTCTTCTTTAACCTTTTGGTGGGTCTGTGTCATGTCTATTCAGTTTGACCTCGTTAGTGCTTCAAGAGATAAATTAGTAAATTGAAAGTCAAGTCAATTAGTTGATCAGAAAGTTTGAAACTCAAACTAATTGTCACATGGACGAATAGACCTTGTTGTCGTAGGAATTGAAAGTGACATTCATTCAACTTTGGGCTGATGAACCAATTGCGGGGGCAACTGTAGATAGAATACTCTCTAATAGACCAAATAAATTACATGTTTGACAAAATGTGGAAGTTTTACGTAGTGTGATACAATAGGCAGGCATATCACTAAATACTAATGATAATGTATAGGATTTCCGTACAATGCGAGGTCAGCTTATACTGGAAATGTATAGTTTGATGTGTAGCCGTGTGTACTATTATTTCTTTGACCCGACTACGGCGAAGCCAAAAGGAAGGAGATTATGATTTTAGCAGTCTATGTATTGTATTGTATTGTATTGTATAGCGGGCTGGTGTCCGCAACTCCACGTCTAAGCGCGTATTTTGCGTGCGGGTGGGAAATCTATTCGATCCACCCTAACTCCCCGAGAAAGGCCAGCAGCGCCTTGATGTTGCTGGTAATCTCGCGGAGAGTACCTGGGTTACCGAAGTACTTTGCCCTGTATGCTGCAACCCCTGGGCAGTGCAGAAGCACGTGGGCTGCTGTCTCGTCTACCTCCATGCAGGCTCGGCATAGGGGGCTGTCCGTAACTCCTATGACAAAGAGGTGTTTATTAAAAGAGCCGTGTCCAGTGACGGCGGCTGTAACTGTGCGCAGCTGTGGTTTCGACAGCCGAAGCGCCCGTTTGGTGAAGCGGCCGTCGATAGTAGGAAGTGCTTCCTTGGCCTGCCTGCACTCGCCATGGTCCAGCCATAGCTTGTGGTGTTGTTCACTAGTTCGTTTCCTTACCAGTGTGCGTAGGTATCCGAAAGGGAGTGGCACGATGGGTTCGGGTCCCACCGCTGCCATACTTGATCCCCTTCTAGCGAGATCGTCCGCTGCATCGTTGCCTCGGGAATCGCTGTGTCCTTTTATCCATTGGATGGTTATATTATTGAGATTACTCGTATATTAACCCAGAGTTGACTATGTGGTTGTTTAGTGCTAGCAGTACAGCCATGCTGTCTGAGAGTATACGAATAGGGTGGTCCACAACCTCTCTGGCTAAGATAGCTGATGCCGCCAGGGTAATGCCCATGCATTCTGCCTGAAATACCGTGTTGTGGGCCCCTAGTGGAGCGGCAATGTGGATGTTGAGATCCTCAGAGAAGACTCCAGCTCCAGTGCCAGTACCTGTTTTGGATCCATCCGTGAAGATCCGCAGCTCTGCGGGGTTTAGTCCCTCGCAGCGGTGGTCTTCATGGAGTTGGATCTTGTATTTTTTATCGAATACGAACTGCTTGGGTATCCGATCGTTTGTTGCTTTCGCCAGGGGGAACTCGTTGTAGAATCCCTCCAGTATCGCAGTGTGCTGTGTTACCTTCTTACCCCAAAGTTGTAGTGTTTTAAGGCGTACCGCCGACATCGTCGCTTCCTGCTGTATGAACAGATGGAGCGGAGGGAGTTCCAACATAGCTTCGAGAGCAGCGGTCGGAGTGGTCCTCATGCAGCCTGTTATCGCCATACAGGTAAGTCTTTGCATGCGTTGCAGTTTGGTGGAGGCTGTAGCTAGTTTGGTGCGTGGCCACCAGACCACTGCCCCGTAGGTGATCATGGGTCGAATCACCGCGCAGTACAACCAGAGTATAATTTTGGGGGATAGGCCCCACTTCTTACCTATCATTCTCCTGCATTGCCAGAAGGTGATGCAAGCCCTGTTTATTTTGTTGTCTATATGACTACTCCAGTTTAACTTACTGTCCAGGATGACTCCTAGGTATTTGACCTCGTCGGCTAATTGGAGTTCTGTATCAAAAAGTTTGGGTAGGCGGTAGGGGCCTAGTGTTCGTTTTTGGGTGAACATGACAAGTTCAGTTTTCGTGGGATTCACTGAGAGGTCGAATTCTCTGCACCACCGTTCAACGATGCGTAGCGCTTGTTGAGTGAGATTGCAGATTGTCCCCGTCACTTTCCCCGAAATGAGGATGGCGAGGTCGTCGGCGTACCCTATAGTATAGAATTGGTTCGCGTTGAGTTTAGTGATGAGATCGTTTATTACAAGGTTCCAGAGAAGAGGGGATAGTACTCCCCCTTGGGGGCAGCCTCTGGCTATCATGGCCGTCAGCTGATCCTCTGCAAGGCGAACCACTCGTTTGCTTAACATGTTAGTAATCCAGTCAATCAGTACCTGTTCTACTCCATGCCGGGAGAGGGCGGTGCTAATGCTGGAGAAGTTTGTTTTATCGAAAGCTCCTTCGATATCTATGAAAGTGCCCAGGCAGATGCCCTTCTGATGAATCGCTTCTTCTATCCGGCCGACTACTAGATGAAGAGCGGACTCAGTGGACTTACCCGAGCTGTATGCATGCTGGTTTGCATGGAGTGGGATCGTTTTTAAAGCGCCATCCCTCAGCTCTCTCTCGCAGATTCTCTCCATGGTTTTGAGGAGAAAGGAGGTCAGGCTGATCGGTCGGTAGGATTTGGCGTTAGTATAGTCACTCTTACCTGGCTTAGGAATAAATATAACTTTCACTTCCCTCCAACCTTTAGGAACGTATCTAAAGGCCAGGCACGCTCTCATTATGGGTACTAGTCTGCTGGCGACAGAGGTCCCTCCCCACTGCAATAAGGCGGGAAAGACTCCGTCCGGTCCGGCAGCCTTGAAAGGATGGAAGCACTGGATCGCCCACTGGAGTTTCTCCAGTGTTATCACTTTTTGTGCATAGCGCCAGTCGTTTACTGAAGGTGTTTGAGTTATCTCTGTCCAGTTGGTAGCCTGTGCGAAAGCGCAACCTGGGAAGTGAGTTTCGATAAGGACGCGCGTCGCCTCTTCTGGTGAAGTGGTAAGTGTTATCGGGTTTTCGAAGAACAGCGGGCCCAGTCGGGTTCTGCTGTGCCAATACTTTCCTTACCCTGTTTGCTTGTTGGCAGGATTCAATGTTGCCACAGTATTTCCGCCATCCGGTGGAGCTCCTGAACCTAATGCATTTTTTGTAGCTGGATTTGGCCGCGTAATAAACGTCCCAATCCTCATCAGCACAGGTATTCATTGCTCTGTTTAGGGCTGCCCTTACCTTCCCGCGTTTGCGTTCCAGATCCGCTCCCCACCATGGTTGCTTCCCTGGTGTTGTAGGCGGAGTGGTTTCCGGGCAGGAGGATTGGTAGCTGTCTAGCATTGATTTTGTGAGATGACTTACACGCTCGTCGATCTGCGGCGCGTCCTCGTAGGTCATCCAGTAGTTTATCGGCGCAAGTTTGGTTTCGAGGGTGCGCGTATAAGTAGCCCGATCAGTATTACGCGGGTTGCGACGTGGCAGTATTGGTGACACATTGACCTGTATGTCGAAACGGATCCACCTGTGGTCCGAGCAGGATGCCTCCTTAGAGACCTGCCAGCCGGTGGTGGCGGCCGCTGCACCCTCTGATGCCAGAGTGAGGTCTATGATTGTTTGGCTTCGTCTATTTATGAAGGTTGGTTCGGAACCTGTGTTTAGTAGGGTTAAGTTAGTTGTAAACAAGTAATCTACTAGAGCCTTACCCCTTGCGTTTGGAGTGTCCATGCCCCACAGAGGATGGTGAGCGTTTGCGTCCGCGCCTATGACAACCTCAAGCCCTGAGCTCTCGCAAAATGTCACGAGGCGGGCGAGGTCATGTGGGGGCGGCTCCTCTGCCTCGGGCATGTAAGCGGAGGCGAAGACCACAGCTGCTTCTTTGTCCCCACGCTGTATCAGCAGCCTAGCTGCAGAGATATCCCTGCAACAGAAATCTGTTAGTGGCTGTGTTTTTATGTTCCGTGTCGTATAAATGCACGATCTTGGCTTGTCGTGATCTGTACTAACTAGGAGCTTACCCCCAAGATTGGAGAGACCTTGTATTCGGCCAGCCCTAATCCACGGCTCCTGGATCAGGGCAACGGCCGTATGTTGAACCTCCAACCACTTCCGCAGCTGAGCCGTCGCGGTTTGACTGTGGTGGAGGTTAGCCTGCAGGACTTTACATGCCGACGAAGGGGACGCCATCGCTGGACGCACCTTCCTCGTCACCTTCGAGCCGCAGCCCGGCAAACAGGTCGCCTGCGTCGAAACCGTCCCCCTCAAGGTCAGAGGCCGACGACAAGATGTTGTCGTCGGGCTCCTCACCCGAGAGGACGGCGTCCACGGCGGCGACGTTAGGGGCGGCTGGCGCTGCTGCTGCAGGCGCATCCGCGGATATTGCCGCGGCGTTTGTAGTGGGGGGAGTTGCCTCCTCTACCCGTTTCACGGCGCTGGTTTCAGCGGCCGGAAATCCCTGAGGGACGTCGACAAATCTGCCGTTCGGACCCTGGAACTTTACGTACACCGTCCCAACACCAAATGCGAGACGGCGTTCGGCTTTCATCAGGGTCGGAATTTGGTCCTCAGGGACCCCGACCACCACAAACCAAGCGTCGGCCTGTTTCCGCGCCCCCAGCAATACCCATCCCCTGATGCCAACCCAGGAGTTCTGATAGCACAGAGCACGCCCAATCATGGACGGCTCCGTGAAGATCCCCTGTTCATCCGGGATGAGTATGCCGCATTTTACACGGCGCTGGACTTCCGCCTGCCTCCTGACCACTAGCGAGTTGCTAGTGGAGGGAGACAGTTCGGAGACCAATGTCCTTAGCCACGCCAAGGTGTGATCGCTTTCGCACCACAGTCTTAGAACTCCACCACTGAACACCGGCTTTGCTCTGAAAGTCGGTGCAGGGGAGTCCTGTGTGGGAGAACAGGACTCGACGACTATCTTCCGTTGGATAGCCGCGAGGACCTGGTTCGACACCTCCTTGCTGATGAGCCCCGTGCGGCCGCAGGTGACTGCGACGTCAAGGTCGGAGCTCGTAGCTTGGGCGTAGCTTCGGTTGGCGTCCCGTTTGGATTTATCAAGACGCGGCCGCTTACGCTCTCCTCGAGGTGTTAAGGTCTCGTTGAGAGCCCGCTTGGCCGCGGCCTGATCTTTCCGACCGGGACGCTGTTTCATGTCCGGGGCTGGTGCCTTCTCTCCGCTGGCTGTTGGTTGACTAGGCCCTGGTCGGCTGGTGCCGGCCACGGCCCTCGACCGCTTGCCTGTGGAGAAGTTGACATTGCCGCTGATCGGTTTTACCCGATCTGCGACATCAGCCTGTGTGGATTGTGGAGACTTACCCCTCCACAGTTTCTGGCGCCGCTGCTTCAGGGACGGCCTGTTCTTCCTCTTGGCCTTAACAGCCGTAGGGGCCGAAGCAGCTTGCGCTGATGGGTCGGCATGTTGGCGTTGCGATGCCGGAGTATTATCCTCCTTCCTGCCTTTGCGCCTACTCCTCTGCACCTGCCAGGCGAGCGCGAACGCGTCGCCTGTGGTGCTAATCGCCTCCGGTTGACCAGTGACGGCCAGCCGGGGGGGAGCGGCTTGGATCGCAATAGGCGGAGGAGGATGTATGAGGGGAGCCCGCCCACCGGGGTTAGCGGCCTTAGGGGGCTCTGCACCTGAAAAGGAAGAAGGAGCGGTACTGGTCCCGAGCAGCTCCGGCGTCCTCCGTTTAATACGGGACTTAGTTTTGGTCTTGGCAGCGGTTCTCGCCCCTGCCAGACCGATACCCGCACTGGAGCCTGCTGTTTTAGCAGCAGAGCATCCGGGGGCTAGAGAGGTGCTGGAAGCACCCCCCTTAGGAGTATCCTTGGCTTTCGCCTCCACTCCGGTGTGTACCTGTGTAGTGTGCGTGTGTGTGGTTGTTGAGTGTGTAGTTGGTGTGTGTGTGTGTGGTGTGTGTGTGTTTATGGTTTCGTTTGAATTGTCCATAGTAAAGTGTTGAAAATTCATCTCTCCGGCTTCCCACCCTCCTTGGAGCCCGCACCTGGGAACGTCTCGCTACAAATTAGCTCAACCGTTAGGACTACCATCGAGATATAGGGGCGTGAGGTTGGCTTACAGTGCGACATCGGGCGCTTGCTCGGGTTCAACCCTTACTTGCACCGTCAGCATGACCTTCACCCACCGCTTCGGCCATCCAAGGACGACCTCCGCGGACCTCCCACCCCTCGCCGTGGCCCTCTGACGGGACACTGTGGCCATTTCCCTACCCCTGGCTATTGGGTAGGGCCACCGTTTTGCTTGAAATCCAGACCAAAGAGGGCGTGTTGCCTCACGGACGCATTACCGCCAGCGCCGCTCGGCTCAACCCTCCAGGACTCCTTCATCCCCGCTCACGGCGCTCAACTGCGCAGGTCCTAGCGCAGGTGACTAAATTACCTACTCGACGCCAGCTGGATTTAGTGACAGCCGAGCCCACAACCACTCAGTCACGGAGGATCATGGTTAGGTTGAAAAGCGCCTGGTGGTTTCTGTTGCGTCTATTTCTTAAGGAATTAGACCTAGAACAGGGCGGCAACCACGTGAAGGTGAACACACCAGACTTGCCTTAAGGATCTACACGACTGTAGCGCTCCCCCTCAAGACCCCGCCACCTTACCGCCTCTGAGGGAAGCAGTAAGGTAGGCCTGCATCTATACTACCAAGCAAAGCAAAAGCAAAGCATGTCGTTGTGCAACCGCAAAAGCATAAATACAAGCCAGCCCCAGCAGTCTATGTATGTATGTTTGTATTTATGTATGTTCCTCCGTAGCGCCTAAACTATACGTCTGATTTTGATGAATAAGGTGTCAATCGATTCGTTATTATAGCCAGGGTAATTGGCTACAAACCGACAAAAAAAAAATTACCTCGATTTTAATAACCCTACTAACATAGTGTAAGTTGTAATTGTTACTAACCATTATGGATCATTGTTATCTGATATTAATAATAAATTAAATTAAAATTAAATTAATTAGAGCGTGATTTTTCAGTAGTCGGATTTTTAGTAGTTTACCACACAAATTCTTGTTACGCCTTCTCTTTAAGCATATATTATTTAAAAAATTCTCTGTATTCTTTTTTTGGAAGAAAAAGACGTGCTGCGCAGCAGAGTGATGATGATTTTTTCTCTCTTCTATCTTCTGCATCCCTATCAACCATATATCCAAACAAGACTTACTAATAGTTCAAATGCGAAAGTAACCATATCTGTCGGTTGCATGTTAACACGACTACTAATAAAAAATACTAATGTTCCCCTGGGACAATTTCCGACTGCACGCGAACATTACCTACATAATATTTCATCTTTCTTTCGTGCATGAATGAATACAAAAGCATCAAAGGGTTAAATAAAAAAAACCACAGCACGTATCGGTAGACTTCCTTATGAAGGATCTATTTAGGTAAAGGAATATACCCGAAACTTCTATACTAATGGGACTTCCTGTGACAGCTGCGAGCGAGTGATCATTGCGAAGAGTTGGTTATGGAATACTGAGTACCCGGGGCTTCGTCCGTGGGGACGTCGAGAATTATGCCATTGTAACACAATACCCGGTTAAAAAGTATTTTATTATCTTGTACCCAGGTCATCTGTGGGTCAAACATCCAAATCTGTTCAGTCGTTTGGGGATGAAGAGGTAATGACAGGCAGACAGATCGACGAATAGACTGAGTTACTTTCGAATGACAGTTTCACACGATATTCATTAGATATATATTTCACGTCTTCACTCATTCACGTCTATACTCATCCGTTCTATTTCCGATACTAGGTATATAATTATAGTATCGGAAATAGAACGGATGAGTATAATTACAGGGTTTCAGTGGACCCTTCACGAAGTCGTCAACCAAGCAGTATGTACATCAAACTAAGTGACTCTAAGCAAAAATTATTGCTGGGAATCGACAATTTTTTTGGCGAAAAATCACGTTTTACGATAGGACTCAATGTAACGCACTCAAAACATTGTATTGATTGATGAATTGTAGTACGGGGTTCGTAGAGGTGTTTAAAGTAAACATATTGCATTAAAACTGGTACTTAAAAAAAAAAAACTTGTGAATGAGTTGGAACTTGGACCCCTATCTCCGTAGCTAGAAGGTATATAAGGTATGGTCTAAAACAAAAACATGATCGCAAAGACGAGGAGAACAAGTGTTTTGCGGCTTCGTTAAGGGCCTTGTTAAACCCTTTATAGAAGTATACATTCGTACATATTGACATAGATCATAATGAATCCAGCAGGGTAAAGAAGGCCTTAAACAAAATAATTATACTGAATATTTAAAAAATGACAGGGTTATTTAAAAAAAAACATCCCCATGTTTGGAATCATGAAAATTACATTGTCTTTTTTCAAAGGACATTAACAAAAAGGTTTATGAATGTCCATCATAAGGATTGAAATGCAATACCTAGCATTCGTGGGAAAAATCCTTCTTTTGTTTAATGGCTTTTTATTCATCCTTTCCCACAAAAAAAACATACCTTTTTCAACCCTTGTCGCTATGATTTTCTCCTTGTTATGTGTTTCATTTAAATTACCATACAATGTCATCCTTCCACGGGTAGGTACGTAATGAGTAGAAAATCCATTTTCCTTTTTTGTTAAAACTTGACGATGAAAAAGATTCGTTGTGGAAAATAACGCTTTTGTGTACGCGTTAGCATGAGGGACTTTCGGTATTATCTTGAATATAGGGTTTTCTTTTAATGCATATATCATTTTATATTCATTTTTAGGCTTCCGTACCTCAAAAGGAAAAAACGGAACCCTTATAAGATCATTTTGTTGTGCGCCTGCCTGTCTGTCAAGACCCTTTTTCTCAGTAACGCGTGAAATTATCAAGCTAAAATTCATATCAAATACTCAAATCTACTGTCCCTTGTAGTTGTGAAAAAATCAAACTTCTAAACCAACGCAATCAAAAGATACAGCCGTTTATGCCGCAAATTTTCGACACTCGCAAGGGAATCAAAACCTACAGGTTTTGATTCCCTTGCGAGTAGGGTACTTCCCGTAAGCTCAGAATCAGAATCTTGAATTTTGGTACAAAGCAACATCTTAAAGAACAGATAAAGGAAAAATTGCGAAAAGCATAAATTTTTTGTAACATGTTAAAATATATATATATTTTTATTAATTTTAAATTTACTACCGCTTTCCTCATGAACGCGTTGTGGTATTGAAATTCATATCAAATACTCAAGTCTATAAAACCTTTAGGCTGTAACAAAATCAAACTTCTATGTCAACGCAATCCGAAAGAAACAGCAATTTAAGCCGTACGTGGGGAGACTTCAATATCGATTTTATTATTTTTTTATCATAAGTTTTAATAATTCATTTAAATAATTCATCCATAATTCCATTAATAATCAAGATTACCTATATATATTATTATTAGTATTTTTTTTTAATCGCTATATATAAATTAATATTGGTGTATTATAGTCACATTATGATATAACTATTAATTATGTTAAAATTCTAATATTTCTACACCGGCAACGGTAGTATATGTGAACTAATTTAAATTGTAAGACCTTTATGTATCTACCATGTACTCAGAAATAAATGATATTCTATTCTATTCCATTCCGTTCCATTCCATTCCATTCCGTTCCATTCCATTCCGTTCCATTCCGTTCCAATCCATTCCATTCCGTTCCATTCCATTCCGTTCCATTCAGTCACCATTTCATCAATTAGTATTTTTGAACCTGATTTCTAAATAATAATAATACCAGCCTATTACTGTCCCAGATTTCTAAATAGTGACTAAAAAACTTTGTAAATAAATAACTTTGATGAAAGAACTTTTGCAAGGTTGCTGCAAGGCTAGTGTAGGTATTTCAGTTATAATTATTATAAAATAAATGATATATTTTAATATAAAATAAAGGCTTACTGAAACGATAAAGAGACCTTTGCCTTAAATTTATGCTCCACCAGCTTTTCACATTGTAATGTTATGGATTTCATTTAGCAATAAAAATACCATAACTTTTACTTATACAGGGTGTAACAAGACCCTTCACGAAGCCGTCAACCAAGCATTATGAACATCAAACTAAGTAACTTTATGCAAAAATTATTGCTTTTTTTGGGTGAAAAATCACGTTTTACGGTAGGACTCAATGTAACGCAATCAAAACATTGTGGTGATAGATGGATTTAATAGTACGGGGGTCGTGGAGGTGTTTACAGTAAAAATGAAAAAAACTTGTAAAAAAGTTGGAAGTTTGACCCCCAATATATCCTTAACTAGAAGGTTCCCAGGTATGGTCTAGAACAAAAACTGGTCGCAATGACGAGAAGAACAAGCGCTTTTCGGCTTAAGGGTCTTGTTACACCCTTTATACCTACAGGTTAATCTACAGAACCCTCGGTGTGCAAGTACAACTCACAATTGGTTGTTTTTTTTTGCATGAGCTTTTGCCTCACGGATATTATTATTGTTACTGTTTTTGGATACTATAACATAACATTACGCCAGTAATTCACAACGGGTACACCCCTGTGTTGGCCTGTTATGTTTAAGGGGCGAGCCTATTGCCATCAACTGGGCACAAATCCAGGCTCCATGGCTGCTACAGAGAAATGATTGATGGAAAATCCCAATATCAATTTGCCCGACCTGAGAATCGAATCCAGGACCTCATAGTCTGCGATTGCGAACACTAAACCAAAGGGACAGTCAGTTTTGGACTCTATAATAGCTACCTATTCTGCATCACTGTAAGTATTGACTACACAACCAATAACTGTCGGTACTATAAAACAACAATGTTCCACATACACCAAGTACGCGTAAAGTGGCGCTTTATCATCAAAGTAATGGCGGCGAACAACACGTCAAATATTGTGCAATAAACTTTATGTGGCGGCCGTTCTAATTTATTAATGTGTGTCTGGTTGTTAGCGTTAATTTAATGGCTGAATGGCTGAACGGTGCGTGGCTAAATGGCTTTTTGTGATGAATGAATACTTGGTGTGGTTGAAAAAAGTGCTGTGGCTTCGCTGGGTGCTTCTATACACTTCCTTAGGAATGTGGAGATCGATGGCTGATATAATTATGCGTTTGTTACGCGTATTCATTTATTAATAAACATTTTAATGAATGCGGGTTTCTTTGGTGACTGCAAATCACCACTCCGATCATTACCTTATGATTATGTTCAGAAAATTATTATCTTTCAGCCTTTATACCAGGGGGCTTAAAGGGTCGCTTGAGCAGAATCCTAATAGGGAAACAATTTAATATAAATTACGTTAAAATTCGTAAAATGGTCACAAAGTGACAATTCATAATATTAACTGCGTCTGTAAACATTTAAAGAATTTTAACATTATTCATATTATTATCGTATTATGATTCTAATATTATTTGGGGTTGCAGAATGTAAATCAGAAATTGATTCTCTGCAATTTTATATCATTGTAAAACTTTGCAAGAACATTTTTTTCAAAAACAAACATAAAATTGATAAAAATTGATAAAAATAGAATTTGAATATAGGCTATATTCAAATTCTTAATTTATCCAGCCATCAACTTATCATCTAAGATCTTCTATCCAGTTCCCTGACCTGAACGAATGAAAAATAAAAAGAAATCTCGCCCAATAAAAGTAATTCCATTCAACAGGGAACGTTAAGACGGTTTGCATACAAATGTAAACATTTAGCTAGAGAACCGCATAATGAAGATAAAAGATAGGATGATAAAAAGAAAAAGAAAGTGTTTTCTTTCTTTTCTGGTGTTTTAGGGAATTAGTTTAGTGATCTTGTTAAGTTTTGTGAATGAGATTCTTTAGGAGGTGGATTTATAATAAACTAGCTGTTGTCCACGGCTCCTCTCGCGTTAATTTAGAATTTGACAATAAAACTCTTAACACTAATAAACTTTCTAATAAATAAATTCAATCAAAATTCGAAAGGTTCGTGGCGCCATCTATTATCATAAGAACGTTATTGTTGTTTTCCTCGGGAATAGTACTTTTTTCGGGATTCAAGGTATCCTATGTACGTTTCTGTACACCCTACAACGTATATTTATTTATTTAGGGATAAAAAACGGCAGTACAAAAACATGTTATACACTATAAATAAACTTAAAATAATGGCACTTATTGCACTACCAATACCATTATCTACTGATCACTACTGATTAATGGATAATCTTATGCTACGTGAGTTAAAATACACTAAGTTATAAAGTTATAATAAATAGAGAAAAAATTAAATAAAAATAATTATCAAATGGAATGAAAAGAAAACAAAATTACGATGCTAATATTGATTCGACCACAAGTATCTTAAATTTGTTAGCAGAGAGGTTAAATAAATCTATGCTCTCAAAATTATCGTTATAAGAATCCACAAGTAGACGCAGAGGAGCGCGAGAACCAGCATTAGAGTGACAGATTTGGCTGGTATTCGTAGTCAATAAACAGTATGGGCGCGCTCGTCTGCGTACTACTGTTCTCGGAACAAGGTAACACAGTTTACTAGATATTTCAGAGCAATCATATTTATTATGGATAATACCGTGGAGAAACGTTGCTCCAAGAAGCAGCCTTCTAGATTCTAAAGAAAGCAGGTTATATTTATTTAACAATGTATCATACGAGGCTTGGCTGTGACTACATCTCCAATGCATGGCTCGCAGGAACTTTCTTTGCAGTATTTCGATTGAGTCACTGTACTTTTTATAGTAGGGGTTCCATATCACAGTTGCAAACTCCAGACATGGCTTAACTAAAGATATAAACAAATATCTATAAGTAGATGGGCGTCTAAAATCTCTACTGTTGCGCATAACAAAACCGTACATTCTAAGCGCGTTGTTGATGATAGTATCTATGTGCGTGTTGAAATGAAGTTTTGAGTCCAATATCACCCCGAGGTCCCGCAGTGAATACACTCTATTTAGTTTTGCGTTAGATAAACAATAGTTATATAAATGTTGTTTTTTATTTTTTGTAAAAGTTATGGCGTTACATTTGGGCAAGCTCAGTAAGAGTTTATTTGTGGTACAATAAGTAGAAAGTCAATCTAAATCACTTTGAAGTAATAAACAATCTTCGATACTTTTTATAGTCTTGTAAATTTTTAAATCCGTATAGTAGAAAGTTAGAATGTTTGAAACAACCAATTATGTCATTTATAAATATAGTAAACAATAAAGGACCCAAAATTGATCCCTGTGGGACTCCGGAGGTGACTGAAATTAGCTCAGATTGATAGCCATTAATCACAACTTTTTGAATACGGTTTGTTACGTAAAATGTGAACCAACGCAGCAAATTTCCGCGAATACCACTAAAAACTATTTTTTGTAATAGCAGTTCGTGATCCATCTTGTCAAAAGCCTTCTGAAAGTCCGTGTACACAGCGTCGGTTTGTAAACGATTGTCCATGTTTTCAAAAAGATTCCCAACATAAATAAGTAAATTTGTGTAGGTGGATCGTTGTCGGACAAAACCGTGCTGTTGTTTAATTATGGACCTGTGTAAAGTGGGATATATTTCGTTATAAACTAACCTCTCAAAAAGCTTTGACAAGGTAGACAAACAAGGTAGTAATTTTCCACGTCATGCTTGGATCCTTTCTTGAAGACTGGAATCAAATGTGCTAGTTTCCAAATATCCGGAAAAACACCATGTTTAATACATTTATTGAACAACAAATGCAAAGTACACACAGTTGATCAGCGAAACGTTTGAAAAACGAGGGTGGGATACCGGCAGGTCCAGGGCCTTTTGTGGAATCTAGCGATATGAGCTCATTGTGGATTTTTGAATGGTATATATAAATATTACTAATTATATATATTATATATAATTATATATAATATATATTATAAATATATATTATATATAATATATCATATATATAATTATAAATTATATATAATATATCTCGGGGCCTCAAAATACACATAGGGCGCATGCATAAAGATGTGACGTCTGCTATAGAATCGGGTGGCCAGGTGACTTTTTCAGCGAGTTCAACGCAGCCGTCTCAGGGGCCTTTGCGGCCCGCCGCTACGCCCCCCGGGGTGTTGTTTCAAAATCTGGCTAAACTCAAAAGAGATACGCCCGTTTTGCGACACATCCCTCGGGGCGCGCGTAGTTTGGCGGTGGGAAAACTTTCCCAAATTATTAACAGCTGTGTGGATAACAATGGCGTTGAGGATTGGTACTCTCTCCTTACCTTCTCTTTTAAAGCCTTAAAGACTCCAAGCAGATCGGATAAGGGTAACATGGTGCAGAAAGTTAAAAATAATGTCGGTTCCTTTGGCCATTGCTGCTTGGACTCGCCGGATACTGATGAAGGAAAGTCTTTTGGATCGCACTCTATTTTGAGGGCAATTGAGACCAAGGTGCATGAGGGGGACCTTAGAGGAGCAGTTCGTCTGTTAATGTCCGACGATACCATGGCTCAATCTGCTCCTGAGACTCTTGATGCTTTGAAGTCAAAGCACCCCTCGCCGTCTCGTCCTCTGGTTTTTCCAGATCCCCCAGATCATTCTTGTTTACCACTGACTGTCACTGTCGAAGATGTGTCCCTGGCTCTTGGCTCCTTCTATAGTGGTTCGGCTGCAGGCCTGGACGGAATCAGACCGGGACACCTAAAAGAACTGACGTCCAGGACGGCGGGCGACAATGGCCAACGCCTTCTGGAGTCATTGTGCAGGCTGTGCAATTTCTTACTTAGTGGTCAATTGAATCGAGAGGTATGTCCATACTTGTACGGGGCGTCCCTTTGTGCTATCACTAAGAAGGATGGGGGTTTGAGGCCAATTGCCATCGGTAGCACCTTTCGGCGCCTGACAGCTAAGCTGGCATGCCGATCCGTTAAGGAAGAGATGGCAGCTTATTTACAGCCCCATCAATTAGGCTTCGGTACGCGCCTCGGGTGCGAGGCTGCCATACATGCCACTCGTGCTTTTGCGACGGGGGCCGAAAACGCGAGCTGCGTTATTGTGAAGCTTGATCTCAACAATGCGTTTAACACCCTGGAAAGGGATGTTCTCTTAAGAGAGGTGAAGGGGAGGACCCCTTCCTTATACCCGTTCCTCCATCAAGTTTACGAGGCACCTTCCAATCTTTATTTTGGGGATTCATTGATCAAGTCTCAGGTTGGAGCTCAGCAGGGAGACCCTCTTGGGCCGCTCACTTTTAGCCTGGCCATCCAAGCCTCAATTCACGATCTAAAATCACCCTTGAACGTGTGGTACTTGGATGACGGTACCATGGGTGGCAGGCCTGATGTCGTGGAACAAGACATCCGCACATTAATTCCACGTCTCAGAGAGTTGGGCCTCGAGGTAAACTCTGCTAAATGTGAGTTCTTCCCCTGTGGTCCTGAAGCTTGTAACATATCTACTAGATCCTGTTAAGAATTAAAGGATAAGAGTAGACTTGTACATTAAAAAATTTAATAGAGATATGGATGGTTTTACAAATGAGATAAAAAATACAAGTGTTTACAAAAAAGACGTATCAAACCCGCACTCTGGAAGCAGTTTTTGAGTATATTTACACGATTTAGTAGCACTGGCGAAGCACGATGAAATGTAGAGGTGGAGATGTAGGACGATGAATCAGGTCTGCTCCTCAGGAAGGCGGCGTTTGTAAGAACAGGAGTTGAGGTCCTGGTAGATCTTTAGCGTTGGATCACCAGCTTTTAGACCCAGGGCAGCTCCGCGAGATGAACAGCAGGGATGGCACAACGACAGTTTTTAATACTAAGATTGGGAGTAGTAGTCCCAGGTGTATCTTTAGATGGATCACCTTCAAGAATCTGTCTTGTCTCCAATTTTAAGAATTCTTCAGTCTCACATATAAGAAAACGCTCTCTCGTCTAGTCTCGACTGCTCGTCAGCTCGTTTTCCACAGTAGTCTCCTTCCATTTTTGAATCTCAGATTTTCTTCTTGCGGCCATAAAATCATCTCATCTGACAAGTGTAGTCGGCCAGGACATAGCAGACTTACTTCATAAAACCATGAATGCGTAAATAATTTATAAATATAATTTAAAATTAAGTTATTAGTAAACAATCATTATTATCTATAAAATACAATATTTCAGCTAAACATTGAAAAATATAATTTAGATGAGATAAACCAAAAAGTATTCATCATAGACTAAGCTACTAAGAAACTCTATGACAGAAAGAATGTACGTCAGTTTGGCAAATCTGACGTACATGTCACAACATTGAAAATTAATTTTATTTCAGCAAATATAATGAAAACGAATCGTATTTAGATCGATTCGCTGAGTATAAATAAACAAATCAATAAAAAAGGATGATAAATGGTATATGGTATGACAATTGTAAGTGTAGTACAAAGTGTAAGTATAGCATATACTATAAGCTGAGCCAACATTCTCGCACTTTTCGTCTTTTCTTCCGGGTCTCACCATGCTGTCACCTGACTCCTTCAGTCTCTTGGGTGCCCCGATCTTCCCTGTTGCGGTCCCTGAGGCCCTAGAGGATCGCAAGCGTAATTTACTCGTCGCCCACAAAAGGCTCAAGGATCTTTCTGCCCACGTCGCTTTAGTACTTTTGCGCATGTGTTTTGCGGTACCAAAGTTAACATACTTTTTGCGGACTGCCCCGACGTGGTGGTTTCCACAGTCTCTCTCATCTTTTGATGAAGCTCTTAAGGAGTCGGTAGAGAGTATTTTGAATGTTTCGCTGAACGAAGCTCAGTGGGCGCAAGCGGCTTTGCCGATCCGGCATGGAGGTCTGGGGGTTCGTCGCGCACGGGATGTCGGCTTGCCGGCCTTCTTAGCGTCTGCACATGGGGTTACTGACCTGGTCGCTCGCATTCTATCTCTTGATGGCGAACAAGTCAGTATCCCTTTCGCAGCGGACGCTCTGGCGGCCTGGTCAGGTCATTGCCCTGGCGGTATCATCCCGGAAGAGCCTTAAGTGCAGCGCTCCTGGGATGATATAGGAGCGAAGGCGGTTCTAGCCGGACTTATAGACCGAGCGGAGGGGGTGGATATGGCGCGCCTAAAGGCAGTGTCGCGGTCAGAATCAGGAGCGTGGTTGCAAGCGCTTCCTTCACCTCACCTGGGAACTTTACTTGACGGTGACTCTTTGGCGATGGCTCTCCGCCTGGGCTGCGATGTCTGTGAACCACATTTATGCATCTGCGGGTCCAGAGTGGAGGCCAACGGCCACCACGCGTTGAGTTGCTGCCGGTGCTCAGGGAGGTTTCCGCGGCACCATGCTCTCAACGACATTGTCCGGAGAGCGCTGGTTGCCGCCAATATCCCTTGTGTCCTGGAGCCGCCGGGTCTCTGTCGGTTAGATGGCAAAAGACCGGATGGCCTGACTTTAGTACCCTGGCAAAAGGGTAAGTGCCTACTTTGGGACGCAACGTGTGTTAGCACGTTTACCGCCAGCCATCTCCCTCGCACAGTCAGGTCACCCGGTGCCGCGGCTGAATCAGCCGCTCTCAAAAAGCGGGCCAAATATGCTGCCTTAGAGCCGAAATACTTTTTTGTCCCACTGGCAGTGGAAACCACTGGTTGCTGGGGGTCCGACGCTATTAAATTTGTCGCGTAGATCGGCCGGCGACTTAGAGAAAGGGGCGGTGACCCACGCTCTGGTTCGTTCCTGGTGCAAAGGCTAGCCCTGGCAATTCAGCGCGGAAACGCTGCAAGTGTCATGGGCTCCTTTGCGCCAGGAACAACTATGAGCGTCTAGTGACGTAAGGTTTTTTTTTATTTTTGAATTTTGTTATTTGACATGCCTATGTAATTATATTGTGTTATGTAAAATTTTAATAAAAATTATATATTAAATATAATATATATTATATATAATTATATATATTTCTGGATGATCAGTTCAGTAGTTTAGGCGTGAAAAGGTAACAAACAAACAAATTTACTTCCGCATTTATAATATTAGTTAGGAAGTTAGGATTTCGTGGTATGAGTATTAAAAAAAGAGGTTTTACTTTGTCTGGTTTCAACTATTGAATAAATTCTTCTTCTTCTCGCTAGCACGACACTGTTTTATACTTCGATGTGCCAAAACTTCGAAACCTCTACGGAGTCGTCGGTGGCAGCGCAGAGGTCATTGTGACTGCATGTCTGATGCACTGAGGAAAGGAGGTGCAACATAGTTTGCTCCACACCCACACAAGCGATAAAACAATCATGAGATACTGCAGAAAAATTCGGCAAAATATTAACTAAATATATGAATAAAAAAGTAAGGGGAGCGAAAATCGGGAAATACCGAATAGACCATATTATTGACGTCTATAATCACATCTAAACCCCTTGTAGTAAGGGAGCCTCCTTTATATTTTTTTTTTATTTGTTGTTATAGCGGCAATAGAAATACACATTCTGTGAAAATTTCAACTGTCTACCTATTACGGATCATGAGATACAGCCCGCTGACAGACAGACGGATGGCCGTACGGATAGCGGAGGCTTAATAATAGGGCCCCGCTGGTTACCCATTGTAGTAAATAAAGAAAAAGTTTCAGATACAACTTATTTTTATTTATTTAAACTAAAGAAAACTAAAGAAAATAAAAATAAGTTGTATCTGAAAATATTTCTTGAACAGTTTGTTTTATTGTAACCGATAGCAACCGATCAAATCACACCCTCACAAACACAGAATAAAGTTATTCCAAGTTTAAACCTTTGAAAATGTATGGTTATTCCTTTGTTATTCCTGGTATAATTTTATTCCGTGTTTTATTAATAAGAGGGACAGATTATATTTAAACAAAAAACGTTGCGAGCGCCACCCGTGACTCAAAATACATACAAAAAATGGTTGGGTTCCATTATAAGTACTTAAGTACCTATTCTAACAAGAAGTAAATACAATACTGGAACTAAGTAAAATAACAGACTGGCCGCAGATAATCTAGACTTAAATCTTTTAAGTTGACAACAGTAAAGAGTTACTTACCTACTTATTCTTTTTACTCCTACTTACAAACTGACATCTTGTCGTGAAAAGGATTTTTAAGGCTGATTTACAGCCTCGGGCGATGTAACATGCTTAAGTGAGACGTGTTTTTTTTTTTTTTGGAGATGGCATCTCGCAGTTCAGCCTCTGAGGCTGGCTACTGCTTAACCGGGCAAATCCCTGTGGATGGGCTTAAAATATACTTAAAAACTAGCAACCACTCGCTAAGGGCATCCCCTGTGGGGTACGGGCCTCGGCTTAGGGCGTCGCTGGGGAGGGCAGCAAAGGGACAGGCTGGATCTGAGTGAGTGAGACGCGGTGGGTCACTTGTTACTTTTATAGCAGAGATAGCCTAGTGGTGTAACCGTCGGACTGCCAAGGATTCATGTGCGTATTGTATAATTTCCACTTGCTCCGGTGAAGGGAAACATCGTGAGGAAACCAGCATGCCTGAGAGATATTACTTGACGGCATGTAAAGTCAAGTCAGAGGCCCATGGGCGGCCTAAAAACTCTGACACCAGGTTAGGCACTAACCTCACGATAAAGACGTTACTTTGGCGTGAGTATACCGTCACTTTTGCAAGTTGCCATAGTCACTTGCGATGCAACTACTTTCAATTGTTTTCTCCTTGATCATTGTAGCAAGCCACGTTTTACTGAAGCGCGTAACTCGTGGCCAAGAAGTATTAGATTAGAATGACACGTACTAGAAGTTAAACCAAGGATTTGCAAAGTTTTCCTAGGATTAAAGTTTCAGTTGGTCTTTACTTACTTAGACCAAATTTTGCCCAGAACTTCAACAGCTGCGGCTGCGGAACTAATTAGGCCTAGTTTATCCTTTGCCACAGAAACCCGTAGCTTAAAACGTCGAAGACACGTGGCTTCCCACCACTGTTGTACGTAGTGATATAGTTCAGAGGGTCTAAAATGGCCGCTTTAACAGAATCATAATAGGAAAATAATATGAATTGCGTTACAATTCGTAAAATGGTCACAAAGTGGCAATTCATAGTATTAACTGCATCTGTGACTTTTAACTGAATTTTAACGTAATTCATATTATGATCCTATCATGATTCTGCTAAAGCGGCCATTTTAGACCCCCAGTTCAAACTTTATCGCGGCTCGGAAGTTAGCTGCGAGTGACGGTTTGCGCAGGTATAACGGTTCAAACTTTATGGCGGATCGGAAAATCTTTTTTCTTTTTTTTTTTCGGATGGGAAATCATTAAATCACCCCTTCTGCTCTGGGCGGAGCAGGAGGGAGTGCCAGACTTTTACTGACTAAAACCTATCCATGTTACTTCATCGCCCTTTGTGTTCCGGGGCCACGGTATCTCTCGAACAGTCCCGCAGCCCCGGCGGATCGGAACATCTAACGTAAAGCTGCACCAAAAACAATTTTAGGTGTCAGCGGGGCGCAGAGGATGCACCGTCTTGACTGTATAATGCGCAGACTGTGACTCGCAGCTAACTTCCGAGCCGTCATAAAGTTTGAACCGAACTATACCTGACAGAACTGAACATCTAATTTACGCCATAGGCGATTTCGAATTTGCGATATTCTATTTATATTTGATTATAAACATAAACATAATAACACGTCTGCATCCCCGAAGGGTTAGGCATAGGTGTGCCTTTAAGTACACCCACATTTTGCCAGTTATGTTTAGTCCCATGTAGGTAATAGGGGGCAAGCCTATTGCAATCAACCGGGCACAAATGCAGGAAACAAGAAATTTATGATGAAAAATCCCAATGACACTTTGCCTGACCTGGGAATCGAACCAAGGTCCTCATGCTGAGCAGTCGCGCTTGCAACCACTAGACCCACGAGATAGGCATTTTATTGATTATTGCGATGTCTACATTGTATCCCTATAGATGCTACATGTACGGATTCAGTTTAATTTAAAGCATCATGTTACATCTTAATTAACCTATATGTTCACGGAATAAATTTTGAATTTAAACGGCCTTCTCTTTTCACACAAAAGAGGCCGGAATCCCAGCAGGCCTGAATACCTATATACTGTTCATCAGACCAAATACTGATCACGTAAATATTGTAGTAAATCCTCTTCATATTCTAGATAAGTTTTATTTATTAACTTAACGTCACTTTGAGTAAGTTATTGAGACAATGATATGAGATTTTACAGGTTCACGAACGAAACGTGCTTGAAATCTTATAAAAGAATCTATCTTTTTCAGGTCTCACAGGTTACATTTGCGTTCAATAAATATAAAAGAAAGATATCTTTTCACGATTTATAGACTTATATTTTGTGGCCAATAGACACTTATTGTAGCCTGGAGCCTTTTCTGAATTTACATCGAATTGGTTTTTATTTGGCTTGAATTTTTGATTATCTGCTACTTTGTCGCAATTTTTCACATTATCGAAGTCAAATTGAACCACACAATATTTTTCCATTGTTGACTGCAAAAATATTCTGTTAAAACAATCAAACTTGGTTTTCGTGGTATACTCGTACACACGGCTACACATCAAGCTATACATTTCCATTATAAGCTGACCTCGCATTGTACAGAAATCCTATACAATGCCTACGTATGTATGCCTACGTATGTGGTTTTACCATAATTCAAAGATTTTTGTTTTGCGTATTTTGGATTCATACACACACACGGATTTTTCCCATGGGGGTAGTCAGAAACCACAGAACGCCACCTATTAGGATCCTTACATACTCCTTTTGGCTCGTCCACGTTCATATATCTGGTCACACACGCACACCGGTTGCGAGTACTACACACCTGACCTTTGTGAAGAACCTCACCAATAAGGTCAGTGTATGTACACACATCTACATGTACCTTTTCAGTCATCCACTCCGCATGACCAAACCATCTAAGCATACTCTTTTCAATTTTTGTCACTACATCTTCTTTTAAACTGCAACGTTTTTTATAACTTCATTGCTCATTAACCCCCAACGCAAAAAGAGGGTTGCTATAGGTTTGACGGCTATGTGTTTGTGTGTCTGCTTCTGGCACCGTAGCTCTTAAACGAGTGAACCGATTTGGATGCAGTTTGTTTTACTTGAAAGCTAGTTTCTTGGCTATGGTTCTTAGATATGTTTTATCAAAATCGGTGCAGCAATTTACTAGATATGGGGGATGAAAAATCGAATATTTTCAAATATACCCAAGTGGGATATTAAATGAAAGTGCATGGTGAGTATATTACAATTAGACATGTTTTATTAAAATCGGTGCAGCCATTAACTAATTGGGGATTTTTTTAATTTTAAATTTAATGATTATTTTGTATTCAAATAGTAAAGCAGGGGTGGTCACTAGTATCATAAAAACTGATTTTGGAAAGAGCCCCATAACTCTCCGATCCCGATTTAGCTTCCATTACAGTAAAATCTTCAAAGGTAGTCTAAAGGTAAGACGGATAGGACTATTTTCGGGGTGATATGAACAAATGAGGAGTAATTAAGTAAATAATAGATTGACGACTGTTCGGAGAGATAGAAATGAAAAACATGTTGTTCCGACTCAAGACAGTAACAAGGAGGTATTCTAGCAATTCAATTCTAGCAATAATTTAGAAATTAGTGTATGAAATTATTTAAACATTGCCTCACGAAACATTTAAACTCAGATACACTCACATGGATGTCACAATCATGTGTCTTCTTTCAACCTATACTGGACTTGCGTATTGAATAATGGCCTTGCGGCTTGCGACTAAATAATATGTAATGCATGATGTGCATGTTTCAAGTAGGCCAGTTACAGGCACTTTTGAATTGTCGAAACAAAGATAACAATTAAATGTAGCTACAGTCCCAGTCACAAGTCATAAAAACTGTGAAAGTACTGTAGTTGCCCTTTGCCTAGCGTAAATCTCTAAGGAGAAGAACAGACAAGAAACTCCATGGACACTCTTTTAAATCAGCATATTGTTACAAAACCTTGGTTACATCATTCATATTGAGACGGTACATTATGTGAGAACGATGTAGCAAGATGTGCACGTTAAAAGTGTCCATAGTAAAAACAAAAAAGACAATTCAAAAAATAAAATGAAATAATTAATTCAAATAAGCCGTGGCAACAAAGAGATGACCAGTCACAACTGACAGCGCCCGTTCACGAACATGACACATGGATCAGCACCATTCAACTCGACCATTTTGAAGGGAACTAAATGATCCGACACACGCGCCACCATCAGCAAGACACTGAGCATGACATACTCTCTACCGCCAGGGCACATTCAAGTCGAGAAAGGACGTAGGTTTCGAGTGAACGATGGCTTTTTAGGACATAGTACTCACACAATATGGGCTTTATATAATACTAAAGAGATTGAATCTATACACCACTATAATTCATGACGCATGGATCAGCACCATTCAACTCGACCATTTTGAAGGGAACTAATAAATTGGTACACTAGTCTGTGACTCTATCGGATGTATCTCATATCTTGTAGCAGTGTATTCTATTGTTAGTGAGCCAAATAAATAAAAATAAATAAAACAGATTCTCATTCCCAGACTGTTTTCATTTACTTTCGAGAAGCTAAGTCAATTACTTACAAATTCTGCCAGTCAATTCATCCAAATTGATTGATTTACGAAGCCTCTTCACTTGACTCCGTATTTGGGAGAATTTCTTGATAAATAGATAGCAATTTCGATACGGTTCGTGGAAGAAAACGGAAGGTATTTGCTAATTCGTGTAATTATTAACTGTTCATTGAGAGAAAATAATTGGTTGATTGAGATTTTTGTTGTTTAAGCTCTCCTATCTAGTCTCAGTAGCAACTCCGAGAAGTGCCCGGTTGATAGCAATAGGCTCTCACCCTAATTAATACTTGGGACCTAAACTACTAGCGAAATATGGGTGATCTATAGACTACACAAGTTGTAAACAGACCCTTCAGGAAGCTGTCAACCAAGCATTCTGCACATCAAACTATTAAGAAAGCAAAAAAAAAAAAAAAATATGATGACGAATCGGAACTTTTTGTGTGGAAAGAAATTGGTGTCACCAGTCGGAACAGTGACGTAGTCGGGCATACCTAAGCCCGGAATAAAATTGCGAGGAAGGTCTTTCTTTTGGGGTGATAAATCACGGTTTACTTTAGGGCTGCGCTCAAAAATTTGCGTTGATTGGTCTCGGTCAACCAAACTTAGCCTAAAACGTTTCAAAATTTAAAAAAAGCGCCGCATTAGGAAAAAACGAGCCAGTTTCTTGTACCAGAATATCTTAAACAAAAATACTAAGATAAGTTTATCAGTAAGTTCTTGTTCACAATCTATGAATGCAAAGCCTTAACAATGCCATATTTTATTTACTTGCGAAGTTTGTTTAAGCTTTCACAGATCTGTAGCAACTTAAACGTATAGTTCTTCTTTGTTTTAAATTACCTACAGTTCTATTCTTAGGAATTTTATACTTCGTTTTAGTTTTTCTCATGTACAAGGCCGGTTCCCTGCCTCAGATGGGTATGACTTGCCTCAAGCGACAAGTGCGTTCGTCAATTGTTTCCTGCGCTCGTGTTCTCGGCGATTTGCGTTGCAGGCACGTAAATAACCTCCTTTATTTTTGTTAACCGAATTTCAAAAGGAGCAAGCTATCAATTTGTCTGATTTGTTTTTCTAAACATTCGATTTTGTAACACGCCTGTAGTTTGAGCGTGTTCCAAGTGGTAAGGCCCGCTTGTATTATTAATCGCCAAATGCGACATTAGACAGTTTCTGTAAATGTTTAAACGATGACAATTTATCTATGTAAAGTAACTCTGCCATTTTATTATTATATATGTTTCTTTTTTACTCTCTCTTTGAATTAAAACTATAAATGTATATCCGTAATCTTTTCACGCCTTATCGGCTGAACGAATTTGGATGCATTTTGAGCAAAGACTAGGACCGGAAAGGACTTAGGGCGAAGCCGCTAGCATGAGCTAGTATGATTTATACCAAAACAGCTTAGATAATGCACTGTTAATTTGAAGCTCCTGAATTAACTGGAGCTTGAACCCCTAATACATCTCGTTGAGGTGGTGTTTACCTGATTGCATGACCTGAATACGTTTGGTTGAGATATCGATAGTAATTAATATGCTTCCAGCATTAACTCTGCATCAGACCGTTGTCGCCCGATATGTACAGTCACGAGAACTAATATGTGTGCACTAAGCAACTTCTAAAACAGATTTTCTTCTATGGATTGTAATTTCTTGTTGTTACCAACATAATATCTTGAAACCCTTTTACTATGAAATTGGTGTTATTTCAAAGTTGCAAACGTTATGACTCGAGAGAATCGCATTTGAACTTAGGTACGGATACATGTTGATGCTCGTGAGTGTACATATACGTATATGTGTATACACGTGTGTACAGATGAACTACATATCAGTGCCAACTGAACTGTGACTACTGTTATAGAGTGTTGTTGCAACTGTGATGCGGAAACTCCGCATATCATAGTTGGGGAGACGCTAGGCAGTTGATACTCAGTATAAACAGCTATATTATAAGTCCTCCTCATAATTATATGAACACCTAAACAAAACCTCATTACGTCAATAAAAAAACCAAATCCCGAGCAAATCCAATGCTTTAATTTCCACGAAATCCCTGATAATAATTTGCCTAAATCCCTCCATTTATTATGATCCAACAAATCTCAATTGCCTGATGTTTTCCACCTGGCTTCTTATAATTATGAGACCAACCACTCTGGGCCATTTTTCATCGGAATCGTTTTACTAGGATACCGTTACTCAATGTAACTTAGGTAGTCAAGGGACGTATTAAATTTAATAGGCGCCATCTTTTTTTTTCTCTCGAGTCGACGTGATTATGGTTTTTGTTGCTTCGAAGTTCCAGGCTTGGGTTGAGAATGAATAATTTGGATCATTAGCCAGTAAGGAGTTTTTGTTTTCATTGTACTGCCATGAAGAGTTTTTGCTTGTGAAACATGTGTGATAACTTACTGCTCGTAAATTTTCAGTCTTTTATTTTTTTGTTGCGTCGACCCAAAGTAATAGACACGGACAGGAAGAAGATGATGCTATTTTTTCAATTTTTGATGAATTTTGATGAAACAGCTTTTGAAGAAGAAGTCTTTAAAAAAATACTTAACCTAAATATTCTCTGTTATACAGAGAAAAGTAAAACTGGTCCTAAAAACGGTATATACTTTTATGAAAATCGAATACTATTGAAACTAAACATCAAAGCTTTAAAACCCAGCAGTGGAATGTGACAGGCTAACAATACAAAACAAACAGAATGCAAATTGAATTTTATTCTCTTCCTAGGAAACTTTCCTACAATACAATATGCAAAGAAATGTTAGTTTAAAAAATTACGATATTTAAGGTTAACGCACACTTGTAAGGACCCGTGGCTAAAAAACAACAGCCAAACAGGTCGATTTTCAAGGTTAAGTAATGCTTGCCCGAGTAATGCTTGAGGTTAGCCCATGGATGGAGGACCATCCATTACCTATATCGAGTTCTATCCGTGGCTTGAAAATCATTTTAAGCTGTTGGTCTGAAGTGTCATTTGTAGATCTTTGACAGTGTTACGGGTAGTTCGAAGCTCACCAATCAGACAACCAGTCTTACCATGAGGTATCTTATCTGTGGTGTGGTGGTATCGTATAACTATGTAGGTTGCGGAAGTCACATAGGCAGTTGCTCCATGTTGTACTGGTCAGATGCATCTAGTTAGACAGAAACCCGATCCGTAAATTGTTGAGAAACGGCTAGGCAGATAATGCACACTAATAAATAAGCACTGCACGGGATCAGCATCACCTCTGTTCGTCGACTGGTCGTCTACCAGAGACGTCCACCGAACAAAGGACATAACCGGATCGGATCAACAACACACACGCCTAGGCGTGATTTATACACAAACGTCGTAAGGTGAAGGTGCGGCGCAGGCATGATGCCGCTTCAAATGGTTTTCATCCAAAATGTGCGTAGGTGACGTGTCGTGAATTACACACAAGTGGCGCATCGCAGGCTCGCCATTCTTTTTTTTTCGTTATAAATTCCACGCCATTCTGTGTAATTCACGCCTAAACGCTGCTATGATTGCTGTTTACTTGCTTTTTTTTTTTTTACCGATGGGAAATCATCAAATAACCCCTCCCGCTCTGGGCTGAGCAGGAGGGAGTGTACTTGCTGATACTGAGTTCGGGCTATGCCATTAGGGTGCATTGTGTGCATTGCAGTAGGTATATTGTTTCATGGAGTGAGGAATATGAATGTTGATGATACAGAGGGAGGGGAAGGCCAAAGAAAAAATGGATGGATCGTATGAGAAATATTATGAAAGAAAAAGGAGTGAATGATACCGTAACGGCTAACAGGGGAGAATGGGAAAAACCGTGTTGCATCGACCCCAAGTAATATATGACAAGGCCAGGGAGATGATAAAGAGTACGTAGTTTCATAGAAAGAATTCCGTACTCTCCGCGGGAAACCATCTCTCGCGGGTCGCGCTTATACGAGCTTTACCTTCTGGCCACAGCCAAGCGCGGCGCGGATTACGGCGCGGCAAGCGGTGAGCGGCGAAAACAAATGGTAGACAATGTATGAAGTAAGCCACAGCTACCGGTGGAGCGAATTGCGGCGCGACCTGCGGCGCGGTGAGCGCCGCGCGGTACGCGCCGGCGACGGGCTGCGCGGTGTGCGATTGAAACAAATGTTCTAGCGAGTATCGAGGAGGCCACAGCTCAGAGCGGCGCGCGCGGCGGCATCGGTGGACGTATTCAACATCGCACGATCGAAACAAATAAATTTGTTTTTATCGGGCGTTGAGCTTATATAAATAATGGATACGGAACAATTTATTAGTGAAATACTGAGTAAATTAGGGGGCCTAAAATGGAAGCTTTATCAGAATCATAATATGAATCACGTTAAAAATTTGAAATTCTTAAAATGGTCTTTATGGTTATGACCACAAAGTCCATTTTAAGAGTTTTAAATTTTTAACGTGATTCGTATTCTATGATTCTGATAAAGTGGCCATTTTAGGCCCCCAGTAATATGGATATCAAAACATGTTATACAAAAATTGAGGGACGAAATAAAACAACAATTTCAATACCGTGCCACTTCACATTTTAATAGTTAGCCGTTCTCTAAATACGTCCACCGCTGGCGCCGCCGCGGTCGCAGCTAGTCGAGCTGTGGCTTACCACCGCAAGTCGCGCCGCCCGCCGCGCCGCCCGCCGCAACGCGCACCGCAACGCGCACCGCGCCGCCAGTAGCTGTGGCCAGGACGTAAGGCGCGTCAACGCTCGTACGCGTTTTCTAAAACGAGCTTATAACCGCCGAAAACACGCGAATCTAAAACTGCTCTTAATATTGAAGCACCGCGGTAGTTACGATATAGAATCGTGGTTAGGAGGGTGAAGCAAACTTTTTGCTTCGCTACTGCATCGTGGTAAAAAGTCGCAGTGTGGAAGGGCCTTAAGAAGTTAAATATAAACCGAAGACGTATGAATGGTCGTACTAAACTGACAATAAGATCTTGACTAGCAATAAACATCTCTTGAAAACATAGCAGGAATACTCGATTGTAGTGTGGGAGCAATTAATTGCTTTTCTTATAGAAAGTGTGAGAGCAAGGGTATTCTTTCCTGAAGTTTTTTTATTTGTTTTATTAATAGAAGCTTTTGTCTATAACTGCATAGCCTTGTTAATGATGATTTAGAGTTGCTACATCGTGCAAGTAAATATGAGCGCCAAATACGCAAAAGTCGCCTAAATAAAGCCTTTAAATACACATAATTATGTACATACTATGTTGTACACCTTTCTATTTGCAGTTATCAAAAATTTGTCGGAATTGGTGTCAATGGATTCTTACAATCCAACGCATCTTTTTAAACATCGTCTATTTTCACTCTATCTATATTCATTAGGGTTATTCCAGGATAGTTGCCCCACTTTTTGATGGACAGCCATAACTTATTAGTTAAAAGTCTATTGGCAATACGTCTTTTGCATATGGTAACTTTGATCTTAGTCTATGATGGTAGGTACCCCTTTTGATTTTACATAAGTTTCATAGAGTTTGAGGAAATTGTCTTCTTTACCATCTCAAAAGTAGGATAGATGCTCATCGTGGTACTGGGGTCTGCGGGGGGAGGGCTTCCTATCACATAATACGATTTTAGCACACGAAATTTCCAACATAGAGTTTTCAAAGCCGCGGCACCTATCCCATTGGGGCACCTATCCTGGAATTACTTTACTTCTTTTTTTCTATTATGCTATTTACTTTATTATCTTTAAAAGTAACTACTAAATTGCAAAGTAAATTCTATCGGGGACTGCTGAATTTGCATCTCCTAGAGACTTTGGCTGTATCATATCCATTTATTTAGATTAGGGACACAGTATGTTCCCTTATAAAAACTTGCCTACAGGCAATATTCAAAACAGCTTTGGGATACAAAATGACTCCAAATATTCCTTGTTTGGAGTAATTCTGTATCCCATATAACGGCATCATAATATTGTTATTATAGGACGTGTCTTCGGTCTGCTTATGTGAATCTATTTAAGTGATGCTCACCCTTTGTTTGCAAATACAAATTGCGATTCAATTCTGTACTAAGCCGTTACCCAGTACCAAAATATTGTAATACATAACAATTTTGTCAATTTTAATGGTGTTGTTGTTTTTATGGGGAACTTAAGGTAATTTACTTTACGAATAACACGTCGTAAGGTAGACTGTAGCCGATCTCTTAATTTATGTACAACATCTTATACTTGTACCTACATTCAAAGCAAATAAAGATCTGATTCTAATTCTGACTTCTAAAGGTAATGATTAAAATTATAATCTAACTGCTTTGTTGGCCTATGAGGTCCTGGGTTTGATTCCCGGGTCGGGCGAAATGTTATTGAGTTTTTCCATCAGGAATTTCTCAGTAACAGTCATAGAGTCTGGATTTGTGTCCGGTTAATGGCAATAGGCTCGCCCCCTATTACATATGACTTAAAAACAAAACTGGAGGAATGTGGGTGTACTATTAGGTACTCCTCTGCCTACCCCTTTGAGGGATTATAATCGTAATCGTAAACCTCAAATGACAATCTTCTGCAAGCAATACTTATAAAGATAGAAGTACTGCGATATTGGATCGAATAAATTTCCCACCCGCACGCAAAATACGCGCTTGGACGTGGAGTTGCGGACACCAGCCCGCTATACAATACAATTATACAATACAAGTATTGCGTACGGAAGATTGTCTTTTATTTTTATTGATTTGCATATTTTTGGTTTGTGATTCGACTGAATATCTTACGTCATGTTGTTTAACTCAAGCTGATACAGACTTTTCATCAATACATGTATTAATTATTTTGTAAAGCTTGAGAAGAAATCAAAGCACAACGCTAAGTTTAGTATCAGTAACTCGCACTAGGGTATTCAAATTATTTTCCTTAACAAATAACACACGTTTTTTTTTTTGTTACAGGGGCTGGAGCCCAACCAGAACCTCACACTAAACGCATCAGCGCGATGGCTGATAGAAGCTTCCAGAGGCATACAGGACCCGAACGTTCTTCTAGAAAAGTTTGCGCAGAACAAGAAAGTGGATGATCCGACGAGAGCGTTACTCCTTACGTTCTATGGCATCCTGGTAGTCATTGGCGGTGTTGGCAATGCACTTGTTGTTATTTCTGTAAGTTTTCTATGTTTTCTTGTGAGAAATTTATTTGCTATGTTCGTCTAGTACTTGTAAGCGTTATATTATAAATACTTTATTCTCTCAAGCACATAAAAAATAAACAGTACCAAGTCAATTTTCACTATACATATAGAGACTGGTGTCTGTTTTAGGTTACACCTATATTACAGCTATCCTGTTATGACTGAGCATGTCTTGAGTTCGATTCCCAGATTGGGCATTCTGTTATCGGGTGGTTCCTTCTGAAATCTCAGTAAAAGCCTGCGGTGTGGATTTGTACCTAGTAAAAAGATTACCCGCTGTTACATGAGCCTGAAACATAACTCGCAAACCTGGGAGTACTAAAAGATGTACTTACCTCTTTTTAAATATAATATCATTGTATTTATGTATATTATAAACTTGTACTTTCACTAATGGGATATCTTCCATTATTTTGAGCTCTAGCAGCGTCACCGCGTCGTCAGCGTCGAAATATCGGGAGCATAAATAATGAACAATCTTGTAATTATGTTGTTTGAGTACTGGCTGGTATATTTTCTTACTATCTGTATGAGTAATGGCAACAAATTTTATTTGTATAAATACGTGATTAATGCAGGTTGTGTACTATCTAAAGAGTTCTTGCCAAACAACATGTTTTTGGCAAAAGGCCAAATCCCAAGAATCATCTAAATTATAAGATATTTCACCAATACTTATGATTTCTGTCATAACTTTGCCATTTTCTACCATTACTCCATATTTATCTCTGTTACTACATGACGGATTGACAAAAATAGTTCTTTCACTTTACTCACCAAAAACAAAAAAACTAATTTGCTGACCCCGGAACTAAAGTAACACAAACATTGCAAATGCCGTTTGGGTTTCCGAATCCCGGATTTATTCTTATTTTTGTTACCAATCTGATCCCGAGAGGAAAGGAAACATAAATATCGCAATATTGGGGTTCTGCTTATTGAGATGAAATCATTTTGTACTCAGGGGTAGGGCGTAATACTATTATAGTATTATATTTTAGTAAAACGTTGTTTTAGTGGGTGGGGATTTTGTTTGGATTATTAGAGTTGGTGGTTTGTTTCCAGAGACTGCGTAAGTTAGTAAATTTTTGGGTGTAACATGTAAAAAAAGTATTACTTTAAAGAGAAAACTATTTGACGACCATACATACAAGGTGCAACAAGACCCTTCATGAAGCCGTCAACCAAGCATTATGTACACCAAACTAAGTAACTTTACGCAAAAATTATTGCTGGGAAACCACTTTTTTTTGGGGTGAATAATCACGTTTTTCAGTAGTACTCAAAGTAACGCACGCAAAACATTGTACTGATGGATGGATTGAATAATACGGGGATCTTGGAGGTGTCTCTCCAAAAATCTAACATTAAAAACATGTGTTTCCTCGCACGCAAAATAGCGCTTAGACGTGGAGTTGCGGACAACAGCTCGCTATACAATACAACTTGTGTTTCAAAAATAACTCGTGAAAAACTTGGAACTTTGAACCCCAATATCTCCATAGCTAGAAGGTTCCCAGGTATGGTCTAGAACAAAAAAATGATCGCAATGGCGGGGAGAACAAGTGCCTTCCGGCTTCGTTAAGGGTCTTGTTACAGCTTTTAGTTAGGTACCTAAGTTCTAAAAACAACAATAACTTTTAGAATCGTGAATGCAAATCAACCAGTTTCCACAGGCATTAAAAACATTAACCTCTTACGGCATTTCATACAAACTTTGAACTCATTTGTTTTCGAAATGACTGAACCGATTTTAATGAAACTGGTTGCATAAGCAGGATACGTAGGTCTAAAAAGTCGACAGAGAACATTTTCGAAACAGTGTTATAGCTTAATTAGACAGATTTTAGGTTTTACATAGACACAGAAATTTCCAATTATATTAAGGACATTTCTAAAATTTTCTCTGTAGTTGACAGAGAAAGACAGATGTATCCTGCTTAGGCGTATGAAGTTTCATTAAAATCGGTTCAGTCATTTCGAAAACAAATGATTTCAAAATTTGTATGAAACGCTGTCAAACGTTAACGCTCTTAAAAAAAATCGCAAATTAAAAGACTAAAAGCAATTTTGTAACTTCCTGAACAAATGGCCCTTAACGATGCTGAAAAGCGCAATTAAGTTCATAATGACGAGGACATTATTCGGAAGTGATGCTTTATCGTTTCTTTCGCCGATTATTTTCAAGTAACTCGAGGTTCAGAGCGCTGGAGATTCCTCGATAATGCGTGAGATTTGAATATTGCAGAGCAGGATTGCGATGCAAATACTGTTAGTTGGTATTTTGTGAACTACATAATATGTAATCTCCCAAAGGTTGGGTAGCGGTGTACGTAGTACACCCACATTTCACCAATTATGTTTAAGTCTCATGTAAGGGTGACCCAATTGCCATCAATCGGGCACAAGTCTAGACTGAGTGAAATTTTTGGAAAATCTCAATAACACTACGAACTGGGCATCGAACCCGGGACCTCATACGGCATACCCAGCAATAGCGCTTGCAACCACAGCACCAATGAGGCAGGATACAAAACAATTTTGCAAATATTAGCATAGGATTCTAATATATCACAGGAAAGAATTCCAAGTACTTTACTTTGAAATTGTAATTCAATTCAACCTGCCAGAATACATAAACCGCCTGTCTTGTTACGAAAAATTCTAGACACAACGAAATTCTCTTACAAATACTTGATAACCTAACATGTATATTAGCTACCCCAATATTTCACAATATTTTCACTGAAATAGATAACGAACCAAATACAAATATACATGCCATTAACATATCAGTAGACGAAAAAATATATAATGGAGTTTTTAAAGCGGCTGATAGAATAAAACATATCTTTACAAAGTTGATTGACAAAAACAGATTGGTAACAACATTAATAGGGATTATGCTACATCACCAGTTGTAAGTGTCACTGATAAAATGGCTGTCTGTTATATTATCAACAGTTTTCTATTGCCAGAACACGAATAAAATACAGATAACATTGAAATGTTTTACGATAGCTGCGTATTGATTTTGGTACAGTCCAGATAATTTTCGCAGAAATGCCAGAGCACAGATGATTTAATCAATAGCGGATGAAATTTCAGATATATATTTCGACTCTTGTCACAAAAATTCCAAATACAAAGGATGAAACCGTTTGAGTATTTTTTTGTAGCTATGGATTTTCAAGATTTATATTAAACTAGCTGTTGCCCGTGGGTTCGCTCGTGTTTTGGTCGGAAAGTATCCCACGGGCACGTTGTAAATATAGCATATGGCACTCGGGGATAATGTAGCTTCCTATTAATGAAACAATTTCGAAAACCGTTCAGTAGATCCAGAGATTACCCCCTACAACCTCACAAACTTTACCTCTTTGTAAATTAGTATAGATAATAGTATTAAGTGATTATCACCTAATCCACGTACGGATTTACATAACGTTTTGGTAAACATGCCGTAAGCGCAACAGAATTTTAATTTATCTCAAATTATACATCACAATGAGTTCTCCAATTCATACGATTGCCAAGTAACAAAGTCACCGGAGACCAACAGCCTGTAGCTGTTGGTCTTCGGTGACTTTAAATATTGAAAATGTTGCAATTTCCTGTATTTTGTTGAAGATTTAGACTTCAGATTAATATGTTGTTTAAGAATAAAACATTGATTTATTATTTAATATTTAAGATCTGGTTATTTACATTATTTACAAACTACAAATCTAAAATCTATAATAGTATTAAAACGTACAAGCATCAAAAAGGGTTACAGGGCGTCAAAATATTCGTCCATATCGCTGTCAACAGGAAAAGCGCCCGCCCACAAGGCTGGCAGCATTCCCACGTTGTATGGCAATGCTGATTCTTTGGCCAAAACATAGGCCCGCCCTCTGGTCACGTGAAGAGTCGACCAACTGCTTGGTGATTTCCCGAAATACTAGGTGGGCACTCGGACCCCATGGCCCTAGTTTTAATAATTAAGTGAAGTATTAATTTTAAGCTACTATTTGAGATAATATTTCAATTATGTTGGTCTTGCGCCTAGAGTTCATAGAAAATGCCCCTGGAAGGACCACGGGTATTTCTTCTTTTATGAACTTTAACTTAAATAATTAAATACATATTTCATTAAATATTGATTTTAGGTAATAATAAAGTTTACAGGCCTGATTTTAAGTTTTATTCAATAACATAAAGGCCTGATATCCCCGAATGGTTAGGTAGAGGTGTACCTAATAGTACACTCACATTTCGCAAGTCATATTTAAGTACCATGTAATAGAGGGTGAGCTTATCGCCATCAACCGGGAACAAATACTGGCTTACAGGAAAAAAAAACCTGATGGAAAAACTCAATAACACTTTGGCCGACCCGGGAATCGAACCCAGGACCTCATGCTCAGCAAGCTAATGTGAATTTAGCCTAACAAGGCAACAAGCAACAAATTAATATATCATCGATATACACCTTTACTTCAACACACTGTTATAAGACCTAAAAAGTAACTTCTAAGCCATTTCTTGCTTTTCAAGAACATCTATTAACTAAAACTAATTCTACTTTGCAGGTAGTTAGAAAACCAGTGATGAGGACTGCCAGAAACATGTTCATCGTGAATCTGGCAGTATCCGATGCCTTAGTCTGCTGCGTGGGGACACCGTTGACCTTGATGGAACTTTTGACCAAACATTGGCCACTACCAGATTGGCCAAGTCTGTGCAAAGCATGTGGAGCGATACAGGCAATATCTATATTCGTTTCAACTATATCCATTACGGCGATTGCATTGGACAGATATCAGGTTGGTACTGATTTGATTTTATATGTGTGTGCTTTGTTATTTTAGGTTAGTCTGTGTTTGAGTGTTGTAGAAATTTTTCAAATACATTTTTTAGGACACGAGCATATGTTACAATATTTAATTGAAGAAAGGCTACAAGTACAGAATCTGTATAATAATACTAATACAAAAAATGGGATATTTACCATGTTTACTGTTTGTAATCACCCACCCGCAATAACGTGCAAAAATACGTGCGTGTAATAATAACGTATATAGGCATAGTTTTAAGGTTTCTAATATGTATTAGTATATTATTGTTTAAGATTATTTTTGTGTATTTTATCTATGGGCCTTAGTAGCCTGATAATAAAATAATTATTATTATTATAACTTCAGTTTATCCGTGATCATGGTGCTTGCAACAGCGCCGAAATATCGGGAACTGAAAACAAACAGTAAACATAGTAAATAACCGGTTTTTAGTGTTAATGATAATGTTACTGACCATGACAGTTTAAAAACGTACATATTTAGTGTAACCATAGAAACCTAAAAACTTCTTTCTTAAATCTATGAGTACATATTATTTACAAGGCATGAACCATGATTCCCATTTCTTTTTCTTAATTTTGCCTAGATGATTGTAATCTTTCTCTCAGTGTGTAGTATAGAATACCTAGTAAATTACCTTTTATTTTTAAGTTTGTTTTTGGTTTTCTTATAGATATTATGACTGCGGTAATGAAATCGTTAGTGGAGGAAGCCGTGCCTGGCTTCTTCCGATCTCAAGACATTGTCGCAGGGCTAACCTAAATTTAAACTGAAACCTAAAAACCAAACGTACAGACGCCAAGCACATCAAGCTACTATGATCTGTCAAATTTATTTGATAGATTTTCAACTTTATCGCTATAGCATTAGGTTCAGGTTGATTGAAAATTTTACAGTTTCGGGTGGCTAAATGTGCTGGCGTCTGTACATAACTTATATATACTACACAATGCACTTTCGCACTCTCACAAACACACACAATCAAACACTTTCATACATCACAAAAATGCACTCCTCTTTAATTTAATTTAAATTTTTACTTTTAATCATTGATATTTTATATTTTCCTTTTTTTTTTGTTTAGTTTTCAATTGCATACACTATAATGTTATGTAGAAGAGCGGAGTCACTTAACACAAGCATCGTCTTGCTGAAAAGGTGATCTCCAAATCATGTTTGTTAAGCCATAAGTTATTGAAATATATATATTTTTTTAATTTTTTCATATAATATATTTTATGCAGATACTTCATGGTATTGCTACATTTATCATATCAAGTAAATAATAATAATTATGTACTGACTAGGAAAATATTAATATAGTATCTTGACTTGGCTTGTGAGGTTATCGACATGTGGGATGTGGATTCAGCGATCATTGTGTCGATAGTCGTATTAGCCCATGGCTTAATTGTCAAGAGCCTCGACCAATACCTGAGGAGGCTCTCGTTAGGCAGCTGTATCAAGGGCTTGATTCAAAAAGCGGTACTCCTGGACACGGCTGGTATTGTTAGAAAGTCCCTCTGTCTGGAGCCCTGACCGCCGGTAGCTTGGACCCTGTTCGTGATACCGGTGTGCTACTATTTTTTATATTTTTAAATGTTTTTTTTTTTAGATTGAAATATAAAAATTAATTTAGATGTACCTACAGATATGCATAAAGGAAAAAAATATGAACTTATATAAAGTTAATGTAGATAAATCTACCTGATGCATCTAAAGCAATTTCCTGCTTTAGAATTCTCGGCAATTTTTCTTATCAAAATCAATTTTATATTCCAAGAGAGAAAATTGAATCAATTCATGTAATCATACCTGTATTGTACTGAATATCAGGTTTGTTAAGACTATTCAAATATTTTGAATTTACTTATCTTTATTTCTAAGTTTTAAATTACCATTTGCGTCATTTCTCTACTAAGGTCGAAAGAGTAGTCGTAGTTAGTTTTTATTCATACTATTATCTCAGAAAATGAAATATTAGATGATACTGCCACGTGTTATTGAGTTTCTCCGGGGCAGCCACGGAGTCTGGATGTGTGCCCGTGCCCGGTTGATGGCAATAGGCTCGCCCCCTACTATATGGGACTTAAACATAATTGGCAAGATGCTTCGGCGGCGGCGACAGGCCTGATGTTATGTTATGGTAATGGGGCTATCGCGTGTGAATTCACCACTAGAGGTGCTAGTGTAGCGCGAGAGCACCGAAATGTCAGATGTCTTAGAAACTTCACGCCTTGCGTGCTTTTTTATCACGTATTTTTACTTAAATTCACAATAATTATGGTCTAGATTGAGCTATTCCTGATTGTTCGTTTGTTAAGGGTACACTGATTAATTATGGCTTGAAGATTTTAAGTAGCAACTTATGATCTTATTTTTTAGTACTTGGGGGTAAAATGATTTTTAAATGTTTCATGCTTGTAATTTTAGGGAGAATATTGTAAATACCTGATTGTTTTCTGTTTTTATACGTAATAAAATAAGCTTTTTACGAAGTTATTACTAAAGTATAGTGTAGTATATAAGTGACCATAAGCGACAGCGGCGCCATGTAGTGAGCTCAAAAACGATAGCCGTCATTAATAACATTGCAACGTTTATATATCATCATTAGTCACAAATCCAGAATGCGGTCAATACACGGACTAATTACTGAATAGGTTCAAATTAAATGAAAAGCCTTAACAATGGAATACAAGGGATTTAAATTTTACTGATTAACTAGGTAAATAATAGTATTCATTTTAACTATTTCAGGACAGTTTCAGAATTCATCGTTTGCTGATTGCTGTGTGTAATTCAGTTTCATTAAACCAAAAACGTTTATAAAAGAAATATTGAAATAAATTTATCCAAAGAGCTGTACCCCGAGACGTTCCTCTGCGTGAAATTATTATAAAAAGATGACTTCCCTAATTGAATCATATTTTGTTAAAAATTTAAACTTTTTCTGGGTTGGTCAGTTAGTATTTTTTTTTTGGGACGGAAGCCTAATGTTTGTTCTAAAATTCCTCATAGTAGCTTAACTTACTCTTTATGACATTGGCTATCTGCGTGTAAAAGTTTCGTCAAAATCGGTCTAGTCATTCTGAGAATAAGCCGGAACAAACACAGACAGCCAAAAAAAAAGGTTTTTTGTCATAAGTACTTTCAGCATTCAATAAAAAGAAGCATATTGAAATTACAAATAGACCCTTTTTTTTCGTATGGGAAATCATCAATTAACTCCTCCCGCTCTGGTCTGAGCAGGGAGTGTCAGACTTTTACTGACTAAAACCCATCCATGTTCCTTCATCGCCCTTTGTATATACCCTTACATCACACACACACACACATTACACACCCTCTAAGAGTACGACGGGAGTTTTCGCTCGTAGCGTATGTAGTGAAACTACTACGTGGCGTGGCGCATAACCCGGGAGTGCTGCGACACCTACAGCTGTACGTGCCCGACCGGTACGTGTGGAGGCGGCAACGCCCGCCCCTGCTCGCTGTGCCTGCAGCCAGGACCAACCTACTGGCGAGAACTCCTCTCACTAGAGCCATACGCGTGGTGAATGAGGTTCACGGGAGGGTTGATGTATTGTGGTGCAACTTGAGTGAATTCGCAAAAGTTACACTTTATGTAATAAGTTATTTAGATTAAGACGTATTTTTTTTTTTTTTTTTTTAACTAGGTAGTAAGGCCACTCTGTCGCATTGGATTAGTCTGTAATGATAGTGTAGGTAAGATTGTTATAAATAAATAAATAAATAAATAAATAAATAAATAAATAAACATTTTATTTATTTGTAAAGATATTGTTTGTTGAAAGGTATTTTTTTACCAACATAATATGAAATACTATAATTTTTTAATCCCTAAATATTTTGCTGTTTCTCTGTTCATCCAACCTGATGGATTCATCTCACGTTTCTTTGATCCTCTACAAACCTTTAGGTACTTGACTTCTAGCTCTGCTAGTGACGTCATAATGAGCTATAACGCTATTTCCATCGAATCCGATTTACGTAAACCGCTTATTTATCATTATTACAACCGATTTTAGATCCGGGTGTTCAGAATTACAGTCAATTGAGGTAGAACAAAAATATGTTAGTGTTTGATGCTATTTTTGGAATTTACACGCCGTCTTACGTGGAATCCATTCATAAATGATCAAATGAGATTGTTTTCAGTGTTTGATATAGTTTACTGATAAGTTGATAGCGTGACGGTTGACGGGTTCCGTACGATAATTATCTAAATTTCGTTAGTTGTTTTAAATCTGACCCAAATTTGTTTATGGTAAATAAAAAGGTTTTCCTGTAATCTTTAGGCAACGATTTATTTTTGTATTTTTCTTTTCAAAATTTTCGACCCTTTTGTTTCGGAGTTAAGGTTTAACTTCTGGAATAAATTCACAACAATTTATTATAAAAAAAAAAATTGAGGTGTTCACAATGAGCCCTTTCATTTGATAAGTTACACGATATAGTTTGCAAAACGCTTTTTATTTCAATTTCTTATTTCCCCCAAAAGTGGGCCCCATGTATAAAATTCATTAATATAAGTTACAATATATCCGTCTATGGGTCACCGATTTCAACTCAATCGGTTCAGTATTTTCGGAGTAAATTGGCTGTGACAGACGGAAAGACAGACACCCGAGTGACCCTGTAAGGGGTTCCGTTTTTTCCTTAATTGGTACGGAACTCTAAAAAGGGGAACATTAAACAGCCATAGTTTTAAAAACTAACTATCAAGTTAGTTATCGTTTAATTTAAACAAAAAATGCTTTGGTTTCATTTGCTTCATTTTGAGTTTCTTGTTCATTGGTTTGATTTTGAGTTTCGTTGGTGTTGGTTGTGTTAGTTGCTTGTGGTGGTGGTTCTGGTTTTGGTGCTATGTAGTGATCCATAAGGGGTTCCGTTTTTTTTTTTCATTTTGAGGTACGGGGCCCTAAAAACGTGTTGCACTGACCCAAAGTAATATCGTACAAGGGCAGGAAGATGATAATTATGGTTATAGTTTACCGAGTTTATAGTTTACCGAACAATTTTGCGAAAAATGTCTAAAGTATTATCTGATACAGAGGAATACTTTATTCCATCGGAATTGACTGATACTGTAATCTTGAATTATTATCAAAATAAATTATAAGACTAATGTGAGGGGAAATGCTGCTATTAGGTAAACTGATCTTGTTGGTCTTGAAAGTCTTTGAAAAAGTGCCGATGAAGTACCTTTAACATTAACGCTTGTATGACCCTATGAATGAAGCAAGAGGTTTACAATTTAAGAAAATAGTAGCAAGCACCGTGTTGAAATGGGGCCCTTTTGTCGTCGACGTCGTACACGACCAAATTATTGTAATATGTTTTATATTTTTTTTAGCTTTTTATATTTAATTTTGTTTCATTGTTAATTTGATCATTTGTTTTGTCTTGTACATAACACTAGACAATAAATTCTTTTTCTTTCTTTCTTTCAAGTGGCATTCAGTAGCTTCTGATTTGCTAAAAGAAAAAGACATCACTTAATGCGGTCCTGTTTTTCTATACTCTTTATTAAACCCATTGCCGATAAGTAATATTATATCAGAAATAGTGCATTTATTTATTTTATTTTTGCTTTCAACATTTTCTAAAAATATTCCATAAACGAGTATCTTCCCTCTAAATCTTCTGGTTCTTATTCTTATGCATGCTATTGTACGTCAGACACAATAGAAAGTCTATTGTTGCTTGCTGCACTGTGATAGTGCATAGAACGCTCGATAAACTACCCATTTCATATTCTATGCTAAAGCAGTAATTGCTATAGAACACATAGCGTCGGTGAAGTTCTAAGTCAAAAATGGCAACTTTACAGGAGAGTGAACAAACTGCATAATTATACATAGGTAATGGTACAATACCATTTTATAATTTGTGTTCACTTCAAATTAGAAAGAAACGTTGCTTGTTTCTGATTGGCTGAAACAATCCGTCTTCCGATTCTCTAGCAAACGGCATCAAAAGTCAAAATATCAAACCACCAAAAATTGGCTTACGTGGTGTTACTTCAACGACGATAGTTCAAAAATTCAAAAGTTGTCGAGTTAACTTTGTACCTCTAAACCAAGATTAAAGCAGTCTATGTATGGATGTATGTTTTTAACATATAATTGCTCAGAATTTTTAATCCTTTTCGTTATTGATTTTGAAACTTACCTACGGTTACAAATGGCTAGAAAGTATTTAAGAGGGTGGATTCTGGAAAGACATCAAGGTCTCAAAAATAGCGGTCTATATTTCGCTATTATGTACTAAAATATGAAAAATATGAATAATGTGTTGCAACAAAACAAATAATCCTTGTTGTTCTATGACGTGTAAGCATGGATTTTTGAAGTACTTGTAGCCAGTGACCTTCAACTGTATTGAGATAAAAGAGTTGCGAGGTTGACTATAATAATACATGTAATAAATACTATATTTGTGGTAGTAAACTAGTATGTACAATAGTAATCGAAGACCAAAGAAACAATGGGTATGTATTGTGTAAAAATTTATAGAAAAGGGGCGAATACTAAAATAACGGTAGACAAACACAAGTATATAAGAAGATCATAAATAAATTGAAACAAATAAATACAAAAAATCTTTATTTTAAACAAAAAAGTTTTACATTCGTTGGTGATTGGAGTCTCCTTTTAAGAAAGTAATGCTTGTGTTAGGAGACTCCACTCTTCCGCAGCAATATTCAATTAAAGTACCTTAGATATAAACAGTGTGTGAGTGTGTGTATGTGTGTGTGGGTGTTTGTTTGTGTGTGTGCATGCATGTGTTTCATTATGTGTATTGCAATAGTGCCTCAGTGTCTGCGTAATTTAGTGTCTTTATCCAATTTGTTAGATTTTTTTTACACTCGTGTAATTGTTTTTTGTATACATAAATATCTTCCTATTTAAACGATGTTAAATAAGACATTAGAGGAAATGTTACATAACATATCATGTTACTGTTCGTTATATCATAATATATCAACACCCCAAACGTACGTATACCTCCGAAGGGTTAAGCTAAGCTTTCACCAGATGTGTTTTAATTTAGTCCCAGGTAATTGAGGGCGAAGCCTTCAAGCCTTACAAAGCTTCTCCATTGTAAAACCCTAATAGAATTTTGACTTAGATAGGAAAATCCATTGAAAATATTGAAATCCTATCTATTAAATGATCAAAATCTAAACGGGAAAATAAAAAAATCAGCCTATATTGTTCCCACAGCTGACCCAGGCCTCCTCTTGCTTGGTTAATGTCACAATGTAATCCAAGTTTGGGTTCTAGGACATGTCAGTTTCTTCAATGTTGATGTTTTCCTTTACCAGTTTGAGAGCAGTAGTAGTCATCTTCTGCCTAGCAATTTCCCAACTATGTTGCAGTCGGCTTCCAGTCTAACCGGATGCAGCTGAATACCAGTATTTTACATGGAGCGACTGCTTATCTTACCTCCACAACCCAATTAGTACTGGATAATACGATACCCCTTGTTAAGACTGGTTGTCATACTTTCGGGCCACTGACCACATGAAACGACTGTCAAAGATCTATAAATGACAGCCGGAACCAACGGCTTAACGTGCTTTCCGAGGCACGGAGGAAACTCGGTATGTAATGGGTGGTCACACATCCAAGAACCAACCCAGGCAACCTGAAGATCGACCCGAGTCGCTGTTATTATTAAACCACAAGTTCCTGGCTTCCTTTGAGCGCACTGGTAGTGATGAATTTAAATTAGACTAATTCAAAGACATTAAAAAATGTACGAGTTATGGACGGGACAAGATGAACAAAATCGTAATCTTCTACTTGTTGCTACATAGTAACAAATCGATCTGTCTAGTCATACGCCCGCTTGTCAGGTAGTATTTAGGCGTCAAAATCAAAAATCAAAATCAAATCAATCAATCTAAATTTTTGTTTGAAAATATTCCCAATGCCCGCTTTAAAAGTCTCTAAATCTCTTTGGACAGAGTAAAGTGCCGTCTTGGGTTCGAATTCGTGACCTACAATTTGTAAGTCGAGGCTTATACTACTTAAACCTCGACTCGCGTCTGGCCTTGGTTCAATCCATGATCCGGAGCGAGACGGAATGGGACGCCATCGCCTCCTGAGAAGCAGTCATGCTAGCGAAGGAGGCGGCGGAACGTAAGAGCTAGAGAACCTCACGTCGCAGCCGCCGCGGGAGACGCACCGGGCGTCGGGGGCCACGTGGTGGCCCCCGGCCACCGTAGGCGCGGGCCTGTGGACGGTGAACTATGAGCTAGCTCGCCCTCCGTCCGTCTTATGACGACAGGCCGTGTCGACGGCGCGTTCGTGTTCCATGCGCGCCTGAAAGAGATGTCAGCAAAAGGAAGGGGTCCGCAAGGGCCGATGCCTGCCGGGGCTGCGGGATTGTTCGAAAGAGATACCGTGGCCCCGGAACACAAAGGACAATGAAGGAACATGGATAGGTTTTAGTCAGTAAAAGTCTGACACTCCGTCCTGCTCCGCCCCAAGCGGGAGGAGTCATTTGACGATTTACCATACGAAAAAAAAAACCGCTTATATACTACTTGGCCACCACCTGCCCCACTAATTTTGTATTAATACATTCTAGTACTTAGCAAAATCCATTGAAATTGTTTGCAATCTGAAATCCATTAACTGTTCAAAATTTGCACGGGAAAGTAAACGAACGTGTAATTGAATCGAAGCCACACTTCAAAGGGACGTTTGTATTACATATTCCAATCTGAAATCTGTTACAAATATTATCTGTTCCTGATTTCGTGAAACTTAACTAATATAAACATTGATAAGATCAAACAGTGTTCACAAATTCTGGACTTAAGCCACTTTCATCAAAATTCGATTCCCAGAACATTCGTTCTAGTATATCATTTGAATTATCTATACAATTAACTTTTTATGTGCTTCTGTTATCTGTTACTAGTTTCCAGACGCAGTTTCACCCACGTAAAATCATTTTTCAAAACCTTTATAAATTATAGCCTTTGTATTATTCTGATGTTTAAGGTATATTACTTTGAAGTTTCATGAAATTCCGTTCAGTAGTTTTTGCGTAAAAGATTAACAAACATCCATCCATGTATAAAACAAAAACTACCGAACCTACGTGTTCAGAACATTATTTCGATAAAGTTCTCTCTGATCATCATTGTCGTTTACCGTTTAAAAGTAAAAAATGAAGCCAAGAGGAATATGAAAAATAATATTCATTAACAAAGCCACAACGAATGCAACTATAGTAAAAATATGTGGATTTGAGGTGGAAACCGACACCGGTGGGTTGCGTCCGGCTCGCCTCCACCTTAAATCTCCATCGTTATGGCTTTGCGACCGAATGCGGTTTTTTGCGATCGCTATCTATGTGAGACTACAGGCCCACAGCCTGGAAAAACATCAATTGCTAGTTACGACAGTTAGCGCGGGGACGGGGAGGGTTAGGGGATGAGCCACCCATTCAACCTCACAAACTTTGGCCTTTATATTAGTAGTTTATGATAAGATACAAGCGAATATAGCTCTGTTTGTATTTTTGTTTGTTTCCTTTTCACGCCTTAATGGCTGATGAGATTTCAAACGGTACAGTCACGAGCACCAATACGTAATCACTTAACAACTTTAAAAGTGTTTTTCTCTTACTGTTCTGATTAAAATATCATGTTGTTACGAACATGGTATTCTGGAACTCATATTTTATGACAAAGATCTTATCTCCAAGTTACAATTCTCGCGAGAATTGCTTTTAACATTAGGAAAGTGTATACATATTGGTGTTCGTGACTGCACACAGATTGACCATGACCTAGGGAGAAGATAGGATTATTTTCATCCCGGTAGTGCGGTCTCTAAGGATGATTTTCGATCAGCACACGGTCAAAGGCTACTTCTCCATTAAGTCAACCTACTTTTCTGTAATTTTATTTTAAATTTAGAATTGTTAGGTTGTTCTTATTATAAATATTTAATGGATGGATTGTGTGAGGAATGATAAGAAAGAAAAGAGAGTAAATGATGGCGTGACGGTTTATTTATTTATTTGTTTAGGATCGCCAACAAAGGATGTACACCAACATATAAAATAAATAATTTACAAAAAAAGTATCACGTGGGTGTACTCCTTCACTTACAGGACACCACAGCATGCATAATAAAATGTTAACTAAATTAACAAACTTATAGGACTAATAAAAAAAAAAACAAAAACAAAACAGAACAGAATGGATATAAAAAAGCGTTGCGCCAACCCCAAGTAACTTGGGACAAGTTCAGAAAGATGATGTTATTATTATAATTTTTGATCAGATTTGTATAATTAGATGATATTTTGGGCAAGCACTTGTTTCAGTTATTGTTTGATACCACAACTTTAAACAAGTTTTTTTATTCTATTCGGTTTTGTAACACAGTGAGACACGGTTCATGCTCATTCATTCATTTAAACTAAGTTAATCTGTACTAATATTATAAAGAGGTAAAGTTTGTGAGTTTGTGTGGTTGTAGGGAGTAATCTCTGGATCTACTGAACCGATTTAAAAAAAATCTTCCACTAGTAGGAAGCTACATTATCCCCGAGTGTCTTAAGCTACAACAACAGCAATGTGCCCGTGGGATAATGTCCGACCAAAAGGCGAGCGAAGCCGCGGGCAATAACTAGTTATACACTAATAATAAGCAGTTCCGGCCTTAGAAGGAAAAACGGATCCTCTAAGATATTTTTTTTTTACATACTTCGGCAATCGTCACAGATATATTATATCATTGATATTTAACATATTTTCTTTATTATGTTTCTGTCCTATCCTACCTAACACAACCGTAGAATAAATTGATTTCTCATAAACTAGGTACCATATCAATAACTTTATCTGTAGAGCGTAGTAATGAACCCTACCCACTCCATAGATAAGTCCTATCGAAACGTCTATAAAAATAAAACGCAACATACAATATGACTGACATGTTCAAGAAATGTTAAGTCATGTCGTCAATATGTAACAATTTAATCCTACAATCAATCTTTAAATTTATTGGCGATACCGTGAGATGTATTGCCTGGAAATCTGTCAATTTGAATTCAATCAGTAGCGTTTTCAGGTAAATGTCAAAATCTGCATAACAAAAATTTTTATCTTCACGTGTAGATATTGAGCAACCTTCAAAATGTCTACCATACCGTCAGGGAGATTTATTGTTAAGGAAATTATTCTTCTTGGTGTGTAGAGTAATAGAGAAGTATGGAAGAAGAAGACATGCTGTACCGACCCCAAAATGAATTGGGCTAAGGGCAAGAGAATAGACTGATGAGGGTATCGATAGCAATCTAAATTGAGTCGGCCTAGAACTGGGCTACGAGTTAAGCGCCTTTAGTAGCGTCCGTCAATTGTAGGCATATGATGCGGAGGAATAAGGGAAGGGTCGTGAGGGAGGTTTTGAGTATGTATGTGGATGGCTATAAGAGTAAAGGAAGACCAAAGAAACGATGGATGGACTGTGTGAAGGCTGATATGGCTAGAAAGGAAGTGACTGCTGCGATGACGAGTAATAGAGAAGTATGGAAGAAGAAGACATGCCACGCCGACCACAAATAAATTGGGAGTAGCGCAGGAGAATGATAAAGATGATGAAGATACGTACGACACGATATTTAGTGTTAGGACCACATTTACACTCTAGACAAATTGATTTCTCCCTACGTCATTATGCCGTATTATATCCATAGAATGACTGGTTGTGATTAGAATATACGGATAACTTAGGTTGATAGGCAATTTTCTTAACAAATAAGCTCTTTGTGTTTACATTTCTGCCCAAAATCATTTCCATAACATACCATCAATGACTTACATTCTCTATTTTGTCCACAGCTGATCGTGTATCCAACCCGACCTGGTCTCCAAACGATGGGTGCCATCATCACGATGTTCTGCATCTGGGTGGTTGCCTTCACCCTCGCATCACCGCTCTTTGTCTTCAGAAACCTCAAAACTCACTACCTCGGTCTCATCGGGATGGACTCTCTCAGTTTCTGCATAGAAGACTGGCCTATCCCAGATGGACGTGCAATCTACTCCGTATTTAGTTTAATCTTTCAATACTTACTGCCCGTTCTAGTCGTAGTACTAGCGCATGTTCAAATACATAGGAGACTAAGAGGGAGAAGACGAACGACAAGGAAAACCCCGGCAATTCTCATAGCCATAGCTGTTACTTACGTCATTAGTTGGCTGCCGCTGAACGTGTTCAACTTGGTAGCAGACTTCAGTGAACAGCCTTTCATGGAAGAGAAGACGATGACAATAACATACGCGGTCTGCCACATGTTTGGGATGTCAAGCGCAGTTTCAAATCCTTTACTCTACGGATGGTTGAACGACAACTTCCGAAAAGAATTTGAGGAGATACTGTGTGGCTGTAAAAAGAGACAGTTGAATAAGAATACAAGGATAAAGAGTAGGAAAATGGACACTGAGTTGACGGCACTGGCGCAGTTGGAACACACTGTAACCGCCAACACGAAGACCTCACAGTGCTCCCAAATTTTCTGACTAAAGGCCTGTTGCAAATAGCATGAACCACTCAGTGTTGAGATGCAAAGCATTTGAACTATAATAGTGTCAATTTTTTAACTAATCGTAACGGTGTAAAAAGTTCCTTTATGTTCGAGTTGTTAGACGATAGTTTCTCCTGTAAATATCTGTAGATAAATTGTACTATTGTACTTGAATATGGTAATATTGTACTATACGTTTTCTTGAGCCCAAAACGTACAGTGCTAATATTTGATACGAAGCCTTATTTCGATTATGTAGTTGTAAGAGTCTTTTTTTATTAAATAAAGTGTTGAAGATAAAATATTTGTCCCGTTTTATTTACTTCTAAAGTACCTTTATGTTTAGGTTGTCATCGGGAATTGACGCATGCCTTTTTTTTTTTTTTTTTTTTTTACCGATGGGAAATCATCAAATAACCCCTCCCGCTCTGGGCTGAGCAGGAGGGAGTGTCAGACTTCTACTGACTAAAACCCATCCATGTTCCTTCCTTTGCCCTTTGTGTTCCAGGGCCGCGGTATCTCTTTCGAACAGTCCCGCAACCCTGGCAGGCGTCGGCCCTTACGGACCCCTTCCTGTTTGCTGACTCTCTTTGAGGCGCGCGTGGAACACGAACGCGCCGTCGACACGGCCTGTCGTCATAAGACGGATGGACGGCGAGCTAGCCCATAGCTCACCGTCCACAGGCCCGCGTCTACGGTGGCCGGAGGCCACCACGTGGCCCCCGACGCCCGGTGCGTCTCCCGCGGCGGCTGGGACGTGAGGTTAACTTACAGAGAACCAGCCAACCATTCAAAAAAACAAAAATTCTGCATGCTCTTTCGCACTGTATTTTGATTCTAAGGGTTACCAAATATTTATAACATTAGATGCGCCCTACCACATCAAAACATGACCACGTTCTTGCTTCGTTGACAATGTCACATGCATAGTATTGTCTCTTTTACTCATACTGAAACACGGACACTTGTCTGTCTCGTTGGTCTATTGGTCGTGATCGCGACTGCTGCTCTTGGGTTCGATTCCCGAGTTGGGTATAGTGTTATTGGGTTTTTCTATCAGGAATTTTTCAGTAGCAGATACGGAGTCTGGATTTGTGCCCAGTTTATGACAATAGGCTCGCGTCCTATTTTAGGGAATTTAAATATAACACCTTTGTCTAAACCCTTCGGGGACAGGCGTTATTTTATGAAACACTAATTATCATCAAGCATACTGCTAATCTTGTTTATGGTGCCATGAGGGATGTACGAGCCCACCCTTCTCAATACCTTCACTGTTTCCCGTGACCTAAGCACTGATGTAACCGACCTGTCGCATGACTCTGTCTTGCAGGATGATATGCTGTACGAAGTTGAGATCACATATCTACTTACCAATATCCATACGTTTAAAAACAAATGCCGTATGTCACTGCAAAACTAACAACAAAAAAATATCGTAGTTAAAAAAAAAACTAAAAAGCACGCTTTCTCGTATTCTTTTTAGCAAACCCTTTCCTTTTATATTCATATCATATCGTGGGAATGCATAAAAAATTACGGGTAGTATTTAAACGAGCAAATATTAATTCAAATCAAAGGTTTCAAGGGGAATATGGGCAACTGAAATACTGGTCTAGAGACAATATCACGGCGCGGCGCCGGCATCGTGTGACGACACGATGTCGTAGCGCGGCACGGTGCGCCCGCCCGGTCGCCATATCTAAACGAAAATTGCAAGTTTGAGTACATGTTTGGGCCGAACAATTGCTGCCGTGAGCCGGCGCGGCGCACCACGCCTGGCACCGCACCACGGCACGACGTCACGCCGACACACGGCGGCGGTGCCGCGTCAGAGCGATGTGTCCAGGCCCTAAGTGGGCGAACACAAACGGCGACTTGAAAATACAAATTGGGTAGTAAATACTGAATATGGGCTACTGAAATACTAAGTGGGCGAGAAGCACTGGGCGAATACAAATGTTTCAACCGGTGACTTCAGCAGGGGGCTACCCCTGCGCGGGCTCCTATTTCTGTTTGCAGGTTTAAAATAACCAATAGTCGGGGTGCCAAGAGTCCCGAGCTCGCTTCGCTTGCTCTTGCTTCCTATGTTCTCCTTGCTGCAATGACCGGATTTTAAGTTCGTAAGTATCAAGTTACTTACTTGGTATAATAGTTGCCCATTCAGTATATTATTCGCCCGATTCATAATAGCTAGTTACAGATGAAGCTTTAAAAGGATGTTAAAGCAATATGCACCGACTCCGTGTGAACGTAGGCTAATTAGAGTATGTACGTCTAACGATTTCTAATCAATGAAGGGGGCCATTAAAGTCACCACTCGACGACCCATTAATTTTCTCATAATTAATTGCACTTAAATACAGATAAGTAATAATTCCAGTTAATCATGGAGTTGTTATTCACTACTTGGTGGTCGTAATGGTAGGTATGTTTGATATTCGATTATTTTTTGGACACAACATGAATATTTTAGCAAAAATCATATTGTTGATAGGTAAGTGCAGGTCAAACATAATAATATTAAATTGGGTTGGTCGTTGATCTATTGGTCACAAGAGCTGCTGCTAAGCTGCTGTCTAGGGTTCAATTCCCGGGTCGAGAAAAGTGTTATTTTCTGTAATCCTATACATCGTGACTTTCGTCTTACTAAGGAGGTCCACTCAATGTATCCAATATAAAATACCTCTAGGCGGAATTTTTAAGATAATCGGTACAACTAAAAATAAATAATACATTAGAATTAAATAAAAGGGATTTTACCCTTTTTTTTTTTTTTTTTTATCGATGGGAAATCATCAAATGACCCCTCCCGCTCTGGGCTGAGCAGGAGGGAGTGTCAGACTTGTACTGACTAAAACCCATCCATGTTCCTTCCTTTGCCCTTTGTGTTCCAGGGCCGCGGTATCTCTTTCGAACAGTCCCGCAACCCTGGCAGGCGTCGGCCCTTACGGACCCCTTCCTGTTTGCTGACTCTCTTTGAGGCGCGCGTGGAACACGAACGCGCCGTCGACACGGCCTGTCGTCATAAGACGGACGGACGGCGAGCTAGCCCATAGCTCACCGTCCACAGGCCCGCGGGGGATTTTACCCTTAAATAAATTTACAATTTATCGCTTAAATCTCAGCCATTTTATTTCCCTAATGCGAAAATGTTGTTGTTACTGTTTTCTGAATGTCACTTACCCTCTCAAGGTTTATTGGAAGATCAACGTCAGACAGCATCACCTGTCTGGCATGAATGCTGCAGTGGACCTTTTTTTTTTTTGACTGTTGCTGGTCCATTTTTCTTTCTTTCTTTCTAATTATAATTATAAAACATGCTGTTAGTAATGTTTACTTGTCAAACGGTAGAACGTACCTACCCAGCCTAATGAATAATATTTTTATTTTTTTATGAATGCCTAATAGTCATTGGATACATAAAATGGGCTGCCATTGTAAGACGACTAAATAGTCACGGTGTATTGTCCAAATTTTGCCAGTTCTCTCTATGTTTCGCGTTTTCTGGCCAATCCGGACGCAGCTGTATACCAGTATTCTACATGAAGGGTCTTTCTAACTTCCACCTATTCACTGGGAATCACGAAACCCCGCGATAAAACTGGCTGTCAGATTTTCAGGCTCCTGGGGGGTTACTATGACGTCTTCTTAATTCTGGTGTGGGAAAGAGACAGAGCTATACATGTCGTCTAGCGCCATCTCTTTCCCACACTGGAATTACTCTTGCTTTAAGACGTCATCGTCATGGTAGGCTGATTACCTGTAACGGCTGTCAAGTAAAAGTCTACAAATGACAGCCAAGATCAACGGTTTACCGAGGTTTGTCGAGGCACGGAAGAGTTCTTTATGAAATAGTCACCCATCCACGGACTGACCTTGACACGCATTGCACAAGCATTAAAAATGCATTCGTGCAGCTTTATTTAATAAGCCACGAACGCCTCTTGCGATGATGACATCCGAGTATCTACTTTAAATAATAAGCACGTAGTATTGAACAGGATTAAATTTGAATTATTGATTAATTTGCCTTCAGCCTCCTCACAAATATCAGACCAAATTCACGAGCTAGGTATACCGTATGAGATATTACCGTATCCTATGAAGCCGTATGAGGGACGGCAATTGCCTGCTGATCTAAAGGAAAAGATGTACAATAAGACGGAGGAGGACCTCGCTTACGAAGACTGCATGGATTCATACAGCTTGTGTAGGACTTCTCAGAAAGCTCGGTAATTATTTAACATTTAAACAGATTGACTACAAAGGTCTTATAATAAAACTTTGTTTTTTTTTTCATATTATGCTACCATTTCTACTATCGGACCAGAGTTTGTTGTGAGTCTATCTGGCAGGCCCTAGTAAAGTAGTAGTAATAGATAAAGACACTAAGTATTTTGTACCTTTTGTAGAAAATAAATAAGATATATAGTCCAGCCAGCTGGCCCCTCTTTTAAATACTACTCTTATGTACCATAAAATAGCATTAACAAAGAATAAATCCAAAATTTTGACGTTCTGTGAGCTTTGTTGTTATACTGAAAGTACAACAACAATAAAAATAATCGTAGGGGGCCCGCTAGCTAGACGCCTCATGGAAACTTTATTTAATCAAAAACTGTCGAGGTACAACATGTATCTTATTTATTTTCTATAGGTACAAAATAATGTCTTTAAGTAAACCTATCACTTGTTGATAAATCTCGTTGGGGCCTGTCAGATAGACTCAGACCAGAGTTTGAAATAAGAACTATACAGGATCTAAGGAATATCGATGAAGAAAATATTACCATGTATACCCAGTACTTTATTTCGAACGCCCTCACATTTTTTTTCATCGATAATCTACAAAAAACTCAGATCTACTTCTTACAAAAGTGCAATACCTACTCGGTCAAAATGTATGGAACAGTTGTTTTTTAGGGTTCAGTATCCAAGGGGTAAAAATGGAACCCTATTACTAAGACTCCACTGTCCGTCTGTCTGTCTGTCGGTTTGTCTGGCTTTCTGTCACCAGGCTGTATCCCATGAACCGTGATAGCTAGACAGTTGAAATTTTCACAGATGACGTGTTTCTGTTGCCGCTATAACAACAAATACTAAAAACAGGATAAAATAAATATATTTAAGCGTTTTTTCGATTTAAGCTCAGTGTGGACAACTGCTGGTGGATCTTTTTTTTATTCTAATATTAAATGGGCCTATTTATTTGCTTTGTTCACCTGGGTGATATCACCTGGGTGAACAAAGTAGATTTTTGAGTGTCGTCATTTCACCGTGGAAGAATTTCACCCAGTGTCAGGTTGTATGTTGATTAGAATACGATTCGTTTAAGAAAATTTGAATTTCGCGTGCGGTTTCACCTTAAGCTGCGAAAATGGAGATGAATGGACAGGCTTACGGCCAGCAGTGGATCAGTGGTTAGTTGATGATGAGGTACGATCGATATTCCGATACATATTTGGATAAGACTTCAGATGCTGAAGTAAAACATTTGATTTCAGACCTGATTACGATCCTCGAATATGTTCAATGGACAAAGCAACTTCAACTAAAGGATCGTTCCAATCAATTTGTGAAATGATTTATGAAAACTGTAAAAATGAAAATGGTAAAGTATTGCCTCATTAGTATAATGTTTGCAGGCGCTTCTGCTAAGTGCTAGGCCCTAGTTTTGATACCCAGGTCAGGCAAAGTGTTGCTGGATGTTTCCTTCAGGAATTGTAGCATTCACGGAGTCTGGATTTGTGCATGGCATACATGATGTTATGTTACTTAAGTTAACTCGCCAAGGAGGACATAGGGGGTCATAGGTATATTTACGCTTTTAAGTGAGATGAAAGCAGCGGTGGCCCAGTGGTGGCGGCCCCGACTTACGAACAGTAAGTCGTGGGTTCGAACCCAGGCAGGCGCATTACTTTGTGTAATTTATTTCATCACCACTGCTCTCAATAACGGTGAGGGAAAACATCGTGAGGAAACTTGCATGTCCTAGAACCAAAAAATCGAAGACATGTGACGTCTACCAACCCGCACTGGCCCCGCGTGGTGGATTATAGCCCATACCCTCTCATAGAGAGAAGGCCGTGTGTCTCAGCAGTGGGAACATTATAGGCTGATTAAGCGCGAAAAAGGGTTACCACGTATTCAGTACATTATTCTGAGCAAAATAAAAATATAAATTTATCATCAGTTATTTTAAAACCAAATCTGCTGTTTCCTACTAAAGTGTAATACCTACACGGACAAAATGTACTTATAGAACAGCTTTTTCTTTTTTAAATAACCAATGAAAAAAGTCTGTGGGGGGCTCAGCATATGTGGTGACCGTTTTCGCGTGGGTGTGCCTTCCACCCTGTGTTATAGCCACCGACATTCCTACTCAAAACTTTCCCCGCGACATTTTCCTCATTCCTCCGCATCACATGGCTATACCATGACAGTCGATTACCACACAGAAAGAAATAAGGAAAGCAAATACATTTGCTTGGCACATGCCACAACTGCACACAATATAAAATAAAACAAAAATAAAGAAAGAGAAAAACAAAAAACAAGAAAAAAAATGTAACACTGTGTGACTCACGGCTGCGCCAAATAGGCCCAGTTCGGCAAAATATCTCGGGCAACTAATGCCCGATGCTGGTTTTCAACTGGACCTAGATAAAAGAAGATTCCCCTGTAGCACCTTACCAGGGGCCTTAGTCTGCTATTGCAATAGTGTCAGAATGGTCTATCATTGATTTAATAAGGCCATGGCATTAAGTAAATACTGTTTTAAACTTTCACGGTTTACAACTACACATAAACTGTCACTTACGAGATATCTTCCGTGATTGTCTTTAATTTTGAGCTCCCGATATTTCGACGCTGTTGCAAGCGCCATGATCGCGGGTTGACTGGAGAATGCGGGAAATTAAAGACAATCACGGAATATATCTCGTAAGTGACAGTTTATGTGTATTAAGTACATTGCCTAACTTCCCTGAAGAGCCATATACTTATATAATAGATAGCTGAACACTCATTAAAGCCATATATAATTGGCAATAAAGATTATCTGGATTCTGGAGTTCAGGTTTTTTGTTTCAAAGGAAGATTAGAACTACATAAACAGGACTAGGAGGGTTATGACGAGTTTCGCCAACACTAAGGGCACTACCAATGTCTCTGCATCACCCAAAGGTTGACTGGTAGAAAATACCTATGGTATTAAGTCCGCCTCTGTACTATGTGCTTGAAGTGTTAAATAAATAAGGGACGCCTAAGCCAAAAAGATCGGTCGGACGAAGTGTTATAAAATTGTTCACACTAGAAAACTCTCTGTAACATCCTGTGGGCCTAAAATGCAAACTTTATCGGAATCATAATATGAATCACGTTAAAAATTTAAAATTCTTAAAATGGTTTTTATGGTTATGACCACAAAGTCCATTTTAAGAGTTTTAAATTTTTAACGTGATTCGTATTATGATTCTGATAAAGCGGCGATTTTAGACCCCCTGAAGTCCTTAATAGGTTTGCCCCTTATTACATGGGACTCTAACATAATTCACCAAAAATGGATGAGAAACTTATGCCGAGCTCGGTTATTGTCCCACGGCGTCGTAAAATTTTTTTTTTTTTTTAAACTTGCTGTAGACTGCGAGTTCGTTCGCGTGGAAATTTTGATATGTTTTTGTTAAGATTAATAACCTTTTGTGTTAATCTAGGTTATAAGCTATCTGTGTTTCAAATCCATTCAGCTCTTCTGGCGTAATTAATTAACACATCCATCCCATCCAAACTATCACATTTATAATTTTAGTAAGATGTGTATGTGTAAGCCTTGCCCTGAAGGAATAGGCCGAAATACCTGATTCCTTAGTCAGGCATGACATTAAGTTATATTATTGTATTGTTTCTAGGTGCCTGGGGATATTTTCACGATGGTCCATGTGAAGTAGAATTTGTCGATGACCCCGAAAAACAACCACCACCAGAACCAAAACCAGAACCACAACCACCACCACCAACAACTACCAACACCAACGAAACTCAAAATGAAACAAATGAAAAAGAAACTCAAAATCAAACAAATGAAAAAGAAACTCAAAATCAAACAAATGAAAAAGAAACTCAAAATCAAACAAATGAAAAAGAAACTCAAAATGAAACAAATGAAAAAGAAACTCAAAATGAAACAAATGAAACCAAAGCATTTTATGTTTAAAATAAACGATAACTAACTTGATACTATAATATATAACTATGGCTGTTCAATGTTTCCCTTTTTAGTGTTCCGTACCAATTAAGGAAAAAACGGAACCCCTTACAGGATCACTCGCGTGTCTGTCTTTCCGTCTGTCACAGCCAATTTACTCCGAAAATACTGGACCGATTGAGTTGAAATTTGGTACACATATGTAAGTCGAAAAACATAAAGAGAGGGTACCTTGAGTGAACACAAGTTTTAATAGCTCTCATTGAAAATAAATATTTAAAATAGTCTATTATAATCTTTTAAAGTGGTTATGCACTAAAAGTTTAGTTAATCCTCGGATGCACTCACTGCACTTATAAACTCTCCATCTCCTTTCACCTAACTTGAACCAACACAAATCTCCACAAATGGACCTATATGCCAAGCTGTCAAACTGCATGGAGGAGCTGTCAGCCACTTTCGCCACACGCATGGACACCTATGAGGAGGACCTGAAGAATGTCAGCAGCAACGAGGCTCCACACAAGACAATAGCCAGCCTCTCTCGGGACTTCATGGAGTTCAAGTGCTTCATTTGGAAGACTATGAGCGCGCTGAAGGCTCAGATGGAGTTGCTAACTGTGGGCTTAGACCGGCATGAAATGGCGTCTCGCAGGCAAGTTCTACTCCTACATGGTCTTCCTGAGCAGAAGGATGAAGATTGCACTTCCCGGGCCGTCCTAACTTTAACGGACAAGCTGAAGATTGCTAATGTCTCCTCATCGGACATGATATCCTGCCATCGCTTGGGAGTACATTCAGGCAAGCTTCGTCCACTTCTTGTTAGGTTCAGTTGCTACAATCTGCGCAGCGAGGTATGGCGCAACAAGACAATGCTGAAGGGTTCTGGTCTGGTTCTCTCAGAGTTCCTAACTAAGCCTAGGCACGACGTGTTTCTGGCCGCTCGCAAACACTTTAGTGTGAAGCAATGTTGGACCTCCGAGGGCAAAATTGTCATCATGCTCCCAGACAAGTCGCGTCGAAAGATTGAATCAGCAAGTGAACTTCAAGAACTTGTTGCGCAGTTTCCAGCGTCTACATCTGCTGATTCGGCTGCGAAGGTTGCTTCGTCACCTATTAGCAACCCTGCTCTGGACAAGAGGTCGCGGAGGCAGGTCAAATGATCGCACACATATGTAATATAGCATCATTTTCTTTATATTTCTCTTTTGTGTCGGTCACTGAAGATATTTAGTTAGAGATCTGTCATGATTCTGTTTTGACAGCGATGATTGTAACTTGCTCGTTCGGAAACTTTCCTATTTTCTTTCCTTTATTTTTTTTTTTAATGACTTAGATACCAGCATTTTAATCTTTGTTATAACGGCAAGGTGCATCGAGGATATTTTTTTTTTTTTTTGTGTTTTATTTTGTATAGATAGTTTTTGAATAATTTAGTATAATATATATTTATTTTATTATATATTTTTTTTATGTTATGTTAGACAATAATGATGATAGTTTTGTTTCCTGCTCTTCTTCTTGTTCGTCTGACGAGAGCTACGCCAGTGCGTTCACTGATGATTCTGTACACTTACGCGACCAGCTTTCTTCTACCTTTTCTTGCTGCAACAAATTTTTCAACGCCGTCCATATTAATGCGCAAAGTATTCCAGCCCATCATACCGATTTGTTATCCTCTTTTGACTCTGATCTTATTCATGCTGTGCTTGTCTCTGAAACTTTCCTCAAACCTGCTCTTCCTTCAACACAATATTCGTTGCCCGGCTACAGGCTTGTGCGTAATGACAGAACGGGCAAGGGTGGTGGGGGGGTCGCTATCTATCTTCGTGAAGATATTATTTACAAAATCATCGATCAGTCTCCGAGTAACTATTCAAAATCAGCGGAACACCTTTTTATTGAGATAACTTTTAATCACACAAAAGTTCTTTTAGGTGTCTTCTATAGCCCTTCCTGTCATATTGATTATTTCGCTTCTTTTGAAACAAATCTTGAAAATTTTTCTTCATTATATGACCACACTATTATACTCGGAGACTTCAACACCTGTCTAATCAAAGACGATGTGCGCAGCCGTAAACTCAGGGCCCTCGTCTCTTCTGTCAACATGCACATCCTACAGCTCAACGCTACTCATCATGCGCCTCATTGCAATCCCTCACTTCTAGACCTTATTCTAGTTTCCGACGCAAACAAAGTAGCCACGTACGGGCAACTTTCTGCCTCATTTTCTTACCACGATCTTTTATTTATTTCGTATAAAATTCGCCCTCCTAAACGCAAATCAAAATTTCTCTTGCTACGCAGTTTCAAGAACATTGATCTGGACCGCTTGGGTGAGGATGCGGGCAATATTGACTGGTCTCCTGTTTATGACAGCAATGACTTGGACACTAAGGTGGCCGAGTTTACCAAAATAGTGTTAAAACTTTTTGATGTGCATGCTCCACTAAAAAAGGTCAGGGTGAAGCATCTTCCAGCTCCTTGGTTGTCGGATGCAATTAAAAAAGAGATGTCTAAAAGGGATAAGGCGAAAAGGCGGTACAAGAGGGACCCTACTGATGAAAACTGGTCCATCTATAAGAAACTGCGTAATCACTGCGGTCGTATGTGTAGGGATGCTAAAAGGCGTCACATACACGACTCAATTAAACAATCGAACACAGCACAGGTTTGGCAATTCCTTAAATCCCTTGGTATCGGCAAGATTGCGAATGACAGCACGCCTAATTTTGACCTAAACACAATTTATGTTCACTTTTCCAAATCACCTGTGATTCTGGATGACAACGTTAAATCTTTCACTCTGAACAATCTCTCTAATCTTCCTCTGCCAACATGTACTTCTTTCTCTTTTCACCCAGTTACAGAAGGGGATATTAAGCGGGCCATTACATCTATTTCTACAAAGGCAGTGGGTGATGATGGTCTTCAACTTCAAATGTTCCTTCCTATCCTTGATGACCTTATTCCTGTTATTTCACACATTGTAAATTATTCTCTGTTTACTGGCTCCTTTCCTTCTGCTTGGAAGAAGGCCTACGTTTTGCCTCTTCCCAAAGTTTCAAATCCCTCTTCGGTATCCCAGTTTCGCCCAATTTCAATACTTCCAATCCTGTCCAAAGTCCTTGAGAGTGTTGTTAATAGTCAACTGTCGCATTACCTTTCTTCTAATAGCCTGCTTAGTCCATTTCAGTCTGGATTTCGTCCTGGCCATAGCACTGTTTCTGCCCTTCTTAAAATTACTGACGACATCCGATTGGCCATGGAAAACCGACTCCTTACGGTGTTGGTCTTATTGGACTTTAGCAGTGCGTTTAATTCAGTTGACTTTGACATACTCTTAGGTATCCTTTCCTCTCTAAACATATCTCCTTCTGTGACTGCTTGGTTTGATTCATATCTTCGGGGTCGCTCGCAGTCAGTACACTTGAATGAGGCTTGCTCTCATTGGTGCGATCTTTCTGCGGGTGTTCCTCAGGGTGGCGTCCTTTCTCCTCTTCTTTTCTCAGTTTTCATTAACGCGGTCACAAAGGTACTAACGTCACATTATCATCTCTATGCAGACGACCTGCAGCTTTATCGCCATTTTAAACTTGAAGAGCTTCCTGGAGCTATCGATGCCATCAATAATGATCTTCAAAACATCAGACAATGGGCTAAAAGTTTTGGACTATTAGTTAATCCAACAAAATCACAAGCTCTCGTGATTGGTGGCAGATACTTCATCAATTTATTAAATCATCAGTCCCTCCCTCCTGTTGTGTACGATGGTATCGCTATAGCCTACTCCAAGAAGGTTAAGGACTTAGGTGTATTCTTGGACTGCAACCTATCTTGGCATGGTCACATTGCTGAAGAAAGCAGGAGGTTGTTTTGTTCGTATCAGTCTCTTAAGCGTCTTCAGAAGTTCTTGCCATTTCAAACTAAAATTACTCTTGCTCAGTCTCTCCTTCTACCTCTTCTAGACAATGCTGATGTCTGTTTTCTTGATGCGACTGAGGAACTTCTTAATAAGCTCGAACGTCTGCAGAATTTGTGTATCCGCTTCATTTTTGGGCTTCGTAAGTACGACCATGTGTCGGAATTTCGGAAGCAGCTGCAGTGGCTACCTATTCGGCAGCGTCGAGATTGTCACATTCTCTCTTTTCTTTTTTCCATTCTTCACAATTCTAAAGCTCCTTCGTATCTTCGGGAACGCTTTGAGTTTCTCGTTCCTAGAGGTAAACCTTGTCGCTCATCATCATCTCTTCTCCTTCGTTTCCCTCCCCACTCCTCAAGTCGGTATGATGGATCTTTCACTGTTCGTGCTGTGCGCCTTTGGAATTCACTTCCACACTCCTTGCGGGATAGCCCTTCGTTGGAGGTGTTCAGGAAGAGAATAAAGGAACATTTCCTGTCAACATGATCGATATGTATGTATGTATGTTTATAAATATAGGATTTTATATATATGTATATACACTGTATGTATTACGTATATTATACTGTATGTATGTAGTTTAGTTTATAAGTTTAATTAATTTGTAATGTTTACATTGTGCACATTCCCGTGTATCCTCTTGTGCAAATCTCAAAATCAAAATTAGGTTTGCTGTAAGAAAACCCATTTCTGGGTTAAGCTCGCCTTTGTACATAAGCTATATTATTGCAATTTGTATTTATATTTGTAATGTTGTGTGCAATAAAGAATAAGAATAAGAATAAGTCGGTGACCCAAAGATGAACGTATAACGTAAACTAATGAATTTTAAACATAGGGACCACTTTTGGGGGGTAAACCAGAAAATGAAAAAAAAAATTTGCAAACTATATTGTGTTACATATTAAATTAAAGGACTTAAGCGCAGGCCACACCACCAGCTGGCGGGCGGGCGAACGACGCGAACGACGCGTCGTTTCACCTCTTTTCACCTCTTTTCATACTTTCGTCCACACCGCGAACTTTCGAAAGATACGAACAAAGTATGAAAAGGGGGTCGTTCGCGTCGCTCGCCCGCCCGCCAGCTAGTGGTGTGGCCTGCGCTTTATTGTGAGCATCTCAAATATTTTTTTATATAATTTTAAGATAAGCAGTTTTGAAGTTATTTAAGAAAATAGGCGATTATTTACATCGTGTATTTGTTACTAAAGTGAAAATTCCACGCAGGTATCCCTCTTCTAATCCTTGAATGTTTGACCCTCTATGTTTATTGGCTAAACGGCTGAAAAGCTCTTTGATGTTAACAAGAACAAAGATAAAATTCCACATTAGCCCTTTATAGGTTAAACTCTTAAGATTCAAACTATTTCTTGTTTAAATTACTTTTCATATTATAAGGTTTAAGTTGAAGACGAGCAATCAATCTCATCATAACCGGCCTAGCCTTTTTCCAATTATGTTTGGGTCAGTTTCCAGGCAAACCAGATGCAGCTAAATGTCAGTATTTTACATGGAGTGACTGCTTATATGACCTCCACAACCAGCCAGTAACACCAATAAAAAATAATAAAATAAAAATATTTTATTGTTAGGCATCCAAGCCCATAGGGTGTTAGTATTACATCTAACTTAAAATCTATATTAGTCAAAATCAAAATCAAAATATTTTTATTTCACATAGGCCTAGATGGGCACTTATAAAACGTCGACAAAAAGGTGCACGGTTCGAGTTGGTCGTTTCCTATGGAGAAAAACCGGCAAGAAACACCATAGTTACTCTTTTCAAATCATTTGGTGTTACAATATTATCATGTTACAGCATTAGTACTTAAGTATACTTAGTAGTAAGTTTACTTAGTAGTATAGGACAGCATATAGGCCCAACAATAGGTCGTTGCTTACTACACAAAAACTGTAAAACAAAATAAAAAGTTAACATAAGTTAACGAACATCCGGGAGTCTACAAAGCCTACAATGTTCACACATTCACAAACAATCAGTAAAAAAGAATCTATACAAAGGTAAGAAAATATTTTAAAATAGTAAACTAAACAAGTGACATAAATATTGTCATCAGTGCTGTAACTATTCTGAGCAAAAGATAAAATGTATAAATGATTTGAAAACTATCGTAAAGAATCTGGTTAGAAAGATGAGAAAAAATGAGATTGAGAATATTTAGAGACATCCACACATTATTTAGTAACATGCAGGAACACAATCACAATCACGGGAAGGTTTAACAACATTTGTTGCCAACATATAGCTTGGTAAACCTCCACATTGTAGGTCCATCCAGCCCCTCTGCAAACACCTTCAGAATGCTGTTGTTGCTTCCCCTCGGGATATTACTGAGGCAACTTTCTTCCACACTATTGCAAAGTAATCGTGAGTGTGCTCATCAGCGCACAAACCTGACGCACTACAGTAAGGTGAATGAAATCAAGTCTATAATTAACTAATTTAATTTAAGGCGCCTTACAATAAATTTATAGCAATATTGTTTTCCGTTAACATCTTACATGCTTGAACAAAGTCCATTCTGAAAAACAAAAATGTTTATAATGGAGAAAACCGGACGGAGAGAAGGATGAATGACTATGGGGTAAGACTTTGCCCAGCAGTGGGACAATGTAGACCAAAGAAAAATAAGTTTAGAATAATATATGGTACTTGTAAACTCTGGAATTATCAGCCCCAGTTTAACGGAGTCCTCGTTGGTCGCGCTTGCGCCTGTTGAGCGTGGGGAAAATCTTAATGATAAAACCTGATAACACTGGAATCGTACCATGGAGGTTCAAATACTCGTTATTTTAGTTGAAGTTTGTCATGGTGTTACCATACTTATTTCGTATATTATGTTTTCCTTTTTTGTAAATTGGCACCTTGTTTTTTTTATAGGTATTTAAAGAATGTTCATGTAAATTTTATAATTTAATTGTACTTCCATGTGTTGTGTCTTTTGTGTGCACTAAATAAATGATCTATCTATTGCAGTGTTATCAGGTTTTTTATTAAGATTTTGTAAGTAGCAGCCCCAGAGTCTGGATTTGCGTCCGGTTGATGGCAATAAGCTCGCCCCCTATCACATAGGTCTTAAACATAACTAGAATGAGAATAATTTATTGAAAAAGTGTTACAAATATGTACATTTAGTCGCAGTAGTGTTGTTTCTCAAACAATGGAATTAGTGCTTATAAGTAAGCTATAACTAAAATATATTTAACAGTTGCAATTAAGAATGAAAATTTTTGGTAGCTACCTGCCCTGCCTGGCGAAATGTGTGTGTACTATATTATTAGGTACACCTCTACCTAACCCCACGGGGACAACAGGCGTGCTGTTATTAGGTTATAAAGATCTCAGTCTTTAAAAGCATGACGTAGGAAGTTGGCGTTAAAAAAAACCCTGTACTTAAAAAGCACGTCAAGCCATCGATCCTGCCACCAAACCAACATCAGATTGATTGATTTTTGAGAGATTGATTGATTAATTAGACTATGAGAGTAAAGGAACAGAGAGTGCACCTGAGTCGACACTGAGATTGGCTGTCGTTCCCGAAATCGGGCAGGAAGACTACTATAATCTACACACATCAAAAGTGTCTAGGGATCAAGCATTTTTATGTGGATTTCTTGAGATTGAGATGTGGCTTTGTAATAAATTTATGATTTTATAAATTTATATGGATCCTTTTTGGTGCATTTCATAATTTGAATCAGGAACTGTGAATCAAATTCGAGTAAAAGATGAAAATCAGCTGTCAATATTTTCCCTATAAAAACATACAACGCATTGAAGACATTATTAGTGCTACTGTTTCCCTACTACTGATTAAAACCAACGTTATTATGGAGCGGCGACGTCATTTAAGCAGGGAAGAAATGCTCAGAGCCGTGGGAATGATAGAAGCTGGTTCCCGGCAACGTACTGTGGCTTTAGCTCTGAATACAAGTCAGAGTGTTATCAGTCGACTTTGGACACGTTACCGAAGCACTGGTACCGTGGCTGAGCGCCATGGAGGACGGTATCGCTGCACCACACGGAGACAAGACCGATACATTCAAATCTTAACTCGAAGAGCTCCAACAATAACCGCCATGATGTTAGCCGTGAGGCTTCATCACTCTTCAGGGAACTTAATTAGCGACCAAACAGTCAGAAACCGCTTGCATGAAGTGAACCTTCATTCCCGAAGACCGCTACGGGTACCACCTATAGCAATGCACAATCGTAGGATACGATATCAATGGGCTCTTGAACACAGAAATTGGGCAGAAGAACAATGGCGTTTCGTGTGCTTTTCTGATGAGTCTCGTTTTGGTATGAGACCGGATACAAGACGTATACGACACTGGAGAACCCCTGGACGCCAACAGCGATTAAAATCCTGCCAGGAAGTCCATCCTTATAGTGGTGGAACCATCATGGTATGGGCGGGTATTTGGATCGGCGGAAGAACTGAGTTGATTTGGATCAGAGGCAACCTCAACGCTCAAATTTATGCTGAAACGATTGTATCAGACGTCATCGTTCCTCTACAAGTGCAAATCGGTCCCTTATTTCAGTTAATGCATGATAATGCACGACCGCACACCGCAAGAGTTGTAAGACAGACTCTCGCCGCAGCTAACATCAATGTCCTGCCCTGGCCTGCTCAGTCGCCAGACTTGAATCCGATTGAGCATGCATGGGATATGCTACAGAGAAGAGCTCTGCCGAATATGGAGGGTATCCAGTCGCAAGAAGACCTTTTTTTGTTGTTGCAACGAACATGGGCGGCCATTCCACAGCGTGATTTGGATGAACTCATTTTGAGTATGCCAAACCGATGTTCTTGTGTTGTTAGTGTTCGCGGTAGAAACACGGATTATTAATTGTTTAAGTTACCCAATAAAATTTTAAAGAAAACTGTTATTTCAGTCTTTTTTTCGAACTTTTGTGTTAGTGGTTCAAATGTCAAAAATCCCTTTATTAGGAAAATGGCAAATTTCTTTATTAATGCAAAGGTGACTTGGTTTATCGTTACTGTGACAAACGAAAACACTTTATTTGATGAATCCTTAAAGAAAATTTTAATTAATATCAATCAGGAGAAAAGTTATTGCAAAAATATATGTTGATCCCTAGACACTTTTGATGTGTGTATATAAAATGGTAAACTGACTGACTGACTGACACACAGCGCAAACCTAGCTGGTCCTAGATACATGAAATTTGGAGGGAGTGTTCTTTGTGAAGAGAAAGTATCCACTAAGAAAGGATTTTTGGGAATTCTATTAATAGGGGATGGAAGTTTATATGAAAGTCCGTCAGTTTTGATTGAAAATTAATTTATACGTGTCTCGGCGGTTTTTTTATAATTCTACCTCCGAAGGGTTAAAAACGGTAATGAAGGTATGTAACTATGTTTGTTCTGGTGAATCGGTGGTACGTTCCCGTGGGATAATTTCTGACCAAAACGAGAGCAAAGCCACGGGCAAAAGCTAGTATTACTTTAAAAAAACATGTTGTGTGTTGTGTTGCGTGTACATAGTATGATAAAACCAGCTGTTGCCCGCAGCTTCGCTCGCGTTTTGGTCGGAAATTATCCCACCGGCACGTTGCAAATATATCCTATGGCACTCGGGGATATTGTATCTTCCTATTAGTGAAAGAATTTTCAAAATCGGTTCACTAGATCCAGAGATTACCACCTACAACGTCACAAACTTTCCCTCTTTAAAATATTAGTAAACAGGGTGTCACAAGACCCTTCACGAAGCCGTCAACCAAGCATTCTGTACATCAAACTAAGTAACCTTACGCAAAAATGATTGCCGGGAAACGACTTTTTTTTTTGGTGTGAAAAATCACGTTTTACGGTAGGACTCAATGTAACGCTCTCAAAACATTGTGCTGATGGATGCATTGAATAGTACGGGGGTGGTGGAGGTGTTTAAAGTAAAAATATTAAATTAAAAATCTGTATTTAAGAAAACACTTTTGAAAGTTAAAGAAAAGTTGGAACTTTGACCCCCAATATCTCCGTAACTAGAAGGTTAAGGTATGGTCTATAGAACAAAAAAAGGATCTCAATGACGGGGAGAACAAGTGACTTTCGACTTCGTTAAGGGTCCTTGCCCTTTAGATAAATAAATAATACAAGATTACTTACGTCGCCAACTATTGCAGTTTTCATATTCCATTCTGCAGTAGTTTTCAAACGTTTTATAGTGTCCATCGTAGTGACGAGCACAAATCACATTACGTCTGAAACAAATCAATTGGCATAAAAACTTACTGAATACGTAGTAAACATTTTAGCGTCGAAGTTCCTTCCACCTTCAAAATATACTAGGTAACATAATCTATAGCAACTTACTTGTAAACTCGAGGACATCTGTTGAGGAATGTGATACATCCAAAGTCAATCAAATCAGCTTTGTAAAATAGTGTTTTCTTTGGATAGTATATAACTTTCCAAGGTCTTGGGTGACTGGTGTTGGCGTAACTTCGTAAGCAGTTGCCATTTATCACCATCATTACTGAAATAGAAACCAGAAACATCATCTACTGAACTTTCACCCAAATGTTTTGGAGTCGACTAACCCTAAAAATGTCGTTACTGTAACCTGGATTCTGAATTCAAAACACTTGTATCGATAAAATAAACATTATTAAATATTTGATGTAGACAAAAGCGAGCTTACTCCAAATCAAGTTAGGCATCGATCGCTTGGCAGTTACCGTGCGATACTAATAGCTGTTAGGCACGTCCAATGGCCTAATAACCAAGAGCCTCGATCAACATCTCAGGACAGTTATATTGGTTAGAACACCTTACCTTTATTCTTAACGGGAAATCGATACTATAACGATACGGCACGCATTTCGAGGAGGCTTTTGTATTTGACAGTTTTCAACACTAACCAAGGCTTTAAGGTGGAAGAGTCAGGGTTGCCCGTGAAATTCAAATTTTCTTACGTGTTTTGCAATTTACAGATCAGTGCGAAGTTGATAATTGATAAAAAATTAGTCGTGCCAGTAACACGTATGTAGTTACAGAATTATAATCATTAAATCATCAATACAATCCTCTAAGCTTTATTTAACCCAATAATTACAGAATAGGGTTAAATGAACTTAGAGGGTTTTATTAATGATTTTATCATACAACCTGACACTGACCTGCAAATTGCAAAAAACGGAAGAAAATTTGAATTTCGCGGGCAAACCTAACGCTTCCACCTTAAGATGTGATGCAGAGTTAAAGTTCGTTTTTTTTTTTTAATACAGGAAATTGAAATCTTTGTTAGTTATTGGTATTCAGCTGCATCTGTTTAGACTGGAAACTGACCCGAATACGGTTGGAAAATGGCTTAGCAGATGATGAGGTATCAAAATCTATACAACAGGTGTTTTCAAACCTTGCTTATTGTAATCATCATCATCATTTCAGCCCAAAGACGTCCTCTGCTGGACATTGGCCTCCCTCAAGTGTCACCACATTGACCAGTCTCATGCATCTCGCATCCATCGGATCTCCACAAGCTTCACCAATTGTGAAATTGTAATCAAGCCATATTAAAACACTTTTGAGGCAAAAACAAAATAAAAAACTTATAAAATCTTCGGCACAGCCAAGTGTAAGAATCGTAACTACGTAGAATCGTAGCCCAGTTTTTCTTGAATTCTGTCAAACAGAACCAGCAATGGTAGATGCCAGTGTTTGCTGATCAGCATGAGCCATGAGAAAGCCAAACTTCTGTAGTAATTCTTTGGAGTCTGCTTTGTTGTACAACAAATAAACAACAACAATAGCCAACAACTAAAATATACGACAGTTACTTACAAAGTAATAAAAATACTGAAGTGAATTGTACCATTTTACACAAGTCTTGTTCGAGAAATATTTCATGTGCACTTTTATTTCCTGTCAAGAAACTGTAATAATAAAATTTATGTAAGTACCATTTCTAATCTTTGTTATGTTACGTTATAATTATTAGTTTTTTTTTTAAAGATTACCTGGTATGCTATGATTACTTTTTGAGATTGTTGAAGTACCATTTTGATTTCTTAGTAGTGTGAGAACCATTTGAGTCCGTATTACATAAATAGGTTACAATAATTGTACGTACCAGACCATCGGTGCTCCAATGTGGCATATAGGCTTCTTCTCATACAGAGAAGGCATTTTCAGAGTGTCCTCCACTTGCTGAAGGTGAATTGGGGATTTCCGACTTTATATTAGTGAACGGGTAAGTTCAGCTTTCCTCACGATGTTGATTGGGTACAGGGGGATACAGGTGGGTAAAATAATAAAGCATTTAGAACTATGAGTAAAAATAGTTTATTTCTAGTAGACGGTTTTACATGTTTGATTTTCTTAACTAATTGCAGTATGGTTAAATTTTGCGTTGAATCAATGATACAATAAACATAATGATGCCAAAATAGAACATTTTACAACAAAATTGCGTAAAAAGAATTAAATTAGTAGATACTGTACGAATAAGTTAAATCAGTCAAATAATATTTTCAAAAACGTCGGTGAAATCGAAAATATAAGTACAGGCTGACGTTTTGCATCCTGGTCAAATTCAACGAGGTATCTATACTAACGATTCTCGACCCGAATCTATAATAAAAGGAAAGCTTTTTATTTATTTTTTATGGAAATTGGTAAATGTAAACTACCCCCTAGTTTCCATACTGTCCATAACTATACTGTGGAATAAACGTTAGCGTTTGTGTGTGTGACGGCGCGTTTATTGGGCTAGGAACAGACGGGCTGCGTTTTAATACGGGTGATTTAAACTTGCCGAATTCCGTAAAAAAAAAAAAAAACGAAAAAACTACCCTTTTTAGTATCGATTCGGGTCGAGAATCGTTAGTATAGAAACCTCCTTGAATTTGACCAGGATGCAAAACGACAGACTGTTCACAAAATGTATGAAAACTTACCTAAACGCGACTATTGAAACGAAAAACATTAAATAAGCAAAAATTTTGTTGATTAATTATTGTTCCGGAAACTGAGTGTTAAAGATACTTATAATATGTATCTACATCCATCTCGTAACATATTTTTTCTAATCTTCTTTGTTCGAACTATCAACCAATCCCTTGGCTTTCGTAAGTACGTCCACAGCCGGGCCAGCACTGATGACGGCATCACGGACTCTTTGTCCAACTCCCTCCTGAAAAAACACAAATATATTGTTAGCACCTACATCATCACACCCTTCATTATCTAAAGGTTTTTTGTTATTAGCCATGAATGTCCCACTGCTGGGAAAAGGCCTCCCCTATATCCTTCCAGGTACTTTTCTCCTGCGCCACCTAACCAGCCTTCATGATGAACGTCCACATCATAATCTTTTCTTAGGCCGGCTTCGGTGGCGCCGTCCGTCTTTTGCCACCAGAGGCTCCCATTAAAGCCTTTGTCTCTAGCAGTCACATGACCCGCTTAATCCCATAAATCAACATGTTAAGGATAAGGCCACAAATTGGAAACGCGTTCCTTGTAGCTTGCAGCGGGGCATATGGGCAGTTCCATTAAACGCCCCTCTACACGCTGCAAGAGAATCTCCACCGGATTTGGGGCTTATGGGACAGGGGTGTAGTACAGTCTCATTATAATTATATTACTACTTCACTATTGCGATAGTTTTTTTGGATGGATGGATACTTCTTACTCTTTCAAGCAAAAACTACCGAACGGATTTGGATTTTGGCATACAGATAGTTTATAGCCTGTATTAACACATTTTATCCTGACATTATGATCCTGTGGGATAATTACCGAAATCGAATATGTGAAACAAGTAATTAGAAACAATTCGACAGGTTTGTGGAATCATATGCACTGAAGAACGATTTGATTGTTATATATAGAGCACAAAGCCAGACTACAAGTTGCTACTAAGTTATTATTAGAAGAAATACAAAACACTTCGCCTGACCCGGGAATTTAACCCAGGAAACCGTGCTTATCTTGTTACTTCTAAGGACTAACGAGTGTAGAATGCTGCATTTTAAATTAACTAGTTCCAGCCCATTAAATAAAAATGGCAGTATTAAATCGTCGCTTCAATTGAAGAACCTTAAATTGCCATAAAACAGCTATAAACCGATCTTTAGCGAGTCCAAGAAAAAGACTTAAAATAATAATAAAACTTACAATTTCCTTGAAGAGATCCCAGGCGGATGCCGTAGACATGATGACGAAGCAAACGCACAAAAAAATTACGATTTTGGAATTCATTTTGATTTTATTTTTTAATTTAATTAGAACTTGGCTTGGAACACTACCGTGCACCTTTTCTAGTGACTTGGTTAATGTGTACAAGTAGAATGATATTCTGAATCTGAAGTTCGTCTTATATACTTACTTACTCCATTAAATCCTGGCGCTTAATCATCAAAACTAAGAATAAAAAACACAAGCCATTTGAAAATAATTCTTACATTCAAACATTAAGACAGATTTTCCTGTTTCTGGCTTTCTTTACCCATGGCAATGGAAAATGATCTTTAGCCTTATTGCAGTACGTATTCATTTTGAATGTTTCTTTTAAATGCAACAAGATATTAAGTTCATAAGGTGAGTAACCATTACAGACCTTAGAAATGGGGAAACCCCTGTATTGTTAAGTACCTTTATAATGATATTCAGCAATAAATCTACACAAATAAATAAAATTTAAGTATCTGTTTGTAAATTCAAAATAACAACCAACCATAACTCCGACCAATCCGGTAAGAATGAGTCCAGATCGTCACGCCAGCGTATTTTGGGCCGGCCTCGGTTACGACGGCTGTCTTCAGGCACCCATTGTGTGACTACTTTCGGCCATCTGTCCGGCTTCATCCTAGAAACGTGACCCACCCAGTCCTGAGAAATTCCTGATTAAAAAACCCAGTAATACTTTGCCCGACCCGGGAATTGAACCCGGGACCTCATGCGCAGCAGTTGCGCTTGCGACCACTAGACTTACAAGGCATGTAGTAAAAATTCGCCCAGAACCAGTTTAAGTGATTCATGGCACAGGAAAACGGTTAAGAACGATAAGGTATACGTTGCAGGTCATGGTGGTCTAATGGTAGCAGCCCCGACTTACGAATAGTTGGTCGTGGGTTTAAACGCAGGTAGGTTCTTATAAAGAGGTGGATTGTGTCCCAGTAACGAGAATGGAGCCCCATCAGCCCCGCGTGTCTTATTCGAGTTGTTGGCACGACAATTGGAGCTTAGCGGTAAGGAAGTGCACCAAAACCTTACGACTCCACACCCACGCTCTGCCGCTGATCCGTGGAGATATCGAGTTATATCTTTGTCCGCAGACGGTTCAAGGAATTTCAGGTGAAGGTGGCGTGACAAGATTTTAAACAAATGGGTTCGCGATAGCCAGACGTTAGATTCAGAAGAGTGGAAAGGAGAAGCCTAGAATGCGAGGATACAAAATGATTGATTCTAAGAAGGATGGGAATTAGCACCTTTTGAACATTAAAAGTTACACAAGAAAGTCCCCCTAAACGTAAGCCTTTCACTAATTCCTAGTGTTTACTTGGAGATACAAAATGACGGAAAAACTCCACAGCTACCCATCTGTCAATATTCCTACAATACTCCTTGACAATCCATCCTATTCCACAGAACCTATTAAATCTGACACAAATATAACTTTTATCAGTGTGGTATCTCCCGATAACTTATGCCTGATAAATATATAATACATATATGTTTTCCCCGGCCGTTAATTTATAACAACACTGATAATACCTAGGGATACGGGGATGCCCAATAAATAATGCTAGCCTGGAATATTACTACAGGTAAAAGTAATAACCGATACTAAAATGTCGAGGGAATGAGTATTTTTGAAGCGCCCTTTCACCCTAAGGAGTTGTGGCCTAGGTGTTCGAACCCAGGCCAACGCGATAGTTTGTGTAATTTATTTCATCACCACTACTCCCAAAACGGTGAAGAACACATTGTGAGGAAACAGAACGTGAAGTGCATCAAAAAGGACTTTAACCCGTTGGTACCAGCTATTAATTGTAGATCTTTGACAGTCGTAACAGGTTATAGTCAGTGGTGCGAAAGTCTGACAACCAGTTTTACCAAGGGAGGGAGGAGTTTTATCCAGTACTAACTGGGTCGTGGAGGTCAGATAGGCAATCGCTTCATGTAAATATATACTGGTTTTTGCTGCACCTAGTTACACAAGAAGCCGACCCTAACATAGTTGGGAAAAGTCTAGGCACATTATAAGCTTGGTTAGGTTGTGCCAAATCCTACACATTTTTAACCGACTTTCTTAAAAAAATGAGGAGGTTCTCAATTCGGTTGTATTTTTTTTTTAATGTTTGTTACCTCATAACTCCGTCATTTAATAAGTATGTATTTACAAACAAAAAGTATTTATGTAGTAGTATCAACTATCTGGTGTCCACGACACAAGCCTCGTCAACTAAAAAAGTCTAAAATAACTTGACTTTCGGAAGTCGGTGGCAAAAAAGATACAAACAAAGACACCGACTTCCGAAAGTCAAGTTATTTTAAACTTTTTTAGTGTTTTTTTTTTTTTAAGTCGGTTTTGTTTTCGCAGAAAGTTTTTACCTTTATACACCATCGTTTTCGCTGACTGATGTCACTATGTCTAGGCACCCAGGATCATTAATCATTTATTTTGCCAATCAATTACTTTTTCATGCAACTTTAAAACAAAAGAAAAGAAGTCTGAAGAAAAATTAATTACTTACAAACTTTTAAAAGTTCAATGTTTCTTCTTTTACAAAGGATCGGCTAAAATTGTTGCGAATTGGATTATGTCACATGACAAATTAAACAATTGGTTTCTTTCTTACATTTTATATTAATTTCCAAAGTGAGTTTGCACATTTTTATTCATCATCATCCACAGATGACTGCGATACACCTCGCCTCTAGTGGCAGACCACTAGAGGCAGCATTGCCAAACATTTTCATCATAAACACTTATGGCACTTTTTGCGCTAGAAATTGTGCTAGTACTGCCCTTAGACACCGCTAGTGCGCCTATTCAGTGTTCCGTGGTTTAATCTATCGAATCAGTTGAACAAAGAAATTACTTTGATTCAAATTTCAAACTCAAACTCAAAAGCATTTATTTCAATTAGACCTTAGCAGGCACTTTTGAAAGTCAGAAAAACAAAGGCGAAGCTACAGTCACAGACACAAGGCATAATAACTTGTGAAAGTACTGTAGTTGCCCATTCCAAAGCGTAGATCTCTATGGAGAAGAATGGGCAAGAAACTCCATGGACACTCTTTTCAATCAAAATATTGTTACAAGATCTTAGTTACATCATTCATGTCGAGATTATACATATATGTGAGAACGATGTAGAAAGACGTGCACATTAAGAGCGTCCAGAGTAAAAGATATAACTATCAACAATTTAAAAACAAAGTAGTTAAAATAAACCGTGGCAGCTAAGAGATGACCAGTCCCAACTGACAGCGCCCGTCCACGAACATTTGCTAATAATGCGTATCATGTTACCCAGAAACTCGGTTTTGAAGGTCAGGTACGTACTCGATCCATGTAAAATATGGTGTGTAAATTCACTAATTTATAAGACGATTTAAAATTGAAAAGTGGACTGTACCTACGAGTATGAAGGTTTACTTGCCAAACTTTCTCCCTGTTCGAACCTTTTGCGGTTAAAAGTCGTGGCGTAGTGCGCGAGATATCCCTAAGGTGGTAGAGCAATTCATCATCTGCCTAGCCTTTTCCTAAATATGTTGGGGTCGGCTTCCAGTCTAACCGGATGCAGCTGAATACCAGTATTTTACATAACACACAACCCAGTTAGTACTGGGCAATACGATACCCTTTGGTAATACTGGTTGTCAGACTTTTGGGCACCTGTAACGCATGTCAAAGATCTACAAATGACAGCCGGGACGAACGACTTTTATATAATTAGTGGTGACCTATCCACAGACCAACCTAGGCAAGCGCGGCTTAAGCTGAAGATCGACCCAAGTGTTTGTTATTAGTTAACCACAAGCGAGTGGTAAAGCAGTTACAATGTCGAATTAACTTTATGAATAGTCAATCATAAAGACGTGACGGACGGTACCTTCTGAAAGTGACAGATTCTTAGTAGGTACAGTAACACAAAAAATAAGTAGTTACTCAATTTTATTTTAATGCATTTATTAATGAATGAGAATACAAAGTTACAGCACTGAGAGGTTAATCAAATGCAAGTCTTGTTATATGAACAAAATAAGATTTATTTTCCTTTGGACAAGAGTGCTGCCTTTCCAACCACGTCAACGGCGGGTCCTGCGCTTATGACTGCATCACGAACTCTCTGGCCCATCTTTTCCTGAAAAAATACAACAATATTCTATGTTAATCATTTTTTGATATTTTTATAGCTTTACACAATCCATTATACAAGGTAAGGGCCGAAACCTGGGGTCATTTGCCGTCTCTTCACCCTAATATCTCATCCTTGGCCCAACGGACCTTGTAAATTTGTCTTGAAAAATTCAACTTTATGTTGATGTCTACTGTTTTCTGGTTCTATCGAATTCAAACTTGGTTGCAGATTACATTTTGTTTTTTTTTAACTCACAAAGTTTTTGAAGTTTAAATGTTTTTAATATTGCGAATTTCCAAAAAAAAAAAATTTTACTAAGAAGCGTGGGAAAAAAAAAAATACGTAGAAGGAGAAATGAGAAGCCTTTGCATGAACTAAATTGCCTACCAAATTTTTATGTAGTTTCATAGATTTTTTTGGCATGAAGAAAACTAGACAAAATATCATAAATAAATAATAAATGTTTACAGTTCGCTGAACTAAAGTAAATGGTCTGAAACGCTATTTTTATTAAGTTACGATGTTGGTGGTGACATTTGTTTCAAGGAAAGAGGCTTTTAATTTTGAAAGGCACGTTTTCAGGCTTTTATAACTATCATTTTAAGACAGGCTTGGTGGCTAGGTACTTGGTAGATAATATTAAGCTTTACATCTGGGCGACCAAGCACTTCTCGGGTGAAAATAAAGAAATCTATTTTTTATATTCAGATATGAGACCTTGCTAGATCGATTTTTTGCCTCCATAAGCACATATATATTGCAACTTTCTATGATTTTGATTGCAAACAATTTTACAAATATTGCTAATTTAATATTAAAGGATTAATAGTATCGGATACGTTAAAATAAAATGTATTGTCACCAAGGTGTGTTCAAAATCTCAGCTCAATCGGTTGGGAGAAACTGGTTTGAAATTCAGTTGCAAGATTTGACCAATACGTATACTAAGAACATCAAAATTAAGTAAAAATTCATTTGTTTTTTTATGATGACGAATCAGGACTTCTTGTATGGAAAAAAAATGGTGACCAATCGGAACATTGACGAGTCGGGCATAAGCCAAACTAACAACGCAAGTAAAATAAAAGCTTAAAAACATAATCATTCAAAATGGGAGAACACCCTAGCAGCGAAGTCAGCGCATACGGTACTTCAGATATAATTAAAACCAGTTTTCTAAATTCAAACTTAAATCACAGAGACAACAAAATTCAAAATAACTCACCAAGTCCTTGAAGAAGTTGCCAGGCGCTGTCGACACGGTAGCCAGAGCCATGAAACAGGCACACACAAAGAACAGTACCCTAGCGAAATTCATTATTACTGAAAATTGATTTTTCTTTTCTCAGAAGAACTCAAAGTATGGACAGTTCTACGACTTCTTTAAGAATGCTTTATTTAAGTTACCCGCAGTATATTTATAGGTAAACGGTTCAGTTTAGGGTTGGCACTTTCTTGTTTCTTTTTGAAGGGTCCAACTGGTACGTACAAATGACTACCTAATAATAAGATAAACATCACGCCTCAAATCCCCGGATGGTTAAGCAGAGGTGTACGTAATGGTATCTACACCCACATTCCGCCAGTTATGTTTTAAGTCCCATGTAATAGAGAGCGATCTTATTGCCATCAACCGGGCACAAATTCAGGCTCCGTGGCTGCTACTGAAACCACCTAGGTTGGAGTGTAGCCTTAGGGGCGCTATGGCGCGGGACTTAGAAAATTGTTCGTTTTTTTTTTTTTTTTTCAAATTGCTTCCATACGCTTATAGGCACCATGAGCCGTGCAGAAAACAAAACGGTGTGTACCTGCAAATATATCCATAGGTTAGGTTAGGTTAGAACTGTGACCAACTACGCGCGAGCCGAGCGAGCGCTACCTAGATAGTGCCCCTAAGACGACACTCTGACCACAACCTGAAAGAAAAACCCAATAAAAATTTGCCCGACCCGGGAATCGTACGCAGGACCTCATGTTCAGCAGCCGCGAACACTAGACCAACGAGGCATGCAATAAGAAGAGTCCGGTGTAATCTGTCCGGACCAGTTTAAAGAAACAATTATTAATTTTGGTATCCGTTTAATCTAGGTATACAATGAAAGGCCATGAATTGCAAACGCTTTGCTAAAAGATATATAGCTAAAAGGTAATTAATCGTCATTAATATGGTAAGATTTGTAATGAAATATTTGCATCATCATTCTCCTATACTAATTACAGTTTATTTCGGGGCGGCGCAATATACAGGACGTACAAGACCCTTAACGAAGCCGTCAACCAAGCATTATACATGTACATCAAACTAAGTAACTTTACGCAAAAAATATTGCTGGGAGAAGAGTTTTTTTTTTTTGGGATGAAAAATCACGTTACACAGTTGGAGTCCTCACTCAAAATATTGTGCTGATGGATGGATTTAATAGTACGGGGGTTGTGGAGGTGTTTAAACTAAATATCTTGCATTAAAAACATGTATTTAAAAAAAACTTTTGCAAAGGTTGGAACTTTGACCCCCAATATCTCCGTAACTAGAAGGTTCCCAGATATGGTCTAGAACAAAAAAAAATATCATAGACGGGGAGAACAAGAGACTTTCGGCTTCGTTAAGGGTCTTGCTACACCCTTTAAATGACTTCGTCTAATCGTACTTCTTTATTCATTGTCATCTCATACCCAAATATAATAATATTTTTCTTAAAAGACTGCCTCGTTGGTCTGTGGTCGCAGAGCTTGAGATCGTGGTTTTTTTCAGTAGGAATTTTTCAGTAGCAGCCCCGGAGTCTGGATTTCTGCCCAGTTTTTGGCAATAGGCCCGCACCATATTACATGGGACTTAAACGTAACTGGTGAAATGTGGGTGTACTAGTTTAGGCACAACTCTGGTTAACCCTTCGGGGATTAAAAGCTTGCTTATCCAGGTGATAGGTTTTAAGTCAAGGTGTTAAGGTTTTAAGTCTTCCTATGTTGTTATGTTATCCCAGATTTTAGCACAGAAATGGGGTATGATGCTGTTTTTTTATGTTAATTCTTTATGTATCTGTGTTCTTAAATTATTTGATTATTACTTAGGTATTTCGCTGTTTAACATCAATAAATAAATAATAAATAAATACTGTAATTAGTTACTATAGTTACTGTAATTGGTTTTAAACACAACCGTTGTAATTAAATAAATATGCCGGAGTATTAGGATTTATTCCGCTAGGCTTCTACATCATGTGGGCAGACGATGGGTTTCGTGCTATGAAAAGGCACAGAGCGATACACTGTTTCTAGCAACACTAACGAATTACTTGAGATTACAACTTAACAAAATAACACGGGGCACAATGAATCGGGTACAGTTCCAAGAGCTCTTAACTCGGCCGCGATCAGACACTGACTGACTCGTCCTGGCTCAAGGTTTAACATTTAGACTCTGTAACAAGCAAGCTGTGGTGTGGGTAGATTTGTAAGTAGATCGCGTGATGTCACCACCGCATACTTGTTGATTCATTTTAAGCCAGTACCAATGACCGTCTCCGACGAATAAATATTCTCTTCTAGAACACAGAACATAATACTGAACTATTTTTTTTTTTTTCAAAACTTTGAATATTTGAATAAAAACCATAAATTTCGAACACTTCATGGAATTAAAAGCACTCTAAATTCAAACATTTATAAACTTTTGGATACGTTCCAAAATAACTTACCTATCACTAATTCAATATTCCCCATTTCTACTTGAGAATTCGGTTACCATAAATATCTGCACGAACAACAGCTAAAACAAAATGGATGGCTCCCGATTACTAAATACGGCCAAAACGTCCGTAGTATTAATTGCTGGAATGTCCAACATTGAACATTAATCTTGATGGTAGAAATATATTGGAGGTGTGACCTGGGTTTCTTGAAGTATTTGGGTGTATTTTGTGACCTGGGTTTCTTGAAGTATTTGGGTGTTATTTATTATTGTGGTACTGGGCTGTCTCACTTTGGAATTGGAGTGGTGCGCCAGGATAGACCCCGAAATTTATATTTTGTTATGTTTTTGCAATTTACATGTTATTGTCGGGTTGTATTTTGATTAAAATAAATGATACGCGACCGTCAAAAACATTGTTTTATTGAATTATAACCAATAAAATCGTCAATTAAAAAAATTCCCTCTAAATTCATTTAGTTCCATTGTATGCATATTTTATGTATAAGTCCTTCAATAGCATTAAAGGAACTGAGTAAGGATTATTAATCTATAAATACATACGTATTACGGGCGCGAATCATATTTTATTCAACATACAGCTAGATATTGACCGGAAAATTGCAGAAAACGTGCGAAAATTTGAATTTTGTAGGCTTACCCTAGCAATTTTTTTTTTTTTTCTTTTATGAAATGCATTCTACATTTGTAACGAAATAACCTTGTAGGCAAGGCAACTAAGATTATGCTCCGCTAGTAACACACATAAGAGGGAACAGTGCCTGCGAGGAGTTTAAAAATAGATATTTGAAAAAACTATTGCCGTCGTGCTGCATCAAGCCCACTCCCGTAGACTACGTTAGGGACAACAGCAGCTCAGACTAATTAGATCACAAAAAAATTGACGAGAACGACGTTTAGTATTCTCCTTTTTTCTCCCCGAAAACTGAGCCGATTCAATTGTTTCTGACATTCAAATTTTAGGAAAGAGTATGTTAATAGGTTCCTATTAATTTCTTTTATGTAAAAAACTTTTCGAATTGGTCTGGTAGTCCTCTAATCACGACCGTAAAAATGGGGCATTTTTGTCAAATTTGGAGGGTCATATTTTCTTTACTTATTAGATGCTGAAAAAAAGAAATGACAGAGTCTGTCTACAACAGTCCTTGATTTTATATAAAAAAAAATTGTTCTAGCTCAGGATGAAAAAAGGGGAATACTTTTGTAAGGAGAATTGCAATAATTGAATTGCCCCTGATCCCTCTTAAAATTAAGTTGAAATTGTTCCCGTCTAATCTGGTTTGTTATTTATACCTACGGTAACAAATCGGGCTCATTTTCCGCAGATACAAATAGAAACAGCGCGATTTTCTCATTTATCTAATGGATTGATTCAGCATTTGAATTTGAAGGATAAGATTAATTTATTTACTGCTGGATCATTTGTTTCTCTTCACTGGATAATTTATCAAAATACGTGGTTACAATTATACAATTTTGGATTGAAAAGAAAATACTTAGGAATTTAATCACGAACTTCTCTACTTTGCTTTATGTGAAGAGGCAGTGGGCTGGTCAAGTTTCTTAAAGAACGACAGCCCATGGAGCATACTGGTCCTGGAGAGAAGACTGCATATCGGAAACGTAACGTCGCCGATGGACTGAAGATCTTAAAAAAGAGGATGGGTCAGACTAGATCGGAAGGCGGAGGTTGGAGGCATGAACAAGAAGTTTCCTTGTAACTTTGGGAGTTGACTGTAGGTACCGTAGAAAAAACAATTGAAATTTATGGTTGACGAAAAGGGTAATCAATGTATCAAGATGAAAATTGTTACGAAAGGGGACACTTTTCACTTGTTTTGCACGCCTTTTGTTTAATTGGCGAAACTGTGGTTGGTAACTTCCCCGTTTGTTCTGGTACATCTTGGGAAAGGCCTATGTCCAGCAGTGATCTATTGCTTAAGCTGGCCTAATCCTTAGGTAATGTTTCAATACAAAAAAATGTACTTACATGTAAATGTATTTTTTTTTCGTGTTTTTCTTTCTTCGTTTGTATCGACGGTAAGACGCAAACAAAAAGGTAAGTATAAATTAATCTCTGCTTCAGCCGGTCAGTGAAAGCCCTAAAAATGTATTATGTCATGTGAAAAGGGAGTTTCCTTTGCATTTGCCTCAATAAATTGAACCTTTATACCTAGTCAGTGATTAATACCTTAACTGGTAGGTAGTGCCCCGTTTTATTAAGTTTAACTCTTAAGATCAAGAATTCAAGACTATCAGGAAAACGGCTATTAAATCTTATAATAGCTTGTCTGATTAGAGAAACGAAGTGATAAAAACCAATATTATAAAACCAATAAAAGTATCTCTGAATCTCTGTCCGACTGTCTATCACGTTTTCACGCCTTAGCGGCTGAATGGGTGACCATGTTAGAGGCTAGGACTTAGGCTATTATTTACCCTGGTAGTACGTTTCTGTGGTATAATTTCGGACCTCGAGTCGGCAAAAGGATGAAAAATTGACGGACACACAGACTGTACTTTTACATTTATACTTAATACTAGTGTGGATTCATTTTAAAGTTAATACTAAATTTACGCTTCAACAATCCAATAATGTATAGAAATAATCACAGTCTAGTGCATACTTAAATTAACATTAATTTGGAACTGTGAGCCTACATCTTATCAATAGCGTCTGTCATCTATACTCAATATTGCTAAGAGTTCAAGCGTAGGTGTCATACAACACAATAAATATTGTATTATTCCTTGAAATGAGCGCTATTGTAGTAGCAATAGTCTCGTATCCAGGCCTGGCCTGGCGTGGCCTGGCCTGTAAAGACAAATTTTTGAAAGTCGCAATGTCAATTTTGTTGAGGAAATCAGTTATCATAATCTGCTTAGCCTTTTCCCAACTCCGTTGGGCTTGACTTCCAGTCCGGATACCGTTGAATACCAGTATTTCACATGGAGCAACTGCCTATCTCACCTCCACAACCAATTTAGTACTGGGCAATACGATAGCCCTTGGAAAGACTGGTTGTCAGACTTTCGGGCCACTGACTACCTGTAACTACTGTCAAAGATCTACAAATGACAGCCGAGCCAACGTCTTAAAGTGCTTTCCGAGGCACAGAGGAAACTCGGTATGAAATGGGTGGTCACCCATCCACGGACCAACCTAGGCAAGAGCGGCTTAACTTGAAGATCGGCCAAAGCTCGAAGCAGCTGTTATAATTTAGCGACGAGCTCCTCCGAAACTTCCTCAAGTAACTACAATTTCTTTTACTGCTTTGTGTTTTTTTTAAGGGATTTTGTTTGCAAAACAATGGTTTTCATCGAGAATTCATATCGTATACATTATAACTATTTCCTTCTTACAGCGTTGAGGAGTTTTTCGATGCCCTTCTAAAATTTGTTTTAGTTTATTTATTTTATTTAATATTTTTTGACTTCTGATTAAAAATGTTTCTCCTTTTTATCGAAAAGATTCCATCATTATATATTTAATTTATCTGACGGCTCGTTATCTGTTTATAATGTAGTATTTTGATAAAAGGGAATGCGTAATTAAACTCAACGAAGCGAAACTTGGGCGAAATATTGCGATTTAAATTAAAAGGAATGAAGATGGCGTTCATCTTTGTAGCTATAGTAGATAATTATAATCATAATTGTGTGACGATGATAATTAGTTTATTAATAAATGAGCAATAATTGCAATAGGCTGGCCCCCTTTTACATGGGTCTTAAACAAAACTGGCGAAATGTATATATACTTGTTAGGTACACCTCTGCCTAACTCTTTGTGGAGTGGCGTGATGTTATGATATATTTGTATATACACATACCTAATATTTATTTGTAATCAATTTCTTTACGCATTTTTATTGGTGTCGGCTTCCAGTCTAACCGGGAGCAACTGAATACCAATATTTTACATCAAGCAACTGCTTAACTGACCTCCACAACCCAGTTAGTACTGGGTAATACGATACTCGGCATGTAATGGGTGGTCACCCATCCACGGACCAACCTAGGCCCGATCCCTGAGTACCCGATCGGCTGTTATTTTTATCCACGAGCTCCTCCACCCGCATACATAAAGTAACCTCAATATTTTTATTTACTTGAAAATTAACTCTTAAACTCAAGCCATAGGTCACAATTTTATATCTACCATTGTGAATACGTCACATATTGATTAATTAAATAAACTTAATTATTATAAACATTAATACGTTATTAATAAGATTCAAGTCATAACTCTGATACGAGTACTTTCCCGTATCCCACACGCTTCGTAAGATTTGACCTCTTAACTTCCATTAAGATAATTGCAATTAACATTATCAAAACTATACTTAATGTTTTGTTTAATACTTGCTACTTCACGCGGATTTTCTCGTGTGTTGGTCGGAATTTTGTACTTAATTACCAGTAATTGTAATACAAATAATTGTACGACGATAAAAAGTATCCTTTGTTGCCTAGGTCTATATTCTACATAATACCTGTTATAAGCATAATCATCCTATAATTTCCTCACAGCCGGGACACAAGCCTCCTCTCTAAGAGACGGAAAGCGCTGGCCCAGTGCAGTTTGGTAGATCTCACATGTCCAGGACATGCAAGTTTCAACGTTTTCAGACAACTGTCCTGACACTTCTCGATCCCATGCAAAGTTTTTGAGTTATATTTTACTACCCAAAAATTCGGTGTGGCCAACGGGAACATTTATTAATTATTTTAATCAATTCCCGCATAGACATTTAATTTTGTTTCCGAGTCATGGATGTTTATATATATAATACGTATGTATTTACAAACAAAAAGTATCAATGTAGTAATATCAACTATCTGGTGTCCACGACACAAGCCTCGTTGCTTTGTGTGGCACCTAGATAGCGCAGTGTGTAATGTCCAGCGATATTTATTATTATTTATTATATATCATTTAAGCCAAAAGACATCCACTGCTGGACATGGGCCTCCCACAAGTGTCATCACGTTGACCGGTTGGATCGAGGGGGGTTTCCATTTTATTATGACACTCCAGTGTGTGAAAGAGATAGAGAACAACTCTTTCCCACTGTGGACTAAGATTAAAACAATGGTAATTAAGTCAACTGGTCATTACGAAGTACGCACGTCGTCAACCGTGTGTTAATATTCATCGAAATCTGTTCAGACCAAAAGGCGACAAGGTTAGACAGACCGACCGGCAGTAGTAACTGTGGCATTTATAATATAGTATAGATTAATCTCTATGCGAAGTTTATTTATATTTTACACTTTGTAATGTGTATGTACTTATTAACAAAGTTATTAATTAAATCATTTCAGGGGAAGAACATGTAATCTGACAATTTATATTTATAGCAAGGAAGGAAAACGAGGTTGTGGAATAGTAGCTAGCTTATGTTTATAATAATTAGTTGATGGTTTATTTATTTAACAATTTAAACGGGGTGAAAGGGGACAACAACGCCGGGGCTGCGGGACTGTTAGAAAGAGATACCGTGGCCCCGGAACACAAAGGGCGATGAAGAAACATGGATGGGTTTTAGTCAGTAAAAGTCTGACACTCCCTCCTGCTCAGCCCAGAGCGGGAGGGGTTATTTGAACATTTCAGAAACGAAAAAAAAAAACAAAGAAGGGGCAACAACGCGGAAACAGTTACCACGTATTCAGTACATTATTCTGAGCCCTCCCACATAGAAAATTTTCATCAGTTATTAAAAAATAATAGCTGTTACCAGCTATGCCATACATTTTGATCATCTAGGATTGTACTTTTGAAGGAAACAGTTGTTTTTATTTTATTACCAATGAAAAGTTTCTATGTGGAGGGGCTCAGAATAATGTACTTACTGAATAAGTTTTCATAATTTACTTGGGGTCGGCGCAGCATGTCTTCTTCTTCCATACTTCTCTTTTACTAGTCATCACATCAGACACCTCCTATCCGACAACCCCGGGAAGAAAATTGCGAAACAAAGTCAGGGGGTTTTGGTCTTCTCCACCAGAAATTTCACGGGATTATATTCGACGCGTGTTAATCCGAAAGCTGACTCCATCTTATTAGGCAGATGACGTATATTATCCCAAAGTTGTGTCAGTAACTTCAGACGATTACATCGTACAGGGGTGTTACTATGACGTCTTAAAGCAAGAGTAATTCCAGTGTGGGAAAGAGACAGAGCAGTACAGGTCGTCTAGCGCCAACTCTTTCACACACTGGAATTACTCCTGCTTTAAGACGTCATGGAAGGCCATCAGGACTGAACATAGCAAAGTCATTCAGTGGTAACTTAACTAAGTTTAAAGCTAAGGTCTCAGGATACGGGTTCATTGAAATTTACACGTATTTAGTAAGATTTCGTTATAGAATTGCACAGTATATTGTATACCTACACTACTATACAGGGTGTAACAGGACCATTCACGAAGTCGTCAACCACGCATTATGTACATAAAACTATGTAACTTTACGCAAAACTTATTGCTGGTGAACGACTTTTTTTTTTTGGGGTGAAAAATCACGTTTTACGGTAGGACTCATGTAACGCACTCAAAACATTGTGCTGATGGATGGATTAAATAGTGCGGGGGTCGTGGAGGTGTTCAAAGTAAAAAACCTTACATTAAAAATACGGACTTAAAAAAAAATATGAAAAAATTGGAACTTTGACCCCCAATATCTCCGTAACTAGAAGGTTCCCAGGTATAGTGTGGAACAAAAAAAATATCGCAATGATGGGGAGAACAAGTGTCTTTCGGCTTCGTTAAGGGTCTTGATACACCCTTTATCTACCTTTGAAATAGTAACCTTTGCTGGCATCTCTTGATGGATTAATTGGAATCACATCATTCTAGCTTCAAGACGTCTTTTTGACGATTATAACATAACATCACGTCACGTCATCTGTAATCCCTAAGGAGTTAGGCAGACGTGTACCTTAGTACATCCATATTTCATTTGTTATGTTTATGTCCCATATAATAGGGTTCGAGCCTATTGCCGTCAACCGGGCACGAATCAATACTCCGTAGCAGTTACTGGGAATATCCTGATAGAAAAGCCCAATAACATTTTGCTTGACCTGAAAATCGAACCCAAGACCTCATGCTCAGAACACGGTACAGGTAAAGAAATGATTACAAAAATACGTCTTCAAAATAATTTAATTCCAAAACATAATAAATAATTTAATTTACGAACGCAGCCTCAATCAATTTCAGTCTTAACTCAGTGAATAATAATCGTTATTTAATAGGCAGGAAGGTTTACTTTCCCGCGATGGACGCGGCTTGGCCCACCACGGCGACTGCAGGTCCAGCTTTGATGATACCATCACGAATGTGTTGACCAACCCTTTCCTAAAAAATAAATAAACAATCACATTAAGGGGATTACATCGCTCAAATCCTGAAAATACCGTGTGTTTAGAGAAGTTTGTAGATGAATCCTTTTGTGCGTTTTCAATATAAAAAATATATGTTAAACTAAAGGTCATCACAAATACATTGTATTGTTTAAAATGTTAATAAACTAACTCAAATTTTATCAAAAAATCGTAATAAATAGGTCCTTTTTCAACCTAAATTGAAAATTTTCTCTATAACGGCTCAATAACTCGGCATGAATTTTATACCAAAAAATACGTAATGACGTATTTAACAATGTGTATTGATTTTTTTCTCTTATTTCTTTTAATATTTTAAAATATATTATAAAAATCCAAAATTTCGCGAAAAGCACTATGTCACTGCCGCACTCGTCCCTCTCTCTCTCGTCGTTTCGTCGTAAGTTAGTACGGGGCAGCATGCTCAAGGTCATTGGGCAATGTAATGCCCTTAATAACATAGCATCAGGCCTTTCATACAGGGTTAGGTAGAGGTGCACCTAATAGTACACCCACATCTCGCCAGTTATGTTTTAGTCTCATGTAATAGAGGCGAGCGTATTACCGTCAACCGGGCACAACTCCAGACTCCCTGACTGCTACTGAGCTATTCCTGATTGAAAAACCCCATAATATTTTCCCAACCCGGGAATCGAACCCAGGATCTCATGCTCAGCGGTCGCACTTGCCACCACTCGATCAACGAGTCAGTCAATAGTAAGAGCTCTTATAATTTTATCACCAATGCTCTCAAATCGATTAATGAAAACAAGCTGAGAAATAATTCAGGAACAGAACTTTTAAAGACATGTGATATCTACCAACACCCAATGGAATCGCATGCTGGAATAGGGTTGAAGCCTGTTTCTCAACAGTGAGAACTCATTAATGAATCACTCATATTAAGCATAATTAGCCTATAATGGTCCCACTACCGGGACACATGGCATCCTCTCTATGAGAGGGAATGGGCCGAAGGCTTAACGCACTTTTCAAGGCACAGAGAAAACTCGGTATGTATTTAATGGACGCACCCCGCGGACCACCCTTGGCAAGCGAGGCTTACCTTGGAGATCAACCAGTGTAGCTGTTATTATTTAGCCACAAGCCTATTACAGAAATGACTTAATGTGATTTAATGAAATGTAATTTAATGTTAATCCTTTCATTCTAAGTTCTTTTAAAAGGGATGTTTATAAACGGTGTATAGACAGACAAATCTTATCTTGAGAATTAAAGTCTAAACAAAAATATTTGGATTAGGCCATGCAAATATTTTTTGTGACAGATTTAACTCGGACGCATAATGCAGAATTTAACACTGTCAGTAATGGTGCAAAAATACATTTCCTCTTATCATTTAATCTAGATAAACTTGCTTTTCCGTATTGCATGTTTTTGGCTTATTTTTGAGTAGATAGATTTATCTCATTGTGCGCATAAAGCTAGTATTCTGCACGTTACCATAACAAAGAAAACAGTTTTATGTCAATAATAAACGCAAGAACCAACACCAAAAAGGAAAAACAATAATATGAAAGGTAAGACCGTTCAAGGTGTGGTTCCAACTGTTAGGTTTGTTTGATATCTAATAGGTTGCTTCCGGCCCTGGTTCAATCCATGGTCCGGAGCGAGAGAGAATGCGTCGCCGTCACCTCCTTCTGCGAAGCAGTCATGCAAGCGAAGGAGGTGGCGGGACGTGAGAGGGAGAGAGCCTCACGACTCAGCCGCCGCGGGAGACGCACCGGGCGGCGGGCCACCGTAGGCGCGGGCCTGTGGACGGTGAGCTATGGGCTAGCTCGCCGTCCGTCCGTCTTATGACGACAGGCCGTGTCGACGGCGCGTTCGTGTTCCACGCGCGCCTCAAAGAGAGTCAGCAAACAGGAAGGGGTCCGTAAGGACCGATGCCTGCCAGGGTTGCGGGAATGTTCGATAGAGATACCGCGGCCCTGGAACACAAAAGGCAAAGGAAGGAACATGGATGGGTTTTAGTCAGTAAAAGTCTGACACTCCCTCCCGCTCTGGGCTGAGCAGGAGGGGTTATTTGATGATTGCCCATCGGTAAAAAAAAAAAAATCTAATAGGTTCATGTCAAGATTTTCCTAGAAAAAGGGTTTCCCCTGTAATCAGATTAAATACGGTAAACTACCACATTTTCATCATTAAGTATTTGGAGATTTTAATAAAATATTTGCTAAATTTCTCGAAGCCTGAACTGAAGTGATTAGAGTCGTCTTTTAAGAAGAGACTACGGATTAGTGCCCAGTTGAAGCAAATGCCGGGGCTGCGGGACTATTCGAAAGAGATACCGTGGCCCCGGAACACAAAGGGCGATGAAGGAACATGGATGAGATTTAGTCAGTAAAAGTCTGACACTGCCTCCTGCTCAGCCCAGAGCGGGAGGAGCTATTTGATGATTTACCATCCGAAAAAAAAAAAAAACAAAAAAGTTGAAGCCAATAAGATCGCCTTCTTATTAGTTACATGGGACTTAAACATTACTGGCGAAGTAAAGCCATACAATAGGTAAATTTCTTCCTTAACCCGAATTTCGGTTTTTGTAGACGTTATTTTTTGTGTCCAAATGATTAAAATGGAGAAGAATGGATGGGATGGTTTAAAATGGAGTGGTCAAAAGCTCAACTGCCTAAGCATGAGGTCTTGGATTCGATTCCCGGGTCTGACAAAGTGCTATTGGGTTTTTCCATCAGGATTTTTTTAGTAGCAGCCACGGAGTCTGGATTCGTGCCCGATTGATGGCAATAGGCTCGTCCCTATTACAAGGGGCTTAAACATAACGGGCAGAATGTGGATATATGTACTATTAGTTACACCTCTGCCTCACCCTTCTTACCGGCGTGATATTATGTGTAACGTTATGATTAAAATGGATGAAAATAACTCGGTTTAATTAGTTGCAAAATAATAAAAGTACTTAGTACTGTATTACACGATGCTAATCTCTGCAATCAAGGCATTGATTGCAGTGAAGTTTCTTTCAATACAATATTTCAATATTATGATTTTAATCACGGACGATAATTAGTTTCTTTACCCTATATGTATCCGATCGGGAATAGGTTCATCATCAATTCTAAAGACGTAACAGATACTTTACAAGCATGAAGCCAAAGAGTTCTCTTGGATACGATAATAAAGAATTATTTTGCCTACATTGAAAATACGAAATAAAAATACATTAAAAATACGGTCAAACTGGACTGGCTGTGGACACCGGAATTTGCCAGTCCGAGGTCCGGTCTTATAAACGAAAAAAAAAAAGAATGAACCGAGGACTCCACTCTTGGCAACCAGACTCAAACTATTTTAATAACCGTAAGTAGAACTTTTTAAGTACTTACAACTTTCTTGAAAAACTTCCATCTGGGTTCAGGCGCCGCTGAAATAGTTGACAGGGCAACCAAACAAGCGAAGACAAACAAAAAAATCTTTGCGAAATTCATTTTTTAAATAATTATTTTCTTATTTCAAAATTATTTTATTGAATTCCGTATTTCGAATTCAGGTGATACGACTTGAATGATGCTCCACCTGGATATTGTGCGTTTAAATACTTTCTTTCTTTCTAAAGTGGTTTCGCTATCTACTTGGTGTTTTCAAACTGATTTGGACTTTATTTCTAAGTGGTTGTGAGTCATTATTGGAATGTTGACCGTTTCTAACAGTAAGTTCGTACCCGATGTATACCATGGCTTGGGGACTCCCTCAGTCCCGGTTAACTCACGATACCATGAACTGAGTTCAATTAGTTTTATTTTTAGGACTTGTGGTTTTGTAGGTACTGATGGTCGATTTTATTAGCAAGCTTTTCCTGTTAAGAAACTATTAAAAGTTAGTCATTATTAACATAACATTATTGATAACAATGTAGTTATTTGTATAGTTTATCCTCTGCAATGAGCTACGTCGTAAAAACTGGTTTGAGAACCCGTTACATTTCAATACTCGTAATTGAGTATGTAAAAAATGTCTGCTTCACTCGTGTAATTAACTTTTTAAGTTACGCTTTGGTTTTGGATCCATTTTTTGTATGATAGTGTTAGGTTAATTTATCCGTAATTTAAAAATCGACTAAACTGACATATCGATTATTGAGAACAATTATTTTATATAGCAACACCAAGCGGTGACACTTGGTGGGAAAAAGAAGGCTCGCGCCGGCAATGGCGGCAATCGATTCGTTCACTTAGTTTTGGGGCGAGCTACGGCTCGGACGTTTGGAAGTTACTCGGTGGATATTTAAGAATAATAATTATTAAAGCTGTTTGCTTATTATAGTTGATGATTGTAGTAGATTGCTGAAAAGAAGTAATTAAATAATATTGTCATCTACCCAAGGAGTTTTATTATACTTCAGAAGTGGTAAGTACACTTATGCTCACATTACTTAAGTTTGCGATTTTATGGTGTAATGGTTCTCTTTGTGTTGCTCTAAAATTTAGCGGTACAATAGAAAAGCCTAGACTTTGAATCCTAATTACAGCTTTGATATTTCGTACAGTTACATTTTATTTTTATTGTGGGTAGTGGGTACATAATAGTTGAAATTTGAATCGGGCGGTTACTTTTCGGTAATTTTGAAATATTTTGCTTTTTGGCCTTCAGAATATTTATTGATTGCTGTCAAAGTTTATTCAGACGGTTTTGTGATGTTTTATATCAAGTTATAGTGGGTACGTGACATAATTTATTTTAGGGGAGATTTAAATTCATAATTAATAGTATCCAGGCATACTGCGGGGGTGCAAGGGGAGCCCAAATTTTGGTTATTTTTGCGATTGGACTTACCGTTTTCGAGATATCTAAGATTTTAGTTTTAGATTTTAAAACATTGAGCATATACATAGTTGTTTTAATTTCGAGTTGCAGTTATGGAGCACGAGGCTCAAGGGCGACGGCGTTTAAGGACGCCTTCACATGGAAGATCACTGCGTCTCGACGAAGCTTCTGGATGCTGCCACAGCCGTAGTCGACGATGCATCAGTCCCAGAGATGTTCGAAGTCCGCAGCGCAGTCGAAGTCCGCAGCGCAGTCGCAGTCCGCAGCGCAGTCGAAGTACGCAGCGCAGTCGAAGATCGCAACGCAGTTTCCAAAATGTTACGAGCAACCGAGCTGAACAACTCGAACGAGAACGCGAGGTGGCACAGGAGCGCCTGCGATCCCTAGAAAATCAGTTGCAACAGGAGCGGAGCAGACGACGCGATGCTACAGCGACACGAGATGGAACGAAGGTTAGAGATCATAGTCCTACGTTTTCCTCAAAAGATGTCATGAATATTTTAAAATCAATTAGAAACCAACCGTCAGCGGCTAGCCCACTCGATCACTCTAGTAACGTTGTTAAAAATCATAAAAATATTTTGCCTGATTTTGACCCGTCTTCGAAAAGTCAACGTGTAGATGTGTGGTTAAGAAAAGTGAACGAGTGTGCCACCGTTTATGGTTGGGATGATAAGACAACCATCCATTTCTCAATGCAGAAATTGCAAGGACTGGCAAAGACCTGGTATGAAAGCCTAGATTCAATTCTATTTTCCTGGGCTCAGTGGCAGGAGAAATTGTCTCAAGCTTTTCCTTTTGAGCAAAATTATGGCCAGTCTTTGGAAGATATGCTCAGGCGCAAAAGTAAATATAGTGAACCAATTGAAGTATACTATTACGAAAAGTTGGCTTTACTGAACCAGTGCGATATTGTTGGCAAGCGTGCGGTCGATTGTATTATTCATGGTCTAAGCGACAGAACAATGAAATCAAGTGCTTTGACGTTAAGATGTTCTCAACCTGATCAATTGTTACAATTCTTGATGAGCAATAAGGAATTGACAAATTCCTTCGATCGTTCCAATACCAATGTTAAAGCTAAGCTAGGATCCGGTACTGTAACAACGGAGAAATCTACTAATAGGGGAAACGTATCAAATGATAACGTAGCGTTCTGTTTTAACTGTAAGGAACGAGGTCACATATTCCGAAAATGTCCTAAACCGCTGATTCGATGTAATCAATGTCACCAGGTAGGCCACAAAGTCGATAAATGTCCCACAAAGCTGGAAGACAGAGACAGTAAGATAGCGAGTTCACAAAAGACAATGTGCATATCATTAGCCAATCCTAATTCGAAATTTTATAAGGATGTCTTAGTAAATGGGGTTTCCATTAAGGCCTTTATCGATTTTGGAAGTGAGGTTTGTCTGCTAGCCAAATCAGAGTCTGTTAACTTGATGCTCGAATGTGATGGCGTGCGTACCCCAATAAGAGGATTTGGGAATGACATTGTCTATTCTTTAGGTAAGGTGACGGTAGAGATTGATATTGATGGCGTTATTGCTAACACTATTTGTCAGGTAGTTGAAGATATACTTTTAGATGTACCATTGCTAATAGGGCAAACTTACACCGAACAGTCGCACGTTTTTGTATTGAAATCGGCAGAAGCGTTACAGTTTATTGATATTAATCAAGAAATACCATTCAATAAAACGGAAATAGACGATGAACGTTTAGTAAAAGTTATTTCCGCGGATAGTTTAGAAATCTATGGTCCTACTGTAGTCAAAGCTTATACTGACCCACGGATAAATGGTCAAATTATAATTAATAGCAAGGTTATAGGGAAACCAACGTTTCAATTCGTTGTTTGCGGAGGTGTCTATGCACTTAAGAACGGTTTCGTATATGTCTATGTTACGCCCGCATCGAACCATTGTCATTTATACAAGGGCTCGATTATAAGTCGTGCTAGCAAAGTTCATGTAGTTAATAGCGTTTTTAATGTAGATAATAGACTGATTGCTGATCGTATTGATATTAGTAAGATTCATATTGGCGATAATGTTGGCGATGAACATAGGTCTAAATTGTTGGAATTACTTAATGAATTTAAGGATTGTTTTGCATCAAATTTAAAAGAACTAGGAAGTACTAACATCACTGAAATGAACATTGAAATAAATAGCAAACGTCCAATTGTATATAGGCCTTATCGGTTATCACATAAAGAACGCGACCAAGTGCGTGAAATGGTAGGCGAGATGTTAGAGGCTGGGATTGTAAGAGAATCCACCTCTGAGTATGCTAGTCCCGTGGTCCTCGTGCGTAAGAAAGATGGGCGAATGAGAATGTGCATAGACTACCGGATGTTAAACTCCGTGACCGTTAAGGAACATTATCCGATGCCAGTGATAGAAGACGAGATTGCTAGGCTTTCCGGTCACGCGTTTTTCATCACCCTAGACTTATTTTCTGGGTACTATCAGGTGCCGATATCAGAGCAGTCAAAGCCGCTGACGTCATTTGTCACTCCAGATGGACAGTTCGAGTTTAATCGAATGCCGTTTGGATTGGCAAATGCACCGGCGGTGTTTCAACGTATGATGAATAGAGTCTTGGGGTCAGCTAGGTATAGCCAAGCCACAGCTTATATAGATGACGTTTTGATATATGGGAAAAGCGTAGAACAATGTTTAGAGAGGCTAGAGCATGTCTTGAAACTATTAAAACAGGCAAATCTAACTCTAAACCTATCCAAGTGCGAATTTTTGAAAGATAAAATTGATTATTTAGGTTATGAAATTAGTGCTTTAGGTGTTAGGCCAGGTGGCAAAAAAATCCAGAGTGTTTTAGACTTTCCTCGCCCTATAAATGTTCACACTGTTCGTCAATTTCTTGGGCTCGTAGGTTATTTCCGCAAATTTATTATGAATTTTGCACACATTGCACAGCCTCTAAATAAGTTGTTAAAAAAGGATGCTTCTTGGATTTGGTCAGATGAACAAGAAAACGCGTTTAAAATGCTCAAGGAAAAGTTAATCCAACGTCCAGTTTTGGCAATTTATGACCCAGGTAGGGAAACGGAATTGCACACGGACGCCAGTAAATATGGCGTCGGTGGAATTTTGCTTCAACGTTTGAGGGGAAGTAGTGATAGTTTTAGGCCCGTGGCTTTCTATAGCCGACAAACCTCTCCAGAGGAAAAAAACTTCCATGCCTATGAACTGGAGACGTTGGCCGTAGTATGTTCTTTACGGAAATTTAGAGTTTATTTGTTAGGACAGAACTTTAAAATCGTCACTGATTGCAGTGCTCTTCGGTCCACATTTATTAAACGCGATATAATTCCGCGGATAGCACGTTGGTATCTTTTAATACAGGAATTTCAGTGCACAATAGAATACAGGCCGGGGAATAGAATGGCTCATGTAGATGCTTTATCACGTAACCCGATCATAAATGACGAAAACAATTTGGACGCAATATTAGATGTTACTGATCAGTATCCAAGAGTAATGGTTATTACCGGTGATGATTGGCTCCATACATTACAGCTGGGTGATAGCGAACTAGGCCGTATCAGAGATATTTTAACTTCCAATTTAGATGTTGAAGGGCTTAAGCAAATTAGGGATAATTACGTAATAAAGGACAACAAGCTATATAGATGCAATGATGGTGATAAAACAAACTTACGTTGGGTCGTGCCAAAGGGTGCGAGATGGCAATTGTGTCGTATGAACCACGACGACATCGGCCATTTCGGCGTAGAAAAGACTCTCGAACGGATAAGGAATGCGTACTGGTTTCCTAAAATGTCAAAATTTGTAAAAAAATATGTTGAAGCATGTATTGAATGCGCCTACTCGAAAAAGACTTCATGCAATGAGGGTCACTTGCATCCAATTCCTAAGGTCGAGGTTCCTTTTCACACCGTACACGTTGACCATCTCGGACCCTTTGTGCGTTCAAAAAGAGGGAATTCGTACATTTTAGTGATAGTAGATGCGTTTACTAAATTCGTTTTCATAAGGCCCGTAAGGAACACAAAGTCTCTGGTTGCAATAAGAGTTCTAGATGAAATTTTCACTACCTTTAGAGTTCCCGATAGAATAATTAGCGATCGTGGCTCTTGTTTCACTTCCCATGCATTTAGGAGGTTTTGTTTGGATAGAGGGACGAAGCATGTATTGAATGCGGTTGCTAGTCCACGCTCAAATGGACAAGTTGAGCGATACAACCGCACAATTCTTGCTTCTTTGACCGCTACCAATCTCAACGATAGTGAAAAAGATTGGGATGATAAAGTCGGAAAAATTCAGTGGGGAATTAATAACACAGTTAATAAAACAACGGGAAGGATGGCTGCTGAAGTCATGTTTGGTAATTGTATGAGTAGCGAGTTAGACCCGAGGCTAAACGTAATTCGGCAAGAAACGCGAGAGAATAATAACTTAATAACTATTAGAGAGGAAGTTAAAGATAAAATAGATGAAGAGCAAGAAAAACAAAAGGAACGATATGATAAAAGCAGACGGCCTGCCCGTATCTATTCTGAAGGGGAATTAGTTAAAATTACCAGTACGAATTTTAAAAATGATGGTAAAAGTAAGAAGCTTCTTCCTCAATATACAGGACCGTATCGCGTCATATCGGTACTAGGAAAAGATAGATACAGAATTGTAGCAATACCAGGATTGAGTAGTAGTAGACATAAACGTAAAACGACCGTCGCTGCCGACCGCATGCAGCCCTGGGTACACGTGGCTGCATTGAATTTGAATGACAATGATTCAGAGAGTGAAAATCATGATATTGACAGTAACTAGGTTTATCATTTACAATTTACAGTTGGATAAAATATATCAGTGTAACTTAGTAGTGTAAGTTATTTAGTATACAATTTTAGATTATTTATTATTGAGTTGTATAAAATATAAAATTAGTATGTAGTAAATTAAGCGTTTGTTTCAACTTTAAGTTTAGATCAATGTGTTACTGCAAAGTAGAACAATTTATTTTTGTAATTTATGTGTATGGTAAATAAGATAGCAACCATGTGATTGGTTTGCCAGTTTAGCAACCATGTGATTGGTTTGCCAGTTTAGCAACCATGTGATTGGTTTGCCAGTTTAGCAACCATGTGATTGGTTTGCCAGTTTAGCAACCATGTGATTGGTTTGCCAGTTTAGCAACCATGTGATTGGTTTGCCAGTTTAGCAACCATGTGATTGGTTTGCCAGTTTAGCAACCATGTGATTGGTTTGCCAGTTTAGCAACCATGTGATTGGTTTGCCAGTTTAACAACCATGCTATTGGTTTGCCAATTTGCGACCAAGTGATAGACTCGCCAAATTATGTAAAATGTTAATTAGTAATAAGACAGTGTGCTAATGAAACAATTTGATAAAACATAAATGATAAGCTATTGAATTAAACTTGTAAAATTGTATTACCTCAACTACTAGTTCGATCATATTAGATACAATAATGATGTTGAAATATGTATGAAATAGTTGTTTTTTTTTTGCTCTTCTTTTCTTTTCTTACTTATTGTGTAAAACGGATCGATTGCCCGAGTGTTAGGTTCCTCCTGAGTTATGTGTATGAGGACATACACAAGTTCAGGATGGACGAGTGTTAGGTTAATTTATCCGTAATTTAAAAATCGACTAAACTGACATATCGATTATTGAGAACAATTATTTTATATAGCAACACCAAGCGGTGACACTTGGTGGGAAAAAGAAGGCTCGCGCCGGCAATGGCGGCAATCGATTCGTTCACTTAGTTTTGGGGCGAGCTACGGCTCGGACGTTTGGAAGTTACTCGGTGGATATTTAAGAATAATAATTATTAAAGCTGTTTGCTTATTATAGTTGATGATTGTAGTAGATTGCTGAAAAGAAGTAATTAAATAATATTGTCATCTACCCAAGGAGTTTTATTATAATAGTCATTTTTTTTATAGCTACAGGTTTAACAGCAAAAGTAGCGTGACGGTACTACTAGGAAAATTGTCTTTGTACTAATGTCTATTATTTTTTTAAACCGTGGAAAGTACAGAAATAATCACATAATCAGTCTGAATCTTTTCATTACAATTGTAATTAACTTTTAAATATTAATGTATAAACAGTCGATGAAATAAAATAATAACAATTTCGGTGTTAATTCGAGTACATAAATAGCTAAACCGCAACTTAATTGAATCGGACAAAATTACAAATTCCGGAATGACGTTATGAAATTGCTTGTGAATCTTTTCACAAACCTAATGACACTTTTCCTCATAAGTGGGACGGAAAGCTGTCATTGTATGTAAAAAATATATTATTTGTATATTACTTTGATGTATTGTTTTTTAATTGTGATCAAAACCTAAGTAAGACTTACTTGTGAGATACAATCCTGAATCAGAAACATTGAATCCTCCAGCGTGTTACGTACCCTGCCTACACCGAAACGGTTAAATAGCGACATGATAGAGATTTACGTACAACGGGTGTTTCCACGTAAAATTGGATCACAGCAAAGAGATTAAATATTAGTATAATTTAATGTCTTTGGATCACAGGAACTCTGCTGACTCGATGCTCCGTGTGGCCGCCGACCACCTACTTCGAATCTGATGATGCCTCATCCGCGTTTCGCAATCGTTCAGAATTGTATTTTTCTTAATAATTAATTTGGCACTTCGGTACAAGCATCGACCAAGTCTAGACTTAAGATCTAATATTGTAATTTGGAAGTAATTAAACTCTTCTTTAAATTAATTTCGTTTTTTTTTTAAAGTCTAGCTGCTGGCTGCACCTTCATAATTAGCTCAACGTTTATTAATAATTCAATGTAGTTTCATAAAATTGGCAGAAATCCTGAAAGCGTGAAAACCGAAAACAGTGTAAGGAAAGCCCATTTTTTTTTCCCTCAGAAAAACAGACCATGCAACAATAAACGATTGACATTATTATTGAAATAATGAAACAGATTGTCATTAACCTAGATCTTAAAAGATAAAAGAATAATCTGAGTGGAAACTGAAGAATCTGTAATCTTGGCATACTTTTACAAGTGTTTAAGTAAATATTTCGTAAAGAAATAATCATATAACGATAGATTTTTTTTTCTAAAGGTTTAGTAAGTGGGTAAGTAGCTACTAAAGTGCTTTGTACACGTAGATTTAGATAAGTATATCTTGTATTACACGAGGCATTCAGTAGCTCAGACGTCTCTTTTGTTAACATGAGCCAAAAAGGGGAAAAAAGATAAGTGTTTTCTGTTTATTTCATATTTTGTATGCATGTGTACAGTCACGGTCACTAATGTATACACGAAGCAACTTTTAAAAGTAATTGAATCGTGCAGTACTGATTTACATTTTCTCGAATGTAGTATTTTGGAAGCCACACTGCTCAAACTAGAAACCGCTGTTTCACGAGAAAATCGCTTTTGATTTTGCTAAGTTTATACATACTACGGCCCGCGACTGTACTTGTTACTTTCTCGAAATCTTTTACAATTACCAAAATTTACTTTGCTCGCACGTTACCGTGGTAACGATGAAGTAGTTTACTTGCTAAGAGTGTTTTTTTCTTACATCTGTGTATTTAATACCCAACAATTTAAAGAAGCAGAAATATTCATTACAAAAAAATTCCATCATCTGCCTAGCCTTATCCCAAATATGATATGGTCGGTTTCCAGTCTAACCGGATGCCTATCTAACCTCCACAACCTACTGGGTAATAAGACTTGTTATTAGAAAATATTAAGTATCATTTATTTCCAAGTAATTTATCAAATGCACCAAGTGCAACAATGCCAGCGAGCATGTATCTAAAGTAGAGTGTAAAATGGGTTTTATGGACGAGTTGTACACTCTATTTTTCACGTCGATTGCGAGGAAATGAAACAGCAACATGTAAATATTGTTAATTTAATTAAAATTGAAAGTTACATTAGGGCAATGAGAAATAATAAATGGACGAAATAAATAGTAGATTGTTGCATCGAGCGCAAAGTGAGTCATTAATGCACCAGTGTAAATATACCTACTCAAAATAAAAACTCAAGTTAATGAAAATGAAATATCTCGCGACTTTTGTGGCAAAAGGTTATTAAGAATTTCATTTGCAGCCGTTTTTAACTTTCTGGAGTTGAATTAATATCGATATCGCTGCCTATTTCCATTTTTTTAAACTTGTAATGTAAATACGAAGTATCAAAGTTTTACAATGTATGGTACAAAATACGCGCCATTTGTATTTTTTGTTCCACCAAGTCGACTTATTCAGCCGATTTTTTTTTCAGTCAGTGTCTTTTTGATACAAATGCAAACAATTTTTTGAAAACTTAATGGAAGACAGTAATTCTCTGTGGTAAATTAATATCTAAATAAAAAATAAAAAACTGTGCAACAATAAGATTTCATATAACATTTCTGCACTGTTTTTGGTTCCAAGCAAAAAAGACATAATTTGCGATCGGTTTTGTAGTGATTAATGATAACATTACTAATACGTAGTTGAAAGAAAAAAATATAAGTTTATTTCATGAAGTTTTATTGTGTACTTTGGCTGTTGGTATCCTTGCCTTGTTCTTAGAATACTAACGAAACGAATTAAAATAAAGAGGTTATTCTATGAAGTTGAAGTTGTTCGTGTGGCTGTTGGACCGATTGCCTAGGTCTTCGACGAAGATTTTACTTTATGCTCTAGAGCATAAAAAGCTACTTTATGTTGCCTACGCACGAAATAAAGACGAACTTTTAGAGCATGAGAAGTGAAAAGAATTAAATTAACTCCTCCCCACGTTTTTTTTAAACACTGCATTTAATACGCACGTATGTCGTAATGGCTCAGTGGTTAAGGCCTCGCCTCTCATGCATGAGGTTGTGGATTCAAATCCGAGCATATGTACTTTCTAAGTTTATCTTGGACATCACAGACATCGGTGAAGGAAAACATCGTGAAGAAACCTGGACTTATAAAGTCTGAAATCGCCAACACGTCTTGAGCGAGCGTGGTGATCAATGCTCGTAACTTCTTTGTTGAGAAGAGGCCTTTGCCCAGCAGTGGGACAGTAATAGGCTGGTATTTTTTATTATTATTTTATTATATTTAATTCGCAGGTGCTTTGTATAATCAAAGGTTAGGTTACGATGGGGCTGAAATACCTTCAAGGGTAAAAACCCTCAAAAATTTAAGGAAAAAAATTAAAAAGAAACAAATGTAAGAACTCTAAAATTTGCAATAAATATTGTAAAGTAACTGTATATACATTTTTGTGTACAATAAAGTATATTCTATCTCTATCTAACATATCACGCCTGTAATCCCCGAAGGGCTGGGCAGAGATGTACCCAAAATTACACACACAACACGACACACACACACACACACGCGTCGTCGTCGTCGTTACACATTACGTCGTGTGTGTGGACTCACACATCCATAGGGGGCGAGCCACCAACTGGGCACAAATCCAGACTTGACGGCACGGTTGAAGCAGTGGTTAAGCGGTTCGATCCCTGCACGCAAGGAGGTTAAATTTTTGGAACAAATATTTGTATGCACAAACAGCCAGACCCGGAACAACTATCTAGTTGTTCCGGGTCTGGCTGTTTGTGTATGTGAGTTTAAATGTTTATAAACGCACCCATGATACAGGAAATTTCCTAGTGTAGGGCAAATTAAAAAAAAAAGACTCTGTGAAGTGACGACTATGCAGTGGCAACCCCACTTCATGGTCTTTTAAAATAAAAATCTCAAGCTCAAATAAAATAAATTCCTACCCAATTAATAAAATATGAAACAAGTCGTAAAATACTTAATCATAAGAAAAACAACTGCCACTAAAATTGCAAACGATAATAACTTTCGGATAAGGGAATAAACATCGAACATCCAGGACTCCCCTCGACCACTAATTAACTGAGAATCTTCTTATCACAAACGTTTTACAGTTGGAAAACTACAAAAGCAACACGTTAAACTCTTATTCATCAACATGTAAAGACCAAACTAAAATGAGATAAACTTAAACGACGGTAAAACTAAAATTGTCTGGTTTTATTAACTTGGTATAAATATGTCATAGCGCTTGATAGAGCATCATTCGAACCGTTCGCAGTTCAGTGTGATTTTGAATTTGTTTTATTAAAATCATTTTATTAAAAATAAAATAAACATGAACTTCTCAAGGATTTTCTTGTTCGTGTTCGCTTGTTTGGTTGCACTATGCGCTGTGTCGGCGGCGCCAGAGCCCAGGTGGAAGGTGTTCAAGAAAATTGTAAGTATTTTTTATTATGATACTAGCGACCCGCCCCGGCTTCGCACGGGTGCAATGTTTACATATAAACCTTCCTCTTGAATCACTCTATCTATAAAAGAAAACCGCATCAAAAATCGTTGCTTATGTTTTAAAGATCGAAGCATACATAGGGACAGACAGACAGCGGGAAACGACTTTGTATATATTTGTATACTATGTAGTGATATAATAACATGCCTGTAATGGCCATGGGTTAGGCAAAGGCGTGCATACCCACATTTCGCCAGTTACGTTGTGAAACATAGTGCCGTGACTTTCATACAAGCCTTAGAAGTTTGGCTTGCCTTTATATCGTGCTACTCTTCGCGATGTTAGAGTTTCTGAACAGTCTGCTCGCCATGGGCTTACCGTATTGTTGACCCGGCACGCCATGGACTAGTCTGATACATGTGACGGTACTGATGGTGAGCTCAGGTCTTGGGTTGATTCCCAAGTTGGGTTTTTCCATCAGGAATCTCTCAGCAATAGTCCGGAATCTGGATTTATGCCCGGCTGTTGGCGATAGGCTCACCCCCCATTACATGGGACTTAAACATATCGAAAATTTAAAGTACTTCAAGTACTTACAAATTACACCTCTACCTAATTCTTCTGAGTTATAGCCGTGGTGTTGTATAGTGATATATTTTATTAAAGTTCAATAATATATTTTAACATCAACATTTCGTCACTCAAGTTCTAACACCACGTAAGTCAAAAACTGCAACTTTACAGGAGAGTGATAAAACTGCGTAATTATACCTAGGTAATGGTATAATAGGTACTACTTCATAACTTGTGTTTAATACTTTTTGTTTTTGTTTACTTCAAATGAGATAGAGACGTTTCTTGTTTCTGATTGGCTGAAACAATGCGTCTTCCGATTCTTTAGCAAACGGCATCAAAATGTTTAAACCGCCAAAAAATGACTTACGCGGTATTAGAACTACAACGACGATTTATCTCATTGACCTTTTTATCTTCTTCAGCTGCAAACGCAATAAAAACCAATCGAGTGCAATGAGCTCAGATTGCGTTAAAGATAAACTAGTAGCCTATTGATCTAATAAACTGCGCAGATGTGACTGGCGAGATAGTTACTCGCGCAAGTCACTGACTCACATGGCAAATTGGCTCTAAAAGTGCATTTTGTTATAGTTGTGTTACAACTTACAACGTGCTTTTTCAGGCGTGGCACATGGGGGCCAGCTTTTGCCGAATCATGCCTATTATGAGCCGACCCGCACATTATATCATGATCGTTTAGCACCCCTTATTTTGGATTTGAAATGAAAGCTATTTTACCTGTATACCTCTGACTTTCTCGTTAGTCTAGTGGTCGAAAGCGCAACTGCTGCGTGCTGAGTATGAGGTCCTGGGTTCGATTCCCGGGTCGGGCAAATCTTTATTGGGTTTTCCATCAGAAATTTCTCAGTAGCAGCCATGGAGCCTGGATTGGTGCCCGGTTGATGGCAATAGGCTCGCTCCCTATTACATGGGACTTAAAACTAACTGGTGAAATGTGGGGTACACTTCTGTACGATTACGTCTCGATTTATGGTTGTAATGACTTCCCAAAACATTTCAGAGAATTACTATGACATCTTAAAGCAGGAGTAATTTCGGTGTAGGAAAGAGACAGAGCTATACAGGTCGTGTAGCGCCATCTCTTTCCCACACTGAAATTACTCCTGCTTTAAGAGGTCATGGTAGGTCAACAGATACACTTTCTACCTTTCTGATCTTTTCCGCCCCTCCCTCAGCTGTTCTCAAACATCTTTACCATAAAACGAATTATTTCTTAGTATATTAACATTTGCTTTTCTTTATTTTTCCAGGAAAAAGTGGGCCGTAACATCAGGGATGGAATCATCAAGGCTGGACCAGCGATAGCCGTGTTAGGAGACGCCAAAGCCTTAGGATAAATCTTTGTAATGATTTAGTGATTAAGAATTATTTATAAGTTACGCTTAATACTCAAGTCTGCCATAAAATAAATATATTTTTTTAAGTACTTATTTTCAGTTTTTTTAATTTTCGTACCCTTTTTTTTTTTTTTTTTTATCGATGGGAAATCATCAAATGACCCCTCCCGCTCTGGGCTGAGCAGGAGGGAGTGTCAGACTTGTACTGACTAAAACCCATCCATGTTCCTTCCTTTGCCCTTTGTGTTCCAGGGCCGCGGTATCTCTTTCGAACAGTCCCGCAAATTTTTTCGTACCCTTTTTTTTTTTTTTTTTTTTTTTTTTTTTATCGATGGGAAATCATCAAATGACCCCTCCCGCTCTGGGCTGAGCAGGAGGGAGTGTCAGACTTGTACTGACTAAAACCCATCCATGTTCCTTCCTTTGCCCTTTGTGTTCCAGGGCCGCGGTATCTCTTTCGAACAGTCCCGCAACCCTGGCAGGCGTCGGCCCTTACGGACCCCTTCCTGTTTGCTGACTCTCTTTAAGGCGCGCGTGGAACACGAACGCGCCGTCGACACGGCCTGTCGTCATAAGACGGACGGACGGCGAGCTAGCCCATAGCTCACCGTCCACAGGCCCGCGTCTACGGTGGCCGGGAGCCACCACGTGGCCCCCGACGCCCGGTGCGTCTCCCGCGGCGGCTGGGACGTGAGATTCTCTCCCTCTCACGTCCCGCCACCTCCTTCGCTAGCATGACTGCTTCGCAGAAGGAGGTGACGGCGTCCCATTCCGTCTCGCTCCGGACCATGGATTGAACCAGGGCCGGACGCGAGAGGTCGCCGCCGCCGATCGCCGCTACGAGGACACGGCGTTGCTCCGCCCAAGCGGAGCAGACCTGCACAGTGTGCTCCACCGTGTCCTCCGGTCGATCCTCGCAGTGGTGACACCCGGGCGTTTCCTCCCGCCCGATTAGGTGCAGGAACCTCCCGAAACAACCATGTCCGGTGAGGACCTGCGTCAGGCGGAAGGTGAGGGCGCCGTGGCGCCTCTCCAGCCACTCCTCAAAGAGGGGACTTACCGCCATTATAGTGGCGTGCCCTGCACGGGGTTGCGACAGTCGCTCTCTCCATGTCGCCATGAGATCACGCCGGAAGTCTGTCCGCTGAGCGACAATTTGCCGCGGCAGCGGATTTTCCCCCCGGCGTAGTGCCTCCACGCGCCACTCGTGCAGGCGCGCGAGGACTATCGCCTCCAGATCCCATGGCGGCAATCCGGCAAGGAGGCTCGCCGCCTCGCCGGAGATCGTGCGGTACCCCCGGATTAGCCTTACGGCTACCACCCTTTGGGGCGCGTTCAGATAGTGGGCGGCTCGCCGCTTCAAAGAACGCGCCCACACCGGGGCCCCGTAAAGGGCCATGGACCGCACGACCCCCGCGTAGAGCCTCCGGCAGGAGGCGTTTGGACCCCCCAGGTTGGGCAAGAGCCGCTTGAAGGCAGCCCCGGCCCGTTCCAGTTTGGGGGCCAAACGTCGGAAATGCTCCACGAAGTTCCACCGGCTGTCGAGGACGAGACCTAGGTACTTCAACGTCGGCTCGACGCCGATGGGAACCCCTCCCACCGTGAGCATGGATCCCGACGGTGGCGCATTCCGAGGCCCATGAAAGCACATGGCCTCGGACTTGTGCAATGCCACCTCGAGACCCAATTGCTGGATCCTCTCCGCGACTATCGCAACCCCGCGAGTCATCAGCTCGGCCGCCGCCTCGTGCGACCTCCCTTGCGCCAGCACCAGCGTGTCGTCAGCGTAGCAAACTACGCTGACGCCGTCAGGGAGGTCGGCGCGCAGCACCCAGTCGTAACCGATGTTCCACAAGGGCGGCCCTAGAACCGATCCCTGTGGAACACCGCACGACATCTCTCGCCGGTTCCACTCTCCGCTGCAACCAGGGTAGATGACGTACCTGTCCGTCAGGTAGTCCCCGACCACACGACGAAGGTAGGTCGGCACCCGGTGATACCGGAGTGCCTCCCTAATGCAGCTCCAGGGCATGGAGTTGAAGGCGTTGGCGATGTCGAGAGACACCGCCAAGACCACCCCACCCCGGGACACCGCATCCCCCGTCGTGAGGGCTCTCACGCGCATGATGGCGTCCACCGTCGAGCGCCCCCTGCGGAAACCAAACTGGTGTTCCGCAAGATCCGGCCCAATCTCCGTCAGGTGCCCGGCGAGGCGGTTGGCAATAACTCTCTCGAAGAGTTTGCCCACCTCGTCGAGCAACACAATGGGCCGGTATGCGGACGGAGAGTCCGCAGGGCGCCCCGGCTTCCGGATGAGGACCAGCTTCCCCGTCTTCCAACGAAGCGGGAACTGGCCTCTCTCCAAGCATGCGCTTAGGAGCCCCTCCAGTCGGGGCCCGAGAGCCTGCAAGGCCAGGACCCAGGCTTTGCCAGGTAAGCCGTCGGGTCCTGGGGCGGCAGTTTTGGCCTTAAGCCTGCCTACCGCCACTCTCAGGTCTACCCCAGTCACCTCTGGAATGTCGTCATCGTTCTCAGTGTGGTCCGCTTCCGGCACCGCAAGTGGCGGAGCCATGGGCGGGGGAGGATGTTCCCCTCGCGAAGGGAACAGAGCGCTCACCACGTCCTCCACGAGCTCAGGCCGGAGACTCTGCGTCAGCGGAGGGGCCCTGGTGCGGAGTTTATCCCGCACCATCTTATAAGGGCGCCCCCACGGATCTCTGTCGAGAGTCTCCAGCATCTCCTCGCGGGCCACATCCTTGGCCCGCAGGACAGCCTCTTGGAGGGCGGTCTTCGCCGCTCTGTATCCCTCATACAGCTCCGCCTCAATGGCTGCCGCATTCGGAGGGCGAATGCGGAGCCTGCGATGCCTGGCGTACAGGTGTCGTGCGGCGACGCACGCCTCGCGCAGAGACGTCAGCTCTCGCGACCACCAGTACACCTGACGCCGGGCGCTTTCTGACCGAACCCGGGGCATTGCCACGTCACATATATCGGACATGGCCTCCTGGAACCAACCCGCCTCGTTGTTCACGTCGGCAGGCCTCAGTTAGACACCGTAACATACACGATGTAAGAGACATCTTGACACAAACATGAACTATCGAATCAAATCTTGTTTTCTAGAATCAAGACTTGATTCGATGCTTGCTATTTCGTACAAAAATAGACTGTTCCATACAAAAGCGCAATACCTACACAATAGAAAAAAACACGACGGTAAACCATATTCTGATGGATCCTCCTCAATTCCTCATGTTCACACTGCTGGGGATTCTTTTTTTGTAAAAAGAGTGGGCCATACTTAACCAGGCGTAGGTAGGTACTCATCTATACATTTAATAAAATTGTAACAGGCCAATGTCTGTACATTGAAGAAATTGAAACAAAAAATATATCCCCATATCAATTCTTCTTCAGATTCAGATATCTTTATTTGCTCAAATATGAGTGTACATACAATTATAAATAAAATGCATGCAAGGTGTTGTATAAGTAGATTTGTGCTAACATGTCTGTGTGCTGCGGGTCTTTATAAGAGCAACAGAAGCAAAAACAACAGTTTAAAAAAAATGTTGGCTGTCTGTATGTTTGTACGCGCATCACGCAAAAACTACTGCATGGATCTGAATGCAGTTTTCTCCGCTCTACTGCTAGAAGCGTAACTTAAAATATAGGCTACATTAGATATAGTTTTGGACACGATAGTTGGCACTGTGCGAAGCAAGGGTGGGTTGCTAGTACAAAATAGTGATCTATCAATCAACTACGTAGTCTATTACAGTAGTAAACGTAGGTTGTATTATGAAGTACTGTCTTATGCAGCATTGCCCATGGAGTTAGGTCATTGTCTCACGGGATTGTACTACCGGGGTAAAAAGTCCTGTGTTAACCCAGCTTATAAATTAACTGTGCTCCAAAATGTCATCCAAATCCATTAATTCCTTTTTGTGTGAAAGAGAAACAAACATCCATCCATCCTTACAAACTTTCGCAGTTCAAAATCAAAATCATCAAAATCAAAGCATTTATTTCAAGTAGGCCAGTTAAAGGCACTTTTAAACTGTCGAAACAAAGATAACAATGAAATGTAGTTACAGCCCCAGTCACAAGGCATAAAAACTGTGAAAGTACTGCAGTTGCCCATTCCCTAGCGTAGATCTCTATGGAGAAGAAAGGGCAAGAAACTCCATGGACACTCTTATAGATCAGCATATTGTTACAAAACCTTGGTTACATCATTCATATTGAGATGGTACACTATGTGAGAACGATGTAGCAAGATGTGCACGTTAAAAGTAAAAAAAATAAAAATTCAATTACGCCGTGGCAACTAAGAGATGACCAGTCACAACTGACAGCGCCCGTTCACGAACATGACGCACGCATGTTATATTTTCTTTCAGGATACCAAACTGAAACATTTTTCCAGAGTATGTAATCCCAATAGGACAATTTGGATCACGAATTTATGTAAAATATGGATATGATTCAACCTACAACATATATAATGTAAAGTTATGATTGAATGTCGGCCCGACGTTTTAATATTCAAGTCAACGCTTGCGGAGGTCGATTCATGGACTACTGAATACCGGCAGGCTGCCTCGTTGGTCTAGTGGTCGTAAGCGCGACTGCCAAGCATGTTTGCCAAAGTGTTTTTCCTTCAGGAATTTCTCAGTAGCCGCCATGGAGTCTAAATTCGTGCCCGGTTGATGACATAGGCTGGCCCTATATTACATGGGACTTAAACATAAATGGCAATATAATGGCTTTGCCTAACCCTACGGGCATCAGACGTGATGTTATATTACGTAATATTTGAATTATTTTTGAAAAATTCGGCCTCTACTTTCTAAAATCAGTTTGCAATAGGTATTTATAATTGCAAAGTTGTTATTTGCAGTTATCAAACTCAACCACTTACTATTTACATCTGTATTTGTTTCAATTAAACATAAACTAATTTTGCCAACTAGTTATCTGACCGCACATGTCACTTTGTAAACGTTCGTGTTGATAAAACACGAGCGAAGAAAAAAAGCTCGTGTTTTAATATAACTATAGTACTATGTTAATGAGGTGCGTAATAATTAATTAATCACGCATATTATTTAATAATTATGGGTACTGAACTAACATAGGTTTGTGTATTTGTAATGAATATTTCCATCAGAATAGGCCATTTATTCTATGAAATTTACATTGATAAATGCTGTAGGTGCTAACTATTTTGACACTTTGTTATTTCGTGTTAATAGCCTCATATGTCAAATAACTGGCCACTTTAATATTTGAATAGTCGACCTATGAATTGTGTTATTAGGTACCCAAAAAATCAATGTAACCCCACAAGAGCGTCCTCCGGTGCAACCGACAAGCTTCAGGTAATCAAAATAAGCCTCCGGCTAGTGCGTTTACTTTTCATTTTTATACAGAATTGGTAGGCTTTTCGGTAACATAACTCAATTCTAATAAATGTTTCAATCAAAGTTGTAACATTATTGCTGTTAGGCAAAGAATGGATAAAGCAAAGTAAAGCAAAGAATAAATAAAGTACGGAATTAGGATTTTGAAAGTGGCGCCAGTTACCAAAAAAATGAAAGGAAGTCGTTCGTCTTGGTATGGGCATGAAACGCATGTGACTAAAATAGTGATGGACATGAATGTTAATGGATGGAGATGTAGAGGAAGGCCAGAGAAAAGATGGATGGATTGTGTGAAGACTGATATGAAAGAGAAAGGAGTAAATGATGCCGTGACGTCTGACAGGTGAGAATGGAAGAAGAAAACGCGTTGCGCCGACCCCAAGTAGAATGGGACAAGGGCAGGAGCACGATGATAATGAGGCAAAGATCTACAGCGTGTACCAGAAAGGTGTAATCATATTTCAGGGTTTGACTCAGACCATCAAACCGAACAACTTTCGCCATGGGACCACCATCGAAATCACGAAAAAAAATTGCTGTCTTGATGATACATTTGGGTCGATTAGGTATTGAAGTTTTGTGTACACGCTTTATCTAGCGAACTGACCTAGCTCAAATTTAGCTCAATCGCGCTTCATCCGAAAATGCAAAAACATATCTTATGTTTGCAAAAAAATAAATGATTTTATTTGATTTGATTTTGCATTTTTTTTTTGTTTTTTTTTTTTTTTTTAATGGACCACTCGCAGCGCAACAACTCTCTATAACCGGACTATCCTGTGGTATCCGGCGGCGGGGCCGGAGTCGCGGTCGGTATTTGATTTTGCATACTGAATGATTCGTTTTATATGTTTGATCACAGTCGCTTGTAGAAATAATGCACATGTTAATGTTGAGCAATTATAGTTCATTTTCATATAAAGCTCGACTGAGCAAAGTCTAAATTCGTTCTATAGAATTTTGAATTTAGAATTTAGCCTCATTGTAAGAAAGATACTTTTGACCAAAATTGAAATTTTACTAAAAAACATAAAATGAAAAAAAAAATAGCATGGCGGCAAACATTGGTGGCTGTTTTATAATCTGACTTAATTTTGTATGCAGTTCCTTCAAAATATTTGTGTAAACGATGCACTACTTATAGTAAACGCTTAATTGTAATCTTTGAGGCCGACCCTAACCTATATTTATCCTGTTTTGTTTAATGTTGAAATAAAGATGTTTCATTCTGTAAATTGCTTTTCACACGACAAAATATTGAAACAGCTAGATCTTCTTCTTTCTATAACGTGTGGTTAGTGCCTAAGAAGGTGTCAGAGTTTTATGCCTCCCATGGCCTTCTGACTTGTTTTTACACGCCGTCAAAAATTATCCCATAGTCATGCTGATTTCCTCATGATGTTTTCCTTCACAGAAGCAAGTGATAATTATACAATATGAACATTAATCCGAAAAATCAGAGGTGCGTGTCTTACGTTCGCACTAGAGACCACTTGGCAGTCCAACGGTCACACGACTAGGCTATCACTGCTTCCAACAGCTAGATGAAATCGATGTTTTCATCCGACTAATTCGAATAGAAACATCAAAACAAATTCAGTCAGAGGTCTCTCTAAAAGTCTAGACATTATTTTGATCAAAACATGTAAGGCCCATGTAGATCGAAAGTTTGTGAGTGCCTTTAAATAAACCACAAAATCATACAGACTCCAGTGCATCTGTCCAGACCGACTTAAAACAGTGAAGGAAAACATCGTGAGGAAACCAGCATAATTCCAAGAACGAAAATTCAACTTCAAGAAGGTAAATTACAACCCACACCCTGTCACAGAAAAAAGGCCTCCAAGAAATGGAAGCTGGTTAAGCTGCTCAGACAGTGCACGCATGTGTCAGGAAGAAGATATTAAACTGATTAAAATTCTACGTTTCCCTTACAAGCGCCGGGACATTATCTTATTTCCTACTACAATTATAAATGCGAAAGTTTACGAGTTCGGATGGATGTTTGTTACTGTTTCATGCAAACACTACTGACTGGATTTCGATGAAATTTGGCACACAGATAGTTTTTAACCTGGATTACTACATAGAGTACTTGTTATAACGGTAGTGCGATCCCGTGCGATAATTACAGGACTCCACGCAGACGAAGCCGCGGGCATAAGCTAATCATTCCATAACGTCATCGATTTTAGGTTTACAAGGCAAAGAGAGCAAGTAAGCTTTCATTACTTACGTTGGTCTAGTGGTCGCAAGTGTGACTGTTGTGTATGAGGTCCTGGGTTCGATTCCCGGGTCGAGCAAAGTGTTATTGGGTTTTTCGATCAGGAGTCTCTCAGTAGCAGCCGTAAACCGGGCACAAATCCAGACTGTCATGTCATGACATGTCTGGGTTTATGCCCGGTTGAAGGCAATGTTATGTTATGTACTTACATCAAATCTGATACACAGCATATCTGCTTATCTTAAATTAGTTCATGACAACGAACAATTAAAATAGCATTTCCGTATAATGACAAATAATAATTGGTACGGGGGATAACTGTTATCATCTCAGGAACGGGGCTTTTCTGCCGTTCCTCTGAATGAGAAGTGTTATCAGTACAAACTTATATTTGCGGCCACAATAAACGCTTATTAAGCAAAACAATCATTGTGTGGAGGACATAAGGTCGATACTCAGTTTGTTTACGTGTTTTCCAATTGCGAAACATATTTTGGTCGATTAAGCAGTATATAAAACGAGATTTACGCAAATAGAGCATCATTCAACTCGAAGAAGTCTTCGTGAATTCAATAAAATAATACCTTGAATTACAAATAATAACAATAAAAATGAATTTCTCTCGCATATTGTTGTTCGTATTCGCTTGTTTGGTTGCACTGTGCGCTGTGTCGGCGGCGCCAGAGCCCAGGTGGAAGGTGTTCAAGAAAATTGTGAGTTATTTTTGTTTTTTTAATTAACATTAAATAAATTGTTCCCCGAGGCAGTTTACTCACCTCTACATAAATATACCTTTTAGATCGATCGATCTTCAGGTTAAGCCGAGCTTGCATGGGTGGGTGACCCATTACATACCGAGTTTCCTCCGTGCCTCGGAAAGCACGTTAAGCCGTTGGTCCCCGCTGAGAATTGTAGATCTTTGACAGTCGTTATTTGGCCCGAAAGACCAACAACCAGACTTACCAAGGAGTATCGTATTACCCAGTGCTAACTGGGTTGTGGAGGTCAAATAGGCAGTCGCTCCATGTAAAATACTGATATTCAGCTGTGTCCGATTAGAGCGGAAGCCGACTCTAACACAGTTGGGAAAAGGGAGGCAAATGATGACACAAATACACCTTGTCCAACTAAAGTCTCGTGTTCTATTTAATAGCCATTTTCTGGGCACAAATCTGGGCTGCAACAGATTTTTTTTTTTTTTTTTTTCGTTCGCCTTTATAAAGGCAGGCATCGATCTATAGACCATTCAGCCTCGTCATATTTTGTATTCTTCTAATATAAATTAAAAGTAAGGCCAAAGCCAAGTCATCAGTGAATTCTTATCGTAGTATCCTTTAATCAAGGCATATGCCATGTCTTCTTTTTTTTCATAGTTAAATGTTTCGTCAATCCAAATTTTTTTTTGTCGAATCCATTTTTATCGTCATTTCCATGTGGTCATTTCCAAGAGTTATTGTAAGAGTATAACTTTGACAGCCCTGAGTATTGACCTTTTTGTTTAGTAGTCACGATGCTCGTAGCTACACCATGAAAGCACATTAGTTAAATATTCAACTATTAAAGTTGGCCAATGCTGTCTTCTTGATCCCTAAGTGGTGTTGAGGAAAACGTTGGGACCAAGGCGTAGCGTATGAATAAAAATAGATTCTTATATTTTTTTTCTTTTTACAGGAGAAAATGGGCCGAAACATCAGAGATGGCATCATCAAGGCAGGACCAGCTATTGGAGTCCTGGGTGACGCTAAAGCTTTAGGAAAATAGTTTTAATTCAAAATTATTTGAATTGCCAAAGTATTTAAATTTGTACAGTGTCCTTTTATGTAAATAGCAAATGCCTAAGTATTTATTTTTAAGCTAGTTGCTAACTTAATTCCAACTTTATAATGTAATTCTCAAGTGCCATAAAATAAAATATTTTTAAGTTATTTCTTTTGGTTTTTTTTTTCGTCTATTCATACAAAATTGTTCAATGGATATGTTAATACATCAGTTATGCATAATTCTTCCTCTGAATCTCATACTTATCTAGGTACCAAAAACTATAACGTCACAATACTAGGCGACATCCGAATAGATGCCTCAATAACGGGCGTACGAGTATCACAAAAAATTACATTAACACCACATCAGTCGGACTATTTTCTGAAGAACTACAGTTTACAGAAATGTATAAAACACTTCTTTTTATTCATTTATGTTAGAACTAGCGACCAGCCCCGGCTTCGCACGGGTGCAATGTTACACATGTAAACCTTCCTCTTGAATCAGTCTATCTATTAAAAAAAACAGCATCAAAATCCGTTGGGTAGTTTTAAAGATCTAAGCATACATAAGAACAGACAGACAACGGGAAGCGACTTTGTTCTAAACTATGTAGTGATTTACGCCGAGAATTATGATAAAAAGATTTGATAATCTTGACATCACTATAGCAAACTGCATCATCACAAACTATGGCGCACTTCCTGTCCTGCACTACGAGTAATTCCATCTGCACTTGACGGGACCTGTCTGAAGTCACCACCAACGCCCTGGAGGTGGCAGAGTTCTTGCTTCCTTCGCTTTCGTGACAAAATTGTATAATTTTGTCAACGAAAGCGAAGGGTTTCTCAAACCAATCTAAGTCATACTAATATCGTCTCATGAAAATATGTAGTCATAGCTAATTGCGATGCATAAAATCATTGCTAGAAAGTTTAAGAGGTATAAAAAACCGGCCAAATGCGAGTCGTACTCACACGCACACAGGGTTCCGTAGCACCAAAAAATATAATAAAAATATTTTAAAGACTCAATCATTCATTATGTTGTATTGTTTTACATTCAACAGCAAAACTAAATTTGTTTTTCATAGTATTTTGATGAAAAACAAAGTGACTGCTGCAGTTTGATGAAAAATTCCCATCACAATTATCTCGAAAACTAAATATCAAATCTTATTCAAACCAATTTTGGTTGAAAGTTTTATTTACGTTCTAGATTTTTTTCAGAATTTTCCCCCTTTTTACCTTAAAAAATTGGAGGACACAAATTTTACCACTTTGGAAGTGTCTATCTTTGAAACGATTGACTTTGACAAAAAATGGTGTTACGAACCTCAATGTCATTTTTAAAGACCTATTATTTTACAGAGTGTAACAGGACCCTTTACGAAACCGTCAACCAATCATTATAAATGTACATGAAACTAAGTAACTTTACGCAAAAATTATTGCTGGGAAACGATTTTTTTTTTTTTTGGGAAATATCACTTTTTACGGTAGGACTCAATGTAAAGCACTCAAAACATTGTGCTGATGGACGGATTGAATAGCACGGGGTTCGTGGAGGTGTTTAAAGTGAAAATCTTCCAATAACAACGTGTATTTTATAGAAAACTTGTGAAAAAGTTGGAACTTTGACCCTCAATATCTCTGTAACTTGAAGGTTCTCAGGTATGGTCTAGTACACATAAATGATCGCAATGATGGGGAGAACGAGTGCCTTTTGGCTTCCTTAAGGGTCTTGGCCCTTTATAAACACCATGCACGAACAGGTTCGATGAAAAAAAAAATTTTGCTTCAGTTTCATTTATGGGGAAAAGATCGTAAACCGGTTCACAGAATATATATGTATCTATCTACTAAGTTTCAACTTCGCACTTTTAGTTTCGGAATAAAGTGGCTGTGCCACAGACAGACAGACAGACATGACGAATCTATAAGGGTTCCGTTTTTTCTATTCAGTTACGGATCCCTAAAAACAAGGTGTAAGGTTTCTCATCCTTTATTGAAATGGAAGAATCCTGCAACCAGGCAGATGTTTTATGTGGTAAGCTACACTTTTAACATATTACTCGTATTATACCCTAATATCTCGGATAACTCGGCTTCGTGATCCAAAACTTTGCGTGACGTGAAGTATGTTGCGTAGTTTGTATATGGCGTTCTAGAAAGCAAACTATAAAAACGAAGCGAGCAAAGCGTTATTGAAACTGCCCGTTGGTCTCGTGCGCGACTGCTGAGCGGGTCCAATGTCCGGGCAATGGTCTATTAGGTTTTTTCATTTTTCACAGTTTGGAAGTTGGCGGTATGATAACCTCGTGCCTCGGAAAGCACGTTAAGCCTTTAGACCTGCGCCTGATATCTCTTTGGTCGTGTCGGATTGCCGTCCCATTGGACCATAAGAGTAAAGGAACAGAGAGTGTACCTGTTTCTGCGCACACACTAGTACACTACATACCTAATTATCTCCCGCGCTGATTGCTAATCTTTGCTAAGATTGTCTGCCGTGACCGAAAACGGTCAGGAGGACTATTATAGAAGGCCGTGGTGGCCTTGTGGCAACGGTCACGACTTATAACAAGTGCACTTTAAAAAAAAATTGTTTGTTCCTAACAAGATTGTGATTATTGCAATCAAGCATTTTGATTCCATACGAGCCTAACAAGACGTTAGATAAATCAAATAAGGTGATTTTTATTGCTCTTACTATCTGCTACTTAACTAGAACAATTATAACCTTAGTCAAAGGCAACATGAAAAAACCAATATGACGAATTCAACTTAATAGATTCATCTATAATTCGAACTTAATTTATTTCATCACCACTGCAATCAAAACGGTCGAGGAAAACATCGTGAGGAACTCACACTCGGCCAATGTGTTGGATTATATCTATTCTCTCTCATGAAGAGGAGGCCTGTGATTCAATACTGTGAACAACAGAAACATGCGCTGACTATGTATATGTCTCAACAAAGGCATACGCCGTTATGAACTCAAAAGTGCCTGCAACTGAGAGGCACTTTAGAATTGTCTTTGCAGATAATATCTAGTAGGAATTGGGATGTAACACACACACATAGTAGCTCTGCCATTTACAGGGTGAAAAGGAAATCGATGCATACACGGTTACCACGTAGGTACGAGTATTCAGCACATGATTCCGAAAACCCCCACATAGTACTTAATTCAGGAATTGAAAAACAAACATAACTTAAAAAATAATTTATTTTCACTGCAGCACTTACTTAATTAATATTTACATAATTAATCATAATTTATTTATAAATACTATCACAGAAGTTTATCCTAGAGCTTTGGCTTGTCCGAGGACACCGATTGCTGGTCCAGCCTTGATGATGCCATTTCTGACGTTGCGGCCGAATTTTTCCTGAAAAAAAAGAATAAAACACACTCTATACAATACACTGTGTCTACATTTCTAATCCAACTTTCCTCTCGCAGGTCTGCTGGAAGAAATTTCTTATGAAATAAGCAGTACCTTTGTGCTCTACTATCTTGATGTAATTTCCTGTTAAGTATTTTGTGTGTACATAAATAAATAAATAAATAAAATAAATAAATAAATAAATAAAATACTGTTATAGAAATATCAATGTATTCGTTACTAAATTTTGCCCGCGGTTTCGTCCACATTTAGGTCTGCAATAATTGTCCGTGCCCACTCAACCCTAACCCCAAACTATTCATCGAAATTTTTACGCCTATCAAAACAGAAATATCCAGGTATTATTCTTCGGGTCGAGTCTAAGCGGGTCGAGTGAGCACGGACCCTGCAATAATTGCATGAGAACGTACAACAAGGATAAATAATATCCTATATCCTAACCTAGGTCAGGCTACAGTCTGGTGTGCTCATAAAAAAGTTAACAGACAGACTTACTTTCGCTTTTATAATTAGCCTATGTGACTACTGACTGCCTTGTTGGTCTAATGGTCGCAAGCGCAACTGCTGAGATTAAAGTCCAGGGTTAAATTCCCAGGCAGAGCAAAGTTTTAATAGATTTTTCCATTCAGAAATATCTTCGTAGCAGTTACGGAGTATGAATTTGTGCTCGGTTGATGGCAATAGACTCACCCCCTATTAAATGGGACTGAAATATAACTGGCAAAATGTGGGTGTGCTAGGTACACCTTTGCCTTACCCTACAAGGATTGTAAGCGTGATGGTATGACTGTTGGCTACTGAAAATAGGCTTTATAATATAATCAGTGATAGTGTAGGGTGTGACCGTGGGACTGCCAAGTCATAGGTCTCAAGTTCGAACCCAAGACACGCACCTCTGATTGTTCATATTCGTGTGCGTACTGTATAATTATCACTTGCTTCGATGAAGGAAAACATCGCAAAGAAACCAGCATGCCTGAGAGATATTCCTCGACGGAATGTAAAGCCAAGTCAGAGGGCCATGGGCGGCATAAAAACTCTCGACACCAGGTTAGGCACTAACCACACGATAAAGAAAGACTTCAGTAACAGAAAAAAATCCACATAAATAAAGTCCGTCGCGTTGGCCTTGACAATCTCAATAATATTTACGGTAAAAGTTTTGCAATTGTTTTTATGCACATTTGATTGGCAGACTGTACGGTGTCAGCCAAATTAATTCATTGGAGGTGTATCCAGCAGCTGATTAGAATTCAGAAAATGAGGACTTTAGGAGATATTACTTTGACAATAAGGCATATATTTAAATGTTTAATTTCTGTTAAAATCATTCAACATAAAAAATATAACATTGCATCACTTTTGTAATCCCATAAGGGTTAGTTAGAGGTATAACTAATAGTACACCAACATTTGGTCAGTTATGTAAGTCCTATGTTTTAGGGAGCGAGCCTATTGCCATCAACCGGGCATAAGAGAGGGGAAAATCCAAAACCATTTTGCCCAGCTCGGGAATCGAACCACAAGACCAAGGAGACAGTAAAATCAATCTACTGAGGAAATTATACCAGTTCTGTATAAGATCATTTCGACAATGAACTATCCAAAAATTCTACAAATACTTACAATTTTCTTGAACACCTTCCACCTGGGCTCTGGCGCCGCCGACACAGCGCACAGTGCAACCAAACAAGCGAACACGAACAATAATATGCGGGAGAAATTCATTCTTACTAATATTATTTTAGTTCAAAATAATATGTTATTGAATTCACGAAGACTCCTTCGAGTTGAATGATGTTCCAGTTTCAAAACGTTCTTTTTATATACGACTAAACTGACCGAGATAATTTTTGCGGTCAACAAACTCAAAAGCATGCAAACGTAGACTTTACGGTGTTGACACAAAGGTTGTTTTATCTTTACAGATGTTTTCCTGTATGTAAATGTCAGTTTGCATCAATAACGGTCCGCGATGTAATGACTCCAGGGAACTCCCGATTTTGTGAGCTCAATGAAGGCCCTCACACATACCTTCTCGTAAGCATCAATATGTATAATCAAACTAAATGATTTTTTAATATTATTATATCCTAATGGACTTTGTATACTTGCTGAATCAGTTTAAAAAAAAGTTTTTATATACTGGGATAATATTTATTTAGTAAAACTTTATGCACAAGTAAAAAAACTGTACAAAGGCGGACTCAATGCTTTGGGCATTTTCTACCAGTCTACCTTAGGGTGATGCAGAGACGACATACAGTAGGTGCAATAACAGAAAAAAAGACTAGAAAATATTTATAACTAAAACATAATAAGAATAAATACGTATATACATATAACCAAATATATAAAGTTAAGAGAGTTATACAAGAAAAACTAACAAAACTTAGTTCTGAGACGAATCTGCCAACTTCTTGCGTATATGTAATAAACGGGTAGAATTGTAAAAACTGTCTAAAATAAGGTCAAGATCTATAAACGTTTCTTAGCAAGTAGAGATGGATATCTTATTCAGACTGAAGTAAGAAGATCTTGACCGGTCCTTGTCGAAAGTAAGCTTCCCGCTAAACCATTTGACACTAGCCAGTTTCAATCCGGCAACCTTGTACTCGAGAACTGTATTCCTGCAACTTCAGGACCACCACAACATAATGAGGGCTATCGTTTTTAAGGTCACCAGATGGCGCCACTGTCGATTAAGGTCTTGTCAATAATTTTATTTTATACTTTAAAGTACGAATAATTTCATAAAAAGTTCATTTTATTACGTATAACAACATAGTATAAACTTCAGGTTCATATATTTACAATATTCTCCCTAAAATTAGCAAGCATGAAACATTTAAAAATCGTTTTATTTCCAAGTATTTATCTTTAAGTCATAATTAATCAGGAATGGCTCAATCTAGACCACAATCGTGAATATTTGTAAAAATACGTGTTAAATCAGCACGCAATGCGCGAACAATCTATGTCATCTGACATTTCGGTGCCCCCGCGCTACACTAGCGCCTCTAGCGGCGAATTCATACGCGATAGCCCCATTGTCTTGTTATAGAAATAGCTGGTACCTATTCTACTGAAAACAATAACTGTCGTCAACATAATATTATTTACCTACTAGCTGCTGCCCGCGACCTTCCACGTGAAATTATTATCAAAATATTATTTGAATCGTATTTTGTTAACATTTTCAAGGGTTGTCATGTTTTCTGCACGGAGCCGTAATCCTTTTTCTACAAAAAAAAATAGCCTAAGTTACTCCATTACATCAGCTATCTGCCAGTAGATAGTCTTTAGTCCCGTCAAAATCAGTCCAGCCGTTTCGGAGATAAGCCGGAACAATCAGACTGAAAGAAGACAAAAATTAAAATAATTGTTTTTTTGTTATACTCGTAATATAAACGGTACTTCGTTCTTTCTTTCTTTCTATAACCTGTGGTTAGTGCCTAACTTGGTGTCAGAGTTTTTAGGCCGGCCTTCGTTTATACTTGTTGTTCTTATTAGTTGTATTTCTCCATCCATGTATGTTTATCTCTCTTTACTTTGTATATTTTGTTTGTGTGTATGTATATTATTATATTTTAGGCTAGGAGTTATGTCTCTGCATCACCCTAAGGTAGACTGGTAGAAAATGCTAAATACTTGTACAGTGTTTTTACATTATGTGCATAAAGTTTAATAAATAAATACTTTCATATGCATTCAGAAAAAAGTGTTTTATTATGAAATTACAAACAGACACTTCATTTTATTTATTTGTATAGGTTTATGGAGTGTGAGCGTTTACGATAATGGAAGCTCACAGATTTGCATGAAACGCATTGCGAATAATTGTGATATTCATCATCATCTGTTTAGTCGTATCCAAACGATGTTGGGGCGACTTTCAGTCTAATCAGATGCAGCTGAATACCAGTATTTCACATGGAGCGACTGCCTATTTAGTAACTATGTGACCTCTAAAACCCAGGTAGTACAAGACTTATAGTACTTCCTTTCAGTATTTCGGGCCACTGACTGACATAGTTAGGAAAAGCCTAGATAGATGGGTGTGATTTGTGAGTCCTATAAGGGTTGCAATAAGGCGCGGGCCTGTGGACAGCGAGCTATGGGCTAGCTCGCCGTCCGTCCGTCTTATGACGACAGGCCGTGTCGACGGCGCGTTCGTGTTCCACGCGCGCCTCAAAGAGAGTCAGCAAACAGGAAGGGGTTCGAAAGGACCGACGCCTGCCAGGGTTGCGGGACTGTTCGAAAGGGATACCGCGGCCCTGGAACACAAAGGGCAAAAGAAGGAACATGGATGGGTTTTAGTCAGTAAAAGTCTGACACTCCCTCCTGCTCAGCCCAGGAGGAGTTATTTGATAATTAATAATCCGAAAAAAAAAAGCGTTGCAATAAGGCATAATATATTATGGATATTGAGTAATGAGATTTTACGAGAACGTTGACAAAAAATTAAAGAGTATGCTTTAGATTGATTCGTGAAAGGCGACTAACAGGACGTATTGTCAAGGCAGAGAAGGGCATGCACTGCCCTTATTGGTGAGGTTCTTCAGAATGGTCAGGTGCGTTGTACTCGCAACTGGGCGTCAGTGTTGCCAGAAGGTTACATTTCTTACATTTTTCGTAACTTTTGACCCCCTCGCGTAACATGTAAGTAATTTTTACATTTTAGGGTATTTTCGTAACTTTTCAGAACAACGAGATTTGTAATGCTTTTTTGCATTGAGGCGTTCTTGTCCTTTATTAACAGAGCCCTCTTACGACCACTTGGTAGAACAGAGGTTATGAGGGTTCTGTATGTATCGAATATTAGTAGTTAGTTCAGTGTAAAACTAACAAATGCACAACCTCGTAGTTTTGGTTCAAACTAGAATAGAATAAGTTAGGTGCTAGACTAGATAGCAACAACAGTGAATATGGCGCTGCGAACAAATTAAACTTAGTCTCTTTTATCTTATGATTAAACATCACCATTAGACATCATAGATTCCTTTATATTCTGCCTTTGTAATGACATCAATTTGCCTCCAATCTCCGACCCCAAAAACAGGTAAATTAAAAAAAAACAATAATGTAACTTTTACAGCAAAAATGTAACATTTCAGGAAACGAAACGTAACTTACGACTCAAGGGCCCTGGCAACACTGCTGGGCGTACGTACTAGATGTATGAACGTGGACCAGACGAAAGGAGTACCTATGTAAGGATCGTAACTAGAGGCGTCCTGTTGCTTGTGCCTACTCCCATGGGAAGAAGGTGTGAGTTCATGTATTTAAATATTCATGTAGTTATAAAAGTCAATTACTGAAGGTTATGACAAATATTTCATACTAAAATGCAATGCTTACCTAATCAAAAAGGTTTTTTTTGCTGTATCAAAGTTGGTTCATAGTAAAAGTTGTTTATTTTTTGGGTTATTGGATGATTGACAAGTAATTAAAAGTTAGTACGAGGTATAATATCTATAGGTAGATACATAATCTTCTTATATATAAAAATCTCGTGTCACGGTGTTTGTGGTTGCACTCCTCCGAAACCGGCATGACCGATATTTATGATTTGTTTAATGTTGCTTTTGGTAGGTATGAGAATTATAGATCGTAAAGTATTTTTCACACCGCTAGGTTGTCAAATTCTAAATTAACGCGAGCGTAGCCGCGGGAAAAAGCTGGTAAAATATAAAGATCGCTTTTTCGTGTCTTTCTGTGTGAACGCATTATTCTTCTTAATTCCACAATGGATTTAGATGCGATTTTCTCCGTCTTTTAGAGAATTTCAGAGGGTGTGAAATACAGTACCCATGGGCTGGTTTTTTACCTCAGCCGAATGCCTACAACGCGGCAACGCCGCCAGCAGCCTCTTAGCACATTACTTGTTGGCAGTGTTGAGGTGGAGTATTTTTATACCATTTTTAGTTTATACTTCAGGTTTTGTTAGTGTATTAAGTACCTATGTATTGAACCTTTGCCCAGCAGTGGCACAAACAAGGCTAACACAAAAAAGTAAATTAAACAAATAGATGTAATCAAAGTTCACTCTTCATTCACTTTGAATTTCCCGCTCTTATTTAGTGAACTAGCTATGGTAGAAAATCAAAGAGCCGGTACAATGGGCTATGACGGAGAGCTTGTGTTACAAACATGAAAGTGACGGTTAATAAGAGTAAAAAGGATTTCCGAAATTAAATACTAGTTTTTTTTTTTTTAAACGTAGTCCCACACTTGGAATTTATCGGCGGCGGCGACCATCGGCGGCGGCGACCTTTCGCACCCGGCCCTGGTTCAATCCATGGTCCGGAGCGAGAGGGAATGGGACGCCGTCACCTCCTTCTGCGAAGCAGTCATGCTAGCGAAGGAGGTGGCGGGACGGAAATTTAAAAAACAGGACAAGTATAAAAATAAAATAATAAAAGGTTTATTATAGAAACTTGAACAACTGTTACAGTAAATCTTACATAGCGACCTCCTTTTAAGTAAAAGCAACTGAAATAACTTCTGTTCAAAATTCTAAACTGATTATAAAATCACATAACATACATTAGGATAATTAAAAAAAACTGGACAAGTGCGAGTTCCGTAGGTTTATAGATTTCTTATAGGTTTTCCTGTAATCTACAGGCAAAGAACATATTTTTGTAATTTTTTCAAAATTTTCGGCCCTGTATTTTGCTGGTCATTAACTTCAAAACTATTTATATTAAAATTATAAAAAAAAAAAAACAAATTGATATGTAACACGATATAATTTGCAAAACTTTTTTTTTATTTTCTAATTTACCCCCTAACAAGTGGCCCCATGTTTAAAATTTATTAATTTACGTTACACGTCCGTCTTTGGGTCACCGATTTACTCATGTGTACCAAATTTCAACTCAATCGGTCCAACAGTTTCGGAGTAAATTGGCTGTGACAGACGGACAGACAGACATGCGAGTGATCAGGGAGTAAGTGATAAGGGGTTCCGTTTTTTTCCTTTTGAGGTACGCAACCCTAAAAAGCACATTATAGGTCAAAAATCTTGATGTTTCGTCAAGTAATAAGAAACGAGCAAAACAGGGGCGAGTTACTAGTTGTACATTTGAATTGCATGCTTTGCCAGTCATGGACGAATATTTTAATACCATAGCACGAAGAATTACAAAACATAAAGGCGGAGTGTGGGGTAATCGCATCGCAGAACAGTTGGCTGACGGGGACGGAAATCGCAGCGCATAGTTAAGCCGACGTTTGCTTTCTTGATAAATCATTATCTTTCTGTGTAGCTTTTTATCAACTAAGGAGGTGAAGAACAAAACCCCACTTTTCCAAGTTTAAATAAAAAAAATCTTTGTGCAAAAAATGTTAAATTGATTAAAGCAAATAAGTAAAACCTTATCAAAAACACCCCTTTTCTTATAAATTTTCACTTGAAATTCAGAGTTTCGAACAAAACCACCCTTTAAACTCGAAAAAAATCTGTCTCCCTTGATTATTTTCAAAAGCTCACTTTATTTGGGGTAAAATTGAATAGTATCATTAAGACTTCGTCGAAACCACATAAAAACATTGAGTTTAGTCTAAAGGTGCTAAACTTGTAATGCCTGGTCTTATTGCTAAAATGTAGTAATAATCAAGTACTAAATAAACGTACGTAATAGTACTGTTTTACTTGTCATTTGCTTGGCAACAATTTTCAGTTATTGGAAGCTTTTTCAGTTATTTGACCTCTCTTTACCAGAAGTCTTTATCAAAACCACACTTTACCAAAAATGTTTAATCAAAACCTCACATTTCCAAATTTCATTTCAATATATTAGCTAGGATTTTTTATCATTTCTGTCAGCCATTTGCTACATCAGATTGACTGAAACACTAGTTTAAATGACACAATTAAAACAAAATGCAGATGTTGTAGTCAGATGGCGCGCTCCTTCCAGTCTGCTCCGACTTTCGGTATCTCGGTTCACTCAGCCAATGCGATGGCGAAATAGATCGGAGTGTTAAGCACAGAATTAACGCTGGATGGATGAATTGGCGGCAGGTCACGGGAACAATATGCGAGGCCCCGCATTCCCCTTAAACTCAAGGGAAAGATTTATAAAACCATGATTAGACCTGCTGTCTTGTATGGATCAGAATGTTGGGCCACAAAAGGGATGAATGAAAGGTATTTGCATGTGGCTGAGATGAGAATGCTAAGGGGGATGTGTGGTGTAACGCGAATGGATAAAATAAGGAATGAGTACATAAGAGGAAGTCTGAAAGTGGCGCCGGTGACTGAAAAATTGTGTGGTAATCGGTTATCGTGGTATGGACATGTGATGCAGAGGAATGAGGAGAATGTATTGAGGAAAATGTTGAGTATGAATGTAGATGGCTATAAGAGTAGAGGAAGACCAAAGAAACGATGGATGGACTGTGTGAAGGATGATATGGCTAGAAAGGAAGTGGCTGCTGAGATGACGAGTAATAGAGAAGTATGGAAGAAGAAGACATGCTGCGCCGACCACAAATAAGTTGGGATAAGGGGAGGAGAATGATGATGCAGATGTTGTAGTCAGTTAGTTAAAATTAGAAAAAGTGGAAAAGTGAGGTTTTATTCCTCACCTCCTCAACTGTGTTTGGGTCAGCATTTATTTGGATCACCTGCCTATCTGACTCGCACAGGCACTGCGTAACACTATCTTTGTACAACCTTAGCAACTCCAGACAAATGTAAGGCACGAATTACACTCAAACGGCGTAAGGTGAAGGCGCGGCGCAGGTATGATACCGCTTCAAAACGGTTTCATACAAAATGTACGTAGGTGACATGTATTGAATTACACTCAAGCGGTGCGGCGCAGGCACACCGTTCTTTTTTTCATTATAAATTCCACACCTGCGCCGCGCCGCAACCTTCCACCATTTCAGTGTAATTCGCGCCTACGAAGTAACTGTTGGGGGTCTAGGTTATTGTTGTATTTGTGTGTGTATCATAATCGCGTACATGTTTTAAGTGTATAGAATAGGATTTGTAAGAAAAAAAATAAAATAAGTTAAAAATATTAATTTATATTCACAGCATTTTATGTACAGTTATTAAAATTTACTTATAATTAGTCCTTAATTAACGATACTGCTACTGAGGTTTATCCTAAGGCTTTGGCTTGTCCGAGGACAGCGATGGCTGGTCCAGCCTTGATGAGGCCATCTCTGACATTGCGGCCGACTTTCTCCTGAAAAGACAAATATAACTTAATATTAGTAAAAGTCTAGCAAAAGGAAGTTATCATAAATATTACATCACGTCTGTAATCCCCGAAGGGTAAGGCAGAGGTGTCAGTGCCTAATAGTACACCCACATTTGTTGTTTAAATTCCATATACGTAATAGGGGGTGATCCTATTGCCATCAACCGGACACAAATCCAGACTACGTGGCTTTTACTGAGAACTTTCTGATGGGAAAACCCAATGTCGCTTTGCCTGACCCGGGAATCGAACCCAGGACCTGATGCTCAGAATTCACGATTGCGACCACTAGATCATCAAGGCAGTCAAAAAATTGACCCTACATTCACTACAGTAAATGTTTTTGAGGTTTTAACTATGAGTAACTCTTTGACTGATGGTTTTCTTCTGAAACTAGCATTATGGTTTCGCAGACTGAGAGATCCAGCATAGAAAATGCCATAGGCTGATGATCAACGACTGAGAACTAAAAGTATTAGTATAATTTTATTACTGGAAACAAAAAAACAAAAATGATTAATATACTTACAATTTTCTTGAACACCTTCCACCTGGGCTCTGGCGCCGCCGACACAGCGCACAGTGCAACCAAACAAGCGAACACGAACAACAATATGCGAGAGAAATTCATTTTTCCTATTATTATTTGTAATTCAAGTTATTATTTTATTGAATTCAAGAAGACTCCTTCGAGTTGAATGATGTTCCAGATTCAAAACTGTCGTTTTATATACTATCAAACTGCCCAAGATATTGTTTGCTGTCAATGAACTGAAAATTACACAAACGGAGACTTTATTGTGTTGGTATAAAGATCATTTTGTTTTGACCGATGTTTTCCTGCCTTTAAACGTCGGCTGGCTTCGATAACGGTTCGCGGTTTGTTGACTCCAGGGAACTCCCGATTCTGTGAGCTTAATGAAGCCCCCACGAATGTACTTACTTTAATAGCGATGGTATATTAATAGCTTCAATTTTCTAACTAACCGACTACACACATCAAAAGTGTCTAGGGATCAAGCATTTTTATGTGGATTTCTTGAGATTGAGATGTGGCTTTGTAATAAATTTATGATTTTATAAATTTATATGGATCCTTTTTGGTGCATTTCATAATTTGAATCAGGAACTGTGAATCAAATTCGAGTAAAAGATGAAAATCAGCTGTCAATATTTTCCCTATAAAAACATACAACGCATTGCAAATAAAAAACCCCAAGAAACTTTGGCAAAATCTCAAGTCAGATGTGTTTGCAGACCATCATGAAGGTACTCTCCCCGGTCATTTAAACAACCCAGATGAGATAAACAAGGCTTTTCTCAATGTACCTGGACAGAGCACAGTGTCCCCATCCCAGCTATCATATTTCAGTTGCAACAAATATGGAGATGCTCAATTTAAGCTGAAGAATGTTACCGAGGAGGAAATAGCGAAAATTATGAAAGGCTTGGGGTCCAACGCTAAAGGGATTGATGATTTGAGTCTGGATATGATCATGCTCACATTGCCAACCACCCTCCAGGTCATCACTACAATAGTAAATAAATCAATAGATTCAAGCACTTTTCCTAACTCATGGAAGTGTGCTATTGTGCGTCCGCTACCTAAAATTAGTAACCCAATAAGTTTCAAAGACCTACGCCCGGTTAGCATTCTGCCTTGTTTGTCCAAGGTCTTAGAGAGGGTGGTTTACAATCAAATGCTGGCTCATCTGGAAACTAACAGTATGCTCCCTGACCTTCAGTCTGGCTTTAGGAAAGGCCGTGGGACGGCTACAGCTCTCTCTGATGTAGTAGGAAATATATTGGAGGCAAGGGATAGGGGGGAGGGAACAATCCTTGCTCTTCTGGATTTCTCACGGGCCTTTGATGCAATAAATACAACTCTATTGCTTTCTAAGTTGGCCTACTATGGATTCACAGGGGAAACAATAGAATGGTTTGCTAGCTACCTGCAAAATAGAACTCAGCTCGTTGAGGTCCAGAGGGAGGATGGATCAAAAATATCATCCCCACCTCGTCAGGTGCCGCGTGGTGTGCCTCAAGGTTCAATTTTGGGCCCCCCGCTCTATATCCTTTACAGTGCCGATATAATAAACTCATTCCATCATTGCAGATATCACATGTATGCCGATGATATTCAATTATATATATCGTTCAAGCCAACAGACACAACAGAGGCAGTACGAAAAATCAATGGGGATCTGGAGAGAGTGGTAGAATGGTCTGAAAGCAACTCACTAGTTTTAAACCCGTTAAAGTCAAAGTTTATGATTTTGGGGAGTACGAAAATGATCAGCGCAATACTGTCAGCTAAGCCACAAGTCATTATCAGGGGCGATAAAATCGACAGAGTAGAAACTGCTTGCAATCTTGGTCTAACTATGGATCCTCAACTACGTTTTGAGAAGCATATTAGTAACTCCATGAGGAATTGTTTTTATAGATTAAAGTTACTGTACTCCATTAGAGAATACCTGAGTGTTGAACTACGCAAGCAACTAGTAGACAGTCTTATTTTGTCTAGACTTAATTACTGTGACACCGTGTACGGACCATGTCTGTTAGAAAGAACCAATAAATTAATTCAACGAATACAAAATGCATGTACACGGTTTTGTGTTAATATCCCTCGTAGAAGTCATGTCACTCCTTTTAATAACGAAAATAATATTTTGAAAATGGCTGCTAGGAGAAGGTTGCATCTGGCTAGTCTGCTTTTTGGAGTGGTCACTACACAGAAACCACTCTACCTTTTTGATAAACTAAGTTGGAGACAGAGTAAATACGAGCCGCGTTATTCCACCCAACCGCTTTGTAATCCGCAACACAGAACTGCAGCATTCAGGGGTTGCTTCAAATTCGCCGCCACACACTGTTGGAATGACCTTCCACCACCAGTGAGAGTCCTGAAATCAAAAAGGTGTTTTTTAAATATTTTAAAGAAAAGATTCATGAAAATGCAGCAATCTGATGGTGGGTAAATCTTATTGCACCAGTGCACTTGGAGCTTACCTCAACGTCATGGCCTAAGGGCAATTGGAGAAGGTCACCAACAGAGTAGGGCGCGCTCACGGTTGATGCATTGCGCCTTTCAATGGATTAATTCCATGGCAAATGCGTTTACTTCGTGTGTTTGAACAAGCGACGCCATATCATAAACCAAAATGCATATGGCCGCCACGCCCATCCTTCATTCCTGGAATTGTGTATTGTCCATTGTTGAAAATTTATTTTCATGCTGTGATCAGTGCCTGGAGATTAAATGGATATTTAATTTCAGATTTTAATAATTAGTTAATGTTAGTTGTTGAGCATCTTTCAATCTTAGCTTTGTGTTGGTTTTTGTATGTTGGCATAACATAAAGCATGTATTTTTTTTTTTTTTCAAAATATTCTGTACAGTTGCAAATATGATATTCGTGTTACATCTCACAATCATTATGTTTATATATTTATTTTCCAAATATACATACATTTAATATTAGTACTTACCATTATTCTTATTAATGTATAAATAATGACTGAAACACCATAGCACACACCATGGCGGCGTCAATATGTCACTCTTTTGGTCTTTGCTGAAAATCAGCGCTGAGGACTTACGGTCCGTCCGAAGCCACAGCATTTAGCTGAGCATCGACCATTTTTGCACGGATGGGACGCGCAGTTTCATTTATGTTTCACATAGTTATCTTGCCTTCATATTTATTGTAACGTTTTAAATTTAGTTTTGTACATGTACTGATGTGATGTGAATGTTTTTGTTTTGGGATCTCCTTATGTCAACGTTGTGTCAAAATGTCGCGTCGAAAGTGCTTGTCTATGGTGTCACCAAAGCCAAAGACATGCACTTTCTAGGGTTCTCTATGGTGTGACCATAGGGGATCTCAAGACAGAATCGTAGATGTAGAATAGTATTCTCTGCGAAGGTAATATTAGATTTCGTTTTATTTGTTTTTTGCTTTGACGTTCTTTTTCAATTTTTTTATGGTTATGTTTTATTATTGCGCGTTTCTAGTCGGTGCAAAATAAATGATTTTTCTTTCTTTCTTTCTTTTCTTTCTTTCTTTCATTGAAGACATTATTAGTGCTACTGTTTCCCTACTACTGATTAAAACCAACGTTATTATGGAGCGGCGACGTCATTTAAGCAGGGAAGAAATGCTCAGAGCCGTGGGAATGATAGAAGCTGGTTCCCGGCAACGTACTGTGGCTTTAGCTCTGAATACAAGTCAGAGTGTTATCAGTCGACTTTGGACACGTTACCGAAGCACTGGTACCGTGGCTGAGCGCCATGGAGGACGGTATCGCTGCACCACACGGAGACAAGACCGATACATTCAAATCTTAACTCGAAGAGCTCCAACAATAACCGCCATGATGTTAGCCGTGAGGCTTCATCACTCTTCAGGGAACTTAATTAGCGACCAAACAGTCAGAAACCGCTTGCATGAAGTGAACCTTCATTCCCGAAGACCGCTACGGGTACCACCTATAGCAATGCACAATCGTAGGATACGATATCAATGGGCTCTTGAACACAGAAATTGGGCAGAAGAACAATGGCGTTTCGTGTGCTTTTCTGATGAGTCTCGTTTTGGTATGAGACCGGATACAAGACGTATACGACACTGGAGAACCCCTGGACGCCAACAGCGATTAAAATCCTGCCAGGAAGTCCATCCTTATAGTGGTGGAACCATCATGGTATGGGCGGGTATTTGGATCGGCGGAAGAACTGAGTTGATTTGGATCAGAGGCAACCTCAACGCTCAAATTTATGCTGAGACGATTGTATCAGACGTCATCGTTCCTCTACAAGTGCAAATCGGTCCCTTATTTCAGTTAATGCATGATAATGCACGACCGCACACCGCAAGAGTTGTAAGACAGACTCTCGCCGCAGCTAACATCAATGTCCTGCCCTGGCCTGTTCAGTCGCCAGACTTGAATCCGATTGAGCATGCATGGGATATGCTACAGAGAAGAGCTCTGCCGAATATGGAGGGTATCCAGTCGCAAGAAGACCTTTTTTTGTTGTTGCAACGAACATGGGCGGCCATTCCACAGCGTGATTTGGATGAACTCATTTTGAGTATGCCAAACCGATGTTCTTGTGTTGTTAGTGTTCGCGATAGAAACACGGATTATTAATTGTTTAAGTTACCCAATAAAATTTTAAAGAAAACTGTTATTTCAGTCTTTTTTTCGAACTTTTGTGTTAGTGGTTCAAATGTCAAAAATCCCTTTATTAGGAAAATGGCAAATTTCTTTATTAATGCAAAGGTGACTTGGTTTATCGTTACTGTGACAAACGAAAACACTTTATTTGATGAATCCTTAAAGAAAATTTTAATTAATATCAATCAGGAGAAAAGTTATTGCAAAAATATATGTTGATCCCTAGACACTTTTGATGTGTGTATTTGACGATCTAAAAGCGTATCCCTACAGACTCCGAAACTACCGATTCGATTTTGATGTTTCCACAGTTGTTCTACATACGGCTTAAATGACCCCTTCACAATGTCGTCAACCAAGCCTTTTATACATCAAACCCTCATTGCATCAAACTAAGTAACGCTATGCAAAAATAATTGCTCGGAAACGACTTTTTTTTTTGGGGTGAAAAATCACGTTTTACGGTAGAACTTAATGTAACGCACTCAAAACATTATGCTGGTGGATGGATTTAATATTACGGGAGTTGTATTTGAAGTAAATATCTTAAGTTAAATATCAAAAGTTGGAGCTTTGACCCCCAATATCTCCGTAACTAGAAGGTTCCCAGGTATAGTCTATACTTAAAAAAAAATCGCAATGACGGGGAGAATAAGTGCCTTTCGGCTTCGTTAAGGGTCTTGTTACACCCTTATAGCTTAAAGTCATTGCAACGTATTATTGCACAACTAGTTTGAAATAAAATTAAACTGCCCGACCGGGAAATCGAACTAGACTAGACCAATCAGGCAATATTTCCTTTAATAATAGTACAGCAGGCCGCACAACGGTGGAAACACTTTGACCATGCATGAGCTGGCCCATCGTAGCGAAGAGTTTAAATATAATTCGAGGCCCGCATAAACTGGTTATGTTACCAATTATGTGCGGCTTACAATTACCTATCCATCAACAAACACGTATTATAAGCATTGATAGACTAGTATAGGTCTCGATTTCGAAGTTCAAACTCGAAACCTTTGCGTATCTTGGGTTCGAAATTCGAACCCGATTTTTCGGATTCATGTGCGTTTTGTATAATTATCACTTGCTTCGGTGAAGGAAAACATCGTGAGGAAAAAAGCATGCCTAAGAGATATGTCTCGACGGCATTTAAAGCCAAGTCCGTCCATGGGTGGCATAAAAGCGCTGACACCAAGTTAGGCACTACCCACGCGATAAAGAAAGAAGATCAAATACGGAAAATGTATTTTTTATTTAACAAAAGTCGTGTCAATATGACCTGACTGCGTGACTTGTATCTGTTAACGCCAAAGCGTCATATTTAATAACAAACATCATGCATTATCTCTATGTGCGCTGGGATCAGAAACAGTTCCTGATAAACAATTCATTCGGAACTTGTTTTATTATTACGTGCCAATTTAGCGGCGATGACGTCAGAGGCTGAATCTACATATTCAGCTTTTAGTTTTCCTACTACAGGGTTACATGCTCGCTTTGAGAATGGGTGCCACAGTCCACCACGCAGGCCTAAAGCGGGTAAGTGGATGTCAAACACTGTTTTAAACTTTCACAGTTTACACTTACACACAAACTGTCACTAACAAAGAAAGACAAAGAAAGAGGGTAGACAAATTTGTCTACTCTTAACAATTTATTTTCCATCCACCCGCATTCTCCAGTCAACCCACGATCATGGCGCTTGCAACAGCGTCGAAATATCGGGACCTCAAAATAATAGACTATCACGGAAGATATCCCGTAAGTGACAGTTTGTGTGTAAGTGGATGTCAGTACAGAAATAAAATAAAGGGGTCGTAATATTTAGTAATTAGGGTGTGGAGGTCAGATTAGCAGTCAATCTATACAAAATACATTCAGCTGCATCAGGTTAGACTGGAAGCACGACTTGGTGATGGGCCACATTTTTTACCTAGCCCTGTTTGAGCTATAGTTTAGTCAAATCAACTCGTCAACAACAATCAATTCGTGATGTTATTCACGAATGTAATCTACGAAAGGTTAGGTAGAAGTATTCCTATTACGACATTGCAGTTAAGTGCATTGCGTTTAAGTCCCATCTACTAGACGGCGAGCCCGTTGCTTGCAAGTTGAATTGAATTGAATTCTCCTTAGTTTTTCTTTAATTTCTTTCTTTTCTTTCTTTGTTTTCTTTCTTACGACACCTCTAGGTAAGGTGATCTCCACATCACAGTTAGTACTGAGTAATACGATACCTTTGGTAAGACTGGTTGTCAGACTTTTTGGCCACTGACTGCCTGTTGCGACTGTCAAAGATGTACAAATTACAGTCGGGACCTACGGCTAAACGTGCTTTCCGAGCCACGGAGAAAACTCGGTATGTAATGAATGGTCACCCATCCACAGACCAACCTAGGCAAGCGCAGCTTAACCTGAAGATTGATCCGAGTGGCTGGTATTATCTAGCCGCGAGCACCTCAAATTTACTATCAATCATGTATAAAGAAGATAATCCATTCGGCATTTCAGGCAAACGCGCAAAGAAGCGTGAGTCATGACCATTAAAGTCAAGACGAGAAATTCAGATGTTCCAAAGTCAATATTTTTTTGACATTGAGGCCACTAGGCACGCACAACGTCCAATCAAGCTAAGACGACCAAATTAAGCCGACCTCATACAAAGAGAGGTCAGGTTATACTGAATTAGTACAGATGTGTCGCCGTGTGATCATTTTCTAGGGAAAGAACCTCTTATCTCGACTAAATTATACTAATTTGTTATGAACACCAGTTAAAAACTATTGACACAGTCGTTTTAATAACAAAAATAGTTTTCCTTGTTTTCAAAACTTCTTTGTGAAAAATGATTCATCGTTCAGTTTCGGTAAAGTACCTTTTTTTTTTGTTCGCTTGGGAAATCATCAAATAACTTCTCCCACTCTGGGCTGAGCAGGAGGGAGTGTCAGACTTTTACTGACTAAAACCCATCTATGTTCCTTCTTTTGCCCTTTGTGTTCCAGAGCCGCGGTATCTCTTTCGAACAGTCCCGCAAACCTGGCAGGCATCGGTTCTTTCGGACCCCTTCCCGTTTGCTGACATCTCTCTGAGGCGCGCGTGGAATACTCAGCACCGTCGACACGGCCTGTCGTCATAAGACGGACGGACGGCGAGCTAGCCCATATCTCACCGTCAACAGGCCCGCGCCTACGGTGGCCAGGGGCCACGGCGCCCGCTGCGTCTCCCGCGGCGGCTGGGACGTGAGTTTGCCTCCCTCTCACGTTCCGCCACCTCCTTCGTTCGGTAATGTACCTTGGACGGCGTTTCGTTCGAAATTGTGTGTTTTTGTTTGTATGTAGATTAGCACTAAGTTAAATGCAATTTTTGATTATTTTTGTAATTTTCTTACATTAGCATTATAATGATAGACGTGTATTTCTATGCTAACAAAATTATTCAAATCTAATCATATCTAGACAAGTAGACAATAAGTTGCGTTTAAAAATAGAATGTTCACTCATATTTCGCTGGTTATGTTAAGTCCCAAGTAACAGCAAGTAACAGTAAGTAAAAAGCGAGTCTATTGAAATCAATGAGGCACAAATCCAAAATCCATGACTGTTAATGAACCATTTCTGATGGAAAAACCGTATTACCACTTTGCCCGGCGCGGAATCGAACGCAACAGATGCGCAATATCATAATAAGTTACTTGATAGAACAATAACATTACACGCTACATTGAGTTACATACACACATACAAACCATTGACGGGACTGAACCGCATTATTCACGCTGCTAATATTATTACAACTTACTACAATGCTACAAAACAGTAGTAAATTCTTTAGGAATGAGTAAAACCAACGTATAATTGCGTTTTCTTGGTCCTAAGTCTGGGGGAATGACCTGAAATGACTCAACCAGTACTTCCTAGATTTAAGAGGGATTGAGAAAAAACATGGTTTTATTAGATGAATTAATAGTTCATCGAATCATTTATTTCTTCAATGAACTTTATTGATGACTGCCTCGTTGCTATGTTCTGGATACTGCATAAATGTCGTGGTTCTAAGTTCGATACCCAGGTCAGGCAAAGTTTAATTGAGTTTTTCCATCAGGAATTCATCAGTAGCACCAACGGATTTGATGGCAATAGGTTCGCTTTATGTTGGGACTTAAACGTAACTGGCGAAATTTGGGTGGACATACTACATATACAAGGTACCTACACCTCTGCCAAACCCCCGGGGGATTACAGGCGAAATGATATGTTATGTGAGTAAACCTAATCACTATCATCACTACATAGTATAAAACAAAGTCGCTTCCCGCTGTCTGTCCCTATGTATGCTTAGATCTATAAAACTCCGCAACGGATTTTGATGCGTTTTTTTTAGTAGATAGAGTGATTCAAGAGGAAGATTTATATTTATAACATTGCCCCGTGTGAAGCCGGGGCGGGTTGCTAGTGTTAAATAAAGTTCTCTTCTTATAGGTGGGGGGGAATGACCTGAAATGACTCAGACAGTGAACTTGAACTGTGGCATGCAGGAAAAACATAGTTTATAATTATGATAAATGGATGATCATTGATTGTTTCTGTTGAATCATTCATTTATTGCAGGAGTGGCATCGATTAAAAGTCCACTGAAGCGAAATAAAGTTATTTATGTTTTTCTTTATAAAACATGGGTAGGTACCACTTTTCACTTTATGGTTTGATTTGACCAAAACCCAGGTAGTTTCTACTTTGGCAAAAGATTTGTGCAATATAGTGTTATTCTGGCAAAAACTGCAGCAGCTGTATCAATCCAATTAGACTGATACACGACCTCTATATACAGGGTGTAACAAGGCCCTTCACGAAGCCGTCAACCAAGCATTTTGTACATTAAACTAAATAAATTTACGCAAAAATTATTGCTGGGAAACGATGTTTTTTATTTGGGATGAAAAATCACGTTTTACGGTGGTACTCAATGTAACGAACTCAAAATGTTGTGCTGATGGATAGATTGAATAGCACGGGAGTCGTGGAGGTGTTTACAGTAAAAATCTTAGGATAAAACATGTATTGAAAAAAAAAAACTTGTGAAAAAGTTGGAACTTCGACCCCCAATATCTTCGTAACTAGAAGGTATGGTCTAGAACAAAAAAATTATCGCAATGACGGGGAGAACAAGTGCCTTTCGGTTTCGTTAAGGGTCTTGTTACACCCTTTATTTGGGTAAATGCTAGCAGATGAAGATGAGATAGAGACAACAGCAAACTTCGTAGTCTAGCGCATACCAATAGTAATTTGCGTTATCACTTTAATTCGACCTATCGTACTAGGGAGTTTCAATAGAATTCATCGATGACTATCTCAAGTCCTCTTAAAAACGGACTTTGTACGTAGTCTCGATTGGCATTGAAGTGTTCTCTCAAGACAAATCGGAAATTCTTTCCAACTTGTACCGCAAAACTCACTGCGACATGCTTTGTGTCCAAGAGACCCATCGAGATAAAACCAAAAGCCGGCCACACATCGATGGACTCATGCTTATCGCTGACAGATCTCTGTCACCCGAAGCACCAATACCCAGTGTTTGCCCGGCGTAAGCATTCGACCGAATGGTCACAGCACATTGCCCATGGCACTGCTGACAGTGCCGAACTTGTCGCCATATTTTAGGCTGAATCAATTAAGAGGGAATAGGGCCTACAAGGAATTTGAAAAATAGATATTTGATGGAATGATTGCCGTCGCATTGCGTCAAGCCTATGCCAAGCAGGTCAACCCAATTATATCACAAATATTTTGTCGAGATCGATGTTTCGTATTCCTCTTTTTTTCTTCTCAAAATCTGAGCCGATTCAATTATTTTTGACATTAAGATTTTTAAAAAGAGTAAGTATATCTGGGCTTTTATCATTTTTTTTATGTAAAAATCTTTTCGAATTTGTCTGATAGTCCCTCTTAACACGGCCGTAAAAATGGGGCATTTTTTGTCATTTTTGGAGGGTCATATTTTCTTTAATATTTAGTTGCTAAAAAAAAAGAAATAAATAAATAATAATAAATATCGCTGAACATTACACACAGCGCCATCTATGTGCCATACTAAGCAACGAGGCTTGTGTCGTGGACACCAGATAGTCGATAATACTACATAGATACTTTTTGTTTGTAAATACATACTTATTATACATATAAACATCCATGACTCGGAAACAAATGTCCATGCTCATCACACAAACATTTGCTCCTTCCGGGACCCTAAGAACGTAAGGCAGACTCACTACCGCTGCGCCATTCGGGTCGTCAAAATGACAAGGACGTGTCTACAGTAGACGTTGATTTTATGAAAAAGATTGCTCTAGCGGCATTATTCAGGAAGAAAAAAGGGGAATATAAGTATTTTTATGGAGAATCGCAGCCCTTTCCCTATTAAGATTGCTATCGACTCGCTAAGGGCGTATTTCACCACCTGCGATTAAGTTCCCGTTAACTTACTTTGCAGATAATTTCATACATTTTTTGTTCCATTTTTTAATTTATTCGGTATATTGGACATGGCATCGTGAAATAGGCCGGTTCTGTTACCGTTAATATGCGCCTTCTTGTATTGCGGCAAGATTCCGCATGCCACAGGCCTCATCTGTCATTTATTTCAACGAAACCATTAAAACTCATTCGTCACATTAATATAATTATTAGATTTCACAGAATTGTATTCTTTCCTTATTTTATCGTTGATGATCGAGTAGTTTAGCCCAAGGCTTGAAACCGATTTTGAAATACCGGTTAATATTGTTCATAAAACCGTTATAATATCGTTCTTCGATTAACCGGTTAATTACAAAAACGGTTTAGACTAAACCTAAATCATTATGAATCCCGGTTTTTACAGAAATTTATTTTAATACTCGCACTAACCTAAATAAACCGGGTTTACTCAGAATCGATTCAAGTATTTTGTTGCACACACGACAATTAGAACTAAACTACGAGCGCGGTCGAACACAATATGCTTGTGAGTGCGTTATTCGTTGGCGTAGAGCGACTAGAGCGAGAGCTCTATTATTGTAGATGTAAGAGAGATGGCGCATTAGGTAGAACTCATTTATACTTAGCATCGAATCTCAAATTAACCGGTTTATTTCTCTTAAAAAATTGGAATTTGTAAAAAAAAACGGATTCTGCCACTAAACGGTTAAAACACCGATAACCGAAACCTGAACCGCAATCGTTTCTGGTTTGAGTCAATGACCGAAACCGGTTTGGAAAATTAACAGGTTTCCGAGCCCTGAAGTTAAGCCAGCATCAATTAAGAATCTATCTGAAAATCGTACCCAAATCTTCATTGCTCGTCACTCACGCTTGCAACTACTAGACTTACTTTCTCGTTGATCTATGATCACACTAATCTCAGACAACTATAAGTCAAGTAAAGTCGACCTCGTAATGTTTTACCACTTTGATAACGCCGTAACGGTAACAACGTGTCCACCAATATTCGCATCCAATCTGACCCAGACACCTTTTTAATAAATATAATAAATCATTTATTGTCAGATCATTCAATCCAATATGTTAGTAATACATACACATCTTAAACACTAGTGTTAGTAAGTGTGTAGTGTGTTTTTAAGGCCGTTGGCATATCTTGCTTGGAAGTTCCAAGCAAGATATGCCAACGGCCTTAAAAAAGGGCCTGCGGAACCGGGTTTTGGTTCTTAAGTAAAACCGGTTTTCTCGGGTTTTACTATGGGACCGAAACCCGGTTCCGCATGGCCCTGTTTGGGATGTCCCACTCTACGCTTACTGATACGCGGTCTACGAATACAGGGTTGACTATATTATATCTTTCCTCTGTGACTATGATAAATAATATCTTATCTTTACTTTATCGTACAAACTTCTCATTTTCATACATTACAGCCTATAATCTCCGAACGGTTAGGTAGAGGTGTATACCAACTAATACTCCCACATATCAACAGTTTTGTTTAAGTCACATGTAATAGGGGGCGCGCCTTTAGCCAGCAACCGGGCTCCGTGGCTGCTACTGAGAAATTCCTGATGAAAAAACCTAACAACCTAACAATTTGGCCAAACTGGGAATCGAACCCAAGACCTCATGTTCAGCAGTCACTGGACGACGAGGCACTCATTTTAATCATAACAGTAAAACTGTTGATAATGCAGTTTTATGTACGAGGGACTTCATTAGGCTCACAGAATAGGGAGTTCCCTGGAGTCAACACACTATAGACCGATATCAACACAAACTGACATTTACACATCTCATAAAACGAAATGATCTTTATGTCAACACTATGAAGTCCACGTTTGTGTAATTTTGAGTTCGTTGACAGCAAACAATATCTTGGTCTTGGTGTCATTTGAGTACATAGTTGAGTAGTATATAAAACGATACTTTTGAAACTGGAACATCATTCAACTCGAAGAAGTCTTCGTGAATTCAATAAAATAAAATAATAACTTGAATTACAAATAATAACAACAAAAATGAATTTCTCTCGCATATTGTTGTTCGTGTTCGCTTGTTTGGTTGCACTGTGCGCTGTGTCGGCGGCGCCAGAACCCAGGTGGAAGGTTTTTAAGAAAATTGTAAGTATTATTAATATTTTCTATTTATCTTTGAGTCAGCAACACTGGTTTAGTGTAACCGCTTAAAAAGCTTTCGGTATAGTGGTTGTAAGTGTAGTGTGCATTGAATATGAGGTTTTGTGTTCGATTCCAAGGTTAGGTTTATTATTATGTTAAAACAGTAATCAGAATATAATTATGCCTGACTTTGAAGAACTTTTACTATGAATATACATCAGTTAGTTTCCTTATTCATTTTGACAGAAAATATATAATCTTTCTCTAATATTTTTTATATTATGATTTTTCAATATTCTTAGCAACATTCAGAAAATCCATTTTCAGAATTAAACTACATATAACCTAAAGGATGTAAAAAGACCCTTAACGAAGTCGAAAGGCACTGGTTTTCCCGTCATTGCGATCAGATTTTTGTACTTGACCATACCCGGGGACCTTCTACTTAAGGAGATATTAGAGCACAAAGTTCCATCATTTTCACTTTTTTTGTTTAATACTCGTATTTTATGTTATAACTTAACTTAAAATACCTCCATGACCCGTTTAATATTCAATGCATCCACTAGCACAATGTTTTGAGTTACATTAAGTTTTACAGAACCTAAAACGTAATATTTAACCCCAAAAAAAGTCGTCTCCCAGCAATAATTTTTGCGTAGCGTTACTTAGTTTGATGTACAGAATGCTTAGTTGACGGCTTCGTGTAGGTTCCGCTTACACCTTGTTTATCAGTTTCCAGACTGTTTCTAACAATATATTCTATTTGTCTTTTCAGGAGAAAGTCGGCCGCAACGTCAGAGATGGCCTCATCAAGGCAGGACCAGCCATCGGTGTCCTCGGCCAAGCCAAAGCTTTAGGATAAACCTCAGTAGCAGTATTGTTAGTTAAGGACTAATTATAAGTTAATCTTAATAACTGTACATAAATGCCGTGAAAATAAATTATTTTTAAAGTTATGTTACTTTTTTTTTAATTATTAAATATTTTGAGTTTTGTTCGAAAGACAATTAAAGCCATTACTGCTTGGCCACGAGTTTTGATCGATGACGTGAAATTAAATAACCATTCGAACATTTAAACTCACATACACAAACAGCACAACTACCTATAGGCCACAGAAATATTTTGTTCGAACCAACGACACGCAGTACAACCGTAAATAAGTCACGACTCTCAAGTCGTGTCGTCGTGGTGCTCACACCACGACGCGTCTTATGATGACACGATACTTATGTGAAAGAAAAAAGCGACACAAGCGCGAGTCGCAAATAGCATCGCTTGCAGTCATGAGTGGGCCAAAACCACCTCTCCAAAATTGACCTCTAACCGCATCCGCTTAGTTCCCGAAATAATAACAAAATGAATGCTCACATGCAACACATAATTAAGTGATCTCTAGTGAAACAATTGTGCCAGATAACCGCGATATAATGCGGTTACATAATCAGCCATTTAAATCAATGATCCTCATATAGATTGAGCTATTTTTGATGAAATTGCTAACAATTTTAGTGAATTGTATTTGTGAAGTGAATTGTATTGTAGCCAAATGTGGTAGTTGTTCCGTTCGCTAAAAATGGAATTTATGTACCAGAAATCCCCATCTAGTCACCATAACGTAACATTACGCCTGTTATCCTCTTAGGCAGAGGTGTACCATAAGGCACCAACATTAAGCAAGGCATGTTAAAGTCCCTTGTTATACAGGCCCGTGTTATAGAGACTCGTGTTATAGAGGCCCGTGTTGTAGTGGGTCGAGTTATAGAGGCTCGTTTTATAGAGGTCTGCGTTATAGAGGCCCGTATTATAGAGGCCCATGTTATAGAGGCCCGTGTTATAAAGGCCGTGTTATATGGGCCTGTGTTATAGGGGCTGAGATAATCATAGTGAAAAAAGCCAAGTAACACTTTTCCCTATCCGGGAGTCGGACCAAGGATCCATTTTAAGCTTCCAATGGGGCTATCGCGTATGAATTCGCCGCTAGAGGCGCTAGTGTAGCGCGGGGGCACCGAAATGTCAGATGTCATAGATTGTTCGCGCGTTGCGTGCTGTTTTAACACGTATTTTTACAAATATTCACGATTGTGGTCTAGATTGAGCCATTCCTGATTAATTATTACTTAAAGATTTTAAGTAGCAAATTAGAATCTTAATTTTCAGTACTTGGAGGTAAAATGATTTTTACATGTTTCATGCTTGCTAATTTTATGGAAAATATAGTAAATATATGAACCAAGTTTATACTATGTTGTTATACGTAATAAAATAAACGTTTTATGAAGTTATTGGTACTTTAAAGTATAAAATAGAACTGTTGGCAGGACCTTAATCGACAGTGGCGCCATCTAGTGAGCTCAAAAACAATAGCCCTCATTGGTTTATGATTGAGACAGTTAAAAAATCAGTCACGTTCTAAAACTGATTTGATCATAATTTTACATAATCCTTCCAAACAAAATTGGCATAAAATATGTGCTTCTCTAACACTCCTTGATCCTTATGGATCGAACTTCGAAGTAAAGCAGTGCTTGCCGAGGTCGTCCAGTAGATGGGTGACCGTAAAAGCACGTTATGCCGTTGGTCCCGGCTGTCATTTGTAGATATTTAAGGATAGGTCAGAAGCTCGAAAGTATGACAACCACTCTTACCAAGGAGTATCGTATTACCCAGTAAATGGGTGGTGGAGGTTAGATAGGCAGTCGCTCCATGTAAATTACTGGTGCTTAGCTGCATCCAGTAAGGCTGGAAGCCAACTCCAACGTGTAGTTGGGTGACGTTCTCCCTCCAGTTGAAAATCAGCGTCGGGCACTAGCTGCTCGGCATTTTGCTGAACTGGGCCTATTTGGCGCAGCCGTGAGACACAATATTGTCTCTTTTTTAACCGACTTCAAAAAAAGGAGGAGGTTATATATGTTCGTGTGTTTGTATTTTTTTTTTATGTTTGTTACCTGATTTCTCCCCCATTTGTGGACCGATTCTCAAAATTCTTTTTGTATTTGAAAGATTATACTTCTGAAGTGGTCCCATTTTAATTTGGTGAAGATCTGATGCTGATCTTCGGAAATTTACTATGGAACTCTTCAAAAATAGACGGCAAATCTTTCGTGATTTCTGCAATCGCTTGAATGTTTATTGTTTATACAAGATCATGACATAACATCACGCCTGTATGCTCTGAGGGGGTACACAGATGTGTACAATACACAAAGATTTCCATTTATTGGGGCCATTACCATGACATGTATTGTTCATCATCTGCATCATTTATCCAACTATTTTGTGGTCGGCTTCCAGTCTTACCGAATGCAGCTGAATACCAGTATTTTATACACACAATAGCCACGACATAAATGTTAGTAAAAAATAATTACTAAAGCTATTGAGACATTCGCGTATGGTCATTATCTCATGACGCTGAGCTGATGAAGGAAGGTACAACTCTTTAACGGTTAGGAGTTAGGTGACTTCTTGTTCTAGATTAATGTATAGATAATGCGACTTGTCGATATTGATAGTTGATTTCTCTAGAGACAACAGAGTGAATGCTAGAAACTAGAAGTATTAATCATTTTAACCGACTTTCAGAAAATAACTGTTGTTGTCATTTAGACGCGTATTTAATAATGTAAAATAAATTCATGGCGACATGGGAACAACTAAAAATGAAAAAAAATAAAAACTTTTTTGCAAAAAATAAAACCGACTCCAAAAAAAAACAAAAAGAAAAACAAAAATAACAAACCAAAACACAAAAAAGCTTGATTTTTGTTTGATAGATTTGGTGTTTTTGTCACCGGCTTCTGAAGCTAAAGTTATTTTTCACTTTTTTGTGTTTTGGTTTGTTATTTTTGTTTTTCTATTTGTTTTTTTGAAGTCGGTTTTATTTCTTGCAAAAAAGTTTTTTCTGTTCATATGTAAGTTTTAGTTGTTGTGTGCACTTGTGGTATGTGCCAAATAAATATGTTTTCTTTCTTTCAAAAAGTACATTACTTTTTTTTCCAAAATATCAAATTATTTGTCTTCAAAAACTACAAGCAAAAACATTACCCTCCTTCTGACGCAGCCGGGTAACAAGGTTGTTTCGCTACAATACTGCTATCAAAGATTGAACACTAAAGATTTCGCTTTGATGGTACTCGTAAAATAAGATGGCAACTTCAATTTGCTATGAAGATATGACATCTAGACACATTTCGATGCCGAGGTTGTGTTGTGGTATGACTAATTACACACGACTACAATTTTATCCTATAAACTTCCAGACTTCCAGGGGGCCTAAAATGGCTGCTTTCGAATCATAATATGAATCACGTTAAAAATTTAAAACTCTTAAAATTAACTTTGTGGTCATAACCATAAAAACAGTTTTAAGAATTTTATTTTTTCATAAAAAAGATATCATAATTATTAAATTATATTATTTTCATAAATTTTGTCATAAAATAATAACTTAATTGACGGTACGGTTGGCGCAGTAGCTAAGTGATTGACTGCTGCGCTGCGTGCCGCGTGATCGATCTCCGCACAGAACAAATTAATATTTGTATGTCCTGTAGATAGTTGTTCCGGGTCTGGCTGTTTATGTATGTGAGTTAAACGCAACCATGGTACTGGGAAAAAATTGCGTGGGGCAACGTTCATTAAAAATAATAGTCTAGTGGATTGATCTTGAAGATAAAGCGATACTTGTAGAGATCGGTCCGTGAACTGGTGACATGGCAAAACCCCGCCGTGCCTTGGAGTTCACTGGCTGTCATTTGTAAACCTTTGACAGTAGTTACAGGTAAACTAGTTAATATTGCAATATTAAGCCGCGGAGTGTTGCGGTGGCCCAGAGGTGGCGGCCCCGACTTACGAACATTAAGTCGTGGGTTCGAACCCAGGCATTACTTTGTGTAATTTATTTCATCACCAGTGCTCTCAAAATGGTGAAGGAAAACATCGTGAGGAAACCAGGCATGTCCTAGAACCAAAAAATTCGAAGACGAATGACATCTACCAACCCGCACCCATTCCCTCTCATAGAGAGGAGGTCGGCTTCCCAGCAGTGGGAAAATTATAGGCTGATAACGCTAAGTCGCGTGTACAAACCGCTATTGAAATCCTGCATAGTAGACAACGGGCCTAAGACTGCTGAAATAAATTCTAACATAATCATGGTTTGGGGACCGAGGGGCTTAATGTAGTGATCTTACAAGATAGTTAAGTTGCAACACACCAATTCCCTTTTGGTAATTGCTGCAACAAAATTAAAAACGGCTACTCTAAGTATTTTAAAATAAATTTTACTTCTTCAGCCTCGGCATACACCACGGTCTAGCAAAACAGCAGAAACTGGTTCATAAAAATGTAAGCAACACGTGAAAAAAAAAAGATCGTCACAATGCGACATTTTTCAAAGAGGTTTTCAAAAATAAGTAAATAAATAATAAATAAATATCGCTGGACATTACACACAGCGCCATCTAGGTGCCACACTAAGCAACGAGGCTTGTGTCGTGGACACCAGATAGTTGATACTACTACATAGATACTTTTTTGTGTGTAAATACATACTGTCCATGCTCATCACATAAACATTTGCTTCTACCGGGATTCGAACCCGGGGCCCTAAGAACGCAAGGAAGCCTTACAACCGCTGCGCCATTCGGGTCGTCCTCTTTTTTAAGAATTAGTCGTGAATGATGTACTGATTTCATGGTAACAGATGGAACGTCGATTTATCTTAACCTTGTATTTAAGATATTATATATATGTATTTTGCCATGTTGACATTGTAAAAAAATATTACAGAATGATCTTACCTGTTTTGATGATAGAAGTCTTTTAAATAAAGGGCGTAACAAGCCACTTGTTTTCCTCGCGATATTTTTTTTGTTCTAGACCATACCTGGGAACCTTCTAGTTACGGGGATATTGGGGGTCAAAGTTCCAACTTTTTTTTTTTAATACTTGTGTTTATTGTAAGATTTTGACTTTAAACACCTCCACAACCCCCGTACTATTCAATCTATCCATCAGCACAATGTTTTAAGTCCGTTACATTGAGTCCAACCGTAAAACGTGATTTTTCACCCCAAAAAAGGTGTTTCCCAGCAATAATTTTTGCGTAAAGTTACTTAGTTTGATGTACATAATGCTTGGTTGACGGCTTCGTGAAGGGTCTTGTTACACCCTGTATAATGTCCTTAGATAATCCAATTTCCTTGTGTATCAAAGGCAACATAATATTTCCTCCAACCAAAGGAGCGTCTTCGTAGTCTATACAATGCTGTCTTCAATATTATGGTTTTTACAAAGGTACTAGTACACTCTTTTATACAGGTACTTGCCTCAAGCGGCGTAAATATTGTAATCTTTGTGGAAACTATATTTCCGAGGACTTTGGGATTGGAACTCTGGGTCCATGGGGTCCGAGTGCTCAAAGCCTTTTTATTAGCTTCTCGTGACCCATGTGCTGGCTTTTATCTTGGCTAGAGGCTAAGTGTTGCCATACAACGTGGCAACGCCACCAGTCTCTTGAGCACATTACCAGCTAACAGCGTTGAGGAGGAGCTTTATGCCCTTTTATAGTTTATTTAATCGTTTTTAATTCTAATCAAGTATATAGTTTGTTTATTACTAACTCCTAGTTGTTGGTAACTGGTACTCCTAGTTGTTGTTAATGTAACCATTTTTTGTGTGTTTTGTAAATACTTTTTATTTTTACATTTTAGATACACATGGGCCTCGTTGGTGTAACAGCCGGAAGAGCTACTGCAGAGCATGAGGTCCTTGGGTTCGATTCCCAGAATGAGCAAAGTGTTATCGGGGTTTACCATCAGGGATTTCTCAGTAGGAGCCCGGAGTTACGATTTGTATCCGATTGATGGCAATCAGGCTCGCCGCTATTACATGGGGGTGTACTATACGTACACCTCTGCCTTACCCTTTGCGGATTACGTAGTGTGATGTTATCCTTGCAAACATAGGCTTTCTATATAAGTAAAGCCATAAAATCCGTATCTATTTATTCTCTCAGATATCTCCTATCTGTCACTCGAAATGACAGATGTCTTTTGTTTACAACCCAAATAAAACCTATGCCGTATATCCTCTTTGGATTTGGGCCACACAAAATTGTTTTAGGATAGCATACAGTGGCGTCCAAAAGTAAGTTGACATTGTTGCAAAGACACAGCTTTTTACTGAATACATATGAAAATATATGTATACGGTACTTATAATAATTTTACGGTAATTTTTGTTTGTCTGTCTGTTTATTTCGGCTAATCTCCGAAACAGCTGGACAGATTTTGACGGGACTTTTACGGGCAGATAGTTGATGTTATATGGAGTAACTTTAGCTTCTTTTATTCTAGAAAATGGATTAGGGTTCCGTGTAATATTTTAAGTAATAATATATTTATAATAATTTCACGCGGTCGGAGGCAATGACTAATGAAACATAAAAAATCAGGAAATACCTTATCATAGATAATTAGATTAGACAATTAAAAAACCGGCCAAGTGCGAGTCGTACTCACACGCACACAGTGTTCCGTAGCACCAAACAATATAAACATAATATTTGGAAGGCTCATTTATAACGTTGTATTGTTTTACATTCAACAACAAAACTAAATTTGTTATTGATTATTAGTTTTCTTTTCGTTTTATTTCTGTGATTACATTTTGCTTATTTTTCTTGGCTAGCAGATCATTGTAATTGTTTAACTTTGTGTAGTGTCTGGGTCACCAAGATACAGGCTATGCCTAGTTTAGGACCCGCTGTTAAACCTGTCAGTATACTGTGGTGTAAGCTAATAAATTAATTTTGAATTTGAATTTTCATAGTATGTTAACGAAAAACAAATTTACTGCTGCAGTTTGATGAAAAAGTCTCATATATCAAAAACTAAACATCAAATCTTATTCAAACCAATTTCGGTTGAAAGTTTTCTTACGCTCCACAACCTTATATTTTTTTCAGAATTTTCTTCCTCTTACTTTAGAAATTAGAGGGAGGGGGACACTCATTTTACCACTTTGGAAGTGTCTATTCTTCAAACGATTGATTTCAGTTTCAGTTCCATGTATGGGGAGCCCCCCCATAACCTTTTTTATATAAAAATCATAAAGCGGTTCACAGAATACATCTATCTACTAAGTTTCAACTGTGTAGTCCTAATAGTTTCGGAATAAAGTGGCTGTGACATACACGGACAGACAGACAGGCAGACATGGCAAATCTATAAGGGTTTCGTTTTTTGCCATGAGGCTATGGAACCCTAAAAAGCCAAAGTGTACAGTTCAAACAAACAAATTTTTGATCTTATTTTATATTATTCATCTAAACATCAGCACGCGTAGCATGACCACCGTAGAAACGGGTTTTGTCGACGAAAGGATCGACAAAATGACAGATCAACAATCAGGGGAAATAGCAATGCGAATGGGGTAAAGCAATTTTTCTAGAGGTTTTGCCCGAGAAGAGGACGGAAACAGGAATTTGTTCGAAGGTCTAGATTTGTGCTAAAAAAACCATTCAGCAGTTAAAACGTGAAAGGAGGACAAACAGACAGACAGAGTGAGTAAAATTAGCATTTATAAGTGGTACCTATGTCATCATCACCATTCCCTTGCCCTTATCCCAAATTATTTGGAGTCTGCGCACCATGTTTTCTTTTTCCATACTGCTACTGCTATTACTCTTCATCTCATCAGACCCCTCTTTTTTATATATTATTTGCGTGAACTATTCACAAAGTGGTGGACTTGTAAGCATTTTATTTAACGTCAAGATTCCATATTCCCGTAGAAAACAGTGTAATAAGCAAGATTTCATTGTGATGAGCTTTATCTTAAACTTTAGAATATTCTGTTATATTATTAACTCCGTCTACCGCTAAATCCAGCACGTCTTCAAAATGTCTGCTGCTACCAAGTCAATGAACCGTCAACTTTTTGCTTCTTTCTTTTTTAAAGGTGCACGTCAGTTTAATCTCACAGATATAAGTCGTTGGACGATCAATTCTGCACTAACCATCTGGATTTATTCTTTATTGAAAAAATATTTGCATGGTCTAATCCAAATGACTTTGTTTTGACTGTATTTGTAAAGACATTATTTGTGTCTGTCAGTGCTAGCACTCTGGTAGCAAATTTCTTCTATACCTACTATTAAAATATAAAGAGAATTTGGATGCTGTAGGGAATATTTAGAACTACTGATTCGATTTCTAAAATTTATTCACCCCACTCCCATGGTGCAACCTTGAGGCGCACACTGCACCTTGTTTAAATGCTCGTTATTGTATTTGAAGTTTGTCATGGTGTTACTATACTTCTTTCGTAAATTACGTTTTCCTTTTTGTGCATTGGCACCGTTTTTTATAGGTATTAAAACAATATTCATGTAAATTGTATAATTTAATTGTGCTTCTGTGTGTTGTGTCTTTTGTACGCACTACTATTTATCTAGCTATTCAATAATGGGTAGCTATATTATCCCTGAGTATAATGGTTATAATTAAAATTTTCTTGTTGGATAATTAACAACCAAAACGCGAGCGATGTCTCGAGTAAAAGCTAACAGAAAAAAATTGGCTATCTTGTAAGATTAGTGAACTTTTACTTACTGTTAGCCTGGGTCATCCCACAGCTGCATCTGTTTATTATTATCATCGTCCATTATAAGATATTAGTCCATTGTATTTTCGATACAAGGCTTAGATGGACCACTGGTTGTGGCTGTAGTCCAGTTCATCCCGCCATCGCTTTTGAGGTCTGAAAGCCCAACAAAAAAGAAACCATTATCATACTAAACTCAACCATTGAAACTTAACACTATCATCGCATAACTTGAGCCTTGTGGCGCTGATTCGTTAGCTCAAATTAGTAATGTCATGTCCAAGTAGCCTTGATAGCTTGATAGGTGCATTATTCGTGCGGTTTATAATTTTTTTTAACAGATGTAACATCCGTTGCTATACTTTTTTTTTGACATACGCGCAATAAACACTTACCAAAATCTTATAGCAACAAAACAGGATCACTAAACAATAGTTACAAAAAGAGAACTTCGTCAGGTGCTTCTTATATCTATACTAATATTTTATAGAGGTAAAATTTGTTTGTAAGTTTGTAAGTAGGTAGTAATCTCTGGATCTACTGAACCGATTCTGAAAATTCTTTCACTAATAGGAAGCTACATTATCCCCGAGTACTATAGGCTATTTAGAACGTGGCCGTGGAATAATTTCCTACCAAAACGGCGAGCGAAGCCGCGGGCAACAGATAGTTTGTAATAATCTTGTAGGCAATATTTTTGTGTTTATTTAATTACTAACTAGCTTTTGCCCGCGGGTTAACTTGCGTTATTAGCACGATTAAATGATGGCAAAACTACAAAAAACGTTTTCGCAAAAGAAAAAAGTTTTTGAAAGTCGTTGACTTTTGCTTTTTTTATTGACTCTTTGCCACTGACTACCAAAGTCATTTGTTTGCAAAAAAGTCGAGCAAGAGCAACATTGCTACCATAACACTCATAGGTGGTTTTTACGGAAGTTTTGCAACGACCAATCGAAACTTGTCATTTAGCCTTCCCAACCATGTCGGTCGGCTTCCACTTTGCCCGGATGCAGCTGAATAGCAGTATTATACATGGAGCGAATCAACTCCTGACCATTGACCCCTACAATTTAAACCATTTCATTGTTACATAACCGTTAAACAATCTGAAAAACTTTACAGTCTTGGACCTATTATTACTGGAGGTTTTACATCATCGTAAACTTGCGGGTATGTGATCACAGAACATTGTGGTAATAGGGGGAACATTTTAACCCGTATATTAGTTCAATGAGTTTAGAACCCTTGTGCACTGTCAAGTACTATGTGGTATGTACATTGTGCTTACAAAATTGCTGTGTAGCTTTGGATTATAGATAGATAGCAGTGGCGAAGGTTCTATACAACTCGATTCCTACCGGCTTCCCTTTGAAAAATAGTACAGTCAGTATTCTATGGACAAATAATTTACTCATCATTATAGAAATGTAGTACCTACCGGCTTACCTCTTAAAAAAATTGACCCTTTGGTACTGATAGTTAGAATGTTATTTATTATGTGATTTTGATGTTTACTTCTGATAAATAGTAAAATGTACCTACCTTCTTCAAAGATCGTAAGAAAACCGGCGTGTTCCTGGAACCGAAAATTTGAAGTCAACCTGATTAAGTCACACAGTCAGTCCACATAGGCCCAGTGGGACATATGTGGAGGATTACCGACTGTTCCCTCTCAGTTAGAGGACTGCAGGCCGCTATGCTTTTAAACAACTTTTCAACACGAAAATATAGTCTGCAGGACTACAAAATATAGGAAGCACCTGTCGAAGTTCTGTTTTCATAACTATTGTATCGTAATCCTGTTTTGTTGCTATTAGATTTTGAAAAGTGTTCGTGCAAATGTCAGAAAAATAATAGTGTCTACCGTAACAGATATTATATCTGTTAAGAAAACTTATAAAACGCACAAATAATGCGACTAGGAAGTTATCAAGGCTACTGCTTCTGGTTCATGACATAATCAATTTGAGCTATCGAATCAGCGCCACAAGGCTCATGCGTGATACAATGAGACTGTTTATTTTCAACGGTTAAGTTTCGCTAACCGTGATTGGCGAGGGTAATGGATATTGGGTTCGTTACACTACTAATTGAAGGTTTTGTTTAGAACGCGGTAGTTCTAATAGGATAGGTAGGTGGTTTATTTTTTGTTGGGCTTATCCCGATTTTATCAGACCCCAAAGCTGATGGCGGGACGAACTGGAACATACATAATAACCAGTGCTCCACATAAGCCTTTCATGGAAAGAACTGGAACTCCAATGGACTAAAAGGAGAAATGGATTATTCTTTTCTTACTTTACCTAAAATGTCGCACAAAATACCGTGCAAAGACTTAATAATTACTTCTTTCTAAAACATTATGTTCACGCAAATACCCTGTGTAATGCTAGCAGTACGAAGCTAATATTTTATTTTAATATTAAACATCTTAATAGCAGTGGTGCCCTTGGCTGAAAAAATAATTTATAATATTTGGTAGACGTCTGGTTCGTGGTAAGTAAGCATTAAGGTGTTACAACTTCTTAAGAATATTAAAAAATAAATAAAAAAACCTAAGATTTATCATCGTCACCTCTACCAATTTTACGAGACGTGGTGGGCAGGGACATACGAAGTATATGGGATATTATTGTGGAAACTGTTACCGGTAATTCTGTTCCAGTGTTGTAACCAGTGATCTTTTATATATTTTTGATTTGTTATCTATCTTCCTGTCTGGACTATAAGGAGACTAACCAGACCAAGTGTAACTTTTTCTCGGATATCATCACCTTCCTGCCTGTAACTCATGTTACTTGGGGTCGGCGCAACACGTTTTTGCTTCCATTCTTCCCTCTCAATCGTCACGCTATCATTTACGAATTTTTCCTTCATATCAACGTTTTCTCGTATATCTTGCAATTGTTTACCATTGATTGTTATCTGGTGTTTATCAGTCTTTTCTTCGACTTGTTTTAGTACTCGCTCATGTATGAATTAATGTTATGCAAAATATGTAGCTTTAATTCCGGAAAAAGACTTCAGGCCTGGATGCAGCACACCACATATTTTGCATAGCATTTAATGTCATGGATTTCCGCAAAGTAACACGTGATTCTGTAGTTTATTTTTGTTATTAGCTCAAGTTCTAATTAATTCAACTAAATGTAAAACAAACAAAATGGAAAATAGCATATTCCAGAATTAGTCATAGTCTAATTAGTATTAATAATGTTAAGTGCAGTTTGCACAACAATTCGATCCACGCTCATTGAACAATATTGGATCACTAATTACATAACAACAATATCGTAATCATCCTGTTTGGAGCCTAACCTCGTTAGGTAAAGCCATAGGTACTAATTGAATTAAATGCATATTGGCTGCAGAGATCAGATAGGCAGTTATGTAAAATACTGGTATTCAGCAGACCTGCATCCGGTTAGATTGAGCAGTGATGATCTATTGGTAACGTCTCCGACTTACGATTAGTAGGTCTTGCGTTCGATCCCAGCCAGGCGCATTTTGTTTTCTTTAGCCTATATTGTCCCACTGCTGGGCAAAGGCCTCCCCCAAAGCCTCAACTCAACTCTCCGTACGGTTTTCTCTGTGGCCAATCTCGCACAAACGCCTCTAAGTCGTCGCGCCAGCGTTTTCTTGGCCTCCCTCGGCAACGACGCCAGACTTCTGGCACCCACTGCGTTACGACTCTAGCCCATCGGCATCGGTCTTGATACATTTTACAGACATGGCGCATTACATTATCGGCATTCAGCACTGCTATCAAAACGGTGAAGGAAAACATCGAGAGGAAACCGGCATGTCCTGGAACCAAGAAATTCGAAAGCATGTGGGTTAGCATGGTGTATGATAGCCCATTCCCTCTCATAGCGAGGGAACATCATAGGCTGATTATACATGCGGTTAGACTGGAATCCGACCCCAACATCATCATGATCTGCCTAGCCTTTTCCCGGCTGTCGGCTTCCAGTCTACCGGATGCAGCTGAATACCAGTATTTTACATGGAGCGACTAGGCCGACCCCGAAATAGTTGATAAAAACTAGACAAATTTTTAGGAGGTTAGCTACTGAAATAAATATCCAATTCTCTTTTCCTAGCTATTGCTTTAAAATGTATATATTTGTTTTAATTTTACCTGCAAAATTTCAAGTATTATGTATTCAGCCATTGAATTGATTAAAAACATCGTGTATTTACTGACTTTACAGGAAACAGTAACAGGAAATCCACAAAAAAAATATTTAAACAATAATATAATTGCCGTACCAACATAAAAGTCTCAGAGAGTAACGTTTGGGGGTATGAACAACAAGGTATAACGTTCTTTATCCCCCATAGAAAAAGGAGGATCCTCCGACCAGACAGGTGTTACGTCTGATGGGTTACTGCCAACAGTTGCTGTCGGGTTTATCTGATAACTTTAACTGCGTGATGTAGAAATTTGAAGTTGGTACTTCATTTCTGACATAAATGGCGCGGTAGTAGTTTATGTTCGATATTGCTGTGGTACTACACAAGTTTAATTTCTTTCTGCAAACAAAACGGAACAAAACCGAACGCAACCCAAAAAAACCTAACTAACCAACCACCAACCCAACCTCCGACCAACCCCCAAGCAAATCTGTCTGACTCGGGGCGGCTCAATTCCTGAATTCTTCGCCCACTCTTGCATCCTAAGTTTTACTTGATTTATTAATTCTATAAGCCAACACTTTTTTTTCCAAAGTCAGCGCCGGCAGCCATTTCAATAAACGGTGCCGGCAGCTAATTTGTAAAAAGTAAGGTACTTATACGTAAGGTTTGCCTAAAAATACATCGTCAAACCTAGGCTAAACCAATCATTGCGCAAAGAGGCTACATTTCGATCATTGAATATAACATTATATACGTTATGCTTTTGCAATAAAAGCTGACATCCCATTGCATAGGCTTTTCATAGAATAACAGGCCAAATTATGCTGGAGTTAGCTTGATAAAATATCTCTGCGACTGAAAACTGAATTTTGTAGCAAAAGCACGAGTTGGATTGTATCCAAAATTTTAGTGCAGAAACTACAATTCATTGTTATGAAAGACTTCCAATGCATGTTAGCCAAGTTCGATTGTTAAGCTAAAAAGTTACACTTAAGTGATTTTATTTCTTTTTTGTTCATTTGGAATAAAATATTGTTGAACATTGCCAATAGGTTTATTGCCTGAAGTCGCCGACCGAAAGTGCAGTGTGCTGCACTAAGGTCGCTTGATCAGGCTGAATGTGCTTCCACTGCATGCTGATGGTCAGGAAAACCCATTTGAAGCTGGCTGGCTTTGTGACTCGCTACCTGAAAGCTTGAGGAAATGATCTTGACGGTGATGACGTCACGTTGCTCGAAGACTGCGTTGACGTCCATTTTGGAGCCACCGTCCGTCCGTCTTATGACGACAGGCCGTGTCGACGGCGCGTTCGTGTTCCACGCGCGCCTCAAGAGAGTCAGCAAACAGGAAGGGGTTCGAAAGGACCGATGCCTGCCAGGGTTGCGGGACTGTTCGAAAGAAACACCGCGGCCCTGGAACACAAAGGGCAAAGGAAGGAACATGGATGGGTTTTAGTCAGTAAAAGTCTGACACTCCCTCCTGCAGCCCAGAGCGGGAGGGGTTATTTGATGATTTCCCAGCCAAAAAAAAAAGGGCTACTGCCAAAATGTTGTTGTCAGGTTTTTCTATGTACTCTTAAAGCGCGGATAACTTTAACTGCGCGATTTAGGAATTTGATGTTAGTTTTTTCAATTGTATCATAAATGGCGCTGTAGTACTTTTTGTAGTGCCGCTACATTGCCATGTCGAACGACTGTCTACAATGCGCCCTCTACTCGTACGAGCTTCACTGTCTAAACGATTGCATAGCATAATCAACCTATAATGTTCCCATTGCTTGGACACACCGCCTCCTCTGTATGAGAGGGAATGGGCTATAATCCACCACGTGGCCGTGGGCCCAATGCGGATTGGTAGATGTCACATGTCTTCGAATTTTTGGTTCTAGGATATGCCGGTTTCCTCACGATGTTTTCCTTCACCGTTTTGAGAGCCATGATCATAAAATAAATTACACAAAGTAATGCCCCTGCTGAGTTCGAACCCTTGACTTACTGTTTGCCGCCATCACTGCTCCACCGCTGCTTACATCTTGTATAAACGAATGCATATTTTATGCTTATTACGAATTTTCCTTATGAACTAACGTCGCCGCGCCGTCGTCGGTCCGACATTATTTTGTCGGGTTAATGCAAGCGGGTTTAATTTACAACATTTGAAGCAATACAAAGACTAATAGGTCAAGTGTATGAACAACTGCCTGATTGGTCCATTGATCGGAAGCGTGACTGCTAAGTATGAGGTCCTGGGTTCCATTCCTGGGTCGGGCAAGGTATTATAGAGTTTTTCCATAAGAAATTTTCAAAAGCAGCCATGGAGTGTAGATTTGTGCCTGATTGATGGCGATAGGCTCGCCCTCTTATACGTGGGACTCAAACAGAACTGGCGAAATGTAGGTGTACTACTAGGTATACCTCTGCCTATCCCTTCAGAGGGTACAGGCGTGATGTTATGTTATATGATGAATATCTTACGTCAAATTAATGTTTTCAACTAGTTTTTGTTACGTATACAACGTGTAACAGAAAGGGTATAGTCATATGGAAGACTGGTACGGACCATCAAACTGAACAACTTTCTTTAAGGACCAGCATCGTAAGCGTTAAAAATAATCAGACTAGGTATTTAAATTTTGTATGGGGCAGTTTATTATTTTTTGTGATTACGATGGTGGTCCCATAGAGAAAGTTGTTCAGTTTGATGGTCCGTAACACACTCTTCCATACGATTATACCCTTTTTGTTACACGCTGCATAAGTAACTCCGTCGTATGGTAATCAGCCTACAATGTTCTCACTGCTGGGACTCCTTTCTGTGCGAGGGAGTGGAGTCGTCACATGTCTTTGAATTTGCTGTTCTAGCACATGCCGACGGTTTCTCCACGACTGTGCCTTTACTCCGTAAACCCTATGTCGTGGATTTGACACTTTCAAAACGGTCTAACGAAGCCAAAAAGCATTTTTAGATTTCTCCTCGTCATTGCGATTATTTTTTTGTTCTGGATCATAACTGTAAACCTTCTAGTTATAGAGATATTGGAAGGTCAAAATCCAACTTTTTCACTTTTTTTTTTTAAGTTCTAGTTTTGCAGGTTATAACATTACTTTAAATACCTCATCACTCCTTGACTATTCAATACGTCCATCAGCACAATGTTTTGAGTGCGTTACATTGAGCTATATCGTCATCATCATCATCATTTCAGCCGAAAGACGTCCACTGCTGGACATCCCCAAGTGTCGCCACATTGACCGGTCCCGTTCGTCTCGCATCCAGCGTATCCCCAAAACCTTCACCAGTTCATCGGTCTACCTGGCCCTACCGTAAAACGTGACTTTTCACTCCAAAAAAATAAACGTTTCCCAGCAATAATTTTTGCATAGAGTTACTTAGTTTGATGTACAGAATGCTTGGTTGACGGCTTTGTAAAGGGTGCGCTTTTTTTTTTTTGTTTTTTTCCGGTTGGGAAATCATCAAATAACCCCTCCCGCTCTGGGCTGAGCAGGAGGGAGTGTCTGACTATTACTGACTAAAACCCATCCATGTTCCTTCCTTTGCCCTTTGTGTTCCAGGGCCGCAGTATCTCTTTCGAACAGTCCCACAACCCTGGCAGGGTCCGTTTACACCTAGTATATTATTTTCCCGTTTATCTAGAGAAGCATCCAGGAGTTGCAAGTTGTTCCAGTGACCTGTCGCTACTTCATCCAACCTGAGTTGAGATACGTTAAGGTTTTTGGAGGGTTTTTGTCGCTAGGTGGAAACTGACCCAAGGTAAAAACCAGGATCCATGTATTTGAAAACCACATCAAAATCTGCCTAGCTTTTTCCCAATTGTGTTGGGATCGGCTTCCAGTCTAACCGGATGCAGCTGAATACCAGTATTTTACAAGGAGCGACTGTCTATCTGGCCTCCACAACCCAGTTAGTACTGGGTAAATACCCCTTGAAGACTGGTTGTCAGACATTCGGACCACTGACTACCTGTCGACCTAAACGGCTGGTATTAGATAGCCACGAGCTCCTAGAATTTGAAAACCACAGACAGAGGAAAATAATGTGAGATACTGAAGTCAAGATTATAATTTATTATATTAATTACAATAGCTTTACCCATCATTGTATCATCGTATATTTAAAATAACTCCATGATCTCAAACATTGCAACATAATTAGTCCTTTGTAAAGTCATGGGTTTCAATTTAAATGATAAAGGAAATAAACAAAAAATACCTAAATGTTTTTCCTTGAAGTGTTGCGCATTATTATTTCAACTATGCCATTTATAGGCACTTTTGAAGAGTTATTCCAATAATTGCAACTATGCACACAAAAAGTGGGGAGGCTTAAGTCCAGCAGTGGACGTCTTTCGGTTGAAATGATGATGTTGATAATACACACAAAAAGTATTACACATTGCAGTTTGGAATACATCCTTTTGAAAAATTAAGAAGGCGGTTGGATTTAAAAAAAAATCGCTTGAAAACGTTTTTCTCTATGGAGAGAACGGGCAAGAATCTCATTTGAAATTGAGTAAAGACATTTTTTAAATAACAGGGTGGCTATCTTTTCTTTGAATTGTGCAGTATTATTTTATACTGCGATTGTTTTTACAAAGTGAAATAAATAGAGAATGATTTGTTGCAGAACATTGCCGGGTGCTAAATAAATATAGTATTTAATCTAAGTCTTAACGTAGGCATTTAGAGGTCAGGATATAACACACACACACAGGGGTCACAAATTATTACAGATAAGTCATAACATGAAAAACTCACGCAAGAGCTGTCCGATCAGATTACAAGTGATTTATAGCTGAGAAGCCTTGTAGGAATATTTTTACTTGACATTAGCCCTTAGCCATTAGCTTGACACTGCACCCGTAGAGCAATTACAAAAATTTTGATGAGTTCGACGTTTCGTATCCGCCATTTTTCTCTTCGAATACTGAGCCGATGCTATTATTTTGACATTAAAATTTGTTTGGTACTCATCTAATCACGGCCGCAAAAATGGGGCATTTTTTGTCATTTTTGGAGGGTCCTATTGTTGCTAAAAAAGAGGAAATTACAGGGACGTGTCTACAGTAGGACTTAACTTTATAAAAAGAAAATGCTTGCTCTAGAGGCATTATTTAGGGGTGTACTAGGCCAAATCGAATGCCAAATAATCGAATATCAATTGATCGACCACTATAGATCGAACGTCTAAATACTCGAACGTTCATAATATCTTATACTCAATAAATCGAGTGTTCAAAATATGGAATGTTTGTTTGATCGAGCGATCAACGCTTCTCATATTCATTCTATTGAAATATCAATATACTGAATACTTTTTATATAGAATACGAGTACAAGAAACATCCATAAACCAATAAGTAATATTTTTATCTAGAAATCTGTCAATTTGTCGATTCTTCCGTCGACAAAACCCGTTTCTACGGTGGTCATGGACAGCGATCGCAAAACAACCGAATTCGGTCGCAAAGCCATAACGATTTAAGGTGGACGCGTCGTACAGAGAATCGCCCAGCATTCCTCGGGTAAACGTGACGTCACTTGCGGAGCAACGGTACTGCGCGAAGGAAACAAGTAACGAGCGCGCGTCTCGCCCGACGCAAGTCATATCACCTGAGGTCGTACACACATCAAGCTATACATATCCAGTATAACCTTACCCCGCTTCGTATGAATTTCCCCTACAATGAGAGATCAGCTTAATTTGATTTTGCATTGTCCCTATGAACCTATGCCTGTATTCGTAAACACAAAGTGACTCTAGTGAATGAATAAGTATGAACTCTGATGGATTTTCAACAGTCAGTCAGCTTAACGCCAACAGTTGGAATACCAACTGGTGTAAAAATACAATCTTCGAATTTTTGGTTCTTTTACTTGTCACTTTTTCCTTCATAATCAAATAATATTTGAATAATTTTCAAAATGTCTTGTGTTGCTGTGTTGAAAATTTTAATTTAATTTGATAGGGCAACAATAAATAAATAAATATCGCTGGACACTACACACAGCGCCATCTAGGTGCCACACTAAGCAACGAGGCTTGTGTTGTGAACATCCTTGACTCGGAAACAAATGTACATGCTTATCACACAAACATTTGCTCCTACCGGGATTCAAACCCGGGACCCGAAGAACGTAAGACAGCCTCACTACCGCTGCGCCATTCGGGTCGTCAACAACAACAACAACAATCAATCAACAATCAACAACAACAACCATCGTCAACAATTATCATCTGTCTAGCCATTTCCCAACTATGTTGCGGTCGGCTTCCACTCCGAGTCCTATAAATGGAACGCCTGTCTGTCTGACCCTCACAACCCAGTTACTATTGGGTAATACGATACCTACTCCTCAGGAAGACTGGTTGTCAGACTTTCGGGCCACTGACTAAATGTAACGATTGTCAAAGATCTACAAATTAATCTGAAACTGCGTAAGTGATGGGTTTTCACCCATCCGCGGGTCAACCTAGGCAAGCGCGGCTTAACCTGAAGATCTACCCGAGCGGCTGTTATTATTTAGCAACAATAAAAAATATAAAAATGAGGCGATGCTCAATACGATGTGTGACTATACAGGGAATCCCCGAAATACTTTTTCTACACATAATGTAAACATAAATACTAGTGAGAATGACCTATCGAATGCCAAGCAAGAACAAAGTTCAAGTGAACGTAACCTTGTCCGTTGTCTTGTCTTATAATTAAAGAATAAAAACATTTCTAAATGCCAAGAATAATATTTTTACCTTTCTGAATGAAAAGTGTGAGTGCAAAGGAGCTCTACGACCTGACCCTACATCACCTTTTTACCACCGGATTTGCAGACGTACTGGGGCGTACCATCCACACTTGGTTGATATCCCGACGAGTCTCATAGTTCTCCTCCAAATTTATTATGCGCACAGCCAAAGTGTGGAACTTTTTGCCGGCATCTGTGTTCCCTGCTACATTTAACCCGCCTACCGTCAAAACAAGAGTGAACAGACATATTCTGGGCACGCTCGTTCCATCATAGACCTCATCTATCGCATTCTATCAGGCGTGATCGAGGTCAAGAGCAGGCCCCTTTTGTAATAAAATAAATGGCATATTATGGATTTTATGTTATTAGCTATGCTATGTGGTATGAACGAACGAAGATGTACAAACGTGGACGAAGCAAAAGTATAAAATTAAGGATCGCAACAGCCGGTGTGTTTATGTAATTTCTACCTACGCCTATTAGAGAAGTCTTGAATTAAATATTAATTTCTTTTCTTTAATTACGTATGTTTGTACATAGGGCCAGCAAGAAAGCATACCATGCCTGCCTAGCGTCTGTGATGGTCTTTTGATTATTTTGTCAGGGAAATCTTTATATTTAGTCAATAACTCATAACCGATAGCCCTGGAAGGAGGAAATTTATCTTCATATATTCTTCCTCCGTCTGGGGCGAGCGGAGGGCCTTTAACCGATTAAAAACTCGCTTTTCTTACCACTACCATGTGTTGGGGGCCCGGGAGATTCAAATACATTTGCGGGCATCCCCGACAGGTATTAGCCTGCCTTTTCCGGCGGGGCCCATCACCAAGTGCGGCCCATCCAGTGGCCGCCCGTTCTCCATGAAGGTGCACAGGAACCAATGCGCGCCACCTTTAAAACGATGGAGAACTTTGATTCATTTTGAAGTAAGGAATGGAAGCGACGATGACCCAAATATTATTATAATCTTCTTATGATATAAAATTCTCGTGTCACAATGTTAGTTACCACACTCCTCCAAAACGCCTTGACTGATTTTTATGAAATTTTAGATGCATATTCCCATCCATTTTTGATACCCTTGGGATAATTTTTGACCAAAACGCGAGCGAAGCCGTGGGCAACAGCTAGTTTAATATAGGATTAAAATCTGCGATGATAAAATTTTGATGATTCATATTTCTTATCTGTTCTAATAATAATCGACAAACTTAAATAAAAACAATACCTACCTACGCGTTTCTTATCGAAATAAACGGGTTTTCAATTAGTTACGTCTTCTGCAAAATATAGTGATAAAACCTGTCTATTTTTGGGAACCACCTAAGACTCAATTCAACGAATTAATAAATGAATTGTTGACTTTTTGATATCAACTTTACCTGTTGACGTATTTGATTATATTTAGGAATTCCCTTTTAAACAATACCAGACTAGTATATAAATATTGTGGTCACAAAAACATCGACAGAACACGAATCTCTGTCCTCGCAAAATGAGGTCTTACTTAAAATATTTTGTGTTAATATTTTGCCTGAACTTTATTGGTAAGTAATCATCCACTATAATATTAGTTTGAAAAGGAGTAAGCTGCAACAACTTGATTGTAATGAACTCTACTTAAAACCAATCCGCACATAAGCCGCGTTCAAAAGTCAGTTTCATAATTTCTACGGAATATTGATACTGATGCCTCTGTCTCTGTCAAATTCAATGTAACTGAGCTTCAATCTAACAGCATCATTTTTTTTTCTTTTTTAGAGGGATCGCAATTTTTAGGATGTGACTACAAATACAATTCAGATACCAAAGGATGGTTCAAATACGTTGCAGAACCAGCGACTTGGTACAATGCTCGGAAACACTGTGCACGGGAAGGTAAGAACTTTTATGTCCAAAAGTGCATTTGTTGGAAGTGAGCTTGAGTCCTTACCGCTTGGCACAAGCTACTCGCTCAAACCCACGTGTGCCTAAAAAAAATGACACACGCGCATTTTGCTCCATGCAGTAACGCTGCGAGCCTATTCCCATCAAAAGCAAAAGCATAATGTGGGTGTGATGTGTTTACTTGTTCTACCTCTTTGAAGAATTCAGACGTGATGATTTCTTTTTTCTACAGGTGCTGTTCTAGCTTCTCCTACCGCAAACGAAATAGATGATGGAATTGCAAGCATCCTTAATGCCACTACAAGTAAACAGGACCATGCTATCTTCACTGGGATTCATGCCACTGCCTCAGATCCTGTTTTTCGTGATGCTGATGGTGAGTCGATTCGTTTTATTAAAGCCTTCTTTGTGAATCAGTGCTGGGCAAATGCTTTCCTAGCCTATCTGTCTTGTGCGATTTTTTGCCATGTTTTCTCTGCAGCCATGAATATACAGGGTGTAACAAGACCCTTCATGAAGCCGTCAATCAAGCATTATGCATCAAACTGATTAACTTTTCGCAAAAATTATTGCTGGGAAACGACTTTTTTTTGGGGTGAAAAATCACGCTTTACGGTGGAACTCAATGTAACGGACTCAAAACATTGTGCTAATGGAAAGATTGAATAGTACGGGGGTCGTGGTGGTGTTTAAATTAAAAATATTACATTTAAAACAAGTATTTAAAAAAAAACTTGTGAGAAAGATAGAAATTTGACCCATGGGGGGCTAGACCAAACTTGGGAATCTCCGTAACAAGAAGGTTCTCAGGTATGGTCTAGAACAAAAAAATGTTCGCAATAACGGGGAAAACAATTGCCTTTCGGCTTCGTTAAGTGTCTTGTTACACTCTTTGTTGTTTCACCGTCGACCTCAATGGCGATTTCATCCTTCAAGCGTCGAGTAAATGCATTTGTCCAGCTCCTAGGGTGCATTCGTGCTACATGGCTAGCCCAAAACCAAAATTTAACCAATTTATTCATTTCCCTTGAAAGTGAGTAAGATTAAATTAATCAAGAACATAAGATCTCACCGTCTTATGAGCGTTAGTCCTTTCATTCAATGCATCCATGACTGCGGCTTTGCCCGCGTCGGTGTTGGAAATTATTCCATGCAAACGTACTATCGGATTATCAATTCTATCTATCCTATGTTATTTATGGCCTACCGGTGTGCCAAATTTTATCAAAATTATTTCAGGCGTAAAGGCTTCACAAACCAACTCACTTTCATGTTTTTAAAGATTTTGAATAGTTTGACTGCGTTGCAGTTGTGAGACAAAATAATGGTACATTATGTTTATCTATAGAGGTTCATAGGTTAGGGAACCTCGATGTAGGGAAACCCGATTTTATATTAAAAACAAAATTGTTTAAACAATACCTAGTATGTTTTTGTTATTAAGAAGATAAGCCTAACGGGTTTTCCGTCGGCAGTTCTGTATAGAATCTATCAAGATGCCTGGATTTGGTTATAAAGGGTCCTCTGTGACATGGTACCTATACAAAAGTGTCGTTAATTGGGTGTACTATAGGTAATTAAAATCCTGCTTAACTTTTCCTCGAAAACTTTTTAGTTTATCGCTTTCAGACAACCAAAAAAAGACGGAATAAAAACCCCAAAAATATGATTAAGTATTCTTTATCAATCTGTTTGTCATTATTGTATGTTAATCCTAGATATTTTTAAGTGGAGTAATTCCGTTGTTTAATAATAATATTAAGATTAATAAGTTGTTTTCATATGAACTCTATTGATTTACGTGTTGCCAGTAAAGTTCCAATAATTATCATTACGCATTTCACCCAATTTGCACAAAACCTTATTGGTTTACACAACTCACCCGTCGACACGGAAACCGCATGAAAATCCATTCAGTAGTTATTGAGTTTATTGCGTTTTTACGGATAGACAGAGCTGTCGGGAGGGTGAAATGAAAATGTGACAAGAGGAGTTGCTAAGTTTGCATAAATGCCATATGCAAAATAGAATGTGTAAAATAATACAGATTTATAAATTACAGGTACACCATATCCCGATTTTCGAGATTGGGAGCCAAATCATCCAAGCAATAAGGGCCAGAAAGATACGTGTATCATAATGTATAACAATGGTGATGGGTCCCTAGAAAATGTTGCGTGCGATAAAACTTTCCCCTATATCTGTTATCGTTCTCCAAGGACTGGTGAAAAAACCAATGACTGTGGGACTGTCGATCCAGGTAAGGATAGTAGTCTCAATATCCGCTGAAGTATTCTTTAAGTACAAGAACCCAGGCAGGAGTGTACCAATTTTTTTCTAGCAATTTGACTGCTGCATACAAATCAGTCCTGCTTTGAACCATACAAACCTTTTAAAAAGTCCCGATGACACTTTTCTCTTTTTATCTGCACCAATCATTACACACGGTGTCTAAGTGAAGTGGCAATTTAAAGGAGGCAGCGATGACGGAAACGTCAAAAAAATATCAAAGTGACATAAACTATCGAAAAGCGTACATCAATTCTATTGAAATTCGTTGTAGAAACACGAAATCCTTTAGCAGCAATAGTCACTTACCGAGGCCTTTAGAAAAGTGTGAAATTATTTTTGTAGACACAACAATAACGTAATTTATAACACTCATTTCTTTTCCAGAATACCACTTAGAGAGCAGAACGAATAAATGCTACAAGTACCACAATGTTACACGTATTTTCTCCCAAGCTGTCGTTAAATGTGCAGCAGAAGGCGGCCATCTTGCTATTATAAACAGTGACACCGAAGCCAGGGTACTCGCTGAAATCTTCTCTCAACATCCTGAAGAAACGATGGTAGGAACACGGTGGAGAGAAATAGCTTTCGTCGGCATTCACAATTTCGACAAGAAGAGGGATTGGAGAACTATTCATGGTAATTTATTTGTCTTTTACGTTGGGGAAAGGCTAGGCAGATGATGAATCGTGGATTACTTTTCGTACGCGTTAATATATGACTCCGACATGACGTTTCTGTTGAACGAAGACGGGACGGGCCGCTAGCATACTATATTTGGAAAATAACATCGATTGTGTGATGCAGGATTTTTTGTTTGCAACTTGCGAAATCTTTTTTGTCAATTTAACTACGTCGCTACAATTATTCTGTGAATTGGGCACACATCAGCCGTAATTATGTATGTATAAAAAACGTGACAATAATGTCTTCCTTTGCAGGACAAACACTGGAGGAAGCAGGGTACGCCAGATTTTCTCCTGGCGAACCAAACAATGCTGGAACAGGTCAATACTGTGGTTCCATATATCGCAATGGGCTTATGGATGACATGTTCTGTTGGGAACCAGCCGTATTCATATGCGAGAAGAGTCCAGATTATAATGCCGCTTGTTCTTTACCTGACGAAACTGCAAATGGTTTTTATAAACCGGGAGAGTAAATTGTGAATATATACTTGTTTTAAAATAAATTAACATTAACTATCGCATTTTTTTACTATTCTATACCTACTGACCCAGAGGCATTTCTCAAATCTTTCCTAGACCTCAAACTAGCGTTCAACCAGCGTGCGTTTCGTTCATAGTGACGGTTAAGACCTATAGAGATATAATGAACGTTATCTGAAAATATTGAAGGTTCACATTTGTATGGAACGTTTATGTATTTAGCACAGTAAAGCCAATTAAATACAAAGTGTTATAATAATAAACTTATTTATCATCAAAATCAAAGCATTTATTTCAAGTAGGCCAGTTACGGACACTTTTGAATAGTCGAAACAAAGATAACATTAATGAAATGTAGTTACAGTCCAAGTCACAATGCATACAAAATGTGAAAGTACTGTAGTTGCCCATTCCCTAGCGTAGATCTCTATGGAGAAGAAAGCCGTATATATGGAGAAGAAAGCCGTATGGAGAAGAATGCACCGTCCGGGCGTTGATTATAACGAAACTTCCGCACCCGTTGCAAAACTAAGTTCTTTATGAACTATATTTGGTATTGCTGTTGAAGAAGGCATTGAACCAATGGATGTAGTCACAGCACACTTAAACGGAAATATTGAAAAAAAAGAATTTATAATTACATTGCTTAACTACATAGAGTCATGTCAAAATTGCAAAACGTGTTCTAAGGTATCTGAAGGGTACAAAATATGTCACTTTAAATATCAAGAAGACCGGAAATAAACTATATGGCAAAGAAATTCGTTTTCCAGATATTGTTTAAATTTGCTGGAGCTCTCATCAGCCGGGTATGTAGAAAACAAAGAAGCATTGCGCTATCCACATTATAAACTGAATATGTCGCTCTTACAAAAGCTGTTAAAAAAGCAGCGTATCTACGAGCATTGTTCTATGAAATTAATATAAAAGAAGAAAAAATACTTATATCGAATGATAATCAAGCAGCAATAAAGCTGTGTCAAAATCCAATAGCATCTTCGAAGTTGAAGCATATGGACCTCAAAATGCATTTATCAGAGACTGTATCAAAGAAGGAGTCGTGGAAGTCCAATATCAACCTACAGAAGATATGGAGGCGGATCTATTGACGAAAGGATTAACAGGTCCAAGACTTGCACGCTTAAGAACCAGTATGGGTACTATACATTAGGAATGAGAAGGAGTGTAACTGTTGAATCGAATCAAATAGATTATGTGGCACATCCCTAATGTAAGTGTATCTGAGCAACCCTATGGTTTCCATGGTGTGTTGATTCAAAATAATTATGTAAAAAACAAAAGTCGCATTGGTATTTTAATATACATTATTAATCTGAAGTTTGTACGTTATTTTCTCATCTTCCCTGCTTGCCGCTCCCAACACCGACAGGTACATTACCAGTTGACAGCATTGAGGAGTTTTTGACGCTTTTTTGAAGTTTATTCATAAGTTAATTAACTTACGAATAGGTTATTTTAATTTATAAATGTATACATTATTTAGCTAATAAAATTATCTATTTCCCCATTTATAAATAAATGGTCTACTTTACCTGTTGACGAACTTGATTAGAATTAGGAATTCCGTTTTTAACAATACCAGACTGGTATATAAATACTGTGGTTACAAAAATATCGACAGAACACGAATCTCTGTAATCGCAAAATGAGGTGTTACTTAAAATATTTTGTGTTAATATTTTGCCTAAGCTTTATCGGTAAGTAATCATCCACTATAATATTAGTTTGAAAATAAGTAAGTTGCAACAACTTGATTGCTTTGAACTCTTTACCACTTACAACTTAATCATGTTATGAAGCTGCAATCAGCACATCTAAGCCGCGTTCAAAAGTCAATTTCATAATTCCTACAGAATATTGACATAGATGGCTCTTGAACTCCGTTAAGTTATCCTGACCACGTTAATAATGACATTTTTCTGTCTCTGTTAACTTGAAATAATTGACTAATTGATTGTTTTAAAAGCGATTTACTGCCGGTTTGGCCGAACCGTGGTTGTGTAACTGAGCTTCAATCAGCACCGTTATATATATTTTATTTTTTTCTTTTTTAGAGGGATCGCAATTGTTAGGATGTGGCTACAAATACAATTCAGATACCAAAGGATGGTTCAAATACATTGCAGAACCAGCGACTTGGCACGATGCCCGGAAACACTGTGCACGGGAAGGTAAGAACTTTTATGTCCAAAAGTGCATTTGTTGGAAGTGAGCTAGAGACCTTACCGCTTGGCACAAACTCGCTCAAACCCGCGTGTTGCTAAAAAAGAAACGCGCGCATTTTGCTTCGTGTTAATGCCGTTCATTAGTTTTTAAAGGTTTGGGGAGTTAGGCTTACCTCCTGTTTGTTTTTGACTGTTTTATATTTTAGTCCCAAAAGTGCGACTTATCCCATATAGTAACGCTGCAAGCTTATTTCCATCAAAAACATAATGTGGGTGTGATGTGTGTACTTACTTGTTCTACCGCTTTCATGAATTCAGACGTGATGTTTTTTTTTCTACAGGTGCTATACTAGCTTCTCCTACCGCAAACGAAATAAATGATGGCATTGCAAACATCCTTAATGCCACTACAAATAAAGAGCATTATGCTCTCTTCACTGGGATTCATGCAACTTCCTCAAATCCAGTTTTTCGTGATGCTGATGGTGAGTCGATGCGTTTTATAAAGCCTTCTTAATGAATCATTGCTGGGCAAGTGCTTTCACTTCTTCGTACATAAATGTCTTGTGCGATTTTAAGCCAGTTGTCCTCGCAAACATGATTAAATTACCTCACCTGACCTCTCGTCGACCTCGATGGCAATGTTATCCCTCAGGTGTCCAGTACCTTTGTCCAGCTCCTAGGGTGCATTCGTGATACAAGACTTGCCAAAACCAAAATTTGGACAATTTCTCTTTTTCCCTTGAAAGTGAGTTAAATTAAATCAAGAACATAAGCCCTCACCGTCTTAGGAGCATTAGTCTTTTTGGTCAATGCATCCTTTATAAGAGACTAGCTTTTGCTCGCGGCTTCGCCTGCGGTGGTGTTGGACATTATTTCATGAAAACGTAATATCAGATTATCAATGCTATCTATCCTATGTCATGGTTTACCGGTGTGCCAAATTTCATCAAAATTATTTCAGTCATTACGGCGAGAAAGCGTGACAAAGAACTCACTTTCACGTTTATAATGGTTTTGAATAGTTTGACTGCGTTGTAGTTGTGAGACAGGTTCAGTTATCCTATTAGCCCGTCGCACATCGGGAATCCCAATTTTATGTTGAAAACAAAACAGTTTAAAGGATAATGACCAAAAGTGGTACCAAAAAGTCTCATGTTTCAAGATCAAAATTTGATAGTAATTATTTTCATAATTTTTTACCACATTACGAAATCAATCAATTATCAATTTGATTTTTGATTAGGGATTTAATTTAAAGAACAGAAGTATGAATATTGTTTTACTCCCTTTACATTACGTTCACACAACCGGTCATAGAGATGTATAATGCTATAGAAACTATTTTGATAAATCGACTAACCAGTGATTCCAACCGTTTCTTCTTAAGAATAAATACCTATAACGTTTGCTTCAAAAATATTTTACGAATTATGTGTAATATTACATTTGCTTTATTTTTGTTAACTAAAAATTAAGTAAAAGCAGTACAACAAATTGATTTGGTATTACTAAATGACACAAAATCGATTTTCCTACTAAACATTTTGATTTATTGATAGATCTAGTCCCTAAATCCCGGCAGGAACATTTCTGACATTTGATCTAACGTTTACGTCCGTCTGTGTTTTTATAGTTGAGATTAATTATTATTGTATTGTGTGTTGAGAAGTAGAACTTGTTTGTATTTTGTGAACTTATTGTGTATCATTGTGCAAATACTGGAATATTTTTTAAGCAGTGCGCAAAAAAATTTTGGTGGTTCAGTATCAGTAATAGAACACATTTCCATTATTTGTTCAAAACTTTTTTATATATTTTTATCTGACTTTAAATCGGCAAAATATGGACACTACCTATTAGTAATAAAATGGGCGCGTGCCGTGCGGCGCACGCAGCTATGTTGTGCAGCGGGGGTGAAATCCTTTCCCGAGTGGCAGGGGCGGGGCCGACGCCCGCGGCCCGACAGTCGCTTATCGCATGCGCTGTCGTGACGTCGCGTCCAGCCTTGCCCGCACAGTTCCTGCGCCACACGTGTGTCGTACTCGTACCTACAGGTCGCGATGTCGGACTTAAGTAACCGCGAGTTTTATGAAATGGTGCGGGTACATATTAAGTGGTGAAAGTTTACGAGCAGCTCCCAGAATGTATGCAACGGAGAGCATACCCTGAATGCGAGCCCAAGGTATCCTTAACCCCGCAGCCCCTAATGAAAGGACCATTTTAGCAGCCACTCAAAGGCTGCTTGATCACGGTCTGTACCTATGCTTTATTTTCTGCATTTTGAGGAAAAATTGGAATTACTCTTCAAATAACTTCAGATCACGGCCAAATCTTAAAAAAGTCTAGATGGAACCAGATAAAATCGGCGATCAGTACATTGCAACCCAGGTAAATGATGCCTGTGCGTGATAAATAAACGAGCGTGGACCGCCGCCGCCCGCGAGTTGGTGGTCATAAAATTAATTTCAAAGTAAACATTTTTCGTTAATTAACGATAACTTAATTTTTTTTGTACTAAGACTTATCAAAATAAAAAATTGGTATTTAATCAAACTCATTTAAGTTTAATTTGTCAAAGTTTGCGCACTGAATAAAAATTGACCCTGTATATCGAGTCGTGGGGTCAACCGAACGACGCCGTCAGTAACCCAACATAACCGATGTATCAATTGTTCATTTTCTAGTAGCCTGGTTTTGAGGTTATTTTCGATTTTATAAAATTACTTCAAAACTTGGGTTTTGTTTACCAAAAGAACTTTTGTAGGAGTTAATAATGGTAATTATAAACTATAAAAAACAAAGTTTGATTTTGACGCAGCATGGAACGGGATTCCATACATCCATGAGCATTGTCCTTTATTGTGTAAATAATACATAATAAATATATTTTTGTTATTAAGTAGGTATAGCTTATCGGGTTTTTCGCCGGAAATTTTGTATAGAATCTATCAAGAAGCCTGGATTTGGTTTGAACTGGTCGTCTATTACATGGTACCTAAACAAAAATGTCGTGGGTGTACTATAGGTAATTTACAATCCTGCTTAACTTTTCCGGGAAAACTTTCAGTTTATCATTTTCAGACAAACATCGGGAATTACCTCACATGAAGTGATTTATTAAGGATACTTCAAATAAAAACCCCAAAAAATATGATAATAAGTATTTTCTAGCACTCTGCTTTTCACTATTGTGTAATTGAATTACAGCTGCTACAATTCACCTAATACGTCTTTATAAGAGGGGTAATTCCGTTGTTTAATAATAATGTTTAGAATAATACATTGTTTTCATATAAAACTCTATTGGTTTACGGGTCGCCAGTAAAGTTCTAATTATCATCGTGCATTTCAGCCAATTTGCAAAGAATCTTATTGGTTTATACACCTAACCCGTCTTCACGGAAACTGTATGAAAATCCATTCGGTAGTTACCTATAGCGTTTTTACAGATAGGCGCTGTGGGGGGGGGGGCTTTGTTTTTTATAATTTTCTATTTACTATCAAAATTGTAGGGGGCTCCTCACTAAACTGCATGTTCTATATATGAATATTTTATCAAATTGTTATGATGTCATTATACTCACCGAGACATGGCTCACTTCCGAAATATTAGACTCCGAATTTATTGATGATCGGTACACAGTGTATAGATGTGACCGGGATCGCGAAGCAACTAAAAAAAAGGATGGCGGTGGAACCCTTGTTGCGGTTCTGAAGGGACTCAGATCCAGTATAGTTAAACCCGCTTTCCCATTTAATAAAAGCATTGAGCACATCATACTACGCTTGCCTAGCGCGACGACAGGAAAATATGATATAATATGTTCAGCTTATATCCCACCCAAAACACCCGAATGTCTGTATGTTGCCTACTTAGAGTCCCTAAAAACCTTGTTGGAGGATGGGAGCATTGAAAACTTTTACGTGCTTGGAGATTATAATCTTCCTGACATTGAATGGCTCTCTGGTGGCAACACCACGATTGCTACGCGGCAAATGTGTGTTGGTAGTTCCCCTGTCTGCAGACACTTGAGTATTTTTATGTCCTTGCTCAATAGCTACCAGTATAATAATATTAAGAACTCGAGCGGGAAGATTTTAGATTTGGTGATAAGTAACAACGACTGTTCTGTTTTTACACCAACTGACTTACTGTTAAAACCAGATCTCTATCACCCACCGTTGTATATTTTAGTATCCTGTAAGTTGCGCAGCAATGCGATGATGCGTATGGCGGCTCAAAAGCATAATTATTCTAAGGCGAATTATGAACTCATTCATCGCGATCTGCTCAAAATTAACTGGGATGATGAACTGCACGAACAGTCTGCAGAAGACGCGCTGAATACGTTCTATGAAATTGTTTACCAAATTATTAAAGCCCATGTTCCTCTTAAGATAATTAGGTCTGCCAAATTTCCATTGTGGTTTTCCCCATCTTTAATACATATATTTAAAAATAAATTGAAGGCATGGAATAAATGGAAGACCTATCAAAATATATCTGACTATGAACAGTTGTCACTTTATAGGTCCAGATTCCATGCTGACTGCAAGAACTGTTACAGTCTTTATTTAAAATCAGTAGAAGATAGTATAAAAGTCAACACCAAATATTTCTGGACCTATGTGTCTAATCGGCAGTCTAAAGCTGCAATCCCTTCAACCATGCACTATAAACACCTTTCATCGACCGATCCTGAGGAGATTTGTAATCACTTTGCAAACTTCTTCCATTCCGTGTACGAACCTTCTACTCTCTCAAATAATCAAACCCAGGACAATGAATATGCTTAGAATTGTTCCGTTGTTAGTAGTCTTGAGGTAAGTACTGACCAAATACTCAGTGCCCTCAAAAGTTTAGATTGCACCAAAGGGCCAGGACCAGACGGTATTCCACCAATTTTCCTTAATAGGGCAGCTCAAGCGTTATGCACACCATTGCGTATTATCTATAATAAGTGTTTGTGTCAGGGAACTTTCCCAGAAATCTGGAAACGAACAAATATTACTCCCGTACATAAAAGTGGTTCAAAACATGACGTTGAAAATTATCGGCCCATTTCTATTTTGTCGGCCTTGTCAAAGCTTTTCGAAAGGCTCGTTCACAATCAGTTGTATCCAATTGTCCATGACAAAATATTACAACAACAGCACGAGTTCGTAAAAAAAAAGGTCTACAACAACTAATATGATAGCGTTCACCGACTATTTATTTAATAATATGGACTCTCGTGTGCAAGTGGACGCTGTATACACTGACTTTCGAAAAGCTTTTGACCGGGTCGATCATGAACTGCTTATAAAGAAGCTAGCATTCAACGGAATCCGCGGGGATCTGTTACGGTGGTTTGTTTCCTATGTGTCAAATAGAACACAAAAAGTAGTGGTCAATGGGTTCCACTCCACTGCCATAACCGCAACATCAGGGGTGCCCCAGGGCTCAATTCTGGGACCTCTTTTATTTATAATTTTTATTAATGATATCGACATGTGTTTCTATAACTCAAAGTTCCTACTTTACGCTGACGATCTAAAAATATTTAGACCCGTTAGATCAATACTTGACTGTCAATTACTCCAGCAAGATCTTAATCGCTTAGCAGAGTATTGTATTAAAAACAAACTCTAACTCAGTATTCCCAAATGTTGCTGTATCAGCTTTACTAAAAATAAAAACCAACTTAAACACCCCTATGCACTACAAAGTGAAATCCTAGACAGAGTCAACACAATTCGTGATCTGGGAATACTGCTCGATAATAAACTGCACCAGGACGCACACGTTGATAAAATCATAAGTCAGGCTTATCGGATGTATGGATTCGTGATAAGATCAGCAACAGAATTCATCTACCCGAGCACGTACTTACATTTGTATCGGTCATTAATCAGGTCTCAACTAGAATATGCTGTGCCGGTGTGGAGTCCCTATTATAATAAATATAATGACTGTATTGAACGTATACAACGCAAGTTCCTGAAAACGATGCATTACCGCTGTACTAGAAGTCGTATTTTTCACCCATATAACGACTTGCTAAAAAAATATAACATGATCTCTTTGAAGTCTAGACGTACTTTTCTAGATACTATGTTTTTGTACGATCTGTGTAACAACTCATATGATTGTGTCGACATCCGTAACAAGCTTTGCTTTGTTGTACCGAGAACGATTCAGGGACGGGAGGTGCGCACGCGGCCTGTTTTCGCTGTCACTCCTAGTCGCACGAATGCAGGCTTGCGGGCACCTCTACGTCGTCTCACAGGCAATTTCAATAAGTTTTTCTCTAACCTGGATGTATTTGCTCTGTCTGCTGGATCGTTTAGAAAAATATTACTTGACACAATCCAGAATCTTTGTGAATGATATATATGACTATGGTGTTCCATAATGGTTGTACTGTATGTGTATTTTATCTCATGAATTTATCTATTCTGTTCGACTTTTACTTCATCAACATTGTCTTTGTCTTTTGTGTATCTGTGGATAACGTTGTTGGTTGCACATTTTTATAACTCCTTATATTCTATTTTTTGTAATATATAATGTTTAATTGTTGGTTCTTCCAAATAAATAAAATAAAAATAAAATAATAATTATGTGACAAGAGGAGTTCTTAAGTTTGCACGAATGTCATATTCTAATGTGTAAAATAATACAGATTTATAAATTACAGGTACACCGTATCCCGATTTTCGAGACTGGGAGCCAAATCATCCAAGCAATAAGGGCCAGAAAGATACGTGTGTCATAATGTATAACAATGGTGATGGACCCTTAGAACATGTTGCGTGCGATAAAACTTTCCCTTATATCTGTTATCGGTCTGCAAGGAATGATGTAAAAACCAATGAGTGTGGGACTGTCGATCCAGGTAAGGATACTAGTCTGAATATTCGCAGAAGTATTCTTTAAGTACAAGAACCCAGGAAGGAGTAAAACATTTTTTTCTAGCAGTATGACGATACAAACCTTTTACAAAAGTCCCGATATCACTTTTCTCTTTGTATCTGAACCAATCATTACTCCCGGTGTCTAAACGAAGTGACAATATAGAGGAGGTAAGGATGACGGAAACGTCAAAAAATATAAAATTGACATATTAAGCCATCGAAAAGCGTACATTAATTCTGTTAAAATTCGTTGTAGAAACACGAAACCTTTTAACAGCAATAGTCAAATAGAAAAAGGTGGAATACACAATTTAAAACACTCATTTCTTTTTTAGAATACCACTTGGATAGCAGAACGAATAAATGCTACAAATACCACAACGTTGCACGTATTTTCTCCCAAGCTGTCACTAAATGTGCAGCAGAAGGCGGCTATCTTGCTATTATAAACAGTGACACTGAAGCCAGGGTACTCGCTGAAATCTTCTCTCAACACCCTGAAGAAACTATGGTAGGAACACGGTGGAGAACATTAGCTTTCGTCGGCATTCACAATTTCGACAAGAAGAGGGATTGGAGAACCATTCATGGTAATTTTTTTTTTTTACGTTGTGGAAGTCGCCTCATTTAAAATACTGGTATTCAGCTGCATCTGGTCAGACTAGAAGCCAACGCCAACATACTTTGGAAAAGGCTAGGCAGATGGTGAATCGCAGATTACTTTTCATACGCGTCAGAGGATTTTACGTATTGTCTGATGAAGCATAGTTTTTATATAGTGTGCTAGAAGTCGCCACAGTGTGATGGATTGAGTATATGTGGTGCTGCAAATGACTGCATCAAGAAACACTGAAATTTTGTGTAACAACACAACATTTCAGTTGTTTGAGTACCCCACTTGACACGAGTCGTTACGCGTCAAGGCGAAAGTGGTGGAACTCAAACTCAAAGCATTTTATTTCAATTAGACCATAACGCGCACTTTTGAATGTCAGAAAAACAAAAAAGGCGAAGCTACAGTCACAGACACAGGGCATAATAACTTGTGAAAGTACTGTAACCGGACTGGCTGAAACATTCGTTCATAATAAATCAATAGAAACCAATACCAGTACTGATGTTTGCTCAGGAACAGGTCATAATGCGCCAGAGCTATTACAGCAGAACAGTGTGCACCATATTAAAACTACTAATCCTTCTACTAATGTTGCTCTCGCGTTATATTATAATTATGCTATATTTTACAAATAACTTCGGTAGTGTGATGGAGGATTTTTATTCCCAACTTACGAAAACTTTTTTGTCAATTTAACTATTTCGTTACAATTATTTTGAGATCTGGCCACAAATCTGCCGTAACTATGTATGTATAAAAATGTTACAATAATGTCTTCCTTTTCAGGACAAACACTGGATGAAGCAGGGTACGCCAGATTTGCTCCTGGAGAGCCAAACAATGCTGGAACAGGTCAATACTGTGGTTCCATATATCGCAATGGGCTTATAGTTGACATGTACTGTTGGGAACCGACCGCTTTTATATGCGAGAAGAGTCCAGATTATAATGCCGCTTGTTCATTACCTGACGAAACTGCATATGGTTTTTATAAACCAGAAGAGTGAATTGCGAACACTTATTTCAAAATAAACCAATATTACAACAATCACATTTTTTTTTTACTATTTGATTAATAATGAAGTAATGGCCCACAGCATGGCAAAGGTATTTCTCAAATATTTCCAATACCTCAAACCAATGCTGGTTTGAGGTATTGGAAATATTTTTGAAGGTGTTCGTTGAGGTCTTTAAAAATATGAACGTTATCTAAAAAGTTTATGGTTCACATGTGTATGAAACGTTTACATTTCGCCAGTTACAATACCGGGTGCAATTGAAGTCATCGGCAATATTTTAATCTAAGGCTCTACTCACGATACTGATTGCTTTATGGTTGCGGGACTGTTCGAAACAGATACCGCGGCCCTGGAACACAAAGGGCAAAGGAAAGAACATGGATGGGTTTTAGTCAGTAAAAGTCTGACACTCCCTCCTGCTCAGCCCAGAGCGGGAGGGGTTATTTGATGATTTCCCAACGGTAAAAAAAAAGGGCTAATAATTCGCAAATCAAAAATATTATTAATACAAGTTTGGAAAACTTTAAAAATGTAGTAATCACATTGGAAAGGCTTATTGTTGCAAATAAACACTAAAAGTAATTAAAAAAATACTTCTTAAACCCCAATAAGTCTTGAAGTATCAAAATTTTAAAGCGCAGTACAAAGCGTAACGAAAAGCAAACAAACATCAAATAATAATAATAAATAGTTTGCGGCCGGCCGGCCGCCCTAATGCAATCAGTATCGTGAGTAGAGCCTTAGATTAAAATATTGCCTATGACTTAAATTGCACCCTGTATATTCAAGTGACATGTAATAGAGGGCGACTTTATTGCCATTAACCGGGCATAAATTCAGACTTTGTGGCTTTGTACTGAGGAATTCCTGTTAGAAAAACCGGAAAAGTGCGACTCACACGCACACAGGGCCAAACAATGCAAGGTGTAACAAGACCCTTCACGAAGCCGTCAACCAAGCATTCTGTACAAATAGCAACACTCATAATTATACACAATTTGATCTGACATATCGCAGGAAAGAGACTCACATGTGACGTTGACAATTATTAACAATTTTTTTTTTTTTTTACCGGTGGGATATCATCAAATAACCCCTCCCGCTCTGGGCTGAGCAGGAGGGAGTGTCAGACTTTTACTGACTAAAACCCATCCATGTTCCTTCCTTTGCCCTTTGTGTTCCAGGGCCGCGGTATCTCTTTCGAACAGTCCCGCAACCCTGGCAGGCGTCGGTCCTAACGGACCCCTCCCTGTTTGCTGACTCTCCTTGAGGCGCGCGTGGAACACGAACGCGCCGTCGACACGGCCTGTCGTCATAAGACGGATGGACGGCGAGCTAGCCCATAGCTCACCGTCCACAGGCACAATTATTAACCCTAGCCAGTGGATGAGTAACATAGCTTAATATCGTCGGATAATTTATCAAATCGGGCAAATTCGGTAAGTCGTTTTTTTTTTCGTTTTAACTTAATGCGACGACATTCCTACATCTTATTTGTTATAATTAGGAATGCAACATTACGGGTCTAAAGGATATTATCGACTATCCATAACCACATTTAAATAAACAATCAACAAGCTTACAACGAAGTGAAGCGAGTTTACAACTCGCTTCGTGTACAGTACAACAACGCATTTCGTGCCATGTTTAACTTGCGCTGGTGGTGTAGTGCGTCTGGTATGTTCTTTGAAAACCGAGTGGGTGACTTCTTTTCCGTTCTAAGAAGGGCGAGAGCTTCATTTCGAACACGATTGTTAAACTGTAAAAATATTATTATAACTACTGTTTTCAACACAATTTTCGTGACTAGAACCGAATTGTTTAATCTCAGCACTGACTATCATGTAATCAGGAAATAATGATAATTACGAATAATACTGACGAATTAATTTAATTAATGATAATACTGTAAGACTATGTAAGTAATATGCATAACTTCATTATTATTTATCCGTAAATCTATGACCGAAAATAATTTAATTTAATAATCTAATACAATATAATAATTTAATTTAATATTCAACTTATACAAAATAACATTACGTAGATGCTATGGGTGAACTGTTTGTGATTGCATACAATGCCTGAAATAAAATGATTTTATTTTTATTTTAGTTTTTTTTTATAAAACGAATAATTGTAATTATTATTTTATTTACATTTTTCATTTTGTGTAATTATTTTAAATTGTATGGCCAGCACATATAAACTCCCAACTCAAAAATAACTTTAGTTTCGTAAAACATTGGTATCATCTGAAAATCGTCATTTTTGAGCGAAGCGAAGCCTAGCGAAGTCTAGCTCGATTCCTCCCGACCCAGTATACTGTTATTTGACTAACAATATGACCCCCAGGTAATCATGGTCGGAAAATATCATACAGGTGGTAAAATGAGATAAAGTTGCACAGCACACGGCTCCAAATAGATGCGACCCAATCAGTGCGTCTCTATAAGTCCGACTCTATAGACACCAGTCTCCCACTGGTGAAAATAAATATTGATATTTCATTTGTGGTAAGAAGTAAATGACTATTTTATTCTATTATATTCTAATCAATTATAAACAGCAGGACCAATTTGCATGACATATGGACACGGGTATATAGATGAAATCGAATCCGCCAGCCAAGCGTGTAGTTTATTTCAATAACCTCCACTTTTTCGGGAAAGGCCCTCAGTATGGAATGTGACCTTCACCGTTTTCCAGTATACAAGTCATCCTGATTCACATTTCCTCCACCATGCTCTAGCATATTTCGCTGCCTCTTAATGATTCCCAAATGGAATACACCACATCTCGTAGATTGGTCTGATTACGCACCTCAGTGGGATCCCAATTGAGATTCATTTGTGCCCAAAGATTCTCAATGAGATTTAGATCGGGGTTTTTAGCTGGCCATTGATTTGGTGTAAAATTTACGTGAACATTTAGTTGTCGCGATATTTCGGAAACTCTCATCTCCATTCCTTTCAAAATTGCGATGCGTAATCTTTCTCCAGCAGTGAGCCGTGCAGGCATTTTATCAAATTATTGTAGTTTTCGAAAATTATTTTAAAAGATTTTGTGTCAAGTAAGTAGACAGAATTGACATCAAGATTTTACTTTTTAAAAGATCGCATCTATGATCCATGCAGTTTTTATTTGAAACTAGCTGTTGCCCGCGACCTTCGTTCGCGTGAAATTATTATAACAAAATATTCTTTCTCTTTTTGAATCGGATTTTGTTACCAATTTCAAGGGTTTTAATTTTTTTTTGCACGGATCCCTTATTATTTTTCTAAAAGTAGCCTTTGTTAGACCTTATAACATCAGCTATCTACCGGTAAAAGTCCCATCAAAAGCAGTCCAGCCATTTTGTAAATTAGCTGGAACAAACAGACAGACAAGAGACAAAAAAAAAAAAAAATTAAAAAAAAATATATATTATTAAAATATAATAAATTATTTTTTCATTTGTATTCAGTAAAAAGCTGTTTGATATAACAAACAGACATTTCAATTTTATTTATTTGTATGTATAGAGAAATTTGAGTAAATGTCAATTTGAGTGTTAAAAAGTTGCAATACGGCCGAATTAAGAAATATTAACCTGGAAAACTTATGACTCCATTGAAAATTACAAACAAATATCTATCCCTTTCGAACAGTGATAATTTCTCTGAGTTGCGTTTTTAATGGGCAGTTAAGTGTGTTGCTGTTTGTACATATGTGACGCATACAAAACATTGTGCTGATTGGTGAATTGAATAGTACGGGGGTCGTGGAGGTGTCCACAGTAAAAACCTAACGTTAAAAACATGTATTAAAAAAAAACTTGTGAAAAAGTTGGAACTTTGACACTAATATCTCCGTATCTAGAAGGTTCCCAGGTATGGTCTAGAACAAAAAAATTATCGCAATGACGGGGAGAACAAGAACCTTTCGGCTTCGTTAAGGGTCTTGTTACACCCTTTATGATAAAATATTTTGAAGGCTCAATCATATGTTGTAAGTATTGTTTTACATTCAACAGCAAATCTAAATTTGTTTTTCATAGTAGGTTAATGAAAAACATAGTTACTGCTGCAGTTTGATGAAAACTCCCATATCTCAAAAACTAAACATCGAATCTTATTCAAACCAATTTTGGTTGAAAGTTTTATTTTCGTTCTACAATACCACATTTTTTCAGAAAAAAAAGTTTAAGTTTTTTTTTTTTTAGAAATTAGAGGTGACCCACATTTTACCACTTTGGCAGTGTCTATCTTTCAAACGATTGATTGTGAGAAAAAATGGTAATAGGATCCTCAATCTCATTTTTAAAGACCTATCTATTAGACACCAGGTTTGATGAAAAAAATAATTTTTAATGTCTGTTCCATGTATGGAGAGCCCCCCCCCCCTAATCATTATTTATTTTATTTTTGTATAAAAGTCTTAAAGCGGTTCACAAAATACATCTACCTTCTAAGTTTCAACTATGTAGTCCTAATAGTTTCGGAATAAAGTGGCTGTGACATACATGGACAGACAGACAGACATGGCGAATCTATAAATAAGTGTTCCGTTTTTTGCCATTCGGCTACGGAACCCTAAAAGGACCTACCTATCACGCACTCAACGGAAGGTAAGAAGGAGAAAGTTTTACACTACTTGGTGAGAGGAAGGCACTCCAAGCTCTGCGTCAGGGCAGCTCTGAAGAACAGCGCAGGGCGACAGGGCAGGAGTTGGGTCAGCTCCGCAGAACAGGAGTAAGGTCAGCTCCGCAGTACAGGAGTTAGGTCAGCTCCGCAGTACAGGAGTTAGGTCAGCTCCGCAGTACAGGAGTTAGGTCAGCTTCGCAGTACAGGAGTTAGGTCAGCTCCGCAGTACAGGAGTTAGGTCAGCTCCGCAGTACAGGAGTTAGGTCAGCTCCGCAGTACAGGAGTTAGGTCAGCTTCGCAGTACAGGAGTTAGGTCAGCTCCGCAGTACAGGAGTTAGATCAGCTCCGCAGTACAGGAGTTAGGTCAGCTCCGCAGTACAGGAGTTAGGTCAGCTTCGCAGTACAAGAGTTAGGTCAGCTCAGCAGTAGCCAGCCCGTTTAGTACAAGTGAACTCCACTTATTAAAATGGTTCTCTCTCGGGACCCTCTAACGTTTTTTTTTTACATCGTTCAGTTTTTCTCCTTTTTTTTTAATTTCGGTTGTTGCAGCCATAAATAAACTGACCTGCCAGGTGTAGTCCGCCAAAACGTATAAAACCTCCTTGATAGGATAAAATATGAGAATGTGATAAGAAACTTATAATTATAATTTAAAATTCCGTTAATCAGTAGACAAACGTAATTTTATTAAAAAAACAGATTTAGACTAGCTAAAACGATATAAATGATTTTTTAGTAAATACAATGCTAATGCGACCTTCATTGAATAGGCTGGTATAGAACGTACGTCGAGGCCGACTTATGACATACAGTTATGACCAGCTCTAATCCTAGTTGCAACAAGAAATCTGTGAAATGAGGTTCTCTTTATGTTAGAGAAAAGAAATAAGGGACGGTTTTTTTTATTTCCACGATTAGTCCTGATGAAGTTGTTGGTAAAGTGCTATAAACTTCACAGCAAAAAAAAAGATTTTGCTAGCATGCATATTTAACAACAATATTGATGAGATGTTTTTTTGGGGTTAGCAGTCACTTGAAATATCGATTAAAAAGAAAATCATTTTTTTTCTGTGTTAATTTTTCAGAGATAAAAATTTTAATTATTTATACAGTACTGTTTTTTTCAAATTACATCGTTTAGTGAAATTAGATAGTGAACCTGTATAGACAGGTTCACTATCTAGTTTCACTTGACCTTAAAGAATTTTAACCACATTTTTGAGTATTTCCTCACGAACGTTGTTTGGTCAACCCGACAAACGCCAGGATAATGTGGACTCTTCTCGCAGATAAACGAGAAATTCTTGTCACACCACACGTCATTAAGATACCCATTACGCCATAGCGAACCGCAGAATTCACCAGCAGTTGCTGTTGGCTCCCCTGAATTCCATTTGTCGTACCCTGCTTCTGACAGCGTTTGACCTGAAAAGGAAAACATTTCTATAACACTGTTTAAATATATACTAACACATCTAAAATACTTTACAACAAATGAAAATGAATTAAAACAATTGATGACAGATATTAATTAACACAGCTGTGTTAGGCGTGGATAATAAAATCAACATTTTCAACTAAGAATTTGAAAATGGCGTATAGTGTATATTCAAGGATTAATGGCGAATACAATAAAGTTAAGGACAAACGGGAGGAATCAAATATAGGGTAAACCCTATATTTGATTCCAAATACAAGTGTGGACTAGATCTAGTAGCCATAGATAACACAAGGATGAAGTTTGGATGCTGGCCATTGTTCTTTATTCATTTGTACACATCCAAAATTTTCGTTCAAAATCTTCTTCATAACGTATCGATGACAAAAAGTTCAAATTTGTTTAGCCCAAAACTCAGCCACGTGAAACCATTTCACTGATGCAGTGAGTAGGTCATCAGGTGCACAGGTGCTAGGCCACGCGGTGAAAGATAGAAGGTGGGCCATTGTCTGTGGGAAGACGCCGCAAACGCATTGAGGTCAAAAAAATCATCAAATAACCCCTCCCGCTCTGGGCTGAGCAGGAGGGAGTGTCAGACTTTTACTGACTAAAACCCATCCATGTTCCTTCCTTTGCCCTTTGTGTTCCAGGGCCGCGGTATCTCTTTCGAACAGTCCCGCAACCCTGGCAGGCGTCGGTCCTTACGGACCCCTCCCTGTTTGCTGACTAACGAACGCGCCGTCGACACGGCCTGTCGTCATAAGACGGACGGACGGCGAGCTAGCCCATAGCTCACCGTCCACAGGTCCGCGCCTACGGTGGCCGGGGGCCACCACGTAGCCCTCGACGCTCGGTGCGTCTCCCGCGGCGGCTGGGACGTGAGGTTCTCTCCCTCTCACGTTCTGCCACCTCCTTCGCTAGCATGACTGCTTCGCAGAAGGAGGTGACGGCGTCCCATTCCGTCTCGCTCCGGACCATGGATTGAACCAAGGCCGGAAGCGAGAGGTCGCCGCCGCCGATCGCCGCTACGAGGACACGGCGGTGCTCCGCCCACGCGGGGCAGATTTCCACCATGTGCTCCACCGTGTCCTCCGGTCGATCCTCACAATGGTGGTCTGAGCCATCTATGAACCCCCATCTGCAGAGATGGTCTTCACTTCAGCAAACTTGAGTTCGAAGTCTGTTTAGAGATTTCCAAGTCGGCTACGGCAACGCGTGCCCAGGTGGAATGAAAAGTCATTATTTCTAATTCAGCACTTGTATAACGTTTGAATGGCTAAAATTACATTAGATTGTCCCCGTGAACGTCCATACTATCATCGCCACTTCCTAATGTTTTAGCTGGGGAATGACGTAATAAATTCCTCAGCAACACAAAAGTTACACAGTGTTATAGAATAACTCGCAACTGGAGTGCGTGTAAGACCAGCAGTTCACAAATCATTTTTCTTCGTCCATGGGTGGGTGCAGTGATTGCCAGAAGACGGGCGTCGTCACCGAAGGAGGCTTAGAAAACGCTGGCGTGATGACTTAGAAGCGTTGTGAGAGATTGGCTGGAAAAATCGGAGAGAAAAGTGGGGGCTATGGGGGAGGCCTTTGCCGAGCAGTGCGACAATATAGATTAAGAAAAATGTGTGAGGATGGAAATACAAAAGAAGTATGTCCGGATCGTAATCAGTGGTGTTCTGTAGCGTCTGCCTGCCACGGAAAAAAGGTGTGGGTTATGTACCTATGTCTGTAATACAATATGAAATTACCATGTACTGTTCTCCACTCCCCATGTTCACCCCAATCATAATATCCGATGAGAGCTGCATCTTTCCAACTCTCTACCATTCCCAACATACTACTTTTAGGGATTGTAGCAAAGAGTTCTTTGAGAACTGTGGCTTCGATGTCACTGTTTATAACAGCAAGATGGCCGCCTTCAGCAGCACACGCGAAGGAGGCTCGGGAGAAATTTCTTGGTTCTAAGTGGAACTTGTAGCATTTGTTAGTTCTTGTACTCAAATGATATTCTGAAAAGAAAATGATGATTATGATACTCATAAAATTTTACCGATACTTGGACTTTTGCAAAAGATTTCTGGCAATGAGATATGGAGAAATAATCAGAACATTGTCATAGACAAATGTCATCCCTTAGCTCAGTGACACTTAAATCCTTAATTACATAATTGCTAACTTTGACAATCATGATACATTTGTACTAACAGCAATTAGCAACACGCTGCAAGAGCAAGTAGATACCGATTTTTGTTCGAGTTGTCCCGTTTGTCGTACTCGTATGTATATTTCAATGACAATGGTTTGCACCGACCTCGAATAACATGGGGCAAGGATAGGAAGATACTGATGACTTAAATATTTTTGTGGTTCCATGATAAATACTGGTATCCAGCTGCCGCCTGTTAAACTGAAAGCCGACCTTAAAATAGTTGGTGAAAGGCTGGGCAGATGATGATGGTTTCTGCGGCTCAATCTACTGAAACAATGTCTGTTAGGCCATCTCTACGAGTCATGATTCTCCTGCCCTTATCCCAACTTATTTGTGGTCGGCGCAGCATGTCTTCTTCTTCCATACTTTTCTATTACTCGTCATCTCAGCAGTCAACTCTTTTCTAGCCATATCATCCTTCACACAGTTCATCCATATTTTTTTTGGTCTTCCTTTACTATTATAGCCATCTACATTCATACTCAACTTTTTCCTCAATACATTCTCCTCATTCCTCCGCATCACATGTCCATACCACGATAGCCGATTACTGCACACTTAGGCCATCTCTACGAATATGTTCATTCTTACCTGGATCTACAGTGCCGCACTCATTGGCTTCTAATTGAGGGTTCTCAGGGCGGTAACAGATATAAGGACGAGTGTCTTCACAGAGATTATCAGCGAACTCTCCATTACTATTGAAAGTGAGACAGCTTTCTTTGTTATCCTTATTATCTGGCTCGTTTTCAGCCCAAGTCACTGGAATTGTCGCGAGTGGTGTACCTGTAATAATTTTATCTCTATAGTGGTCTCAAGTACTTTTGGATCTATCAACAAAAGTACTTGTAAATAATATTTGTTGTATGATGAGTAATATTATTATAATTATTCTTTAGCTGAATTGAATACATATTATCTATACTTCTATACTAATATAATAAAGAGGTAAAGTTTGTGATTTTGTGAATTGTGAGGTTGTATATCTGGATTTACTGAACCGATTTTGAACATTCTTTCACTAATAGGAAGTTACATTATCCCCGAGTGCCATAGGCATATTATTAAGTGCCCGCGGGACAATTTTCGACCAAAACGCTAGCAAAGCCGCGGGCAACAGCTAGTCGTGAACAAAATAATTATGTACCAATTCTTGATATCAGAATATTGGTTTAAGGAAACAGGAAGCCGAGCAGATTACTGTTGAGTAACTGTTGATTGACTGAGGAAGCAAACTAAAATAAATTATGACTAATGTGAACAAGGATAATAACAACATTATTTTAAGGTGAATGATGAAACAAAAGATGTGGAAGGTGGAGACCAGGGTGTTATGGCGCAGTTTGGTAGAACGCCTGTAGAACTGCGATAGTCTAGAGTTGGTGCAATATGCTTTCTTCTTGCTGCTATGCTTTCTTATTAATAAACTTGACTCATATGGAGTGAGAGGCAATGTGCTTAAATTAATTGAATCCTATATCTCCAATAGAAGGCAAATCACAGCAATCTCAAGAATAGATCGTGCCAAAATAGCGGCTACGTATTTGTCTCAAGAACGTTTAGTGAAATTCGGTGTACCCCAAGGAAGCGTTCTGGGACCATTATTATTTATTATATGTATAAATGACTTTCCAAAATCTACTGAGCATCCAATGACTCTTTTTGCAGACGATAGCACAGTCACAATAGCATGTAAGAAAACTGACACCTATGAACTGGACATTAATAATGCTTTAGCTTCTATAATTGACTGGTTGGACAATAATAACCTAAAAATTAATTTAAATAAAACACAAATCTTGCATTTCAGTCAAAGAATACCAGTAAGAAATGACATTAACTTAAGCTATAAAAATCACACCATATGCAGAGTTGATAAGGCCAAATTCCTTGGACTCACCATTGACAAAAAGCTTGATTGGAAAGATCACATTGAGGAAATTAGTAAGAAAGTTAGTAGTTCTTCCTACGCATTGCATAAACTCGCCCCAATCGTAAATACTACAATACAATACTATAATACATTGCTTACCGCCTATCATGGACTTGTTGCATCAATCCTTAGATATGGCATTATTTTCTGGGGAAACTCTACACATAAAGATGTTATATTCAAAATGCAAAAACGATGCTTATGAGCTATGTTTGGTCTTAAAATTACAGACAGTTGCAAACCGTATTTTATAAAACATCAAATACTCTCACTTCTTTCCTTATATATATTAGAAATGGTATTATTTGTTAAAAAGAATCCTCAGCTGTTTCCGAAGTCTTCAGATGGTTCTGAAAGAAGTCAACGTGACAATCGGAGACTTCGTTTACATAGGTCTAAAACAGCTCTCATGGGTAAGAGTGTGTTCTGCATGGCCCCAAAATTATACAACAAGGTACCAAAGGCATACAAAGATTTGAATATTGATAGATTTAGTAGAAGCATGAAGAAACTTTTATTAAATAAATGCTACTATAATGTTGCCGACTACTTAAATGATGTACTATAAACATTCTTTTTTTATTTTTAAACTTACGACTTGTCTGTGTTTACTTTGACATTTGTTAAATTATTATTTTTATTCTTTTTGACATGATTGTATAATTTTGACATTTATTATTACTTGCTTTTTTAATTATGATTTTTATTCTTTTACTCTTTGACATGTATCATTTTGAGATTTATTACTAGTTGCTAATTCTAAAGACACTGATTATTATATTTTTTTTTTTTGTTTCTGCAATGTTTAACTTAGCCATTTATATTCTTTTTTTCTCGTTAAAAGCACCTCTACTGACTGAAATGATTGATGTATTTAAAAATCTCAATTTTAGAATTTCGAAACATTTGCACGCCCTACTATGTGGCAAAACATGTCTGAACTTTTTTTTTATTATTTATGCTATCCTACATGCACGTTTTTTATTATTGTATGTGACACTTGTTTTGAGCAAATAAATATATCTTATCTTATCTTATCTTCTTGATTTGCAGTAAAAGTATCGAAGAAATGAAAGAATATGACAGAGAAGATTACTTTGTAGGTCAAGATAATAATATTTTTTTTAAAAACAGATTGCTTAAAAAATAAAATACATAAAAAGCATAGAACATAGCGACTTAACAGTCGGGACCCATTATTGTGACGATTTAAACCGGTCTATATATGTTGTGGAGTCCTACCGCTGAGGTGCAATGTGTGCCGGGAATTGTTATGTGTAAGAAAACCCCGACATGTGTGTTCACCAAGCAGCTTTATTGAACTAACCTTTATTACAGTAATGTGCATGCAATAAGGTATAAACGTAAGTACAGTGATCGCGGGCGTCAGCATAAAATTGTCGAGTGAGCTCGTACATGCTCCCAAATCACAAAAACAAACAAAAAGTAAACGTAATGTAAACACAGTAAAAGAAACGTAAAAGTAAACAGTAAGTAAAACAATGTAAATAAAGAATATAAAGTCCAAAGCTTATATCTAAATCTAACAGCTTGCCGGCGAGGTTGCTCTGTCGACCTTGTGCGCGCGGCTAGTGTCCTGGCTCATCCGTGGTTGCGGCTCACTGATCGCTTGCTCCTGGTTCGGGTTATCAGGTCTGTAGGTAACTCGAGGAACTGCACCGTAGCGTTTCCTCAGTTTCAGACTGATCCATAAACAAGCCCCAACAACAACGATGAGCATAAAGCTATACATGATATAGCGATGTGTGTCGTGGGAAGTTGCCACCTCATTTAGAATCTCTTGGTGCATCTTCACCTTTTCAATTTTGGCTTTTAATGTCTTCATTATCACTTCATGATGCTCAGGTTCAAAAGTATAGTTGTTGTCTCCTATGAAGTGATTTATAGTCGATTCTTTCAAGTAAAGCTCGTCTTCAGTCACGCTTATCTCACTATGAAAGTTGTTATGAGAGCGAAGTATCATGTTATCTCCTTTCAACATGCATCCAGGATTAAGTGAGATAATACCAGTGGCAAATAATTGTTTCGATAATGTGCCAGATGGACAGAAAATGCGAGTCAAGCATTGTTTACAACATGTGTAGAGCCACGCGCCGTCATTGTGTAAATGTATCCACTTATCACTGCAACTTGATACAGTCGTGTGGCACGCTGATAAGTTCTTATTGTTTACTATAATTTGTGCCTCACACATCGTTGCGGCTTGCTTTATGTCATAAACCGGTAAACTCAGTGCACATAGTAACTTGTGTTTTCTCAGTTGTATGCATGTGCTTAGGTCGTCGTATGTTAGAGGCATCATCACGTCCTTCTTGAGGTTTATTGCCAAATAATCAGATGTAGGCATGATATGCTTCTCTGTCTCTCCTTGTATCGAAGGTATAGGTATGACTCGGCTTAGCTCGTACTGTTCGTTGCTCACCAAAGGCAACTTAACTTCAAAAAGGAAGAAGTCACTTGTCAGCTTGACGTGTACTCTTGACAATTTATACATCTGTCGAATGCACTGATGGCTGTTTGACAGGTCACTTGGTAATTGTCCAGATATTATGTTTAATTGGTCTTGTAACTGATCAGGTTTCAGTAAATGTACATCGACTCGTCCGCCCTTTACATCAGTCACTAAGTCGAGCAGTAATTGTTGAACTCTCCTTATGTTGGAGATTATTAAGTTGGCAGCCAAGGCAGATGACATCACATTGAGTGCATTGCTACGTTCCACTTGTATGCGCTCGTTGGTTTCTTGGAGCCGTTTGTTTATTAGCGTAAATTGCTTGTTCATGATATCCTCGTTTCTCTTCAAAATATTGTACTCGCCTTCCACAATCGATGTTTGTTCCTTGTAGAGGTTGAGTAAGTGGTTTTCATTTGTCTGTATGAGGTTGATATCACTATCATATTTTTTCGCAAAGTCTTCGTCAAGGACTCCAAATAGATAATTTGCTGCATAACCAATTCCATTTATCAGACCCCTTTTCTTGCGCGTTCCGTGCTCCGATCGCAAAACATCGTTATAGTGCTGTATTTCTTTGATTTCGTGTTCTAGTTGAGAGGCGATGGATATCAAGGTTGGCTCTTCCTTAGTCAGACTCTTCAAATGGGCGACGTAGTCTGCCATGTTTTGTAAACTTCGCCAGTATGTTGTCATATTGTAATACACAACCATTTTCCAGTCGTCTTGTAGTATTTGCATCTCAGCAATTTTGTCGAAGTAGATTAATTTTGCTGACGATAATGTGGTGACGTTCACTGTAGTCTGTGACAGTGATGTAGCTATGCATAACGCAAACATGAAAAGTATGCAAACGTAACTGTTTGGGAATACTTTAGCAGGTTTCTTCCGCTTCGGTCTCTTTGTTTTCTGTTGTTCGATAGGCGTTGTTTCACCTCCACTCTCTACGCACCCTGTATCACTCTTGTCAACAGGTAGTCGTGATAATTTGATGATAGGGCGTTTTAGAGTGCCATTTTTTGTTCTCAGGGTCACTACTCGAACGTGTCCATCCTTACCAGGATGTGTCTCCATAACCCTTCCCAAGAGCCATTTAGAGGGCGGCAAGTGATCATCTTTTATCAACACGAAGTCGTTGATCTCAAGATTCTTTGTTGTATAATTCCACTTGCTGCGCGTTTGAAGTGTTTGAAGGTATTCAGATGACCATCTCTTCCAGAAATCTTTGTGCATTTTTTCCAGTAGTTGCCATCTAGTTTTAATGTTTCTGATGTCTTCGTCAGGTGAGAGTGGGCTTGACAGTATGGGCCCTCCCACTAAGAAATGTGCAGGCGTCAGGCAGTCCAGATCGTCAATGTCGTCTGTTAAAGGAACCAACGGCCTAGAGTTGAGACACGCTTCAATCTGGGCTATCAGTGTGGAAAACTCCTCAAATGTCAGCTTTTGTTCGCCAATGACGCGCTTCAGGTGGTGTTTCATGCTTTTGACTGCGGCCTCCCACAGTCCTCCTGCTGACGGCCAAACTGGAGCGTTGAACTGCCACTCAACTCCAAGGTTGCCTAGCTCACTCAAGAGTTCTTCGTTGATGTAGTGCATTAACGCCTCTTTGTGTTCCTGTATGAGTGTTTTGGCAGCGCCGACAAAATTTGTACCGTTGTCAGAGTACATACACTTTGGTGTTCCTCTCCGGGCACAGAAACGTTTGAAAGCGCCGAGAAAGGCTGCAGTACTCAAATCGGAGACTAATTCTAAATGAATAGCCTTTGTTGCTAGGCAGACGAATATTGAAATATAGGCCTTGGATGTTTTAATCCCTCTGCCCTTGTTGGCATTGACTTCCACTTGTCCCGTAAAATCAACACCTGTGTGCGTAAATGGACGCGATGGAGTGACTCGGGGTTTTGTTAAGTTTCCCATCAGCTGTTTGCTAGTAGATGTCTTGAAGCGATGACATTTGATACACTTGAGAATGTGGCCTTTTACTGTCCTCACACCTCTGAGTATCCAGTATTTGTTTCGCAAATGTGTCAAGGTGAGTCTTGCTCCCCCGTGCAGTGTCGAAATATGTGACTTGTCAATCAAAAGTTGTGTGAGCCAATCTTTGTGTGGCAAAATAATTGGATGTTTTTGTGAGATCTTCAAGGCTGATTCTGTTAAACGTCCCCCGACTCTCAAGAGACCTTGTTTGTCCAATAATGGGTTTAAATTCAGTAGACAACTCTTTGAATGCACCTTGCCATGTTTCTGTAAATGTTCAATATCTTCGCCAAAGTGTTTATTTTGCACTGCCTTGATAACGAAATTCAATGCGTTCTCAAGTTCTACTGTTGTTAAGTAAGGCGATCGTGCATTGTCTTTGTTTGCCTTGACTCGTAAAATCCAACTTAGAATTCTGACGACACGTGTAATAGAGTTATGTTTGCATAGAAGCTCTTCGATGATCGATGACGATGTTTTGGATGCACAGACTTGCTTCTTGTTCCTGTGTTCTAATGTAGGAGCTTCGAATTCTGTCGAATGATCTGGGATGTTGTTCTGTATCAGCCACGTAGGTCCCTCCCACCAAAGTTTGTGTTTGACTAGTTGTGACGGAAGTAAGCCACGACTAGCGCTATCCGCCGGGTTTTCCTCGGATTTTACATGTCTCCAACATGATGGCGGCAAAATGTTTGTGACTTTCGTAACCCTGTTTGCAACGAAAGTTTTCCAGCGGGAAACGTCGCCATGTAGCCATCCCAGAACGACCATTGAGTCAGTCCAAGCTTGTATCGTTACTTTCTGTTTGTTTAACGACTCTATGACCTTTTTCACTAGTCTGGATAATAAGTGTGCGCCGCACAGTTCGAGTCTGGGCAGTGTCATCAATTTTCTAATAGGTGCGAGCTTCGTTTTCGCTGCAACTATTCGAGTCATGTATTGGCCATTGTTTTTGATGCTTCGGCAATAAATCACACATGAGTATGCCTTTTCCGATGCATCGCTGAAGCCATGTAATTCAACTAGGGTGTGTATAGCTCCCATCCATCGAGGAATAGCAATCTGACCTATGTATTTGAGGTCGTTCCTGAACTCTTCCCATTGTTTCTGTACATGTTGTGGTACGGGATCGTCCCAGTTAAGGTTTGTAGTCCATAGTTGTTGGAAAATAAGTTTGGCTTTTATTGTAGCAGGTGAAAGCCAACCTAGTGGATCATATAGCTTAGACAGTTGAGATAGCAACGATCTTTTCGTAACGATAGCGCCTGTGTTTGTTGTTTCCACTGGATGATGAAATGTAAATTGATCTGTAGACGGATTCCACATAACTCCCAATGTCTTGTTTGTTTCAGCGTGCTTGAAGTCTATCATGTTTTGACTAATTTGATCGGATGTAAGATCTTCTAACATGCGTCTGTCATTGCTCGCCCACTTGCGCAAGTTGAAGCCACCTCGTTTGAGTAGGTCTATTAATTGCTGTTGAGTGGTTTTGGCTTGTATGATATCATTGCTTCCGCCGAGAAGGTCGTCGACGTACAGCTGACTGTCCAATGTTTCAGCAGCAAGCGGGTATTGAGCACCATCATCGTGAATTAGTTGTTTTATAGTGCGCATCGCTAAAAAAGGAGCAGACTTAGTACCGTATGTTACAGTGCACAGCTGGTACTCTTGTATGTTGTCTTCCTTAGAATCTCTCCACAGAATCTTCTGTAGATGTTGATCTTGTTCCTGTATTCCGACTTGTCTGTAAAACTTTTCAATGTCGGCGGAATAGACAAATTGGAACCCCCTCCACCGTAGGATTAATGCCTGTAAGTCCTGTTGTAGGTTTGGCCCACACTCCATTAGCTCATTAAGACTGTTGCCTGAAGTTGTTTTATTTGAGGCATTAAACACAACTCGGAGTTTTGTAGTAGTGGAGTCCAATTTCATGACACCGTGGTGTGGTAGATAGCAACTTGGTTCCAGTGGAATTAAACTTTGTTTCATGTGATTGAGACGTAAATAGTCAGCCATGAATGCCTTGTAATTTTCAGCAATAGACTGGTCTCTGGCTAGCCGTTTCTCCATTTGTCGGAATTGTGCCAATGCCTGCGATTTTGAAGAACCTAACTGTGTCTCGAATCCCTGTTTCATGGGTATTCTGACCTCATATCTGCCGTCTGACTTCCTGAAAGTTGTGGTTGCGTATAATGTTTCGCAATATTGTTCGTCTGACGTCAGCATTGTAGACTGTTCAGTTATTTCTTCTATTTCCCAGAAGCGCGAAATGTCTTCCAGGTTGTTAAGCACTGCATGGCATTGAAATGTTGTCGTGTTGCCCAATAGAACCCATCCGACCTTAGTCTGTTGAGCTATTGGCGCATATATAAACTCCTGCGTCCAGTAAAATGTCAACTGGCCTGGAAATGTTGTAGTTAGGATCCGCGAGACTGATGTTTTCTAAATGTGGCCACTCTTGGCGCTCAAACGTGTAATTGGGTAAGTTGTTCAGCATTCTTGTCATGACTAGCGCCTCAAAAGTGAAGGTGTAGTTTTGGTATATGGAGTTGCAAGTAAGTACTACGGTTCCATGACTTTTGTTGTTCGAGATGCCAACTCCTGAGACGATTGCATCTTGTTTGCGCCTGTGAAGTCCCAATCGCTGAGCAGCTGATTCCGTAATCAAGTTGATTTGGGAACCTTGGTCAAGTAGAGCCCTTAGTTTTGTAGGCATTCCATTTTCAGCCATAACATACAGTTCAACTGTGGCAAGTAGAACTTCGTTCACATTCCCACCAACGTGATGTGATTTATGTTGCGCTACTGTCGGAACGCTTTTAGGTGTCATGTTATTTGCAGGAATCGTATGTTGAGCCTTTTGTTGTAAAGCTTCATGTAACGTCGTATGATGCTTGTTATTGCACACCTTACAGGTTTTCGCGGAATTGCATTGTTTGTCGTTGTGGCAGTACATACAATTCTCACAGACTTTCAATTGTGCAATTGTATTTATTTTATCTTCTGGTGTCATACTTTGGAATGTTTTACAAGAAACCAATATGTGGTCCGAGTTGCATAATGGACATTTTCTTTCAGATCGAATATGATAGGTCTTGGCCCTATTGTAGAACTTCTTAGGAAGGTGTTTTGAGGAAAATTCCTTGGCCTCACTGTTTTCCATGTTCTTGGCCTCATGCTTCGTGGAGCCAGTCTTGTTATTTTTTCTGTTGACTGGCTCAAGAGCTGTAAATTTGCTTTCCAAAAATTCCATAAGCTCGTCAAATGAAGGCAGATTTCGTGGTGCTCTTCGGCACTCCATGTACGAACTGTAGGTTTCTGCATCCATTTTCTCTGTAAGTATGTGCACCAAAAACGGATCCCACGTAGTGGTGTTGACTCCCAGATTGCGTATGGCGTGAATCGTTTCCAAGGTCGTGTCGTGGAGGTTTTTCAGTTCTTGAGCAGAATGTTTGTGTGCAGTCGGCTGGCTTAAGAATATTTGGATTTGATTTGTAAATAGCAGCTGTATGTTGTTGTAACTTCGGGTAAGTATATCCCAGCATGCGTCGTAGTTTTCAGCTGTGACGTTGAGATGCTGCACTAGACGCTCTGCCTCACCTTTCAGTTTGCCCTTGAGGTGCTGCATTTTTTGTGTTTTGCTCAGCGTGGGATTGTTGTGGATGGCTTCAGAGTAGAGGTCCATGAAAGTTGGCCATTGTGCATAATTGCCATTAAATGCCGGAATCTCCAATTTGGGCATGGTTTGTTGTTGGTGAGATGTATGGCTAAGTTTTTCGTTTAGTTTTCTCTTTATGGCTTCGTAAACCTTTTCCTGGTCTGCGTACTCCTGTTCATAATCCACATCCGTGCCGATTAATAGATTATCTATTTGCCAATGTAGATCGTCAATGGTTTTCCAGCGCGCCTTTATCATCTGCAGTTTGTCTTGTAGTTACCATTTTTCATAGATAGTGTTAATGTCAATTCCTCGTACGACTCTTGTAAAAGCTCGAAAGTTTGTTCGTTGCTGATTAATAAACTCATCAGTTTTGGATAACATACCTTTTTCTTCCGTGCTGTCACTGTGTTGTTCGTCACCTTGACTACTTGCACCTTGTTTAGCCATGGCTTCGATCTGTTTTGTATCTATCAGCAGAGCACATGTAGCTGTGTAGAGCTCTTTCACGGAGAGGTATGCACCTGACTGAAAGTATTCGTGTTTGTTATCACAAAGCCCTGTTAGTCTTATGTGATTGTTGTCGAACTCATCCCACAATTCCTCAAGAGTCACTAGCCGTTTTCTTGTATACTCGGCAGTTTTCAGAATTGCAGAGTCTTTCCTGATGTTTGTAGAAATCTTCTGTACAGTTTCAGCAATAATTTGTTGACGTTGTAGTAGCCCTTCCATTGTAGATGTGTTGAAGAAACTAGTTGTCTGTTGTAATCACTGTCACTGATAGAAGAGGATGGTGTGGACTTGTATGTCCACTGGTTCTGTTAGTTCCGCGTGAGCAGATGCCCCTCACCAATATGTGCGCTTTCTCAACTTGACTGGTGAGACCCGCTTGTGGGAGGCCAGCCGAGCCGATTCGCTATTGATGAAGACACCTTCTGACACACTTCACTTAGTCTCGAAGGACCAAAAATATGTGGAGTCCTACCGCTGAGGTGCAATGTGTGCCGGGAATTGTTATGTGTAAGAAAACCCCGACATGTGTGTTCACCAAGCAGCTTTATTGAACTAACCTTTATTACAGTAATGTGCATGCAATAAGGTATAAACGTAAGTACAGTGATCGCGGGCGTCAGCATAAAATTGTCGAGTGAGCTCGTACATATGTTAATGGGCCCCGACTGTTAAGTCGCTATGTTCTATGCTTTTTATTTATTTTTATTTTTTACGCAGTCGGATTTTTTAATGTTTTAAATTACCGTTTTTATTTTATTTATTTTTTGTTTTATTATTGAATTATTTTTATTTTGATATACCCAGTGTCACTCTCACAGTAAATACGAATCTAACGACACCTCTCAAGCTAAAATCCATCGAGCCGTTCAGGCCACAGAGCGTGCCAAACAATTACACATACATACATACATACAAACATACATACATACAAACATACATACATACATACATACTCTCGAAAAACATAACCCTCCTTCTGGCGCAGTCGGGTAAAAATACAGTGAAATTATGGACTAGAGCTGCGCTTACAACATTAGAGTGAAAAAAAATTAAGTACTTTAAGTACCTAATACAGGAAAATCAGATGATACTGTTTAAACTTTCACTTTTACGGGATATCTTCCGTGATTGTCTTTAATTTTGAGCTCCCGATATTTCGACGCTGTTGCAAGCGCCATGATCGCGGGTTGACTGGAGAATGCGGGTGGATAGAAAATAAATTGTTAAGAGCAGACAAATCTGTCTACCCTCTTTCTTTGTCTTTTGCTACGCGCACTACTGGAACTCATCACTAAGTCACGGCAAAACACACTCATAGTATGTGTAAATGAGATGATGATGTTGATGTTATTTAGGCAATTTCAGCCACAGCGGCTGCGTCCGATGGCTTTCTAGGGTGGTTTTCGTGAGATTTGGTGAGATTTGGATAGTCAGTACAAAGGAGAGGGCCTAGACAGAGCTACATGTGACAAAAATGATGATAAAGATAAAAATGTATTGGATTGACATAAGCTTCTAATCCAGATGTTTTTTTTTTAAATATTAATTGGGTCCACTCTTGACCTCAATCTTGTCCTGAGGACAAAAACGAGGTGGACTATGGAACAAACTAACCCAAAAGAAGCCTATTAAAGGCCTATCCATACATACCAGGGCCGCGCCCGGGACATGACAGGGCCGTGGCCGAATGTATGTGGGCACTGAATTTTCGTCGCCAGCCCGGGCACGGACGTGTGTGAACGAGTTCATTTAAAATGTACACACCGATATTGAAGAGAATTGCTCTCCTTGGCTGTGCGCATAATAAAAGAATAAAAGTTGCAGAAATACGAAACGCTTAAAAGCCTTTAACACTTTCGTTTACTACTGTTTTGTTTCTAATGTTGATTTAAATATGATTCGCGGCCGTAACAAATATGGCTTTACACAGTTTTCATTATAAAAACCATTAATACAACCCATTTAATCCTATTGAATGACTATTTCATGAAAAATTCACCATATTTTAATCAACGTACAACCTGACACTGACCTGCAAATTGGAAAAAAACGTAGGATTTTTTTAATTTCGCATGCTACTTCTGGCACTTTCACCTTAAAGGGAACTTTAAATTATTACATTGAACAAACTGACCTTCGACTGTATGGTAATCTCCTTGAGAGAGAGTGGCGTGAATCCCGGTAAAGATTTCTTGCTTCAAACTGGATTCCTGTACGATGTATAACATCTCAGATTTTATCTCCAGTGTGGTTGGAGAAGCTAGAACAGCACCTGTAGATAGGAGCATAATTACATTCAGCTTATTATGTGTTCATTGCTGGGATAAAGGTCTCCGCTCTGAAAGAAAGTTTGGGTTATTCTCGTTCACCACACACGGGACCGCTATGGCGAATACTTTGATATAAAACTTCCATAATGTTTTTTATCGTTTTCAGAGCAGTGGTGTTGATACGAAGGAATCCCTGGATAGTAAACCCCCGTAGCACAGGGCGATTGGACGACACTAGTGCAGTTCTATGTCAAGCAAACTTGAACTCAAAGCATTCATTTAAAAGAGAATAGTTACAGGCACATTTAAATTGTTCAAAAAATATATGAAACTACAGTCCAGCTACAAAGCATAATAACTGTAAAAGAGTCGTGGACGTCCATTTCAAAGTGTAGATCTCTACGGAGAAGAATGAGCAGTGGAAGTCCTTTGTTTGATAATGATGGTCTCCCAATATACAAGGTGTATACGGACCCGTAGCGAAGAAACTCTAAGCAATTTTTTTTCCAGGGAAGTTTCTTACGGGTGAAATTCACGTTTTACGGTAGGACTACGCACTCAAAACATTGTGCTGGTGGATGCATTGAAACTTGTGAAAAATTTAGAACTTTGACCCCCAATATCTCCGTAACTAGAAAGTTTAAAGGCATGGTCTACAACAAAAAAATGATCGCAATGACGGGGACAACAAGTGCCTTTACACCCATTACACAACGTGTTTTTTTTTGATATCCCATAACTCTAGGGTATGATTGAGGCCATATCAAAGAATCAACTGGCCAATATGAGTTATGTTCCAATCCTTCGCTATTTTTTTTTTTCATTTTTCATACAAAAAAACATCGGCAAAGTCACGATTATTAATGTTAAACACCCTTACGTGAAATATGACAACGTCGCATTTTCTTAGCTTTAAATATGAATGATTGGTTTGAATAAAAATGAATTACTTACCTACATATTTTATTTTACTATTTATTTTACTACACTACTGCGAAGTTTGGCAACCTCGCAAAAGTAAAGATTCGTCATACTGGTGAAAATTTTTGACCTAATTTAATTATGATTGATGATAACTCCGAAACGATGCATTTTTGGACCACCTATTCTAGGAGTTTTAGTATTATTTTTACCTACAAAATATAACCCTAGAGTTATGGGATATAAAAAAAAAACAGGTGGTATACATTTCTGGTTAAAGGAGCCTGGCTTACCTTCAAGAGCGCATCGCAGCCGAGCATCGAACCAATTCGCAGGTAACACAAAATATTTGAACCATCCCTTGGCCATAATACTGTATTTGTAGTCACATCTGAACGATCCCTCTAAAAATACAAGCATACATATCATAAAACACCTTTCGTCATTTATATTTTTAAGACCTATGTAATAGGGGGCGAGCCTTTTCCCAACAACCGGGCACAGACTATAGGACTCGGAAATTCCTGTAGGAATACCCAATAACACTTTGCCGACATGGGAATTGAACCCAGAACTCCATGGCCAGTACTAGCGTTTACGACTACTAAACCAACGAAGTGAGAAGGAAAATATTATAACTTCAATGTCAAACAACGTTCTGATCGAAGAAAAGCTGAAATCAAAGCTAGATCTAAAATAAGTTAAGCAAACACATCAGTAGATACACTTAACAACCTTTTTGATTCTATCTCGTAATGGTACATATGTTTGGTCGGTATGATCGGCATAACCGGACGGCAAATGTTGGCAAAATAAATAAAATATGTTTAAATACATTTGGTAAAAAGTCGGTTGACTTAGCCTGAATTGAGCCAAGCTGACCAAACCACAACTCAGTGATGGTAAGAGCTGAACGGAGTTTACCGATCGGCACGACCCGAATCAAAGTCAAATGACTTGTGTAGTAATTGTTACAACAAATACTGCCAAATTGGAAGTTCCGAAGAAGTATTGGTTGCCTTTATACTAAATGAAATAAGTAAAGTCAAAGTCACTTTATATTTCCATTGGAAACAGCTTACCTATAAAATTCACGCAAAAAAGTACTACAAAATATTTTAAACGGGACTTCATTTTGCGATGAACAGAATTCCAACTATGTACGATACAGGGGTCTTTGCGGATATATATACCTGACTCGATTATTTATAATTGTATTATTTTTTATCGATAGATCCAATTTTCCCCATCCTGTTAAGTCAGTGGTTCCCAAATACCATGGTAAAAAATTATTCACGAGCATCCTTTTTTAATCGACTTCTTTAATCATATTTATAATATATTTTTTTGTAGATATTGTATTATAAAATCAAAATTAGGTGTGTAGTTTGAACTGTGTGTCATGCGCCAAAAGAAGCTAACAGCACTATATCATTGTCGACAGGTGACAGAATATTCAATGAAAACATAGGAAGACATGATTCAACTAAAATATGCTACGAACTGCTTGAATGTCCCCGGGTAATCTGTAGTCTGAATTTAAACTTGTTTATTAATTCCATTTTTTTTTTTCGGAAACTTTAAAAGAAAACATTCTGAAGGAACCGGCCGGGTCATGTGAAAAAGTACATCTGCCGCACTAGGCTGTCCTAGTGTCCTAGACCCACCTCCAATCATCGGGAGCAGGCATCAATTGGAACGTTTTTTTCGTCTCAGGCTCCAGTTTTGCGATATATAAAACATAGTTACTTTCCGCTGTCTATCCTTAAGTATGCTTAGATCTTTAAAACTCCGCAACGGATTTTAATGCGGTTTTTTTTTTAATAGGTAGAGTGTTTCAAGAGGAAGGTTTATACTCGTATGTACATCCTGCACCGAATCAGGCGGGAGGAAACGCCCGGGTGCTACCATTGTGAGGATCGACCGAGGGACACGGTGGAGCACACGGTGGAGATCTGCCCCGCGTGGGCAGAGCACCGCCGTGTCTGGTAGCGGCGATCGGCGGCGGCGACCGCTCGCGTCCGGCCTTGGTTCAATCCATGGTCCGGAGCGAGACGGAATGGGACGCCGTCACCTCCTTCTGCGAAGCAGTCATTCTAGCGAAGGAGGTGGCGGAACGCGAGAGGGAGAGAACCTCACGTCCCAGCCGCCGCGGGAGACGCACCGGACGTCGAGGGCCACGTGGATGCCCCCGGCCGCCATAGGCGCGGGCCCGTGGACGGTGAGCTATGGGCTAGCTCGCCGTCCGTTCGTCTTATGACGACAGGCCGTGTCGGTGGCGCGTTCGTGATCTACGCGCGCCTCAGTAAAATGTCAGCAAACGGGAAGGGGTCCGGAAGGACCGATGCCTGCCAGGGTTGCGGGACTGTTCGAAAGAGATACCGCGGCCCTGGCACACAAAGGGCAAAAGAAGGAACATGGATGGGTTTTAGTCAGTAAAAGTCTGACACTCCCTCCTGCTCAGCTCAGAGCGGGAGGAGTTATTTGATGATTTCCCAACAGAAAAAAAAAAAAAGATTTATATGTACGTTGCACCCGTGCGAAGCCGGGGCGGTCACTAGTTAACGATAAAGTTGAGATATTTAACGGATTGTACTAGCTTGATGTGCTGGCGTCTGTACATATATGCGAGCTCACTGCTTTGCTGGCATCCGGCAGACACGGCCTTCCTAGACCCATTTTAGTTTATTTGATCAGTAAGTTTAACGTTTTAAGCTGATTTGTCGAAACAAATATTAAGAAAGGGGTAATGTTTTTATACTTGTAAGTTTGAATTTTGGGGTTAATCTGTGGAATTACTGATCTGATTCTGAAAATTATTTCACTAATAGCAGCCTTCATTATCCCCGAGTGTCATAGTCTAGATTTAAAATCATTTCCGACCATAATATGAGCAAAGTCACGGGCAAAACCTACAGAAAATTAAAAGAATATCTAACACAACATTGCTTTTACTCGGTCGCATAATACTTAGAATAAAATATTTAGTAAATATGATAGATAGATAATTACTTATAGTCATTGCATTATTACTTACTCTAAAAAGCACAAATAAACACACTTACACATAACAAAACAAATTAACAAAATATACATAAATATAATAAAAAATATAAATCAATAAAATATAATAATTAATACAAATTAATGAACCAAATACAAATTTATAAAATATAATATTGAATACAAGTAAATAAAATTATTTAATAACCTCATGATGTTATTAAAATATAACCACATAAACCTAATACTAGTAGGTAATATTATCGATAATGATTATATTTGCATAACAAACTAGAAATCCAGAATACCTACTCTCTGGGTGCTTGTTTTGTCCAATCTATTAGGTTGCCGTGCCATGAACTTACCTAAATATATGTAACAACTAAATGTACACATGAATGCAATTAAGAGTTTGACTTCCTTACTTTGATATATTTGAAAACCACTGACACAGGAAATTAATGCGAGGTACTTAAGTCAAAATTATATTTATTTATAATAGGCACAGGCTGATTAATTCTATTTGTGTTTAAATAAATTGATGATATTATCATGCATAGGAACACATTAGTCCTCTATGTAGTCATGGTTTTCAGTTTATTTATTTATTCATAAAGGTCTACCAACAGCTTCTGTGTACATCATATCTTTTTTTTTTTTTTTTTTTACCGATGGGAAATCATCAAATAACCCCTCCCGCTCTGGGCTGAGCAGGAGGGAGTGTCAGACTTTTACTGACTAAAACCCATCCATGTTCCTTCCTTTGCCCTTTGTGTTCCAGGGCCGCGGTATCTCTTTCGAACAGTCCCGCAACCCTGGCAGGCGTCGGTCCTTACGGACCCCTCCCTGTTTGCTGACTCTCCTTGAGGCGCGCGTGGAACACGAACGCGCCGTCGACACGGCCTGTCGTCAAAAGACGGACGGACGGCGAGCTAGCCCATAGCTCACCGTCCACAGGCCCGCGCCTACGGTGGCCGGGGGCCACCACGTGGCCCCCGACGCCCGGTGCGTCTCCCGCGGCGGCTGGGACGTGAGGTTCTCTCCCTCTCACGTTCCGCCACCTCCTTCGCTAGTGTACATCATATCCTAAATAAAGGTTCCACAGTCTTGGCCTTACACAGTCGCCAATTACTGGTCAACCAGCATTCACAAAAAATAAGTGACAGCATAAAAAGAATATAAAACTAAGAAGAGTTGCTCTAAAAATGAAATAAAACTAAAATAAACAACTACACAGCTAAACAAAAAATGATAGTGCCAGAACAGTAAAAATGAGATCAAAACTGAGATCATTACCATCAATTTAAAAAAAAAAAAAAACAAAGTAAGAAGTATTAAAATTAAATTAAATAAAAAATAAATAAACCAAAGGAATCATTCGTTCATAATAGTCATGATTTTCGGGAATCTATTAATTGGGCTCTAAAGATTTTTATGGAATCATGGTGAATGTCAACATCGGGTGAGGATTTTGTGATAGAATTCATCTCTCTACTGAGTCTGTTAAGTGGCGAGTATACCCCAATATTTGTGTTGGTTCCTTGAGTATTGAACAAGTTGGTCATAGGGTATCTAGGCATATTGTAAGGTACTTTTAATCCGATACGCTGAACTAGTTCAGTGCAGTCCAATTTATTATTTATTAGTTTGTACAAAAACATGAGATCCTGTATCAGTCAACGGTCGCGCAGACTATTCATTTTATATGTTTGAAGACGTTGTTCATATGGACACCGGGGAGATATTTCACTGAAGGTATATGCTAGGTGTTTTGTAAAGGCCCTCTGGATGCTTTCGACTCTCTGTGAGTATACTGCATAGTGGGGATTCCACACCACGCTGGCAAATTCTAAATGGCTCCGAACTAAGGCGTTATAAAGAACAGTTTTTGTTCGTACCAGCTTAAACCCTTTGGTACTTCTCTTAAGAAATCCTAGCAACCGTGCAGATTTCGTAACGATGTTATCGATATGGCTTCTGAAGTTAAGTTTACTGTCCATGATGACGCCAAGATCGCGGACCTCATTAACAGATTCCAATACTGTTCCTTTTATTTTGTATGAGACAGTATTGGATTGCTTTTTCCTAGAAAATCGTATGTGGCTACATTTTTGTACGTTAAGCTGCATGTGATTCAGGTTGCACCAATGCTCAATTCTGTCTAAATCCTCCTGAATTAGGAAAGCATCTTCATCTGAGGTGATAGTTTTGTAAATTTTTAGATCATCGGCAAACATTAGGTATTTACAGTGTTGGATTTGATCTACAATGTCATTAATGAAGAGCGAAAACAGAACTGGTGCAAGGTGAGAACCCTGAGGAACTCCTGAGTCAGCATAGTACGGGTAAGATTCATAACCACAAGAATTTGCGATCTACGGGATAAATAAGATGAAAACCAGTTTAATAGAGAGCCATGTATACCATTGTATTCTAACTTTGATAGTAGCAGAGAATGGTCAACTTTATCAAACGCACTGCAAAAGTCCGTGTACACGGCATCTACTTCTAATCTTTTGTCAAGAGCTAGGGTTACATCAGAAACATACTCGACAAGGTTTGTTTCCACACTGCGACCAGCTTTAAAACCATGCTGACTTTGTGAAATAATTTTATCAATGTGGTGAGTAATGATTGGACAGACAAGAGATTCAAAGATCTTTGAAAAACATGATAATATTGAAATGGGGCGGTAATTTTTAACATTAGCAGGATCTCCTTTCTTGAAAATCGGGACGATTCTTGCACTTTTCCATACTTCAGGGAAAATTCCTTCGGCAAGACTAGAATTAAAAATGAACTGCAACGGAAGCGCAAGTTCATTGCAGTTTAGCTGATTAAGGAAACAATGGAAATTATAAATGTTTTTTCCTTAGATATTTTTTAAGATATGCCTTATGCGCACCATAAGTATACCAAATTGCGAACTTATGGTTGCAGTCATAGTAGAGTATGCAACTTGACAATGCACTTACTGAAAAACTAAGTCAGATTAAAAAAAAAACAATGTTTTTTAGTCAGTCAATTATTTTTCGTTGTGTCGATGCCCGTTGCATAAAAGGAGGCCTAGGTTGATCCATCGATGGGTGACCAGCCATTATACAGGATGTAACAAGACCCTTAACGAAGCCGTCAACCAAGCATTAAGAACATCAAACAAGGTAACTTTACGCAAAAAATATTTAAAAATGATTGCTGGGAAACGACTGTTTTTTTTGGGATGAAAATTCACGTTTTACGGTAGGTATCTCCGTAACTAGAAAGTTCCCAGATATGGTCTAGAACAAAAAAAAAATATCGCAATAACGGAGAGAACCTTTCAGCTTGGTTAAGGGTCTTGTTACACCTTTTATACCGAGTTTCTTCCATGCCTCGGAAAGCACGTTAAGCTGTTGGTCTCAGCTCTCATTTGTAGATTTTTAGACAGTCGTTATACATAGGTAGTCAGTGGCCTGAAAGGAAGGCCTGAGGAAACCAGTCTTCCTTAGGGGTATGCCCAGTACCAACTGAGTTATGAAGATCAGATAGGCAGTCGCTCCATATAAAATACTGGTGTTCAGCTGCAGCCAGTTAGAATGGAAGACGACCCCCACATAGTTGGGAAAAGGCTTGGCAGATGATGATGTGTCGATTTGTTAAAATGTTCGTTGTGTATGTTTTTTTGGTAAGTCGTATCCTAGTGATAAGCTTACGAGTTGTAGTTCCTGGGTTCAAACTCAAGCAGACACATTACTCGCCATAATTTATTTCACCATTGCCGTCAAAACGATGAAGGCAGACATCGTGAGGAAACGGGCATGTTCTAAAATCAAAAGTTCGAAGATAATTGTGACATCTACCAACCCGCTCAGTTCATTCCCTCCTACAAAGAGATAGCCCGTGTCTTAGCAGTAGGAATATTATAGGCTGATTATTAATTTGCAACAGCAACTCGCAGAGGCTGTTGCATAAGCATAATCTGAAGCCGAGCGGCTGTTATTTTAGCCACGAGCTCCTCCTTATGCAACAACGATTACTAGGCGGTTATAAATTCAGAGTGGTATTATTATAATAGTTCAGTAGATAAGTTTTGTTTGAGGTCAATATGTTGTGGACATCGAAAAATATTGACTGTATTTTTGGTAGAAATAATGTCACACTTTGTATTTTTGTACAAAAAGAATTCATAGAATAAAAACTATCATGCCGTTTTATAATCATACAAAATGTCTTAGCTCTTAACCATTTATTTCAATGTAATACAAAAAATTGGCCATGTTATTTCAGTATATAATTTTATAGGCAGGATTTTTTTTAAATCTTAATCAATAAACTGGGCACATCCTTAAGTAATGTTGCGATAGTTTACTAATAAAGTTTTTCAAAACTAAATACTAACCTTCCAAAAATTCCACTTGAACACGGCTAACATGAGTTAAAAAAAACATTGGAATAAAACACAAATGAGTCGTTTATATCAAAATATTATATCATAATTTTTAACTGTTAGTACTTTTACTTCTTTTTTCTTGTGGTCCCAAAATACTACTCAAAAATAATTAATGCATAAAAAGGTGGAATCCAGGACCGCAGTCCCGGTCCCAAAAGCCCCACGACCCAATTAAACATTGAATCAGATCAATCATTATGAACTTGAAGCAAGACAAAGGCCAGGAAAACTTGGATCCTTCTCACAGATAAAACCGAGCCGCTTCTCACTCCACCATTCGGTCAGAAGTCCCGTTCGGTATATTCCCAGACATGCGTCAAGGTCTGATTTCGGGTCCAGATGTGGCTCTCCATTAGAATATATGTCGAATCCTGCTTCTTCTAGCGTTTCACCTGAAATGGGAAGTACTGTTATGTAGCTGTTTCAAGCTCCGTCCACAAACTAATACTTATTTCTGTCGCGTGAGTACCGTCGCTCCACATGTCAATATTTTTCATTGGTTTTTCCTCAGTCACTGCCGCAGCACATGTTACTGGAGCGTGCAGCTCAAAGTTTGTATGACAACTGCTGACAAGACTCCGCTTGCTTCAAGATTTTACATTAATTGATAAACCACAATTCTCCGCGCTATACACAAGATTGGTTACTATTAAGATTGGCTTCATACTATCAGATTTTGGGAATTGTCCCATGGGAATGGACTAAGGGTATAAAAAATGTCCCAAATCCAATAGACACTGGAAAATTACGTTATAAACCGTATACCTCTATGTTATTCATTTAAATTACCATAAATTGTCCTAAAGTCCCAAGGTTCGCCCGAATCGTGAACACCAATCATAGCTATATCTTTCCGGAAATCTCCCACAAACTTGGATTCTGGATATTTAGCGAAGAGTTCCTTCAGCACTTTTGCTTCGACTTCACTGTTTATAATAACAAGATGGCCGCCTTCAGCTGAGCATGCCATGAACGCTCGCGAGAAATTTCTTGGAACTGTATGGAACTTGTAGCATTTCTTAGTTCTTTTGTCGAAGTTGTATTCTGAAATAAAATTGTTATTTATTAGAATTTCCGTTATGCCAGGAGGAAGAAAAAACTTTGAAAAAAGACGACCCAAATATTTTATGTTGAAATGAGGCAGGGTATGAAGATGATGCTGGATGCGAGATGCACGTGACCGGTCAATCTCGCATCAGCATCATCATGCTGGACATAGGCCTCCCCCGAGGAAGGGCATCAACATCATGATTTCAGCCGAAAGAGCACTGGACGTTTTTCGGCTGAAATCATGATGTTGATGTTATTGCAGAATGTAAAGGAGCATATAGTTAATATTAGAGACTGTGGTTTTAATATTTTTTTAACTGTAAACCTTCATAACAGATTTAAAAGACTGTCTGCCTATCCCTACGAATATTACCTGGATCGACAGTGCCGCACTCACTGGATTCTATTCGAACTCTCTTTGTGTGGTAGCAGATATAAGGGCGAGTCTCTTCACAGCGATGATCTGCTGATTCTCCATTACCATTTAAAGTGATACAACTTTCTTTGTTATCCTTATTATCTGGCTCATTTTCAGCCCAAGTAACTGGTATGTTTGAGAGCGGTGTACCTGTAATTTACAAATGTATCATCATTCCCTCTCTTATCCCAGTTCATTTGGGGTCGGCGAAGCACGTATTCCTCTTCCATACTTCTCTAATACTCGTCATTTCATCTGACACCTCCTTTCTTGCAATATCATCATTGACACAGTCCATCCATCGTGTCTTTGGTCTTCCTCTACTCTTATACCCGTCCACATTCATAATCAGAACTTTCCTCATGACATTTACCTTTTTAATTTGAAAATATGTATTAAGCTTCTCCTATTTTCTTTCGGTAACCATCCACTGAGGTCTCTACTCCACCTGCATCCATAATCTGCCTAGTCTTTTCCCAACTATCTCGGGCTCGGCTTCCAGTCTAACCGGATGCAGCTGAATATCAGTATTTTCCATGGAGCGACTGCCTATCTGACCTCCATAACCCAGGTAGTACCGGATATTACGATACCCCTTGGTAAGATTGGTTGTCAGACTTTCGGGCCACTATTATACCAGTAACGACTATCAAAGATCTACAAATGACAGCCGGGACCAACGGCTGAACGTGCTTTACGAGGCACGGAGGAAACTCGGTATGTAATGGGTGGTCACCCATCCACGGACCAATCCACCCACCACCCACCTGCATCCACAATGTTATAGTTCTACTAATTAACTTACCTTCAATCGTATAATAATCTCCTTGGGAGAAAGTGGCATGAATCCCAGTAAATATCTCATATTCCGGATTAGAGGAATTGATGATGTTTCTCATTTCGGCTTGTATTTTTGGTGTGGTTGGCGAAGCAAGGACAGCACCTGATAACAAAATAAAATAAACATAACATCTCGCCCATTATACCCAAAAGGTTAGGCAGAGTTGTACCCGAGTTATTTTTGGTGGAATACCTCTACTCATTTGACAAATGAAGTGGTTTTTTTTCGTTTCTGACCCGTGGAACACCAAAGTGGTTCATCTAGGTGTTCCATGGTTAACTTTCTGTACCCCTTGTTCACCTAGGTGTTCCACGTGTATTTTTTTGTACCCCTGGTTCACCTAGGTGTACCACGATTAACTTTCTGTACACCTGGTTCACCAAGGTGTTCCGCGGTAAATTTTCTGTACCACTTCTACTATTTTCTTTCTCTTGGTATAAGATATCGTACTAATAATATAAATGCGAAAGTTTGTGAGGATGGTTGTTTGATAATCTTTCACGCAAAAACTACTGAACGGATTTATATGAAATTTTGCACATAAGTAGTTTATAACCTGGATTAACACATAGGATACTTTTCATCCCGGTAGTATGATCCTGTGGGACAATTATCGAACTCCACGCGGACGGAGCCGCGGGTATAAGCTAGTTCAAAAATAAGTAACTTACCTTCCAGGGAGCATCGTAGTCGGGCATCGTACCAAGTCGCCGGTACAACAAAGAGTTTAAACCATGCTCGAGCTTTTGGACTATATTTGTAGTCACATCTGAATGCTCCTTCTAAAATACAAGCAACGTAATATTATTTTTAATTACATATGCCTTTGAGCCCTATAAGATTTAAGCTAGGTATTCTTATGAACAGTTCGAGCGCTCACAGATACTCCGTGGAAATCGCGAAGTTGGTTTTGTATCTCAATGGAGGTAAGGTGACGATTTCTCAAGCTGGTCGTCACGATGAATCGATCCTGCCTTTCAGTTGTGACCGAGATCGTGGCCTTCCTTGGCGAAGAACAAAGCCGCCAGTCTCTAGGTACCTCCGATAAACATTTCGGACCGCAGATCGACTTAAATTAAGTTGAGCACTCACGATTCTTTGGCTGTGTCCGGCCTGAATAAGTGCCACAGCTTGGGCGGTGACTTCAGGTGAAGTATCCATAGATTATTGATAGAACCTCACCTTAATGTTAAGAATAAGTAATGTTTGTTGCAAAACCAAAGATATCAATCACTTTTTCAAGAATTAAATCCAAGTAAACCAATAAAACCAAGTTTTCTTAGTATTCGATTGTTTGATATCAACAAACAGGCTCCGAATTGTCTTTTGTTTCTTTAAATTCTGTGTTCGAAATTCAAAAAAAGACTATTGAATGAAATTGTGAATGTGCCAGGTTCAAAACTGCATAAGAACTTTTTGCTCGACCTAATATAAAATTTTAGCTAGGACCAAACGAAACTGAAAATACAAGGTGGACCAATAGATGTGTCCAGAAGTGTAGCATCTTGCCAGTTCTGTTACGTTTAAAAACAATGTTAACATACTAGAATTATTGGTTGGTTTGATTTGAGCTAACCAAATAAAAATAAGCTAATAGAAAAAAAAAAACATTTTTTAAAACAAACTTTTAAATAAAAGTTTGACGAGATTTTTCTTGGGAGTCCGCCACATTGGATTTAGGATGTCGTCACTTAGCTAACCATGCATTTTCATCAAAACGAAACGTGTAAATGCAGTATTTAAGGTCAATCGGTTGAGCTAACTGTTTTAAAATTAAGTTGCAAGATTTGACTTTAACAAACATTGCAAGTTAAATTGAACCAAACGGCTTGGTACGTGACGATGGGAAGAGGTGCCTTGGAAGGTGGGTAGGCCTATGGTGTGGGACGCAACCTGTGTCGACACCCTTGCGCCATCTCACGTTGCAAGCACGGCGGGCGGTGCGGTCTTCTGGGCACGTTTCCGGATGACATCGATAGGGAGGAGTACTTTGACGCCTAAGTGCCCTATTGTCGTTGTTATATGTATGTAGGAACTTAGTTTTAGTCTTCTTTTTAGCATTATTTTAGTTCTATTTGTAGTCTGTATATAAAGTACATAGTAGATATACACAATATAATAAATTTAAGTTTGTAAATAAATTAAAATATAAAAATTTGTAAAAAACAGCTTACCAGCACAATTCAGGACGAATAATAACACGAAATAATTTAAACAGGACTTCATTCTGTAAGGACTGAAATGCAAATTGTGACGATACAATTATTTCAACGAATTTATTAGTCGCCACTTAGATAAGAGGTAGACCACAAGTGTTAACAGTGAATCATTATAAGGATAATTATTGAAAACAATAGTATTTCTCTATCGATCTAAAAAGCGTGAGTACTTACCGGGTATTCCTATGTTTCGAGTGTTTTCCGTTATCATTAACTTTAGTAGGTACTTTGTGTCATCCTAGAATAATCTAGGAACGTGTGTGCGCATACGCAAATCTACTTACAAAAAAACTGTTAATTCGACCGTGCGTCGACGCACCTTCTCCTTTTGTAGAGGTATTATTCTAATACCTTTCTGTGTACAACAATAAGTGACTTATGAATTTCCGTCAGCACGTGCAAATTTATGACACTTGAAACACGTGAACGTTAATTTAGAATTTGACAATCACTTCGGGTTGTACTCTGCTTGTAATAATATAATTCTTAATTATGCTATGCTATTGTTGTTTTCCACGGGAATAGTACTTTTTTCAGGATGCAAGGTATCACTATTTCCATTTCTGTATACAGTATATGAAAAATTTCAGGATGATAGGTTCAGTGATATAGGCGTGAAAAGGTAGCAAACAAGCTTACTTTCAAGTATAAAATATAAGTTAGGATAGGATTGCAAAAAAAACTTAATATAAATATTAAATTTTTGCTCACGAAATGAAGGGTGTGATTTGAAAATTATCAAAAACAGGAAACCAAGTTTGGACGTAGTTAGTGCAAAAATATATTGGTGGTCGACGGTGTTTTAAAAATAGACAAGTTCTTTCTTTGTTAATAGTTTATTTTCCCACTGTACCGTATGCACCATTGACCTGTACCATCAATGGTGCAGAGGAGACTAATTAGTTTCGTTTACACCAATAATGGTGTAAATGAAACTCAGTAGATAATCCATTCGAATATGGTTAAGTAAGACAAGTGCTAAGATCATTTGGATTCTTCTCACAGATAAAAGTGGATTGCATGTCCCACCACATTTCAGTTAGACGAGCCGATCGGTGTATTCCGACACATGATTCAAATGTTGTTCTCGAGTGCAGATATGGCTCCCCAGAATAATAATTGCTGTATCCTACTTCTGCTAGCTTTTGGCCTGAAATAGGAAATACTGTTATATGGAGAGAACCCAACAATCTAAGAGGCCATGTCCTAACAGATCGACGGTAACGCCGGCCGCTATAGGCTCATGTCTGACGGCGCGCTGAAGATTGTCTCTCTGTACCGCAATGACAGAGAATAGCTCTTTCACGCCCTGTCCACAAACTCATGCGATGCGATTAGCGTCAAGCGATACGCGTGAGAGTATTTCCTTAGCGTGAATGTCGTCGCTCCGCAAATCCTATTATCGGTTCGTGATGATTCGTGATGCTTTAAAACATTTATTTTTAATTGGTTTTTTCCTTAGTCAATGTCGCAATACGCGTGTTACTCGAGCGTGCAGGTCAAAGTTTGTATGACAACTGCTAATAAGACTTCCCATAAAACTTTTTTAACTTGTCATGGTCACTAACATGGTAAATGTCCCGTGTCTAGTGTTAATGATAAGACTCCCCTTCTTCAGTATTTCCCAGTAATTCGGTTTAATCATCACAATTCTCTATGATTTCTGATTCCACGTTGCCAGAAAGCGCGCGAAGTTGCGGTGGAAAGTTGCCAGCTTTTACCAGTAGCTTCACTCTAGTAGATGATGGGAGTTACCGCATGGGAATGTCCTACTGGGATTAAAAAGTGTCCTAATAGATTCTTTTCACTGTAAAATAACATAATAAACCATGTATAGTAAGTGGACACGACGATACGACAATGAATGAACTGGCAATACTAGTTCATAGGAATATTTATAACTATCAAATAAATTCTAACATTTATATTAAAAAAATATGTATTAATTATATTTTCAAACAAACTCAATAGCATAAAATATAAATAAGACGGCACGGCTGGCGCAGTGGCTGAGCGATTTGCTGCTGCGCTGCATGTCGCGGGTTCGATCCCCGCACGGAACAAATATTTGTATGATCTACAGGTAGTTGTTCCGGGTCTGGCCGTTTGTGTATGTGAGTTTAAATGTTTGTAAACGCATCCACGATGCAGGAGAAATTCCTAGGGTGGGCCAAAGAAAAAAAAAAACGGAAATATATTCGAAATAGAACACGATTTATAAATTTTGTTTCATTTACCTTAGGTATAATTTGCACAAATTCACATCAGGAAACAAAGTATAAGAACGAATTTGTCGAAGGTTTTTTAAGTAGCAACCCAGATAGCAGGTGAGCTTGCTGCAAACTTGATTTTCCTTTGATTTTAAATTGCCACGTCAAAAATGAAAAGGTAGGTTTGTGACAATATTGCTGCAACCTTGTGGTACTCGTAAATACAGGTAAATATGATTGAACTTTCAAGTTTGTGGTAATGTTACTGCAGTCTTGCATTTTTTTACGTGTCAAACATGACGTATCAGGTTTGTTTACAAAGTGCTAAAAACTAAAAAATATTAATTTATGTTCTGTGGGCGTGTGCCGCGCATTCGTTTGAAAAGTTGACTGTTGAAGTCACGGTTCCCAACTTAGGGATCTAGTAGGGACTAGATCCCTAAAAGGGACTAGAAGTGTGAAAAGGGACATTTCTAGGGATTTCATTTTTTTGGGGATTTTTTTAGGGATTTCAAACAAAACTTGCAAAATCGAAAACAAACCATGTGTTTTCAGTTTAAAAAGGAATTCATGATATGAAATGAGTGAACTGCGCGGCGCATTCATTCATTCATGTCAATAAAATATTTTACTTACTTTTAGTATGTAACGTTTTATTTTATTTTTCAGTCTGGTATTGATTTTTTAATTATTGAACAAAGAAGCAGCAAGTTTGTAGTGACAATATTGTATATATATTTTAAAAACAAACATAATGCAAGCTTGTTGCTGGGAAACTAGAAAGTTTGATTTAAACTTCCTGCAAGTGTGTATACTTGTCACGGCACATTTTCCGCAAACCTTCACTCTTGATGCATCAAACTTATTGCAAGTCAGATTCAAGTTTATATTGATATCTGGGAAGTTGGCAGCATGTTATACCGATACTCCCTCTAACAGAGAGGTGGCACAGCAATGAGAAAATATTAGGCTGATTATTTTCAATGAATAGATAAATAAATCAAAATCAAAAATATTTTATTTCACATAGGCTACAAGGGCACTTTAAAAACATCGACAAAAAGGTGTACGGTTCGGCTCGGTCGTTTCCTATGGAGAAGAACCGGCAAGAAACTCCATGGTTACTCTTCAATAAAAGAGGAGCTCGTGGCCAACAATAACAGCCGCTCGGATCAATTTTCAGGTTATGCCGCGCTTGCCTAGGTTGGTCTGTGGATGGGTGACCACCCATTACTTACCGAGTTTCTTCCGTGCCTCGGAAAGCACGTTAAGTCGTTGGTCCCGGCTGTCATCTGTAGATCGTTGACGGTCGTTAACGGTCGTTACAGGTAGTTAGTGCCCCGAAAGTCTGCCAACCAGGCGTACTGATGGGTATTGTATTACCCAGTACTAACTTGATTGTGGAGGTCAGATAGACAATTGCTCCATGTAAAATACTAGTATTCAGCTGCATCCGATGAGACTGGAAGCCGATCCATATAATTGGGAAAAGGCTAGCCAGATGATGAGGTAAATAAAATCGTTTGATCTGACTGACTATCAACGTAAAGCTTAAACCACTGAATGGCTTCGGTTAAAATTTAAGCATACGCTTCGAAACGATTTTGGAAAATTCAACCCTTAAGCGAGAGAAACAGAGGTTGAAAGTTTGTATGAAAATTGGTCATCGCGGAAGCCAGTACGGTTCGGCTAATTTTGATATATTTGAAAACATAGGTATAATATATAATAGGTACGATAAACTATAGGAATTTAATATGCAACAAAAACGCGAGAAGCACTTTTCTAAACAACATATATATATATATATATATATATATTTTTTATTTTTTTTTAATTTGCTACCTTTGAGACCTGATATTATCTTTTTTGTCCCCACGCTTGCGAGCACGACGAACGAAGCAGACAAACAATACACAGGATATGATCCTGTGTATTGTTTGTCTGCTTAAACAAAAAAAATGGCGGCGTTAGTTTCAATAATGGCTACGTGCCAAAAGATCCATGTTCTGTGTTCGTAAACTTATTGACCCCTCCGAGAGCACCGTTTTCAAAATATAAGGAATAATAATTAAAAACACAATTTTAATTAAACATTTTATTTTCAAGTATCCTTAACCATAAAACGGTGCGCTTTAAGATGCTTGATTATATATTGGTATCCAGAATACTTCATGATGATATTCCTAACCACACAATGCATTTAGTATACTTCACGAGCATGACACATGACAGGATAATCGGGACTCTTTTCACAGATAAATGTAAAAGCTTTGTGACACCACAAATCGTTCAAAAGCCCTGTGCGATATATAGAACCACAGAATTCACCTGGTTTTAAATTATTTGGTTCCGCGGAAGCGAATTTGCTGAAACCTGCTTCCAAGAGCGTTTGACCTGAAAAGGAATTTTATAATGCAATTTTAAAGGTTTTGTTATCATTATTTTTTTTTTAATAACTTTCTAAGTAAGTAGTGAGTAATTCCTCCTGTGTCGTGGGTACGTTTACAAACATTTAAACTCACGTACACAAACAACCAGGCCCGGAAAACTAGGGGCCATCCATAAATTACGTTACACGGGGTTGGGGGGGGAGCATTGGGGGAAGTGTGTCATTGTGTGGCAAGGGGTGGGAGGGGTCCTAACTTTCGTGACGTCACATTTCAAATCTAATATATCTATGTATTCAAATCACGGGACTATTATCGAAAAAACATGAAATACTTATTTCCATCTTTTTCTGAATGAACCTGTAAAATATCTGACGTCACATTAGGGAGGGGGAGTCTCACAAATGTGACCAGCTGTGACAAGGACGGGGGAGGGGTCAAAAATCACGAAATTCGTGTGACGTAATTTATGGATGGCTCCCTACCTGTAAGGTATGTAAATATATTTTGTATAGTGCGGGAATCGAACCCAAAAAAATGTATACAAGAGTGCTTGAAAATAGTAGTTACCGACTATTTTCTCGCTCAAGAAAAGTATCATAGATGTAGGTGTCAGTCAAAGAGATACACAACAATAAATTGTTGATACTTAATTGTTTACATTGCCAAGTAAGGCGTTTCTCACGCGACACCGTTCGTCCGCGCGGTTGTGGCCAAAGCGAAGGTGGCGAAGATTACCTAGTATGGTGAGCTGTGTGGCCTCTGTCCTCGCGGTTGGATTTTTGGGTTAGGAATCAACGAATTTCATACAAGCTAATGCGACGTGAGATCCGCGTCACCATCTGACCTAGCGGGCTAGCGGTCTCGTCTGAGAATCGCCTAAGAGAGCGCAGCTAATGGATTTTTTATGAATAGTTTTTGTGAATGGACGCGTGTAACCCAGCGTACCCGCGGTATCGCTCATAGACCAGCTAAAAAACTGTCTGAACCATTCGCTAGTTATAGGCGGTGGGACAAGTATATTTTAAACAAACTTAGTATTTAAAAGAGACATTGTAAATATACTAAGTTTTACTCTTAACATAGTATTTTTTAAATATTTTTATTGTTTGTAAAAATATGTAAAAAATAAATGAATTACCATGAATTGTCCTCCAATCCCCGCGTTCATTCCAATCGTAAAAACCGATGAAAGCCACTTCTTTCCAACTTGGTGCCATTCCCAACATGTCACTTCTGGGAACTTTCGAAAATATTTCACTCAGAACTTTAGCTTCAATTTCACTGTTTATAATAGCAAGATGGCCGCCTTCAGCTGTACATGCCATGGAGGCTCGGGAGAAGTTTCGTGCTACCATGTGGAACTTGTAGCATTTGTTAGTTCTTGTATCCAAGTGGTATTCTGAAAATACAATGATGATGATAATGGAGATAGGCGTGACATTTCTTCAATTTTTTGGTCAATTAAAGCAAAGTAGCAAGTGGACAAAATCACCCGTCTCATTGTCAGATAGGCAGTCACTCCATTTATAGTATTGGTATTCAGCTGCATTTTGTTACACAGGAAGCTGACTCAAACATAGTTCGGCAAGGCTAGGCAGATGATGAGCCTGTTGGCCCATCCCTACAAGATAGTTACCTGGATCTACAGTTCCGCACTCATTGGCTTTAACTTGAGGGTTCTCAGAGCGGTAACAGATGTAAGGACGAGTCTCTTCACAGGGTTTATCAGCTACCTCTCCGTTACTATTGAAAGTGATACAACTTTCTTTATTGTCCTTATTATCTGGCTCATTTTCAGCCCAAGTCACTGGAATTGTCGCGAGCGGTGTACCTGTAATTTGAAAATCTGTAACTGTTTTGTTTATAAGATTGTGGCAACAGCTATAACGCCACATGAATTATACTGACGTATACATTGTGTATCAATAGTAGATGTGTAGTCAAAACGGTAACAGTAGGTCCAGACACTCAACAACCGTCAACCAAACACAACACTGGTTGGCCAAATGATTCCCCTTTTCCACGGATATGGCATTTTCTTCCTTTTTTTTAATACATCTAAAATTGCATTGGCAGACACCATAAGATACTTTTGAAGAATTAAGTCGATAACAATGGAGTACTTGTGCTAAAGCTGGGCAAATAGACAAAAGAATCTAGACAAGTCGCAATCGTATCGTATTTCTACGACAGAATTGACTTAATTAACCTTACTGGTAGCCGATTTTCACATATTTTGACTTCAATCTTTCATTCTTTTTCTTCAAATGAATGACAACAAGATAGGACAGTTAGTGTCCCTACTCCCAATGGGTTTTTGAAATTAATGAATCCGTAGGTATAATAGGGTATAGGTTCATTTCAAAGTATACCGAGTAGTCCGTCAACGAAGATACGGGTATCTTCGTTGACGGACTTAGAGAGTAGCCCCCTCGAATCAAGGTTTTGATTTATTATTATCATGACGCTTCACAAACCTTCAACTGTGTTATAATCTCCTTGAGAAAGTGTGGCGTGTATTCCAGTAAAGATTTCTTGTTTCAAAGTAGAGTCCTTTATTAAGTTAATCATATCAGTTTCTATTTCTTGTGTGGTTGGGGAAGCTAGAACGGCTCCTGATGGTAGAATTAAATTAAAATTATTGATATGTAATGGCCCAGGGGTAACGGCCGGCCCCAACTTCGAACTCAGGTTTGGTTTGATGTTGGTGACATAAAGAATAATGTTCAGTTTGATGGTCTCAATCATAACCTGTAGGGTTGCGGGTCTATTCGAAAGAGATACCGCGGCCCTGGCAAATGGCTTTGTGTGATGGGTTTTAGTCAGTACGAGTCTGACACTCCCTCCGCTCTGCCCAGAGTGGGTGGAGTCGTTTGATGATTTCCCATCCGTAAAAAAAAAGCCTTCAACCAAGCGATCTGTACATCAAACTAAGTAACTCTACGAAAAAAATATTACTGGGAAGCGTAATTTTTTTTGGGGCTGAAAAATCACGTTTTACTGTAGGACTCAATGTGACGCACTCAAAACATTGTCCTGATGAATGCCTTGAATAGTACGGGGGTCGTGGAGGAGTTTAAAGTATTTGTTTTTTTTTTTCATTAAAAACATACGTTTTTAATGAAACGACGTATTTAAAGTAAAGTAATAAAATTTAAAAAAATCTTATAATTTAAATAAAACTCGACCCCCCAATAACTCCGTAACTAAAAGGTTCCCAGGCAAGGTCTAGAACAAAAAATATCGCAATGACGGGGAGAACAAGTGCCTTTCGGGTTCGTTAAGGGTACTTTTACAGCCATTAGATAGTTCGTTCACCTTTAAGTACTCATAAATAGCTTACCTTCCAATGTACATCGTAGACGAGCATCGAACCAGGTCGCTGGTATATCAAAGTGTTTGAACCATCCATCGGACGCGTTACTATATGTGTAGTCACATCTGAACGACCCCTCTAAAATGCAAAAAACAAAGTAGTACTACTAAAATTAAAAAAAAATAGATCAATTTACGCTTGACCCCAGGAGACGAAACAACAACAAAGGCACGGGTCGATATTCAAGGGTAAGCAGTGCTAGCCGTGGTCAGTATGCCTATTGGTGACTATCTATTGCTTAACAAGTTCCACGTGCCTCAGAAAACACGCTAAGCCGTTGGTCCCAGCTATCATTTGAAGCTCAATTAGAATTTACTACTTATTAATTTCCATATAATACTTTAAAGTCCCTATTTTAATTTCTCAGATGTAAATAAACCTGAGACGTGATGACCCAGAGGTTACGGCCTCGCCTCTCATGCATGAGGTTGTGGGTTCAAATCCGGGCAAGTACCAATGTGACTTTTTCAATTCATAATTATGTACTTTCTAAGTTTATCTTGGACATCACAGACATCGGTGAAGGAAAACATCGTGAGGAAACCTGGACTTATAAAAGTCTGAAATCGCCAACCCGTCTTGAGCAAGCGTGGTGATCAATGCTCGTGCCTTCTCTGTTGAGAAGAGGCCTTTGCCCAGCAGTGGGACAGAAATAAGCTGGTATTATATTATATATATATATATTATATAAATAAATCTGAAGATAGAAAAAGCAACCCTCAGAAAATAAATCTCTTACCAATGAAATTCAGGCACAAACATAGCATAAAATATTTTAAGTAACACTTCATTTTGTGAGGATGTTATGGTGAAACAGTAACATTATCGACTATATTTATACTCGTTATTCTAAGGGCAGTTTACCTGTTGAGACGAGACAATGGCTCTCAAATACAGTTACGAGATTTTTTTTTTTTAATTATTTACCTAATCTGGTTTTTAATGGTCGTGTACAGTGAAGAAATACGAAGAGACAATCCACATAACGAGCTAGTGCTGTTGAAAATCAAGCTTTAAAACAAACGAAATAGAATTATAGATTCTACACCCATTCGCAAGGATAGTTCCTTAAGTAGAAGAATGGGCAAGAAACGCCATCGTTAGTCTTTTAAAAGTATAACAATATTTTATATAGGTAAAATATGTTTAACAATATTTTGAAAAGGTTTGTAAATATAAAATTATATGACGATGCTATACAAAAGCATTTAAAATTGAGCAGTAACGAATAAATAAAACATGTTGAGAGATACATGGAGCTCACATATTCACATATATTGCATTCAGGACTACATTACCCTATATTGAGCCCTATATTTGTGCAGTGGATTTCTGTTCATCTAAGCGAGAACAAAAAATGACGAAAAAATTAATGTGATTTTTCAAGACTTACTTAACGTACCTCACCTTACCGTACCTTATATTTGAATTTTTGAATGAGTTTTATTGTGATGTTTATTTATTTTGAACGATTATAATAAATTTAATGATACTTTATGATTTTCTAATGATTTATGTTTTTTTTTTTTTTTACTATTTTATTTGTCTCCATTTTTTTTTTTGTGTATGGGTATTTTGCCTGAAATAAAACACGTTTTTTTTTTATTACCATACATAAATTAATTTAGATCTTTCATCATTCGCCAGTCCTCATCCCAATTTATTGGGAGTCAGCGAAGCATGGCTTCTTTTTTACTGAATTAGTAGTCATCTCATGAGTCCATTTTCTAGCCGTCTCTCACACAGTCCACCTATTGGTAAATTGGCACTTAGGTCTTTCCCTACTCACAAAACGATCCACGTACATACTCAAAAGTTTTCTCAACTTATTAATCTCATTCCTCCGCATCATAAGCCGAACCATGAAAATCGAAATTATTTTAGATCTTGGAGCAAAATAACACGTACATAATATAAAATAATCAAACGTTAAAAAAGCTATGTATTTGAAAATCACTGACTGCGGAAAATAACGGGTTTATTTAAAACATTTTAGGGAAATCTATAATTAAAATACAAAAGCTTTGCTCATTATATTGTTGTTTAAACAATTATTTAAATAAATCAATGCTATCATTCATCGTCATAATTATATTCATAACAGTATTGTGGTTAAGTTGCTTTTTGGATGTTTTTGCAGCAAAACTACGCAATGATAATCTATGCAGTTTGTAATTATAGACTTGATGCTGGAAAATATGTTTTATTCCCGTTTGCCACCACCGGTCTGTCCCCACTGGTGGTAGTTGCAACTGTTTATCGCATCTACCACCAGGTGGTAGTTGCGTCTGTTCAGTCGCATTTGCCCCCACCTCTGTCCCGACTGGTGGCAGATGACACTTAAATTAGTGGAATCGTCCACTAGTGGTGCCAGTCACGACCATCAATAGCCGTCTGACACCAACAAGTATTTCAACTAACAAATAGAAAGAATAATGGCCAGTAGGCCACTAGTTGAAATCGCTAAATTCGACGTTGCCGTTGTATGCATGAAGGCTTGAATCAACTACAAATAATGAACAATTTTCTTTTGTTTATTGCCTCGATGGTCTAGTAGTTGCAAGCGCGGCTGCTGAGCATAATGATTCTGTGTTCGATTCCCCGATCGGGCAAAGTGTTATTGGGTTTTTGTCAGGATTTTTAAGTAGCAGTCGCCGAGTCTGAATTTGTGCCTGATTAATGGCAATAGGCTCGCCCCTAATTACATGGGACTTGGACATAACTGGCAATATGTGTATTACTAGGTACATCTCTGCCTAACCCTTCGGGGTGTACAGGCGTGTTGCTATATTATGCGAAAAGTGATTTCAAGCCAAAAAGTCCTGAAACTTAACTGCATTCAATTATTGACTTTCCTCAAAACCATTATTTATCAATAGTTGCTTCATTAGTTGGTAAGTCTTCTTTATCAAAAAGACGAATGCAATCAAAATTCAAAATAATTATTTGTCTTATCGACTAAACTTTATAAGAAATTTGACTTTTGTTTTTCTATAGGGTTCATCTATTATCGTGATGTTATGTTATAACATGGATTAAGCATAGATTTAAAAATAAAGCACTGGTGGCTTGTGGTAACGGCCTTCTTTTTATTTTTTTCGGATGGTATATCATCAAATAACTCCTCCCGCTCCGGGCGAAGCAGAGGAGAGATAGAGAGTGAGTGTCAGACTTTTACTGACTAAAACCCACCCATGTTCCTTCATCGCCCTTTGTGTTCCGGGGCTACGGTATCTCTTTCGAACAGTCCCTCAGCCCCGGCAGGTATCGGCCCTTGCGGACCCCTTCCTTTTGCTGACATCTCTTTGAGGCGCGCCTTGATTTACAATTGGTAGTTCATGGGTGCTAACTCATGCAGGCGCATTACTTTGTATATTTTATTTCATCAACACTGCTTTCAAAACAGCGCGGAGTAGGAAAACATCGGGAGGATTCTCGAAAATGCGAAGACATGTGACATCTACCATCCAGCTCTGGGCCCGCGTTGTTGATTATAGCTCACTCCCTCTCATAGAGAGTAAGCCAATGTCCCAGGAGTGGGACTGACATGAAACACTTCTGCGCACTTTCACAGTAATCGAAAAAAAAAATGTGTTCTTTTATTAGTGTAAATTAAATTAACTTCTTTTTGAAATATTTCTGCACACGTTTATGTATTTATTTAATTATCTAATCAGAAAGTAATCGAAAAAAAAATTAAATATTTTTTTATTACCTAGTGTAAATTGAATTAACTTCTTTTGTTATTCATATTGGATACAATTCGTTTTTTTAAGTCAGGGGTTCTCAAAATATACGCATATGGTATTGGGGACATCGATACACGAACTAACAGGGTCATGTACTCACTATTTTTAAGCCTATCGTGTAAAATTGGTTGTGTACATTGGGCATTAAATAAATAAAAATAAAATATATTGTATGGTTTTTTCAAGCTTATGGCCATAATAATATAGTCGGAACTATTACCGCCGAATTTCTGATTTTCAAATACAATTATCACAGATAATTTCACTCGTGAGCTCGTGTTTAAATAATAATAGTCGCTCGGGTCGAGGTTTAGGTTAAGCCGCGATTGCCTAGGATGGTCTGTGGATGGGTGACCACCCATTACATACCGAGTTTCCTCCGTGCCTCGGAAAGCACGGTAAGCCGTTGGTCCCGGCTGACAGTACTAACAGGATTGTGGAGGACTAAGATAGGTATTCGTACTCCATGTAAAATTCTGATATTCAGCCGCATCTGGTTAGTCTGGAAGCCGACCCCAGTATATTAGGAAAAGGCTAGGCAGATGATGTCAAAGATATTATCACAAATGTTTACCAACCCATCTGATATGTCATTCAAGCGGCTAAAGAACTACTAAAAATGTGTATTCCCTTAACGAAGCCGAAAGGCACTAGTTCTCCTCGTCATTGCAATCATTTTTTGTCCTAGACTATACTGGGAACTTTCTAGTTACAGATATAATGGGGTCAAAGTTCCAACTTTTTTACAAGTTATTTTTTATAACAAGTTTTCAATGTTATAACTTTACTTCAAATCGTTCTGTTACCCCTGTACTATTCAATGCATCTATCAGCACAATATTTTGAGTAAGCAGACCTTGCTCGACCCGGAATCGACCTCTTGGCTCAGCAGTCGCGCTAGCTACTAGACCAACGACTCAGTCATGTAAAATATTACGGAATAATCAATACGGTCATGTTATGATGTAAAATAAGAACCATGCCTCTATTAATATACTTAATTTACCTTTCATTGATACATTTTTAATATGTTGTTGGTTATTATTGTATTTTTTTTTCCGGATACATAATTTTTGTATTCAAAATATTGTAAAATAGTTTAAAAGAGTTTTTATTATGGAGTTGCTTGCCCATTCTTCTCCATATGAAACAAACCGAACCCTATACCGAAAGGGCAATTAGATTTTTCAACTGTAGTTCAAAAGTGGCTTTAAATGGCTTTCATAATTTCGGTTACAAATTCGACAAAGTAAACCGACTTGTTCTAGAAAAAAGAAAACATTCGAAGACGTGTGACATTGCTTACCGCCCCATACATAACAGATAGGCCTGTGTCAAGGAAGTAAGTACGCTTTATTTTATATAATGTCACGAATATAATTAGTATAGGTAGGTACCATATTATATATTATAATAATACATATTTATATTATTATGAGGAAGTTTTGAAGTGTTTGTTAGCCTTAAGGATATCCAAAATAGGACTTTATTGGCTCATTAGTTGAACAATGCAAGGCGATAAGCATTATTTAAATAAAATAATATAGTATTTAAAATTATAAAATGCGAAAGACTGTTTGTTTATTACCTTTTCACGCCTACACCATTGACCCGATCATCCTGAAATTTTACATAAACGTTTTCAGGTGTACAGAAACGGAGAAAGGGCACCTTGCATCCCGAAAAAAAGTAGTGATCCCGAGGAGAACAACAATAACGTTCTTATGATAATAGATGGCGCCACGTGTCTTTCGAATCACGATTGAATTATATTATTAAAGGTAGAGTACAACCCGAATCTATTGTCAAAGTCTAAATTAACGCGACCGAAGCCGCGGGCAAAAGCTAGTCGGGTATAGAGGTACCTTAACGAACCCGAAAGGTACTTGTTATCCCCGTCATTGCGATTTTTTTTTGTTCTAGACCATACCTGGGAACCTTCTAGTTACGGAGATATTGGGGGTCGAAATTCCAACTTTTTGTTTTTTAACGTTGGAACTTTATTTCAAATACCTTCACAACCCCCGTACTATTCAATGCATCCATGAGCACAATGTTTTGAGTAAGTTATATTCATTCCTACTGAAAACGTGATTTTTCAATTTCATGTCAACCAACGTTTGGAAACCACTGATTCTTTTGTTTTATACGAGTATTTATGCCGATGATATAAATGTGTTTTAAAAAAGGGTTGGCACAATTTCAAGTTAGTCATCACAAAATGAAGTACTTTTGTAAATATTTGGTGCTTCTATTCAGCTTAAATTTCATTGGTAAGACGCATTATATTTATGCTACTTTCGTCCGCGTCCGCGTGAAATTATTATATAAAAATATTACTTCACTATTTGAACCGGATTTTGTTTCTCACGGATCCCAGATCCCTTTTCTAAAGTAAATCGTAGTCTAAGTTTACTCCTTATAACATCGGCTATCTGCATATAAAACTCCCAGCCATGCAGTCGGTCCAGTCGTTTCGGAGATTAGCCTGAACAAACACAATAAGAGGCAAAAGTTTTTTTTTTGTTGTAATAAATATCGAACTATGTTTAAGTATGCTTTCATATATTAAACATTCAGTAAAAAGCTATTTTATTAATTTGTATGGATATAATAAGATCCTGGGTTTATTTCCCAGGTTTGGCAAAATTTTATTGGGATTTTTCGTCAGGAGTTTTAAGAACATAGTCTCGATTTATACTCAGTTAACATGGATATAAACACTATCGGACAAATCATGCTTCCTGAGGCCACACGACGCCAACCTCCGAACCCGGCTTCTGAGAAATTCCGCTTCTCTGTTTCCCGATCATTACTATGTGGATCTCTTAAAAGTTCGATTCCTTAAATCGGTTTCTTCTAGGCAAGCGTGCTCCACCCTAGGCGGCATCATCGCTTCCACCAGGTGAGTTGCCGCCAAACGCAAGCCTATTTAGTATCTAAAACTCTTCATACTGCTTCTTTAAAAAAAAAACTTTACAAACGCACATTTTGTAACACACTCATAAAGGTACTAATTTATTCGCATTTTAGAGTCGTTTAGATGTGACTACAAATACAGCACAGTGGCTAAGGCATGGTTCAAGCACTTTGTGATACCAGCGACTTGGTTTGATGCCCGGCTACGATGCGCACTGGAAGGTAAGCTACTTTTTCTATTAAAGTACCATTTACTGTGAAAGATGCACATTCTGGAGAAACAAATCTAGCTCCACACTTCGTTGCTCCGGCAAAACAATTGCCCTGATCACGAACAACACTAGCCGAAACGGAAATATGTGAACCACTGCGGGCTCAAATTGGCCGGCTCCGATCTATTTCGGCTAGTTGAGGTAAAAATAGACATCTCGAACACAATGTGAATGCACAGCCCCGACCCAGGATCCGACAAAGACTTTTGTAAATTCATCCCGTCTTAAGGTCTTAGGGAATGCCAAGAAATTAATTTATGTAGATCGGGAAATCCTTTATAAAAGCCATTTCAAATTGGTTATTTATAAATAACTATAGCTTTTGCCCGCGGCTTCGCCCGCGAATATTTCGTTAATTGTCCCACGAGACCGTATACCGGGATAAAAATCCTATGTGTTAATCCTGGTTATAACCTATCTGTGTGCTAACGTTTATCCAAATCTGTTCAGTAGTTTTTGCGTAAAAAAGTAACAAACATCCATCCATCCTCACAAACTTTCGCATATATAATATTAGTAGGATAACTCTAATACGAGTATCTTCTTCTCCGCGTGTCGATGTCAATAATATCGCCATTGAATTGGTCCTTACAAGACTTGATCCTTGTTCAATACGAGTGTAGGGTCTTTAACAGCGTCCATCAGTTCCTGTTACATGCAGGACAGGAAGAAAAAAAAAACACATTAAATACTCTACAAACTAACATTGCTAGATTGTATAATAATTTTCATTATATCGTTATCAGAAAACTCATTAAATCAGTAGGCACTTATGTTAAAAGAATCATTGTTTAAAATTGTTAATTATGACCATTGTAAACATTTCTCGCACGTGTACCTAGATGACCTGAGTTGGTACTGTAGGGATCTAACTGTGTTAGTGTAGTGATTTAGTATGTCTTTGTCCCATGTAACGGTTTAACACGTTTATTTCTTCCGTTCTCCCCTGTCAATCGTCACGCTATCATCTACTATTTTTTCCTTCGTATCATTCCTCACACAATCTATGCATCTTTTTTTTGGTCATCCTCTCCCTCTCCATCCATCAACATTTATATTCATCACTCTTTTAGTCACATGTGCCATCCCGCTTCATCACATGTCCATACCAAGATAGACTACTCCCTTTCATATTTCTGTAAGAGGCGCCACTTTCAAACTTCCTTCCCGAAATGAATGAAAGTGTACGTATACACATTCATTCATTTCTTACTTTCCTCATTTCTTACTAAAATGGATGAAGTAATAAATGAGCACATAAGAGGAAGTTTGAAAGTGGCGCCTCCAACAAAAAAATTTAAACAAATTTATACGTATCGTATTTTATCGGTAATTTTAAAAAAGGCCTGCTGTTCCAAACATTTTCACCGTGTAGGTCACACTTTTATTGGAAACATCTGTTTTCTTTTAATAACCGGAGAAAAGTTTCCATATCGGGGGTTCAAAACGATGTATCTCCTGATAACGTGATAGTCGTTTGCATGTCGGTGTGCCATCGACCCAGTATATCTGAAACTGAATGATAATAACTTTGAGCACTGAAGTACGGTAAGCTGATCCACATATAGGAGGTGTTCCAGCTGTACCGCTTGGCCACGAACTACAACAACGACTGCAAAAGAAGAGCATATGAAAGAAGTTTTTAGAGCATACCACGCGTCACCGCGACGCGATCGCGACTATTGATAGGTATACTACCGTATTCAATGACGGCCCTCACGGTTATAGTTAGTAATAAGGTTGACAAGTGATCGACCGTCAATGAACTCGGTAGTACCAACACGCGCGTGTTGCTTGACGCGAGTGGCTTGGCCCGAGGTCTTAAGCGGGACGGGGACGGGACGGGACGGGGTCGTGGACGGGGTGTCTAATTTAACGGGGTGTTTTATTTATTTAACTTTCATTTGTCACCAGGTGCTACACTAGCTTCACCAACAACACCAGAAATAGGACAAGAAATGACTCACATTATCAAGAACTTCTTTTCTTCAGAATCTCAAATCTTTACTGGGATTTCTGCTACCATCTCTCAAGGAGATTTTTTTACGATTGAAGGTCAGTCAATTAGTAAAGAGTATGATGATCAGTGGTCGGAGTAAGTAGATTGGTTTAGAGTCAATGACGTTAGACGTTAGGTTTATATAGACACGTCTCCGGAAACATGAAAACTTCTAAGATTTTCGCCTCTGAAAACTTAAATTATTACTATTCTAGTAAATGGAGGGGTCTTTTTTCTTCTTATCTTGTCACCTGTACGGGATTTTTTATGACTAACATTTCGCACTCTGGCCAGCAGCAACATAACAATTTTAACAAAGCCAATAAAAAAATACCAGACCTATCCGTGGTACACAGCGTCAATATGTGCTAACCCCTCAAGTTTTAAAATGTTGCTCTGCTACAACATTGAATTCATGAATTACGAATAATCTAAAGCATAATCAGCCTTTTAATGTTCCCACACTCGGCCTTCTCTCAATGAGATGGAATGGGCTATAATCCACCACGCGGGCCCAGTGCGAGTTGGTAGATGTCACATGTCTTCGAATTTTTGGGTTCTAGGACATGCCGGTTTCCTCGCGATGTTTTCCTTCACCGTTCTTGAGAGCAGTGGTGATAAAATAAATTACACAAAGAATGCGCCTGCCTGGGTTCGAACCCACGACTTACTGTTCGTAATTCGGTGCCGCCACCGCTGGGCCACCGCTGCTCTCATATCAATAATCTAAAGAATACTTCAAAAAGAGTTCATTGGTTCGAAATTGGATTCGAACATCGCATCACCGAATGTCGTCATACTCATACCGGTACTTTAACGAACTAGCCATGGGCTCGCCCCATATAAATTTCGATGAAATTGTTATCTATTATCGTCCGGGTCACTTTATCTATAGGTCTCTGTCTAATCGATACATGTTATAATTTGAGGGTATCTATTAATTTTACTTACATTTTTTTTATTAAATTTTTCCATACCCTCAAATGGTAATTACAAAGTTTGATGTAAACGTTCACTTAAAACAACTAAGTTGTATGTATTAAAATGACCCCAGTTGTATGTATTAAAATTAACTTTGTTAGAACATCTTTGCAATTCAAACATACACATACTTAAAAATAATACAAAAAGTGTTCAAACGTCCGAACGAGATTCGAACCATGGATTGAATCATTGGTTATCCTTTGATTACCGCAAGCTCTTACCAACTAGTTAGGTGGTTAATCATTTGATGAATGATCAATGTACTTTGCTTGTTGTTATACGCAATAATGAAAGTATTAACGTGTAATTGAAAAAAAAAAAACAATATAAAAATAAGGTTTAAAAAAAAAAACTAACTTAAACTTATTTATACACTAAAAATACATTAATTTTAGTAAAACATTTTTGCAAAATACAAAAACCAACTTGGGCCTAGCACGGATTTGAACGCACATGTCTTTTGAAGGGGTAACCACTTAATGAAGCTGTGTGTACCAACACAACAGCAATCTTATTCAAATGAAAACAAATATCATTTTCATTTTGGTAGTCATGCAAAATTAGACTTAAAGTTATTAAAATATCATGTAAGTAGTATCAAACTGAGACAAACAAGGTACCACATCTTTTAATTATACAAAATCCAAATTCTGCTTAAATGCTTTTATAGACTGAATTGATATTAATTAAAAATTATAAATTACAGGTACACCGTTGTCTGAATTATTACTAACTTGGACTGACAATGAACCAGATAATAAAGATAATGAAGAAAATTGTATTGTTTATAATGGTAATGGAGACGTATTAGATAAACCTTGTGATAATACTCGTCCTTACATATGTTACCGCTCTGAAAACTTAGAAATGAAGGTCAATGAATGCGGAACTGTTGATCCAGGTAACTATAGGCTAACTGGCAGATTTGTTAAAAATAATTTTCAGAAACTTCTAAAAATCTTTTTAATATTGCATCGTTTTGTAGCAAACAAGGTACTTTCTGGGGCTTGGGTTTATTATCAACTTAATAACTGAGATGTGATAACACATGAGATGTTTTCGTAGCGGTATTGTAAAAAAAGCCCCAGATTTCTACCAGCCTTTTTTAAATACGTACAACAATAAATATAAACTTCTGCTTGTTTTATTTTATAAAAGACATAAAAATTCAAAATCCTCATTTTCAGATTATTACTTAGATACAAGAACCAACAGTTGCTACAAGTTCCACGCAGTACCACGAAACTTCTCCCGAGCCTACTTCGCGTGCTCAGCTGAAGGCGGCCATCTTGCTGTTATAAACAGTGAAATAGAAGCCGTAGTACTCAAGGAACTTTTTGCTAAATATCCTGCTAAGAAGATGGTGGGAAACTTCTGGAAAGACGTAGCTTTTGTAGGTTTTCACGCCTTAGACGAATCCATGGATTGGAGAACTATTCATGGTAATTAACACCGTGTTGTACATGTTTTTATGGGTCAAAAGGATATAGTTGTCGTTTTGGGGTAACATGAATTCAAACACTGCTTTAAGCTTTCACGGTTTAAAACTAAACTTATTCTGTCACTTACGGGATTTCTTCCGTGATTGTTCATTATTTTGAGCTCCTGATATTTCAACGCTTTGCAAGCGCCATGATCGCGGGATGACTGATACTGAGTATTTTTCCGTGACTTATTTTCGAGTTCCAGTAGTGCGCGTAGCAAAAGACAAAGAAAGAGGATAGACATGATTTTTCTGCTCCTAGCAATTTATTTTCCATCCACTCTCATTCTCTAGTCATCTCACGATCGTGGCGCTTGCAACAACGTTGAAATATCGGGAGCTCAAAATAATGAACAATCACGGAAGATATCCCGTAAGTGAAAGCATTAGTTTAACATGAATTCAATAGATAGTTAAGGTGATTGGCGAAAAATGTTATAAAATAAATACCGTATTTCGTATCTTAGCCGATGGAAAGACGTAAAAGAAAACTAAAATGTGAGTGGGAGAGGAATGACAAAAATTTAGTGAATGGTTGAGTAACTGTTAGGGATGAATGGAAAACAATACTTTTAATTTACTAGTGTGACCAAGTGTGGCAAGTCAAATGAGATTAACAATTTCAAATTCTATAAAAAAAGACCGTAGACTAAGATGTAACAACATAAACTCACGCATTTTACCCGTTGGGGTAGGCAGAAGCCACAGAACGCCATTTGCATTTGCGTTCACAAAAAAATCACATAATAATTATTGAATAAAATTAGTCGCTACAGTTCACACCATGATTCTCTGTTACTCGTCATCTCATCAGACACCTTCTTTCACATAATCACTTTAATTCACATAATTAAAATTGACATCGACTGTATGTATCGTACATACTGTCGATTCAATGAATTCGACAAAATAATATATTCATCATCATCCACAGCCCGACTTCACCCACTGCTGGGTATCGGCCTCTCTTTGCGTGTGCCAAGCTCCACGCTCTTGCGCCAGCCTCATCCAAGACAATACCGCAATTGCAACCATGTCGTCTGTCCATCTCGCCGCCGGACGACCAACGCTTCTCTTTCCATTCCTTGGACGCCACTCGGTCACTGCTTTACTCCACCTGCCATCACCGCGCCTTGCTAGGTGTCCTGCCCAACTCTTTTTGAGTTCTATAATGCGATTTCCAATAACGAGGACCTTCGTTCTTCGATTTCGATGTTAAATATATTAGTAAAATTTAATTTCGAATGACTGTAAACTTTTAAAAGAGTATTGTGTATACAGAAATTTATAAACAGTATCACTTTATTGATCCTATTTCAGGTCAAACGCTGTGGGAAGCAGGGTACAGCCAGTTTTCTGGTAGTGAACCAAACAATGCTGCACCAGGGGAAAACTGTGGTGGGATATACCGCTCGGGGCGCTTAAACGACATGCGGTGTGACAAGCCTGCCGCGTTTATCTGCGAGAAGAAACCAGATTTTCCTGCCGTTTGTAAAGCCATACCTGATGAATCAAATATTATGAATCATAAATTACACGTCGAGCCCTTGCAGTATTAGAACCAAACGGCTTGGTACGTGACGATGGGAAGAGACCAGACGGCATGACGTTGGTTCTTTGGAAGGTGGGTAGGCCTTCGGCGTGGGACGCAACCTGTATCGACACCCTTGCGCCATCTCACGTTGCAAGCACGGCGGGCTGTGCGGGCGCTACTGCTGCGGCTGCTGAGATCCTCAAGCGGCGCAAATACTGTAACCTTAACGCCAACTACAGTTTTGAGCCGTTTGGGGTCGAAACGCTCCGGAAATATCTCGCCGACTGGTCGACACTTCGCGTGACCAGAGGGCTGGCTCTTTCTTTGGTCAAAGAATTAGCATTGCCATTCAACGTGGCAATGCTGCCAGTCTTTTGGGCATTTTTCCGGATGACATCGATAGGGAGGAGTACTTTGACGCCTAAGTGTCCTATTGTCGTCGTTCTATGTATGTAGGAACTTAGTTTTAGTCTTCTTTTTAGCATTATTTTTGTTCTATTTGTAGTCTGTATAAAATAGATATACACAATATAATACAGTTTTTAATTAAGTTAAAAATAAAAGGTTATGTAAATACAACAATACAAAGAAATTAATGTTGACAACTTGAATAATAAAAATAGTTTTTTTTTTAATAAATAAATTTAATCTTATTATAATTTTATTTTTGAATGATTGCACTAGATATTCCGAGATGAAAAGAAAATGCAATGAAGAATGATGAATAATTATTAATTAATATAGTTTTAGGCAATAACAATCTTGGTATTTACACAGTAGGTATAAATCACACCTAACAGCTTATTAAACTGTCTACTAATTTACATGTATGCAAAGACTGTAAGGTGGGGTATCTTCCAACCCCCATTGGAAAAAGAGAGTGTTTATGCACGTATGTGTGGACCAAAAAGTGACCCTTTTTTTTTTTTTTACCGATGGGAAATCATCAAATAACCCCTCCCGCTCCGGGCTGAGCAGGAGGGAGTGTCAGACTTTTACTGACTAAAACCCATCCATGTTCCTTCCTTTGCCCTTTGTGTTCCAAGGCCGCGGTATCAAATCTCTTTCGAACAGTCCCGCAACCCTAAAAGTGACCCTTGGGGTACTCTTACTAAAGTAACCTCGTTATTCGATAAAATATTGTGTATTTACCTGTCCCGAATCTTTCCGATTACTAGAATACAGTATAATATTCAATTTGATCGTTTAGATTAATTATCTACTATGGTCTTGGAGAAAAATGTACTGTCGTCAACTTAATCAGAAGCCTTACTTAAATCATAAAATAAACTTGTAACTTTTTCCCAAGGAATTATCTGGCGGATTGAACTTAGTTTACAAGATTACTGCTCCATTAGGGATTATAAATTACAAAGATTATTTTTTCAGCTGTCAAAATATTGATTTAACTTTTCATTTCCCCCGTCTCATATTATGTGGGGTCGCGGTCGGTTCAATTCTTCCATAAACCCCAGTCAACCGTTACGCTATCATAAACTTCCTTTTCTTACTAAACATTCGTCACACAATCCCTACGTCTTTTTTTTGGTCTTGCATTCCTTCAGCATACATTCAGGTTTATTTTCATCACTCTTATAATCACAAGTGTCTTATATAATGTTTTCTACCGGAATAATCAAGGTGTAACGGATATTGAGAGTTTGAAAACTCTCAAACCGTAATTATTATTCCTCAGAAAAAAATAAAACTGAAAAGAAAAAACAGCACTTAAAAAAGAAACGAGAAATCTCTTAGCAATGTGTTGCAGCAACCAAACAACAAAGTACCAACAAAGGTTACCTAATAAACATCACGGGTGCGTCTCATATCATTAAGTTATTTGGTATATTTTCATTTCACTATCGTTCACAAGATATAATAAACGTGAGTTATACCAACTGTTGATATAATTTCTTTAGATATATCATTTATAAACTCTTAAACTTATTTCATATAACGTTATTGGATATAACGTTTATATAATCGAAATGGTTGGGGCTATGCTGGCAGAATCTGACAACTGGAGGGAGGTGACCTCGTTCTGTGAGACTGTAATGGTCCAAAAGGAGGCTGCTGAGCGGGATCGTGAGAGGGCCGATCCTGGTAGGAGAAGAAGTCGTCGGGGAGGCAACCGCCTCGTCGCTTAACACGCCGAAACCCCGCCTGCATTACTTAAAACAGGTGGGACTTCGGGGTCACAGGCGTTTAGAGTGGGAACTCTGTGCGCTCACCGAGTGGCCTTAGAGATGACCGGCAGCACAGTGGTCACGTGCTGCCGTGCACACTTGCACAGCGAGGCTCAGGGTAGACTTCTGTATAGTCGCCCCAGGGATGTGCCTTTTCAGGCGTTGCACAGAGGGGGCTCCGGACAGGTCTTTTAAGAGGAAACAGTATCGCCTCTCATGTGCAGATGGTGACCACCAGGGTAAAAATCCCACACTCCCCGGTCTTATCCCCAAAGACCGGCCGCATTTTGAAGGTTTCCCGCCGAAAACAAAAAAAAAAGTCTATTGTTTAAAATATATATTGATACCATCTTTATGGTTAACACCCCGATTCAAAGCAATCCGACTCGGATGGGTTAGGTTAGAAGTTTAAGGCGGAAGCGGAGCGGAGTGCCAGATCCCCTCTATTGTTGGTAAATCATTAGTGTTAGGTTTGGTTAGAACAATGGCCATTAACGCGCGAAGGTGAACGAGTGAAGCGTGCTGCGTGAGCGGCGTGACAGAAACAAATCGCTGCAAAATCGACTCCACGTGGTCTTGTCTGCCCTACCCCTTTTTTTTCGGATTTGAAATCATCATATAACCCCTCCCGCTCTGGGCTGAGCAGGAGAGAGTGTCGGACTTTTACTGACTAAAACCCATCCATGTTCCTTCCTTTGCCCTTTGTGTTCCAGGGCCGTGGTATCTCTTTCGAACAGTCTCGCAACCCTGGCAGGCATCGGTCCTTTCGGACCCCTTCCTGTTTGCTGACTCTCTTTGAGGCGCGCGTGGAACACGAACGCGCCGTCGACACGGTCTGTCGTCATAAGACGGACTACCCCTAGATTTTAATTTAAACCCGCGTAGGCGCGGAGGGGCAAGGCGGCCTGCTAAGCTCGCGTGGGACCACCGGAGCGCCGCAGCGCCGGAGCCGTGACAGAAATCGTGCCTGCTGCATGTTGCATGCTGTTTTGCATGCTACATGCTTGCTTGCTAATTTTAAGATTTTAAGTTGCAACTTAGGATTTTATTTGTTAGTACTTGGAGGTAAAATATTTTTTAAATATTTCATGCTTGCTAATTTTAGGGACACTATGCTTATATACGTAATAAAATAAACTCCATAAGAAGTTATTGGTACTTTAAAGTAGAAAATAGATTTATTGACATTGACAGCTCAAAAACGATAGTCCTCATTGGCTGCGCTGCGAACACGCGACGGCCGGCGAGCCAATCAACGGAGAGTGACGCGAATAGCGCGAGAACACCGTGCGCCATCATCGTATCGCCAACTTACCACCATAACCATTGCACATGTTTGCTTGTTTTTTAAAGTTTTTATTTAACAAGAGCTGTTGTTGCCCGCGATCTTCGTTTGCGTTAGATTATTCCGGTAAGCCAACACCGACCTCGAAACCTAAGGTGAAGTGTGTATTCTGTCATTTCATCGACCATTTTTCTGAACAGTGTAGGAAGCTGAAAAATAAGCAGCAAGAATTAGAGGAAACTGAGTCAGATAAGGTTCCTGAGGGTCAATCTACAGCAGCTTCTACCAAAACGACGCAGGCTCCATCTCCATCCGCACCCAATTTATCATGTTACGGCTGTGGTACACCCGGTGTAGTTCGTAATAGCTGCCCAACATGCTGGGCAAATTAATAACGTTCACTACCGTCAACAAACTTAGCCTTTTGTCCGGTTAACGTTCAATCAGATGTCAGAAACAGTCCTATAGCATTTATTGAGGTAGATGACATTAAAGGGACAGCATACATAGTCAATATTTGTGCGAAGACTGTACTCGTACAAACAGTTGATGAGCAAAGTACACCAGTTTTACGAAGAGTCAGTAAAGGTGACTGTGGCTGATGGCATTGGGAAAAACCAACGTGTACGGAAGACAGCAGTTCCTGTAAATTTAGAGGACCGCATCATAACGACAACCTTGATTGTTCTACCTAATTCAAGGGACAATCGAACTCTATTAGGCGTCGGAGTCATGCAAGACGCAAAAATGGTTCTCAACCTTCCTCAATTTACCTAGGAATTCCTTGATGCCCAGTTGATCTAAGAATTATATGAGGAAGACTTTAATAATGAATTAGACTTAGAGATTTAGCTTGCATATATAAGGTTGCAGTTTCTACAGTAAAATATCTTGTAATAATCGATTATTCTCGAGACATAACATTTGGACGGTAAAAAATCCTTAAGGGTTACGGATACAAAAAAGCAAAGTAGTTCCTCTAAAGTGTGTATGTGATGGAAGTGTGATATGTGTGTGCATATAGGAGTGCACACACACATTTGCGGAATCCCTAAGGGTCCTGAATACATTTATAAACCGCCTAGTTCTGGCAATGATCGAGCCAGCCCACACCAGTCCATCATCCATCTAAATATTTTGCCGATTCTACCCGAGAGATAACCTGGTAGGTATGGTCACCAAAGGAGATAAGTAACCAGGGTCGTAGGATATAGTTGAAGTTTAGTAAGAAACCGATGGATGCTTTCGAATAAAAAAATATTTAGTTAATAGAACACAAACCGTTCATTTATCAAATTAAACTTCATTCGAAAACATCCATCGGTTTCTTATTAAGCTTCAACTATATCCGACGACCCTGGTTACTCATCTCCTTTGGTGACTGTACATGTGTCAGTTCTCGCAAGTATGTGCTACTAATAGTTTGCTTATCATCTGTCGTCTGCCTCCGTCTCACGTTATTCAGGGTCGGTACAATTCTTCCATTATGATAATGGAAGAATCTGTCAACCATTACGCTATCACATTCTTACTTTTCTTTCAAAATATTCCTTTCACAATCCGTCTTTCTTTTACTTTGGTCTTTCATTCCCCTTCATTCATCCAGATTTGTCTTCTCACTATTTTAGTCACAAGCGTCTTTAAATTTTGCCGTACCAGAATAATTAGGATTTGATACCCGATTCGAGAGTATATTATTATCATATGCTAACTTGGCTCCCTGGTGGTCTCCGAGGGAGGCATAGAAAACGCTGGCATGACGACTTATAGGTGTTTATGAGAGATTAGCAGGAGAAAACTGCACGTAGAGAAGAGTGGAAGGCTATGTAGGAGGTCTTTGCCCAGCAGTGGGACAATATAGACTAAGGAAAAAAAACTGGTGAAATGGATAATAGGTACATCTCTGCCTAAACCTTTGGGGATTCCTGGTGTGATTTTATGTTATTATTCTTACAGTCATTTGTGTAACAGTTTATTTAAACAATGGTGCGATAAAGTATGCAGTAATTAATTAGGTACACTAATGAAGTACCATGTTAAGGATGTTTTGATGTTAAATTGGCTAAGCGTTCAGGTTTATCCTAGTTAGAACACTCAAATACCTATATCATTAGTTTATTTATACAAAGCTATAAGTAAAGTTTGTTCATTTTTAAGATTACAGTGTTTCCTTCTGTACCTATTATTTTTATCCAGTGTCAGTGGTTTTCAAATTTTGCGGTTTTTCTGATAAGGTACTTTAAATGTATCGTCTACCGCATCTTCACCCAATATAAAGTGAAATCTATATCTGTACTTCTTCTGTACTAATCTATACTAATTTTACCTCTTTGTATTTTTATTTTACCTCTTTCTGAATTTAATCTCTGGATCTACTGAATTTTGAAAATTCGATTTTGAAAATTCCTTCACTAATAGGAAGCTACATTATCCCCCGAATGTCATAGGCTACAGAAGCCGCGAGCAACAGCTAGTAATATTATAAAGAGGAAAAATTGGTTTGTAAGTTTGTATGTAGGAGGTAATTTCCGGAATGAATGGTTCAATTCGAAAAATTCTTTCACAAGCAGAAAGCTACATTATTCGTGGGTGATAAAGGCTATAAATTACATTTATATCATGCATATTAACCGAGTTATCACAAATTTTGTGGACGAAGTCGCGGGCGAAGTGCTAGTCTATACCTCTATACTTAGATTATAAAGAGTCTTAGTTTGGATGTAGGATATCACACCTTCGGAACTACTGATGGGATTTCAAAATATCACTAATGGGAAGCTACATTATCCTCGAATGTCATAAGCTATATTTCAAACGTTCCCGTTGGATAATTTCCGACCATAAAGCGAGCAAAGCCGCAGGTTAAAGCTAGTAGAAGTATGAAATAACCGTAAGTCGAACCTATTTTGTAAGATTTAGAATGTGTTCACTTATAGACGAGAAATTCGTGCGGTGTTGGCCAAGGCTCATATTATTAGCTATTATTACGTTGGTCCAGTGGTCACAAAAGCGTCTGCTGAGCATGAGGTCCTGGGTTCGATTCCCAGGTCGGGCAAGGTAGTATAGAGTTTCATCATCGTGAATTTCTCAGTATCAGTCTGGACTTGTGTAGTCTAGATGTTTGCCCGGTTTCTAGCAATAAGCTCGCACCCTATTCCATGAAACTTAATCGTTACTGGCGAAATGTGGAAGTACCGTGTGTACACCTCTGCTTAAGGCTTTTGGGATTGCGGACCTGATGTCATAAGCTAATATAGACCACGTCGAATCTCTCACTGATTCCAATGCTTTGTTGGCTGACAAAACCTTGTCACAATGACAGGAAAAATTGCACAAAATTATTGTGTACGTAGATAAGATTCTATTTGGGAACCAGTGACTGAAAAGTTCATAATTCTACCAACAATATTAGAATCACCTATAAATAATGGTAAAATAATTGTATCGCCACATAAATAACCCAGGTCCTGACATGATGAAGTCTTGGTTCAAATATTTTGTGTTACTTTTCTGCCTGAAGTATATTGGTAAGATAATTTTAATTTATTTAATTGTAAGTTCTTTGCTACTACAAATGGTAATGCGGTTATCACGCTTTGTCTCATAATTTGTTATACAGCCTGTTAGTGTTCGACTACCTTCTGTCTTTATTTTAATTCATAATTTAAATATTTCTAAAAAAAAAAAATATATTAATAAATAAACAATAAAAACAAAGATTTTATTACTTATTAATATAATTTATCATATATTCCTTCATGTTTTCTATGCTGTGCTCTTAAGGCCTTTTCCCTACGTATCACATTTCTCAATTTATATCCATCCATACTACGGGGATATATTATCTTTACGAAAAATAATCATGAAATAAACTTTCTTCCATAACTAGAAGTGTATAAACATGAGCGTAATACCAACATTCCAAGATTACAATATTAAGAAAACGTATCTACTGCAGATTTTTTCGGTTGTAGACAATTCACCTTCTAATTTTGGTGATATGTATTATATTTTTCTTTTATTCATCTTTACACACATCTTTTATATTTTTACAAATTTGGTATAACATAAGAAACTATAAAAAATAGTAGCCCGGGAAGATCGGGGACAGGGTCCAAGCTACCAGTGGTCAGGGCTCTTGTCCACAGGTACTGCTTTCTGAATCAAGCCCTTGATTCAGCTGCCAAGCTCCTAAGATATTGGTCCAGGCTATTAGTCATTGGCTAAAACGACTATCGGCACAATTATCACTGTATTCATATCCCACATGTCTATAATCTTGCAAGACAAGTCAAGATACTTGATTTGCTTATGTTTCTCGGCTTTCACGAGGTTCTCGTCATGCGGGACAGTTATGTCAACAATCATTGTGCTTTGCTCCAATCAATCCACCATTATAACAGGCTTATTGGCTACAATAGTCCTGTCAGTGATATTATATGTTATTGTTATAACGAGCCTCTAATGTTCATACAGCTGGGGGGACACACCTCTTTATAAGAGAGAAAGGGCTTTAATCCACCACGCGTGCCCAGAGACGATTGGCAGATTTATGGCACATGGCTTCAAATTTTTAGTTCTATGACACTCCAGCCGATTTCCTCATGATGTTTTCCTTCGCCGTTTTAAGAGCAGTGGAGTTTAAATAAATAACAAAATGCGAATGGACCATCACCGCTGTTTAGAGTAATAGTTTATTTCCTAATTAAGCATTTTTTTTAAGTCTATTTATAGTTTGTGAATAATGCACACACATCAGGCATTAAGTTTGGTTTAATTAAATGATTCTGTATGATTTATTTTACTTGTACTTTTAGAAGGATCGCAATCATTTCGATGTGACTACAAATATAATTCAAAGGCCAATGGGTGGTTCAAGCACCATGAAGTACCAGCAACTTGGTTTGACGCCCGTCTACGGTGTGCATTGGAAGGTAAGATCTTCTATATTTATCCTGATCATCATCATACTCCTGTCCTTATCTATTTGGGGTCTGCGCAGCATATCTTCTCCTTCTAAACTTCTCTATTACTCGTCATATCAGCAGTCACCTCCCTTCTAGCCATATCATCGTTCACACAGTCCATCCATCGTTTCTCTGGTCTTCCTCTACTCTTATACCCATCCACATTCATACTCCATTTTATATTTATCCTGAGACTAACATATATTTAAAACATGATAGTGTGTTTGTTTATTAGTTTGTCGCTACTTCATGTCTTAATGGTCTGCAGAGATTTGTAGGAACACACAACTACTTAGGTACTTACTTATTACTAGTACTACATACTTCCAGATTCGGACCTTAATGTTTCTGTAGAACATTCCCGTTGGATAAGTTCTTATTTACATGTGGGCGAAGATATATGCGGGCAAAAGCTATCAATAAATAAATGTATTTTCAAATTTAGGGAAAAAATATTATCCTCTAATATATGGGACTTTAAATTTAAATGTCATAGGGGTCAGTGTTCCCATTTTGTCCGAATCCCTTTGTCTGAATCTTTAGCTCCTAGCTGTCACTCGCAGCTTATGTCACGTTATGATCGGATATTGTTTCACTGGAATGTTTTAAATATAGCCTATGATACTTGGGAATAAAGTAGCTTCGCATTAGTGGAAGCATTTTCGAAATAGAATCAGATATTCCGAAGATTACCGCTTACATCGAAAATTAAAAACATACAAACTTATATTTTTTTATATGTATAGAAATAGCTTGCACTCGCGGCTCGGACCGTTTAGTTTTTTAAATATACTATGCCAATAAGCTTCGCGCAAGCATTAAGTTGAAAAAGTTTTATCGCAATCGGATGGACGGTATCGCAGCGCTTATAATTGAACAAAAAAAAAAAAACATATTTTTTGAATAATTTTATATATTAGTATTACTGTTTTAGAGTACCATAGTATAGATAAGCGAGAAGTTATTGTATTCTATTTTGTCACCAGGTGCTGTTCTAGCTTCACCAACCACACAAAATATAAAAACTGTATTGACAAAGATCACAAATTCCTCTGAATCTGAACAAGGATATGAAATATTTACTGGGATTCATGCCACTTTCGCTCAAGGAGCTTATGTTACTGTTGACGGTAATCTGCAATATTATTTAGTTTTAAGTAATTTTGCTGCGCCCTAACAGGGTCATGTACTGACTAGTTTTAAGCCTAGCGTTTAACTATGTTTGTATACGATGTGCACTACGTAAAAAAAAAAATAAGTTATTCAGTATAAAGTCAAAATTATGAGACGAAGATTCTTTCCTATTGAAAAAAAAAAAACGAAATATATTTTTTACGAATGCAGAACAAACAGAACAACTTCCTCCATTGGATTAGCATCGTAAACACAAAAAATACTTAGTAATCTCACACATTTGGATCGAGTAGGTGTTCTACAAGGGCGGGTACGGGGTCCATACAGATTTACCCATTGTTATTTTTTGCAATTACAATGTTGGTCCCATCGAAAAAGTCCTTCAGTTTGTTGGTCTGTATCACAGCCATAGATATACAAAGCAGTGGCGACGATTCCATACAACTCGATTCCTACCGGCTTCACTTTGAAAGATGGCACAGTCAGATTCGAATTCTATAGACAAATAATTTACTCACATTAAAGATATGTACCCGTTTACCTCTTACAAAAATTGACCCTTCGCTAATGATACAAAGAAATGAAATAGGTTTATTTAACAATTTATGACTACATCTTTTTGATACTTGCTGTATAATTGTTACGTTTGCATAAGATTCAATTGAGCTGAATAATACTGAGAAGGCTTAAAATGTAATATTTACTTATAGACTAAATTTAGACTAATTCAGATTTATATAAATTACAGGTATTCCGCTTTCCAAAATTCCTAAGACTTGGGCACCAAACGAACCTGACAATAAGGACAATAAAGAAAGTTGTCTCACTATGAATTATATTGGGGATTTAGCAGATCTATCATGTGAAGCAACTCGTCCATATGTTTGTTACCGGTCCGCAAATAATAAAGTGAGGGTCAACGAATGCGGCACTACAGATCCTGGTAAGAGTAATCGTAGTGAAGAGAGGCTCATTGCTAAATGATATCTAACAGTCGCATGGCTCGCTCGGTATTCACGGTTATTCAATGCTTGCTGAACTCGGTCCGAGGATGGATGACAGTCTTACTAATACTATAAATACGAAAGTTTGTGGGGCTGGATGGAATGATGTTTGTTACTCTTTCAAGCAAAAACTACTGAACGGATTTGGATGAAATTTAACACACAGATAGTTTATAACCTGTATTAACACAGAGAAGAAAAAAAATAAAATTATTTGTCGCTGGGACATGACGTGCATACAAGGAATAAAATAACAATAATCATACAACGCATAACAAATATTATAAATACACAGGACAGAAACAAAGAAAAATAAATAAATAACAAGTGGGTACTTTTTATCCCAGTAGTATGATCCCATGGGAAAATTATCGAACTCCACGCGGACAAAACTGCGTAAGCTCGTATCACAATAATTACGGGGTTTTTTCTATGCCTCGGAAAGCACGTTAACCCGCTGGTCCCGACATTTGTACATCTTTGACAGTCGTTAGGAGCAGACCGAAGTTCGAAAGTCAGGGTTGCAGAGTCAGATAGACACTTAGACAGTTATTCTTAGAAAAAACTGCTATTCAGATGTTTTCATTCAGACTGGAAGCCGACCCCAACATAAACGTTGTAACAAGACCCTTCACGAAGCCGAAAGGCACTTGTTCTTCCCGTCATTGCGATATTTTTTTGTTCTAGACCATACCTGGGAACTTTCTAGTTACAGAGATATTGGGGGTCAAAGTTCCAACTTTTTCACAAGTTTTTTCATAAATACTTTAAACACCTCCACGACCCCCGCACTATTCAATCCATCCATCAGCACAATGTTTTGAGTGTGTTACATTGAGTCCTACCGTAAAACGTAATTTTTCACCCAAAAAAAATAGTCGTTTCCCAGCAATAATTTTTGCGTAAAGTTACTTAGTTTGATGTACATAATGCTTGGTTGACGACTTCGTGAAGGATCTTGTTACACCCTGTAGTTGGTAAAAGGCAGGCAGGGGAATATGACGAATGGTCTAAAGGGCTTGACTTTAGAATTTCCTAAAATAGATTTTTAGTTTTATGTTGGCACATTAACACTTATTTTTGTCAAGCATGAATTTGCATGGCTGTCTAGTAAGGCACTACGGTTAGTTGTTGGCGTTCATCAGGCGTCTGATTTCTAAAGTTTCTTATGTATCTGCCGCCTCTAACAATGAGGTAAATATTCAAATTTCATATTACCTATTCTCTGCCTTTTCAGAATACCGCTTGGATGCCAGAACTAACAGTTGCTACAAGTTCCACACGGTCGCAAAAAATTTCACGCGAGCCTTCTTCACATGTGACGCTGAAGGCGGTCATCTTGCTGTTATAAACAGTGAACTCGAAGCCACAGTACTAAAAGAGCTCTTTGGCAGGCACCCTGGGGGGCATATGAGGGGAAATTTCTGGAAAGATGTAGCTTTCGTCGGATTCCACGATTGGGGCGAACGTTGGGACTTTAGGACAATTCACGGTAATTATTGAATGCCACAAAGCATCCTCTACCAACCAACTTTTGGGTTAAACAAAACAGTCGACAGTGTCTTGTTTAACCCAAAAGTTGACAATGTTGTTGTTGTTGTTGTAGGTTGATGCAATTATAAAAAAAAAGGATTTTTTTTTCAATTAATTTTAATTATTTTATTTGTTTTTTTTTTTTTTAAAGCATACAATATATAGGTTCCGTGTCAGTATAGATATAATAATTAGGTATTTAATTGTTGACCGTTCAGTAAGTGTTAACACTCCTTTTTCGCAAATGGCCGGCGCGGCGGTGAGACGAGTGTTTCAAAGCAACAGTTTGATTCAGAACTTTTCATGTCAGCAGATGATTGGTACCCATAAAAACACAAAAACAATGAAGAGCTTGCGGCTAAATAATACAACCGTACGGATCGATTTTCAAGGTTAAGCCACGCTTGCCAAGGTCGGTCTGTGGAATGGTTACCATCCATAACATACCGAGGTTCCTCCATGTCTCGGGAAGCACGTTAAGCCGTTGGTTCCGGTGGTCAGTTGTAGATCTTTGACAGTAGTTACAGATAGTCAGTGACCCAAAAGTCTGGCAACCAGTCTTACCAAAGGCTACCTTATTACCTAGTTGCATCAGGTTAAACTGGAAGCCGACTCCAGCAAAATTGGCAAAAGGCTGGGCAGATTGTGATGAAATCAGATAATAACAATAACGTTCTCGTTTCAGGTCAAACAATTGAGGAAGCAGGGTACGGCAAATTTTCTGGAGGGGAACCAAATAATTTTACACCAGGTGAATCCTGTGGTGCGATATACCGCTCGGGTCAATATGATGACTTGTGGTGTAACAAGCCAGCTGCTTTTATCTGCGAGAAGGACCCAGATTATCCTGAAGTTTGTCATTCAGTTTCTAAAGAACAGGAGTAAGCTTAAGAGGGTTTGCTCATAAATAAATGTTCAATACAAAAACTGTTTCAATTTTTTGTGGCTGATAATGAAAATATGCCGGCAGAAGGGATGCGTCAGTTGGTGTACCACAGGGCTTCCACCAGGATCTTTGTTTTTAATATGTTTGTGTAAATTGAGGAAGTATTTTGAGAAGAGAATTGTAAACTGGACAACTTGTAAACTACAATTAAATTAAAGTGTAATTCTCATTAATGACTATGGTTTCGTTTCAACTTATCGACTCAACTTATTGAAACTTAACCGCATTGGATTACTCATTTATTCAAACAAGACAAGTAGAAGCATTTATTTCAATAACAAATAATGTTTTCTTTTGAATCAGTGGTTCTAAAATACCTAGTTAAGTTATAAATCCTACTACAGTTTATTCTTGCCTGCACAATACAAAGTTAGTTTATGTCAAGCTAAGCAGAGACTGCAGTGATGAATGTTTCAAATTGAAGTTGGTGTACACCAAGGCTCGATACTCAGCCTTAATCTGTTTGATATTCTTACCATGGACCATCAGTCTGACATGACACTGCATATAAAGTTACGCAAATTCAATATTTCGTTTTAATTACGCCAGAAACTTGACTTGGATGCAAAATGGCGCATGTTCTGCCCGATGGACATATAAAAGGTGCGATAGTTATAATAAAGAATGTCACAGGACTAGATTGAGGTTCTTGACCTCGTAGGACCATTTCATATAAAAAACCTTAACTTCACTTAGACGAGTGGGTGAAACAAGTGTGTAGGTTGTAACAAATCTACTAGATCCTGTTAAGAATTAAAGGATAAGAGTAGACTTGTACATTTAAAAATTTAATAGAGATATGAATGATTTTACAAATGAGATAAAAAATACAAGTGTTTACAAAAAAGACGTATCAAACCCGCACTCTGGAAGCAGTTTTTGAGTATATTTACACGATTAAGTAGCACTGTTGAAGCACGATGAAATGTAGAGGTGGAGATGTAGGACGATGTATCAGGTCTGCTCCACAGGAAGGCGGCGTTTGTAAGAACAGGAGTTGAGGTCCTGGTAGATCTTTAGAGTTGGATCACCAGCTTTTAGACCCAGGGCAGCTCCGCGAGATGATCAGCAGGGATGGCACAACGACAGTTTTTAATAATAAGATTGGGAGTAGTAGTCCCAGGTGTATCTTTAGATGGATCACCTTCAAGAATCTGTCTTGTCTCCAATTTTAAGAATTCTTCAGTCTCACATTTAAGAAAACGCTCTCTCGTCTAGTCTCGACTAGTCTCGACTGCCTCGTCAGCTCGTTTTCCACAGTAGTCTCCTTCCATTTTTGAATCTCAGATTTTCTTCTTGCGGCCATAAAATCATCTCATCTGACAAGTGTAGTCGGCCAGGACATAGCAGACTTACTTCATAAAACCATGAATGCGTAAAGAATTTATAAATATAATTTAAAATTAAGTTATTAGTAAACAATCATTATTATCTATAAAATACAATATTACAGCTAAACATTGAAAAATATAATTTAGATTAGATAAACCAAAAAGTATTCATCATAGACTAAGGTAGTAAGAAACTCTATGACAGAAAGAATGTACGTCAGTTTGGCAAATCTGACGTACATGTCACAACATTGAAAATTATGAAAATTGATATTTTATTTCAGCAAATATAATGAAAACGAATCGTATTTAGATCGATTCGCTGAGTATAAATAAACAAATCAATAAAAAAGGATGATAAATGGTATATAGTATGATAATTGTAAGTGTAGTACAAAGTGTAAGTATAGCATATACTATATTTCCCCAAAGACCCCGAGAAAATTTTTGGCCTAGAACAAAAATTTTGCAAAGGTTAAAGTATTACAGCATTCACAAAACTTTCATAACTCATTCAAACACACCGACATCTTACGAAGTTAGGTCAGGTAGGATTCACATTCAATGATCACTACTCAACCTGATAAACTAATAACAGTAGGCTTATTTTCGGAGTTGTTATCCGCTCACGTCTAAAACCATTAATAAGATGAAAATATAAAGATTCTTTTAACAAAGGCTTATTTTTATGGAGTTGTTAGCCGCTCCAATCAACGTTAGTTTTAACAAGGGCTTATTTTTATGGAGTTGTTAGCCGCTCCAATCAAAGTTAGTTTTAACAAGGGCTTATTTTTATGGAGTTGTTAGCCGCTCCAATCAAAGTTAGTTTTAACAAGGGCTTATTTTTATGGAGTTGTTAGCCGCTCCAATCAAAGTTAGTTTTAACAAGGGCTTATTTTTATGGAGTTGTTAGCCGCTCCAATCAAAGTTAGTTTTAACAAGGGCTTATTTTTATGGAGTTGTTAACCGCTCCAATCAACTTCCAGAGTTGATAACAAAGTAGTCATACTAACTTGTAGAGTTAGTTTATAAGAAGGTAAGGTAACATGTACCTAAAAGCACTTCTTAGAGTTATCTGATAAGAACAGATATAAAAAGAGAGATTAAAGAAAATAAACTTCTTTAATGGTTTAAGAACCAATTAAATAAAAAAAAAACTAAACAGAGTTTTAATAGGCCGAAAAGAACTCTACAGTTAGAAGAAAGAAGATAGAGATGTATCATGAGTGTAATACGAAGTATAAAAAAATCATGTAAAAGATAGCAAAAGAAGGTAAAACTGGTTAGAGAGAACTAAAGAGGGTCCGAAAGCTAAACAGGGTATAAGAGTAAATAAGGGGAAGAGGGTCAAAGAGTAAAAGAGGGACTCTTAGTCAAAGGTAGACTTTCATGCCAAAGATAGACATTAAGTCACAGGTAGACATTAAGTCAAAGGTGAAGAGGGTCAAAGAGTAAAAGAGGGACTCTTAGTCAAAGGTAGACTTTCATGCCAAAGATAGACATTAAGTCACAGGTAGACATTAAGTCAAAGGTTGTACATCGAGAACATAGTGAGTCATCGAGACAAAAGAGGAATATGACTTTAGGAGGTCAACGAATCCAAAGAGGGAGTTCCAGTTAAGGAACTCGAAATCCAAGCCTAAGTTCTTGAAGTTAAATAGAATTAACTTAAAGTTTAAAGCATGGGAGGATAGAGAAGGAAGAAAGAAGAAGAAGTGAGGGAAATGGGAGGGCTATAAATTATGGGGCTTCACTGAAGGAGTCACAACAATAGGAGAAACGTTATCTGTCATAGTGTCATGAATTTACAACAAAAGATGAAACAATTTTAAGATAAAGATATACTTCTACCTAACCCTGGAGAATTATAAGCGTGAAGTTATTGTTAAAAACGAAAAAGTTTCTAACACAAATAAATGTATTGACGGGAAAAATAGGAACTAAGAAAAATGTACCAAATTTATGTATGTTTTCTCGACAAGCAGCGCCACTGCAAATCGTATAAAGATCCGCGTCGCACTGTTCAAGTTACCTAGCAACACTTAAATAACAAATCTGACAAATTATGATGCCAAAATTAAAATAATATGATGAATAATTACGTAATGTTTAGTTATAGTTGTATAAACGACCACAAGATATTGTCCTGCAGCCGTCGTAGAGTATCCCAGCCCCCAACTTATAAGTGACCACGAGTGGTTTTAAGAACACTTACAAGCGAAGACTGGGTACGATTACCCGGGAGTAACCGCAGTGGTGTGCAAGTGTGTGGGGTGCAGGGTAGTGAGGTATTAATAGAGAGTTATGTGTAGGTTGCAACGTCTTTAGGATATTCTCCTATAGCACGTCGTAGAGTAAGCCAAACCCCAAACTTGTAAGTGACCACGAATGGTTTTAAAAACACTCCACAAGCGAAGAATGGATGACAATTACCAGAGGGTAAAAGTAATGTGTGTGGGGGTGTAGTATAAGGTGATGTTCAGTACGAAGAAGTGTCAAGTAAATGATGAAGTGATGAAGTATGAAGTATGATGGAAATAATAACATACCAAATATAATCTCTTGTGTAAGTATTTTGTTTTGAATTTTGAGAAGATTTAATGAGATCTAGAATTGATTTTACGTTGGGCGCCAAACTGTAACAAATCTACTAGATCCTGTTAAGAATTAAAGGATAAGAGTAGACTTGTACATTTAAAAATTTAATAGAGATATGAATGATTTTACAAATGAGATAAAAAATACAAGTGTTTACAAAAAAGACGTATCAAACCCGCACTCTGGAAGCAGTTTTTGAGTATATTTACACGATTAAGTAGCACTGTTGAAGCACGATGAAATGTAGAGGTGGAGATGTAGGACGATGTATCAGGTCTGCTCCACAGGAAGGCGGCGTTTGTAAGAACAGGAGTTGAGGTCCTGGTAGATCTTTAGAGTTGGATCACCAGCTTTTAGACCCAGGGCAGCTCCGCGAGATGATCAGCAGGGATGGCACAACGACAGTTTTTAATAATAAGATTGGGAGTAGTAGTCCCAGGTGTATCTTTAGATGGATCACCTTCAAGAATCTGTCTTGTCTCCAATTTTAAGAATTCTTCAGTCTCACATTTAAGAAAACGCTCTCTCGTCTAGTCTCGACTAGTCTCGACTGCCTCGTCAGCTCGTTTTCCACAGTAGTCTCCTTCCATTTTTGAATCTCAGATTTTCTTCTTGCGGCCATAAAATCATCTCATCTGACAAGTGTAGTCGGCCAGGACATAGCAGACTTACTTCATAAAACCATGAATGCGTAAAGAATTTATAAATATAATTTAAAATTAAGTTATTAGTAAACAATCATTATTATCTATAAAATACAATATTACAGCTAAACATTGAAAAATATAATTTAGATTAGATAAACCAAAAAGTATTCATCATAGACTAAGGTAGTAAGAAACTCTATGACAGAAAGAATGTACGTCAGTTTGGCAAATCTGACGTACATGTCACAACATTGAAAATTATGAAAATTGATATTTTATTTCAGCAAATATAATGAAAACGAATCGTATTTAGATCGATTCGCTGAGTATAAATAAACAAATCAATAAAAAAGGATGATAAATGGTATATAGTATGATAATTGTAAGTGTAGTACAAAGTGTAAGTATAGCATATACTATAAGGTTTAGGTCAAACCTCGCTGACCGTCCTTGAATTGCCCCGATTTGATCATTGGAATTTATTTAGGGTAAATACACCTATTGTTCATACCTCACCAATTATCGACGATCTAGCAGTTTTAATAATAATAAACAATATCTTGCGATGTTGCATTATAATGTAACGGAAATGAAGTATATTTTATCCTTAATTATACTGGCGGCAAAATCAGCCAGATTTAAACAATTTGCTAAGGATTGTGTGGAGGGGTTTAAAGTAAAAAAAAATACATTAAAAACTTGTATTTAAAAAAAAAACTGAAAATGTTGGAAATTTGACCCCCAATATCTCCGTAACTAGATGGTTCCCAGGTATGGTGTAGAACAAAAAAATGATCACAATGACGAGGAGAACAAGTGCCTTTCGGTTTCGTTAAAGGTCTTGTTACACCCTTTATAAGACAAAACGATATAGGTCTTTCCAAAAGTTTTTCTAATGAGCTACAACTCGTTAAAATTTAGAAGTCATAACCTAACATGAACATTCATTTTTTTGTCATGCAGGACAATAATTGACAAATGATAAAGCCTGGTTGGTCTAGTGGTCGCCGTGCGACTACTGAGCATGAGGTCTTGGGTTTAATCCCGAGGTCGCACAAAGCTTTATTAGGTTTTTCCATCAGGAATTTCTGAGTTGCAGCCGCGGTGTCTGGATTTGTGCCCTATTACATGAAATTGACGGCACGGTTGGCGAAGTGGCTGACCGATTTTTTTTTTATTTTTAACTACATGTAGTTGTTCCGGATCTGGCTGTTTGTGTATGTGAGTTTAAATGTTTATAAGGCTCCCACGATACAGGAGAAATTCCTAGTGTGAGGCAACGTTTTTTAAAACAAGCAAAAAAAGAAGAAGAAGAAAAACTTATATATTACATAACTTGCGAAATCTGGGAGCAATATGTAATCGCGTAAATTGTATATACCAACGATCGACAAAAAATAGTATAAAAAGAAGTGTTTATTATGAACGATGAAGTTTAGCTATGGTTGATTTTCATCCACTCAAACCCAATATTAGATTCGTAATAGGATCAGAGGTTATTCCTGAGCAGTAAGAGGAGTCAATAGACTGGAATTTCGAATATAATTCTCATTTTGACCGTCAAAAGAAAGAGACATAATTCCCGTCTAACGTCCCGGCGCGCGCAACGGGATTTGGGTGGGGGGCCCATCTCCGTTTCCAACTTAGAGCTTGGTAACTCGTAAACTGCTGCAGCTATACCTAAATAAAAAGTACGTGTGTGTAGCTGAAACTATGCAGAATCGACTTATGTGAAAACTGAATTACAATAACTAATTCTAAGTACGTAAATTAAAAATTGAAACTTGAGAATGTCACGCCCGCCGCCACGGGTTGAATAAAAGTATTTTTATTTTTTTAGAAAACATCAGTAAAATAAAACCAATTTATGATTAAACTAGACTATATAACGTTTTTTTATACCATTATACACAAAATTAAAAGATATAAACACAAATTGTGTTATAGGGCTTTTGTACAACGTCGAGCCTAACCCAGAATGAATTAATTAGTTACAATTATTGGCCAAAGAGTGTTAATAACTGGGCAAATGGCCTGTTTAAAAAATAACTTTTTATAGACCCTTGTAACCATGGTATCTCTTTTATCTTCTTAAAACGTAAAATAAATTACTTGCAACTCTATCTTTAACTTGCTGCAGTTTGTTTTGCGTGAGTTATATAGAGAAATACTTAAAGTTACAATAATTGGGTGTTTTACCCTATTTTAAAGTGTTTTCTTTCAACTACGTAGTAATGTTATCATTAATCACTACAAAACCGATCACAAAGGACGTCTTTTTTGCATAGAACCAAAACAGTGCAGAAATGTTATATGAAATCTCATTGTTGCACAGTTTTTCATTCTTTCTTTATCGTGTGGTTAGTGCCTAACCTGGTGTCAGAGTTTTTAGGCCACCCATGGGCCTCTGACTTGGTTTTACATGCCCTCGAGAAATATCTCTCAGGCATGCAGGTTTCCTCACGATGTTTCCCTTCACCGGAGCAAGTGATAATTCCACAATACGCACATGAATCTGAAAAATCAGTGGTGCTTGCCTTGGGTTCGAACTCGAGACCTATGACTTGGCAGTCCGACGGTCACACCACTAGGCTATCTACTACTAGTTTTTCACTAATGCACTGTTTTTTATTTTTTATTTAGATATTAATTTACCACCGAGATTTACTGTCTCCCATTAAGTTTACTAAAAAATGTATGCATTTGATCAAAAAGATACTGGCTGAAAATAAAAATCGGCTGAATAAAATCGACTTGGTGAAAAAAAAATACTAATGACGCGCATTTTGTACCATTAATTGTAAAACTTTGATACTTCGTATTTAGCAAGAAAAGTTTAAAAAAATGGAAATAGACAGCGATATCGATATGAATTCAACTTTAAAAAATAAAAAACTGCTGTAAATTAAATTGTTAATAACCTTTTGCCACAAAAGTCGCGAGATACTTCGTTTTCATTAACTTGAGTTTTTATTTTGAGTAGGTATATTTTATCACGGTAGATAGATTGGTAGTTGAAAGAAAAGTAGATTATGCACCTTGCTAAAGTGAGTAATTAATGCACTCGTGTTAAATTAACATAACACTTGTGCATTAATAACTCACTTTGCGCTCGATGCAACAATCTACTATTAACCACCAACAAAAAATATCATTACAGGATATCCCAAGGCGATAAGTTTGTTGTTATCTTAGTACAGTCATCATCCAGTTGATGTGTTTGTATCGCCACAATTTGTATTTAAGCCGATTCAGAATGAAGTCCGTGTTAAATTATTTTGTGTTACTTTTCTTTTTGAATATTACTGGTAAGCTTTTATTTATTTTAATTGGTTAGCTTAAGTTTAAAGCGCCAAGATAACACCCGAAATTCAAGTGTTATATTTTTTTTTTTTTTTTAAACCTACGAAAATTTGAATTAGGCTGGCTACCTTGACGCTTCCCCTTAAATTCAAATTCATTTATTGTTTATCACAGGTGAAATATCAGTACTTAGGATTATTATAAAGGATCACTGTAACATACCTATAAGGTGTACAATACTTAATGCTGGTTCCATCTTTATTTATCATTAAAATCATTATTCGTCCTGAGTCAACGGCCATCATTTGCCATGCATTAATAGTAGTTCATACACAAAGTCAGATAAAAAAAGAAAAAGTAAATTGTAATAGGTACATTCATCTCATACTAATTAAATTATTCAATTTGAGAATCATCATTGGTTGATGGTTGTTCTCTATTGCATTGGTTGTTTTAGTCAAACTCATTTTACATTTAAAATCAAGACATGCTGCGCCGACCTCAAATAAGTTATAATTTTTAATCAAACCTACTACTTTTACTAACAAACAATTTTACTTTGTTAATGATTTGCCTTTTTAGAGGGATACTACAGATACAGTTGCGAATACAAATACAGTTCAAAAGCTCGAGCATGGTTTAAATCCTTTGTTGTACCGGCGACTTGGTTCGATGCTCGGCTACGCTGCTCCCTGGAAGTTAAGTTACTTATTTTGTAATTTATACTAATACTAGCAGTAAAAATAAGTAAGTGTAAGTCTGACAACCAGTCTTACCAAGGGGAATCATATTACCCAGTTCTAACAGACTGGGTTGTGGTGGTCATATAGGCAGTCGCTCCATGTAAAATACTGGTATTCAGCTGCATCCGATTAGACTGAAAGCCGACCCTAACATAATTAGGAAAAGTCTAAGCAGGTGGTGACTAAGTTTAACAGTACCCGTCATGCGTTGCAATGCACTTTTTCCTACCTAGTACTACCTCTTTGAATTTTTTACTACTGGTGGAAGGTAGTTACCTACCGTTCAGAAACCTTCCCTGGCGTATGTAGAACAACTAACTGTTAATAAGATACACAACCAGTAGTCATCGGCAAGGAAGATATATATCTCTCTCTTTCACTCTAAAGTACTCCTGAAGAATTACGCCGGTCGCTTCCTGAAAAGTTATGAAGACTTATAGCTGTTGATTTTATTTCATCGAAGCCTCATCCTAGTTACTCCCGTTCAGCATCGTCGCCGTAGTTTCATGCAGTCAACTGAACCAACAGGTGTAGGACGTCAGCGCCGCTTGGACATTCTTCAACCTATAGCATCCAGCGATCACGCCCGTCCAGCACATCTGCTACTGTAGAATGTGTTTTTTCGTGGGCCAAGTTGCAGTTAGTAGCTAGTATCTTAAACAAGGAAAAATAAAAAGGTGAAAAAAGAAAAAACTGTTCTTTGTCCGAATGCCGCTTCATTTTTAAATATTTAACAAGTACCAATGAATACAACTCCCTTGCGAGAATGAGAGTGAGATGATTTTTTTAATTTTTTTTTGTCATTAGGCACTATTCTAGCTTCTCCATTCACACCAGAAATACAAGCTGAAATGAGAAACATCATAAATACCTCAAATCCGGAATATGAGATATTTACTGGGATTCATGCCACGTTCTCCCAAGGAGATTATTATACGATTGAAGGTTAGTCTTTTAAAGTATTAATATATTACTAAGATTGCAACAATGCGAGCTGCTGATTTTTTTTTTACGATTTCGATGGTGGTCCCATAGGGAAAGTTGTTCAGTGTGATGGTCCGTACCACAGTATTGCATATGATTATACCCTTTCTGTTACACGCTGTATACTGTATACTACGAGGGTTAGAATATTATGTTTTTGAAAGAAAGGTTTGCAACTATCTGTTTGCTCAATGTTTAACAGGATTCTGACCAATTTCTTTTGCAGGACGAAAAGTGTTTGTGCAACTGTGCTATTAAGCAAAAGAGTGACACCATAGCTACACAAAACACTACAGCAAATATTGAAACCTTTTATCAATCGTTTCGATATATACTTACGAAATTCACTAAATTCTAATTAATAAAGACTCACCAAGAGTTAAAAATTACAGGTACACCGCTCTCAGACATTCCATTGACTTGGGCTAAAAATGAGCCAGATAATAAGGACAACAAAGAAAAATGTATTACTTTAAATGGTAATGGAGAATTGGCAGATCAGCGCTGTGAAGAGACTCGCCCTTACATCTGTTACCGTCCGGGGAATTTTCCAACCGTCAGTGCGTGTGGCACTGACGATCCAGGTAACATACTGAGATACCCTGACATCCTGAACACGTAGGAATAGCCCTACGTTTATAAAGGTGGGAGGGATACTGATGCTAAAATGGCTGCCACGTAATTCAGTACATCATTCTGAGCCCCTACATATAAAAATTTTACATCGGTAATTTTAAAAAAAACTGTCCCATACATTTTCACCGTGTAGGTATTGTACTTTTGTAGGAAACAGCTGTTTTGTTTTTTAAATAACCGATGAAATATTTTTATATGCTCAGAATAGTTTAATGAATATGTGGTAACCGTTTTCGAGTTGATGTCCCTTCCACCTTCAAACTCAAACTCAAACTCAAAGCATTTATTTCAATTAAACTATAACAGGCACTTTTGAATGTCAGAAAAACAAAGGCGAAGCTACAGTCACAGACACAAGGCATAATAACTTGTGAAAGTACTGTAGTTGCCCATTCCAAAGCGTAGATCTCTATGGACAAGACTGGGCAAGAAACTCCATGGACACTCTTTTCAATCAAAATATTGTTACAAGATCTTGGTTACTTCATTCATGTTGAGATTATACATATATGTGAGAACGATGTAGAAAGACGTGCACATTAAGAGAGTCCAGAGTCCTTGTATTTGTTTTGTTTTTTTTTTCTTCTTGGGCTATGTAGATGACATGATGGTTCCTTAAGAGCCGCCAACCCGTCATACTTTTCATACAAAAGCTTGTACGTGATTATGCAGTTGTTACACATCTATCTCACACATCTTCTCCATAGGAAACGACCAACCCAAACCGTGCACCTTTTTGTCGACGTTTTATAAGTGCCCATCTAGGCCTATGTGAAATAAAAATATTTTGATTTTGATTTCTATCTTCGATTTTTTTTTGAACTAATAGGTATTTTGTGCATTATATCTAGGTTTCTATTGTAGAAACAAATTCAGTATAAGCCTCCAAAAATTGCTGTTTTGCACAAATTTTAACTGAACTTTGGCCGTTCATACTGTACTCATAAACAGTAATAGTAAAGAAAACATCTCGATAGAAACCTAGCAAATGTGATGGAGATTCTAAATGACAAATATTTATTTCACACACTTAGAAGACTTATTCAAAAACACGTATTTCCTGGAACAAGTTTAAGAAATTTTCGAACACTATTTTTCGTCATAGCGTTAGGCGGTATGAGGTGCGCGGGAGGCGAGATGTGCAGGGTCGGGGCAGGGTAAGACGAGGAAATTGAAAGAAAATCGCCGCTGTGGCTTTGGATGAAACAACAAGCTTTTCGACCATGATCGCGTTGACGTTAGACGGACCGGGAAGGGCCCTCTTAATAATTGCTAGTTAAAATGTAAAAATTGTTTCGTGACAAGAATTTGTATGGTATCCTACAACTAAAAAAGTCTGGCAAAAAGTCAATATAACAAACAAAGTCACCGACTTCCGAAAGTAAAGTTATTTTAGACTTTTTAGTGTCTCTTTGGAAGTCGGTTTTTTTTTCGCAGAAAGTTTTTGTTTATTTTGTTTTATGATGATAAACAATAACCAGTTTAGTTTATTACACAACACAGTCTGTTTTGCTGTTTGTGTTTATGCACAACTATGCATCTTGTAATTACAATCATCTTCAACGGTCCCCTGCCTATTATATAATTTATTTTGGGTTTATGCTACATGTAGTCTTCTTCTTCTAGATTTCTCTACTAGTCGTCGCCCCCTTTTAATCCTTGCAATGACATTTGTTGAAACATTTTCTTTTCAGAATACAACTTGGATAAAAGAACTAACAAATGCTACAAGTTTCATACAGTTCCAAGAATTTTCTCGCGAGCGTTTATGGCATGTTCAGCTGAAGGCGGCCATCTTGCTATTGTAAACAGTGAACTCGAAGCTGTAGTGTTAAAGGACCTTTTCGCCAAATATCCAGATGTAAAGATAATTGGAAACATCCGGAAAGATTTTGCTTTTGTCGGTTTTCACGATTGGGGTGAAAATTTGGAGTTCAGGACTATTCATGGTAATTTAGATTTTCTTGTGCAGTAACCGTTAACAATAACGTGTATTGGAATGAGAGTTCGATATTTTTTACTCTTTTCAGGCCAAACATTAACAGAAGCAGGATACAACATATTTCCTGGAGGAGAACCAAACAATGCACCACCTGGTGAATCCTGTGGTGCGATATTCCGAACAGGTCTATTAAACGACTTGTGGTGTGACAGAGTTGCTGCATTTTTCTGTGAGAAGAATCCAGGTTACCCCAACGTTTGTCGTGCTGATTCAGAATAACAGCAAGATGTAACGGACAGTAAGGTTAATAAGAAGCATGGATAATTAATAAATGTTTAATACAACATATTTTTTTCTTAATGTTTGTTTGGTGCTTAGAACGAAAACATGGCGCTAATACATCCGTCAACCTGCTTCGGCATAGACGTTTAGACACTTGATGGTAGACATAGTATACGTCCGTTCGGATACCACATGGCGTTCATCAGGACCGTCACCTTTTAATAACTTTTGTTTGTAATTGAGTGTAATATATAATAGGTTTTGTTAACTGAGCCACTTCTAAACTAGCCTATCATTCGGACTTTTTAACCGACTTTCTTCAAAAAGGAGGAGGTTCTCAATTCAGTTATATTTTTTTTTATATTTGTTACCTCAGAACTCCGTCATTTGTAAACCGATTTGAAAAATTTCTTTTTTTATCTGAAAGAATATGCTTCCCGATTGGTCCCATAGAAATTTCATCAAAATCGGTGTAGGAATTTGGTTGTTGTCCTCACGTTAACATCACGCGACGTCGCGTGCTGGCGCTCTGATGTACATCACGCGACGTCGCGTGATACGTGCTAGTTCAATTTGACACACTTCCCGATTTCTGATTGAGCTGAAATTTTGCACGCATGTGTTTATCGCAAGACAATGCAATATTATGATGAAATGGAGCTGATCTGATGATGAAGCTGGAAGGTGGCCATACGAACTCTGTAATAAAACGACGCAACGCCGTCGAGTTTGGACTCGTTTGATTTGCCGTGACAAGTACTGTAGTCCTAGATAGTAATTAGGGTCTGGTGATGGAGCTGGACGGTGGCCATAGGAACATCGTAATAAAACGACGAAACCTCATCGAGTTTGGGCTCGTATGATTCGTCTTGACGAGTACTTTAACTAACTTCTAGTTACAATGTAAAAACTAATTCATGACAAGAATTTGTCTGGTATACTACAACTAAAAAGGGTAAAAAAAAACTTTCTGCGAAAACAAAACCGAGTTCTAAAAAAACACTAAAAACGTCTAAAATAACTTTACTTTCGGAAGTCGGTGGCAAAAAAACACCAACTTCCGAAAGTAAAGTTATTTTAGAGGTTTTCAGTGTTTTTTTTAGAAGTCGGTTTTGCTTTAATGGGATATCTACCATTTTTATTATGTGCTGTTGTGACCATGTTAATTTATAAACTTTTATTGTAAACTCGAATTTAATTAAAATATATATATCATTGAAAATCCTCAAATAAACACCATGTTACAAGACGTCTTTGTTTCTATTTGACTTGGTCATCAATTTATCTAAACTAAACCGCATTAGATCACGCATTTATTAATACAAACAAAACCAATTAGAAAAGTCTTTGTTCTTATAACTCTACAAGCACTTAATTCAATAGGTACCTAAACGTACCTATTTTTACATCAGTGGTTCTCAAATGCAAAAAATGTAAGTCCTACAACAATAATTAATACTTGCTTGCAAAACTCAAAGTTATTCACTCTCAAGTGAAGCTACAAGCAGAAGTAAATATGCTCATTGAAATTGGATTGAAACAAGGCTTTATTCGTAGCTCAATGAGATTTACTATCCGTACCTGGACCATATTTCTGACATAACACAACATATAGTACAAATAAAGCAAATTGAAGTGTCTATTTGTAATATCAAAATAATAGCTTTTTACTTAATGCATATGAACATATATAGACGGCACAAAAACATTTTTTTTTCAATTTTTGTCTGTCTGTTTGTTCCGGCTAATCCTCAAAACGGGTGGACCGATTTTGACGGGACGTTTTCTGGCGTATAGCTATGTCTTAAGAAGAAACTATGTCTACTTTTATTTTAAAATAAGAATTAGGGTTCCGTGCAAAAAAATTAAACCCTTGGAATTGGTAACAAAATTCTATTAAAAAAAGAGTAATAGTTTTTAATAATAATTTCACGCCAAACGAAGACCGCAGGCAACAGCTAGTTTTATTATAATGTTACTTAAAAATAAATATTTCGATTTACATATCATAATGTCACGCTTGTAATCCTCGAAAGGTAAGGCAGAGGTGTACCTAATAGAAAAACACTTTTTCTTTCAATAAGTACACCCATACTTTGCCAAATACCTACGTTTTAAGTCCCATGCCATAGTAGGCGAGCGTATTGCTATCACCCGGGCACAAATACAAACTCCGTGGCTGCTACTGAGAAATTCCTACCGGAAAAACCCAATCGCACTTTGCCCGACCCGGAATTGATTCCCGGGTACCCAAGACCCATTCTCAGAAGTCGCGCTTGCGACCACTACACCAACGATTAACCATTTAGTTTTAATTCTATCAAAACCGATGCATATTAGAAGGCGTAATAGTTTTAATTCAGAATGCAACCCAAACCTCATTCGACACGTGCTTCATCCCTCTTCTGGGCATGATTCGACTCGTCGCCGTCGTCCACTTGGACGTGTCGATGGCGGCGGAACACGTGTCGTGTGTTCGCCGACATCGAAAGCTTTCACCCACGGTGACGCAACTCCATTACTTGGGTCAATGATCAGTAATGATGACAATATCTACAATATGTTAGCAGTAGCATTAGTGTTTCCACTGGTGGAACTAAGGATTCCTATTTAACTTAATAATAAGAAATATATTCTATATTTTTGTAAATTATTTGAGAACCACTGACTCAAGGAGTCTGCCGATATGATCCTTGGGATTGCTTATAAATAATGGTAAAAATAATTGTTTCGTCATAACTTGCATTTCAGTCTTAACAAAATGAAGTCCTGTTTGACATATTTTGTGTTACTATTCTGCTTGAATTTTATTGGTGAGTTGTTTTTTTTTTTATTATTTTGTTAGCATAAACCAAACCAGTCAATCAATTATTCTTTGTTTTCAACTTAGCTTGCGAAATGTAGTTTTACTATGAGCACAGTTATTTCCAACAGGAGCCGTTGGTATTTGTAGATCTTTGACAGTCGTAACAGTTAGTCAGTGGCCCGAAAGTCTGAAAACCATTCTAACCAAGGGCTATCATAGTACCCAGTACTAACTGGATTGTGGAGGTCAGATAGGCAGTCGCTCCATGTAAAATACTGGTATTCAGCTGCATCCGAATAGACTGGAAGCCGACCGCACGGTTTGACGGCACGGTTGGCGCAGTGGCTGAGCAATGACTGCTGCGTTGCGTGTCGCAGGTTCGATCCCCGCACGGAACAAATATTTGTACGGCCTACAGATAGTTGTTCCGGGTCTGGCTGTTTGTGTATGTGAGTTTAAATGTTTACACGATACAGGAGAAATTCCTAGTGTGGGCAAGGTACTGTTAAAGAAAAAAGTGACCCCAATATATTTGGTAAAAGGCTCGGCAGATGATGAGCAGTTATTCCCAACCCTTTGGGGACTCACAAGCGTATTGCTAAGGAAAATATTTTGCTTGCCTTTTTAGAGGGATCATTCAGATGTGACTATCAGTACAGTTCAAAAGCTCGAGCATGGTTTAAATTCTTTGTTGTACCAGCGACTTGGTTTGATGCCCGTCTACGATGCTCCCTGGAAGGTGAGTAATGATTTTGTAATATCCAAAGAGAAATCAACAGTGGAAACAGTAATACTGACCCAATGTTCGCATGTACTTCATTTGAATTCGACAATAGTGTTTATTATGAATACCAAATACAGCTGCATTTTCAGAATCATCGTCGAGATCATTTTTTTTATGTTTTCATCAGGTGCTGTCCTAGCATCTCCATTCACACCAGAAATACAACATCAAATGAGAAACATCATAAATACATCCAATCCGGAATATGAAATATTTACCGGGATTCATGCCACTTTCTCCCAAGGAGATTATTATACGATTGAAGGTTAGTCTTTTAAAGTATTGATATATTACTAAGATTGCAACAATGCCAGCTGTTGGTTTTTTGAAAATGTATCCAAAAGGATGATACATTTATAAAAACAGGTTCATGTTCAGTTAGCTAATACTCGTAAAGGGTGTAACAAGACCCTTAACAGAGCCGAAAGGCATTTGTTCTCTTCGTCATTGAAATCACTTTTTTGTTCTTAAGCATACCTGGGAACCTTCTATTCTTATACTCGTAGCTATAATATTACTAAGATTAAAACAATGAGAGAAATGGTAAATGAAAATACATATATGTATTAACAGTTACTAGTACGTTACCAAAATTGACTAAATTGAGAGTCATCATGATTTAAAATTTACAGGTACACCGCTCTCAGAAATTCCAGTGACTTGGGCTAAAAATGAGCCAGATAATAAGGACAACAAAGAAAAATGTATCACTTTAAATGGTAATGGAGAATTAGCAGATCATCGCTGTGAAAAGACTCTCCCATATATGTGTTACCGTCCGGGGAAATTTCAAACTGCAGACAGCGAGTGCAGCATTATCGATCCAGGTAATGCTGGGTTATTCTGATATCCTGAAAACGTAGGGGTAGCCTGATAGTCTTTGAAATGTATTAAGATTTCAGCAAATAATAAACAGTTATGAATATTACCTACACAACACAGTCTCTTTTACAGTTTGTGTTTATGTACAGTTTGCCTCTTGCAATTACAATTATTATTATCATAGTTATTCCCCGGTCCATAATCTAATTTACTTTTAATATTATTTCAGAATACGCCTTGGATAAAAGAACTAACAAATGCTACAAGTTTCATACAGTTCCAAGAAATTACTCCCGAGCATTCATGGCATGTTCAGCTGAAGGCGGCCATCTTGCTATCATAAACAGTGAAGTCGAAGCCACAGTACTAAGAGAACTCTTGGGCAGACACCCTGCAACCCAAATGGTGGGACCATTCCAGAAAGATATAGCTTTTATCGGTTTTCATGATTGGGGCGAACATTTCGAGTGGATGACCATTCATGGTAATTTAAATTTTCTTGTATACTATCCTCAAATAGTTCGCTGAACTACGGTTATTTGGCGCAGCCGTGAGACACACAATATTATTTCTTTTTTTTCTGTTTTGATTTGTTTTTTTCTTTCTTTCTTTCAAATTCTTGTGTATTGCCAGAATGGTGAAATACAAGTTTAATATTTTTATTAGTGAGCACAGAACATTGTGCATAATGAAGATTTATGATATAAATAGAAACAACACTGATGAAGTAACGTACAAACTTTTAAAATGTATATTATGTTTTTTTTTTTTTCCAGGCCAAACATTAACAGAAGCGGGATATAGCAAATTTAGTCAAGGGCAGCCAGACAATGCTGCACCTGGTGAGGCCTGTGGTGCGATATTCCGCACGGGTCTTCTGGACGACATGTGGTGTGACAGGCCAGCCGTATTTATCTGCGAGAAGAACCCAGATGACTATTGCCGTGCAGTGACTCACAACCCTTAATTGTTTTATTTTTTTATCAGCTGTAAATAAGAGACAGTGTGAATAAAAAGTTTTGTTGAAAATAAATATTTCAATACAATTTTAATACTCTCAATGTTTAAACACCTACCGCCAGTTATTATGCGGCACATGTAATTGAGGATGCAATAGCAAGAGAAGCAAACCCAGCTCAAACCCAGTTGATGCTACTGACAAATTTTGTGATGGAAAACGTAATGATCCTTTGTCCCGGCGTGTAATGAATTGATAGATACAACTCAACCTTTAGGTATTGTAGTAGGCGTGAAGTTAAGTTCTTAAGTTTTGGGACTGAAAATAAAAAGATAGCATTCATATTGGTATACAACAAGGGTAAAAATAATGGAAAGCAACCTCTGAGATCCCACAAGATACCATGGGGGCCAACACCGACAGATTAGCGTCAACATTGCAGCCACGGACTGACTTGAGTTTCCTCTCACCGTCACGGCGGCGTGGTATGTAGCAAGAGTGGCCCTTTGGCCTTTGTTGATTATTCGCAAATAAATAAATAAACACAATATTTTGAGAATATTTTCATCATATTATATCATAGTCAATTAAATCTTCAAGTTATTTAACAAAACCACATTAAGCCATTTATTTTATTTAGAAGCAAGAAGAAAACTTTGTTTTAATATACATTAAATCGTTTGCTTTAGTAATGTTATTTCCTGTGTCAATGGTTCTCAAATAGGTAACCATGTAGAGTTTCTTGCCGGTTCTTCTACTTATGAAACGACCAACCCGAATCGTGCACCTTTTTGTCGACGTTTTACAAGTCGGCCGACATGTAGGCGTAACAAATAATCCTGAAATCAACGACATCGAATTGATAAAATATGACCACTTGCCGCCTTCTATAAGGGTTATGGAGAACATCGTGAAATGAAATATTTCGACTTTTGTACTAAAAAAGAAATGTTATTTCTGGCATAGAGAATATGCCGGAAACACAACACATACACATAGCATAACAAACAACACATAACATAACATAACAACACACACACAACACATAAAACAAACATTAACAACATTGACATTTTGATAACATTTTAAAGTATTTAGGGCACAATGATGGCTTTATGACTGCGGCAGTGAGCGTAGATCAAGTGAATGAATTATGGGGCATCTATTGTTGTAAAGCATAATATAATGTTGGTGTAAAGAAACATTATCATTAACACTTACCACTGTTTGTCTCTGCATCACCCAAATGTTGACTGGTAGGAAATGCCTATAGCATTAAGTCCGCCTCTATACTTTGTGCTTGAAATGAAAAATTTGCGCACTCTTATGAAATCAATTTTGGCTTCATTATTTTTTTGGTCTAAGTGTGAGTGTGTTGCTTGACTCAGTTTTACTATGTTTTATTATTTTGGGAACCACTGGCTTAAGTGGTCTGCCGATATGGTCATTAGAATTACCTATAAATAACATAATTGTATTGTCATAATTTGCATTCCTGTCTTTACAACATGAAGTACTGTTTCAAATATTTTGTGTTACTATTCTGCTTGAATTTTACTGGTAAGCTGTTTCTTTATGGATGTTCTGTATAGATATAAAGGCCTTTGGTCAATAAAACAACAGAATGGTAAAAAATAAATTAAAAGAAAACTAATGGACTCGTTTCTAGTTAAGAAACGCGTTTTGTTGGTCGCTTTTTTGCGTGTTAATAACGGTGGTACACATCGATCACTATTAAAGAACTACTATTAGTGATCGATGGTGAACCCTTCGAGCAAGAGTCCGACTCGCACTTTGCCGGTTTTTTTTTGTGTTCTCAAATCAAATCAACGAATCAATTGTACTTTCTGAAAAAAAAAACAACAGTTGCGACATGCGACTGTATTTGAAAAAAACCTTTGCGTAACTTTTTCGCGATACATGGGTGTAAAATTTTGCTTGAATTTTTAGAGGGAGCATTTAGATGTGACTACAAATACAGTTCAAAAGCCCAAACATGGTTTAAATATTTTGTTGTACCGGCGACTTGGTTCGATGCCCGATTACGTTGCTCCCTGGAAGGTAAGTTACGTAATAATTATTTTATAATACCTTATGAGCCCTAGCCCACTGCAATTATTTGCAGCACGCAGTAGCGATGCAAACGCAAAAAGGCCGCTATGCTGTTGCTGGCTGTACACAGCCAGCACCTTCGTCCATGTAACCATGGCTCTGTATTGTTACTATCCCAATGCTGTCAGACGCAATGCAAACGCAAACGTGTGAATGTTTCTGACAACGGGACGACGTGCAATATGACGACGAAGAATGGCGTTTACGAAATGCTTGACAGCATCCCTACAAATGGCGCCGAGGATCACAATGCAGCACTGACAAAAAGACCTTGCCTATGATGTCATGTTACTTTAACAAGTCTTTAACAAGTCCCAAGTCACACATCAGCTGTCTACTATTTCGGAATAACAGACGTGATGTCTATTCCTGTTTATCTTTTAGACGCAAGCGCTACTACTACAACGGTCCTCCAGGTTCGATTCCCATGTGGTTGGCCCCACACGAGTTATTGGGATTTTCCATCAAGAATTTCTTAGCAGCAGCCTAGTCACGGGATTTGAGCTGGTTGATGACAGTCCCCCATCTACCCCCCTCCCACTATCCCCCTCTCCCCCTCTACCCCTCTCCCCCGCTCTCCCCCTCCCCCTCTCCCCCATCTAGTACATAATACTTCAAGTAACTAGAAAATGAAAGTGTTTTTCAGGTACCTCTTCCTAAGCTTTCAGTGATTATTTTGTAATCAGGTGCTGTCCTTGCTTCCCCAACCACACCAGAAATACAAGCTGAAATGAGAAACATCATAAATACCTCCAATCCGGAATATGATATATTTACTGGGATTCATGCCACGTTCTCCCAAGGAGATTATTATACGATTGAAGGTAAGATTGATCAATGAAAATTGTTGTTTATAAAAAGTGAATCTCAAATAATTGTAGAAGATATTAGACTATTTACGGCTGGTTTCTTAATAAATAGGATAGATCATTAATAGCATACTAAAAGAGTAAAGGACCCAATATCGAACCTTGTGATATACCTATTTTTACTTCTAAACCCAGTGAATTGACACCATTTATTTGTACCTATTGCCGTGTATCATATTAATTGCACGGGCTCAAGTTTACCTAGTCGGTTCAGCTCAAACAAGCGCAGTTTTTTTTTGTAATTTGTGAATTCAAATCCCTCCCTCCCTCTAGAGGTCACAAAAAACTGTCATGGCATGTTGTACCTCTTCCTACGCAGGGATTAAAAACACCTTGTTGCAGTATGCATAGTTATTGGTGCCTTGCAATAAATATGAGTTGGAATGCGTATTCCAACTCATTCTGATTTACAAATTACAGGTACACCGCTCTCAGAAATCCCAATGACATGGGCTAAAAATGAGCCTGATAATAAGGACAACAAAGAAAAATGTATCACTTTAAATGGTGTTGGAGAATCAGCAGATCATCGCTGTGAAGAGACTCGCCCTTATATCTGTTACCGCCCGGTGAAACTTCAAATGGTCAGTGAGTGCGGCACTATCGACCCAGGTAATAGACATTCTGGCTTTTATTGTTTATATTGTGTACCTTTGGCTTCAGCTAAGACATGAACATCATGATCATCATCATTCCCCTGTCGGCGCAACATTTCTTCTTCTTCGCCATTTCTCTATTAATCGTCATACCCAGTAGTTGATCCCTTTCTAGCCTACTGCTATGATGTGAACAAATCTTTCTTTTCAGAGTACACCTTGGATAAAAGAACTAACAAATGCTACAAGTTGCATACAGTCCCAAGAAATTTCTCGCGAGCGTTCATGGCATGTTCAGCTGAAGGCGGCCATCTTGCTATTATAAATAGTGATGTCGAAGCAACAGTGCTGAAGGAACTCTTCGCCAAGTATCCAGAAGCCAAGATATTGGGAGCTTTTCGGAAAGATGTTGCTTTTATCGGTCTTCACGATTCAGGCGAAACTTGGGATTGGAGGACCATTCATGGTAATTTATAATTTCTTAGTTTTCGTACATTGAGATTTGTGGAAATTGAGTTCCTTGTCTAGACAAGTTAACTCACACCATTGCACAGAATAAAGGATAGGTGTTTTATAATCCTGTGTGTTTGGAGCAAGCGGAGTCTTGTGACTTTGTGATACACAAAAACGGCAAACAAGGTTTGAAACAGCAACATAATAGTATTTCTCTTTTCAGGCCAAACGCTAACAGACGCAGGATACAGCACATATGCTACAGGGGAGCCAAACAACATAGCTCCTGGTCAGTCCTGTGGAGGGATATTCCGCTCGAGTGTTCTGGTCGACCTGTGGTGTCATAGTCCAGTCGTTTTTATTTGTGAGAAGAATCCGGGCCCTGCAATTTGTCGTTCTTTACCTGAAAATACACAATACATGAATAAGAAATGAAACATAGTCGTAACGAATCAAAAAAGTATAATTTAATTAATACAAATGTGTATAAATAGCAACATAATGTGACAAAGGTGTATTATAAACATGATTTTTTAAAGATTTTTTTTCTTTGTAACCTTCGTCCCTCGGTGGAATATCCACTGAGTAACAATCATACCTACAGAAAATCTCAATGATGTTGATATTGCTCTAGTAGTTTGATTGATGGATCATGTTTGATACTTAATCACGTCAAAATGGCTGAACGGGTCTGAATGAAATTTGACACATAGATAGACTATAGTCTGAAATAAGCTATAATAAGTTTATCCAAATTTCCACGCGAACAAAGTCGCGGGCAACAGCTAATATTTAAAAATAAATATTAACAAAGTTGTCGTTTTCAATCTACAACGACTTCCGACAGGATACACATAAACATAGCGGTAGCTCGCGTCAATCCAACACATTTTAGCGTTTTTGCTAGTAGAATGTGACTTTGCTTATAAAATAAACTAGCTGTTGCCCGCGGCTTCGCTCGCGTTTTTGTCAGATATTATACCATGGTCACGTTGTAAATGTAGCTTATGGCACTCGGGGATACTGTAGCTTCCTATTAATGAAAGAATTTTCAAAATCGGTTCAGGAGATTCAGAGATTACCCCTACATACAAACTTACAAACAAATTTTACCACTATAAAATATTAGAGTAGAGGTTATACCTTTAACTAAATTGGTAGTTATATGTTTGAGCCGTTTGGGGTTAAAACCCTGGGAGGGCCTTGGTTCGAGTGCCCATCTAGTATTTCGAAATATCGTCAAACGGTTGGTCGGCTCTACTCGTGACGAGAGTGGTGGCCTATTTCTTGGATAAAGAATCAGCATTGCTATCCATCGTGGGTATGCTGCTAGCCTTCTGGGTACTTTTCCCGTTGACAGCGATGCGGACGATATTTTTTGATGCTCTTAAATTCTTTTCAGGTTTTTATTCTTTAGATATTTTTATTATTGTTTTAGATCTGTATAATAAGTAATATATTTGTCCGAGTGTCAGGATTTACTCCGCTAGACTTCTACATCATGTGGGCAGACGATGGGTTTTGTGCTATGAAAAGACACTGAGCGATACAATGTTTCTAGCAAAATTAACGAATTACTTGAGATTACAACTTAGCACATTAACACGGGGTACAATGAATCGGGTACAGTTCCAAGAGATCTTAACTCCGCCGCGATCAAACACTGACTGACTGTCGTTCTGGCTCAGAGTTTACCATCAGGGCTCTGTAACAAGAACGCTGTGGTGTGGGTAGACTTGTAAGTAGGTCGCTTGATGTCACCACCGTACTTGTGATTCATTTTAAACTCGCACCAATGACCGTCTCCGACATATTTATTTTATAGTGTAAAAATATTTTTTTATTTATTTATATGAGAAAGTTCTTAAAAAAGTGTTAACTTTGCCTAGATCTCTAAAAATGTCATAAGTTTTTCGGTTGCTATGCTCAATAATTCAATACTTACACTTCCACCAACTTATCTGTGCAGGCGGGAAAACACTTAATTAAAATATATGTACCAAGTTTGACATTTAGATGCATTTTTGCTTGACAAGCAGTGCCACCTTGACCATAGTATAATTTTTGACTTTCCTCCATAGCTATAGCTGATTGGTGGTCACTTAGTCTTGACCCTCAGATCCTCTAATAGTTTTAATAAAAATAAAATTAATTTTGGTTCAATAAACGATTTGAGGACAAAACAAAGGCATATACATATTATGTTTCGATTGTTTTCTTTATCAGTTTGACTTTACAAAGGAATATGCATATTTATAACTATGACTATGTTATTGTTAATTGGAATACAATAACAACCAATTAACTTCTATGACTTCAATAACTCGTATTATTTACCTGTGCAGTGGTTTTCAAGTATACTAAATAACCAAATTTGAGTGGTAAACTGAATTAAAGAAACAAAAAGCCTGCTAGTTTGCCTCGTTGGTCTAGTGGTCGCTGGCGCGACTGCTGAGCTTCAGGTCCTGGGTTCGATTCCCGGATCGGGCAAATTGTTTCCATGTTAGGATTTTTTTAGTTGCAGCCACATAGTCTGGATTTGTGCCAGGTTGATGGCAAATGGCAATAGGCTCGCCCCTATTATCATGGGACTTAAACAACTGGCGTAATGTGGGTATACACCTCCGCCTAACCTTGCGGGGATTACAGGCGGCATTACAGAGGGAGTACAGGGGGAAGTCTTAAAGCAGGAGTAATTCCACTGTGGGAAACAGATAGAGCTATACAGGTCGTCTAGCGCCATCTCTTTCCCACTTTGGAATTACTTCTGCTTTATGACGTCATGGTAGGCCGGCCTACGGATATTTAAGCTAAACCTTCATCACATTTTCAGTTGATTTATGTTCTCCCATTTTCTATCCTTCAGAACTTTCAACGAATCACAGAAGTTTCGCCTTGGAGTCTGATGGAATGGAACCCAGCATTCTCGGCATAAAAAGACGTGACAAAGAAAACACCACACTACGTTCCAAAACAGGCATAATGAACGTCGGCAAGAGGAGTCCAGGCTGAAATGGAACTAGCGGGTCCCGTCAGTCTCAAGCACGATGATTCACAATATAGATACCCGAAGATGGACGTCGCCGCCAAGGTTGAAAGAACTGGTGAGACCACGTGGACGCGTGCCGCGAGGTGGCACGGGTCTAGAGCAGGACTTGGGCGAGGCCTTTGTCCAGCAATGGGACAGTATTTCTTTATCGTGTGGTTAGTGCCTAATGTGGTTTCAGAGTTTTTATGCCGCCAATGGGCCTCTGACTTGGCTTTACATGACGTCAAGAAATATCTCTGAAACATGCTGCTTTCCTCACGATATTTTACGTCACCCGAAACAAGTGATAATTATACAAGACGCACATGAATCCGAAATATCAGAGGCCTTGGGTTCGAACTTGGGACCTATCAGTTTGCAGTCCGATGGTCAGACCACCAAGCTATCACTGCTATAGTGGGACAGTATATTCAATAAAAAAACTAATTATAACCGAATAATTCTGTCGTCTATAGATTTTGTTAATTTATTTAACCGTTTATTTAGGAACCACTGGCTTAACAGGATAATAAAAAATATGTTTTGGTGATAATAATACAATAAAGAACATCACTTATATATATATCTGTACACACTGTCAATTAGACAGTAGATACCTCACTCATCACGAAATGAAGTCCAATCTAAAATATTTTGTGTTATTTTTCTGTGTGAATTTTATCGGTAAGGAGTGTTTTTTTTTATATTAATTCGGTAGCTGAAGTCAAACCAACCATTCGATTTTACTTTGTTAAATTATTTTCAAACTTAACTTGTGAAATGCAAGTGTGTACACACTTCTGCTTAATCTTTGAATGATTACTTTCAAAGACTATAGGCTTGACGAAAACTAAAATATTTGCTTGTATTTTTAGAGGGAGCATTTAGATGTGATTACAAATACAGTTCAAAAGCCCGAGCATGGTTTAAATCATTCGTTGTACCGGCGACTTGGTTCGATGCTCGGCTACGATGCACTCTGGAAGGTAAGTTTCATTGTATTATAATTTTGTAAGAACTTTTAAACAATACAATTTATGCAGATCTCTTATGGTATGCGAAATCTCTACAAAGCGAGGCCATGTTATACTGGAAATGTATAGCTTAACGTGTCGATGTTTGTAATACCGAATTTAAAAAAAAAAAAGCAACACAAAAATGTGAAATAACTTTAATTTCGAAAGTTCGTTGATTTTGTTTGCATTTTTTTGCCGCCGACTTCTAAAACTTGCACTACTACGTAATTATTAGCAGTTAATTTGAACTGTAAAAATAAATTTAAATTTACTACCTAGTTCTATCGTGGTTGTGGAGGTCGTTTCAGATAGGCTAGGTTAGACTGGAATATTTCCCGAATAAGCTGTAAAAACAAAATCACGTTCCCACAATACCGCGTGAGCATTACTTTCATACCTCGACATGCATCCACCCCTGATAATTTTTCGATACATCAATGCACCATTATTTAGCAGTGCACAGATTGCACCTTCTCCCAATTTCCATCAAATAAATTGGGATAATAGTCAGGAGAAAGATGAAGAAAAAATGTTGCGAAGCAAATGGCTGTGAGCATCTGATCATAATAAAATAAGGGTTCTATTTTTGCAATTTGGCTACGGATCCCCAGAAATCACGCCTTTCTGTTTACCCCTTCGAGAGTTATAGGGAAGATATTTTTTAATTTAGTTTTTGTCTTCAGGTGCTGTTCTAGCTTCCCCAACTACAACAGCAATCCGAGCTGAAATGAAAAACATCATAAACTCTTCTAGTCAAGGGTTTGATTTTTTTACTGGGATTCATGCCACTTTCTCCCAAGGAGATTATTATACAATTGAAGGTAAGAAGCGAGTTGTTGGTTCAAGATGTATTATCAGTCTTTATTGTTCCCACTGCTGGGACAAAGTGCTCCTCTCTGTGAGAGGAAACAGGCTGGAAACCACTACGCGGGCCCAGAGTGGTTGGAGGAACTAGCATGATTTCCATTTTTTGGTTCGGTCACAGTCAGGTGTCAGTCAGTTTGGTTTTTTGGTGTCTTCATAATTTTTTGCTTCACCCTTTTGCTAGCAGTTGTGATTAAATAAATTATACAAAATAAGCGCCTGGATGAATTCCAATCTAAAACCGTTGTCATTTATTTGACTCATACAAAAAGGCGTTATTAAATTTGTACCTAGCACGATCAAACATTTTTCAAGATAAATTAAAAACTTAAGGCCTTGCAATGAATTGTCTGCTTCTGTGCAAGCAAAAGGATGAAAGAGACAACTGATTATATCTGTTTCATCCTTCTGCTTTAATAAAGAAGCAGGAGCAGGATTTTTGATTCCTAAAATCTTAATGTGGATTGTGGATATTTTTTTATCATAATAATAACTAAAAATAGCTTAAAATAACTTTTACAATAATTTTATTAACTTTATGTACAAATATTAGAAACTTCGTTTTTAATTATCAGTATGTAAGTCAATAAGTAAAAGGTAATAGACAACATTTATGTAATAGATCAGAGACTCATGCAAATTTACAAATTACAGGTACACCGCTCTCAGAAATCCCAGTGATTTGGGCTCCAAGTGAACCGGATAATAAGGACAACAAAGAAAGCTGTATGACTTTGAACGGTGATGGCGAATTAGCAGATCAGCGCTGTGAAGAGACTCACCCTTACATCTGTTACCGCCCGGAGAGAATACAAATAGAAGACAGTGAGTGCGGCACTGTCGACCCAGGTAATAATCGTACAGATTCTATTATTCGCTTTTTTTTTTTTGCATGTTATTTACCTAAAAAAACATATAAAACACAGGGAAACACGGGAACAGGGTCCGAGCTACCGATGGCAGGGCTCTTGAGTGAGGAACCTCCTAACAATACGCGCCGTGGCCAGAAGTACTGCTTTCTGAATCAAGCCCTTAATCCAGCTGCCAAGGGAGAGCCTCCTCAGATGTTGGTCGAGGCTATTGGTTATTAAGCCATTGGCCGACACGACTATCGGCACAATGACTGCCGTAGTGCCGTACTGATCTAGAGAGCTAGATCGAGATATTTGAATTGTTTATCTTTCTCTGCTTTCACGAGGTTCTCGTCATCCGGAACCGTTATATCAACAATCATTGCGCGACGCCCCAATCGATCTATCACCACAATGTCAGGCTTATTGGCAACAATAGTCCTGTCATTATTATTATGACATGTTCTTTTTTTTTATTTGTACACTTTTCCCACCTGCAATTACATGAATTTCATCATCTCTGTTCTTCTGCCTTACATTATTTTTTTTTGTAGTCGTTTTCTTCCAAAGTCGCCCCTTCAGTCGGTAAATTATAATAACTAGCAATTTCTTTTCAGAATACACCTTGGACAAAAGAACTAACAAATGCTACAAGTTTCATACAGTTCCAAGAAATTTCTCGCGAGCGTTCATGGCATGTTCAGCTGAAGGCGGCCATCTTGCTATTATAAATAGTGAGGTCGAAGCAACAGTGCTAAAAGAACTCTTCGCCAAATATCCAGCAACCGCTATGGTTGGAAATTTCTGGAAAGATCTAGCCTTTATCGGTGTTCATGATTCGAACGAACAATGGGATTGGAGAACTATTTATGGTAATTTATAGTTTCTTATAAATTTTACGCTATGGGTAAGAAATATACATTTAGTTACATCTTCAGTGACAAAATTATAGTAGGATACTTTTTTGTACCGGTGGAAACGTAGTCTAGGAAATTTTTTAGAGCTAAACGCGGACAAAGTCACTTTTATAATCTGGTAACCTCATTTAATCTTGAGTAATGCCACAATGATGGAATGTCAGTTCATTACCTAAACAAATTAGTTCAGATTATTACGCAGATTAAAGAATACATAAAGTAACATCACGCTTGTAATCCCCGAGGGGCTAGGCAGAGGTGTACCTAATAGTACACCCAGATTTCGCCAGTTATTTTTAAGTCCCATGTAATTTAGCGGGCAATCCTTTTGCCATCAACCTGCCACAATCCAGACTCCGTGGCCGCTATTGACAAATTCCTGATGGAAAAACCAATAACAGTTTGCCCGATCTGGGAATGGAAGCCAGGATCTCATGCTCAGCAGTCGCGCTTGCGACCACTAGACCAACAAAGCAGTCAAATATTCATTCGATATATCGATAATTTATCAAAATCAACAATCATTAATCAATAATTGTTTATTAAATGCATCAATTTATTAGAATAAATGCATTTTAATTTTGAGAACAGAATTTTTGCATTCGTATACTGGTACGTTTGTAACATTAACTTTGCGCAACAAGTGCTGTTGCGGCAGTGACTATGGAAAAATAACTGAAGAAATTGCTTATGCGGCGAATCATCTCGATGCGACAAGCGAAGCAACAGTATACACACGACCGAAACAAGTAAATCGCACGTGTCGCTTCATGCGATTCTCATCGTTTATGTTCATGAACGAGGCGTGAAACAGTAACATAACCGTATTTCTCTTTTCAGGTCAAACGCTAGTAGAGGCAGGCTACAGCTCATATTCTCCAGGGGAGCCAAACACTTCGGCACCAGTTGAATCCTGCGGTGGTATATTCCGCACAGGTCTTCTAGTTGACTTGTGGTGTGACAAGCCAGCCGCTTTCATCTGCGAGAAGAATCCAGATGTTCCTCTTTCTTGTCGTGGCAACTTTTAATAATTATTGCTGGGGGCTTTTCTGCAACTTCGACGTAGGTACCTAATGTGTCGGAGAATCGCCGTGTGGTCGAAATGCGACCATAATGCCTTGTGTTTAAAGTATTTTTTTCTCTTCTACTTCTCCATAATATGAAATTTAATTATGCCAATCTGAAACATCTCCGTGCTTGCAATGTGCTTAAAAAGGGGTTACAAATGTTTTCTTCACGAATGAATATAAATGAATATATGTCTCTTAAGAGTTTTATTTCCTTTTTTTAAGAATGATTTACTCGTACCAGCTGTTTTTTGTGGAATTTCCACTAATCTACAAAGTATACAGGACATCAGTAATGTTGATGTTACAGTCAAAACAAAACTTTTGACCGATGAACGGTCAAAAGTGGTTTTTTTGTTTTTTAGTCTAAACCGTTATCGTGTTAAAACGCGTTCTTTCTATAAAAAATCATTTCATCCGTTTTATATGGAACACTATAATTAGAACTTCATATTTAAAATCAGCACAACAGTAAAGTTTTCAAAAGAGTCGCAAAAAATACTTACCAACCTTATAGCGAAATGTTTTAACCAGAAAATAGCAGTTTTGACTGATTTTCGGTTTTGATTGTGACATGTATACAGGGTGTAAAAAGACCCTGAACGAAGCCATCAACCAAGCATTATGAACATCAAACTAAGTAACTTTATGCAAAAAATAATGCTGGGAAACTACTTTTTTTAGGGATGAAAAATCACGTTTTACGGTAGGACTCACAGTAAATGCACTTAAAACATTGTGCTAATGGATGGATTGAATAGTACGGGGGTCGTAAGTGTTTAAAGTAAACATATTCCATTAAAAACATGTTTAAAAAAAAAGTTGTGAAAAAGTTTGACCTCCAATAACTAGAAGGTTCCTAGGTATGGTCTAGAACAAAAAAATGATCGCAATGACGGGGATAACAAGTGCATTTCGGCTTCGTTATGGGTCTTGTTACACCCGTATTTAAAATCAGCATAACAATAAAGTTTTCTGAAGGGTCACAAAAAAGACCTACCAACCTAATAGCGAAATGCTAGATTCTGTTCAACTGAGTTTTTACTGATGTTCGGTATTACTCGTCATCTCAGGAGTCATCTCCTTTCTAACCACATCATCTTTCACACAGTACATCCATCGTTTCTTTGGTCTTCCTCTACTCAGCCATTTTCTTCATTCCTCCGCAATTTTAACAACTGCTATCACCTGAATTTTATGCAAATAAATTTTTCTTATTGTATTCTGATATTATTTAAAGAAGAAAGAAAGAAAAAGTATTTATTAGCCCGTACAGGACAAAACATCTAACAAAAAAATGGTTACATTTACAGTAAAATTATGAAAGTATTAATAAAACTAAAATTAAAAAAAAGCAACGAAATTAGTCCTGTACGAAGCCAAAAGGCCCCTATCTCAGCATGGTGCTGTAACATTTACAAAACGTCACAGCGCTGGTATTCTGATAGGGCCCAAAGTGATGCCACGGTCAGATAGATACGAATACGAATTTAAAAAAAATATATATGTATTTCTCAATCAACCAAACCAACTAATGGTAATCACTTCTTTTAGACAACTTGAGTTAGCTAAACCTAATACCTTATGTCCCTAGTTCTTAGTTTATTGATTTCTCTGAGTAAGGTTTTCCCGGGGCTGCGGGACTGTTCGAAAGAGATACCGTGGCCCTGGAACACAAAGGGCGATGAAGGAACATGGATGGGTTTTAGTCAGTAAAAGTCTGACACTCCCTCCTGCTCAGCCCAGAGCGGGAGGAGTTATTTGATGATTCCCCATCAGAAAAAATAAAAAAGGATTTTGCTCATCACCTGCCAGTCACTGAATAGGTGACTAAATAGAAATGCTACACTAACTAATATAATGATGACACATATCATATCACACAATTATCATTATCTATTAGAATTCACTTGACAACATACCTACTCTTATTATAACTTTCGAAAACTTTAATTTAACTAGTTTTTTGAAAATAGTGATGTGTTTAATATTTTTATCGACATTGTTGTAATTAAATTCATTCCAAAATATTTTATAAGAAAAACATGTCACGTAATGTAATTACGTCGTTTTTTGAATTAAAAATACTTGATTGTTTCACGTAAAATTTATTAAAATATTTTCACTATTTAAAAAATTAATTATACATTCTTCCTAATGGTATCCTAGGCTTTATAGCTATTTTTCTTATAAAAGGTACCTCAGATCAATTAGATGATATTCATACAAACGAAGTTTGTTTAAAATCAAGAACAGCTGGTCTAAATTGAACTAATTAAAACTTTCAATTTTCTAATATTGGGAAGACGAGAGGAGATTGATGATTTTGTTTAGTCAAATTTATTTACCGCTAAAGTAATTTAAAACATTGTGAAATTATGTAAGAGTAATTATGATCTGAACAGCTTGGCACAACATGTTTTTTTTTTGTGCGGAATAAAAGAGTTTAACAAATAATTTTTTACCGACTGTATGACAAGGGTATGTTTTTTACGGGATTCTGTATATTCTAAAAGCATCCAAACAGCTGGATGGATTTTTATACACGAGGCGTTCTACGACTCGTTTAAGTTGCGTGATGCCTATTGTCTACGTTAAGTTTTGATGGAATCGCAATTTCTTTCTTTTAGCAATTCTTTTTCTAATAACTATTTCCTTTCTAACAAAACTATTTATCGATCAATTTTACCACAAGAATCCCATCTCTATTAATTTACGTCGTATAACAGGGTAATGATAAGTGACGTCCACAATTTTGTTGTCGAATCGACGAACCGTTTCGACAGTGGAACACACTGTTTTTCGATACTTCGCGCGAGTAACCGCCGCGCGCCGTGAGTTTTGCGTTCAAACGCTGAAAAAATCGATAATATAAAAATAGTATCGTGTTTGGTTATATAAAGTGGCCTTCACTAAATTGGTAAGTGATCTTGTTTTTGTATTAGATAGGTGGAATTTCTATAAACTACTAAAAATCTTGTACAGTATTACATTCTACGTAATATATTTATTTATTTTATTTTCTCCATCTTATGACTATCTTGACAGACTGCATAGATGCTGCTGAATTGTAATTAGTATATTTTTTTAACGTATTTCTGATAAAACCTACTTGAACAATGACATGTTTTGTTTTAATAATTTTACAAGCAATCTTGTTTTGACACGGCCGGGCAACACTAGAAGCTTTTGTTAGATTATTGAAGACGGTGTTTACAATATGACATTTGTGGCCCCTGTGTTTTCTCACTTCCCTCATTGAGTTTAAATAAACTTCTATTCAAACTAAACCCTTGACATATTGATGAAATTACATTGAAATTATTGGAAATTCTAGATTTAAAACTATTTTTATTTTTATTACAGTGGGTATTTTTATTTATTTATTAACACTTCAAGTACAAAGTACAGAATTTTCTACCAGTCAACCTTTGGGTGATGCAGAGACAAGCAGTGGTTGGTGCATTTCTGAAAATAATTTTAATTAACACTAAGTTAAACTAGATAGATATATAAAATACTATAAATATAATATCAAAATATATGTAAATGTAAATAGTCTTTTATACGGACGGATACACTAAAATAAAAAGACAAACAATGGGGAGAACATTATACCGTGCCCGTGTCCATAGTGTACCGTGTATGTTGCGAATAATAGGGAATCATTTATTGTTTCAGTCAACTGATTAGCAAAAGGAATTGTGTATCAGTGGCGAAGGTTCCATACAACTCAATTCCTACCGGCTTCCATTTGAAAAATGGCACAGTCAGTATTCTATGGACAAATAATTTACTCATCATTAAAGATATGCACTCCGGCTTACCTCTTACAAAAGTTGACCCTTCGCTACTGGTGTGTGAAATACATCGCAGACTCCCACATTTCAAATTTTTGCCCTAGTCCCACGTACTAATTCATCACCCTAATGATCTATTATCCGGGCAGCTATTTTAATATGACAAAATGCCACCAATCCCCTATGAGTCAGGTCGAGGTCTAACATCACGCCTGTAATCCCGATGAGGTAGGCAGACGTTTTCCTAGTAGTACACCTACATTTCGCCACTTATATTTTATTCCCATGTATTAGGGGGCAAGCCTATTGCCAACAACACGGCACAAATACAGACTTCGTGGCTGCTACTGAGGGATTCTTGAAAAACTGGATAACTCTTTGACCGGCCTAGGAATTGAATCTAGGACTTCATGCTGACCTGTACCTACTCACATTTCTTCTGTTATTTTAATTCCAAATGGATGCTTCTACATGCAAGCTTGCTAGATGTAGCGACTATCTTAAGAGGGCCCTTTCCGGCCCGTTTATCGTCAACGCGAGCATGGTCAAAAAGCTTGTTGTTTCATCCAGAGCCACAGCGGCGATTTTCTTTCAGCTCCGGGGTCTTACCCCGCCCCGACCCCGCACGACTCGTCTCCCACGCACCTCATACCGCCTAACCCGATGACATTGAACGAAAAATAGTGTTCGAAAATTTCTTAAACTTGTTCCACGAAATACGTGTTTTTGATTAAGTCTTACAAGTGTGTGAAATAAATATTTATAATTAAAAATCTCCATTACATGTGCATGTGTGTGTTCTTTATTTTTACAGTTTATGAGTACATTACGAACGGCCAAAGTTCAGGTAAAATTTGTGCAAAACAGTAATTTTTGGAAGCTTATACTGAATTAGTTTCTACTTTTTTATTTTTTGCATCCATAGAAACCTAGTTAAAGTGCACAAAATACCTATTGGTTCAAAAAATTCAAAGATAGATGTGTAACAACGGCATAGTCACGTACGAGCGTTTACGTATGAAAAGTATGACGGGTTGGCCGCTGTTAACAGGCATAATTAATATCAAAGATCAGACAACTGGCAATAGATCTCCACTTTCAACAAAATTATCGCAAAGGCTTTTCAATAGCTACTGTCACATTGAATACATTTTTGACGTTTCCTTCAACATTTTCGCTAACATAATTCGAATTTGTCTATCGATCGAATCTAGTTACTACGATGACAGAAACCTACGTCCAACAGTTCTGGACTGGAGATGTATCGGGAAGCGCAGTGTTTCCCGCCCCCTAGCTAGACCTGCTTTTTATTTTTTGTGTGAATGTATTGTGTGTCCGTAGTTGTGACCGTGACGTCACAGTGGGCCCTATCAGAATACCAGCGCTACGGTATTTGTTTTTCATCTATCGCAGCATCATGCTGAGATAGGAGCCCTTTTGGTGCACAGGTCTTTTTTTTATTATTTAGTTTTAGATTGATTTTTTTATTATTATTTTTGTTGTTCCTGTGCTTGTCCCAAATAAATATTTTTCTTTCTTTCGTTTGGGAATGGCTTATGTCCATCTGTGGACTGTGATAGGCTGAGTTGATTAATGTCGAGCAGTGGACTCCTATTCAAAACGGTATAAGTAGACCATTAATGGAGCCGAAAGGCACTTGTTTTCCCTGTCATTGCGATATTTATTTTGTTTTGGACTAAATAACTAACTATAACAATAGACGGCTTAGTCGAATAATGCCCAATTCTTAAAATGCCTAGCATTCTACAAATGCCTAGTTCTTAAAATGACCAATTCGCGAAAAGACTAATTCTTAAAATGGCCAATTCGGAAAAGGACTAATTCTTAAAATGGCCAATTCGCAAAAGGACTAATTCTTAAAATGGCCAGTTCACAAAAGGACTAATTCTTAAAATGGCCAATTCGAAAATGGAGTAGTTCTTAGAATGGCCAATTTGAAAAAGGTATTTTTGGAAGTACAAAGATATAAACAAATACATAAAGGCTTACTGGTAACTCGTCGCATTCCTTGACGTTTCATACTTCCATAACCCGTTTACTATTCAATGTATCCATCAGCACAATGTTTTGAGTGCATTCGATCCGTGAATCAGCAAAACATTTTGAGTGCGTTACATTGAGTCCTACCGTACAACGTGGTTTTTTTATCCCAAATAAAAAGTCGTTTCCCAGCAATAATTTTTGCGTAGGGTTACATAGTTTGATGTACAGAATGCTTGGTTGGCGTATGTAAAGCGTCCGTTCAAACCTTGTATAGGCTGCGAACCAAACATTGAACTATCAAAACATGACAGACTTGTGGTACTTATTTAGTTAACCTGCATATTCAAAGTATTGTTGGCGCGGTCCAGTGGACCGAATAATATTCGCATACGACACTCATATGGTAAGCGGCCGTGACGGTATCGTCTGTTATTACGAAGTTCTTCGTTCGTTTCTGGAGTGCGTAGGGTGGCGCTTATGCTACTAGCATTTCCTCGTGGCTTTGCCCGTATGGATTTCGGAAATCATCCCACGGGGCTATAATACGGGGATGAAAAAATATCTTATGTCCTAACTCAGTGTACAATTTTACCCCTATTTGACCCCGACGCACTGGATTTTGCATCACCGACGCAGACAAATTGCGATTTACCGTGGCCCTGCAAACATAACAAGATGTATGGATTCAGGATATTGGATACAGGTATACACGTCGGCACATGAAGCTGTGCTGTGATAACTTGGCCTCGCTTTGTATAGGTTTCCTATACAATGAGAGATCCGCATAAACTGATTTTGTAAAGCTTGATTGGCCGTCGTGCCTAAATTGGGTTTTTTATTATTATGTTCGCAATTTTTTCAAGCTATCTTTGAACACCGTAGGTACACCCCTACACAAAAAAAAACACACGTAAAAAATCCGTCGGAATAGGAGTTTAGGTTATGGGAACTTCACTCTTGAGTCTACTATTGTAGACTCTTTATTCAGGCAACATCTTACTAACGTATACTGGGTGTTCTAAATGGTGACGTCATAAAAATATATTAGATTCCTCATGGCCATACCATACCTAGAAGGTATGTAGGTTTAGTAAACAAGCAACAATGTTTTCCCAGACAATCTCATTATTTTAAATTAGAAGCAAACACCATTTTTCTGTATTTTTTTAATAATATAGATGTCCCTGTCAAACGTTCTAGCGTCGAATAAAAATAATGGTGTACAAACATGGAACAATGAAAGCAAAAAGTGAACAGACAACAAATTGGTTCGCTTTAACCAGCGGTATTTCAGCGGTTTACTATGAGGTAGGAACTCTTTCGAGATGAGTATCTGGAAGGATATGGGGGAGGCTTTTGCCCAGCAGTGGGACATTCAAGGCTATTGAAAATATGGAACTGTTTAGACTAACTGTCTTTGGATAGAGATCATCATCTACCTAGCCTTTTCTCAATTACGTTGGGAACGGCTTTCGGTCTAATCGGATGCAGCGGAATACAATTTTTTTTAAGGAACGACTGCCTATTTAGCACTCTTTTTAAATATAGTAAATCTACATTTTGTACTGTAAAAGTTAAGGAGTTATTGTAGGTTTTAATAATTATAGTCATAATAATTGGATTAAAAAGTACGTTCTTTTCAGGGTATGAGGCTAAGTTCAAACAGCCACAAGGTTAGTCCAAAGGTTAAGGAAGATTTCTCGAGGACAGTCCATAGATGGGTGGAATTGAATATGGCCCTCTGAAAATTAGTTCCTTGTAATCTGAATTGGTATCCGATTCATGGACATAAGAGACTCCATCTACACGATAATTTCAGTATAACTGGCGACATATGGGTGTACTAGCCAAACCTTAAAAAAAAATACAACATAAACTAACATTCATTTAGTAGCTCCATGTCACGACAAATGCTCCTTCAGTGCAAACAAACTGAAGTTCCCGCGACAGAGCAGAGCAGCTATTTCAGAGAGAATGCATTGGCAAATTGTGGCCGCTTTGATTTGAGGCGGTACGTGAGCGTTTTCGATGCCATGTGACCTCTGAAAGGGTTGATTACGTCGCTGAAGTATGAAAAGGCCTTAGTTAAGCCAAACAATTTCATTGGTCATCTTGAATTGAGAACGTGGAATTTTAAATTTCGATGCATAGGTTTCTGAAGAGTATTTTTTTATTGAAGTTTCTCTGTCCGATTTTGTTTTTGTATAAGTTTAGATTGGCAATTGTGATACATTATTTGATCTTTATGGACAAAAAGCGACCTCAGTGAAGCTAGATTTTGTAAAGTTATATGTTTATCAAATCCTATGTTGTAGGTGAACCCTGAATCGCAAAAAAATCTGCTTTTCCATAAATTTTGACGAGTATGCGAACATATTGTATCGGGAACAGCAAAATTTTTCACGATTCAGGGTTTGGTTCCGTAGTAAAAGTTGTTCATAATGATGAGACAATGACCCTTAAGAGATTTCGTGTATGAATAGATAGACCTTATATAAGCCGTTAAAGCAGCGTTCCATGATTTGTTCATCATCTCTTAACTGGAAAATAAAAGTAAAGTGAATCTGTAAATTTATAAATATGTTTTTATGTGAGATTCTTCTTGTTTACTACATTAATAAGAATATTATTACAGAGTTCATACGATGAATCTGTTGACTTACGACGTTATTCATGTAAAGTCTATAATTGCTTATTATAGGTGTTGGACACACAAAGAGATATAATCTTTGTGATAATAAATAATATAATAGACTTCAACACCGTTTCACTGAGTTGACTTAAATGGAGGAAATCGCGAATGAATTCGCCGCTAGAGGCGCTAGTGTAGTGCGAGGTCACCGAAATGTCAGATGTCGTTGAGTGTGCGCGCGTTGCATGCTTTTTGATCACGTATTTTTAGTAATATTCACGATTGTGGTCTAGATTGAGCCATTAATTATGACTTGAAGATTTTAAGTAGCAACTTAGGATCTTATTTGTTAGTACTAGAAGGTAAAATGATTTTTAAATTTTTCATGCTTGCTAATTTTAGGGAGAATATTGTAAATATATATCTGAAGTTTACACTTTGTTGTTATACGTAATAAAATAAAGTTTTTATGGAGTTATTGGTACTTTAAAGTAAAAAACGATAGAACAATTTTTTAAGCCACACCCAGAACAACTGTCTGTAGGCCATACAAATATTTGCTCCGTGCAGGGATCGAGCCCGCGACACGCAACGCAGCAGTCAATCGCTCAACCACTGCGCCAACCGTGCCGTCTAATTATCATTATATCGATTTTTTTACCATTAAGGGGTTTTATTCCGATCCTGGTAAGCCGAGGGCAAAAGCTTCTTTAATACAATTTCTTTGATACTCCCGTTCTCAACAAACTTTTGTAACAAATCCTTAATGACAAATCCTATTCCTTTGAAATCAAAGTCTGACAAAAATTCATTTGTGTACAACATTAAAAGTAAGTTGGAAATTATTCTGGTTGTCATGAAAGGAAACGCCTCAGAATTTGAGTTATAAAGTTACACAAAAGGTCCGGATTTGATGCGGAAACTGGCCCTACAGAAATGAAATGGATCGTGCATTTACAAATCAAAATACTGGGAATGAAAATTCACTTTTGCTTATGTACTTCTGTTTATTTCTGTCTTAAACATTTATTCGCTAATTAGCAAGCGATTGTATTTCTGAACAAAATGCACAGTCAATGCCGCTGGATCCAGAGCAAAAAAAGAAAATGCAAAAGTTCCTTTTATTCTTCCTTTTGGTACATGAATGACATTCTCCAGCGCTGTTGGTGAACATTGTTGAAATTACTTGTGTCGTGTCTTCATCTTCTTCATTTTCCTGCCCTTAACCCAATTTATTTGTGTCACATTGTGTGACACTAATAAATGTCCATTTCTTTTACAGGCAGTGTCTCCTGTCTCTTCGGATGCGCTGTCGTCTAAGTATATACCTTCTCGATAAATTACCCGTGTCTAGAAACTTTGGACAACTAGTGGACAAGTTGAGAAGAAAGTATCTTCATTATATTAAGTTAAGATAGAGCAATCTGTTATTTATACACCGTGATTTTTTAGTCGTCTTACAACGGCAGCCCACTTCATGTATCGAATGACTACTAAACACTCACACAAAAAAAATAGGTATATGGCTCGCCCTCTACTTATCGGTTAATATGAAGGATTACCTACCTTATTCATTTTCCTTTTTCATTTTAATTTCTGTAATTCTAGCCTTCATACATCTCTGGCCCTTTAAGATTTGTGTCTTTGCGTTATTCACCTGTAATTGAACCTCGGACACTACATTTCTGTCAGTTTCCTCTAACATCTGGCCTACGTTTTCCAAAACATCAAGTTGGTCAAGCACTAGTCTTGTGTTTTAACTTCGACCGAAACTTCTTCTTTTATATTGGGCTTGGGCTAATGGATCTTGTTACTCAAAGTTAGGCTGTTATTCTAGCCTTTCTGTGTGCAAAGAAAAGGTCAGTGTCGCCTTAAATTACGAGTTCATTGATTGTCTCTGAGATTGTTTGTTTTTTTAAACTAGCTGTGCCCCGCGGTTTTTCCCGCCCGAGTTCTTTATTTTTGCTCAGCTTCTAAGGGTATTTGCATGATCTAGACATGCGATAGCGTGTCAAGCCAAGTTCAAGCTGGCGAGCAGCACCATGTGTAATATTATACGAACCATTTGAAGACACTTTTGACCCCCACATAACTCACAAACTATTTCACATAAACATGTCAAATTTGGCTCATATATTGAGATTTACAAGATACATAATGTTCTTCAAATTTCATAAGCACTCCTCAAACGGTTATTTAAATAACGGTTTTTGAAAAAATCGTCATTTATATTCACTCCGTTCCAGATGACCTGGAAAGTTCAAATTTGGCATCCAGATAGGTAGTTAGGTGAATTCAAAGGAATAAATCAGAAACCAGTATTTTTTTATCATTTCATTATAATTTTTCAATTAATTGATTCTATTAGGAACACTTACTTATAGTGCTTGTAAATGTAAGACTCAGCAATCAAAATTGATGGCCGCGTCTTTATGTGGATTTTAAGGTCTCTACTTAAATATATAGAGTGGAATACCACCCTTATTTTTTATTATGAATAAGTATCTACTAATAAGTTCTGTACAAAAAGTAATGATGTCATGACATATCTATCATGATCTAACTATCATGACATTACTAATATTATAAAGAGGTATAATTTGTTTGAAAGTTTGTATGTAGGGCGTAATCTCTGGATTTACACAACCGATTTTGAAAATTCTTTCACTAATAGGAAGCTATATTATCCCCGAGTGCTATTTTGAGAAATTTTCCCACGGGCACGTTGTAAATATAGCCTTATTTACAACGTGCCCGTGGGAAAATTTCCGACAAAACGCGAGCGAAGCCGCGGGTTACAGCCCGCCGTATTTTATTATTTAAAGGGTGTAACAAGACCCTTAACGAAGCCGAAAGACACTTGTTTTCGCCGTCATTGCGATCATTTTTTTGTTCTAGACCATACCTGGAAACCTTCTAGTTACGGAGATATTGGGGTCAAAGTTCCAACTTTTTCACAAGTTTTTCTGAAATACATGTTTTTAATGTGAGATTTTTACTTTAAACACCCCCACGAGCCCCATACTATTCAATCCATCCATTAGCACAATGTTTTGAGTGCATTACATTGAGTCCTACCGTAAAACGTGATTTTTCACTCCAAAAGAAAAAGTCGTTTCCCAGCAATAATTTTTGCGTAAAGTTACTTAGTTTGATGTACAGAATGCTTGGTTGACGGCTTCGTGAAGGGTCTTGTTACACCCTGTATATACAGCGTGTAACAGAAAGGGTATAATCATATGGAATATTGTGGTACGGACCATCAAACTGAACAACTTTCTATATGGGACCACCATGGAAATCGTAAAAAAATAATCAGCTGTCCTATACTAAATTTCAATACCTACTCGACCCAAATGTGTGGGACAGCTGATTATTTTTTTACGATTTCGATGGTGGTTCCATAGAGAAAGTTGTTCAGTTTGATGGTCCGTACCACAGTATTCCATATGATTATACCCTTTCTGTTACACGCTGTATATAATAAAATATTTTCTATCTACTTAAATATGTTGGAGGCCAAGGTCTGGCTTAGCTAGTTTTCATATACGAATTATATTATAGCCATCGCAAGTTCTAAAGCTGCATGTTCTTATTTTATTCTTCCGAAAATTTGGCTTGCTTGTAGAAACTAGCCATCGAACATAGGGCTCTTCCATGACTGTTTTAGTAGGTACTTAAAAATAATTCGTTTATGAGAACTAGCCAAGTCAGACAGAAATCAATCTATCATATATATCTTTAATTATATTATCCTAAGTTGCTTGGCACCAATTTAGATATCACTTCTTTTGTTGTTGAAGTCAAGAACCAAGGCATATATCATAATATTGAACTAGGCTCTCGTTTCACATTTATGTTTTGATGGGATCTTATTAACGACAGAAAGAGCCGATTCTAATCCGATTAGTAGTTCCAGAGATCACCGCGGTGAAACAAACAAACTCTTTAGATTTATTACATTAGTACAGACCTACAGGGGCCTTAGTCTGCTATTGCAATAGTGTCAGAATGGTCTATAATTGATTTAATAAGGCCCCTAGCCCACGGCGTATTGAAGCGCGTTCGAAACTCGTTTGACGTGCGTACAAAGGGTAATTCATCTGCGCGAGGCCTTATTTAATCAATGATAGACCATTCTGACACTATTGCAATAGCAGACTAAGGCCCCAGTTTGCCTACAGATAGAAATTATTAAATCACAATGCCACTAGAAATGGTTTAGTACTACTTTTAAAATATGTGGTATTGTAATAAAAACCAATACTTTCGTATTGTTTTCTCCGACTGTATGAATAACGGTCATTGCCCATCTGCCATTTTGACAGACATCACATTTGTCATATAGATGTCACGTACGTCAGTCGGCCGTAACTTTTCTAGAGAAAGCTTTTGTTTTTTGTCTTCTAGGTTTAGAACTGTAGGTAAAAGCCACACGATAATAACCAAGACTTATTTTCTATTAAAACTAGACTGTGACGCCAAATTGAATCTTAACCCATCCACTTTTAAGTCTATAAATGTTCGTAACAACTTTCTCAAAGCCATCAATTAATTTGTCAAACGCGAGCTGTGACAAACTTAGATTGTCAACCAAGAAAATTAATGTTTAAATTTTATCACAAGGACATAAAATTGAAATTCGACTGAACAATGGTAAGACAAACGGTAAAGAGAAAGTTGTAAACTTTGTAATCAGCAATACCTTAGTATCAGAAGTATGAGAAAGTAAAAACGACCGATTTCGAAGGCATTAAGAAACGGGTCACGAATGTTTTACGATCCCATAACAGACTGTATTGATTATGAAATGAAAGTGAAAATTATACATTAACATATAATTTCCCTTTTATCCTGATAAGGGTAAGGAATTTTAATTTAGGTCATGTATTATGCTGATGAATATGTCTCTCTAAGGAGTTGTTATAACATGGAATATAATGAATATGAAAGTGATCTTGTTTTGACTATTGGTCTTTCTTTTATCATGTCCTTAACTCAATTTGTTTTGATTCTGCGTATAATACCAGCTTAGTAGTGCTGGGCAAAGGCCTCTTCTCAACAGAGAAGGCACGAGCATTGATCACCACGGTTGCTCAAGACGGGTTGGCGATTTCAGACTTTTATTAGTCCAGGTTTCCTCACAATTTTTTCTTTCACCGATGTCTGTGATGTCCAAGATAAACTTAAAAAGTAAAATAAATAAATAAATATCGCTGGACATTACACACAGCGCCATCTAGGTGCCACACTAAGCAACGAGGCTTGTGTCGTGGACACCAGATAGTTGATACTGCTATATAGATACTTTTTTGTTTGTAAATACATACTTATTATACATATAAACATCCATGACTCGGAAACAAATGTCCATGCTCATCCACAAACATTTGCTCCTATCGGGATTCGAACCCGGGACCCTAAGAACGTAGGGCAGCCTCACATCCGCTGCGCCATTCGGGTCGTCTAAAAGTACATATGAATTGAAAAAGTAACATTGGTACTTGCCCGGATTTGAACACACAACCTCATGCATGAGAGGCGAGGCCTTAACCAACCTCTGGGCCATCGCGTATATTTAACTATTTTGGCGATCATCTCGATGTTTACTTCCGATGCTTACAGGGTGTAAACAGACCCTTCACGAAGCCGCTACTCTGCGCAAAAAATTTCGCTGGAAAATTACTTTTTTGGGGGGGAAAAAACACGTTTTACGGTAAGACTCTGTTCTAAGTTTTCCTGTAACGCTCTTATAACATCGTGCTGATGGATGGATTGAATAGTACGGGGGTCGTCTACAGTAAGATTCTTACATTTTAAACAAGTACTTAAAAAAAAACATGTAAAAAAGTTGGAACTTGGAACCCCAATTTCTCCGTAACTAGAAGGTTGAAGGTATGGTCTAGAACAAAAAAAAAAAACACAATGACGGGAAAAGCAAGTACTTTTCAGCTTCGTTAAGTGTCTTTTAACACCCTTTACCTATATCGCCTTTCTTTCAATCAAGATTACTATTCTTTCAACTCTTGAGTCCTTTCTTATTCATCCAGACAAACATGACTTTGCGCTTACAATTTTTACACCTCACCGAGGAGACTGGTTGCCAATAAATAATTATTGGTTTGTCTGTAACAAAATCTACAAAATTTTTGACTAAGGAACTATGTCCCTACAAAACCATTTTCACGGTGAATCTGTGGGATCAGAACAAAACATTTTAATTTCATGTCAACCGCAAATAACTTGTTTAATTGAAATACAGAAAAGTCCTTAAGGATATGAAGAAACAGCGAACGAATCAGGTCAATATTTCGAAGATTAAAGGGTACCTAACACAGTTCATGATAATTATAATTACAGCCTCACTTCATGCCTGCATGGAAGTCGACTTTAACAGAATTCCGAAAAGACTGTATGATGATATAACGTCAATAGTACCAAAATTCAATTGAAATATCGTTCAATAAAAACTGAATGATAGATACTAATCGTCGAACGGTCACGAATGAATGAATGAGTAATGGTATACGAGTACGAGGATGAAGCTGAAATTGGATTTAACTGAAGTCTTCTTTGGGTGTGGGCGATGAATCTAGGTTGAGTAAAATATGATTGCAAAATATATTTTTAACTAGATTTGCTGTTTTTACTACCTGTCATTATCATGAATATAGTGTATTCAAAAAGTCTATTCAGCTTTAGTGCTCACAGTGTAAATAATTGATACACAGAAAACAATGGTTTGGACCTAGCATTTTGCAATACCTCACTTGAATTAAAAAAGTGTTCGTGGTATATCTTGCCCCTAGTTCTGCATAGAAATCTACGTTTTACAACGGGCCACTATCTTCTACATTCTAAGTAACAATTCTCAAGTTTCATTTCTCAGTCATAATTCAGTCGACCGACGAATGCTTAGTTTGAGTGTAATGTAAAATTTGATCGATATCACAATTAAGATTAAGCTGTGTATTCCCCCGATTACCATACCCCCGGTACCATCTCTGGGATACCAAAGGGTGACCTGCTTGCTCCATGTATTTATCTGGCAGCTTAGCATGTGCCTCGTTCAGCCCCACTTCATATGGGCAATGCAAGAAAGTATACATCAGTGACTTTGATTTTCCTCCCTACTTGAGTGTCGCATTGGCTACACAGCCAGACCGCGCGGACGAGCTTTGCTCACCGCCTCTCCATGCGGCACACCCTAACAAAATCTTCGCTGCCTCCGCATCAGCGGTGTCGTGTGAGAATCGCCTTATACTTTTGTATAGTAAAGCCTAACCTTAATCAAAGTATCAATAGGCACCAATACATTCAGATACGGCTTGTAGCAGTACACAATAGTCTATAACTGACGAGGGTTGCTATTGAAGGCAGTCCCTTTCAGAAGGTCTTTCTGTCGAATGCCGATCCATTGTGGTAACTTATATTACCTTGTTAAGTTAGTTATCTAAGAATTTTCTGCAAAATATAAATAAGGTCTGAACTGTAACTACATTTTTAGTGAAATAAAGCGGTGATAGCCCAATAGTGTGACTGTCGGACTGCCAAGCCATAGGTCTCGAGTTCGAACCTGAGGCCTCTGATTTTTCGGATTCATGTGCGTATTGTATAATCATCACTTGCTTCAGTGAAGGGAAATCAGCATGCCTGAGAGATATTTCTCGACGTCATGTAAAGCCAAGTCAGAAGCCCAATGGGCTGTATAAAAACTCTGACACCAGGTTAGGCACTAACCACACGAAGAAAAAGTAAAGTAGCGGTTTAAAAAACCACTTCAAGCCTTTCGTCCCGGCTGTCATTTGTAGATCTTTGGCAGTCGTTACAGGTAGTCAGTGACTCAAAACTCTGACAACCAGTTTTATCAAGGGTTATCGTTTTAACCAGGACTAACCGGGTTGTGGAAGTCAGATAGGCAGTCGCTCCTGGCATACAGCTGCATCCGATTAGATTGGAAGCCGACCGAAACGTGATGATGATTATGAAAAGCTGTTTGATTTGCAAGTGTCAAGTCATGGTGGTGATTTTTAAGCTGAATAGTGATTTTATTTCCGTAGGTTTTTCAAGTACTCTTACATTATAATTTAATTCTGTAATTTATTTAATTATGTAATTCTTTTGCAACATGTAAAACTCTTCGTTAAAGCACGCTAAACCAACGGCGAATTGATTGCCATTGAATGAAGATTCTTATTTACTATAACATAACTTATCCATAATTCAAATACACAGGTTACCAAAACTGTTGATTCTTAGTAGATAGAGAGGTACCTAAAACTTATTCATGGTTAGGTATATAAAAGGGCACTTATCTTTTTCTTTTGTAGCTTCACTGAATTCAAATGCTTAACAAGCAGAAAAAACTCAATTAAGTTCTTAAACTCGATGTCTGAAGGAATAACTAACTGACGTTTATGGATGATTAAATGGTTAAGTGCAAGAAAACGTAGACTATAAGACAAAAGGTCTTTCAACTTTGTGGTCGAGCAAAAATTCGAAAAGCACAATATCACTTCTACCTAAATTGAACTTAGGACTCCATATTAATAGTCTTGCCTGCGATACCAAGACAAATCTATACTAAGTATTAATAAGAGGTTAACTTTGTTAGTTTGGATTTAAGGTGTAATCTTCGGAACTACTGATCCAATTCCGAAAATTCTTTCACTAATGGGAAGCCACATAATCCCCGAGGCTATACTTGGTAGAAGGGACACCGACGCGAAAACTATTACCACGAATTCAGTACATAATTCTAAGAAAAAAAAACTGTATGGGGTGGGGGGGGCATATAGAATTTTTTTTTATCGGTAATTTTAAAAAAGAACAGCTGTTCCATATATTTTGACCGTGTAGGTTTGGAGGTTTTGTAGGTTCGTTTAGGATTTTACTTTTGTATGAAACAGCAGTTTTTTTTTTAAATGCGTGATATTATGTTAAGAAAACAATGTTACGTCATTTAAGGATCTTCATACTGTCTACCGACGAAAAGTAAGATATTTAAAACTGCATTCATTATTCGGAGAAAGTCTCCTCAAACCAGTTTTATTGGTACCTAGGTATGCGCCGTGTGGATGCCCGAGAAAGTGCAAAAATTGTATTTGGCACTTAAAGTTTATGTTTCTGGTTTCATCTTTAACGTAGATTGTTATTTTGGAATTTCTCAGTGGCGATGGCGGTCTGATGATGATGCAATGGGTTTGCTGCCAAGTATTAATAGAGGCACGACCATGCGGTGTACGCGTAACGTAAACACGTCGATTTCAAAATTGAAAATACTAGTTTGACATACATATTTAAATTACTGAACCGATTTTGATGAAATTTCTATGAGACCAATTGGAAAATATGTCATATCACATAAAAGAAGAATTTTTCAAATCGGTTCATAAATGACAGAGTTATGAGTTAAAAAACTTAAAAAAAAAAAAGCAATAAAAGAAAGAAAAAAAAATACAGCCGACTTGAGAACCTCCTTCTTTTTTTGAAGTTCAATTAAAAATAATAACGTGTGAAATGTGGGTATACTATTCAGTACCCTCAATACCCTGTGCAGATTACAAACGTGATGATTTTAAGATGGTATTTTTGTAGGTAAAGCCTGTTTTCCGAAGTTCAGTTCATTTTTCAGCCTCTAGCTCGCGTCACTTAAGGTGGATGCGCAAGGGTAGCCCGCGAAATTTAAATTTTCTTACATTTATTGCAATTTGCAGGTCAGTGTCAGGTTGTATGTTGATGACAATATGAATCGCGCCAGTAACACGTATGGAGTTACAGAATTATAATCATTCAAATCATCAATACAACCCTCTAAGTTCATATAATCTCAAAAAGTGACTTTTTCATGAAATAGCTATTGAATGTGATTATATGAACTTGGAGAGCTGTATTGATGATTTGAATGATTATAATTCTGTAACTCCATAGGTGTTACTGGCGCGATTCATATTTTCATCAACATACAACCTGACACTGACCTGTAAATTGCAATAAACGTAAGAAAATTTAAATTTCGCGGGCTACCTTTGCGCTTCCACCTTAATATTAAAGTTCTCTGGAAACCGCTGACACCCTTGACCAGTGAAGTAGAAATAGCTATTTGCTGGTGACGGAATTACAAGCTCTACACATTCCCTGTTGGTCATCATTATCTAAGTAAAAGTAAAGATTTTAAGTAAAAAATAATAAAAATCTTAAGTGCATTAACTACTAGTTTCCAGAGACATGGGGAAAGAAATTGTATCCATTTATAGATATTTGACGTGCATCGTCAAAAAAAGAAAGTAAGCGAAACTTAGACAAAGTGACACTATCTAAAATAACCAAGATAAAAATGGATATGAATCCCGCTGATAGTCCCGTCCCGTATCTTGTAATAATAATCCCGTATCTTCAACAAAATACCTCATGCCTACAAGGAAGAATCATTAAGTATATTTAAAAAGAGGCTAACATCCTTACTAATAGATAAATGTTAATATTCTGTACAAGATTTTTTAAATGATAAAAGTTTATAATGTTATATTTTTCATGTTTTTTTTTTCATTCACAACTTTTATGTTTTTTCTCTTCTTTTTTTTGTTTGTTTGTTAGTTTGTCTAATTAAAAGATATAAATATGTTTTTCACTTTTGCATGCCGTAGGGTAGAGTGTGTTGGAACCGCTTTTATAATGTTTACATCCTATTTTGTACCCACATTCATGGCAAATAAATGATTTCTGATTCTGATTCTGATCTGTCTCTGCATTACCCAAAAGTTGACCGCCTATAACATCAAGTCCGCTTGTGTACTCTGTGCTTGAACTGCTAAATATATAATTAATAGATACAAACCAATATCTGTTCGTCTGTTCAGTTCGTACCTTAGAAACTCCTAGACTACTGAACCGATTTTGGTGATTTTCCCGTCCTTTTTTGGGATCATGAAGAATTAAACACAATTTCTTAAGATAAGTTATGGAATCTGACGTTAGTTTGCGAAAATCAAAGACGTAAAAATATTTAACGGGTTTGGATACAGAAAGCCACATCGCTCGCGAAAATATGCTGTAACTACATGCGAGCAACCAAAAATACTGAAACGTGTTTTGAGAAGCATTTAACAAGGCTACTGAATATTCCGAATGTACCTAAAATGTACACATAGCAATAACTCAGCTGTCCTTAAGACGAAGAAGAAAACACTACTTGAACACAATAATAACTTTGGTAGACAGAAACATTCCTTACTTTGCGGATTACATGGGTTTACTCTAGATTTAGGGCTGTCGCTTTCGTGGAAATCAAAATCAGACAGCATCAGCTGTCTGTGTGTCTGTGGTAGGATGTAACGCACCCAAAACATTGTGCTGATGGATGGATTGAATAGTATGGGGTCGTGGAGGTATTTAAAATAAAGTTCTAACATTAAAAATATGTATTAAAAAAAAACTTTTGGAAATCTTGGAACTTTGACCCCCAATATATGATATTGGGGGTCAAAGTTCCAAGATTATAGGAAAAAAATATATACAAAGAAAATATCGCATATAACAAGTGTCTTTCGACTTCGTTAAGGGTACTTACTTTACACCCATTATTGTGTTTTATACCCAGAAATTTCACCCCGTTATTCATGGTTACTAAAATGTGTCAACCCTACAACAATTTCCCGTAATATTACGGACTTGTAATGAGAAATGGAAGGATGGATCTGATGTCTATCAACAAAATACTCAGGGGTTTATCTCCCTTGAATGGGTCGTAAAATGAAACCCAATAATTATAGTAGCAGCATAGACGAGACAGAAGTAAAAAGATGTCTATGGTTAGGGGATATCCTGCCAGGAAAGAATACTAGTGTAGGCATAAAAAGTTGGATTACTTTTAGTTAAGCCGCACTGAGCCCGTGTAGTATAGCATTTTGTTGCTCCAGTTTCCAATAGAAATATCAACAAAAATGAGTGATGGAAATAGATATCTACTTTTACAAAGTAAGCAGCAAAAGTGCCTGTTATGGTCTAATTGAAATAAATGCTTTGAGTTTGAGCAGTACGCAGCCACCGCTTTCAAAATGTCCATTTATAGATTTTAACATTTCGGGTGACAATATGGCTGTCAGAATCTGTGCGTGGACGTCACGTCACACGGTACTTGGTGTCGGCGCCGCACATACTTACGCGTAGACATTCACGGGGAGGGCGCGGAGTCTCACGGTACCGAACACGGGCTACGAGAGCGCCGCTACGCGCCCTTCCACCCACTCAGCTCACAGACGCGGACTACTCTGGGCATTTCTTTGTACTTGCTTGGTAATTGTGGTTTTACACCAACATAATAATTATATTATACAGTGCACTAGTTTCATTATGAAGTCCCAACCGAACTTATTCACAATGGTTTTAGAACATGCCGGTTTCCTCGCGACGTTTCCCTAATCATTGACTTCAGAAATTCCACATAAAAATATGCTATTTCTTACCATAGAACTTTGATTATGTAATGTCTAGATGGAGCATCAAATGTTTGAAAACGTGTCAAAAAATATTAGCTAATAACTGTTAGCTTTTAAGTTCGCACACAGAGACATTGTATAGCACCGCGAGCACGCTGCCGGAGGCACACATGTTTGAAATATTTGCCTCGTTTTCTTTGTTTTGATTGTAGGGCGACGGATCTAGACATTATATAATTTAAATCATATACAAACACAATGGATTTCAAGAAAAACCAAATGAATAAACTCTTTTCAATTAAACCACGTTGCTTCATCTCTTTCTTTTGAATCTTTATTCCTTTAAAGAAGCAGAATTAGTTTGATGAAAGGGTTAAAAACCATTATTCCCATCCAATTCCTTAAATAAATTCTTTTCAAAAAATGACTTCGGCATTTTTATGCCTTTTTAACTTTTTCTATTTTTCAATAGAATTTCGTGTTGTTTTTCTCCGCAAGCCATTTTCTTTTGTCAACAGAAGTCTCATTGAATTCAAAACTATTAATTAATAAGGGAAAGGTTTGTAAACAAACCTATTTAGAAGGTAAAGGACAGAGAACCCAAAAACGTCTGAAATAACTCTTCTTTCGGAAGTCGGTGACTTTGTTTGTTTAATTGACTTTTTTGCCACTGACTTCCGAAATTAAAATTAATTTAAACTATTTTAACCGACTTTCTTCAAAAAGGACGAAGTTCTTAATTCGGCTGTATTTTTTTTTAAGTTTGTTACGTCATAACTCCGTCATTTATGAACCGATTATTATTTATATATATTTTTTAAGTGAAAGGATATTCTTCCCGATTGGTCCCAAATTTAATCAAAATCGGTTCAATAATTTGGTTGTTTTTCCTTGAATATGTATTTTTTTCTTGGGCTATGTAGATGACATGTTGGTTCCTAATTACTGCTAGTTACAATGTAACAAATTGTTTCGTGACAAGAATTTGTGTGGTATACTACAACTAAAAAGGGTAAAATAAAAAACTTTTTGTGAAAAAAAAGCCGACTTCCAAAAATACACATTTCTGAAGAAAGTAGGTTAAAAATTGTATGAGAGCTTTTTGTGACAAATTTCCTCTCGTTAGTTAGTACGAGTAGTTTTCATTATGGGTCGGTTTGGCGTATACTACTATTTGTACCATTGTTGCACAATGACAAAGTTCATAAATTATGGAATCAGTTGTAACGTTCTCCGACTGCCTCGTTGGTCGAGTGGTCGCAAGCGCGACTGCTGAGCATGAGGTCCTGGGTTCGATTCCCGAGTCGGTCAAAGTGTTTTTGGGCATTTCTCAATAGCAGACACGGAGTCTGGGTTTATACCCATTTGATGGCAATAGGCTCACCCCCTCACATGGGACTTAACGTAACCGGCGAAATGTGGGTGTACCATTACATGCACTTCTGCCTAAACTTACGGGAATTACAGGCATGATTTTATGAGTATGTGTAGTTATTACGTCCGGAAATATATGACGGTAAACTATTATGTTCGAACACAATACTAACCTCTAAATACTGCCCAACTGAAATGGGCCTGGGCATGTCTGCCGCATGCCGTATTAAGTGTGGGCTTTAGTTAATAACATAAAAGTGGTGCCCTGAGACAGTGGATAATATGTATGATACAAATTATATTGCCAACCACGAATAATGTACCTTTCTGTCAGTAAATCCAAATTTTAGAATTGGATAATTAGTCCCGGAGATTACCCCCTACAAACAAATTTTACCTCTTTATAATATTAGTATAGAAGTATAAATGGAGTCACTGCCTAGTAAATTAAATATTTAGTTTTACTTCTTACAAAGACTAGATTCAGGATTGGAAAAAATATGCACATGCAGTGCTATCATTATAATACAATAAGCAATCCAAATATTTTCTCGACACGTGTTTCGCCGTTCCAAGAGTTATACCTATCAAAAATAAAGAAAGACATATACTATAAAGCTTTTCTTAATGGTAAAAAGGTATTGGTTCAAACAATTATTTTCTGAAATATCTAAAGATGCGATCCCCGTGTTTATTTAATTTCTTTCATGTTGATTTTCGTAATTAAAGAAAAAACTGTAGATAAAAAGCTTTCTATGTAAACAAAAGATATTGAAGGCAATTTTATTGCTTTTGTTATAAGAAGAGTAGTCTTTTTGAGGTTTATTTACTTTGCCATTTTCACTGGATTAATCTTTAGATAAAATTGATATGTACTTACAAGAATATTATGTTTATTTCTGAAAATCGATATTGTTATTGCAAACATTAAATAAGAAGTTAGCTAATTAGAAAAAAATATCTAAACCCATCGAATAGTGCAGTGTAATATGAAAACAGTCGATTTATCATTTTCTGTCTTATTGCAAGTTCCTCGTAAAGTGCATGATACTTGTTGTGAAGCCTACATCTGGTCTCCCAGAAATTTTACAACTGTAGGACGCATTGCAAAAACCATATACCTGGGTAGGTATATATTTTTCAATTATTGTTATGAGTAGCAAAGTAGAGTCTTTTCGGTTCTTCTTCACTGGAAACGACCAATCGGGACCGTGTACCTTGCTTCTACCGTCTCATAAGTGCCTAATTTGTATTTGGGTCGACTTTTGCACACAAATGGACTATGATTTAAATATAAAGGAGAAGTATTCTTTACTAATCCGGCTAAGGAGTAGGTATATTCGTGTAAATCCATTTTACCTAGTTTATTCATTTACTGCACAATGTACAGTGACAGTGAGCTCGAGGCTAAATAATAACAGCTGCGTGGGTCGATCTTTAGGTTAAGCCACGCTTGCCTAGGTTGGTCCGTGGATGGGTGACATCATTCAACACTAAAACTAAAACTTGTTTTTTATTTTTAGTCCACTTTTTGATATGGCAGGCGTGTTTATTTTTTTTACATAATATAGACCCAGTAAAGCAACCATATTGTCGTGTGTTGCCGGCTTCGATCAATAAGATCGATAGGTGATGGTTGTGGTGATGGCTCTCTTGCAAATGAGCCAATCGACAGGCTTGCAGTTACGTATATAACTCCTCTATGGATCTCAGTTTTGCATGCACGTTTAAAACCGTCATGCATAACCTATTGTCTCTGACCAGGTTAAGATGCGAGTAAATCTACAGGCAAAACCTAGCAAACAAACATATGTACGTTCCAGTGGCGAAGGTTCCATACAACTTGATTCCTACCGGCTTCCATTTGAAAAATGGCACAGTCAGTATTCAATGGACAAATAATTTACTCACATTAAAGATATGCACTCCGGCGTACCTCCTTACCCTTTGCTACGTTCCTTAAAACAAAAACCATTAATGTATTAAGTACTTCCACTGGCGAGTCATCTGCTAGTTGAAATTCACACACGCATCGTCTTTGTCCACTCTAATAGCTTTCGCGGACACTAATCAGTTTTACTTTCTTGCTCGCTAAATTCTTCACAAACTAGTTTCTAATATCTGTCTGTGTTTACGTTAGCTCTTGTGTCTGAAGTGAAGAATGGAGATAGGAGTGAAGTATGTTTGTCTGGTGAAGGTCACTTGTGCATTTCGAATGATATGGTCACTATCGTCATCATTCGCCGGCCTTAATTCTAAATTATTTCGGTTCAGTGCAGCATACCAGTTTTGTTAGAGTTCTGTGTTCTGTGTTTTTTGTTTTTATTAGAGTTGTTGTGAAAACTCTTTTAAACTGAAGCTATGAAACCTTCATAGATAGATAGAATAACAATTCTTCAAAAAAAAAATCGACAATAAAAAACCAATGTGTCTGTATAATTCGTAACCTGTATCTAGTCATCGATTGACCCCGTATATGGTTGGCCTATAAAATACCTATTAATTCATCTAATATAAAAAAATAATTAATAATAACTAACTAATAACTTTAAATATAAACTGAAAAGAAAGAAAACAAGTTCAGTCTAGACGTGCAGAAAGCAATTTAATCACTACAACATTACAATAATTTTCTAATACAGAAAATATTGACTGCAACAGTCAGGCAGGACCCATTAAATAATCTAGACTAAAATCATTCTATCCAATATGGGTCCAGAATGCCAATATGTTGGGATTCCTTGGTAAAAAAGAATAAAATGAAGATGTCACTTCTTTTAATATTATTCCCTTGTAAAATGTTTAAAATATAATTAAACTTATGTCATGTTATTTATGCCTCTATATAATTTACTTTAATCACTTTCTTCCATACTTAAAATCAACAGGGGTCAAAGGTGTAACTAATGGTATAACATCCACATTTCGCGCAGTTATGTTTCAAGTCATGTAACAGGGAGCGAGTCTATTGTCATTAACCGGGCACAATTGCTGAAAAATTCCGTGGCTGCTACTGAGAAATTTCTAATGGAAAAACCCAATAAAACCTCACCCGACCCGGGAATTGAACCCAGGACCTCATGCTCAGCAGTCGCGTTTGCGGTCACTAGACCAACGAGAGTCTTCCGTGTTCCTACTAGATTCCGATCCCATTGACCTAGAAAGCTTGAATGACTAAATACCTGCTTTATGGTCGATTCCTACAACATTGGTAGATAGCTACACACATCACGTTTTTTTTTTTTTTCGGATGTTAAATCATCAAATAACTCCTCCCGCTCTGGGCTGAGCAGGAGGGAGTGTCAGACTTTTACTGACTAAAACCCATCCATGTTCCTTCATCGCCCTTTGTGTTCCGGGGCCACGGTATCTCTTTCGAACAGTTCAGCAGCCCCGGGTAGATCACCTGTCGCCCCACCTACTTTGAAATCCCTTCGTAACACTTGTGGTCATGCTCAATGTATTTTACTGTTAGCTTTATTGCGGTTCTGTGGTTCTTTACAAGACAGCCGTCGTGTCATATACCTTATTATATCATGTACTATAAAAATATAAACCTGCCTATACCATAATGCAGTACAAACTATCAGTATAAAGTGGTTTGAATTTCTTCTTTATTCACAACATTGTTAGACTTCACTTGATTTTGATCTGATCTTTCACAGTCGTTAAGTAATCAGTGGCCCGAAAGTCTGACAACCAGTCTTCCCAAGGGGTATTTTATACCCAGTACTAACTGGGTTGTCGAGGTCAGATAGGCAGTCTCTCCATGTAAAATACTGATATTCAGCTACATTCAGTTAGACTGGAAGTCGACTGCACCATAGTTGGTGATTTACATACCCGATATGGTCACACCTGATTTTGATTGTAGAATTTCCAAGACGAACAAATGAACATCGTGTTTTTTCTCCTACTGAACGCCGAGATAAGAGGCTATCGCTTTAAAATCGTTTTGTATTTCTACAACTAAACTTCTTTCAACAGGATTTACATTATCTTTCTCACTGATAGAATTTGACTTTGTCGAGAGCTTTAGTTTTACATAATGGGTGTAAATATACCCTTAACGAGGCTGAAAGGCACTTGTTCTCCGTCATTGCGATCTTTTTTTTGTTCTAGATCATACCTTTCCCAGGTATGATCTAATTACGAAGATATTGGGATCAAAGTTTAAAATTTTTCACTAGTTTTTTTTTTTTTTTTTTTAATTTAATTTTATAATTTTACTTTAAATACCTCCACGACTCTCGTACGGTGTATTCATCAGCACAATGTTTTGAGTTTACATTGGGTCTACCGCAAAACGTGAATTTGCACCACAAAAAAAAGTCGTTTCCCAGCTATAATTTTTGCGTCGAGTTACTTAGTTTGATGGACAGTATGCTTGGTTGACGATTTCGTGAAGAGTCTGTTAACACCTTGTTTTACTGCTACAACTAGTGATAACTTCTGGACTTCAAAATATCTAATTTTTAAGACAATTCTGTAACAATCTAAATCTTTAAAATTACATATCTTTGAAAGTGAAAGAAAGAAAGTTTCAAATACATTGTAACATTGTTTGGAGTTAAAATTGTCACCCACGCCTCTCGTTAGAGTAGTTACTAATATATGAAATTGAGCCTACGAGCGGAGTTTTCACTTCGATAATACGAATAACGAAGACAAAGAAAAATTACCTCGTATTGGTGACTTTCAAGACCACCATATTGTTGGAATTATGGTAGGTATATTCTCTTTCATTTATAAGACTATCATTTATTTTGATGGTACATATAGACTTTCCTTGAATAAACACTTTTTAAATTTAGTACCCATTGTTTCATAGTTTATTAACTTATTCTTCCATGACTGCAATCTGTCAAGTTGCTAATCTGTCCACCTGCGAAACTGTCCAACTGAGAATCTGTCCAGTTGCTAATCTGTCCAACTGAGAATCTGTCCAGTTGCAAATCTGTCCAACTGAGAATCTGTCCAGTTGCGAATCTGTTCAACTGAGAATCTGTCCAGTTGCTAATCTGTCCAACTGAGAATCTGTTCAGTTGCGAATCTGTTCAACTGAGAATCTGTCCAATTGCTAATCTGTCCAACTGAGAATCTGTCCAGTTGCTAATCTGTCCAACTGAGAATCTGTCCAGTTGCTAATCTGTCCAACTGAGAATCTGTCCAGTTGCCAATCTGTCCAACTGAGAATCTGTCCAGTTGCTAATCTGTCCAACTGAGAATTTGTCCAGTTGCTAATCTGTCCAACTGAGAATCTATCCAGTTGCTAATCTGTCCAACTGAGAATCTATCCAGTTGCTAATCTGTCCAACTGAGAATCTGTCCAGTTGCGAATCTGTCCAACTGAGAATCTGTCCAGTTGCGAATCTGTCCAGTTGCTCCGGAGGTCTCTATGATACGGTACGGTTTTTTTTTCTCTCTTTTATCTTTCTCACTATCCATCCATCCTTGGACTTTCTTTGATCTGCTTTTTATCAGCCATTTAAACACCTTTCATGTCACATATTCCTTTATAAATAACCAACAACGTTTTAATTTTTCAAATGAAATCATAAGAAAATCTCTGTCTAAATATCTGATGAATCCACTTCAACAATACTCATTGTCACGCCACAAATTCTTCAGCTTATCATTCGAGGGCAGTCCACCGTGAAGATAAATCGATTTTCGTCTGACTTACACAATCAGAAGAAAGTGAAGAAAGTTGACAAAACTTGTATAATATTGTGTGAATTTAGCTATTGTTGGTCAGAGATTGTTACCACGAAAAAATGTACAGAAGTATTAACATTGTATCTTTACATCTTGCTCCTAAGCTAGCAAGATGTATTGTATTGTATTGGAGTTGCGGACACCAGCCCGCTATACAATACAATACATCTTGCTAGCTTAGGCGCTTCTTCTTTCTTCTTTTTCGTGTGTTCCTGGTGTCAGATTTTTCATGCCGCCCATGGGCCTCTGACTTGGCTTTACATGCCGTCGAGAAATATCTCTTAGGCATGATGGTTTCCTCACGATGTTTTCCTTCACCGAAGCATGTGATAATTATACAATACGCACATAAATCCGAAAAATCAGAGGTGCGTGTCTTAGGTTCGAACTCGAGACCTATGACTTGGCAATCCGATGGTCCGATATGTAAAATACTAGTATTCAGCATTGTGTATCTGACCTCCACCACCCAGTTAGTACTGGGTAATGCATTAAACCCCTTGGTAAGACTGGTTGTCAGACTTTCGGGCCACTGACTACCTGAAACGACTGTCAAAAATCTACAATTAATAGCCGGGCCCAACGGAGTAACGTGCTTTCGTGAATTTTTTTATGTTTTGTTTCCTCGTTGGTCTAGTGGTCGCAGGCGCGACTGCTGAACAAGAGGTCCTGAGTTCGATTCCCGGGTCGGACAAAGCGTAAGTGGGTTTTTCCATCAGGAATACCTCAGTAGTAGCCACAGAGTCTTGATCTGTGCCCGGTTGATGGCAATAAGCTCGCCCCCTATTACATGGGCCTATAGCATAACTGGCCAAATGTGAGTGTACAATTTAGGAACACCTCTGCCAAACCCTTTGGGGATTACAGCCGTGATGTTATGTTATGTTATTTGTTTCATTTTTCCTGTATGATCATAAACTATACTTGCACTTCTGCGGCTTTCTACTAGATGTGGTCACGGTGACCAGTTGCCGCCAATCGGTCAAGAGCATTCACCTGCTGTGACCTAGCGGGGCTACGAGCGATTCTCGATTGTTAATCGTCCGTGTTTAGCGCGAATAAAGAATCGGCTGTCTTCGTTATACTCAAAGCCACCTGCGGTGTATTTTTGTAGTAATACTTACTAGGTTCCCATAATATTTTCAGAAATGGCTGTACTTATCATAATTACCAATATTTATTAACTACTAGCAACCCGCTTCGGCTTCGCATGGGTGCAATGCTGAGCATATAAACCTTCCTCTTGAATCACTCTATCTATTTAAAAAAACCGCATCAAAATCCGTTGCGTAGTTTTAAAGATTCAAGCATACATAGGGACAGACAGCGGGAAGCGACTTTGTTTTATACTTTGTAGTGAAGACTGTGCGAACACAGAAAATAGAAGCAAAATTAACGCTTATCTAATACTTTTAAAACCTAGTTCATGAATTTACAAATCTTTCGTATTCTGCCATGTTGCTAAATTATTAAATAATATACCATTATTTAATAATTTATACAATTTATACCATTAATCACACCCCTAATAAATATTGAACTAATAGCATTTGTATTATCTTTGTCATATTCATATTATCATGTTCTCAAATAAAACTTCATCAATTGTCATTACAAAATCTAAAAGCGGAACAAAAAAACAACATATCAAGTCACTTGAAACGAAAATGACATAATTAAGCCAGAAAATAACATATCATACCCGAAATCATCTATTCAAATTGACCGTATCACATAAATGTCATCGAAGAACTTTCAAATAAATCTCGAAAGACTCTCACTCGAAAGACAGAAAACAACGGTACCGCATCGGCGCGGGCGCAAGAAAGAGACAAAACATACGAGAAAGATCCATTCACCATCGCAGACCCGAACGGAAAACTCGTTTCTGCTTCGGCACATCGAAAAATAATAAAAAACACCGACTTATGTATATCGAAAGTTGACAGTAACATTGACCTACGATTTTGACCAGGTGCGTGGTAGGGAGAGGTTCTGTGTTTCCAGTGGCCGGTAGCGATTCGGACGGGTTACGCGTCGTCACGCACCGAATACCAACCAAGTGCAATTTGTGATAATATAGTGGAACTCTGTGTGTATGTGTTAAAAATTAACAGGTTTTTGTGAAGTACAACGTACAAAAAGAACTGTAAGTTCGCGAAATTTCACTTTTACACGATTGGATTTTTTCCGGTGATAGTTTGGACATGTTTCTGCGGAGTTTCTTTAATGTGAGTACACTCTTTTTTTTGTTTTTTTAGAATGTATTGTTGTTCAACACTTAGTTCTTTTTTTCTTTTCGGTTTATTATAAATTGCAGCCGTATTAAAAGAAATTGTCTCCACTTTCGTCGATTAAATATTCTGTTTTATAAACGCCAAAGAGTTAACCACCAAAACTAGGCCAAACTAGCTATATGAATACGGCCAACATCCTATTTACCGGTTTAAACCAGTTTTCTAGTCCACAAATACCAAAAATATGACACGTGCAAAGCTTGACAGGTTAATCGACAGCAAAAATTACAATCACCAGTTTTCTTCCAAGCTTTCATCTAGAAAATCAACTTTTTACTGAAGATATTTCGCTATAAGTATATAGTCTATTGGTTAAGAAAGTTCGCATGTATTATGATACTTTCCCTTACTCGATTGTAAAAGGAAATATAAAGCGTGTCAATGCTATGTAATATGTATAAGGAATTTGAAATCCTTGATGACGTGAGCGAAGTTAAAATTGGGGTCAACGCACTGGTCAGTTTGATGGACAGAATATAGATCTAGGTAGAGATGAATTTGAATGTTGATGGATGGAGAGGGAGAGGAAGACCAAAGAATAGATGTATAGATTGTATGAGGAATTATATGTAAGAAGAAGGGGTCAATGATAGCGTGACCGTTGAAAAAGCATGTTGTGTCGACCCCAAGTAATATGGGAAAAGGACAGGAAGATAATGATAAAGATGGACGTAGACGTAAAAATATTATATTATTATGAAATATAGAATTTTAGGTTATAATGGACTGTGCACTTTCATCAAGAAAAAGAAGTATTTTGCATGCATTACCGATCGTAGAAGCAGTGATATATGAGTATACTCGTATATTGCCAGTAACGATTAGGTTTCGCCAGCTCAAGGTTAAGGCAGCTCGTTGATAAAAAGGATGCTCTCCTAAAGAGCATTTGCAAAGTATCAATATTAATGTTATAGTGTGAAATAGCATGTCCTGCAGTATAATCAGCCTGACAACGTGCCCGCTGTTGCAACAAAATCCTTCTCTCTGTGGAAGGGAGTGGTTTTAATCATGTGGACCCAGTACAGGTTGATGGATCCCATACGTCTATCTATTATTCTGCGATCTATGAGCCAATTATTGACAAAAGAAAAGGAAATTACAACCATATCTACATGCAATAACTCTTTCTCTTAGTCGCCTTCTCGGAATAGCACGGTATAATGATCAGTTAATGCTTTCTACATAGTTTTTGCGCTAACACTAGTGCTAAAACTGTTCCATGTTTCATTTCACGATACGGTTTAATAGCATTATTAGTATAACTTCTAATTTGTCTAACATATTAGTGTCTTGTTCATCGTTTCCTTTTTCTGTACTTTTCCTTAGGTTAATTGGTCTATCTGTTAATGATGTGTTCGAAATTGTCATACTTTTTTCATAAATTGACTCTTTATCAGCGTTCTATTCAAAATTGAAAATATTTCCTTAATATACTGACTCTTCGTCATCATCATTCATTAGCATATTTAGGGTTACTATTGCTGGAACCTGACCTGGGGAAGGTTGCGGGCATCCGCTGGATGCCAGTCGCACGGGACCGGTCAGTGTGGCGACACTTGGGGGAGGCCTATGTCCAGCAGTGGACGTCTTTCGACTGAAATGATGATGTTGATGATTGCTGGAACGGTCTCCTCACAGTGTTGTGTGGCAATTATTTGCCACACATCCTCTGACACACATTTTTTACATCCTCCGAAGTAGGATGTCTTTGGGTGGCATTGTTTTAGTATCTTATGTATCATCATCGCTGTCTTGTTTTTCTGTGCTCTTTCCTATGTCAAATTTGATTAAAATTACTTCAAGGTCAATCAATATTATCTAGTACTAAAAGATTGTTCAGTAAAAAAAACGCTGTCAGTAACAATCCCGGAATTTGCAATTCTGTCTATCTACAAGGAGAAAACGAATAACAAACGAAACGCAACATCAATTTCATAAACAACATTCTTGAACAGAATTATGAACTTCATCATCAGGTGCATTCACTTGAGTTGCACGCAATCGTACACTTCCATTGCTGTGTGAGTTACCATATTGTCTGCCACGACTAACCAAAGAAGGCAATGTATCTCTTTTTAACTCTTAATTGTTGCTTATCAGATCTTGCTATGTATATATTTACCTTCATGCAATAATTTTCATGGTGATATGGCAATGAAAGAGAAAATATCAGCTGTTTATCAATCCATTAATGTTAAAGAGGTCAGCAGAATAACCGGTTGTATTGAGGCCGTGGATTAGAGACAAGTCAATATTTATAGGTTTTTAATAATTAACCACTTTAAGATGCCTGTTAGGTAAGTTGAGAATTTAACGAGGGATTTTTCAGGGGAAATATTTAATTAGGGATTAAACATCGATGTTTAATTTCTAATTAAATATCATTATATAGTTAACGTATTTTAGTTCTTTCCAACTAGTTTTGGGCTCAACCATCAGTGTCACACTTTTAAAGGTGACCTATGGTACCCCCAGAGTTCGAAAGTCATATTTAAGCCCGATGTTATAAGAGTCGAACCTAGTGCCAAAAACCGGGAAAAATCCAGAATTCGGGCGACTATAAAACGTAACTTACTAACTAACTAACGTTACTTAACGTAACGTAACTTTCTGATGGAAGAACCAATAACACTTCACGCGAGTCGAGAATCCAAACCTTATATGGACTTTAAAAGAGACTATGACCTCTGACTTTGTTTCGGCTTTTCCTTCTCAGAGTAGTCAGATACGAAACACCGTCCCCATCTAGTTTAAAAAATGACGTGTAAAAGTGGTTGGTGGTTGTAAAAACCCACTTGCTAAATAAACATCGTTTATCATTTGTACTCGCAAGGAAGTGGCCTTTTTTTTTTTCGGATGGGAAATCATCAAATAATCCGCTCTGGGCTGAGCAGGAGGGAGTGTCAGACTTTTACTGACTAAAACCCATCCATGTTCCTTCCTTTGCCCACTATTATTTTCTGACTAGCTGACCCGCGCAACATCGTCTGGTTGCGTGCGTACATAAAAGTTAGACATATGCATAAAAGTTAGGCATATAGAGGAACAATTCCGACATACATGATAATTGCGTAACTTTAACCGTTCACAACGGAAGCTCTCAAAAGGAACAAATCCCTGTTTTTGAAACATTTTTCATTGATGCTCCGCTCCTATTGGTTGTAGCGATGATATATTTTATTTTTTAGAATCTTTCAATTCGAACCAGTAGTTCCTGAGATTAGCGCGTTCAACCAAACAAACTCTTCAGCTTTATAATATTATATAGTATAAAGTATAGATTAATTTCGTTCCGGGATCCAAGACAGATAAATTATTTCTCTGGGACTTTGTCGAGCTTCATTGTGTCGGCGTTTTTCTGGTGGTCACCATTGTTCTTCTGGCTTTCAGGAGTTGCAGTGCTTTGAGAATAGTGTGGCGGACTTGTTCCAAAAAGTAGCGGTTTCGCCCACTAGACTAATGAGGAATCCTAAATTAGCTAATCTTATACTTCCGTGATTGTTCATTATTTTGAGCTCCCGATATTTCACGCTGTTGCAAGCGCCATAATCGCGGGTTGACTGGAAAATTAGGGTGGATGGAAAATAAATTGTTAGGAGCAGACAAATCTGTCTACCCTCTTTCTTTGTCTTTTGCTACGCGTACTAACTCTGGAACTCTCTCTGGAACTCGGCACTAAGTGACGGCAAAACACACTCACAGTTTCACAGTATGCCCGCTGCTACTTTTGAGCAAACTCAAAACTGGATTCCACGTACTTGAACTACAATTTGAAGCGATCCCCTCGATTGAAATTTTTGTGTTTCACGAAAGATATCCCGTAGCGTTTAAGTGTTTGCCCCAGTGTTTGCTTAATTTATCTACCTACTTTTTAAAACTTTTATGTTTTTTTCCTAGATATTATCAACTGCCTACTGCTTAGTCGTACTGACTTAAGTTTTAGCCTAAAAAACATTTGTTTTAACGGAAGCGTGAATGATTAAATCCAATCAGTCGATTTCGATTCGGCTCGAGTGTCTCCATTTCCCAATTCTATGTTCATTACTTTCCTCGTGGATAAATAGAGATTTATCTGCTGTTTATTCTAATTAATACTAATGGTTTTAAGGGTAGAGAAAGTCTGATGAAAATATTGGAAGACAGACAATGTTTGTTTGACTTAACGTATGTTTGACTTCATTATGGTGCTGACTAAAACGAATAACATAAAATTGATGTAATTATTATTTGAAGAATGAATTTTAATGAATGTATTGTATTGTATGGGGCCGAAAAGTTTTGGAGTGGCGACCGCGAACCGGAAGACGTTGTGTTGGAAGGCCTCACACTAGGTGGACCGATGACCTGGTGAAGGTTGCGGGGATCCGCTGGATGCCAGTCCGGTCAATGTGGCGACACTTGAGGGAGGCCTATGTCCACCAGTGGACGTCTTTCGGCTGAAATGAAGATGATAATGATGATTGTATTGTATAACGGGCTGGTGTCAGCAACTCCACGTCTAAAGCGCGTATTTTGCGTGCGGGTGGGAAATGTATTCGATCCACCCCTTTTAATTAATGTAACTTAATCACCAAATTTCTTATCACTAATATAGTTCTTAAGTACTTATTCACTAACCTATATGGACCTTGTTGTTTGAAATAAATACTTGATGACGACCCGAATGGCGCAGCGGTAGTGAGGCTGCCTTACGTTCTTAGGGTCCCGGGTTCGAATCCCGGTAGGAGCAAATGTTTGTGTGATGAGCATGGGCATTTGTTTCCGAGCCATGGATGTTTATATGTATAAAAAGTATGTATTTACAAACAAAAAGTATCTATGTATTATTATCAACTATCTGGTGTCCACGACACAAGCCTCGTTGCTTAGTGTGGCACCTAGATGGCGCTGTGTGTAATGTCCAGCGATATTTATTTATTTATTATTTATTACTTATTTGATTTGATTTTGACTTGATAAACATAATATATCTTCACGCCTTTAATCCCCGAAGGGTTAGGCAGACGTGTATCTCATAGCACACCCACATTTTGCCAGTTATGTTTTTAAGTCCCATGTAATTGAGGCCTGTTATTATTTGGCTACGAGTTCCCCTTATGCTGATTCTAGAGCGCATATCACAAAAATGTCAGACAGTATTTTCGTCTATCAGCTTTCTTAATAAAAACCGCATGAAAGTTTGTACTTAATCTACTAACTACGCCACGTTCAATGTTTTTTAACGTATCTAAAAATTATTCGTGTTACGATAACATAGTCGCCGGCCGGCACACATACTTAAACCAAAATTGTAGTTGTACTCTTTTTTCAGTTTTAGAAAGTAATGTTTTTATTTCGCTTGCTATAAAAAATTAGGAGTTTAGTATTTCTTTTGACCATGAGCACGAAATGGATCTTGAATTAAGATGATTTCTTGATGGTACTTACTCATCCTACCTACTTTATTTTATTTTTTAGCAAAAAGTCGAGAGTTTTTACTGTCTAACCTCTTTCTGTCGTGACTTGATGATAAATGTTTCCTACATGGTTCATAGTTTAAATAAAAGTTTATTTATAAAAATATGGAATTAAAATATTTTAGAATTACTTACCTACTGCAAAAAAAAAAAAAATCTTTTCTTTTGATTTATATGCAAATTGTTTTTTTTTAATTAGAACTCTCATGCTCAAAACTGGTGCAGTGACTAGCATGATATTCAAAAATGCTTCGTGCAAAGCCGTAACCAATTAAATGTTTAAACATTTGAACTTCTAAACAGTTAACATATTTATAATTGTATGTATTTAAAAAAGCCGGCCAAGTTATTCCGTACCATCGTAGTTGGGGCTCCCATATATCTGTGGGGCTCCCCAACTACGATGGTACGGAATAACTTGGCCGGCCTTTAACTGTAAAACTCTTTTTATTATTTGTTGTTATAGCGCCAACAGAAATACACATTCTGTGATCATTTCAACTGTCTACCTATTACGGATCATGAGATACAGCCCACTAACAGACAGACGGTCGGACTGACAGTGCAAGCTTAGTAATAGAGTCCCGTATAAATCTGATATCAACTTAATAAACGCCTATAAATTTGTTATTCCTATATGTGCAAATAACATGAAATTGGAAGCAAGATTTTGAATAATATAGCGTATTGAATAACTTTCTTCATCAATATTCTTCTCATATCCCCATATGTACCCCGTGTATAATTTAATTAATTATTCAGTTTAACTAAAACCATGATAAACAAATAAACGCCTCAATAGACTGAATTCTATGTAAATATATTAAGCAATTAACACACTTATTAACGAGAAATTTCGAAGGAACAGTGGTAAGTTCAGAATTGATTTAATTTTCATAACTCGTTTTATGCCCGTGATTTTACTAATAGTGGGTTATTAGAGCAAAGGTGGCTCTGTATATAACGGTTTGTGACCCATCCACTGACCAACCTTGGCAAGCAAGAGATTTGTTACTTTTCTAATGAAAAAATATAGAGCCATAATATTTATTTATAGAGCGTATATACTTCAAAACAATTTTATTATTTAATAAATACAGGGTGCAATTTAAGTCATAGGCAATATTGTAATCTACGGCTCTACTGACGATACTGATTGCATTAGGGTGGCCGGCCGCAAACTATTTATTATTATTATTTGATGTTTGTTTACTTTTCGTTACGCATTGTACTGCGCTTTAAAATGTTGATACTTCAAGATTTATTGGGGTTTAAGAAGTATTTTTTTATTACTTTTAGTGCTTATTTGCAACAATAAGCCTTTGCAATGTGATTACTACATTTTTAAAGTTTTCCATACTTGCATTAATAATATTTTTGATTTGCGAATTATTAGCCCTAATGCAATCAGTATCGTGAGTAGAGAGCCTTAGATTAAAATATTGCCTATGACTTGAATTGCACCCTGTATAACAAATAAACAATATTTATGTAAATTTATTCAATATTATAGTAATCTCGTATTGTAAGTTTTCTAATCTAAATCCATCATATTTTTCCAAAAAGCTTTCTTTAATAAATTGAATTTCTAGAAATAAATATTGATAAACTGCATAAAATTAATTAGCGTATTTAGATTGATTTATTTCGACAGCTGATTTCATAGTCATTTCACTTTACAAGATCTTACACAACTCAGGAAGCAAAAAACGAAATCTTAGATAATTTTGATATAATTATTAATATTTAAACTTGAGAGTCCATGATCTCATAAGTTCGTTATGTCATTTATTTTCAGGGAAACACGTAATTGGAAAAACTAGGCGACGCTAGTGCCATCTAATTCCATTAACATCAAAACAAAGTATAAAGTGTCTCACGTAAAGAAATGAACATTACTTCCAGTCAATCTAACAGAATCCGACAAAAATAAAAATTGAAAAAATCAATCACGGAGTTACTTGCTAGTTCTAGTACAAACTAATTACAAAAAGTATTCATTTCCTAGTTTGGAAAGTATTAAAATAAACTTCAACTTACCTAGTATTCTAATATACTATAAATACTATTCCTATATCCTTCACTAATAAAAGTATACGTTAAGCAGATCTTAGGCAGTTGACCCACTTTGGCTACAGCGTGATTCATAAAAATTTCCACCAAATGCGTGAGACCAGATACACGAGAGAGATACGAGAGAATACACAGAGTTCTTCTATGCAAGCGTGCTCCACCCTAGGCCACATCATCGCTTCGCCTTCACTATTTAGTATAAAAATATCTAGGTAATAAAACGTCATCCATACTGTCTCCGTAAGCCAAAAGGCGATAACTCAACAAATCCATGTATCGAGTAAACATGAGAAAATGTCTTTTTCAATACAAAAAAAAAAATGAAATATACATTTTTTTTTAATGTTCCAATAAAAATACGGTTAATTTGATCATAATCAGTCTAACATTTTACCAGTATTTTACATGGATCGACTGTCTATTTGACTTCCACAAACAAGTTTCTGTGTTACGGTACCCCTTGGTAGAACTACTTATCAGACTTTCCGGGCTCTGACTACCCGTAATGACTTACAAAAATCTACAAATGACTGCTGGAACCAATGCCTTAACATGCTTTCCGTGGACCGAAGGGAACTCAGTATGTAATTGATGGTCACCCATTTACGGACAAACCTCGCCAAGCGTCTCTTGAAGAACGACCTGTGCGGTTGTCAAAAAACATGTTTTTTTTATTATTATTTACCGCTTTTTGGCCTACGAGAGCAGAATATCAGTTCCGTAAAATTCTGCCACCGACGACCACCGATCATCCGATCCTCCGATATGTTCGTTACTCGTGACTGCAGAGCCATCAGTTTGCCATGGTACTTACAAACGAGATTGATAGATAACGTTATGGGTGTTAGTAGCGACAGCGTGTGTGTCCACTGCACTGTTTTAGTTTGTGTGATTTGGGTGCGAATGGTCAACAAAAAATAAAATGTGCCGTTGTTGTCACATAATTCAGATGTTCAGGATAGTTAGAAGAAAAAAATCGACCTACCACGGCACCTAGTTAATAAATTTCTTCATTCAAGGACTGACAAAGAACATTTTAATCCACTGCAAAATAGCTAAAATTAAAGTTCTTCATTTTTGCCTCAGGGGAATTAGTTCATTGGGAACTCAGCTTGTTTATAACATCACGCCTATACTCCCCGAAGAGTTAGGCAGAGGTGTACCTATAACATTCCCACATTTCGTCAGTTAATTCAATTATTTTAAAAATATTACTTTCCTTTTTTAATCGAATTTTGTTACCAAATTCAAGGGTTTAAATTTTTTTTGCTAATTATTATTTTTAAATAAAAGTAGCTTATGGTAGACTTTATAACATCAGCTATCTGCTAGTAAAAGTTCCGTCAAAATCGAGATTAGCAGACAGGAACAAACAGACAGAGAGAAATTGAAAAAAATGTGTTTTTGTTATAAGTACCGTGTATACTTTCATATGCATTCAGTAACAAGCTGTTATTTTGGTATTACAAACAAACATTTCAATTGTATTTATTTGTTTATAATGTATAGATATAGGAAAAAGAATATTGTTTAGCCAATGTTTATAGTGACTACCAACGGACAGTAACGAACCAGAAACACTCGATTTACTCGGTTGCCTCTTTTGATAGGCGTCGCATAATCATCAGTTCTCACTCCATACTTTTATAACAATTATATCATTCGTTGAAGTTCTCAGCCAGTGTCGAGCTGGTCATTAACCTGATGACCCGGCGCTGTAAAAATAATAACTTACTTTTGATTTAAACTGCAGTGACTGCGGTATTTATATCTGTGAGTGATTTTGAACAAACCCACTTTTCGTGTCTTTATGTTTTACCTATTGCTTATTATTATAATTTATTTTGACGGCACGTTTGGCATAGTCGCTGAGCGATTAACTGCGACGCTGCGTGTCGCGGATTCGATTCTAGTAATTTCAAAACCGTTATTTCAATAACAGTTTTTTATAATTTCAAAATATCAACTTTATACAGAATGCATATGAATGAAACTTCGAAACGGCAGGACTGGTTTTGATGGGAATTTTACTGGCAGATAGCTGATGTTCTAAGGAGTAACTTAAGCTACTTTTATTTTAGACAAAGGATTAGAGTTCCGTGCAAAAAAATAAAACCCTTGAGATTGTTAACAAAATTTAATTCAGTTACATTTCTATAATAAAGGTCACTGGCAACAGCTAGTTTAAAATTGAATGTAGTCTCTAATATCGTCGTATTATGAAAACGCACGCTACCCACAAACACAGTGCCCTGCGCTTGCATCCCTGTCCACGCACTATCGGACACCTATAATTAATACCAGTACCCTCAGAGCTGTTATGAGACCGGTCATATTTCTTGTCGTACTTATTGTCACGGAGAGCGGATTCTATCAGGTCGAGGTGAATCTGATGAATGTTTTTATGAGGCTCTTGAACTAAGATGAGAGAGATGAGAAAATCAAATAAAAACAAAACTAAAGTTTTGTTTTTATTTGATTTTAGTCTGATAGAGTTCATAATTATGTAATTGTATTATCCAAGTAAGAGTTTATATGATTACTAGCTGTTGCAATTATTATAAAAAATATTACTTCCCTTTTTGAATACCAATTTCAAGGTTTTTAATTATTATGCACGCAACACTATTTTTTTTTTAAATAAAAGTAGCCTTTATTAGACCTTATAACATCAGCTATCTCTCGTAAAAGTCCCGTAAAAACAAACAGACAGAGACAAAAACTAAAAAAAAATGTGTTTTTGTTACAAGTGCCGTATATGAATGATATACGTATATGTATGAAAATCATAATAATACGCATTCAGTAAAAAGCTGTTATTTTGATATTAGAAACAGACTCAATTTGATTTATTTGTATAGATAGATTTTTATGTTGTTTTATGTAAACGAACATGGCCAGATATCGCACAAGATAGAGAGCTTTGGAAGAAGAAAGAGCAGGTCTTTGCCCAGCAGTGGGACACATAAGAAGCTAAAAAAAAACAAAAATGGATGATTATAGTTTTTCATCAGTGTTGTAAAACACACAAGTTTCTTAGTTAATAACCAAAACAGTTTAGAGTTGAGAAATAAATATTATTTTGTAGACAGGTTGTCACCGTAAAACGATATTTTGTAAAATGAAAAAACCTTTACTTTGAAATGACTATGCAATTAGATAACACCATTAATCATCATTACACTCTGTCACCAAAACAGAGGTTTCTTTCGAGCACGCCTCACTTTCCCCGGAAACATTTTAAATTTTGATCACATACATACGTTTGACAGCGGTACATAAATTATTCATCAACCGAATGTGACAAGAATGTTAGAAAATATGTATAATCTCGCACTTAAGAATACGAACATGACTGTCTGCACCATCATGATCAAATAAATATCTTGGCTTGGCAAATGCATCTCCCTATGACTTTAGTTGTTTCGATCTAGGAACAATGGTTGCTGATCTTGTCCAGCTCGTCCCACCATCTTCAACAAGGTCTGCCACGACGCCTTCTGGCTGAATGTAATCATAGGTACTCAAATATATATGCTCTTCTCATACAAATTACTAGTTGAATAAAAGATAATTTGTAACAATTTATCGAGAAATAAATACTATAGTTAGTACTCCTCTGCCAAATCTTCCAGGTAAAACATGAGTGATATTATTATTAGTGATAAATTAGTTATTATTAAAGCAATAACTTTGACATCTAAACTCTTACCAAAAATTATGTCAGGCAATCTACGAGTACTAACATAAACCTATATTTTTTCAATGTCAGGCAATCTACGAGTACTAACATATACCTATATTTTTTCAATGTCAAGAGAGGTGCTATCAGCCATTTAAGAAAAACGAGGTTATTTGGGTACATAAAAGGTTATATGTTAATCCCATCAAGAAAAGAACATCAACATAAAAGGTGAAACGCCCAAAAATGCAAAACAATGTAATTTGGCAAAACCCAATGGTGAGATCGAGGGGCATGCCAAAAAGCGGCCATAAGGAATGGATAACAAACTACTTGATCAAAAGTGTGCCAGCCCGTATACGTTAAACAAGTAAGATGTTCTCATCAGAATAAAATTGTTATAAGATTGAGGATACTGCAAGACGAAATGTAATTTTTAGTATACATTTTTTTACTCAATATGGATGTACTACCTATAAGGTACACCTCTGCATCAATCAAAAAATCTTTAGACTTCAGAAATCTTTTAGTTCAACCAGGAAAGAAAAATGATTAGATTTACTTAGAATATTTATTTTAACATAACTTTCGTAAAATATGATCATGATCAGACTTCTCTAAGGTAAATATTTAAACTTTTGTAAGTTATTTTATAACACGGTTTACAAAATGAAAGGGCTGCCTCGTTGTTGTAGTGGTTGCAAGCGTGACTGCTGAGCATGAGGTCCTGGGTTCGATTCCTAGGTCGGGCAAAGTGTTGTGGGGATTTTCTTTGAGGTTTTTTTCAGTAGCAGCCACGGAGTCTGGATTTGTTTGGTTGACAGCAATAGTCTTGCCCCCTATAACATGAGACTTAATAATGATAAAAAAACAAAAATGGCAATATCACATTGTACTGGGATCAATCCATCATCACTGACAGGACTATTTTAGCCAATAAGCCTGATATAGTGGTGGTGGATCGATCAGAGCGGCGCGCAATGATTGTTGACATAATGGTCCCGCATGATGAGAACCTCGTGAAAGCCGAGAAAGATAAGCAAATAACATATCTTGACTTGGCTCGCGAGGTTGTCGACATGTGGGATGTGGACTCAGCGATCATTGTGTCGATAGTCGTATCAGTCCATGGCTTAATTGCTAAGAGCCTCGATGAATACCAGAGGAGGCTCTCGTTAGGCAGCTGGATCAAGGGCTTGATTCCAAAAGCAGTACTCCTGGACACGGCTCGTATTGTTAGGAGGTTTCTCTCTCTGGAGCCCTGACCACCGGTAGCTTGGACCCTGTTCCCGATACCGGCGGGCAACAATTTTTTATATTTTTAAATGTTTTTATATTGTTTTATAAAAGAAATATTTAAAAATGTAAATAATTTGTATGTATATGAATAAAGGAATAACAATAATAAACCATTTATTTCAGGTAACAAAGACCCATAGATAAATACCTTAATCTAAATATACATACTAATAACATTTTGTTTTTGTTTTGTCTTAAACACAACTGGCGAAATGTGGGTGTACTATTAGGTACACCTCTGCCTATCCCTTCTAGGGTAGCAGGTGTGATGTTATGGTATGTTTCCAAAATTCTTTAGTTAAACATTTGTGCGTGGTTTAATTTCCGAAAATCTTAAGGTACCTACATATTTGTACGTGGTTAACCTACTGACCTCAGAAAAAGTTGATGATCTCTCAGCGGAATTAATGACTAAGTCATGACTATACTACTCGTAGAAGAGCCAACTTTAGTCATCTCACTTTCCTTGTAGGATGACTGTTCAAAGAAATTTAACTCCGTGTTTTCTCTGTCTCGAATGTCAAATGAAATCGATTCTGTTTTTAAGACTAAGCAGATGGATATTTAGCCCATTAACACAGTTTTAAAATGAGTGTTATTTATTTGTGTTTTATTTGTATAATAAGTATGTATTTACAAACAAAAAAGTATCTATTTAGTATTATCAACTATCTGGTGTCCACGACACAAGCCTCGTAGCTTAGTGTGGCACCTAGATGGCGCTGTGTGTAATGTCGAGCGATATTTATTTATTTATTTATTTATTTATTTAAAACCGGTGGGAAACCGAGATATATGGAAATGGTACACAAAATTGTTGATTAGTTTAAGTGTGCGAGAGGGCGACATTGAATATTCATGTAGGGATTTCTCAAGTCCCATTTATACGTACCGTACAACATCCTCTCATCTGCTCATTAATTAACAGTGGAATAGAGGATTAATCTTTTTCACAGTAGCCCTGAATTCAGTTTGAACATGTACGTAACAAAATATTAATTATAGTCTTTATTTTCTCCACGGCTAGTACTCGGATCTCCTCTTTACCCGACTACGGCGAAGCCAAAGAGAAGGTATGATTTTACCAGTGTATGTGTGGATGTTTGTATTTACGTGTGTTCCTCCGTAACACCTAAAATATTCATCCGATTTTGATGAATAAGGTGTCAATCGATTCGTTATTATGGCCCGATTAACATAAGCCAAAATCCGATAAAAAAACCCGATATAATTAGAGCATGATTTTTCAGTACGTGTAGTCGGATTTTTAGTGGCCTCACAAATTCTTATTATTTAAACTAATATTATAAAGAGGTATTTGTAAGTTTGTATGTCGGGGGTAATCTCTGGATTTACTGAACCGATTTTCAAAATTCTTTCACTAATAGGAAGCTACATTACCCCCGAGTGCCTTAAGCTGTATTTACAACGTGCCCGTGGGATAATTTCCGACAAAAACGCGAGTGAAGCCGCGGGCAAGAGCTAGTGACAAATAACGGGCTGTAATTGACCGTGCAGGCCAGGTTTTTAAATGTTGGGCATCCGTTTCTTGATACAAAAAAAAAACATTATTATCCATTATTTTTTGTCTTATACAATGATGAAAACAGCAATAAAATAATAATAGGATGCTTAGACATCAAAGTACTCCTCCACATCTCTGTGAAACGTGCCAAGATTATTAGCAACATTGCCACGTAATTGGCTTTTGTTTTTTTTTTCAAAATCTTGTACTCGCAGTTTCTTCCAAACATTGACAAGTTGAAACGAAACATATTTTCTCTCCACTCGCTTCGCGTATCTCCCAGTGTAGCCACCGAAGTATTTGTACTGCGGCCCACTTGGCACCGGTTTCTTAAGACACTACCGACTCGTCCTTACCCTGTAACTTTCTATTAACAACATTCATTTGTTATTACCCTTTTTATTTTAAATTGGCGTCTGTTGTTTATTTTATACGATTTACTTTTGATCGCCTTTTAAGGCGCGGACTGACTATGATTTAAATCGCTACTAGACTGCGTAAACTAATGTCACCATTATAAAGCGTGAATAAGGTTGAAAATTTAAAATAACATGTATTTGTGTTGACATGTGATTTAGCTGCGAATAGCATTTATTTTACAGGTTTTCTTAAGATTATCCAAAATGTAGACATTAAATTAAATAATTGTTTGGTTGTAGTTTAAAAAAATGCTAATTCCATTATATTCTTAAAAAAAAACCTTTGTTATCGCTGGAAATACAGAGATCTTCGACGCCAAAGTTTATTTTTGTGCCGCAACTTCCCATTTTTTTATTGGGAATATCAAACTATTATTTATTAATCTGTTCGGTTAACACTTTTCTTTAAACACTTCTCTGTCCACTGTATTTTTTGCGTTAGATATTTTCATTGCATTACGTCATACTCGACTATCTAATAAACCAAATTTTAGGAATATTGAGGTAACACCGCGCCTTAATATAAGTATCTTTGTTCGTCTTTTTTTTACTGACAAGAAGACCTAAAAATACTTTTTTCACAATAAATATTGCTCTAAAGACGATATCTCTTTCCTACGATATCTCTTTTTTGTTTAATTTAATCCAGTTCTAGTTTTAACAATGCTAATATTGTCATTTAATTTTTTAATTTAATTTGTCATCCATATCTGTATAAGAAAGTTTCCTAAATTGATACCCCACACACAGAACTCCATTCAGTATAGGGCCACTCTCAATATAAATTGATTGATAGATAGTGGTCGCAAGCGCTACTGCTGAGAATGAGGTCCTGGGTTCGATTACCAGGCCGGGCAAAGTGCTATTGGGTTTCTCCATCAGGAACTTCTCAGTAGAAGCCACGGAGCTAGCTTTTGCCTTTGTAACATCTTTTTTACAATAGGGAATGGAAAATAAATGAATATGAATATGAATCTGGATTTGTGCCCGGTTGATGACAATAGGCTCACCCCATGGGACTATTACATGGGCCTAAACATAACTAGTGAAAAACTAAATTAATTAAGTACACCTTTGCCTAACCCTTCAGGGATTACAATCGTTTTTATATGTACCTACCAACCATAGGTTGCATATGCATAATTATGGTTGGTTGGTATATGCATCACGCAATATTCTGATTAAGAGGGCCCTTCCCGGTCCGTCTATCGTGAACGCGAGCATGTTCAAAAAGCTTGTTGTTTCATTCAGAGCCACAGCGGCGATTTTCTTTCAACTCCCCCGTCTTACCCGACCCGACCGCCTACAACTCGTCTCCCGCGCACCTCATACCGCCTAACGCGATGACATTGAACGAAAAATAGTGTTCGAAAATTTCTTAAACTTGTTCCAGGAAACACGTGTTTTTGAATAAGTTTTACAAGTGTGGGAAATAAATATTTATCATTAAGAATCTCCATTACATGTGCAAAGTTTCTATCGAGATGTTTTCTTTATTTTTACACTTTATGAGTACATTATGAACGGCCAAAGTTAAGGTAAAATTTGTGCAAAACCGCAATTTTTGGAGGCTAATACTGAATTTGGTTCCTTTTTTTTTATTTTTTGCAACCATAGAAACCTAGACATAGTGCACAAAATACATATTAGTTCAAAAAATTCAAAGATAGATGTGTAACAACGGCATAATCACGTACGAGCGTTTGTAGGAACTGACATTTATTTAGCGTCTATTATTCACACTCATTGCATCCGTTCAACTTTCCGCGTGCGTAAGCATTCCATATAAAATGTTGTTTTCTATAGACCAAAGCTGAACAGAGCTGAATGAGTAGTCCCTTAATATCACAAACATCAATCCTACTAATGATACCAGTACATGCGTCTGTAATATGCCCAATAACAACACAGTAGATAACGTTAATACCTAAGACTCCTAATTAGTTTACAGTTTAGACCAGTCTTATCTAATGATGCCCTGTCTTTACCCAAATTCAAGGTCATGCAATAATCTACAATTTCAAGTCCTAGTTAATAGTACTATGGACTATTATTGTTTATGTTCAGTTAGGCAAGACTAACACTGGTTTAATTTGGGTCGAATTTTGGACAGACGTGGGACTATATTGATGTTAGTTGTTTAGTATGTAGATTAGTACATGTGGGACTCTATAAATTATTTATTTATTAACTAGTTGTTGCCCGCGAATTTCGTTCGCGTGAAATTATTATTAAAAAAATATGGCTTCCCTTTTTGAATTGAATTTTGTTAACAATTTCATGGATTTTGATTTTTTTTGCACTGAACCCTAAATATTTTTATAAAATAAAAAAAAAACCTACCAGACAGACAGCCAAAAATTAAAAAAAGACTTTTTCTTCTTTTCCTGGATCTTCTGGTTCTTTTCCGATAACATTAACTGAATTCTTTTAAATCTTCTAACTGTTTGTTTCTTGTTTTTTCCCGGTTATTACTTTGTTTTCGTGGCCACAAATTAAATTACTAACTACCTTCATTAAATTTCCAAATTGACCAGGCTAGGTTGTAGGAATTTATCATTGTTGTTATAAATTATAACTAGATATACAAACAGACGTGCTGTTAGGATGTTTGTTCCGATATTTGTTTTCCGTCTACATTAGAACGCGGTGGGCGGCGGATTTATGTAATTTTGTTTTTTTTTAATGTTTTAAAAGTCTGATTGCCTAATTTAAATAAAATCGAATGTACGTTTTGAAATACCTATACATAAATATTCTAGTTCTAGTATAACTATAGTTTATTCAGAAAACACTAATGCTCGTATCTTTTAATAAAAAAAGTTAATGTAATTAATTACTTGAGTAAAAATAATTAGATAAGATACGATTTTAATTCTGTAATTAGTAATTGCTTGAAGTTAGAACTGTCAAAATGTAGAATTCTTAGCTTGTCATTCTTTGACAGTTCTTACTTCGTTCGAATTCTTGTCTATTGCATAAAAATGTTTGCATACGTAATTACTTGAGTTTAAATAATTATGTTAACTTGATTATAGATACAAGTGTAAGTCTAGAAAGTAGAATAACATCACAAACGAGTACAAACATTATCAAAATACAAATTCTTAATACACCAACCACACAATCTTTGCTATTACATGCGATCCAGTTTTCAAACCTCAATTCTTCGTCGCTGCTACTAGAAAGTGCAAAACCATTTAAATCTTTATCATTTCCTGATGCTCTTTTATTTTATGTTTTCGTTTGAGAATAGATTTAAAAGATAATTATTGTCTTCGTTGGCGCAATCTTTTTGGTTCATCGTCGAGATTATAAGGTTTGATAGTATAAGTTTGGCTGCCGCGATGGTAAGTGGTTGTAAGCGTCCTGGGTTCAATTCATAGTTTAGGTAAAATGTTATTGCCTTTACTAGAAATTTCTCAGTAACAGCCTCGAGTCTGGATGCGTGCCTGGTTGATGGCAATAGGCTCGCACCCTATTCATCATCATCATCAATAGTCCAGTCCAAGATGTCCAGCTATAATTACCCGGCACAAAATTAAAAAAAATAAAATAACGATGGTGAATATTTTCAAACAGCTGAAATGTAAATAAAACGATTGCAAGTATGTTACTAAGCTATTATCCCAATCCCAAGGACGCATAATTATACATGGCTTTGTAGACTGCCTGCATTGGTCTAGTGGACGCAAGCGCGACTGCTGAGCATGACGTCCTGGGTTCGGGCAATGTGAAATTACGTTTTTCCATCAGGATTTTCTCAGTAGCAGTCACGGAGTCTGAATTTGAGCCTGGTTGCCGGCAATAGGCTTGCCCCCTATTACATGGGACTTAAACATAACTGGCGACATGTGGGTGTACTATTAGGTACACCTCTGCCTTACCCTTTGGGGATTACAGGCATTTATACGTGGAAAATATCTTTCACTCAAGCCAAGTAATAAACACCGTCAAATACCGTGATCGATTCTTACCAGAGCGTCATAACCTTATATCAGCCATTACTGACTAAACTCTCATTAATGCCTTAATCTATACCCGTGTTATCACTTGACCTTTAGTTAACTAACACCTGTTAAGAGGTTAATTATTTCACCCGCGGGCAGATTAGCTAAAGTTTTGGTTGTTACCTGAATTTGATAAGGGTTATTCAATTAGGTTCCTAAAAATGTTCAAAGTTCATTTAGGCCTCTCTACGGTCTTTGTTAGCATCTGTTTTTCGCAGAAAGACCTTATGTTTTGCAGTTATTCAATTTACTGAAAATATTCAATATAATTCATGGATTTTGTCTTTTTTTGTATGTGAGTTTAAATGTTTGTAAACGCACTCACGATACAGGAGAAAATTCTAGGGAACAGCAAAGTTAAAAAAAAAAACTTTAAAAAAATACTGGCATTATAAAATGTATATTTAAAATGCAGCGTCGATGATCACAGATGAGAGCATCAAAATTGATCACTGGTCTCAATGGGCTATCGGCCTCATTTGTTACAATCTCCGACTATTTGCTCGATGAGCAGCCGGCTTATGAAATTGCGCCATAGAATCCTCGTCGTACAAAGGCACGTACCACCGTTTCAGTTGATACGAATCACGTCCGTTCGGCGTAGTTCGCCAAACTTCAATATGTCTGCTTCACAGATGGATGGGCTGAGCTATGTTTCGTGTATGGATTGGGATTTATTAATTTTGGTGCTACTATATATTTTTTTGCAATCATTGTCATATAAGAGAAAATGAAAATCTTTATTTGTGGACGTGGGTTGTACAGGAGTGTTAAACAAATACAATATAGCTAGTCCATCCATGTCTTGCGTTGCAGCGTACAAATCAAATGCAATACTTACAATTAATTATCAATTTCTATGAAAACTCAATAAAAACAACAAAAAAGTACACAATGTCACAAGAATAATAAATATAAAAATAAAATTATTAACAGTAAGCACAATGTCACATAACGGGTATTACAATTGGATTTTAATAATATATTTTTAATTCGAAATCAAGTTTTTACTAATATAATAAATCGGATGCAGCAGGTCTAGAATCTTTCATATAAATAATCGTAGAGGTGGTGCTAATTTTTAATAGATTATTTTAACATCATCATTCGCCTATTATATCCTAATTTGTTTGACGTTAGCGAAGCGTGTTTCTTATTCAATACTCCTCTCGTACATCGTTGTCATTATGAGGAGCTCGTGGCAAAATAATAACAGCAGCTCAGGTCGAACTTTTGGTTAAGCCGCGCTTGGCTAGGTTGGTCTATGGATGACCGCCCCTTACATACCGAGTTTCCTTCGTGCCTCGGAAAGCACGTTAAGCCGTTGGACCCAGCTGTCAATGATAGATCTTTGACAGTCCTTACAGGTAGTCAGTAGCCCAAAAAATCTGACAACCAGTCTTACCAAGGGGTATCGTATTACCCAGTACTGACTGGGTTGTGGAGGTCAGATAGGCAGTCGCTCCATGTAAAATACTGGTATTCAGCTGCATCTGGTTAGACTGGAAGCCGACCACAACATAGTTGGGAACAGGCTAGGCAGATGATGACGTCGTTGTCATTATCTATATGTTTTAACATGCTTTTCAGTGTTTAAACTTCTGCAACTTTAATCTTTACCTACAACCATATTTTTTTTCATGTTCTATAATACCTTATTGTCTTTATGTCTAATATCTCTAGATCCTTAAAAAGCTTTGTCTCGCTCCTAGTCACGTACAATTCTAGTCAATCTATCACAGCTAGACCCACGTCATTTCAAAAATAGGTCGCCTTCTATCTAGATGTCTTGTTTTACGCTCGGATTGGCTTCGAGTTGAGACCAATAATATTGCTAAAACTGTGCGGTAAGATTTACTATTTGTATTTTTTGTTTGTCAACCTTTTTTTATGAAGCTGGTTTTATGCACTTATGACTTTTGATGCCCATAGCCCTGTTTATTTCATTATAAACATAATTTGAACCCACCATCTCTTTCATAATCGTTTCTTGGAATGCCATACCTTTTATGAAAGCTGATTATTATGTTATGTCAAAAAATCTTATGAAAAACTTGGTGTTCTAGGCACGTACCATTATACTCGATATGCTCTCAATAACCTCTCTTTTAAACAATGGCTTGCCTTTCAACGATATCTGCCACGACACCTGATTACGTGCCAGCTCTGTCCATACAGTGGCTATCTTCGCCCACAGCTTATAGGGCTATTTCGGCCCCCAGCTCTTTTTTCATTTCATACTAATAAAAGCAAAACACACTATAAAACTGTTCCTAGCTCGTTAACAATTGTTGGTGAGCAAAGAAATAAAAAACAATAACAACAGTACATAGCTCTTCATACATAAGTAAGTCTAAATGCTAACCATCCGTGATTAAACTCAGCAATTTCTTTAAGAGCCGACAAGACTTGTCATCACTTATACATATTTGGGACATGATTTATCGATGGAATGTAAACTTGGTAGCCGAGTGTCGATCATTTATCAGGGTGACACCAGCGTGACGCGGCCTAAACTCCAGTGGAAAATGAGAGTACATTATTAGGACACTCATGTTATTTGAAAATTTATAGAGGAATCTTATGAAGCCTGAACGTCTGACCACTAAACCACCGAGGATTATCTAGTATAAGTTACTTGGTATCAAAACTATTTGATGGTGGTTGAGATTCAGTTTCTGCATCCAGTTAGACTTGAAGTAGGCTAAAACATAGTTTGGCAAAACGCTCGCTCCGCCCACTGCCCACTGCCGCCTGAGCGCACTGACGAGCGGTGTCGGGTGAGAATCACCTAAAAAGTTATTTTTCTTCTATTCTGTTGTGTAGTCAGCCTGAAAGTCTGCTAAACCAGTCTCGCCGAGTTTCATGTGAGCTGTGAAGGTCATAAAGGCTTGTCATAAAGACAGTCGCTCCATGTAAAATATTGGTATACAGCTGCATAATATGGTTAGACTGGAAGCCAACTTCCACATAGTTGGGAAAAGGCTAGGCAGGTGATGAGGTGATGTTATACAGGAGGAATATTCCAAGTGAGCGTGGATGGCCAAGTCGAAAACTATGAGGAATAGCGAAAAATGCTCAAAGGAGTCTCGAGCCCGATTTTGATGAAAACAAAAACTGCATGATTGGATTTTTGAAAAATCAATATTCCTGGCCAGGAATTGAAAAAGATGGTTTTGGAAAAAAAAAACACACTGTATTTTTACACCATTTGATAGTGTCGCTAATAAGGATCAAATTTTGGAAAGTAATGACATGCGGCAAATTTAGGAAAAATGTAAAATTTTATGTTTTATCAAAGTTTAAATGAATTTCCTTGATTGATGGCACCCGCACCGCAGTCAACTTCAAAACGTTATGTTCTAATTTAATTTTTTTATCGCTTCGTGGTTGAAGGCCTCAATAAAAATAAATAAAAAATGTAAACAATTGAAACAAGTGAGTTGGCGCCAATACTCGTAGTGATTTTGTTCGAGGTTTCGTTGAATACTACTAACTGTTTGGGAAAATTAACTCCTTCCTTTGGTACAACTTATTGTATTCTTCTATTAGAAAATAATAAAGAAAGAACAAACGTTTCCTTAGAATAATAATTCGTTGTTAAAAAATGGGTTTCAGTTAAAATAATCTTTTATTTTCTTAATGTTTATTTAGGTCGCTGCCCGGGGCCCTTGTTAGTTTATTAGGGTAAGAAATAAATGAGAAGCAACAAGTTACCATTATTTTGTTAGGCAAAAGTTGCCGCGAATTTTTTTATTCAAACTTCCCTATTTGTAATTAATTATAACTTAGCGTAGAGTTATGATTATGATAAAGATTTTTTGTAAACTATGGACCCATTAAAATAGGTGGACAAATTTTAACACAGCGTTCAATACGTCTAACCAAAGATATCCAAGCAAAAAAAACACTGATCAAAGTGATTTTATTTTGACCATGGATGTGTTTATTCGACGGCACTCTAGGCCGTCGTCAATATCGTCAACAGTCGTCGTCGTCAAATATTTTAGGTAAAAATAAAATCACTTTAACCCGTGTTTTTTTTTTTGCTTGGATATCATTGGTTAGACGTACGGAACGCTGTGTTGAAACTTCTCCATCTATTTTAATGGAACCTTATATAATAAGCAAAAAAAAATTCTCCAGAAATGTGTTATTTTTTGAAAAAAATATAAAAATTCAAAGAAAATAATGTATGTACTTAATGTTTGTGAATTTGCTATGATACAATGCATAAATCAATTGTCAGGACTTTGAAACTAGCCTGCAGCCAGTGACCCGAATCCCGTGCACTTATAGGACAGCTCATACTTCTTTTTTTTTGCTCTTTGTGGATATGTCCAAAGGATGTCTTCCGTCCTGGGAAAAATGGAGGGGTCCTTCAGACTCGTGCTGACTACACCACACTAGTGTTTCCTCGCACACTCGCGTTGTGGAGCAGCGGGATGTAATGATTCTTCAGCTGCCCCGGACTAGTGCCGGCCCGCTTGGCCTGCGGGCCTGGTGTAAAACTCCCCGCGTTATGACTGCTCATCATAATTTAACTTACCGAGTTAAAGTTTCGTCTTTTTTTTTTCGGATGGGAAATCATCAAAGGACCCCCTCCCATTCTGGGCGGAGTGGAAGGCAGTGACAGATTTGTACTGACTAAAACCCATCCAAGTTCCTTCTTTTGCCCTTTGTGTTACAGAGCCGCGATATCTCTTTCGAACAGTCCCGCAACCTTGGCAGGCATCGGTCCTTTCGGACCTTCCCGTTTCCTGATATCTCTTTGAGGCGCGCGTGGAACACGAACGCATCGTCAACACGGCTTGTCGTCATAAGACGGACGGACGAAGAGCTGGACTATTACACAGCGTCCACAGGCCCGCGCCTACGGTGGCCGGGAGCCACTACGTGGCCCCCGACGCCCGGTGCATCTCCCGCGGCGGCTGGGACGTGAGGCTCTCTCCATTTCACGTCCCGCCATCTCCTTCGCTTAGTCGTTTGCTTCGTTTAGTCTTACCTATTCATTTTTCCAATAATATTTTATCAAGACTTGACTTTATTTTCGCACATTCCAAGCATAAACTCTTTCATAAAATATAATTTATACCTACATGTATCTTCAAAACGATAGGAACTCAACGATTTCAATCTCTTAGCCACTAATGCAATAAAATTGGATGCAATGATGCGTATTACAACCCGCTCTTCTCGAGAGTTTGTTATTATGAACTGTTTCTATTTAAGGAAATGACGTAAGAGTTTTGCTTACTTAGTGCGGGTTGACGATTTTAAACCGACACAAGATATATCTTGCTTTTAACTTGACCTCTTTATAAAATTTGTATAGATATATCTATACAAATTTTATAAAGAGGTCAAGTTTGTGAGTTTGTGAAGTTGTAGGAGAGATTACCCATCTCTGGATCTACTGAACAGATTTCGATAATTCTTTCACTAATTGGAAGCTACATTATCCCCGAGTGCCATAGGCTATATTATAAAATGTGCCCGTAGGATAATTTCTGACCAAAACGCCGCTGAAAACAGCTAATAAAACAAAATAAGAGAGGTCTGAGATAAACTTAGAAACTATCTTTTGACGTAATCAAAAGATACACGGCTGTATTTGCCGAATTTGTAATCAAAAGTGAAAGTAGATCTAGATTTCTCAAGTCTTTACATAAGTCTTACAAAGAGAGAGAGGTAAAAATTCAGATCACGAAATACATAATACGAGCTACTTCTCCGTACGGGCTGAATTCAATTGAAAAAAATGCTTAAAAAAAACTCAATTACACTAACCGACCAAGTGATTAAACCTAAACAACGAGAAAGAACATAAAGAGAATAATAGTCGTTTCGGTACTGCTATCTACAGCATCGACCTCTAAAAGGGATCCGACAATATGCAAACACAATGACGTAAATATGCGTCTTTCATCATACATATGACACAGACCACAGACGTGCTTTGACGAGATCTTGCAAATTCCGGGATGACACGTTTTTCCTGGTTTTTCTAAAGCCAGAAATACACGTAAAGATAAGTCGTAGCGATTTCAAACGCACTGATAATATTGAACGCACGTCGGGTCTCTACATGCATAATCAGCCTATAATGTGCCCACAGCTGGGCCACAGGGTTCTCCCTGTGAGGAGGAAAGAGGGGAGAGACACAACATTGTTAATCACTTGAGTCAGTTTTCATAGGAAACTCGCACATAGTAAAAAATAGGACGCGATAGTACTTACTCATTATAATGATTCACTTTTTTTCGACAGCACGGTTGGTGCGCTGCGCCGTGCCATTCATCATTGATGCACTGTGCAAATCGGATAATATCAACAATTTCCAAACAAACAACTCAATCGATTAATCTATGCAGATCCCTTAGCGCCGATAAATCATCACATGTGAAGCCAGAATTAGTAACAGAACCCGGATGTACGAGATCAATTTACGACGCGGTTCAAAGTCAAAGGGATCCCTTGTGACCGACACTTTCTGCCCGACCGCGACGTGCCCCACTTCACTTTATTTTGGTCAAGATTTACTATTTTTGGTCAATATGCGGTTGGAAAGGTGTGTGAGTGGTATTGACAATATGTCTATACATATTGTTGCTTGTTATTGTGTCTGTTTCTTTTTGGTGTAGTGGTTACAACCGCAACTGATGCATATATTATACTGTTTCTAAATGATTGGTTTTCTTAAATTGATGGATGGATTGTGTGATGAATAATATGAAAGAAAAACGAGTAAATGATAGCGTGACGGTTGCTTGGAGACCAAAGTTTCATCACAATCGGATCAGTTTAGGAACGCATAGAGAACCCACATACCCACATTTTTATTTGGAGAAATGATACCTAAATAATAAATAATACCAGCCTATTACTGTCCCACTGCTGTGCAAAGGCCTCTTCTCGACGGAGAAGACACGAGCATTGATCACCACGCTTGCTCAAGACGGGTTCGCGATTTCAGACTTTTATAAGTCGTTTTTATAAGATATAATGTAGCTTCCCCGTTCTCCCTCCAAACCTCTCTGTTTTGAGCAGTACCATATTTTTTTTTTAGCTGGCTCTGTCCTTGGCCTTGGTGATGGCGTCCATCTATTCCTTTCACTTCTCGCAAACCCGCACGTCCTCCTTCCAGTCCGGACGGTACTTTTCCAGCTCGTCCCGCAGTACCATTAGTGAAAGAATTTTCGCTATGTGATTAGTAGTTCCGAAGATTACCACGTCCATCCAAAATGACCTCTGTAATATTATTAGTCTAAATTTTGATATTCTAAAAATGTGTTTGGGTCAGTCATGGGTCAGTAAGCTTTCTTATAGCGATAAAAAATGCCGTCTATGAGCCTACAATGACAAAAAGGTCAATAAAGATTGAAATCAACTAGCATTATTTTAGTTTATCATCGTACTGTTAAAGGAATGGCTTTCACATTCATAATACATTGTATTTATGATCGCGCATAACTTAAATTAATTGATTTTGGCACTAAACAACATATTTGTGTATGGAATATTATACCTCTGTTGATGGCGATGATACAAAACCTTGCGTAAAAACGTTGATGAGTAATCTCTAACATAACATCACTCCTACTTGAGTGATGTTACAAATGTGATTGTCCACAAAGGGTTAGGCAGAGCTGTAGGTACCTAATGGTACACCCTCAATTCTCCAGTTATCGTTAAAGTCGCACATAATAGGGGGCGAGTGACACCGTGGCTGATCGTTCATTTAATGTGTAAATCCTTAGTTTGTAAGCCCTGGCGGGGGGCCTTAAAGTAATTTTTGGCCACCACAGGATAGTCCGGTTAAGCAGCATCAACCTCCGAGAGTTGTTGCGCTGCGAGTGGTCCATTCAATAAAAAAAAAAAACCGTGGCTTATACTGAGAAATTCCTGGAAAACTCCTGATAAACTCAATAACTCTTGACTCGACCTGGGAATCAAACCCAGGACCTCATGCATAGCAGTCACGCTTGCGACCACTACACCAATGAGGCATGAATTGATGTGTAGAAAAAAAAAACGGTTATGTGCGAGTTCAACTCGCGTGGAGAGGGCTCCGTACGTTTAAAGATTTCTTATAAATCAGGCACAGAACTATTTTTTTCAAAATTTTCGGTCCTGTACTTTCGGAGTTAAGGAGTAGTCAATTTTCGCCTATTTTCTTAAATAACTTCAAAACTATTTACCTTAAAATTATAAAAAAATATATATATTTGAGATGCTCGCATAGAACCCTTTCATTTGATATGTAACACTATAAAGTTTGCAAAACTTTTTATTTTTTATTTTCTGGTTTACCGCCCAAAAGAGACCATGTTTAAATTTCATTAATTTACGTTACACGTCTGTCTTTGGGTCATTGACTTACATATCTGTACCAAATTTCAACTCCATCGGTCCAGTAGTTTCGGAGTAAATTGGCTGTGTCAGACGGACAGACTGAAACACGAGTGATCCCATAAGGTGTTCCATTTGTTCCTTTTGAGGTATGGAACCCAAAAAAATTGTTTCGTTGTAGATACCTGGGGGGTTACTATGACGTCTCAAAGCAGGAGTAATTCCAGTGTGGAAAAGAGACAGCTATACAGGTCGTCTAGCGCCGTCTCTTTCCCACACTGGAATTACTCCCGCTTTAAGACGTCATGCATGGTAGGCCACCTGGCCCACTGCAATTACGATACGTAAGTTCACCAGATGGCCGATGAGCGTAATCATAATCAAGGCGGTAAGAACCACGATAATTATTACATCTATCATCAAGAAGACATCGAACTCTTTACTTGCCGTCTTCAATTTCAGCCAAGTGAAAGTCTTAGTGTCACGTCATATGCATCGAACGGGTAAAGCTGGGTACAGACAGCGATATGCATACGCCAAGACAAAAATAAAATAAAGTAGTGGTCCAGAAAATTTTAGAACACCAAAAAATAGGTTCAACGAATATCTGTCGATCAGATTCGTCACATCGACGAATCCTTACAGCGTTCATCCCGAAAACTAAAATAATCCACATCAAAAGAAAAATGCTGGAATAACCGACACAGATTGTAAGGTTATAAGGTAATGTGGCAGTGAGCTGGCTATGTTTATCGCAGGATGGACGATCGGGGGTTAAAAAGAAGTCTGGAGAGGAAAACGCGAATTCGCAAGCTTGACAAGGAACGCTCTCGAGCTAGGCGTGCTGACAACGTTCAAACGCCGCATAAAGGTGTTCGAGACAGTCTGTTACGGAGTGTGGAGAACTAATTGTGGCGCAGCTTCAGAGAGGCCTATACTAGGACTACGTCGCCTTAAAACGTGTAAACCCAGGCACACGTGGCATACCATTTGTTTACTAAATCCGTGTCGCTTGTCTGTATGCAGCTTAACAACGAACGACTGATGATCATCACGAAAGCTTTTTTTTTGTTTTGCAGTACATTGCACTTTCGCGTTCATGTAATTGTGTGTTTCGTCTGTTTTTTTCTGCATTGGATGTCGTTTTTGTTTTGTTTTACATTTGTTGTCTTGATAGGTGTGGTCGCTTGGTATGAATTGTTCATTATTGTGCATAGACTTTCCTTGTTTTGATTATAACCTATCAATGTAATATTAAATGTTATCAAAATAAACTTTATATCGTACTACCTTTTTAATTTAGTATCAAAGATGAGCTTTCTATATTTTTTATATTATATTTTTGTACAGCCGTGATGTTTTCGTATCAACTTATGAACGTTCCCGTTTTATTTCAAGAAAAGTCTTCGTACGAAACAACCTTTTCGTCGTATCCACACAAGTTTCCTTGTTTGCATAAAAGTTTAAGACCAATAAGAACTTATCGATATTAGCCCCCATAAGATTACATGCTCTGCTACCCTATTTTACCCTTTACCTTGTATTGTCTACGATATACTTATCTTGGTATACAATATAGGGACGTGCACTTCGTCACGGAAACCGATCGTAATGATAAGTTTATATTACGGCGCCATCCTTTAGATTGGGGACAGTTATTATCCAGTCATATTTGTCTTTAACAGACCAAGTCGTAAACCTAATGCTATTACTTTTTAATGAAATTTTCAGGACAAGCCATAACAGGTATAAAATACCCTTAAAAAGCCAAAAAGCCCTTGTTTTCCCCGTCATTAGGATCATTTATTTGGTATACCTGGGAACCTTCTAGTTACGGAGGTATTTGGGGTCAAGTTCTAAGTTTTTCGCAAGTTAGAACTTGACCCCTAGTTATTAGTTTGATATACAGAATGCTTGGTTGACGGCTTCGCGAAGAATCCGTTTACACCTTGTGTAATATTATCTTATAAATATCTCCTATTTCTTACGTAATAGTTGGCACAAACATAACTGGCAAAACACAGACAGACAGACAGACACAAGGAGACAGACTGTCATAAGGAGTGAAATGACGTATCTTTTTAATTTATTTTAAAATAAATGAAAAAGAGATTATTTCGATATTATATGTTAAAGTGCTACCTATAAATAATAATTAGTTTTAAATACGTATAAGAATGAGTGTATAGGGAGGGACTCACCGACCCCACAGTCAAACCATTACTACGGTTTTGTGGGGGCTTAGTTTATAAATTTACTTACCATTGTTTGTATATAAATAAATAAATAATAAACGTGGATACGCTTATCCTACTTACTACTAATAGTTACACCTCTGTCTAACCTTTCATAGATTACTGACGTGATGTTATGTTATGTATTTCTGGGGTTCTATTGGAATAATCCATTGGTCTGAAATCGGTTACAAAAATTCAAACGATTTTAAGATTAAAACCTTATTTTAATCTGTAGTTTCTATTGTAAGTGTTGTTCGCCTATAAGACCTTCGAACAGACTTTGTGAATATTGTACAAGGTAGTTGAAAGCACAGCTGTAAGCCGACTTGGTTTGGTCCTGACGACAAAGCCTTCAAATTCCACGAATTTAACTCCCCAATCTAATTTGTGGAACAGGTAGGATGGTCAATGTAACAGATTTGAATGAATCATCTCTACTGTATTGTTTGCGAGTTTGTTTGGTCTTGCTGGATATTTTTATTTGCATGAAAGATTGCATTTATCTGATATGAGAATGTTGAGATAGATGCGTGGTGTGACAAGAATGGACCAAATAAGGAATGAGTATATTACAGGAAGTTTGAAAGTTGCGCCAGTTACAGAAAAGTTTAAAGAGAATCGTCTGTCTTGATAATTATGGACACGTGATTAGGAGGGTCGAATCGCATAGGCCTAAAAGACTGATGAAAATATAAATGTTGATGGATGGAGAGGGAGAGGAAGGCCAAGGAGACTATGGATGGATTGTGTGAGGAATGACAGCGGAGAATGGAAGAAGAAAACGTGTTGTGCCGACCCCATGTAGAATGGGACAAGGGTGGTGTGGTGTATTACATATATACGTAGGAAAGTAGCAAAGACAATTACAGTGTGACATTTGAATTTACCGCCAAAATCAAGCGTCTCAAGAAAAGTGCAGCGACCGGGTGGCCATCTTGATTCTCACCAAGTAAGTATATAACAGTGGCGACGAGAAAAAATCGTGAAATAATATATAAAAGCAGTGAAATAGTAGTGATAAACGATATAAACAAATGGCGGATATTAGGTTTGAACAATTTGATATAAAAAGTGGGGAGTGGGAGTCGTATAAAGAGAGGTTTGGATATTTCTTGTTAGCACATGGGATAACAGAACCAAACAAGCAAAAAGCCGTATTTTTCGCATCGTGTGGCGGCGATCTTTATAATTTAGTCAAATCGTTAATATTTCCCAACAATGTGGGCGAGGTTAAGTTAGTTGACGTTGAAAAAAAACTAGATAACCATTTTAATCCACACCCAAATGAGATTGTAGAATCGTATAAATTCCACAGTAGGAAGCAAGGAAAACACGAACCGATCCAAGATTACATCGCAACGCTTAGAAAAATGTGTAGATTTTGCAATTTTGTTGATTTGGAAAGGACCCTAAGGGATAGGTTAGTCTGTGGAGTAAGTAATGTTAAACTACAAGAGAGTTTGTTAAAAAAGTCTAATCTGACGTACGCAACGGCTGTGGAGTTGGCGCTGCAAGCAGAAAGGTGCGTAGAAGACCTAAAAACGCTGAAAATACCTGTCAGTGAGGAACCATCGATGGCATGCACTGCAGGCACCAGCAGTAGTGAGGCGGAACCAATGGAGGTAAACGTTGTAGGGGAGGACAAGAAGAAGTTGTACTGCTACAGATGTGGAGGAAGCCACTTGTATCACAAATGTAAGTTTATCAATGCTAAATGTAATGCGTGCAATAAGTCCGGTCACATTGCTAAAATGTGTAAAAAAAATAACAGTCGAACTGGTGATGTCAAAGAGATTCAAGCAAAGGATGAGGAATTTATGAATGGAATATATTGTGTGGGAGGGGCACACCGTGAACCAGCAATATTGACAGAGCTTTTTATGAACAAGAAGTTAGTCAAGTTTGAGGTTGATTCAGGGTGTTCTTATACCATTATGTCACGTGAGCAAGCAGAATTAGTTTGGCCCAATGGAGTGCAGTTACAAGAGTGTATGTTAAACTTACACACCTGGACTGATGCTAAGGTGAAGGTGCATGGCAAGACCAATGTTTTTATTGAATATAAAAATTTCAAAGGTTACTTGCAAATCATTATTGGACAGGGGCGAGGTAACCTCCTTGGCAGAAACTGGTTTAAGCCTCTGGGAATATCAGTTGAAGGTTTAAATTATATAAATTCCTTACAAAGTATGGAAGAATCTCTGAATGGATTACTAGAAAAATATAAGGAAATTTTTGAAGGACTTGGTGAGTATAAAGGACCTGAAGTGGTAATCAAGTGCAAGAAAGATGTACAGCCAACATTTATGAGAAGCAGGCCGGTACCTTTTGCAATAAGAGATAGAGTTTGTGAAGAAATAGATAGACTAGTCAGTGTTGGAGTACTGGAACCAATATCATATTCAAGCTGGGCAACACCTGTAGTGCCAGTAGTGAAACGTGATGGGAGTATTCGGTTGTGTGGGGACTACCGATTGACTGTGAATTCGGCTTCTGAAACAGATACCTTCCCTCAACCAACAATTAACGAGTGTTTATCAGAGGTGGCAGGTGGAGTTATTTTCACAAAATTAGATCTGAAAGAGGCATACACACAGCTGAAAGTATCAGAGGAAACAGGTATGCTTTTGACTATTAATACATTAAAGGGTTTATATAAAATGAAGAGACTACCTTATGGTTTAAAGGCGTGCCCAGGTATATTTCAAAGGGTTATGTCAACAACATTGGCAGGCATTAAAGGAGTAACGGTGCTGCTCGACGATATCTTAATAAGTGGTAATGAGAGACAACATAACGAAAGACTGGAAAAGGTTTTAATGTGTCTCCGAGATGTGGGACTAAGGCTGAATCGTAAGAAGTGTGAGTTTGCAACAAATAAAGTTGAATTCCTAGGATATGTGGTGGACAAAGACGGTATTCACCCAAGTGATCAAAAAATCAGATTAATTGCAAATGCTAGTTGTCCTAAGAATGTGAAAGAGTTGCAAGCTTTTTTAGGATTGCTGAATTTTTATGACAAGTTTATGAAGGACAAAGCGACGTTATTAGAACCTTTGCATAGACTTCTAGATAAAGGTGCCTTATGGAAGTGGGGAAAAGTAGAAGCAGAAACATTTCAAAAGGCCAAAGCCTTATTATCAAATAAAGACACATTAGTACACTTTGATAATAGCAGGAAGGTTACATTAACATGTGATGCTTCAGAATATGGGGTAGGAGCTGTTTTATCACATATAATGGATGATGGATCCGAGAAGCCTATTGCAATGGGATCCAGGACTTTATCAAAGTCAGAACGTAACTATGCTCAGATTGATAAAGAAGCAGCATCTATAATATTCGGGTTGGATAAGTTCAATCAGTATGTGTATGGAAGACATATAGTAATATACACAGATCATAAGCCGTTACTTGGAATTTTCAGCCCTAATAAAGCTATTCCAAAAGTTTTGTCCCCGAGAATGATGAGATGGGCATTGAAGCTAAACTCACATGATTATGAGTTGAAATATAAATGTGGTACTAGTATTGGCAATGCGGATGCTCTCAGTAGATGGCCAATAGAGAATGAAGAAGTGGAACAAAATAGTGAGGTTGAGGAAGACATTCTATTGCTGTCAGAAACACCAAGTGCAGTGCAGTATTCAGCAAAAGATATTGCAGAAGAGACTGGACGAGATGAAGTTCTATCGAAAGTGAGATTCTGGATATTACATGGGTGGCCTGATACTGTAACCGAAAGTAATTTAAGATTATACTGGTTGAAGAAAAGAGAACTATCTGTTACAAATGACTGCATAATATGGGGCACGCGAGTAGTTATACCTCCACAAATGCGAGAGTATATGCTACAGGCTCTACATGAAACTCATGATGGCATAGTGATATCAAAATCAATTGCAAGAAGCTACTTCTGGTGGCCAGGGTTGGATCATGAGATTGAAGCATTAGTAGCAAATTGTGACAGTTGTCAAGTAAATAGGAATATGCCAAGTAGCACAGCACATTCGTGGATCACTCCTTCAAACCCATGGCAACGCTTACATATCGATTTTGCTGGACCAGTAGATCGAAGGATTTATTTAATTGTTGTAGATCCATATTCCAAATGGCCAGAAGTAAAAATTGTGAGATCAACATCAAGTGAATGTGCAATTAAAGCATTGAGACAAATTTTTGCTGAACAAGGATTGCCAGAAGTGCTAGTATCAGATAATGGAACAGCTTTTACTTCAGAGGAATTCAAAAATTTCATGAAATGTAATGGCATTAAACATGTACTGACACCACCATATTCGCCATCTTCGAATGGTCAAGCGGAAAGATTTGTGCAAACTGTCAAAAGAAAATTGCAAAGTTTGACTGGGACAGATATTGATGTAATTCTACCACGTCTTTTGTTTGGCTTGAGGGTAGCTCCAAGCTCTGTCACGGGTAAATCACCGGCAGAAATGTTGAATAAACGTCGATTCAGAACACGTTTTGACATAATACATCCCTTCTCTTGTAAACCGGTTGCTGAAAGACAAATTGAAAGCAACATGGAAGTACCAGTAAGAGCATTTAGACTCCAAGACAAGGTATGGCTACGCAACTATTCAAGAGGGGAGAAGTGGGTTAAAGGAGAGATCTTTAGGATCAAAGGGCCTGTTCGGTTCCTAGTAAAGATGGTGGATGGACCAATAGTTACAAGACATGTGAACCAACTGAGAAGACGTGATTCAAATGAAGATCCAGGGCCTAACAACGAAATGCGTGACCTACTAGGCATACCAGCAAATGCAGTGGTAACATACGAGGGGGATAGGTTACAAAACAACTAAATAAAACAAATATAAAAATAATGTAAATAGTATATAGTTAGTTTAAAATAGTAGTGATAAAGACAATGGGGGAAGGCATGTGGTGTATTACATATATACGTAGGAAAGTAGCAAAGACAATTACAGTGTGACATTTGAATTTACCGCCAAAATCAAGCGTCTCAAGAAAAGTGCAGCGACCGGGTGGCCATCTTGATTCTCACCAAGTAAGTATATAACAGGTGGGAAGACGATGATTGTGATTCTAATACTTATAGCTATTAGCGATAAGACCGATCATTGAGTCACCCAATGTGAAATGTTTTCTTTTATAAATGTTACTTGATGGTGTACATAATAAAGAATATTCAATTCTATTCTATTGTCAGTCTCACCAATACGAGACGAAATCTAATGAAATGCTTTAATATTAAAGCATTATAAGATTCTCATTGGTCTGGTTGTTAATGTCAACAAAACAAAAGCATCATAAATCGTATTGTCATTATATTTAGGCTTTTTTTCGGTGGTGCTTAGTGAGTCACAGTCTCATATAGATCTCGGAAACACGATAAGTGTGTTTAAAAACGGTTAAAGACCTATTTATCCGCAAACCATGACATACAAGTTCATTTCTCATCATATATTATTTAAAGGGAACAAAAATTGTACTCTTTTTACATTCGCAGATATCGAAAAATAGATTAAAAAAGAAAACAATACTTTCCAAGAAACCAGAAAGAACAAAGATCGAATGCACACAACAACTGAATTTAAAGCCAGATAAATCATTCGTTCCATGATCTATAGCTCCACCCTGTGCTAACAATACTTCAGACAGTACAACTGTAGGAAACGGATCGAGTTACAAAGAAAATCCTTTGACCAACTTATTTTTCGCTAGTCAAGCAAAGGAACTTTATAAAGTTCGTATCAAAGAGTTTAAGTACTCTAAAGTAAGGAGAGGAAATTGAAAAAGATTTTCGACTGACTGTGTTTTATAAAGGAGGGCAGGTCCTTTGTTTAGCTCGGGTGTTGAAAATCAGATAAATAATACGAAAGGTGTACCTACTCGTATAAGTAGCCAGATAAATCTTGAAATATATTAGCAAAGAAAATTAACAAATCAATCATCATCGTATCATCGCATCGTATTGACTAAGCCCTATAATTTGAAATATGAAAAACTAAAAGTACACTTACATTCACCATAAAGTGTCAATAAATTATCACATTCATCTCATCATGCGGCTCATCTAATGATGTCTTTCTTTGACATCATTATAGAGAATTACAAACAGAAAGAGAAACATCATCAAGTCACACATGAAAACACACACAATTAAAATAACATAAGAAAACAAGACCAAGGCTATGTTTAAATCCAATCAGCTAAAGATATACTCAACAATTCGAGTACAAATATAGCTGCAAATAACAGTACTACAACAATACGTTGATGACTAGCAACCGGTCATTACTTGAGTATACACCAAGAAGTTACGGTTGACCAAAACTATGCGTGACATGGTTTCGTCAACCATGACTGTGCCGAATGGCGCCGTGAAGACCGCCTCCTGCCAGGGTCTAGTTTTTCCAAGACTCGTCATTTGCTTATTAGAAAGCTTGTTTCCTGATAGTCTATTCATGGTTGTGAATACAGTCGTTCATAAAATAGCCTCCACGGTTGAATATAAAAAATATACTTTTGTCTGTCCGGTTGATGGCAATAGACTCGCCCTCTATTACATGAAAATTAAACATAACTGACGAAATGTGGGTGTACTATTATGTACACCTCTACCTAACGCTTCGGGGATTACAGGAGTGAAGTGTGCTAAGTGATTGTTTCTTTGTACTCCGGACAATCAGCTTGCTATCGTTTTGGTCGTTGTCAGTCTTTGTTGGTCTAAATTAGTATTCTTCATCCTACTATGTAGCAAAGTTTTAGTTTATTATGTCACGATCATTGTTATCATTGCTGTGTTTTTAATCTTCACTATGATAACTATAGCTTCATTATTGTTAACATTCTCAGCCTGTCCTAAAGCTCCCATTGTTGGTTGCTGATAAATCTACATTGCCGTCCGTCGGATCGGTGCATTAAATTGTTTTGTCTATTATTCCTCAATAATACAATATGCTCCTTTTCTCCATCATCCATCCATCTTTTATTCGCAAGTCAGCAACCTTCTTCAAAACTTATTTCTTTATCTATCAAGAAATTAAAGAACAGATTAATTCTCTCTAGTCCTCAAATAGCAGCTATTCCTCTCCAGAATGAATTGCCAACAATTAAATGCGACTTGGTACGTCCATAGCGTCAAATTGTGGGTTTGTCAAGGGTCATTTGTCGACCGCCGACCGCGCGAGTGTAATGGCTGGTGAAATGACCAGAATTGAGTTACGTTCTTATTAGGCACGTTAATTGCGTCAGTACCTTCCCGTGGTTATGCCAGCCTGGTACATGACGTGCGAATGACATGGTTTCAGAGATGAAATTATTGTAATTTGGCACGTTATGGAAGCGCAGTACAAAATGCTTTCATTTCTGCTTTGCTAAAACTACCAAAATAAAATATCAGATTTTACTTTGCTGCCCATGTTTTTTGATCCAAGAGTTGGTCTTATCAACAAGCCCTAAAGGAATAGGCCAGAATTAAAAAAGTCTTCCAGTCATTTATAACCGTCATCTTCTTGTCCTTGTCCCATGTAACTTCATGTTTGTTTCTTACATTCTCCCTCGTCAATCGTCACGCTATCATTTACTTCTTTTACCTTCATATCATTCCTTAAGTCGTTTATAAATCCACGACAAAATCAAACCATATTTTCAAATCCATAGTTATTTCAAAGAATATCTCCCACACGACATCTCTCTAACCACCTACTTATCACAGCATCTCAGAATTCCTCCATTACACCATGAACGTTTATCTAAAAACCATGATGAAAGCTGATGGCAATGCAATGGCTGTTTAATGTTGCGGAAAATAACGCTGAGGTTCCATATGAACGTGAGCAATTATGAACAGGAGGTGGATGGCGGAAAAATAGTTTTCTTATAGTATTGTTGTGTGTGTTTTTGATGTATTATAAATCTCAATACTTCCGCATGAGTTTTTTTGTTCTTTTTTTTATTGGTTGGCACAACGTCGAACAAAATTTATTAAATTAATCGGATTAATCGAACTAATCCAGCATTACTTAATAAGTTTTTCATTTGTATTTGTATGTAAGATTTATGAAACAATTGACTGTATTTATGTACCTAAATAATTAAAATCTGAATTTCTGTTTTCATACTTCTATGTAAAATAAATGCATGCCGTTGCAGCCTTTAATTAAGACTACACTATAAAATGTAAAAATAATATGTAATAATATGTACCTAGTTTAACATGTATTTTTGGTGTAAGCTTTGTTGGTTGTCCTTAAATAAATAAATGAGTTCTTCGAGAAAATAATAACAGCTCGTTGCTAAATAACAGGAGCTGCACTGGTCGATCTTTAAAGTTAAGCAACGCTTGTTAAGGTAATTTCGTGGATGGGTGACCATCCATTACATAACGAGTTTCTTCCATGCCTCGGTAAGGACGTTAAGCCATAAGTCCAGAATTGAGAGCACGTATGTATTCCAAATAAGAATCAAAATCGCCGACACCAAAAAACAAATAACCAATCACAGCTCGTTACTTTTTCGTCTAGTCTTTTCACTTTCAAACTCATTACCAGCTGCCCAATGTCAGGGTCATACGTAATGAGAGCAACGATCATTGGTCTAGGTGCTTATGACTTGCAATTTTTGACCGCAGTGTTTTTTGTTACTTGAGGTTTACGATGTCTGAAGATATTAAATCGGTGGTTAAATTAGAATAGGTCATCTTTCGTGTCGCTTTTTGTAACGTTAGCTACTATGTTGATAATGTTCGGGTCTAAGTTTTGCTTTGTATCTAAACTGGATTTGCCCGCCAGTTTGTTTGCGTTATGGTTTAAATAGAGACTATGGCACTCAGGGATAATGTAGCTTCCCATTGGTGTTTTTTTTTCCAAATCGGATCGGAAGTTCCAAAGATTACCGGATGTAGACGGGACATTCACTACACCCCCACATCTATGCTACACACGAATATGGGCAGGTGCTTGGCCAGCGGATGAACCAGGCAGCTTATAATTATTTTATGGCAAAAGATGAATTAATCGATTCAAATCCAAACCAGCAGTGGACGGTGGACTATACTCTCATTAGGCCAGTATCATCCAATCATCACGAATGCGTTACAGGTGTAATAAAAAAGATTGAGAAGTCTCAAGTGCTAGACTAGCACTTGAGACTTCTCAATCTTTTTCTTCTACTTCATCACTACGGTTAGAGGGCAGAACAGTAACTTTCTCTGGTAGACTCTTTCGCAAGGAGTTCTACTGCTGTTACTTTTCTTAAGTAAGGTAAGGTAAAGATTAACGTATTTATTATCAATGTTACAACTGAATTTGCAATTCCTAGGCCCATCTATTTCTTTAGATGATATTACCAAGGTGAGCAATTAAAAGATTCGTGAAGATACTAAGCCAGGCGTTTGATTAATGTGTGCTTGAGACTTCAAACGAACACTTTGATTTATTTCCTTCGAAGTGCCAATGAATCTTGTAATTCCAAGACAATTTCGGGAGTTCAAAATCGTAAGGTTTATTAAAACCGTTCATGAAGTCATTATTCTTCGTTATTTGCGACTCGTAACACCCTCTGCTCGATATTAGTCTATTGGGTTCCCACAAGGCATAATTTTGGGCCCTTTGTTTACGTAGTGGCTAATCTAGGTTAAGATTATATTTTATAGACATCCATAATTATGTTTTCGAACAATAAGCGTAAATCAAAATCAAATCAAAATACTGCTGAATATTTAGTTTTTTGATCTGGTTAAACAGAACACAGCATAGTTGGAAAAATTATGAACAGATGATGTTTTAGTTTTCATTATATGTAAAGTGCCAAAGCAAGAAAAAAAACTACGGTTTGCTTTTTTGCTAGATCGTTATTGCCACCCTAAGAACATTTAAGATGGCAAAACGTTCAGCCTTTATTATCAGTCAATATATTATATCCTGTAATCCAGTACGGGTTAGTGAATTTCAATTAATGTCCTCTAGATTCTGGACTTTGACAAATTGAAATGTCAACAATGTACCTACTCGACTGACATACGTCATTAAGAAAAATTATGTCAGTTCTTTTAACAGACGTTCTATGTTCTATGTTAAGGGTTTGGTTTCCGCACTTAGTCCCTAAATTGGACCATTGTACGTGAGCCATGGTGGCCGTTACTCCAACCAGCCCACCTCCCTCCAGAAGCAGATCAAACTTCCCGGTCTTCTCAGGACATCCTCAAGGGATCTCGGTGTTCCAAGAGTCTCCTCACGGATCTGGGTGACGCCGGTGCACTCGAGGAGTACATGCGCTACAGTTTCTTCCGCCTCCATGCACGCTCTGCACAGGGGGCTATCAGTGATACCTAGGGTGTGGAAGTGTTTGTTCAGTGAGCAATGTCCAGTGATGGTCCCCGCCTTTAACAGACGTTGTAGAAGAATTAGAGCAAGATCCCAGGACCTCACTTATTTTCTCATGAAATGGTAGCATCAAGAAGTGTTATTATGCACTGTGAACGTAAGCATACCTGCTAACTTGTGCCGACGGCCAATTTTTAGATATCAGGTGCTAAAGTTGCGTAAAAATAATAGAAAAAAATCTCAAAGGCCGAGTGCTGATTTTTTAATATGTTGTAAAGAAGGTTGTTAAAAAATATTATTAACACTGCCAGATGCTTCAGGTCGGCAGAAATTTCTGCCAAGCACTTCTAAGCACGGAAAAAAATATGTGATTTTACCGATAGTCCGAGACTTAATTTTTAAATTTGATACTCAGGAAATCATTGCAGTGCTTATTTTGTGCCAGACCAATCATAGTTGGGTCAAACATCCCCAGACACAATTAAAATGTCTCTGTATGAACACATTGGTTTATTGAACTGATACAAAAATGATGAATTGCGACTCTATTATTGTTCTGACTGCTTACAATGACTATTAAAAAAACCCTATGAGTATCAAATATTTAAAAAAAATACACTCGGACGTGATATTTCACGTTATTTTTTTCCGCGCTTTAAAGCGTCTGGCAGAAATTTCCGTCAACGGGCGGTGTCAGGCAGTGTTGGTTGTTAGTTTATAACAATATTCTCTGTAACATATATAAAAATCAGCTCTCGGGCTTTAAGAAAAAATTGTATTATTTTTACGCAACTTTGGCAACTAATATCTAAAAATTGGCCGTCGGCACAAGTTAGCAGGTATGCATACGTTCATACATACTGACACTACTTGATGCCACACATTTTGTTCATGAGACAATAAGTGAGTTCTGGCGGCCCTGGGATCTTGGACTAAATGCTGTAGGTAGGCGGTCGCTTGCAATTAGACTCGAAGCCGACACTAAAATAGTTAGGCAAACGCTAGTCAGATGATGATGTAAAATTACGCTTTGAAACCTTGAAAACGATTACAATTCATCGAAGCGTTTAAGCCTCACTTATTTACGATTCCCTTATCTGAAGCCACACTGAATCATACCCTGTCTTCCTATAAACACCAATTCAGTGCAACATTACCCAACAGTCCAACATACCTTCGTTTCGTTAATAACATAATTAGTTTAAGTAAGATGCGGAATACCAGTCCATTAGCGGTGAGCATCGATCACGAAACGTCGAGAGAAAGTGAATGCGGCGTTGATCGTATGAAAGTCGAGCGCTATCGCTTAAATGTTTGTGTTTTTTAATGTTAGTGGGTGTGGTTCTGAAGATTTTTATGAGAAATTTGTTATTTTTGGAGATGGTTTTGGAGATCTCGTAGATATAACGCATCAGCCTGTAGGTAATGTCCGAAGTGTTAGGCAGAGATGTCTAAAGTCCGATGTAATAGAAGGCGAGCTTATTGCTATCAACCGGGCACTAATCAATATTTTATGGCTGCTACTGAGAAATTCCTGAAAGAAAAACCCAATGGGAATTGAGCCCAGGACCTCATGTTTAATAGTCGCGCTTGAAAAAACTAGACTAACGAGGCAGTTGCTCGTACATATGTCCTAGTTTTTATTAACTTATCGATAGTATACGCCCAGACGGAGAAGGTGGGATTAGCTAGACTCCTCCAAAAGAAAGTAATTCTTAATCGCCTTAGAATAAGAGAAGTGAATTAGAAAAGAGAAACCTTTTCCATGCAAAGGAACAAGCAGAACTCTTATGATAATAAATTACACACACGTGAAAATAAAAACTGCTGCGGCTGTTCTTTAAAATTCACTCTCTTTAAAAGCTACTCCTTAAGAACTAACCCGCTTAAGTATGAAGTGAACGAAGCGAAAGAAGTTGATGAAAGTCATAGGAGGAGGCGACAGTGTATTGCCTACCCAAAGGGCATTCGCCCCATATGCTTGTATTTTGCTGCATCGGATTAGACTGAAAGCCGATATTAACAAAGTTGGGATAAAGGCTATGCAAATGATGACTGCCTAGGGTAGGCAAAAATAGGGAAAAAACTTGAGAATGTCACCTAGATTCTCTCTGCGTCAGTAAAATACAAACTTTTCTTTTCATATGATAACGTGAGACAGATCGGAATTTCCCTCATTGCTGGTAATTTCTTCGCAGATTCAGCGTCAAAGATTAGCAATCTTGACGCTTCTAATGATCTTGTTATCACGCGATTTGTTTGAGACGGTTTTGTTTTTAAGATAAAGAATCTGCAGTCATTTAGATAGCAAATTCTTTTTCTTAGTATTTTTGTAATACATGCTGGTTGTTTTTACTAACTTTTTTTTTGTGGAAGATCATACCAAGTTATGTATAGATGTCAAATCTTTTAAAAAATGCTTCTTTGCTTTTGCCTGTGGCTTGGAATGGTTGGAAATTACCCCACGGGAACGTTTTAAATATACCTTTTCAAACACAGGGATAATGAAGGTCGGGCTAGTAGATCCGAAGAAAATTACCCCCAAATCCAGACCTTCAAACTTTACCTTCTTACAGATCAGTACCCCATATGCTGATCATGTTTATCTCAGAGAAAAATAGTCAAGCTGACAAACTAACCGGTTTTCAATTGCAAGCCACAACCAAGCTGATCCAAAAAGAATTGGACGAAAGTGATCGAATTCCTCTTCCGATCCGATTTTTTCAATGTACTCCTATTTCCACCGTTTCCAATCCAGATGTCAAAATTGCGGAGCTTCGAACGTCCCGAATGACTGACAGACGCGTCATAAATATTTCTTTGTACCTACTGCCAGGTGACAGCGAAACGGCAGGGTTTTTTTTTTAATCCTTCAAACCGTTTCTCGCTCGTTTCGCTATGGTTCGATGATACGTCAAATACAGATGTCGGATAGTTTCGCAGTATTTATTTTCAGTTAGATTGGATGTCGACCCCTATTAGCTGAAAAAAGCCTGGCAGATAGTGACGATGAGGGATTACCAAACTCTAGTTTCAACTAAGTCACAGATGAAAGATAGATAAATTGCATTAAAGCTATTGTTCGTGTTAAATATAAGTACCAATGAGAACTGTTTAGTGCTATAACCACCAATGATTTCATTTCAACCAAAGTTAGTTCTACTTAACTAGTTGCCGACATAATGGCCTCCAAAATTGCATTGTAACTGAGAAGGGTTGAACAAATAGCTCTAGGGCATGGTGCGAGTAGTATGAATAGTATATAGAGCGCAAGCAGCATTCAAAATAAGTAATATTCGATTCGTAGAAGTTTTCGTCTGATGTTTGCAGCTTTTTATAAAAGAAAATACAAATGAATAACTAACTAATTTTTCAGTATTACTCTGGCATAGAAAACAAAATATTTGTCCTTCTGTTTCCCATTATTTAACGCGACCGCAAGCCACACTTAGTTACTTCTGTACTGTTTGAGCAATGTTTCGCAACTGCGACCCAATTACCTATTTTTCGTTGTTGTCACGCCACTACTACCCTTTGATGAATCCACTAATATCTTACTTTGGCGTTAGGTAATCTAAGGCACTAATTACACAGAAACGGTGTTACGTGGCGGAGCGGCAATTTATAGGTAAAAAAAAAAGACTTTGTAACGTTTTGAAGTGGCATCATGCCTGCGCCGCGCCTTCACCTTACGCCGTTTGTGTATAATTCGCGCCTAAAGATACTTTTGATTAAGCGCTTCACTGAGACTCACAGAGCTCGAAGACCCGTTGAAAGTCGCTACTGCTTTATGCGATTCTCAGAGCTGACATACCTTGCGATTTATTCTCTGTGAAGTATTCTGTAGCTTATTCATACCCAGTGTCACAAACCCATTCGGTAGCTCCTACCTTTATCTTTGACTTACCTCATTATGTTGGCTTCTTACCTCACGGTTAGGGTTGCCAGTAACGGGATGTGGTGTAGTAAAATATTTGCTTTTTCCTCTCTTATCTGTAATGGAATGGTTGAATGAGTTGATCTTGCAAGAGTGATGTTCCCTATGTATATATTTTCTTTTAAATTGGTGTTTCGGATTTTTTTCTGTGAGCTAGTGCGATTACACTTTAAGGTATAATTATGTTTGCAAAACTAAGGACTTTAGACTGTGGGTAACAACGGTTGAAAACAACGAATTATTTTTCCCTAGTGACTCGCCCCTGCGTCGCGGGGGAGCTATAGCAATATGTCAAAATATCTAGATTTCTGTGTTATTTTCTGAGTTAAGTATTTTGGAATAATTGCGCTAAAGGATGATGAAAACCGCGTCATATTCCATTGAAGATTTTAAAAGAACTATGCGGTCACACAAACAGAAATGAAGTATGAAAAGCGTCTTTTATGTAATGTTTTGAATATTTATTTCTTTAATAATATTATAATTTTGTTTGTAAGTAGGGGTAATATTAGAACAGGAACTACTGATCCGATTCTGAAAATTCTTTCACTAACGGGAAGCTACATTATTCCCGAGTGTCAGTCAATATACCGCGGCCCTTTAATATAATAATCAGTGGGCAGATTAGACTTTATATTACGTTCAAAAAGACATGTTTTTGATAAACAAGTGAATATAAATTTTTGCCGAATTCCTTTAATTTTTTTTTTTAAATAACATTTAAATTATAGGCTACATTTAAAACAATTAATTTCCGTACCTATCGGGAGCGAAGCCGCGAGCAAAATCAAATAAAGAATACTCTATAGAGTAAGGACTCTATAGTGTAAGGACTCTATAGAGTAAGGACTCTATAGAGTATTAAGAGGTATGCCCATTAGCGTCCACAAAAATAAGTAAAACTTTTTTATTGAATTTTAGTACCAACCCTAACGGTCATGTCCAAAATAATAAAAAATGAGCAACATCTGTCGGTCGTTACTTATCCTGGTCCTTTTCCTTGTTCAGTGTGAACCCAAAGATGTGAGTATTTTAATATTTACATCTGTACAAAAACGTTCGTTCAATGGCCAATGGTTGGTAGTAATCAACCATACGGTCATCATCACTGCATCACCTTTTGCCAACTTAGTTAGGAAGGTCTGTGGATGGGTGACCGTCCATTACATACCGAGTTTCCTCCATGCCTCGAAAAGCACGTTAAGCCGTTGGTCCCGGCTGTCATTTGTCATTTGTAGATCTTTGACAGTCGTTACAAGTAGTCAGTGGACCGAAAGTCTGACAACCAGTCTTACCACTTAACTTGGTTGTGGATGTCAGATAAGCAGTCGCTAAATGTAAAATCCTGGTATTTAGCTGCATCTGGTTAGACTTGAAGCCGACACCAAAATTGTTGGACCTCCTTTTAAGTAAAAGATATACCTGTGCTAAGAGATCCCGCAAAAGGCTAGGCAAACGATGACTTCTTTGCCCTGCAGTAGATCAAGACGTGTGGTGAGGTACAAAGGTTTTTAAATAACATCAAAATGGTTGAGTTGAATGGTGCTGATCCATGTGTCATGTTCGTGAACGGGCGCTGTCAGTTGTGACTGGTCATCTCTTAGTTGCCACGGCTTATTTGAATTAATTATTTCATTTTATTTTTTAAATTGTCTTTTTGTTATTACTATGGACACTATTAACGTGCACATCTTGCTACATCGTTCTCACATAATGTACCATCTCAATATGAATGATGTAACCAAGGTTTTGTAACAATATGCTGATTTAAAAGAGTGTCCATGGAGTTTCTTGCCCGTTCTTCTCCATAGAGATCTACGCTAGGGAATGGGCAACTACAGTACTTTCACAGTTTGTATGCCTTGTGACTGGGACTGTAGCTACATTTAATCGTTATCTTTGTTTCGACAGTTCAAAAGTGCCAGTAACTGGCCTACTTGAAATAAATGCTTTGATTTTGATTTTGATTTTGACATCAGAAATAATAATTGGCTGCCTCGTTCAGTTCAAGTCGGAGAAAGTGTAATTGGGTGTCCCATCAGGATTTTATCAGTAGCAGCTATGGAGTCTGTCTGGAGATTATTCCCATAATATAGGACTTTAACATAACTGGAGTAATGTTAAACAGCCAGAAATAGCCATACTACGACGACGTTTCGTACCGCGTTTTTTAGGGGAATTGAGTCACTTGTAGCACGCGACTGTCAAATCAATTATCCGTGACTTTACTGCCTGGTGGCATTTCAGAAGTTAGGTACACCAGCTCTGCCTTGCCCTTCAGGCATACAGACGAGATGTTATGTTCATGTTAAAAGTCATCAACAGACTTCCTTCAAGTATGATTAGCATAATCAGCCTATACGTTCCCACTGCTGGGACACACGGCCTCATCTCTATTTGAGGGAATGGGCTATAATATACCACGCGGGCCCAGTGCGGGTTGGTAGATGTCACGTCTTAGAATTTTTTGGTTCTAGGACATGCCGGTTTCCTCACGATGTTTTCCTTCACCGTTTTAAGAGCAGTGGTGATGAAATATCATCATCTGCCTAGCCTTTTCCCAACTATGTTAGGGTCGGCTTCCAGTCTAACCGGATACAGCTGAATACCAGTATTGTACATAGAGCGATTGCCTATCTGACCTCCACAACCCAGTTAGTACTGGGAAATACGAGTACGATCCCTTGGTTAGACTGGTTGTCAGACTTTTTGGGCCTTTGACTACCTGTAACGAGTGTCAAAGATGTACAATTGACAGCCGGGACCAACGGCTTAACGTGCTTTTCGAGGCACGGAGGAAACTCGGTATGTAATGGGCGGTCACCCATCCACAGACCAACCTAGGCAAACGCAGCTTAACCTAAAGATCGACCTGAGCGGCTGTTATTATTTTGCCACGATGAAATAATTTACACAAAGAAATGCGCCTGCCTGGGTTCGAACCCACGTCTTACTGTTCGTAAGTCGGGGCCATCACCACTGGGCCACCGCTGCTCTCAAGTCAGATTACTTCTCTATACCTTTGCCCTGCAGTGCCACAAAAGTTTAATTACATTTCTATTTAAAGTTACCGCCTACAGAAATTTAATATTTACATATTTACTTAACTACTCTACCAACTAAAATGTAATCTGAATTTCTCCCAATACATACAGTATCCTTGCACTAAGTGCTGCCTACAATTCATGACGTGTCTGGAATAACCGACGTCCCTAACCTAATTGTTATGTAAGACGCTACTAAGCTTACAGCTCTTCGCTATTAAGATGTTTGGTTATACGACTCACGGGGGAACTTAGTGGGTAAAGTGATGAATTTACTAGATTACTAAATGTCATAGACATTAAGAGTGGAGGGAAAGGTTGTGTGTTCAAATTTGTAACTATAATATTAAAGCAAAACGACGAACCATTCAACAATAAATATATATATATATATATTGATAATAATTTATTTTTAAATGTAATTTTTTGATATTAACTTGTTTAGGAATATTTAAAAATGTAAATCATACGTAAATAAATGAATAAAGAGAATAATAATTTCTTAGTGTTTGTCTGATATTGGTATCAACTGTTAATCGCTCAGACATCAGCATAGATAGCAGTCATAGCCTAGTGGTGTGACTGTCGGACTGCCAAGTCATAGGTCTCGAGTTCGAACCCAAGGTACGCACCTCTGATTTTTCAGATTCATGTGCGTATTGTAATTGCCTCTTTCACTGAAGTGAAGGAAAACATCGTGAGGAAACCAGCAAGCCTGAGACATATTTTTTAACGTCATGTAAAGTCAAGTCAGAGGACCATGGGTGGCATAAAAACTCTGTTACCAGGTTTTAGGCACTAAACACAAGATAACGAAGATCATTCAGATGAATGAAACAACAATAATGTATGACTTGTATATTGCCAAACCATCTTTTCTACGGACTCTTTTGCGTAAATCGATATGAAATCGATTTTCAATAATTGATAATAATACCTAATTATGAGGGAGTTGTTTATATATCTCTTAAACCAACCATATTGCTTCAAACAATAAACCAAATCTATAAAACCAATCTTTAAACCGCCTCAGTAACTCCACCACAAAAAGCAACAAGAATAAATACGTTTCCCCGATACAATCTAAGGAATAGGCGAACAAAGGTGAAAATCATGTAAATAAGGCCCGAGCATAAAGGTGAACGGACGTAAATGTTTGAGGGGAAACCCCATCAGATAGGATACGGGTCTATGGGAAATGTTGCCGCGGAATGGCTTGTCATGGTTTTATTTAAAATAGGAAACAAAGTTTTGGGTGGGTGCTAGTTGGCAACCACAACGAAGGCCTATTTGATTTAAAGAGGTTAAATATCCTCCCGCAAAAATGCCCGATGCTGGACGACACAAACTGTTATGCCCAAATATTATGTAGGTATTAGTTTTTGCCCGCGGATTCCTGTGCGCGGAGTTCGGTAGTCGTCCGGATCCACCACCGGAATAAAAATTACATTATGTGTTAATCCCGGTTATAAATGGAGAGCAGCGGTGACCCAGTGGTAACGGCCCCGACTTACGAGCAAGTAAGTCGTGGGTTTGAACCCAACCAGGCGCATTACTTTGTTTAATTTATTTCATCGCCACTGCTCTCAAAAAGGTGAAGGAAACACATCGTGAGGAAGCCGGTATGTCCTAGAACCAAAAATTCGAAGACATGTAACATCTACCAACCCGCACTGGGCCTGCGTGGTGGATTATAGCCCATTCCCTCTCATAGAGAGGAGGCCGCCGTGTGTCTCAGCAGTGGGAACATTATAGGCTGATTATAAACTATCTGCGTGCCTATCATCCAAATCATTGCGTGTATTGCGTAAACCAGTAACAAACAGGACGGCACGGCTGGCGCAGTGGCTGAGCGTTTGACTGCTGCGTTGCGTGTCGCGGTTTCGATCCCCGCACGGAACAAACATTTGTATGGCCTACAGGTAGTTGTTCCGGGTCTGGCTGTTTGTGTATGTGAGTTTAAATGTTTTTAAACGCACCCACGATACAGGAGAAATTCTTAGTGTGGGGCAAAGTTAAAAAAAAAAAAATAATTGAATCCATTCCTCCAAGCTCACAAACTTTCGGGTTCATTCGTCTGGGCTCTGTTACTTTTATCCAGGACGCGAATGAAGGTTGTAATTTTACTAAGACACACAACATTCGTTAATAAGGACCCTAAAACGGATAAAATGGTCAAAAAGGTTATTTTGAATACATTAAGAGATCCTGAATAGACTCAGGGTACTTTGTCGTAATTTAGGTACTTAATGTAAGTTGGGATAACACTAATGTATTCAAATAGAGGTGAAATGAAAATTCTAGTATTTTAGTAGAGGTGGACTTTAGTAATATCACAAATCGCCATTAGTATTTCTAGAGTCAACCAGTATTGTGTTGTTTGTCTCATTGGTCTAAGTGGTCGCAAACGGGACTGCTGAGCTGATAACGTTAAAGATAAAGATACATTTATTTTCATAAACATGTGTGACATGATACATAGGTTCAACATGTTTTGCCATATTCGGCGTACAAAATAGTTTATAATTCTTAATTAGAAATTATAAATTCAGAAATAATTAAATTACATATAGTTAAAATTTCATCAATTCAAATACATAATTACAGTCCATATAAATATAAAGTAAAAAAAAAATAAAAATTAAAACAATAAAATTAATAAAAAAAATATATCTAAATTCAAAATTTGTCATTCAAAAACTCCGTAACATGAAAGCTAAAGAGCTAAACAGTATAAGAAATGTGTACTTGGGTTTTTCTAGCATGCCACAGAGTACTGTGACTTGTATCTGGTTGATGGCAATAAGCTTGCCCTGTTGGTGCACTATTAGGTACACCTCTGCCTAACCCTTTAAGGATTACAGGCATGATAATTATTATATTACATAACTAGCCGTTTCCCGCGACTTCACTTGCGTTTTGGTTGAAAATTATCACATGGGCACGTTGTATTTATACAATGTGTAACAGAATAAACGCACAACCTCTTACGGGGTCATTGTACTCATCATTATGAATAACTTTCACTATGGGACCAACACTGAAATCGCGAAAAAAAGTCGACTGCCCTATACATTTCTGTGCGCATAATTCGACAAAATGTACTGAACAGCTGTTTTTTTTTCGCGATTTCGGGATTGGTCCCATAGTAAAAGTTGTTCATAATGATGAGTACAATGACCCCTTAAGAGGTTGTGCGTTTATTCTGTTACACATTGTATAGCCTATGGCACTCGGGGATAATGTACATCCTATTAGTGAAAGAATTTTCAAAATCAGTTCCGTAGATTCAGATATTACCCTCTACAACCTCACAATCTCTTAAATTTTTTTTTTTTTATAATATTTGTAAAAAATAAAGTCGAGGTTTAATCAACTGTAGGTCTGTTTGAGATCAGTCGATAAGCACTATCCTGCTTGATAATTGTAGTCCACACCAGTGACATGCCATCTTTTCTCGTTGAAGTGCTACCCGTAGCCGCCTTGAAAAGGCTACCCGTTTCAAGGATGTACCCATACTAATAATTCAATTTAGTTCTTCAGAAACCAATGGCTCGCAATCCATTAGTTCTGAACGACATCTATTCCGAATATTGTGCCTAAAATGTTATAGTACTTTACGATTCCGTTTAATGGTGCATGTATTTGGAGCTATACAATATGGCTAATATTTTGACTAGTTACTTACTATTTTTGACATCAATGTAGATTTTGTAGCTGTTATGAATGTAGATGGCTATAATAAAAAAAGGACCAAAGAACGATTAATGGACTGTGTGAAGGATAATATGGCTAGAAAGGAGGTGTCTGATGAGGTGACGAGTAGTGGAAAAGTATGGAAGAAGAAGACATGCTGCGCCAACCACATCAATTGGGATAAATCCAGAAGAATGATGACTTATTGCTTCTGATAAAACTGCTGAGGTAATGGTAATACCAGGTTTATTCCGTCTTTTTCAGAATAATATCCAGATTTTTATATTGGGCCAGCATGCAGCGAGGCGATGTCGTAACGTACTCGCATTCCCAATGCTATTCATTTTTACAATTAATTATAATGGCTGAGCATACGAATTTTCTCAACATTATGTAGGTATATATACAATGTGTAACAGAATAAACGCACAACCTCTTAAGGGGTCATTGTACTCATCATTATGAACAACTTTTACTATGGGACCAATCCCGAAATCGCGAAAAAAAAAACAGCTGTTCAGTACATTTTGTCGAATTATGCGCACAGAAATGTATAGGGCAGTCGACTTTTTTTTTCGCGATTTCAATGTTGGTCCCATAGTGAAAGTTATTCATAATGATGAGTACAATGACCCCGTAAGAGGTTGTGCGTTTACTCTGTTACACATTGTATATATGTATATATATCTTCATCTGCCTAGCCTTCTCTCAACTATGTTAGGGTCACCATCCAGTCTAACTGGATGCAACTGAATACCAGTATTTTACATGGAGCGACATATTTATGAAGCAATGCATTACAAATTTCTTCAAAATATTTCTTTCTTTTTTAAAAAGTGTGTCACGTTATAAGGGTGAGGTTAGAACTCGTAAAGCTACATCATTTTAGTTTATATCACACGCTTTCCACTATCACAAAAACAAAACTGGATTTTAGAATATATCAGCTGATGTTACGCTGTGTTTTTTTCAACACGGCAGGTAAAAAGAAAAACTAAGGTAGGGTATTGACCGCTAAATCTAAGTGCAAATGGTTCACATTACATTATTGCCTAGTTCGGGTGCCCATGAGATGTAAAAGAAGGTTTTTTCTTACTTCAGACTAAAATAATAGTCTGCACAGGAAAAAAAAAAATAGATACGCCAACAATTTTTATTAATAAATAAAAAATTGACAATTTGTCTTGCCCCGTGACATTATGTTATCCAGCATATAACTTGTGGAGATCAATTATCAAGCTATCGGTCATCTAATTTCAGCTGCATCCGGACTTTAGACTTAAGTTAGACTGGAAGTTGATCTTAAAATAGTTATGAAAAGGGTTTCGGAGATAACGATGACCAACCATTTGTTGAAAACATTTCATACAGCGGGTTTTACTAAAACAATGTAGGATGTCATCATCATAATTTCAGCCGAAAGACGTCCACTGCTGGACATAGGTTTCCCCCAAGTGTCGTCACTTTGACCATCCACATTTACATTTGACATTACTCGCATCCAGCCGATCTCCGCAATCTTCATCAGGTCATCGGTCCACCTAGTGGGAGGCCTTCCAACGCAACGTCTACCGGCTCGCGGTTGCCACTCCAGAACTTTTCGGCCCCATCGGCCATCCGTTCTGCGAGCAATGTGCCCTGCCCGCTGCAATTTATTAAGTTTGGAAATTCTTATACGTAGTAGGTATGTAATTTGAACAAATGTAATAATAATGTCTCGCCTCTGCCTCGTAGGTCTAGTGGTCGCAAGCGCGACTGCTGAGCGTGAGGTCCTGGGTTCATTTCCCAGGTCGGGCAAAGTGTTATTGGGTTTTTCTCAGTAGCAGCCACAGAATCCATATTTGCGCCCGGTTAGGCTCACCCCATGAGACTTAACCCATAATTGGCGAAATGTGAGTGTACTATTAGGTACACCTCTGCCTAACCATTCGGGGATTAGAGGTGTGATGTTATATAATAATAATGTGTGAATATTATTTGTAAGAAGTAAGTACTATAAAATGTATAGTACCTACTTGTAATGTATAAACGAAATAAATGTACCTGTTTAAATACCTGTTGGGTATTTTTTTAATAAAATAAACGTTGTTTTAACAAATCGGAGTAGAGAAAGATTAACGTATAATTTTAACATTAATTTACGCCCCTGTGTTTTGAGTTTGATTTAATCAAAATATTCAACTGTTTCGGAAAATTGACCATTCATTTTAAATTAATTTAATTCTGTTTAAACGATGACGTAGTATATAATTATATAATATTAAAATGCACCTATTTTCATAGAAAATGTTTGAAATTATTTCTCTAAATATTATTCAAGTAACCCCTTGCTGGCGACTCCACCCATCCTTTATTATCCGGCAAAAAAAAACACAAGTTTTCTTATCTTCATCACAATTTTGTTTTACCCCTGTTTTTTTTACAATTCTCTCTTCATATCCGAGACAAAAACAAAACGTTGGTTATCCTGAACACCCTCATTCAATGAATAGTAAATACGGTATAAAAGAACAGCGTACTTGTACGAAAACTTGTTGCTGGATCAGAAACTGTAATACTGCTTAATATTTATACAAGTGTAAAGCTTAGACTAAACCAAAGAGATTTAGGGCCGAAATGCACCGAAACGGAGACGAGACCACACGAAAGTAGATGTATTGTAAACCACCAATAGAACTTGGTTATTTACACTTCTTATCTTCACTTAGCTTAAGGTGGAAGCGCAAGGGTATATAGCCCACGAAATTAAAATTTTCTTAAGTTTTTTGCAATTTGCAGGTCTGTTTCAGGTTGTATGTTGATGAAAAATTAGTCGCGCTAGTAACACGTATGTAGCTACAGAATTATAATCATTAAAATCATCAATAAAAACCACTAAGTTCATTTAACCCCATTGAATGACTTTTTCATGAAATAGTTACAAAATAGGGTTAAATGAACTTTGAGAGTTGTTTGCAAATTGTAAAAAACGTAAGAAAATTTGAAATTCGCGGGCTACCCTTGCGCTTCCACCTTAAGTGGAAACGGTTGAGCAGTGGAGAGGACCCAGTTGGTTCTTGGAAGTATTTAGATCAAGATTTTGTTCGAATTGGGCCCAAAGTAAAGCGAATCTCATTCGCTCGCGCCGACTGTGTCTAACAAATTTATGTTAATGTACAAATTGGCACAAATAGTCGCATGACTTTTAAAACAATTGACGACCGCAGTCGCGTGCCGCCTGAGCTTTGACTCAGTGTGGTCAGAACCTTACACAGTTTTTAGACAGGAGAAGGGAATTTCACAATATTAAATATAGTTTTGAAGCTTTCGTGGGAAGCAATATCTATATCTTTTCTTTTGGGTATTGTAGAGTACTTTTGTATCCTCAGAACAAACACTCGGACGTGGCTTTTTAACAAAAAAAGTGTAATGTTAAATTCATTCTTCACGAATATACAAGGTGTCGCTTTGCATTCTGGTCAAATTCAAGGAGGTTTCTTTACTAATGATTCTCGACCCAAATCTATAATAAAAAGGGTAGGCTTTTTACGGACATCGTTTATTGTAAACCACCCGTATTAAAACGCAGCCCGTCTGTTCCTAGCCCAATAAACGCGCCGTCACACACACAAACGCTAACGTTTATTCCACAGTATAATTATGGACAGTATTTATTTATTTATTTATTATTAAACATTTGTAAACTTAACAGGTAAACCCAAGACGTCTACAAACTAGTTATATTTAAGTACTAAATATACGCGTACCTACAGTTACAATATTTTGTTGTTGGCTTAGCTTATTATTATGGTTAAAGAATTTTTTTCTCAATAAGCAATTACAGTAGGTATTTCACTTACTTGAGAGCATATTGGAACTTAAACATAGTATTACAATAACTTTGGCATATAAACTAAGTAGTTATGTAACGGTTTCTGAACAATTAATTAAAGTCTATGGTAAAATATTTCGTACGCAAATAACATTTAATTTAAAAAACACAGCTTACAATTTTTATTTCCATCCACCCGCAAAATAAATAATTACTGTGGTCGCAAATAATCATAACAGATAAGGAATGCGAGCTCGGTGCCACAATAAAGGCAACGCAGCAGAAGGGCAAGTTTGGTTAAAGTAGAGTTTGATCATTTACACCTTGGCCGTTGCGAGAACGCGTTCCCGACGTTTGTCAGTTGGTACAAAAATTTAGCGCGAAATTATAACATTTATTGTTGATGATTTAATGATATCATTTTTAATAATATTATTTGTTAATAGGGTAGAAAGTGCAAAAAGGGGAATAATAGGTAAGCTAAATAAGCTATAAGTTATATAACATCACCAATAGTACTAATATTTGTGACCTGTCAGGAACGCCTTCTCTCAGCGGCCAAACTGTAGAATGTGATTTTTTAATTTAGTTTTGATAGGTATTTAATATCTATGGACACTACATAATTTTTAACTTTTTAAAGAATAACGGCAAAATAGGGACAGGTATTGTGTATCATAGTTGCAACAGCGATTTTGGTTTGAGTACGTTTCAATGTAAATGGTTTGTGGATTACATGGCTTAGAGTTTATCATGAAATAATTGAGTTTTTTATAATTATAATTATGCTTACAGCGACATAAACGAAGGGGCGATAATCGTTACTTGTCCAACCCTAAGACATGTGAGGTAGTTACATCATTAACATGGTTTACGTACTTGTGTACAGTGTGTGAGGTAGGTATTAGCCTCAGCCATAATTTTCTTCAGTTTGTCAGTGAACAGGTCCACATTTTGACTAAGTACGATTGAGTTGAGGAGCGTAAGAGCACGTCGCGTGGTTTCATTTCTTGCTGCACGGGTACGGAAACCAGCCACAGCCAGTAGGGACCGCTGTCGACGCGAACCAAGCTCCCCCACACCCCGCATTGCTCCCACAGGGACATTTAGACCTACACCCACCAGAGCTGAGGGATTGTCAATTTTATTATTGAGTAAATGGTAAAAGTGTATTATTGCCTGCAAGTTCCTTCTCAACTCCAGAGTGTCGAGTCCAAGCATACCCGTTACAAAGAGCGAGGGATATAGAAATGGGTAGTACCCGTACTTTTTTTTATATATATACCTACAGAATTTTTTGTGTATTTTTTCAATCATGACTTTGTATTTAGCCTCGTACGGGTCCCAAATGAGAGCATTATATTCTAACCGGCTGCGAACGTACGCGTTGTATAGCATGATTGCCGGTCTGCAATCCTGGAATTTGTAGGTTTGCCGCATGATGAAACCAAGTGTGCGATTGGCAGTTTTCGTCATTGACGCGATATGCTCCCTAAAATTGAGGCGAGGGTCAAATGTTACTCCTAGATCACGGATCTCATTAACTCTTGCCAGAGCAGTGTCTAGCAAGCGATAGTTGTGTCGAATGGGGGTCCTACGCCTTGTATAAGTCATGACTTGGCATTTTTTTTCGTTGAATTTCAGCTGGTTTCTGACGGTCCACTCAATAACATTGGTTATGTCGTTCTGGAGAGCTTCGCAATCGCGTACCGACTCCACGCCCATGTATAATTTAAGGTCGTCGGCGAACATCAGACATTTTGCACTTCTGATGACCTGGGGTAGATCATTGATCATTATAAGGAAGAGAATAGGCCCCAAGGTGCTTCCTTGGCTTACACACACTAGTATGGAAACTAGGGGGTGGTTTACGCTTAACGATTTCCGTAAAAAATAAATGAAAATGTAGCCTTTTTATTATGAATCGAATCCGAATCATTAGTATAGATACCTCCTTGAATTTGACCAGGTTGCAAAGCGACAGCCTGTATACGAAGACTATTTTGTCTAGGTCAACTTTTCGCTATAAATCATAATTTAATTATAAATCAAGTTTTCACCAAACTTATTAACAAACGCAACCCACGATGACAATAAACGCTGACATAACTTAGTCAATCAGCTAACAACTGTCCTTTATCCAGCACATTTAACCGACCACACCCTCACTCAAATGTCTCCCTACTCGCTCGTAACGCAAATCTAGCGTGCCAAGCCACAGTGTAACTTACAACTTACAGTAGTTCACCACCGATTTGTAACCGGGGTTAGGTACAAAATAAGTCCATGTTGGCAAGTTTCAAGTTTAGCTGTCAGATTAAATTGTTGGCATTTTTTTTTTAAATAAATTGACAATTCTTAAATTTTGGCCCTTGAACGAGCGCGCGGAGTAAACGTAACGTAAATACGTTGTGCTGGGCGTCTTATGTTAGGCAGGACTTAATATGTCAAACAAAAATATATTTCTGAGAGATTATTGGCCAGAAAACTAATTAACATTCCACAGGTCTCCCATGAATGGCAGAATTCAAATTTTTGGCCTCTTTTAGTTGACGAAACACATTATTTGCGGCTTTTCCGTTTATACCCGGTGGAAATATAGCCTTTGACAGTACCTATGTTTTACCTACTTATTTCCATAACCATAGTATGAAAGTTGGGGAAATATACTCCTTCAAATTTCACCACTGCTCTTCCACCCATCATCACATCATTTGGTTTAGTCCTGTGCGAGACCAAAAAATAGTTCTCCTTTCTTTCACACGATTACTCTTTTCAAACATTCCCGTTGAACTACTGTTCGCAGCTACACTGTAGCCATGTGAACTGAAATGGCCACTATGTGTTAAGTGACCTAACAATGTTAGCGCCACAAATTGCTTTCAAGATTTGGTGTTGGTTATGTTAGTTACAGCTATAACGTGGCTCGTGGAGAGAACCGGCCATTTTGGCATCTCATAGGTGTAGTCTGGAGGTTTGGCAGCAGTTCCTTATAGCCTTGTAATTTTAAATTGCAGTTGTTAGTCACTAACATGGTGTGATTTAAGTATCTTTTTAGGGTTCCGTAACCAAGGGGTAATAACCTTATTACTAAGACTCCACTGTCCGTCTGTCTGTCTGTCACCAGGCTGTATCTCATGAACCGTGATAGCTAGACAGTTGAAATTTTCACAGATGATGTATATCCTTTTTTTTTTCGGATGGGAAATCATCAAATAACCCCTCCCGCTCTGCGCTGAGCAGGAGTGTCAGACTTTTACTGACTAAAACCCATCCATGTTCCTTCCTTTGCCCTTTGTGTTCCAGGGCCGCGGTATCTCTTTCGAACAGAACAACAAATACTAAAAACAGAATACAATAAATATTTAAGGGGGCTGCCATACAACAGTGTTTTATTTAGACACTGGTACGAAACTATGCGCTAGTCCGACTGCATTCGGCCGGTTTTTTTAAAGTTAATATTAGTTTTAGAATACTAGGAAGTTGTGAAGCGGGCCTTTTGGAGGATGAATATCATAACATCACGCCGGCATAGACAGAGGTGTACATAACAAGTACACCCACATTACTCCAGTTATATGTATTTAAGTCCCATGTAACAGGCGGCGAGCCTGCAGAAATCAAGACTTCTGCTACTTAATAATGAAATTTCTGATGGAAAACCCCAATAACATATTACCCGACCCAGAAATTGACCAGGACCTTATGCTTAGCAGGCGCGTCTGCGACCACTAGACTAACGAGGCAGTATTGGAGAACTATATTATATTAGTTTGGCGTTTAAAAAGTCCTACACGTCAGCATAATGTAATAAAAGACTTATGATTTGATAGAAAACTTGCTGCCTACTTTTCCTGATGACTATGTATCAAGTTGATGCGTACAGAATGACAGTAGCATTATCAAAAGAAAATGGAATATTCAACATCTTAACAAGACCCAGATTGTACTAAAAGAAAGTCATAACCAGGATACATTACTAGCCAATTTTATTGATTTGCGGCGAAACGAAAGTCTAACCAGATTTGCGTTTATATAGTACTAGCGACCCGCCCCGGCTTCGCACGGGTCAATGTTATACATATAAACCTTCCTCTTGAATCACTCTATCTATTAAAGAAAACCGCATCAAAATCCGTTGCGTAGTTTCAAAGATTTAAGCATACAAAGGGACATAGGGACAGAGAAAGCGACTTTGTTTTATACTATGTAGTGATAGTGATAAACAAAAATCTTACGCGTCGTGTATTAAGAGTTCCCAGGCTAACATAATGTACATAATAATACAATAGTCTACAATAGGATTAGGTATTTAGGAGAAAGCCCAGCGAACTATAATAATTAGCTTAGTGAAGCCCATTCCTCCTCATTGGGTCTTATTTGTCAAGGATTGATAAGGGTATAGGAAAAACCACCCGTCTTTGCGAAGAATTATTTATTCATACCTACTTGGCTACATAGGTAGGTAACTGCTATCAATGGGGGCTATCGCGTATGAATTCGTCGCTAGAGGCGCTAGCGTAGCACGAGGTCACCGAATTGTCAGATATTTTAGATAGTTCGCGCGTTGCGTGCTTTTTTATCACGTATTTTTATAAATAATCACGATTGCGGTCTAGATTGAGACACTCCTGGTTAAGACTTGAATATTTTAAGTAGCAACTAAAGAATCTTATTTATTAGTACTTGGAGGTAAAATGACTTTTAAATGTTTCATGCTTGCTAATTTTAAGGGAGAATATTTGAAATATATGTACCTAAAGTTTATACTATGTTGATATACTTATAAAATATACTTTTTATGAAGTTATTGGTATTCTAAAGTATAAAATAGAATTATTGACAGGACCCTACTTGACAGTGACGCCATCTGGTGAGCCCAAAAACTAGCCCTCATTAATTTGACCTGATTTGTCTCACTGCCTACAGCAGACGTTCTCACAAAAACAAGGCCAAAATCTGGGCTTATTATAAGAGTATATCCGTATGGCACACCCTGCCAGATACAGGCCGTCGCTAATGTCTTGGCTTTAACCTCATCCCTTAATCTTGGGGTGTAATACCACAGAATTGATAGGCACAGAAGGACAAGTTCAGACAGCAAGTGAAACCGCACGCACACATAGGCAGAGACGCTTCAAGTACAGCGAGTGCTCGCGCTTCGCGATTGGCATTTATTTGAGGTCGCTACTCTAGCTCCTTACTCAACCTTGAGCGATACGATTTGCTTCAAGTGACATACCACGACTTGAAAATTTCGTACTTGCTAAGGTGTCCGGACTTGTCCGCGAAAATCCGGACTTATGGCAACCCTGCGCTCTAAGCATTTTTTTCATTTGTCTTTTCGTCGCCGTCACAAAGCTGGCCTTCTGTATTTATCATCTGTCGTTTGTATTTTGGGTGTATTACGTTTAACGGGGCTGCCAACATGTGATATAATGTTAATTGTGCCGACGACGCCATATTGTGAGACAGCGTCAGTTACACACAGATAATATGTTTGTTGTGTTACAAGTAAATACGGAGGTTTTGTAATAGAAAATAATTGGCTTTTTGTTATGCAGTGTTACGATCTAGAAATAGTTAATTGTAAAAGAATTGGCCTAAATGAAAGAAGTATCACTGGGATTATTGGAGTACCTGCTCTTCGAGGGACCTGTCTGGAGTCACCACCAACGCCATTGGCAGAGTTCTGGTCAAAACTAATTTGAGTACAAATTAGTAATCAAATTAGTTTTATAATACCGGCCAAGTGCGAGTCGGTATCACGCACTAAGGGTTCGGTACCATTATTTAAAAAAATACATATCTTAATTGGCGTCAACTATGTATGTATGTATCTATCCCTTTAATTTTCAACGTTTTTTGTTTTTTTTTTTTCCTTTATTTGTGCTGTAAGGCCTTGCTTTTTGCCAAATTACATGATTCTAGGTCAAAGGGAAATACCCTATAAGTTTTGATTCCCTTGTGAAATCGCATAATATGCGACATAAACAGTCATATCTTTTGATCGCGTTGACTTACAAGTTTGATTTTTTCATTGCTATAAGGAGTAGTACACCTTAGTATTTGGTATTAATTTCAACTTGATACCGCCACGCATTCCTGAGACAGACAGACGGACAACAAAGTGTTCCGTTTTGCCGACTGAGGTACGGAACCTCAAAAAGGAATCATCGAAACGAAGAAGATGAAGAAGAAGAACAGAAAATTCTCTGATTTTGTCCTTGGTTGAAATAAGCTGGCCCAGTATGACCTGAAACTTATACTTAACGTCTGAAACATGGTTCTGACTAAGCCTTCCGGGATTACAAGCATGGTTTTATATTTTATTCACTTGATCGCAAACTGAGCCACAAATTCTAGTCAGTACTAGGTATACGCCTTTGCCCACCAGTTCGTATAAACTCCTATTACCATTATGTTCTACAGTCTATCTCCTACGTAAATAGTTTCATATGCAGAGAGCGAATGCTTTGTGGTTCACCCATGTGTCAAACGTTATCAGTGATTCATACGTCATGTCCAAAATGCCAGCCAGTCAGTAATTGAAGCTCATTTGGAAATTCATATTTGGAACCTTGTACGTAAATACGGTATTGTTTATTCTGGGATTGTATCCGAATAGAATTTATCATGAAACAACATTACATAATATAAGCGTAATGAAACAGATTGACGGTTGTTTTGATTTTGTTTGACTTTAAACATAATTTGAAAAGTAATGTTATACAAAGTGTTAAATGGATCCTTCACGAAGCTGTCAACCAAGCATTCTGTATGTCAAACTCAGTAACTCTACGCAAAATTATTGCTCGGTAACTTTTTATCTTGGGGTGGAAGGCACGTTTTACGGTAGGAATCAATGTTACGCACTCAAACATTGTGCTGATGCATGTATTGAATAGTACGGGGGTCGTGGAGGTGTTTAAAGTAAAAATCTTACATTAAAAACGTGTAATAAAAAAAACTTGTGGAAAAGTTGGAACTTTGACCCCCAATATCTCCGTAACTAGAAGGTATGGTCAAAAATAAAAAATAAATCGTAGTGACGGGGTGAACAAGTGCCATTCAGCTTCGTTAAGGGTATTTTTACACCCAAGTGCACTATGTAGTGCTGTTCAGTAGTCTAGTAGTCTTTAAAGTGACACACAAATTCAAAAGTGATTTGTTTCTACTCTAGACCTTGATATGTGAACTGTCTTGATACCAACGACAACTAGATAAATCTGAAAAGAAAATAAGTATTAGAAAATATTTCTGTGAAGAATGAAAAATATATTACATCTATTTAACATAAGTACACTCAATAGCGCCTAACCATTTATTCTTCACTACGTTTTTATTGACATAACTAATAATCTGACAGTTATTGAAGACAGAAATTTGACTAATTTAAAGAATTACTCATTCATGATTGATTTATCACATCACATTGCTACCTTAAACTAAAACGTGATTTGGGTCTCACTCCTTAAGGATACACTAGCCGGTCATACTTCCACACAAACGTATTATGGCGATTACTCCACTGTTTGCTAGTGTGCGTTCAAAATAAAAAAATATATCAATTTGTCTCATCATTAACTAGCCCTGTATGGAAACAAAATAGTAAAAAAACCTTTTTTTTACAATTTTCAAATATATGTTTTTTTTTTACTTTTTTGCACAACTTTTTTGACAAATCGATATTTTTTTTTATTTTGAACTACACCATCAAACAGTGGAGTAATCGCTATACTACGTTTGTTTGCTTTGTATGGCAGTACGACCGACTAGTGTACCCTTAACAAGACCTGATAAGTCCAAGATTACACTTAAGTAATTCTTGACCCGTCGCACAGCAAACTTCGTTACGCGTGACTTTTGCTCCGTAATAAATACTTTTTTGATATCCCCAAAAGTTTTCTTTATATTAGTGTATTACCGGCTTATTGTTTTAGAAGTGCGTGAAGCTCTTATTAAGTTGTTGGACTCGAAGGACTGAGTTTTCAAGCGTGTATCTGACGTGGGTCAAAGTGGGTATTGCTTCAGGACTAGGTTTTTGGGTTTATTACTTCTATGTAGTTTTCCAAAACGGGCATAATGGACGTGACAAGAAGGCTGCCAGGCTGAAATGGGATTAGACGGGTCACGTTAGCTGCATGCACAATGAGCGTTGGGCTAAAGTCTCCACTCAAAAGGTGCCTACAGATGAACGGCGCCGCCAGGGCCGGCCCAGAAAGTGACCACCCATTGCATACCGAGTTTCCTCCGTGCCTCGGAAAGCTCGCTAAACCGTTGATCCTGGCTGTCATTTTTAGATCTTTGACAGTCGTTACAAGTAGTCAGTGGCCCGAAATCTTGACAATTATATCGTATGAATATATCGTATTACCCAGTACTACCCGGGTTGTGGAGTTCAGATAGGCAGTCGCTCCATGTAAAATACATCCGGCTAGCGTGGAAGCCGACACTAACAAAGTTGGGAAAAGGCTAGGCAGATGATAATGGTCTTGGTCACCCATCCACAAAACACACTCCTTCAAGCGTACCATCGATCGACCCGTACGTCTGTGTTATTAATTAGCCACGAACCCCTTATAGTCTATACCAAGTTTTCCCATCAGTAATATAATACTAAGAATCTAGGCAGACTGAAAGCCGACCCCAATTCACCCGATAATAATACAAAATCATCAATGATGTATTAAAAGAACATCATTGTCTAATGATTACGTTCAGTAAGAAGAAACACATATTGTTACCGTGGGACCTTGTGATACGTACTTTCTAATGAAACTACTCTATTATGATATGATGTTATGTAAGTTTTTTTGTTATTGTCTTTTACATTTGAGAGATTTTTAGATTGTTTTGGGGAAATGGTATGTTTTTGTTTTTTACGTACAAGAGAATATTGCAGGACTGTGACTATGAGACGTTTGAGCTTTGTCTCTGACATGGCAACGGAGAATCAACTGTGTGGCCTCTAATTGACGGCACGGTTGGAGCAGTGGCTGAGCGATTGGATGCTTGTCGCGTGTTCAAATATTTGTATTGCCTACAGGTACTTGTACCGGGCCGGGTCTGGCTGTTTGTGTATGTGAGTTTAAATGTTTGTAAACGCACTCACGAAACAGGAGAAATTCCTCCACTTAAGTCATTTACGCTAACAAGCAATTTTGAACTTAAGCAACTCGTAGTTCGGTATTCCGTTTGCGTGTCATTTAATTCTCGGCATTGTTTTTTTTAACTTATTTTTAGAGTACTTCTTCCAAGTTGAAGTTAGAAAACATCTCACGAGAACGTATTACTCATTATAGATAAAAAGTATCCCTTCTCCTAACCCAGTGATTCGTGTGCCAAACATCAAAACCAATCATCAAAAATCTGAATCGCGCTATTACACTTATCCGCGACTTAATACTATACAGGCTGTCGCTGTGCACCCTGGTCAAATTCAAGGAGGAAAAGTAAAGCGACGATGTAAAGGAAAACCCGTCAATAACTGTCGGGTAGTTGCCCACCAGACACAACACCCGTCTGGTCAGAGGAACCTCCCTTTTTCATGCGAGATGAAGACCATTACACACCGTTCTTCATACTCTCATAAACCAAAATCAAACATTTCATTCAAATCTTTTCTTAGAAGTGTCTTTCGTGACTTAGTTAGACATCGGAAGTACTCGTTAAAACCCGAAACCAATAGTTCAGTAAACCAATAAATAAACACCAATTACTATAAAAGCATTGACACACGTAAACCAAACACTATTTACTTCAAATATTAAACCTTTACCTTTCCATTTCATCGACAGTAAACAAGAAAGAACCGCTTATATTTTGGCCGTGACCTCAAAAAACTATATATTTGACAAACATCCAAGGTCTTGAGTGAAAGTCCATGACATAGCAGAAAAACATATGACATGAATCATGTCAACAAATAACTTAAGTACTGGAGAACTCTTTAGTAAACCATTATTTATTGTAAGTAAATAAAGGTATTAAGAAGTCGTTTCGAAAAAAAAAAACGCCTTGACCTATGAGCTTATTTTTTTTTTTTTACTTAGCCTCTCTTGTCCCACTGCTGGGTAAAGGCGATAGGCCTTTGCCTTATTAAGTACACCTCTGCCTAAACCTCGGGAATAAAAGGCGTAATGGGTAGAGGTGTACCCAATTATAGTATACCACCATTTCACCAGTAATGTTTAAGTCTCTTAAAATAGAAGACGAGCCTATTGCCAATAACCGGGCGCAAATCCAGACTCCGTGGCTATTATTGAAAAACCCAATTGCACTTTGCCCTGTAGCAGTGATAGTCTAGTGGTGTGACCGTCGGACTGCCTCTAACTACCTCTGAGTTTTCGGAATCATGTGCGCATTGTACAATGATCACTTGCTCCTTTGAAAGGACACATCGTGACGAAACCAGCATGCCTGAGAGATATTTCTTGACGGCATGTAAAGCCAAGTCAGAGGCCCATGGGCGGCCTGAAAACTCTGACACCAGATTGGGCACTAACCACACGATAAAGAAAGAAAGACTTTGCCCGATCCAGGAATTCAACCCAGGACCTCATGCTTGATAGTCGCGCTTGTGACCACTCGAACAACGAGACACTCTTTTAAGAACGTTATTTGCAAATAAAGTTTTACTATCTTTAAAACATAATTATAAATAATAGTTTCTGCCAATCTCTTAATTAACAACTCTAAAAAACCGGGCAAGTGCGAGTCGGACTCGCGAACGAAGGGTTCCGTAGTGTAATCTAGAAGAAAAAAAAAACACGTTTGTTGTACGGGAGCCCCATTAAATGTTTATTTTAGTATTTCTTGTTATAGCGGCAACAGAAATACATCATCTGTGAAAATTTCAACTGTCTAGCTATCCCGTGATAGCTAGACAGTTGATGTTGTAGTTCATGAGATATAGCCTGGTGACTGACAGCCAGACAGACAGGCGGACCATGGAGTCTTCGTAATAGGGTTCCGTCTTTATCCCTTGGTTTTCCAGGTCCCTAAAAATAATCACTTTGCACAACATAAACTTAGCAAAAGTACCAGGAATGCATAGACTCAAGGCGGATGAACCAAGGTCAATGTGTTAAATCAACAGAAACTCTCTATGTAAATGTTACCGACTATTAGCATTATGCTTAGACAAACTTAGGTGAAACTTAGTGCGGATTTTAGCTCAAAACTTTGCTAAATATTATGTTAATCTATGTGAAGGTATTGTTGGGGAGGATGAAACTTTGAGTACAGGGTGAGGTAGAGAGGGATTAGGACTAACGTGAGTTAAAACATTGATTGCATACTAGAATGTGAACTTATTTAAGTGCGAATTTATAACATGAGGTCAAAATAGGCTCTGTACAGCAAATAGGTCTTTTCGATAAATGGTTGGCATATATTATGTTTATAGGGATAGAGATCGCGTCCAAAACGAGGTGATCCGCCAAAGAACCAGAGTTGTCGACATAGCTCACAGAATTAGTAAGCTGAAGTGGCAATGGGCCGACCATATTAGCCATAGAACCAATGACCGCTGGGGTAGATGTGTTCTTGAGTGGAGACCGAGAATTGGCAAGCGTAAGGTGGCTCAGGCTCGGTGGAGCGACGATCTTCGCACGGTGGCTGGTAGCAACTGGATGAGAGTTGCCGAGAATCGAGTTAAGTGGTGTGAATGAATGAATGACTGATGAATAATGGTTGCTACCGCCTATGGATGGTTGTAATTCCAAAGGGCCGGTAGATACCCTAGAACAGGCCTACATAAAATAGGAAACTCACTAGGAAACACTTATAAAAGCGCACTGTTAGATTATATCAATGTTCAGTTCAGCTCCAAGCAAATACAGTGAAAAAAGCAATCAACCAGGTAACAATCCAGGCTCATCAACATTTAAATGTACATTATAGACACACTCTGGGTAAACTCACTCTCCGGAAACTAAAGTCATAGCAGCTGCAATCCCTGACTATTGTATGATATTAATTTCAGAATTGTGGTCACTTCATGTGAAACGGGTTCTCTAAATGTGATATTATGACATATTTATTATGTTGGCACCATGTGGGTACTGCCTATAACATTTGCAGTAAGATTGTAGCTAGCTTTGGCTTACCACAAATTGACACGAGTATCTCAAGACTTAATTAATCTACAAATATTCTTGAGCAAAGAGTATGAAAGCACGAAGCATTTTTGGATGCTTTTTACAGTTGTACGGAGGTTTAACCACAAGAAAAAAAAAGAATGAAGATTTTATTTGTTAATTTATTAATCTTGCGTTTCATAATGAAAACTACAGGAATGGCAGAATCACGTATGCATATCAAAAATCTACGCCATGGATAGACAACATAGTTATCTTACAAGAAGATCCACATACAATAAAATCAAGAGTAACACACACGGCCAGACACACACTAGATAAGGTAGAAAGCAGTGACCGTCGCACGCGCCGACCGAAGCATTTGCATTCGTTAGCGACGCTTGCTCACGGGCCATTTCACTGTGGTGTCCAAGTTATGAACTGGAAGCGGTCGGTAGTGTGTTATTTTTTATAAATAATAACAAAACAATCATTAACAAACAAACATTATATCAGTATCCTAATTCAGTAACACAGTTCTATATGATACTCCAAAGAATTTGGAAGGAAATTTGTATATTATCCATTACTCTATAATTAGTTACATAATAATGTTTGAAAAAATCGAATGCTCGACAGCTCAACGTGATGAATATTTTTTTGAACTGTGAAATTAATAGCATTGGGCTAAAATGTAATCCCTAAAATAAACCCGATAGCATAGTTTTTTTTAATTCCAAAAACATGCAGCAAACCTTTGCGCTGCCATCGACGACGCGGTGGAGGCGGTGAAGTATTTTTTTTTTACTGTCGTGCCACAGCGACACGAAGAACAAGAAGATTCCAAAGAATTCCACTTCGAAAGTTCTATGCATTGTCTGATCTTGTTTATGACAGCTACAAAAAGCCATTTAACAACATAATAAAACACGAAAAACAAAACCTCAAAGTTCCAACACTAAAACAAATCAAACGAGAATCACCAAGCAGAGAAATTCTCCTAGAAAATCTTCACACCTTACTAAACTAAACAAAGCGATGTATTCCAAGCATTGTACAGATTGCAAAACAAACAGTCTCCCTTCATTAGTTTACCCAGTGCCGACTCTTAACTGTGTTTTGACGAGTTCCGAGGTAAAGGACTTTGGGCAACAACAGATGGTGGAAACTTTTCATTAGTTTCACCAGCAAGGTTAATGAATGAAGGCAGTTGGTTGGGGATAATTTTAGTAGAAATATTGTTTTTTTTTTTGCATAGAAAATAATAAATTGTCAGGTAAGTAATATTAATATTTATTTAATAACTTAAGCCCGCGGCTTCACCCACGTGGAGTTCGGTAATTGTCCCATGGGATTGTACTACTGGGATATAAAGTATACAATATAAATATTACTAAATATTTTATCTTTCTTTCTTTCAATGTAATAATCCAGGTTATAAACTATCTCCTGCCAGGGTTGCGGGACTGTTCGAAAGAGATACTGCGGCCCTGGAACACAAAGGGCAAATGAAGGAACATCGATGGGTTTTAGTCGGTAAAAGTCTGACACTCCCTCCTAGTCAGCCCAGAGCGGGAGGAGTTATTTGAAGATTTCCCATCCGAAAAAAAAAAAGGTTATAAACTATCTGTGTGCCTAATTTCATCCAAATTGGGTCAGTAGTTTCTGCGTAAAAGAGTTACAAAGATCCAGACATTCATACATCCTCACAAACTTTCGCATTTATAGTATTAGTAGGTGTTCCAAAATGTAAGCTTATGGTAATACTCCGTAAGAAGTTACAAGGTATGAAGTTTGAGATTCAAAGCTCGATGTAGTTCTAATTACAGAAAATGTTTGACCAATTTTCTACGATAGTAGTGATCTAGAGTTCTCACCATCCTGCACTTGTCCCATTATACTTGGGGTTGACGCAATACGTCGTGTTCTTCCATTCTCATCTGTCAGACGTCGATCTAGAGTACTATCGATTCGAAAAAGAACAATGAGTTTTTTTTTGTTTATTTAAATATCTAACAAATAATACCCGTCTATTAATGTCCCACTGTTGGGCAAATGTATTGTTAACCAAAATATGTAACGAAAAAGGCTTACCGTGGCACCTTTTTTTGATAGTCAATCGTTATATCAGCACACAAATAATAGTTATTAAGTATCGTATCTAACATAAAACAAAAATACAATCAGCAGTAGCTTATTGTGCCACCACGACACTTATCGAAGAATAATTCAATAGACTACCAAGATATAATGAAAACATTCCAAAGTACTTATTTTGTCAATGTTAAAATTCCTAAGACGTAATCTCGACATACCTTCAGAAATGTTGCCCAATCGAAACGAAATTTATTTCCTAAATACCAGTTCTAATTGTGCTAATCTGAGAAACATTCCGGCAGAAATATTCTGAAGATAAATGTAATTAAGATCAGAATTAGACGATTGTACTTATTTGAATCGTTTCGTTCCGGCGATCTCATCACCGTTATAGGTAGCAACTGCAAAGACATGGAATAAACATGCAGCATTTTTTATGGATTTCCACAGTTTTTATAAAAATGCATAATTACCTAAATGTAATTTAATTGGACGATCGAATTGTTACTGGAGTATTTTTGTCAACACTTAACTCCAAAGCTGCTTATAGTTTAATTGTGTTATTACGTTATAAGGTCCGATGGGACTGGCATGTATGTACATTTTTATAAAAATAACTAATAACAAATCAAGAGGAAAAAAATCAGGAGAGCAGACTCGTTTGTGAAATTGTGGATATTTATGGTTTTCAGCATTGCCTTTGTTTTTCTTTATTTTTTTAATAATGTAATTTTTTTTCTTTACAGGTAAGTTGGATTTGAAGATTCTTGGATGAAAATACACCCATCGTGGATCTTGACTTAAACCGGTAACTAATAGATTTAAAATTTCGTTGGTTTGTTTTTTCCTCTTCTTCAAATTCAACGATCTAGTAGGTGGGGATATCACAAGTTTTATTAAAAAACATACTGTAAGAATATTACAAGCATATACTCTTGGAATGCTATCGCTACCATTCATTGCTTGCACCGCTCCATAAACATGACCGAGCGAAAGTAGCGACCCGTCGCTTGGCGAAGCATCCTTGAAATATTTATTATTAATAAACAATATGAACGATGTAAGTGTTTCGTAAGGTTCTCGCATATTTTCACCAAGATTTTGTTAGTATTTAAGCGAGAAAGTGTTTAAAATGTCGCCAAGACCACACGAAGTAACTGATGTCGATTTTAATTATAATTCCAAACTGATGCAGTTCGCGTCATCACTTTCTACCCGATTATTTCTTTCCATCTTCTTATCTTTATGATATCATTACCTACTCTTATCAGATATATCATTACGATCTGTATCCTTGGGATAATTATGTCCCATACTTTATTTAAAAACCTTGCAATACGATGGCATACTTTTTCATCTAAATTAAAGTACTTTAATGACATTAAAATTAAGCTTAATGTTCCTATTATCATCATCATTATTCTGCCTTATCTAAATAAGTTTCAAACTCCTCCCCTACATTATTTAAATTGAGATAAGGGCAGGAGTGATTTCTTTTCCTGTCTTTATATATATATTTTTTTTTTCACATTTCCTACGTAAGTAGTCACCTCTTTCTATATCATACTCATATTTCTACCTAGCTCCTTTCCGAATATAATAAGGCCAGCTTTCAGTCTGATCTGATGCAGCTGAATACCAGTATTTAACATGGAGCATTTCATTCTTTGAATAACATAAGTTGAGGTGTACCTAAATAGTACACCCACATTTTTCCAGTTTGTTTGTGTGTGTAGTAGTTGTGTTGTTTGTGTGTGTGTGTCATATAAGGCTCGCCGCCTATTGCCATCCAAACTCCGTGGCAGCTACTGAGAAATTCCTGGTACAATTTGCGCGACCCGGGTATTGAAACCTCAATCTCAGAAGTCCACTAACCTAACGAGGCAATTACTTTGAATACTCTTACTACTCGTCTAATATAACTTTTATTTTGTGAAAGTTGATATTATAGCTAGAAAGGATATGACTGTTGTGATGACGAGTAATAGAGAAATATAGACGAAGAAGACATGTTGGGTCGAATTTATTCATTGATTTCAAATGAATTTTGCTTAGGACATGATCATAGTGATGACTTTTATCAGGGACAAAGTTTAGTCCCTATAAACCAAAGTGACTGGCGACAAGAAATATTTCTGACCCCTTTCAAAAAGTTCGGTGCTGTCTCGCAAGCCTCGTTTAAAGAGATTTAGTAACACTTAAGAATCATTTACGGGTGTTAAACAAAGCTTTATAAATTTCAACAGCAAAAGAGTAATTGGTTATGGGCGCTTTCGGGATTTTCTCTTTTTGAAGTCATAAGGGAAAAAAGATGTTTCAGTTTCTTTTTTTCAATATTGATTGTCATTTTTTTTTGGCCGTTCATAATGTACTCATAAACTCTAAAAGTAAAGAAATCATCACGATAGAAACCTTTCACATGTAATGGAGATTCTTAATGACATATTTTTCACACTCTTGTAAGACATATTCAAAAACACGTATTTTCTGGAACAAGTTTAAGGAATTTTCGAACACTATTTTTCGTTCAATGTCATCGCGTTAGGCGGTATGAGGTGCGGGAGCGGGAGACGAGTTGTGTGGGGTCGGGGCGGGGTAAGACAGGGGAGTTGAAAGAAAATCGCTGCTGTGGCTCTGTATGAAACAACAAGCTTTTCGACCATGCTAGCATTGACGATAGACGCGCGGCGGAAGGGCCCTCTTAATTTACATTAAATTCTTTGTTTAAAGAAATACTAGCCATTTTTTGCAAATCCCTAAAACTTTCTCCGTCCACAAACGTAGCATTCAATTGTTTACAAAACTGTATTACCGTCTAGCTTTTTGTATACATTTGAATAAAATAAACTTGAATAAATATTTAAATAATCTCGACATTGACTTTTGACTGTGACATACTTGAGAAGTGAAACGCGACAGGCAGCTGAATAAATATAATTTTGAATAATAGTTAACTACTTAACTTTTGTTTTTTTTTTACAAATTATTACGAAAAAGTGGCACGGAAAATCGTTAAGGTCAAAATATGCAAAACCAACCTTACCAAGGTTTCGCACCTTTAAGATCGCCAAATCAAACATCATCAGTACCATAGTCCTGGTTGTATTTCAAATTATTTGGGGTCAGTGCAGCATGTCTTTTTTTTCCATCCTTCGTCCGTTTCGTCTGCCATTCTTCTTTGTTCTGTGCGTGCCATATCCATCTGTTTCCCGCGATTTTGACGATATTTTATCCCAACGCGCTTTTAGACTGTCGACGTTTTTCTTCCATACTTCTCTAAAACTCGTCATTTCAACAGCTATTTAGCCATCTCATCCTTTACACCGTAAATCAATCGTGTCTTTGGTCTTCCTCTAGTCTATAGGCATCCATCAATACCGCTATAACAAACATTAAATATATTTCTGAAATCTTAACATTCTCAATATCGAACGACCCAATCCGTGTGCACGACATCGAAACTTAACATTATCGTATCAAAATTCAAATTCCTTCTTCAAATTGTTCCTTATTTCGAGAAAAACGTCGGTCAGATAGATGGACAAAAATGTGATTTTATTCAATTTCCTTTGAAAGTTTAGAAATGGAAGTTTCAACTCCGGTTGCTCTACCACAAAGTAATTTAATTCTTGAAATGAATTCAGTCACGGTCTATCGAACGTTCGCAAATAGCAACTGTGATAAAAAAACTAAGCTTTTTACTGTCTATCTTGATATCATTGTTGTCTTTTTAATTTTATATATATAATAATAGTCCTCCTGACCGTTTTCGGTCATGGCGGCCAATCTAAGCGGTGATTAGCCATCGGCGCGGGAGATATTATTGTACACAAGTGTGTGCGCAGGCACAGGTGCACTCACTGTTCCTTTACTCTCATAGTCCGATGGGACGGCAATCCGACACGACCGGAGAGAGATCAGGCGCAGGACCAACGGCTTAACGTGCTTTCCGAGGCACGGGGGTATCATACCGCCAACTTCCAAACTCCGGGCTACTACTGAGAAACTTCTAATGGAAAAACCCAATAGCTCTTTTTACCCGACCTGGGAATCGAACCCAAGACCCCACGCTCCTCATTCGCGCCTACGACCACTAGACCAACGGGGCAGTCAAATTTTATTTTACTAAGTCATTAACAATTTTTCTCAGATTTTCAAGTTATTGATATACGTTCCTACAAAGCTCCCATATCACAACTATGCTATAACCTACGTCACGAACACATACTAATAATTATATAAATGCGAATGCAATTCTGTGTGACTGTTACATGTCTGTTACCTTTTCAATCCTTTTGCCCATTTGGTACACAAAAGAACTATGACCTAGGTTAGGTTTATATATATATAACATTATTTTTTAGGGTTCAGTACCTCACTCGGCCGGTCGAACCCTTATAGGATCATTTTGTTGTCCGTCTGTCTGGCTGACCGTCTGTCAATACCCTTTTTCTCAGAAACGCGTGGAGGTGGAATTAATATCAAATGCTGTATGCTACCCTTTGGAACAGTGCAAAAATCAAAGTTTTAAATCATCGCGATCAAAAGATATGACCGTAAATGTCGCATATTTTGCGATTACACAAGAGTAAAACAAAGGTAAAACCTTTAATTATTAATGTCTAGATGGAGCATCAAATGTGCGAAAACATGTCAAAAAATATCAGCCAACTGTTGGCTTATAAGTTCGCACACAGAGATAGACGCACAGAGTATACACTGTACGTCTATTGTCTCTGTGCACCGCGAGCATGCTGCCGCACGCACACATGGTTGAAATTGTTGCCTCGTTTTCTTTTTTTTTATTGTAGGGTGACACTCCATCTAGACAGTATACAGGGTGTAACAGGATCCTTCACGAAGCCCTCAACCAAGCATTCTGTACATCAAACTAAGTAACTTTACGTAAAAATTATTGCTGGGAAACGACTTTTTTTTTTGGGTGAAATATCACGTTTTACGGTAGGACTCAATGTTACGTGTTTAAAGTAAAAATCAAACTTGTGAAAAAATTGGATCTTTGACCCCCAATATCTCCGTAACTAGAAGGTTCCTAGGTATGGCCTAGAACAAAAAAAAAATCGCAATGACGGGGAAAACAAGCGACTTTCGGCTTCGTTATGAGTCTTGTTACACCCTTTGTAATCAAAGGATTAAACCTATGCGGTACTTTCCGTTGACCTACAATCATGAAATTTGGCAAGAAGCTAAGTCTTACAGCAAATGTAAAAGAAAAAATCGGAAAACCGTCAATATGTAGCTTAATAACAAAATACCCAATAGTACGGCAAAGCCGCGTGAAAATGCTAGTTCCTCTTAATATCTTAAATCTACGCCAACGCATTCCAACAACTGAGCAAAAATTTTGCAAACAAAACACCCACATGCTCACAAAGCCGACCTTTGAACTTTCTCATATTCATTACACTACAGGACAAAAACACAGGGAACAACAGAATGAGACCTCAACACAGTACCCAGCTAACTTCACATTTTAATTTGATTCTCAAAAGATTAAAACTTCTGAACAATACGGGTGGTATGAGAATTAAATTTCTCTTGTATGCGGGTAGATTTCAGTTCGTACAATTTCCTATTGTCAGTTGTTTGTCATCCCTGTGAAGTAAGAATGTTTTGAACATAGACTATTAAGTAACTTTTGAAAGTGGGACTTGTACATAATTCTCGTACGTATACGACAAACTTCTGAAATAATCAAGTCAAAGGAAACCTCAATCAATATGTCAATTAAATGTATCAAAGCCTCAACATAGTTCTGTCGGAGTTGTTTTTGAAAATGAGTTTTCTAAAATATTAGGGGAAATAGTTACAACATGAATTTTCTGACCAGTTTTGCTACTTGGGCCTTAAATTATTCTGTCGGTAACATATTTATATAATGGGCGACATCTTCAAATTGAACAAGTCATCTTGAATATAAAAATATATATTTCATGGAAATCCATTCCATTTTGGCGGGAAGACAGCTCCGTTGGTGTATCCTACTGGTCTTGTATTCATTTACTTTGTCTATAAAGCGAGTGCCGCGTCTATCTTTATTAGTAATTTTATTGTCTATGTCTTGTACAAATGCATTCTACATCGTAGTTTCGTTGACATTTTCATCTGCCAGTTGCATTCTTAGTGTAAAGTTACTTTAATTTATGGAAATGTTTTGACTTAACGACGGTCTTCATGTTAATTTCATCAGCTATCTAGTCTGTGATTTCATCGTTGTTGAGATGTGGATGACACGAGTCATACCCTGGTATCTATAGCCAAGTTAAACTAATTTCTTGAGTTTAAGTAATTACTTATGCAACCACTTTTAGACAAGAATTTCGACGAAGTAAGAGCGGTCAAAGAAAGCAAAGATAAGAAATTCTAACTTTTGACAGTTCTAACTAGAAGCAAAAACAAAAAAAAAAAATATTTTTAAGTTATTACTTTTACTCAAGTAAAAGTAATAACTTAAAAATATTTAACTAAACTAACTAAAAATACTAACTTTGACTTGTTTATAGATACGGGTGTTACATTTTTGCTTTGGTTCTTAGACTTATACCTACTGTTTTGTCGGTCGTAGTTCTTACTAAAATTCGGCCGGGTACCTTAACTTGGCTTGTCAACTAAGTTTGACAAAAGGCAAGAAAGTTTTTTTTTTAAATGACAATCGTTAGAATATTAATAAGTGTTTTGACCACAAGTGGTCGCAAGTAGATACTACTGCTGAGCTTGAAGTCCTGGGTTCGATTCCTAGGTCATGCAAAGCGTAATTGGGCATTTCCATCAGTAATTTCTCAGTAGCAGCCACGGAGTCTGGATTTGTGCTGTTGATGGCAATAGACTCGCTCCCTACAACATGGATCTTGTACATAACTGCTAACTAAACCTGGGTGTACTATTAGGTATCCCTTCGGGGATTACGACCATGATATTATGTTACGCGTTTTGCTATCCTAATTACACAACTATAAGCAAATTCTAGCTAATACAGAAACACTACACATGAGAGAAGTTTCCTACAAGCTAGTCTGAAATTAGTTCCACAAATGTAATGTGAAAACCAATTAACACTGAAATCCAAGCTTTGCTTATTATTCACATCACACACAGTGCTGTTTGGGAACTCAGCGTATTAGGAAGGGTTTAGAGCTAAAATATTACTATAAGGTGCTTTACAAGCAAATCTTCAACCACAAATTGTTTTGGCGTGAAACTGCTTGAAGTCACTTAGAAGCGTTATCTTTAAGATAGAGGTCACAGAGAAGGCTGAGTATGAGCGGTAGCGGGCAGTTACTCGTGTCTCCTACACAAGCGAAAGTTGATCACACCTTGTGTGGTCCTTGTGTTGTGGATCACACCTTGTAAGCACAATGTAGAAAGTGAAAAAAAAAAACAAATCAAAAATTAAACATTATGATGAGCCATACAAACCAAAACAAAATGTCTATCTACATGGTAGTCACATTTACATGTACTCAAATCAAGACTTTGACTCTGACTTTGACTTAAACCAGGAGGGTAACTATGACGTCTTTAAGCAGGAGTAATTCCAGTGTGAGAAAGAGACAGAGCTAAACAGCGTCGTCGGTCGTCTAGCGTCATCTCTTTCCCACACTGGAATTACGGTACCTAAGGCAAGAAATGCCTTCCAACCCGCTTTCTGTACGACTTGTACTTTTTAAAACATAAGTAGCTGAAGTACCAACCAATTTACTGAAGTGAACGAGAATTTGCGTGGGCAGAAGTGCAGTGTTTATTCAAATGTACCGACTAGATCCTTGATTAAACTACGTATTTTACTATGTTAACCTTTGGTAATTCTGCAGTGGTATTTAAATCAGAAGCTTAATGTGTGAAACTTAGCAGTGACAGCCACCCATGTTGAAAATTTAGTTTTTTGCCTACAGCTGTCCTGACATAGGCTTCTTCAATCGTATGGCACTTAACTCGTCTCTCGGCAACTCGTATCCAACTGCTACCAGCTACCTTGCGAAAATCGTCGCTCCACCGACCCTGAGAGCGCCCCACCTTATGCTTGCGTTTCGCGGTCTCCAATCAGGAACAAGTCTACACCGACGGTCATCGCTTCTACGGCTAATAACTGCCCATTGCCATTTCAGCTTACTTATTCTGTGGGCTAAGTCGACAACTCTGACCAACACCAACCCGTTACCCACCTATTAAATAAGAGAAAAGATGATTCTCTGACATTTGTATAAAACGAAATAGACAATACTCCAAACAAACGCAAGCCAAAACCCTTCAAATATGATAAAGTGAGGAAACTACTCAAGACAACAATAGACGTAAGTACACGTGAAGTACTCGTCTGTTTGAAGATGTTATTTCATGCTTATTCACTGAATGATAAATGGTGGCACTTGATCAGGCGTCAATCATTGTTGATGAACCGTTTGAACAGCGGCATTTGTTATGAGTATTCTTGATGATAAAGATTCACTGTATTCTGTTTGTATTAGTAAAACTGCGAAAACAGGTGCTTTATAAGGACTTGGAGGTGTAAAATCAGCTTTTAAACCAAGTAATATAAATAAATTGAAAATATATTGTTAGTAATATAATTGTAATGGTAGTTATGCTAGGCAATTACTTGATACAGAATAATTTCATTGAATGATAGTGTTTGAGTATATAGCGAAACCACGGTGAGTTCTAATTTTTAATTCATTTAGTGTCCAGAGTTGACCTATGCGCTCGATAGATGGCGTTGACGTCGAAATAGATCTCGCTATGGTTTCGTTACCGCTGTTATTATAAGTAGTTTAAGATATTTTTTCTGTGTAACCCCCCCCGACCCTTGCCAGAGCCAGCCCGCGATGCTGAGCCGGTAGTTTTAAACCAGCCCCTAATTAATATCACTCAGATCCAACCTGTCCCTTTGCTGCCCCCCCCAGCGACGCCCTAAGCCGAGGCCCGTACCCCACAGGGGGTGCCCTTAGCGAGTGGTCGCTTAGTTTTTAAGTATAGTTTTAAGCCCCTGGCTGGAGGCCTTACATTCATTTTTAAGGCATCCACAGGGAATAGTCCGGTTAAGCAGTAGCCAGCCTCAGAGGCTGAACTGCGAGATGCCATCACCAAAAAAAAAAAAATTTTTGTGTAAACTGTTTCATAAAATAATCGATATAAGAGTACTAGTTGTACTTAAGTCTTATTATTTCTCGCCTAACGGAGCCCTAGATTTGTTCAGATAGAATAGAAAAGAAAGATTAAGACAAGTCAATCTCATAACAGTATTGACACGGTGATACGTAGTCGGTTCATCCCAAATAGTAGTTGACTAGATTCAGTAAAAAAGAAGGAGATTATGCTGTATTCCACTAGCATTTTTTTTCATGTATTATCACCGATTTCTCCGTCATTACGGGTACGATTTAAGTGATTCTTCTTTCATTTGGTAGAAGAAGCTTACGCAGCGGTCCCGTATTAATTTCATTAACTTTGCTTCGGTACTTTATGAGTTATTTGTGTGATAAACAACTAATAAAAAGGGTGAACTAAAAACATTTTGCAAGAAAAATAAAGGGCTTCAAAAAAAAAACGTGGAAAATTACTTTTACAAAAGCAGTCCTCAACAAGGTTTAGTACAGACTAGGCAGATGAGGAACTATGACGATAATATACATATAAAACAGAAATAACAATATTTCCACTAATATCCATAAGGCCTAAAACCCAAATTCCATTGATCTATACTTAGTTGACCCACATTACCCAACAGATACGAACGTGAGCGAAGACACACACGTAAACGAGTATGAAAAGAAAGTTCCAACAGAAACTTGTTTCAACACGCGTATATTTATTTATATCTGTCGCCGAAGATCGATTAATATGTAGATGAGATGATAGATCGAAGAACTTTTGTGAAATTATTCAGAGATATATACGAGTATGAAAGAAAGAGGAGTAGAATTGATGGCGACAGGCTGACATAGGAAAATCGAAAAAATAAACGTGTTGGGCCTACCTAAGAAACAACCTACAGGACAGACAGGGCAGGAAGAAGATTATTATGATTCCCTTTAATGAGCAGATGATAACGTGATAGTTAACAGGGATAAAATGAAAGAAAAAGATTGCTCTGACTCCAAGTAACATCGAAACCATGACGGAAAAGATCGTGAGGGTATTCCTCACGTTTCCACCATGGGTTTGCCAAATTTGGCATTTGATAAGACATAATGTGACATTCGCCAACTCGCACTGAGCCTGCGATGTTGATATCCCAATCCCTCTCATGGAGGGAAGGTCTATGTAATAATTGCGTAGCACGATGCCTACTTTCGCATTAAGAATATATTGTGCCTGGTGTACCAGGCATAATATAGCCGACAGATGTGTAAGATATACATTGGTATTACCAATTGGCCTGGGTTGGTCCGTGGATGGGTAACCACCCATTACATACCGAGTTTCCTCGGCACTAAAACGCATGTTAAGCCGTTGGTATCGGATGTCAATTGTACATAGATGTTTGATAGTCGTTACAGGTAGTCAGTAGCTCGAAAGTCTGACAACCAGACTTACCAATGGGAATCGTATACCTGGGTTGTGGTGTGGAGGTCAGATAGGCATCGATCGCTCCATGTAAAATACTGGTATTCAGCTGCATCCGATTAGTCTGGAAGCGGACCCCAACATAGCAGGGCAGATGATAAAGAAACTAAAGTCTGTTTTTTTTTAAATTCCAGAGACTAAATTGACACATGCAAATGTCAAACTTACAAATAATGCTGCCAGATCTTTTTTAGTGTTGTACCTACGATACCGGTTTGTGGAATCGTAAGTTTTTATATTTATTAGACTATTAAAAAAAATACCGATGCCATCAGTGTTGTTAGTACACGGTAAAACGGATATATATAAACCCTTTTCTCTTACTAAACGGTAGAACTTTTAAAAATTACGGCAATTATTGGAACTTGACACCATACAAACAATTACAATTTTAAAAATAGTTATATTAATGCAGCAGTAAGTGTGTGATTTTGAATACGGCAGCCCTAAATTTAACAGGAACAACACTGGCTGCCGTTTTATTTACCTAAAAAAACGATACTACTGATTTTAATAACGGCAATTTACGGTAGTGGCACATCACTATTTAAGAATTGCAAAAAACTGGCCACCCACGTAATGTCAGTTTAGTCTCTGAGATTAAAAACGGTCTTTAGGCAGCTAGATAAATAATTGCAAGGGTACAGTTTTCAAGCTTTGATTTTGTAAACTGTCTCTATTATTTGCCGTCGCCTTCACATACAATTACTTACTTGGATCCATATCTTCGTGATTGCTTGACTTGAAACATTCCTCATATGTAGGTTTAGTAGAATCTTATTAACCCGGGATAATTTGATATTCCCGAATGGAGCTTCGAGCAGTGCTGTTAAATTTCGCGTTGATTGAATGTTACGTACCTACTGAATTTACACTTGAATGTTTAAAATTTCTTACTGTGAGTTGGTAAAATTTTGAGAACTTTTTGAATAAAAAACTAAATGAACAGTGATTCATGTTATTTCGACAATAAACTTCGTAACTGTGTTAATTATATGTATATATTTCAAAATAAGGTAAAAGATCGTCTTGGGAGAGTGGGGTAAACACGGATGCTGGGTAACCGCGGACACCCATGTTTGGCTATGTTAGAAAGAGTGGAAATTAGTGATGCAATTGGAAGTCAATCCCGAATACAAAGCCTAACAAACATTAGTAAACTGGCAACGCGCTCGATGTAGAAAATATGTTGACTTCATTATTTTTCAACAATTTTACGTAATTTTTGAGTAAAATGGAATAGGTGTCTAACATTGTGACGCAAAAGCATGAAGATTCTCCCAATGACGATTGGATAAAATGTAACAAATGTAATCAATGGAGCCCACGAAAACTTTACGATTAGTAAAAGTTTATCAAAAGGATATAACTATGATTTATATAATGATAGAATTCATACCATCAGTAATTACCTCAAGTGCTGTGGGGTAATCCCGGACACCAAGGTTTTGTTGATTTATAAATATTTGATTTTTTTATTTAAAAATCATCCACGTTGACTGCAAGATCTTAAGCTTTATTAATTCAAGTAAGCTTTCAGTAATAAATAACATTCTTAACTTTAACTACTTTTGTTTTATTTCAGTTCTCCCTTAGGTGTTCGCAATTACCCCACTCTCCGCTAAATGTTTAAAGTACAAAAAACCAAGTTTTGTGTGCGCTACACATACAAAACTTTGTTTTAATTTGAAAATGGTTTTGCCAAAAGCACATAATCTGTTTACAATTTCGGAAAATAAATTCCAAATTATACAAGATACACTGAACAGCCAATGTAATTAGAAAAACTTCCACTGTAGAATTAAAACTCAAACGATTAACAAAAAAGAACTTTTCCAATTTTGCCACACGTTGCCCATCAGCATCTAATGACTGCAGAACCAACTCATTACAGAGGCCCTAAAATGGAAGCTCTAGCAGAATCATAATATGAATCACGTTAAAAAAATTAAATTCTTAAAATGGTCTTTATAGTTATGAACACAAAGTCCATTTTAAGAGTTTTAAATTCATAACGTGATTCGTATTACGATTCTGATAAAGTGGCCATTTTAGACCCCCAGGACAGATTCGAGTCCAATCTAACTTTGTAAACAGAGAAACAACACGAATTAAAACCACGCATGCAGTCTTTATATTGAACTGAAAATTGAACCTTGGGAAACGCCGTAGAATGATAAAGATTGTAATCGTATAGAGTGTGTTTTACACTTAATGCCTGATTTTCGAAATAAATTCAGTTCGGAAATCGAGAATTTTCGCATAAAGCTGTTAGGAATAAGTACTGTAAGTTATAAAATGAATGATTTTAATTATAAGGTGATACAAACATTAAAAATTATCAATTGGAATTATAACCCATTGATTTTCTAAAACTCATCTTACTTTTAAGGTGCTGTACAAAAATTAAATAAACGGAACCCTTAAAGGATCACTCGTGCGTCTGTCCCTCCGTCTGTCACAGCCAATTTGCTCCGAATCTACTGGACCAAATCAGGTGAAATTTGGTAGGATGGTGTAATCCTATGACCCAAACACAGATATGCAAAGTTTTTTTTTTTTTTAAATTTCCTTTTTGGGGGCCAATTTAGGAAATTTAAAAAACTTTAGTAAATAAAACTGTGTCCTATATCAAATGAAAGGTCTCGTCATAAGGATCTCAAATTGTACGGAACCCTCTCCACGCGAGTTCAACTCGCCCTTGACCGGTTTCTTTTTTATAATTATGGCAAGTGGAACCGGGGCTCGGCATAATTATGATAGCAAATAAAAAACTAAACCAAAATACAAAAACCAGGCAAAACAAAAATAAAACTAAAACAAAATTAAACTACATATTTCTAAGTCTTTTAAAGGCCAACAGTTTTAAAACATTGACTCGGGAAGAATAGACTTATTGTTAAACAGAAGTTCGTGTATTTGGTGACTGAAATCAAATTGTATTTGTAACTGTAGAAACTGAATCATAAACGTTTATTAACCCTTCGTATTCGAACGTAAATCTACACGAGACACAACAGGTTTTTAATTGTGTCTATATACTCGACATACGGAAGGTTAAACAATAAGGCAACATTTCAATTTCGTGTTTCGAGATTTCGGAGCAATATATTTGTATGGATTTCAGACTGAGTCGTTTTGGGCCTGTATGATATTGGAATTTCAGCAATATGTCTACACTTAGATGAATTTTGATCGCCATGATACTGAAAATTATCTTGTCTTGTATTTTTAAGGTTCCTAATTAAATTAATGTAAATTTTGCTCAACCCTGGGGCAAGTACTCAAAGAAAATACCCACGGTAGGAGTATTAGGCATAAGCATTTGTATTTTTTTATGTGCTGAAATATTAAACAGGCTAATAATATTGTTTTTTTTTTTTTTGTTACAGGTAAGTTCGATTTGAAGACCTTTATTGGAAATTAACATGATATGGTGGAATTATTTGGTTAAAGCTGATATCAAATATTTAAGCTGGTTATAAAATATTTTTCTTCAAAAAGCATAACCTTAGAACTGATCAACCTATTGTGAGATTTTAACCATTGAATTTAGCAAGCTAACACGCACTGTAAGGTAATTTATTAAGTTCTTTTATGGTGTATTAAGATCCTTCACGAAGCCGTCAACCAGGCATTATGTACATCAAACTAATTACTTAGTTTGATGTACATAATATACTACGCAATTATTATTGCTGGGAAACGATTTTTTTTTTGGGGTGAAAAATCGCCTTTTACGGTGGGACTCAATGTAACGAAGGCAAGACATTGTGCTGATGGATGGATTGAATATTACGGAGGTTGTGGAGGGGTTTATAGTAAAAAAAAAAAAAAACTTTAAATAAAAAATAAAAAAAACTTTTGTAAATTTGGAACTTTGACCCCAATATCTCCCTAGCTAGAAGGTATAGTCTAGAACAAAAAAATGATCACAATGACGGCGAGAACAAGTGCCTTTCAGCTTCGTTAAAGGTCTTGTTACACCCTTTATAGCAACGATGCTGCCCTGTAATTTAAATATTCTCACACATAGGTAAATAACAACATACAATTGTATTCATTAGAGTTTACAAGGTCTGAAGGCATGTAGTTTTAATTAAATTAGCCTTTAGATAATTCAGTATGCCTTAAGGCTAAAATTAGGCGTGACAAAGTAAGCTTAATGGAGTTTACAATATTACAGTGGCATAGAATTACTTGCTTCCAGTAATTAGCGACCCTCATTACAAATTACTAACCCGAGACAGCTATTGGATATTTCTAGACTTTTGGGTCTAACCTTCGTTTTAGGCAAAGTAATTAGGACTCCTATTCAAATATACTTAAACACTAATGGAGCCTTTTACTTCTAACCTCTTTTGTTTTTAAGTGGAAAATGGAAATTGGAAAAAAATGTCATTAACCTACCAAACGGACTATTTCTAGGCAAAATTCGAGGCTAAGATTGTTAAGGTATAAGATGGTAACATCATAATCTCACGCCTGTAATCTCCGAAGGGTTAGACAGAGGTGTACCTAATAGTACACCCAAATTTCACATATTATGTTTTAATTCCCATCCCAACTGCCACAAATCCATACTAAGAAATTTCTGATGTAAAAACCTAATAACACTTTGCCCGACCCGGAATCGATCCCAGGACCACATGCTCAGCAGTCGCGCTTGCGACCACTAGACCAACGAGGCAATCTTGAGACTCGTGAGATTATATTATGTATATTAAATCTGTACTTTATACTTTAAAATTATAAAGAGGTAAAGTTTGAGTGGTTGCAGGGGGTAATCTCTGGATCTCCTGAACCGATTTTTTAAATTCTTTCACTATTAGGAAGCTACATTACCCCCGAGTGCCATAGACTATACTTACAACGTGCCGTGGGATAATTCCTGATCAAAACGCGAGCGAAGCCGCGGGCAACAGCTAGTATTTACACTATGTAGACTGCCCCGTTGATAGTTTTGGTCAACATACGGACTCTAGTGGAAATTATCTGTGGTACACAGGTATGGACCTGAACAAAAAAATGATCACACTGACGGGAAGAAAGAGTGCCTCTCGGCTTCGTTAACGTAGTTTAACACCCTTTATAAGTCCTACCAGTAATTATCTGCTCGGCCTTTTCCCAAATATGTTGGGATCGGCGTCCAGTTATCCGGATGCAGCTGAATACCAGTATTTTATACTAGCTGTTGCCTGCGGCTTCACTTGCGTTTTGGTCGGAAAATATCCCCGGGCGCATTGCAAGTATAGCCTATGGCAATTGAGGATAACGTAGATTCCTATTAGTAAAAGAATTTTCAAAATCGGTTCAGCAGATCCAGAGATTACCCCCTACAACCTCACAAACTCACAAACTTTACCTCTTTGTAATATTAGAATAGATAAAGCGACTGCCTATCTGACCTCCACAACCCAGTTAGTACTGGGTAATACGATACCCCTTGGTAAGACTGGTTGCCAGACTTTAATACAATCTGGTTATGAATGATATCGTGTGCCATATCTCCAACCTTTCTCCAACTGATTTAGTTGGACTGAGTTGATTGATTGATTATCAATACTTGCAATTGGAAAAGTTAACTAGACCAGTGTCATAAGTAGGTAAGTGATTAACTATTAAATTAAAATTACGAACTACGTCTTTCGAAAGCCTATTGTGTTTCTCTCCTATTTAATTGCTTTGCAGGTACAAACCGTTTCTCGCGAAGGAGCCCATTAAAATATCAATTATAATTATTGTTTGGTAGTAAGTTTAACCCACACTCCAAATTTGTTTAAGCCTAACATAACTGCAAATAAGTAATCTTTATACCTACTTATAATCACGAGCAATGAAATATATACACGCTGCAACTTTTACCAGTGATTATCTCCTACTGTATTTTTTAACGTTTTAAGTTTTCACGAACATAGTATTTTGGAAGTCATACTTTTACGAAATAGATCTTATCTCAAAGAAGAAACAATTTCGCGAGAAAATCGGTTTTCAATTTTGCAAAGATTTGTATTTTTTTTATTGCTCTTGACTGTACATAATGGTTAAGGTGGAAATGAAAGGGTAGGCTCCGAAATTAAAATTTTCAGTGTTGTATGTTGATTAAAATATGATTCGCGGCCGTAACAATGGCTTTACAGAGTTATAATGTTAAAATTATCAATACTTGCAACCCTCTAAGTTCATTTAATCCCTTTGAATGACTTTTGCGTGAAATAGTCATTGATAATTTTATTGATTAAAGTTCTGTTACTATATACGTAGTAGGTACCTTTTTTTTCGGATGGGAAATCATCAAATGACTCCTCCCGCTCTGAGCCCATACCCAACCCATCCATGTTCATTCATCGCCTGTTGTGTTCCGGGGCCACGGTATCTCTTTCGAACAGTCCCGCAGCCCCGCAAAAGCATCGGCCCTTACGGACCCCTTCTTTCTTCTACGTAGTAGGTACCTTCATCGTTCTAAATACAATGAGTTAGATAAGTACGTAAATTACTTAATCACCTACAACTTTCAATGTTTTCTCCCAACTTTAAAATTTCTCAAATAGTCTAAAGACTTTCCTTGCACATCAAGTAGCAAAAAACAGATTAAAACTTCTAATTACAAAGCTCTTATTTTCGACAAATAATGTTGCAATAATATTAACTTTCAAACTTAGTTGATGTAAAATAACGATTTCATTACATGAAAGTATTTCTAGAAGTTTTCGGGGCTCTGAACTTTTGGGATTTTGAACCCAGACCGAATTATTACACAACTGTGCATCACGTGAAATGGAAATAGAAATTATTTTTCAATCAACCTCCGATATATTAAAGAAGACACAATAGTAATGATCATTAGAATCTTGAATTACAATGTTTTCAGTAACAACGTAATTAATAATCAATATGTTTACCAAAACTAAGCGGTATGTATCCATTACTACCTTGCGAGGAATTTAATTATCCATGCTGATATACTTGATAATATGATTAACGCAATTAATGTTATATCTCTGTGATTGTTATTGCATACCATTCCAGCCAGCTAAATGAAAGTACAAGGAGCATCTGCCTGTCTGACTACCACAACCCAATTGCTGGGTAAACGATACCATAGGACAAGATTGGTTATCAATCGGGCTTCTGACTATCCGTCTATCAAATATCTACGAATGTCGTTTATAATATTAGTGTGATAATTACGTTTGTAAGATTTTTTTTAGTTTAATAAATTGATTAAAAAATCATACTGTATGCAGCAAGCAATAAAGATACTAAATACTTCTTCATTATTTTGGCCTGGTAGTCTGTGAGACTATTGTCCTTGTTTCTCATCTCCCAATTGACCTTGCCTTTTAATGTAATGTAATCTTCTTCTTGAATAAAAGGCGTAGGGCAGCCTCGTGGGGTCAGCGTGAATAAAATTGTAGACTTCCCGTTGACCCCACCAGTAGGGCATCCTAGTGGGGCCAAGAAAACGATGGTTTTGGTTTTTCCCGTTGACTCCACCAGTGGGGCCATGCCAGTGGGGACAACGGTAATACACCTATTTTTCTTACTAACTGTACTTTTTGACACCCAAATTTATACTGATGACGAATCGGGAACATCAGAATTAAATAAATATTCATTTGTTTTCTTATGATGACGAATCGGGACTTCTTGTATGGAAAAAAAATTGTGACCAGCCGGAACAGTGACGAGTCGGGCATAAGCTGGTCAAAATGTATGGACCAGCTGTTTTTTCTTTATTATTAAATAAATTACCTACCGATTTAAAATTTTATATGTAGGGGCTCAGAATGATGTACTGAATTACGTGGCAGCCATTTTAGCGTCAGTATCCCTCCCACCCTTATAAACGTAGGGCTATTCCTACGTGTTCAGGATGTCAGGGTATCTCAGTATGTTACCTGGATCGTCAGTGCCACACGCACTGACGGTTGGAAAATTCCCCGGCCGGTAACAGATGTAAGGGCGAGAGGTATCCAGGTAGAATTCTTGTTCTCCCGTATTACTAACGGTACTGAGAATAGTTCATGTGAGTTAGCAAAGAGTTGGTGGGATTTACTGCCTATGGTACGTTAGACGTATTTTCATTTGTGCATAGCAACGATCCCACTGTTAAAAAAATCCTGTAAAGGTTTGTAAAACGTAAAAAAAAAGTTTTAATGAAAATTGGTTTGAATAAGATTGGATATTTAACTTTTGAGATGTGCGACTTTTTCGTGAAACTGCAGTTGTTTATTCAGCTGTTGTTCTATGAAAAACAACTTAAGTTTCGCCGTTGAGTGTAAATTGACATACGAATGAGCGTTACAAATATTGTTTGGTGCTACGGAATCCTTTGCGACTCTGACTCACACTTAGCCGTGTCTTTTTTCATTTAATTTTCCAAATAACGTGCAATATTTCATATCATAAGACTTTCCTCACAGTAAGGGGTATGCTACCTACGTAATATTAACCTGCTCTATCCATACCTAAATACTAGATATGAACGTATAGTCTGTGTGGCTTTTATGAACAAACCAGATTTATATGAGATTTTATCGTAGATGAAAGGGCTCGTGGTTCAGGTATTACAAGCGTACGGATCGGTCGCAGATTAAGTTTCGCTTTCCGAGGTCACTCCATACATGGGTGATCTAATAATATAATAATAATTTAATTTTGTAATATTCTACACAAATATTATAAACACGTAAACGGAATCTTTTGTTGCCCGGATATAAAACCACATACAACAAGCCGTTCTAACTCAAGCTATTGCAGTTTCATACTACCTCATTCAAGTTGTTAAACTTTACGTGCAAGCTATTAGAAATTATAACCCTGAAGCTTCACTATGAGAACTTTTAACATATCATCAAGCTCGTTAACCCCCAAGGGTACACATGAGTTCTTCCACATTTCGCCGATTATGTTTGAGTCCCATGTTATTTGGGTCGAGCCTATTGCCATCAAGCATAAACCCTGTTTCCGGGCTGCTACTGAGAAGTTCCTGATGCAAAAACCCAATAGCAACTTAATCTTCCTGGGAATTGTAACAGCGAACTCATGTTAGCAGTATCACTTGCGGCTACTAGACCAACGAAGCCCTAGTTCTTCATATCCCACTGCTGGGCAAAGGCCTCCCCCATATCTTTCCAGGTACTCTTTTCGTGCGCCACCTGGAGCTATCCATCACAGCGCGTCCAGGTTAGCCTCGGTAGCGACGTCAACCCTCATCCTCCTCCGCGAGGCAGCCTTAAAACTATTAAATTCATTTTATAGCTATTCTAGTTAAGTACTAAAATACGTCTAGCTGAGATTCTTCATAAAATCGCGGAGCAAAACTTATTTCAAAGCAATTTTGTACCCTTCGGTGGTAATAAAGTTTAGCTAACCTGCAGCTAAACGGTTATTAATACTATTTATGAGAACGTTGGTCTTAAGGATTCACCGCTTTTAAGCAAGGGTTTTAAATGATTTCCTTTTTTGGTAAACAATTATGAGCATTTGTAAAATATATTTATTTAGGGACATAAAATTCTGTTTTTTTTCTTTGCAGTGGAGAAATATTTATGAATACCCTCTTCCTGAGGTGTTTATGTCGAAATGCTGCCAAAAAAACTAGACAGATCGTAGTTTCCTACTTCTATATGAGTCAGAGATAGTTCGGGACCTATGATGCTACCCTGCAGTACCCTTCAAATCTTGCTGCAGAATATTTAAGGAAACAAAATATTTAAAGTTTGAAAGAAACTACGTTAAAATAATAAAATAATTTACAGTGCCCCTAAATATCTATTAAAAGCATTATAAATTACCAACACTCAAAATAATACACAAACCAGCAGCAACCTGCAACAACCCTACAGTGAGTTCTATAAACTTGCAAATAAATTACCATTGAGTTTTGAAGTCCAGACATTCCACAATTCAAGTTACCCTACGGCCATGTCGGAACACCCGCTACTTTCACAAAGAGCTATATACGACAAAACTTATAAATAGTTCTCCCAACAAAGATTTCGACAACGAATTCGGTTTCATATATTATGAAACTTTTTGGGTATTTCTTCCCGATTCCGATCCGTTTGCGGTATATTCGTCGAAAAAGAAGCAGTGTTCAGATTTATTTTATTTTCATTGTTACTTATTTGTATTCAGCTGCATCCGTTAATACTGGAAGTCTTCAACACATAGTTGGGAAAAGCCTGGGCAGATGACTTATTGATTTTCATCGATCGCTCAAACCTCGCAACGAATTGTTTTATCTGATCTATTAATTTAGAAGCCCAACTTTCAGTTCGGCTCATAACAATCGGAATAGCACCTATTACACTTTTTTTTTAAAACATCTATTTCCACGCATACGAATTGGCGGTCAACAGCTAGAATCTCTCAATAAATAAAGCTATTCATATTAAACTGACGATAGACATAAATATAAAGTAAAGCAGCAATGCCACTGGCTATTTTCTCGCAGTATCGTAAAATCCGTCCGATCATATTTGATGTTTTCTTCATAAAATACTTCTTTTATTACGCATAATTTTTAGAATATTAGTAACGTGAACATTTTAGAATCGTTTATATTTATTTGTCTATTGTTTGATTTACAAGCTGCAGATTATGTCTATAATAATATGTCACTGTACAATCTTTGCCTCTGTAGGCCTTAAGCTCCCCTGCAATTTTTATGGCGTTTTTTTATCTTTTTAAATTAAATCATCATTATCATTTGACGCTTATTCCCACGTATGTTGGGGTCGGCTTTCATTCTAACTGGATGAAGCTGAACTAGTATTGCTAACTAGTATATAACGTGGAGGGACTGCCTCTGTAACCTCTGCAACTCAGTTAAGGGGTCGCACGATTGCTAATTACCCGTAACGACTGTCAAAGATCTACGAATGATAGCCGGAACCACCTAGTTAACGTGCTCTGCACGAGAAGTATAATAACACTGTTTTAAGCTTTTACGGTTTACAACTAAACTCACAACAAAACAATCACAGAAGATATCCCGTAAGTGAGCATAAGTTTGAGTATAATAGTATATTTTATAACGAGGGACTAAACGAAGCCATAATATACCAGAGGTGGTTTGAATGAAACCGAGGTTATACTAAGTTGGCGTTTAGTCTCGAGGTGCAAACTGTACTTTTCACTTTGAGTGCGAGAAAAATGATCAATTTAGTACAAAAACATTTAATGTTCTTATTCCTCCAGTATATATAACTTTCGTCAGTTTTTAGGTAAATCTTCCCTGATTTTGGCGGAAAAAGATTATCTTTTATGTCTTTTGCTCTTTGCTCGACGTCAAACTCTTCATTATCACTGGACATTCTTAATTTTATTTAGAACCTAACAAACTTACACTCAAAAAAAAAACTGAAATTTTCGCGGTCAGTTTTTTCTTCTAAACCAGTCACAGATTAACAATTTAAAACACATGGCGCCACCTTCCTTGCGGAAAAACCATGGAACTAAAACTCTCAAAATTTTCGCAATGAAGATGGTCCATACTGAATAGTATATTTACTGGCTGTTTTAGTTTGTCTATGTCACATGAAGGAAATTAAAAAACGAATTACTTTTTACTCCCTAGAGACTAAAGTGGTCACTTTAGTCCCGCTTCGTAGAGCTATAATGGCGTAATTTTAGAGCATGAGAAGTGAAATAACAATTTTGACATCAATCAACCAATTACTCAAATCACAATTTATTTAGGGTCGGCGCAGCATGTCTTCTTCTTCCATACTTCTCTATTACTCGTCATCTCATCACATACCATCCTTCTTGCCAATCAACCTTCACACAGTTCATTCATCGTCTTCCTCTACCATTTTACCCAACCGCATTCTTTGGTCCTCATCTACCCTTATACCGATCCACATTCATAGGTACTCATAACTTTCCTTACGACATATTCCTCATTCCTCCGCATCACATGCCCATACCAAGCCAACCAATAACCACACAACTTTGCAGTCACCGGCCACTTTCAGACTTCCTCTTATGTATTCGTTTCTAATTTTATCCATTCTCGTACCAATTAGCGTCTGTGAGTCTGTCTGGTCAAAAAACAATCAGTCAATCACACATAAAGTCACAGTCATTGATGACACCAATTTGTCGGCTTTCTATTTGGCACACGACCTTTGCCCAAAACCTACAAAAACATTAGTGGGCAAATGCGCAACATACCTATTATAGTTTCTTCAAAAGAAGTAATTTTTAACTGTCGTATCAAATTGCCATGCGATGTTACCACGTTCTATAAATAAATTATTTTCATGTTACTGGTGGCAACAATTATTCATGTTATGATAGTTTTAATTGTTGTTTTCTTAGTAGTTAATACTAGACCATAACATCGCGCTTATTATACGCGGAGGATTAGGCAGAGGTGTAACATAAAAATAAGGACACTGAATAAAAAGTACCCACAATGGCGGTCTTATTTAATGTCATGTTGGTGATTAAACCAAGATTGGTGCAGAGATATCATTTTGACACCTATGAATCAATTTTATTGTTACCAACTGCAACCTATGTATACCTATTGAACTTACTTGCATAATCAGCCTATAATTTTCCCACTGCTGGGACAGAAGCAGGAGGCTCTATGAGAGGGAATGGGCTATAATCCACCACGCGGGCCCAGTGCGGGTTGGTAGATGTCACATGTCTTCGAATTTTTTGGTTCTAGAACATGCCAGTTTCCTCACGATGTTTTCCTTCACCGTTTGGAGAGCATTTCTGATGAAGTAAATTACACAAAGTAATGCACCTGCCTGGGTTCGAACCCACGACTTCCTGTTCGTAAGTGTCGCCACCCAGTGGTGGCGGCCCCAACTCGTAAGCCCAGTGGCCACCGCTGCTCTCCTGAACTTACGTAACCTAATGTTATTACAATAACGACGCACGGAACTTTAAAGTAAACAAACGCGAGGGGGAAGCTTGCTTATCGCGGTTGGTATACGCCAAGAAAGGATTTCTCGGAATTACACCACTAACTTGGCGAAACGGGGGAATAGGAGGAAGTTACTTTGACAGAAACGATTAATATGTATTAGCTAAAGTTGCAGCTTCTCAAGAGTACCCTTTTTTTTTCGGATGGGAAATCATCAAATAACTCCTCCCGCTCTGGGCGGAGCAGGAGGGAGTATCAGACTTTTACTGACTAAAACCCATCTATGTTCCTTCATCGCCCTTTGTGTTCCGGGGCCGCGGTATCTCTTTCGAACAGTCCCGCAGCCCCGGCAGGCATCGGCCCTTGCGGACCCCTTCCTATTGAGTGTGGATTTGTGCAGGCTTGATGGTAAATAGGCTCGTCCCATATTGAATGGGACTTTAACTTAACGAGTGCAATGTAGTTATGTACATTGTACCGTTAACCCCCGTTTCACCAAGTATTTGGCTTTGATACTATAATTGTATCCCAATCGCAAAGGTAGATATTCCTTTGCGAATGAGTTAGAATAGAATCAATATTCTTTTACTTTGTAATGTTTATCATTCACTAGCTGTTGCGCCCGCGGCTTCGCCCGCCTTTTGGACAGAAATTATGGACGAAATTATTCGAATATAGCCTATAGTACTCGGGGATAATGTCGCTTCCTATTAGTGAAAGAATTTTCAAAATCGGTTCAGTAGATCCAGAGATTACCTCCTACATACAAACATACAAACAAATTTTACCTTTTTATAATATTATAGATATGTTGGGTACTTAAGGATGATTGAATGAAAAGATATATTTCAGACCCTCAAACACCAATATTAAATGATTGAAATTGACACACGAGTAACTCACATATCAATATAAAGCCAACTATTCGTCAAATGTATCAAAGACTTTTTTATTAATTCATATCAAATTGATAGAACATTTTGTTACACTTCGGTTGAGCCTTATCATATGTATGACATTCCTAACAATGTCAAACCTATAAAATCTTTTGCTATTTTTTTGCTCGCAGACAACAGCTAGTTCCATTTATTTTGCCGAATCAAATGACTTGAACATTTTTGTAGTAAGTTTTTGTCCAAAAGCAATTCATGGATTCTTCAAATATTGTTAAAATACGTCGGAATCTTAAATACGTCGTTGTTTTATTTTCCTGAAAATTCAAATGTAACACGGAAATAAAGGTTTTTTTATAGGCATCATTATTTGGTATGCGGGTTTGTTAACGGCCCATTTCTTTATCAAACGATTCGTTTGGGACCTTCCCTTGAGCGCCATTGCAATGTTTTGAGTATGAATTCACTGTACCTACCAGGGGGCCTAAAATGACTGCTTTATCAGAATCATAATATGAATCACGTTAAAAATTTAAAACTCTTAAAATGGACTTTGTGATCATAAGACCATTTTAAGTATTTTAAATTTTTTACGTGATCATAATATAAATATATATTATATATATTTTTATAATTTGTAATTGTATGGATTAATTTAGTCTGAAATAAACTGATTAATAATAATAAAATCCTGATAAAGCAGCCATTTTAGGCCCCCAGATCCTTGACTTTTAAATTAAAATTTAAAGGATTTTTTCATATTGCTTTCCTTCTATTTTTTATTAGATACATGCCTGTGCTTTTGTCTTTTATCAAATACTAGCGTTTGATCGCGGCTTTGCTCCAGTTATGTACGGAAATTAACCACGAGAACGTTTTACTTGTAGCCCAATAAATAAAAAATGAAAGGTACTACGGTGGTACGAAACCGCTTAATGCGCGGGTCCGACTCGCACTTGGTCGATTTTTAACACGATTTTCTCTCTGAAATGTAATAAGTATCCCAATAAAAGTATGTAGAAAAAGGCAAATATTCATAAAATGACAAAATAGAGCATGCCAAGCCTTCTCACACTTGAATCCCCACAATAAAACCAAAACATTCCTTTCTGTAGTAATATAAGTGCCACCGAGATTTACGCCGATTCCTCTTTGTTTTGAATACGCTGTATTGAATATGACACATTTGGTTAATATCGGAATGACGCGATAATTTTATGAGAGATATTCAGTGGTTTGTAAAAATCGCGTTTTGGTAAAAAGATTCTCTGGTTTTTGGATATTATTTATTCTTTTATTTGAAAAGACATCAGGCATTTTGATCGTAGGAATATCAAAAAAATAATAACTTAAATAATTATTTTTTTCCTTATTCATTTTTCTTGCATATTATTTACATTTTTAATTATATTTATTGATAATTACTTTATTAAAAAAATTTAAGAAAATTTTAAAAGCAACGGGAAGCCGGAACAGGGTCCGAGCTACCGGTGGTTAGGGCTCCTGAGAAAGGAACCTTCTAAATATACGAGCCAAGCCGTGTCCAGGAGTGCCGCTTTCTGAATCAAGCCCTTAATCTAGCTGCCTATCGAGAGAATTGTTGTTATTGTTATTTTCTATTTTGGTATGATTTTTTTTCTCGTATTTACTTTCTGAACATATTAATTTAATTTTTTTTAAATAACTTAAAAAGAAATAGGAAAAAAATCTTTTTGTTTAGTTGCCCATCGGTATTGGGAACAGAATCCAAGCTACCGGCGGTCAGGGCTCCAGAGAAAGGAACCTCCTAACAAAACGAGCCGTGTCCAGGGGTACCGCTTTCTGAATCAAGCCCTTGATCCAGTTGCCAAACGAGACCCCCCTCCGGTATTGATTGAGGCTCTTGGCAATTAAGCGATGGGCTGATACGACTATCGGCACAATGATCGCTGAGTCCACATCCCACGTGTCGAAAACTTCGCCAGCCAAGTCAAGATACGTGATTTGCTTCTCTTTCTCGGCTTTCACGAGGTTCCCGTCATACGAGACCGTTAAGTCAACAATCATTGCGCGCCGCTGAGATCAATCCACCACCACTATATCAGGCTTAATGGCTACAATAGTCCTGTCAGGATGATGGTTTTTTTATTATTAAAATCATACAACAAGAAAAGAAAATAAAGAAAACAAAAGTTATTAGTTTCAGTTTATCTATTTTTCCCATTAAGTACTCTAGTAAGAAATGAATAAATGTCAGCCACTTTTGTTAATCGTTATAAAATATTAAAATTCGTTCTAATCGTATTATTATTTTGAACCTATAAAAAATGGCCGCCGTGTCTTCGATACTTCACCTTTATTGACTTCTAAGTAATTGATAAAACTCTGCACGTTTTACGAAGTATATAAGATAAGCCTCTCCTATTTATTTTCTACATCAAGGAATTTCTATGAATTTGCTGAGTTTCAACATCTTTAAAAGTTTTAAGTTAGTAAGCTAACAAATTTATCTGTAGTTGAGTTCATTGGCTGTAAATGCTGTGATGAAGTTACTCATGTCAAGTATAATCTGCTGTTTAACAAACAATATTGAATTTTTTAAAGTTCAAAAATGTATTTATTTTGAAAATTAGGTATGAAAATGGTTTTAAAGTAATTTATACAGACAACATTGCAGATTTAATTAATTGGCTGGAATAAAAAATTTACTACTCTAATAAATGCGAAAGATTGTGTGGATGTACGGATTTTTGGTTTAGTCCCATCTCGGCACCCATGAATTTCGTGTTCCTCTTTCATCCAAACACGGTTGAACGGATTTGGGTGAAATGTGGCATACAGATACTATACAGCGTGTAACAGAAAGGGATATAGTCATATGGAAGACTGTGGTACGGACCATCAAACTGAACAACTTTCTCTATAGGACCACCATCGTAATCGTAAAAAATTATCAGCTGTCCCATACATTTGAGTCGAGTAGGTATTGAAATTTTGTACGGAGCAATCGATTATTTTTTTGTGATTTCGATGGTGGTGCCATAGAGAATGTTGTTCAGTTTGATGGTCCGTACCACAGTCTTCCATATGTCTATAACCTTTCTGTTACACGTTATATAACCAGGATTAACATATAGGATAGTTTTTATCCCGGTAGTAAGATCCCGTGGGATAATTACCGAAATCGGCGCGGATGAAGCCGCAGGCAATAATAGGTACAGTAAAAATCATCCAGTCGACGTATTGTTGTATTTTGGTATGTGGGTTCCGTAGCCGAATGGCAAAAAACGGAACCCTTATAGATTCGCCATGTATGTCTGTCTGTCTGTCTGTCCGTGTAAGTCACAGCCACTTTATTCCGAAACTATTAGGACTACACAGCTGAAACTTAGTAGATAGATGTATTCTGTGAACCGCTTTATGATTTTTATATAAAAATAAAAGGTTAAGTGTAAGCTCCCCATACATGGAACTGAAACAAAAAATATTTTCTTCATCAAACCTGTACATGCGGGGTGTCTATAGATAGGTCTTCAAAAATAACACTGAGGTTCCTAAAACCATTTTTTCTCAAAATCAATCGTTTGAAAGATAGACACTTCCAAATTGGTAAAATAAGTGTCCCTCTAATTTCTAAAGTAAGAGGAGGAAAATTCTGAAAAAAAAATAGGATTGTAGAGCGTAAAAAAAAATTTCAACTAAAATTGGTTTGAATAAGGTTTGATGTTTAGTTTTTGAGATATGGGAATTTTCATCAAACTGCAGCAGTAAATTTGTTTTTCGTATTATGAAAAATAAATTTAGTTTTGCTGTTGAATGTAAAACAATACAACATTATGAATGAGCCTTCAAAATATTTTTATTATATTGTTTGGTGCTACGGAACCCTGTGTCCGTGTGAGTACGACTCACACTTGACCGGTTTTTTTTAAGATTAATTAATCTGTGCCATATTCATATCACATCATTAAAAAAGTTATGTTCTACCAAGAGTAGCAAAAAACATAATTTGAGTCTGTGTAGCTCCAGCCCTACTATTCATTTGCAGTGGCTGGCATTTTGACAAATTACGAGTTTCGTATTCAGCAACTCCGCCGCACGCCGGGCATGACTTCCAAACTGTTCCGTATCTGTTTCAGCTAAACTAATTGATTTATCTCAGAATACGTTTCACCGATTCTAATACTAAATTTTAAACATATGCAGTTAACAATTTGAAGTTGGCTTTAACTACGAGTTTAATTTCTAAACTGTTGCGAAGTTGTTTACGCAAGTTTGCATTTTCAGTATGCAAATACTGAAAATGCAAGCAATGTGTATTGTTTTTAGTTAGCTTGTTAGTTGTTTTGGTTCATAAATTAATTGAGTTATCTATACTAAATACTATATTACTATTAATATTATAAAGAGGTAAAATTTGTTTGTGTGTTTTGTGTAGGGGGTAATCTCTGGATCTACTGAACCGATTTTGAAAATTCTTTCACTAATAGGAAGCTACATTATCCCCGAGTGCTATAGGATATATTATACAACGTGCCCGTCGGACAATTTCCAAATTGGTTTGGGACCAAAACGCGAGCGAAGCCGCGGGCAACAGCTAGTGATCATATAATTTGATATTACCAATAGAATAGAATAGACTATTCTCTTTTATGTACACGATAAAAGTCTTCATCTGCCTAGCCTTTTCCCAACTATGTTGGGGCCGGCTTCTTTAATTATTTTAATTATTATAATTCTTTCCTTTATTCATATATATACATATAAATTACATTTTTAAATATTTCTAAACAAATTAATATTAAAAAAACATTTAAAAATATAAAAAATAGTGGTCCGCCGGTATCGGGAGCAGGGTTCAAGCTACCGGTGGTTAGGGCTCCAGAGACAGGAACCTCCTCACAATGCGAGCCGTATCGAGGAGTACTGCCTTCTGAATCAGGCCCTTGATCCAACCGCCTAAGGAGAGCCTCGAAAGGTGGTCGTCGAGGCTCTTGGCCATAAGGCCATTGGCCGTCACGACAATCGGCACAATGATAGCCGAGTTCACATTCCACATGTCGACAACCTCGTGTGCCAAGTCGAGATATTTTATTTGTTTCTCCTTCTCAGCTTTCACGAGGTTCTCGTCATGCGGAATGGTAACATCGATTATCATTACGCGGCGCGCTGATCGGTCTATCACCACTATGTCAGGCTTATTGGCGACAATAGTCCTGTCAGTGATGATAGACCGATCCCAGTACAGCGTGACATGGTCTTTCTCGAGAACTGGGTCGGGCACATACTTGTAGTACGGTACCTCTGATTCCACAAGTTTATATTTCAAGGCAAGTTGCTGGTGGATAATCCTGGCTACTTGGTTATGCCTGTGCAAGTACTCGCCGTTAGCCAGACGAGAACAACCAGAAATAATATGTCTGATGGACTCACCCGGACGGTGGCATGCCCGACACACGTCAACCGTCCCGTCCTTCATTATAATTCTTATTATTTTCATCAACATAAAACCTGACACTGACCTGCAAATTGCAAAAAACGTAAGAAAATTTGAATTTCGCGGGCTACCCTTGCGCTTCCACCTTAAGACGTCGACAGATATGACAGACACAAACAGGCTGGTTCCTAGACTTTTGGGTTTCTGAGAACACGTAACGACTTTCAAAGATATACAATTGACAGTCGAGGTATGGAGGGGTCAAGATACGTAATGGATGGTCAGTTAACCTTGAAGATGGACCCCGGCGGCTGTTACTCCCCGTAACCTTCTCCAGCTCAGAAATACAAATGACGAATATTAATTTGCCAGAAATAAGGTATAATATACTGCCAAAATTAATAATTCAGTCATAACAATGGAATTATATTCTCCAACACATTACGACAAACTTTCATAATTAATCACTAACATTAATTAAAATACCTGACAACGCAAACGTGGGAACATGTGTGCTGATATAATAACATTACAATTTATGAGAATTCTCACTCAATATTGTCTGCAAACAGATCTTAGAACCATATTATGGACATTCACTACTTTCCATCCTGATATTATTGATACGTGTGAACCAATTGAAGGGAAACGTATCCGTTAGTTTACTTTCTATTAGAAAACATTGACATTACCAACCTTACTGATTTTCCTAAGCGTACTGCAGGTAATCTTAATAACTGTAGCAGTAATAAAAAAAGTACTAAAGCAAACATAGGACAAGAAGTACTACAGCAAACATAGGGCAAAGAGTACTACAGCACCATCTATAATATACATGAAGAACTTACATCAAGATGCTTAATCACGCAGTTAAAGTTATCCACGACTATAAGACTATATAAGGAAAACCCGACAACAACTATCGGGCAGTAGCCCTTCAGACGCAACATCCGTCTGGTTAGAGGATCCTCCTTTTCTATGGAAACAACTATGGATGAAGAACTTTACACCCTATTCTTCATATCCATATGTATCAAACAACACATCATAACACAACATAGCGCATACTGACGGTCACTTTTCAATTTTATTTCTCAGTGCATATAGGTGAAAAGTGGTCGACCGTCGCTAAACTCAGAAGTACCTATAGTATACATTTCGTAAATTTCGTTTAAAAGTCTCTTATGCGAGGCTATTACTATCATCCTAGCACTAATCCAGACGCTAGCCTGAAAAATTTAGTAAATCCAATAGCATTTTGGCCGACCTGAAAATCGAACCAGACTCGGCAGTAGAGCTTTGCGATCATTAGACCAACGAGGCATTTAACCAAATAAATAATAAAGGTCTTTTTACTTAAACTAAGCTGTATCTTTTATATTCACTCGATAAAGCAAATGACGGAAACGGCAAGCGACAGTAAATTATATTACTAAGCAGAAATTAATTAATGTCGTATTTTTGTTCCAGATCTGCCGATAAATGAACGCAAGAACAACCAAAACGTGGACGTAAGTGATGAAGTTTGAGAGAACCCACAAACATGGACTCTATAGAAGGCTTAAGAAGTAGCAGAACGAAATGGAGGTGCACCAACCTCCTCACTCTGTACATACTACTCCTCGCTGCAACCTGCCAAGGAGACACCAGTCATACTGATATAACCAAAACAGAAGTAAAATTAGATAATAATGTAGATTCTATTCACTGCCATAGCTGTTATAGTAGTAGTAACAAAGAATCTTCTAATGTAGACAATTATGTAGATTTCGTAGACGAGTTCGTTGGACAACTTAACACTTTCACTGATCAACACTTGAATTTAAATCAAACCGTTGGTTACTTAGAAAAGGCTGTCGAAGATATCCTAGATAAAGCACTCAGTAAAGATAAGTTTAAGATTTTTGAAGGAGTCGAAGTAAAGCCTGCGGGTACTAAAAATGATACAAAGCTTGAAAAGAAAAGCGACGAAGAAGGAAGAGCGTTATTTAGTAAATATACATATGAATATAGAATGTATCAGAAGATTAAGAATTTTGTGAATACTCATATACTATCGATCAATTTTCCGATGGCCGCAAAATGTAAGTATGATTTTTGTATACTATTTTATGCTAAAACGTTGACTGAACTGTTTTGATATATATAAATGGATTTTGTGAAGGATGATATGAAAGTAATACTAGTGAATGATAGAGAGACGGCTGCCAGTTGAGAATACAGTTGAGAATAGGGAACAAGTACAAGAAGACGATGAAGTAGTAAACAGTATACTACCGCAAAACATTTTGAAGATACTCAATAATAAGCGTTTTCTATTAATTATTTCATTCCTTGTTACTCAAATTCAAACTCAAAGCATTTATTTCAAATAGACCCGTGACAGGCACGTTTGCATTGTCAAAAATAAGCTACCTACAGTCCAGTCACAGGAATAATAACTATGAATGGACTGTAGTTGCCCATTCGAAAATCGTAGATCTCATGGAAAAGAATGGGTAAGAAACTCCATGGACACACTTTCCAAATCAGGTTAGATGTTACATAGTCTTGGATACAATATTGCTGCTTCAATATGTGAGCACAATCTAAAGATAGAAACGATAGAAAAAAAGACAATTAAAGCCTTAAAGATTAGGATAAGCCCTACTAACCATAATAGAAAGTCAACATGGTACTCACATTTACAAAAACTGAAATCATTCATGGTAATTATGTTTCAAAGTAACTATGTTTCCAAACAAAAAAAAAATATTAATAATTAAAACTTAGTTCGTGAGAACAAGTGGCTGTGGAGCAAGACCAGCATTGAGCCAAGTATTTTTATCAACGACATAGTCTGTCAATTTATAATATACTCGCGTACATAGTGCACGTTTTATGCATGGTTTAAATTTCTTCTCAGTAGGTTGTAGAATGTCAAGTGGTATTTTATTGAAGCATTTTACACAGTACCTTACAAAAAAAGTGTGAACTTTTGACAATCTGAAACGTGACTGATCTAATTTGTCCTTATTTCTAGTATTAACCTTATGCTATCGCTTATTTTACAAAAAAAATATGTGTTTTTCCGATCATGTTTTTCCGTTAATTATGACAGTACCCAAATATCCATCGCAAACTACTAAATTAATAAAGTTATAGTAACATACCACATTTCCTGTAAGGTAGTTGGGGTTACACGTGTAAGTGGAGCCTGGTATTCCATTTAAATCTTGACACCCTTCGGTAACCACTAACCACGTTATAGATCTCTCAAATTTAATATATATTGCGTCTTGTCATGTATGTTTGAAATAGGTTAAAATTACTCGTACGAGATCAATGCAGATTTTTATAGACAGCTGCATAGTGAATTTTAAAATGACTATATTCAGAATAAAATTAAAATAAAAACCTTCTGAGCCGACTATGTTTTTTTTTTTTTAATCTTGTAGAATGTGTAAATGTAATAAGGACTTGACAGAAAAATGATTGAATGAAAAGATGAATTGGTACCATTCCCTTAGTTGATAAGAAAATGAATTATTCAGAAATAAAATAATTAATCCTTATCTTTCTTTTCCAGCGTTTGGCCTCAACAAATTCTTCGTACCAATACTAATAGGTGGGCAAGTGCTGATAAAAACGATACTGTTCGCCATGTTCCTGCCTAGCATATTGGGAAGTTTCGGCAAGATGCTGAGCAAAGGTAAGCCAGCTACAGTCTCAAGCACAAATATGTAAAGATCGTTGGAAGGGAAGTCTAGAGGGTTTTACAGCAAGCATATTCAGCACGAAATCTTGATAGCAGATGAAACGGGACGCGATAAGAGAACCCCAAAAGTATAGGTATTTGAAAATTTTCAAATTATAAAAAAGGACTTTTTCAAATCTCGCAATCGAAATTAAGTTCACTGTAAGAAAATCCGATTCTGGGTTAAGCTCGCCAATGTACAGACGCCAGCACACCAAGCTGCCCGAAACGATATAATATGATATGGTAAAGCTTTAGGGATTAAGTTGAAAATCAATTAAAGAAATTTGACAGATTTTAGTACCTGGATGTATTGTGCTGGCTCTGTACATAAGCTTTATTATTGCAATTTGAATGATTTTTTATTTTGTGTGCAATATAAAGAATAAGAATATAGACCAAGTTAAACAGCATCAAGTTTTCGTGCTAAATAAATGCTGCTAAAAGTAATAAACTTTGAAGACCTGCCTGTAAATAGCAAGGGTTCCAAAATACAATGTTGGCAACGACATAAAATTACAAAGAATACAGTAAGAAAAATACAGTCTTAAAGTAGCATCGTGTCGTGTGTGGGGTCGACATCCAGTTTAATGCTGCTAAATACCAGTATTTTACACGGAGCAACGTGTATACAATACTATACGCAACAGTGCTCGTTACTGTACAAACTTCTAATGATGTCGTAACTTAAGATAACAATATGCTATCTTGCTTAAGTAACAACGTGTACACGAAGCGCTGAAAACATCATAAATAAGTTACCCGTAAAATTATTCGAAAGTTTTCAAGTTTAGGAGTAAAATTTTCAAGTCGGTTGAGGTAAAATTAATTTAGTAGTCACAGCTTTTTTGTTTTGTAATCAAGTGAGAGCCCTGGTGACCTGATAGTAAGTCCCCGTAGGACTTGGATTCGAACCCGGGCAAGCACTTATGTATCACCACTGCAGTCGAAACAATGAAGGAAAACATCGAGAAGAAACTGGCATGTCTTACACCTGCATCAAAGTTCAAGTTAAAGTAATAACTTGAGTTTTAATAATTACATAAGCTAATAATATTTTATACAATAAACCAGAATTGAAACGAAATAAGAGCCATCACAGAAAGCAAAGCCAAGAATTTTAACTTTTGACAGTTCTAACTTCAAGTAATTACTAAACTACGGAATAAAATTCGTATCGTAATTAATAACTTTTACTTAAGTAATCACTTTAACTTGTTTAAAAATGCGAATGTTTAAACCAAAAATAGAAGACATGGGATATCTAACTACCCACACTCTAGCAAGGCGAGGAGGCCTACCACCCAGTAATGGGAAAATTTAAGCTGTTGTTTATGCTAAGTTATTATTACATGGTCGTATCGTAACTCAAGAAAAATCAATCAAGTAAAATTATTGAAAATAGGTCATAATTCAATAGAAAAATACCTTTTTTTAAACCAAGGAAGTAATAAAGACATTGAAAAATCAACAGTTACAGAAAATAACTGGGTCGTACCATTGTAGGACTGAACAAAACCTGTCAGATGAAAAGCAATCTTGTTAAACCGAACTATTTCTGTACTCTTGTCGATTCTAATCTGAATACCCTAAAGGCTACATTACTGTGTATTAGGTACGTTATAACATAGATAAATATAAATCATAGATGTATCGTAACCGTACAAACTCACAAACTTTACCAAGTTTGTGAGTTTGTGTGGTTGTAGGGGATAATCTCTGGATCTACAGAACCGATTTAAAAAATTCTTTCACTGATAGGAAGCTACATTATTCCCAAGTGCCATAGGCTATACTTACAACGCGCCCGTGGGATAAGTTCCGACCAAAACACGAGCGAAGCCGCGGGCAACAGCTGGTTTTTTTGTAAAACAAAGTCCCTTCAGATGTATATCTGTGTGACCGCCTTGTCCTTTTCGGCTACAAAATAGACGCGTCTTTCACCGTCATTTACTAGTGGTCGCAAGCAAGAGGTCCTAGGCTCGATTCCCGGGTCGGGCAAAGTGAAATTGGGTTTTTCCATCAGGATATTCTCAGTAGCAGCCACGAAGTCTGGATTTGTACCCGGTTGATGGCTATACGCTCGCCCATGAGATTACATGAGACTTAAACATAACTGGCGAAATCTGGGTGTACTATTAGGTACATCTCTGCCTAACTCTTCGGGAATTAGTGTAATGTTATTTTATGTTCACCTTTCAGAGAATCTGTTTCGAAAAGTTTAAATGTAAAACATGTTAATGGTTAACTTAGTTATAGCACAGAAATCTCAATGATTTGACATGTGTCGTCATTGTATAACCGTGTAAACCAGGGGCAGGTTACTATAGGCCGACCGCTTAACTGAGACCGTCTCTAACTCGTTTATATAGGGAACGTGCGGAACTATAGGCGGCAGCACAGAAGTGTTATTGAAAAGTATATGTCACTTATAAGTCTCGAATATGCAATACTAGATGACATAGTCCACACCGTGAACGTTCACTCTAAAGACGAGCTTCCTCAGGGACGGTCTCAGTTAAGTGATCGGCCTATAGAATAGCTACATAAACTTTTAGTCTTTATCGTTCATTGTTGCTTCAAAACATTCGCGTTTCACTGCTAGCAATGAAGTATGAGTGCCCGTTAACTCTGAACAGGCTGTTAAGTTCTAAAAGTTATACATTAAGTTTAACAGGGTTATAAGAACACGTAGTTAATGTCTTGTTTATGTTTGTACTTGATTATTACGTCGGCTTCGCTCGTGTGTAGGTCGGAAAAGATCTCATGGAAACTTTCGTCCAGGATAAAAAGTGTCCTTACCCAGGTCATGGTCTACGTATGTGTCATTCAATTGCATCGAAATTCGTTCAGCTGTTTAAGGCGTGAAAACGTGACAAACAAACTCACATTCACAGTGATAATATTAGTTAGTATTGTTAGGACGAGCAAACGAGGTTGAATCAGCTGTATATTTTATTTAGAAACACAAAACACAGTTTCAGTGATAAATATTAGAGTTTTGTTGATAAAGACACAAAAATAGCAGTAATAGTGTATTGGTCTTGTTTAAAAGCGAATTATGTGATTTTGCATAGACTAGACTTTCAGATCGGTATCTAAATATTGAATGATCATAACCGTTAATGTAAATTATAGTAGGTCGCCGTATCTTTTAAACAATGGACTTATAACTTCAACTTTCTGAACGACTAGGGCTCTATGACAATTCACCACCACGAACCAAACTTTGAAGGGATACGCGTGTCACGACGGCGAAACAAATGAAAAACATTACTTAGAGCATGGTCATAAGCCCATGAGTTACCACATCCAGACCCGGAAAATCTACTTGTAGGCCAAACAAATATTTGTTTCGTGCGGGATTCGAACCCGCGACACGCAGCGCAACAGCCAATCGCTCAGCCACTGCGCCAACTGTGCCGTCAATGACACACGCACTAGCAAATCGCATCGACTAAGGTCGTAAACGCCGCGTTTAAAATGTATTTAAACGGTTTTCAATCAAGAATTAAGTTTTTATATACAGATCTATTGGGGATTTGTTCCGCGTGGTAGTTTTCCGGGACGCAATTGCACTCTATTTGCTTAATTGACATTTTAATTTTACTTAATAGTACTCAAAAGCAACTGCTCACCTTACTTTTAGCTTTTATTGCCCCAATGCTGGGCAAGGGCTTCCCCCATAGCCTACCACTCTTTTCTCCGTGCGGTATTCTCCAGCCTATCTCTGACAAACGCCTCTAAGTCGTCACGCTAGCGTTTTATAGGCCTCCCTCGGCGGTGTTCTGGCTCTCTCACCTTATATATTTTTTTATGTTCCAGGCTTGTCGACAATCTCAGCATCATCGTCCCAAGCCAGCTACCCCCCTATAAATGCGGAGGAGCAGGTCGGATATAACTCCGATAACAAAGACTTCATGGGGTACGAGACGAGTAATACTGGGACGTTTGCGTATCCGCAGGACGGGATGTATGGCGCAGATGCTAATGAGGTCAATGATTTGGGAAATGTTGATATGTCACGGTAAGGGTATACACATTTATTATATCATCAATCATATTCAGCCCCACATATTGTTCCCACAGCTGGGACACAGATCTCCTCTCTATGAGAGAGAATCGTGGGCCCAGTGCGGGTTGGTAATTTTATTATATTTTTTTTTATTTGTGATTTATTTATTTGGAAAGAGATACCGCGGCCTTGGAACACAAAGGGCAAAGAAGGAACAAGGATGGGTTTTAGTCATTATAAGTCTGACACTCCCTTCCTCTCCGCCCAGAGTCGGAGGGGTGATTTGATGATTTCCCATCCCAAAAAAAACGAAGCAACTAATCATTAAAAAATACACACATGAATCCTAAAAATCAGAGGTGCCTGTCTTGGGTTCGAAGTCGAGACCTGTGACTTGGCAGTACGACGGTCACACCACAAGGCTGTCACACAGTGTTCTAAAAAGTGTTATGTACTTATCTACTAACAGTTGTTCTGATATCCATTATTATTTTATATTATCTCTTCGAACATAAGTGCGGATAGAAATCGTACTCATAGTTTATATAAGACTCCACTATTAATTACCTATGCGCACAATAAAATTATAGCTAGCAACGACTTTTCCCAAGGATACAACCAAAAAATAAAAATTCTAGCCCAAAATAATCTCATAAACATTCGTCGTTTCATAAATAAATAAGAAATAATTAGGAAATTCATCACAAAACGGCGAACAGACACAATAACTGAATTTGATCATATAGGAAATTATTTCGCCATTGTTATTCAAATCAATTTGACATAAGAGAACCTATAATAATGTCTGTACCATTGAATTTAGACTTAATTTCCAGAAAAATATGGTTCTTTTTATCAAATTATTGATTTACCGTCCATCAAGTAACTTCATTGAGGGGAGGTTGGGCGTAATTCAATCATGCTCCCAAATTTGCATATTGCCAATAACGGCGAAATTTTCTCCGAAACTGTTTTTTTGAGATTTGAGCTTATTTTTCAAGTTTGTCATAGCAAAATGTGGTAAATAAATGCTAATCTCGTGGCTAAAATTGAATTTGTTTAGGGGTGGGCTGGAAAATGTCTTACGAATAAATATGATAATTTAAAAATTTGATGCCTACAAACAGTTTTTAATGTTTCTTTAATATTTAATTCCAAAGGCTATTCAGTGAAATAGCGAAACAAAATATCGTTTAAATATTTATTTAATTACTACCGTGTATTTTCATGTGTTCCAGGTTTGGCGACGGTCAGAAAACAGGATTCCTGCCTTCAAAGAACAGCTATTATAAGAATCAGATGACCACAGCTAATAACTATAAGGTATGTATGTTTTCCAAATGTGGTCAAATAGTTAATTATACACAAAAATGGCACTTGAGTAATTCTACATTTAATCGTAGATGCTTTTCTACTGTCACTACTGGCAGGTCCCAAAATTATCATGTCTTTTAACCGACTACCTAAATTCTAAAAATAAAATGAAAAAAAAAGAGTATTCAGCACTTACCTATAATCGAAGAGACATACAGAAGAGATTAAATCTTCTATTGTTTTAACAATTCCGTATTTCTGTTCTTCTGTGTTTTAAACTTTAACACTTACATGCCACTCAACAAACATTTGTATATATGCTAACTAGGTCGCACAACAACACAAACGAAGCATATCCTCATAAATTCCTTATAAAGATTAATTCCTAAACTAATTCCTTCGCTCCTGACGCGTCACGGATTTATATTTGACATTCGTTCCAGCAATTATTTAGTTGGATTAGCATTCCAATCAATATTGATGGATATGAGAGATTAGACTCAGGGTTGGCCAAATCCATCAGTATGTTAATATCTAATATTAACATACTGATGGATTTGGCCAACCCTGAGTCGATACATAACAACACGCCTCTTTCGAAGGGTTAAGCAAAGAGTACACCTAAATATCCCCTAGTTATATTCCATAAAATAGGGGTATGCCTATTGCCATCATCCGTGTAGAAATCCTGACACCAGACTGAAAAGACCGACTACACATTGGCCAATCTAGTAACACATGCTCAGTTGTAGCGCTTGCGACCAAACCAGCGAGGCGAACAATTTGAAATTATTATCTACTAGCTTTTGCCCGCCGTTTCACTCGGGTTGTACTCTGCTTGTAATAATATAATACGATCATGATTCGAAAACACGTGGCGCCATCTATTATCATAAAAACGTTATTGTTGTTTTCCTCGGGAACAGTACATTTTTTTCGGTTTATAAGGAATCCGTTGTCCGTTTCTGTACACCTGACAACGTATATGCAAAATTTTAGGATGATTAGTTCTGTGGGTTAGGGCGTGAAAAGGTTACAAACAAACAAACTTACGTTCACATTAATACTATTAGTTAGGAAGTTAGGATTAATATAACAAAACCAAGAGACCAGAACTAAACGTAAGATAAAACTCCATCTAGTAAGTAATCAATTATCTTCATAGGGTTGCATATCAGCAATATAATAACCAGTTAGAAGAAGCTTTTTACAGGATCGAGTAAAATGAAGTGAGATTTGAGAGACCTAAGTCCAGCTGTAGATTCCTTAATACTGATCATAATCAAGCCAAAAGACATCAAACACATCAAGACATCAGATACAAAGCATAGCATCTCAGATAAACAAATTAATATTTGTTTTAACAATTTTACAGGTGTTCCAAAGGATCCCAGCCTCCTCAATGATCCTGAGTAACTACGACCCGTTCTACTCTCCATTGTTGTCGAGACTTGATGGTATATTTGCAAGGCTAGGTAAGTTCATATAACTAATTAAATATTGATATTATATTTCAATAGCTTTCCTTGAAAATAGTTGGAGATAGATTATAATGAAATTTCACTAATGGTTTTTCAGAAGCTCAAATTCATAAGTGCTTTCAGTGCTGAAGTTCTCTTACTCTATAAGCATCACGTTCAAAATCTATAATTATGATCCTTTGTTTTAAATGAAAAAGTAAAACGAGATTCGAGAAAACAGAAAAAAAAAATTGTGGAGCTAGGCGCATGAGGTACTTAGGTACCCCTTTTTTAATAATGTAAAGTATTTCATTATCCACATTTTGCATGTTGCATTGTATGTGGCTGAGATGAGAATGCTAAGGGGGATAGACACTAAGAAATGAGTACTTATGAGGAAGTCTAACAGTGGCGCCGGTGACTGAAAAGTTGAATGGTAATTGTTTGCCGTGGTATGAGCATGAGGAGAAAAAAAATGTCGTGAGGAAAATTTTGAATATGAATGTGAATGGCAAATTTTGAATAAGAGGAGGAAACAAAAGAAACGATGGATGGACTGTGTGAAGGTTGATATGGCAAGAAAGTCGTTTCCCTGCAATATTTTTTGTGTATAATTTCATATTTTGATGTACTCTATGCTTGGTTGACGGCTTTGTGAAGGCTTCGTTTACTTTTTACATCGCGCTTCTCAGTTGTAGCACACACAGACCCCATCAGCGACTGCTAAAAAGGAGGACTTTGTGCATTCGATGATTTTTTGAAATAAGAACATTGCTTAACTTTCCCCCCACCTTGTTCCAGGTCTAGCCCCTACAGAGAACTCGGTGGACGAGAACATCGAGCCGTGCCGGGAACAGCTCATCTGCCTCATGTACGCCAGCCCTGCAAAGTTCGCACCCTACAGTAACTTGGTATCAGCACAATTGAGCAGGTGGGTACTTTACTTACATTTTAATAGCTCCAAACCTAAAGCCCCCTACCTCGACGGAATGCAGAGTGATGATGTGGAGCTGAGTGGCAAACTATTTTCAACCTTCTTAATCCTGTCATTCGGTGCTCCTAAAATGCAATCGAAGTGGCCTCTCGCTGCCACCAGTGACGTCGTGTAAGAGAACTCGGTGAAGAGGCCAACGAGGCATGCCCGAGTCAGCACATCTACCTCATGTACTTACGTCAGCCTTGCCAAGTTCGCACCCTTCAGTGAACAGGGTATGAATATGGACCTTCTTTGCAAACTGTATTCCGCCCCACCCTGACCTGATATGAGCCCAGTTGACTAGGTGGGTACTACGTACTACTGCGATAGAACTGGAAAAACTTCCGTGGTAAAAAAAAACAAAACAAGCTGGCAATTTATTCTTGTAAAACTCGACGTGCGATCGACTATATACGGTACAATACATTATTGAGCGTGTTAAGTCTATTTACACCTTCTATTTCAAACGTGCTTTTTATCGAGAAAAACGAAAGTTTGAGCACTTCTTTAAACTAATATCTACACCGTAACATCGTAAAAAATACGTCAACTCCTGAATACATGCTGATTTTCTGCAAATACTAGCTTCTTATAAAATTATTTGAGCTCAAACTTTGATATAAACTAACTTGGTCTCGCCACCAGGGAATATACCGACAAAGTTTTGCTTGAAATAAATACATAGCGTGCATCATGATAAGCACATTGTGCTTTATGGAGTGTTATAGATACTGTTTGCAACCAAATCATTACATAGGTACTTGTAACTAGTATAACAAGTCACATTTCGAGTCAGTCTTTGTTACCGTAAGATTCTCTGAATTACGTCACGGATTATGATGAGTTTTTCGCGATCATATACATCTTAATAATTTTTTTTGTCCGTCTTTCACAGAGAACTTAACGAGCTTCGAAGGCCTGTCTCCGACAATCCTGAAATCCTGAGGTTCTTCAAATACATGAAAGCAGCGAGACGAGGGCAGGAAGCTTCCGACTGCATGTACTCATATCCGACTTGTACTACCAACGCTCCTAAAACCCATACGATGGTAGCTGCTTACCATGACATCAATAAACTGGTCACTGCTAGAAAACTACACTAGGGGCAGTAGAAATATTAAAATATGTAGGGGACATACAAAGGACGACCAATTCTAAAATAAAAATTTGAAAGTGCAACTACATTGCAGCCGACATCTGTCAATTCGGTACAGACAAAAGACAATCAATGGACTGCACACTGAAGTGGGCTGTAAGGTTGATGTCATCGGTCTAATGCAACCGAGCTGCACTTTTAAATGATATTCCGTCCTTAAAATGAAAAGCTCTACAGCAGTACGTAGATGTGCGTTTAGCTTCGTACCGGCAAAGTGTCATCAACAGATACTGAACTATCGTGAAAGTGTAATGTTGTGAATATCAAAGGATTTTTTTTTGTGTGTATTCAATTTCGTTCACAGAAACCCAACTTTTTGCATAATAAATTATGAGCTGTTTGAAAATGTTTTGAAGTAAATCATCTAAAGTGTCTGATCAAAGGAATTGAAAATATTTCAGATATATAGGTACTTCTTACTCCTACGATTGTATGTTAATATAACTTGAAAACTTTGAGCCATGTATCTTTGTTTCCAAACTGTGAACAAATGTGTATTCTTGACGAAGAATAACTTTGATTAACTGGAGTAGCTCCTTCACAGGTGGCTTTTCAAACTCATTGAGTGTTGAGGTAACGTTGGTTTGTTTTCAGTGAAGTTTGAGGTTGAGATCTGTAAATGTTACTTTTCACTGACTTTTCTAAGCGTTATTCGCGACTGTAGCACAACTATCAAACTACTAGAAACATGAACATAATGAAAGCTGTCTATGTCAAAGCGTGTGTTAAATTTCTAGCTTTTATAGATCTTAGCCTGACTGTTACCAAAAAGCCAGAACCTGCTTCAAAAAGCTGGAGCATGTTTTAATGAAAATGTATTTTTATACAACGCTTTTGAGAAGCTAAAATTTTAATTATTTATTAATTTATTTGAAGTGTGAATGTAATTTATTGCATGATTGTTTTACGTGTGTGTAAAATCTATTTATTATTTATGTATAATAACCTATTATCCCAGTTTTTATTTATTTTGTTTATTAATTATTGAAGTTTGGAATAAGGTCTTTTAATTAATATTTGAGCTGTTGTACCACCGTAGTTTGTTCAGAATACTTTTAAGATAAGTAAAAAAATATTCGATAAATAGTTTATGCCAAGTAAATTAATCCGAATTAAAGTCTCAATTATTTCTAATATACTATTTTGGGCTAAAAGTTGAAAAAAATCTTATAATCTTTATGTTAATTTTAAAACTTTTGTATAAACAAAATCTATGTTTTTGTAAATTAAGTTTATTTATTTATTATTATTTCTAATTTTATGTTTTGAAATTTAAATTATTACTAACAAAAAATCTTGGTACTCTAATATGCGCATGCACATCGAACTTTTCAAATCTAGCCAATGGCGACACTAGATTTTTCAAAATGGCCGCTTGGCAAGCGATGATGCACATATTACAGAATGATTTAATTGTGTAACCTATCACTGTGTGATTGAATAAAGAATAAAATGGCAACCGACTATATTAATAAAAAAATATTGATGAATTCTTAGTTGCATAATGCATTACAGACAGTGTTTCGAAATGCAAAAAGATTAAACTAAAGGAGTGCTTGCGTTATGAAAAGATGGCGATTGAAATAAGTTTTACCCTCGGGTAGACGTCATGACTTAAAGCTTAGTGTGACCTTCTTGCGTATTGAAAAAGAGGTTTGATGCTAGTAGTCTGCACAAATGTTGATGCATTTTTATTAATAAAGTCATGAAAGGAACTAAAACCATGGTGTTGTGTTTATTATTAATTGTTGTAGTCATAATCAAGTAAAATGTAGATTGAAATAAAAATTGTTGATCAAATAAAACATTTTTAATTTATTCATCCCGTAAGAACGAACTAGATTAATTTTATTTAACAGGTAATGTCAGAGTGTCTCCCTATTTATTTTTCACTCAATTTCTCCAACTGAAAGATTTTGGTTAATCAGTCTTACTTCCAGTGAAGGAGGCCTTTGCCCAGCAGTGGGACAATATAGGCTAAGAAAGAAAAAAAGTGGATAGGTACGGTTTATAAACGAACATACAAAGGCATTTTAGCTCCTTTCCGATGCGCCATTGCACCTGCTATGTCGCATGTCACCTTTCCAAACTTATTACGTATATTCATTCATTCAAAATGTGTCATAATTTTGCTAGTTCATTTTTTGACACACAATGGCCACACCTTCTATTACATCTGTAATGGGACTTCATGAAACAGCCTATTAATATATTATTATAATTCGGTTTATCAAAATATCATCGCCAACTTTTTACGATACACAAGGGAAAATATAGGGCTAACCTATCCGAACATCCGCCAACCAAAATGAGGATATAAAATCATTAAAAAGTAATTAAAACTTTGCACCTGTCGGCAGTAAAAACGTGTGAGTAACTCATATATTTCATATAATATTATTATGTGGCTAACTAAGTTAATACACACATCAAAAGTGTCTAGGGATCAACATATATTTTTGCAATAACTTTTCTCCTGATTGATATTAATTAAAATTTTCTTTAAGGATTCATCAAATAAAGTGTTTTCGTTTGTCACAGTAACGATAAACCAAGTCACCTTTGCATTAATAAAGAAATTTGCCATTTTCCTAATAAAGGGATTTTTGACATTTGAACCACTAACACAAAAGTTCGAAAAAAAGACTGAAATAACAGTTTTCTTTAAAATTTTATTGGGTAACTTAAACAATTAATAATCCGTGTTTCTACCGCGAACACTAACAACACAAGAACATCGGTTTGGCATACTCAAAATGAGTTCATCCAAATCACGCTGTGGAATGGCCGCCCATGTTCGTTGCAACAACAAAAAAAGGTCTTCTTGCGACTGGATACCCTCCATATTCGGCAGAGCTCTTCTCTGTAGCATATCCCATGCATGCTCAATCGGATTCAAGTCTGGCGACTGAGCAGGCCAGGGCAGGACATTGATGTTAGCTGCGGCGAGAGTCTGTCTTACAACTCTTGCGGTGTGCGGTCGTGCATTATCATGCATTAACTGAAATAAGGGACCGATTTGCACTTGTAGAGGAACGATGACGTCTGATACAATCGTCTCAGCATAAATTTGAGCGTTGAGGTTGCCTCTGATCCAAATCAACTCAGTTCTTCCGCCGATCCAAATACCCGCCCATACCATGATGGTTCCGCCACTATAAGGATGGACTTCCTGGCAGGATTTTAATCGCTGTTGGCGTCCAGGGGTTCTCCAGTGTCGTATACGTCTTGTATCCGGTCTCATACCAAAACGAGACTCATCAGAAAAGCACACGAAACGCCATTGTTCTTCTGCCCAATTTCTGTGTTCAAGAGCCCATTGATATCGTATCCTACGATTGTGCATTGCTATAGGTGGTACCCGTAGCGGTCTTCGGGAATGAAGGTTCACTTCATGCAAGCGGTTTCTGACTGTTTGGTCGCTAATTAAGTTCCCTGAAGAGTGATGGAGCCTCACGGCTAACATCATGGCGGTTATTGTTGGAGCTCTTCGAGTTAAGATTTGAATGTATCGGTCTTGTCTCCGTGTGGTGCAGCGATACCGTCCTCCATGGCGCTCAGCCACGGTACCAGTGCTTCGGTAACGTGTCCAAAGTCGACTGATAACACTCTGACTTGTATTCAGAGCTAAAGCCACAGTACGTTGCCGGGAACCAGCTTCTATCATTCCCACGGCTCTGAGCATTTCTTCCCTGCTTAAATGACGTCGCCGCTCCATAATAACGTTGGTTTTAATCAGTAGTAGGGAAACAGTAGCACTAATAATGTCTTCAATGCGTTGTATGTTTTTATAGGGAAAATATTGACAGCTGATTTTCATCTTTTACTCGAATTTGATTCACAGTTCCTGATTCAAATTATGAAATGCACCAAAAAGGATCCATATAAATTTATAAAATCATAAATTTATTACAAAGCCACATCTCAATCTCAAGAAATCCACATAAAAATGCTTGATCCCTAGACACTTTTGATGTGTGTATGTTCCGGATTATACAACCTGTTTTTTTATATCCCATAACTCTAGGGTTATATTCTGTAGGTAAAAATAATACTAAAACTCCTAGAATAGGTGGTCCAAAAATGCATCGTTTCGGAGATATCATCAATCATAATTAAATTAGGTCAAAAATTGGCACCAGTGTGACGAATCTTTACTTTTGCGAGGTTGCCAAACTTCGCAGTAGTGTAGTAAAATAAATAGTAAAATAAAATATGTAGGTAAGTAATTCATTTTTATTCAAACCAATCATTCATATTTAAAGCTAAGAAAATGCGACGTTGTCATATTTCACGTAAGGGGGTTTTACATTAATAATCGTGACTTTGCCGAATTATTTTGTATGAAAAATGAAAAAAAAAAAACGAAGAATTGGAACATAACTCATATGCCAGTTCATTCTTTGATATGGCCTCATACCCTAGAGTTATGGGATATAAAAAAAAACACGTTGTATTTATCACTTTAGGATCAAAGGTTGTTTAATTATGTGATGGTTGTTTAATGGTATTATACTTACTCATAAAATACAAAACGAAATTATACATTTTTATTTAGTTTTTGAGCTTAGAAGACCATGTGATGTATTATTTTCTTGGACGAAGTGTTATTGAGTTTTCCATTAGGAATTTCTCAGTAGTAGTAGGAGTCTGGATTTGTGCCTTCACTGAGTTCTTTCCACCTGATATCAAAAGTCTTAAATTAATAAGTTTCTAATCCTAATTAATTTGGTTTATGCGCAGAATCTTAATCAAGGTTTATCTCGAATCTTCTCTCTGTGTCTCGATTTTCAAAGCCTTTACCTACACACGCTAACGACAAACAACGCGCGACGACATAATATTCGAATAAGGTTATTTAATAACTACCAAAGAAACCGCCTTTTATTTGGGAAAAAGGGATAAAAAGCAGTTACGGGTAGAAAAAAATCGATGACTCGTTTTTAATTTGTCTGACAAGGTATTATGAAAAAAAAGAACATTACCAGATGTATGAACATTGACGAGGCGAAAGGAGTATATAAGGTTCGTACCAATTAGCGTTCTGTAGTTTCTGTCAATCCCCATCGGAGAAAAGGCATTCGTTTATGTATGTATTTAAAGAGAAAAAATAACGAATGCCATTATATTACGAGGCAATGCATATGATATATGATATGATTATGATGAGTTTTTCGCGATCATATACATCTTAATATTTTTTTTGTCCGTCTTTCACAGAGAACTTAACGAGCTTCGAAGGCCTGTCTCCGACAATCCTGAAATCCTGAGGTTCTTCAAATACATGAAAGCAGCGAGACGAGGGCAGGAAGCTTCCGACTGCATGTACTCATATCCGACTTGTACTACCAACGCTCTTAAAACCCATACGATGGTAGCTGCTTACCATGACATCAATAAACTGGTCACTGCTAGAAAACTACACTAGGGGCAGTAGAAATATTAAAATATGTAGGGGACATACAAAGGACGACCAATTCTAAAATAAAAATTTGAAAGTGCAACTACATTGCAGCCGACATCTGTCAATTCGGTACAGACAAAAGACAATCAATGGACTGCCTATGCAGGTAATCTAGCTGCCATGCACCACACTGAAGTGGGCTATAAGGTTGATGTCATCGGTCTAATGCAACCGAGCTGCACTTTTAAATGATATTCCGTCCTTAAAATGAAAAGCTCTACAGCAGTACGTAGATGTGCGTTTAGCTTCGTACCGGCAAAGTGTCATCAACAGATACTGAACTATCGTGAAAGTGTAATGTTGTGAATATCAAAGGTTTTTTTTTTTGTGTGTATTCAATTTCGTTCACAGAAACCCAACTTTTTGCATAATAAATTATGAGCTGTTTGAAAATGTTTTGAAGTAAATCATCTAAAGTGTCTGATCAAAGGAATTGAAAATATTTCAGATATATAGGTACTTCTTACTCCTACGATTGTATGTTAATATAACTTGAAAACTTTGAGCCATGTATCTTTGTTTCCAAACTGTGAACAAATGTGTATTCTTGACGAAGAATAACTTTGATTAACTGGAGTAGCTCCTTCACAGGTGGCTTTTCAAACTCATTGAGTGTTGAGGTAACGTTGGTTTGTTTTCAGTGAAGTTTGAGGTTGAGATCTGTAAATGTTACTTTTCACTGACTTTTCTAAGCGTTATTCGCGACTGTAGCACAACTATCAAACTACTAGAAACATGAACATAATGAAAGCTGTCTATGTCAAAGCGTGTGTTAAATTTCTAGCTTTTATAGATCTTAGCCTGACTGTTACCAAAAAGCTAGAACCTGCTTCAAAAAGCTGGAGCATGTTTTAATGAAAATGTATTTTTATACAACGCTTTTGAGAAGCTAAAATTTTAATTATTTATTAATTTATTTGAAGTGTGAATGTAATTTATTGCATGATTGTTTTACGTGTGTGTAAAATCTATTTATTATTTATGTATAATAACCTATTATCCCAGTTTTTATTTATTTTGTTTATTAATTATTGAGGTTTGGAATAAGGTCTTTTAATTAATATTTGAGCTGTTGTACCACCGTAGTTTGTTCAGAATACTTTTAAGATAAGTAAAAAAATATTCGGTAAATAGTTTATGCCAAGTAAATTAATCCGAATTAAAGTCTCAATTATTTCTAATATACTATTTTGGGCTAAAAGTTGAAAAAAATCTTATAATCTTTATGTTAATTTTAAAACTTTTGTATAAACAAAATCTATGTTTTTGTAAATTAAGTTTATTTATTTATTATTATTTCTAATTTTATGTTTTGAAATTTAAATTATTACTAACAAAAAATCTTGGTACTCTAATATGCGCATGCACATCGAACTTTTCAAATCTAGCCAATGGCGACACTAGATTTTTCAAAATGGCCGCTTGGCAAGCGATGATGCACATATTACAGAATGATTTAATTGTGTAACCTATCACTGTGTGATTGAATAAAGAATAAAATGGCAACCGACTATATTAATAAAAAAATATTGATGAATTCTTAGTTGCATAATGCATTACAGACAGTGTTTCGAAATGCAAAAAGATTAAACTAAAGGAGTGCTTGCGTTATGAAAAGATGGCGATTGAAATAAGTTTTACCCTCGGGTAGACGTCATGACTTAAAGCTGAGTATGACCTTCTTGCGTATTGAAAAAGAGGTTTGATGCTAGTAGTCTGCACAAATGTTGATGCATTTTTATTAATAAAGTCATGAAAGGAACTAAAACCATGGTGTTGTGTTTATTATTAATTGTTGTAGTCATAATCAAGTAAAATGTAGATTGAAATAAAAATTGTTGATCAAATAAAACATTTTTAATTTATTCATCCCGTAAGAACGAACTAGATTAGTTTTATTAAACAGTTAATGTCAGTGTCTCCCTTTTTATTTTTTCACTCAATTTCTCCAACTGAAAGATTTTGGTTAATCAGTCTTACTTCCAGTGAAGGAGGCCTTTGCCCAGCAGTGGGACAATATAGGCTAAGAAAGAAAAAAAGTGGATAGGTACGGTTTATAAACGAACATACAAAGGCATTTTAGCTCCTTTCCGATGCGCCATTGCACCTGCTATGTCGCATGTCACCTTTCCAAACTTAATGTATACTTATTCATTCAAAATGTGTCATAATTTTGCTTGTTCCTTTTTTGACACACAATGGCCACTCCTTCTATTACATCTGTAACGGGACTTCATGAAACAGCCTTGAAAATAAACATAATATTTATTTTATAATTCGGTTTATCAAAATATCATCGCCAACTTTTTACGATACACAAGGGAAAATATAGGGCTAACCTATCCGAACATCCGCCAACCAAAATGAGGATATAAAATCATTAAAAAGTAATTAAAACTTTGCACCTGTCGGCAGTAAAAACGTGTGAGTAACTCACATATTTCATATAATATTATTATGTGGCTAACTAAGTTAATATGTTCCGGATTATACAACCTGTTTTTTTTATATCCCATAACTCTAGGGTTATATTCTGTAGGTAAAAATAATACTAAAACTCCTAGAATAGGTGGTCCAAAAATGCATCGTTTCGGAGATATCATCAATCATAATTAAATTAGGTCAAAAATTGTCACCAGTATGACGAATCTTTACTTTTGCGAGGTTGCCAAACTTCGCAGTAGTGTAGTAAAATAAATAGTAAAATAAAATATGTAGGTAAGTAATTCATTTTTATTCAAACCAATCATTCATATTTAAAGCTAAGAAAATGCGACGTTGTCATATTTCACGAAAGGGTGTTTTACATTAATAATCGTGACTTTGCCGAATTATTTTGTATGAAAAATGAAAAAAAAAATAACGAAGAATTGGAACATAACTCATATGCCAGTTGATTCTTTGATATGGCCTCAATCATACCCTAGAGTTATGGGATATCAAAAAAAACACGTTGTATTTATCACTTTAGGATCAAAGGTTGTTTAATTATGTGATGGTTGTTTAATGGTATTATACTTACTCATAAAATACAAAACGAAATTATACATTTTTATTTAGTTTTTGAGCTTAGAAGACCATGTGATGTATTATTTTCTTGGACAAAGTGTTATTGAGTTTTCCATTCAGGAATTTCTCAGTAGTAGTAGGAGTCTGGATTTGTGCCTGGTTCACTTAGTTCTTTCCACCTGAAATCAAGTGTATAATTAAAACACTGCCCTGTAAGTTTCTAATCCTAGTGAGGGCTATCGTTTTTAGCTCGCCAGATGGCGCTACAGTCGCGTAAGGTTATGTCAATAATTCTATTTTATACTTTACAGTACCAATAACTTCATAAAAAGTTTATTTTATTACTTAAAACAACATAGTGATATTCAGATACATTTAATTACAATAATCTCCCTAAAATTAGCAAGCATGAAACATTTAAAAATCATTTTACCTCCAAGTACTAACAAATAAAGTTCTTAGGTTGCTACTTAAAATCTTCAAGTCTTAATTAATCAGGAATAGCTTGATCTAGATCACAATCGTGAATATTTGTAAAACAACGTGTTATAAAACACGCAACGCGTGAATTTTCTATGACTTCTGACATTTCGGTGACCTCGCGCTACACTAGCGCCTCTAGCGGCGAATTCACACGCGATAGCCCCCATTAATTTGGTTCATGCACAGAATCTTAATCAAGGTTTATCTCGAATCTTCTCTCTGTGTCTCGATTTTCAAAGCCTTTACCTACACACGCTAACGACAAACAACGCGCGACGACATAATATTAGAATAAGGTTATTTGATAACCACCAAAGAAACCGCCTTTTATTTGGGAAAAAGGGGTAAAAAGCAGTTACGGGTAGAAAAAAATCGATGAAAAAGAACATTACCAGATGTATGAACATTGACGAGGCGAAAGGGGTATATAAGGTTCGTACCAATTAGCGTTCTGTAGTTTCTATCAATCCCCATCGGAGAAAAGGCATTCGTTTATGTATGTATTTAAAGAGAAAAAATAACGAATGCCATTATATTACGAGGCAATGCATAATATTGCTGAATCTGTAAAGCAGATTCTATCGTGCAGTGAGCAAACAATAATAGCTCTTAAGAGCGTTATCGTCTGACGTCTTTGGACTCATTTGTTTTCGAAATGACTGAACCGATTTTAATGAATGTTCATACGCTTTAGCAAGATCTATAGGTCTAAAAAGCTGACAGAAAACATTTTCGAAAAATAGTGTTACAGCTAAATTAGGCCGATTTTAGATTTTCCTTAAAAACAGAAATTTCCATTTTTTTTTTTTTTTTGACAAATTCAAACAATTTTCGTAATTTAAGTACCTACTTCAAGCGCAATAGCTATCTCTTTCTGTAACATACGTTCCGTATTATCTATCGCAGTCGTAACAACGCAACGATATTTGAACGCCGCTCAGTATGAACGTAGCGTATCTTTCTTTATAATATATTGTACTATAAATAATTCTTTCGTCTCCCACATAATTAAAATAAAAATTCTACAATTCCTTTTCACAATATTTTTAACAAAATAATTTATTGTAATCTGTTTAATTCTGATCCCACGACGCGACGGATCGCTTCGACAATTTAATCTAGTAAGGCATGTTAATTCCATTGTGATCCTCCATATTGGATTACACCAGACAGCGAGTTTAGACCGGGTCTATTTATTAAGTTAGGTATGTGTGATATCGTATGAGGGTAGTATTTGATAAAGATATTAATTTTAGCAATGTTTGTTTTGATGAAATGTGGTGGCCCCGAAGGGATGTGTTTATTTTGTAGACCACGAGTATAGGTCGTATAAAGCACATACATACATATAGGAGTACTGCACAAGATGGACATCGCCTCACCTCTTATTTACTATTCCAAGTAGCAAAATTTGGTACTATAAAAGTCCTGAGAACGTTTTAGAACGTGCTAATTAGTGTTCATGATTAGTACTATTATGGTGTTGTAAACGTATACAGAACCCCAAAAAGGCCCTAGTTTTGTCTTTGCGTTTTGAGTACTAAAATAGTGCTGTCTGCAAAGTTTATGTCACAAATTTGCAATGAACAAACAATCAAAACATGTTTATAGTGCTATTTTGCACCGTAACGATTCCAGTGAAGTTCTTAGTAAATTAATGTAAAAAGGATTTGTCCCGACTATGGCTGCTACAGTACATATTGGCTCCGGCCGTGCTGCTAATGTGCTATCATGGCAAAAACAGCAGCCATATTTCACCGAAAAAGAATTAGGATTTCGTTGTCCAAATATAAAATAGCGTAGTCAAAATAAATTTCTTAATATGTTGTTTGACAGTCATTATAGGTAGTCAGTGGCCCGAAATCCTAACAACCAGTCTTACTAAGGGGTATCGTATTACCCAGAATTAACTTGGTTGTGGAGGTCAGATAGGCAGTCGCTCCTAAAATACTGGTGTGTATTCAGCTACGTCCAGTTAGACTGGAAGTGGAGCCCAATGAAGTTGGGAAAAGGCTAAGCAGATGAATGACACTTGCTAAGGTCGGCACCTGAGTTCCACCCAGCCACGAAAATCACTGGAATTGACAGTATTAGCAAATCCGATCCGAAACAATGACTGCAATATACGATTCTGCGACATGACTGTACCGATTAATATCGACCCCAATAAGCGTAAAGCAAGCCTTAAGGATACTCGGTCATACTTCCATACAAACGTAGTATGGCGATTACTCAACTGTTTGATGGTGTACGTTAAATATAAAACATTACATCGACATGTCTCATCATTATCTAGCCCTGTAAAAAAAGTAAAAAAAAAAAAACATATTTTTTTTCAACTTTCCTATATATGTTTTTCTTTTACTTTTTGTTTCCTTAAAGTTCCTTCCTTGTTTTGTATGAAAAATTATATATAATATTAGATATATTCTTCTTTTGTATGAAAATACGACCGACTAGTGTACCCTTAACAAAGAATGTTCGTCAGACTTTTCGTCAGGTTTCTGATTCTCCACGTAATGACTATGCAGGATCTACAAAAGACAGCCAAAACCAACGGCTTAACATATTTTCCTCCTTTTCCTATATAAATATCAATGGAAAATCGCCGTTCATGAAAAATGCCATAAATATACATTTCTGTGGTTACAATTTATTAAGGATTTTTCCTTACACATTAATTTATTGTTTTCCTGTTAGGCAGTAAATGCCTTCGGCAACCGAAAAAGCTTTTGTAGCAAATGATTGTCGATCCGTGAACTGACAGGCAGGGTTTAGTAAGAACGCCCTAATAAATATACATGTTAACATGTTTATCAAAAGATTTGCTATTGTCAACTGTTTTGTGAAAGTTTTAAAAAAACAAGTGCGAGTTCGACTCGTGTGGAGAGGGTTCCGTACGTTAATTATCAAAATTCCGTGAGTTGTTTTAAATCCGACCCAAATTTGAGAAATTTCTTGTTAAGTTGTTGCTTTTAATACCATAGATTTCTTAAAGGTGTTCCTGTAAATAGGCAAAGAACTATTTTTTGCACTCTTTTTCGAAATTTTCGGCCTTGTAGTTTCGGAGTTACATTGGCTGTGACAGACGGACAGACAGACAGACACGCGAGTCATCCTTTAAGGGGTTCCGTTTTTTCGTTTTGAGGTACGGAACCCTAAAAGTTCCATTCAATTTGATCGTGTAGGTATTGCACTTTTGTAGCAAATAGCAGATTTTTTATTAATTAAACATCTTTCTTTCTTCTCGTGTGAGAGAAGTGACTAGTGTACGTTGTAAGAGTGTTGTTGTTTTTGAGTGTAAGTTGACCTAATGTTAGAGTTTTTATGCCACCCATGGGCCTCTGACTTGGTTACATTATTTAATTAAATAAATCCTTTCTATCTACTATTTCTTTCAATTATACCCTGTTGACAGTACATAAACCACCTCGCCAAAGGTTGCCCTACTTCAACATTAACCCCAAAACCCTTCGACATATAGATAAAGGACTTGTGTCCACCTTTTCTAGCACACTCCGCAGATGAAGGTAAGTAACCCGCCCGCAGTCTTTTGTTTTGTGAGTACTTATCTTGACCGATCGCGTGGGTTGGTACTTGTGGGTTGAAAAGGAGTTTTGTTTCGTCCCTTTAGAGTTTTGGTTACGTAAAAGGAGGTTCGATGTCTCTATTATGTACGTTTGTCTTCTATTGCTTGAATTGTAGCAGCCTGGTGATTGTTTTTTTACGGACTTGTTCTTTTATTACACCACTACTACAGTTTCTGCTCTATGTAAATATAAATTGCGTAAAAAAAAATTAATGCATTTATTGTGTCTGTAAATGTTTGTAATGTGTGTGAGTGTGTTTTTGTGTAACTCTGTGTGTGAATGTGTATGTGTGTGTAGATTATGATTAGCTGCTAGATTACAAAATTATTTGCCTTTGTAAAGTTGTATTCTTGTGTCTTCAGTGTTGTATCTTTTTTAGGGTTCTGTAGCCGAATGGCAAAAAACGGAACCCTTATAGATTCGCCATGTCTGTCTGTCTGTCCGTGTATGTCACAGCCATTTTATTCCGAACCTATTAGGACCACACAGCTGAAACTTAGTAGGTAGATGTATTCTGTAAACCGCTTTACGATTTTTAACCGACTATCTTCAAAAAGGAGGAGGTTCTCAATTCGGTTGTATTTTTTTAAATGTTTGTTACCTCATATCTCCGTCATTTGTAAACTGATTTGAAAAAATCTTTTTTCATCTGAAAGGATATGGTTTCCGATTGGACCCATAGAAATTTCATCAAAATCGGTTTAGGAATTTGGTTGTTTTCCTCACGATAAACATCACATCACGCGTTGTCGCGTGCCGGCGCTTTGATGTACATCACGCGACGTCGCGTGATACTTGCTAGTTAAATTTGACACACTTCCCGATTTCTGATTGAGCTGAAATTTTGCACGCATGTGTATATCGCGACACAATGCAATATTATGATGACATGGAGCTGATCTGATAATGGAGCTGGAGGGTGGGCCTATGGCCACCCTCCAGCAGAGTTCCTATGAACTCTGTAATAAAACGACGCAACGCCATCGAATTTGGACTCGTTTGATTCGTCTTGACAAGTACTTTAGTCCTAAATGGTAACCAGGGTTTGATGATGGATCTGGAAGGTGGCCATAGGAACTCCGTAATAAAATGACACAATCCCATCGAGTTTGGGTTCGTATAATTCATCTTGTCGAGTACTTTGTCTCTAGATGGTACCCAGGGTCTGGTGATGGAGCTGGAAGGTGGTCACAGGTAGTCCGTAATAAAATGATACAATCCCATCGAGTTTGGGCTCGTATAATTCGTCTTGACGAGTACTTTGGTCCTAAATGGTATCCAGTGTCTGATGATGGAGCTGGACGGTGGGCATAGGAACTCCGTAATAAAAGGACAAAGCCTCATCGAGTTTGGGCTCGTATGATTCGTCTTGACGAGTACTTTAACTAACTTCTAGTTACAATGTAAAAAATAATTCATGACAAGAATTTGTGTGGCATACTACAACTAAAAAGGGTATAAAAACAAAATATTGCGAAAACAAAGCCGACTTCCAATAAAACACTATAACGTCTAAAATAACTTGACTTTCGGAAGTCGGTTTTTTTTATATATTGTAAATTCAAAATTTGGTATATCTTTTATAAAGTTACTTTGAAATGTTTTCTTAAGATAATAAGATTCAAAATAGTTAGTACACCTCTTAACATTAAGCTTCAAAAGAGCGAAGTGACCTAACACAGGCAATTTTTGTCTAAAAGGTCACTTCAACCATTGGATGTTGTATGTACATAACTCGTGAATGCAAATAAATTATTTGTATTTAATCACTTCATTCCAATATCAACCACTAATTATCCTGGAGTTGTCAGGGTCGACCACCAGAAAATCACCGAGGAAATGAAGAGAAGATTAGTTTTGTGCTGCTCCTACATGGGACTCACTCACATCAGGTCTAAACAAACCTTGTTTAAAGCATACTGTCAAGGCCTGTATACGGGAAGTCTGTGTTCACGGGGAACGCTAAATGCCATGCGCGTCCAATATAACAATTTTTTCAGAATGATGTTGAAACTCCCTCGTTTCTGGAGTTCCTCGGGGATGTTTGCCCATTCGCATACAGATGGTTTCCATGCTATCCTCAGGAAAAACGTGGCATCGCTTGTGAGGAGGATTCGGGGGAGTAGCAATAGTATCCTGGAAATCGTGGCAAAGGACCCGAGAGCTCCTGTGCTGAGGCATCTCATGCGGAATTACAAGGCATTTCATGCAGACAATGGTCTGCATGAAATGCCTTGTAAGTACATGACTCAGTATCTTGTCTACTGTTATTTTTGTTACTAATGTATGAATTGTATTATTTAAGGTGCGTACTAACAAAATGGTTCCTATGTTGTTCCAAATAAAACAATTTATGTTGTTGATGTTAGTATTAAACATAACTGATGAAATGTGGGTGTACCATAAATATAGCTCTACTTAAAGGTAAAGGAAGGTAATTTGCTGGTTGAATCAGGCCACGACGCTGCAAAAGGAAAGAGGGGCAAAGAGAAGAGCAGATATAGACCAGGGTGGCGACGCCGACTTACGAGCTGTGAATCATGGGTTCAAACCCAGACCGTCGCATTAATTTTTGTAATTTATTTCAACGCCACTGCTCTCAATACGATGAATAAAAATGAAGCCCTAGAACTAACAATTCAAAGACATGTAACATCTACCAATCCGTACTGGGCCCGCGTGCTGGATTATAGCCCATCCCCTTTCATAGAAACGAGACCTGTGTCTCAGCAGTGGGAACATTAAAGGCTGATTATGCTAAGCTTATGCTGCTAAAGGAATATCCTAGTCTACAGGATTCTACCCTGGAAAGTAACAACCAATATGATGCAACGACTACGGTGCAACAGTATCAAGTTATTTGTGACTTCATACGAAAACCACAATCTTATAACAACGTTCCTCCACCATCCGCATGAAAGTAACCAACTAACTATCAATGACTCACTGTCCTCAAGACTTTTCGCAAAAAACAATTGTTGACAAATATCAAGAGGCATGAGTCACGCTATACGAACGAGACAGATCCGGTTTTAAGACTATCCCTACCACTTTCTTAGTAGAAAGTTGACCTGTCTCGCTATCATTGCAGCCATACAAAAAGCAACTTTATTTCTTGACAAACAAAGTTGAAATTTATTTGAAACGAAAAGAAAAGTGACGTATTAATCATCACCAACATCAACAAGGGGCTTTAGACTTTGTGATTGAAGAGTTAGAGCTGGTATTTCCTTGGACTTCACAAAAGTCAGTATTAATCATCTGTTTGTAATATTTTGTAACACAAATGTATGTTTTTCGGTTAGTAGTGCCGGATTAATGTGATTGCTCCGGGCATTAGGTTCGTTAAAGGTTGTTGACATCTTTGTGGTCGAACAGATTTGCAATATTTAAAAGGAAACTCCGGTTTGTGAAGGAGTAATCTGTTAAAAGTTCTGAGCAGTATGTACAGACATCAGTACATCAAGCTACTGCAATCTGTCCGATTTCTTTGGAAGATTTTCAATTTTATCGCTAAAGGTTTAGATTCACGGTTTATTGGGAAAAATTGGACGTAGTTACACGAAAAGGATCCAATCCACAACATGGTCAGAAATGAGTTATACCAAACTGATGCTAAATATCAAAAAAGATGCAAGCAAAACATCTGTTTAAACATTTTGATCAACAAAATACAATACTAAGCTTGATTATAATATTAACAATAAAAAAGTGTTATTATTCCACACACAACATCATACTTTCAATTAATTTTAAAATGAATACCAATGAAGAAATTTCTTCCAAACTTCAAACGTCGATATCTCCAAAGTGACTTTGTGTGGATTGGATCCTTTTCGTGTAACTACGTCCAATTGTCAGTTTCGGTTAGCTTGATATGCTGGCGTCTGTACTATAAGATAGAAATTAGATGAATTCGTTACACATACTATTTTTCCAAGGAGTTTTAAAGGGAGTGACGGGATCCGAAGGAGCTTTATGTTCAGTACCAAATCGTATTTATGTATCACATATCACGTCTGCAAAGTTCCACTAGTTAATTTTATTTGACCTTGTTGATTTACGTCCAAGCTCAAAATTTGCCAGCAAGCGATGGAGCGCAGCATAATAGATGCCAAGCAATCAGATTGCGTTAGGAACCCCTGCGCTCCATAACTCAAGAAGCTGCAGCTGATGTTGGAATGAAAACAGCCAAGCTGAAACGTCCGTCACTCACTGGACGCCTGAGGGTGGACATCGCCGACGAAGGCGACCGCGGCGAAGGTGGTGTGACGATCTGATCATGTTCGCGGGGCAAACGTGGCCAGAAATCGTACAGAACTGAGAGGTTTGTAGGAAGAAAGGGGAGGCCTTTGCCCAGCAGTGGGACACAATGTAAGCTATCAAAAAAATATATAAATTTCGTTTGACGCAAACTGAAAAGCAAATCTACCACGACTATAAAAACATAGGTAGTTCAAGACAAAAACAAACAAAGTGAGAAATCAAATGATATGACTACCCACAGTATTGAAAGCAATAAACTCTCCTACAGTTTAGGAAGTTATTTAGCATAGGTTCATACATTTCCTTATGTCCCAATCCAAACGGAATAAACCATAGCCGCAAGCAAAGTTACGTGTAGCGAGACATTCACCTCGACACTTGTATATGTTATATAGTAGTAGGACTAGTACATAGTAGTGGTTATATATTAACTTAGAAAAATGAGAAAAGTTTTTTGCGATCTCTGACTTTTTAGTACTTCAGCGATGGTTACTCAGATAGAAGTTTTTTTATTAGTAGATATTAGAAACAGGATCATAAAAAAAATGTGAAAAAAAGGCCATTTTCTTACTAACTGTATTTTTTGTAAAATGGAGAGACTTGTGGTTTAGGGCCAGGTGGGCAATAGATCACGCGGCCGATCACCAACTAGCAAGACTCACCGGATCAGGAAAGCTACTGAGTCCTGCACCATGGTCCAGTGTACTCGCAACGTCTCCAACCAGCAGAATTGGAAGCACATCTCTGAAAGAGCAATCCTCAGAGAAGGCAACGACCCACCGAACATCTCTCCGTGTACCTCGTCTGCATAACCACGACCATACGCTGACAGAGTGTTTCGACTAAGAACAGTAATTTTCTTTTAAATCTGTATCTGCGGATCAAAATTTCTCAAAAAAAATTATAGATAGCCTCTTAACATGATTTTTATGTAGCCACAACGCTTGAGTTAAGTTTACACCAAGTCCATGTAGTTGCAGTTGCACTGGGGTAAACATGATGTCATAAGGTTATGGGCTTACCGATGCCGATGTAGGTGAAGTTAGAGAAAGTAAAAAAGAACTAACTACTATAAAGGACCAAGAAGATTCCGTCGTTGATCTAGTGATCGCTAGCAAGCGAGCAAGAGGTCTTGGGTTCGATTCCCAGGTCATATTTTTATTGGGTGTTTCTATCAGGAATTTCTCAGTAGCAGCCACGGAGTCTTGGTTTATGCCTGGTTGATGGCAATAGGCTCGGCCCCTGTAACATGGGACTTGAAACATAACTGGCGAAGTATGGGTGTAGGATACTATTTGTTACACCTCTGCCTAACAGGCGTGAGGTTATGGAAAGTATTATTTTTTCAATAGCCTTGAATGTCCCACTGCTGGGCAAAGGCTTCCCCCATATCCTTCCAGGTACTCTTCTTCTGCACCACCTCGAACCAGCCCTCGAGATGCGCGTCTAGATCATCTCGCCACCACTTTCTAGGCTGGCCTCGGCGGCGCCGTGAGCCGTGAGCCGCATGCATAATGACCGCTGGGCAAAGGTTTCTACACGATGGATGCCTGAGGATGGAAAGTATAAAAGAAGTAAAAATAAATGGAGGAGTAAGAAGTAAGTACAAAAAGTATCGACAACTACACATACCCTGATATTGGTGATGCTCTTCAAAAAGGCGTAGGTGTCGTCGGACTAGAACAAGATTAAGGCGCTTGTTGAATAGAAAAGGCAATACAATTCTAGACTTTAACATAACAAGATAAGGTTAGGCAGATCAATCAATCAATCAAAATATTTTTTTCAATACACTTTCTCGAAAACTGGTTCTAATCGCACTACGATTAGGTTCAACATGCAATGTATTTCACACGCGTGCGATTTTTAATATTTTTCAGCACACGTGCGGAAATAAAAATTTCCACAGATAAGTAAGGGTTCAATAACTATATCTATAGTCGGCGGTGATTGGTTTTTTTTTAATCCCGGCAAAGAGATAATATGCGTCTTTACGGATTAAATATTTTTCGAGTATTTAAATTGTGTTTATAAATAGAATATGATAGGAAAACATGATTATTTAAAACAAAAAATTATTTTTATGAACCAATTAACATCTTATTGTGTTCTAAATTAAAAAAAAAATATTTAAATTTTCTTTTTTTTCATAGTAGGCTGTATACGGCATCATACCTTTGCATCTTCTTCAACCTGGCGAAAACAAAGCCCGGAAAAAAAGCAAATTAAATCATAGTTTCCTAATAATTCCTGACAAAAATACTTTCCGTTCTAATATTTTATTTCTTCGAAAGTGTATTGAAAAACGTCGTTTGATACGTGTGGGGATTTGTTATTGCAGTTCTCGGCTCCATAACACCCTCGCTTGCAGCTCGGGTGTTAATTCCGCGCTCGAATGCAATAACAAAGTTTCCCCACTTATATCAAAATGTACTATTATTTCACATGCCTAGATGGGCACTTATAAAACGTCGACAAAAAGGTGCACGGTTCGGGTTGGTCGTTTCCTATGGAGAAGAAAAAGCAAGAAACTCCATGCAGCATGGCTTTGGCAGAAGTAATAATAATAAATAAATAAATATCGCTGGACATTACATACAGCGTCATCTAGGTGCCACACTAAGCAACGAGGCTTGTGTCGTGGACACCAGATAGTTGATAATACTACATAGATACTTTTTTTTTGGTAAATACATACTTATCATAGATATAAACATCCATGACTCTGAAACAAATGTCCATGCTCATCACTCAAACATTTGCTCCTACCGGGATTCGAACCCAGGATCCGAAGAACGTAAGGCAGCCTTACTACCGCTGCGCCATTCGGGTCGTCAAGTGTACCTAATAGTACACCCACATTTCGCCAGTTATGTTTGAGTCCCATATAAAAGGGATTGAGCCTAATGCCATCAACCTGGCTCAAATCCAGACTCCGTGGCTGCTAATTCTACACTATCTATGTTGTATAGCAATGATCTTTATGAATAGATTTTGTAGCAGCCTCCTCTAGACCTAGTAACGAAGAATGTCAATTCAAAATCAGTTTTCAATACGATAAGAATAAACAAAACTATTAATATATGCTTGACATGTTATGTAAATGTTGGCCAGTTCAACTTTATCATCTACAAGCGCCATCGGAAACGGAAAGTATGTAGCACTCAACTGCATCAAATGAGGTCTCAGAAACTGCACACCGCTTCCTAAAAGATATATTACATAACTGAAAGTAGGTCTTTGCACGTCCGCTGTCGGTTCGAGTCACATTGATTCTTCGGGGAAAAGAGATTGGTGGACACTTTGCAATTAGGTTTAAGTACGTTATGAATATTTTTATATCATATTTTTATCGCATATGCATTCCAAGATTATTTTTGAAATCAAAACGAAATACCTGAGTAACACTGGAAATAAAAATTAAAAAAATTAATGATTCATTCAGAACTGCTGAGCATGAGGTCCTGGGTTCGATTCCGGTGTCGCACAAAGCGTTATTGGATTTTTAAACCAGGAACTTCTCAGTAGCAGCCATGGAGTCTCGATTTGTGCCCGGTTTATAGCAATGGGCGGCGAGCCACATGGGAATTAAACCGTAACTGGCGAAATGTGGGTGTACAATTAGGTACACCTCTGCCTACCCCTTCGGGGATTAAAGGCGTGATGGTATATTATGTCATTCAGAACTATAAATAAATTAGAACTACACACAGAAACACCATCGATCTCACTTCTCTTCATGATTGCTTTGCGCCTTCTGTCATGCGGTAATTGCTTTCAAACGTTGACTTGCATTTCAAAATACATGCTACCAAGTCAACCGTCAGTTCCTATGCGGTGCCAGGTCATGTGAAGACAGTTCGAATGGAACTTGAGGTTTGTATTGCTTTGACATAGTAACTGAGCAAAGCTTATCTTACAGTAACAGTGGAATTGTAGTCATGAATGTGGTTGTTTGGAGCAAAAGCAACGTTACATTAAACAAACATTTGAAGCCTTAAAAATCACTTATAATATCCTCTGAATACTTCAGATAAACTCTAAATAATAAGCTCCACTTGATCATTGATTTTTTTTTTATATATAAGGTCTAACTATTAACGAAATATTTCCAGCGAATCATCTAACGGTTATAACGAAGCCATTTCAAAAGAAAACAAAATACTTAAGTAGATTAAAAAAATAAAATAAAAATTATTTGCTCCAGAAAATAAAATTTACCCAAAATAAATACTAGCTCCTTATTTTTCAACATCCATTACGCTAGTTTACTATGGGCGCGTCTCATTCATAGAATTGGGAGTAAAGGTTTTATGCAAAATGTCTTAAGAAAATGTAGAATTATAATAATTTCGTAAAAACAAAATAACTTGGATAAAAAAAAAGTTGATTTGGCGACTTTATGACTTACAGAAGTTACTGTTAAAATATTTCGTGTATGAAAAGATAGACCTTAATAGTTGAATGTCTAAACACGAAATGTGATCCAACACCATTATAAAATCAATAAGCTCTAGCTAGGAATACTTCAAAATCCGGGCGTTACACCGCAAGTACACGGCGATACAATTTTTAAACGAGGTGCGATTTCCAAAAGCATTTTACACGAGAAACAGTTTGTGAATTCCCTGAGCTTCGCACCTGTTTGAATACTTTGTAAAGTATTGGATTTTATACGAAACATTTTACTTCTGCACTAGCAAACGTTAGAGTACCTACCTGAAATACGGATAATTATTTTACTTAACAACGTTACAAAATATTATTGTACGCAAGGAGGTTTCCAACCCATCCAACACGTTTAAAAAGCGAATTACGAAGCGAATACCAAGCTTGCCAATTGCTCAACCTAGAGCTACCGAAGTCTTGGAAGGAAAACCCATGTCAACATTAGCACACAATCATAACACTTACTACCAAGGTCGATACTAATAAAGAGTAGCATTACAAAATGATTCTGAAGTGAATTCCTGATTAAAAAAATTATATCTCTACTGTAATTTTTCAAATACCTACTAGTCGTAACATAATTCAGTTTACGTATCCAGTGAATTTTAAGGATCTACAAAATAATTAAACAAGTTGCTGTTCTCCTAACGATGGGGCACTTAATATCGTCTCTTGCGTGTCCTGTTGTTTGTTCACTACAGAAACGGATGCTACTGAAAGTGCCAAACTAGTAGCTCAGTTCTGGGCTGACACAAATCAGATTTCCATCGACACGCTAAGAAAAAGATTAAACAAGTGATAAGTTTAAACTAACTGTTTATACACTGTTTATACATTTAGTTTACGGTTTACCGGTTACGGTTTCACGGTATATAACTAAACTTACTTGCTTGATTTTCAATTATTCTGAGCTCCCGATATTTTGACGCTGTTGCAAGCGCCATGATCGCGGGATGACATCCCGTCAAGTTTAGTAACTGTATAATGTGAGGAGTATGTAAGGATCGTAGCAGGCAGCATTCTTTAGCACCTGCTTGTCTGAGCTTTACTCTACAGGGCTTAAAGTAAGAATAACAACTAAAATCTCGGAAGGAAAACCCATATTAGCAAACAAATGTTACCTATTATCAAGGTCACGACTGACAAATAGGCGTTACAAAACGATCATCAAGCAATACTGAAGGGAATTCCTGATGCTACCCATGAACTGAATGTTGAAACGCACCAGGATACAACAACTGGACTGTGCGGTGATAATAGTGTGGAGACGGCATCTTTTAAAAATTATACGGTTGGATTAAATGTTAACTAAAAGTTGAGTCTGAGGTGTTTTTGCTGCCACAGACTTTTATAAAGACATAGTATAGTATGTTGATTACGTTCAACATGCTTAGGTAGATTAACCCTGGATTTTAATTATTTGCTGATAATGTTACAATGCTTGCAGAATGCAGAATGGCAGAATGATTAGATTAACTAAATTTAGTATTCATGGCTAATTTACTGTGCTACAAAGTAACTAACCCATAAATAACAATTAATAGTGTTACTATTATTTATTTCATAATGTAGGAGTTTAAAATACTGCCACACGACGTCGGCACTCCAAAATTACTGGCATATTATCTATATCTTCTACACTTCTATACTAATATTATAAAGAGGTAAAATTTGTAAGTTTGTATGTAGGGGGTAATCTCTGGACCTACTGAACCGATTTTGAAAATTCTTTCACTAACAGGAAGCTACATTATTCCCGAGTGCCAAAGAATATATTATACAACGTGCCCGTCGGATAATTTCCGACCAAAACGCGAGCGAAGCCGCGGGCAACAGCTAGTTGAGCTATAAAGTGGTTGCAGAAGGTGAAGATGAGAATTGTAGCAAAACTAGGTGTCTATATGATGATGATATTGACTCTGTTATTCAATATAGAAGTTGGAAAAAAGAGCAGATCTAGCAGCTCACGATTAAAAAAACATATGACAAATACTATATCGAATATTTTCTCAAGAAAAATCACCTGCTAAAGTAAATGTTAATCTAAAAATCCATAGCACGTCACAAATACATTAAAAAATAACAATAAAAAGTGGTCTCCATACTTGTCAACTCACGACAATATTCGCTGGGATATCCCACGTTACGCTAACTTCATTCAAACTCCGGTTTGCAAGTTCTTTCCGAGCATACCTTTTCAAAAATCAACCGTAACACATTCAATTAGGGCTCAATTTCGTTTAACGTTAAAATTTTATTCGGTGCTCAACAATTTAAGTTTGCTAAAGCCTCTAAAAGTTTTTCTAAAAAAGACTTTATGTATATTACGTTAAAGTTAAAAATGTATTATGTAAGTGAGTATAATCGACAGAAAGATAAAGTTGTGTTCAGACGAAAGAAGTTTTGGTTGCTTGATATTACTAGTACACGGTTAAGTAAATATTCTGAAACTTTTTCTTGCCGGGCAAATACCTCTTGCTATACAGACACGCTTGCTCAAAATGGATTAATTCTTTATGCCTGCTCCGTGCCCCTCGGCACGGAGCATTGGCAATTGGTCCATGGTAAGCCGATTAATCGTAGCTGAAATATTCCATCAATTAATAGGAGTCTTTATACATAACCCTAAATTCTCCCCAAATAGAGTTTAAAGTAAAACGGATTCTCTATTTAAAAAAACTTCAAATACTAGTACAGAATTCCTGTAATTTTCTTTACAATTTGTCTGTTGATTCTGTGCAAATGCGTCATCGTCGCTGTCTACAACTAAAAGTAGCACCGTCTGAACAAAACCTCACCGAGGTTTATGCAATTCTTATGTTTTGTTATTATATAAGGTTGTTTGGCGCTAACCGAGCCACTCTCGTCTGCATCGCTCAGTGCATTGAACGCGATCTAGATATTTGGATCACTAAGTTTTGTGTTAATTAGTTTTCAGGTAAGACTTGTATTTTTGTTTTAGTTATCTAGTTTTAGTGATTAATTAGTATCATCATTAATTATTAAATCAAATTAATTGATACAGCAGCTTTCAAAGTGCAATAAATAATTTTTAACTTAAGTTAATAAAAAATAAAAAGTTTAATCAATTTGATTTGATTTGATTAATAACGATTTGATAAAAGTTTATCCGTTGTGTGTTATACAAAAATTACAAGAAATCATCCATCGCTTTTCATCGGCCAAAATAAAGGTATCAAACTGGCCTATTTACAAAAAAAAAACCATAATTGATACAAATAAAATTCAAAATGAATTTAAAATAGAAATAACATATAAAAATGACCCACAAACTGATTCTAAACATAGCAATAATAATACAACCCCTCTTTTAGAAGCACAAGTCAGTGAACTATCTCTTTAAGGATAGCTAGTGAAAGTACTTCATGTAACAACTATTGTTATCCAAGAAGAGATTGCTATCTCAGTATTCTCACTAAAATCTAACGTAAGCTTTTGTTTTAAAGCAGTAATTGAAAGGCATTTTATTACTTAACTAACAAATGAAGTTATACTATCTTAAACATGCTCATTAGCTACATATAAAGTAATTTTCGACAGATTATGTATGTTGATTGATAAAATCGGATCGTTTTCGTCATTATTAACATTATCAATATTACTGTCATACTTAAACCCTATATTTTGAATATATATATACTATTATCTAAAATGTACTCAAAGAAATCATCAATTGACTTTACTACTTTACTTTGAATGCTGCCATAACTTTTTTAACTCGGTAAATACTGATAGTCGAAAAAAAAAGATCTGGGGGCCTAAAATGGCTGCTTTATCAGAATTTTATTATGAATCACGTTAAAAATTTAAAACTCTGAAAATGGACTTTGTGGTCTTATGACCACAAAGTCCATTTTAAGAGTTTAAGAGTTACGATATAATATGAATCACGTTAAAAATTCTTAAAATGGTCTTTAAGGTTATCCTTAAAGACCATTTTAAGAATTTTTAACGTGATTCATATTATGATTCTGATAAAGCAGCCATTTTAGGCCCCCAGATATCTACAATGGCCGGTGCAGTAGCTTTATTGGCTTTGATATTGTAGGTCGCAGGTTCGATATGAATATTATGTGTATGTCTTAGTTATTTCAGGTCTGGGATTTGTAAAATGTGAGATTTAAGTTCATGCACACACATATGATTCAGGAAAAAAAAATTAAATATTGCCAAAGCTTTAAAACAAAACAACGTATACTGATGATTTTTCAAAGATGAGTCATACTTCGATGTCAACTTAGTGTGTCCTGACACAGGCCTACTTAATAACAAGTAGAAAGTTATCCTGCGTCATTCGTATACTGGGTCAAGAACATAAATGTGTAAAGCAACATGTATAATAAAGTGACATAACAATGTCCTAAGCTTCTTGAATCTGAATAAATTGTATATGTCCATTTGTGTTTAGAAATTGGTCATTTGAATACAATAGCAAATAACAATAGCAATTGGTAGATGTTTTTGGTTTTCGGAGCACATGCCAAAGAACAGTTTTGGAGATGGTTAAATATCTAGGTTTAAACAACGGAAATAATTGACTAACGGTGCAACTGTTTTTTTGCGATGGTGAGTAATAGAGACATTCTGCGCCGATCTCAAATAAATTGGCATAAGGGCAGGAGTATGATGATGACATCTTCTTGTTTTGAATCATCATCATCTTCAACAACCAGTTCATATCATGACGTATTTATTTCGTGAATTTTATGTCCTTACTTTGATCCCAAAAGATCAACTTTGTAAGTATAAGAAAGATCTCAAGTTAATCTAATCAAAACAGTTCAAGATGTTTCTTTCGACCTTTTTGCCTGACAAAAGTAATTGTATATGTATAAACTGTCTTTCTGATATTTTTATTAGAAGCTCGTGTATTTATTGTCGGAATTCTTTCTAGTTTTTCTTTAGTTTTTTGTTCTATCTCTTAGATTAGTTTTGTCTACAATAGTAACGTCTTTTATGGTTTTATCGTTATTAAAAGGTATTATTGACTTCAACTTCTTCAGTATTCTCATTAAACAAATACTGTCTCAAAAGTTTATAATTATTCTTTCATTCAAGTTGAAAAATCTTTAACCAACATCATTAAGGTTATTCGCCTGTATATATTTATTTGGAGTCGGCGCAGCATGTCTCCTTGTTCCATACATCTCTATTGGTTATTATCTCTTGAGTCACCCTCTTTCTGGCCATATAACCTTTCATACATACTATCTATTATTTCTTTGATCCTCCTCCTACTCTTCTAGCCGCTCTCATCACCATATTTTCTTTACTACATGACAACCGATTACCACACAACTTTTTCTTCAACACCGTTGACTTTCAGACTTCCTCGTATAAAGCAAAAAAAAAAACAAATAAGATCAAAAAAAAAAAAACCATATTTACTCCACAACTGCAACCAACATCTCTACCCTTGCAACTTTAACATTCGACTCACATAGTAAAACTGGACTACGCACCATAAGTTTTTTGTTTCGCATCGAGTCCAAATGATTGAGTTCCTTTACTTACACTTCAAGACCCGTATTAAGGTCAACGTGTTTGGAATTGAGATGTAAATATAGTAAAAGAAATATATTTGGTACTTGACAAATAATTGTAAATGGTGTTTTTGTCCTACTTTTGTTTTCATTATTAGCGATGTATTGATGTGCTTTATTTGTACAATATTTAATTTCGTCATCTATAATACTTTATTCTTCTTCTTCATCATCATCGCCATCACTGGCAGCCTAGAGCGACCCACTGCTGAGTTTATGCCTGGTCTGCGCAAATTCTTCTTCTTCAACACCGGTTTTTTTTTTTGTAATCCAAAAGTATATCTTTTATTTATTCATCTAGTACTTGTAACATTCCAGTGCCCATTATGATTATTGCGATTCTTTAAAAGGATTTATTAAGAACATATACTAGGCATGTCTATGGGCTGATAAGTCATTCTTTTGCATATTTTTTATGTGTCATCATTATGTTTATTCAAGTAGTATGGACAATAGGATACATCGTGCCTTTGTTAGAAATTTTAGGGCCTTTAAAATGTTGCTCTTATAAAATCCGTTATGAAAAATGGCGTGTCTTGTATTGTATTCATTCAATCAAATAAACGAAGACGAAATAAAGAACAAAACATACGACTACAATGAGTATTGTGCTATGGACCGTAACAATACAAATAAGCTACTTTTACCACTTAAATTAGTTTTATTATGTTTTCGTCAATTCGTCAAACACTATAGGGTACTAAAGTTTTTTCCAAATTCTGCAGTCTCTCTTTCAGTGCTAATATCATGCATAAACGGTAGTGTACACCTTAATTAAGTGCTTAATTTACTTTATGAAAACCTCATAATAAATTCATTATATTAATCTGTTCTATACTGATGAGATTTCTACAATCAGGACCACTAATGCTTGACATATGGTCATTAGACATGCAATATGAACACATCAAGACATCTGTCTGTCAACTACTCAACATGAGACATTTTGGTTCCATCTTGTTAAACAATAATTATTATTTCGTGCTTTCAAATAACCAAGACCATGAAATTACGTTACATAAAATCGCGGCTTCATTACGTCAAAGGTTAGGTAGAATTTTGTCTATATCATCATCAGTCTCCCTGCCCTTATCCCAATTTATTTGGGCTTAGCGCAGCATGTCTTCTGCTTCCATACTTCTCTATTATTCGTCATCTCATTAGACACCTCCTGTCTTGCCATATCATCCTTCACACAGAACATCCATCGTTTCTTTGGTCTTCCTCTACTTTTTAACCCATCTCACATTCAGACTCAAATCCATCCTCACGAAATGTCTAGTTTACCTTTTGTACACCCGCAATTCGCATTTAAAATCCCATGTATAAGAGGGCAAACTTATCAACCGGCCATAAATCCTGCCTCCGTGCTTCTGCTGACAAATTCCTTATAACCAACAACACTTTGCCTAATCTAGAAATCGAACCCACGACCTCATGCGCAGCATTAACGCTTCCGACCACTATGCCAACGAGGCAGTCAAGTATGCAATTACAGCCTAATTTTCAAAAGAAATAATACTATCATTACCTCTTCACTTTTTTTAACTTTAATATGGCGACCGTTATTTCCCGCCGACTCGAGCGCAGTGTACCATCGCGCTTCGTGTATCTCGCTCGCTCTTACCATGTGTTTTGAACTGACCGTGTTCCATTTACAAACTGTGTCTTTACCGTGTTGAGTTTCGCTATGTGAAAATTGTTTTGTGTGTTCCAAAGTAAGCATTGTGTTTTGTGTTCTTTTTTTTGGTTGATTTGGTTATTGGAGTGTGAAAATTCTAGACAAATTATACTGTATGTGATACTTCTTAAGTAAATTAGAATAAGGTTCAATTTCTACTAGTTTCGGCATTTCTTTGCTCTCAAAAAGTTTATTTAATACACTCAGATTCAATAGATACTTTCCCATTGTCTATTCCAGAATTATCTTTCATATTCTACTCAATCTTTATAATCGTATTAGTATCCATCAGTCATGCCACTCAAAACACCCAATACTGTTGCTAATTTCAATTCAAAGTAATGCGAAACTAATGTCTTGCATGAATTGATCAAAATAAGTAACTTTCTTTAAATCTGGATCGGTCATTGTCCCGTACTAACAACTTTATAGTTTGATTAACTGGCATTAATTATTTACTAATAGTTCTGCTTACCTAAATAGTCTCCTATGCCTAAAACTTTTGTTTCTTACCATTTTGGTTTTTTACCTTTTCTAATGTTCAGATTTTCAATAAATGACTTTTGATTCTAAACTACACTTTTTTCTAATTACTTACCTTCACCTTGTGCATCGTGACTATCAGTATTTGTTTTTTTTTTTTGGGATTTTAGAGTCTAGGTACTGATTGATATTTGGCTGGTCCTATTCACTCCGTCATCACCATCACCTAGCGTTTTCCTTTTTTGGGAGCGACTTCCAGCCTAACTAAATACCAGTACCTTACATGGAGCGACCTCCTCCTCGACAACCCAGCTACTAGGATGCATGACCCCATTGATTTCTTACTATTCTATAGCAAATAACCTGCTATCAGACGCAAAACCAAAAATGTGGAAGCAATTTCTCGCACGGCTTGATCAAAATAAGCCACTTTCTTCAAATTTAGTTCAGCCGCTAAGTCACGTACGCCATTGTCATTAACTTCGGGTCCTCACATAACTGGACCATAGTTTTGTTGACATAAATACTTTTGAAGATTCCATCGGGTATTCACCTGAATCGATCTTTGGAAGAGGAATAATAGTTCATGGTTGGTCATAACTGTAAATTATGATTACTGTGTGAAAATTATGTTCTAAGCTTCTTAAGTAAACTTACAATCTCTTTGAATTACTGGTAGTATGTACCTATGTTTTCTCAACTTAAGAAGTAATTCAAATATACCATCAAGCTGGAAAGGTAAAGAATACTTAGCAGATCTGAGTTTGAATTTTCATAATTTTTCTGCCCTTATCCCAATTTATTAGGGGTCGGAGCAGCATGATTTCTGGTTTCATACTACCGTCATCGCATCAGAAACCTTCTGTCTTGCCATAATCATCCTTCACACAGTCCATCCATCATTTCTTTGGTCTTCCTCTACTCTCACTTATACCCATTACCCATCCACATTTAAACCTTAAACTATCCTCATGACATTTGCCTTCACATATCTGACTTTGAATAAATCTCTTCACAGATCCTGTATCAAGATGATATTGATCTTATTCTAACCCATTTATTTATTGTATATTATTTCAAGAACCCATTGCGTGTTATTCGGGGTTACACTTTTCTAAGCACACTCATTGCAAAAGCAGACTAAATGACACTTTCAAATAATCCTTATCAAATGTTCGCTTTCAACAAAAAAACTCTAACCCTCCATACTCCATCCAATTTCTTCAATTAAACTAACATCCGTCCACCCAACGCTAATAACTCAAGATGAAGTTCACTAGTTAGACCGCGAACACGAACAAGAAGGAACAAGTTCTAAACAAGTAAGTGCAGTGTCGTACAGTAACTAATACGGAGTAGAAAGTACTGCCAAGTACGACCACTCGTAAAAGGAACCTGACAGACTGCATGTTACGAGTTTTTAGTATTGACGAATTGTAGAATTACTATAGTTTAAAAGATGCCTCGGAAGGCACATAGCCACGGCTGCAATTTGTAGGTCTTTGACAGTCGTTACAGGTAGTCAGAGGCCCGAAAGTCTTATCAATGGGTATCGTGTTACCCAGTATTGAGTTGTGGGGGCTTGAACCATATTTTGTGAGAAACGTGCAAAAACAACCTGCTAAGTACTGCAAGTCAAACATATTTTCTCATAACAACCCCTCCATGACCCGATGACCGCAAAAAGAGCCGTTCACGGAGCAAAATTTTGGTTTTAATTTTTAGTTGCCAATGAGAGTGATTATTTACAAATGACCGACTGCTATACTTCAACCAACTTATCTGTGCAGACGGCAACACCTAGAAACTGATATAAATGTTTTAAGTTTGACATATCGATGCACTTTTTCTTGCCAAGCAGCGCCACCTTGAACTGTAAACATAAAGTGGTCATACTGTAACTGTTTGTTGGTAATTATCATGTCAAAAGAAGTCATTGCAAAGCTTAGCATAAACACTGTTTCCCATGGCTGAGACACTGCTGCTTCTTCTCTACGAGAGCGTAAATGCATGTCACATGTCTTCCAATTTTTGGTCCTAGGATGTTGTAAGGTTGAAGAAGATTGTCGATAATTATTTGTGTTCCTTTATTTTGCTAATAAACACAGCCATATTTTGCGAGGTAAATTCAAATATTTTTCCTTGATACTTTTATGCCTTCGACAATTTTTCGGAACAGTACTGAGCCATAGAATTACATTTATAATGACATTAATAATAATTAATCATTACTGTGTATTAAAAAAGCCATTACCAATATTAGCATTGATCTATTCGTCTGGTTAATTCGAGTCTTTTTCCATCTTTGATAATATTTTCTGCTTAAAAAAACAAAATATGTATGTGAACATCAAAGAACATAATATCCGTAAATATGATAAGCAATCTAATTATCTTGTTTGTGGTACTAATTGGCAAAATATTTGATGTTCAATAAATATTCCAGGATAGGAGATGAATTAAATGATAAAAATATTAATTAGTTCCTGTCTGCTATTTATGCTTCTTGTACATGTAATGTACCATTAGATACTGTTAGCTTTTTCATATAACGAGCTATCTGATTTTTTATACCTACGAGTATCATATAGCCAGTACATGAAGTGACAAATATCTCGTAATTGTAATAATAAATATAACTAGACTCTAATAATGGAAGCTACCAAAATCAAAACGTACTCTTGTACGAAACTAATGAATTCGAAAAAAATTCAGCGGGCCAACCTCTCATGTAGAAATGTACGCCTCTTGAGATCAAACAGAACACGCAAGCCCTCCAACCCCTTAGGAAATAAGTGGAAAACACAGACCTAATTCAAACTTCAATGGATTGGAGGAGTTCTCAATACCCTTAACAATTTAATAAAACCGGGTATGTGCGAGTATGACTCACGTACCGAGGATTCCGCACAAACTTATAGATTCCACGTCTTTGTACTATGTATCATTATCATGTTCCTGCCCTTGTCCCATTCTACTTGGGGTCGGCGCAACACGTTATCTAATTCCATTCTCCCCTGTCAGACGTCACGGCATCATTTACACCTTTTTCCTTCATATCATTCCGCACACAATCCATCCATCTTTTCCTTGGTGTCCCTCTCCCTCTCCATCCATTAACATTTATAGTCATCACTCTTATAGTGACATGGGATTCGTCCCTCTTCATCACAATTATGTCCATACCAAGACAGTCGATTCCCTTTTAACTTTTCCGTAACTGGCGCAACTTTGAAACTTCCTCTAATACTCCTAATAATATTCCTTTTTATTATTCCTTATTTTATCCATTCTTATCACACCACACAACCACCTTAACATTCTCATCTCCGCTCCATCCAGCTTCTTCACAGCCCATCATCCGATCCATACAATATGACAGGTCTAATCACGGACTTCCATATTTTCCCCTTTAACTTGAGTCGGATTAGATCCGTGGGTCGCAAGTTGTTCCAGTGACCTGTCGCCGTTTCATCCATCCTGAGTTGATCCGGTACCGGTACCGGAAATCGGAACGGATCTGTATGGGCGTTCCGGCAAGAGTTCTGGGCATAGGACTGGAGAGACCACCGAAATCCAGAATAAGTAGTCTGTTTTGGTCCTACTTCATTTCAGGCCAACATCAATCATCGTTCTCTAACATACCCCATTACATTTTAGGGGAAGGTCTCTCTTTGCTGTTTTTGAGTTTAATTTGTACGCCCAATTCCAAAACCAGGAGTCTGTGCTGTCGTGAGACCAAGTCTTCTCCTGGTAGAACTTTGCTGTCTTTGATGTATTTTAGCTTGTTTCGTCGGACTAAAAAGTAAACTAATTGGGTTTTTTAATTGCCACTCTTGTATGTCATTAGGTGTCCGTCGTTCTTTTGGAACTAAATGTTGGCTACTGCGAAGTCAAAAACATATTGTAGTAAAGTCTCTCCTTCGATATTTTGAGTCCCTCGAGCGCTCTTTCATAATTCCCTCTCATTCTTCCCACATGTCCATTAAAACCCCTCCAACTATCAACTCCTCATGCACCGAGGTGTTCATCAAAACGGAGTCTAAATCCTCCCAAAACTTTTCCTCTTCTCTAACATCACATCCCACTTGCGGTACATACACACTGGTCAGTGGGTCGTCTCAGGGGTGGAGTTTACTAATTACAGTCAGCATTACATTTTCTAACATAACTTTTACAACTGTCAATCGATCATTAATCTTTTTACCTCTATCACGGTTTCTTTCAAGTTACTGTTTACTACTATTCCCACGACATTCTTTTTCCCGTCACTTCACCAGTAGGAAAACTTGTATCCCTCACCATTTTTTCTCGCTTTTGCTTTTTTATCGCATTTTTTTTATGCGATATTTCTCCAATCAGATTTTTCCCTTTACTTGTGCTGTAAGAAATTCCTTCTTACCAAATTTCATGATTTTAAATCTACGGAAAGTACGTCGATTAAAAACTTGATATTTTTACAGTTTCAAGGGACCCTAGACTTAACTTATTTAATTTTAATTTCAACTTGATACCACCTCACATACTTGAGAAAAAGGTTCTTGACAGACAGACAAACATACAAACGGACAAGTCATCCTTTACGGGTCCCGTTTTAGCTTTTGAGGTACGGAACCCTAACATAGCTCGTTTTTATTCCCAAAAGCCTTTCGAAATCAGAAAAATTCAACTACCTTTGTCAGAAGTATGTTCGTGAACAAGGAATTTGAAACCTCTCTTGAGACCCACAACGACATTCGAGGCATACCTACTTAAACCTTGAATCTTGTTGAGGTACCTTCTGAGATTTTCATGCCAAAGAATATCTGATAAAGTTAACAGAGTTAGTACAAAAAATAAAGTTCTGTTTAATTGATATTTGAGTTCATACTAAACGTATGACATTAGGGTTTGAATTTGCCGTAGCACTCTTCACTTAAACATAATCTCATCCTACAGTAGAAGATCGAAATGATGAATAGACTTTTCCGAACTATGTTGGGGTCGGCTTCCGGTCTAACTGGATGCAGCTGAATACCAGTATTTTACATTGATCGACTGCCTATCTGACCTCCACAACTCAGTCCTGGGTAATACAGGTAAGACAGGTTGTCACACTTTCGTACAAGCCAATAATGTTCCCACTCCTGGGATACGGCCTCCTCTCTGTTAGAGTGAGTGGACCGTTGACCACCACACGGGCCCAGTACGGGTCAAATGTCATGGAATTTTTGCTTCAGGACAGACCTTACAATGTTTTCCTTCTATTTACTTTCCTACCGTTTTGAGAGCTGCACTAAGTAATGCACCGCGGTCTGAACTTGAACCCACGATGCACAACTTGTCAGTCGGGTCCGTTGTTGGGGCACCACTACTCTCTCTGATCATCATTATTATGATGATGACCTCAATTTACACACTAACAGATTCTATAGATACTTTTCTCTTCTTTCGCCAGATCATAGTTCAAAATGCTGGGTCAAGCTCGATGGCTGATGCTCGTGATAGCAGCCGTGATGACGCTGCAATCGAGAGGCGAGGGTGGCATCAGGTTACCTGATCAGCCACCAAAAGAGGAAGGCGAAGGAAGAAATTTGAACTTCGGTGGTGGAGGAGATCATGGAAGATCGGTAAGCTTTCTCTTTTTCTACCAATACAACTTAATAATAATAATAATAAATCATTTATTGTCAGATCATTCAATCCAATATGTTAGTAATACACACACATCTTAAACACTAGTGTTAGTATATAATATTTGGTACATAACATTTTGGTAATAATTTAGGTATTAATAATGTCAAAATAATTAATAATAATAATGTCAAAATCATTAAAAATATGTCAAAATCACCATTAATCATGTCAAAATCATTAATAATTATACAATATTCAGGAAATACAAGGAAATAAATAATAAATAAAGGGCAATTATGATCAACTAGGCAAGAATTCCAAGAAACACTATTTATTTCAAGGCACGATTTGAAGGTAGTATCAGTGTTGTGGTCCAGTGTCTGAGAATGAGACCTTCCGCCCTATCGGCCACAGTGACCAAGAGGCTGTTGGCGCTGCCCCGCACCCTCCGCATCAAGGAGGCAACACGCTTTCGCATGATTGCGTAAAAGTCGTCTATACGTGCCTCTGCGAACATCCCTGATGCGCTACAGTGTCGTGGCAACCCCAGCAACGCCCTGTACGCGTTATTGTACTGGACGCGTAAGGCGCTGTAAGCCTTTTGCGTGTAGTCGACCCATAGACTGCTGGTGTAAAAAGATTGGCAGTATGCCCTAAACAGAGTAGTTTTCACTCCCCTCGAGCACTTTGCGAACCTACGGATCAACATATTGCTCCTGACTGACAGCGCCCTACGCTCCCTCTCCATGTCAACATCATCCGTCTGCGTTGCAGTGACCCAGTGCCCCAGATATTTAAAAGTTTGCACCCATTGCAACTCAATCCCACCGAGTGTGACAGGTGGCACTTCGCGATAGTCTTTAGTGCCTGCCTTGAACAACAGACACTCGCTCTTTTTCGAATTATATCTGAGACCTTGGGCCTCCGCATATCGCTCACAGACAGATAAGAGTTTCCTGAGGGCGCTGATCGATGGGGCCAGCAGCACCATGTCATCGGCGTAGCTGATGTTATTGACGAGTGTTCCGTCAATGGAACAGCCTACCATAGTACTGCTGAGCTCACGAATCAGCCGATCTACGTACAAACAGAAGAGTTTCGGTGAAGTCAGACCCCCCTGTCTGACTCCGCACTCCAACCCGTACGGATCGGATAGCGAGCCTGCCCATTTCACCATGTTTGTCTGATGGCCGTACCAATACCTAAACAACTCAATCATCTCACCGGGAAGTGTTGTATCCTCGTACAGCTTCTTCCATAAAACACCATAGGACACCAGATCGAAGGCTTTCGAGAGATCAAGAAAACACGCGTACACGGGAGTTTTCCTGTCGGTGTAGTATCTGACAGTGTGCTTGAGACAAAGTACCGCGTGCTCAGTCGAAAGACCCGCTCTGAAGCCAAATTGGGCATCGTGAAGCGACAGATGTTTATTTAACTGTTTGTCAAGCACACTGTCCAAAACCTTGGCAATGATCGTAGCCAACGATATGGGCCTATAGTTATTTATATCCGACGCGTCTCCAGTTCGATTTTTTATAATCGGCACAACTAAGGTTTTCATCAGATCTTCAGGCAGATAAGTATGTGAGAAGCAGAAGTTGAAAAACATAGCCAGCACTCTGGGCATGTGAACACCTGCATTTTGCAGATGCTCTATGCTCAGAGAATCGTGCCCAGGTGATTTACCGCGCTTCATGTCTCTCAACACTGCAGCTATTTCTTTAGCCGTAACCCTAACCAGCGATGATTTCGTTGTTGGCTCCCTTACTGTAGACAATGACTCTCCAGTTAACCCTAGAGGGGACTTCATTGCAAAGTGATTTTTAAAGAGATTGGCTATAGAGGCAGACTCACTAACACCCTCCACACTCGCAGGAAGGCTCGACCTGCCGCTCAGTTTATTGGTGTGTTTCCAAAACTTGCCAAAATCCTTTTCTCTGTGACAAGATGCTATAATATTCATTTTTATTTGAAATTGTCAAGTTGATTTTTACTTAAAGAGTATCCATGGAGTTTCTTGCAAATTCTTCTCCATAGAAATGTACACTTTGGAATGGGTAACTACAATACTTTCAGAGATTTTATGCCTTGTGAATTGGACTGTAGCTTCATTTTTGTTGTTTTTGTTTCGACAGTTCTTGAAGTGCCTGTAACTGGCCTACTTGAAATAAATGCTTTGATTTTGATTTATTCTTACCTATACGCAATCTGCACTTCAGCAGGACTATTGCGTATCTCTTTTGACAGTTCATTGTGATCCTCACTTGGCGAGTTTTGATATACATTGACCGTTCTTGTTGGTTTCAACTGGCGCTACCCGTGTAGAACTGTCATTGTATATCAAAACTCGCCAAGTGATGATCACGAAGAACTGTCAACAGAGATACGCAATAGCCCTGCAGGACTCGTTTACTCTAACAGTCATCCGACCTTTGACAAACACTGCAAGCCCGTTTCCAATTCAGCTTACTTACTTATTTCATACATATTTCTGATATTTGCTTTATCCCAATCTTCCAGCCTCAAGCCCAAGGCCGTGGTCTTCTAGACTGGCTCGGCTTCGGAGAAGACCAGGACCCTTACATCCAGCAGTCTACCCAGCAGTGTCTCAACGGAGACCTGGCGGACTGCTTCAAGGCACAAGCTCTGCGGTCTTTCGATGACTTCTTTGATAAACAGGCTTACCAGTAAGTAGTTTCTTCTTTCTTATCTATCTTTTATCTTTCTTTGGATTTTTTAAAGAATTTATCCACTCATCATAGTTATTGTCAATTTTCTACTGATGAGTAAAGAAGTTACAAGTTGCCTTATCTATCATCAACGAGAAATTCACAATTTTATTGTTAATTCGGTTGAATAGATACTAGCCTTTAGAATTCATATTCCATATTCTCATGACTCGTGAACAATGAAATTTAATTAAACAAAAATACAGTATTATGAAACTGAAAACAGACAACTGAAATAAGTAAGAGTACAATTTTACTACTTTAGAAGACTACACCTACTGCATGAATAGATTAGAAAATGGTACAGAATTTGTATTCAACGGGAACTTGATCACGTTACAATTGATTCTAGTAGGTACATTTTGATCTAGCAAAATAATCAAAACCTTTGATAATTTCCAGGCTATCAGAGAATGCAGTACTAGTGAAAGTGGACTCTCAAGCTCGAGCATTGTCCCGAGAGCCACCTCAGCTAGAATCACAGCCCCGCAGCGAAGACTCTGACTGGGAAGCGCTCGTCAAATACGGCATGAGGAAGATTGAAAGGTAAATGTTATGTTGAGTTACTTCTGTAACTAATGGTTTATTTTAATGACCTGAAACGAATTTAGAAATGCAGTTTTTTTTTTTTTTTTAAGATCAGAATCGTTTGCTCGTATAAGATTTTTTTTAAATGGTTTTCTTCTTTTTGGATATCTTCCAAAAAGGGGCCTAAGGCGCATGGGTACATATTTGAATCTTACCCACATCAGGCTTTAGTTCTTAGTTCTGAATCTCAACGTAACTTAAAATAATGACATACCTAATTATATCTATTTCATTAAATAAAATAAGAAGAATATTATAATCGAACGTTATTGTTACTATAAGTTTTTAAACTGTCATGGTCACTGACATTATCATTTACACTAGAAGCGGGATATTTACCATTTTGAGTTCCCGATATTTCACGGATTTCAAAATCAAAATCAATCAAAATCAAAATATTTTTAGTTCACATAGGCCGAGATGGGCACTTATGAAACGTCGACAAAAAGGTGCACGGTTCGGGTTGGTCGTTTCCTATAGAGAAGAACCGGCAAGAAACTCCATGGTTACTCTTTTCAAATCATTTGGTGTTACAATATTATCATGTTACAGGATTAGTACTTAAGTATGGGGGAACAGCTGCATAGGCCCGACAATAGGTCGTTGGTTACTACACAAAAAAAATTAAAACAAGATGAAAAGTTAACAAAAGTTAACGAGCATCTGGCAATCTACAAAGCCTATAATGTTCACACATTCACAAACAATCGGTAAAAAAGAATCTATACAAAGGTAAGAAAATATTGTAAAATAGTAAATTAAACAAGTGACACAAATATTGTCATCAGTGCTGTAACTATTCTGAGCAAAAGATTTATAAATGATTTGAAAACTATCGTAAAGAATCTGGTTAGATAGATGAGAAAAAATGAGATTGAGAATAGTTAGAGACATCCACATATTTGTGCCGTTTATGAGCTACCAGGGAAGCCGCATGCGCAGAAGGAATTAAAGCCAAACTTCTTTGTCTTCGACGTAGTCCTTGATTTTGTAATATGCTTTTTTAATAAGGACACGTTTGATGTAATTTTTGAACTTTCCGTCGGTCAGTTCTATAACTGACTTTGGCAACTTGTTATAAAAGCGTATACTGTTTATAAGAAAAGACTTGCTAGTTTTAGTTAATCTGAAATTAGGTATTACAATTTCGTGTATACTGCGTGTATTTATCACGATTAGATCACGGATAAACTGAAGTTATTGCGGGTGGGTGTTTATGAGCAGACAAATCGGTCTACCCTCTTTCTTGTTTGTTTTTTGTACTCATTACCGCTACCACTGTCACTCGCAACTCGATTCTGTTCCCGACACACGAAACTCACTATGTCCGCTCGTGAATTTTTTTCGGCACTTTTTCGCCGAAATATTGGGCGGTTTATATCACAACAGCGCCGAAATATCGGGAACTCAAAATAAACAGTAAACATGGTTAATAACCCATTTTTAGTGTTAATAATAACGTTATTGACGTTTTCCCGGGTAGGTAACGTACTTTTTGGATTAGGAAGTTAGGATAGTTTGTTGATAAACAGAGTTCCTGTCACATTCTTAATTTGATAACATCACACGATGCAAGCTCAAAGTGTAGTGTTTTTGTCAAGTGGAGGCAACTGTAACTGCTGAGCATGTGGTCCTGGGTTCGAGCCCCAGGTCAGGCAGAGTGCTATTTATTTGGGTTTTTAAGAATTCTCAATGTCACCGCGGAGTCACGATTTGTGGCCGGTTGGTGGTATTAACCTCGCCTCCTTTAAGATTTAAAAAGAACTTGCAACTTAAGTACACTTCTGCCTTACCTTCTGGGGATTAAAGTCGTGATGTAATGTGGACTCTTGGCAAACATAGTCCGTCTCATTGCCAAAATTGTAACACAAACTATAACATAACTTCATTTGCAAGTCACAAGGTCCAAATTCAAATTTAAATAAAATAAAATACGCTTCATAAAATGTTAAATGGTTTGAAAATAAAGTCTGGCCCTGTTTTGAATAATAAAAGGTTCAGAATTTCAGTGGAGCATATTTTTGCCTCAAATATTTGCATTTGCATCAACAACTGCAAATCCAATTTAAACAAAATTAAGTGTTTTGGTTTTCTATACAGTTTCATCAAATGATTTATTGTAATAAATGCAGTTATGCCCCAGTCATTTAACTAATTAGTCACCAGGATTAATAGTAATATGAATTTACTGATCCATTAATAATAGATTTAATGTGCAGTCTTTTTCTGTATATCAAATTATTCTCACACAATCACAAGCGTTTCTAAATTTGCATTACTAAAATAAATATGTTATATTTAATAGGACAAAGACGATACCAAAAATCTAATTAGGCTGTAATCGGCGCTTATTATAGTTTTTTTATTCAAACTCTTTGTCGGCTCGGAAGTTAGCTGCGAATGACGGTCTGCGCAGGTATGACGGTTCCAACTTTATGGTGGCTCGGAACATCGAACGTAAAGCTGCGCAGAACACAATTTAAGTATCAGCGGGGCGCTGAGGACGTATGGTTTTGACTGTTTATTGCGCAGACCGTCACTCGCAGCTACCTTCCGAGCCGCCATAAAGTTTGAACTATACAAGGACTACTACTGGTATGAAGTAATACTATTTTGTCTTTCTAAATGAAACCCTCTTCTTTTATCTTCAGGTTCTTGCGGTCTACTGCTCTGGAGATGCAGTTGGACGAAGAGGTTACCTCCCGCGGTGTCATCGCTCCTCGCTTCATTGAACAGATTGCTGATGAAGTAGACATCATTGAGGATAAGAAGGCACCTTTCCGTGAGTACCTACCAATTTATTGTACTTTTGTTGTTTGCCGTGACTAAAGTCCTATTGTAGTCTAATCGCTCGGGAGGAAGCTCTTGGCGAAATATTAACAGCAACGCGGATCAATCTTCAGGTTAAGCCGTGCTTGCCTGGCTTGGTCTGTGCATGGGTGACCACCCATTACATACCGAGTTTCCTCCGTGCCTGGGAAAGCATGTTAAGCCGTTGGTCTCGGCAGTCATATACACATCTTTGACAGTCGTTACAGGTAGTCAGTGGCCCGAAAATCTGACAACCAGTTCCAAGGGAGGGGGGGGTTCCGTTGTGGAGGTCAGATAGGCAGTCACTCCATGTAAAATATTGGTATTCAGCTGCATCCGGTTTGACTGGAAGCCAGTTGGGCAAAGGCTAGGCAGATGTGGTGAGCTTCTGATCGATTGATCAATTTGTAAGAAAACCTCGAAATAATTCAAGTGCACGTAGCAGTATGATCAAAGGTTAGATAATCGATAGTAGTGAGCAAAAGTAACGTTCAATACTCGCCTAGTTCCTTCTCCGTATGACAAAAAGGTAATGTAATTTAATATACAGAATTATTTTTGAACTCTGCAAGGTTACTTTTCAAACATTACAAGCTTGGTTATAACAAGGTACATTAACACACACACATCATCACAGTCTTTAATCTCAGATCTTTTAAATAGGCCCTCGTCTCATAAAGACCTTTAATTCTAGATAACACAAGGCATTTTGTTAATGACTAGAATTTATAGTAATTAAAAATCTCAACTTTAATTTAGAAGCCAAATTAATTAAAGAGTACCACTTAGAACGCTTTCAATACGTATATTAAAATGAAACAAATCTCAAGGGATTTTAATGGGCACATCTGTGGCATTCTTTGGAGCTCAAGTCGACCGAAGTATGATTAAATTCTATAAATAAAGTATTAAGAGTTAAGGACTCTTAACATAACACATCACGCCAGAAATCTTCCAAGGGTTAAGGCAGGGGTGTACCTAATAGTACACCCTTATTTGGCCAATATGTTTAAGGCCCATGTAATAGGGGACGAGCTTATTGACATCAACCGAGCACAAATTCAGACTCCGTGACGGCTACTGAGAAACTTTTTAAACCGTCATGTTCACTAACATTATCATAAACACTAGAAATTGAATCTTTACCATGTTTACTGTTGGTTTTGAGTTCACACCACACCACACAACACAACAGCGAACAGTGCCGAAAGTAAAACCCAATAACAATTTGCCTGACCTGGGCATCGAACCCAGGACCTCATGCTCAGCAGACGCGATTGCGGCCACTAGACTAACGAGGTAGTCTTAAACCAGTTCTAAGGACTCTTCATTTTATTAATTGATCACGCAAAATATATAACAACTAAACATCATTACGTTCTCAAGACGTCAAGTTATTTGTTTGATTAACAGATTAAAAAACTTTTTATCTCTATTTATAGGCCAACATAAACTCAAAAAGCTGATCATCCCCATGCTGTTGATCCTCAAGCTGTTCAAGCTGAAGCTGCTTCTGTTCCTGCCTCTCATCCTCGGACTCGCGAGCTTCAAGAAGTTCCTCGGATTCATGGCTCTCATCATTCCTGGTATGTTTTACATCATCATACCTATTCTTATGCTAAAGTAACACAACATTGTTGCCGCGACACTAGGAAACAAAAGCCAAGCAGCATTGTGTTCAAAAACATTTTGATGAAGTGGCCAGCAATCTCAATATAATTTTGGAATGAATTTAGACAAGGGATACTTTTTCCTTCTTTCAAGCATTAGGCTGCGTTTCCACCAGGGATGAGCGAGGATGCGTAGCGAGGGATGTGTGTGAAACTGACCAATCACATGCTAGAATAGCTCCAGCTGTGAAAAAGAAGCGATATTATTGGTTAGTTTCACACACATCCCTCGCTACGCATCCTCGCGCATCTCTGGTGGAAACGCAGCCTAAGTGGCCATTGAGAAGTAGGTTCTAAACGCAGATTGGTTACCAGATTGGTCGCCAAAATATAATGCTACTTGTAGATTAATGAATCAAAGTGAATTGACGAGAAAAGCTACTACTTAAACTTTATGATTGAAAACCATTCCCTTTGAAATCTACGGAAACGTATTACAATATTTTTTTTACCACTGCACCGTTAATTTGTCAAAATCTCTCCTAAATCATCAATTTACACATTCCAGGTGTTATCGGCTACTTCAAGTTCTGCAAGCCCAACTCCTCGCCGTTCTCGTCCAGCCACTTCTCAGGTCCGCAGTACAGTCCAGCTGGTATCGGTCTTGGACCCTACAGAGAGTCTCCACCGCACACACAGTCACATTACGCTCCATCTCACTATTCTGAGAGCTATCCCGTAAGTGTACTTTTTATTTCTTTCAAATTATTAAAAAAAATGTGATTATAAAACTCATTGAATTGTATTTCTGTGAAATATTTTTTATTCACGTAAATAGTCGTTAAAAGAATATAATTCGAAATAAAAATACAAGGAAAAATTAAAGGGTGTAACAAGACCCTTCACGAAGCCGTCAACCAAGCATTATGTACATCAAACTAAGTAACATTACGCAAAAAAAATTTTTTTTTTTGGGGTGAAATCCACTTTTTACGGTAGGTACGCACTCAAAATATTGTGCTGATGGATGGATTGAATAGTACGGCGGTCGTGGAGGTGTTTAAAGTAAAAATCTTACATTAAAACATTAAAAAAAAAACTTGTGAAAAGTTTGGAACTTTGACCGCCAATATCTCTGTAACTAGAAGGTTCCCAGGTATGGTCTAGAACAAAAAAAATATCGCAATGACGGGGAGAACAAGTGGCTTTCAGCTTCGTTAAGGGTCTTGTTACACCCTTTATTATATGAAACATTTTCTGCAAATGAAAATTTTATGAAATTTCTGTCAGCGAAACAACCCCGACACCATAATTACGTCGTTATTTTATCTCCAAAGACTCCAAACTTTTCTTCTAAAACTGTCTTCACAAAGGTTAACTGAAACACATGACAGGTTATTAAAACTTCAGGAGTTGACGTGTTTGGTGTCATAAATCAGGCTAAATCGACTCTTCGCTTTATTTTAATATCACAGTAAGAATTTGGTAAAATTGACCGCATTTTGCCTTTGATTTTCGTCTTAATTAGGGTTTAGAAAGCCGCTATCGCTTTTAAAAGCGGTTCGTAAATTCTATAGCGATTTTAACAAGTTTGACATAAACGTTTTGGTAGCTTAAGTCAGTCCCATGCAATTTTTACTGTTACATGATGCACTTTTTGTCACTAATTCTTTTTTTTTTTTCATTTATTTACCCGATCCTTATTAGACTGCCATTCAATCTTTGAAACTAATGCATTAATTGAATTTTCCATATTATAATTTCAGGGTGGCCACAATTACGGCTCTGGCGGTATTTCTTTCAGGGAACATGACTCCAGTCCTCAAGACCTAGCGTACCAGGGTTGGGAGTACAGAAGCAAGCAGGGTGCTGAGGATATCAAAGCTGAGCAAGCTTAAGACTGAACGTTTATTGTAAGCATGATCATCATCAGCCTAGTCTTATCCATACATTGTTGGGTTTGGCTTCCAGTCTAACTGGATACAGCTAAATAACAGAATTTTAGACGAACTGACTCCCGGTCTAACCTCCACAACCCAGTTAATGTAAGCACAATATTAGATAGGTATTTCATAAAGGCAGGAAGTATTTAATTTTAGGATAGTTGTCAGAAATCATTCATTAAAAATACGATTTCTAATACTGGTATTTATAGAAACTGTTGTACATAGAACACCATATTTGGTAACCTATAAAACCATGGTACATCACAAATAACTGTCAAGAAAGCAGAATTAAATAAGCAGGCAAGACATTATAAAGCTCGACTACTTTCTCGCTTTTTTTGAGCCAAAAGTCATATTTTAAGATACCAAGTAGATAAAATAATTATGAAAAAAAAATATACAATTTGCAGCCACGTATACTATGTATAATTTCTGTAAGACCTACTTATGAACTAAATAGTATAATTAAGCTTTCTTAGTGAACTATTCCACAAAGAGGCTTTACTAGGGTATTTCGAGGTTTTGTGGTTTCTCATTCGAAGATTTACCTAGTTCTTGTGAAACGTAATAATTTTATACCGACGCTGTATCATGTCGTAATATTTTTGTTAAAATTGTTTTACTGCGAGGGTCCCTGGATTTTTGGCTCAGATGGAGCTGGTAACAAATCAGCGCATCCGTTGGTGCAATTAAGTTCATACTATTACTATTTACTATTATATTTATTACTTACTATTTAATTTTACTTAATATTGTCTATTATTTAGAGTTCATATTCAACATCGTTGTTAGTGATAATAAGCAAGTTGTTTTTGCAAAAATCCCCTTAATTATTCTCCTGTCCTTATCCCAACTTATTTGTGGTCGGCGCAGCATGTCTTCTTCTTCCATACTTCTCTATTACTCGTCATCTCAGCAGTCACCTCGTTTCTAGCCAATCATCCTTCACACAGTCCATCCACCCTTTCTTTGAAAAAATCCCCATATTATTACAAAAATCATTCTTAGTTTTCTTCTTATTTTTAGTATATTAATTACGGCTTAATTGATACATACAAAACTTAGTGATATTTTGGTACTATGTGACTGTGTTGTAAGTTATGTAGTTTGGGTATCCAACAAGGTATAAATTGGTCTCAGAATTGCTGTTTGTAGTACATGTAAGGCTTAGAAATCATGTCAAGCGCGTACAATATATTGCCTCCGACTAAACATCCTACGCAACGCCGATTAGCAATTTGAGGTTACATAATCTCTTTTCAAAACGATTAGTTGGTAGTAACCGCATTTCATCATCATTATCTTTCCATATTTTATACTTGACATCTCAGCAGTCACCTCCTTTCTAGGCATATCATCGTTCACACAGTCCATCCACCGTTTCTTTGATCTTTTCGTTTCTTTCTATATAGTAGTAATTACAGTTGCAACTCATAATTTTAAACATTCATCATACTTTCTGTTTGCTTCAAAAACTCCATCATCAATCATGATCAATCAACTCGATCTACCGCAGTCTACTACTGGACATAACCTTTTCCAAGCAACCAAAAATTCATGTTCTCCGCATTCCACATTATTCTGTCCCAGTCATCTTTTCGAGGTAGCTGAAAAGTCAATCACATCATCATCTGCCTAGCCTTTTCCCAACTGTGTTGGGGTCGGCTACCTGTCTATCCGGGTCCAGCTGAATACCAGTATTTTACATGGAGCGACTGCCTATCCGACCTCCACAACCCAGTTAGTACTGGGTAATACGATAACCCTTGGTAAGACTGGTTGTCAGACTTTTTGGGCCACTGACTACGTGTAACGACTGTCAAGGATCTACAGATGAAAGCCGGGACCAACGGCTTTACGTGCTTTCCGAGGCACGGAGGAAACTCGGTATGTAATTGGCGGTCAACCATCCACAGACCAACCTAGGCAAGCACGGCTTAACGTAAAACGGCTTAACGAGCTGAAAAGTCAATCATGATCATCACAATGATCTTTTCTCTCATTCAAATATTCAGTTTTTATCATCAGCCATCTTTAGTACTTTTACATCGTGCTTTAATAGCACTTCTCCTTATTTTCATGTCTTATGTTTTGCGCAGCTCTCTCTCATTTTGTCAACTGCACGTCCGTTTAACCTTGAGCCAGCCTAGTGTAGTGGGGAATCTATATGAGAGGCCAGCTAATTCTGGTTTTTTGCAATTGACGTGTACTACCTAAGTACCTACTAATCTTGTATAGTTTATATCAGAGCGTTCTACTTTGAGTTATTGTGTGTCGAACCAAAATGGATGATCGCGCGTTTAGACTCAATTCTGTAGTGTCTGAAATTAAGTGCTCTGGATTCTTGAAATATGGACGGATATCAGTCTTTGAACAGATTTGTTAATGATTTGTTGTATGTTTTGCTTACAATGATGGTAAATTAATCAAAAGAGTTCATAGATTCAAGTTGTCTTTATACGAGCTATGTAAAGAAAGAAAAAGTATTCATTAGACTCACACAGGCCAATACAAAAAATGGTTGACATAACATTTAAACAAATTTATATAAAAAGTAACCATTTTACAAGAAAAAACAAGTGAAATAGTACCTGTGCGAGGCCAAAAGGCAGCATGGTGCTGTAACTAAAAAAAAAAAGTCACATTTGTGTAAACTTTTAAAATAACATGGTCACTTGCACTATAATTAACACTAATAACTGGATATTTACCATGTACAAAGTTTATCCGTGATCATGATGCATGCAACAGCGCCGAAATATCTAGAACTTAAAATAGCTTTCTCGGGTCATCATCCATATTGATAGGTGTCGCTCCGTCCCCCTCATTTATATAGTTTTCTTCTAAATAATCAATGGAGCGAGATTCAGGCCCCTTTGCCTCACACATCCCTATTTTAAACATCCTTCTGACTTAATCATCTTCAAACGATTGGCAGGAACAAAACGACGATTTAAATTCTTTAAGCTCTTGATTATTTTTGTGATTTGTGGTGTAACTGGGCCTTATTAATTTAGTTTTAATCATAGCTAATATTAATTCTTAATACCCACGCAAGTATTTCGTGGTCCATAAGTAAAAGTTTAATACAAAGATAGTATCTATCTTTATGTGCGTCAAGTTTGACATATATCAATATTTTTTTAAATATTAATTTAATATTTTAAGTGTACACATGTTTCTTTAATAGTCATATTATATCAATAAGTGATGTAAATTATTTTTTGTTTATGTGAATAAAGTGTTTTTTAATGTACAATTATTTTTTTTATTTTTGTGAAAATACTGACAGATTTTTCTTGATACTACCTTGTCTACCTACTCTTTTACTGAGAAGATACATACAATCTAAATGTGGATGTACCTAACAGTACACCCACATTTCTCTCGGTATGTTTAAGTCAAATGTAATGAAGGGCGAGCCTATTGCAATCAACCGGGCACAAATAAAGACTCCATGGCTGTTACTGAGAAATCCACGATGGAAAAACGTAGTAACACTTTGCCCGATCCGTGAATCGAACCCAGGACTTCAAGCTCATCAGTCAAGCTTGCCAACACTAGACCAACGAGGGAAAAAATGGTTGATTCTTAGTCGCTTCCTCATCGGCGGCGGTGAGACGGGCACCTGAAGATTTACCATAGAAAATTTAATTCCTTTCATAAGATTTCGTTATTTCCACTTCTCGTCTCCGTTTAGCTTTAGTGGAAACGGTTGAGTAGAGATGAGAGGTGTCTCATATTTGTTTAGGCCAGCCACCGCACTCGGAGGCAGTGCACAGCAGAGAAAAGAAGAGCTGTGAGCGGCGTGCGGTGAGCGGTGTGCGGCCGTCGCTAAACTGGGTGTAAGTAGCCTGTATACACATCTCTGCTCCGGTCTAGCCAGTACGAATCTCCGCACGTCTTCGGTGGATACACCCTAGCTTCTAAGCATCTCCTCGCCTGTCTGCTTCGCACATCTCCGCTTTGGTGGAGTCCGGGCCTAACGCTGGTTGCCTATTACTCTCTGTGCCTTTAAACCGGCTCCACACCTGAGTTATTGACACTCTAGCTGGTCTTTCCCAGTGTAAAAAAACTAGTGGATTCTGATCGAACCTGATCTGACCTCGACTACCACGTTGGTTTCCTGGCCGCAAACGCTAACTCTAGTGACGTTCTATCAGCGATAATCCGTTTATTCCAGCGCTGTCAAACTACAAGATGGAAACAGGGACATGTCCTGTCTGTGGGCGGTGAGTAATGGGCTAGCTCGCCGTTCGGCCGTCTTATGACGACAGGCCCTGTCGACGCGGACGGCGTTTATAATTATTTGTCTATAGAATACTGACTGTGTCATTTTTTTTTTCAACGGGTTGGGCTCGAGTTGTATGAAACCTTCGCCACTGGTATCCATACACTCAAGGTTATGCACAACAGTTTTAAACTTTTGAACGTATAACACGCGCTTACCCTCCTCGCCAAGCCACAATTCCACCTACCATTTTGCCACATATTTGTGTCGTTTTGGCGTACAGGGCACGCGCTTGCTTGTCATTTCTGTATATGTGACAATGGCGTTCAATGCAAGTTCTTCATTGCCTGCACATGCATAACCTATCGTCTATGGCGTGGTTTAATCAAAACACGTGTTTACTATTCTTGAATATAGATCTCGGCAAGAGTGTGTATCTATACATTACATTTTCGGACATTTGGACAACTATACTTAAGAGGGCCCTTCCCGGTCCGTCTACCGTCAATGCGAGCATGGTCGAAAAGCTTGTTGTTTCATCCAGAGCCTCAGCGACGATTTTTTTTCAATTCCTCGGTCTTACCCCGCTTCGACCCCGCACATCTCGTCTCTCACGCGTCATACCGCCTAACGCGATGACATTGAACGAAAAATAGTGTTCGAAAATTTCTTAAACTTGTTCCAGGAAATACGTGTTTTTGAATAAGTCTTACAAGTGTGTGAAATAAATATTAATAAATATTTGTCATTAAGAATTTTCATTACATGTGCAAGGTTTTTATCGAGATGTTTTCTTTACTTTTACAGTTTATGAGTACATTATGAACGGCCAAAGTTCAGTTAAAATTTGTGCAAAACAGAAATTTTTGGAGGCTTATACTGAATTCGTTTCTACAATTTTTTATTTTTTGCTGCCATAGAAACCTAGATATAGTGGACAAACGACCAATTAGTTCAAAAAAATCAAAGATAGATGTGTAACAACTGCATAATCACGTACGAGCGTTTGTATGAAAAGTATGACGGGTTGGCCGCTCTTAAGGTGAAAGCGCCAGCGTAGCACGCGAAATTCAAATTTTCTTAAGTTTTTTTGCAATTTGCCCAGTTTGTATTTGATCGTCAGGCTTTATGTTGAACAAAATATGATTTCATGTGATAAAAAGCATATTTTAATCGACATACGACCTGACACTGACCTGCAAATTTGAAAAAAAACTTAAGAAAATTAAAATTTCGCGGGCTACCCTGACGATTTCCCCTTAAGGCAACTAGTACACTACTTCACGTAGGCTTCTCTTTAGTTCCATCACAACAATGAGTAGATATTTCTTCTCCATTTAAAATGCTACTCTCTCTTCTTCAGGTACCTAACAGGTAGGTAACTTTGAATGTTTCAGTTAAATAAAAAATTAAACCATCTACTTCAAAATTCTGCTACATTTGCATAAAAGCTCTCACAGATTAATTAAAAGGGTACAAATTCTCGTTACCTTGTCAGAAAATCCGTCACGAATCATAATTCCAATTAATTTGCATAAACATACATTTATTTATTTATCAACAGTTATAACATCATTACAGACTTGCATAACAACACATACAAACATAACATACACAATACACAACTTTGACGACTTTGACTTTGACTTACATAATTAAACAATTTGCGAGTTATTTTACCGTTTCGTTGAGATTGCTAATTTTACTGAAACGTGTCTTTATGTTTAATTATTAATTAATAACGTAGAAGCTGCGACTGCTGCTTATTTTATGAGAGAACCGAGAGAACAGAGGTCATGAATGTAGGTAAAGGAGATTGGCAAGACATTGTAGGACAAGAACGCTAATTTAATCATCAAATAACTGCTTACAACACACAACTAACGATGATTACTTAAAAGAATAACATTTTTAGGGTTTGTAATGATTGTATTTTTACATGGTTTTTATACTTGTATTTTAATAATATTAACCTGAAAAATTAACATTCCTGCTCTTCAGGTAGCTGCATGCTCATTACCTGGAGTTTTAGCATGCTTTTTACCTTGTAATTCATATTATTTATGTTTTTCTGTAGACTTTTATCTGTCTTGAATGTTTGTTTACTTTTCATATGTCAGGTAATGACAGGCCTAGGTTTTTATTTTTAATTCATTGCTGGAGCCTAGTTTTAGGTCGTATAGGTAATCCATATCGACCTCGTTATATTTTTATTTTTATTGTGTTCTAGAAATTTCTTCATTCAAAAATTGTAAAATGTCAATTATCTGGAGATGGCTGTGAAGCGGCAGTCTTCGTCCAGAGCTCAAAAGTATCACAAGTCTTCAAATTTATAAGTTTTAAGAGGAAGTCCTCTAAGATTTTATTCATGTCGCATTATTAATAATATTATCGCACAGCGCGTACCCATGGTTCTTCATCTGTTGCTTGAGCTATAGACGTACTAACGCCCTCCGTCTATTTCTACTGATGGAAGACGAAGTCTGATGTCCCTCGGCCTCTACTGCAGCCGAGAGGGCTGCCGTACTCCACGTTCCTCGACCACTTCTGCAGCCGAGAGGGCTGCCGTTCTTCGGCCACTTCTGCAGCCGAGAGGGCTGCGGTTCTCCACGTGCCTCGGCCATTACTGCTGCAGCTGAGAGGGCCGCCTTCCTCCGAAGACTGAACCCTGACGTTCCTCGGCCACTGCTACAGCCGAGAGGGCTGCTTTCTCCACTTCATCATATTTTCTTATTAATTTCCATTTCCCAGCTTCTCTGGTCTAGTGAGGATAGGTATATGGCTAGCTCCAGCTCCATTTAATTCCGTCTTTTAAATAACTTTGTGTATTTTTTTATTAAATTCTGTTATTGTTTCCCATCTTTTCTTTTAAATCGTGCTCTCCTCCAGAATAGGTAGGTGAGTACCTTAACTGTGACCTCAATTTCCCTGCTCTAGGAAACTGTAACGTTACAGGTTCCGAACACCAAAAGGAAAAAACGGAACCCCTTATAGGATAACTCGCGTGTCTATCTGTCCGTCTGTCACAGCCAATTTACTCCGAAACTACTAGACCGATTGAGTTGAAATTTGCTACACATATTATGTAAGTCGGTGACCCAAAGGCGGACGTGTAACGTAAATTAATGAATTTTAAACATGGGGCCACTTTTGAGCGGGTAAATTAGAAAATGAAAAAACTACATACAGGGTTAGTTTCCAAAGACCAGCCACATTCTCAGATACGATTCTCAGAATGATGTACTGCATCATATCTGAGAATTTGTCTGGTCTTTGGAAACTAATCAAATGAAAAAGCTTAATAAACTCATTTTTTTAAATATAATTTTAAAATAAATAGCTTTGCAGTAATTTAAAAAAATAGTCGATAGTTGACCATTTCCCCTCCCCCCTTAACTCCGAAACTACAGGGCCGAAAACTTTGAAAAAAACACAAAAAATTGTTCTTTGCCTATACTAGATTAAAGGAAAACCTATGAAATAGCTATAACAACAAATAATAAAAATAAATTAAAAATTAAGCGGTAACGTCTTACGGCATTTCATACAAACTTTGAACTCATTTTTTTTTTCGAAATGACTGAACCGACTTTAATGAAACTTCATATGCTGGATACATAGGTCTAAAAAGTTGACAGAGAAAGGGGGCTCGCCTACTACGATGGTACAGAACCCTTTATGCGCGATTCCGACTCGCACTTGGCCGGCTTTTTTGGCTATCGGCTATTGATTAAATGTTTTGTTATTGTATTTTTTTTTATTATTTGTAGGTAACGATTTCATAAGTGTACACTTCAACCAACTTATCTGAGCAAGCGGGAAAACACAGAACTAAATTAAATGTACCAAGTTTGACATACTGATGCATTTTTTCTTGATAAGCAGCGCCACCTTGAACTGCACACTTAAGTGTTCATACTGTACCAACATCGACCCCTTTTCATGTCATTCAAGCTTAAAAATCCTTGTGGTAATTTATTTTGATACTCACTCACAATACTTGAATTGGAGGAGCTCGTGGCATAACAACAGCCACCCGGGTCCATCTTTAGGGTAAGCCGCGCTTGCCTTGGTTGGTCCCTGGATGGGAGACCACCCATATCATATCGAGTTACCTCCGTGCCTCGAAAAACACGCTATACCGTTTGTACCAGCTGTCATTTGTAAATCTTTGATAATCGTAACAGGTAGTCAGTGGCCCAAATCTGACAACCAGTCTTACTATAGGGTATTACTATTACCCAGTACTAAATGGGTTGCGTAGGTCAGATGGGCAATCGTTCTATGTAAAATTCTGATATTCAGCCGCATCTGGTTAGACTGGAAGCCGAACCCAATATTGTTGAAACAGGCTACGCAGACGATGAAGTACTTGAATTGACTGCCTAGTTAGCTTAATGGTAGCATACGCTACTGCTGATCATAAGGTTTTTGTTTTTTTTCGGATGGGAAATCATCAAATAACTCCTCTTGGCTGGCTCTGGGCTGAGCAGGAGGGAGTGTCAGTCTTTTACTGACTAGAAACCATCCATGTTCCTTATTTTGCCCTTTGTGTTCCAGGGCCGCGGTATCTCTTTCGAACAGTCCCGCAACCCTGGCAGGCATCGGTCCTTTCGGACCCCTTCCTGTTTGCTGACGTCCACAGGCCCGCGCCTACGGTGGCCGGGGGCCACCACGTAGCCCCCGACGCCCGGTGCGTCTCCCGCGGCGGCTGGGAAGCAATCAAACCCTCAGGGCAGGATTGCAATACCAAAAAAAAAAACAACCAAATCCAAATTCTTATGATACCACGTCCTTGTGGTATCATAAGTATGGTATCATAACTTGGCTACTAATGAGAAATTCATATTCATATTCATTGAATTGAGTAGTAGCCCAGTTGTTAGTAAACAAACTAAACAAACACTATGTAAAAATTTGTTACAAAATATTTATTTGAGTGATCACAAATCAATTACTTATCCTATTTACTTGCCTAATACTTATTGCTAAACATTGTTTTCAAACTTCATGAAACGACTCTTCTCCGGCACAAAGGCCATAGTTAGTATAATAAACTAACATGGTCATTAACACTATTATTAACACTGAAAGAGTATATTTAGCATGTTTATTAACTGATTTGAGTACCCGATATTTCGGTGCTGTTGAAGGCACCATCACGGATAAACATCGGTTATCCGTGATCATCGCCTACACTACACCACTACGGCGGAGGATATCGTGGAGTACGTGCGTCAGAAGACCAAATACATGGCGAGAGTGCAGCTGCTTGAGTCGCGCCGCAACGTCAACTTTAGGGCGTTCGTGGTGCGAATACCAACATGTTATCTGCACCTCGTCTTGGAGGAGGACTTTTGGCCGCAGGGAGTGGTGTTCCGTCGCTTCCACGGGCAAGTGCCACATGAACGCGCAGTGACGTAGTGCAAAAGTGAAGTGTTACTAACATAGTTTTAAGTTACTATTTACTAACATAATTTGTACGTTATTAGTACGTGTATATTTAGATTAAGGTATTTATCTATGGGTCTTTGTTACCTGAAATAAATGGTTTATTATTTATTATTATAGTGCTTGCAACAGCGCTGCAAGAGCACCGAATATCGGAAACTCAAAACAATGGTAAATATACCGTTTTCAGTGTTTATGACAGGATTTTTAAAATAGGTATTCAAAAATCAATTAGTAATAACATGTCACGTCAAGGAAACAATAGTTTGACAAATTTACTACCAACTTAAAAATTATCTCGGTACGATAATTGTCAACCTCCAGTCTAGTGTCTTAATATAAGTTTGCTATCAAATATATCTGTGGGCTATTATAGCCTATTTAATTATAATTATTTGTAATTTGATAAACAATTCATTTAACTGTCTACGGATTTAACAACTACCAATACTTCTTAAAATGTGCATCCACTATACTGTAATCCTGATCTAAATTCTCATTTTTCTTTCCTTTGTCAAAAACCTGCACTGATTCAGAGTTTTTGAATATAAACATGTTTCGTGTTTCCCGTTTTGGTCTCTTAAAAGTCTTCTTTCTCTGCATTTGCTTGTAAGGCAGTGGGTACCGAGGCAGCTTCACTTGTTTTCCACTATATTTCTTCATCTTCTTCTGTTGATTAGGTCTAGTCGACATTTCTGCGTTTCGAGAAGAATATTCATCATCATTGTCGACGTCATACTTCGGTACCACCGTCGGTTTTGAGCTCATCTGAGCAACATACAGTTTCTTCATCTTAGATTTACTGTTCTTCTTTATAATCTTCTGTATCGTTCTCCTTGGTGACTTTTTTAATGCTTTCTTCTTGATTTTCATCTCTTGGTAGTAATTTTTCAGCGCTGGAAGCCTGATCATGTTTTCTGCTTTGTCTATGTATGTCACGTTGTAGGGAGTCTGTAACGAAATGGTTAAAATAAATACAAAGTTTTAAAACATTGCAACAGCATAATTATACGAAGGAATCAAATTCAAGGCGACAGCAATTTCAAAGACGCGACTTGCGCAACGAAATAAGAAGACACACGAGTGAATAAAATGTACTAGACTAGCTAACAGCGGGGAGACCACAACATCAGACGACTTCAGAACGAGCATGACCGGCGAGCGAGGTGGCGGCTGCTAAGGTGATAATCACACGATTCCGCTCCACCGCGCGGTCGGGCGGTGTCGTGTATTAGGCATCAACGGATTCATATAAGCCAACGCCGCCGAAGTTGCCGTCGCCATTGACAGATCGTGGCATGGCATGAAGCCGTGTGTGTCGCTTGATATAAGTCACATCGCCAAATGTTGGGAAGAAGACCTTAAGTTCTAAAACTTAACATTTAAATGAAACCTCTTAAGTGCGTAACAGCCGGTTAGGAGTTTGACGAGTTAAGTCGCGAACAAAACTCTGTCATTACAAAGGCCGTCAGTTACGTTAATTAATTTAAATAAATCTTATTTTCTTGGAAACGCGACTAATTGGACGATTATTAGATACAGAAGGATATTTTCGGGAATTGGGAACAGACGAGACACAATTCGTTGCTGGGAATGGCTTATGTCCGACGAGTCACTGTTCCAACTCGTCATTGAAAACCAAAACATCACGATTCACAATCCTGTGAAATGTTTGGAGCAATGGGAAAAACAATTAGACTAACGCGAAATTAATCACATTTTCTTCATAGCAAGTTTGGGAGTCTATTTAGATAGTGTCTTTTGAGCTTATGAAAGAAAAATAAAAAAAATCACGGCCTGCAATGAGTTTTACACTCTAAATGAAAGGTATTGGAAGTAAAAAGAAGAAAACACAATTTTTAAACACACACACAAACAAAAAAAATTGACGTGGCACCAAATACACAAGCAAATGAAATGAAATGAAATTATTTATTTTGCAAATAGGATATTAAAATCACTTTTACATGTCAATATTTTGTTTTTAAAAGAACGTTGGCGCCGGCATTTCCTAACTGACTACCCCTGAGAAGAAATGCCGAAACAAACTCAGGGATCGTGGCCTCTTTTAAAGTCCAGACACTATTATTTGAAATTATATCAACGTGAGTGTGAGTGTGATCATGTAGGCATTGTCTGGTATGGTCTTTTGAGGAAAGAGCCATAGCAGGTTTGAGTTGACCTGTCCCGACAGACGGCACGCATGCATCAGTCATGTCATCAGTCATGCATCAGTGAAATGATATACGTATAACGTAAAATTATGATACCTAGGATGATTGATGTTTCATGATTCTTTATATTGGTTTGGCGTCTTCTCAAATTTGTTAGGAGCTAATTAGACTAAAATGTTATTTATTTTTCACTTTTGAGTTTCTGTTTTTTTCGCTTTTCTAAAGCGGTCTTGGTCTAACTTTAAAAATTAAACCAAAAACACAAAGCGACATTTTATCAGCGACAACGGTGATATAAAAAAAAATGTATCTAATTTTTTTTTTTTTTTTGACAAAAAACTAATACCAATCTAGTTTGACAGTCTTTCTAGCAAAGCGCTTGCCACTTGTCCTGGTCTTCTCCTTGCACTCCTACCAAAACAATTATTGAGAAAAAAAAAACAAAAGAGCCAGTTAAATCTATGTTGAAAAAAATGCGAAAAGAAACCCAAAGTAAAGTCGAAATATAGAAGATCTGTTAGAACAAACAATGAAATAAAATAGTATTAATTACTCCTTTACGGGGCTTCCAGTGATGCTGATTCCAAAGGCGGTACCCGCTCGATTTCATCCTTCCCTATGAGAAAAAAATGGATTACAAACAGAGTAACCGGAACCTCATACAAACAAAAGTCAGCCAATGAAACGCCTGATAAAAGAGTGCGAAAGGTAATGTGAATAGCCACGCAAAGCGATTCTTTTGCAGCGCAACTGTTGCCAAACTAAAAAGGGTCCCGTCTGCTAAAATTCTTAGGAAACTTAATGTTTTACTTACATTTGAGCCAATGACTTCCTTATCTTCTGCGCCATCCTTTGATATGTACTGAAACAAATGAAAGTATTCCGTTAATGTTTTGCATTTTTTTCACAATAAGTGCCTTGTTGGATTAGTACGCGCAAGTAATGATGAAAAGTTAGGTCTTAGGACCGTTTTCAGAATCAGGTAAGTTTTAATTGGGTTTTTTGATCAGGACTTCTTCAGTAGCGGTTAATGGCGCAATTGGCTCAGTTCCTATTTCATGAGACTTATACATACGAGTAAACTGGCAAAATATGAGTGTACATATAGTTATAGGTCTGCATAACCCTTCTAGGAACAACTAGTGTGATGTAATGATATGTTAAAACTAAAACAAAACAAAGGTAAAACAATGCTCTTCATACATTGGTGGGCGGTGATTAACTTTCTTCCTATTATTTCTGAATTTTAAAAGTCCGTTCATTAAAACAACAATTTCAAGTTACAAACTATTTTTAAGAATTTAGCTAAAGAATGATATCGTTTCTACATAAAATTTGGCAACGTCGGAAATACCTGTCAAGTATTATATATATTCATTGCAATTTAGGGTCGGCTTCCAGTCTCACCAGAGGCAGCTGAACATCATTATTTTACACTAGCTGTTGCCCGCGGCTTCGCTCGCGTTTTGTTCGGAAATTATCCCACTGGCACGTGTAATATAACCTATGGCACTCGGCGGTAATGTAGCTTCCTATAAGTGAAAGAATTTTCAAAATCGGTGCAGTAGATCCAGCGATTACCCCCTACATACAAACTTACAAATTTTACCTCTTTATAAGCAAGTAAAAACACACCTGACAAGAGTGGATCCATTGTTTAGTCAAGATAGTTTTCCCATATGTACTTATTTTACTGGTAATCATGGTTCGTTTGGGGCGCCTGAGGTTACAGGTTCTTATACAAATTTGAGGCGAACTGTATTAAAGAGAGGGGCTGTTATAAAGTGGACTTATTATCCTCGTTCTAAAAAGCGTATCGAAACTTCTGCTTTAAATTCTAAAGCTAGAATTGGAGAGTTAGTAGTAGCTATGGGTTCTCCTGATGTTGTTAATAATACTCATTCTGGTAAAGCTTATATGGGTTTCGATGCTTTAGGTTTGCCTCCCAAAACCGATGCTAATTTTTATTATCAATATAATATTCGTTTTATTATAGAGTATAAGGTGTATTTTACTTTTACTGTTTTAAATCCAGATAATTTTAAACTTTAAAAGTTGTTTTAAAGTTTAAAATTATCTGGCGACTGCCTATCTGACCTCCACTACTCAGTTATTAGACTTTTAGATTAGTTTATAACAGCCATTTGCGACGTTGCCAACATGAAACATTTCACTTTCGTCTCAAGAGCTTTCCACTAGCTAAGTACATTCATTACCACAAACAAAAGCACTTCACAAAGCACTCGTTACATAGTACACAACATTAGTAATAGTACCTAAAAATAACTATACGTAACATCACGCTTGTTATTACCGAAAGGTTGGGCAGAGAAGTACCTTGTAGCTAGGGATTTCCCGGATTTATCACAGTTTGGAGAGCGTCCGGGGACCGTCCGGGGACCGTCCGGGGACCGTCCAGGCGGGGTTTTAAAAAGTTTCCTCTTAAAACCCGGGCACCTTTTGTGTCACGGGATCTAGGCTCCAGGCCAGGTGGAATACAAGGGGTAAATAGACCCTTCATGAAGCCGTCAACCAAGCATTGTGTACATCAAACATTCATCATCATTTCAGCCGAAAGAGGGCCACTGCTAGACATACGCTTCCTTCAAGTGTCGCTACAATGACCGGTCCCATGCGTCTCACATCCAGCGGATCCCTGCAACCTTCACCAGGTCAGCGGTACACTTAGTGAGAGGCCATCCATCGCAACGTCTTCCGGTTTGCGGTTGCCACTCCAGGACTTTTCGGCATCAAACATTGCTCAAAAATTATAGCTGGGAAACTACTTTTTTTTTGAGTTGAAAAATCACGTTTTTCTTTAGGACTCAATGTAACTCATAACAATGTGTTGGTGCATGCTAAGTACGGGGGTCATGGAGGTATTTAAAGTTATAACGTTAAAACCTAGCTATTCTGTTTTTAAACTTGGCCCTTTTACCCTCAATATTTCCGTAAAGAAGGTATGGTCTAGAACAAAAAAATGATCGCCATGGCGGGGAGAACAAGTCCCTTTCGGTTCTTTTGCACCCATTCTAATACCTAACAATAGTACATTACATAATGAAATGCTCATGTTTGCGTTTTACATAATACTATTACAGTAGGTGTTGTATCGAACTAGCATATACATGCATCAGTTGTATAACATACATTTGTATAAGCGATAATTTGTTGTACTGAGAAAGGTGCTGTAAGTTCGGAGTGTAGCTCTGTCGTAATGTTACTGCGACCTGTTATATAGCAGTGGTGTGACCGTCGGACTGCCAAGTCATAGGTCTCGAGGTCGAATCCAAGGCACGCACCTCTGATTTTTCGGATTCATGTGCGTATAGTATAATTATCACTTGCTCCGTTGAAGGGAAACATCGTGAGGAAACCAGCATGCCTGAGAGATATTACTTGAGAGCATGTACAGCCAAGTCAGGGGCCCATGGGCGCCCTGAAAACTCTCACACCAGGTTAGGCACTAACCACACGATAAAGAAAGAAAGAGCGACCTACGAGTTCATTATAATAACGCACTGAGAGTGCTTTTAGAAATAGATGTGCATCCCTAATGACTCGTGTTCGCGGCAGCACCAACAGTATTCTGAATGTATTCGCAGATCGGTCGGGTTCCCCGATGCTTAGGCGGTGGATGCAACTCAACACGCTGAATTGAAAATTATAATGGTATATTTTTAACTGTCTGTAACTTAATTAAGTAAAATTATTTCTAACTATACGGACTCCGGTTTGAAATAAAAACTTTCTATTCTATTCTATAAGCCAGCTAGTATCAAAACTGAATGAAAGTAGACCTAGGATAATAAATGTGTTTAAAAATAATCTTAGTGTGAATATTTCATTGATGTTTGAAGGGCCAATGAGTATAGTAATCTGTGGGCGGTGAGCTATGGGCTAGCTCGCCGTCCGTTGGTCTTATGACGACACGCCGTGTCGACGGCGCGTTCGTGTTCCACGCGTGCCTCAAAGAGATGTCAGCAAAAGGAAGCAAGGGCCGATGCGTGCCGGGGCTGCGGGACTGTTCGAAAGAGATACCGTGGCCCCGGAACACAATGGGCGATTGCTGGAGCGCTGTAATGTTCCAAATTCAAAAAACGCTCCTGCAATGGATTTGATTTTCGTTGTCCGTAAATTCGATACTTCACGTGTTCTTTTTTCGAAAATAATGTTGTCATTATTTTTTCCATGCATGTTTGAGAAAAGTATGTTATGTTCCATGTTATTAGGGATAAGCCTATTACCATGAAATGTATTTTTAACAATGTAAAATAAATGCAAAGCAAATATTCATATACGATATTACAACTAAAAATGGATGTCGGTTTTATTTTTTGCAAAAATGTTTCGTATCACGGAAATTATTACCCCAAGTGTTACGAGGTAACATTAATCAATTTCTTCAACAGTACTTCGTCAAAAGGTTTTTGAGTCATATGTATTGTCAGTATTTTTTGATTTTTCAGAAAAATAACACATTAAGGCTGGTTTCATAGATTTTCCTGGTAAAGAGCATCATAATACTATTTTGTCTTAAAGCCTGAGTGCTGATTTTTCATATGTTTCAGAAAATATTGTTAACATGTAATAATGAACTCTGCTTGACTCTTCTCGTTGACGTAAATTTCTGCCAGACGCCTTAAACCTTGGAAAAAATGCCGTGAAAAATCACGTCAAAGTATTTTTTTTTTAAATTTTGATACTCAGACAGTTATTTTAAAACTCACTGTATGCAGCAAGACCAATTGTAAGGTCGCAATTAATCATTTTAGTATGGGTTCATTAAACCATGCGCTCATAGAGCGAGATTTTTTATGTGTCTGGAGGATATTTGCCTCTATTTGGTTTGGTCTTACCCATGACAGATTTATTTATTAAAGTACATAGTGCCAGAGGGTCTTTTTGCCTTACCAAGTAAGAAAAAAAATGATTTTATCCACGTTATTCATAACTTAGAGGTTACTAACCTTAGGCCACAAAAAATAACGCCAGCCAAATTACAACACTACACGCAAAAAAAAAAACTATAGTAACAACATAACGGTAAAAATAAAATATTGTTTCGTAGAAAAACTTTATACGAATGCCAGATTTGTTTATGATTATTATTTGTTTATGTCTGCCTAGTTAGTTCAACGGTCGCAAGCACTACTGCTAACAAAGTTATAAATAATGTTCTATTCGCCTGCCTATCAAGGTACGCCACTCTCGCTGGGGCGGAGCCACGGCGAATGAGTGAGAACGCCTGTCTATCTACCCGCTTTGCACGCCTTGATGGAGCCTTAGTGAGTCTTGCGAGGTCAACTAGGCACCAGCCTCCAATCTGCAGCCGTACCATGCACGTGGCACGTGGCTGCTAACGTCCACTGCTCGCACCACTACCTTGCGCCTGAGACGCGTATGATGCACGCGTCTCGGTGCCCACTAAAAGCTCAGGGCAGTTCCTAATTTACAACCAAATTCCAGTGAAAAGGCCGGTAAGCTTCACCAAGTCGGTCGAAGTATTATTCCGTTTTAGCGTCAGACATTTTCCATTAGCAGACCAGAGTGTAGATTTGTGTGCTTAGTTCATGACTATAGCAAGGGCAATAAGGCAATAGTAAGTACTATTGCCTTATAACTTATTTAGGATTATGATTAAACACTAGGTATTTACCACCGTATTAAAATTTAAGACATTAGATATTGAATGAATGATGAAGAGGATATCGCTGAAATCCCACTCATGTAGTAGACCTTCGTCTAAGCGGTGGGTATTACATTTTCGCTTTTTATGTAATTTAAACTTTAAACTACCCAAACGATGGTTAGACTGTCTGAAAGATGATATGGCTAAAAAGAAGGTGACTGCTGAGATGACAAGAGACCTGCTGCGCCGACCCCAAATAAATTGGGAAAGAGAATGATGAAGGAATTTGAACTTTAGAGGAATAAGATAAAATTAAAAGCAACTTACATGTATATCACTAGCATGTAAAAAATTGATTAAAACCGAAGAAACAATTAATTGTAAGTACATTATAGCGACATCTGACCTAACTAGTGAATGTTCGACTACTAACTAGGAACTTTTATAAACTCCTAGTCGATAACTACTGCGAAAACTCTAAACATCATTGTTTCACCCGCCATGTTGAAAAAAAAAAGAAAATGGGTGATTAAAAATGGCGGATATGACCTTACTTGGTTTCTCCTTTCTGCAGTCCTTTAGTGCTTTTGTTATATTTTCTTAGACTAAACATAATGTATATCACAGAAACATAGATTTTTAAAATATTATAGTTTAATAAGGAGACATGTTCCGAAAAGTAATACTATAGTACTTTTGTGCGTTTTAAAACAATAATCGATTTAACCGGAAGATTGTTATTTTTGTTTGAAATTGTGATGAGCTATGACTTATTAGTTTACTAGACATTGTTGTTTAATGAAGGATTCAACGAATTTTAGAGTAGTGTTTATTTTAAGTATGTGTAATATGTAATAATATAACATTCCCCCATTTAGCGAGTTTTATTAAATGAAAATCTGAGTTAATAGCTGCTTCTAAAAACAATTATGTTTAAAATCAGTGAAAGACTCTGTTTAAAATCAATTAAACTAAATGCCAAGTGAAATAATTCACAAACAGTAAAAGTGTATCAAGAAAAGTAAATCATTACAAAATTCTGAAAAAATTACTGCAAGATGAAACATTTCTACTCAAACAAAAATAAATTGCTCTTTCAAAATATGGAAAATGAAAGAAGATAGTGTTTAACTGTGAAAAGTGTTCCAAATTCGTAAAAGGATTGAATATTGCTTCAAATGGTGTAAAAAAGTTCCATTAATTTGATGTTTACTGATCTTTTAAGCTAAAAAGAACTAAAATGTGTAGACAGCGATAATTGTGCGGTAAAAAATGTTTATTGTGAAGTTACAAATATAAAGATGATTGTAAAGGTAAGTTTACATAGGTTATTTTATGGTATGACTGTCTAAAAGATAGCAGGACAAACTGGACTTAAGCAAAGACTACATTAGTCTTTGCGCAGCAGTGGTAGTGCAAGCTAATTCTGAAAATAACGCTTTTTAATAGAACTAAGAAGAGGTGAATAACCCTGTCTAAATCCAGATCCTGGAAAGACTGCCAGGATTGTAGCCTTTAGATGTTAGGGTTGCATTGAAATCGAAATCTTTTGAGGCAATCCCAAAACGTGTAGAGAAAAATTTGTGGTCCTGCCCATTTAAATGTTCTATGAATTTTATATTGTAGACAGTACCATCAAATTTTACAATTTTGCCGTAACTAACTTTATGTCGTCTACATCGCTGATTGGCGATTTTCCGACTTTACCAATGCTGTACCGCAATTAAGTGATTTTTTACGTACAATCATGAACAAATGGCATCCAAAAGTGACTAATGCCTTTATTTAATTGCCGCTGTGTAAAAACATCGTGGCCTTTAAAAACCAAAACAGACCATAGAGTACGTTCAAAATGAAAAAAACTAAACTTATAATTATAATAATGACTTCTAAATTAATAACTATGATTTGGAAGTCTCGTTTCAATACTGACGAGTGTTCCCATTAACATCATATGCACCAAAGTTATTGTGTGAATGCGAAATACTTCGTGCTTTCAGAAATTGAATTAAATAGTTTTGGGTATACGTGGGTCCAAAACTTGCATAGTTATGTTTATAGACTACTAGCGACCCACCCCAGCTTCGCACGGGTGCAATGTTATAAATATAAACCTTCGTCTTGAATTAGCTTAAACTATTTAAAAAAAACCGCATCAATTTCCAGTGCGTAGTTTTAAAGATCTAAGCATACATAGGGACAGACATCGGGAAGCGCCTTTGTTTCATACTATTATTATACATATATACTATAATATGTAGTGATGAGTTTACGGTGTAAAGCCCGGAGTCCACCAAAGTGGAGACGAACGAAGATGTGCAGAGCGGAGAGGAGAGATCTTTAGAAGCGAGTGTGTATCTACCGCACGCCCGGATATCGCCCGGGATCCAGCACAAAACCCTTGGGACCCGAACCCATTGTGCCCATTCCTTTCAAGCAGCTAAGGAGTTGTTTAAAGGACCACACTCAAACGCAAGCGGGAAAATGGTGGACCTCGACACCAGGGTGCAGGCAATCCAAGGAAACTATGCCATCCCTGGACACGAAGCTAACCAAGCGCCTTCTGCACCTGGACAGAGATAGCCTGCGACTGGTGGCGGGGACCATCACTGGACATCGCTCACTGAACAAACACTTCCACACCCTAGGTATGACTGATAGCCCCCTGTGCAGAGCGTGCATGGAGGCGGAGGAAACTGTAGCGCATGTACTCCTCGAGTGCACCGGCGTCACCCAGATCCGTGAGGAGACTCTTGGAACACCGAGATCCCTTGAGGATGTCCTGAGAAGACCGGGAAGTTTGATCTGCTTCTGGAGGGAGGTGGGCTGGTTGGAGTAACGGCCACCATGGCTCACGTACAATGGTCCAATTTAGGGACTAAGTGCGGAAACCAAACTCTTAACATAGATAGAACATAGAACGCACGCCCGCCGCACAAAGCACACCGCTCACCGCACACCGCTCACCGCACATCGCCCACTTCTCTTCTGGTCTCCGCTCGCCTAAACAATTACGAGAAATTTCCTCTCCTCGCTGCTCAACCGTTTCCATTAAAGCAATAGGGAGACAAGAAGTGTAGTCCAGCCCTAAAGCATCCATGACAAAAACCTTAAACGACATGGACATGGTTGCCTTGATATGATGAGGAGAAATTAAACGCATTTGACGAAAGCCTGTTACGAGGTTAGTCGAGGCCGATACCACGAAGCCGCATTTATGGTCATAATCATAGCTGAACTTGATTACTGACAAAATTGATCAAACAAAAGACTTAGGTAGGTTTCACCATAAAATAGAAATTCTTCAACAAAAATAGAACTTTCCAAAAGGCAAGAATACGAAAAGAAGAAAATTGAGTTAATGTTTTGAAGATTTTTTCGTACCGTTTTTTAGCAAACATAGAGCACGATACCAAACATTAATAAAACGAAAACAAAAAGTAGCCTTAATTAACGCTTATCGGCAACAAAAATAAAAAAAAACGAATGTCAAAACAGTATTCCAGTTTTCAAAGTCGGTGGCTTTTTTATTTCATTGACTTTATAGCCACCAACTTCCGAAAGTAAAGTTATTTTTCAACATTTTTGTGTTTTCTTAAGACTTATTTATCTTTTGTTACGTTTGAGGTAGCCCTTCTTCAAGTTATCCTATTGAAGAACCATTACATGGAATGGGGTCTATCGCGTGTGAATTCACCGCTAGAGGCGCTAGTGTAGCGCGAGGGCACCGAAATGTCAGATGTCATAGAAACTTTACCATTAATTAACCATTGAGTTACTTGTCACTTCGTGTTCGTGAAAACGGGCATTAGACATTTAATGAGTTGACACTTAGTGGTGGTAATGGGCAATTAGGCATTGAGTTAGGTGTCACTTAGTGTTGGTGAAAACAAGATTTAGGCATTTAGTTAGGTGTCACTTAATGTGGGTGTAAACGGGCAATTAGGCGTTGAGTTAGGTGTCACTTAATGTTGGTGAAAACAGGCAATTAGGCATTGAGTCAGGTGTCACTTAGTGTTAGTGTAAACGGGCAATTAGTCATTGAGTTACGTGTCACTTAGGGTTGGTGAAAACAGACAATTAGGCATTGAGTTATGTGTCACTTAATTTTGGTGAAAACTGGCAATTAGGCATTCAATTAGGTGTCACTTAGTAGTGTTGGTGAAAACAGGCAATTAGGCATAGAGTTAGGTGTCACTTAGTGTTGGTGTAAACGGGCAATTAGGCATTGAGTTAGGTGTCACTTAGTCTTCGTGAAAACGGGCAATTAGGCATTGAATTAGGTGTCACTTAGTGTTGGTGAAAACAGGCAATTAGGCATTCAATTAGTTGTCACTTAGTGTTGGTTAAAACAGGCGATTAGGCATAGAGTTAGGTGTCACTTAGTGTTGGTGAAAACGGGCAATTAGGCATTTAGTTAGGTGTCACTTAATGTTGGTGAAAACAGGCAATTAGGCATTGAGTTTGGTGTCACTGTGTTTGTGAAAATGGACAATTAGTCATTGAGTTACGTGTCACTTAGGGTTGGTGAAAACAGACAATTAGGGATTGAGTTAGGTGTCACTTAATTTTGGTGAAAACTGGTAATTAGGCATTCAATTAGGTGTCACTTAGTAGTGTTGGTGAAAACAGGCAATTAGGCATAGAGTTAGGTGTCACTTAGTGTTGGTGAAAACGGCCAATTAGGCATTGTGTTAGGTGTCACTTAGTGTTGGTGAAAACGGCCAATTAGTCATTGAGTTAGTTGTCACTTAATGTTGGTGAAAACAGGATTTCGGCATTTATTTGTTAAGTGTTAAGTGTCAAAAAGTAAAATAAACAATAAACATACAACGTATAACGACATTTATGAATACAACAGGACGGAACAAAAAAAAGCACGTCGTGATCGAACAAGCAGGTTACCACTCAGCATGATGCTGTGCTATGGGGGGCCCACAGCATAGCGCTGGTTTTCAGTGGTCACCCGTGAAAAAACGTACGGAAGCTAAAATATTCGATTATAAAATATGGAACATAAAATAAGAAAAAAATAACACAAACAGTACTTGGATTATAACATCCGATGACATCCGATGGGTCCAAGTCCAACTTTAAGAAATAAAATAAACATTACAAAAAAATATAAAGGTATGTCTGCAAGCTAAACAAAACAAACATAAATAAAATATGAAGACATGGCGTGTTTTTTGTCTTGCTCCCGCCCCACCTGCGCGTCGCCGTAGCCTGTGCGCTCGCTTCCGATCTTACAATTTCAGATGTAAAATTTTTACTTTCCAGCTGCTACCTCTGCTCCTGCTTACCCTAAAGACCTCAAGATGCTCGATGATCATGGACAAGGCGTACCAGACGGGGATACACGTGTCAGACTACTGTCCCAATATGAAGTTTTGCAGAGAAGGGGCTCATACTATGTGCGTGTACTACGATCCTGTAAGTACATAAGTACTAAAGTTTTTTTGACATGTCGGCCATCTTTTTTTTTGTCGATGTCACCTACGTGGTTTTTTTAGTTCTGTCAACGTCAAATTGATACCCCGGAATAAGGCGTATCTTTTTGAGCTCACCAGATGGCGCCACTGTTGAGTAAGGTCATGTCAAATTTTTTTTATACTTTAAGGTACCAATAACTTCATAAAAAGTTTATTTTTATTACGTGTAACAACATAGTGTAAACTTCAGGTAAGTACATATATTTACAATATTCTCCCTAAAATTTTAGCAAGCATGAAACATTTAAAAATCATTCACCTCCAAGTACTAACAAAAAAGATCCTAAAACTTAACTTAACTAGCTAAACTTAAAATCTTCAAGTCATAATTAATCAGGAATGGCTCAATCTAGACCACAATCGTGAATATTAGTAAAAATACGTGGTCAGAAAGCACGCAACGCGCGAACTCTCTATGACATCGAACATTTCGGTGACCTCGCGCAGCGCCTCTAGTGGCGACTACATACGCGATAGCCCCCATTGCGATTGCCTCAACAAATAATAAAACCAAGCAAATTTAATCCACTTACCTCACTTCCGTTTGTCAGATATTTCGAGGGTGTCCTAGGTCCGAGGCTAATAAAATCTTTCAACCATTATCGGTGGCATTGTAATTATTTTGATTGGTAAGGCTAAAGCCATAATTATTAACTTCATTATTCAATTAATATCCTTCCTACACAGTAAGGACTGTGTGGGATAAACACAGAAATACTAAGATCTATTTTGGATGTAGCTATTTTAGATCTCCTTTTGTTAGTCTCTTTACATTATGTTTTGTTTAAGAATAAGGCGACCTATTTCTTCTAATAATTGTTGTAATTTGAATGAACCGTCGTCGGCAGTACAAACTTTTTTGCCACTGAATTCCGAAAGCAATTTTTGCTGATTATGCCTATTTTTTTTTTTGCGTAATAGTTTTTATTTCAGAATTTTTATTTGTGGTTCCACACAAATTCTTGTCTATTACCTGTTGGAAGAATACTCGTGAACTACCCGAGTATAGTTACCTTTTTTTTGTTTTTTTTTTCCAATGCGAAATCATCAAATAACTCCTTCTGCTCTGGGCTGAGCAGGAGGAGTTATTTGATGATTTTACCTTCCTTTGCCCTTTGTGTTCCAGGGCCGCGGTATCTCTTTCGAACAGTCCCGCAACCCTGGCAGGCATCGGACCCTTTCCTGTTTGCTGACTCTCTTTGAGGCGCGCGTGGAACACCAATGCGCCGTCGACACGGCCTGTCGTCATAAGACGGATGGACGGCGAGTAAGCCCATTACTCACCGTCCACAGGCCCGCGCCTACGGTGGCCGAGAGCCACCGCGTGGCCCGCGACGCCCAGGGCGTCTCCCGCGGCGGCTGAGACGTGAGGCTCTCTCCCTCTCACGTCCCGGCACCTCCTTCGCTAGCATGACTGCTTCGCAGAAGGAGGTGACGGCGTCCCATTCCCTCTCGCTCCGGACCATGGATTGAACCAGGGCCGGACGAGAGAGGTCGCCGCCGCCGATTGCCGCTACGAGGACACGGCGGTGCTCCGCCCAAGCGGAGCAGACCTGCACAGTGTGCTCCACCGTGTCCTCCGGTCGATCCTCGCAGTGGTGACACCCGGGCGTTTCCTCCCGCGCGATTAGGTGCAGGAACCTCCCGAAACAACTATGTCCAGTGAGGACCTGCGTCAGGCGGAAGGTGAGGGCGCCGTGGCACCTCTCTAGCCACTCCTCAAAGAGGGGACTTACCGCCACTATTGTGGCGTGCCCTAAGGCGTAAGGCTAAAACCATAATTATTCAATTAATATCCTTCCTATACAGTGAGGACTGAGTGGGATGAACAAAGAAATACTAAGTCGTCGGCAGTACAAACTTGTATGCCACAGAGTTCCGAAAGCAATTTTTGCTGATTATTCCTATTTTTTGCGAAATAGTTTTTGTTTCAGAATTTTTATGTGTGATTCCACACAGATTCTTGTCAATTACCTATTAATTTTCCAATGTAACAAACCGTTATTAAGTTCATAGACGAAGAAGAAAAAAATACCTTTTAAGAGGGCCCTTCCCGGTCCGTCTATCGTCAACGCGAGCATGGTCGAAAAGCTTGTTGTTTCATCCAGAGCCACAGCGGCAATGTTCTTTCAATTCCCCCGTCTTACCCCGCCCCGACCCCATACATCTCGTCTCCCGCGCACCACATACCGCCTAACGCGATGACATTGAATGAAAAATAGTGTTCGAAAATTTCTTAAACTTGTTCCAGGAAATACGTGTTTTTGAATAAGTCTTACAAGTGTGTGAAATAAATATGTGTCATTAAGAATCTCCATTACATGACCAAGGTTTCTATCGAGATGTTTCTTTACTTTCACAGTTTATGAGTACATTATGAACGGCCAAAGTTCAGGTAAAATTTGTGCAAAACAGCAATTTTTGGAGGCTTATACTGAATTTGTTTCAACAATTTTTTATTTTTTGCTACCATAGAAACCTAGATATAGTACACAAAATACCTAAGTTCAAAAAATTCAAAGATAGATGTGAAGAACAAATATTTGTATGATCTGCAGGTGGTTGTTCCGGGTCTGGCTGTTTCTGTATGTGAGTTTAAATGTTTGTAAACGCACCCACGATACAGGAGAAATTATAGCCTAGGACAAAATCTATACTAATATTATAAAGTGACGTTGTAGAGGGTAATCTCTGGATCTACTAAACCGATTTTGAAATTTCACTAATAGGAAGCTACATTATCCCCGAGTGCCATAGGTTTTATTTACAACGTGCCCGTGTGATAATTTCCGACTAAAACGCAAGCGAAGCCGCGGGCAAGAACTAGTAATGAATATAAATTAACCAATATTAAACCTTCCCACAGAAATTGTACTCCGAACCAAATCTTCCATTAAGAACACAGTCAAATCACTGCATGAAATGCTGAATTTGAAGCCAGCAGACAATTTAATGAGAAAGGAATTAACTGGTCGGTTGTAGGCTCGCAAAACGATCAATGCGTAATCGCCTCACTTTAATTATGACCATCAGGAGTCAGTAGTTGGGCGCTAATCAAATAGATTGGACTGTAAATTGGAATCGAGTGGATTTCCATTTTGGTCATCGCCTATTTACAGTCGAGTAGAGAATCTGGCGAACTAACTAATCTGTCCAATCCAAGAATCTGTCCAGTACCGAACAAAGGTATTTATTTACGTATTAATAATAATAAAATAATAATATATCATTTATTGCAGGTTACAAAGACCCATAACATAAATACCTTAAAGACTATCATACATATATATAAAAACCAGAAAATATAACTATTGTACACGAAGTGACGGCGTCGTGTAGTATTGTACATGAAGTTTAAATGGAGCTCGTGGTTAAATATTAACAGCCGCTTGAGTTGATCTTCAGGTTAAGCCGCACATGCCTAGGTTGGTCCGAGAATGGGTGCCTCGGAAAGCACGTTAAGCCGTTGGCCCGGCGACTGTCATTTGTAGGTCTTTGACAGTCGTTACAGATGTTCAGTATGTGTGTAATAAGAAAATGTATCTCCACTTACAAAAACATAACAGTCCAACATCTGTCAGCACTCGACCCAACATGGCGACGCGACGGGACAAATTGAAGAATTAATATAGACCGCAGTTTCCTGTTGTGGCGAAAATTAATTAATGAAACCTTTTGAAGAGCAATAGTTAGTAGAGTCGATGTAGCTTCAATGAACATAATGTTAACTTGCTACCAATTGATTAATTTTGCGGAGTTCAAAGCGAAACATTAATATAACGTTTGCACCGGGCATTCATGCTAGCCCCAGATGGTGATATTTAGGCAATTAGATACTGCCGAATTCACTGACGCTCGATCATTTTTCGACCCTATTACTAAGGGCAAAAGGGTGTATAGCATAACATAATCAGCCTATAATATTCAAACTGCTGGGACACACGGCGTCCTCGATAACAGAGGGAATGGGCTACAATCCACCACGCGGGCCCAGTGCGGGTTGGTAGATGTTTTTGGTTCTAAGACATGCCGGTTTCCTCACGACATTTTCCTTCACCGTTTTAAGAGAAGTGGTGATGAAATAAATTACTCAAAAGTAATGGTCCTGCCTGGGTCCGAACCCACGACTTAATGTTCGAAAGCCGGGGCCGCGACCACTAGGCCACCGCTGCTCCCAAAAGGGTAAAACGTCTGCAGTAAACTGTCAGAGAACTCGTTACTATCTAGTCTAATAAACAGTACCAGAACCACTTCGCCACGAACTCCACTCTCAAGCTACACACGTTCTTCAGGTCGACACAAATTGTGCGTCGCATCGCGATAATACTCACGTCCTGGCCACAGCTACTGGCGGCGCGGTGCGCGGTGCGCGGTGCGGCCAGGGTCGATAATTTTTGAGAACAATAAAATTTAGAACCATGAAAATGTATTAAGAGGAAAAATAAATTACGGGCGATTTGAGGTCGGGAAGGGTAAGGGTTAAGGGTGAAAAACGGTTTATCGCGATTTCCGGGAAAACTACAACTCCTATCGAAAAAATTAAAATGGCAAAGTTGTAGGTAATTAAAAGATCTACAACTTTTTCCTTTGCACTTTTTCACATAACCCAAAAATTTCTGCAAAAAATCAAAATAACCGACTTATTGGTTTTTTATTTTTATTTCCCACAATTTATTTTTATTTTCCACGAAATTTTGTGAAACTTACTTTCTTATGTCCCAAACACGCTCTAATTTGTTCGATTCAAGATATTTATTTTTATCTCTTATTTTGATATTGTATCGAAAAAGTAACCTTATTTTCAATGGAAAAATCACACGTCAAAAAAGTTGCTTTAAAAAAAAAGTTGGTGCGCTTTTGGTTCATTGAAACCTTTACTTTCTGATGGTGTATATCAAAATATAAATTACCATGGAAAATTTTCTCAGAAAACCCCCTTATCCTTCCCGACTTCAAATCGCCCTTAATTAATTTTTCCTCTTTTTTGTAATATATTTTCTTTCTTTTGCAATGGGCTTCATCCTGTTCTATTTTTTTTTCACTCTTTACCATTTTCAAAGGCTTCGGCCCTGGCCTATTGTCAACTAGTACACATAAAAAATATACATTAAGTACAGTCACAGCCAATCAGAACTTTTTAGTTTTGGTGGCACAAAGTCCTTCTTGTGCAACTTATATTAATTTAATTCTCTAGCTTCTCTTCACACTAATATTATAAAGAGGTAAAGTTTTTGAGTTTGTGAGGTTGTAGGGGGTGATCTCTGGATATACTGAACCGAATTTGAAAATTCTTTCATTAATACGAAGCTATATTATCCCCGAGTACTTTATGCTATATTTACAACGTGCCCATGGGATAATTTCCAACCAAAACGCGAAGCCGCGGGCAACAGCTAGTATTGTTATAATAATAAGTATTTATTTATCTTTACAGAACAATGTGATGGGACCTCATTGCTACAACTCAGCCAACCTTACCATCACCGCTCCATTAGCGAACCAACTGCTTGATATAACAAACACGTAAGTTTCATGATAAACTATTTCCGAACTATACTTTAATGAAGAGGAGCTCGTGGGTTGGTCCGTGGATGGGTGAACACCACCCATCACATACCGCATAAACCGCTTGGCTGTCAATTGTAGATCTTTAACAGTCGTTATAGAAAGTCAGTGACCCGAAATTCTGACAACCAGTCTTACCAAGGGATATTGTATTACCCAGTACTAAATGGGTTGTGGAGATGAGATAGGCAGTCGCTCCATGTAAAATATACCAGTATTTTTAGCTACATCCGGTTAGACTGGAAGCCGAACTCAACATAATTGGGAATAGGTTAGACAGATGATGACTTTAACCTTTTGAACGCCACGCGCGTGCCCTCCACGCCAAGCCACAATTTCACCAACCATTTTGTCACATATTTGTGTCGTTTGGCATACAGGGCACGGGCTTTCTTGTCACGTATTTATGTGACAAAGGCATTCAAAAGGTTAATGAAGACGTACAGCTTTTACCCGTTCGCTCCCGGTGTCTATCTCCTCGTTATGTTGTCTTAGATAATGTTCAGGCGGCGGCGTTTCATTGTTGCGTGAAATAAAAACTAATCCACAATCACACTTTTGCATTTTGATTCTAAGTAATATGGGCAGCTGCTTCATAAAGTTAAAAGTCATACTGGCAGGCAAAAGAGCTATGACGACCCACCTGAAAAAATAGTCAAAATAAAAGGCACGCAAATCTTTTGAACAAATTCATTAAGTTGAGTCTCAGCTCGTCCAACGTGAGTCGTTAACCTTTCGTATGCCGAGTATATAGACACAATTAAAAAGCCATTGTGTCTCGTGTAGATCTACGTTCCGGCACACGAAGGGTTAAACTGATATGGTTCAGATTAGAAAGAAGTAGACTAAAGATTGCCATTAATTTCCTTCATTGAAGGAGGATCATTTAATTATTTATTTTTTATCATTTCATTTCATCATGATCAGGTCGGCGAAAAAGATTCTTCGTGTTTTGTTTACTATTTCAAGACATTTTTTTTTTTTTCAAAGTTTTATAAGTAGTATTATGTAAGTGTTGGTGTATAAGTTTTATGTTGTTTAGTTTTCTTAATATTATGTATACATATAAGGTATATCTGTTCATACACGAAATCTCTTAAGGGGTCATTTTACTCATCATTATGAACAACTTTTACTATGGGACCAAACCTGAAATCGCGAAAAAAAATCAGCTGTTCAGTACATTTTGACGAGTTAATGCGAACATAATTGTAGGGAACAGCTGATTTTTTTCATGATTATACTACTCTGTAATGCCATCAACCGGCACAAATCCAAACTCCATAGAGGTAATTCCGTATGGAAAAAGCCAATAACACTGCCTGACTCGGGAATCGAACCCAGGACCTCATGCTCAGCAGTCGCGCTTGCGACCACTAGACCAACAAATAACTCACAAACTTCCTCAAGAATGGGGCTATCAAATGCAAAAAGAATTGCTCAAATCGGACAGGTAGTTTCGGTTATTAGAGCGCGGGTTACTCCCAGAGTACCCCGATCCCCGATCCCAGAGGAACCCGTTTTTTTTAATGATAAACTCTATTAAAAGTCAATTTAGCCTAAAAGTACCACCAGCAGATGATATGTTAATACTAATAATAATTTTATTAATTTTATTCCTACTTAACTTAATTAACAGGAAAAGAACCCCTCCCTGTATTGTATACCGGTCCAGCCGTTCTTGAGTTATAAATGGTTTAAAAATGTAAAAAGTACCAGGCTGGCATGAATTCAAGGTGGTATTTTAACAGTTCTGGAACTTTATCACAATTTTCTATGTAAGTAAACTTAAAACTAGTAGCTATACCTACCTACGTGCCATAATCTTGAATAAGGCAACAAGTGTAATTTAGGCACTTTTTATGTGGACCGTACAATTGAAAACAATAGAAAAATTAAACAAAATCATATTTATCGTAATCGGGGTAATCCGGGACGGGAGCCTCGAGGATCGGGGTACTCTGGGAGTGACCCGTTCAAACAAACACACATACTCTTCAGCTTTATTATAGGCGTAATAATGTTTTATTTTCAGGATAAGGAGTAAAATAGCCCGAGGCGTAGAAACAGGAAAGGATCAGGTCTTGTTGCCAAGGGGCTACGGCATATTCCGATTGGTATGTTTTGTTTGACCATCTTTGAAACATTAAAACAACGTACTTTTGCCGTATTTTACGGGTAGTAACTAATGGTAGGTGTATAATGAAACATGAATTTATACTTGTCGTGAACTATTAGGCTCCATTACTTTACAGTTCAATGCAAGATTGTTTTTTTTTATAAAGCGCTTTTCATTTTTGATACATGATCATAAACTTCATTCGTAGACAGGTTAAACTTTAAATAATAGTTTACCTGTACTCAAAATTGGCATAAAAGTTTTGCAGTACGCCCATTTACCATGTAACTCTGCCCACCCCTTCTGGAAAAGGCGTCATGGTTACTTACACAGGTCTCAACTCACCACTCGTTATGATGTGTGACAACCTTAATTCATTTAATAAGTCCGAACCCGAAGCAGATATATTTAATGACCGTAAGGTGAAGTTTAAATCAAGAATCTTGGCCTCCCTACACACCAAAGAAACGTAGTCAAAATTTCTCTGTACTGTTAATGAATGAAATACTCTGTTTACATTTTCATTATCTTCGTAACAAAATTTATATCCTATTTTCTTAATCGATTGTACACCTAGACCTAAGTTAGGAACTAAGCGGTAATCTGGCGTCTTTGCTGTCAATGTTGTGTTGACCTGTAATTTGCATATACATTATATATGTTATGTGCTGTGGGTGAACCTTTAGTAAATAAATAAGACTCAAAACATTTTAATTTAACTTCCAAAACTCCTTTGTTTACAGAAATGGGACAACGAATTGGCAACTTTTGCGCAAGTGTTAGCCAATCAGTGTATCCTAAGACATGACTTGTGCAGGGCAACTAGTATGTATACCTTTTTATATTGTTTTCCGATCGGGGAAATCAAGTGTGTTTGTGTGTGACATTTGTGGTCGCATCTACAAGGTATAAACGCACCCTACACGTAGCCGTTATCCAAGCATTCTGATCATCAAACTAAGTACAAAATATTTCTGGGAAACGACTTTTTCTTGAGGTGTAAAATCACAGTTTACGCTTTGATTACACAGGGTGAACAAGACCCTTCACAACGCCGTCAATCAAGCATTCTGTACATCAAACTAAGTAACTTTACGCAAATATTATTATTGCTGGGATACGATTTTTTTTTTTGGGGTGAAAATACACATTTTACAGTAGAACTCAATGTAACGCCCTCAAAACATTGTGGTGATGGATGGATTGAATAGTACGGGGGTCGTGGAGGTGCTAAAGTAAAAATCTTACATTAAAAACATGTATTTAAAAAAAAAGTTGGAACTTTGACCCCCAATATCTCCGTAACTAGAAGGTTCCCAGGCATGGTCTAGAACAAAAAAAAGATCGCAATGACGGGGAGAACAAACGCCTTTTGGTTTCGTTAAGGGTCTTGTGACACCCTTTATAATGTCTAGATGGAGAGTCGCCCTTCAATCAAAACAAAAAAAGACTAGGCAACAATTTCAAACATGATGTGTGCTTGCGGCAGCGAGTCACGGTGCACAGTTTAAACACTGTGCGTCTATGTGTCTGTGTGCGAACTTATAAGCTAACAGTCGCCTGTTATTTTTTGACACATATAATCAAAGGGTTTGCGGTAGAACTAAATGTATCGCACTCAAACCATTGTGCTGATGTGCTTCCATCGTGTATGTATGGCTTGTATGGATATGTATCATGTATATGTATGAATGATAATTAATATTTTCTACTTATTAATATAATAAAATACCTCGACTGCCTCGAGAAGACGCAAATGCGAATGCTGAGCATGTGATCGTTGTATTAGATGATTACTATTTTGCAATGCAAAAAATATCATCATATTCTATCTATCTTTTACAGAAAGATTCCCGCATCCCAGCCAAGCGATTAGCATCGTCCGATTTAGGTATCCTGATTGGGAGCCACTGAACAAGTTTATGAAGCCGACCAAAGGACTGAACTATGAAAAACTGGTGTATGCTATCACTCACTCCTTCAAGAATTGGTACGGTAACAAGAATGCAGTTACTGAGCACATGATACAAACTTACCCCGATTGGAGTGCGTAAGTTAAAACTCTTCATAGAATATCTAAACATAGCTGTGCAATGATCTTTTGGCCCGTGTAATGCTGCCATTTTGTTTTTTTTTGTCTTAGACATCTTTATCTATGCTAATATTATAAAAAGGTAAAATTTGTTTGTAGGTTAGTAAGTTTGTACGTAGGGGGTAATCTCCGGAACTACTGATACGATTCAGAAAATTCTTTCATAATGAGAAGCTACATATTATCTCCGAGTGTTATTGGCTTTAAAATGTTCATGTGCGTTAATTTCTGTACAAAAAGGGAACGAAGCCGCGAGCAAAAGCTAGTAATTCATTAAATTGTTTATCACCAGCACCCTTCTGTCAAACTCATTCGTTCGCCAAAAGATCCATGTAACACTTTATATAAGTTGCAACAAGACCCTTAACGAAGCCGTCAACCAAGCATTCTGTACATCAAACTACGTGACTTTACGCAAAAAAATTTGCTGGGAAACGACTTTCTTTTTTGGGGTGAAAAATCACGTTTTACGGTAGGACTCAATGCACTCGCACTCAAAACATTGTGCTGATGAATAGTACGGGGGTCGGGGAGATGTTTAAAATAAAAAAATTACATTAAAAACATGTATTTAAAAAAAAAAACTTGTGAAAAAGTTGAAACTTTGACCCCCAATATCTCCGTAACTAGAAGGTTCCCAGGTATGGTCTAGAACAAAAAAAATATCGCGATGACGGAGAGAACAAGTGCCTTTCGGCTTCGTTAAGGGTCTTGTTACAACCTCTAAAAGTTAAAAGTTCCATGTGCAAAATAGTATATCGGGAACAATCTAGTTACGAAGATATTGGAGATCAAAGCTACAACTTGTTTTTTAATACAAGTTTTTAATGCCTGAACTTTATTTCAAATACCTCCATGACGTCTGGACTCTTCAATGCATCTATCAGCAAAATGTTTTGAATGCGTTACATTGAGTCCTACCGGTAATCGTGATTTTTCACCCAAAAAAAAAGTCGTTTCCCAGCAATAATTTTGCATTATGTTACTTTGATGTACATAATGCTTGGTTGACGGATTCGTGAGGAGTCTTGTCACACCCTGTAGTATGTTCCATTTAATTTCTCCGAAATTCCTGTCATCAAAGTGTCCGTGGAGTTACACGAAGGGCAGGACAAAACGAGAAATAACATCACAGAAAATGAGGAAACGCTATGACCGTACTTAATTATTCTTAGTAAGTCAGCTCTATCGAGCGGCAAACCCGTGAATTCTTTTTGTTACGCAAGTTAATCCAGCAAAAAGTTCAACTGATTTATTGCAACCCTTGTCAATTGCGAGACTTAAACTAGTTTGTGGTTCCTAGCATAATCAACCTATAACGTTCCCCTTTCTAGGATACACGGCCTCGGAATGGGATATAATCCACCACGCGGCCCAGTGCGGGTTGGTGGATGTCACATGTTTTTCGAATTTTTGATTCTAGGACATGCCGGCTTCTTAACGATATTTTCCTTCACCGTTTTTGAGAGCAGTGGTGATGAAATCAATTACACAAAGTAATGTGCTTGCCTGACTTCGATCCCACGACTTACTGTTCGTAAGTCGGGGTCACCACCACTGGGCCACCTAAGGGGTTCCTAAGTTTATTGGAAAGATCTTAAATAATAGTTACATGCCTGATTTCACTTCCACTAAGCAAATTCTATAAGTAGAAGGTATACAGGGACCCATCACGAAGCCGTCAACCAAACATGCTATATACATCAAACTAAGAATCTCTACGCAAAAATTATTGCCAGGAATCGTCTTTGTTTTTGGGGTGAAAAATCATGGTAGGTCTCAATGTGACCTACTCAAAACATTGTGCTGATGGATAGACTGAATAGTACGGGGGTCATGGAGGTGTTTTAAAGTAAAAATCTTATAATAAAAAAATGTATTAAAAAAAACTAAAACTAACTTTAGAACTTTAACCCCGAATATCTCCGTAAATAGAAGGTTCCCACTTCCCACGCATGGTCTAGAACAAAAATATGATCGCAATGACGGGGAGAATAAGTGCCTTTCGACTTCGTTAAGGGTCTTGTTACACCCTTTATACTGGGTGGTCTAAATATTGTCGTTGATAGTTTTCGACTTCGATTGTGAATCAGCCTTAAAAAGAGACCCTTTAAAAATCATTGAATCTATTTAATAATATATAAATGGAATGATATCTAAAGGGGTTCATCATGTGATGTTGCAATTTTTTTTACTCTAGCGAGTTTTTTTTTTCTGAGATTTGAAAATGTCAGCCGTGAAAAAAAAAATAGCTTTTTTCAGCGATTCCCATTTTGTCATTATTTGGACCACCCAGTATACATTTTAAAATACACCCGCGTGTCGCTCGACGAAAGTCTTATCATCCGAGGTCGCGAACGGGTAGAACCAGACTGCAGTAAATCAACGCTCACAACCAACTCAAAATGTGTGTCTCAAGACATTTTGAGTTGGTTGGTAGTTGGAGGAAGGCATCCCTCTGAGTGTTGTCCAACCACCTCTCGTTTAGGAAGGGGCCCGAAATAATCTGTTTTTTTTTTTTTATATTCCTCCTTAGACCACCATATAACGTGACGGGGAACCAGATGGGTCGACTTTACCTCGATATGATCCATGGTCCAGCCACGCACATGGGCTGTGGCATGTCCGGCTATTCCGAATACGTACACCTCGAGAATGATCTCCAGGGGATACAGAATGTAAGTCAAGCTTGATTTAGTGTCATTCTGTTAAGTTGACTTGGAACGACTACGTCCTCAGCTTGCAACTGAATACTAGTATTAAATGGATCGACTGCACTCACAAGCCAGCTTATTTGATAACACGATACCCCGTAACAGGACTGGGTTGTTTTAGTTACCCGTAACAGCTGGGACCAATTGCTTAAAGTGATTACCGAAGCATGGAAAGTTCTCGAAATGTAATGGAAGGCCGCGATTCCATGGATCGATCTCATCTAGCGTTTGCTTATCCTTTAAGGTCAACCCCTCCCACTGTTACTATTAGGCCATTTTATCCTATCCAACAAAATGTATTAATTATTCTTTCCACGCAGTCTCTCCAAGTAATATGCAACTTCTCGTCCGGTGCTCGCAGGGGAACACACACATATGAGACAGAACCTCCAATACCTGACCAAGGCTTCAGCGCTAAATGCGGCTGCCCTCCTGGTACTAAAGAAGATGCCGAATGTCTCTGCATTGAGGCGACGCCCGATTCACGTGAGTCTTTTAGTGCGGACAGCTTGCGCACTGGGTATAAATAACAGACACAGAAAGATAGTAGCTAACTAAATAGGCTTGTGTTTGGCCGCAACTCGCCTGATGTGAAGCGATGATGAGGCTTAGCTTGCCTTGAAGAAACCAACTCACTCGAATTTTGAATATATTCAGATTGTAATGATCAGGGGGGCTAAAATGGAAGCTTTATCGGAGTCATAATATGAATCACGTTAAAAATTTAAAATTCTTAAAATGGTCTTTATGGTCATACCACAAAGTCCATTTTAAGAGTTTTAAATTTTTAACGTGATTCGTATTATGATTCTGATAAAGCAGCCGTTTTAGGCCCCCTGGAAACATTAAAGCTGGCAGTGAATACCACAGACTGGCGATTCACACAGTAAATGTGAAAGCATAGCGCTTTTTTCGGCTCCGTGGAACTTCAACCATATAACAGTGACGCTTCGCCGTATCTCTGTCCGATGGAATTAGATTGTGTAATTCCAAGCACACTCCTCGAAAGATAATCGAACACGTTAGACAGGTAGTACATTTTATTTGACAGAATCCGGATTCTCTTCCTTAATTTGTCACCACTGGTTTGATTAAATCTTTAAAATAATTTATGGTTAGAGCGAGAGTGACTACTAAAATGACTAACAGCGTGACTGCTTATAGAGATACATATATGTGTTAGAGACGGTCATTGGTACAGGCTTAAAATGAATCTCAAGTACGCGATGGTGACATCACGCGACCTATATACAAGTCTACCCACACCACAGCGTGCTTTCTACAGAGCCATGATGGTGACAACTCGGAGCCAGGACGATAGTCAGTGTCTGATTGCGGTGGAGTTAAGACCTCTTGGAACTGTACCCGATTCATTGTGCCCCATGTTATTGTGCCTAGCGGAGTAAATCCTGACATCTCCGACCCATGGAAGTAGACGACATGCTTCGCTAAACCCAAGTAAAGGATAAGATCGTAAAATTGATGATAACATCACACCTGCTCCTTTTCCCGTGGCACTATGATCATTTGCAACTACAACACTGATGATGCAGTCAAGTTATTTGATGTTGCGTTTTGAACTTTCCCAGCTGTTATATCACAACCAACGTGTCCTTTGGGTGAAACATCTTCAAACTGCGATCCAGCGTTAGTCTTGCTGCCCATATTCACGATCGAGGACGCACCGCCGGACAAATTGTACCAATTTGCTGAAGAAATAAAAGACCCATTAAAGAATTATATTTTGCAAAGGTAAGGCTTCAATTTCTCTTCCATTTTTAGGTCCACCACTTTCTTACCACCTATTTTAACTTTTCAAATCATCATCTGCCTAGCCTTTTCCCAACTATAATGGGGTCGGCTTCCAGTCTTACCGGATTCAGCTGAAGACCTCCACTACTTAGTTAGTAGTGAGTAATATGATAAGACGGGTTGTAAGACTTTCGGGCCACTAGTCAGTCACGACTGTCAAAGATCTAAAAATGACAATCGGGACTAACGGGAGCAACATGCTATCCGAGGCACGAAGAAAACTCAGTATGTAATGGGTGATCACCCATCCACGGACCAACCTACAAGCGCGGCTTAACCTGAAGATCAACCCGAGGCCTGTTATTATTTAGCCACGAACTTTTTTTAACTATTCAAAAAAAAAAGTCTAATTTAGTGATCAATTTTTTTCACACTCGTACATTAACTTTTAAGTTTCTACTGTTGGGACACGGGTCTTCTAAGTGAGAGGCCTTAATCGAGGACCATTATCTACCACGTGAACTCAGTGCGGCTTGGTGGACGTCGTCTTTGAATATTTGATTCTAAGACATAATGGTCTGCTCATGCTTTTTCTCTTCACCATTTTGAGGGCAGTGCCGATGATTTAAATTACTCTAAGACCTGAAGAATAGTCTGGGTTTGAATACCCGACCTACACTACAATTCATAATTAGTGGCGGTACTTTCATACAAGCTTGGCTTGTACTTATAACTTAATTGCCTTCAAGATGTTAGGATTTATTAACAATCTTAATGCTTGCTTAATGCGCTTGCAATATTGTTGGCCCCTAGGCACGGCACTGCTCATAAGTCGAGGCCGGTACTCGTGGGCCACAACTGCACATAATTCAGTCAAATTGAAACCCCGCAGACGCAACAATAATTATTGTCATTTCTTAATTTCACAGAGTAGACAACAGGAGTGAAGCCGTGAACGTACCAGATAGTATCATGCCAGTAAATCGTGCACGATCATCGAACGAGATGTTAGACATGATCTTCAATGAAAACGGCGGAGAGGTAGTTGTTTTAGAATTATGTGGTAATAATTTTACTGCAAGATTCATAAATATGCGATCGGTTTATGGATCATTTATGTGGAGGATTAAAGATTACTGTTCCCATTAAATTACTGAAAAAAAGAGTACATTATAAAGTGACGGTTGCCAGAGAACTCCCTCTCTGTAGAGGGAGTCCTTACACGTTTTTTCGGTTATTTTACCTCCGACAGCAGCAACCCAAAAGCAATATTTTTGTAAAGAGAACTAATACCACTGCGATTTGGCAGTGATGCCGAATCAAAGGCTGCAATTGTGAAAGGACAATTTTATAATTGAAAACTTTACAACCAATGGCCACTCTTAATTGTATACCCGCTAAACAATGTGTGCAATACAATGGAGGAACGCGAAATTTTATTGGTCAATCTTTAGCAATTATCTACCTATTTTCCTCTTTTCTAGAATGCGATCTTTCATCATGCATATAAACAGTCTTCAGAACAATCAACCGCACCGCCGTATAAGTAAGTAAAAATATTAAAATTCATATTTGAATGTATTTCATTATGACACAAATCGCGAAATTACAACTTTTGTCAGTCTTTTTTTTTGTTTGTGCCGTGCGGGAATCTAACCCGCGACACGCAGCGCAGCAGCCTTTCATCCGGATTGTGAATGGTTAACGGCCGTTTTCAATAACTTACTAACAGTTCAGAATGTTGCTAACTCAGATAAACAGTTAAAGAAACATCAATAGGGTATATGCAAGATATACAAAACTTTTTTAAAATGCCTTGTATTGGACCATAAAAACATTGTGGTACACTTGTTTCAGTCTGTAATACAACACTTATTTTACAATTTAATACTTTATGTAGCACGTTTTTGGTGAAACGGAACGCAAACACTAATCGCATCGATTCCGGTAGTGACGTTAAATGATATGGTCAAAGAAACACTTTTAGTTGAAAAGTACTTAAAGTTTCACTAAGATTTTACTATAATATTGTTATTGCAATTTTTTCCTAAAGCACTTACACTATAGTAAAACTATTCTACTAAGGGCAACAAATTAGATTTAAACAAGGCAGATAGAGGTAAGTGACATCAAATGCTATGATATGAATGGCTGCGATAGTCATGGACGTTTGAACTGTCGTAGAAAATTGTAGCAGTTAAATATTTTTTTGTAGCAACAAGCAGTAGTTGAAATTAACTTTTAATTATTTTCTTGGGTTCATAGTACTGCATATTATTGATTTAAGTGAAAAAAAATTACATGCATATTCCCTATTGTCAACCCGTTGTCAATTGTATTAACTAACCGTTATACGTAAGTAAGTTATAGAATATGGCATCAATAAATAATTCCACCTCTATTATTTGCTTAGCCTTTCCGAACTATATTAGGTGGGTTACCAGACTATACGGATAATACGGGCAGTTTTTGGTATCACCTGGCTGTGGCGAAGCCCAAAAGGAGAGTTATGTTTTTAAACTTGGAACTAATAATCCAACAAAATACAATAATAACTTATTATACAATTTCTCTAAAATGAACCCCTCAAAAATGGCCTTATTACAATTACATAATATTTCTTCTTTTCAGTAAAAACGTTGCAAGTGAGGCCTTCTTTGGAGAAACCAGGTTCAAACCAAAGCCACGTGCACGAACATCGCAGGAGCTGCTTAAATTAATCCGTGAAAAAGACAAAGAGGTGACTTTTATTCAGTAGTATAGTAAAAATGTGAGGAAACCGGATTGTCCTGGAACTATAGAATCGTAGACACTGGCATCAACGAGCCCACACTGACCCGCGTGGTGGATTCAAAGTCAAACTTTGAGTTTGACTTTGAATCCACCAGGCGGCATTTATTTCAATAAGACCATTACAGGCATTTTTGATTGTCAAAGCGAAGGTACAGTCACTATCACATGCAAATAGATAGAGAATGGACTGAGCGTTAGCCTCCAAAAAGTGACCACTCTGTAGAAAGAGACAGAGCGATGATGTGGCCAATACCTGGGGCAAAAGACTGCTTTTCCCTTTCTAAAGAGTAAGGTCACTTTTATTTGACACTAACTGTTGCCCGCGGCGTCGTTCGCGTTTTGGTCGGAAATTTTCCCACGAGCACGCTGTAAATATAGCCTATGGCATTCGGAAATAATGAAGCTTCCGCTTTTCAAAATCGGTTCAGTATATCCAGAGATTATCCCCCTACAACCTCACAAACACACAAACTTTACGTCTTTATAATATTAGTATAGATTTGGCTAGGGAAGGCTCAGTCCATGCCCTATGTATAGAAATACCATAGGGTCACATGGCATAATAATTTGTGAAAGTAGTTGCCCATTCCAAAGCGTCGATCTCTATAGAGAATGGGCAAAAAACTCCATGGACACTCCAACATCCGCAAATCGATTACAGCCAATTGCCTCTCACAGAAACTAGGCCCACTTCTGATTATGCGTATGCTATTAACATGATTATATGAGTGAAGATCGGCAAACGAGGCGCGGTACGCCTCAAACATCTACTTCTATAAGATCGTGATGCATAATTTCAAGAACAGGGTGCAGTGGCGCAGCGTGGTAGTGGAGTAAAGTGAGTGTTCATGGAACCAAAGGCGCACAATTTCGACTTTTTTTTTCTAAACTTTTGTTTTTTCTGTAGGATGCGTTCAGCTGGTCACATCCAAATAAACCATCCGCAGTAGAAATTCCAGCACCATCGTTTAATAAGTGAGTATACAACATTGCCTGTCTCTGCATTGTCCACCGATAGATCACCAGTTCGACCGATCCAATTAACCCGAGGATCGATCCATCAGTGGTGGTGGTGAGTGGTCCGATCTATCTATATGTCGCATCCTAGTATATAGGACAATAAGACCAGGACATACTAAGTGACATGCATAGTGTCAAACAGTTGTGGGCGCAGAATGGGATCTGGGTGAACTAGAGAAATACCTCCTTTAACTTGTACACAGTTCATTGTTACAGAGTCAATTACTAACACTACTGTACTTAAATACTCTGAATTTATAAGGAAACACAGAGCAGTTCCTAGACCAGTATATGTTGCGACCGTGCCCGAACGATAACTGCAGATATCATGGGTCTATGTTCCCTACCGGACACCATACCTCTAGAGCCCCGCACAACGTCTAACAAAGGCTCTTGTGTTTAATTTTAAGTACAAACTCATCAGGATCCGATATATTTATATATGTGCAGTTTTTGTTATCACCAGACTGCAGTTCGCTGCAGACTGGTAAAAAAAAAATCAAAATCCAAAAAAACCAAAAAAAAACAAAATCTTATGTCTAATCTATGGGCCGAAGCCCATACGGAGGATTTTGGTTTTAAACTTGGAACTAATGAACTAAATAAAATAAAATCTTGTTTTAATAAAAATCGAAAATGAACCCCTCAAAATTGGCCGTATTACAATTTCATTATGTCATACTTTCTAGCGGTGACATGACATCGTACGGACTTCTGTATGATACGAGTATCAAAAAAATGTACGAAAAATGTACAAAATTGTACGCTAAATAAAAAAAGTACTATAAAAACTTACGAGAAAACAATAATCAACGTGTCACCATTTCTTTATAGCGACCTATATACAATGTCACTAAGTAGGATAGCAGTTTTCGACTTTGTTATGGGCCAAGAAAAATGTACGGAAAGTGTATGTTCAATTTAAATATTACACAGAAGTCCATACGATGTCATGTCACCACTAGAAAGTAAGACACATTTCATTATATTTCTTCTTTTCAGAAAAAACAATTCAAGTGAGGCTATCTTTGGAAAAAGTAGGTTCAAACAAAAGGCACGTGCACGAACATCGCAGGAGTTGCTTGAATTCATCCGTGAAAAAGGCAAAGAGGTGACTTTTATTCAACATCTTTAAAGTAGTAGTAGTCAGTAAAATCGTGACGAAACCGGAATGTCTTGGAACTAAAGAATCGTAGACACTGGCATCTACGAGTCCGCACTAGCCCGCGTGGTGGATTCAAAATCAAAACATTTATTTCAATAAGACCATTATAGGCGCATTTAACTGTCAAAAAAAGAAAACGAAGCTACAGTCACATGGCATAATAACTTATGAAAGTACTGTAATTGCCCATTCCAAAGCGTCGATCTCTATGGAGAATGGGCAAGAAACTTCATGGACACACTTACAGCCGCAACTCGATTACAGCCAATCTCCTCTCGCAGAGGAAGCCCACTTCTGATTATGCTTGCTATTGTTATAGAGTAAGATCCCAGGGCCGCCAGACCTCACTTATTTTATCATGGTCAAAATGTGTGGCATCAAGTAGTATTAGTAAGTACTATGAACGTATGCATACCTGCTAACTTGTGCCGACGGCCAATTTTGATATATGATATCAGGTCCTAAAGCCCGAGTGCTGATTTTTATATATGTTACAGAGAATATTGTTAAAAACTAATAACCAACACTGTCTGACACCGCCCGTTGACGGAAATGTCTGCCAGACGCTTTAAAGCGCGGAAAAATAACATGAAATATCACGACACGTAGGTCACATCCTTGCCAAGCGCCTCAGGAATGGTTAGGGCCTGGTCTCGGAGGCCCAAGGTGAGTGCGGTCATGGCTTGCGCTTTGGTCCACCTATTTGCCTTCATAACGGTCTCAAATTTTATTTTATAGGCCAACCACGAAGATGTTCCGTCGAATAGTGGCACCTTAAAACCCCGTTCTGAACGTGCAGCAACTATTGAAGCAAAAGTCCCGTCTCCAGCCTTTTTTTATTACGGATTTGAAACCTTCAAAAGGCCCCTCCCACTCTGGGCGGAGCCGCAGGGAGTGTCAGACTTGTACTGACTAAAACCCATCCATGTTCCTTCTTTTGCCCTTTGTGTTCCAGGGTCACGGTATCTCTTTCGAACAGTCCCGCAACCCTGGCAGGCATCGGTCCTTTTGGACCCCTTCCCGTTTGCTGATATCTCTTTGAGGTGCGCGTGGAACACGAACGCGCCGTCGACACGGCCTGTCGTCATAAGATGGACGGACGGCGACCTAGCCCATAGCTCACTGTCCACAAGCCCGCGCCTACGGTGGCCACGTGTGGCCCCCGACGCCCGGTGCGTCTCCCGCGGCGGCTGGGACGTGAGGTTTTCTCCCTCTCACGTTCCGCCACCTCCTTCGCTAGCATGACTGCTTCGCAGAAGGAGGTGACGGCGTCCCATTCCATCTCGCTCCGGACCATGGATTGAACCAAGGCCGGCCGCGCGCCGCCGCCGATCGTCGCTACGAGAACACCGCGGTGCTCCGCCCACACAGGGCAGACTTCCACCGTGTCCTCCGGCCGATCCTCACAATGGTGACACCCGGGCGTTTCCTCCCGCCCGATTCGGTGCAGGAACCTCCCAAAACAACCGTGTCTGGTGAGGACCCGCGTCAGGTGGAAGGGGAGGGCGCCGTGGCACCTCTCTAGCCACTCCTCAAAGACTTATCGCCACTATTGTTGCGTGCCCTACACGGGGTTGTGACAGTCGCTCTCTCCATGTCGCCATGAGATCGCGCCGGAGGTCTGTCCGCTGAGCGACGATTTGCCGCGGCCCCGTCTGTTCACCTAAAGCCTTCTTCACACCAGCAGTCCTAACTTCGGCTTCGCAGATACGATTCTTGAGATCTTTACCAAATCTAGCGTGAAGATCTTTTATGAGAAGCACCTGTTCTTCTTGGCGGCGGACCTGCTCCTCACTCTCTCGCTGCAACTGCTCTTCACACTTCCAAAGTGGTAAAATGTGTGTCCCACCCCCCTCTAATTTCTAATGTAAGAGGAGAAAATTTTGAAAAAATGTAGGATTATAGAACGTTAATAAAACTTTCAATCAAAATTGGTTTGAATAAGATTTGATGTTTGGTTTTTGAGATATGGGACTTTTTCATCAAACTGCAGCAGTATCTTTTTTTTTTTCATTAAGATACTATGAAAAAATTAGTTTTGCTGTTGAATGTAAAACAGTACAACATATTATGAATGAGCCTTCAAATTATTTTTATTATATTGTTTGGTGCTGCGGAACTTGGCTGGTTTTTTTTCAAAACTTTCGTTTTTTTCTGTAGGATGCGTTCAGCTGGTCACATGCAAATAAACCGTCCGCAATAGAAATTCCAGCACCATCGTTTAATAAGTGAGTATACAACATTGTCTGTCTCTGCATTGTCAACTGATAGATCACCAGTTCGACCGATCCAATTAACCCGAGGACCAATTCATCACAGGTGGTGGCGGGTGGTCCGATCTATGTTATTGTATTTTGTTAGATCATTAGTTCCAAGCTTAAAAACATAACCCTCCTTTTGGGCTTCGCCACAGTCAGGTGATAACAAAATACAATAATAACTTATTTTACAATTTCTCGAAAATGAACCCCTCAAAAATAATTAAATAAATAAATAAATATTGCTGGACATTACACACAGCACCATCTAGGTGCCACACTAAGCAACGAGGCTTGTGTCGTGGACACCAGATAGTTAATATTACTACATAGATACTTTTTGTTTGTAAATACATACTTGTTATACATATAAACATCCATGACTCGGAAACAAATGTCTATGCTCATTACACAAACATTTGCTCCTACCGGGATTCGAACCCGGGACCCTAAGAACGTAAGGCAGTCATTATATTTCTTCTTTTCAGAAAAAACAATAGAAGTGAGGCCATCTTTGGAAAAAGCAGGTTCAAACTAAATGCACATGCACGAACATCGCAGGAGTTGTTTGAATTCATCCGTGAAAAAGGCAAAGAGGTGACTTTTATTCAACATCTTAAAGTAGAAATAAAATCGTGAAGAAAACCGGAATGTCCTGGAACGGGTGGAACTAAAGAATCGTAGACACTGGCATCTACGAGCCCGCACTGGCCCGCATGGTGGATTCAAACTCAAAGCGTTTATTTCAATAAGACCATAGAGGTGTTGTCGAGTGTGTTGGGTAGGCAGGAGTGTCAGTGAAACTCACTACCACTCATGGTTCTCTCTCATGGTTCTATTGAGTAAAGTCCACAAGCACATCACAAATAGAAGAAGGAGAACAGATAGCGAGTAGATAAGGCACAGTCACAAGTATGGTATAATATCCATGTATATAATAGGTACCTAGCTACCTATGTTGTTCATTTTAATGTACATACCTAATGTAAACTAAATTCTCTTAAATTTGTATGCCATTATTATGGCGGAATGTGTCCTGCTCAATTTTTTTTTATAACACCTGTACCACATTTTATTCAAATAAATATACTTACTTACTTACACAATAGTCACAGCACTCAAATAAGCAGTTTACAGATCACAGGAAATACGGAACATTGCGTTTCTGAGGTATCACAGAGAACATGCGCGCACGTGGCGTTGCGAGGCTCGAACTGACTGAAGCTCATGGAGAGGGCAGTCAACGATCGCGCGCTGCCTCTCACCTCACTCGCTCGCTACACGTCATGATGATGTCGCTCGGCTGTGTTGCGATTCCAGTAAACTATGCGAAATGTCCTGGCGTCATTCGACATTATATTGATCTAAACAATTATGATGCCGATGATGTGTAATAGTGTTTATTATGAATACACTAGCGATCCGCCCAGGCTTCGCACGAGTGCAATGTTATACATATAAGCCTTCCTCTTGAATGACTGTGTCTTTTGAAAAAAACCTCATCAAAATCCGTTGCGTAGTTTTAAAGATCTAAGCACACATAGGGACAAGCAGACTTTGTTTTATATTATGTAGTGCTGTAAATACAACTATTTGTATGTATTTACATACAAATAGATGTGAATGGTGTTGTGATGTGTAACTATATAACACAAATGTATAAACTAAATATTAGGTGTAGTTACAAGACCATAATTACAGGTACTTTTGATTGTAAAAAATAAAAGCGAAGTGACTTGTGAAAGTGCTGTAGTTGCCCATTCCAAAGCGATCTCTATGGCAAGAAACTCCATGGACATTCCTACAGCCGCAGCTCGATTACAGCCAATCACCTCTCACAGAGAGTAAGCCCACTTCTGATTCTGCTTGCTATTAACATGATTGTGTGAGTGAAGATCGGCAAGCGTAGCGCGTAACGCCTCAAGCTAACTCTTTAAGATCGTGATGCATAATTTTAAGAACAGGGTGCTGTGGCGCATGGTTACATGAACATTGGTGGTTCCACAGGCACACAATTTCGGCTTTTTTTTTCTAAACTTGTAGTTTTTTTTGTAGGATCCGCTCGGCTGGCCACATGCAAATAAACCGTCCGCAGTAAAAAATCCAGCACCATCGTTTAATGAGTGAGTATAAACATTGTCTGTCTCTGCATTATCAACTGATAGCTTCAGTCCGACCGATCTAATTAGCCAGAGGACCAATCCATCAGTGGTGGTAGTGGGAAGTCCGATCTATCAGTTGACAATGCAGAAACAGAAGGCAATCAAGACATAACTTAGGCATCCCTCTTTTATCGTCGTCATGTACTTAGGCCAGTCTCACCGACGACGCCCGACTCCAAGCATCCATTATATTGACTCTGACCCTAAGGATACATAAATAAAGTATTTTAATTTGTAGTCTTTACAGAGAACCGCAATCATTTCCACATTTCCGTTTGGACCCGGATCCGGAACCACCGCCATTGCCACCTCCGCCACCTCGCCGGCCTCCAGCTCTTCAACCGACACCCCCCACGCGTCCTCACCCGCGCTCTCGCCTCCCTCCCACGCACCCTCGCCCCCCTCCTCCACCGCCCCTACTGCCCCCACCGCCGAGAATACCACCACCACCACCCCCACGCGTAGAACAGTACTCAACAGCACTACAAACTCACTCAAGACCTGCTAAACCTGCTTCTCGAGACAGGAAACGTCGACCACCACCGAAACTGCCACCAAAACACCACCAAATGAAGAAGGTAATTTTCGATTTTTATATAAAAAATGTCAATGAAAAAAGGAAATATAATAAGGATCTTTAAGGGATGATTATGGTATTAGCTGCTTGGACCTAGTTTGGTTATCGTTTGCCTTTTTACTGGTTTTAAGACAGATTCTTCAGTCATCAGAAATCATCATCTGAAAATTAAATACTTTATAAATATTTATATTGTAAAAATACTATCAACCCACAAAATTTATTTCATGAATAAAATTTATTTCATAAATAAAATTTGTATTATCTAACGAATAATCGAAGCAAGTTAAATTTAGTACTTGTATTTAAAATTACATTCTAAAACCCGTTTTTTTCAGAAAGCTAGTATTTTCACACGAGTGGAACAGTTCCAATTACCCGAAAGAAGACGTGCTTCGCCTATTAAAGTTTTAAAAAAAGATGTTGAACCAAGAAAAGATTTTTCAAATTTAAACCAAGTTGTCAATGATTATCTAAAACGTCATCCAGGATATAGAATAATCAATGGCAATAATGAACAAACGCAGCCAACGAAAGATATAAAATCACAAGCAGAAGAGAAAGCTCAAACCGAAGCTGTGGCAATTGAGACTGGTTTGAATAAAGTTGAAGAAACTGTCATCAATTTTAACCAATATTTAGGTCAAAAAAATAGCAGCAACTATAATGACAAAGACGTCGATATTAAAGATGACAATGATAATAAACTGTTATCTCTTCTCGATACTTTAGAAAGAGAAGTGAAGCATATAGCACTTGATGGTGACGAAAAACAATTATTTGATGCAAAAATAAGAAAAATATATGGTACCATCGTAGGCAGAACTGCACTACAAATGTTTCCAAAACCAATTCTATTCAGTACCCCTGATCCAGAAGCAGCTGAAATCGATTTTGGGGAAACAAAAAGTAGCAACCAACTTGAACCCAATCAGGTAGAAAATGACCACTTAAAAGCTATAGATGAACTCAAACCAAAGACACGTTTTAAGATTGACCAGAGAGGTGAACGTGTAGAACATCCAAGTTCATCTGTCCAGGGTCATAAATGGAAGAATAAATTCATTGATAGTTTTGACCAAAAAAAGTATAATCCCGACGTTTCCAATAATGGAGATAGGAAATCCAGTGACCAATACGATCACAAATACAATGATAATCATTTAGAAAATACGTATGGTGATATACAGCACCAACGCATGGATGAGTTAGATCACAAACATAATGAACATTTAAATAAAAAGTACAACGAAAATCATTTAGATCACGAATATAATGAAGTTTCACGTAAATTCGATGAAAACTTTGATCATCCACATCACTACGATATAGATCGAAAATATAAAGAAGATGACGAACCTGCTGCTAGAAGTAAGATGAAATATCAGGCTAATAGGGCTGTCTTTAGAGAATTCGAACATAATTCACTAGGATCACAAGAAGACATAACACCTAGAAATTATAAAATCACAAGATCTGATCAAGGTCCTCCTGATATCCCCTTGATAACCAAAGACAGAGATAAAAGAAAAAAAACCGAGAAGAAACATAAGAAAAGAATTAAAAGCCTTGGTTCACGCAAGGACGACGTATTAAGTCTTGAAAGAAGGAAATATTACCAAGATAAACTAAATGATATTAAACGAAGGCTTCATAGTCGGAGAAATGGGAGAAAAAATAATGTAAGTTTAATGTAAAACTCGTTATACTTCACTTATTTACCAACTCGTACTTGGCTCCCCTGTTGGATTCCAGCCCATTCCTTCTCACTGAGAGGGGGACCGTGTCCCGACAGTGGAAACATCTATAGCCATGTTTTGCTACACTTGAAGGTACACTTCTCAATATGACAACAAACCACAGATTGCAAAGGGCGCTACCGTTTAAATTATGAACTTCGACGGCACCGGCAATTCTCTTCTTCGGTTTCGCAAAAGTAATTTTGTCAAACCAAAATAAACCTTTCCTGTCACTTTAGAAATAGTCTTCGCAGCTTTTGTACAAGGTTTAAGGGATGATGACGCACAAATAAACCATGCGCATGCGCAGCGTTGAACTTTTTCGTCTTTACTAAGTGAATAGCACGTTTTTAATACCGTCGCGTCGATGCCTTACACCGAAAATTTCCCTTTTTCGGTGCACGTTGCAATTTATTGAAAAAATATACAAGAATTTCTGCTAAAATCATTATCTTCCTGCCCTTGTCCCATGTTAATTGGGATCAGCGCAACTCGTCTTCTTCTCTTCTCACCTGTCAATCGTCACGCTATCATTTACTCCTTTTTTCATCATTACCATTCCTCACACAATCCAAGAATAACTGAGTATAGTAAGCCTATAAATAACGTATTTTAAATTTAATTTCAGCCCAAGACTGAACGATCGCTACGACGGATGCACGTAAAAAACCGGGAAAGTTCAAGAATGAGATCAAAAGATCAAGCTGACCAAATTTATATGCCAGAAAGAGCGAGATTTTTGCATGGATTCTGATAATGCAAGAATCAGCCTTGCCCTTTGGGGTGCTTCACTGTTTTTCGGGTTCCGCGCATTCAATTGAACTATTTCAAACAACAAAACCGACCCAAAACGATTACTACAACATATAATGAATTTAGCTTTAAGGTCGTACCGACTGGCAACTCCGTTCGAAATCTTCCTTCGTAGAATCATGCCAGATACTCGTACAATTCAAGACAAACTGAGTGACTTTTTCTTGATCGCATAAATCTACATAGTATATTCGATTTAGCCGTTCGACTACCAAGTCATACCGAACCGAACATTGTTTTGCGTTAACGTGGGGTTTATAAAAAGTAATGCTAGAATTATTTGCATTGTCGGCGCCCCCCTGTATAACGTCCACAACGTGGACGCGCGAGCTTTTATTAAAATTGGTGTAAAAATACCCTTCACGAAGTCAAAAGGCACTTGTTTTCCCCGTCCTTGCTATCATTTTTTTGTTCCTCCAAGTTGCGGAGATATTGGAGGTCAAAGTTTTTTTTGTAAATACAAGTTTATAATGTTATTACTTTACTTTAAATAACGCCATGATTCCTGTACGATTCAATGCTTCCATCAGCATAATGTTTTAAGTGCGTTACATTCAAGTACAACCATAAACCGTGATTTTTCACCCGTCGTTTCCCAGCATTAATTTTTGCATAGGGCTACTTACTTTGATGTACAGAATGCTTCGTTGTCGGCTTTGTGAAGGGTCGGTTAACACCTTGTATTATTATGTTTAATAGTTGTTTTCAAGATTTTAAGATATAAGAATATTTAGACATACAGTAGCTTTAAGGAAGTCTAAGGAAGTGAAATAAATACAGTTCATGAACACATATTGGTTTTCTTTGAGCATCCTCATGCACTTCTTCTAGCGTGTCGGTTGCAATCTAAATTGTGTCGGATCAGAAATAAGACCCTTGTTTGACACCTTCTTCTCATCTACTCAAAATAAAAATAAACTCCACACTAACTTTTAATTAGTTGACGAAACTTAATGTGACAGGTTCCTTCGTCATTCAAAATAAAATAAGAATGATAAAAACATTACCAGTAACGATCAAGTTTCTAATATTTTCATCATGTTAATGAAGTATTACCAACAACTAGGTATGTTGGTTTTCCAAAAATAAAAGAAATATTTGATCTAAAGAAGAGAAAGAAGAAAAAAATGACGTGTAAGAAACAAAAAAGAACAAGACATCAACATCAACAAGAGTAGGACAAACAGCAGAAAGTTCTAAATTATTTCATAAAAACAATACTGGAAGGAAAAATAAAATAAACTGCACATTAAGAAAATTACCAAGAATTCCATACAATCAAATATAAAATTACATACAAAACAATAACATACAACACAAGAAACAAAAACAAATTCCAACTAATGACTGCTCGGGCACGGACTATTTACGGCAAAAAAACAGTATTAGTGGACGGAGCACGACTGTTCAGTAATTTACCAGAAGATATAAAGAAGTGTGATAAATGATAAAATTTACATATTAATTTAAGAGTAAACTAAAAAAACTATAACGTCCCCAACGCTCCAGAGACAAATATTACATTTTTATTTAGGAATAACTCTGTATCTCATTAAAAGTGAACTATTATTTATAAGTTCTTATAAGAAATAAATGCCTGTAAACCTAAATATATCAATTATTAGACAACACACATTGTTACTCAAGTCATTAAATCAGAAATTAAAAAAGAAAACAGTCAAAACCTACAAAATTCTACAAAAAGACTCATGTCTTAATTACTAAAGCAAAGAATAGGAACCAAATCGGTTTCCGCTAGAAAAACAAAAGAGCTCGATTGGCGTGTTTTGAACCGAGTTTCAAGCGATAAAGCAATTCCTTGGGAAATAACACAAAAAATAACGGAAACACGGAACAAAGGCACTGTTATGCACACATATCAGAAGTGAACATTTTTAGGAAATAAGTCACAGATAGAATTGAATGACCAGGAAATTATAAAACAGTTGATAAAGATCATAAAATAATAACTCACGAAAGCAACTTAATGAAAACAAAAGCAATATTGGATGCATAACTAGTTTAAACATCGAAAACGATTTGGCAATTAGTGACAAGTAAAATAAAAAGTTGTTTTAAGTTACCATAGGAATAGAATTTGAATTAAACTAAGTGGACTAAAATGTTTAATATAAAGCCTAAAAAATTTGATATGAAACAAAGTGTACGTTACTCAAACTTGGACCAAGAAAAAAAGAGATAAGACTATGAGCAGGTTGTTATAAATTTACTAAACAGTCTACAGCACTTGGAAGTTTTAAAAATGATTTTACATGTAAGTACTATTCAAACATTTTATTTTAGACAGAGCCAGTACCGAGCCATTGTTTGTATATTAATTTGACTTGACCGTTATTCGAAGCTTATTTAATTGAGATAGGCCCTACGTTTCCCGCCCTTCACATTTCTATATATCTATCTCTTTATAACACGTCACTTCCGCAGGCAGTGGTAGGGAGGCTTGTTAAGCGAGACTCGCCATTTTGATTTCATTGGCGTCTTGTTTCCCGCCGTGATCGGTCGTGTCGTGCCGACATTTAGCTGCCTTGTAATTTTATTATTTTAAAAGTGCTCAAGTGAAAATAATCCTAACGGTTTTTTATTCGAATTAAAAAGTGAACAAAGTTTAATCTTTCGATATTGAGTATGGAAAATTCGCCCAGGACCTTCTTCGCCTCAGAAGCGGCGAGCTCGGTCGAATAGTTCTAGTAGTTCGAGTTCTAGTAGCTCGAGTTCCAGTAGTAGCTCCTCGTCTAGCGGAGGCAACCCAAAGAGAAGTCGCCGCAACAAGAAAAAGGGGGGCAAACGCAAGCGTCGTTCCAAACGAATGGTTCGGAAATTAGCTAAAGAAGTACGTAACCTTCGACGGCAAATGGTTTGTAAGGACACCGGTCAACACGTGAGTACCAATTTGGATTATGATGCCATCTCACTTATGTCCGCCGTTAGTGAAAATCTTTACGAACAAATGCTTGACGTTGAACCTGATAATGGTAGCACACGTGGTGATCAAGAATTTACCTTAACTTTTGAAACTAAGCTGAAGGAGCCTACAATGCCTAAGACTTCCGAGAATTATCTGAAGTTGCTATGTGATTTGCAACACTTGGATAAAAGTGACTGGAACGACATTAGGTATTCTGAGACCCAAAAATTGTACAATCACTCGCCGGGTTATACAGACATTGAAATAAACGAGGAAGTTAAAGTATATGAGTCTCCTCGTCACCTCGTGTATGCTGATAAGGCTTTCGCAGCCTTGACCATGTGTGTGCTCAAACAAAGGAGGTTTTGCAAGGAACTCTTCAAGACCTGTTACTATGGGCAAGGAATAGTGAGTCACTAAATTCTGACACTCTGCTTCAGAAAGTAAATGACCTTTTTTCCACAGGGGACTTTAATAAGTGTTCTTCAGACTTATTACAGATCGTTTGTGGACATCGTGCTGAGATTCTCCAAATGCGGAGAGACTGTCATTAAACAGGCAAAGGACCCCTTGATGAAGGCCAGTTTATCGAAAATTCCACCGACATGTACCAACCTGTTCAACGCAGAGAAGTTTACTGCTACTGTAGAAAAAGCTGGCGGCGTAAGAAAATGTTTTTGGCCATTACAAAAGGCTAATACGTCTTCTGTCTCGCAGGTGGATGCAAAAAAGTTCCGTGGCCCCTCGCAGGGGCCAAAGCCTTACAATAAGCCCTCGCAGGGATTTGCTCATACAGCTCGGGCTAGCCAACATACTAATGCGCATTCGCAATGTGCTAGCAGTAACCCACCTTCGCAAGGTGGTTGCAGCAGCGGTAACCCACCTCCGCAAGGTGGCTGTAACGCTCATGGTCATGCTGCTCAATATAATTCGGTCGCACCGAATAATCGCAATAGCTTTCGAGGCCGATCGAATGCTCTGCAAAATAATCAGTCAAGGTACGGGCAAAGACGTGCGTCATCGCCTCCCCAGCAGAATAATAACAACAAACGACGCAAGTATTGACTCGTTCAGAGCGGGCCGTCTCCTACAGTTTCGAGACCAATGGGAACAAATGAATGCACCAAATTACATTCTAAAAGTAATAACAGGGTATCGCATACCTTTTTGCCAGAAGCCACCGCTTGTTCTCCCAAGCGTTGTCGGAACCAAACTGAATGTTCCAGAATCTGCCGTAATGACATCTGTCATAAACAAAATGATAGAACAGGGAGTTCTAGAGCGAGCTGTACTTTCGCCAAGCTTTCGTCCTGTCTTCGATGTTTCTTGTTCCCAAAAGCGACGGCTCGTCTCGACCAATATTCAATTTGAAAGCACTGAATTCTTACATCATAACAGATCGATTCAAGCTAATAAATGCGTATCGCATCCCCGATTTTCTACAACCCCAGGATTGGCTATGCAAAATCGACCTCTCGCAGGCGTATTTTCATTTACCTGTAGCTCGCAGCCACAGAAGGTATCTGCGCCTAATTTATCGCAACGAATTTCTGGAAATGACCTGCTTACTTTTTAGCCTGAGCACAGCACCCAAGACCTTTGCTGCGCTTACAAATTGGATAGCCCAGACACTCTGGCAACGAGGTGTCGACGATTTCTTGATCGCTCACCAGGACGAAGACAAGTTTCGGAGTCATGTGAAAGATGTGCTCGACACTCTGGAAACGTTAGGTTGGCTGATCAATTACAAAAAGTCTCTAGTCACACCATCGAAAAGCCTAGTGTTTCTAGGAATTCATTGGGATCCATGGACGAATTGCAAGAGCCTTCCCAGAGAAAAAAATCCTGGACTTGTAGACAAAATCTGTCATTTGTTGTGGAAGCAACGCACAACGCTCAAAGAGCTCCAGAGCCTAGTTGGTCTACTCAATTTTGCCAGCCTTGCAGTTCCGAAAGGAAGACTCAACTTTCGAGCGCTTCTGAACCTACTGAATCAAATCTTGAAGTCTGATCACAGTTCACTACACACCTTACCTCGTGCTGCCATAGACAATCTGATATGGTGGCGCCAGAATTGTCATCTTCCGTCGGCCATACACATGCCGCCTCCTTCTCATTTCCTCACAACAGATGCGTCGGACATCGCTTGGGGAGCTCGCCTGGACAATCTTTCTCTCTCGGGTCTGTGGTCAGAAGCCGAAAAAGATCTTCATTGCAACCAAAAGGAAATGTTAGCAATTCTAAGAGTTTTGGAAGGTCATTGTCGGCTCCTGAGGCACAAGACAGTCTTGATTCAGAGCGACAACAAGTCTGTAGTCGCATATCTCCGTCACGAGGGCGGCACCAAGTCGGCTCCTCTCCTGAACTTAACCTACAAAGTTTTCCAAATAACGGAGGACAATCAAATCCACATGAACGTCTTTTATATACCAGGTATATACAACGGCCACGCGGATCACTTGTCGAGGTTTCGCGTAACACCAGAGTGGCATCTGTCTGCAGAATGCACGAACAAAATATTCTCCAAATGGGGAGTTCCACTGATCGACCTATTTGCTTCCAACCGAGCACATGTAGTGACGAATTACGTGTCCTTAGACCAAAACGACGACCAAGCCCTGTTTTACGACGCGTTCTCTCAGATGTGGAATTACAACCTAGCGTGGGTGTTCCCTCCACCCTTTCTGATTCCCAAGGTCCTAGGTTATCTCAATCAAGCACAGGGAACGTACTTACTAGTAGTTCCACGATGGGAGCGAGTTTTTTGGCGACCCGACATCAAATTACGTGCCCTAGCAGCCCCATTTACGCTATATCACCTAGACAAAGTCCTGATCGACACGACAACAGGACTGCCACCACCGAACGTCCTCGACACGACTCCGGAAGTGTGGAAATGTGGGGGTGGTCTGGGATGCTAACAACCTGGAATAGTAGTCAATTAGAACTTCTTGAGAACTCATGGCGTCCCTCAACACGTAAAGTTTATAGCGTTGCTTGGAAGAGATGGCTAGTTTGGTGCGAGACGCACCAGGTTAACCCCTCAACTCCAATAGCAAGCGATTTGGCTAGATTTTTATCTGATCTCCATTTAATTAATCATTTATCGTACAATTCTATTTTGTTACATAAATCTGTAGTCGCAACTCTTTGCAACCCAGAATCATTCGGTCAGCTAAGCTCAAATGTCCTAGTAAAACATGTTCTAAAATCTACAGCGTTACATAAACCTGTCACCCATCTCAAGCCCCCGGTTTGGAACATAAACGACCTCGCTGGTTTCCTAGAGAGTAAGCGCATTGATGAAAATAATATTTTTCAAGTGCAGAGACATACAGCTGCTCTACTTCTCCTATGCTCCGGGAGAAGAATCCATGATTTAACTTTGCTCAGAGTTGATTCTAATAATTATTCGAATCAAAATGATGTATTAGTGTTTTGGCCGGTTTTCGGATCGAAAACTGATTCTGTAGATTATAGACAATCAGGTTGGAGGTTAATTTCTAATGAAGATAACAAAAACTTAGACCCGGTATACTGGGCTAAGCATACGATCTCTATTCTTGAGAATCGTAGAAATACTGCAAATTGTAGTAATTTGTTTGTTAACATTAGAGGTGAACCTAAACCTGCATCGAAAACCCTAATTGCAGGCTGGATCAAGTCCCTATTAGTAGAAGCCGGTATAAAGGCATCTCCTGGGAGTTTTAGGTCTTTATCCCCTTGAGGAGATTCTTGCTAGGGGTAACTGGCGATCGCAAAATACCTTTTGCAAATTTTATAAACGTGAGGTTAGGCCCACTGTAAACCGTCTCTCTGTAACTGCTTTATTTAATCCAGTTGATCAGAAATTATGTAATTAAGTACCTGATTTTATTATTATTTTTTTTATATTTTTTTATTATTACTTAGGAGGTGTTTTTGTTTGGATCAAATAATTTTAATAATTACTTACGCCTTTTTTATTGATATTTACTGTTTTACACATCATACCTACATTCCATTTTTGTAAGTCATTCTATCTCACATTGGCGTCTTCGTCACTTCCACCAGGCGATAACAAACACGTCTCAATTAAATAAGCTTCGAATAACGGTCAAGTCAAATTAATAGAAGCGTTTTACCTACCAATAAAACGCATATTAATTTACTTACCTTATTCGAAGCTTATGAACAAGCTCTGCCTGGTAATTAGACTCAATGAAATCAAAATGGCGAGTCTCGCTTAACAAGCCTCCCTACCACTGCCTGCGGAAGTGACGTGTTATAAAGAGATAGATATATAGAAATGTGAAGGGCGGGAAACGTAGGGCCTATCTCAATTAAATAAGCTTCGAATAAGGTAAGTAAATTAATATGCGTTTTATTGGTAGGTAAAACGCTTCTATTTTTAACAAATGCCGCCATGTTTGCTGAAAGGTGTTTCAGCCAGAGAGTTGAGTTGAGTGAATTTATGTTGATGGAAGGAAGTGGTGATTAAACAAAATATAGCTGATGGTTGTGTGACGATTGATGTGAATGATAAAGAACGGCTGACAGAAGAGAATGAAGTAAAAAAGCATTTTGCACCGACCCATGGTAACATAGGACAAGTGTATATAGAAGAAGCATGTATTATGCCTGCTAGATGAATAGTTGAATGCAGTACAGTTGTTAGGAAAGGGAAAGATGCTGCTACTTGTAGTTGAGGATAAAGAAACGAATAGGGAATGCCTAGTGAAGAAAGATGTTTTTGTTTAGACTTCCTTCCTTTTGATCTGAGATAAATAGTATTCAGAGTACACACAGTCACAGAAACCGGTGTCCCAACAAGCAGTAGGCACATTATAGGCTATTTATTTTAATCAAAGAATGTGAACCAGTGAGTATAATTTAAAAACTTACACATGAATTTCTAACAAATTACAGGTGATCCTAATTCTCATTATACTAAAGTTGTCAGGATGTTCACTGGTCCTCGACGCCATGTCACAGAACACCCTTTATGTGTCCAGTTACTGTCCAGCAATGAAGAACTGCTTAGAGGGGTCCCATGTGATTTGCCAGTACTATAATCATGTAAGCTTCATTATGAATCTACATTTGCAACAGTAAAATCCTTTTAAAAAAGCTAATGTGACAATTCAGTTTTGTGACTGGGATTGCAAAACCCTGATATGACAGAGAGCCAAGAAACCAGAACTCTCAGAAAAGAAGACCACAACGACTTCCAACACCATTTACATAAGCTTTTCGATAACTAATGTCAGTCTAACGTCTTTTCTGTCATAATTGTTGCTTACAAAATGTTTCTTTTTGCCTCCACAACCACGTTCGTATGTTTTTGTGACCAACAGAAGAGCTAGTTTTTTTTAAATTGTGAATAAAAATGGTCTCGCTGTTTCTTTACTTTGTTCATACTATTTGTTACTTTCGCAGCGTCGTCCGGTTGGGGAGCTTTGTCACAAATATGTGAAGGTATCCATAACTCCTCAAATGGTGCAACACATACTTGAAGAAGTTAATAAGTAAGTGTTTCGCTACACACAGCATCAGTATGTGCTAGCCCCTCAAGTTTTAAAATGTTACTCTGCTACAACATTGAATTCGTTACGAATAATCTAAAGAATACTTCAAAAAGAGTTCATTGTTTCGACTTCGATTCGAACCGTTGCATCACCGAACGTCGTCATACTCATACTAATAGTTTAACGAACTAGCCAGCGAGCCTATATGATTTGCAATGAAATTGTTATCTACTATCCTCAGTCACTTAATCTCTAGGTCTCTGTCTAATCGATAAATGTTATAATTTGAGGGTATCCATTAATTTACTTACTTACTTTTCTTTATAAAATTAATCTATACCCTCAAGTTATAACTACAACGTTTGATGTACACGTTCACTTAAAACGACGAAGTAACCCCAGTTGTATTAAAATTAACTTTTCTACTACAACTTTGCAATTCAAACACATCGAATAATACAAAAAGTATTCTCATGCCCGGACGAGATTCGAACCAACAAATTATTGGTTATCCTTTTAATATGGCGTGCTCTTACCAACTATACCAGTCAGTTAGTTAACAATGCGATGAAAGATCAATCTACTTTGCTTGTCCTTATACGAAATAATAAAAGTATTAACGTTTTATTGAAAAAAAAAAAAAACAATATTAAAAACAGAAAAGTACTCATAAGTCACTTCCCGCTATTTGTCTGTTGTCCCTGTGTATGCTTAGATCGTTAAAACTTTATGCAGTTTTCTAAAATAGACAGAATGATTCAAGAGGAAGGTTTATATGTATAATATTGCACCCGTGTGAAGGCGGGGCGGGTCGCTAGTTTACAATAAAACGTTTTTGCAAAATACAAAGCCAACTTGGGCCTATCACGGATTGGAACGCACAATGTATTTTGGGGGGGTAACCACTTAATGGAGCAGTGTGAAAAACCTTTGCTATTTGTTTGGGAATTTTTCATGTCTTCACATTCTGGACCGCACGTCAGAGGTTACAAAATCAGTATTAGTTGGCTTTTAATTGAATCTGCTTCTATTCTAAGCCAGATCCAGGTCAATGTGCTAACTCAGCCAAACGTCTTAAATTGTTTTTATTTTCATTTCAGGATAAGAATGAAGTTAGCCATGGGTGAGGAAACCGGAAAAGATGACCGACCTTTACCAAGAGCATATGGAATGATGAGAATGGTATTTTTAATTTTACAGTTCAGTTTATTAGTTAGTATCCTAGATCATAAATTATGTAGAATGAAACTTTTGTACAATATTATACTTCCACCTGCTTAAGTAGATGAACTTTTGAAAATTTACTATAAAATAAAATAAAATTTACTATATTTTTTTTACTATAGTATGATCACTTTATGTGTGCAGTTGCAATATGGCGTTGCTTGTCAAGAAAATTTGTATCGATATGTCAAACTACATAAAAGGTTTAACAAGACCCGTATCGAAACCGAAAGGCACTTGTTCCCCTCGTCATTGCGATTACTTTTTTGTTCTAGATCATACCTGGGAACCTTGTAGTTACGGAGATATTGAGGGTCAAAGTTCCAACCTTCTCACATGTTTTATTTTTTACTTTAAACACATCCATGACGCCCACACTATTCAATCCATCCATCAGCACAATGTTTTGAGTGCGTTTTATTGAGTCTCACCGTAAAACGTGATCTTTCACTCTTGTTACTTAGTTTGATGTACATAATGCTTGGTTGACGGCTTCGTTAAAGGTCTTGTTACACCTTGTATACATTTATTTTAGTGTTATGTTTTCCGACCTGCACAGATAAGTGGTTTGAAGAGTACAACACGCTTATTAACAGGATTGTCATACTTTTGTCGAAAACTTTTGTCAATCCGAAGTATTTCTGACATTTTCGCCATCGTTATCGATGGTAAAATTAAGGCTGAAAGATTGCTTTTAGCGATAAGACCGTCCATTGTGTCACTTTAAGTGAAATGTTTTCTTTTGAAATTTGTATGGTGTATGTACATAACAAAGAATCTATGTATCTAATGTATCTGCAAAATGCCAATTTTTCTGGGCCCCCAGAGACCATAGCTAATCTTGAAAGTTAGACCAAAATCTCTATTTGTATTCATATGAAAATTACTCACGGGCGAGCCCCAAAAATGTCTTACACACATTGTGTATTTATTTCAGCATTGGGATAGTGAACTGGCGACTTTAGCACAAGTATTAGCTGACCAGTGTCTCGGATTGAGAGAGGATGACTGCAGAGTTACTGGTAAGATATCAACTACGTATAGGAGAGCAAATTCCTCATAAGGCCCTTAATGTTTTGACTACTCTTCGTTATAATAGAGATAGTAAACACAATTGCTGAACCTGCAGGCTTAGCCAAGTTGACAATCTACAATCGTCAACGCTAATAGAAAACTAGCCAAATGTATGGGAATGACGTCATCTCAGCTTTAAGTCACGTGGTCTAAACAAACGAATAGAAAATTCGTAGACAAGTTTACATCGTTCGAAATGATAGAATGAAATGTGATCCTTTCTACAACGTTGAACGCTACATCCCATATAAATCATAGCCAAGTCACAGTTTTGACAAGCGCTAACGAAACGATGTCGAAGTTTATGAACGCTCGTCGAGCGATCGCCGAGACCCAAGAGAAAACGATTAAAAATGGGGCCTACGAGTATATGAGCCAACTGTGTTGAGACCGAGAAGTGTTTTGTTTATTTACCATAATTTTGGACTGTATTTATCATTTCAGAGAAACAAAGGGTCTATTGATAAGTAAAGGGTCAAACACAATTGTTTTGATTGTGTCGTAAGTAGTAGTATTAGTTTTACGTTTCTAACTTTCAAGTGCCCAAGTATGATAGATTTTAACAAAGGAAGATTATGAAATAACTAACTTACGTAACTTTCCATAAATTCTAATAAAGCTGCAAACTGTTCCGGGCTTGCTCGAGATCTAGATTCCAACCTATAAAAGTTGTTCATTTAAGGTATATTTCATTCAAATGCACGATATCACATTATTGTGAGTGACAGTAATTTTTAAAATTACATTCCGCACTGTAATATTATAATCAACCAATTTTAAATAGAACTCGCACCTTATTTCGCAAACTTTAGACAATTATTCCTTTCTTAACAATCCAAATCAAAACATGAGCTCGCGCACTAAGTACACAACTGTGACCTTGAAGTTAGTTTGACGTTTTTTGGAACGCTCACCATAGACTAGTATAGGTTTTTTCAAAGTTCATTGTAGAACGAGCGATCGACTCAGTCGTGTCAAGTTGGCTACCAAGTTAGCGCTTTATACAATCGCTTGCGCCGAGGCGTTAACAATTGTAGAAAGAGAATCGATACGAAACGTTTGTGACTTGGCTAGGCCTGCTGAAATCCTGGGTTGGCTGCCCATCAGTCACAACACCCATCTAAACAGAGAATCCTTCCTTTTGTTGGGAGCATTATGAACCATACCTTTATAGCAGGACTGAAAAACTGCTAACTTACTAACTGAACGGCGGAAGTCCAGTACACCCACTTTAAGTCAGCCCTCAGTGCGTGCAGCCTCGTTCCAAAAGACAAACCTAATGTTATTTTATGTTTACAGATAAATTTCCAAATCCGAGCCAGATTATAACAATGATAAACTTTAACCCCCCTCATTGGGAGTACCTGAATAAAAATACTACAGAAGGCGGCTTGAACAATGAAAAGATTACGTCTTCCATAGAAAAAGCATTTAGGTCTTTGCATTCAATCAAAAAGCTGATTGGCCCGAATGACATCAACTATTGCCCAGTATTGGAGAGGTAAATAGACTGATTATTATTTTGATTGATATTAAGTTGTTATAATTAGTATTGGTGACAGCAACTTAGTTCCATTCACAAAATTGTTATGCCTTGTGACCGGGAATGAAGATTCATCTTTTTGTTTTGGACAGTTATAGTCACTGACATTTACATTTACACGGATATTTACCATGTTCAAAAATACCTGTAATATTATACTTGAAATAAATGTTTCAGTAACACTTGACTGGTCTACGTGGTGAGGCTTATAACCAGTTGTGGTCTTTTGGTTGATATTTTGGTTTTTCGTTTTAAAATTGTAAAAACGATACAATAGTCTGATTTAAAGGCAATAGTACCGCGTACGTACCAGAAGGCGCAGCCTGTGTGCAATACTTGACGAAACGATGACCTGGTGAAGTTTACCAGGATCTGCTGGATGCTAGTGGCAGAGAGATATCTAACAATGAAGATATTTCAGCTGCATGACGATATTGATGATGAAGACAATAAAAAGGCATTTTCTGTGAAGGTGATAACATCCCTGTATATTAATGATAACCTGTATTTGTTTCACCAGACTTCCAAACAAGGGATCAAGGAGTTACCTGAAGCTGATTCGTGGTAAAGCAACACACATTGGCTGCGGCATATCAGCTTACACGAGAGCTCAAATATTAAGCAGCGGGACACAGCATATCTATAACGTAAGTGTGATTTATGCCTGCCTTTATCAAAATTTATTATGGGATAAGACGGCAAACACCACATAGGGCTCCTACTAGATGGGCCTATGACCTGGTGAAGGTTGCGGGGATCCGCTGAATGCGAGACGCACGGGACCGGTCAATGTGGCGACACTTGGGGGAGGCCTATGCCCAGCAGTGGATGTCTTTCGGCTGAAATGATGATGATGATGATGAAAGCGGCATTCTTCTTCTCCACATCTCTTTAAGTTTAAAGTCACACTAAAAGTAGTCATATCTTTCTAACTATATCATCTTTCTATTCTATATCTTTTCGAGCCACATAATCTTTAATTTATGTACAACCTTCATAGGTTCTTTAGGAAGACCAACGAATCTCTGATCTTTAAACTATCCACATTCATAGGTACCTTAAGGTACCGTAAACCGGGGTTACTTTGATTCACGGGATGACTTTGATCAAAACTTTCATTTCGTTTAAAATCGCGAATTGCATAAAACGAAATGCAATTTGGTAGTTTTTTCTTCTAGATTAGCAACTCTGAAGAACTGTCAAATCCTTTTCTGAGGACACGCTGGAAATTCGCCAATAATTTTAACTAAAAAATACAAATATATTGTTATTCTCTATTTATAGCCAAATAATTGTGTTGCAAAACTTCATGTGTAGTTAATTATGTGATGGTATAATGAAATTTCTAGATAAACTCCACTATGTGGCCTATGATCGATTAACCAATACAGTGCTTATTGTTTTTCTTACCTCAAAATTAATGCAATGACTTGAGTTTGTTTAATGCGGGGTGTCATTGATAACCGTTATGGTGTGAGATTGATCAAAATATTATCAAATTTTAATTATTATTATTATTCTCTTTTTTCATCTAAATACATACGATTTACATTTTTAAATATTCCTAAACAAATGAATATAAAAAAGCATTTAAAAATAAAATAAAAAACTAACATTTAAGTTTAAAATAACATAAATTTTGCAAAACATGTTCTGTTTCTGAGCTCTTTGGCTAGTTTAAGATACTAGTTTTTTTTTATTTTTTTTCCATTATTTATATTTTTTCTTATTTTATACATTTTTAAAAATTTCTTTAAAAAATACCTTTAAAAATATTAAAAAAATATATATAGATGGCCCATTGGCATCAGGAACAAGGTCATTATTATTTTTTTTAATTATTATATGTTATTTTAATTAATTATTTCTAAGTTCTTTTCGTTCTTAAAATAAATAAATAAGAACTGATTTTACTATACTGAATTTTGTCAACAAATTTTTTATAAAGAAATGTTCATTATTTGATGACTTTTACTAGATCAAAGTTACCCCATAAGACAAAAGGGTCAATATTAACTTTTCCTGTTGGCAGATTTTGATTTTATTTAATTTATTGGCATTATAATTGGGTTTACTTTCTAGTTACGCGATAAAATAGGAGGTATCAAAGTAACCCCATTCTTTGTATAACTTTGATTACATAGTTTTTATTCTTTTTCTCAAAATTGAGCTACATTTTTTCACTTATTATTACAGGAATCGACAGTACTTTAAAAACCGATTACTAGACATTTTTTGTATTTTTGTACACCCATATATTTAAAAGATATGGACCTTCAAAGTTCAATATTGATCAAAATAACCCCGGTTTACGGTACCTGAAACTTTCGTTTTGACATCTCATTCCTTTGAATCACATTTACATCTATAAAGGGTGTAACAAGACCCTTAACGAAGCTGAAAGTCACTTGTTCTCCCCGATATTGCGATCATTTTTATGTTCTAGACCATACCTGGGAACCTTCTAGTTACGGAGATATTGGGGGTCAAAGTTGAAACTTCTTCACAAGTATTTTTTTTTTAATTCATGTTTTTAATGTAAGATTTTACTTTAAACACCTCCACGACCCCCGTACTATTCAATCCATCCATCAGAACAATGTTTTGAGTGCGTTACATTGAGTCCTACCGTCAATCATTCAACATGATTTTTCACCCCAAAAACAAAAGTCGTTTCCCAGCAATAATTTTTGCGTAAAGTTACTTAGTTTGATGTACATTTATTGCTTGGTTGACGGCTTCGTGAAGGGTCCTTCGTGAAGGGTTACACACTGTATGTCATATTTTGGGATAGGACATAAAATACTTTTTGTCCCGCTCATAGGCTCCCTTGGGATAATTTGCGACCTACACGCAGGTGAAGCTGCGGGAAAAAGCCACCGTCAAATAATTAAAATAATAATGTTCATTTTAGTAATGTACGAGTACACATTATATATTTACAGAGCATTCAACTAGTCTGCAACATCTCAGACGGGCCCCTACAAGCCGAACCAGTATACACGACGGATCCACCTGTCCCAGTCACTGGTTTGACTGAGAAATGCGGCTGTCCTGAAGGATACAGTGACTCTATGGGCTGCCTCTGCGATAAAGACACACATGGAAATATTGAGAGTCAGTATTTGTTTTGTAACTCAGCAGATCTTGGAGACTGACACCCAAGCTAAAGTGGGAGTGGAAGCGGATCTTAGAGACAAACTGCCAAGCTAAAGTAGTGAATTTGTGTAAACTGGTCGGAGGTGGGCAAAAATTGTCGGCCCCAGTGAGACTGATGGAGGAAATCGCCGCCGAGTTGTGACGATCTGATCTTGTTTGCTGGGCCAACATGGCTAGGATCGAACAATACGAGAGGTTCTCAAGAAGAAACAGGAGGTCTCTGCCCAGCTGTAGGGTGGGATACAAGACGGTTAACAAAAAAAAAGGCCACGACCTTAAGGTACCTGTAGTTTAGCAATGGTGACGCTGAGGAAACGACTGCAACAAGTTGAAGATAGTAGGTTCGAACACAGGCAGTAATTTTTCTTTTCACCCGACTACGGCGAAGCCAAAAGGAAGGGTTATGATTTTAGCAGTGTATGTATGTTTGTTTGTATTTACGTATGTTCCTCCGTAGCGCCTAAACAATTCATCCGATTATGATGAATAAGGTGTCAATCAATTCGTTATTATGGCCCGAGTAACATAGGCTACAAACTGAAAAAAAAACTAGATTTTAATTAGAGCGTGATATTTCAGTAGTCGGTCTTTTTCAAATCACTGCTGTGAAAAGTAAACGTGAAGAAAAACATTGTCAGAAAACTGATATATCCTAGCACCAAAAATTCGTAGAAGTAGGACCTCCACCAACCCCCCTGGTCTCAGATGGTTATATTATTATAATTGCCTTTATGTATATCTTTCAAATCAATTACATTTTTTAAATTGTAGTCGGGAACAGGATCTAAATCCAAGGTCAGGGCTCCAGAGAGGAGAACCTCCTAACAATACGAACCAACTTCAGGAGTACCTCTTTCTGAATCAAGCCCTTGATCCAGCTGCCTAACGAGAGCCTCCTCAGGTATTGATCGAGGCTCTTGGCAATTAAGCCATGGGCTGATACAACTTTCGGCACAATGATCGCCGAGTCCACATCAAATATGTCGACAACCTCGCGAGCTAAGTCAAGATAATTGATTTGCTTATCTTTCTCGGTTTTCACGAGGTTCTCATCATGCGGGGCCGTTATGTCAACAATACTACTATATTACCATTTTCCTGCAAAAGTTCGGTCCAATAGTCAAGTCAGGCAGTGTTACTTATTTTATTTTTGTTCCAGATACAGAGATTCAATGGCGAAACTTCAATTTGAATAATGGTACGTAATGATTAGTCAGGAATAGGTGTTTAAATATTCTAAATCTGGCTTATGCCCGCGGCTTCGCCCGCGTGGAGGTCAGTTATTGTCCCACGGGATCGTACTACTGGGATAAAAAGTATACTACGTTTAGAAGTTTTTGCGTGAAAGAGTAACAAACATCCATCTATCCATCCATCCATCCTCACAAACTTTTGCATTTATAATATTAGTAGGATAGGTACCGATTTACAGCCTCACTATGTCATTTTCAGAACTTTGTTATTATACAGTCTCCCAGCGGTTTGGGTTATATCAGTCAGTCAGTCAGGACTTTGAATTTTATATGTATAGATAAATTATTATTTAAAACTTATAGTGATTTTAGTCAACAGCAAATTATGTCTGTTACTATACTTATACAGCGTGTAACAGAAAGGGTATAATCATATGGAATACTAATGGTAGGGGCCATCAAACTGAACAACTTTCTCTATGGGACCACCATGGAAATCGTACAAAAATAATCAGCTGTCCCATACATTGTGGTCGAGTAGGTATTGAAATTTTGTATAGGACAGCTGATTATTTTTTTACGATTTCGATGGTGGTCCCATAGAGAAAGGTGTTCAGTTTGATGGTCCGTACCACAGTATTCCATATGATTATACCCTTTCTGTTACACGCTGTATGTATCTGTAAACAAAGTGAAGCAGTTTTATTTAAATCCACACCCTTCTGCCTCCAGGCACAGATTAAAACCTTACCATTAACACTAGATACTGACTGACTGTTTATCCGTGATCATGGTGCTTGCAACGGCGCCGAAATATCGGGAACTGAAAACAAACAGTAAACATAGTAAATATCCCGTTTTTAGTGTTAATGATAATGTTAGTGACCATGACAGTTTAAAAACTTATATCAGATTAAAACCTACTTTGCCACCCCTTCGGATCCATTTCCACCAAGCGGAAAAATCCTCGCTTAGTGGAAACGGACACAAACCAGCCACAAAGGCTAATGAGATATTTCTTTCATTATAGATAACAGAGGTCATAGCCAAGCCCATGAGACAGAACCTTGTGACGACTCTAACGAAATATGTGAACCTGCAAATGTAGTGGTGCTACCAATATTTGAAATACAGGACGCCCCCGAGAGTTCCAACGAACCAGAGAATGATACTGAAAAGCAATTCGATCGTGGGTGAGTTTTCCATTTAATTATTTTATCAAATACAAAGATCCATTAGAACATGTCTGAACGAATTTCAGTCATGGCGGCCAAGTACGGACTAGCCATCGTAAATACATGAGCACTTTTTATACCCTAACTTCCATAGTTTAAATCCATTGGTACGACATTCTGACACAACCGGAGAGAGACCAGGTGTAGAACCAAAGGCAGTATCGCAAATACGTTGACATTCAACAGATAAAGCTAAAAATATCTCACGTGTCTATTTACGTGCCATTTATTATTATTATTATTTCAGAGAGTCTCCATGTAAGTTACATTAGAACGTAAAATTAAAAAACATAAAATGTTAGTGTGTTAGTAACACAAAAATGTACCTAAAAATATGTCAGTATTTTTAGTACTATATCTAACTGATGCCTATAGCTGTCCTTATTCACTTATTCTGGAAAGGAAAGTCAAGATGGGCAGTCATCGCATTTAGAATGCTATTGCTGCTGCTTCGCAGACGGTGCGGCAAGGAGTTTGCTTTCTTGCGCATGATGGCTTGAAAACCATCCGTACGCGCTTCAGCAAACATACCAGACGCGCTGCAGCACCACGGCAGCCCCAACAGCATCCTTAAAGCGTTATTATACTGTGTGCGCAGGGCTGTGTAGGTTCGCTACGTATGTTTCATCCACAGGCCACTCGAGTAAAACGACTGGCAGTACGCCTTAAAAAGTGTTATTTTCACCTCGTTAGTGCACCGTGCGAACCTGCGAGCGAGCATATTGCCTCTCACCGTCAAAACCCTGCCATCCCTCTCTATGTCTTCGTCGTCCTTAAGGTTACTAGTTACTATGTGACCCATTGAACATGAACCCATTATACCCATTCTCTTCAAATTGAAACACATCAACGCAGCTTGTTTGTGTCCAAGCTAGCAAGCAGGACTTTAATAAAACGATCACTTTTTCAAAATAACCGATCACTTTTTTTTTTAATTTCACAGATTTGGCAACACGAGTTTCATACCGCCATCGTTGGAAGAAAATGAAATTTCTGATAACAAAGTTAATCCAGAGATGGAAACTTATTTCAGACGACAGGCATATCGACAAGAGGTCTCGGGTGAGGAGCACGATAAAACCTACGACAATATTCCTACCAGCAATGAAGAGACAGCCGAACCGTTTCAACATTTGTCCCGTGCTAGTATGGAGGAAAATATTGCTGAGCACGATCCAAGACAAAACAGTGGTTACGATGATAGAATGGAAGATGAGAACCCTTTCTTGGAGATTCTTGAAAACTTAGAAAACGCAATGAAGAATATTAAACTTGAAGGCGCAGAAAGAGATATATTCGATTATAAAATGAGAAAAATTTACGAAGCCGCCATAAAATCAAAATCAATACGTGGATCTAATGAACTTGAGGATGAATTTCAAAAATTAACTGATTATTTGAGAAGTAAGTCTGATGCCGCGGTGAAAGATGACAGCGTACAAAGTGATAATATATTCGATTTAGTGAGTCGAAGAAGCAATGACAACGATGAATTTATCAATGATATAGATGAAAAGTTACTTGAGATCCTAAATAAAAAACATCATCATAAAGATGACTATTTTAGTAAACATGGTAATAAACTTGAACACAATATTGAAAACGATGCATTCACTTACCCCCTATCTAGAAAACAAGAAAAGATTAACAATAACGATAACAAATTAATAAAATCAAATAAATTTACTAGAATATTGAATATACGGAACCATAAAAGTTTACGTCCACCCGTAAGTAAGCCACAATACGAAAATGACAGAAAAATAATTAAAAAGAAAATAAATTACGATAGACAGAGAAAAATGGCGGTTAATGAAAAAAAAATGGGAATATTTAATAACAGAGATCAAGCCGTCAAAACTTTTGGTAGAAGATCATATTCGTATCCTAGACGTAAATATTGGAATTCTCCTGGCCTCAGAAAAGTATTTGAAGTAAGTATGATATAGTCTCGCTAAGAAAGTTTTGCCTGTCTCGGATATTGGGCTAGAGCCACTTCTTGTAATAAAGCTGTACTGGAAATCATTATAGGGCCTAATAATTTACAGAACTCGGGGCCAAAAATAGCTGCTTTATCAGAAACATAATATGAATCACGTTAAAAATTTAAAAGTCTTAAAGTGGACTTTGTTTTCATAACCACAAAGACCATTTTAAGAATTTTAATTTATGTAAAATTTACTTCCCCAAAGGTTTACGCAGAGGCGAAACCGGTGTTTCACAATTCACCAGTTATGTTTGAGTCTGATGTATTCGGGGGTGAATCTAATTCGAAGTGCCTAGTGGCAAACCCAATATTATTGTACTCGACCCGAAAATCAAAGGCCGAAATTGAACCCAGTGTTTCTTACTTAGCAGACATTCTAGGAATCACTAGACAAACGAAGCAGCTCTTATAAGAATGCTAGCCCAGGCCCAAGTTATTAACTTTTATAAATTTCCAAACTAAAATAGGTTTCAATAGAATCAGGAATAGGTCAAGATATTCAAGGTAAAATTCTCTTAGTAGGAAATATTCTGATTGGCATAAAATTGCTAATCCATAACACTATTCAATAAGCAATATTCAGTAATTTCAGACCGAGCATGAAAGACCGACGCTGCCGACGACCACACAAAAATCTACAAAAGTAAATCTTGAAATCGTCAGCAAAAAGAAAAAGCAATATCTGAAGAGAGACAGAGCAATATTGTGATTGGGCAAGAATGGAACAACTATACTAGATGACAAAGATGTAAATGAGAATAGAAGGCTTACACTTCAACCAACTTATCTGTGAAGGCGGAAAACACAGAACTAAAATAAATGTACAAAGTTGGACAAATCGATGAAAATTTTCATGGCAGGCTACGCTACTTTGAACTGCGCACTTATAGTGGTATAGAGTCTATAGTATAGACCAAGCGGCATTCAGCGATAACGATGTTGAAAAGAATGTAATGCATTGAGATATTACCAAAAAAATATTGTCAATCCTGTCTAGAATCGCTATTGGAATATCGCTTGCCACTCTTGTCTAAGCCCTCATAATATAATATGCCAATTTTGCATACATATTCTTATGGGGTGAACCCCTTTACTGCCATGGTAGATGTCATTCGGACAAACCTGAAAGCTTGTAAACGAACCAGCGAGCGCCTGAGAAAGTTATTTGTTTTTATGAAATCGCGAAAAAGCGATGTAAATCGCTCGATGTATGAACAGAGTCAGCCAGTGATACAATTTTCAGTAGAACTAAGTGAGATAAATAGTATACTACTATAGCGACATTATGATAGTACAAAAAGCACAACAGCGCCATCTATAACGTAAATGAAGAACTAACATCAAAATCCCAAATCTCGATATTAATGTTCACCGTGAGTTAAGAACTTTAAAGAACCCGACAACAGCTGTCGGGCAGTAGACCACTAGACACAACATCCGTCTGGTCGGAGGATCCTCCCTTTTCTACGGAGTACTGAGGATCTTTACACTATCATACTCCGAAAATACTCTTCCATTGTCTACGAAATAAAAAGATAATTATTTTGAACACAGTGAATGTAACAAAAATCTTTGGTTTTTGTATTTGTATAGCTCTGAAGTAGCTGGTACAACTGACAATATGTGTAAATATACTTGTATAATATTGTTAAAGAATTGCATGTAGAACTGTTAAAAGCTAAGTGTGTTCATAATGAATTAATAAAAAATATAAGCATTTTCTATCACTTTTTTTAGCATTGTCTTTCCTTTTTCAAATGTCTTAGTTATTTCTGCCCTCACTCCGTCACGTAGTCTGCTACAATTTATTACCTACTGATCAATTAAAATATCTAACAAATCACAAACTGATAGCCTAGTCGAGTGTAGTGATTGTTTGATCATTGTTAGCCTAGCCACCATCGGACTGCCAAGTCATAGGTCTCAAATTCAATCCCAAGACACGCCTCTGATTTTTCGGATTCATGTGCGTATTGTATAATTATAACTTGCTTCGGTGAAGAAAAACATCGTGAGGAAACCAGCATGCTTGAGAGATATTTCTCGACGGCATGTAAAGACAAGTCAGAAGCCCATGGGTGGCATAAAAACTCTGATATCAGGATAGGCACTAAGCACACGATAAAAATGAACTGAAATTAAAACGTAGGGACGCAAACAAGTGTCAATCGCTAAGGTTTCATATTTCTGCGATGACTTACAACAGGATTAAAACTAAATTTTCGGCAGCTTATATCAGTTTCGACAGCATAGTTGGCGCAGTGGCTGAGCGCTTGGCTGCTGCGCTGCGTGTCGCGGGTTCGATTACCGACGGAAAAAATATTTGTATGGCCTACAGATAGTTGTTCCGTGTCTGGCTGTTTGTGTGTCAGTTAAAATGTTTGTAAACGCATCCACGACACAGGAAAAATTCATAGCATGGGGCAAAGATAACAAAAAATGTCTATATTTTTTTTTTTCTTTTATTTCTTCCTTATATAATATATATTGTCATCTCTTTGTCTGGGCCCTTAGGTTTGGATGTCGATAACCATGAAAAAGTTGGTATACCGCTTACTTTAAACTTGACAGAAGCAGTCTTAGACCGTATGTATGCCTTGATCAGAGACTTTTGAACTGGAAATTCTGTTACTTCAACCTTAGACACAAGACAAGAAGGGAGGGAGGGAGGGGGTGAGGGGGGAATGGAAAAGACTGCCAATCTTATCAATATTGATACTATTATAGATCTTATTAAACCCAACGATTAACGGCCTCGTTGGTCTAGTGGTCGCAATCATTGCTGAGCATGTCGGGCCAATTGTTATTGTATTTTTCCATCAACAATTTCTCAGTAGCAACAATGTAGTCTGGCTTTGTGCCCGGTTGATGGCAATAGGCTTGCCACTTATTACATGGGACTTATACATAACTGGCGAAATGTGTGTGTACTATTAGGTACACCTCTGCCTAAGCCTTGGGGGACTACAGGTGGGATGTTATGCTATGTTACTATAAAAGCAAGTTTGTGAGAATGGATGGATGTCTATTAGTCTTTCACACAAAACTACTGAACGGATTTGGATGAAATTTAGCACACAGATACTTTTATAATCCGCCCGGGCTTCGCAAGGGTCCAATGTTTTACATATAAACCTTCCTCTTGAATCACTTTATCTATTTAAAAAAACCGCATCCAAATCCGTTGCGTACTTTTAATGATCTAAGCATACATAGGGACAGACAGCGGGAAGCGACTTTGTTATATATTATGTAGTGATACATACATAACTTTTTCTCCCGGTAAAACGATCCTGTGGGTCAAGTGGGTGAGGAGCTCGTGGCTAAATAATAACAGTCACTCGGGCCAATCTTAAGGTTAAGCCATGCTTGCATAGGTTGGTCCATGGATGGGTGACCACCTATTACATACGTTACATACCTAGTTTCCTCCTTGCCTCGGAAAGCCGTTGGTCCTGGCTGTCATTTGTCAGGTAGTCAGTGGCCTAAAACCAGTCCTACCAAGGCGTATCGTATTGCCCAGTGCTAACTGGGTTCTATGTTAAGGGTTTGGTTTCCGCACTTAGTCCTTAAAGTGGACCATTGTACGTGAGCCATGGTGGCCGTTACTCCAACCAGCCCACCACCCTCCAGAAGCAGATCAGACTTCCCGGTCTTCTCAGGACATCCGCAAGGGATCTCGGTGCTCCAAGAGTCTCCTCGCGGATCTGGGTGACGCCGGTGCACTCGAGGAGTACATGCGCTACCGTTTCTTCCGCCTCCATGCACGCTCTGCATAGGGGGCTATCAGTGATACCTAGGGTGTGGAAGTGTTTATTCAGTGAGCAGTGTCCAGTGATGGTCCCCGCCACCAGACGCAGACTATCTCTGTCCAGGCGCAGAAGGCGCTTGGTCAGCTGTGTATCCAGGGATGGCATAGCCTCCTTGGATTGCCTACACCCTGGTGTCGAGGTCCACCATTTTTCCGCTTCTATTTGAGTGTGTTCCTTTAACCAGCTCCTTAGTTGCTGGAAAGGAATGGGCACATTGGGTTCAGGTCCGAAGGCTTTAGTGCTGGATCCCCTTCTAGCGAGTTCATCAGCTGCATCGTTTCCAAGTGATCCACTGTGTCCTTTGATCCATTGTAGTGTCACCGTGTTGCGGTTTAGTATCGTAACTCGTTCGAGGGCATTATGGCATTCTAGTATTAGTCTCGACGTAATCTGGTTTCTCTTCAAGGATTGAAGAACTGAGGCACTGTCGGAGAGTATACGAATATGGGTATCCGTAACCTTCCTGACTTCTATGGCGTGTGCCGCTTGGATAATGCCTACGCACTCAGTTTGGTAGACCGAGTTGAGCATTCCCAGGGGTCTGGATATTTTAATGTTAAGGTCGTCAGAGAAGAGTCCGACACCTGTCCCTTCGTCGGTCCTTGATCCATCGGTGTAGATCCTTAGCTCTGTTGGACCAGAGTAGTCATACATCTCCGCTGTGAGCTCTATGTTGTAGTGTTTTTGAAAGCAGTGGGTCTTCAGGGTTCTGTCGCAGGGTGATACCATCATTGGCTGTTGTTTGATTGCATCATCTTTTATGCGTGTATGTTTGATTCTGGAATCCTTACTCAGGGTACCGGATATTTCGAGCCTGAAAATCGCTAGGGTCGCCTCCTCTCTTACGACGAGGTGTAGAGGTGGCAGCCCCAGCATCACCTGTAAAGCGGCAGTGGGTGATGTCCTCATGCTTCCGGTGATTGCTACGCAGGCAAATCTTTGTAGTTTCTCGAGATTTTTTTGAGCTGTGCTCAGGTTGGTCCTGGGCCACCAAACTAAGGAGCCGTATGTGATGATTGGCCGGATAACTGTAGTGTATAGCCAGTAGGTGATTTTGGGGCTTAGGCCCCAATTTCTTTCGAGCAGTCTTTTGCATTGCCATAGGGCTATGCTGGCTTTTGTGTGATGTAATCGGTGTGTTTTGCCCAATTCAGCTGTTTGTCCAAATAGATACCCAGATATTTGGTTTCAGTCGACAAGCTTAGGGTGGTCCCGAAGAAGCGTGGTAACTGTAGGGTTGCCAACTTTCTTTTCTTTGTGAAGAGGACGAGTTCAGTTTTGGTAGGGTTCACTGCTAGTTTAGTTAGTTTAGTATTAACTGGGTTGTGGAGGTCAGATAGGCAGTCGCTCCATGTAAAATACTGGTATTCAGCTGCATCCAGTTAGACTGGAAGGCGACCCCAACATAGTTGGGTAAAGGTTAGGCCGAACTCAAACTTAAACTCAAAGCATTTATTTCAATTAGACTTTAGCAGGCACTTTTGAAAGTCAGAAAAACGAAGGCGAAGCTACAGTCACAGACACAAGGCATAATAACTTGTGAAAGTACTGTAGTTGCCCATTCCATAGCGTAGATCTCTATGAAGAAGAATGGGCAAGAAATTCCATGGACACTCTTTTCAATCAAAATATTGTTACAAGATCTTGGTTACTTCATTCATGTTGAGATGATGATGAAAACGATCCCATGGGTCATAACTTAGTAAATGATAATAATGGTGATACAGTTACATTCACGGAATCACCACCAACACTTAGAGTGATAAAGGGTCCTTAGGGGGGTAATAATATGGTCCTTTGTTAAGCAACATTTGCCAAGATTGATGAAAGAGTGCTCTTTCTAACAAATCAAGGTCTGCATAAAACTTCAACTGCATCTAACATTAATGTTTATGAAAAAGAAGACAAAGCTCATTAAAAGGAGGAATGAAATGAAGCCAGTAGAACAATGAGCGTTCCAATGTATGTTTTGAACTGAAAGAATGGTGATTATACTTTAGATATGGTTTGAGAAATTAAAGAAATAAAACCAACTAAAACAAGAAAACACAAAGGAACAGAAATTGACGGAAATCAGAAGTGCTAAGTGAACAATATTTTGGAAATAAAGTCTGCGTTTGTGAAATAAAATAGATTATTGAAGTTACAGAAAATAAACCCTGAAAAACCCACCCAAATATTTTGAAATAACAAGTCAACAACATTTTGTAAACAATCGCCAAATTCTAATAGTAAATAAAATGTTTACAAAAGACTAATTATTGTTTAACACTAACTAAATAAACAAAACACAATCGCCTCTTTTTTGTTTGAAAATATGTCTCGAAACGTATTATATTGTGTTACAAGGAAAGTTTAAACAAATTCCACGAAATATTACGACAATCTGAATGATTTCTATAATATTATGTCTACTTTGTACTTGGGAACATAAAACAATGATTTTAAATGTAAGTTTAACTCTATATTTTTATCTTCTCCGTCTTTTTCTATGTATTTCCCTCTCTTTCTCGTCGTTACTCGGTTCTCTCAATCTACCTATTTTTCAGGGTTTCGTGGCCAAAGGTTGTCAACGGTACATATACTTTTACTTAGCTTGTATTGTATGTCAGACTAATGTCCGCAACTCCACGTCCAAGCCCACATTTTGCATTATTATTAGTATAGTAGTTGTTTTAATGCTTGATTGGTATTGCCAGGAAGGCGGAAATTGTATTGAAAACACAAGATAAAGGCGGCACTTCCGATAATGGCTGTACGCCAAAAGTACAACTTACCAATAACCCTATTCGCACATAATTTTATGACACCATAATTAATTTTAATATTAGTCAAATCTTATAAGCCCAAGCCACACTACAATTTTGTTTTTGTTTTGTAATCTTCCATTATTTTACTGGTTCTTTCATTCCGCAAATCCATATCTTGTCTCCTCCTTCGAAACTATCTTGATTCACAGTGAGTTGATGAGTTTTCTACTATTCCAGGTTTTCATACTGGTGTTCATTATCATGAAATCAGCGAGATGTTCTCTCATCTTAGATGGGTTAGACCAGGAATCGATCCACTTGTCAAAGTACTGTCCTAAACAAAAGTACTGCGGAGAAGGCTCTCATGTCGTGTGCATGTACTATGACCAAGTAAGTAAATAACATCACGCCAAGGATATGCAATCTCGTTCGAGATCGAGATCTCGCAAGATGTCGTCCATATTTTACCAGACTGAGTCTCGTATAATTTTTGTACGAGATCTCGCGAGATTGTGTTGCCTAATCTCTGAAGAGTTAGGTAGCAGTGTACCTCTAGTACACCTACAGTTCGTGAGTTATGTGGAAATCCCAGGACATAGGGGCGAGCCTTCTGTCATTAAATATGCACAAATCCAGACTCCGGGCTGCGACCAAGAAATTCTTGATGAAGAAGCCAATAACAGTTTGACCGAATCGGGCGCTCGCTATGCTCAGCAGCAACTCTTGCGACCACTAGACTACTGATGCAGTCCAACAAGCCTGCTTACGTTACGAGAGGCATCCACTGGAGACGAGTGGAGCGCAGAGGTGAGGAGTGGAAACGTGCGGAAATTGATCAATCACATACGAGACGAAAGACGCGAAAAGAATTTTAAAGATCGAATCCTGCTTACCCCTGCTCCGCTTCACTTATCTCCATTTCAGCGAAAACGCAACCTTACCAAGAAGTCTTGGTAATAATAGGTTTTATTTTGTAGAATCAACAATTTGGTCCTCGCTGCGGGAACCCAGTTAAAATTGCGGTCACCCCTAAGATGATACAGAGTATACTAGCAAATGTCAATGAGTAAGTTGTTTTTACAATAATTTTCATCGTCATTTTTGTCCCCATCATCATATTTTTCATTATCATCACTATTAACCCAAAGACGTCCAATGCTGGAAAAAGACCGTCACACTGACTGATCTTGTGCAATGAGCTATAATTGTTTCAACATATTTATCGATTTCAAGTCTGCTTTTGTATTTTTGTACATAGTTTAGGATTTTGAGACCTTTCAAGCTTCACCATCACCACATTTGAGACATTTCGTCACGCATCCAGGAACCAACCTAGGCAAGTGCGGCTTAACCTGAAGATTGATCCGAGCGGCTGTTATTATTTATAGCCACGAGCTTCTCCTCCTCCACATTTACAGCAGCACTGTTAAACAGCATATCAAAGCAAACTGCACCAAATTTAAAAAGTGTGTTTGATTACTAAAGCCAAGTTTTTTAATGTTTTAGTATTCGAGGTAAAGTAGCTACTGGCATTGAACAAGGAAAGGATGGCGAAATTCTACCGAGAGCATATGGACTGATGAAATTGGTGAGTTTTCTTATAAACGTAGATCATCGGACTTATTCAATTCAGCGGTAGATCAGTGGAGGCCTAGTCGAAACGGTCCTGAGTTACGAGTTGTTATAGACATGGGTTCGAACCCAAGGAGGTGCATTACTTTCGTGTAGTTTATTTCATCAGCACTGAGACTGTAAAACAGGTATAATACAGAGACGGTGCTCTAAAAAGGCCATTACATACCGAGTTTCCTCCGTGCCTCGGAAAGCATGTTAAGCCGTTGGTCCCGGCTGTCATTTATAGATCTTTGACAGTCGTTACAGGCAGTCAGTGGCCCGAAAATCTTACAACCAGTCTTAATAAGGGGTATCGTATTACCCAGTACTAACTGGGTTGTGTAAGTCAGAGAGAGGGTAGCATCATGTAAAATACTGGTACTCCGCTGTAGTTGGAAAAAAGCAGGCAGGTGATGGTGCTTTAAAAAGGCCAAATTTTGCAAAAATTCGATATAATACTAAGGTTAAGCCACATCTTAAGATAATAATACAATTACAGGAATGGGACAAAGAATTGGCATTTTTGGCTCAAGTTTTGGCGAACCAATGTCTCGGTGGTCGAGAAGATTATTGCAGAGCTACTGGCAAGTCTACTTCGTACTCTTATATTTTAATTCAAATTACCACACATGACACACACACAAACGATGATGCACACTCATGACATGATGACTCACATGGTATTCATTTTAGTTATTTTACCTCATCAACCTTAAAAGACGTTAATTCAAATGATGCCGGAGGTCAAAACATTTTGAATAACAAAAGTACAGAAACCTGTCCCTGAAAACGCCCGTCTTCAATTACACTTCCTAGTATTTTAACTGAAGAAATGCCGGAACAAACTCATCAGCAAAACTATCTAACTATCGCAGTATACTGCTGGACAGCAGGACAGAGTTCTCTTCAATCAGCTATTTGAGTCCATCCTTGGTAACTGTAGCCAAGATCGTCACTCCATCTGTCGTTAGGGTTTACCTTTCCACCATACTTATACTAGATCATTGTCACCCATGTTCTTAAGAGGGGTATTACAAAAAATGCGAAGTTGCAAGGTTTCCTCGTTGAAATTTTATGTTTTTCGTTCGTATATACTTTCATATGCATTCAGTTAAAAGCTGCTATTTTGATATTACAAACAGACTCGTCAATTTTATTAATTTATATAGATAATCATTCTTCCGATGACTCCATGAAACTCATGGGGACGTCATTTGGGACCTCTAATTTGTAGATTCTATTGAATATAGGCGATTTTTTTTTCATCTCTCAAATATCCTAACCGTTTGTAATAATAGAATACATTTTTGTTACGTGCCTGTAAATAAAATTGTAAAATTAGCGTAACGCCGAAATGTAAGAGGGCTCTTAATATTTCAGAACGATTTCCGAACCCTAGCCAGACCATTGCAATAATTCGTTACAAATATCCGAACTGGGAGTACTTACAGCCAAACAATACTGAAAAAGGGTTGCAAGAAGGGAAACTGCTATTTGCTGTGGACAGATTCCTGAAGAGCACTCATGCATTAAAAAAAACTGCGACGAAAGAAATTATTATGAAGTGCCCACCTGTTCAAGAGTAAGAATTTTTTTACTTAATAATTAATTTAAATGTTATTAAATAAATAATGATCTCGTAATAAACTGGTAAATATACGAATTTTACCTATTTGTTGATTTATCTTAAACTGACCATACAAAATACGGTGTAGGGCCATCGACTCGCAGCACATGGTTCTAGACCTCCAAGACAAATATTTTTTGTTATCCCACAAAAAAAAAAAAAAACTGCTGTTTCATAGCTAAGAGCAACCACGTCAAAATGTATCAAACAGTTGTTAAAAATGCTCCACCTCCTATCCTGCCCTCTTAGCCCAAGAACATGGTGGCCGAAGTGACCTTTACGCTGCCACGGACGACGGTGGAAATGGCGAAGTTCTGAGCTAACGAAATATATAACTTATTGTGCCAGCGATACGAAGAAGAGGAAAAAGCGGTTAACAGTTTGCGCGTCATGTCCCTTACGCCTTGTATTTCTGCCTCGTTAGTTTCACAGTCGAGGGTTTGACTCTAGACAGGCATGGTCTTAGATTAGACTACGAGGTCAGGCCAAGTGTTACTGGGTTTTTTCCTCAGAAATTTCTCAGTAGCAGCCGCAACTTATGCCCGGATGATAACAATAGGCTTGTCCCTATTACATTTGACTTAAAATACTTAACTGGTCAAATGTATTCTAGTAGAGAAAACCTACAAGTGTGATTTTTACATGAAATTTAATTTTCTTGCAAGACTTCCAAATGGAAACTTGAAATATTATCTCAACCTTGTACGTGGTGGAGCAACGCACATTGGATGCGGTGTATCTGCATTCACCAAATACAAAATTGATGGAGGTACAGGACCTGTACAGAACGTAAGTCCTTTAACTATATGTAACGTTACGTTCTTTTTGCTTCTACCTTCCCTTGTCGAACGTTTACTCCTTGCTCTTTCATATTATTATCTCTCTCTCTCCTTCCATCAACATTTATTTTTATCAACATAAGTCCTTTACATCTTAGTTTAAATTAGCAGCCGTTTTTTACCCGACTGCAGCGAAGCCCAAAAGGATGGTTATTGAAATCTGATCTGAGATGGTCTGGCCAAAAAGTAGTAGACATCAGATGTGCAGTCACTCTACGTGACATACTGGTAGAGTTAAAACCGACCCCATCATAGCCAAAAATCTAGACTTGTACTTGTACTAGTTTTGCACTGGATAGTAATTTACCAGATTTTGGAGCATGAGATAAAATTCACCAAAGTAAAACTGGTATTACCGACATGCTTGTAGAGTAAGCCAGCTGAAGTGGCTGGACTGGTCAAGTTTGTCGAAGGAAAGATAGCTAATGGAGCAAATGCGGGCTGTAGTGAACACAGCGTAACAGCAAGCGTAGCGAGGGACGCTAGATGGGTCTTGGCTGATGGTGGTGGTGGGATGGGTAAATATCCTTAATTTGGCTGAGTCAGAGTGGATGACGAAGGCGGAGGCCATGCAGGGGGATGTGACGCCGTTTGCAAGAGGTATATGTCCAATAGTGGACTATGATAGCCTGAGTAGATTATTGATTGAAGAAATTAACGGAATCATTGAAATATGGAAGAGTAGAGGATCTCATGGCTAAATAATAAGCCGCTCGTGTCGATCATCAGGTTAGGCCGCGCTTGCCTAGGCCCGAAAGTCTGACAACCAGTCTTAGCCAAGAAGATATACCCAGATAGATAGATAGATATTACCCAGTACTAACTTTGTTGTGGAGGCCAGATAGGCAGTCGCTCCATGTAAAATACTGGTATTCAGTTGCATCCGGTTAGACTGTATAGATCCTCCAACTTTGTATAGATTCTTTTTTACCGATTGTTTGTGAATGTGTGAACATTATAGGCTTTGTAGATTCCCAGATGCTTGTTAACTTTTTATCTTGTTTTACATTTTTTGTGTAGTAAGCAACGACCTATTGTCGGGCCTATGCTGTCCCCCCGTACTTAAGTACTAATGCTAACATGAAAATATTGTAACACCAAATGATTTGAAAAGAGTAACCATGGAGTTTCTTGCCGGTTCTTCTCTATAGGAAACGACCAACCCGAACCGTGCACCTTTTTGTCGACGTTTTATAAGTGCCCATCTAGGCCTATGTGAAATAAAAATATTTTGATTTTGATTGACTGTGGAAGCCGACTTCAACTTTGTTGGAAAAAGGCTAGGCAGATGAATGAGATATACGAGAATTTATTCTTCCATCTTCAGTCTTTTCAACTCCCCCTCTTCGGATTATTCTTATAATTCCAGAATGTTCAAATTGTCTGCAACATCTCAGACGCTCCAAGAACGAGGCAGGCGGTGTACAAGGTAGTACCTCCGACTGAACAGGGCTATAGCAAACGCTGTGGCTGTCCTAGAGGATACAAAGAGACCCGCAGCTGCCTCTGCGAAAGGGACCTGAAATATCAACGGAAAGGTGGGTTCGAACTATTTCATCTTACGTTTAACCTGATATAAATGCGAAAGTTTGTGAGGATATATGTATGGATGTTTCTTTCCTTTTCACGCAAAAACTTAGCACAGTTTATAACCTAGATTATCTTTTTGACAATCTCGTGGGACAATTACCGAACTCCACGTGGGCGAAGCCGCGGGCATAAGCTATTAACAAAAATATCCAACTACCGCATTGTCCTGGTCACGACACAACAAGCGCGACTCCCACATCACACTTAAATCATAATCCATTACATTACATTTATAAAAAATCGTTTACACGATAAATTAAATAACGCAATGGAAAATGTTGGAGAATATTGTAAAGAGAAAAGTATTGCCACTGTAAGCACTGAAGTCCTGAGTTCGTGCTCAGGGTAGACAAAAAGAAATTCTCAGTAGGATCCTGCAGTCTAGATATCAGACCGCAAACTCCTGTATTGGAACCTCCTACGTTCCAACCTACTGCCTAATCTCAAACCTCGAAATGACTGAGTGTCTCGTTTCCAATTCCAGACAAATGTTGGCAACCAATACAATAATTTCTTCGAAACCTTTTGAGGAAAACAATCGTGTATTTTGTAACCGACATTAAAGGCCTTGTCAGACCAGATGCGTGGCGTGACGTACACGTGTACACGCGCGTGGTGACGCGCGTGAAATCCTGACACACCGGGTTACGCATACGTGTATGCAACGCACCGGTCCTTTGCGTACCCAGCAATTCTTGTGCACGATGTCTGAAGAAGATTGGGAAATGGACCAAGTAGTTCATCTGATGAAGAAGAAGCAATATTACTATTATTGTGACAGAATATTACTGGGTGTGCCAAAAAACAATGGGTTCAAGTTTTACATGACATATTTTTTACTCTTTGTTTTTTGTGTTGTACAAACAATTAGTTTTTCTTTAATTTCATGATTCATCATTAAAACCGAAACAAAACATCACTTACTATCGGTAAAACTTGAAAACAAATACAACTGAATGCGTAAGTCACGCGCGTAGTCACGCGCAGCAAAGATACGTGCGTGTTCAAACTTGTTCGGTGTGACGTCCAATACGGAATGCCATTGACTACAACGTCATTACTGCACGCATCAATGTGACGTTACTGTTCCGCTCTGCGTAGGTACGCAGCAAGTTTGACACATGGCAGCTGCAATGCGTAGCGTTACGCATGTAGTCTACGCGCACGTGTACGTTACGCAAGCGGTGTGCCATGTCTCTATAAAGTTCCATATATTACAACGTCATGGTACGTGCACGTGCACGTGCACGTCTACGTGTACGGATCCGGTGTGTTTCGGCCTTTACCTCCAAAAGCTAGTTGAATGTTTTTTCATTTGTTTTATTAATATGAAATTCTGGTTTATTTTTTAGCAAACATTCAACCTACAAACAACAGTCAGAAGAATAAAAAAGGTTCATAATAAAATTAATTAACTATTTAAATAATAACGAATTATTAAAGTGGTAACTTAGTATTATCATAATACTGGGTGTAAAGAGACTCTTTACGAAGCCGTCAACCAAGCATTCTGTACATCAAACTAAGTAACACGGAGCAAAAAAAAACATTTTACGATAAGGCTCAACGTTTTGCTCTTAAAATACATATTTTGCTAAAGAATGCATTTAATAGAAGGGGAGACATTAAAAGTAAAGTTATAATATTAAAACTCATACCTTTTTTAAAGTGTGATTAAGTTAAAACCTATAATATCTCCGTAACTAGAAGGTACCCAGGTATGGTCCGACTCATAAAAATGATCGCAGTAGCTTTCGGCTTCATTAAGAGTCTTTTTACATCCATTGTAATACATTAAGGGACACGCAAACTGTCACCATGAAAGCAGCTCATTCGTGCACTTTCTACACGAACAAAATGTACAAAACTTTGATTTTATGCTGGGAGATCATAATCATGTACTGAATTCCTAGTTACAGTCTGGGCGTCAATATCTGTATAGATCCGATAGTCATAATTTCTCTGGCAGGACTCAATCACCAGCCAATGGGAGATTATGAGAATAACCGGCCGCGGGCTGAAGATGATGACGAGGAAATAGACGATGTTATTATGATGGCATTAAATGAAAAGTCAAAGCTTGCGATAACACATGATTCTCTAGAAAAGGAAGATAGACAGACCAATGGAATTGATGCGCCACCTGGCACTTTAAAGTAAGTTACGATCGAAAAACGTTTCAAAACTGTGTTGAAGATCTACTAACACTCAGTACACAAAAGCCGAAGGCTGATTGATGGAACACAATAACTATTCTAACTAGTAAGACATTATTTTGTATGCAGAATAATCTTTTTTGTAATTTTTGAGGAATATGGTTAAAAATTGCTAACTAACGTGATAGTCATATATATTCAAAATTAGGTACGTAGGTAGGTAGGTAGGTGTAACAAAGATAAATAATTACTAAGAGCACGTATGTTATGCAATCTTACAGATCTCACAATGCAGAGAATCGACCTGAAGGAAAAAATGTTCAGAATTTCGATTTATCTGACGAATTTTCTAAGGTAGGTGAAATTCATAGTAATAATTCAGTCATTCATGAATAATTTGTTAGAAATAATAAAATGATGATTTTTACTCAAAATAAAACCTGCCTTTATCAAAATTTGTTTGGGTCAGCGCACCATATCTTCCTCTTCCATACTTCTCTGTCAGTCGTCATCTTATGAGTCATCCTCTATCTAACCACGTCACGTTTCCACAGTCCATCCATCGTTCCTGTCGTCTTTCCTACTCTTCTAACCATTCACATACTTACTCAAAACTCCTAACGACCTTTTTAATGCAAATAAAAATACTTTAATTACCAATTCATTTTATTGCAGATAACGAATGCATTAGTACCTAAAAGTAATTACATAAATTCAAGAATTACCCACGAAAGGCATGATCCAGTCATAATGTTCACTAGTGACGCCACATCTAAATCTAAAGATCACAAACTTAAACCAGGAAGCACTGCAGATGCATTTGAAGAACTCATATTTAATGTGCAATCATACGGAAAACAAGAAACAAATGAACGTAGAGACTCAAAGCAAAACTATGACGTCAAAAACGAAAGGGTATTTAACGTAAAACCCCAAAATAATAATCGTGATTCTAAACATAAAAGATTGTTGTCCATATTAAACTCGTTAGAACTAGAAGTTAACAATATAAAGTTTGATAACGATTTGCAGCAATTATTTGATTCAAAAATGAGAAAAATATATGAAAGCGGCTTAAAGAAAGCCAAAGAAACTCCATCACCAACACTGGCACTGGCACCGACACTGGACAACAAAGATTTGTATAAACTCAGGACGTATCTAGAAAATGAAAATAATGCTAGTGTAGAAGATGAGATAACTACATTAAGAAGAATGATTCATCATTTGTCAAAAGGAAAACATAAAGATCACAAGGTTACTTACGCTGAAAACGATAATAATCCAAACCAAAACTATAATCATATGGATCAACAATTTGATGAATTTCATGACGTTAACAATATGTATAATTTATATGAAGATATTTCAAGAAAAACTGCGTTACCGGAGCAGCAGGATAATTACGTTAAATTCCATGACCTTTTGAATAATAAACACAATAATCGTCAAAATAACAACAATAATAATCTCTCCAAAACTAGAAATCAAGAAACATTTGCCGATAATAATGCACGACACTCAATTTTCTCCAAAGTGATTGATCACAACTTAGATCGTCCAGGACAAAGAAGTATTTTCAATGCCAGAGTCCAATTTAGTCAGCCCTTTAATCGAAGAAAAGAAGTAAGTCCTTTAATTATTTCAAAGTTTGACTAGTTAAACAAGATCATACCGTAAAATATATAAATTGAAAGACCAGATCGGAAAATAATAAATTAAAAGGAGTCCTAGAACACGTCCTTTTGGAACTCCGTCATAGTTCTTGTAATACTGAGATAATACGTTTCCTCTATATAGGAAATGATATGTATGCTGTTTTCAATCCGTACTGATTTTGTTGTATCTCCGATCATCAGCCTAGCCTTTCTATGACCCCATGTGTGTAAACATGTGTGTATATGTTGGGGTCACCTTCAAGTCTAACCGGATGCAGCTGATTACCAGTATTTTACATTACCTTCATTATACGATACCCCTTGGTAAGACTGGTTGTCAGACTTTCAGACCACTGACTACTTTTAACGATTGTCAAAGATCTACAAATGACACCCGGAACTAACGTATGCAATGGGTGGTCGCATCCGCGGGCCAACCTAGGCTAGCACGGTTTAACCTGAAGTTCGACCCGAGTAGCTGTTTTTATTTAGCAACGAGTTCCGTCTGATTTATCTCCAATAATTCAACATATTGTTTATTTATTTTCAGAATGTCGAACTGCATCAAATGCTGTTGCAGCGACCAAACCTACTAGACGCGCTAAGAATATCTAGAAATCAGCAGAAACAGTTGATATATCCGAGTGAGAGAGATACAATCACGTTTTGATTAAAAAAATCGTCATCGCCATCACCATCAGCCTAGTAAGCAGTCCACTGCTGGACCTAAGCCTCTCCCATCATAAGTCATTCAACTCGATTCTTGGCAAACCTCGTCGAGCTGCTACTAGCCTACCTTGCAAATAACATCGCTCGACCTAGTATGAGGACATCCTGCCTTACGTTGGCCGATTCCCGGTCTCCGCTCAAGAACTCTCGTCTACGAGTACCGCAACGGTTATCGTTTTTACCAATAATATTAAGGCCGTCTTATTGCCACTCTAGTGTTATTTAAGATTAAAGATTAGTTGATAAGTACTACAATCATGCAAGATGATTGGTGCCGCTGAAGATCTGAAGCTCCTGTTGGTAGCTGTGATGGCCTATTGGTTCCTATTGATGTCCTGTTGATTGGCCACTAAAATGCTTTTAAGTATTCTTCTAGCGAAAGATCTGTCGTGGAAGAAGTTATTTATTTAATAATGAACCTATTTAATAAAATATTGTGTTTTATATGAAGTTTAAAAATAAAATGTTTTGTTTTTGTTACATGCACTAAGGTCCTTTATAAGGAGCTCATAGCATAGTCAACCTTTAATAATAGGGGCTTGGCCGAAATCTACCACACGGAAACATTGTGAATAAGTGGATTAAACTTTCTTCTTTGAATGTTGTCTATCTTTGAATGTTCCCCTTTACCGTTTTAAGAGCTATGTGGTGACAAAAAACTTTACAAAAAGTAAAATACTTACTACTAAGTCTAACCTAACCTAAGACTTTTCCGCTGGGCAACCACAGACTGCCCTGGACTCCATATCAAACTTATTACAGACATATTAAAAATATCATCAGGAAATCCATAGCCTTGGTTTTTATTGATTTATTTAAACTTCATGCAAGAGTGGTTCATAGGCGGACTTAATGCCACAAAGCATTCTCTACCAGTCAACCTTTGGGTCAACTTCAGGCTGGCTTCGTCTGTCACTAGACAAAGGCCTCCCCCATGTTGCACCACAAGCTTCCGCCTTCTCAAACCATTTTGTATTACCTCTTTAGTCTAGAGGTCGCAAGGACGACTGCTATGCATGAGCCCTGGGCTCGATTCTCTGGTCAGGTCAAGCGGTATAGTATTTTTCTATCAGAAAATTTTCAATAGCATCTATGGAGTCTGCATATGTGCCCGGTTGATGGTAATAGGCTCGCTCCTTATTACAAAGAATCAAAACATAACTGTCGAGGTGTGGGTGTGCTATCAAAAAAATTAAAAAATTATTTCAGATAAAAATGTTCATAGGCAAGGTAAGATTGTTATAGTGACAAAAAATTTGCTTCTAACTAATGCTCTAGAGATGAGTGATGTTACGTTTGTATTATAAGACCGCATTTTGTCCCACAAGTAAAGAAAAGAAAACGAGCTCATGGAAGCAATTGGGGGAGGCCTTTGCTCAGCAGTGGGACACCAGAGGCTGTTAAAAAAAAAGTTTGTCCCGCTCCTGAAAGATATTAACACTCCTAGACAGACGATGATTCTAGTTCCAAAGATTTTTTTTTAAATACTAATTGCGCCTGATGTGAAGCGATGATGAGGCCAAGAAGAAACCGATTCACTCGAACTGAAGAGATTATAATGAACAGGAAACAGAGCAGCCGGCAGTGAATTCCTCAGACTGGCGCGGGCTGCCCGCACAATAAATATGGAAGCATAGCGCTCGGGTCCATGGAACTTCAACCATATAACCATGACGCTTTGCCGTATCTCTGCTCATCAGATGGAAGAATGGGGATTGGGGAATTAGATTGTGTAATTCCCAAGCACACTATTCTAAATGTAAACATTAAAAAACCGATAGGCTGGCAACTTTCAAGGGTTTAGATCTTGCCTTTGACAAGGGAGTCGTTGTCAACAAGCCTCTTGGCACGTCGATAGTTTCCAACGCTTGCAGCTGGTACTTGGCTGATCCATCCCAAAGGTGCGAACAGTACTCCGTGCTAGTGCACGGAGCCGTGCACTAGCACGTGCTAGTGTATAGATAGTTCTAACTTGTGTTTGATATAATGTGAGCAGCTGTTCCGGCGCGAAGTACTTTCGCTCCTCCGTGACCATACATTTCTTGTAAACGCTGTAATATATGGATCGACTGTTTTTTAATCCCACAAGTCTAACTACATACGTAACGACGCGATTGTCTTCAAGATCTCAGAATGACAGCCGGGCCTACGGCTAAACGGGATTCAGTGTAGACCCGTCCCCGAATCAACCTCGACAAGCCTTGATGACACGTGAACTTTGTCCTGACAACAGCTTTATTGTTGATCCTAAAAAAACTATTTTTATAATAGTAATACAATAAATGTATCTTTATCTTTAAGTATTGCTTAAGTTTTAATCTCTTTTAAATAAATAAATCCTCCACGTATTTCTAAAAAAAAAAAGAAAACAAAATCATTCAACACGGAAGAATAGAAATTTCAAACTGTGGAAAACCGATTGAGCGTTATCGATGAAAACCAAAACAATTGTGTATTTTTTTTGTCAACATACCTTGCGTCCAAAAAGAACGACTGAAAACCGCAGAATCAAAGTAACCGTCGCCTGTTCTATATTTGAAAGCTGTAAAATGGCAGCGCCTTTAAACGTTTTAATATTTTTAAGTTTATTCATTTCTGTGTTTTCCAAGAACTTGCATGAAAAACAAGTAAGTGATTCTGATTACATAAAAATTTTAACGTTTCATATTTCTGTGATATTAGCTAATTAATAAGCTTGGACGATTAACGCTTCTGAACATAATCTTAAGCTTGTATTTGACAAAACCAATTTCGGTTACCTCTTATATAAAATCATCAATGCCTGTTTTCACAAACGCTAATTTGTGTTGGCAAATATTTTTGTGTAGGATCGTTAAATTAACTCGGCGCTTAAGATAACCCTCTGACCAACCCATTGGTATACAGCCGTCATGAAAAGAAAACAAATTCCCTTAAAAAGATTAGATGAAACCGCTGATGAACCCTGTCGGCAAAGAGTCCTGTCGGCGAAGAGTCCCGTCGAAGTAAAGTCTTGTCGGTGTTCAGGTCGGCGTTTAGTCGTACACTCATTTCAATGCATTTTGTTCTCAAATCGGATGAATGAGTTTCTTATGGAAAGTGGTTTATTAAAACGGGTAGACTCACCTCCTTGAAGGATACAGGTAACTAAACCGGGAGCCTGTGGAATTTTTATAAATATATATTTTTGCCTGTATCCATTGTACAGTCATCAATACCAATATGACACAGCATAATCAGTCCATTAATGTATCCAAGCCTCCTCGCGAATTTTCGGTTCTAGAGCATGTCAGTTTCCTTGCAACATTTTCCTTCACTATTTTGTTAGCATTTTGCATTACATGTTTCTTAATAAAAAAATTGGCTCACATATAAATTCGTATACTTTTCAGCAAATGTAGTATAAAATGTGCAGTTGACAATTGTAGGCACCTAAAATCGTACTTGTAGATATATAAGTATTATAGATATTATAAGTACCCAGTTATTTATATTATCTGTTTTTGTTTGCAGACATTGGAAGTCAAAGATAAGGAAGCTAAGTCTTTTATGACCATACTCAATAATCAGGATCTTTTGAAGAACATAAGGGTACAGTATATTTTTTTCAATAAATTCTCTTCCTATGACAAAAAAACTAACTTGGAACCTACTAGTATTCATTTTGTATCTGTTTAAAAGTCAAGTAACTGGGTGACCGAGCTCTGCTCGGGTGAAAATAAAGAAAACGATTTTTCCCAGATTTCAGACCTAGTTAGATCGATTTTTCGCCCCCGTAAAGCCCTATATTGCAACTATCACCGTTTTCGAGAACGTGATTACAAAGTTTTAGTCAGTACAAGTCTGACACTCCCTCCTGCTCAGCCCAGAGCGGGAGGAGTTACTTGATGATTTCCCATCCGTGGCTGGTAGCAACTGGATGAGAGTTGCTGGGAATCGAGTTGAATGACGTGCGATTGAGGAGGCCTATGTCCAGCAGTGGACTGCTGTAGGCTGATGATGATGATGATAGCTTAATTGGTCACCGTGCGTACTGGTTGACAAATGATAAAATGCACGATCAAAATAGAGATTCATTGAAAACATAAAATTAATATCATGTCTTCCATTTCAGTATGTCCGCCACGTTAAAGCAGTTACAGACAATGTTCTAGATCATCTCATAGGCGAAATCAAGAAACAGTACTTAAACGGCAAGTATAATGCGAACAGCCCAATACCGCGGCTCATAAAAAATCTAAACAAAGAATTGAAACGAAACGAACGACAGAAGCTAGCCAAACAAAAAGCGAAAAAGAAAAACGCGACTAAGAAAAAGACTTTAAAAAAGAAGAAACCGAGGACGACAAGAACGACGACAGAGCAAACAGTAGGTTTTATATTTGAATAAAAGATAATTATAATGGGTACAAAATATAAGATGAGGGAAAAGAAATCAAAGACGAAATAATTGGTGTTTAAGGATATTGTAATTTATTTATTAAAAAATAATAAAATCAGTCCGGTTCTTTTTCTTTTTTATTTCAGTAAGTCAATTTACACGTAACGAATATAGTATGCAGTAGATCGATGGGAGTCTCCAATGCTGCGACATTGGATGAAACTCCAATGAGACAGAAAGGGTTATCGTGGTGGAGGTCTAGGGAATGAAAACCACGAACCTCGTCCACATAAAAATATAATACAAAGTAACGGGGGGTAGGTAGGTCTATGGTCACAAGTTCCTCCTTCAAGTTCACTCGTGAGTCGCACGGTGCTCTCCTGGCTCAGCCCGGTGTGACTATGACCGTAGCGGTGTGCCATGCTGCAGACGACAGGAGGGGTGATCCGACGGTCGGCAGATGTTCGCGCCGACCCGCAGATACTCGGCGCGGCCACGCAGGGAAATAGGTACCCGACGCGGAGCGCGCGGATAACCGGAATGCCGGAACGTGAATGGTAATACCAGCCGGAATTATGATTGGTGACTGCAGCCAACATATGGTACATGACTGTATATCTACCAACACTAGTATTTAAGACCATTGTTACTAACACTATGGGCGTAACCCGAAATAAATGCTAAAATAATAAATAATTGATATTTGACAGGCAATCGCTTATACATTTGCTGATCGCCTCGGTCTGCTTTTGCTTTCTTATCTACTTATGAGGAGACATGTAAAAACATCAAGATTAATGTGCTATATATCTTAATTTTCTCCGCTCTACTCACTGTTCTACTAACTAAGCAGAGTATTTATCAGTGATAGCCTAGTAGTGTGACCGTCGGACTGCCAAATCATAGGTCTCGAGTTCAAACCTCTGATTTTTCGGATTCATGTGCGTATAGTTATCACTTGCTCCGGTGAAGGAAAACTTCATGAGGAAACCAGCATGCCTGAGAGATATTTCTTGAACGTAAAGCCAAGTCAGAGGCCCATGGGCGGCTTAAAAACTCTGACACCAGGTTAGGCACTAACCACATGATATAAGAAAAAAAGCAGAGTGAGCCAACATCTTAGCTTAAGCTATCTTGTCCGTGAGCAAAGGGTTGTCGACAAATCTTACGGCTCTTCTTCTCCCTCCTCTTTTTATGCTACAGCTGGCACTTAAGTGCACCCCATCAGAAATATGAACCCTATACTATGAGGAGCCAAACATTGTTTAACAAGAAACTTTGATTGATGAAGACTGCTCTGGGTTTTTTTGGGAATTACATATCGCTTGTCAATCTAGGAGATTGTCCACTGCTTAACCGAACTATTGAGAACTGTCTAATGAAGACATCCACAAGAGAACCAAGGTGACCGACGTACCCCGAAGGATTGCCAAACTTGAGTGGCAGTGGGCAGTCCACATTGCTCGCAGAACGAATGGCCAATGGGGCCGAAAAGTTCTGGAGTGGCGACCGCGAACCGGAAGAGGTTGCGTTGGAAGGCCTCCCGCGGCACCTGGGGGCTGGGAGACGCCTACACACATCAAAAAAGTTTACACTCACTTTGAAAATTCGTTTTTTTTTCCGGTAGAGTAAATATGATTTCTTCTTCTTTTTAGATTCTTTATTTAAAAACATAGATTTAGAATATAAAACAATAAAACAGTTCAATTGTTTTTCCATATAGAAAGGTTTTCAGTCCTAGCTTACGCTCATTCAGAAATCTGAGTTAGTCAATTTTAACGGATTTAAAATGCTTTTTAAAATACTTTTCTTGTTGTGATTGAAAAAAAACCGAGAGGATTATTAGTTTTACGAGCAAGAATAGTAACTTTGAGGGAAGAAGGATACACCACGAGAGAAATAGCACGCAGAGTTGCTATATCCCAATCCTGTATCGTGACCACGTTGCAGAGGTACCACGGGATGGCTAATTTAGCTGACCGACCCCATAGTGGTCGCCCAACTATTTTGACTGCTGCCCAAAAGCGCTATATTAGATTGCTGGCAGCCCGTGACCCAACAATCAACGCTACTAAAATAAATGCAGAAGTTCGGGCCGCCTTTTGAAGTTAGCACTTAGACCATTCGGAATTGCATGCACCAGGCTGGATTACGACACGGAGGTCTTCGCGAGCTCCTCTGAATTTCCGGCAACGTCAACGATGGAGATTGCAGAGGGCTAGGCTTTGGCAAAATGAGCAAGAAAACATTTGGTAACTGAGATTTATTTAGTAAGAGAAGTGACAGACACCACTATAATACTAGAAATAGGGACCAACTAGTTCAGCCAGGTTTCAGGCTAGCTAAAGTAGACTCATCTTTCATGGGGTACTGTTTAAAATGCTACAGTAAAATACTTCCCCACATTCTACAACTGAATGAGACGAAATTTAAATCTTGTATAAAACGCACACTATGTAGGCAAGCATATTATAAGTTGGGGGACTATATTGATGATAAAAATGCTTGGCTCAATGCTGGTCCTGCTCCACAACCATAGGAAAACTAATTGATTACCAGGTTAAGTTATTGTGGAAGCTGCAGAAGATTGTAATAATATCCTTGCATTGTATAGATTCCATCTCTTAGTATTATATAATTGAATAGCACATGTGTGAGTACTATGTACTGTAAAGCAACCATTTACATATATTTATCTTTCATTGACTTGAATGTAGCCTGGTGGCTGAGAGAATGTCAGCCACTCAGATTTCTCGCTGATGGTGGCGCGTGTGTCGGGTCATTTGGTTCCCTTCAATATGGTTGAGTTGAATGGCGCTGAGCCATGCGTCATGTTCGTGAACGGGCGCTGTTAGTTGGGACTGGTCATCTCTTAGCTGCCACGGTTTATTTTAATTACTTTATTTTGAAAGTGTTGGTTATTTTAATCTTTTACTCTGGACGCTCTTAATGTGCACGTCTTTCTACATCGTTCTCACATATATGTATAATCTCAACGTGAATGATGTAACCAAGATTTTGTAACAATATTTTGATTAAAAAGAGTGTCCATGGAGTTTCTTGCCTATTCTTCTCCATAGAGATCTACGCTTTGGAATGTGCAACTACAGTACTTTCTCAAGTTATTATGCCTTGTGACTGTGACTGTAGCTTAGCTTTTTTTTTTTTGTTTGACTTTCAAAAGTGCCTGTAATGGTCTAATTGAAATAAATGGTTTGAGTTTGAGTGAGAGTTTGAGTTTGGCAAGGTCTAGCGTGATAATTTCGATGTTGTTGTCATTACTGCATTTACCGAGAATGATACTTACGCCGGGAGCAACAAACAAATGGGTTGCCGTGCGCTTTGGGTGACAGATCTCGGCGACAAGTGACAGTACAGGAATGTGCAACGTGTGCATAGGCCCTTACTGTAACAACATTTCCTGGTCGTTTGTCAAATAAGTTCCCACCAAAACATGAGGTCCTAGACTTGCCTACACCAGTGGCAAACGTTTTAGAAAAGTTTCATCTTTGTAGCAAGACTTTCAACCGAATTAACATTCATCATCACAGCCGAAAGACGTCCACTGCTGGACATACGCCTCCCCCAAGTGTCGCCACTCTGACCGGTCCCGTGCTACTCGCATCCAGCGAATCCCCGCAACCAGGTCATCGGTCCACCTAGCGGGAGGCCTTCCAACGCAACGTCTTCCGGATTAACATTAGCTTTTCGACAACCTATGTCAATGCAATGCTTTTAGAAATGTCACTTTCCCTTTGATAAATTAAATAGAGTTATTTTTGTGGTGTAGCTACTGATTACATTATTTGTTATGTTACGCCGCCACACTGGCCGCAACCGCTCCCACCTGGGCCGCGCACTAAGTCCCATGTTATAGGAGGCGAGCCTACTGTCTTCAACCGGTTAGGCTGCTACCAAGAAAATCCTAATGGGAAAAATCCAATAACGCTTTACCCGATCTAGCTACCCGAGTTGGCGGGACAACTTAGACGTCTTCCTAGAAACTAGAAGTAATGCAGAAGCAGGAAGGTAACAATGGAAGAAGGCCTTACCCAGCAGTGGGACACTACAGGCTAGCTATAATTCATTTTGGAACGCAATAAATAACTGAATATTACAATTAAAGCTAGTCATTCATTTTAATATGTACAATAATATCAACAGGTTTTCTCCTCTTCACTTCATCTGACTCGGAACTATTCGATTCTTTCAGTACCGTCTTGACGAACTTCCTTTGGTTAACTCCTTCTTTTTCTCTTTTCTTGTGAGTTCTTGTTACGACTTTTTTGGGAAAATCTGCCTTCTCTTGTTGGTCGCTTACGTCTAATCTCGGTTCATGTGGTACATGGAGATGGTCAGGCTTGTTAAACTTTTTCCTGTATTTCTTAATTATTCTTTTTCTTCTTTTAGGAGCTTTCTTTTTTTCTTTCACTTCGTGTTTTGTTACTTCGGGTTCTGCTACATTCTAAAAAAATAAATAATTTTAGTAGTTTACTGTTAGTGGTCAGCCAGTAGGAAGGGTTGCCAACCTTACATAATAATAACGTATCCTACTTTATTTTTGATGAAAAATATACTTCACACTTTTGCTCAAACTCAAGGTTTGCCAACGAGCAATGGAGCACAGTATTCAAGGTTTTAAATTAACGGATCGCGTACGAAACAAAATACTGCGCTCCAAAAGAAATATAGCTTACGGGCTCTAAAGACTGCCCAACTGAAATGGGACTGGGCAGGACATATGTGCCGCATGCCGAACGCTTGTCCAGCGTGCGTGATGTGGTAAGGTGGGCCAAAATAGCCCAGAACTAGTGCGGAGACAGTAAGGTCTGTTGTTGAAAAGTAACATGAGCAAGCCAAGCGAACTCGAAAATCTTGAGGACCTCGCTTATGAGATGTTTGATTTTTTTGGAATTATTCAAACAGATTATATTAAACTATTCTTTAATCTGTATTAAAGAATAGTTTAATTCTTTAATCTGTATTAAGGAATAGTTTGGGATTGATTAATAAACAGACCTTATGTTACATGATAGCGCGAAGCGAGCTCGAAAAGTTTTGAGCGCGTTGCTTCGGCGATATTAGATTTTCTTCATCCGTGTGTGTACATTGAATATATACAAAGACGCATCCCGTAAAAACCGCTTCATGGTTTTGAATTATTTATAAGTCAATGAAGTCATCAAAATGCATGCTAATCAGCAGAATATATCCGTATATAAATATTTTATATTTAGTATCTCTAATAATGAGAGTGGTCGAGCGCAAATATGATTTTAATAATTACAATTTACTAAAACTTCGTTCTCTTGTACATTTGGAAATATCATTATCCTGCCAATCATTTTCTATAAGGTAAAGAAGGTTTTCTATAAGGCAATTATACACACATCAAAAGTGTCTAGGGATCAAGCATTTTTATGTGGATTTCTTGAGATTGAGATGTGGCTTTGTAATAAATTTATGATTTTATAAATTTATATGGATCCTTTTTGGTGCATTTCATAATTTGAATCAGGAACTGTGAATCAAATTCGAGTAAAAGATGAAAATCAGCTGTCAATATTTTCCCTATAAAAACATACAACGCATTGAAGACATTATTAGTGCTACTGTTTCCCTACTACTGATTAAAACCAACGTTATTATGGAGCGGCGACGTCATTTAAGCAGGGAAGAAATGCTCAGAGCCGTGGGAATGATAGCAGCTGGTTCCCGGCAACGTACTGTGGCTTTAGCTCTGAATACAAGTCAGAGTGTTATCAGTCGACTTTGGACACGTTACCGAAGCACTGGTACCGTGGCTGAGCGCCATGGAGGACGGTATCGCTGCACCACACGGAGACAAGACCGATACATTCAAATCTTAACTCGAAGAGCTCCAACAATAACCGCCATGATGTTAGCCGTGAGGCTTCATCACTCTTCAGGGAACTTAATTAGCGACCAAACAGTCAGAAACCGCTTGCATGAAGTGAACCTTCATTCCCGAAGACCGCTACGGGTACCACCTATAGCAATGCACAATCGTAGGATACGATATCAATGGGCTCTTGAACACAGAAATTGGGCAGAAGAACAATGGCGTTTCGTGTGCTTTTCTGATGAGTCTCGTTTTGGTATCAGACCGGATACAAGACGTATACGACACTGGAGAACCCCTGGACGCCAACAGCGATTAAAATCCTGCCAGGAAGTCCATCCTTATAGTGGTGGAACCATCATGGTATGGGCGGGTATTTGGATCGGCGGAAGAACTGAGTTGATTTGGATCAGAGGCAACCTCAACGCTCAAATTTATGCTGAGACGATTGTATCAGACGTCATCGTTCCTCTACAAGTGCAAATCGGTCCCTTATTTCAGTTAATGCATGATAATGCACGACCGCACACCGCAAGAGTTGTAAGACAGACTCTCGCCGCAGCTAACATCAATGTCCTGCCCTGGCCTGCTCAGTCGCCAGACTTGAATCCGATTGAGCATGCATGGGATATGCTACAGAGAAGAGCTCTGCCGAATATGGAGGGTATCCAGTCGCAAGAAGACCTTTTTTTGTTGTTGCAACGAACATGGGCGGCCATTCCACAGCGTGATTTGTATGAACTCATTTTGAGTATGCCAAACCGATGTTCTTGTGTTGTTAGTGTTCGCGGTAGAAACACGGATTATTAATTGTTTAAGTTACCCAATAAAATTTTAAAGAAAACTGTTATTTCAGTCTTTTTTTCGAACTTTTGTGTTAGTGGTTCAAATGTCAAAAATCCCTTTATTAGGAAAATGGCAAATTTCTTTATTAATGCAAAGGTGACTTGGTTTATCGTTACTGTGACAAACGAAAACACTTTATTTGATGAATCCTTAAAGAAAATTTTAATTAATATCAATCAGGAGAAAAGTTATTGCAAAAATATATGTTGATCCCTAGACACTTTTGATGTGTGTAGTTCCAGGTGCGATCGCACCGCTCGCACCGCCCTAGGGCCACCTCTTGGAAGTGGAAAAAGGGGATAGACGAGGCCTTTGCCTAGGAGTGGCACAGTAGCACACACTTACTCAGAACGTACACGCGATTAAAACCATTCTTGACTGAATGAAACGTCAGATGTCAGATGTGACAGGTGAAGTCATTATTGTAACAAAAACACCGAAAAACATGTTTTATGGGAATAAAAACAAATAATCCTTCCAAAAACTTTATTTTTAAAAATTAATCTTTTTTCTTAAATAAAAGTTTGGCAACTCTCGGTAGGTTTGATTCTGATCGGAGCCCTTAGTAGTCTCTTTCTTTGTTGTGTCTTTGTGTGACTTTGTTTTGTCATGTGGTTCTTCTTTAATACTGGCTGGTTTCAGTTTTTCATAAACCATTTTATCCCTTGTTGATCTTACTTCATTACTCACATCACTGACATCGTGGCCGGCGGCTATCTGTTCTTTAAAAACTTGTTTTTTCAGTTTTTGTTCTTGAGTATTAGTAAAATTGGAAATGTTAACTGTTTTTTTTAAGGGATTATTCACTGTACGTTTTCTTTTTCTCTCTACGTCATGACCTGTTATTAGGCTTACAAAATTTCTTACTGTATTCACAATCGTACCCTACAAAATAATGGGTGTAAAAATACCCTTAACGAAGCCGAAACGTACTTGTTCTCCCCGTCATTGCGATATTATTTTTTTGTTCTACACTATACCAGGGGCCTTAGTCTGCTATTGCAATAGTGTCAGAATGGTCTATCATTGATTTAATAAGGCCCCACGCAGACGAATTACCCTTTGTACGCACGTCAAACGAGTTTCGAACGCGCTTCAATACGCCGTGGGCTAGGGGCCTTATTAGATCAATGATAGACCATTCTGACACTATTGCAATAGCAGACTAAGGCCCCTGGGGACTTTTTAGTTACGACATACGAGTATTGGGGGTTAAAGTGCCAACTTTTTCAATAAATACAAGTTTTTAATGTTATAACTTTACTTTAAATATATCCACGACCTCCGTACTATTAAATGCATCCATCAGCACAGTGTTCTAAGTGCGTTACATTGAGTCCCATCGTAAAACGTGATTGTCACCCAAAAAAAAATTGTCGACTCGCGACACAATTTTTTGCTTAATTATATTACTTAGTTTGATGAACAGAATGCTTAGTTGCCGTGTGCCGTGAAGGGTCTGTTAACAGATTGGAAAACGTGAACAAAACTTGGGTCTTTTTTAACATTTGCCTAAGAGTATTAACTTAGTCAAAATACTATTTCAATGATATGTCGTAGTTAATTAGAAAAAAGATTTTATTTTCTTTATAGTAGATTACTAACTAATTGGGTGTTTATATGGTATCATGTTTCATTTTAAAATTTAAGAGTTGGCACATTTATTTCCTAGATTATTGAAATCTAGCTTTTGCACGCAGCGTCGACTCCGAGGATGTTAGAAATTATCCCGCGGGAATAAACTACACAGTATGTACTATCTCGAAGCAAAATTTATTCGAAATCAGTTCAGGGGTTTAAAACGGGAAGCAGACAGACAGACGGAGTTACTTTTGCATCTATTTTATATCATATACTAATACTATAAAGCTGAAGAGTTGTTTCGGTTGAACATGCTAATCTTCGGAACTACTGGTTCGAATTGAAAAATTATTTTAGTGCTGGATAGCCCATTTATTGAGGAAGGCTATCTGTTATACTAGCTGTTGCCCACGGCTTCGCTTGCGTTTTGGTCGGAAATTATCCCACGGGCACGTTGTAAATATAGCCTATGGCACTCAGGGACAATGTAGCTTCCTAATAGTGAAACAATTTCTAAAATCGCTTCAGTAGATCCAGAGATTACGCCCTACAACCTCACAAACTCACAAACTGTACCTCTTTATAATATTAGTATAGATAACATCACGCTACAACCAATAGAAGCAGAGCATCAATGAAAATGTTTGCAAAAACGGGGAAATAATAATAATGAATGAATACAAGGTGTAAACAGAGCCCTTACGAAACCTAGTACTCGTATTCTGTACACCAAACTAAGTAAGTCTACGCAAACATTTTAATGCTGGGAAAAGACTTTGTTTTTGAGGTGTAACGGTTTACGGTAGGACTCAATATAACGCACTCAATACATTGTGCTGATGAATGCATTGAATAGTACAGGAGCCATGGAATGTTGATGATCAGCACTATGTTTTGAGTGTGTTACATTGAGCCCTACCGTAAGGGTTGCGACTCATCTAGCAGCTCGGAATCGTAGTTTTCCATGCTCCTATCCTTTTGTGTAGCTCACAACCGTCGTTTGTTAGAGCGAGAAACAGAGTCGATTCTGCCGCGAGCGATAGCATTCCCGCTGTTTCTCGCTTTTCACCCCCAAGAAAAAAGTAGTTTCCCAGCAATAATTTTGCATAGGCGCCGTCCTACTGCCATCGCCCGCACGATGATGCGTGCGTCCAACAAAAATGATCGTGCGACCGTGCGTTCAAACCTACATATCTACTGAATGTCCTATTGAAAGTCGTGCGATCATGCGATGCGACCAAATTGTCTAGTTTTCGCCGTGCGACCATCGACGCATCGTATTGATCGAACGATCGTCAAATAAAACATACTGATCAGTACTGAATGTCCTAATGGCGCTCGCACGACCAAGTGGAGAGGAGGTTTTCTGTTTATACAGGGTATAATTTTATGTGGTCTACGTTTTCTTTTTTAATCAAATTTACGATTAAATAAATATTGCTCGACAGCAGGTGATCGCATCGCTCCAAAATAGGACACACGATTTCTAATAGCGCGAGCGGTTTCATCGCACAATGAGATCGCATCGCATCATCGCGCGAGCGATAGCCGATAGACAGGCGCCATAAAGTTACTTAGTTTGATGTACCGACTGCTTCATTGACGGCTTCGTGAAGTATCCTTTTACATCTTGTATTTATTATAGGGGGATTTATTTTATAACTGAGTACTAATTACCTGAACAGCTTCAAACTTTCTTTCCACGCTGTTATACCAATTTCCAACATTTTGTGATTCGGCATCCACCTGCAAGAAAAGCAAAATTAGTTTATGCTTACTTTTTTCAAGATTAAAAATACTAACAAGATAAAATACCTAACTGTACTGATTTTACCATACTTAATTCTGTTTTGAAATTTCAAATATATGTAACATTTTCGTTGCAATATCTATCACATATTGCTGAAGCCAAAACGTCGAACCACAAATTTTAGAAGATAGATCAAGATATCTCAGTTAAAAATTTGTAAATTTTCCCAAAGTTTATGTATGAATGTGGATGGCTTTCTAATGACCGCTTGCTAGCGATATCATCAAGGCAAGAGATGATATGGCTAGAAACCAGTCAACTCCTCATGATACCCCGGCTGAGATGACGATTTAAATGAATAGAAAAGTATGGAAGAAGAAGACATGCTGGGAAAACCCTAAATAAAGGGCAGAAGGTGGGAAGTCCTCAGGCTAGGTGGTGGTAGGTAGTGGCTCCACTGGGGAACTGGTAGCAGCTGGATAAAAACTGAGCAGTGGACTGCTGTAGGCTCATGATGAAGGGCAGAAGAATGATGTGATGATTTCTATAGAATGATATATAACATAGAATGTAACGTACCTCATTAATATAATTATATTGTACTACTAGAACAGTTAATAAAACAGTTTGAATCGAAAATATACACAAATTCATGGTCGAACGTGTGCTCAGTGGTGTATTCCTAACAGTACTGATCGACCTAAGTGTTGTTTTGTTTACTTATTCGTTTCCTGAACAATCGCTGTTTACGGTTAACTCATGGATTTTTTTTTCTCATTTTGGTTGAGATTGTTTTATGAATGATATTTCGGCAGTGGTCGAAATCACTTCTTTGCTCGTTTTTTTATTTCCCGTTTATAAAACCTATAACGATGGCTGAATTCGACTGGATGCGAATGACGAAGGTCATGGTGGTGTGTCAGCTTAGTAGTGACTATGTGCAGCTGTGGATTGCGATTATTTGAGTTGACTGTTCAAAAATCAAATTCATAATTTGCCTAGCCTTTTCCCAAATTTATTGGGGTCGACTTTACATGGAGCGACTGCCTATCTGACCTCCACAACCTAGTTAGTAATGGTACCTCTTACGGTATCCCCGGTAAGACTGGTTGTCAGACTCTCGGGTCACTGACTACCTGTAACGACTGTCAAACATCTACAAATGATAGCCGGGACCAATGGCTTAGCGAGTTTTCCGAGGCACGGAAGAAACTCAGCATGCAATGATGGTCACCCATCCATAGATCGACCTTGGCAAGCGCGGCTTACCCTTGAGATAGACGTGCAAATGTTATTATTTAGCCACGAACAAATCAAAATAAGGTTGAAAATTAGCACCCACTTTTTGAACGTCAAAATTCGTAGTTTTTAAGAGGAGTGAAGAAGTGGCGAAACACCATCAGCAACCTAGTATATGTTCAAAAAGCATTGGTAGCCTGGGGTTTACTATGACGTCCTAAAGCAGGAGTAATTCCAGTGTGGGAAAGAGACAGCACTATACAGGTCGTCTAGCGACATCTCTTTCCCACACTGAAATTACTCCTGCAGACTCCTGCTTTAAGACATTATGGGAGGCCACCTGGTACCCTACCTATAATCTGTCAGCCTTTCAAGCCAGAAACAAAAGGCATCTTCTGAGATCTGAGTACCTGGTCAGGTGGAGATTTATAGATGTCTCTGCCGTCGAGTGTAAATGTGGTGTTGTTCCAAAAATAGCGAGACACTTGATGTCGATATCGTGTCCTGCCTGTCCTGTTCTTGGCACCTTATATGAACTGATGGACTCTACTGAAAGTGCCAAACTTATCGCCCGATTTTGGGTCCACTCAATTTAGATTATCATTGACACGCCAAGAAGAAGAAGTACGCTTGTTTAGATTATAGACCTCATCCATCACTTTTCAATAGGCAAGATCGAGGCCAAGATTGCTCTTGCGCCAATAAACAGGGTGAATTTTCCAAGTGGGCGTGGATGGCCAAATCCGAAACTGTGAGGAATATCGAAAAATTCTCAAAGGAATCTCGAGCCCGATTTTAATGAAAACTAAAACTGCATCATTAGATTTTAGAAAAATCAATATTCCTAGCCAGGAATTGAAACTGGCAGTTTTGAAAAAAAAACACTGTATATTTACACCATTCGATAGTGTCGCTAATAAGGATCAAATTCTTGGAAGGAATGCAAATACCATAATACAAAACAAAAACTAAAATCTATACTAATATTATAAAGCTGAAGAGTTTAGGAACTACTGGTTCGAATCGAAAAATTCTTTTAGTATTGGATAGCTCATTTATCGAGGAGCGGAGCATCGATGAAAAATGTTCCAAAAACAGGGATTTACTCCTTTTGAGAGCTTCCGTTGTGCCTGAACGGTTAAAGTTACGCAATAATCATGTATGTCGGAATTGTTCCTCTTAAAAAGCTCTAAAAAAAAATCCGCAATGGCATATGTCTAACTTTTAAGGTTGACGCAAACTCTCTCTTACCCTTTTTTTTTCGGATGGGAAATCATCAAATAACTCCTCCCGCTCTGGGCTGAGCAGGAGGGAGTGTCAAACTTTTACTGACTAAAACCCATCCATGTTCCTTCCTTTGCCCTTTGTGTTCCAGGGCCGCGGTATCTCTTTCGAACAGTCCCGCAATCCTGGCAGGCATCGGTCCTTTCGGACCCCTTCCTGTTTGCTGACTCTCTTTGAGGCGCACGTGGAACACGAACGCGCCGTCGACACGGCCTGTCGTCATAAGACGGACGGACGGCGAGCTAGCCCATAGCTCACCGTCCACAGGTCCGCGCCTACGGTGGCCGGGGGCCACCACGTGACCCCCGACGCCCGGTGCGTCTCCCGCGGCGGCTGGGACGTGAGGTTCTCTCCCTCTCACGTTCCGCCACCTCCTTCACTAGCATGACTGCTTCGCAGAAGGAGGTGACGGCGTCCCATTCCGTCTCGCTCCGGACCATGGATTGAACCAAGGCCGGATGCGAAAGATCGCCGCCGCCTCTCTCTTACCGTTTCTTTCTTATATGTGCGCACGCACGCAGACGAAGTTGCGCGGGTCATTTAATAATAAAAAACCGACAAAAATGAAAAAAGTAAACTTAGATATTGATACATTACACGTCACATCTGTGAAGTTTCCTTATCTTATTAATTTATTTGGCGTTCTATTGTTGCCATTTCAGATGATTGAATTAGAATAACATTGCTAATATTTTAAATAGGTACCATAGATATAATAAACAAGGTAGGTACCTATCAGCGGAAATCAATGACCCGGATAGAAATTAAAAATTTAACTTACTTTAATATTATAAACATTACGCTGATAAACCTCAAAGAGTTAAGCAGAAGAGTACACCTAATAGAACACCCACATTTCGTCAGTTAGTTTTAAGTACCATGTAATAGGGGGCGAGCCTATTGCCATCAACCGGGGGCAAATCCAGACTCCGTGCCTGCTACTGACAAATTCCTGATGGAAAAACCTAATAACACTTTGCTCGATCTAGGAAACGAACACAGGACCTCATGCTCAGCAGTAGCGACCACTAGACCAGTATGGCAGTCCTATAAACACATTTTATTTTTAAACTGAACGTAGTTATTTTTTTTATTTAACCTACATAATAGAACACGGTAACCTAGTATCAGCCTTGCATAAAATACTTTAAATCAAGCCGTGAAGGCTCGTGAAGGGCTTGATTTAAAGTATTTTATCTACTACCTAACCTATTCCTATACCTAACTTATTCTCACAATCCATTTAAGTTTATCTAAATCAACAAGAATTAGCACATAATTGTCGAAACCAACCTTTATCATACCAATTGTCACAAAAAAAAAAAACACCGTCATCAAAAAGGTTAAAGGACCTGAAATAACAGTAAAAATATAACAGTCCTAAAATGTTTTCTTATTTTGATCCTTCGCGGTCATTGACAGCCAGATTTCACACTTAACTGGTAATTTTATCCCCATCTCTTTCTCACATGTACAACTTTCAATGCCAACGACAGAGAAAAGAAATAGAAACGGTACATCTTTCTTATGGCACTGGAGTTCACAGTCAAGGACGAATGCACTCGGTGCGAGAGAGAGACGGAGCTATACAAGTGATTAAGATAGCGATGTGGTCTCGAGTTGGACCAAAAAAGATCGTGGAGTCGTTGCTCGCACGCCGAACGCGGTATTCGAATTTTAAACTTATTTTTTTATTGATTTAAAAGTGTTATAGCGTAATAAAAATATATTATTTTTATTTTTCGTGTAGTAACATTTCGATTTAGATAATGAATACGTGTTTCACAGTAACCGGTGAATAGTCATGGACTGTCATATCTCAGTGAGAAATCGTGATATCCGATAATAATTATTAATATAAACATAATTACTTATTTATTTTATCAACACGTATAGTGATTCTGTGAGTTGGGTGCTTGGAAATACTAGGATATTTAAATAAAGGTATGTTTAAATGTATTTTTTAAATAAGTTTAGATTACATTTCCACAATATTTGCCGACACGTATTTTTTTTTGTTTATTTTTACTTTTTATAAGTAGCGGCAAATAAGTTTTGATTAACCTTATTCTAAACAATTAAAACAAAAAAAAAACCCTAAAACTTGAGACAAACATTTTCCAAAAAAAAAAATTGAATTGAATGTAGGTAATAATTACTCAACATTTTTTTATCAAGCGCATCTGAGAAGTGTGTAATTTTATTTTACCTCCATAAACGTTTTTACCATTAATTATTCATATTTCCGATCGCAAATATCTTGAGAAGAGATTTTTTTTTTAATGAAACCAAATAGTAGTTAGTCACTAGGGCGCTCCCTAAGCGCATTTGTGGATAAAACTAATTAAAATTAAAAAATAAGTCTTGCTAGACGGAAAGGCGCATACGCTATATGTATATAAGCACAGCTTTTTGTCTAGTTTGGTTATTTCCTTTGATAGTTTTTATCCTGAGGACCTTTTTTGCTTACGGCGCTTACTCCAAAACCCAGTACTTACTGATTAATACAATAGCGCTTAGTAAGACTGGTGGTCAGACTTAAGAGCCACAGACTACCTTACCTGTATTCTGTAAAAACTGTCAAAGATCTACAAATGACAGCCGGGCCCAAAGGCTTTACGTGCTTCCCGAGTCACGAAGAAACTCGGTATGTAATGGGTGGTCAACTGGTCACCCATTCACAGACCAGTCTAGGCAAGCGGGCCTTAACCTGAAGATCAACCCGAATGGCTGTTGGTATTTAACCACAAGCTCCTCCGAAGAAGCCCACAACTAATTCTTCATTACTGGTAGTCAGACTCCCGAAAGTCTAAAAACCCGTGCGAAGAACTAATAGTTTCAGGTGCTAGTTTGCCGATTTCTTGGACTATATCCAGCACACATATCCAGAAGCAACTAATTCTTCGTTACGTTACGAGGTCTGCTAATCGTGTGAATCAGTAACTGGATTGTAATAAGCCAGATAGATAAACGCTCCATGTAAAATACTGGTATTCAACTGCATTCAGTTAGATTGGAAGCTGACTCCAGCATCGTTGGAAAAGGACTCATTCTACCTACAAATACACACGCACAATGCTCCACTTTAGGGATTCAGTGGGAAACCAAACCCTCAACATACAGGGTGTTTGGCAGAACGTTGAACATACGAAAATGGTGGATAGGTGGGGTCATCTGCTACTTAATCAGCCCTAATTTATTTGGCCCTGGTCCCATCGATATTTAAAAAAAATGTTTTTTGCTTTCTTCTTGTTTCACCAGTTTCTTAACTTTAAAGTGTAATTTTTATTAAAAAATTTTAAAACATGCAATATTTTTTTTTTAACCTTTAATGTTGACAGATTCTTATAATATTATTTCTTTATTCAGATGTTTACTAGAAAAAAAGTTATGAGTCATCAAACTTTCAGAAAGATGTTAAAAATTCTTAAATCTTAATTTCAACTTGCATTAAAAAAAATATCCAGAGGGCCAGGGCTAAATGAATTAGGGCTGATTAAGTAGCAGATGACCCACCTATCCACCATTTTCGTATGTTCAACATTCTGCCAAACACCCTGTAGAATTTACAAATGTTAATGGATTCTTTACGGATTAAAACCATAAAATCAACAATAGCGCGCTACGATAGCAAATAAAAAAGTAATTATAAACCTCGGACACCGCCTACCTAAACAAGGTCAAAATAAATTAGCTGGTTTAGCTTCAAAGAGAAGCGCGTGGATAAATAATAACAGCCAGGTTAAGCCGTGCTAGCCTAGGTTGGTTCGTGGATGGGTGACCACCCATTACATACCGAGTTTCCTCCGTGGCTCGGAAAACACGTCAAGCCGTTGACCTGGCTGCCATTTGTAAAAAAATTACAATTATCTACTGCTGATTCCGGGGTCGACTGCCGCTGTTACAGTAGATCTTCACTACATAGTATAAAACAAAGTCGCCTCCCGATGTCTGTCTGTCCCTATGTATGCTTAGATCTTTAAAACTACGCAACGGATATTGATGGTTTAATAGATAGAGTGATTTAAGATGAAGGTTTATACATATAAACCTTCATCTTTAACCGCCCCGGGTTTGCACGGGTGCAATGTCATACATATGACATTACACCCGTGCAAACCCGGGGCGGGTCGCTAGTTGAAATTATAAATTTACAATAGAATATCTTTTTGTTTTATTGCCATTATTACTTAAATATTGAATCTCATCACGTCTGGGAAGTATCACTAGCTAATTTAGTCTGACCCCGTATAGTTATTTATAAAATCACTAGCTTCCACCCGCAACTTCGCCCTCGTGAAATTGATAGGCACTACATTTTATACTTTACCTGAGGTCCTCAAGGCATTCTATACAATGTGTAACAGAATAAACGCACAACCTCTTAAGGGGTCATTGTACTCATCATTATGAACAACTTTTACTATGGGACCAATCCCGAAATCGCGAAAAAAAAAAACAGCTGTTCAGTACATTTTGTCGAATTATGCACACAGAAATGTATAGGGCAGTCGACTTTTTTTTCGCGATTTCAGTGTTGGTCCCATAGTGAAAGTTATTCATAATGATGAGTACAATAACCCCGTAAGAGGTTTTGCGTTTATTCTGTTACACATTGTATAAGGTGTAAACGGGGGGTCGGTCACGAAGCCATTATCCAAACATTCTGTAGGGACATCAAACTAAGTAACTCTGCGAAAACAATATTGCTGTAAAACGATTTTTAATTTGTGGTAAAAAATCACGTATTGCGGTAGAACTCAATAAAAGGCAATCAAAACATTATTGTGCTGATGGATGCATTGAATTGTGGTCATGGAGGTATTTCAAGTAAAATAATAACATTGAAAACTGCCTACCTATTACGGATCATGAGATACAGCCTGCTGACAGACAGACGTACGGACGGACGGACAGCGGAGGCTTAGTACCTAATATGGTCCCGCTGGTTACCCTCCAGGTACGGGACCCTAAAAAACATCTCTCGATGACGTGAAGAACAATTAGTGCCTCTCGGCTTCGTGAAGGGTATTTTTACATTACCCATTATAACGCCTTAGCATTGTATACATTGACTAAGCCGGGTATTACTATCACTACATAGTTTAAAACAAAGTCGCTTCCCGCTGTCTGTCCCTATGTTTGCTTAGATCTTTAAAACTACACAACGGATTTTGAAGCGGTTTTTAACAGATAGGGTGATTCCAGAGGAAGGTTTATATGTATAACATTGCACCCTACCAAAGCCGGGGCGGGTCGCTAGTACAATGATAAACGTATGATAAAATATTTTATACATTGCCTAGACGAGCTCGGCATTGTATAGAATGACTGAATTATATGCTTTGTCGATACATAAGAAATTAAGTGCTGTTTCATTTCGCTTACTAAACGGGTCAGGTACAAGTTTAGTACCGTTAGAACCGCAAACCACAGTAAGTTATGGAAAGTCGCAAAAAGATGAATGCAAATTTTATAGGTTCTATAAGCATTATCATCATAGCTAGCGACCGTATGTATACTCTAGCAAGAGGTTATGGGTTCTAAACCTGGTACCTCAGTACCACTAGGTCAACGACTTGAGCTTGATAAACACACAAACACCAACATGAATGCCTCTTCTAAGTAATTGTGGTATATCGACTGTCTCATCCGTCATCCATGAGCCAAACAATTCCTTATAATTCGGGGCTAAACTCGCCTTTGCACATGAGCTGTTATACGTATTATAAAAATGTGTGTACACAATAAAGTACCTAATTGTATGTTGGCTAGGTTCGAATTAAAAAAAAAACGTAATAAAAAAAGTGCCTCGGAATATTCTAATGTGTATAGTACCTCTGTCTTCCGTATGGATGACATGAAATGTATTTATTTTGACATCTTTACCTACTTTTAAATAAACTGAAGTTGTAAGCAAAATCGTAAACTGATTGTCAGCAAAGTTAAACATGTTTGTAATCATAATAAAATTCAATAAATGCTGATAGGATCTTAATTGTTTGGGCAAACTATTACGTGCTTAAATGAAAATAATGTACGTGTTTCTTATTATTATTGAACATCTTGAAAGATTTTTTTAAACCTTGTGCGTTTACATACATTTAAACTCACATACACAAACAGCCAGACCAGGAACAACTACCTGTAGGCCATAGAAATATAATTAGGTCCGAGCGGGGATCGAACCCGCGACACGCAACGCAGCAGTCGATCGCTCAACCACTGCGCCAATCGTGCCGCCGAAAATTAGCAATGCTATTGTAAACATTTTGTAGTTTTTATTATTTATTTGTAACATGTATAAAATTATACAGACTAATGTGGACTAAAATCACGAATAATAGCTACAAACAGACTAATATTGATGATAATAAAACCGAACAAGAAGAGCTACCAAAGGAAACCTTCCAGAGTTTCATACTCAGCTGTTATTATACCCAACCGCGTCGTAAAATTGGCAACTAATAAAATATTTTTATAGTACATAATAAAATACCGGAAATATTCACTTCCATTTATAATAAAATGTTACATAATAAAAATAACATTGAATCTTATTTTAAAATATTTTACAATAAGGTATAATAATTTTGAATAAGGTTTATACATATTTAACGTACCTACGTAATTATGATTAGTCAATCAAGTTTAGCAATTCTATTCCAATGTTCTTTTTACTGTTTGTTTTTTTTTCTGAGGGAGGGTAATCGCGGGCCTGTGGACGTTGAGTTATGGGCTAGCTCCTAAACTAGCAAAATTACCTACTAATTAAAAAAAACTCATTTGGTAATAAAACTCGCCATCCGTCTGTCTTATGACGACAGGCCGTGTCTGCAGAGCGTTCGTGTTCCACGCACGCCTCAAAGAGATGTCAGCAAACGGGAAGAGGTCCGAAAGGACCGACGCCTGTCGGGGTTGCGGGACTGTTCGAAAGAGATACCGCGGCCTTGAAACACAAAGGGCAAAAGAAGGAGCATGGATGGGTTTTAGTCAGTAAAAGTCTGACACTCCCTCCTGCTCCGCCCAGAGCGGGAGGAGTTATTTGATAATTCACAATCCGAAAAAAAAAGAGGGCGGGTAATGTCTTTACTGTTTTAGGAATTAACTGTCGTTTCGCCCTCGCACTGAGGGTTATCTATCAGGAAACCAAATTCTGCAATACGGTCGCCTATGTATATAAACTGTAATGTATGTGTTCAGGAATGTGTACCAGTGGGCCTGATTTACTTTATTTAAAAGAGATCTTTAGATGACCGTGTTCAACCTAAGGTACCTAAGTGGCGTGACCTGGACAAATATGCCTTTTTCTTATTTCCACTTACCTCCGCGTACTGCTGTCTGAGGCCAGTGCACTGGGCATTTGCAAAATGCACTGGGCATTTTGGGAGCGAATTCATTATTTTTGCCAAAATTTTCACTCATTGATTCGATTAGAAAATTTCAAAAAGGCCTCGAAACAATTGCAGTTTTTAGGCCATGCATTAATTAATTAATTAGTTATCTCATTGAAATGTAACATTCCTTAGGCCACATCAAACAAAATCAAAATCGAAATAAGCTCAAAAAGTGACCTACAAAAAAAAACTATAACAGTAGCCATATTTATGACGTAAGACATTAACACTAAATCGACGCGCACAAAAAGAGTGTGCCGTGGCGATTATAATACAAGTATCAAGACAGGTGGGTCAATGACTCGCGGCAGGTTATGTGACGTCAGAGATATACCGCTAGGTAGGGTACCGACACAGTCCGTGACAACTAGAAGGTTGTAGTTTTCTTCAGTTGAAGTTTATGGATCTTATTCATAAACGTTGGTTAAACTTACGAACGATTAAAGACGGTATAAAAATATACTTATGGTTGTGCCATGTTTTAGGAGAATACTATCCATATGAGTAATGGACATGATGTGATGTGAGGATATCTGCCAAAAAGATAAGCCCTAAGAAACACGGCTTAGCTTTTAGCTAAGCCCGCTTGCACCACAAATGATTAAACAGGTACGGGGTGCCGATGCGAAAATGGGTAGTTAGTTAATTCAGTAGATCATTCTGAGAAACACAGAAATTTTTCATCGATTATTAAAAAAAGTCTACTGTTTGGAACAGCTGTTTTTTCTTTTCTGCCGAAAACTTGGTAATCGTTTTCGCTTCGATGTTTCCACCCCGTCTCTTAGCGCCAAACGAATTTAAAACCTCTGTTTCTGTCAGCCATTTTAAAAGATGACAGACAGAATGAATTATTTTACTTAAGTTTAGAGCTAAACGCTTGTGATTTGTAGTGCGAGCGGGTCTACAGAACAAAACTCGCTTGAAGCCATCACCTCGATTGGCTGAAACTTGGTAATGCTCGAGTCTTGAGTCAAATTCTAAATACCGGTCAATAGAAAGAGGATGACCAAGGAGACGATGAATAAATGAAGAAATGTATGACATTATGCGCCGGCTCCAAATAAATTGGGATACGGGCAGGTCAGTGATGAAGAAATGTAGGAGGAAATGAATAGTATTGGTCAGGAAAATAACTAAGTGGAAGCTTTTTAAGGGAAGGAAGCCAATTAAGAACAAATGATAATGATTTAATGAAGAAAGTTAATAATTGAATAAAAAGCGGTTCCTGTGTTTATGATAAGTTATTAAAGGAAGATCCGGACTCCTTGGAATCGGTTTACGAAAAATGAATAAAGTTTTAAATATAAAACGTAATTAATCCTATCGTAACCCTCGAAGCCGTAACATCTTTTAATTAAATACTTATTAGATTTTGTGTAAACCAAAATTAGTTCCCATTTTACTGACTGCTTTAGACAGGGTGTTAGAGAGACAGATGCGCAAACTGTTACGAATATTATGTACGAACTTTTTGAGAATAGATTATTATTAGTGTGTAAATATTGATGCGCAGCCTGTAATCATGCATTCATTTCAATATTATTATTTTTATTTATGACATTTTCGTGGGTTAATAAAAAAGAAATCATCAATTTATTTAAGTGAAACCGAGTCGTCGACGTAACCCCGCTTTCCTAATCTAACACGAAGTGGATGACGGGGTCTTAGATCGCTCACTTCGCTCGCTCACTAGACCCCGCCGTCCCCTTCGAACCTAACCTGTCCGAGTCGGGGTGCCACAAGTCTCGAGCTCGCTTCGCTCGCTCTTGCATCCTATGTTGTCCTTGCCGCAATGTCTTTTTTACGATAAAAACATGTTGCAAAAATATAATGTTAAATGTTTGTGTGAGTATTACGTTTGTACGCTCTGGTAAATTTGATGTGCAATCAGTAATTTTGGTGTAAAAAATATTTAATTGATGTAAATAAATTGACGGGTGATTAGTTTTTTGTTGTGCATTTAAAAATAAGTCCTTTTAACTATATTTTGCCCGCGGCATCGCCCGCGTGGACTTCGGTAATTGGGCCGCGGGATCTTACAACCGGGCAAGAAAGTATCCTATATGTTAATCCAGGTTATAAACTATCTGTGTGTCAAACATTCAAATCTGTTCAGTTAAATTTTACGTGAAAGAGTAACAAACATCCGTCCATCCATACATCCATCCATCCATCCATACATCCATACATCCATCCATCCATCCATCCTCACAAACTTTCGCATTTATAATAGTAGTAAGGAATTATAACTGGCCAAAAAATTCTACACGGAGATCTAGAATCATAAACTTAATTCATGGTCGCAATCTGTCGAAGTTTTTGGATTATATATATATATAAAAGTTTCTGAAATATAATATATTATATATATATTATATTTCAGAAACAGTACAATAGTACTGTTTCTGAAATATACTTTCACCGTGTAGAAACTATTAATACGGAAATAGAGAAAACTAATGTTCCCAGATATGAGACCTAGCTAGATCGATATAACACCCCCATAAATCCATACATTACAACTTTCATCGAAATCGTTACAGCCGTTTTCGAGAACGTCACTATAAATATATTGACAGGGAATTGAAGAAAAAACGTGTTGCGCCGACCCCTAATAACGTGAGACAAAGGCAGGAAGGTGATGATGATACACACATACAAATATCGCCCATTACAATACAAGATAAAAAGATAAGTAATATGGTAAAAACAAGCAGTCAACAATGCTTGACCAAACAGCCGATGCCAGCATAAAAATCTGACAATCGTGCAATAATGTAGGCGACATCGCTTGCCGTGGCTATGAGTCACCCATATGGCATTTGTGTCTTATGGACGTGATGCATACTTGGCATAGTTTGACAGATCTACGCTTAATAACTATTGTCTCTTTGACATAGGCATATCTGGAGGGTTTAGGGTCCCTTGGAACGGATCTTTGGAAGACGTAAAAGGAGCCGAAGCTAACTCGCAGAAGTATAAGTCGCGAATCAAATTTTAATACACACACAACTTGACATTGACCTGCAAATTGCAAAATACGTAAGAAAATTTGAATTCTTAAATACTGATCCAAAAGGTTTGTTAAAATAACGGTCAGTAAGCCAATAAGAATCAAGTTTAAAACGTAGCGAATTACAAAATGTTAAAAACCGTTATTCAAGAAGCCATTCCATCGGGCGTACGATGACCAACGCGACGACGACGCGAACATATTTGGAATACTACTTATTGCATACCGGTGACGCATGCTTGGCTATTCCATTGAAAATATGTATATACGAGAATTCGATAAAGTTAAAGAAAGTTTTGTCAGTTCTTAGAAATATGATAAAGGTGGTTAGAATGAATAGGCTGTAAACAGGTAAACACAGATAATATAACATGAGTCAGGGTTTACTAATCTCTGTATGGAATCCCATGAGTTAGCTCAAACAAATGATGAAAATATCACTTGTATTCTAATATTTCAGAATAATACTGGGCCCAAGTTCGATAATGGAATGCCTCAAGCAAATTATTTAAACATTAGAAGGAAGATACAAGACGTATTTCTATTAGAAGAACTCTTTATGATTCGTATTCCGTTATTATGTTGCCACAAAATTGCTCTTCGTTCTATTAAATTACCTGTATTTCTGTCACTAAACATCGTCATTATTTCACTGCCCTTATCGCAATTTATTTGTGGTCAGCACAGCATGTTATCATCTTCCATACTTCTTCATCATCGTCTTATCCCATGTTAGTTGGGGTCGGCGGAACACGTTTTTTCTTTCCATACTCTCCTGTCAACCGTCACGCAATCATTTAGGTACTCCTTTTTCAATACTCAATACTTTATTGCATTCCACAATGTAGAAAAAATAGATACAATCGTGGACCCTGTCGGGCACAGCAAAAGAAGGATATGTCGAGATGAGGACTTATCATTTAAGAATCTTATAATCTAACTTAGTCTAAAAACATTTTTGATCATTCTACAAGAGTTTAAAGGATTTATCATTTAAATATTCGTTTACACTGTAGTAACACTTGCTTAGTAGTAGCTTTTTTTTCTTTTTTTTTCTTTCAAATCATTCCTCACACAATCCATCCATCGTTTCCTTGGTCTTCCTCTCTCTCTTCTGGATGGACAGGGCTAAAATAGTCATCAACATTCATATTCATGACTATTTTAGCTACATGCGATTCGTCCCTCCTCCTCACGTGTCCATACCAAGACATTCTATTCCCTTTTAACTTTTCTGTAACTAGTGCAACTTTTAAACTTCCTCTAATACAGGGTGGAAGGTACACCGGCGCTAAAATGGCCATGTATTCAGTACATCATTCTGGGGTGACACTGTGGGGACATAGATTTTTTTCTTCGGTTATAAAAAATGCTCACAAGGTTTATACCATAGATTCAGATTAATGTACTGAATACGTGGTACCCGTTCACGATCGGTGCCCCATCCACCTTGTATACTCATTTTTTACTTAAACCATTCTTGTCACACCATACATCCACCTCAACATTCTCATCTCCGCTGTATGCAATCGTCCATACTTCTTGTTCCCCGGTAAAACCAATATTCAAAAATTCTTTATTATGCGCTGTGTTCCATTAACTAAATTTTACTCTCCAAGTCTTTCAGAAGATTTATTTTCGTTTGCTAATTGGAGTTATCTTCGTTATCTCTTTTACATCCAAAGTTATATTATATATTTAACCACACACAATTAGTACCAACTGAGAAGTACCGTTCGGTACCCCGTTTTAATACACAAAGGTACCATTAAGTACTTTCTTCAAATCACTTGGATCTTCCAGTCATCATCCAACATGATTGTCCTGTAATTATAGCTCTCCAACTTGCTGTCAACCTTGGCGTTTCGCAATAAGGTTGGTTATCTATTGTACTTTCGTTCTGGAGGTAGTTATAATACGTATTATAAAGTGGTTTAAGATCTATTGTGTTTTTACTATAATGGAGAAGACTAGGATTATGATAGACTAGCTTTCGCTTTTGGTTTCGCTTGCTTGGTGATTGTAAACGGTTTTGTTACACATGAAATCCATTCGGTCTCATTTCTACTACTAAATCCACGGCAAAAGTCACAGTGACTTTTACCGTGGATTTAGTACATAATTCCAGAGACAACATATATTTAAACACATTGTTTAGTTCACTAACGTCTTCATTCTATAAATAAATAACTAGGTGACTGAACTTTTGAAGTGATTTAAAGTTAATTTTTCATGAAAATGATTAGAATCAAGATAGACTCAGTTGAAAGCAAGCAAGTATTATAGTAAACCTGGGTTTTTACAGCGCAATTTCGCAATTTTCAGGTTTTTGATTGCCCGTGACGAATAGCTATTTGCACTACCACATTAAATGGACCTTGAAATATATCAAATTCATATGGAAACGAGTTAATGACATATGTTTTCACGTGGTGGATTATAGCCCATTCCCTCTCATTGAGAGGAGGCCGAGTGTCCCAGCAGTTGGAACATTAAAGGCTGATTATGTTATGTTATATTCACAAACAATATCTGCTTTCGTACCGTAACAGCCTAAGCCTAAACCAAAATTGTCTTAAATTAAGGTAGATATGTCGACGAATTCTGAGATCTAAACTTACTACAGTAAGGGTCTAATGATCCAGCCGACTTACAATTTCTATTCCTGCATCCGCCTTTTGATGGGGATTTCACTTTTATATCACTCGATGCAGGTATGTCGGAGAAACACGGATCTTTTGAAGCGAGACGATCTTACTGTTCTCGCTATCTTTTATTCATAATTATAATGCTGCAGTGGACAGTTTTTTGGATGCCGATAACGGAGTTAGGGTTATCATCTTTCAAAAGATTATCAGCATCTTCTATTTAACCTTTCCGTCTATTATTTTGACGTTAATTTGCAGTCTTCTCTCTTTCTTTATCTTGTCTCCCTCCAAAACTCCAATGCTAGGTTCGATTTTCCATAAGAAAGTCAGTAACAGCCACGGACTTTGGATTTGTGCCTGGTTGAAGGCATTATGCTCACCACCTTGATCCTTGATCCTTGATGAGACCTAAACATAAGTGGTGAAATATTGATTAACTATTGTACAACACTCTGGGTCTGGCGATTTAGGAAAATACAATCGTGTTATTATGTTTACATTATTTATAATTAATTATGCTATGCATTATCAGTTCTAATAAATAAATAAATCTTTGCCATGTGCATCACTTTGATTGAAGATATTATAGTTTTGTTCATAAGAAAAAGTCAGCCATTTGTATATCGTGCACAAACCTGATAAAATCATTCGTGTCTATGATATCCGCGACTATTTTCCGCAGCATCCCGCGTGTTTCATCTCTGTATGTACATAATAATGATTGTGTTTATTATCTTTTCTTTTATTAACTTAATGGCTACTATGTAGCATTGTGAGGTTTGCACGCAATGTCACGGGGCGATGGTTTTATTGCTCCACATGGTCCTGCTGTAAACTGATTAAAAATTCTTTAGAAATTGACAAGATTTTGAAGATAATTATCATCATGATTCTCCTGCCCTTATCCCAACTTACTTGGGGTCGGCGCAGCATGTCTTCTTCTTCCATACTTCTCTATTACTCGTCGTCTCAGCAGTCACCAATTTCTAACCATATCATCCTTCACACAGTCCTATACACAATCATAGTTACACGCTAGGCTTCCTCAGGATGAGTTCCTTCACCGTTTTGAGAGGAGTAGCGATGGCATAAATTACTCGAAGGAACGCGTCTACCGAGATTCGAATCCACTAAAGACTACACGAAAATTTTATTGACTAAATACTAGTTAAATTTAAAAGAAGCGAAAATGAGAGTTCGTCGGCCATAAAGTTTGAGATATTTAGGTACTATTATTTATTTATTTATCAAACTACAGAGAGGTCCACTGGGTTATATATTTGCTCTTCTAATTTTCACGTTCGCGCTTAAGTAATTAAACCAGTAAAACGTGAATGAACTTGATAAACCAGCTATTCGTTTCCTGTCATGACATAGATACAATCTGGGTATTTTTTATTTATTTTTTAAAACCGCGGTTCCGCCCCCTTGTATTTCGGGAATCGTCCCACAGGCTCGTTGGTACTACCGGGATAAAACATATCCTATCCCTGTCAATGCAAGTTATAAACTATATGTGTGCCAAATTTCGTCCAAATCCGTTCATTAGTTTTTGCATGAAAGAGTAACTAACATCTATCGGTCCTCGCAAACTTTTACATTTATAATAATTTGTAATGGTTAGTTAAGTAGTAAGATTAAAAAGATGGGTAAGTAAATTTGGAGTAAACTTAATCAGTCTTATCGCCTGGCCACGTTACACGCTCAAGCGACTGCGGAGAAAACTATGAAAGACATTTCTTTGAACATGCCACTAGTTACTGTGACTTGCGACGCGGTGACGCGACGGTACCCACGCGTGTAACTTGAAGTAAGTCGGATTGCCCGTGGTCGTGAACGGAGTGTACCTAAGTACTAACGTTTCCACTTGCTTTGACTCGGGCCTCCTCTCAATGAGGGAGTAGCCCATGGAATCCATCACATGGGCCCAGAACGGGTGGTTAGTTGTCCCATGGCTTAGAGGCTTTGGTCATAGCTTATAGGATACGCCGCGCCGGTTTCCTCTTGACGTTTTCTTTCACTGTTTTGAGAGCAGCGGTCATCATCATCTGACTAGCCTTTTCCAAATTACGTTGGGGTCGGCTTCCAGTCTAACCAGATGCAGCTGAATACCAGTTTTTCATATGAAGCGACTGCCTATCTGAACTCCACAACCCAGTTAGTACTGGGTAATACGAAGCCTCTTGGTAAGAAAGGTTGTCAGACTTTCGGGCCTGCAATGACTACGTGCAACGACTGTCAAAGATCTACAATTGACAACTGGGACCAACGGCTTAACCTGCTTTAAACTCGGTTTGTAATTGGTGATCAACTGATCACCCATACATAGATCCACCTAGACAAGTGCGGTTTAACCTGAAGATCGACCCGAGGGCTGTTATTATTTAGCTATGACCTCAGTGTGAGAGCAGTGGTGATGAAATAAATCAAAAAATAGAGTGCCCATCTGGTCCTATTTATCTCAGCCAAAAGTTGATTGACTCCACAATTATAATATTCTGGATTTAGGACCCAAGAACACGAGGGCAACATTAAATCCTCTGTTGTTCGCTAAAGCCCTATATAGATTTCATACATGTTCCTCGGTTATGGTGACCATAACTCCAGAATTACGACAGACCGTCATAAACGCGACTTCTAAGCAATAACCATAAAACCTCCTTGTGAATATATATTATTTATGTACATACAGGAAGTATATTATGTACTGCAAGTGTTGAATTAATATTTTGGCCGTATATTGGTTCCTTCGTTCCTTTACGTTTACAAAATAACCAATTGCAATAAGTAGGTAATAATGAATTTAATAGTCGCAAAAACTGATGTATTTAATCATATTATCACGTCTGTTATCCTTGAAAAGTTAGACAAAAGAAAGACACACCATTTTTACGCCAGTTATGTTTACGTGCTCTCTAATAGGAGACGAGCCTATTAGGCATGCCTCTAAATCAGGCACGACTCTTACACCGGTATTCTTAGTCGTGGACTGAACTTAAGTCGGACTTGACACACCTACATTCCGCCTCATTAGACATATTGACAGCTGCAATTTGTTTAGAATTTGACATAAACTCCTTTGAAAACTGGGCGTTTATGTCAACAAACAAACAAACTGTAGCTGTCAATATGTCTAATGGGGCGGAATGTAGGCGTGTCAAGTCGGACTTAAGTTCAATCCACGACTAAGAATACCGGTGTTAAACTCTGGGACGCTACTCAGAAACTCCTGATGGAAAAACTCAATTTCACATTGCCTGACCTAAACCAAAGAATTCATGCTCAGCAGTAACGCTTGCGACCACTAAACTAACGAGGCATTCTGAAATAGGTACCTTAGTACCTATAAATACCTAGGTAGGTAGGTACCAACTAATTTACGCCTTCTCCCACTCTAGGCGGAGCGGAAGGGAGTGTCAGACTTGTACTGACTAAAAACCCATCCATGTTCCATCTTTTGCACTTTGTGTTCCAGGGCCGCGGTATCTCTTTCGAACAGTTCCGCAGCTCTGGGACTAATTTACACCTAGAATTGAAAACTCTGATAATTTGTGAATTCTCTAATGAACAAAATGGCTGATAAATAATGTTACCCAAAATTGTTAAATTGGTCTTAAACAAAGATAATTAAAATGAAATATTTACACAGCTGATGAGCGTTCTGCGTATTATTTATTTTAATATCAAAAACGTAGCACTTGTTCTCGAAGGACGCTTGTGAACATGGTTATTAAGTATGTTAATTATTATTTATTCCATTTCAATTATAATGATGTTCTTAAAAGCAAAAACACTTTAGTTTTGGATACAAACGCGACTGAAGAATGTTACTTTTAATTCTTTATTTATCTCTATACAAAAATACATTTTTAAAATAAATATTCCTTAAAATAAAAACAATATAAAAACACATTTCGAATTTTTTGACGCCCTGTAACCCTTTTGATACTTGTACATATTTTTATTACTATTGTAGATTTGTAGTTTGTAAATAATGCAAATAAGTTTTCATTAATTATGTAAAAGATATAGAGAAAAAAAAAAAATTGTAGGCCTCCGGTATCGGGGACAGGAAGTTTATTTTTAATTTTGTATAGCCTTATGTTTAAACTCTCAAAATATAATTTGTATACCACTACTATACTGCTACTATAGTGGCCATACCATAGTTACTTACTTACTTCATTATAGAATATAGCTTTTTCCAACTAAGTTGGGTGTTGACTCCAAAATTCCAACCATGTGTAACCAGGATTATCTATTTATGAACTAACTTCTGCAACCCAATTACTGGGGTACCAGGATACCTGGTATGACTGTTCTTCCGACGCCCCGAAACCTTTTCTGAGACACGGAAGGTACGGTCTTGGTAAGAATGGTAACAGTATACCCCTTCTAAATTACAGACAAAAAAGAAAATGACTCTCTAGGAATTAAAAACTAAAAAAAAAACAAAAAATTCAAAAGTCGTAGAAGAGAAAAATAACATAATCATAATCAATTATTTATTTGCACAAATATGAGTACAATACAATCATGATACAACAATTGTCAGCATGCAAGAGATGTTAAAAGTACGAAAACAGATCATCACGTTTGCCTTAAACAATGGCATGCAAATATTAAACATAATAGGTAATTTATACAGAATTTATAATGTCACCGAGTCGAATTATTCAAAAATTGTCATGATAATATAAATAATAAAACATATAGAATAAAAGATAAGTAAAATATGTAAGAGAAGACAAGAAGAAGAAGATGAAAGATGTTAAATGATGATGACGATGATGTGTATGTTCCTTTCCATGGTTTGAGTCACCAGACGAGAAGTTGTGCGTTTATAATGTTACACTTTGTAAAAAAAAAACTAAATATATTTAATGATATAAAAAAAAACATTGTACACGGTACATGGGATTTTCTGACTCCTACGATAGTTGAAACTGTGTTCCAGGAGCCATATAATTTCTATAAAGGGTGTAACAAGACCCATAACGAAGCCGAAAGGCACTTGTTCTCCCCGTCATTGCGATCATTTTTTTGTTCTAGACCACACCTGGGAACCTTCTAGTTACGGAGATATGGGAGGTCAAAGTTTCAATTTTTCACAAGTTTTTTTTAAATACATGTTTGTAATGTAAGATTTTTACTTTGAACACGTCCACGACCCCCGTTCTATTCAATCCATCCACGAGCACAATGTTTTGAGTGTGTTACATTGAGTCCTACCGTTAAACGTGATTTTTACCCTAAAAGAAAGGCGATTCCCAGCAATAATGTTTGCGTAAAGTTACTTAGTTTGATGTACAATACAGAATGCTTGGTTGACAGCTTCGTGAAGGGTCTGTATACACTCTGTATACAAACAAAATTGTAATGTAAAAACATTTTATTTTTCCAGAATCATGGCGCGTTTGAGCATACTCCTGGTAATAGCCTGCCAGTTGATCAGCATCCCATCCATCAAGACAGCTGATGACAACAACTTTATGGCTGACATAGCCTCCTCCTTGCTGCAAAACATGATGACGGAAGGCAACAACAAGAACAATATGGATGGCATGGCGGCTATTGGGAATGTAATTGGGGGTCTCATGCAAGCTCAGGCAGCAGGGAATGGAAACGTTGGGGATATGTTGTCAGGTAAGATATATTTTGCTAAGAAGTTTTTCTTTGGAACGTGTCTAATCATCAACGAATTATTTTATTTAAAAAAAAAACGTTGTCCCGCTAGGAATTTCGTCTGTAATGTGGGTGCTTTTACAAACATTTAATCTCACATACGAACAAACAGACAGACCCGGGACACGACTGTCCGTAGGTGATACAAATATGTGTTCTGTGCTGGGATCTAACCCGCGACACGCAGAGGAGCAGTCAATCGCTCAGCCACTGCGCCAACCGTGACGTCAAACTAGTTAATTAATTAGTAATTGTGTAGGTACCTAATAATAACATACAGGTTAGGAGGATGTTGAAAATTCGCAATAAAAACGTACTAAGTAGGTACCTAGATAATCAAAAAAAAAATACCAGTTTTAGTTCGAAAATATTCTGCTGGTACTGTAGATTAAACTGCAGTTTCATATTCCAGAAGTAACTATGTTGTAGTTGCTATTGAATTCGAAATTAGAATGGCTATAACGTTTTTTTTCTTCTTTACTTTATACTAAGTAATTGGTTAAATTAAACACATTGTTGTCTTTAAAACTTTTATTTGAGTGTGGGTACAGGTACCTACCTATTTGATAAGACCCATTAGTACCTGGGAGGTTACTATGACGTCTTATAGCGGGTGTAATTCCAATGTGGGAAAAAGACAGAGCTATACAGGTCGTCTACCGCCATCTCTTTCCCAGACTGGAATTACTCCTGCTTTAAAACATTATAATAGGCCACCTGAACTACCTAGTTTCAAAAAACTTTGCTCGCGACTGGGGTGGCTAACAACCGTATATATATTCAAGTTAAAGTAATTATAATTACTTATGCAAACATTTTTATTTATTTAGGTACCTATATATAATTTTATTTCAAAACATAATTCCATATAAAATAGTTAGTAAAGCTTAAAACTATATTAGTACCTTATGCCATAGACAAGAATTTAAACGAAGGAAGCACTGTCAAAAAGGCAAAGCTACGAGTTCTAACTTTTGACAGTTCTAACTTCAAGCAATGAGGGCTATCGTTTTTGAGCTCACCAGATGGCGCTACTGTCGCTGATGGGCATGTCCAAAATTCTATTTTATACTTTAAAGTACCAATATGTTCATAAAAAGTTTATTTAAATACGTATAACAACATAGTGTAAACTTCAGATCATTTATTTACAATATTCTCCCTAAAATTAGCAAGCATGAAACATTTAAAAATCATTTTACCTCCAAGCAGTAACACTTAAGATCCTAAGTTGCTAGTCATAATTAATCAGGAATAGCTCAATCTGGACCACAATTGTGAATATTAGTAAAAATACGTGATAAAAAAGCACGCAACGCGTGAACTTTCTATGACATCTGACATTTCGGTGACCTTGCGCTACACTAGCGCCTCTAGCGGTGAATTCACACGCGATAGCCCCCATTACTAAACAACAGAATAAAAATCGAATCTTAAATAATGCCTTTTATTCAACAATATGACTTGTTTATTGTAGATACCTACGGGTGTAAATACCAAGAATAGGTACTATGAAGATGAATGACGTCTTGCGCCTTCAATCCATACAATAGCATCATTAGCCTTTCTTATGGAGTTCAATGACCACTAAAACCATTTTGGCAAAACAAATAAACATGCACAAACATGGCGAACCTTGCCAAATAAAGAACGGTTTGAGCGATAGATATTTCCGTTGTTAAGTAGATAAATAACTATCGGTCATATGCTTGGTTTTTCCGCCAGGAATTTCTCAGTAGCAGCCACGGAGTCTGGATTTGTCTGGACTTTTGGCAAAATGTGGGTATACAGACGCCAGCACATCAAGCTATGTAGTAGATCTGTCAAATTTCTTTAATAGATTTTCAACTTTATCGCTGAAACATTACGTTCAAGGTTGATTGGGAAAATTTTAGTTTCGGGTAGCATAATGTGCGTCTGTACTATCAGGTACATCTCTACCTAATCCTTCCAGGATTATAGGCGTGGTTTTATAGAAAATGGTGATGATGGGTAATTTTTCTGAAAGTAGTCCAGCAATTAAGAGTTCGACTATACGTAGGTCCCTACATTGATTTTCTAGAATGTGTTTACTGACGTCGTCGCGTCTAGTCTATTGTATTTTAGGCAAAAGATCTTAATTATGTAGGTAATAACCAAAAAAAATATGATGAATAGTCTAGACTAGTCTTTAATATTAGTACCTAACTGAATCAAATCTATTTGACATTCAAGAGTTATTCGAATAGGTACACCTTCCTTACAATGAAATGATTATTACCCGGGAATCGACCCCAAGACCTCATGCAGCCGCTCTTGCGATAACTAAACCAACGTAGAAGTCAGTAGATTCAAATATATCATCTGATATAAACCTTATAGCAAAGACATTAAAGGTCACTGTTGCGGAATTACAGGAAAAACAAACAATGGAAGGACAGCATATTCAGCATTTACTTCTATGTTGACTGATAAACATTTTCCACGTTTTAATTAGAATTAAACACAAAACCTAGAATGTTGTTTAGATAACATTATTTTGCTTATCAAACAACCTCATTATTCGCTGAATAGCAAATAATTTTATTCTTACAAAATAATTACTTAGGTATCTAAGTTATTTCTATAGCAAACAATACAAGGACTATTTTCTGTTTGTACCATGTAAGGCAAAAATCTCACAATTAACTATTAAGATATCGCTTCAGACCCACAAAAAAATGAGACCGCATCCAAACCAACGCGATAGTCACGCGAATTCATTTGGTTACGCGAACCTGAACGCGCGGTCACGGCGACAGAAGGCGCCTGCCAGTTTTCCGAACTTGTTACGATCATGTACGATATGAACGCGATGCTCATGTAGTCGCGCGACCGATAGCTTTAGAACGAGGACAAGAGGATTATTTCCAAACCAACCTCTATCACCGAAACCCAAAATTCAAATGACAGCAATAGTACAAACATAATTCTTTTTTCAGGTCTTGGCAGCTTACTAGGAGGTCAAGATGGCAAAATAGATCCCGCTCTAATAGGATCTGCGATATCCATGTTCGCCCAACAGATGGGAACCACGGAAGCCCCAAAACCAGCTAGAAAGAAACGAGAGAACACTGAAGGTGACTTAAACTTGGAAAGCATGATGAACCTTGCCTCTGGTCTCCTCGGCAACCAAAATCCTGGAGCTAGCGCAAAAGCAAATAAAGAAGGAGGCTTAGACCTAAACAGCATGATGAACCTAGCATCAGGTCTACTCGGAAACCAAAATAATGCTGCAGGATTTATGCCCGTAATAATGAACGCTTTGAACTCATTTTCGGACGCAGAAGCCCAAAAACGTGCAGATGACCATAAAGACCATGCTTCGTTCCTACCACCAATGTTGGAAAAGGTTCACTTATACTGGGATATCTTCATCAACTCAGAATTAGGGAAAACGATTTGGGAAAAGTCAGGATTGAAGAGGACGCTCAAGGCTTTTACTGGTCCTGATGGTAAAATAAGCTTCCAGCAAATGTTCAGGAACTTTGAAAACCATTCGTTCAGGAGACACTGGATTAAAGCAGCAGCGAAGTATTTGACTGATATGGTGGTACATATCGCTAAACCAGAGGTTTACACCAGGTAATTAAAGTTCCTAGTTATCAGTTAGTTAGTTTATAGTTTAACTTTCTCTCTAAAACAGGGGTTCTCAACCTTTTTACTATACGAGCCTCTTTTTTTTTCCTCGATGTGGATATCCTCAATCAATGTCCTCAGCCCTGGGGAGAGTATAGGGGTTTGTCAGACTCGTGCTGACTAAAACCACACCGCGGTGTTCCCTCGCACACTTGCGGAGGTAGTGGGATCTAATAAGACTTCCGTTACCCCGGACTAGTGCCGGCCCGCATGACTGCGGGCTTCTAAAAAGACTACACAAGGCAAGGCAAGAGGGGTTACCTATACCGCTTGGCTGAGCTAAGCGCGCAAGAGACACGCGTGTTGCAGAAGTGAGTGCAGAAAACTAATAAACAGTATCCGACTTTCGGCCGAAGGCGAAACCGTATCCGAGTAATCAGTAACTACAAAATAAAAATGAATATACTTAGGTACAGTTTATTTTAGTTTATTACAAAGGAGCTCGTGGCTAAATAGTAACAGCCACTCGGGGTCGATCTTCAGGTTAAGCTACGCTTGCCTAGGTTGGTCCGTGGATGTGGACCACACATTACAATACTGAGTTTCCCGTGCCTCGGATACCACGTTAAGGCGTTGGTCCCGGCTGTAATTTGTAGATCTTTAACAGTCGTTACAGGTAGTCAGTGTCCCGAAAGACTGACAACCAGTCTTACCAAGGGGTATCGTATTACCCAGAACTAACTGGGTTGTGGAGGTCAGATAGGAAGTCGCTTCATGTAAAATACTGGAGTTCCAACTGCATCCGTTTAGACTGGAAGCCGACCCCAACTTAGTTGGGAAAAGGCTAGGCAGATGATGTCAGTTTATTTGTATAGTCTCTGGGTTAGGAACCTGTTCTCTATAATAATTAATTGGTTACCTAGTCCAAAACTTCAGCGGATCCTGGTTTTACGTCGAGCAAATTCACTACGACTTTCGAAATACTTGGGGAAACTTAAATTGCTTTAAATTGTGCTGACATTGGTAGTTAAAAGTTTAGTTTAAAACTAACAATTAGGACCGTGAAAATTAATTAGAGCAGGTTAACGGTTAACCTTAAATGCAGATTGTTAAAGTCAGTTTTAACAAAAAGGTTAATTTGACCCTCACAGGGACTAACTTTTGGGATAATAATTCAATTTAGAACTCTAACTAGTCGAACCCTGTGTCAGTATCAGTTATTCTGTCCATAAGGGGTTCTACACACACACTCCATATTCGGGTCGATGTATTCGATTCGGCAGTATTTATTGAATATCAAAGCCGACCCGATGCAAATATAATATTAATATTAGGTAATTATTTAAAAATGTAATTAATTTTTAAATAGATAAATAACCGTCGATATACCACACCTTTGAGCCAAAGTCTTCTTTCAAGCAGGTTTGTAGATGGTGGGTTGGAATTTGTACCACGAATGACTTAAAGTTGATGTTGTAGCGCGATTCCAACCTCAAAAGATTGGATAGCGCCTCAGAGCCCAGTCGATCTTCACTTTCAAATACTGCACGACTTAAATATACCACATATTATCCGACTGGGTGTACTATTCTAGTCCACCTCTGCCTAATCCTACGGGGAACATGAGCTGTTATGATGATTTATGATTCGGTTCTTGCCGATTTGCAAACTTCGTCCCTCGTCGGATTCGGTTCGGGTCGGCTTAGCACATTTTCGGCTAACCCGAGCGGCTTTTTCTTTAACGCATACCCACAAAATTAGACACTTGGCACTGCCGCGTGCCGTGCCGAATTTTGCCAACCCAGACATTGTGTTTAGCACACTTTATTTTGCACGTCCACAAATAGCTATTGTCTATTGCAAATTGATTTTGATTTAATAGGACACGTGTTTCGCGGTTATAGCAATTTAAAAACGTTCAAGTTAATGTTGTTTCGGATTTAAATTTCGAATAATATGAAACTAGAAATTTATTATAACAATTAATTAAAGTAGATACTCGTAGTTTACATAGCTGTATGGAGAAGCTAAGCGAATAGAACAGAATAAACAAATACCTACTCATAATCATTCTTCTTACTAAAAATGTGAGTTCCGGCCCACGATAAACTGTGTCAGAAGCATTACATAACATCACGCCCGTATTCCACGGAGGGTTGGCAGAGGTGTACCTAATAGAACACCCACATTTTGCCAGTTATGTTTACGTCTCATGTAATAGGGGGCGAGCCTATTGCCCTCAACCGGGCCCAAATTCAGACTCCGTGGCTGCTACTGAGAAATTCCTGATGGAAAAACCCAATAACAATTTGCCCGACCCGGGAATCGAACCTAGGACCTTCATGCTCAGCAGCGGCGATTGCGACCACTGGACCAGCGAGGCAGTCAGTCAGAAGCATTAATCTGGTTAAAAATGATTAATTATTACTTCTAATCAACACTTAAAACATAGCAAAATAAATACAGAAGTCCCGTCGCATAAAATTTACTTTGCTGTCTTTATCAAATGCACAAATACATACATAACAAATGGGCGGAATATTTTAGAACGTTAAAGACATATTAATCTTCACTACTTACCATGCAAAGCATATTTGTCGTCGTTCGATCAGGGGCCTTAGTCTGCTATTGCAATAGTGTCAGAATGGTCTATCATTGATTTAATAAGGCCCCGAGCAGACGAATTACCCTTTGTACGCACGTCAAACGAGTTTCGAACGCGCTTCAATACGCCGTGGGCTAGGGGCCTTATTAAATCAATTATAGACCATTCTGACACTATTGCAATAGCAGACTAAGGCCCCAGGCAGGTCACCATGTGACCACAGTAAGAAACTAGGCGAAAATCTAACAAACAAAGCCCTATCGCACCCTATTTTTCACACACTCCCCATTTCTCCCCAGGTACCTGATCTCAGCCCAATACATCACAAACAGCTTCCTCGACACGCAAGGTATACCGAAGGACACCCACTTGAACCTGAAGAAACCAGAGCAGTCCATCACGACGCTGCTGAACTATGTGCTCAAACGGTATCTGGATATGGACACCGATGTTGGCGAGTATGTGGTGCCGGCTGTCGAGTATGTTAAGGTAAGGGTTCTGAGGATCTGGAAGGAAGTATATTTGAGCTAACTGATCAGGCTGGGGTCCGTAAGTCGTGGGTTCGAACCCAGGCAGGTGCATTATTTTGTGTAATTTATTTCATCACCACTGGCTCTCAAAACGGTGAAGGAAAACATCGTGAGGAAACCAGGCAAGACATGTGACATTATAGACCGATTATAGGCCATTCCCTCTCATAGAGAGGAAGCCTGCGTCCCAGTAGTGGGAACATTATAGGCTGATTATGCTATCAGCCAGGTGATCTTCAAGGATCACTTTCTACATCTTTGATCGCATTTAAAAATCGTAATTTCGCTCACAGTCAGAAAACAAGCCACAACCACTTGGTCTAGAAGCATGCAATTTTGAACAAGAATTCCATAAACGTAGGTAGTCTCTAAAGAAGAATTTTTAAGAGATGAATTTTAGGGATTAATAGGGGATGAAATTTTGTAATTTTTGCCAATTTGAGGAATTCCACCAGGCTGTGCGCCTGGTGGAATTACTTGTGTAGTTTTAATGAAATATAAGCTGGCTACTTTGGGTAAGCAAGAATTTGGCTCAGATATAGTAGAAATTATTTTTTTTAATTGTCGGTAGGCTACCAGCTAGACTGACAAAAAATGCCCCATTTTTACGGCCGTGATTAGAGGACTACCAGAGAAATTCGGAAAGTTTTTAATATAACAGAAATCTAGAAAACTTGACATAGTTACTCTTTTTTTTTAATTTTAAGTCTTCAAAAATTTCGTAATATAATTGGTCTGAACTGCAGCTATCCCTATCGCACTCTACGGGGGCAGGCTTGACGCAGCGCGACGACAATAGTTTCTTCAAATACCTACCTAGCAGGCCATGTTCGCTCTTAACTTGAAAGCTATTGTAAAGAAAGAAACCTATACCTCATTCCAATGTTGCATCCCTTCCTCAGCTAACCCTCAAAATGGCAGAAACCAAAACCAAGACCATGTCTTCCCGAGGCGACTACAACGCAATCGCCGATCGTCTGACAGACACCCTCAACCTGGAGGTCATCGAACCGGTCCTAAGGGTCTACCGCGCGTACCAGCACTCGGTGAAGGCGCCTCATTGCCAGGAGCACCTCATGTGCTTGGTTAACAGGCACCATGATGGGGACAAGAAAGGTAAGTTGGAGGAATTCTTAAATTATCATCTGCCTAGCCTTGTCTCAACTAGTTGGTTTCGGCTTCCAGTCTAACCGAATGCAGCTGAACATCAGTATTTTACATGGAACGACTGCCTATCTGATCTCCACAATCCAATTTTGGATATCACGATAAGTTTTGGTTGTCAGACTTTCGGGCCACTGCCTATCTGTAACGACTGTCAAAGAACTACAAATGATAGCAGGGACTAATGGCTTAACATGCTTTCCGAGGCATAGAGGAACTCAGTATCCTATTATACTGAATGGTCGCCCATCCACAGACCTTGGCAAGCGCGGCTGGGCTGATTTTGACGGGACTTTTACTCGACAGATAGCTGGTTATAAGAAGTAACTTAGGCTTTTACTTCAGAAAAAGGATTAGAGTTCCGTGCAATAAAATTAAAACCCATGATATTGTTAACAAAATACGACTTAAATAGGAAACTATGTTTTTTATAATTATTTCACGCGGACGAAGGTCGCGGGTATCTAACTAGTTAGTAATAAAATAACAAAACTAGCAATAACAATAAAATAGAAAAAAATAACATAATTCATAACAAAGGAAATTGCGTGACCATTGTAACTCATGCCACACAATAATCAGGTCTAACATCTTTGTTAATTACAGAAGGTTTTTATAATTTCTAACTTGTTTTTTTTTCCTTTATTTGTAAATATGTAGGTATCTTTGTGATAACACGACAGCAAAATAATAGGTACCCACGGTGTAAGGACAGCGACGCGCAAAATGTTTGAAATTAGCTGCGAGTGCCGGCCGGTCTGCGCATTATACAGACATGGCGATACGTCTTCTGCGCCCCGCTGATACCTTAAATTGTTGTTTGCGCAGCTTTACGTTGGATGTTCCTAGCCGCCATGACGTTCGAACTGTTGCGAACCTGCGCATACCGTCACTCGCAGCTAACTTCCGAGACGCCAAAAGTTTGAACAGAACATGTATTCAGCACATGATTCTAGAATCACCCAGACCATATTTCATAAGAAAGTGACCAATGAAACAATACCTAAATGTATAGACTTAAACCATTACGGTCAGCAACGAAAGTCTATTAGCATTTTATTTTTATATTTTTTTATGTCAGAAAAAAATTAAAAGCAGGAAAGACAAAATCGAAGTTAGTGATAATGTGTAAATGATATAAGTACAGGGTGTAACAAGACCCTTAACGAAGCCGTCAACCAAGCATTTTGTACATCAAACTAAGAAACTTTATTGCTGGGTTTAGAAAAAAAAAATTAGGTTAAAAATCACGTTTTACAGTGGGTCTCAATGTAATTAACGCATTCAAAACATTGTTCTGATGGATGAATTAAATAGTACGGGGGTCGTGGAGTTGTTAAAGTTAAAAATCTTACATAAAAAACATGTATTTAAAAAAAAAAACCTGTGAAGAAGTTGGAACTTTGACCCCCAATATACTAGAAGATTCCCAGATATGGTCTAGAACAAAATAATAATTGGAACGATGGGGAGAAAAAGTGCCTTTCGGCTTCATTAAGGGTCTTGTTACACTCTAAATGAATAGGTAATATTAGACACCAAAGTACGTTGATGCGTCGAACGAATGACCGATAAACCGAAGTACGTCTAAAACCGCTACCTTCGCACTTATGTAACACCTACCTCAAAAACTTGAATTGAACTTTGTCTAATTTCTATGTCCCAGGTCTCCCAGGTTTCAAGGCTGGTCTCACGAAGCTGAGTAGCTTAGCAGCGTCTGCGGCACTCAGCTTCCAAAACGGGAAAGGATTCTTCGATCTGTACAACGCTATCCAGAATGATGTCAATTGTGAAGTAAGTATAACATCTTGACATTGCGCTGAAGAATGAGAAGCGAAGAAGACGTGTTAAATGGTGCATTGTAAATAGATAGAATAAGAAATGAGTACCTACCTACATAAGAGGAAGTTTGAAAGTAGCACCGGTGACTGAGAAGTTGTGTGGTAATCGGTTGTCATGTTATGATACATGAGCAGCATGATGCGGAGCAATGACGAAAATGTCGTAAGGAAAGATTTGAGTATGAATGTGGATGACTATAAGAGTAGAGGAAGACCAAATAAGCGATAAATGGACTGCGTGAAGGATGATATGGCTAGAAACAGTGTCAATAAGGGCAGGAGAATGATCAGTCCAGAAAATCATAGACACGCGTCTATAAAAGATGTACTGGCTATATTTGTTTACATCAATGTGGTAAAGGCTCCAAAGCTGCAAGCAAGCACAATTAGGAAAAAGGAACTTCACGCATAGAGCAGTGGTGGTGCCAACATTACAGACTTCTCGTTGTACCCACCAGTGGCGCAGGGCAGTGGGGACAACGGAAATACAACTGCAGTAGTAACGACATGGTAACGACACTAACTTACGACTTGCAGGACGTGGGCTCGAACTCAAACTGACACAACTTTTTCATTATTTTACCACCACTGCTACAAAACGGTAAAAGAAAAGATCTCAACCAAATATTCAAATATTCGACGGCATGTGACAACCGCCACCCCGCACTAGGTTTGCGTGATGGTTTACAGCCCACTCCCAATTACAGAGAGGAGACTTGTGTTTCAGCAGTGGGAACTGTATACGCTGATTGAAAACGAAAATCCTGTGAGCTTTTCCAACTAATCTAAATCGTATACGAGCTCAAATTAAAGAAAGCATGTTATATTATAGGTACTATAACAGCCTCTAAAAATCTGTTTTTGGTCTACTCAAAATTCGCAATTTAACCTTTAATTTGTTTTTCCAGGCTGCCTACCCAGCTGACTGCTCGGCGTTCCACGAACACGAGATGAAAGTGACAACAGAAGTATACCACAGTGAATTATAAGCCCTAAGACAAACTGGCCTGACGTTGGCCCAGTAGTGGGACAGTGTGGGTTATTTTAAAAAAAGTAGACGAAATTAATTGATGTTACTAATTCATGCTTTCTGTTTTATCTTCGGTTTACAATCCTCTTTACGCCAGCAACCGTAGGTATAGGGGAAGCTAAAATATAAATATTTGTTTTATTTCTTACTCTTTAGCAGAAATTTCAGTTAAATTTTTCATTTAGTTATTTTCAACGACCATTTATTGATTATACTAACATAATTATTCATTCACGTTCAGCAGTCATTCATTAGCATTTCATTCAATCGTTTTGTTCATCATTATCATCAATCAAAACCAATTTTATATACCACTCACATAATTGTAAACCTGTTTTAGCACTTGTCACATTTAAATATGCATTTATGATTTAATAAATAAACATTCACTCATGTTCATAATTATCACTATTCATTAAAATCACGATTCACCATAATTTAATAAATGTTCATCAAATTCATTCACCAATGTGATTAGACCTTCGCTCACTAATGTCATCACAAATTCATTCACTAATTTGTTCACTCTGCATTCACTTCTTGTTTTTTTTTCAGACAAAATGCATCATTTTCATGCTTTCATTTATAATAAATAACTACCTTAATGTTACTTAATTAATTTAATATTATATCGTGATACATTGCTTTTATCCAAACTATGTATTTAACTAATAATTTAAGATGCCGTCGATTTTTTTTTCATGGAGAATAATTTCGACGTCTTTCAGTTTAAACGTTAAAAAAAAAAACAGAATGTTGTGGTTTTTTAGAATTTATTTTTAATTGGTGTAGCAAAAATGAAATAAGTATTCCATTTTTATGATCAAATCAAGCAATAAATTAAAATATTCGTTTATTATTTTATTTTGAAACTAATGAATGAATCATTTAAAATGGAATATTTAAAAACGTAAGTACATAATATATGTAAACATAGTATTATAGTTACTATAAAATTGAAAGTAAGTAAAATAATTTTAGTTCTTTGCTGGACATTTTGGTGCTAAATCTTTCGTTGCATTTAATATCCCCCTGCTTACCCTAAATAATATAAGGATTTCAGGGGTATCTCTATAGATTATAATATATTAAAATCTCGAATCTATTTTTAATATTTTTACATGTTACGTAAAATATAGTTTGTTAAAAAAAAACTATATTTTAAATGTTTTGTTTCTATATATTACCTACCTATTGTTACTTTTAGATTAATTTCTCAAGTCTTCCATATCACTTTCAATTTAAAATGTAAATACATTCCACATTTATGTAAGATATCAAATAAAACATGACTGAAAATTCGTATTTATTTATTAAAATGGAAGGTACCCATAGTATGCAAATTACAATCATATAAAAACTAAAATAGAGCAAACAATGAGAGAAAAATATGTACATTGATGCTAGTTTCATATATTGATAGTCACATGCATTAAATTTAATTAATATCTTGTTACGTTAAAATCAATTCACACTAGCCGGAATAACTTTACGGAATTTTCTCAAAAAATAAGAGTAAACAAGTAAACAACGAAATTTATTAATTTTAACACAATTATATGCATTAATTTAAAATACATCATTTAGGAAAAAGTACTTAAAAAAACTTGATGCTGACTGTACGTCTCCTTTCTCACACAATCAAGAATTAACAACCGGCCAAAAAGATTTAATTCTATTAACCGGGGTTTCCCCGAAAGGAAAGGCAGTTTTTCCTGTAGTGTGTGCGCATTTCGCCAGTTATTTTGCAAGCCCCATTTAATAGGAGGTGAGCCTAATGCCATTAACCAAGCATAAATACTTCGGGAGGTTTAATTATTTTTAATATTAACTATGTGCAATCAAAATCACTAGGTACAATGGGAATTCTTTTTTTTTTCTTGAAAAAATGCTAAAAACTTACACAAATAGGTATAGGTAATGGCAGCATAATAAATAATATAACTAGGTACTAGCTAATTAAAATTAAAACGAAATCTTAAAACAAACATAATTACCTAAGTATATTTTTTTAAATGATCATAAAACATTAAAATGACATGATAATAATTCCTAATAAAAATAATTAAATTTTATTTATTAGTATTCTAAAAGAAACGACTGGAGTTTATGTGGCATTTTTAGATTGTCAGAAAACATCATAAACATGGTATAAACAAAAATTTAAATCGCTAGATTCGTCCTACCACGTCGAAAACATATTTTACCGTTTCAATGTCTTTGATAATGACATTAGAATAGTGTTGTCTCGCTCACATAACATAACATCACACCTGAAATCTCCGAGGGGATAGGCAGAGGTGAACCTAATAATACACCCACATTTTTTAAAGTAATGTTAAAATCCCATGTAATAGGGAGCGAGCTTATAGCCATCAACCGGGCACAAATCCAGACTCCATGGCTGAGAAATTCTTGATGGTAAATCCTAATAACACCTTGCCCGACCTGGGAATCGAACCCAGGACGTCATGCTCAGCAGTCGCGCTTGCGACCCCTAGACTAATGAGGCAGTCTCGCAGGTTGTCTCGCTCACTCGAAAAAAAATTTGAAAATCTTATCTATCGTTTTAAGGGGGAATTGTGGACATACCAAAGAACGGTAGACATTCTTTTCAGTGTTAAAGTTTTTCGCGCCACTTAAGTACGGTACGGTAAGCATATCAAACGATTTAAATCTTTGATTATAGAAGAATTATTTATAATAATAATAGTTTATTGTAAATGTAATTTACAATAAAATAATAAGAAAACTAATGCCACAACGATCTCCAAAATTTTTAGTACGAAATCACCTTTGATAATAATCACTTGGTCCGTTTACGTATAATTAGTTTCATTCTTATAAATAAACTATAAGTACTAATGAGTTTAAATTATAATAAATGGAACTATTTTTGAAGCTGGCTGTTCAGTTCAATGTTTTTATTGCCTCCAAAAATTTATAATAAACATTTTTACTTTCATTATATTATCTTTTTCTTTCCTTTCTCACCATAAACTAATAACATTGTCAAAACTGTGAAAACATTGTGTAAAACTAATAATAACTTTGGACGGATTTCATTAGACTAGAAGATTTGCTAAAATCACAATTATTTTTTTTATTGTTAGTAACAATTATATTATTATTTAAAGATAATGATAGAAGGTCTAAATTTTAAGCGTAAAGAATTACTATTTCTGTAGAATAATTATTTCTTAGTCGGGATGTTTTTGCAGACCCACTCCATGCCTTCCTGTCACGAGAAAAAGACATACCATCATCATACTAATAATAAATTTCATATTATTTTTTTTAATAATTATTAATTATGAAAAGTGAAAATAGACCAACCTTGACTCCAGTGCCGTCGGTAGCGACACACGCCTGTATCTGCCAAGTACGATCTCTGATTAGATGTAGACCCAGATGCTGGGCTATCTCACTGGCTGGTAAGGCTGTAAAAAAGATTTAAAAAAAAAACACTTTAATTTATTATGAATTCAATTTTGTTTTCAAATAGGATTATAAATTATACATTTGTTTTAGTTTTTTTTTTCTTTTTTCATGAAAGTTAGAAGCAAGACAGGATTAAAAAAAATATATCTTACTGTTGAAAGTTACACTTAAAAACCTTACTATTGATATTATTCACCTGTCGCCAAGTCCTGTTTATTGGCATACACCAGTAAAGCTACTCCTCGCAACTTCTCATCCTCCAGCAGTTCCGCTAACTCCTGGCCGGTTTCCTCTAGTCTTTGGTGATCAGAGCAGTCAACTACATAGATCTAGAAATGTATGGACCACATTTTACTGCATTAATTGGAATACTTGAGTTAGGGTTAAGTACTACTTTCTTGTCGTAAACAAGATACGCAGATAAAAGGTGGACCTCACAGGCGACAAAGTGGTCTGGCCCACTGGGGAAAAGAAAAGTGGGAAGACCAAAGAAAAGGTGGGCAGATGATATCACAGAAGTTGCAGGCAGGAACTGGTGGAATCTCGGTGCTAAAAGAGAGGACTGGAAGAGGATGGAGGAGGCTTTTACCCAAAAGGGATCCATTACAAGTGCAATAAAAACAACTATGTATTATTCTTGTTACTTAGAAATGGATTAAAGAAGCTTATTATTACTACTTTCTTACAGCATACCCACATTTGATCAGCTATGTTTAAGTCCCATGTAGTTGGTGTGGCGCATGCATTGCATGTAGGCACTGCCTAATTGCCTACATCTTAAGATCCATTTAAACTATCTTGCTGTCTTTAATAACTATGATCGGTGACGATAATATATTTTATTTATGTAGTGATAGTTAAAGAATTTGTGATGGAAAAACCGAATAGCGCTTTGCCCAATGTGGCAATCAAACCCAGGAAAACTGTAATTTATACATACTAATGCGGTGGGGAAAATTTCAAGCCTTTAATATGGGAAACAATTAAAGCAGAGCTGATAACTGAAAATTCATGAAATGCGGGTCTTAGTCACACATGACTCAGCTTAAGTTCTGTACACCATAGGACATACTAATTAGGGTAAACATTGTATTTTTAAATTAGGTACACAAAAAAATATTGAGTACACTAAGTACCAACCAAAATATCAGTATTTTCGAAATAATTTCGCCAGTAGGGTCTTATCTTCCTCTGCCCGCCGATATCCCAGACGTTTAGCTTAAAACCATTGGATAACACTGATTTTATGTTAAACCCTGCAGTTGGGGTGACGTGGTTCACATCTTCGGAAGCCAGCTGCTTTAGAAGCGTAGTTTTACCAGCATTGTCTAGCCCAAGCAAGAGCAGACGCAACTCTTTATCAGGATTAGACCTCAGCTTTTTCAAAATATTCAGTAGGCCCTAGAAATTGTAAGAGTAATCAGCACAACAATAAACATGTTTTACCGCAAGAATTGGGTTATTTTGCTCAAAATACCATCATGAAGATAATCTTTGGAAGGTTGACTAGATAAAACTTGTTAAACTTGAGTTATTGTTAGTAAAAAACAATGCTTTTCATCGTATATAAATTAATTCTTCGCGACTTGCGTGAATTGAAGGAATTTTGTTGACATGTAGCCGTTTCCATAGTAACGTGATGGGAAAACGTTCCGTTCCGTTCCTAAGATTGAAATGTTTCGCAGTTTCGGTGGTTTGAAACACTTTGATTATTATTTTATAGATTCTCGAGACCTCTCTGTCTCCCAATTTAAATTCTTGAAAATCAATTTATACTAGGATAGGACTTCGGGAAATACAATAAAATATTGAAAAACACGAAAGAAATAAAATAATACTCGGAAACTTTTTCAAGATCGTGTACATTTAGAAACGTTACGAAGATTATTTTATCACCAAAGAAGAAAGTAATATTAATAATTTGATTGATTTTCACTATTTTATTGTTTGTAAACTCATCAAAATCATTTTTATATAACTTTGTTACATCAGAAGGCTTTATTTATTAGTTAAATAAATCGAAGTCTCAAAATCAATATTAAACTGCGAGGAGTTTTCGAACGCTAAATCATTCGTCAATTTTCGTTTGTTGCGTGTTGTGCGCGCGCACGTGTGTACGGCAAGAAAAATAAAACAAAAATTATTATATTTTACCCGATTTTACCAAAATGGGCAAAATAAAGCAAGAACCAATAGATCAAGATGACCAGGGAGATACCAGCATCAAAACTGAGCCACAAAGTTACGACGACAAAGTCGAACACTGCAGTGTGATTGCAAAGCCCATGGCGCCGAAGAAGCTAAGCAAAAAGATTTATAAACTAATCAAGAAGTCTACTTCACACAAAAACTTTATTAGGAACGGGCTAAAAATCGTGCAAAAACAGTTGCGGCTTGGTGAAAAAGGGTAAATAAACATGATACTTTTTAAATTTTGAGGTTATGTAAATATGCATCGGTTTGTACCTCTTGCACGAATCAAACAAAGCACCACAGTGCTAACCTAATTACCAAAATTCTATATTAATTATTCAGGCCACCGTTGGACTTGAAGCTGCAACATTAGTTTCCATCAATGTCTATGTCTTATTGATCACAAACTGTGGATTATTCTACGTAGTATAAAATAACCTAAACCCAAAAACGCATAGACTTGTACCAAAACGCGCTTCTAATATGACCCTGTCTCCAAAAATGCTTCTAAAGCCATTACCAGAATATCCAAAAAAGGTTAAATTCTAATGCATTCTCTATCGTTTTCAGGCTTGTCTTCTTCGCCGGAGACATATCACCAATAGAAATCATGTGCCACTTACCGGCCGTGTGTGAAGAGAAAGACATCCCTTACTGCTACACCCCAAGCCGTAAAGACATTGGTGCAGCCATGGGAACCATGAGAGGATGTGTGATGGTACTTGTCAAAGAGCATGACGATTATAAGGATTTGTACGACGAGGTTAGGGGAGAAATAAAGCTGCTTGGACATCCAATTTAAGTTAGGAATTATAGATTGGTATTTTGTAGTTATGGGTAATTTTTCTGCTGTCCATAATTATAACAAGTTGTTTGCTTTCTATGGTACACATGGCGACACATCAGGCTATACATTCCAATGTAACATAGCCTCGCTTTGAATAGATTACCCATACAATGATAGGTCTGCATAAACTAGTTTTATATAGCTTGACTGGTCATTGTGTATTCTTTTAAAACAATAGTATTTTAATTGCACTGGATAATTGAGAACATGGGTTTTATGCTAATGTTTTTGATGTATGAAGTGTCTGACTTTGTTCTAAGATAAATGAAAGTCATTTAGCTTTGAATTGTAAACATTTTCACCAAAACAAAGTTCTGTTGTATCGTCAACAATAACTGCAAAATATCATAATAAGCTACTGCTGGCTTACCAAGTACTGTACTGTCAAAAAATAAGTCACAGATTTGTCCGAAACCTGTCTGTCATATCTTGTTTTGTAGTAGGTACTTGCAAGGCTGCTTAAAAATCTGATTGATGCAATTTGACACGTTTAAATTGTATGAAAAAGGTTTATTTTATTAACTTCTAAGTATAGGTTAAGTTCAAAATATTGGTTTACAAGAAAAATATTGTGCGACAAGTTCTTGTGCACCAAGATTTTTTAACAATAGACAAATTATTTCTATGTTTTTGTTTTATTATTCCTACACATCTTGCTGCATGCAGCATGTTCGCTTAGTTGTATTTGGTGAATTAGGTAGTTGACCAAAGTAAGGAACCATAGCCAGTCGTAAATTATTTTTACTTTACTGCAAATACAGATAAATTAAAAAATTGTTTTAACCTTACTGTCACCAGCATATTTATGATATATTTTTTTTATGATCTTGCTGAGAAGTCATGTAAGCATTCTGTATTGTAGTAAATAGCGGGTAAACAGAAGACCTTAGATTTTTTAAATAAGAATAGGATGGAATAGGAATAAAACAACTGTATTTAGTTACACATACATTTAATACACTTATTAAAATCTATGGGTACGTAAAAAATGGCAGATTGTCATTATTACTGACAGTGAAGATTGGCAAAATACAATTACTTTTAATTACGCACTAGGATCACTAAAATATCTAAGCTAGAAGTCTAGATTAGCTTTGAGGAGCAGATTTCAGTAAACTTTTAAGTCACAGTGGGAAAGGGAAACAAAAAAAAATGCTGACCTACCCCATGAACGTTTGGCTTATTAAACTTAATTTTAAATTCAATAATAGGTACTTTGATATTTCTTGTCACAATTTTATATGAATAGCTAGAAATCAGAAGTTCTATTCACAAACAAATTATAACATTCAATGGCTATGTGCAGGGAAGTCTACTGAAATCGTATCCTAAATAGTAACTAGTAATTGAAGCAGTATTTAATTTAATAGAATAACCCTGCTTTTGAATGAGTGCCCAGTAATGTATGAGGTCATAGTAAATATTCATTAAAGTGTTACACTTGCTTGCAAAAAATTGACCACAACGAAATAACTATAGAAATAAGCAGTACCTTTGTGCTCTTCTATCTTAATGTAATGTCCTGTCAAGTATTTTGTGAGTACATAAATAAATAGAAGAATAACAATCAGGTAGCATTCGCTCCATAAGTTGGATGGACACTTATTTGACAAAATATGGTTGCCTATTATACCTCTGCCATACCCTTCAAGGACAAGTCACGGTTGTGTTAGTTTGATGGAGTAACACAAATTGTGTTTGACAGCAGACAATGTTTTTCAAAGTCAACTTCCCCAGTTTTTTTTTTGCAAGCAAGTGTACATACACCCATTACAAGAAAATATTAGTAGCGTTATACAATCCAATAAGTTTAAAAACCCTGTCCGATCCGAAAGGAGCATTTATGTATCCCAATAACATTGCCAAATAAATTATGAAAAAAAAAGTAAACTTAATGAGTATTTTAAAATACATGATTTTTGTGCCGAAAACCACCAATTCCCCAAAATCTGTCAAATTTTTAAAACGTGACAACACCTTTATTTGTTTAGTATGTTCGATCGTCAATTGTTTTAGTATGTGAGACGTCTAACCGATAAGCGACCGGACCAGAGTGTCGCCGCCCGCGCCCCTGTGTTGCCATGTAAGTTTCTTCGTTTTAGTACATTTATCAAAATCAAAATCAAAGCATTTATTTCAAGTAGGCCAGTTACAGGCACTTTTGAACTGTCGAAACAAAGATAACAATGAAATGTAGCTACAGTCCCAGTCACAAGGCATAAAAACTGTGAAAGTACTGTAGTTGCCCATTCCCTAGCGTAGATCTCTATGGAGAAGAACGGGCAAGAAACTCCATGGACACTCTTTTAAATCAGCATATTGTTACAAAACCTTGGTTACATCATTCATATTGAGATGGTACATTATGTGAGAACGATGTAGCAAGATGTGCACGTTAAAAGTGTCCATAGTAAACACAAAAAAGACAATTAAAAAAAAATTAAAATAATTAATTCAAATAAGCCGTGGCAACTAAGAGATGACCAGTCACAACTGACAGCGCCCGTTCACGAACATGACGCATGGATCAGCACCATTCAACTCAACCATTTTGAAGGGAACTAAATGATCCGACACACGCGCCACCATCAGCGAGACATTGAGTATCTTGGGGTATTTTTTTTTACTTGTTATCTAAAGAAGAGTTCATACATAGGATCACATCTCAATACCTAACAACACCTTCACGGATCGGACAGGGTTTTTTTAAACATGTTGTATAACATTATGGATTTACGGCATGCTTGTAAAAAATATATTTTCATGTCTATTTTAACAGTGTTTTAGATAGATAAGAAAAACCTGATGTAGTGGAAAGTGATGATGACATTTTGTACTTCAAATTCTTAGGAGATTATTTAAACTACAAGTAGTATGTTATTGGATTTGTTATAGGTAAGTACATTCATTAAAGAGGTAGCTTAACTTTAGTGGGTAATTATTTTTGCTTAAAATTTAAGCAATGGTTCAGGTTTACACATCACTAATGCCCGTTTTCACCAAGATACACCTAAATAAAAGCGACGGTTCGATTTTTCGAAAATTGAAAATACAGCTCCGCTGTACTTAGGGATACATTTAATTGTCTCTTATTGCTGGTGAAAACGGGCAACATTTACGTATGATCCCAAGTCCTGACCAAAGCGACCGGTCGCGTTAGGACACTACTAATGAAGGAAATGATCGTGAAGATAAGAGTCGAATTGGCCAATATGCATTGAGCAAGCATGATAATAAATATTCGTTCTTATCTAATGAGAAGTAATAAGGAATTTTTCTCAATATTTCGCTCATTTTTCAATTTCCCTAAAACAAATCCAACAATGAACAACACTTAATAATTACAAAAACATTAAATCTACTTTAGATGTGTTAAATAAATCGTTTCATCGCATCTACATTCAAAGCCGCAATCCAATTTCGATCTTACGTGACTCACTTAGGGTTTAAAATTGTTTGCACGACGAATACAGTGTGTAACAGAAAGGGTATAATCATATGGAATACCGTGGTACGGACCATCAAACTGAACAACTTTCTCTATGGGACCACCATCGAAATCATAAAAAAAAAATCAGCTGTCCTATACAAAATTTCAATACCTCTTCGACCCAAATGTATGGGACAGCTGATTATTTTTTTACGATTTCGATGGTGGTCCCATAGAGAAAGTTGTTCAGTTTGATGGTCCGTACCACAGTATTCCATATGATTATACCCTTTCTGTTACACGCTGTATAAGCTTAATTAAAGTTAGTCAGGCTTAAAGGAATAGGGTTCTATGATCGTTGTGCGTGGTTTACATTTTTTTTTAAATTAGAATGTGCAAAACTAGCAGAATATTTGCAGTATTTTTACTTAGAGGTTTTGTTGATGCCATTGGACAATAAACTTTTTCTTCATTGCTTTAAGACCACAGTTGTTCAGGATATTGATGCAGACATGAACTGAATTCATTATAAATAGATTCAAGTGGTCGCAAATATTTTGCTAGTAGGGCCAAACATTCAAGATTTTTAAACAATTTGAAGTCTTAGTTGAATTTAGCATTGTTGTTGTCACTAGAAAATAAAATATGGTGACTTTTCGCATGGAATTGAAGCACATTTAAATAATGTTTACAATTTTCTCTTATTTATTGAGCATAGTCAAAATAACATTTCCTTGTGAATATTTATTTGGAAACCTTTTTACCTTAGCGAATTATCTTTTAATTCTTACTGCTGCCACTAACATCATAGGGCACACTAAAAGCCATTTAGCCTTTGGCTCAAAAACATTAAGACAGCTCTTTAATCTTTTCATCAGGGCTGACCCCTCTTAGACAATATTATCACACTCGCAAACAAAATTACGTACCCACTACATTCAACAATCGATATAACTCTCAACACACATCTCTTACAATAATATGGTCAGCAAAACAGTTCCATAAAAAATATCAAGGCTTAAATTTTATTTTTACCTGGTACCGACTTCTACGTATTTGTGTACATATCTATGTATCAGTTACCTATAATTTCTTCTATTGGCAAGTTGACTTACATAGGTAATCAGCCTATAATGATCGCACAGCTGGTCTGTTCTCTATGAGGTGTAATCCACTACGAGGGCGCAATGCGGATTGGTAGATGTCGCATGTCTTCGAATTTTTGGTTCTCGGACATGTTTCCTAACGAAGTTTCACTTCACCGTTTGACAGCAATGGCGATGAAAAAATTACAATACATTGATTATGAAGCAATGGTCTGTTTTGCTAACCATACATGACATCTTTGGTATGTTACGCGTGGTTTGACCTCATCACAGTTCTGATTATTACCTATCACAGACTACACCTACCGAGCTCCGTCAAGCAATACTGTCACCAACAATATATACTTGTATCTTTAGGTTTGATTTTGTGGTAAAATAAATTGTACTATAATTATGTTCTGTATATTTAAGCGAAGGGAGGGTTGTTTCATGTCTCCTTAAAGGTAGCCATACACTTAATGGTGCACCTGACAGGTTTGCCTGTGTGGTTCACCAATGAACTTTTAGGAAATTTAATCATTTTCAACTTTGTCGTCTAATGTGATACACAAAATGCTTAGTTAAAGAGATTTGAAAAAATGAGGTTGTTATCCCCCCCCTCCCCTCCCCCAAGTTAGCGTGTGACTGACACTGGCAGAGCCACCATCAGGGATTTTAATTTTGAGACCGATAAAACTAGAAGTACACATATTAATAGAAATATACTTTTTCTTGGCAGTTTTTCGTGAACTCTTCGATCTAGCTCTTGGACTATACCTTAATAATTGAACTCATTATATCTTCTGAACTAGGACCCGATTAATTCTGTAACTTGGCGGCTAATTTTGACTAATTAGCGACTAAATATGGGAGAAAACAGATCTTCGCTAGGTGCCCTAGTTTTTGAGATATAAATGTGGCCCTGCTGGGGTAGGCTCTCTCCAGATCAGCCACCTATAAACCCTTATATCTTTTGAACCCTTGAACCACCAATTCTGATATTTGGCGACTAGTTTCGACTAATTAGCGAGTAAATATGGGAGAAAACAGGTCTTCGCTAGGTGCTCTAGTTTTTGAGATATTAATGTGGCTCTGCTGGGGTAGGCTCTCTCCAGATCGGCCACCTATAAACCCTTATATCTTTTGAACGAGTGACCGACCAAATCTGATATTTGGCGACTAATTTCGACTAATTAGCGACTAAATTTTTGTGTTATCAAAATTAAAATCCCTGATGGTGGCTCTGCCAGTGTCAGTCACACCAAGTTAGCACAGTCTTCGACGGTCGAAAACTTAAGGTAATCTTCCCAGTGTACCCCCAAAAAACCTGTTTAAGTTCCGTTAACTTCGGAATATTTTCCAGGTAAAAGTATATAACTGCCTGACTAATTTTTATTTATAAAAATGTTTGTACCACAAAATCAAATCCAATTCACCATACTCCTAACTAAACAGAACTATAATAATATAAAATTATAAGCAATTGAATTCGGCGCCTTACTCACTAAATTACGTACTAAGGGAGGAATTAAGATGTATCTACTATGGTGTACAAAAATATTTTGATGAGTAAATAAGTTAAATTATTTTTTAATTAAGCGTAAAGTGAAGCGCAGTGAAAGCGTAAAATCTGATAGTTTGTTGTAACTTGATGCGCTGGCCATTGTACAGTTAGGGAAATTAATTGCTAAATAAATGAATTCCAAATTCAATTTGGCATGATAAAGACTTTTCATCATACAGCAGTCAAAGATACTTGTCATTTAAGTATAAGGTCTATTTAAGTTAGTAGTTGTAATTTGCTTAGCAATAATTTTTTTATGACTTATGTCTGCTTTTCGACATTAAAATAAATCATTTTGGAATAAAACTGTCGAGACATGAAGTCCATGAATGTAACATTTTAAAATGTTTTATGATTAGTCTCTCTCAAATATCTTAATTAAAACACTTTTGACAAAGCTACATAGCAGATTTAGTTTTAAAACACACTCTAAAAACACCGTTATTTTTTAATACGGCAACCTTCAACGTAGAAAACTATTCTTTACTGGCAACCCCGACATAAAATGGTATAAACCTCGTTATTAAACTCTTTTCATAAAATTCGTTCCTAAAAGACCCCTAACATGAACTTCTACAAGCACCAAGCTAAACTACCCTCTTATCTGCGCTCATTTTACTTGCTATTTTTCAACTTAACACTTTTGAGTTAAGGTTTAATATCTTATTGGCAAATTATAGTGCTGGGTTTATAAGTTTTTATTAGTGTAGAAAAAAGAATTATGAGTAATTAGGGATAAAATACATATTCCGGTATTTTTGAAAGGGAAAAGTGAAAGAAGTCTCACAATAAGAACTTCAATATCATATTTTTAGGCACCAAAAAACGACATGTACACACGGCTACACATCAAGCTATCATTTTCCAATATAAGCTGACCTCGCATTGTACGGAAATCCTGTACAATGCGAGATCAGCATAAACTGGAAATGTATATCTTGATGTGTAGCCGTGTGTACCATTATACAAGGTCGACGCTAAAACGGTAACCCCGTATTCAGTACTTACATCATTCTGACCACCCAATAAACATTTTTCGTCGGTCATTAATAAAAACAACTGATTCCTACAAAACTGCAATACCTATACAGTTAAAGTATATGGAAAGCTGATTAAAAAAAAATACCGATGAAATACTACGATGATGCCACATCGAAATTTTTCATCGGTATTTTTTTTAATATACCCCCTGGTATAAAGGGTGTAACAAGACCCTTAAGGAAGCCGAAAGGCACGTGTTCTCCCCATCATTGCGATCTTTTTTTTTTGGTCTAGACCATACCTGGGAACCTTCTAGTTACGGAGATATTGGGGGTCAAAGTTCGAACTTTTTTTTATTTTAAATACGTGTTTTTAATGTATGATTTTTACTTTAAACACCTCCACGTCCCCCGTACTATTCAATCCATCCATCAGCACAATGTTTTGAGTCCGTTACATTGAGTCCTACTGTAAAACGTGATTTTTCACCACCCAAAAAAGTCATTTCCTAGCACTAATTTTTACGCAAAGTTACTTAAATTGGTGTACATAATGCTTGGTTGACGGCTTCGTGAAGGGTCCTGTTACACCCTGTAGAATGATGTACTGAGTACACACGGCTACACATCAAGCTATACATTTCCAGTATAAGCTGACCTCGCATTGTTCCGAAATCCTATACAACGCGAGATCAGCATAAACTGGAAATGTATAGCTTGATGTGTAGCCGTGTGTACGAGGTAAGCGTTTTCGCGTCGGTGTCCCTTCCACCCCGTATATTAAAATTTCACAATTATCCATCACTCAGAATCTGGACATGACAGTATTACAAAAAAAAAAACAACGATCTTCGTGCAAAAGTCCTTTAGCTTTAAGAGATTGAGCTCAATTTCCTTTACCTTAGCCGCGAGAGCAACGCAATTTGTACATTCATGGAAAATATACTAAAAACTATGTTTAATAAGGTCGAATTTCGCTCTGCGCTTAGTGACCAAACACTGAGGCTGGTGTTTTCATACCATTACTAAAAAAATAAGTGCATTATTTTAAAATGTACTAATATTATTTTTAAGACAGAAAATAATCTAAATAATTCATTAAAATGTGCTTCTTAAAGACTGAAAGATTACAAACTATTTTTAAAACGAAGTCCTTTACAATTGGATAGAACATTATTGATTACATAGATTTTTATAAAATCATTTAGTAACTAAATGCTAATCTGCTACAGATATACACAAGAATTAGCAAAATACAAGTACATAAGCTTTCAATAATCAAAAGGCAATGAATATAATAATACCTTAATTTACCCGAAAAAATATTTTCTGAAGTAATTAGAGAAAACTGGTTACACAAATTATCATCGTTTCATCTTACTTGAACACAAAATAATATTAATCAAGTTCTATAAATTATAAACATTCTCATCATGACTACTATATTTGAATTGATCATTGACTTACCGTCGTTTTAATTACTTTTGAAATGTTTACGCTACTTTACCTTTTACGCAATTTAACAACAAATTAAATTAGATGGCGAAAAATTACAGGGTATCAATATCTAGCATTGGTAAAAAAAAAACTGCCCCCCGTCTGAGAAAGCCCCTAGGGCTTTATTTTACTCTGCTTTCTGAGTTGACACAGACAGCGTATTTTACTATAACGATCTTGCACAAACTTGCGCAGAGTCTAGGTTATACAAGTAATGATTTCAAAAGGCTAAAACTCAAAACAAAACAAGTCAAAGTGACTACTTGAGTAAAAGTATTAACTTAAGATTCGATTTTTCTTCTATAATGTAGGAGTTGCTTGTAGTTAGAACTAAAGTTAGAATTCTTAGATTTGCTTTCTTTGTCGGTTCCTACTTCGTTCGAATTCTTATCTATTGCATAAGTAATTACTTAAAGTCAAGTAATTGCTTTGACTTGACTTTATTTACCAGGGATAATCTGTAGTAGCTACATAACACTGACAGCCACTCACACACATACAACTGACAGCGGCCATTTTCACGTAGTCAGCTGTTGAAATTCCGAGATATCGATATAAGTATCCAGAAATTTTCACATACAGACCTTGACGCAAAATCTCCTAAAAAAATGCCATAAAAATTAGTACAACTTAAAATCTGTCAAATAACATTTTGAACACCTCATAGAAACACCAGCCTCCTAGCTAGCCCTTGCCTTGTACAATACTTTACATTATAACATTAGTAAGTGCAGCGACGACTATTCTAATGAGCAGTGTTTAAGTGTAGATGTGGAAAAGTATCAGTATGGTCAGTATTGTGCTGATGAAGCACATTGATACTGGCAGGAGCACCGCGAAACGGAGGGACCTGGAATGTAATAGAAAAGGTTTTAGTATAAAGTGCAAAAAAATTAGGGGTACCTACTCTAATGTATCAGGGATAGTGATCGCTACGTAGCAGGATCAATTGATTGCATTTTTACATAAAAGAGCAAAAACTAATGTAATTAATAAAATAAAAATAATAAATAAATATCGCTCGACATTACTCACAGCGCCATCTAGGTGCCACGCTTAGCAACGAGGCTTGTGTCGTGGACACCAGATAGTTGATACATGGATACTTTTTGTTTGTAAAAAAATGAAATGACAATTAATGTTTCTTAGAAATATCAAATTCTTATCCAATAGTCAAGTATCCAATTTGGGATATTAAATGTTGTCAGATCAGATATATTATTTAAAATTACCGGCCTTTTGAACGCCAGAGCATAAACGCACGCGCGTGCGTTTATGCTGTGGCGTTGGCCTCCACGCCAAGCCACAATTTCACTTGCCATTTTGTCACATATTTCTGTCGTTTGGCGTACAGGGCATGCGCTTGCTTGTCACATGTATGTGACAATAGCGTTCAAAAGGTGGTGAAACAGTTTTTCAATTAAAGTGGATCGATGACCTAGTGATGGTTGCGAAAATCTTCTGGATGCGAGAAGCACAGGATCTGTTGAAGTGGCGACACTTGGGGGAAGCGTATGTCCATTGTCCAGTAGGGGACTTTTTTCATGAAAGTTTGAGTATGAATGTGGACGGCTATGGATGCGCTTTGTTAAAGATGGTATGGTTAGAAAGGTGTAAGTAACATGCATGAGATGACGACAAATACAGAAGTGTGGAACAAGACATGCTGCGCCGACCCCAAATAAATTGGGGCAAGATAATGATAAGTGGACATCTTTCGGCGGAAATGATGAGATGTATAACAAGGAGAATCTAAATTGTAGTGTTACCTCCAGTAAGGCAGATGTCAGAGGGGCGGCTGCAGCTGGTTGAGTACGGGGAGCGCGTGGAGCGGCGCGTCGGCCGAGCGGCACAGCGCGGTCGTGACGTCAGGGCCCGGCTCGCTGTCGCGCCGTGTCTTGCCTACATACACACTGCTTTTACTCAATCATGCGGTTGTGAGACTAATGCGAAAATTATGTGCTTGGTTAGATATGTTACCGGCCAAACTAGTTTGTCCTAGGCCAAACCGGTTTACTGGTCTATCTTATCAGATTACACTAACCCAAACAAAGCAATTAAACTGCGCCCAACTTGGATGTAGCGCTCGCAGGCCGCTGCCGCGGCACCTTTGGCCTAGGACAAACTAGTTTGGCCTGAAATTAGGTTTGGCCGGTAACAGATACAAATCTAGAATATCACATTGAAGAAAACCTCCGAAAGTGATCAGTGGAATTCCTTTTCTTTTTGATAGAATTCAAGACACGTACCTAGCACGTGATTCGGTCAGAATAATCAACTAAAAGTTCTTTCACTTGCTACAAGAATATCATCGACTAACTGTTGCCCGCGTTTTGATCGGAAATTATCCCACGGGCACGTTGTAATATGTAGCCTATGGCACTCGGGGATAATGTAGCTTCCTATTAGTGAAAGAATTTTCAAAATCGGTTCAGTAGATCCAGAGATTGCCCCCTACAACCTCACACACTTACAAACTTTACCTCTAAAATATTAGTGTAGATGTTGAGAAATAGCATTATTTTGAATCTGGTCAAAAAAGTACTCACCATAACTTTATTGTTACAGGTTCACGGGGGTAATTATATCTAAAAAGATAATGAAAGAAATTGCGGAAAAATCGATGTCGGTACAACACAATGATGTCTCATACATTTGGGTCGAGTATGGTACGGAACAGGAGATTTCTATTTGGCGATTAATATGTTGGTCTAATGGAGCCTTCTGCCTTCGCTCTGTATCTTAGAATGTATTTTATATGTCCGCAAAAATCGAGGGCTTTTCAAAATTAGAAGCGACTTCCACAATGAAAAAAAAAAAAAAAAAAACATGTAATCATCATAAATAATAATCATCATAATCATAAATTATGATGTACTCTGGAGAGAGCTTGAGGATAGGGGTGTACCGGCTGGAGTGCTCAGGATCCTACAGTATTGGTACGGGAATCAAGTAAATGTTGTAAGGTGGTCCAATGCACTCTCTGATACATACAGGTTGGAGTGCGGTGTGAGGCAGGGGGGTCTGACATCTCCGAGGCTTTTTAGCACATATATAGACGGCCTAATCGTGAACCTCAGCAAAATGCGGGTGGGATGCAGTGTTCATGGTGTAAAGATAAACAGTATCAGCTACGCTGATGACATGGCGTTGCTGGCGCCGACGGCAGGTGCGATAAATGAAATGCTTCGGGTCAGTCAGGCGTATGCTGCCTCACACGGACTTGTATATAATGTTAAGAAGTGTGAATACATTGTCTTTAAGGCCGGCGGCGAATGCCCAGATACTATACCTGACATTAACCTAAACGGCTTGAACGTCAAAAGAGTGACAACATTCAAATATCTAGGACATCTTCTCGCTGACGACCTTAAGGACAATGTTGATATTGAAAGAGAGCGTAGGGCACTGGCGGTCCGAGGTAACATGTTGGCCCGAAGATTCGCTCGGTGTAGCAATTTAGTAAAATTAACACTGTTTAAGGCATATTGCCAGTGTTTGTACACGGGGAATCTTTGGGTCAACTATACAAAAAGAACGTTGGATGACCTACGCGTACAGTACAATAATATTTTTAGGATGCTGTTGGGACTGCCGCGATGGTGCAGCGCTTCTGCTATGTTTGCGCAAAACCGAACTGACGGCTTCCACGCCGTCATTCGTAAGAAAACCGCGTCGCTGTTGTCAAGGTTGCGGGCGAGTGGCAACAGCATCCTAAAAACTATTTCGGATAGTATTGACTCTCCGATTATTAAAAGTTTTGTGAGAAGGACAATCACAGAACATTAATCTGGGGATGCCCTTTTCACAATACTTTATAGTTACTCTGCCTCTTATAATGTATCTCAGCTACTAAAACTAGAAATAAGTTATTTTGTATTGCTTACTAACACAATGGATTATTGTTGTCCGATAAATAAAGAATTATTATTATCTCCTTTATTCAATTATATAAATATATATATATTTATTATTATAATATAAATACACGCAGTAAACACGAAATTGTAATACCTAAATTCAGATAAACTAAAACTAGCAAGTCTTTTCTTATATACAGTATACGCTTTTATAACAAGTTGCTAAAGTCAGTTATAGAACTGACCGATGGAAAGTTCAAAAATTACATCAAACGTGTCCTTATTAAAAAAGCATATTACAAAATCAAGGACTACGTCGAAGACAAAGAAGTTTGGCTTTAATTCCTTCTGCGCATGCGGCTTCCCTGGTAGCTCATAAACGGCACAAATATGTGGATGTCTCTAACTATTCTCAATCTCATTTTTTCTCATCTATCTAACCAGATTCTTTACGATAGTTTTCAAATCATTTATACATCTTTTGCTCAGAATAGTTACAGCACTGATGACAATATTTGTGTCACTTGTTCAATTTACTATTTTACAATATTTTCTTACCTTTGTATAGATTCTTTTTTACCGATTGTTTGTGAATGTGTGAACATTATAGGCTTTGCTTATTAGGCTTATTATTGTTTGTGAATGTGTGAACATTATTGTGAACATTATAGGCTTTGTAGATTCCCAGATGCTTGTTAACTTTTGTTAACTTTTCATATTGTTTATTTTTTTTTATTTTTAGTAAGCAACGACCTATTGTTGGGCCTATGCTGTTCCCCCATACTTGAGTACTAATGCTGTAACATGTTAATATTGTAACACCAAATGATTTGAAAAGAGTAACCATGGAGTTTCTTGCCGGTTCTTCTCCATAGGAAACGACCAACCCGAACCATGCACCTTTTTGTCGACGTTTTATAAGTGCCCATCTAGGCCTATGTGGAATAAAAATATTTTGATTTTGATTTTGGAGAAAGTTGTACTGTTTGATGGTCTGAGTGTGAAGCCTTAAATATGACCGACCATTTTTGATACAATCTGTGTAGAAACCAATGATGTTATATAACCTCATTGGTAGAAACGGTGAAGAAAATACTACTGCTACACTCACTAGTGAAACACAGACAGCCAGTCTGCTGGTTGGCCTGCAGCGACGTGGTGAGTCGCAGCTCCTTCTGCTCTTTACTCTGCTCGTTCATGCACTTCTGGTAGCAGTCGAACTCTTTCACGTACCTGTCAGGGAGGAAACTGTTTTATTCAGGTCTCGGCTACTTCCGTTGAATGATATGTGGGAATAAGGTTAGAATGGCCTTAAGGACGCGTTCTCAAAACAGATAGTTATCGAATCTCATCACTACACTGACACGGCTCAAACACACACACACATACGCAAGGTAAACTGCGGGAATAATGAGTAACTAAACTGATTTTCATACTTTAGCAAGTTCACTCACGACGGCGGCCGAGCGCGGACTAACGCTTTCTCTTTAGAACTTTTTATGCAATATTCCAGACAGTGACAAAATAAAATAACCCTTGATACCACACGTTAAGGTTCATGCGTAAGAGCAAATTACGTGCAAAATTAGACGGTTCGTTTTTATTTTTTTCTGACATTACTTATAAAATTTTCATGAATATTTTGCCCGTGATTTTGAAAAAAATATATCTGCCGTACTAGGGTATTTTTTTAAGAAACAAAATTATGTATCTATTAGCAGAAAAATGATCCTGAATGATGCCCCAAATCGGCAATTTTGTTTGTAGAGGTAATGGAAAATTGTTTTTACGATATCAAATACCAAAATTTCAAACCAAAAATTGACCATTATTTGGAGATCAAGAAGTAATCTATTTGTGGCAATTGTTAGTTTTGTTTGATTTAGTTCCATTTCATCGCAAACTCTACCGAAAAATAGCTTACTTTTTGTCGGATTTGAGAACGCGTCCTTAAGAGGTGGCTGGGTTAGAGGCAGCTTTGGGGCGGATCTAGGTCATGAGCGAGCTTGCTTCGCTCGCTCGTGCGTTCTTTTCATTTTGATTTAAGCGAAAGATCGCCTACTGGAGTGGCACGTTTCCACGTACACAAAAAGTGGAGGAAGTCATAACTCGTTGTTATATAAATAACATTATTTGGACATGAAACAAAATGCTATTTCTTTTTAATTTATTATTGTGATCGGACTTGACTGGACATCGACTATGTGACCCCCCTCCCCCCCCTGACTCGAAGGCTGAATCCGCCCTTAACAGAGCAGTTTGGGAGAGACCATGTCCAGGAGTGAATTGCAATAGGCTGAGTTGATACAAAGGATCAAAGGTAAACTTGTGGTATCTTAGTTTTTGATGCACATTTGATTACTACGTGCATCATAAATGGATAACGATCCATTGGCATGATCTACCACACCGTTAGAACGGCAAAACGGCTAGATTCCCCTAAAATACTATACCAAATTGTAATTTGTATGTTACCAGACAGGCGGCCACCGGTTGTCAGAGAGGTAGTCGCGGGAGGGCTGGCTGAGGTGCCGCGCGCGACACACACGGTCGTAGGCCCCGCACAGGCGCCACATGCACCAGTCCGCCAGGTTGTGTGCGTTGTGCAGCTGGGAGAGGACACATGTTGGGGATGCACATCACGGTACGGTAAAAAGCCAGTAAGACCAATTCTTGCGCTAATACCCTCTTATTAATAAACACGGAATAAAATTACACCAGGAATAACAAAGGAATAACCATACATTTTCAAAGGTTTAAACTTGGAATAACTTTAGTCTGTGTTTATTAATAGGAGGGATAGGGAATATGCATGTATTTTTTTTTCACTTATGTCAATAATATGCAGGACTATCGCGGCCATTCATGTCATAGCATTTGATGTCACTTACCTCTATCTGCCTTGTTTAAATTTAATATTTTGCCCTTAGTAGAATAGTTTTACTATAATGTAAGTGCTTTATTTAGGCAAAAGTTGCAATAACAATATTATAGTAAAATCTTTGTGAAACTTTAAGTACTTTTCAACTAAAAGTGTTTCTTTGACACATAGCATTTGACGGCACTACCGGAAACGATGCGTTTTGTGTTTCCGTTCCGTTTCACCAAAAACACGCTACATAAAGTATTAAATTGTAAAATAAGTGTTGTATTAGAGAATTAAACAAGTGTACCACAATGTTTTTATGGTCGAATTTAAGGCATTTTTAAGAAATAAAAAATGTTTTGTATTTCTTGCATATACCCTATTGACTTCAAAGAACGATTGATGTGTTGCGGCTGTAATAAACCAAGCTAAGGTTTTGGAACTGTTACACCGCACGGGTTTTAAACTATTATTTTATTTTTCAAATAGATACTCTTTTGAAATGTTCAGTTGTATATTTAGCTTGTTTTTTTTATATTTAAGTCACTCACAGAAATTAAAGCGGGATTTATCTTTTATGTTAATTACCTTGACAGGCTCCAGTAAGGACAGAGCTATCTCGACGACTTGATCATCATCGCCGCACACTCTGCCAACGAGATAGACATCATTACAATGTTTCTTTAGACAAACTTGCATATGAGATCACATGGAATGAAGATACTTGCGAGGCTATAACATGCCTTTATTTATTTTTTCGGATGCAAAAATTACCCCTCCCCCTCCGGACAGAGCGGAAGGGAGTGTTCTACTGACTAAAACCCATCCGTGTTCCTTCTTTTGCCCTTTGTGTTCCAGGGCCGCGGTATCTAGGCTTTAACATGCCTCAGAACACTTAAATGCCACACCGATCGACGCGGAATCGGCGTGGGCACTTAAAAGAGGTTTATTTATATCCATGCGATAAGAGCCAGTAGTCTGACGCAGAATCAAGAAGTTAGACATGTCGTCTGAACCGAAACGAGTTCAGTTCCGAAAGTTGTTTCTGATTTCTAAAGCCACAGCATATAAAGTTGTACCCACCTGTCTCTCTGCTGCAGCTGGTCTATGACCCTGGCCTCGACCAGGTTGACGAGCCGGTTCATGCACAGTCTGTTGGCTAGCTCCAGCAGTTCCAGGCATCTGGTAGGGTCCACTGCTGGGATCTTGTCGCTGTAGATGTAGCTTAGCAGGATGTGGAATGCGTACATTTTCACCCCGGGGAATGAAATCTGAGTAAAAATAAGGGTGGGTTTAGCTGGATAACTGAAGTATTGTGAAAATGGTCGTTGCGGCGTTGTTTTTTGGCTAGCATTACATAGCTCCTCCGTCTCAAGTCCTCCTCCTCCTTCTCAAGTTTATTTTCATGTTGCTTCATGTCGCCACGAGGCTTATCTTACTGACACACCTCAAGGTGGGGTTGGGAGGATTGTCACTTCTTTTTTAGGCCCGGCGCACATTGGCGGCACGGCATGGCAAGGTATTTTTAGGCGACGAATAAAAATATAACTTAATGGTATGGAAATAAAGTTGAAATTTCAATGTTACGGCTGCCGACACCGTCATGCATAAGCATACCGCGGTATTGTTTTCTAACATTGTAATTTCGACTTTATTTCCATATCATTAAGTTATATTTTTATTCGCCGCCTAAAAATACGTTGCCATGTCGTGCCGCCAATGTGCGCGGGGCCTTAACCTCACCTTTACTTTAAACATTTGACATCAGAAGTTCAGACAGTGTTTGGTATACTGGCTACTCTGGAGGTACTCTCGCGGAAGTGCCTCTGGAACATGACCTTTTATATAACTAAACAGAGCTATTATGGGCTGTGATCTGTAAAAGACTTCATGGTATACTGACCACTCGGGAGCTACTCTCGCGGAAATGTCCCTGGAACATGGCCTTCATGGGGTCACAGCGAGCCATCAGTACGGCGCGGTGTGCGAGGTGGATGCCGTCGTCCAAGTCGAAGGTTACGTCCGCGAATAAAGCGCGTTCCACGTACATGTCACGGAGACGGGCTCCTAGAGGCTGGGGGATAAAAAAAGATGTTGATAGATCCACTTAACAAAACTTTCGTACTAAATAAAAATCTTCAATTCATTCATTAAATGACTGACTACGTACGGCCGAAATCGCTGGGCCTAGTAAGAAAAGTAAACCAAATTAATATTGGGTCTGTGGAAATATCAATATACAACATGTAACAGAAAGGGTATAATCATATGGAATACTGTGGTACGGACCATCAAACTGAACAACTTTCTCTATGGGGCCACCATCGAAATCGTAAAAAAATAATCTGTTAAAAAAATAGTCTGCTGTCCTATACAAAATTTCAATACCTACTCGTCCCAAATGTATGAGACAGCTGATTATTTTTTTACGATTTCGATTTTGGTCCCATAGAGAAAGTTGTTCAGTTTGATGGTCCGTACCACAGTATTCCATATGATTATACCCTTTCTGTTACACGCTGTATACTGTAAACTTGAGTAACTTTATTCTGCAGAAAATTGAGGTGCAAATGAAAAACCCAATGTGAAAGTACCCAAAGGTTGCACAAGTGACATAAAAATTGCACAGCCGTAATCATCACTAGCCGAATTTCTCAGCAGCAGCCACGGAGTCTGGCTTTGTGCGCGGTTGATACGCTTGCACCCTATTACAAGGGACTAAAACATAACTGGCAAAATGTGTGTGTACTATTAGGTACAGCTCTGCCTAACCTTTCTGGAATTACAGCCGTGATATTATGTTAAGTTATGTAAACATATTTATTATATTTCCTATAGTTCTTTATATTATAATTCAAGTAGGTACTGTTTGTTTTATCTTATTTAATGTAATTCAATATTTATGCTGTCTTGGCTTCCGTACGTTTTTTCACGGGTGACCACTGAAAACCAGCGCTGTGCTGTGGGCCCCCCATAGCACAGCATAATGCTGAGTGGTAACCTGGTTATCGCGGTCACGACGTGCAAGCTGTTAATTTTGTATTTATTTTTCTTTGTACCTATATGTCCTGTGTATTTATAATATTTGTTATGTATTGAATGATTATTGTTAATTTATTTCTTGTACGCACGTCATGTCCCTGCGACAAATAAACATTTTTTCTTTCTTTCTCTTTCTAAACAAATAAAACTTAACAAGTACCATCTGACCAAAAATACCTTTACCCAAAACTCACCGTATGAAACTGCAGCATGAATCCCTTGTCGAACAACAGGTGCTGGTCCAGAATGAACTGACTGAGCTTGGTCAGCTCATGGAAGCCGAGCAGCTCTGCAGCCTGTCTGATTTCCTGGTAAAGATGTAACAACAACAGTCAAAGATGTGTTAAACATTGTGTTCACATGTTTTTAACTCAAACATTCAAGTCATTTTAATACTAATTTTTGACCAATTTATCCTTTACATAGTATAAACTTTCAATATGTTGAACAGACGAGAGAGGAATGTCGCGATATAAAAATGATGACATAGAAAGCTCTACACTAGAAAACAGTCTGTGGAAAATTCGTCGCGTCGAAAGAAGCCAATATAAATAAATTTGCTTATTCCAATCGGATCCCACATTACAGTCTCACTTTGTAAATAAGATTGAAGTATCTGTTTGTAATGTCAAAACATAATCCGATTCAATTATGGAAGTAATATTGGCTCATAACCTAGCTCTGGAGCCAGGGTCTCAAATTTTTCTGTACCCTGTTTTTATGGCATTACAGAATTTATTTATTTATTAATATTTTATATTATTTAGTTATAATAATTTCACGCGAACGAAGGTCGCGGGTAACAATATAACAGTTTGTCAATATACTCATCAATAATGTGGATGCATATCCTTATTATTTTTTAACGTTTATACAGGATAAATTTTTCAAGAGGTCGTGGATGGTCAAATCCGAAACTGTGAGGAATATTGAAAAATGCTCAAAGGAGTCTCGAGCCCGATTTCGATGAAAACTAAAACTGCATCATTGGATTTTTGAAAAATCAATATTCCTGGCCAGGAACCGAACCTATTGGTTTTGAAAAAAAACAGATGCTGTATTTTTACACCATTCGATAGCGTCGCCATTACGAATCAAATTCTGGGAAGTAATGACATATGACAAACTAAAGGAAGGAGTGTTTTTTTTATAATACCTACCAGTCAGCAAAGAGAGAGAGAGCACCTAGAAACAGTTAGTAGTATTCAACGAAACCACAAAATGACTATTGGCGCCAACTCACTTGTAAATTTTTTTTTTTTTTTATTGAGACCACTAAGAGATTAAAAAAAATTGAACATGTTTTGAAGATGACTGCGGTGCGGGTGCTATCAATCAAGGTCATTAATTTAAAATATGAAAAACATACAATTTTAAATTGTCTTTTTTACCGCATGTCATTATTTCCCACAATTTGATACTTATTTACGACACTATCGAATCGTGTAAAAATACAGTATGTGTTTTTTTATTCAAAACCAACTGGTTCGATTCCTGGCCAGGAATATTGATTTTTTTTAAATCCAAAGAATCCGGTTTTGGTTTTCATCAAAATCGGGCTCGAGATTCCTTTGAACATTTTTTGCTACTTTCATAGTTTCGGATTAGACCATCCACGCCCACTTGGAAAATTCACCCTGTATACTAACTACATACAAGGGTAATGGTTGTACACAGAAAAAACTGCTCTCTACACACTATCAGAAACTAGAACATTTCTTTTAGGTCAATAATCAGAATACTTTTTAAGCAAGCTGCATCATGTCTAATATAATACCTCAATAGAAGAAAAAATATGCATAAAATAGTTTTTGTTTTATTAATGAACCACATAGAAATTTTTCATCGGTTATTTAAAGAAAAATAACAGCTGTTTCCTACAAAAGTGCAATACCTACATGGTTAAATGTATGAAACAGCCGATTTCTTTTTCGTTTTCCGAAAAGCTTCACGCAGAGCTGCAGTCTATACCGAAAGGGGACAAAACTGTAGGTAAAGTAGCAGGTAAAGAAGCCTTGAGTATACATATACTACGTGTGTAAAATATGTAGCTAAAATATTATAATTATGGTGATAAATCTAATGAATACAAAATAATAATAGAAACTTTGATACCACACTTTCTTCAGGAATTATTTAAATAATGATTTCATAGACACACATCTCAATTGGAAAAAACACATAGAAATAGTGAAATCTAAATTATCTAAATTTACCTAAGCTTTGTTCAAACTTAAGCACAGCACAAATACAGAAACGGCACTTTCGGCATACTACGCCTACGCAAACTGGTGGCTAATATATGGAGTGATGTTATGGGGGAACAGCGTAAATAAAAGAGAAGTAAGTATTTATAATCCAAAAAAAATGTGTTAGAATACTGGCCCATATTGACAATACCGAAAGCTGTAAGCCATATTTTGTTAAATTAAAACTCCTAACTTTACCTTCTATATACAGAATGAATTTTTCAAATGGGCGCGGATGGCCAAATCCGAAACTGTGAGGAAAATCGAAAAATGCTCAAAGGAGTCTTGAGCCCGATTTTGGCCCTGGCTAAGAAAATTTCTGGGCAGGAATATTGATTTTTCCCAATGATGCGATTGGTTTTGAAAAAAAAAACACATATTGATATTAATACACCATTCGATAGCGTCGCCGTTAAGAATCAAATTCTGGGAAGTAATGACATACACATAATTTAAAATATGATAAAACATACAATTTTACATTTTCCTTAAATTTGCCGCAAGTCATTACTTCCCAGAATTTGATCCTTATTAGCGACACTACCTATTGGTGTAAAAATAAAGTGTGTTTTTTTTTTCAAAACCAATAGGTTCGATTCCTGGGCAGGAATATTCATTTTTCAAAAATCCAATGATGCAGTATTAGTTTTCATAAAAATCGGGCTCGAGACTCCTTTGAACATTTTTCGCTATTCCTCATAGTTTCGGATTTGGCCATCCCTGCCCACTTGAAAAATTCACCCGTATACATGACCTTTATATTTTTTTTTTTTTTAATAGTAACATTTTCCCTAAAACAAAAGACCTCCATAACGTAAACACACGCCATAAAAATAGCTTTTCTATAGCCCATTCTATATGACAGTCAAAATCTTTAACAAATTACCGGAACAAATTAAGGAAGAACCCAACTTCAATAAATTTAACAGAAAATTAAAAGAAAATCTAACACAAAAATGCTTTTACTCGGTCGCAGAATATATTTAGTAACTAAGATAGATAGATAATTACCTACAGTCATTGAAATAATACTTACACAAAAAAGCACACCTAACATAATAATACTTACACTTAACTTATGAAAACAAATTAACAAAATATACAAAAATATAATAAAAAATAAGGATAATTAAAATATAATAATTAATACAAATTTATTTAATATAATATTGAATGCACGTAAATTAAATAATCTTATAACCTCATGATATTAATTAAAATAACTACTTAAAGCTAATACTAATAACAATATCGATAATGATTATATTTGTGTAACAAACTTGCAATCCAGTATACCTACTCACTGGATGCTTATTTTGTCCAATCTATTATGTTGCCGTGCCCTAACCGGGTTTCATGTTGGAACTTACCTACATAAAGGGTGTAATAAGACCCTTAACGAAGCCGAAACGTACTTAATCTTCCCGTTATTGCGATCATTTTTTTGTTCTAGGGGAACGTGGGAACCTTCTAGTTACGGAGATATTGGGGGTCAAAGTTCCAACTTTTTCACAAGTTTTTTTTTATGCATGTTTTTCATGTAAGACTTTTACTTTAAACAACTTCAACCCCTGTAATATTCAATCCATCCATCAGCACTATGTTATAAGTGCGTTACATTCAGTCTTACCGTAAAACGTGTTTTTTCACCCCAAAAAAAGTCATTTCCCAGCGAATTTTTTCACGTAGTTACTTAGTTTGATGTACAGATTGCTTGGTTGACGGCTTCGTGAAGAGTCTTGTTACACCCTGTATATGTAACAACTAAATGTACTTGCACATGAATGCAATAAAGAGTTTGAGTTGTAATTGCTTTAAATTACTATATTAAATTAATTGTTCCATTACAGAAAGAGTAATTTACAATCAATTAATAAATAATTACTTCAGAAAGTGCAGTGAAAAATGTGATAAACTACAAAGAAATACATTCAGAACATACAGGGTGCTGTTTTTATAATAATAATAATGGTCGAAATTAATAATTATGAATTTGTTTTAATGGCATATATTTATTGCAATAAGGTTTACCAGTAACAATCCGATAGCAGCTGACTGCAAAACATTTTTGTTATTATAAAATTGTTAATTTTATATATTTTTAATTTGCAATATATTTTATTTGTAGTGGGTAATAGGTACATAAAATAGAAAATGGAAGCACAGTAGAGTAGAAAAATATTAAATATAAATGAATATAAGTAAGTTTCTGTCTCTTTATTAAAATAATTTATTACATACTTCAGAATCTTGCAGTAACTAAACTAATTGTATTTAGGTTTCAAAACATTTTTTTTTATGATTATTTATTTGAATAAGGAGACAGGGAGAAAATAACCGAAGTCAATTCATAATAATATTCAATAATTAGTTCAAATACACGTAAAAAAACATAAAAATATTTAAATACTAATACAAAGCTAAAGCTTTTATAAATTGAATAATATGTGATTTAGTGACAAAGTGATCGATATTGAATAAGTGTTTCTTAACAAAAGCTCAAGTGCTGGAGTATTCGATTTCCAAAGTCCATAAATAAGTACGTAATTGTTAACTAAGTTTATGAAATAGAAATACGTTTCGAAGCACGAAATAAAGGTTGTAACAAGACCCATAACGAAGCCGAAAGGCACTTGTTCTCTCCGTCATTGCCATCAGTGTTTTATTTATTTATTTATCCATACATCAGCACAATTTTTTGAGTCCGTTGAGTCCTACAGTAAAACGTGATTTTTCACCACCCAAAAAAGTCATTTCCCAGCAATAATTTTTGCGTAAAGTTACTTAATTTGATGTACATAATGCTTGGTTGACGGCTTCGTGAAGGGTCTTGTTACAAATTGTATAGACACGGAACAAAGACACACATCCATCTTATCACCCCAGCCTTTTTCCAAATAAGTTTGGATCTGCTTCCAGTCTAACTGGATGCAGCTGAAAATCCATATTGCAGATTGTCTATCCGACCTCGACAATGTAGTTACTGGGTAACATAACACCCCTTGTCAAGACTCGTTGAGAGAATTTCGGAAAAATCATCTTCTGGCCCTTGTCTCATTTTTCCTTCATACCTTTTCCTTGGTATTCCTCTCCCTCTCCATCCATCAACATTTACATTCATCACTCTTTTAGTCACAAGCGATTCGTCTCTCCTCAGCACATATCGATTTATACCAAGCATTAGATTCCCTTTTGGAACCAAAACGTTTAAAATAAGAACAGAACATTTATTTATTTTTAATTGAAAAAATGACATTCCGGTATTTTTATGACACTTCGATCACTTCATCACCAAACTACAATAAACTTCAAAACGAATACCTACAACATAGAGCTCAATATCGACTGACCTGCTGTTTGAAGGCGCTGCTGTCTAAAGCCCCGGTGTATATAAAGTTGACGATCTCTTGCATGACTGTCTGCGAGATCAACTTGCTCATCGTAACAATGGTTTGTGTTTGGGATGTCGCGTGTTGGATCTTGTCGCACTAAAAACAAAAAAAAAATGTTTCAAGAGATCAACGGGACCGCTTCGTTGGTCTTGTGGTGTAAGCGCTTCTAGTGAGTATGATGAGGTCCTGGATTCGCTTCACAGGCTGGACATTATTCCCGAAGGTTCAGGCAGCGGTGTACTTAAAATCTTGTAGGGATCCCCACACATTTTGCCAGATAAGTTTAAGTGGGACACAAATCCAGACTCCGTGGCTGCTACTGAGAAATTCCTGATGGAAAACCCAATACAACTTTGCCCGACGGTTGATAGCAATAGGCTCGCCCTTAATTAGATGAGGCTTAAAACATAACTGGCGAAATGTAGGTGTACTATTAGGTACACCTCTGCCTAGCCCTTCGGGGATTACAGGTACCATCTCAATATGAATGATGTAACCAAGGTTTTGTAACAATATGCTGATTTAAAAGAGTATCCATGGAGTTTCCTGCCCGTTCTTCTCCATAGAGATCTACGCTAGGGAATGGGCAACTACAGTATTTTCACAGTTTTTATGCCTTGTGACGGGGACTGTAGCTACATTTAATCGTTATCTTTGTTTCGACAGTTCAAAAGTGCCTGTAACTGGCCTACTTGAAATAAAGGCTTTGATTTGATTTGATTTGAACAGGCGTGATTTATGTAAGTTTAAGTGCCCTGTAGCAGAGGGCGAGCCGTTTGCCATTTGCCACAAATCTGGATTCCAGGTTGCTTCTGAGAATGTCTGATGGAAAACCCAATGAGGGCTATCGTTTTTGAGCTCACCAGATGGCGCCACTGTCGCGTAAGGTTATATCAATAATTCTATTTTATACTTTACAGTACCAATAACTTCATAAAAGTTTATTTTATTACGTATAACAACTTATTGTAAACTTCAGATACATTTATTTACAATATTCTTCCTAAAATTATCAAGCACGAAACATTTAAAAATCATTTTACCTCCAAGTACTAATAAATAAGATCCTATGTTGCCACTTAAAATCTTCAAGTCTTAATTAATCAGGGATAGCTCAATCTAGACCACAATCGTGACGCTACACGCGCCTCTAGCGGCGAATTCACACGCGATAGCCCCCATTATAACTTGCCTAAATTGGGAATCATACACAAGACCTCACAGTCAGCAGTGGCACTTCCGACCAAACTGTACAGTCATTTTGGTAACTTTCAACTAATAAGGATATGCTTCGCAGATTTTTCCCTATATAGGACTATGGCTAAGGACACACTATGTATTTTAATTTCAATTTATGTTACCTTTACAACTCTGATAGAGATGATAGCGGGATGGTTGACCTCTCTATATAAGTCCGGAGGCTTTTTACAACTGTCGCTAAGAGGCAGGATCTGACATGAAGACCGACGCTTGATCTGATCCCATACTCTGGAAACAACATTATTTTTAGTGTGTTGATTGTAAAGATACAGATATATTTATTACATCACTATGTACATAAGTTATTATTAATAAAAATTAGATTGTTAGTTTCAACAGTCTACCCAAGTCGAAAGTCCAAATCTATACAAGGTGCCTATTTATTCACAGGTAAATAAAAACTCATAGGTACACCTACATTTCTACAGTAATGCTATAATAGCGTAGTAACTGAAAGCAGATTACTGTAGAAGTTCAAATGTACCTATGTGTTTTAAACTGTTATAAACTGTAGGGTTGCTGTTGGTGAAATTAAAGCCCCATTGACTTGGTGATATACAACCCCCAAACACCACGCGCCCCACGTTGGGCGCCAATGTAGGGTATTCGTAATCGAAATAATCTACGGGTACCCACATAACTGGACGGCCAACCTTACATTGGCGTTCAACAAAAAACTAAGGATACCCTACAAAACTGAATACTGTTGATTAAATTGTGGTGTTTACAGGAACGTGGAGATTGGCACAAGCAGGTTGTAGAATATTATCATGATGATGACTGCGTTTTCAGCTACGAGAACAAAGTATATTATTAACGAAAACATTAGAATGGTGACTTAACAAAAACAACCACTTGTATAGAACCGGGTGATATTTTTGGGTTGACAATAATTCGTTAGACAGAATGGTTGGGTTTTTAATAACTGGAAAAGACTTATACGAGTACCTCATCTGTTTCGCCTGGTCCTGTCGTATCAAATACTCGGTGTCCTCGTTAAACTCGCCGGTAGTCGCCTCGCCCATGCTGCTCACCTACAACAAATAATTCATTTACACTTGGTGAAAAGCGGTTCTTTTTCTAACCTAACCTCGTCCGTGGCTCTCGGGCTGTAATTTATAAAGGGTACTTACAGTTAACTTCGGTAAATAAGCGTTTAATAAAAATCTGAACATTATATGTATTGAATTAATATTCATATTTGTATGAAACGCTCGCTACAGGTTAACAACGCATAAGGACCGTCCGCCGCGGATCATCCGCTGCGGATTATCTGTCGCGGACTGTTTGTTGAGGGAGCTTGTTGGCCTAACATTTAACTTTGTAATCACTGAAATTTTGCACATTCGTGTAGTACTAAGAAAGAAGATATATCTCACCATGCTGCTCTCGCTGGAACTCCTAGCAAGCTCAGCGGACAGGCTGACGCAGTCGTTGGTCAGCAGACGGTGGAACGCTTCGCATGCTGCCGCCATCATGAATCGGTGGACAGGAAAGCCTTTCGCGCCGCATATTATTACCATGTCCGAGAAGTACTGTTAGAGCAAACACGGGTTAAAAAACATCAAAGTATACGAAAAAATGTGGCTTTTCAGTTCTCAGTAGAACAACATAAAACATGGCAAACACGGTAAAACATGGCAAATTCTAACACCGCTGAAGACCAAACAAAGTTCTCGGGCCTGTGGACGGTGAGTAATGGGCTAGCTCGCCGTCCGTCCGTCTTATGAGGACAGGCCGTGTCGACGGCGTGTTCGTGTTCCACGCTTGCCTCAAAGAGATGTCAGCAAACGGGAAGGGATCTAAAAACGCCGATGCCTGCCGGCGTTGCGGGACTGTTCGAAAAAGATTCTGACACTCCTTCCGCCCAGAGTGGGAGGGGTCATTTGATGATTACCCATCCGAAAAAAAAAGACCAAACAAAGTTCAGTTTCTTTCAACCTCAGTTTAAAGAAAGATTACATTACTGTAGTAGAGAGGTATTCCAAACGATGTATTTATAATAAAAACTATACTTTTATTGATAAATCATCGACGACGAAAGACCTCTCTAATGCAATCATTGCATGTGAGAAAGTCAATTAGAGGTCATTCATAATAGTCATTCAGAATAAGACCCCTTTTTTTTTTAGCGATGGTAAATCATCAAATAACCCCTCCCGCTCTGGGCGGAGAAGGAGGGAGTGTCAGACTTTTACTGACTAAAACCCATCCATGTTCCTTCATCGCCCTTTGTGTTCCAGGGCCGCGGTATCTCTTTCTAACAGTCCCGCAGCCCCGGAACCCTAAATAGTGCCTAATACCATTTCGTGCATACCCTGTATACAAAAGACTAGATATAAACGTTTTACATCTTACTTCATTTACCTGTTGTCGCATTAGAGTGGTCATGTTCTCAAGGTAAGTGCTGTTCACGACAGCTACTTCGGGCTCCATTGGACGTGGAGGCCTGAATGGTGCCTGGGGACAATAAACATAACATAACATTACGCTTCTAATCCCCGAAGGGTTAGGCATCGGTGTACCTAATAGTATACCCACAATAAAAATACCAATAAAATAATATCAATAGAGGGCGAGTATATTACCATCAACCGGGCACAAATCCAGACTTCGTGGCTCCTAGTGAGAATTTCCTGATGGAAAACCCTATAACACATTGCCCGACCCTAGAATCGAACCCAGGCCCTCATGCTCAGCAGTCGCGCTTACGACCACTAGAAACCCCACCACTAAAAAGACAATTGGAAGTTTCTGTTTCTATGGAAAATCTAAAACCCATTTTTTTCAATTTTAAAAAGACTTTTCGAAAAGTTCTCTCTCAAATTGTATGCTGCATAAGCGTATGAAATTTCATTACAATCGGTTGTCATTTTTAAAAAAAATGTCTTGAAAGTTTGTATGAAATGCCGTACGACGTTAACGCTTTCTTCACCTACCTGCAAAAGCGGTCGCTGCACCCTCTTCAAGTTGGTCATCCAGAACCTTTGCTGCCTCCTTGCTATGAGGGCAGCTCTGATGGCGTTCTCGAACACCTCGTTGACTCCGTAGTAAGTAAACACTGAGGTCTCGTAGTAGTAGATGCCAAACTCGTGCGCTAAGGCGCGCCCTTGGTCTGGCATTACTAGGTCGCTTTTTCTTGGAGCCCTATATGAGCGAAAGGTATTTTTATGCTGTGTATTTATTTTTGTGAATTTAGAAGTCATTAGTATTATTATTTTTGTTACAGAGTTTTTTTTAAAGCATTTAAGTTTTGGCTTTCGAGAACTCCTAGTAAATTAAAATGGTGGTTCACTGACTACTAAAACTCAGTGAAAGCATTATGCTGGTCAGTCATAATAGGCTACAATCAACAATAAGCTTTTGTACACAAAACAGATATTTCTCCTTTATTCCATCAAGTGTCAGAAGAAAGAAAAACAACTTTCCAGTCTTTTGTGTTTTTTTTTAACTCTGTTATATTTATTTAAACAAAAAAAAAATGTAAGCGTTCTCAGTTGTGGTATCTAACACGAATCCTTGTCAAGTATCAATTTTACATAGTAACTAGAAGTAATTAACACATCATCCACTACGAAGAAGAAAAAAATTATATTATAGAGTATCTACGCAAAGTTTATTAAATTTATATGGGATCAAAGCGCGAGCTTCCTCGACCAAATGAAAAAAGGATCAAATCGGACCAGTAATCACTGAGAAATAGGAGTACATATATGAAAAAACAGATGATGATGGAATAAATTCTATTTTTAGAAGTTGGTTAAAAATACAAGGCAATTTTAGTTGGGACTTGATCTCAGTAAAGAGCTTATTACAAATGAGACTGATAACAGTATTTTAAGTCTTACCTTATGAAAGGGCTACGATCCTTACAGTAATTCAAGTAGGTCTCATCTCTGTACATGTAACGAAGATCGTTCTTACATCCCACTAATAAAATTGGTGTATTCGGGCAGAACCGTCTAAAATAATCAAGTAATTTTAAAGATGTTGAATATCAATATTATGTGGTGTAATCATGAGCACTAATATGTACCAGCCTATACTGTTCCCACTGCTAGGACACACGGCCTCCTCTCTATGAGAGGGAATGGGCTATAATCCACCACGCGGGCCCAGTGTGGGTTGGTAGATATCACATGTCTTCAAATTTTTGGTTCTAGGACACGCCAGACGTCACGATGTTTTCCTTCACCGTTTTGAGAGCAGTGGTGATGAAATAAATTACGCAAAGTAATGCGTCTGCTTGGGTTCGAATCCACGACTTACTGTTTGTAAGTCGGGGCCGCCACCACGGCCAATGCCGAGCCATTTTTATCCGACCTCCACAACCCAGTTGGTACTAAGTGATACAATACCCCTTGGTGAGACTGGTTGTCAGACTCTCGGGCCACTGACTACTTGTTAAGAGAGGGATCAACGGCTTTACGTACTTTCCGAGACACGGAGGAAACTCGGTATGTGATAAGAGGTCACCCATTCACGGAACAACCTAGGCATGCGCAGCGTAACCTTAAGATCGACCCGAGTGGCTGTTATTATTCAGCCATTTTTTTTTTTTACCGATGGGATATCATCAAATAACCCCTCCCGCTCTGGGCTGAGCAGGAGGGAGTGTCAGACTTTTACTGACTAAAACCCATCCATGTTCCTTCCTTTGCCCTTTGTGTTCCAGGGCCGCGGTATCTCTTTCGAACAGTCCCGCAACCCTGGCAGGCGTCGGTCCTTACGGACCCCTTCCTGTTTGCTGACTCTCTTTGAGGCGCGCGTGGAACACGAACGCGCCGACGACACGGCCTGTCGTCATAAGACGGACGGACGGCGAGCTAGCCCATAGCTCACCGTCCACAGGTATTATTCAGCCATGAGGTCACTTAGCAAAATTCAAAAGGGAGTTGATTGTGGTATAACAACTACAACTTTGTGACTTATTTCAGTATGGGCTCCAAAGTACTATGGTTATAATGACACAAATTATAATCACTTGTGAAAGTTGCTATCTTAGATATTAATGCTCGTGACTGTACCTACAATAAGCTAGACAATCATGCGAATTTGTTTCAGCTTACCTGATCTCGGGATACCACATAGCTCCACAGTTTCTCAAAGATATAGGGTTTGTTATTGAGAAGCATAGGAGAACTACATCAGACCTGGAAGTGGAATACACTTTTAGCATTCATGTTTTGCCGTCCAGTGCCACATATCTAAAAAAATGGCTTTTTATGAAAACAGTAATTTTTCATCAATGGTGATTTTTGGAAAATATCTAAACATTGTCTGTTACATTACCTTCCATAAGCGAATCTCCTGTCTTTTTCATGGTCACCAAATGTGTCCCAAAGGCGTAGAGACACATTCACACCGTCTACCACTTCCCATGATCTTTCTAGAACCTGTTGGTGCATATATAAAGGACTTAATATAAATTATATACATATAGGACTTATTAAAAACAATATTATGAACTTTGGATTTTGATTCCAAGCAAGTGATGACAAAGGTAGCCTACAGTACACCCAAATTTTTATTTGTTTATTTACCAATTTATGTACACACTAAATACAGAAAAGAAGAAAGGAACAGAAAATAGTACAAAGGTGATGCTTATTTCTAAAGAAATCTCTTCCAGCATACCTGCGAAAGGAGAATCTAAAAAAAGAGATGTAGACATGTGTGTAAAAGAAGAAAAGAAAATGGAACACCAAACATAAAGCAGAACTATTTAAATATAATACAACCTTAAAAGAATATACTAACATACGTATTTTTAAGTCCCATGTAACCGCAAGCAAGCTTATTGCTATCAACAGGCACAAAACCAGGGTCCAAGGTAGAGAAAAACCTAATAAAACCTTGCCTGAACTAGGAATCAAATGCAGGACCTCATACTCAGCAGAGGTCTAATGAGACTAATGTTCAAAAATAAATTAAATGATTAATTGGTAGAAAATGTTTATTGCGTTAAATCCACCTCTGTACTTAAACTGTCAAATAAATAAATAAACCAAGTGTTTTACTTGAAGGCCTTAGATTCATATTAAATGTTATGTTTTTTCTTTATGGCATCTTGCAGAGACAGCTGCTTAGCAGGTATATCATGTGGATGCCACTACTGCAACAAAAAGTAACATCCCACTTACATCTTTATATATCCGGTACTGATCGATAGCCCACACAGTCGGCACATGTGTGGTCATCAGCTGAGACAGCGACACATGCTTGTTGCAAGCACGTGCACAAATGAGACGTGTCTTGCCAACTGCTGTGTCCCCGACAACAACACATTTTACCAACTCTTGGTGGGGCTGTTCGTTGTCCATTATCTGGAAAGAAATCATTATTATGAGATGTTGAAAAGAATGACTTAAGAATATGGACTTCTTCGTTATCAGAACTGCAGAATACAAAGACTTGTCCCACACTTGGTCATGAAACAATTACAAGCAGTAGCCTATATAGATTTTAGGTCTTATAAATGCAATTGTTATTCAACGTAAGAATAAACTTTCGGATTTCGCATAATATTTACATACGGGCGTGAAAAGTTATCAGACAGAGAGAAAGAGTTAATTTTGCATTTATAATATTAGTACTAATAGATGGTATGGATATGGAAGAAAAAATCGTGTTGCGACGACACCAAATAACATGACAATTAGATCAAAGCCTGGAAATGGGCGACAACAATGTACAGTTCAGAATTTTGAATGTTAAGAAATATTCTAAGCTAATAAAATTCATTAACGAGCTGGTGTTTATAAAATGTTGAGCAGAGCAAGTGACGATCTTTAGATGTACAACTTCTTGAAATTTAAAATTAGTTAGGTATGTGAAACAGACCCACCAAAGAACATTTCGATGGATCCCATTTTTAGTTTATTACATCCACCTACGAATACTTATATAAAAATAGTATTAATTTGTTGTTCGTGTTTTTTTGGAAATTAAACAAAGAAAATCTTGGAAAAAGTTAAGATTCAGCACTGAAATTATTTCACAATTAACACAACTATTTTGAAAAAGCCTTCGAAATTAAGTTATGCTAGACCAGTTGGTTTAGATTAGTTGTAATTAAATATTTACTAATGTAAACACAAAAGAAAAATAAAACATATGAATTATGAAACAAAAATAATTCACGATCAAAACTAAACAAAATTGGGAATTCGAATTTCGAAAATGAAAAACAAACTTCTGTCAAAAACGATTTTGACAATATTGATTGACAGTAACATTTAGCAAAAATGCAAAAATTTAATCGCGTTCAAAATAATTATTGACCTCTTCATTTCATTATTTAAATTTAATTATACCTACGTGTAACAAGCTCCACTCAAAAAAGACTAAAATCGTTAAGATTTTCGTATAAAGAAAACGTGAACAGATTTTATGAAGACCAGTCGGGCTTTATAACTATGCAGATTCATTTTATAGCCTGTAGATTGTATAACATAAGAAAGCCCTCAAAATGTCGCTTACGTACAGCGTTAATGATTTTATTCTTTAAATATTTCGTTTTACACAAAATAATAATCCAGACCACATTCATAAAATTGATAGAATGATAAAGCAAGACTAATTCACTTACATTTTCTTCAATGAATTCTTAATTGATTCATACACACGAAAACCTTTGTGACCACTCAAATTATTTGAACATCATCACTTCTCACTAGCACTAACTAATGATCACTAATACAGAATAAAACCTGCATTATGTCGTTTAGAAAGGTAATAATGCAAAAAAGATTATCTTTTCACGATATTTGAGGCAATGGAGTGAAGTTGATTTTGTAGCATTGCAGTGATCTGCGCATGTTGGACGTCTTGCGCAGAACTGTGAGAACGCGTACAGGGCAAGTTCATTTTAATTTTTTTATTGACAATTTTAAGTCAACGAACTTCGTCGCTATTGTTGAACTTTTGAATACAGCAGCAGCTCAATACTCACAATTACAATATACAATGAAACACAATAAATTGTAAATAAATACTTCCTTCTATTACTTATGGATGCGTTCAATCACATAAAAGCCCTTTTGGTATCAGTGTGTACCTATCGTATGTTACAGAACTCAAGTATTATGTATTTTTATTAATGTTTTTAGAGTGTAAAAATTCTGTAAAGTATGTACAAAACGACTGTAGGAATCTGTCTTGTAGGGCTATTGCGTATCTCTGTTGACAGTTCATAGTGATCATCACTTGGCGAGTTTTGATATACAATTACCGTTCTTGTTAGTTTCAACTGACGCTACCCGTGCAGAACTGTCAATGTATATCAAAACTCGCCAAGTGATGATCACTATGAACTGTCAACAGAGATACGCAATAGCCCTTCAGAAATTATGTAGCTTAGTAACAACTCTTAGAAGCTGTGAAGATATACGACCTTCATATTGGGTCTGATATATCTGAAGGTATACGACCTTCATATCGTGTTTTATATCTGTCTTGTCACTATACCGAAAATATATTTGTTCCTTCAAATAAAACAAAGTTTTATTATAATGTTTTAATTCTGCATTACGGCAACAACAATTATAAGCTTTACGAATATATTAAAGCTTCACATGGTAGCAGAGCGTAAAAAATGTAAGTTATTTGAATAAAAACGAAAAGGAAAAAATTAGAAATGTCAATTGTAAAAATCCAACCTTTAGGAAAGGAAAACTACGATACGTGGTGTATACATGCAAAAGCATACTTAGTAAAAAATAAACTATGGGCATGTGTAAAAGAATATCCAAAGGTAGGTGCGTCACAAAATATTCTTGACGATGACGAAATGGCGAAATCGGAGCTGATGTTGTTGATAGCGCCTTCAGAACTGAAACAGGTAAAAAACTGTAAATTTGCCAGAGATGTGTGGACGGCTCTTGAATCTATCTATGCTAGTAAGGGTCCAGCCAGAAAGGCTACCCTACTAAAGCATCTTATATTAGCAAAACTAGAAGAAGGTTCAGATACACGCGAGCATTTAAAGAAATTCATGGATACAGTTGATAAATTAAAAGATATGGATATTGATATCAACAGTGATCTATTGTCAATCATGATGCTCTATAGCCTTTCTTCGGAATACGAAAATTTCAGGACTGCAATTGAATCTCAAGACTCGCTTCCAGACCCTGAAAAGCTAAAGATTAAAATTATAGAAGAGAGTGATGCACGCCGTCGTGACATCCCTAGTACTAGCGTAAAGAATGACGCTGAAGAAAGTTTCTACACCTTTTGCAAGATTTGTAAAAAGAAAGGCCATGACACGTCCAAATGCTGGTCTAAAAATAAGAATATCGGCAAGAAAAATAATAAAAAGCCTAAGAACAGGTATACCAAAATGGACGATAAACAAACAAACCTCTTCAGTAGCTACTTCATAAATGACAAAGCCCAAAAATGCTGGATACTTGACAGTGGATGTACGTCACATATGACATTTTCGGATAAGCCTTTTATTGAGATAAAGAAAATTTCAAAAACCCTTAAACTCGCTTCAAAGGACAAAACTGCAGAGATAAAAGGGTCAGGACCTGCAGAAATAGAAATTGAAGAAGGAAAAATTGGAATAACTGATGCACTTTATGTACCAAGCCTGTGTGCTAATCTTCTATCTGTTGGAAAAATGACTGATGTAGGACTCACAATTCTATTCACTAAGAAGAAGGCAATAATTAATGATCACAAGCGAGGAGTACAAATGCAAGCAGTGAGAGAAGACGATGGTCTATATTATCTCCAAACGAAAAACAATAATGTTGACAGACATAGAGCCAATGCTACAGAATGTAGTAATGACGTAGCAAAAGAAGTGGAGTCAGATGCTATTAAACAATGGCACTGTAAAATGGGACACATGAGTGAAAGGGACTTGAAGCTCGCCTTAAAGAATGAAAGCCTGATTGGATTAAACTTCAACCGTAATAGTTCTTTAGGTGAATGCGAAATATGCATAGAAGGAAAATTGAGCAGAGTGCCTAGCAAGAAGAGTGACAAAAATAATTCACGTACGAATCAGCGTCTTGAGATCGTACACAGTGACGTCTGTGGACCACTTAAACAACCTTCACTGAATGGCAGCAGGTATTTTGTAAGTTTCATTGATGACTACAGTAGATACTGCCGAGTATACTTTATTAAAAATAAAAACGAAGTATTACAAAAGTTTATAGACTACAAGGTAGAAGCAGAGAACTTCACAGGAAACAAAATTAAATTCCTACAGACCGATAACGGTACGGAATACCGAAATTTGAAGTTTGATTCATTTCTGAAGCAAAATGGAATAGCAAAAAGATTGACAGCACCTTACACTCCACATCAAAATGGTATCGCTGAAAGGAAAAATAGAACCCTTATAGAAAAAGCAAGATGCATGATGTTGGAATCAAAAGCGCCTATGTGTTTATGGGCAGAAACGGTTCATACTGCAAATTACTTGTCAAACCGAAGCATTAACCAGAGTATTGAAAACCAAACACCATTTGAAAGATGGGTAGGTAGAAAACCTTGCGTTAATCATCTATATGTATTTGGTGCTAAAACGTTCATCCTAAAGAAAGGAAAACATGAACACAAATTTGCTTCAAAAGCTATACCTGGTATGTTCGCTGGTTACTCGGAAGTTTCAAAAGCGTTTAGAATATACGTCCCATCGAAGAAACGCATTCTTGTTTCCAAGGATGTTCGAATTTTAAAGAAAATGTTCTACGAAGATGGTAAAAATGTAATTTCTGTTCCTTTTCAAGAAATAGATGATCACAAGCGATCAAACGAGACTGACAGTGAACTAGATGAAACAGAAATATATTTAGAAGGTACTACAAAAGAAAATAATAGTAGACAGCAAGCAGTACAGGATAATGTTATTGCAAGCTCTAACGAGGTACCTATACAAAATGAAGATAACGAGTTGTATTATGACACTCTCGGGATTGATGACGGCAGTGAAACTGCTGATCAACCAAATGAAAACGACATAGATGTCGACGCATCCATTCTTGTCCCAGAAGAACGAAGATCATACAATCTTCGTGATAGATCACAGATTAACAGACCTAAAATATTTGAGGATTATATTATGGCAGTCATGGATATGGATAATGAAACAGAACCTCAAACGTTTAAAGATGCTATGAATAGCAAGGATAAGGTCAATTGGTTAGAGGCTATGCAAAATGAAATGGAATCATTGAAAGAAATGAAGACTTGGGAATTAGTCGACCCTCCGAAAAATCGTAAACCATTGCCATGTAAATGGGTTTACAAAATAAAGAACAATCCAGATGGTACAATTGAGCGATATAAGGCCAGATTAGTAGTAAAAGGTTTTTCACAAAAACCTGGCGTTGATTATCAGAAGACTTTCAGTCCGGTAGCCCGACTCAGTACTATAAGAGCTGTCTTAGGAATAGCTGCTCGAGAAAATTTGGTACTTCAACAGTTCGATGTATCGACTGCGTTTCTAAACGGAGCTGTAAAAGAGGAAATCTTTATGAAGCAGCCAGAGGGATTCAATGATGGCACTAAGAAAGTGTGCAAACTTAAACGCAGCCTCTACGGGCTGAAACAAGCTCCTCTATGCTGGAATGTCTGCATATCAGAATATCTTATAAATTCAGGATTCAAGCAAAGCACAAAAGATCCTTGTCTTTACTTACGTGAACAAGTGTTAATTGCGCTTTACGTAGATGACGGTTTGGTGGCTTCAACTAGTGAAAATGCTGGAAGGAAATTTATTGAAGAGCTGAAAAATAGGTTTAAAATAACCACAAAACCGGCGTCTTATTTCCTTGGACTTGAAATTAATAAAACCAAAGATGGTTGTATTACATTAAACCAAAAGTCTTATTCTAAGAAGATACTTGAAAAGTTTGGAATGACTAACTGCAAAGTCGCTGCAACGCCGGCAGTAAAAATTGGCATAGATGAAGAAGAAGATGATGAATCAAATTCGTCATTTCCCTATCGTCAAGCTGTGGGAGCCCTAGCATACCTCATGGTCGCTACAAGGCCAGACATAAGCTACGCTGTGAGTGTTGCGTCAAGGCATCTAGAAAGTCCTACTAAGTTTGATGTAATGAGAGTCAAGCGAATTTTTAGATACCTAAAGGGTACTATAGACAAAGGACTTGTCTTCGCGAAAAGCCGGGAGAAGAGGCTGATATGTTTCAGTGACGCTGATTTTGGTGGTGACACAACGACTGGCCATTCGACGTCAGGGATGATTTTCTTATTCTCCGGTCCCATCATGTGGAAAAGCCAAAAACAACCAAGAGTAGCAATCTCTTCAACGGAGGCCGAACTCGTAGCCATGACAGAAACTGCGAGAGAAGCCTTATGGCTAAAAGAACTCCTGGAGGAATTAAAGGACCTAACAGACCTGAATGAAAAACCAACAATTTACGTCGACAATGAGTCTGCCATAAGGTTGTCTGAGAACCCACCTTATGAGTTCCACAGGAGAACTAAACATATCAAGATAAAGCATTTCTTCATTCGAGAATGTATTCAAAATGGAGACTTCGCCGTCAAACAAGTCGCTACAGAATTACAATTGGCAGACATGTTTACGAAGCCATTGTTTGGACCACGACTGAACATGTTAAGCTGTAGAGTTGGACTTGAAGATTTGTCCAAGCTCTAAAAAGTATCGTGGATGTGAAGATATACGACCTTCATATTGGGTCTGATATATCTGAAGGTATACGACCTTCATATCGTGTTTTATATCTGTCTTGTCACTATACCGAAAATATATTTGTTCCTTCAAATAAAACAAAGTTTTATTATAATGTTTTAATTCTGCATTACGGCAACAACAATTATAAGCTTTACGAATATATTAAAGCTTCACAGAAGCATAACAAACATTTTAGTGCTAGCGTGTATCTTTAAGAATAATCTAACCGCCGACAACCCACTCCACGTAAAATATTTAGAAAAATAATTTTGTTAAAGTTACAAGAAGATAATATTAACATTAAGTACTCATAATATATCCAAACTTTTTGCACTACCTAATGTTTTCTTCTTTCAAATAGGAGCCCTTTAATGGAAAAGAAGAAAAATATTTACTGTCTTCTGTCAGCGTTTATTGCGTGCGCGTGGATGCGATGAATAAAAGTGGCTACAAAAATGTGTTTCGTATACACAAAGACGAGAGTTTTAACAATAACAACTAAATAAAAATCCATCAAGCATGGCATATTTCGCCCTGCTTTGGAAGGCGAGAACAATAGAAAACTATAGACTCAAATATGAAAAAGAGAAGATCAATTCTATAGTGTTGGGAAATGCACAATTAGAACAGACACTATCCCAGAGATGGCGCATCTATCGGTTCGACACAAAAAAGAGAATATCAAGGTTCTTCAAGAAATTGTACCCTGATGGAAGTGTGATCTCCAATTTTTTTTTGTACTTGATGACTGATCAGACCTTCCCTAATTTTCTGCTCAAAAGTGTGATGGGATTCGTTGGAGGCATAATATTGACGTATCTTTGCTTCATGTTCTTTGTCTTCCAGCTTGCGATATCCCTGATGCATGCGACCTTTATGAGTTCGATTATTGGCGTTCTTTTGACTTTGGGCCTGGCTTTTAGCTATAGGATTAGGTGTGTATGACCAACAAAGATAGTATTCTGAACGGGAGAGGTCTTTTACAGCGCCAGTTCTAGTACCCTTCCTACCTCATAGTAACTCAATACGACCATTATAACACGACACCCTGGTATTCTCCGAAAGAGCAGACCGAAGAATCAAGTTCCATACATAGATACAAATGAATATAATTGAAATGTCTAAAAAACTTTTTTTTTTTTTTGGTCTGTCTGTCGTTTTGTTCCGGAAATTTTCCGAAACGGCTAGACTGATTTTGACAGGACTTTTACTGACATATAGCTGATGTTATACGGAGAGCATGTTGAGATTGAGAGAGGACGTTGTTAGGATTAACTTAGTTACTTCTATTCTAGACAAACATATTTTAACCAAGATGACTAGATTTTTCTGGACCCAGACATTGGGTCCGATGACTGAGTTCTGTTTACCTGAAACCTGATGGTGAAACCTAGGACTGGATTACACTTAAAAGTCACGCTTACCGCCATTATGCTGTGGAGGGGTAGTCAACCCTGGGAGTTATTTTAAATATTTATGGCAACTTTTCTGCAAACTTTTTATCGAAAGAATGGAGCCTTTGCCTTTGCCCAGGAATGGGACAGAGCAGGCTAGAAAAAATACTCTTATTTTCCAGATGCCTAGTCTTCCTACTGATCCCTCAGTTCTTCTCCCGCGTTGGACGCTACACCCTGACCTGCTACGCTCTGGTACTGATCCTGACAGGTCCTGCCACCAATACGCTGAAGAATTCCGAAGTACTGTCGGAATCCATGGCTTGCAGTCAAGTGAGTAGCAGAGTAAAATACTGTTTTTTATTTTTATGGCTATAGCTTTTGCCCGCGGCTTCGCTCGCATGGAGGTTGGATATTATCCCACGGGAACAACCATATCGTGATGATCCAATTGTTAATAAGGACTAGCTTTTCATGCCCATGAGGCCGTGGGGTCATATCCAAGCAACTACCAAAAGTGACTTATTCAACCAAAGAAAAAATGTTATAAATGTAATGTTAGATAATTGACGATTAGCGAAGAAAAACATAGCGAGGAAACCTGTGTGATAATTGAATAGGTAACAGGCTTGGGAACGGTTCCAGCGTATTTTATAGCACGTTTATGCTCTTACCGGCTTACGCGAGTACACGCGTGCCTCATTACGCGCTTCTAAAAGTCGAACCGAGTCGAAAGCGCGTACACGCACTTAATCCGCACGTGTTCTGCTAAGAGAGAGCTGTGCACGTGTTGAGCTTTGATTGAAATGGCCGCTTTCAACAAAAGAGACGACCTATATCGGAACTTGCAATTTTACGACCTTATACCCGCGCCCAGGCTCGTACGAGTTCCACAAGAGAGAAACCGCCCTTACAATGACAATACCTTGCACGAAAAATACGCGCTTGGACGTGGATTTGCGGACACCAGCACGTTATACAATGACAATGCGTTTTTGACAATTCAACAACATTAGTTGCGATAAATACGTTTTCGCAAACTAGTTTTTTTAAGCGTTTGAAGCAATGGATTAATAATTTATTTCAAAATCCTTTTAACATGATAGACAGTGTGTTACGAACTTCCGTTAAGTATAGGAGCGCAGGTCATGCATGATCTAGCTGAGGCCCATCGAAAATTGAAATCTGCTATGGCATAAAAAGGTAATGTAAGTTACCTTTTTACGCTTTATCGGCATCGAGAGGCCGAGTACCTTTCGTATTAGATTTTATTTAGGTTTTAATATAAAAACGCGACTCGCTCGTCGTTCGTGTATAGTGACTTTGCTGCGTTCCTCACGCACGATTCGTACAAATAAGTAAATCTAATCTAAGCTACTAAATCTAACTAGCTTTTTTTTTTATCGTCCAATTATAGGGCAAAGACCTCCCCTCCCTTCTTCACACGATGAATGAAGTTTAATCATAGTTCTAAAGACTAGCCTATAATTAGGTATTCATTTAGGTGTCGTAGACATTCCTTTAGCGTTAGAGAAATGGAGCAAAAGAAATACACCACCAAAGAGGTTTATCACGAAAAACAAATTCAGACATGGAACCAGTCAATGCGAAATCCCAATAAGACTCTTTCGCACCACTCATCTGGTCCTTGTAAATATCAAAGTAACATTTTTGGAAGCCCTACTTTCTTAGCTGCTTCCAACTGTCGCTACGTAAGATGCCTTTCCAGATTTATGAATGGTTCTGATGAGTGATATAAGTACAGAGAGGAAGCAAAATGTCGATCTACCTACATATATTTATAAAATCGTTTGTCCTGCATGCATTTATTATTATTTACTACTTACTAACTTTAATTTACTATTACTTACAGCTTAAACCCCTGGGAGGATAGGGCTAAAATTGATCATGCTTATGCAGCATAATCAGCCTGTAATGTTCTCTCTGCTGAGACAGGCCTCTCTCTATGAGAGGGAATGGGCTATAATCCACCACGCGGGCCCAGTGCGGGTTGGTAGATGTCACATGTCTTCGAATTTTTGGTTCTAGGACATGCCGGTTTAGTCACGATGTTTTCCTTCACCGTTTTGAGAGCTGTGGTGATGAAGTAAATTACCTACACAAAGTAATGCGCCTGCCTGGGTTCGACCCCACGACTCACGACGTTCGTAATTCGGGGCCGCCACCACAGGACCATTGCTCTCTTATCAGATAGGTAGCTATTATGAGTCGAAGGCATTCGCTAAGAAATTATTTTGGAAAAGTCAACCCCCAAAGCAAGTAAAATTGGGTTTAAATGCTCGTATGAAAATCCGTCACCGGTCGGGTCGGCTCGTAGTTGATATAGTACCGAATTAGGGCAACATTTCTACGAAATAAGACGACCTTCCACAAAATTAGGCCTATTGAGGGTAATAAGAAAGGCAGTAATTTGTAATTTGGACTACATACGGCGAAAATATGGTTATTTAAACCATACGTCTAAAGTTAGGTTGGTAAATACCTACGAGTACCTATGCTCTTGTCTAAAAAACAAGCGAAAACATTATATTATTAAGTAAATAATGCTGAAGTGTCCGGTAATCATCGACTTCCCACGATAAAGCAGGATAGTCATATACTACTTGGTAGATGGATTGGTATAGTTTGTTATTGCATAAAAGACAAGAGAATGCTCCCAATCATCTGTATAGTTTTAATAAGTACATAGTTTTCAATCAGATATGATATCTCGAGTGCACAAGTGTAGACCGCGTATTGGCAAGCGTAAAATGAGACGCCCCCAGCGAGATGAACCTTTAAAAAGGTGGCAGCAGGCTGCATGCGGAATAAGGACAGGGTGCTGCGGCGCATATTTAGTACAGGTCCGTATCCAGCAGTGGACTATATGGGCTGAGTTGATGATGTTGTTGATGTATCAATTTCATTCATCATCTCCTCAACTTGTTTCTCTGATCAGCCCTTATATCTAAACTGCCAAAAAATGCTGGTCTTTCAAGTTAAATCTTAAAATCGAAGGGTTCTATAAATACCCCAAATTTTCCGCTCGTTTAGTTTTTATCTCTATAAAAGTTTATTTCCAGTACTTAGGTAGGTATTTGAAGGGTGTCGCGAGGTCGCTAGACGCCTATAAATTGTGAAACTTGGGATATAACCAGTAAACATTGGGTGCTTAACCTCATAATTCATGTCTAGTCCGCTGTACTAAAATAGAATGAAAACGTTTGGTTTTATTGAGATTTGCTACCGTCTGCAAAAATATTTTTAAACCGGTAACCGCTGGATAGATTTAGGAATCTCTAACGGGCGTTTTCAACAAATTACTAACAGTTAACGGTACGTTGCTATCTCAGATAAACAGTTAAAGAAACATCAACTGTCAACCCTCCGAGAGACAGATAAGTGACGTGGATAGGATATTCCTGTCAATTCATTGATAACTTTGTTTATAGAAACACCGATGGTTACTTGAGTAAGGCATATTACGAGTAACTAACCGTTATACGTAAGTAAGTTGTAGAAAACGGCCGTAAAAAGCCCCCGACTCATGGTAGTAGTAACATTTTAACAGTAGGATTTTCGTCGGAAGGAGTTCGATATAACCGCGCTCCCCAGACGGAAGGTAACCAGAAGGATTAGAAATACAGGAGGATATTCAACAAAATAAATAAATATAGGAATTTGATAACTTACCACTAGACATACCAGAGGCAACGCTGAACCGATAACTATTATGATAGAAATTCTGTTCATTCCAGAGGATTCACAAGTGCTTTGCCACTTCAAAGACAAAGCTAAATTGCACTGGCACACATACCTTTCGAATCGGAACACGACGGCACTTATCACCTTTCTACCTTGGCTCATGATAAGTGGTGTTGACGCAAGACATTTTTTTTCTTCCATTTTCCCCTTTTGACCATCTTGTGTCCTCGAAACAATACGATACTTCTGACAGAAGAAACAGGTTCAGTGGTAGTATTTCGAGCTCGACAAATTGTACTGCACGACAAAATCACCAAGCTGGAACTTTCTACTGAAAACTTACCCTAAGTTTTCTTAACCTTCTATATATCTTCTTCTATTTCTTCTATCTTCTTATACCTTCTTCTATCTTCAGGAACAAATAAAGACCAACGTACACCAATTAAATGATCTTATGAAGAAACCGATCAACGCAATGAAGGACTCTCTGAAGCTGATGGTAGACAAGCTGAAAATGATCACGGCGAAGGTAAAAGAGACTGTGATACGACTCGATCGTTTGGTGCTGAGTTTAGGTAAGTTATAAAGTTGGGCTTTGACTAGGAAACAATTGATGAATAACTTGTGAAGACCGAGTTCATTGCCAAATGGTGTGGAATATAACTGCCCGTTGAAACGTGCACCGTTGCCAAATGGTGTGGAATACTGCGGAACCCTTCAGAACATTGCTACAATTGACTGACGATTTGACGGCACGGTTGGCGCAGTGGCTGAGTGATTGGCTGCTGCGCTGCGCGTCGCGACTTGGATCCCCGCACGGAACAAATATTTGTATGATCTATAGGTAGTTCTTCCGGGTCTGGCTGTTTATGTGTATGTGCTTTTAAATATTTGTAAACGCACCCACGATACAAGAGAAATTTATAGTGTGGGGCAATAATAAAAAAAAATAACCTATCAAAGTAATTTTACCTCTGGCAGCGGTTACTCAGCAACCTTAGTATGACCATCGTAGAAACGGGTTTTGTCGACGGAAGAATCGACAAAATGACAGATCAACAAAAGAATGTCATTCTGTCGATTCTTCCGTCGACAAAACACGTTTCTACGGTAGTCATGCTACGCCTGCTGTTGAATGCGTCATTGGTCTAGTGGTCGCAAAAGCGGCTGTTGAGTATGAGGTCCTGGGTTTAATTCCCGGGTCGTGCAAAGTTTTCCGGGTTTCTCCATTGGGAATTTCTCAGTAGCACCCACGGTGTCTAGATTTGTACCCGGCTGGTTGATAGCAATAGATGATCGTTGTTGTGCACCTTTATGCAAAACATTGTTATCTGCATCACACAATCCGTTTAATACTTGTGTTGTTTTAAACACATCCGTTCACACCCGTTATCCGTTATCCATGTACAGGTACAGACTGCCAGCACATCTACAATCTGTCAAATTTATTTAATAGATTTTCAACTTGATATTATGATACAGCATTAGGTTTAAGGTTGCTTGGGAAAATTTGACAGTTTCGGGTAGTTTGATGTGCTGATGTCTATAAAATACTTACCTTTTCAAGCTACACGAATTGATGTGCAACAAAATTGTTGCTTCGTCAGGATACGGCTTGTTTTTTTGCAATTCTCGGTACCTAATCCATATTTTATGCAATCGATAAGTGGCATGTGTACTTTCTCATGCTTCTAGAGACATCAACATTATAATTCTGCGTAAATATATAATTCAGGGGAATTATCTGGTTACTGAAGGTTTTTAGCACGTGTCTAAGTATTCGGAGTGGAAGGGTCACCGACGCGAAACCGATTACCGGACGTATTCAGTACATCATTTTGAGCCCTCCTACATAGAAATTATTCATCGGTTCATTAAAAAAAAAACTGCTGTTTCATACAGTTTGGTGTGTAGGTATTGCACTTTTATCAGAGCTCTTATTGATGTACTATAAATACGTGGTAACCATTTTCGCATCGGTGTCCTTTCCACCCCGCATAAGTAGAAAATAAGGCAAACCGATTTTCATGATCAAATTAATTAAATATAATTAATTTGCTAACCATTCGTATTTTATTTCCGAATTCTTTTAAAGTTTCTCTGAAGCATTTTGGTAAAAGAGCATAGACAACTATAATTTTTACCCCTACGCGTGCTTGCCGCAAGAAGACGATATCTGAACCTTTCAAACTCTCTTATAATGGTGCATCCACACCGAAGTTACTTGTAGAGCAACATTTTGCAACATGATAACTATAACTTCGGTGTGCACCTTTAACGTTTTTAATACCCTCTAACGGCCGTTTTCAATAACTTACAACAGTTAACGGAACGTTGCTATCTCAGATAAACAGTTAAAGAAACATCAACTGTCAACCCTCTGAGAGACAAATATGTGACGTGGATAGGATATTCCTGTCGAATTGACAAGAATATCCTATCCAATAAGCTAACTTTGTTTATAGAAATACCGAGAGCTACTAGAGTAAGGCATATTAATCCCTCTGGCCGTTTTCGCAACTGTGATTCGCAACCACTAACCGTTATACGTAAGTAAGTTATAGGAAACGGCCGTAAATAGTCACAGGACTTGGAGTATCTGACGTAAACAAGCTTAATAATACTTCTTACTATTAGCGTCTCGGCCCAGAACTGAGCTATTAGTTCGCCGCTTACGGCAGTGTCCATCAGTTCCTGTAGTAAGCAAACAACAGGACACGAAATGAACTGCCCCATCGTTTGTGGAACAGCACCACATTTACACTCCAGGGCAGAGTCATTAATTAATCCCCACCTGAGCACCTGGTTTTCCTTGCCAGCGACCAGCCAGGTCCGGAGCCTATTTAAAGACTTCCAGGACAGCCACAGCAACTCATGTCCAGGTGGGAGGTTTTTAGCAGGGTGGAACGAATGGGTTAGGCAAGGGTGCACTACCTCGCCACAGCTTTGGTCTTTCCGAAGACCGCTTGACAGTGAGTGGGGTGACACACTTCAAAAATCTGTTTCGGCTTTTCAGCCTTTGCGACACGAGGGTATCTTTAGACGTCGTGTGTGTAAAACCATTTTGGCTCTTAGCTTGCCATGATACTTGCTATGTTTGCTACGCTTGTAATGATACTTAAACCCCTTTCAGTCAAAACCATCCAATCCTCCTTCTCCTGGCTGCAATCAATAGCAGACTTATGCAACACCAAGCTTGGAACACCCTACGACCGCTGCTCCAATGCAATACAAGATAGATTCTCTCACTGTCAGAAGAACTTGAACCCTAAAATGTCAGATATCTGTGACGTGGCATCTGTAGCCCAAGCTGCTTGCTATTCAGTGAAGCCTTTCAAAGCATTTTGCTATGCAACCGATTTTATGGATGAAGCCATTTTGGCTAGCGTCAAGAAGAGTAAGTTTATCGGTTGACATATTTAAAAATTATTAATAAGAATACTTAATTTTGTAGTATTTGAAAGGGGTACACTACATAAATACGAAAAACTTTATTCCGTCAGTCACAAATACGAATTTCATTTTGGTTCAAAATTCCTAATATAACAACCCCGACTTAACATTACTCCTATTTTTATAATTCCTAAATTTCAATATTCCTGACGTTTATAATGACTACTCTGAAAATACCAAGTTTCAATACATCAAATAACGAAAATTCGGAGCATCAAAAATACGAATCCGATTATTAAAATAAGTACCGATTAATACAATTTCGAAATAAAAACGCATAAAAGCATGCAGCATGCAAGCAGGCATGCAGCGTGCAACCAGACATGCACCAACCACCACGTACCAGTGAAAGATTTTTTAGAATTGGATCATTAGTTCCAGACATTATCCCCTACACACACAAACTTACAAACCTATCTAATGCAAGTATAGATTTCACATAGCAATGAGCCCTAATTTCAGTATTTAGTTGCTAACTACTTCGTCGTGAATATAAGCACGTCTCAAATTCATCGCGTTCCAGACGTTCTAGCCTTATCTCGATCTGGAATTTCCATTTAACCACAATTGGAAATGCGCAGGGTTAATTTTAGTGGCCAATACTCGTACTCTAGTGATAATATATATATATATATATATATACAGAGTGTAACAGAAAGGGTATAATCATATGGAATACTGTGGTACGGACCATCAAACTGAACAACTTTCTCTATGGGACCACCATCAAAATCATTAAAAAATTATCAGCTGTCACATACATTTGGGTCGAGTAGGTATTGAAATTTTGTATAGGACAGCTGATTATTTTTTTACGATTTCGATGGTGGTCCCATACAGAAAGTTGTTCAGTTTGATGGTCCGTACCACAGTATTCCATATGATTATACCCTTTCTGTTACACGCTGTATATATATATATATCATAAACAGGCTGTCGTTTTGCATCCTGGTCAAATTCAAGGAGGTATCTATACTATTGATTCTCGATCCGAATCTTTAATAAAAAGGGTAGTTTTTTTTTATTTTATTATTTTTACGGAAATCGTTAAGCGTAAACTACCCCCTAGTTTCCATACTGTCCATAATTATACTGTGGAATAAACGTTAGCGTTTGTGTGTGTGACGGCGCGTTTAAAGGGCTAGGAACAGACGGGCTGCATTTTAATACGGGTCAATTACACTTACCGATTTCCGTAAAAAATTAAAAAAACTAACCTTTTTTTTATCGATTCGGGTCGAGTATCGTTAGTATAGATACCTCCTTGTATTTGACCAGGATGCAAAACGACAGCCTGTATAAATCTCGTGTCACGGTGGTTATGGTCGCACTCATCCTAAACGGGTCGACCGATTTTTATGTTTTTTTTTTATGTGTACATAATTGTTTGAGAATGAGAATAGATGAGAATTGGTCGTAAAGTACCTAAGTATATTTCACACCGCTTGTTTGTCAAATTCAAAATTAAAGCGATCGAAGCCGCGGGAAAAACCTAGTTCCTCTATATTTATTAAATACTGATCTTTATGAAAGTCTTGATATCACATACCTACTCGTACAACTGAAACGCAATTGTGTTACGGTGCTCGCACACCAGGAGCATTCGCCTCTAATTTAACAATCCAAGATTCTATTTTGTACAGAAACAAGTGAATCTGATTTTTTGCATTACAAGTGAAAGCTCCCGGTGTGGGAACGCCTTTAAGTAATTGTAGAATAAGCTGCCGCTTGATCAAAATTGCTCAGGAGGATAATATCTTTGAAATGTCTCATTCTCTTTCAGAACTAAGAAACTTTACCGAGCACCTCAGAGCTATGTTTAAAGTTGAAGTCCACATTCACCATTCTTACTCTTATAGTAGCAACACCAGTCGCTCCGCTAGTCAGGTCGCCGCTGGCATTGTTACTGAGATCAGGAACAGAGCTGATCCGATGTTGACCTGGCTTTCTTGGAGCTCCTGTGTCACTAGCTTGTTCCTACTGCTTATTATATTCAGGTAAATTAATTCCATCATCAATAGCAAAGCTACTTGCTCTACCGAACAGGTCGCAAACGGCATTGTCATTGACATCAGGAACAGACCTGGATTTCTTGGAGCTCCTGTGTCATTAGCTTGTTCCTACTACTCATTATATTCAGGTTATTCAGGTAAGTAAAATAATTCTACCGTCATCAGTAGTAGGGTCAGTCAGGTGGCTGCGGGCATCGTCACTGAGATCATGTATGTCAGGGATGTTGACCTGGCTTTCCTGAAGCTCCTTTTAAATATATTTTTTTACAATAAGCAACACTCCAAAGCTGTACATTTGGTTTAGAAAATGCGTTACTGAGATTACAAAATGTAACTGTAGGTATCTTCTTACTCATTGCAGGGCAAAATACTACCAACACATGTATGAAACTCGGTCCCGGTTTGACAATCGTTATGTAACAAAAGAACTACAGGCTTTGGATCTAAAGAGGCAACAGCAAGGTAGAGAGACGGTACTACCTTTGAATAGAAGAGAGCGTGCTAAATATATCACAGTAAGAACATTATTTGGTACTTTAAAAGTCGTTATTAAACTGATTGATTTCGTATTTATCAAATGAAGACAGAACGCAGAAACTTTATTCTTTCAAACGGAAGAAAGCTGAATGAATCCTTTCTTTTATAGACTTCATCAATCAAAATTAATTTACTTCATTGATCTCGTCTACTAAATTTCGGGACAGACCGCCTCTCCACGTTACCTCGGTATATCGTTACGTGACAGTACGGCTAGGGGCGGTGAACTTTATTTTATGTTATTTGTCAAACCTTCGATAGCCGTTGCTTGCCCATAACATTCCTAGGAAGCACATGATCTAGTGTCACATCACACGACTTCATTCGTTCGTAGGTGTTACGGTAAACTCTTTTCGAGTCATTTTTCAACACATACATACGCAGCTATGCACCAAAACAACATTCACACCACCGACAGGCGTAGACTGAGCCATACACGTAAACGTCTGTGGCGGTATTTGTCGAATCAAAAAAATGTAATATGGTAGTACGGCTGTAGACGGTATGATAAAATGTATGGGAATTTGAAGTGTCCTAATAATATCATGACATTTGCAATATAGTCAAGGGTCCAGGGTCCAACTATTGCAAAGGCACAAAATTATACGGTCCATATCATTTTTGGTTATCTAAAAAAAAAAAATCGTTTACTTAAATGATATCATGACAGTTGTATTTTTCACAGCCATCATCCTTTCATCTCGTGGCTTCAGAGAAGGTTTACCTGAATCGTTCAGCAGTGTTCATGGCTATAACTACCTTCAAGCTACTGATACATATGGTAGCTGACTATAGCTTGTACTGGGTTTTAATGACCATACGTTGCCACGGGAGATTTCAGTCGGATTTGATGCGTGAGTTCAAATATTTTCATGTACATTTCCTAAAACTTGCAATTCTGAAGTCGAACGCATCTGTTTTCGTACATGACAAATTGCAGCTGAAACCAAATATTCATAGAGTTAAACTTGTCGTGCAGCTGCGGTGTGTCCTTGCGACTGCAGCTTTGCCGTTGCGGTTTCCTTCTTCAGAAACTTGAATGAGCTTACTTGACAAAATATGTACGAATAAAAATCACCATTTTCAGCAGGAATACCCCACACAGGAGCCCATGTATCTGGCAGTGGTTTTGTGGCAAGACTGTTCAGTTCTATCATCGGGATCTTGGACATACCACTGTCCTTTCCAGCACCTTCACCTATTTCGTGCTTGCCAGATCCGTATCCTCCTGATTTGAGACGTTACACCCAGATCGGTGTTCTCATTTTTCTTCTATGGTTCTTCGCTCTGTTCGAACCTTACGGTCTTCGTCTACGTCATCTGATTATGGGACATTATAGACCTGAACGAGCTAAAGCGAGAGCAACATGGTTGTATAACCATATATTGAGGACCAGAGGTAGGTACCCGTTGACATTATTCATAAGTAAGGTACTTAAGTACTTGTCGCTTTTGTTGATCTATATCTTCCATCACATTTCAACGCGAGGGTCGGGAGTTGGCTGACTTGGCAGCAAATTCTAGCGTATATTTTGCCCGAGTGTCCTGAATCAGACCGACTCACCCAAGCATGTGTGTACGACGCCTTATCATTCATTGAATTAAAACGAAATTACTGTATTAATTTTCAGGTAGCTTTATGAAATTCGCTAGAAGAAAACTACACCGAGAGTACAAACACACATCAGAAGCTTCGCTTACATTTCGTCAGTGGATCAGTGATCTTGTACCGTAAGTTTTAATAGCTTTAATATTCTTAGCAACACGTTAAATGAAATTCTTCTTTAATACCTATAAAATATGTGTCAGTTTTCAGTGCTTGCGGTCCTTGGTCGGATTAGGTCCAACGCAGCAACATTGTCTATTGTGTGGAATCCCGTCTTCCAGCGATCCTGACTCGCGGCTAACTAAGTGAGACTAGATTTTATTATTTAACTTTGTGTATGTTAATCTATAATAAGTAGTTCCATTAAGACACCATGTTCTATATCTTGAGATATGAGTACCCGAAAATATAGATTTGTAATTTTGTATAGTCATTTTAATATTATTAATCTATACAGTGTGCAATTTAAGTCATAGGCAATATTTTAATCAAAGGCTTTACTCACGATACTGATTGCATTAGGGCTAATAATTCGCAAATCAAAAATATTATTAATGCAAGTATGGAAAACTTTAAAAATTTAGTAATCACATTGCAAAGGCTTATTGTTGCAAATAAACACTAAAAATAATAAAAAAATAAACCCCAATAAGTCTTGAAGTATCAAAATTTTAAAGCGCAGTACAACGCGTAAAGAAAAGTTAAAAAACACCAAATAATAATAATAAATAGTTTGCGGCCGGCCAGCACGCCGGCTGGCCGCCCTAATGCAATCAGTATCGTGAGTAGAGCCTTAGATTAAAATATTGCCTATGACTTAAATTGCACCCTGTAGACATCTATAAATATTAACCAGTTACCATTGCTGCGTGGGCGTGGATGGCCAAATCCGAAACAATGTGGAATAGCGAAAAATACTCAAATTCATCATTAGATCATCATGTATCATTAGATTTTTGACAAATCAATATTCCTAGTCAACAATCGAAACCCTATAGTTAAATAAATTAGATAGTCTCGCTAATAAGTAACAAACTCTGGGAAATAATGACATGATTCTTGATCAGGTTTTTTTTTCAAAAATCTAATGATGCAGTTTTAGTTTTCATCAAAATCGGGCTCGAGACTCTTGAGTATTTTTCGCTAATCCTCATAGTTTCGGATTTAGCCATCCCACTTGAAAAACTCACCATGTATATTCCTGTAATTAGAAACTGGATTGACATTCGTAAAATCTTCTTTGTAGATGTCAAACCCCTGGCTGCCCAGGCGTATTCTGCATCAGCTGCTTCAATGATATTGGTGAGCTTTGCACCATTTGCTTGACACCAGCCGATTATGGTGACCTAAGTGATGTCAGCTTGGAAAAGTAAGTTAAACCCTTTTATTTACCATCCTAGGTTGTACAGACGCCAGCACATCAAGCTACTTAATCCGTCAAATTTCTTCAATAGATTTTCAACTTTATCGCTAAGACCCTCAACGAAGCCGAAAGGCACTTGTTTTCCCCGTCATTGCGATATTTTTTTTTTTAAACCATACCTGGGAATCTTATAGTTACGGAGTTACGGGGGTCAAAGTTCCGACATTTTGACAAGTTTTTTTTTTTTAACTTTGAGCACCTCCACGACCCCCCCCCCCCCCTACTATTCAATCCATCCATCAGCACGTTTTTAAGTGCGTTACATTGAGTCTTACCGTAAAACGTGATTTTTCACCCCAAAAAAAAAGTCGTTTCCCAGCAATAATTTTTGCTTAAAGTTACTTAGTTTGATGTACATAATGCTTGGTTGACGGCTTCGTTGAGAGTCTTGTTACACCCTGTATAGTGAACTATGGTTGATTGGGTAAATTTTACAGTTTCGAGTAGCTTGATGTGCTGGCGTCTACTACCGCTGGGTAAAAAACTTTGACAATTTTATTCTTATAAGATGGATCACAGAAGGAAACCCTTAGGCAAAATAGTAGAATCCTCTGAATGTTGCCTTCATGGTCAATCTCAAATGAATAATTGTATAAGTATCCAAAAATATTGTTAATCACATGTTTGATATAAAATATTTTATTTTTAGAGGTTCTACTTCTTCTGATGACAGTGACAGTGATGGCGGATTAAATGAAGGGAGACTTAGTGAAAATGTTAGTGAAATAAATCATCCCCATCCCCATCATCATCATCATTCTCTTGCCCTTATCCCAATTTATTTGGGGTCATCAAGTCTTCTTCTTCCATACTTCACATCATTATAAAAAAAAAAAACAAATAATACAAACGTTTGTACAAATTACAGATAATACCATTACATTCAACTACTGAAATGGAACGTACAAAATCAACAAGAAGTAAAGATGAAAATCGAAGATGGAGTTTTTACAGGAATATCAGCGGTCCAGAAAGACCACTAGATACAGTTGCTTTGGTTCAAACCCATAAGTATAAAAATAAAAACAAACGCACTGTTTTTACTGCCTACCTTCTTAAACGTTTTCGAAACTTTAAAAGGAAAGTGAGAAAGCATTTTCGAGTTAAGAAGCGTACCATTGATTGGGTCGACAAACTTGCCCCTGACAAGAAATTAAAGGCTTTTTCTGAGGAAGAAAATCATAACGATTATTCAAATCCTCTTGACATTGAAGAGTTCGGTCAATCTGACGTTTTTGCAAATAGGTCCAAGTCTATCGGAGTTAATACAAGCAGAAGTCGAGGTGTTTTAGTAACTATGATAATGAACAGCTTTATTAGACGAAAGGGAAAACCTCGTTTTCAACGTAAGAAAGCAAAGCGAGATCAGAAACAAAATAAAACACTACCAATGCGCCGAATAAAAGATCACACATCAGAAAGTAGCAAAAAATCCGCAACAAAATCTTTTCAATCATACAATTTCACTATATGCCAAAGGAATTTGAAGAGCATTGTAAGAAGTAAGAAGGAAGAAAGAATAAAAAATAGAATGAAAGGGTATAAGGAACTGAAAGGTATTATGAGAGCAATACGGCTCAATTGTAATGACATAAAAAATATATCAAATCAAAATAACGACAATTCACCAAATAATAATTCTCCTGATGACGATAGAAAGAAAATTACTAAGCCTTCAGATAACGCTAACTTTGGAGAAAAGAAAAATAAGAAGAAATGCTCAAAAGACAATAAACCAAAGAGATCTAGAAAACAGAAGGATATCAATCAAATTAAAACAAAAAATTCTCGCAACAGAATTGCTGAATTTCATAAATTCTTCTCTAACCACTGGAATAATTTCAAATCCAGTATAATGCCTGGCAATCCCCAAAACAGATCTGATATTCCAGTGCCCAAGGAGAAAAAAAATCACAAAAGTAGAAAAAAACGAAAAGGCGTTGATTTGAATGAAACCGACATCGAAAAGTGTTTTGCGAGAAAGGATATTAAGCAAACTAGAAACCTTAGAATATCTGCGTTTTTAGCTGAACTGGAATGGACTAAAAGAGATTTTAGGGGAAAAAATAAAATTGAAGAAGAAAACGATTCTTTTTTGCGAGGGCTAAAAGCACCTGCCCCAATAAGCACTGATAAAATAGTAGGCGTAAGTAAATCACGACTAAGTATTGTAGACACTACGAACACTGTTAAGTTTTGCTCAAACCGAATCAGCCAGAGTGCCAACCGGCTGTTGACAGAAGAAGTACACCGACACCGACGACACCGACACCGACACCGACACCGACCCAACACCGACGACGACGAACCCGACACCGGACACCGGTCCGTGGTCGCGTCCGCAATTTCTGAGCTACAAGAAAAATAATCTTTTGCGCGTAAATGACATTGACATTTGTGATAATTTTATGATTTTCTTTTGTCGAATTCATTGAAAAACCAAGCTAGTGCTAGTTCTGATTTCTGCCATTCACCAAAAGATCCTGGTGGGTGCACTCACTAACTAACCCATTCATCAAATTCTAATCGAAAATTCTCTTCCAGATGGTCCAACTAAGGAGTTTGCCATTTCAATGGCGCGAAGCTCCAAAAACCTGCGCTTGTGCCAAAAAATGTATGTGTCGAAAAAAACAGTCAGCTACTAGACTATTTGTAACTTTATCTAAAAGTAAGTACCTATTTATAGGAGAACAGCTATGTAAATGAAATATTTCTATAATAGCCTTGAATGCCTTGCTTCCCTTGCTGGGCAAATGCTCCCATCATATCTTTCCAGGCCTCGGCTGTGACATCCTTAGTTAAACCTTAAAAAAATATGATAGCACCATGTGCGATTTTCATTTATATGATAATCACCTAAGCATTCATTGATAAAACGTCAATAAATGATTACAGAAAAGCTCTTCCCCAAGAAAACTATCGAGAGATTTCGTAATAAAGTCAAAGTGTCTTTAAGCATGGTGCCAAAAATGTCGAACAGCGAGAGTGGTGCGCGAGGGGAAAGTCCTTTCATTTGTGGTAAGAATCGATGTACACGATACTAGTAATTCATTTTAACAACGCAACCTGATCTGCTGGGTAATTGAGTAACACACGTGTATTCCCACTGCAATTTGTTTTGAAAATTCAACAACATTCATTGTGTCGTCAAGCGTTTTTTTCAAACATAATTATGAGGCAATAGATGTGTGTTACCATGAGGCGCAGGTCTTCATCATTGACTTCTTCACTTCTCTCTTATCGAAACTATATAAAATACTTAGGCAAAAAGATAAGCCAGCCAACTAGATGATAGCGAGGCTGTCAGGCCAGGGTACGCGAATCATTGACTGCAATCATCTAGTACGTTCACATGTGACGACATCTGTAGCACCACTTGTAAACCACTTTAAACAACTGACGTTACATAAATCCTAGATGACGCAATCAAAGTTTACCGAGAAACGTCCAGTTATTTTAAATTGGTGGCCCATCCGAAATAATCACCGGCCTGGTACGAGTATAAAGATCAACCCTCTTCAATAGAGGATGGGGGAACTTTGTTCTTCCACGCCTCCAAGTACATGCCCTGATCTTACTTTCTCTCTTAGTCTGAAGGGCCATCTAGTAGTCTTGATCTTCATGTAATAGAAAGTTATGTTCAGATAAATTTGTTTTACAGAAAGTTCGATTTGCTTAACAAAACACGCGGCTCTCCGTCGGTCACTTAGTCCTAGGTGGAGTCAAGATTCTGAGTAAGTCATAAATTCTCCGTAATAAAATGAGTTACGGAATCGATATTTTGTTGATCATTTTTATTTTCAGCAAAATAAACACTGATTTGTTATTTGAAAATACTAAATACGGCTGTAACTCGATGCAGGTAAGAATACACGGTGTTACCCATTGCCCACGAACTACACGCGCAAGCGACATGAGTCTTGGGATGCGCAAGCGACATGGGTCTACGGAGAAAAAAAAAGAAGTAGTTTTGTTGTCAGGGTGTCAGGATTTACTCCACTAGGCTTCTATATCATGTGGGCAGACGATGGGTTTCGTGCTAGGAAAAGACACTGAGCGATACACTGTTTCTAGCAAAACTAACGAATTACGAGATTACAACTTAGCACAATAACACTGGGCACAATGAATCGGGTACAGTTCCAAGAGGTCTTAACTCCGCCGCGATCAGACACTGACTGACTGTCGTCCTGGCTCGAGAGTTTACCATCAGGGCTGTATAAAAGCACGCTGTGGTGTGGGTAGACTTGCAAGTAGGTCGTGTGATGTCACCACCGCGTACTTGCGATTCATCTTAAGCCCGTACCAATGTACAATACATGCTACAAGTCATCGCGACGTGATGGCACTCTCTCGAAGCAAACAAGTGAAATACGGGCGTGTGGTGACGAAAGTCGCCCAAGTCATTAAAGATGCCCAAGGCCCGGACAAGTGGAGCGGAGAGACGTCCAGAAACCGACCAATCACATTAGGGGTAATCTTATCATCGCGGCTCTCGTCGTTCCTGTGATTGCTCGAATTCCGCACATCTCTCCGCTCGTCTCCGTTTGTGTGGAGTCCAGGCCTGGGGCCATTCAGGGGAATTCAGTACACGATTCCAGACCCCGATTTCTGTCTGCGTTACGTTTGAGCGTGTAGGTCGTGGTCAGAGAGTTATAGACTGTAGGTATTGTTGACATTCAGTAAAGCTCACAATTTTTATTTTAAATAAATGAAGAAGACGAGAAATCTACATTCTGCAGTGGCTACTACTCGGATTAGACGACAGCAGAAATAGAATTTCTATTTATAGGAAAAGACAAATCCATCAAATTTCACTTTTCAATCAAATCCATCAAAAAATTTGATATGTGGATGTGTGACCAGTGTGACTACCCATTACATAGGTACCGAGTTTCCTCCGTACCTCTGAAAGCACGTTAAGCAGTTGGTCCCACTGACATTCGTAGATTTTTGACAGTCGTAACAGGTAGTCAGTGGCACGAAACTCTGACAACCAGTCTTATCAAGGGGTATCGTAACACCCGGTACTAACTGGGTTGTGGAGGTCACATACGCTGTCGCTCCATGTAAAATACTAGTATTCAGCTTCATCCGATTAGAATGGAAGTCTACCTCAAAAAGAGAGGGAAATAGCTAGGCAGATGATGTTTGGCCATACAATATATGACAAAAATATTGTTATTAAAACGTTTTCCGTGTTCAAGGATCATTCATACCTTTCGGGAGAAAGCTCAAACCTCTCGTCTGCTCTAGAAAAAGAAATTGGTGAGTATTTGTACCTAAACCTTTCCATCCAGTTTCATTGGTGAAATTGACCCATTTAATTGAACGTGATCAGCACATCTGCAGGGCTATTGCGTACCTATGTTGACAGTTCATAGTGATGTGAATCACTATTAACTGTTAACAGAGAGAGATACGCAATAGCCCTGCAGAACCCAATGTGCAAAACCTGTCAGTGTTATGACACTGCTATATAACCTAATATTGCTATGTATAGACGCCAGAAAATCAAGCTACCCGAAACTGTCAGATTTTCTCAATCAACCTTTACCCTAATGCTTTAGCGATACAGTTGAAAATCTATTAAAGAAATTTGACAGATTGTAGTAGCTTGATGTGCTGGCGGGTGTACTTACACATGCTACGGGTTAGTAATGCTAGAAGAAGAAGTAAACTTAAGTTTATCCGGGTTAGCTTATTATTACCCAAGCTTTTTGAGTAAAGTCCGAATAATCACTAAAATTATTTTTTATTCTGGTGGTCCAGCCTTCTTTTTATTAGCGATTTGATGCAACCTACTTAGAAATTGCGCCGCGCCGCCACCGCCGACCAATCACACGCTGCCGCCGCCGCCGCCATCTACATTCGGCGCGGGTCGCATCACGTGACGCGACACGATCTAGTCGCGTTTGTGATTTCGGTCGGAGTGAACGTAAGTAAGTTTTCGTGTGTTCAAAATGGCGGCGGTGGGTGACGCCGTGGATAAAAGTTATTTACAAAAGATTCGAATCACAAACTATACTGTGCGTTGCGTACGATGCACAAACGCGAATCAGTTTTGGGTGGAAACATTCTGAATTTTAGTTCTCAAAAAAAAAAACATAATAGTAAACAAAATAGTGATTGTTCTGGAGGAACAAGTGTTCTGTAATGTCGGCTTATCAGAAGCAAAGTCTGAAAACAACTCAATATCGTTCGGATCGCAAGTAATCATCATCATCAGCCTACAGCAGTCCACTGCTGGGAATAGGCCTCCTCAATCGCACGCCATTCAACTCGATTCTCAGCAACTCTCATCCAGTTGCCACCAGCTACCCTGCAAAGATCGTGACTCCACCGAGCCTGAGGGCGTCCAACCTTACGTTTGCCAATTCGCGGTCTCCACTCAAGAACACGTCTACCCCAATGATCACCATGGACCAGCCGTGCCGTGTGTGTCCACGTTTCGGCTCCGTAAGTCATAACAGGCAGGACGCACGGATTGAAGACCTTAGTCTTTAGGGTCTGTGGAATACAAGACGAGAAGACATGGCGAAGCTTCCCAAATGCTACCAAGCCCAGTTGCGATTCTTCTGTTAGCCTCCCTATCAAAACAGCAGAGTTTGCCCAAGGTAAACATATTCTCGAACAGCCTCGAGAGGACCGCCATCGACAACAACAGGTCCTGGGGTGAAGTGTTCGTTGAACATAACCTGGGTTCTGGGATCGCAAGTAAAACATTTATTTTATTATTATTTTACTTCGTCAGAGATACTTCAGTTGCTGTCTCTACACCCGAAACAATTTAAAAAAATCACAATATGGTGTTGGCCGATCGGAGATATAAAGTGAGAGAGATTGTGGAAGCCATAGGCACCTCACATGGCTCAGTGGTTTCAATTTTGAATGATCACTTGGGTATGAGAAAGCTTTCCTCAAGATGGGTGCCGCGTTTGCTCACAATCGACCACAAACGCAATCGTGTGACAACTTCGCAGGAGTGTTTGACATTGTTCAAACGCCATATGGACGAGTTTTTGCGCCGTTTCTTAACCATGGACGAAACGTGGATCCACCGCAACACGCTATGAAACCAAACAGCAGTCAAAACAGTGAGTTTCTCGGGGTTAATCGGCGCAAATGAAGGCCAAGGTTTTAGAACTTTATTGGCTTTGTCAGCCAATAAAGTCATGGCGACATTTTTTTGGGATGCACGAAGTAAAATCCTACAATAATGTGATTGTAGGATTTTACTTCGTGACTACCTTCAAAAGGGTAAAACAATAAATGGCGATTATTATGCCAACTTAATGGGTCGATTTAATGAGGGTTTGAAAAAAAGACCGTATTTGGCCAAGAAAAAAGTATTGTTTTATTTTATTAAATCCATTGGACCAGATTTCTAACAAAAAAATGGGCACGTCCCCGCCGGGTTGTTTTAGCCGGCGCGCATGTCTACGCGGCACCATTCGCTAAGCACGTTCGGCTCACGCGCGTTTGGTCACTGTTCTAAACACAGAGTACGTTCTAACCTAATCCATTTGGGCGGTGTACCCCAGCAATAATAAAAAGGATATACCTACCCTACAGGCCGCACCTAGATATAGCCGACTAGGAATAGGTGTATCCTTTACTTTGGCTTTTAGTCGTAACATAATTATGTAGTTACTTTTCGAACTTTACCCAACAAACTTGGTAGATGTTAAGTTAACTCGGTTAAATCTAGGTTAACTTTTACTTAAAGCAGTCCCCCTGACATATACACACGTTGACACTGACAGTTCTTAAACGCCTTTAAGATGTACTGGGGACCTAAAATGGAAGCTTTATCAGAATCATAATATGAATCACGTTAAACATTTTAAATTCGTAAAGTGGTCTCTATGGGTATGACCACAAAGTTCATTTTAAAAGTTTTAAATTTTTAACGTGATTCGTATTATGATTCTGATAAAGCAGCCATTTTAGGCCCCCTGATGATCACGTTCTGTGTTATTTGGGACGACCCGAATGGCGCAGCGGTACTGAGGCTGCCTTACGTTCTTAGGGTCCCGGGTTCGAATCCCGGTAGGAGCAAATGTTTGTGTGATGAGCATGGACATTTATTTCCGAGTCATGGATGGTTATATATATAATAAGTATGTATTTACAAACAAAAAGTATCTATGTAGTAATATCAACTATCTGGTGTCCACGACACAAGCCTCGTTGCTTAGTGTGGCACCTAGATGGCGCTGTGTGTAATGTCCAGCGATATTTATTTATTTATTTATTATTTATTTGGTGAAATCCGCTCTTAATCATCAGGTGGTGAAACAGTTTTGAGTATGAATGTGGTTTTATGAATAGTTTATGGAAGCCCAATGAAACGATGGATGGACCGTCTGAAAGGTAATATGGCTAGAAATTGGATGGATTTTGAGATGCCGCCTTATAAAGTACTATGGAAGAACACATGCAGCGTCGACCTAAAATAAATTAGGATTTAAACAAGAGAATGACGATTAAATATGTATATCACAAGCATTAGGAACGTCTTTTTGATTTCCCACGGCGTTGATTATACTTTACGATTTTTTACAGCAGTCTTTTGGGATTAAATGTTTTAGTAATAAATCTTTTTTCTGCTCGCTCAGTTGTTTCTTGCAGTTCATTATCAAAAAAAAAACAGACAAGCACAAAACACTGCACGTGTGATGTGTATGGTGATCTACAAAGAAAATGGGACCACGTAAAAAGGTGAGGGATATTTATAATACTAAATTATGTGTGTTGTCTATTGCCAAGTGTTTTTTTTTTTTAAATCAACATTTTTATTCTCATTTCAGTTCTTTCACGGATATGGCAGGGTAAATAATAAAAGTATATTATCGTTTTTCATTCCTGAGAATGCAATGTCGTTGAAAAATGACTCGAGATCACAGGCAGTTTTGTAAACTTTTTATTTAAAAGCTAGGTGAAATTTCGATCCTCCGAAGCTCGAAGTCTTAATCTCGTCAGATAGCCATACGGGACCTCGACCCCAAGCTTTAACCCGCAAGCAATTTTTACGCATTTTTTTTTTTAATTATAGCCGATGAATAACGGCCTGGCCACGGGAATGGGCGATGCGAACGGGCGGCGCGGCGCGGCGGCCTGGCGGCGGGCGGTGTGTTTGGCGGGGTGGCAATCCCTGCGGCACAATTTGCAGGCCACGGGCAGTAAGCGTTCGCCGCTGCGACCATTATACACCGAGAGCGAAATCTCTCAAGTTATCTCGATATTGTTTGAAAAGTAGTAGTTTTTTGGTTCATGACATAATATTTGGAAGAGATTTTGGAGTACATGATTTGAATAAGAATCGGGGTTATAGATGGAGAATTGCACAAGAAGTACGACAAAATAATACAGACTATATCCAGATTTTTTTTCCAACTAAACCCGAATGAGTGTTAAATCCTTTTCCTTGGATTATATTCCTAAGAATATTCAACCAGAACTAGAAAAAACGGTAAATGCAGATAGCATTTTAAGTGCTACAGAAAAATTGTTTTATACTTATATTTACACTTATTATAATGTATGTTGGTATACAACGTGTAACAGAATAAACGCAAAATCTTTTAAGGGGTCATTTTAGTCATCATTATGAACAACTTTCACTATAGGATCAACCACGAAACCGCAAAAAAAAAAATTGCGGTGCAAACACCAATCGCGCCGTCGCCGTCGCCCGCACCGGCCGCAACGCTTGGCATGATTAGTACATTTCTAAACATTTGTTTTAGTCGCCAGACGCTCCGCCGTTCACACCGCATGAATATTTTCTGCAGTGAATATCCTGTGGCCAGGCTGTAAGCTATATTACTGTAAAGTTACATCAAAATGCGTTTAGTAGTTTTTGCGTGAGAGAGTAACAAACATCCATACATAAAGGGTGTAACAAGACCCTTAAAGCCTTAAGCCGAAAGGCACTTGTTCTTCCCGTCATTGCGATTTTTTTTTGTTATAGACCATACCTGGGAACCTTCTAGTTACGGAGATATTGGGGGTCAAAGTTCCAACTTTTTCACAAGCTTTTTTTAAAACACTAGTGTTTAATGTAACATTTTTACTTTAAAAACCTCCACAACCCCCGTACTATTCAATCCATCCATCTACACAATGTTTTGAGTGCGTTACATTGAGTCCCACCGGAAAACGTGATTTTTTACCCCAAAAAAAAGTCGTTTCCCAGCAATATTTTTTGCGTAAAGTTACTTAGTTTGATGTACATAATGGTTGGTTGACGGCTTCGTGAAGGGTTCTGTTACACCCTGTATTAAATCCTCACAATCTTTCGCGTTAGTAATATTATACAAATAACCTACTTTAATATCTTAGTTATAGACCTAGGAATCCTTTAAGTATGTTGAAGAACTTCTGTTCCTCTCTATTTGGACCTACGTGTGACGAGGACAATTGTCCAAACGTTCGTAGAGAAAAAGACAAGGACGGAAAACAAAAGGATAAAGTACCCAGAACAACCGATTCGTACACAAGTTGCAGAGAAAACGAGCCGAAGATAACAACACCCAAAAAACTGGAATTTCACAGAAGTGGGATAAAAATAGAAATTCATAAAAAAAATCGAGGGACCGAGGCATGCGCAGGAATTCAAATGCCAAGTAAAAATCTCATGGAAACGCAACGGACTGATCAAGATATGGAAAGTGCCGTGTGTGCCCAAGATGAAGGTGGGTAAAATAAATATTGGGTGTAAAAATACCATTAACGAAGCCTAAAGGTAGATGTTCTCCTTGTAATTGCGATCATTTTTATGTTCTAGACCATTTACAGAGATATATACCTACCAACTAACTTTTTCACAAGTTTGTTTAATGTTATAACTTTACTTTAAATACCCCCACGACCCCCATACGGCCATACTATTCAATGCATCCATGATATGCACGCACAGTCTTACTGTAAAACGTGATTTTTCACCCAAAATAAAGTTTTGCTTAAAGTTACTAAGTTTGATGTACAGGTGGCCTACCATGACGTCTTAAAGCAGGAATAATTCCAGTGTGGGAAAGAGATGGCGCTAGACGACCGGTATAGCTCTTTCTCTTTCCCACACTGGAATTACTCCTGCTTTAAGACGTCATAGTAAGGTCCCAGGAATGCTTGGTCGCCGGCTTCGTGAAGGTTCTTTTTACACCTTGTATAATTCGTGCTAACTTGTTTAATAGAAGTATTTTTCGTCGAAAAAAATATCCCATGGCACTCGCCAATAGTGTAGTTAGTGAAACAATTCTTAAAATAGAATCAGTAGTTTCGTAGATTACCTCCTACATACAAACTTATGGCACTGATTTAAAGAGGCAGTTGTAAATAGCGGCTTTGGTAAGTTAAAAATTATAAATGGCACGTTTAATAATTAGTTCAGCAATTAAAACTAAGCAGTTTAGTAAACAAAAAGGAGTAATAAAATATAATGAAATGGATCAATGAATATATAATTGAGCAGGAAAATAATTAAATGGGCGGTAAAAATTATTGAACAAGCGGGTATTGTACGTGTGGCCAGTAATAAATTGGAATTTGTCGGTAAGAAATCTCATTTTATGCAATTCTATAAACAATGAGGTGGTAAAGTAGTTTTCGAGATATAGCGGTGTGACAGACGGACAGACGGACGAAGTCGCACCATAAGGGTCCCTTTTTACCTTTTTGGTACGGAACCCTAAAAACAGTACTTAAATAGTAACGAAAAATTTAATTAGTTTTGCTTTGACTGAAGGAATTAAATATGTTACTGCGACCAATTTCGACGTAGCGCTCGCCGGCCGCTCCCGTGGCACCGCTCGCTTCGCTCGCTCGGCTCGCGCGTATTTGGTCACCGTTCTAACCTAACCTAACCTATTTGGTCGGAGTGAGCGGAACGTTTCAACGTCAATCTTCTTCGAAGCGAGCGAAGTGAGCTCAGGACTCCGGACAGGTTAGGACCTGTCCGGAGTCCTGAGCTCACTTCGCTCGCTCTGGCATCCCAAGTTTTCCTTGCCACAATGCCTGATTATTTTGATGTGGTGTGTGTACAAAACAACAAAAAATTATGGATAGCATAATGTCTACTTTTACATTTTCGTTGAAATAAAATACCATGGAAAAAAACACCGAACAAACAGTATTCGTTCACAAATAATTCTACTGTTTGTTAAGTTTGATAACCCTGTGATTGGTCGCTTCCGCCACCCGCGCTAATAAGCTCCGCCCAACTAATGAACATTTACCTCTCTTTTCAATGAATTTGAGTTCGGGTGTCACCGCTCGCTATGATCTGGTGAACTATTTGTCGAACCGCTCATTCCATCATTTTTACCGCTCATTCAGTTATTGGACTGCTCAATTAAGAATTACATTGTATGATAAAATAACCGACTAATTGATTTTTTATTATTGTCCATGTTTTACTGTCGCAATAATTAATCAAAGGCCATTAAATTAAATAACTGCTCAATATGTTTTTCAACTGATCATAATAACATCTCGAATATATAAATAACAGCTCAAAAAATGTGTTCCCCAAACTTATTAGTATATAGCGTGTCTTCTTCTTCTCATCCGGTACGCTCTTGACAGAGCGGGTAGCAGTATTCGAAGGGGCAGATGTGATACACTTCACGACATTTCGCCAGCGCTGCCTGCTAGAGGTCATCCTGCTGCATTCGTTAACTGAACCTCCAATGGTGATCCTTGATCAGGTCAGTCCAACGCGTGAGTGACCTTCCGCGCGGTCTAGTGCCTTCTACTTTTCCTTGGACGACAAGGCGTTCTATGGACTGATTGTCACGCCGAGAAACATGTCCGAAGAATGTCAGGATGCGAGATTGTACTATCGAAAACAGACGTGCCTGATACCGAGTTCTTGAAGTATCGAGACGTTCATGCGAAACTCGGTCCACGAAACCCCAAGCATGCTTCTCCAGCACCACATTTCCAGAGCATCTATTTTCGCAAAGTCCACGTTTCAGCTGCGTAAAGAAATATGGGGAATATAAGCGTCCTCACGAGCCTGGTCTTCGTGGCTTTAGTTATGTTTCTATTCCTCCATATTTTCCGCTTCTTGTCCATCGCTGTTCTTGTGATGCCCATACGACGTTTGATCTCATCGATGCACCCGCCATTGTTTGAAATTAGAGTCCCAAGATACTAATTCTTGGACCACGTTGCAATTCGCGATTCGGGTCACTTCAGGCGAATTATTCCTGGCACGGTCAACAATCATCACCTGGGTCTTGTTGCGATTAATTTTTAGTCCAAACTCATGGCTCACTCGTCCCATCTTTGGCAGTAGCTCTTCCAAGTGTTGCGAACTGGTTGCAAATAAGGTGGTGTCATCTGCGTAACGCAAGTTTGCAATCTTGTATCCACCAATTGTTACACCATCCGTCCAGTCTTCCAAAGTGATACGCATTGGATAAGAGCGGTGATATAATGCACCCCTGGCGTACTCCGGCACTAGGATGGAAGTCACTTGACAGGACATCATCTGTGCGAACTGAGGCTGTGCCCTCTTCATATAGACGTCTCAAAAGGTGTACAAGATGTTTTGGTGTGCCCATGTCTAGCAAGGTCTTCCACAATACCGGCCATTTCACCGAGTCGAATGCTTTGGAGAAATCAACAAAGCAAAGGAATATGGGCTTATTGAATTCTCTTGACTTCTCGATTATCTGGCGTACGATGAGAATTTGTTCTCGAGTGCCCTTCCCCTTTACAAAACCGGTTTGTTCCGGAGCGATCTCCTTAGACAGGTAGGTTTTCAATCGCTCGTTGAGAATATGTAACATTATTTTGCTAGCGTGTGATATCAGCAATGTGAATGTGAGCAATGAGGCACTAGTTGTTACATTTTATTCGTCGATCCTTTCTTGCGTGAATACGGTATGTGTCCACTCCGAAGGCCAAACTCCTGTCTGCCATACCTTGTTGTAGATAAGATGAAACATCTGGTCGCCACGTTCTCCTAAGGTTTTATTGTCGAAGGAATTGCATCTTTACGGCAGCTCAGCTTTTTATGGCAGCTCTTACTTCGGACAGAAGGATGTCTGGTTCCAGGAATAATGATTGACAGTAGCTCTTTCACGTTTCAGAGATTTGTTCGAGTTCTGTTACCACTTCATTTTTGTCGTTCTCAATAGTCCAGGTTTTAGCAGGTAGAGATTTAGTAATGAGACGAATTTTGTGATAAAGGTCTCAAGACTCATGCTTCATAGCGTGTTTTTCGATCTCTTCACAAATGCTACGAAGGTGGGAATTGTGGTCTCGCCTGCAACAGGCTTGGATGTTAGCAGACAACTTATTCAGCTCTCTTGTGTCTGTTCCCGCGGCTTTCTTATGGCGCCTCTCTTCTATTAGAGCAAGAGTACTATCTGTCATCCAATGTTGACGTTTGCGCGTTTCTGATCTTGTATTAGACTCCGCCACTGCATTTTGGATGAGATGTTTAGCCTTATTCCTTAGCATATTAGTGTAGCTTCATTGTGGTTCAGTTCGGTCCATTCTTTAAAATTCCGCTCTATGGCTGTATTGAACTTTTCGTTATCTACAACTTCAATCCGTGTTATTTTCTTGGAGGATCGGGCAGCTTTGAGTTTTAACCGCATCTTTACGATAACGAGTTCATGGTCGGAACCACAATCAGCCCCCGGAAGTGTGTGGGCTTTGAGAACGGAGGTGCGCCATCGTGATCTAATCAGTATGTAGTCGATCTGGTTTTTAGTTCTGCCTCCAGGTGACGTCCATGTGAACAGTCTACGAGGATAGTGCTGGAATAGACTGTTCGCTACCACCATGTGGTTCTCGTCTGCGAACTGCATAAATCTTTCACCTCTTTCATTTCGCACCTCAAGACCGAAATTTCCGACACATTTGCTGTACTGAGCAGCGTTTGCGCCTATTTTCGAATTCAAATCACCCATGATTATAAGTATCTCTCTATTGGGGATTTTTTCGATTGTTGCCTGTAACTCTTTGTAGAAACTCTCCAGAACGGAGGGTAGAGATTCACTGGTGGGTAGGGCATATGCGTGTATTAGGTTTAGGTTTACAGGTGACGCTTTGAGTTTCATTGACATAATGCGGTCGCTAACTGCTTCATACCGTTATTTTTCACACTGTTATTTTCATGCTTAGGAATAAGAATTAATAAGAAGAAGAATTAATAGCGTGTATCAGACAGGTTATATTAGCTGTCCCGTACAAAACTTGTATACCTACTCGATTCAAATGTATGGGGCAGCTGTCAATATTTTCTGCGATTTTGATGTTGGTCCTATGGACAAAGTTGTTCAGTTTGAGTGTTTGTATCAAATAAATAAAATGGAAGGTCATTGTCATTTCAAAACAACTTCTTTTTACTGAATGCATATGAAATTATATACTTACGGTAAGTATCTACTTATAACAAAAAAAAACCTATTTTTACTTTTGTCAGCCTGTTTGCTCCGCTACGTAACGAAGGCTACTTTTATTTTAGAAAAAGCACTAAGATTCCGTGCAAAAAATTAAAACCCTTTAAATTGGGGCATCAATTAGTCCTTAAATATTTTCTGACACATGCCCTAGGAGGCAAGATTAATTAAAATTGATTTATTTTAAAATGCTATTACAGATACCGAGGCGTGCATAATCCCAAAGACATACAGTCCCCATCTACCTTTGGGTGATGAAAAGAAAAGCTGTGGTAGGTACTTTGAGTATGATCATATTTTGTATTCAACTGCCCCGTTATGTGTGATGGTCGAAATCGCTACTATTTACCATGAGTTCCTGGGTTTGACTCTCAAGGCGAGCAGGATTTTCCATTAGGGAATTTCTCAGTGGCACCGCGGAGTTTTTGAGTTGTTGGCATTGATAACGTTGACTTCCTTGGCTTGGAAAGATCGTTAAGGCAAGTTGCTTACACAATATTTACACTATGATATATATCCTGCGTACTTGGCTTATCTCATAAATGCGGTCGGGGGAATATATTCTCTTTAGAAAAGTTCTTGTCTCTGTCTAGGAATATAAAAAGAGAAACCTCTTTACAGGAATGTGTTTATGATTATGTAATACTAGCTGTTGCCCGCGGCTTCGCTCGCGTTTTGGTCGGAAATTATCCCACGAGCATGGTGTAAGGCACTCGGGGATAATGTAGCTTGCTATTAGTGAAAGAATTTTCAAAATTGGCTCAGTAGATCCAGAGATTACCCCTTACAACCTCACAAACTTTCCTATAATATTAGTATAGAAAAATATTTTATTATTTCCAGTGGACAAAGAAGTTCAGAGCATTGCTAGACCTGAGATGGCTTCAGGGTAAGTTATAGCCTCGTTTAGAAACCTACTCTCCCATCGCCGCCGATTTAAGCGAAAAGCGAGTTGAGCTACCAACTGAAGAGAAAGAGAGAGTCCTCTTTGGCAATGTAACCAGTCAGCAAGCGTCATCATTATTCTTTTGTCCTTATCCAAATTTATTTAGGGTCAGCGGGTCAGCACAGCATATCTTCTTCCATACTCCTCTATTAGTCGTCACCTCATTGATCATCCCTTTTCTATACAGTCGTCTTTCACACAGTCCATCCGTGGTCGCATTGGTCTTTCCCTGATGAAAGTTTGAGTATGTTTCTAGATCATCATCATCATTTCAGCCGAAAGACGTCCAATGCTGGACATAGGCCTCCCCCAAGTGTCGCCACATTGACCGTTTCCATGCGTCTCGCATCCAGCAGATCTCCGCATCCTTCACCAGGTCATCGGTCCACCTAGTGGGAGGCCTTCCAACGCAACGTCTTCCTGTTCGCGGTGGCCACTCCAGAACTTTTCGGCCCCATCGGCCACCCATTCAGCGAGGAATGTGCCCAGCCCACTGCCACTTAAGTTTGGCAATTCTTCGGGCTACGTTTTCTGGATATTCTTACTCAACTTTCCTCACGACAATTTTCTCATTCCTCTCGGGTCACATCCCCATCCATGCTATGACAACCGGATTACCACACAATTTTTCAGTCACCCAGGTACCATTCATATTCATATCTTAATTTATTAATTAGGGTAACATTAACGTGTTTCTATATGATTATACATATGTATAAAGTAGGTTTCGTCAGAAAAAATCTACCTATTGTTCTTGCACCTAAAGTCGTGTTTTCCGAAAATTTCAGCATAGGTCTATTTATGACTTCTAGAGCCCAAATCAACCGCCGGTTAAAAAGTTTATATATATATATATAAACACATATACGTATACATTACATATACTTATACGTATATATATATAAATGTATACGTATGTATGTTGGTATGTATACGGGGCGACAAGCAAAATTTAACCACACTATAGAGGTCGCAATTATGCACCAATTGCTTTCAAACTTGGCCAAAACATTTAAAGGGTTAAAACTTAGGTTAAGTTCGTGAATAGGCGGAATTTATCCATAGGGGGCGGTGGGGGGAAGTTTTTCGAAAATCTGTTTTTTTGGCCATAACTTTTTCCTATGGAAAATTTTTGAACCGTTTAACATTTTTATCATTCCGAGTAAGAATACGGACAACTTTTAAATTTAAACTTTTTTGATGCAACCCCTAACTTGGGGAGGGGGTTAAAATTTCCAAAATGTTTGGAAATTAAATTATATCTTCGAAACGGTAAACATTTATAAGCAATGTTTTTTTTAAAGCAAATTGTTTATTCTACAATTTTTTGTTTTGTAGTTTAGCGATAAAACTTATAGTATTTGAAAAAAAAAAATTGTAACTGAAAAATTGAAGGCGTTTCCATGCTAAACTTTGGGAGGATTTTAAAATTGATGAAAAAAAAAAGGGTGGAACCTTCTTCGAAATCTACCTCCTCTTGCGGCTTGCCGAGGGGATTTTTTAATTTACGATACGGTATATATTAACATTACTAGATTTTACAGACACGACACCTACATGATTGTGTTGTATGTCCCTTGAACTCTTGTCAAACGCTCTTGACTACCTACAACAGTTGGTACATTTCAGCCCCAGTCAATCGGTCGAATGCCCGAACTGCTGTCATCAAGAAGCACAATATGAGCTGGAAGATGCTCAAGACCCAGATATAAAGTGGACAGATAATAAATCTGTTGGATCTTTTCTGTGCCAGTGTGGTGAGACTATTCGTGTTTATAAAATAAATACTAACTTTTACCCGCGGCATCGCCAAAGAGGTCGGTAATTTTCCAGGATAACCTACTACCGGCATTAAAAGTATCCTCTAGTAAGTATATTCTGGTGTAGGGATGGTCTACCTGTCTCTAATCTCCGAAAGAAAAAATCCGTTCTGCCGTATGTTTTATTTTTCGCAAAATTTTCATGTTGGGTATCAAAATACACATTTTTTATAAACTCCTGCAAAAATAATAATAAAATTATTTTCACAGACGAGTCAGTCCAATACAGTACACACGTATTATGCACTTGTGCTACGCAACACGTCTCCAGATTAGACTTCTCGAACATGAGGCATAGACCGTTGAACTTTTTGACAGTGAATGAGACGGGCCGTGTTAGCCACGTTAATAAGAAGACGCAGCATAAAGTTACTCGTAAGTACCTTGGTACAGATGTTTCACCACGAAAAAGTACACGTTATGTTAAGTTATGAGCGTATGCCCATAACTCGGGCGCGCCTGCCCCGCCCAATATGGGCCATTCTAACCTTTTTTAGGGTTTCTTACCCGAAGGTGAACCAACGCGACCCTATTACTAAGCCTGCGCTGTCCGTCCGGCCGTTTGACTGTCAGCAGGCTGTATTGTATATGATCCGTAATAGGTAGACAATTTTCATTTTCATAGTGTGATGTATTTCTGTTACTGCTAGAACAATAAATAATAAATTAAAGGAGGCTACCCCTACTACGATGGTACCTATGGAACCCTTCATGCGCGAGTCCGACTCGCAACTGACTGGTTTTTGCTGTTCTTTGGTTGACCCACGTCAGCGTCTCAGAAACCTTTAAATAATTGGCTTTTTTTTTAGCTGAGATAGCCCACAAAGCAACTAACTTGTTCGGATGTGTTGAGTATATACCATACTCAACACATCCGAATATCTCATAAACGTAATCACCGATCAACCGTGACACATAAACCTGCGAGAAAGATTTATCCTTTTTTTGTTAGTAACATTTCCTGCATAACGAAAAGCAATACAACCCCAAACTTAAGTTTAACTGGGGTACACTACATAAATACGAAACACTTTATCCCGTCAGTCACAAATACGAATTTCAAAATACCGATTTTCATTATTCCGAATGGTTCAATATTCCTAATATAACAACTCAATAGTATTTTTCTTATTTATTTTTTGGACTCTTGCCTTGAACTAATATTGTTTTTTTTTTGCTTAGATATAAAAGCCGGTGTTTCTCCTATGAATCAGAAACTATCCCTGGAAAGCAAAGAAATTTTAGACAGTAAATGGAAACTGCTATATTTCTTCTAAATAGTTAGGATTAGGGTCAAAAACTGCAGCAACATTTATAAAACAATTGCTTTTGATTATCAAACGAAACCAATGTCAAAATTTTTAACAGACCAGGTCCATGCGCAAGCAAAACGCATAGTTCAAATATAAGCTTTAATTTCAGGTCACGTAGCCGTAGCTCAACCATTGATAGAAGAGCTAACGGATACCATTAGCGATTCATCAACCAGCTCAACATCCTTAAGGAGCGATGAAAGCAAGACGGCCACAACGATCTGTAGCCTGGCGACGATGAACTACGACGATACCCCGCGACGCAAAAGGTTTAGAGTCAAAGTCGTTACTAAAGCCAACCAATCAACATTGACTGACACAACTCAAGTTTGCGACACTGGAATGGTAACCGATGATTGGTGGAGCCCAATCGTAGAAAGAAGAGATGCAATTCTGCTAGAAAAGAAGAAAGGATTCAATGTTATAGAGAGGAAGAAGAAAGAACTGCAACAGCTGAAGGGTTTGAAAGAATTACAGGAGCTGAAGGGATTGAAAGAAATGAGGGAAGTTAGAAAGAGGAGGAAGAACTTCGGGATGACGACTGATGGTAGGAATGTTACTTTTAGGAGCACGACGCAGATTATTCCGCCTGGTGAGCTATTACAAGAAGTGGTTATGATTGTAGAAATTAGAACTCTCATAGACTTATAGTACTCCCGTATAAATATGAAGCACGAATCTTTAAATAGAGGTATTTCAGCCAAGTATGAGTCACAAAGAGAAGACGTCTATAAATCCGAACTTTTCCTAAAACTTGATTACCTCTTTAATGTGACTGCCTCGTTGGTCTCGTGGTCGCAAGCGCGACTGCTGAACATGAGGTCCTGGGTTCGATTCCCAGGGCGGACAAAGTGTTATTGGGTTTTTCCATCAGGAATTTCTCAGTAACAGCCACGAAGTCTGGATTTGTGCCCGGTTGATGGTAATAGGCTCGCCCCCTATTACACGAGACTGCAACATAACTGGCGAAATGTGAGTGTAATATCAGGTGCACCTCTGCCTTACCCTTCGGGGATTATAGCCGTGATTTCATGTTGATTACCATTTTGTATTTACGTCCTGTGGGTCTAGACGAGTGAGAATAGCTTCAAAGCATATCGTATTTTGTTGTAAGTAGGGTTTATAACCAATGTGCGTTACCAGTGATGACTTACGGATCTGAAACGTGGTCTGTCGCAATAGGTCTTATACAGAAGCTCAAAGTCGCTCAGCGGGCTATGGAGAGGGCTATGCTCGGCATTTCTCTACGTGGTAGAATCAGAAATGAAGACAACCGTACACGAACCAAGGTCGTCGACATAGCCCAGCGGATAAGCAAGCTGAAGTGGCAATGGGCAGGCCACATAGCGCGAAGATCGGACGGCCGGTGGGGCAAACAGATACTGGGAGTGGAGACCACGCATTGGAAAGCGCAGCGTGAGACGGCCACCTGCCAGATGGACTGACGACCTTGCTAAAGCTGCAGGGAGTCGCTAGATGCAGGTGGCATTGGACCGGATACGTTGCAAATCGATTGGGGAGGCCTATGTTCAGCAGTGGACAACAACGGGCTAAAATGATGATGATGATATCGTATTCCTAGTTTTTAAATCCAGTTTCAACCGAATTGACATAATTTTTCGGAACATACTTATAGGGTGTAACAAGAGCCTTAACGAAGCCGAAGGCACTTGTTCTCCCAGCCACTGGGATCATTTTTTGTTCTAGACCGCATACGGTCAAGAACAAAAAATAGACCACACGAATGACGATTCGAAGGTTCCTGGTATCTTGAACCATCTAGTTCCGGAGATGTTGGGGGTCAAAGTTCCAACTTTTTCACAAGTTTTTTTCTTATACAATGTGTTTCTTTATAATGTGCACATATCGAAATTAGGGAAACTATGCTTAATGTTATCGACGGAAAAAATATTTTAAAAGCATCTTTTTTTGTATTTTTATTTGCAATATTTTACGTAGCTGTTTGCGATGCCTTTCTTTAACAGTTGATACGGAATGTTGTGATTGAGTTATAAACATGCATTTTTTACAATGAAGTAGCTAAAACAATGAGGAATAACTTAAAGGTACGTAATGGGGGCGTCTTACTGAGAAATTTTACGATTATTGTAAAAACAGATTTTTCCTAAAAAAAAATGTTTATTTTTTAATTAAGGGGTAGTTTTTTTCCACAATTTTAATTTTACGAGGACGCCTAATTATTTCCAATCATTATGGAGTTTGTTTCATCGCGATAGATCATTTAGTTTAAAAGTTACACCGTTTTGTTTGACACTGGGGTCACAGCAATTTTTTTTAAACTGTCATAGATAATATTTAAAAAAATATTTAATTTTTTAAACATATTTCTGTCGATAAAATTAAGCATAGATTCCTTCATTTCGATATGTGCACATTATAAAGACACACTGATGTATAGGTACTTGTTTTTAAATAAAATATTACTTTAAATACCTCCACGACCCCCGTACTATTCAATCCATCCATCAGCACAATGTTTTGAGTGCGTTACACTGAGTCCTACAGTAAAACCTGACTATTCGCCCCAAAAAAAGTCGTTTCTCAGCAATAATTTTTGCGTAAAGTTACCTTCTTAGTTTGATGTAAAGAATGTTTGGTTGACGGCTTCGTTAGTGGTCTTGTTACACCCTGTATAAGACAGTCCAATACTTAATAAACTTTTCTCCATTATCGTTTACGCTGATAGGTTACTTTGCCTAGACTTTGTGTGTCGCCTTCATCTTGTAAGCAGAAGATGAAGGCGTTGAAGTGCACGCTCTAAAGTCATAATAAAGTCTATTCTTAGGACATAAGTAGTGTCATCTGAATAACCAAGGTGTTTACTGAGGCCCTGGCACGAACGTGTGGTGTAAACGTAACGTAAACTCGTCGATTTTTAAATTAATAATAATCGTTGGACATTTAATAATTTCATAATTTTTAGAATTTATTGATAACTAGCGATCCGCCCGGCTTCGCACGGGTGCAATGTTATACATATAAACGTTTCTCTTTTCATAAAAGCCGCATCGAAATCCGTTGCGAGTTTTAAAGATCTAAGCATACATAGGGACAGACAGAGGGAAGCGACTTTGTTTTATACTATGTGGTGATAGGTCTTTATGTATGAAACTGCCGTTTTTTTTATTAATAATAGGTCTTTATGTATGAAACTGACGTTTTTTTTCGGAAATTTTGTTCTATCTCTTTGACGTACAGTTATATTTTTTCCGAATTCCTTTTTTATTGGATTACCTAATTGTTAAATTACGTACTTTTGTAGTTTAAAAACCGTACTAGTAGTTGCATATTATTATTATGGTAGTGTGTCAAAACACCTGTTTCAATTGGCCGTCGGTTTCACTACTTCGAGTAGGTTTTTTTGTCATAGACTGCGTTTTGAGAATTTAAGATACGCAGTGCAGCGCAGTTTTTTTTACTAACTAGAATTTGCAATTGCATAATATTCGGTTCAGAAGTTTCATAGTTTTTTTTTTTTTTTAATTAAATTATCACTTTTCACGATATCGTAAAAATCCAATATCAATGGATGATACTGATGGTGCTTGATGAAAACAATTTAACTAAAATGCTAAAGGATAATTGTATTTTCGACCAGCTGTTCCTGCGACCTTCGTCCGCGAGAAATGATTATAAAAATATTACTTCTCCACTTGAATCGGAGTTTGTTCATAATTTCAAGGGTTCACATTTTTTTGCACGGAACACTAATCGTTTTTCTAAAACAAAATATAAATAGCCTACATTATTCCTTATAACATCAACTATCTGCCAGAAAAGTTCCGTCAAAATTGGTCCAGCCGTTTCGGAGATTAGCTGGAAGAAACAGACAGACAGTCAGACCGAAAGACATACAAAAATTTCAAAAAATGTTTTTTTTTTTTTTTTGTTTTAAGTACCTACCGTAAGTACAGGGTGTAAACAGACCCTTCACGAAGCGTCAATCAAGCATTCTGTACATCAAACTAAGTAACTTTACGCAAAAATGGGAAACGACTTTTTTTTTGGTGAAAAATCACGTTTTATGGTAGGACTCGAATGTAACGCAGTCATAACATTGTGCTGATGGATGGATTGAATAGTAGTAGTCGTGGAGGTGTTTAAAGTAAAAATCTTACACTTACAAACATGTTTTTAAAAGAAAAACTTGTGAAAAAGTTGGAACTTTGGCCCGCAATATCTCTGTAACTATGTAGAAGGTTCGCAGATATGGTCTAGAATAAAAAAAATATCACAATGATGGGGAGAACAAAAGTGTCGTTCGGCTTCGTTAAGGATCTGGTTACACCCTATATACTTTCATATACATTCAGTTCAAAGCTGATAATTTGAAATTACAAACACACTTAAATTTTGTTTATTTGAATGTATAATTATAGATTCAAAAATCGACGTATTGACGTTACGTTTTCACCGCGCGCTCGTACTATAGCCTCTGTTTCTCCAGTTTAGTGACCTCGCCAATTGTAAATAATGTACCATACGACTCTCTGTCAATTTGATAAACGTGTGGTACCAATTACGGAATTAGGGAGGTAAATCGTTTGAATGTGAGGATGAAGATGTTGACTTCTTGAATGTCACGACGTGCCTAGCACAAGCTAATTGAATAAAAAACTTTTTTGCATAAAATAAAACCGACTTCAAAAACACAAAAAAGTGATAAATACTTTTGTTTTGATTCATTCAGTTTTTGTTTGTCACCGACTTCTTCTGAAGCTAAAGGTATTTATATATCGAAATAATATGCTTCTAAACAAAAAAATAATCATCAAAATCGGTTCACAATTGGTTCAGATATCGCTGAACAAACACACAAAAAAAAATCAGTCGACTTAATAACCTCCTCCTTTTTGAGGTCGGTTAAATAAGCTAATCGGCTTTTTAGAGTATCGTTTCTGTCGCTCATACCTGTGTTATAGTCTCTTTCTAAAAGGCTTCGGTAATTATCAGTGATTGATATTATTAATAAAAAGAGGTAGATATCGCACTAGCGCGCGAAAATTGTTGCAGACAAATTCAGACAATTGTCGTAATTTAAGTAGTTTGAGCGCAACAGCTATCTCTTTCTGTATCGTGCGTTCCGTATTATCTATCGCAGTCATAACAACGCAACGATATTTGAACGCCGCTCAGTATGAACATAGCGTATCTTTCTTTATAATAGCATTGGTTCCTAGACGTAGACGTAGTTTTGGTGTAACATCGTCACCCTTTACGCTCGGTAGAATTTACGGCACTGTGCAGAAGGCCCCACATCTGTGGTAACGTTTTTTGTTCTGCGTTTGTTACCTGACATAGCCCATAGCACCAACGTTATTGATAGTAACCTTACCTAACCTCCAGTTCCAACCTTAGTATGCTGAACAGTTTGGATTCCGATTTCTATAAACTACTTATATGCTAACTGTGTTGAATTTTATTATTTTGCAGCTTACTTCCCTGGTATGGATATTATGTCGCCATCCCGATATCTTTTAGAGGTAAGACAACTTCACATTGCGATAGGGCAGATATTTTCTTTTTGCCTGCAATGTTCCCAGTGTTGGAACTTGTGACACCAGCAGGGCTATTGCGTATCTCTGTTGACAGTTCGTAATGATCATCACTTGGCGAGTTTTGATATACAATGACAGTTCTGCACGGGTAGCGTCAGTTGAAACCAACAAGAACGGTCATTGTATATCAAAACTCGCCAAGTGATGATCACTATGAACTGTCAACAGAGATACGCAATAGCCCTGCAGAACCCGCTTATTACATTGGCTCCCGAGCTAAATTATCGTTACGTGTAGTTAGTTCATCAAGTGCTTCTACTTATTCTGCTATAGAATCAGGCCTTACTTTGCGGATATCTTTAACATTTAATTTTATTTAGTCTTAGTTTCTTATATTGACCATACATCGTAAGGCCTCTAAAATTGTCATTAATGTTCAAGTAAGGTCCAGCAGGACTATTGCGTATCTCAGTTGACAGTTCATAGTGACCATCACTTGGCGAGTTTTGATATACAATGACAGTTCTGCACGGGTAGCGTCAGTTGAAACCAACAAGAACGGTCATTGTATATCAAAACTCGCCAAGTGATGATCACTATGAAATGTCAACAGAGATACGCAATAGCCCTGCAGGCCTCGTCCTTTCTGTTTAAGAGAGTGGGCCATGATCCACCATATTGTCAGGAGATTTTTAAGGTTTTCACCTAAAGATAAGCAAATCCTTTCCAATCTTCCTATTTGTTCATCTGTCACAAAGGTTTTTGGTTCTAGGACATGTTTGGCTGTATTTAGAATATTTGTATTAAGTTACGATTACCTTTTTAGTCTCAGAAGTATTATAACGAGTTATTCGCTTACAACTACCGCCACCCTCCACAAATGGAGTACAACTACGTCACTCAAATGCCGAAGTTTTACGAGAAGGAGAAGAAGTTGAAGTCGGAAGCCGTTGGAAGTCGGAGAAGTAAGAACCTTTACCTAGCTGTTTTTTTTTCCTCAGCCTATATTGTCCCACTGTTGGGCAAAGGCCTCCCCCATGGACTACCACTCTTCTCTCCGAGCGGTTTTCTCCGGCCAATCTCTCACAAACGCCTCTAAGTCGTCACGCCAGCGTTTTCTAGGCTCGACGCGCGCACATTGCGCATGCGACGTCGCTGAAAGGATCCAATTGGCTACGACGACAGGCGAACGGAGCCGTCCGCGTGTTGCAGCATACTTTCGGCTACGATCGCGTGTCGCGGAAGACGCCCGCGGTCATGCTGCTGTGCGCGGCTTGGTAATATAGACTTTAAATACTGTGTATAACTCTGTACACACACGATTTAATATTGTTTAAAGATTTTAAAATCCGTTCTGTTCCGATCCGATGCGATGCGAGGCGTTTGGTGGAAATCATCCTTTTTAAGTCCACCCACTCTGACAGCAATAATAGATGAAAAATGTAGTGCCATGCGAAAACCGCTAATAGGTAAACATGAGATATTACCGCTTACTCTCGTTAATAGCAACACATCTGTTATAACAGATGACTATAAAATGCACCGACGAAATTACCCAAAAGCGTAAATACTTTTACACATAAACAATACATAACATAATATTTTATTTTGAGCTCCTGATATGAAAGACAATGACGGAAGATATCCCGTAAGTGATAGTTTATGTGTAGTTGTGAACCGTGAAAGTTTAAAACAGTGTTTGTATAGTACATTTTGATATAAATGGGGAAACTTTGTTATTGCATTCGAGCGATGAATTAACACCCGAGCTGCAGCCGCTGCAGGCGAGGGTGTTATGGAGCCGAGAACTGCAGTAACAAATCCCCACTTACATCAACATGTACTATACAAACACTGTGTTAAACTTAAAAAAACTTAAACGCACGCGTACCAAACGACGTTTTTCAATACACTTTCGAAGAAATAAAATATTAGAACGGAAAGTATGTTTGTCAGGAATTAATAGGAAACTATGATTTAATTTTCTTTTTTTCCGCGCTTTGCTTTCGCGAGGTTGAAGAAGAAGCAAAGGTGTGATGCCGCCAAACAGCCTAATAAGAAAAATAGAAAATTAAAATAATTAGGAATTTAGAACACAATTAAATGTTAATTTGTTCATAAAAGTAAATATTTGTTTTAAATAATCATGTTTATCTATGGTATTCTATTTATAAATACAATGTAAATAATCAGAAATATTTACGCCGTGCAGACGCTTAACTCTTTGCTGAGATTAAAAAAAAAAACAATCCCCGCCGACTATAGTCATTGAACTCATTTGGACTTAGTATAAGTATGGAAAATTATATCTGTGAAAATTTTATTTCCGCGCGTGTGCGGAAAAATATTAAAAATCCACGCCTGTGAAATACATTGCATGTGGAACCTAATCGTAGTGCGATAAGAACCAGTGGTCGAGAAAGTGTATTAAAAAATACTTTTTAATGCAGCAAAATATTTATATCAATTTTGCAGATCACCAACGTAAGACAAAAAGGCTGGATGAATGCTACTCACCAAGAAGACAGGTAATTAATATATGAATGACCTTTTAATTTTCAGTCCTTAATTTAGCTACCTGTTAGCCTGCATAAAGACTTCCCAAAGACTTCCAGCGATTTTAGAGCAAGAGTAATATGGTAAATTGATTCGTTAGTTTTTCTCTGCTAGTATCTCAATCTTCTAATTTAGTCTGGTGCTTCGCCTTCTCCTCTTTCTTTTATGCTTTTCCGCTAAAACTATTATTATTGGATCTTCTTCTCTGAACCTCATACTTCCTTCAACATGACTATAATGTTTCAGGTATCTCCCAGGAAACGTAAAACGGAATCTACGAGGTCACCAGATTCACCTCGTCGGAAACATCGACACGATCGACAGTCAAATAAAAGGTTGGTTGTGGACCAGATTCTTCTGAAGTAAAATCCTAGCCTTTTTCTATGTTGCAGTCGGCTTCCGGTCTAACCAACTGCAGCTGAGTACCATTATTTAACATGGAGGGACTGCCTATCTGACCTCCTCAACCCAGCTCTTGAAATGTCTAAACCTAAATAAAATACTAGCCAAATTCAATTAAAGAACTACGCTCCGTGACTTCTGTCTGAATACACAGTGCGCAACTGCAATTATAAACCTATCCAACAGTATTACTGAACGAAACAATTTTTTTTCAGACATTCAAAAAATTACTCCCCTAGAAAAAGAGTCTAACAAAAAAACAAATACGAACAAGTACACAATATTTACCTATGTACTTCTAAGAATAAAAACAGGACAGACAAAGGAAGACCTTTGTTTTAAAAATATTTTGTGAATGATAATTGTTGATGTCACAAAACCTGTTTGTTATTTAATTTTTATTGATACCTATTGTGTTTGGCATTGTGTGTTGTTAAAATTTTGAGCGTAATTTGTGATGGTGTGTATTTTTGGATGCGAAATAAAGTATTTTAATTATTTTTCCTCCTTACGTATTTTCATCATCATCTTCGTGCCCTTGTCCCATTCTATTAGAGGTCGGCGCAACACAATTTCTTCTCCTAATGTATTATAATCCTTTTAATCTCCTTTCGATTTTCCCTTTTCTTACATACGTAGCTGTGCACTTGAAATCAAACTTGCACTGGTCAGCAGATATTATTTGATGTGTTCTCAAAAATGTATAAAGTAGCTAAAGAAATATTTATGAAATTAAATATAATGTAATCCAAAAGGCGATGGTATTGATAAACTAACTGAATGTTTAGTAATGGCGATACAAAAAGACCGTGCAAAAAGTAAACTTTGTGAATGAAAAACCATCGGAAAGTTATCATATTTTTTTTAAGTTACACGATTTTGTTAAAAGAAAGTAGTGATAAGGATGTAGATAATGTATGTACAGAGTAATAGCAATTACCTGACCCACAACAGGTTCGATTCCTGGCTAGGACTATTGATTTTTCAAAAATCCAATGATGCAGTTTTAGTTTTTATGAAAATCGGGCTCGAGACTCCTTTGAGCATTTTTCGCTATTCCTCATAGTTTCGGATTTGGCCATCCACGCCCTCTTGGAAAATTCACCTTGTATAAGAACCAGTGATCGGAATAGGTAGAGCTAATGTACCAAAATTTCAGGGAACAGAAACGAAAAGACAAGTTGTGGTTATTCTAGGAAACGAAAACATGAAGCGGAGGGTCGACCGCGTACTTTACCTGAATTAATAACAATAGAAATGTATCTACTGGCTTTTTGAGAACGTTCTCCTTGTTGCCGAAGTCGGTTAAAAGGAAAAATAATAAATTCAATTAGTTTACTGTACTGATTAATAAATAACATTATTATTAAATGTCCTTAACTGATTCCGAGATATTTCCGAGTTTCAGAAAAAATATTCCGAAAAAAAAAATTGTCTTATGGAAGTCCCCAGTTTTCGTTTCTGTTCCTTGAACTTTAGGTACATTAGCTCTACCTATTCCGATAAATGACAAGAACAAAAAAAAAAAAAACAGTCGAGCCGTTTCGGTGGAGTGCGACCACAAACACCATACCACGAGATTTTAATAAAATAAGATAGAAGTTTTTTGATTGTTCGTTCCCACTGCTGCAAAATAGACCTCCACTCGGTGAGAGGAACTCCAGTCAGTGCAGGTTCGTGGATTTCACAAGTCTTTGAATGTTTGATCTTAGGACATGCTGGTTTTCACATAATGTTATTCTTCACCGTTTTGATCTGTCAACGCGCTGAATGCTGCCATTTCCATTGCTGAACGGTCCCAAAATAGTCCCAATTGATTTATGATTCCAACTTCGCATTGCATCATGAAAATAATGCATATCAATATCATATTGATAACTGATTGTACCATTGTACTTTATTATAATCCGCAGGTATGACCGCATTGTTTTTTCATAAATACGCGTTCAGTCCAAACATTTTTGTTGGAAGGTTGATTCTGAAAAAAAATTCAGTGGTTATACTTCCGGTTGCCGTTTCTGTATAAGGACCTGCTTATGCCCGTGGCTTCACCCGCGTATAGTTCACTAATTGTCCCTCGGGATCGTACTACCGGGATCAAAAATATCCCGTTTAAATCCAGGTTATAAACTGTCTGTGTGTCAAATTTCATCCAAATCCGTTCAGTAGGATTTGCGTGAAAGAATAACAAACATCCATCCAGCCATCGATCTCTTCATCCGTCCATCCATCCTCACAAAATTTGGCATGTTATATTGTACCAAATAAGGCATCCAAATACGTTCGAGCCAGGAGGCAGACCTTTGAACTGGCCCGTTTCTTTTCGTTATACCAACAGTAATCATCGTCGTCATCATCATAAGCCTACAGCAGTCCTGAACTGGACAATACCGCTTCAATCGCATGGTAATCACTATAATTCTTCAAAGAACTCATCCAGCTGCTGATATAACGAAGTTATGCAGCAAAATCTGCACATATGAATATGATCAGATGTTGGCCTTGGCATATAGATCCTGGAACAACGATTCACATTAAGGTAAATCTCTGGGCATCCGAGTACCAAACCTATGTTGAAGCAAGGTTTGGTTCTTGGAAGACCTTCAAGTCTACAGTTACCATGATGAGCCTTCAAGGTAGCTTCACTACAACAGAAGGTTGCAAGAGGCTTAGCCATCGATAAAAGAAGCATTGATCATTGTTCACGCATGGATTGCAGTAATTGCAGAATAACCTCTAGCGTTATGTTTAACGTAGTAAGGAGACACCACACCGCAGTGCAATGAGTGGTGTGCCTCGGAACCATGAACACCTGCGTGGGAGTGCTCTGGTAACGTTATTTTTTCTTTTTAACCTGCTTTTTCTGTATGGCTAGAAATGCTGAGATATCGACTATAGAGAAGAAAACATGCTGCACCGATGCCCGATACATTGTGAATAAGGGCTGAGAGCAGTCGTGGTCCGTTTTGAAAGCGGTGTCCCGGTGCGATAGACTCCACAAACCCGCACTGGGCCCGCGTGGTGGATACGGCTCACTCCCTCATCCTCATGGCGAGGAGACCTGTGTCCCACTTGTGAGAACTTTATAGGCTGATTTTACTTGATGTATTACATTTGTGTATATATCGTTGATCTTTAAATAACATTTTTCATTGTTTCCCACAGCGTCTTTCTCATTATTTGCGATAATGCGTTTAGCAAAAGTAAACTGCGATCGTTTCCTCCAGACTTCTACTTTGGAGCGTCTACTTCGGCCTTCCAAGTCGAAGGCGGTTGGAATGAGGATGGTAAGATTAATTAATGTTTTAAATATATTATTAATTAAATAATGGACATTTATAATTAAGATTAGTTTTTATAATTATATTTGTAGGAACCACTTCTTCTTTTCAGCCAATTAGTATCAGAAAGAAAGTTATCGTGAATAGTAAAATCTCGCCCCAATTTCTGTTATGAAAATTATTCATAATCTGGTTATTGCTGTTAAGCGATTTCCACACGACACCGCGCGGACGGATCTCACGCGCGTCCCATTGGCTAGTATGAAATCCGCTGTTGCGTAACACACGTACACCGCCACCCGCGCGGACGACCGGTATCGTGTGAGAATGGCCTTAGGCATTAACAATTTTATTTAACGCACCACAGGTAAAAGCCCATCCATATGGGATTTAGCAACTCTCACAGAGCCTTCGCTGATCAAGGAAGGCAGCACAGCCGCCGTGGCGGCAGACTCCTACCACAAACACAAGCAAGATGTGACAGTAGCCGCAGATCTTGGCTTAGATTTCTATCGTTTCTCCATATCCTGGTCCAGGATCCTACCAAATGGATTCGCAGATAAAGTAAATCAAATTGGCGTTGATTATTACGACAAGCTTCTAGACGAACTCTTAGCCAAGAATATCATGCCTATGGTAACAATTTACCATTGGGATCTACCCGCTAATCTGCAAAAAATAGGAGGCTGGACAAATCCTGCAATAGTCGAGTGGTTTACTGACTACGCCAAGTTTGTATTCGAAAAGTTCGGTGGGAAAGTGCAACATTGGATCACAATAAGTGATCCTAAAGAGATTTGTGTAAGTGGGTATGGAACTGATAGTCAAGCACCATTTCTGAACATCTCGGGCGTTGCTGAGTACATGTGCACTCGGAACTTGTTGGTGGCTCATGCTAGAACATACCATATGTACGACGCAGATTATAGGAAGCTGCAGAAAGGAATAGTTGGAATCTCCATTGGTTTCGTATGGTATGACGCCGCGTCTGATACTGGCGATGACGATCAAGCTGGTATTGATGCCAGGGAGTTCGATGTAAGTAACCAAAAGGCAATTATAAGATCAATTAATTACTTCACGAAGCCGAAAGGCACTTGTTGTCCCCGTCATTGCGATCATTGTTTTGTTCTAGACCATAACTGAGAACGTCATAGTTACAGGGATACACAATTAAACGTATTTCCAAAAAAAAAAAAAACAAGTTTTATGGAATAACTTTACGTTACCTCCATGGCCCTATACTATTTACCGGCGAGTCCGCGATATTTCACTGCAAAAACAAAGTCGTTTCCCAGCAATATTTTTTGCGTAGAGTAAATTAGTTTGATGTACAGAATGCTTGGTTGACGGCTTCGTGAAGGGTATATTTACACCTTGTATACTGCAAAGTGTACTGATAAAAGACATAATAATATGCAGTCACGAATGAGATGGCTTGACAACGGCAAGAAGAAGAGGGTTGAAAGCTGGACCGATAGAAAAAAATTAGGAGAGGCTTTGCCCAGCTGTGGGACAGTAAAAGCCAAATATAAATATATTAAGTCGTTTTTTTCCTTCCAGTGGGGCTTATACGCCCATCCAATATTCTCAAAAGTGGGCAACTACCCTTCAGCAGTTATAAAGAACGTAGCAAGCAAGAGTGCGGAACAGGGGTATCCCAGGTCCCGATTGCCAGATCTATCACCGAAAGAAGTAGCCTTGCTGAAGGGATCAGCAGACTTCCTGGGTGTGAATGCGTTTACCACTAAGATGGCATATAGGGACGCGTCGTTAGAAGGCATGTACCTTGTGCCTTCATTCATGGATGATATGGGTGCAGTTCTGGTCAAGGATCCTTCGTGGCCGCAGTCACAAAGTAGCTGGTTGCAGGTATTTTGTTTTACTACTATTTCTGTATTAAACTCCACAAACAAAGCTCAAAAGTTCTAATCGGAAGAAATTCAGTTCATGTCAATAGTTCAGCGATTGAAGATCTAACTCTCGCTCACCGGCTAAGCTTGCTTACTTTGTATCTACGCGTATTTTGCGTACGGGCTTGTTTAGGTTGTAAAATCAAATACATCACCTACAACCCAATCATCAGCACCAATATTTAGCAGTTCACAACAACACAGTAAGTTAGGTTCGAGTTCTAGGTCGAGTAAAGTGTAATTGGGTTTTTCAGTTAGGGATGCGCAGTAGCCCTGTGTCTCGTAAAGCATGTAATGCCGTTAGTCCTGCGTCTGATCTCTCCCCGGTCGTGTCGAATTACTGTCCCATCGGACTATAAGAAAAAGGAAAGAAATAGTGCACTTGTGGCTGCGTACACACTGGTGCACTATTGTATCTCCCGCATCGATAATCATCAGGTTAATCTCCGCTGAGATTGGCCACCATGCCCGAAATTTACAGGACTATACCGAACATAAAAATCTCTAGAGCACTCCATCATTTAATCACCATGACATTGCAGGAAGTACCATGGGGATTCTTCAAACTCCTAATGGAATTAAAATCTCAATACGACAATCCACCCATATACATCACAGCAAATGGCTGGTCTACCGCCGGAGGCCTGCTAGATGAAGACAGAATCAACTACATGAGGACCTATCTGAATGCTCTACTGGATGCTGTGGATGAAGGCTGCGATATTAGAGGCTATACCATGTGGTCTCTTATTGACACTTTTGAGTGGCGAAATGGATATTTGTAAGTTTTTCTAAACCCAATATAGAGACGCAATAATTTTAATGAGCCTGCCTGCCTCGTGGACCTGCCTCGTGGATGGTCGCAAATGCGACTGCTGAATAAGAGGGTTTTCTCTCAAAAGCTAACCGTTAGGTTCAAATAATAGAAGTTTAATTTGGACTCACCGAGTTTTTTACTCTGGAACTAAATACTGTATCAGTTTAGTCGAATTTAAATGCTGTTTCTTTTTTTCAGAGATAAGTTTGGCCTATACGAAGTGGATTTCTCAAGTCCAGAGAAGACTCGGACCCCGAGAAAGTCTTCATTTATTTACAAAGAAATCATCAGGTCCAAGATTCTGGACCCTGATTTTGAACCTGAAAAGTTTATTGTTGAAGTGTCAAAAACAGTAGATAGTCAAGAAATACGGTAGGACGAATAAAACTTATGGTTTTAACTATTGTTTAATTTATGAAATAAATATTTTTATCTTTGTGTTGGGCTTATTATTTTATCAAAAAGAGAAAACTCTGAATAAAGTTATGACCTTGTAGAATAAGTAATGCTGTAAAGCTCCTTTTAAGGCTGGCTAGGTTTTCGCCCCCAGCCACTTGTAGTCGCAACTCGCCACTATCGTAGACCAATTTAAATCGGGCCTTAACATAGCTAAAGGATTAAGATCTAGAGATAGTCGGGCTTACAAAATCGGTTCAATAGATCCAGAGATTATCCCTAAAACCTCGCAAACTCACAAACATTACCTCTGTAAAATAGTTGAATAGAAGTAGAGAAAAAAAATCGTTATTGTACATATTGTCGTTATGAACAGTTGTGCCTGATTCTATTGAGTAAAGAAATGATTGGACCAGTTTCGTTGGTCACATATCATATTGTGTATTTTTGAAATTAAGTCAAGTCAAGCATAAGTAGAAAAAAGTCTGCGTGTGTTTCGTTATTGTATAGTTGTTTTTTTCTCCGTGTGCGTTTTTAGCAAAGGAATGCCTGTCGCTGTGTGTGATTATCAAATTACCCGTAGTGTGCTGTATGTGTTTATCTCGCCTCCCGCAAAAAGTGGTAGAAAATGTTGCTTAGCAATTCCCTCTATGCCAACTCTAGAGCTTTTTTCTCTATGGTTCTACTTTCTACATAGTAACAAGATTGCATCACTAATTCCGTCACCTTTCACAAATATTACGAATCACCATCACTAGTGCCGTGTCAAATTTGTTTTGTTTATATGTCACGTCAATAGCAGTTGCACTGAATTTTAGGTGTAAAAGTGGTTAAAAATGTGCGATATAAACGATAATCCTTTAAAACTAAGTGTTAAATGGAATGGCAAGGAGTATGAGATACCGGAGTTTTCGCCATCGGATTCCGTGGCGATGCTCAAAATCGCCATCGAAAATGCCACGGGAGTCAGACCGGAAAGGCAAAAGCTTCTCAATGTTAAATTTCAGGGTAATTATAACGTGTTTCTCATCATCGTTTTAAATTTTATACAATCGACGGTGGTTCAACATTGATAAATTGCGAAACAATCAAAGTTTTGATACTAAATCTCGTTTTGAAAACCCATAATTTTGGCCAGCTCTTCTTTATGTAATATCACACCGGTAGAGACGTGTAATTCATTACGTTTCTCGGAAATGCATACAATGGCCTACATTTTGCTGACTTTTTAAAATCTAGAACAATATAAATATACACATGCATAGATTAAATAATTTTTCGAACAGTACCAGTGAATGCTCAAATGCCTTGATAAGTGGTTTGTTTTTACAAATATACATAAACTCACGCTCACAGGAGGAAGCAAGAACTACAAAATGCCATTTTCTGTGATTGTTACACACTCCTTTTATTTTGTTCACATTCATACGTCTAGTTTTTCTTTATCTCATTTAGCTAAAAATACTGCTACAATTTACAGTTACTCTAGGATGTATTAAGTAGCTCAGTTTTACTACAATGTTTTAAGACATAATGAAAACTTGATTCAGGATTCCACCATCGCGATTGCAAACAAAAATCAAGATAGAGAGAAAGTGGTTCAGTTTTGGTGGTCTGAATCACTACAATACAACAGAATAGTGTTATTTATTATTGGCCTATAATGATCCCACAACTGGGACATAGGTTTCCTGTTTGTGGGCTGCCTAACTTAGCCAGGACACCTACGCACAACGGACTGAATGAGAGCCTAAGTGCAGAAAATGGAGTCCCTACTCTACTCCTGCTTGTCAGAGAAAGAAAGCCGTAATTACCACACAGACCCAGTGCGGACAGGATAACACATGTCTTCATGTATTTTGGTCCTAGGTCATGCCATTTTCCTCAAGATGTTTCCCTTAACCTTATACAGAATGTCAACAAAATGCTTATTATGATTCTACTCACCAGGAAAAGTCGCAACAGACAACTGCACCTTATCAGACCTGCAGTTGAAGCCGAACCTCAAGATCATGATGATGGGGTCACTTGAGGAAGCGATAGCCGGCGCGCAGACCAAGCCGGACGTGGGGGATGAGGTGGTAAATGACCTGGATATTGAGGAAGAGGAGGTTGATGTGGAGAATCAGGAGGTATGTAGTTCCGATCAAAATATTGCTTGTAATACATTGATGATGATGAAGGTGATGCCTGGCCAATATTTTAACTATTGTATTAAGCAAGACATGGTAAAAATATGAGCCAGTCAACAAGATGGTGGGTCATCCTGGATGACTTGCTCCGCCTAACCAACCGAGTTATCCCACTATTAACTAAGTGTAACGTTAAGTAAAAGTTATGCATGCTTTGGTGGAGGGGGGAGTGCGGGGCGATGCGTCGCACTCGCTGTCTTGTCCCGTCAGTGAAAACGACTGCACGCCTTACGCAATGGTATTGAAAACAGTGTTTTATTGGGTACCCATACCGAAGCCCCCAACATTACAAGGGGCGACAAGTTTGTAAGTACAGTCGCATGCACATCAAGTTGCCACAATTTTAAACCATAAAATGTTCATGGTTAAGTTCAAAATCGAATGAGAAAATTGCACAGTTTATGTTTATCAAACTGTGCATTTTTTTAATACAAGAAAAAGGAGTGAACCTACAGGAAGTATTATCCCTTACTTGACCAATATACATTATACAATATAATCTTGTATGCTAGGCGGTGTTTAGAATTTATGTGATTGTTTAAAAATATTACCAAGAAGCCACCACCACCAGTGTTACCAGTGTTTTCATTTATTATCTTATTATCGGCACCACCCTTTATAGTAATTGGCGAATGTGAAGACGATGTTTCCAACCAAGTAGTTAGGCAGATACTAATAAAAGAAAAATTAGAAATATGTTGTTGGTTGATAAAAAATTGTTGTAGGTTGGCCCAAAATGTCCCATATCATAATTATACCACCCTGGGCACTTTGGACTGCGAAGGCCGTCCTGCGTGCGTGCGCGTTTTTGATCAATTAGTTAAATATTTCGTTAACCCAATTGCCTAAAATTAGGAAAATAAGATCGGTTTAAATGTGGTTTTTCGGTATCAAAACATTACATTTACGAATATTTCTCGCTTAAACAAAATCGAGTCTATGAAATGCATCTGTTTCGACTTATTATACAATAGGAACAAGGAGAGAAATTAATAAGTTTCTGTTACGCTTACAAGAGCATAAACATAGTGGTACAAAATTACATGCAAACATTATTGACCAAATTACCGAAAAATGAGAATCTGTTGAATTTAGGAAAGATAGACTTACCTTGGTGATGACGTTACGATAGAACATTTTATTTTTTTAATTACCGATGAAAAATTTCTATGGGGCCTTAACGAAGTCGTCAACCAAGCATTATGTACATCAAAATAAGTAACTTTACGCAAAAATTATTGCTGGGAAACGACTTTTTTTTTAGGTGGAATATCGGGTTTTACGGTAAGACTCAATGTAACACACTCAAAACATTGTGGTTATGAATGGATTCAATAGAACGGGAGTCGTGGAGGTGTTTACAGTAAAAATCTTACATTAAAAACATCTAAGTATTTAAAAAAACTTGTGAAAAAGTTGGAACTTTGACCCCCAATATCTCCGTAACTAGAAGATTCCAAGGTATGGTCTATAACAAAAAAATGATCGCAATGAAGGGGAGAACAAGATTTCATGGCTGGCTGACAAAACAGATGATCAATTAAAAAGTTTAGTTTTAAAATGTTTCCAAAAACATTTTGTTTTTGGGTTAACAGTACCTAATATTTTTGTTACCCTTTCTATTCATATTTGCAATAGTGATCAATGACAGCTACGATGTAATTCTATAAAATGCATAATTTATTTGTGGGTTGGTAAAATATCTTCATAAACGTAATCTAGGCACGATATACTAGTGGGGGTTATTCGAGTGGGCTCAAAAAAAGAGTTGCAAAGTAGTATGCCTGAAACGAGTTTAAAATTTTAATTCGTAACCCAGAATGTTCTTATAAATTAATACTAAAATCACCACAAGTGTTGTTCGAATTACAAATTTTGTGCAACACTTCATCCATTACTTTTTCAAAAGACACAGCACGCCTAACGCAGTGGTATTGAAAACTATTTTATTGTGTACAATCGCCAGCGTATCTAGTTACCATAAACTGTCAAATTTTCTCATTCCATTTTGAACTTAACCATCAACATTTTATTGTTTATAATCATTTGGAGAAGAAGGCAATTAACTAGATGTGCTGGCGACTGTATCTACACCTAAGCGAACCTTAGCCCAAGGCACTACCCAAAGCACCTTTCACTGTGCTGTTATAGTGTGGCACACAGTCTAAGACATATTTGTAGTAGCTCTAACTGTGCGTTCACCCTGGCGAAACATTCACTTTAAAACCTCTATTTCTCTCTGCAATAGGGAATATGCATGTATTTTTTTTTTCACTTAGATCAATAAAATGCAGTACTATCAACCCAAGAAAATAATTAAAAGTTAATTTCAACTACTGCTTGTTGCTACAAAAAAATATTAAACTCCTACAATTTTCTACGACAGTTCAAACGTCCATGACTATCGCGGCCATTCAAGTCATAGCATTTGATGTCACTTCCCTCTATCTGCCTTGTTTAAATCTAATTGTTTGCTCTTAATAGAATAGTTTTACTATATTGTATGAATGTATGATAACTATACGGTGGGTAGCTGCTTTAACCGTAAATCTATGCTGCGTGGAGGTTCCCTAATATTATTAAAAAAATGTGTTAAATATAAGCAACGTAATGACATAGTAGGTCTCTCGGTTGAACATTGCGTCGAACTGTCCTGTGTTGAGCTGGATAAGCATGTAATTATGTGTGTGTACAGACCCCCAAATTATCAAAACTTTTCCTTATTTGAATCAATAATGGAAGATGTCCTGGCAAAACTTTCAGCCAGTAATAAATCTGCAATTGTTTGTGGTGATTTCAATATCAATATTTTAGAAGAAAATTCCAATAGCAGTCGGTTATTAAATCTTTTAAAATCATTTGACCTGACCAATATTTTTATAGAACCTACTAGAGTCACTCCATCTTCTGCTACTTGTATAGATAATGTTTTCTGCGATTGTGATTACTTAGATAAAGCCATATTAAATTGTCTCCCGTCTGACCACAGCGGACAAACTGTAACTTTTAGGTGTAACACACCATTGCAAAAAGTTCTGATTAAATTTAGACCTATAACTACTAGCAAATTAAATAGGTATAATATTTCCCTACAGAACAAGTTAAATGTTATGAGCCATCACATGGACGATATTAATATAAATCAATTGTATGATAATTTCTTTTCAATAGTTCGAACTGAATTCAACAAAACATTTGAAAAGAAGACAAAAAGTATTTGCCCTAAATTTATATTTAGTGATTGGGCTACTAAAGGTATCAGGAAAAGTAGGGAAAGACTATTTGAGCTTTATGGCCTTAAGCCTTACATAAACACTGAAACTTTCAACAAGTATGTTGCTAAGTATTCAAACATTTTTAGAAATACATGCAAGGTTGCTAAAGCCCTGCACATTAGCAACAAGATCAAAACAGCAGAAAATAAAATAAAGACTGTTTGGAAAGTCATAAATAACGAGACAAACAGGAAGAAAATACGTAACACTAGCTACACATTAGATACAGCATGTGGTCCTAAAAGCTCTAATTTGGAAGTAGCTCAAGAATTTGTAAACTTCTTTACCGATATCCCGTTAAAAACTACGGAAGCTCTAAATTCCTCACCTGAAGTCTCAATTGGTTTATTAAGGGCCAACGTGTCTGGATGCCCGGCTGAATTTAAATTTAAACACATAAGCCCTGTGATAGTTATCAAAGCTTTCCGGCAAATCAAAATCAAAGTGACCGAAGATCTATGGGGAATGTCTATCAAAGTTTGTACATCCATAGTTGAGACTATAGCACCTTACTTAGCTTTAATTTTTAATTTGTGTGTAGACCAAGGAGCTTTCCCTGATTTAATGAAATACAGTAAAGTCATACCACTTTTCAAATCCGGGGATAGTAAAGATACTAATAATTATAGACCTGTATCCGTGTTGCCAGTTTTTAGCAAGGTTTTTGAAAAGGTAATGCTGAATCAAATGCTTAATCATTTTAACACCAACAAAATCCTACACGATCAACAGTATGGTTTCACCAAGGGACGTTGTACGACTGACGCCGGTGTAACCTTATTAAAGCACATATTTACTGCATGGGAAGAGTCCCAAGACGCCATAGGAATTTTTTGTGATCTCTCCAAAGCGTTTGATTGCGTAAATCACGACACATTACTTTTGAAACTTGAGCATTACGGACTAGGAAAACTTGCACTTAGTTTGGTAAAATCTTATTTGAGTGATAGACCTCAACATGTTCAAATAAATGGTATCAATTCACAGGGTTTAAAAGTAAAAATGGGGGTTCCGCAAGGCTCAATATTGGGTCCTTTCCTCTTTCTAGTATACATAAATGATCTACCTTATTTACTGAAAAACCAACCTCAAAATATGGTGTTATTTGCTGATGACACTTCTCTAATTTTTAAGATAAATAGACGGGCCCAAATTCTAGATGACGTGAATAATGCCCTACTTCAGGTTCAAAATTGGTTCACAGCAAACAATTTAGTATTAAACGAAAAAAAGACTAAATGCATTAGATTTGCTTTACCGAATGTTAAAAGTAGTAATTGTGATATAATATTGAATAAAGAGAAACTTGAATTCGTAGATAAAACGGTTTTCCTGGGGATTACGCTTGATTCAAGGCTACAATGGAGTTCTCATTTAACGTCTCTTGCCGGGCGGCTAAGTTCAGCAGCATATGCTATTAGAAAAATCCGTCAATTTACAGATGTTGATACCGCTAGACTGGTCTATTTTAGTTACTTTCATAGTATAATGTCTTATGGCATTTTGTTATGGGGACGAGCTGCAGACATTCAGTCAATATTTATTCTGCAAAAAAGAGCCATCAGAGCTATATATAATCTTCGTAGGTGCGATTCTCTAAGGGAACTGTTTAAGGACATTAACATCATGACGGTACATTGTCAATACATCTACGAAAACATAATGTACGTAAGAAAAAATCTGCATCTTTTTAGTAAAAGAGGTGACAGACACAGTTACAGTACTAGAAATAGAGACCAATTAGTTCAGCCGGGCTTCAGACTCGCTAAAGTAGATTCATCTTTCATGGGGTACTGTTTGAGATGCTATAATAAAATTCCACAAAGTATTCTTGAACTGAATGAGACGAAATTTAAAACATGCATTAAACGCACACTATGTAAGCAAGCATATTACAAGTTGGACGATTATATCGCTGACAAAAATGCTTGGCTCAATGCCGGTCCTGCTCCACAAGGACAGGGACGCATAAATTGATAACATTAAATAGTATTGTTGGAGCTGCTGAAGATTGTACAACTATCTTTGCATTGTATAGATTCAATATCTTTAGTATTATATAAAGCCCATATTGTGTGAGTGCTATGTACTAAAGAGCTATCGTTCACTGGAAACCTACGTCCTTTCCCGACTTGAATGTGCCCTGGCGGTTGAGAGTATGTCATGCTCACTCAATGTCTCGCTGATGGTGGCGCGTGTGTCGGATCATTTAGTTCCCTTCAAAATGGTTGAGTTGAATGGTGCTGATCCATGCGTCATGTTCGTGAACGGGCGCTGTCAGTTGTGACTGGTCATCTCTTAGTTGCCACGGCTTATTTGAATTAATTATTTAAATTTTTTTTAAATTGTCTTTTTTGTGTTTACTATGGACACTTTTAACGTGCACATCTTGCTACATCGTTCTCACATAATGTACCATCTCAATATGAATGATGTAACCAAGGTTTTGTAACAATATGCTGATTTAAAAGAGTGTCCATGGAGTTTCTTGCCCGTTCTTCTCCATAGAGATCTACGCTAGGGAATGGGCAACTACAGTACTTTCACAGTTTTTATGCCTTGTGACTGGGACTGTAGCTACATTTCATTGTTATCTTTGTTTCGACAGTTCAAAAGTGCCTGTAACTGGCCTACTTGAAATAAATGCTTTGATTTTGATTGATTTTGATTTTGTAAGTGCTTTATTAAAGCAAAAATTGCAATAGCAATGTTATAGTAAAATCTTAGTGAAACTTTAAGTACTTTTCAACTAAAAGTGTTTCTTTGACACATAGCATTTGACGTCAATACCGGAATCGATGCGTTTTGTGTTTGCGTTCCGTTTCACCAAAAACACGCTACATAAAATATTAAATTGTAAAATAAGTGTAGTATTAGAGAATTAAACAAGTGTACCACAATGTTTTTATGTGCCAATCCAAGGCATTTTTAAGAAATAAAAAAAGATTTTTATTTCTTGCAGTTGAAATCTTTTGTGATTTTTTCAAACAATTTTAACTACAGCAGTCAGACTACAGATTTTTTTTGTGCTTAAGGAAAAGCTGGTAGCAACTGGATGAGAGTTGAGCGACGTGCGATTGAGGAGGCCTATATTTTTTTTTTATAAATTTTATGATACTTTATGATTTTCTAATGATGATTTCTGTTTTTTCTTTTGTTTTACTATTTTAATTGTCTCCATTTTATTTTTGTTGTGTATGGGTATTTTGCCTGACTATACATATAAAAAAATATATATAAAACACTATTTATTTTTTGTTTATTTTATTTTTATATCCAGCAGCAAGCAAGCAACTGTCAAATTTTGCCAATCAACCTTGAACCTAACACTTTAGCAATAAAGTTGATAATCTATTAAATAAATTTGACAGATTGTAATAGCTTTATGTGCTGGCGTCTGTACATGGACTGCGATAACTACTCACCAGATAAGCAGGATGGGCTATCATCAATAAAACCAGTATTATGAACAAATTAAATAAATCGGTAATAAATAAATCATGTTCTGATTCCAGATATACCTAGCTAAAATAAACAAGCGCGTCCGAGACTACAAGATCAACATTCTGAACGAACCGCGGCCCGGCAAGAAGCTGCTCGTGCTAGATATTGATTATACGCTGTTCGATCATCGTTCTGTAGCGGAAACAGGTATTACCTTTTCTTATAAATAGAAGCCGATTTATCGGCTATCGCCACAACATTTGGCTGAAACCGAAGGTTTGAAAACTCTAAGAAATTCAGTTCAAGATTGGTTAAAAAGCTTGTATTCTTCATCCATACTTACTTCTCTATTACTCGTCATCTCATCAGACACCTCATTTCTTGCCATATCATCCTTTACACGGTCCATCCATCATTTCTTTGGTCTCCCTCTACTCTTATACCCATCCACATTCAGTTTAGTTCATTTCAGTCAAAGCCAGCCAATATTAATTAATTATTTAAACTCATACCAATAGGAAATAACATATTATCTATACTAAAATTATAAAGAGGTAAAATTTGTTTGTAAGTTTGTATGTAGGGGGTAATCTCTATATCTACTGAACTGATTTTGAAAATTCTTTCACTAATAGGAAGCTACATTATCCCGGAGTGCCATAGGCTATATTTACAACGTGCCCGTGGTATACTATCCGACCGAATCGCGAGCTTAGCCGCGGGCACAAGTAGTAATTAAAAAAAAAACACAATACACGCTTAAGAGTAACGTAATTTTATTTCTCGTATTCTGCTCTCTCTTCATTTGATATCCATGGGAATGCATAAAAAATAACTAGTCCGCCGCCATCTTTGGGAGTCCGCCATATTGGATTTAGAATAAGGTCACTTAGATAACCATGCATTGTCATCCAAACTAAACATGTATACAAGATTTCAGCTCGGAATTGGAAACCGGGAAGTGGGTCAAATTTAACTTCTAAGGTTTTGTTACCTACCTTACATAGTTACAGGTGAAGCTAACAAAAGCGTGTTAAAAAAGCAAACGTATTAAAGGTGACGGATAACTTGAATGATCAATACTAACCTTATCTTTCGCCAATTCCAGGCTACGAGCTCATGCGCCCATTCCTCCACGAGTTCCTTACCTCAGCCTACGAAGACTACGACATTGTAATCTGGTCTGCCACCGGCATGAAGTGGATCGAGGAGAAAATGCGTCTTCTGGGCGTGTCCACTCATCAGGAGTATAAGATCATGTTCTACCTGGATTACTTGGCTATGATCACTGTGCACACAGCCAAGTATGGGACTATAGATGTAAGTACACAGTTTATTTTGTATTTATTACTTTTAAGTTACCTTGAGGAGCTCGTAGCTAAATAATAACAACCGCTCCGGTCGATCTTTAAACTGCACTTGCCTAGTTTGGTCCGTGGATGGGTGAGCACCCAAAACATACCGAGGTTCCTCCGTGCCTCGGAAAGCAGGGTAAACCGTCGTCTGAGCTGTCATATATAGATCTTTGACAGTCGTTACATGTAGTCAGTGGCCCAAAACTGGTCTTACCAAGGGGTATCGTATTACCCAGTACTAACTGGGGTTGTGGGGGTCAGATAGTTGCTCCATGTAAAATACTGGTATTCAGCTGCATTCAGTTAGACTGGAAGCTGACCCCAACATAGTTGAAAAAAAGGCTAGGCAGATGATGACTTTTAGGGTAGTTATAGCGCTTAATGAAGGTCAACCACTTTCAACCTAATTATGCCCCGAATACCTAATAACGTTGAAAAGTGGTCGACCGTCACTAAACTCGGTAGTACCTTGCTCGTGTTCTTTACTGTGTTGTTGGTCTAATGATTGCAAGCAGCTACTGCAGAGCATGATGTCCTTGGGTTTGTTTCCCAAGCCGGGCAAAGTTCTATGAAGTTATTCCATCAGACATTTCTCAGTAGTAGCCTGGGGTCTGGGTTTGTTTAAATAACTGGTAAAGTGTGGATATATTAAAGTTTAAAAGCTTCAAAAGACTGGATATTCTGTATCTATAGTGATTCTGACTTCAATTCTGTCTGTTGCAGGATACGACAAACTTTAGTAAAAGGATTTATTTACGTAGGATACACGAATGCCTCATTGGTCTAGTGGTCACAATCACGAATGCTGAGCATGAGGTCCTGGGTTCGATTCCCGGGTCGAGCAAATTGTTATTGGGTTTTTACGTCAAGAATTTCTCAGTAGCAGTCACGGTGCTTGGATTTGTGCCCAGTTGATGGCAATAGGCTCGTCCCCTATTACATGGGGTTTAAAAATAATTGCCTAATCCTACGGGGATTGCAGGAGTAATTGTTATGTTATGTTTATTTATCACTATCATTTATTAATTGAAAACTTTCAAAATAATTACATTTCTGATCCGCTACATTTATTTTCCAGGTAAAACCTCTAGGCGTCATATGGGGCAAGTATCCCCAATACAGTTCTAAAAACACGATAATGTTCGACGACATTAGAAGAAACTTCATCATGAACCCTAAGAGCGGGCTGAAGATCAGACCTTTCAGGCAGGCTCACCTGAACAGGGACCGGGATCGAGAGCTCTTACACCTTTCCACGTATCTTAGGGATATAGCACAGTATTGCGAAGATTTTGATCTACTCAACCATAAAAAGTGGGAGAAATATAAGCCTGACAAAAATAGGACCCAACAGGCTGGGAGCAAGAGAAAAGCTGAAGACAGCACCCCATCCACACCCCAAGAATGACGGTAGAAAACCACAGACCGCACCCTCGGTCTCCGAATCGCCTTAATCGCTTATAAGACTGCAGTCCTGCTAAACAAGCTTAAGACTTATACAAAATATTCGAAAACTAAGTCAAACATTTAAAATGTTAAGAAAAAATGTTTTAAAAACAATCATTTTAATTATTACGTACGAAATTAAGGCGATTTGCGTTTTTTGTTAGCGATTTCGTTGATCAATATTGTATCGAGGTTGATTTCTAATAACGAAATATTTGTTGCTATTTAAAAAAAAATATGATATTATCTAGAACAAATAAAGGTTAATTATGAGACTAATAAATGTAGTTAGTTTCAAAAATGGCGCTAGTGGACTCGTAATATATATTTTTTAGCAATCAGTTGTGTAATTCTCAATTTAAATGTTTTTTTTTATTTAATTAATTTTACGCTTGGCAACATTTAGATACTGCCCAAAAACTCTGCACACGAATAAGATTGTAAGCCTTTATGATAATATGGCTCTTGTATCAATAAAGAAGAAGCATAGATAATAGTCGACCTTGTAACTGCTTTTTTTTCACTTTTGACAATATTTTATTATTATTATTGGCCATCTATGTCCCACAGCTGGACAAAGACCTCCCTTCTCTCCTCTCAATTATCCCTTTCCAGTGCTGTTCGTTGCCAACCTCTGAGATACTCGACTTCGTCGCACCATCTCCTGGGCCTGCCGCGCTGTCGTTTGCTGCTTATTGGAGCCCACTGTACGCTTACTTTGGCCCCTAGCTCCTCCGGCATGCGATAGATGTGGCCAGCCCAGTTCAATTTAACTAGGCAGCCGTGTGAGCATATCAGCAATTTGTTTTGGAACGTTTGTCGAGTTTTTTTATTACATCTACGAGATCTGTTTGTATGGGAGAATAATCGGCTTGTGTAGCCCTAACTCCTGAATACTGCGTGCCATTGCTCTCCGACAATAATTCCTATATTTTTTCTTAGTCAAACTGTCCCACTCCTGGGCAAAGGCCTCCCCACATTCCATCCACTTTTTTCAGTGTTGCGCCTCTTCTCTCCATGATCCCCGTATTCAAACCATACATCAGCACACAATGTTTTGAGTGCGTTACATTGAGTCCTACCGTAAAGCGATTATTTTTCACCCCAAAAAAAAAACGCCAGAAATCATTTTTGCGTTGAGTTACTTAGTTGATGTACAGAGTGCTTGGTTGATGTTCAATAAAGTTGTGACTCTTACTACAACAGCTCGTAATACGAGTAGATACAGGAGCCATTTAATGCTTAATAAGGCTGTGTGTCATGACAAAGCAGATGATACAGGTAACGAAACATTGCATTTAATGCGTTGTATTTTAGAAGAACCTATTTTATTAGGCTCAGTATTTTTAAAAGGTATAAATGTAACAAAAATAAAAATAGATTGACAAACATCAATTTTGTTATTCATTTAGAGCTATTAGTAAACTAATGTCAATCTTATGTGTTGCCAATTTTGTCAACAATCACGAGATATCTTCTCATAGGTTGACCAAATAGCCACGGTACAAAAATATCAAAACTACCATGGTAAAAGTGTCGTCCATATCCTGGCAACATTTTGGTAATCTTTCTAGGGGTACGGTTGTTATAATAGTGCAATGAGGGCTATCGTTTTTGAGCTCACCAGATGGCACCTCTGTCGAAAAGGTCCTGTCAAAAATTCTATTTAATAATCTAAAGTACCAATAACTTCATGAAAAGTTTATTTTATTACGTATAAAAACATAGTGTAAACCTCAGGTTCATATATTTACAATATTCTCCGTAAAATTAGCAAGCATGAAACATTTAAAAATCATTTTATCTCAAAGTACTGAAAATTAAGATTCTAAGTTGCTACTTAAAATCTTCAAGTCTTAAATAATCAGGAATGGCCCAATCTAGACCACAATCGTGAATATTTGTAAAAATACGTGTAAAAAAAGCACGCAAAGCGTGAACTTTCTATGACATCTGACATTTCGGTGCCCCCGCGCTACACTAGCGCCTCTAGCGGTGAATTCATACGCGATAGCCCCCATTAAAACCGTACTTTTTACTAAATTGTTTTTTTTATTATATACAAAAAAATAGTCTTACAGTAAATTTAAACCTACTTTTATTTAGAACAATTTTCATTTAAATAATACATGTACCATTGAAAAGAACTGGGCCTAATAACCTAAGACCTTTAGTTTTAATTAAAAATAAGTAACTCTCGTTTCAAACAATTTTTCGGTTGTGAAACTGTATTGTTCGGTCTGTAGATAGGTAGCTCATTTACACGAAGTGAGATTTTCTCTTCGAATACTCATGTCATTTATCGAAAGGTTATAAAAAGAAGCAGGAAGTCGTCCTTCTGTACCTACCTATACATTTTACGTTTGTATTTCGAAATAATTTGAGAAATAAATTGTCTCGTCTGGACATTTTCCGTTTCAACGGGTGTGAAAGTTTCTTCATGTAAAAGAGCCTTAACGGTGAAATCACATTTACACAGATCAGCATTTTCTTTCAATTAGAATTGCAACGCACTTAGTGAGTTGTCCAATCACACAAAGTGTTTCCGATGTGAATGAATGCTGATGTTTGCGATAGGACTTCTCGTTCCACCAAATGACGCCTTTACTTGACAGAATGAGATCGAGATACTCGAAAACGCTGATTCGTTCATGCAAATCGTCGTTGAAGTTCTAACAACACGCAAGTCAATTTTTGGCGGTTTTGATATTTTGATTTTTGATGCCGTTTGCTAGAGAATTGGAAAACGCCTTGTTTCAGCCAATCAGAAACAAGCAACGTCTACATATTTGAAGTGAACACACATTATAAAAAGGTATTGTACCATTACCTAAGTATAATAAATAAAATAAAATTTGTTTATTTCAAGTAACAAGACTCATACACAAGGATACAGACAAGATAACAAGTACAGGCAAAAACAAACATTAAAAAAGTAACTATATGTCTGCTACATCATTACTGGATATAAATACAATCCAGTGTATAATTATGCAGTTTTTTCACTGTCCTGTAAAGATGCTATTTTTGACTTACGTGGTGTTAGACCTTCAACGATGTGATTTAACCGTAAGGCGCTCCCCCATCGGCAGCATTCGCCTGGAATGTTACAGTTCAGATTCAAGCATTAAGTACATCAGTTAATTTAGATAACCGAGCATTACAGTGCGCAACCTGTGAGTGTAACATTTGTAACGATCACTTGTTTCTGTACAAAATCGAATCTTTTACTGTTACGTTACAGGCGTGTATTGATTGTACGTGTAGATTAAATTCCTCCCTTAAACGACTGACGCTGCCTATAAGTATGATCTATGATGCAGTACCTATGATATTTTTTCGTCTATATCCGAACCTCCATTGAGGTAAATAATATATATTATTTTCAAATAAATGTTACGTATCGTATACATTCGAAATGCATTCTAGACGCATATAAGTATAACTGGATTATTTTTATACTTTCAACTGGGTGATTGTAGATGTTCTAGATGATTATTCAGATTTCACTTTCTCAATAATTGGGGTACGATCGCACTTACTTGCTTAATGCTTAGAGCCTGCCGAGTAGCGAAGTAAAACGAACGTTCCAGAATTTCTTTTTTTTTCTCGCTATTCGCCTAGGGTGTACCGAAGTATTGCGACTAAAATCACTTTTTTTAGTAATAAAGAATACTGTATTGTATTTTAATCGTGAAAGCGCCAGGGTAGACCACGAAATTTAGATTTTCTTACGTTTTTTGCCATTTGCCGGTCAGTGTTAGGCTGTACGCTGAACAAAATATGATTTGCGGTCGTATAAATCATCAAAACAACCCTCTAAGTTCATTTAATCCCATTGAATTACTTTTCCATTAAATAGACCGTAGTTGGCCGTATACACGACCGTGAATAATATTTTAATCAACATACAACCTGACACTGACCAGCTAATTGCAAAAAACGTAAGAAAATTTGAATTTCGCGGGCTGCGCTTAAGAAAATAAAAAAATAAATCTTACATTTTCAACGTTACTTCACACTATTTTGGCTAAACTTGACGACACGGACGGCGCAAGGGCTGAGTGATTGACTGCTGCGCTGCGTGTCGTGGGTTCGATTCCCGCACGGAACAAACATTTGTATCGCCAACAGATAGTTGTTCCGGGTCTGGCTGTTTCTGTATGTGAGTTTAAATATTTGTAAACGCACCCACGATACAGGAGAAATTCCTATTCCCACACTAGGAATTTCTCCTTTATCGTATCTTCAAAGTGTATTTAGAAAAAAAAAAACACTAAACATTATTCTTGTGTCTCTCTCTAGCACTCGTAGTATGACAGTGACAGAAATATGCTTACCCAAAGTACGTGAACGTAACGTTTATTGTTCTCGGCCCAAGTTTATTTCATGAGTTACTCAGAAGCCTATTAAAAAGTGTAATTTAGTGACATTTGCAACAACCCCATCAGTGCTTTTGAGTTCATTCGGGTAGTCATTTTTATATTTTACAAAATAAGTCATATAGTTACTGTCCATTTTTTATTAGATCTATAGTCTTGGCCATGTATAAACGCCCATTGTACATAATTGCTACATGGTCAGTGTCTAATTAGAAATTTCTAATTTATAAAATAAAATATTTGGAAAATCAATCTGTTGGGTTTTATTTTATTTTTAGCTGTTCTGGATATACATATAAATGCAAAAGTGCCTCAGTCTGTTTACATTTTCCGTCGTGAATAAAATTGGCACACAGTTGATCTGGGGTCCAGACGTAGCGTAGTACGTTCTAGAGGGATAATTGCCGACATCCACGCAAGCGAATTCACAACCAAATATATTTTATACTAGCTGTTGCCCGCGGCTTCGCTCGCGTTTTGGTCGGAAATTATCCCACGAGCATGTTGTAAATATAGCCTATGGCACTCGGGGGATAATGTAGCTTCGTATTAGTGAAAGAATTTTCAAAGCTCGCTTGAGTAGATCCAGAGATTACCTCCTACAAACTCACAAACTTTACCTCTTTATCATATTAGTTCAAGTACTCTTTAAGTACCTATAGGTAGATACAAGCTGGAAGAGACATCGGTGTACAACATATATATATGTATATGATGCTCTGCGATGTACAAACGAGTACCACATAGTCAGTACATCATTCCGAACCGGGTCCAAGGATTTTTTTTTTTTCAGAGACTATTGAGTATTATTCGCTATTCTTCTTATTTTCGGATTTGGTCATCCACGTCAATTTTAAGAATTCATCATTTAACTAAATCTAATGGAATTTATAATAAGTTGAGCTACGTAGCTTTTACTGTGCAATGAATGAATAAACAAAACATATTTTCGGGAAACACAAAACTAAACTAGTAAGTAATTGGAAGGTGCTTAGGTGCTTAACAATGTAGGTATGTACGAGAATAAGCTTAAATCGTACGTGTACGTCAAACCAAACCAGCTATCTTTAGCAAACAATGCAATATGACTTCAGCTTATTCCGTTCTAATTACATCTATTAAACCACAATGCAAATAAATAATGAATACCTAGCCTAAAACAGGAAAACCAGCCCGCGACGCCGTTGGATTTTCAACAACGTTAGATTAATACTTCAAGAATGGAATACTTATAGAATGGGAATTTTTCTCAGGATTTTTTAAATTCTTTTATCGTTTTTTTTCTACTATTCCTTTATTTCAATGCAAAATTAGTCTCTGTACGCAGCACTCCATTTATGTAAATATACGCCTAAATTAAAAAAATAACAATATTATGTTAAATACTTTAGCGAACGACGCGCGAAATCAGCTGCCCACTTCTCAACAACTCGTCGCCGCGCTTGCCGTTCGCTACGTGCGTTTTGCCAAGGTAACGGTAACGATACATTAGTTGCGTATGAGGAAATAAAACAAATCAAAATTGGATTCCCATAACGTTCCTGAAATAATTTCCTATACCGGTCATATTACTAAGATATAGGTACTGAATTCACCCCATCAGACTGCAGAGGGCTGTAACTTACACACTGTATTTACGCGTTTATTTAAAAGTATGTCGCTTTGAGTAAGTAAAAACCGGCACTACAACAATAAACAAATTAACGAGAGTAGGTACATAAACACACCGCACACTTAAATCTGGCTTTACATTCCCAGTCTAAGTTAACCTCGCAATATACCTACACAAAACCTTCAGAATCCACGGCCAGCTTATATACTGGATATTTATACTTTGGTACAAGAATGATTGAGCGAAATAGATTTAGAAACTATTTGTGGTTACAAACGGCTAACGGGAAAATAATGTGACGTCAAAGCCTACGATAATAAAATTATTGAGTCATTAGTAATTAAACTATTAATAATACCGGGATTTACAAGGTCTGTGCTGGAATGAGGAATGGTGATTTTATTTGAAGAGGTAAATGAGGTTTGACTGCCTCGATGATCAAGTGGTGGCAAGGGCGACTGCTGCGCATTAAGAGGGCCCTTCCCGGCGCGTCTATCGTCAACGCGAGCATGGTCGAAAACCTTGTTGTTTCATCCAGAGCCACCGCGGCAATTTTCTTTTCAACTACCCGTCTTACCCCGCCCCGACCCCGCACAACTCGTCTCCCGCGCACCTCATACCGCCTAACGCGATGACATTGAACGAAAAATAGTGTTCGAAAATTTCTTAAACTTGTTCCAGGAAATACGTGTTTTTGAATTAATCTTACGAGTGTGTGAAATAATATTTGTAATTAAGAATCTCCATTACATTTGCAAGGTTTCTATCGAGATGTTTTCTTTATTTTTACAGTTTATGAGTACATTATGAACGGCCAAAGTTCAGGTTAAATTTGTGCAAAACCGCAATTTTTGGAGGCTTATACTGAATTTGTTTATACTCTTTTTTTATTTTTTGCAACCATAGAAACCTAGATTTAGAGCACAACATACAAATTAGTAAAAAAAAAAAAACAAAGATAGATGTGTAACATCGGCATAATCACGTACGACCGTTTGTATGAAAAGTATGACGGGTTGACCGCTCTTAAGTCTAAAATCCGTTTCCCATTGCAGTCGGGCGAACTGTTTTGGGTTTGCCATCAGGAATTTCTCAGTAGCAGCCACGGAGTCTGGATACGAACCCGGTTAATGGCAATAGGTTCGCCGTATGTGGGACTTAAACATTATAACTAGCGAAATGTGGATGTACCTACCTAGGTACCTACTAATAGGTAGGCAGGTATACCTGTGCGTAATCCGTCGAGGATCACATGCGTGATGTTATGTTAGGAATGAGATGAAGTGATTTGATTCAGACAGGTAACTGCGCTCTGTGTTGCTGAATAAATTACCTAATGGGTTTTCCGCATAGAGGCATGAAGAGACTTCACAGGATAAATGCCACCTACGTAATAGGCATTCCATACGATTTTCTCAAGATTTTGACGACCCGAATGGCGCAGCGGTAGTGAGGCTGCCTTACGTTCTTAGGGTTCAGGGTTCGAATCCCGCTAGGAGCAAATGTTTGTGCGATGAGCATGGACATTTGTTTCCGAGTCATGGATGTTTAAATGTATAATAAGTACGTATTTACAAAAAAAAAGTATCTATGTAGTATTATCAACTATCTGGTGTCCACGACACAAGCCTCGTTACTTAGTGTAGCATCTAGATGGCGCTGTGTGTAATGTCCAGCGATATTTATTTAATAAAAAAAATTAAAAAAGATTTGTCTATGTAATATTTTGTATTTTGTACCTTAACACAAATGTTGTCCTATTTTACTTAAAGGTTGGCTGGTAGTGAATTCCCGACTATGTACAACTATTGCACCTACATGAAATTTTAACATTATAACTTGCATAGCGATCTGCAGTACTACTGGTACATAAACGAGTTATTGAATCAATAGAATTACCCACCAGAAACATTTTGTTTAATTTTTGAGCTGAAAATTATTGTGGTAATAAATGTAATAATATACCCTCTATCTTAAGAAGGGTTAAAAAATAAATAGTAATCCACGTGTTCTGAAATTAAGTAGATAATAGCCTTTTCAATCCATTCTAACATCATAAACGCAAAAGTAACTGCAAGTGTCCCTTTGCGCGGCTGAATCGACTTTAATGCAATTTGGCAAACAGGTTAGACCACGACTTGGTTATGGCATAACACCAACACACTATAAATAAAACACCTCACTGACCCCACTACCCGGGCCCCGGGACGAGGCCGGTACTAGTCCGGGGCAGCGGCAGTCGCATTAGATCCCGGTGCCCCCCGACGGCGACGCAAGTGTGCGAGCAAACACCGGTGTGGTTGTAGTCAGTACGAATCTGACAGACCTCTCCGCTCTCCCAAGGACATCCATTGAGGATATCCAGATCGAAAAAAAAAGGACAAGATACCTGTAGATAACCCAGGTAGTCGAAGTAGGACCTGTGTGATCAAAATGTCTTTTTATGCTGGTACGTTCCCGTGGGGGTAATATCCGAACAAGAGGAGCAAAGCCACGGGTAAAAGCTTGTATATTTATCTTTGTCTCCAATCTCGTAATATCAAATAAGCGTGGTAGGAGGATAATGAGAATACAAACTGCAGACAGACAGTCTTCAAATCAATGTGTTTATCTGAAACGCTATATTGGTATAAAAGGAGATGACTGTAGAGTCGGCGTCGCGTCGCTTAGCCTGTTTCTCAGCGTCATGGTCGCGTCGTAAGAGTGAGTGAGCAATATTAACAAACGTGTTTGTTTTATTCAAGCTGGAATACGCCCAAAGGATTTGATAAGAAAGTGTCAATATGCTTATTGTTTCAAAGTGTTGAAGACTGTTTAAAAAAACAATCTTGGAGTTTCTCTTATGACCTTAAAATATTGAGTGCGAGATCAGACCGGTTGAATATTATTATGTACTTAAGAAAAAACTAATACCGAACACTAAAATGTCGGAAGTGATATCTACCCAACCAAAGGCAAAAGGCGCTGGAGCAGACAACCAACCCAATAACACAGATACGGAACCAACAGAAGAGACATGTAAAATATTTTGTTGCAAACTTTACTGCTGCAGTGATTATGACAAGTGGCAAAGGAAGAATGGAAGATCTAACGAAGGAGACTTAGATTTTAATGTCGGAGGCGATCATCTAGACCCGGGCTTTGGGAACTGACTAGTTACATCATCTGCCGAGTTTTTTCCCAAGTATGTTGGGTCGGCTTCCAGTCTAGCCGCTTGCAGTTGAATACCAATATTTTAAATGGAGCGACTGCCTATCTGACCACTACACCCTAGTTAGTACTGGGTAATATAATATCCCTTGGTAAGACTAGTTGTCAGACTGTCGGGCTTCTGAATACTCGTAAGAAATGTCCAAGATGAACAGTAAATTACCGCCGGGACCAAAGGTTTAACGAGCTTTCCGAGGCACGAAGGGAACTCGCTTTATGGGTCGTCGCCCATCCGCGGACCAACATTGGCAAACATTGCTTAACCTTTGAAGATTGACCAGTGCAGTTCCTTTTTATTTATCCACCACCTCATCAGATATTGTCTACAGCACACAGTATCTGCACTTACCTACGTACCTACTCGTATAGGTACCTATAGAATTAAAAATATAGCTTATGTCGGTCCTTCCCCAGGATATAACCTCGGTATCTCCTTGCCAAATTTCATTACGATCCGATCAGCAGCAAATTACTTTCGCATCAATAACAGTTATTAATAGTGTGGAAGTATGGACCCTGTCGAAAATTTTGCAAGAGGAATGAAGTTTCGCATACAATCATCGTCATGGCGAACCAATGAGGGCTATCGTTTTTGAGCTCACCAGATGGCGCCACTGTCACTTATGGTCATGTCAATAATTCTATTTTATACTCTATAGTACACACGGCTACACATCAAGCTATACATTTCCAGTATACGCTGACCTCACATTGTACGGAAATCCTATACAATGCGAGATCAGCATAAACTGGAAATATATAGCTTGATGTGTAGCCGTGTGTACCAATAAAATATGACTTCAATTTTTATGTTTTTTTTTTTTGCACTGACCCTTAATTATTTTTTTTTATAAAAGTAGCCTATACTCCTTAAATTAAAGTTATAAACTTATAACATCAGCTATCTGCCAGTAAAAGTCCCGTCAAAATTAGTCTAGCCGTTTCGGAGATTAGGTTGCCTGACTGGTTGTAGGATCCGGAACAGACAGAAAGTGTGATAGAAGTGCCGTAGGTACTATATATTTTCAAGCATACAGTAAATAGTAGATTGTACATCAAGTGCATAAAACGCACCATTTTACGCAAGACGTTTATCCGTTTATCTATATGTATATAGAGTGTAAAATGGGTTTTATGGACGAGTTGTACACTCTACTTTTCAGTTTGATTGCGAGGAAATGAAACAGCAACATGTAAATATTGTAAATTGAATTAAAATTTAAAGTTACATTAGTGGCAATGAGAAATAATAAATGGACGAAATAAAAAATAATGAAATAAACTTGTTTATTTCATGAAGTTTTATTGTGTAGGTACTTTGGCTGTTGGTATCCTTGCCTTTTTCTTAAAATACTAACGAAACGAATTAAAATAAAGAGGTTGTTCTATGAAGTTGTTCGTGTGGCTGTTGGACCGATTGCCTTGGTCTTCGACGAAGATTTTACTTTATGCTCACTACTACTTTATGCTTCATGCTGCATTAGAGCAGCTCTAGAGCATAAAAAGCGACTTTATGTCGGCACCGCACGACACGAATTTTTAGAGCATGAGAAGTGAAAAAGCTATTATTTTGACATTACAAACAGATACCTACTTCAACAATAGATAATACCTACGTCTATTATACAACTGGTCCTTTAAAAAATACCTAATTATGATAATGATGATTAAGGTATCATCTTCTTACTAGGTACATACGTGTGAAAAAATAAAAATTGTTTTGTCTATTTTATCTATGAGCAATTAAAAATAAAATGGCTAGGTTACGACTACGAGGTAGGTACAATGTGAGCAACGCACAGCATTTGCTATAAAATGTAAACCGTCAACTCTTGTCGTCGAGTATTTGTAAAATAAAAATTATTTATGGATTTCTATGCAATCATGTTGGATTTCGTGGCGCCTTAACTTAATTTTGGCGATAAGAGCAATGACCTTGATTTTGACTGTTAGCTGTCGGTGTTGCAAGAGTAGTTTTTAAATTACCACATTTTGCTCGATCAACGAAACAATTTGCGTTACAGCAGTAAGAATTAATGAAGCTTAAATGTGCTAAATTAGGTCTAATTATAGCTGTGTTACGCAAACTGCATTCCGCAGTGATCATGTCATTTGATATTCTTTACCTAATCAATGTATTATAAGACTAAGTATTTTAAATTACTTACTTCTATTTTATAATTGTGGGTTTTATGTTTTTTAATCATAAAACCCACAATTTTCATATTATCCAGATAGATACCCACCTACTTTAGAAAAGAGGAATAACAAAAAACTGTGTGTGGAAACTACAATTTTTTCTTCTAATTCTAGTTAAATTTATACAATAATGGCAAATTCATATTTAGCATAATGACATACGGTATCTACACACATTTTAATTTAATTAAGGCAGGCTCTGTTCTTGCACTTCTGGGTTTTTAATTCAACAACTCCACTAAAACAAATATGTGCTACGTGAGTACCTGGCCTACCTACAACAAAACTTGCCGCTTCTCCAATACATTCGGTAGAGCGCCGTCTTGTTTACTGCGTGGCATGACTCAGACCGTTTCACAGTTAGTGATTATTAGTACAGACAGTCGCTGGTTCAATGTGTGAGTGCCACGATAACTTGTATTAGTTCTAGTTGTCCGTGGCGTGGCTATTCCTGTCCAGTATTATTGTGCCCCAGCGCCGAACAATACGTAAAGCATAGTGAATTAATTGAAAAACGTGTTCCCAATAATAAATTCAAGCCTTGAAGGACAAAGTGACATTGTTTACCAGTTTCTAAGGCTACACTTTTGTTCAAGGTGTTTATTTTGTGATTAAAAAGTAAACAACATTGACGTTGGAGTTTATCAAAGGACTTTTTATTCAAAACTGTGAGTGTATAGATGTGATTTATGGCATTGATATAAACCTATTTACGAATAGGACAGGATATTTCGAGCGGTTACGTCATGTTTCGGGAGCGGCCAGACTTACGAGACGAATAATTTATGTGCAGTTCCAAACAAACAATAAGATGTCGCACGTGATATCCGCCCAGCCGTCGGCCACATCCCCGTATCAGCCTACAGCACTGCAAGAGGGCAACGGCGGTGATATCCCACCTAGGATACACAGGATAGACAGCGAGCAACGCGACGATTGTTGCATCCACACACGAAACAAAAAAGGATGTTGTTTATTCGTTTGCACACTTTTATCAATGTGTTGCCAGGGCATTAAAAACTGTACCGAAAGCTGTTGTGATTTCTGTGCAAACTGCTTGAATGACTGTTGCGAAGACAAACCTAGAGAGAGGAACCAAAGGATTTATAACAAAAGATACACGAACTCCGCAGGCAGTTACTATGATAATACTGCGGATAATGATGATTGGGGCATTAACAGCCTTTCGGCTCAGCATATGCATGTGGGAGTAGGCAATAATCTTAGCGAACCCTCTCAAGACTTGCTGTCGAATGCGAATGACAACTCTCGTGGTCCCGATTCGGCAATTCATCATTCGAGTCCTCACCGCGACTCGGTGACACATCATTCGAGTAATCATAACGACTCTGGCGTCCATCACTCAAGTAACCATCACGACTCTGGCGCCCATCACTCGAGTAGCCATCATGACTCTGGCACCCATCACACAAGTAGCCATGACGATACTTCAACTTGTCATACCAGTAGCCACGATACCGGTGGCGGATGGGATTCAGGTGGTGGTGATACTGGGGGAGGATGCGATTCCGGAGGAGGAGGGGGTGATGACTAAATTATAAATTATGGATGATATTTTGTATACCTTTATATAAACCTGGTGTAAAACATGTGTCTTTCTTACGTCTTCCGGCGAATTTCACCAATCAAATTGACCGCGATCAGCACCAGCACATCGCGTTCAGAGGTGCTGAGTGTTCGTATTCAATAGCAATGAAGAGATTGACAGGTCAGGTTGCCTACGAGAAATTTAAGGTTCATTGGTTTACGATTGTCGTCCCAGATTCTCATTAACCTTGTCATAAATAGGTATATTGGAGACCTAGAATCTTCGAATTCTCGACCTAAACATATTGGTTTGTCGTAGATGGTAATACAATTTCTTGTTACATTAAGTTATTAGTTTATGCTGTTTAATTAGGTACTTAATGCTATTTGCTTCATTAACTAAAATGTGTATCGAGTACAATCAATGTCCGTGTGTACTTAATTGTTAAATAATATTCTATTTTATGAAGAAATAGTAGAAACGAATGATCTGTATACCTAAAACCAGGTGAAAAATCTGTTAGAGCAAAATTCGTAAAAAATACTAGGTAGGTACCTACCTTATCGTAGACCGAAAAAAATACCTTTAACAGTTAACCCGTCTCCTCTAATTATTTTGTAAACATACTTTAATGGCTTTATCAGTCTGTTCCTAAATATAAATAAATAAGAAAGGCAAGGCCTTGTATTTACTCGGGTAAAAAATTATTGAACTTTATTTGAATAACAAATGTAAATACATAGGCATATAATTATTGCATGCTTAGGAATCTATATGTATACCATAATTATGTGCCTATATGTTGTATTAGGTGATAGGTGATACAGTTATTTTTTTAATATTTTATACTAACATTTTTATGTATTTATGTATAATCAATTTTAACATAAGTTAGCGATAATCCAGGTTATACCGGCAACGCATTGCTGGTGAATATATTAGGTAACTGAATGTTCCAATTTCGTCGTTTGCCAAAATATGTAAAAAGACTGTCTGCACCATAGATATATGTTATTGATTCATAAAAGTAGGTCAGTTTATACAGCAAGTCGGCAACACACGGAAAAAGTGACACGATGTGAATGTGTAACACTACACCACAAAACTCGGTGCAGAGAAAAAATCATTATTTTTGTATGCGTGAAAATTTTACAACATTCGCACAATTTAATTATACGATGAAAAACGATTTAACTACTCGATTTAACAATCAAAAGAAGTGTTCACGGTGTAACTTTTAAACATATAATTTTTTTTTTTTACCTTTTCAAGGTTGATTCCATATTTGATCCTTTGTAAAAAAAAATGTGGTGTTGTGTTTTGTGTGATAATACGATAATAGAGGCGAAAATGCGCTTAAATAACACGGTAAACAAAAATGGTCTACCATACGGTGTATACTATATTAAAATAATATGTCAGGAATTATTAATATTAAGTTAAAGAAACATTGAAAGTTGTGCTTTTTGTATGTTGTATTTTTTGTGTACTTATTAAAATCGTAAACGGAATAATTATGACAAAAATATTTGTGTCTTACTTTAATTGAATTCAGTGTTACCATGTTATTTTAACAATAATTACGGGTAGGTAATTTGGTGGAGCTAGGTGTAAAGCTAGATCTGTTGATTGTCGGTGGGGAAATGCAACAAAAGTTAAAAGGGTAAAGGGTAATTTTACCACGGAGTGAGGTCCACTTTTGACTGTTGTTGATTTAGTTACGCTGTTGGTTTTATCTTTAGTGAAGTATTAAATTTTTTGAAAAACAACAGAATTTGTTCCAATTTTGGCCATGCCCCATAAGATTCTTGGGTAAAAACGATACGAGAGAACACTAGCTTAGATTTTACCAAAATCCGATCCAAACTCAAGGTGTGAAAACATACAAAACAGAATACTTAGATAAACTATCGCATTTAGAACAATAATTTGGATGTTAGCACGTAAGTGTGACGTAAATAAATGCAATTGCATTTTCTCAGTAATACTGGCCGTTTGCCACTATATTGCTGATTATTGGCTTGGGTTCTCATCACCTGGCAAAGTGCGTCCTCAATTGTATGCATAAACATAGCAACACGCCTGTAAAACCCGAAGAGTTAGGCAGATCTGTACCTAATATGTATTATACCCACATTTTGCCAGACAAAGACAAAGACAAAGACATTTATTCGTAGGATACGGTAGGCACAAAGTTGTTAAATAGAAATAGCATAGTTCAGGACATATCCGCCGCTAGACGCGGCATACGAATATTTACATTATTTACACTTGAAAACACTAAAATTTTACACTCTATTAGAATAAAGCAAAAAAAAAAAAAAAAACTAAATGTCTAAACTCTTTATAATCTAATACATAAAATATAAAACACAACATTAACATTAACCTTGGATATAATAAAAAAATAAAATAAAAACATAAAAAAGTGTATAACAATATCCAGTATCTACCTATTATATTTAATATATTCAAGAAATTCTTTTACTGAGTAAAAAGTCTTTTGAAGTAGCCATGATTTCAACTTGTTTTTAAAAAAATGAAGTGGTGACTCTCTTATTGGTTTCGGAATGTGGTTGTAAATTTTAATGGACATTAAGTAACTGTTTTTATAGTGAAGAGTACTATTGCAAAATTGGTTTTTAAGTTTAGTAGGGTCCCTTTTTGTGAATCTGTTGTTTTCGGCTACAGTGGAGAAGAAGTGTGATTTTTTTTTAACAAATATACCTATCTCTAAGATATAGGTACAAGCTAGAGTTAAAACCTTTAACTTTTTAAAAACAGGTCTGCAGCTCTCGTAAGGAGGTGTCCCAGTAATTGCTCTCAAGCATTTTTTTTGTGCTATAAACGCTCTTTGGACATGAGTCGAATTACCCCATAAGAGTAAACCGTATCTCAGTATAGACGCTACATAGCCATGGTAGGCGTTGAGTGCGGCTTGTTCATTTGCTGTTTTGCGTAGCTCTTTTAGCGCGTATACAAATCTGTTTATTTTTTTACACAGGTTGTCAATATGGATTCCCCAATTACAATTTTTATCTAATGTTAACCCTAAAAACTTTATGCTGTTTTCTCTATTAATTGTTTCATTATTGTGTTCTATGTTAATTATTGGTGGATTTTGTTTATAGTTTGCAAATTGAATGAATTTTGTTTTAGATAAATTAACTTTTAAGTGGTTTTCATTGAGCCAATTTATGATATCGGTAATGGTTTCTTTTACTTCTTGTTGGTGCAGTGTTTTGTCATTCTCAGGTATTATTACTGACACATCATCGGCAAATAGTACGCATTTATGTTTAGTGATATTTGGTAAGTCGTTGATGTATAAGAGGAAGAGAAGAGGCCCAAGGATACTTCCTTGAGGCACTCCTGACCCATTGTGACGAAATAAGGATCTATATATCAGTACCAGTACCAGTTATATTAAGGTCTTAGGGGACGACCTCTTGACCCTCTTGTCATCAACCGAGCACAAATCCAGACTCCGTGACTCCGTGTACTATTGAGAGATTCCTGATGGAAAAAACCCAATAACACTTTGCCCGACTTCGGAATCGAACCTAGGACCTGAGGCTTAACAATCGCCTGTGCGACCACTACCAAGACCGTTTAATGTTTATGAATTTTACAGACTATGTTTTTTTTCTCTACCTGTAGCTAGATGATAGGCAGGAATTAATGATATTCTAAAAAGTTGGATTTTCAACCAGTGGCGCTGTGCCGAGCTTTGAAAATCTAATAGCGAACTTTTAAATATTCTTAAGGGTGTGATCTCTGAGGCAAAACTCGTGTCGAGCTTCAGTTTGTCGCACTCTCGTCATGTCGAGCTTTAGTTTTTCGCACAAGCCTGATTTCGAACTATGGTGAGTCGCTGTACGACTTTGTCGCACAAACGTTAATCGCACATCAGGTCACGTCACGTAGTGCACTCAGAATCTTCAGTACTTCAGAATTGTCGATTTTGAAGAACTGCCAAAGGTTAATGTGGCGTTAAAATTGTCCAAATAAACAGAGTTGTTCGAAGTTTCAGAAATTTATTCTCAGAATTTTATAGTTGCTTGGATAAAAATGTATGTTTAATATGATGGTTAATTCATGTGATAACCTCTTGTGATTGCAAAAACACGCGAGCTCTATTTTAACATCAAAATCAGAATATTTTAGGTAGGATGTCGCTTAGACCTATATGGGCACTTCTGAAACTTAAAAGATAGTACGGTTCGGGTAGCTCGTTTTATGGCGAAGAACTGGCAAGAAACTCCATGGTTATTCCTATAAAAAGAGTGTATGTGTTAAGTCATTAGTTTGATAAACAAGTGTGTGACATGTCAGGGCTACTGGTCGTTTGTACGACAAGTCGATTAGTTCGACTGGTTGTTGGATCAGTAGGTCGAAAGTTAACTGGTCTTCATAATGCAAAAAGTTACTTAGGTTAGTCACTGATTTCCAGATCGTTCATGGAGCATTGCTTCGATTCCCATTCTCTTATTTTCTTCCATTTCAGTCTCACTATAGGTAGGTAGGTAGGTACAGGGTGTCAATGGTCCTTTCTTGAAGCTGTCAACCAAGCATTCTGTAGGTAGGTACAGACGCCAGCACATCTAGCTCTACAATCTGTCTTTCTCTAATGGATTTTCAATTTTATCGCTAAAGCATTAGATTCAAGGTTGATTGTGAAAATTGGTCAGTTTTGGGTAGCTTGATGTGCTGGCGTCTATAGGTACATCTTTGTAACACCGCGCAAAAATGTTGGCTGGGAAACGACTTTGTTTTTGGTGTGAAAAGTCCGGTTTTAGGCTGCCATCAGACGGACTGCATCGCAGCAACCGCGCACAGTCGATACATTCAACTGCATGCAGTTGTATCTTCGACTTCAATCAGTCATGATATAAACTTCACGCGGTCGGCTACAGTCGTGTCGTCTGGCTGTCGATGATGAACTAAAAGTTGAATTCACGACTGTATGCAATTAATATTGACTTCACACGACTGCAGCCGACCACGTGAAGTTGACATCATGACTGAACGAAGTCGAAGGTACAACTGCATGTAGTTGAGTATATCGACCATGCGCGCGGTTGCTGCGATGCAATACGTCTGATGGCAGCCTTACATTGTGCTGAAATGCTCGGAATAGTACAGGGGTCATGAAGGTATTTATAGTAGGTAAACTTACAACTTTTCAAACTATTATTTAAAAAAAACGTGTGAAATAGATGGAAAAGAAAAATAAAAAAAAATGACAAATTCTTCAATAGCTCCGTAACTAGAAGGTTCCCAGGTAAATTCCTCGGCAAGAACCTCTCGGCTTCGTTAAGGGTGTTTTTGCGCCCTTTATTGATTTTTAAGCACTAGCTGAACGAGAGCGTATGGTTCGATTCCCGTGTCAAGATTAAAGAACACGAAGGTAAAACCAGGGTCCAGTAATTTTACCATGCAGCGATGATCCTAAAAACACAATGAGTGGATCCCACTTCCAATACGTATTATGTAGATTGAATCTATTATCAAAAGTATGTAGGTAGGTATTTACAAAACAGGCAAAATACCGTAGCTTAAATAGGCAGGTCAATAAATGTAGATATTTTACTTGCTATTTGTTATTGCTAACTTCCTTTCTCCAGACTGCTATTGAGAAATTCCTAATGGAAAACTCGATAACACTGCCCCACCTGAGAATCGAAACCAGGTACCTACCCCTAGCTCAGCAATCGTACAGTACCTACGATGGTTAGGAGGGAGGGACTTGTGGAATTCACTGCCGGGCTTCTCTGTATTCCGGCCATTATTAATCTGGATCTCTTCAAAGCTTGAGTGAATTGGTTTCTTCAAGGCAAGCGTGCTCCACCCTAGGCCTCATCATCGCTTCACATCAGGCGAGTTGCCGCCAAACGCAAGCCTAATTAATTACAAAAAAACAGGTAAGTATAAGTACACTTATGTAAGACGTATTCCTGCCAGGCTCTGTGAGTATCGAGACATCGGCGGGAATCCTTAGGGCTGATCGTGTGTTGAGTGTAGAGATGCAAAACGAATTTTAAACGTTTTAAACCATTTTGTTTTAAACCGTCTTTTTGGTTTAAAACGATTTAAAACCACACTTAGCGGTTTAATATGGTTTAGAATGATTTTTTTTGGGCTTTACACGAAGTTATCTAGACCACACCTCCTTCCTGATTTAGAATATATAAAAGGAAAATAAAATAAAAATGTTTTAAAATCAACCTTCATTAACATGACAGACAAACATAAAATCGATCCCTACCTGCCCCATCTCTCCCCATGCCTACGTTGCGATTTTGGTAGCAAAATGAAAAATAAAAATGCGGCATTGCCGTTTTATTTTAATAAATACCCAAAACATGATTTTTTTCAGTGTCTAATCCTAAATAGTAGTATAAATATGATATATGACTTCATATATATTAATAAAAATGGTAAATGATTTCAATTAGCCTTTTAAACTATTTTTTTAAGTAATTCGTAATCAATGTACTGCCCACGTGGTCGTGGTTTTAAACCGTTTTAAACAAATTTAAAACGGATTTTAAACCACAGATTTTGGTTTAAAACGGTTTATTTACAACTATAGTTGAGTGAGCAAAATTGTGTGTAATAAAATGATTGTGTATTGTGAAATCGTACGCAAATACGATTTAGTTACAAACTAAAATGAGGAAAAATCCGTAATTCGTGATTTATGCGTGCAATCAATCGTAACCACGCTGTGGCTATTCTTGTTTCCGACCATTTGAATAAACAGATCTTCAATCAAGAAACTGAAATTTTCTGTTAGTTTTTTAGCCAGAAATCTCTAAGAATTACGTCAGCCGTTCGCGCATTAAGACACTAAAACGAAAAATGTCTTTACCTACCACAGAATCTAAAGTTATAACCAAGCAGCCTTCAGCAAGAAGCTCCGAATTTCAAACAGATAACACGCATCCACCAGGCTAAGCTCCAGATCCGCCAATCGCCCAAAATGGGGAAAAGGATTCACAAAATCGATTCTTATCTAATCCAACTGAAGAAGATCAAATAGCTGAACCTTCGGCTTCATCTGATAAAGGCACGATTCCATCAAACGGATCCACGTGAATACACCAAAAACAACTACGGATTCTTCAAAAGGAGCTTTGAATCCGCCAACGGGAACCTCTGATGCCTCCAATAGAGTTGGGAACCAAAAAGAACATACAGGCATCCCAGACAAATCTTACCTGAATCTAATAAGTAAAAAAAAATTGTTCCCAACGAGTCACACTGTAACATGTCACAGTGTGACTCGTTGGGAATAGTTGTGAATAAAAATCCCAACCAGTATCATTACCATAAACAGTAGCGGCGTTAGGGTAAGGCGCGGTTGGGCGACCGCCCAGGGCGCTGGGTATAAACTTCATGTCCTACAAATATTGTTTCAGCTTCTGTTCATCGACGGAAAATTCTTTTTGGCATTATCTATACAAATAAATAAAATTTAAGTCTCTTTTTGTAATTTCAAAATAACAGGTTTTTACTGAATGCATCTATGAAAGTATAAAGGGTGTAACAAGACCCATAATGAAGCCGAAAGACACTTGTTCTCCTCGTCGCTGTGATATTTTTTTTGTTCTAGTCCATAACTGGTAACCTTCTAGTTACGGAGGGTTATTGTAGATTCGCCACAAAGTAAATTCGCCACGAAAAAAAGTATGTGTAAACTCGCCACAGTTCTATTTTCATGAAGAAAAATCCGCCATATTGTTTATTCCCGTACAGACAGCAGAAAAATCAAACGATAAGTAGAATAAAACATTATTTCTTTATTTTTCACTAGCACTTCGTCCGCGACTTCGTTCGCAAAAATTGTGATAGCTCGGCTAATTTGCATGATATAAGTAATTTATTTGACTATTTGACCCGCGTAGAATAATATTTTTTTGATATAATTTTATTTTTAAACTTAAATATGTCGAAAAATTCTTTTTTAGTACATAAAAGCTATCGTAGCTTGTATGTTCTAAAAAGTATCTGCTAAATAGATAGAATATGGTGTCTAAATAGATAGAATATGGTGACTTTAATTTAATTTTTAGAACACAAAAGCTGCTATTGTGACTTAACTCTGTAGTACATAATTTTTAAGTATCATCAATAGTTTTCTCAGCGCACGCCAAATAATGCATTTTATAGGCAAAATTTTGCTACTTTGGGTTACATTTAATTTTCATATGGATCTCTATTTTTTTTTAAATAAATTAACGCCTATGTTACTACCTCATAATTTCCGAGTTCGGGTGTAGCGACTGTTTTTAATGAATCATCTGTAACTAATTCCTAGAAATACCATGCAGATATTGAGACCGCAACCGGCCGCCAAAGACACAAGGAGCTTTCTTATCTTTTGTTTACATCCACACAGATGGTCAGCAACTGTAGAGACCTTTATCTTTTCTTTAGAAAAGATATTAGCTATATAGGTAGGTAAGCGTGTACGTTTCGGAGTTAAATTTATGGTTCAGTTATAAAGTATATTCTGAAGAAGCACATTACTGTTAAAGAAAAGGCAGAAATTATTTCAACATTGCCTGTAACGACTCGCGGATATAATGACAAAATTAGAGTGGTCCCTTCATCGCCGTTATATCCGAAATCCACTGTATGTTGAAAAATATCTACTAAAATATAAAAGATAGAATTATGGTGTCGCGGATTGTCGAAGCACATCGACAAGGTCAAGTGAGTGACTGGATGACTGGACTGATGAGTTTCGATACATTTACCGGTACGGCAAGAAAGAGATAGATATGGCGAGCGAGCGAGCGAGCGCGTGATAGCATGTGCCGGAGTGCAGGAGAAAATAAATATTTTAGAAATCATTTTCATTTCAAGCGCTAAAAACCAATAAATTTGTTTGCTACTAGTACTTTATGCAAAAATTATGTACCTAATATACATTTATCTATGAAGACTTGTGACGAATTTACACATATTTTTTATGCATGTGGCGAATTTACTTTCAATGTATGGAGTTTTCAAAATGTGACGAATTTACTTTGTGGCGAATGTACAACAACCCGTTACGGAGATATTGGGGGTCAAAGTTCCAACTTTTTCACAAGTTTTTTTTTTTTTACTGAAAACCTGTTCACCGGCCTTCACGCACGACCCCCGTACTATTCAATCCATCCATCAGCACAATGTTTTAAGTGCGTTACATTGAGTCCTACTGTAAAACGTGTTTTTTTTCACCCCAAAAAAATTTCATTTCCCAGCAATGTTTTTACGTACAGTTACTTAGCTTGATGTGCAGAATGCTTGATTGACGGCTTCGTGAAGGGTCTGATTACATCCTGTATACGGTACTTACGTACTTATAACAAAATTAAATCAAATTTTTGTTTGTCTGTCAGTCTGTCTGTTTGTTCCTGATAATCTCCAAAACGGCTGGACCGATTTTGACGACACTTTTACTGGCAGATAGCAGATAATATAAAGAGTAACTTTTCATCCGTTATTAATAAAAAAAAACAGCTGTTTCCTACAGAACTTCAATACTTACACGTTCAAAATGTATGGAAATGGATCAGCTGACTTCTTTTTTTTTATTTTTGTTTTTTGTGGGGTTCATAACGATTAGGTACTGATTACGTGGTAACCGTTTTATCGTCGGTGTCCCTTGCACGTCTAAGAATGGTTATTTCATTATTATCCTTTGCCTTTTTAGGGTTCCGTAGTCAACAAGGAATGTCTGTCCGTTTGTCCGCAGTTTAGCTCAAAGACTTTTAGTACTAGAAAGCTGTAATTTGGCATGAATATACAGATTAGTTACGCCGACAAAGTGGTAAAATAAAATCTCGGTTTTTTTTTTATGGTATCTTCTTACGTAAAGTGGGGATTTTTTTATTCTCACGTACCTCATAATGTGGGATGTCGATGTATAGGTCATTAAAAAATATTGCGAATTTGGATTCGTTTGTGAATTATTAAGCTTTAGAGTGCTAATTTTTTTAGACCCATATTCCCCCCCCTTATCAGCTGTTTAGCTGGTAAAGGGGGGGGGGGGTTGTGTTTGGGTGTGTGAAAAAATTCACGGTGGTAGTATGTAAAACGAAGAAATAAGGAAAAGAATCACAGCTAAGTAGGCTTTACAAGTTTACGAGTAGTCAATCAACTTTAAATGTACTTGGATAACATATTTTCCTAAATATAATGTATGAGAGCACAGGTTTTTCAACTGTAAATTTAAGTTTGTTTTTTAATATTACAATAAAAATTATCGTTTGGAGGCAAATCTGCATATTTGGATGGGCAACTACGGAACCCTTAATTGTGCGTGGCCCGACACGCACTTGCCCGGTTTTTTCGTTTGGTTTTCAATTGCCGTTAGGGGGGCTCCGTACAAAATCTTGCCCGGGGCGCTGGTAGTGCTAAAACCGGCACTGACCATAAATGGATCTTTTTTTTTTTTTGCCGATGGGAAATCATCAAATCATCCTCCCGCTCTGGGCTGAGCAGGAGGGAGTGTCAGACTTTTACTGACTAAAACCCATCCATGTTCCTTCCTTTGGCATTTGTAACATTTACAACATTTCCAGGGCCGCGGTATCTCTTTTGAACAGTCACACAACCCTGGCAGGCATCGGTCCTTACGGACCCCTTCCTCTTTGCTGACTCTATTTGAGGCGCGCGTGGAACACGGACGCGCTGTCGACACGGCCTGTCGTCATAAGACGGACGGACGGCGAGCTAGCCCATAGCTCACCGTCCACAGGCCCGCGCCTACGGTGGCCGGGGGCCACCACGTGGCCCCCGACGCCCGGTGCGTCTCCCGCGGCGGCTGAGACGTGAGGCTTTTCCCTCTCACGTCCCGCCACCTCCTTCGCTAGCATGACTGCTTCGCAGAAGGAGGTGACGGCGTCCCTCCCCGATTCCCTCTTGCTCCGGACCATGGCTTGAACCAGGGCCGGATGCGAGAGGTCGCCGCCGCCGATACCATAAATGGACCTCAGGCAGGCACAAGAACTTGCGTTGGATTAGGCCTATCCACCTATCTAAGTCTTAGCTGATTATTTCATTTCTTTACTAGCTGTTGTGAATATTGTGACTAGTGCAGCAGCAGCTGGAACGATCTAGATTTTTATGACAAATGTTGCACGGGGTGTATTCATGGAATGTGCAGCGTGTGATTTGTACTTGTTGTAAATAGTGTGTAAACAGAGGAAGTGCTCCCCACTCCCCTGCTAAAAGAAACAACGACGCGCGTCGTTAAAAGCCAGGATAAACTGAATGCGGAAGGCGGAGAACTAGGTGTTGTGTGAATACATTGCTCGATTCACAATCTAGTTATAAATTAGTAAAACATCTCAGAGACAATTTTTGTAGTTTCAATCCCTGTCTCATCATTTTTATCATGGGATTTAATCATTCGGGCGGAAATAATAGGCCATCACAAACCACCTGACATTATCTACCTAGCCTTTTTTCAACTTACCTATTTTGGGGTATAAAGTTACCTATTTTTAAAAGGTATTTTTTTTATTATGCAATAAAAATACTATAAACAAAAACTAAACGTAATGTCAGAAAGTTTGAAGTTTATAAGGTGCTGTGCTGTCAAATACATATTTGTTTGACATTGGGTGATTCCAAAATGATGCTCTGTGGGCAGTGCTTCCACAATGAGGGGAAATTTCTCTTTTTAGGGGAAATTAGGATCCAGAGGGGAAGAAAAAGTGGAAATCGAAGGAAATAATGGGGAAAGCCTAACCAAAAAAAAACCTTGCCATATTGCGGAAAATTTTGGAACTAATTTCGGTATGGACTATATCAAAGACTACTATAAATATGTTGCAGTCAAAACTCTTATCCAGTCAAAAGTAGTTTTAACCGTATGCTTTCGACAATACTACTTTTGACTGAAATAACAGTTAAAAGTAGATTTGCCCAATGGAGCTGGCTAAAAGTAGTTTTGATTATCAGTTAGCGTAAAAAGTAGTTTTGCCCAATGGAGCTGGTTAAAAGTAGTTTTGATTATCAGTTAGCGTAAAAAGTGGTTTTGACTGGTGATATTAGTTAAAACTGTTAAAAATTTAGGAAGGTCGATAAAAATACCAAAAAAACGCACCTATAAAGTTTTATATTACTAAATGTTACTAAAGTTAAAAAAAAAAACACTTCAGTTGCTTACAATCCATATGTTATAAGTAAAACATAGTTACAATTATGATTTACAAGGTTCTCATTATACAATAACGATTATTGTTTTGTTTCTTTTTCAATTTAATTTAGAAATTATTTAAAATACGATTAACGTAATATTCTCATTAAAATTTGTTTTATAACCTGTGTGTTTTCTGATTCCCTATTTTAATGTTTTTTTTTTTTAATAACTATACTAAATGTACGTCTTCTTTGTATTGATTATATTTTATACCAAACTTTCGTAATAAACGATTTCACATTTAGTAGACATATTTATTTACATTCTAACTAGTTAATTGTGCTTTTGACTGATGCTTTAGCAGTTAAAACTAGTTTTGACTAAGAGCGTCAGTTAAAACAATTTCTAACCGCAAAATTGCAGTCAAAACTTCAAAAGCACTATTAAGGTGGTTGCGCAAGGGTAGCCCGCGAAATTTAAATTTTCTTACGTTTATTGCAATTTGCAGGTCAGTGTCAGGTTGTATGTTGATGAAAATATGAATCGCGCCAGAAACACGTATGGAGTTACAGAATTATGATCATTCAAATCATCAATACAACCCTCCGAGTTCATATAATCTCAAAAAGTGACTTTTTCATGAAATAGCTACTGAATGTGATTATATGAACTTGGAGAGCTGTATAGATGATTTGAATGATTATAGTTCTGTAACTCCATACGTGTTACTGGCGCGATTCATATTTTCATCAACATACAACTTGACACTGACCTGCAAATTGCATTAAACATGAGAAAATTTAAATTTCGCGGGCTACCCTTGCGCATCCACCTTAACCAATGATTTTCAGGCAAAACCACTTTTGACCAACCTGTTCAATCAAAATTACTTTGTCTATTTTATTCTGTTAAAAGTACTTTTGACTGGTTAAGAGTTTTGACAGTTTGACTGCAACATATATAATTATGGAGAGTGGAGAGACTATGCTATATTAGGTGTGACCCAATGCTAAGTAACCGTTGAGCAGATTTTTACTACTTGTGCCAAAACTTTAACTTAGCTGAATAATTTTGGAGGGGAAAAAGTCCTGAGACTAAGAAGAGGAAATCTCAATTGAGGCGTGGGGAAAGGAAATCATTAAAGTGGAAACTGTGTCTCTGGGTGATTCCATGAAATGAATGGTTCACATCATTGAGTAAAGTAATATAACGGGTATAGAGAGCCCGCTCGCAAAATTTATTGAAGACCGCTAATGTCAATTGATTCGGATGAATAGCGCCATCTATTATCGCCATCCACAAACTTGTGACATATATATCTATAACTAGCTATAAATGATAAATGATGTTTATTTTGCAAATAGGTTTTTAAAAACACTTTTACACGTCTCTTTTTTTAAAACTAAATGGGGCCGGTGTTTCGTACCTGACTACTCTGAGAAGAAACAGCCGAAACAAACTCAGACTAACAACAAACTATATGTACTACCTATGCATTATTGCACCCTATACTTTAGGCTTCCTTACTATTTTACTTGTTTTCAAGTTGATAAAGTTCTACTTAATTAAAAAAAATCATAGTATAACTTTATCAAATTAAAAACAAGCATAATAGTAAGGAAGCATCAATTCCAAAAGGTACACAGTGGATACATAAAAAAAAAACAACTTTTCTTTAACAAAAAACTTATTTATTTGTTTTATGTTTATTTTTATAAGCTTGCGCTGCTGTTTTAACTTCATCCTCACCCTGATAAGTGATTTTGCCAGACAAAATCCGGTTTATTGAACGACACCAACTATAAATGAGCACATTAGTAATTGTGTTTTCAAAATATTTTTTTTTGTTTTTTCACAACTGAATGGAAAGTCAACAAATATGTTGGTGAACATTTTTATTTTAAGTTTTTTTTGGAACATCTTTTTTTAATGTCTGTCACTAAATTTTGAATTTGGATAAAACATTTTTCCATTTCCTTTGATGGGTATATTAGAGAACTCGTACCCTTTTTATATTCTTTGGCCCTTATATATTCATTTGATTTGCTTTAAGGGTCGCCATACATATCTTTTGCAGCTTTTTGATACATTTTTAATGCATTTCCCCAAGACTCACCCACACACATAATTGCCCTGACCAGCATCATTTACATTTGTATTTAAATTGATGAAAGGCACCACAACTTCGTCTTCTAGGCTTTCAGAAAATTGTGGTGTCTTCTCATCAATGGGGCTGGGAATATCAGAAGTTGACGCAATATTTTCTCTTACAAAAAAATCCAGATTCTGCAAGCAGCTGTCATCGTCTTTTTCGCAGTTTGCATGCATAGAATGGGGTGAGTTAAAATTATTCAAATGCAACCGTGTCTGGTGCCGTATTTCTCGCCCCATAATTTCTGATATTCCCAAAGAAATTCTCTAATGGGTCCTGGTTGAAATTACGAGTTAACATAGCATCAAATGAATATTTTTGGGACAGCAATATCCATAATTGTTGCATTCCTTCAATTGTATGTATGAATTTTTTTATAGATGGTATAGCTTTCGTTTCAATCACGGATTTTGTTATTTTTGTCCTTAATTTTTTTAATAAATGTTACAGTTTTTAATACTTTTATGGCATTCTTCCACAAATCATGGTGACAACTAGATCGTCGTACACATCCTTTATATATTTTGCCATCAGGCATATGAAATGTGTTCGAATTTAAGGAATCAAAAAGATTGTACATTAATGTTGTAAATTTCACAAAATTTTGGCATTCTCCCGGAATGTCTCCTCTTGTCACGAGATGTCCTGCAGTCGTAGCTACGCTGTGGCTGAAAATCTGGGCTGCTGGTTTAACTTTCATTTTTCGTATTTTGTCGAAATAGATGTGCTCATCTGTGACTCTCAGCAGGCATTTCACCTCTCCGTACGATTTATCTGCTTCATAAGTTTTCTTAAAGCAGTCCCATTTAACCGTTTTTTCGCACTTCTCTTCAAAATCATAGTATTTTAAATCTTTAATTAATAAATTATTTCGAACTCCTTTTAATAAATGTGGAACATCAAATAGAGGGATTATTTTTGTTTTCCCTATTTCAATGATTTGATTCTTCCATTCCTTTTCTTCTCTTAAATATTTTTTTTTTGTGTCTTTTATCAAGTTATTTATCACACTCACATTGACTGTGCTTTGATCACAAATGGTACATATGACCTTTAATCCCGTACTACGTACATACTTATTATTCATGGAGTTGGTGAAATAATATGCGACGGGTTGTTTAAAATTCTTTCTTAATCCCTTCACCATGAAGACCAATACATGGTCTGCAATTTTCTTGCCATCAAATGTGAACCCCCTCAGCTGGTCTTTTGCTGCGTTATAATGGATTTGAGGGGAAATTGACATTTCGTCGAAAATTATGCTGCATAACCGGTCTTCTGGACATAACTCCTTGACGGTATTTTTAATTTTCACAAAGATGCATTTATTCAGCCCCGGCTCCACTTCTATTTTAGTCAAAAGTCTTTTTAAAGATTTAGTGGATGGCAATGTAAAATATTTTGCCAAAAGAGGGTAGCTTCTTGGACTCTTCTTATATAAAGAAAGTGAGAGCACTTTTTCTTCTAGCGAGAATCTGCGACCAGAAGGCTTCTTGCTTGTCTGGGTGTACTGCATTTTTGAGAACATTTTTGCTGCTGTAGTCATTTTGTTTGTCAGTAAATAAAAACTCTGTAGACATTTTTCCAGCACTGGCTATCCAATCCAGGGATTGAAGAGTTTTGTTTTACTTTTGTGATCTGATCAATTTCAATATTTTAATTTTTCTTCTTGTTGTTTTTAGCTCGTTCAAATAAAATGACGACAACTCTTGCTGCTGATGATTATCTGTAAAAAGAAAGACATTTTTTTTTAGTCCCAAACTAAGTATAATATCTCTATTAAGCTATGCTATTTATGTATTTATCTGTTCGTCATTAGCTTTTATAAAATTAAGGCCATTTGATTTTTAGTTGAGATTGGGTTGGGTAGAATTTTAGGGACACAACACTATGGTGATCCACCACCATAGTGTTTCCCTAAAAAGTGCACTGTGTCTCCTAATCCCATAGCAATCTAAATAAAACTTACTTTTGTTTTTATTTATTGCCTTCTTCTGCAGTCAGCAATAATTGTGTTCTGGAGTTATAATTCTGGCACAGTTATCTGTAATGTGAGAGAAATATTGTTTTTGTTAGTGTGTTGTTTTTATTAGATTTAATTTGGTCTAATTTTATGTATATATTTACCAACAACATGAATGCAATAAATAATTGGAATTAATATGTAAGTACCTGGCAGTGTCAGTTTTAATGTAGCAAGGCTGCTTTCTTCATTCACAGGTTCAGGTTCAGGTACAAGTAAAACTTTCTCTGAAGTATCAACTTCATCAGACTTGCCTGAAAAATAAAAGAATGTGTTTTAAGCATAATGCTGAGCACAGGTACTTAGAAAGATCGGGTCATAAATCACCACACAGGTCAGCTAGAGATTTTATAGTTGTTTAGCGTGCATTCTCCTCACTGTTCTCAGCAACACTGAGCTCTTCAATGTTGTTGTTTTATTTATCATAGAAGTTTTAACTTAGGACTAAAATCGAAATGGCCAATAACTGTATTGAGCTCAATAACTAAAACATCCAGTTACAGTACAGTACATTTTATGAAGTTAGGCTTCAAATAAATTAATATGTAGTTGTATTTAATTTTGTTATAAGTAAAATACCAATAACTAAAATATCGTTCATGAGGTGGGCGATAATGAGCTTTTGAAGTTGCTGATGGCACTTAAACACCATAAAATCTAAAAAAAACTTACGTTGCTTTTCTTTAATTGCTGTCTGCGGCAGTGGGCAATAAATGTGTCCTGAAGCTATAATTCCAGCATGGTTATCTGTAATATGAGCAAAATATTAATTTTGTTGGTGTATTGTTTTTAGATTTAATTTAATTTTAATGCCCTGAGCTCTTTCAGAGAATATGTTTGCTGTTTTATATGGTTCCATACCCAAATTTACATGTTGCAACCCTAATACCAAGCTTATGACGTCTGAGTCTCTCTATTACAGGGCTGTTTCTTTAAAACCGTAATAGCTAGCCAGTCAAAATTTTCACAGAAAACATGTAGGTATGGCACTATCATGACAAATTATAATAATAGTAAAAAGTACATACCCAGAAATGTGTGGGGTTTTTAGTCTTACTTCATTTACGTACGAATAACATGAATGCAATAAATAATTGGAATTAATAATTATTATTTAAGTACCTTTCAGTGTCGGTTTTAGTGTAACAAGGCTGCTTTCTTCATTTACAGGTTCAGGTGCGAGTAAAACTTTCTCTGAAGTACCAACTTCATAGACTTGCCTGAAAATAAGAGAATAATAATATTATTTATTTTCAAAATAAATAAAAAATTATAATGTTGAAATTTTTAATTCAAAGTGGGACATAACTTAAAAACGTTTTATTTTTCCACCACACAGAATAACCACCATAAATATGTTTGATAACAAAAGAATATAAAATGAACTATGAATTAAAAAATTACTGATATACATAAAAATAAAACAATACTATCAATGTAGCCGTAATTGATTAGTATCAACATTGGGTATAATATGGGATAAGGACAATGCATGATACTGTATATTTTGTACTTGTTAGAAAACATGAGCAAAATTAATTACATCACATTGGCTATGTTTTTTGCCTATTAATGTTAGAAGGATTTCAGTGAAAGATGATATAATTAACACTCAATCCCAGTAATAAGTTATTGATGCCCTTATTTGTAAATTATGTAAGTCTTACCAGGAAGATGAAGTGATGGAACAGCTAGAAAATTCAACCGGTTATTGCGGTTTCTGTCCCTGTCTGTAAAATGTATATCGCAGATAACCTTCTTCCTATACAGTTATAATCAGCTGGATTATCTAACTTTCCACCAACTATATGAACCCAAGCCTTGAAACGGTCAGGATTCTTTTCTGGATGTGGAAATTGATGGTAGGAGTTCTCTGAAAAAAAAAAGATCGAATAAGTACCATTTTTTCTGAATAATGATGCGTAACATTACGACATCTTAGCCAATGATCCTATTAATATTATGAAAAAGCAGACAAGTGCAAGTCAGACTCGCATGAAAAGGGTTCCGTACCACCATATAATATTCAAAACTACTTTTTTTTTTTAATTGGTTTCGTAACCAGAAATGGGGCCTCCTTTTATTGTTATACCAGCCATGGAAGTTCACAATCCGTGAAAAATTGTACATGTGTAATGGTAAACTATTGTAACGGTATTATGGTAAAAAACTATGAAGCTCCATTGTTTGAAACTTTAAACAATGACTTTTAATAACATGGCAGTCTTGTTTTCCCGAAGGGTTAGGCGGAGGTGTACCCATAGTAGGTACACCCATATTTTGCCAGTTCTGTTTAAGTCCCATGTAATGTAATGTAATGCAAGCCTATTGCCATCAACCGGGCACAAATCCAGGCCGCTACTGAGAAATTACTTATGGTAAAACCCAGTAACACTTGGCCCCATCAGGGAATCGAACCCAGGACCTCATGTTCACCAGTAGCGCTTGCGACTACTAGATTAACGAGGCAGTCGAGCGGGGAGGGGAGGTGTAATTTTAAAATGCGAAAATAACACGGATATCAGTCAGCAGTGGTCCTTCCGTAATGCAAATCTTATAATGTTTACCTATTATTTAGGACAAGCATGTAAGTTCACTGGTTACTATGGAAATCTATTGATTAGGCAGGATGGCAGAGATATAGGTAATGATGATTATACTTACTGTTTGAACATCCCAATCCCAAGCTCAACTCACACAATAACTTCGGGAAATGTTTACACTTCACTACGGAGGAGAGGACTCAACTCAACACGGATCCATAATGTACTCTGTGCACGGATCGGTGGATTAATTTCACGAAGAAATGCACAAACATGGAACGAAAACTAAGTACAAACAAAAACAAGCGCAAGCGCAGGGAGCAGTCGCCATATTTCTGACAATTTGACAATCATTGCCAAATCACAATTCACTGTGTTGCTATTGTAATTATTTCGCAGCTTGTAATCTACACAAATAATGACAAATAATTATAATACGTGTTATATAAAATGATTTGGTTATTAAATTATATTTAATTTATAATTTTTTTTGTCGCAAATTATATTTATATCGATGGTGTCGCCATCTGGGGTGACACCAAGTAACTAATTGTTTTGGATGGCGATAATAGATGGCGTCTTTTGAAAAAAATTACCCCAAATCCATCAATGTAGGGAATTGTCCTACCCCTGGTTCACATCTAGCTACTAATATCTAATCTGTGGTTCACATTCAAGTTTGTGTGCAACAACAACAAGTCAACAAGTGTCGGCCGAGCGACGTGAGAAAAATAACTACGTATTTTTTGTAATTTTAAATATTAGAAGTGACTTTTTTAAAGTAAAATATTTAAATAAATATAAGTTCACTGTGCGCAATTAGTGCCTCATTTAGTAAAGAAACTTTAAGAAATAAATGTAATGGTGCCGAACGTCCGATAGTAGGTAAAATAGTGAAGAAATAAAAATACCTTGTGGTTTCAAGTTCAAATGAAAGACTTCATTAAACTCTTTGAAATAAAATTAAAGAAGACATGAAGAAGATTTTCCTAAAGGTGCTAACTAGATTATAAACTCCAGGTACTTAGTTATTTTTTTTAAAGTTTGTATGGAATAATAGAGTACCAAAATATTCATCGGGTGGAACTGACTTAGAAACTAGAAGACGATCTATTTATTATCTAGCTCTGTCCAGCTTGCAAAATAATATTAAAGAAAAAGAAATAAGAAAAGAACAGTATTTTAAATCTGAAAAATCTTAGCAAATAAGTACATAAAATGTCTCAAACTACAGTGGAAGCCAATGCAATCACAACACAGCCTTTAATGGCAAACATGCCAAATATAACTGTGTCCCCTGATGCAGCAGCAGACGTAATAACAACTCAACCTTTATTGAACAAACCAACTGAAGAAGAACAAGAGAAAAAAAAGAAAGACAACATTGATATAGATGATGATGGTTGTATATGGTGCTGTTTTACTTGCCTGGACTGTACAAATGGCTGTGACTGCGATTTGGGCTGTGAAAACTGCTGCAATGATTGTGGTGACGTGCAACAGTCAACAGTGGTTGCTGTGAAGATGGGCCATCTGGGGACATTGATGGAGAAGACGTTGCGGGATGTCTGGAGTGTTGTGGCTCTTGTTTTGAATGTTGTAATGATTCATAACAAATCCTTAGTCATGGTGTTGCATAAGACTGTCAAAAAATTTAAGTTAGTTGTGATTTAAATGTATGTATTCTAAGTTCACTGACGGTCAAACGCTTTTGACCCTTATGCCCTGAGTAATAAGGTAAAAAGTGCTTGTCCATCAGTGAGAGCGGTTGCACAATCATTTAAGTTGGTACTTAATTTGCTTAAAAATTAATTTCTCTGACTGTACTTACTCACAAACTTCATTAAGTATGATTGGACTCTGCATGGCCAAGTTATAAAGAAAGTACTAACCAATTATGTAGGTATGCGATTAAGATATTTTTATGTATATTGTTAGTAGGTAGGTACTTGTACCATGATTTTATATTTTTTGGACATTAAGTTTATATTTTAATACTGCTAAGTCAATACAGTTCTGTTTTAATTGTAGGTTTGTTAAATTGATGTCAAATGGTGTGCTTGACTCAATGTGCAACATAAAACAATCATACAGTTTACCGTATGTACAGTGCCATAATTTTGCAATAGTGCATAGTTTAATAAGGTTTAATTTTTTTCAAGACATTTTTATATATGTACTTACAGGTAAAATTTACTGTAAAATATATAAAGTTACTAGCTAAAACTGTGTAAAACACAATCAAGTTACAATTCATTAACACATATTTATATCTCAAATATTATCATTTAATGTGTCTCTGTATTAGTAATGTGTAAACTGCAATGTTTTATATGCTTCTGGTGCTATGAGGATGAAATTTTTAGTATAATCCCCCCCGGATTATACAAAAAATTGGTTAATTGTTCTCTATGAGGCGGGGGGGATTACATTACAATGTTGTTAATTGTTCTCTATGAGGACACTATTTAGTTTAACTAATAATTTAAATGCTCTGCTATGTATTCATTGACATAACTCATTTTATTGAATGAAAGCGTATGTTGGATGCGGACTCACATTTAACTGGCTTTAGACTGAATTGTTGTACCTATTGTATTCCTGAGCATATACATAGCTGGTTATGTACCTATCTATAAAAACATTAGATACATAACCGGCCTGCAATATCCCCAAAGCGGGGATACAGGCCTCCGAGAGCGAGTGGGTGTTCCATTAGGTATAAAGACAGGAATAGCGAGAAATCTCAAAACCGTAAAAGCACACGGACCTTCAGTTTCGATCTTTAGGTATATGGCAAGCAATACGGTGTCAATTAGGTACTGAGCTATCCGATGTTCACGTTCACCCTTACAAATTAAAATCATGAATTATGGTACAAATAGATTTCGTGATTGGTCTTCCTTAGACAAATTTAAAGTTTGAAATTTCAATTTTAACTGAAATTTCAGTTTTTTAATTAACGATTATGTGATATATTACCTAATTATATGAAATTTCATTTCTGCGTAAATTGTAAATTAAATTAAGAATGATGATGTAATTTTATGTAGGTATGCAGAAAGATAATGACAATCAAATTTTCTTTTGGTGTCTATTTGTGAAACCGTTTTTATCTCATAAACTGGACAATAGATTTCGACGCAGTTTTCAGCATCATTTTAGAGAGCATTTATTCGAAAAGATTTGTGTGTAATGTAGGTTTGTGTGTACTGTACTTAGGACGTTAGTAAAAAATTGCCGAAATACTTAAATAAATCTTGAATGTTTTGTCATAAAATAAAAGCCGAGTGAAGGAGGGGTGAGTCTTAATAGAATAATATTTAAGGTGGATGCGCAAGGGTAGCCCGCGAAATTTAAATTTTCTTACGTTTATTGCAATTTGCAGGTCAGTGTCAGGTTGTATGTTGATGAAAATATGAATAGCGCCAGTAACACGTATGGAGTTACAGAATTATAATCATTCAAATCATCAATACAACCCTCCAAGTTCATATAATCTCAAAAAGTGACTTGCATGAAATAGCTAATGAATGTGAAACCGTGTAACTGTGTAATTGGTGCTTTTTAAACTCTTTATTTTTATACCTTAGCAACTTTGTAGTCAGTATAAATATAACAAGTTTAAGTATATTGTTAATGTTTTATTAAATAACTGGTCAATAGTATAAAACGTAACTATTATTCCAAGTGAATATGGGGGAATTCGGGAAATGTCGTGAAATTTTAAAGAAAGGTTTTAGTAGGCAAATACCAAAGCAACGGTGGATAGATTGTTGTAAAAAGTTGTTTGGTCAGAAAGGAAGAAAGGGGGCCACTAACACTGAGATAAAGGCTGAAGATAGAAAGTTGAAAGATCCTTTTGAGGAGAGTTGTGAGGAGACGAATTTTTAATATAAGTATCTAATTTGTATTTGGAAGTTGTTAAAATCTCAATAAAAGTTTGAATACGTCAGTAATTTAGTATAATTATCTACTTTGTTTAAAAATATAATGTTGTGCCTAAATGTTTATTGGAATTATATTAAACTGACTTTATACATCACAAAAAATGTTGTATCATTTAGCATTCTTACTTTTATTTTTGTTTAAATGTACTAAGTAGGTATGAGAAACATCTTTAAAATACTCATTTTTCGATATTCAAAGGTCAGCTCAGCATAAAGAGTTGAAATTCCAACACTGCAATCATATTTTGGTATTTATTACGTATGGTGCTGAAAACGGGCATGGGTGGCAACGTGTACTTATACCTAATAGTAGGTCTGTACAGTACACCTATAGTAGCGCAGTGGCGAATGGTCAAAAAGTCAAATGCATCAGGGGAAGCCAAAGAAAAAAAATGAGAATCATATCAGACGTTGACGCAATTTTTATTCTACAAAAGAGGGCAGTCCGCGCAATCTATAAAAAGGGTCCTCGCGAGTCCGTAAGAGAAAAATTTAAAGAGATCGATATACTGACTGCTTTCGCTCTATAACTTAGAATGCATTTTATATGTAAAATTAGAAGCGACTTTCATATTATAAATACACGCAGTATACACGAAATTGTAATACCTGAATTCAGATTAATTAAAACTAGCAAGTCTTTTGTTATAAACAGTATACGCTTTTATAACAAGTTGCTAAAGTCAGTTATAGAACTGACCGATGGAAAGTTCAAAAATTACATCAAGCGTGTCCTTATTAAACAAGCATATTACAAAATCAAGGACTACGTCGAAGACGAAGAAGTTTGGCTTTAGTTCCCTCTGCGCATGCGGCTTCCTTGGTAGCTCATTTAAAAGGCACAAAGATGTGGATGTCTCTAACTATTCTCAATCTCATTTTTTCTCATCTTTCTAACCAGATTCTTTACGATAGTTTTCAAATCATTTATACATCTTTTGCTCAGAATAGTTACAGCACTGATGACAATATTAATTGTGTCACTTGTATAATTTACTATTTTACAATATTTTCTTACCTTTGTATAGATTCTTTTTTACCGATTGTTTGTGAATGTGTGAACATTGTAGGCTTTGTAGATTCCCAGATGCTCGTTAACTTTTGTTAACTTTTTATCTTGTTTTACATTTTTTGTGTAGTAAGCAACGACTTATTGTCGGACCTATGCTGTCCCCCCATACTTAAGTACTAATGCTGTAACATGATAATATTGTAACACCAAATGATTTGAAAAGAGTAACCATGGAGTTTCTTGCCGGTTCTTCTCCATAGGAAACGACCAACCCGAGCCGTGCACCTTTTTGTCGACGTTTTATAAGTGCCCATCTAGCCCTATGTGAAATTTAAATATTTTGATTTTGATATAAATAAATAATAATAATAAATAAATAATATCGCTGGACATTACACACAGCGCCATCTAGGTGCCACACTAAGCAACGAGGCTTTTGTCGTGGACACCAGATAGTTGATAGATACATAGATACTTTTTGTTTGTAAATACAAACATATTATTACACGTTTATATTATACATATAAATATCCATGACTCGGAAACAAATGTCCATGCTCATCACACAAACATTTGCTCCTACCAGGTTTCGAACCCGGGACCCTAAGAACGTAAGGCAGCCTCACTACCGCTGCGCCATTCGGGTCGTCATATTTTGACCACATTTTGGTTATCGGCGACCCTAAAACCATGAAAAAGACACCCATTGACAAATCAACAAAAAAAAATCGTCGGCGCTATCTTGAATATTCATTTTGACCTCAATTTCGTTATCAGCGACCCCGAAAACTGTGAAAATGACAGTGGACACCCATGACGAAAAAACCGAAAATTGGATTCGGCGCCGTCTTGGATTTCCTTTTTGACCTCATTTTCTTTATCAGCTGCCCCAAAAACCACGAAAATGACACCCATGAAGAAAAAACTAAAAAAATTAATCGGCGCCATCTTGAATTTTCATTTTCATTATCAGCGATCCCGAAAACCACAAAAATGACACCCATGACGAAAAAACCAAGGTGGCGCCATTTTGAATTTTCATTTGGACCTCATTTTCGTTATCAGCGACCACGAAAATGACACCCATGATGAAAAAACCGAAAGAATAGAAAAGAATAAAATGCAGAGGAAGTATAAACAACAATAAAAGTGATTTTATCCTAGATTAATAAGTCAACAAAATGGTGGTACTTCTAAACAAGCCTAAAAGCTTGGCTTGCCCTTATACCTACTACTCTTCATGATGTTATGGTTTCTGAATAGTCTTCTTGTCTTTGGCCCCTAGTCACGCCTGTACACCCACATTTCGCCAGTTAAGTGTAAGTCCCATGTAATAGGGGCGAGGCTATTGCCATCACCCGGGCATGAATCCAGACATCGTGACTGCTACTAAGAATTCCAGATGGAAAAACCCAAAAACACTGCCCGACATGGGAATCGAACCCAGGGCCTCATGTTCAGCAGTCGCGCTTGCGTCCACTACATCAACGAGGCAGTTGTATTGAGGAAAAACTATTTTTTAAAATCTAGAGGAAAATTGTTACAAATGCGTAAGGCGCAGGGCCGAAGGCACTTAGGAAGCCGATTCCTGCCGGCTTCCCTCCGGGGACAAGGCACTCTGCGTAGTGTCTAGGGCCGCACTCCGAATTACAAAATAATCACTCACAGCGCTCACATCTATATTTTGCGTTCCGTTTTAGATATCACGAATATGCGGCTGAGAGCTGTTATCAATTCGGAACGCTCGTGAGCGCGTTCACAGTGAACATAACCCCAAACCGAAACCTTTCACAAGACCTATTTTTGAAAATGGACGATATGTTGGTTGATTCTGCTGCACATACAACTCTCCAAGTTCAATTAACCTCATTCAATAACTATTTTATGAAAAAGTCACTCAATGGGGTTAAATGAACTTGGATGGTGGTACTGATGATTTGAATGATTATAATTCTGTAACTTCATACGTGTTACTGGCGCGATTGTTATTTTCATCAACATAAAACTTGACACTTATCTGCAAATCGTAGGAAAATTTATTTTTCGCGGGCTACCCTTGCGCTTCCACCACAACAAAACAACACAACCTGTGAACACAACTATCACTTTTGACAGCGCTCACGGTAATATTTATTTGGGGCATGGTCGGTGTAATCTCAAGGGACATCAATATCGCGCTCACGGTATTTCGGAACGGGTTTATGGACGCTCAAATTGATTACAGCGTAATTCGGAATGCGGCCTAGGTGTCTACTATAGTCAAATAGTATACACGGTTAAATTTTGATCGTTTTAATCCCTTCGACCGGTGGTTTAATTTACAAAATACTATTCATCAAAAGCTTGCACAGCATTGTATCTATTAAAATAATAAAAAAAGGAAGTGCTAGCGTAATATTTGCAAAATGCATTCAAACGGTAGTAGCGCCACGAGTTAGTGCACCTACGCATACGTCGCGTCGTCTTCGGTGCGTACCTAACTACCTACACTCCGCCCAATCAAGTTAAGTTACTGGTTACTGACTTGCTTAGCTGATTGATGTTCACCTAAACAAATTAAATGATTCCAAATTTTCTTTCATACTTTTACGGGCTTAGGACCGTCATAACTGCTTTGTACCTAGGTTGCGGGACATACCTAATAAAATTAAAAGAATTATGCTATGAGCGGTACATGTAAAAATAAGTCCCTACAGACCTGCTAGCTAAGGCGTATTTAAAAAACTGGAATCAAAAACATTTACAACGATTAAAAAAGAGATTGATTGAGTGAGGTGATTAATTATTAAGTTTACAGAATAAACATAATAATTAATCACCTCTGAATCATCACTTAGGGCTACACTTCACGATATCGTAATAATTGTTCAAATTGCAAACCATTACTTTCGATACATTATTATACATTATTCTTGCACGTTTAATTAAATTGTCTTTTAATTTCCATTTGTCTCTGTCACTGTTTAAAACATCAAACGCGTCCACTATCGCACTTTTCATTTTGTTCTCGAGTTTGATGCTCGTTTCTGTACACCAATCACTTCACTTCACTCCACAAATAAAAATCCAGAGAGGTAAGGTCACAGAACATAGTTATATACTTGGGTAAGGTCCGGGCTCCTTGCTGGCTAAGCAACTGGACCACCCCGTCCAATCCAGTGATCGCCAAACACGGAACCACAGAACATATATACTCTAGGAGAAGAATAACGACTCCGTATAAATTTTATGAGGAAAATTTTCCTTACCGACCAGAGCCATCTATTTATCGCCCACGAAAACAAGGCAGTAAAATCCAGGGCGGGAATTTCAAAGTACAGTGCTTTTTATAGATTCTTTGTATTGCATTTTATGCACAAGTACAGTGCGTTTCTCAATAGTTTCCTTCAAGATGGCAATTGTAGCTCAGCAATAATTAACATCTGAACAAAATTTCTATTGAGAAACACTGTACTTGTGCATAAAATGCTGAAATCAATAGGGAGAAGTCTAGTAAAACAAACGTTAGTTTTTGACTTCTTTATTTAGCATGATTATAATTTATTCATCTATGCAAGTATGACTAATTTTACATGAATCGATGTGTTTATGCATTTGGGTACAAAAGGTGTTCACAAGTCACAAGTATGTGTATGTCATGTAATGTAATGATAATTAATCACAAATTTCGAACACAAATTAAACATAATATTCTAAAAATGAGATCTTATTACAATTTGAAAATACAGAGAGCATCTTCGACCATAATAGCAAGTACGGACAGTTCAAAACCTAGACAAAATCAAACAAAGATTTACACTTTACTTATAAATAATGTAATAAAAGAAATGGTATAGGAAGAGACTTATTATTATGGTTGAATGCAGACAGATCTGACAATATAGCTACACTATCGTCCATTATTATAACAAGGTGTAAAATAATAAATAAAGCATAATCAGCCTATAATGTTCCCACTGCTGGGACCGACGCCTCCTCTCTGTGAGAGGGAGTAGGCTGTAAACCACCACGCGGACCCAGTGCCGGTAAATCTGCACTAATAAGAAAAATGAACATAATCTATTCATATTAAAAAAAAATCACTAAATCACTTGTCCTAACTGACTAATTCATCAATGCAGAACAGGAGGTTCCTTTTGTGACGTAGACTTCCACTACGAAAGGACAAAATAGGGGTAATTCGGTAAAATCAATGAAAATTGGTATTTGGACAATGAAACACGTTTTTGAGCGATTTTGGAAACTTAAACCCTAAGGCGAGAAATAAGGATAGAAATGAGAATCTGGGATTTTCGAGGATTGAGTATTGAACATGAATAGTTAGATTATTTAATACGAAAAATCAAATCGGGTGAAAAAAATTGAAATTCGGGTGGTTTACCACCCGAATTTCAATTTCGAGTCGCGGGCAAATTTGTACATTTATTTATGCATAATGATGTTCATTTTTCTTTTTAGTGCAGATTTACTCGCCTCATCAGAAAACATTCTATTTTTTACAATGCAGTATCTCTTTATTGTAATGTGGAAGACACTATTGATTATGATTGATATATTTAATTGTTTGTGCTCCACGCAACCTTCTAGGAAGTCATAATTTATAGAGTCCTGTAGCAATTGTGTTATTTTCATTTTTATGTTCTCTTTATACGCCTCTTCCTCTAAAAATATATTTATTATGCTTGCACTTTTTTCGACACATGCTATTAAATTCTTTGAGGTGTATGTAAGAGATTGTTTAACATTTTCATAATTCTTAAACTCTATAAAATTATGCACTCCCTCTGGCGTTTCGGAGATTAAAATTTTTCTACAATTAAAACAATTGATTTTATTTTTTTTAATAATGAAGCCACAGACATAAGCACATGCTTGCAGTTCGCTACTTCCTTCCTCCAAGTTTTCTTCTAGAGAGGAAGTAATGTTTTCTTCGATTTCTTTTTCGATTTGGTAACTATTTTCTGATTGCTCTGTATCAGTGCATATGTCTGTGGCTGGTGTCAGCAATGTTTTAAAATTTGTTATTATGGCACTGTTGCAATCCCGCTCACAATTGCCGGAGCTAGTGTGAGCCATGTTGCTGATCACAGCAGTTTTTAATCCTGCAACAAATTGGCCAACGGTCGGGTTGCTATTGGACCCACAGTTATATCGTATGCAACCAAATAAATTTTCAAGTGGGTCCTGCTGGAGTCGTCTCGTAGACAGGCTTTGGATTTGCTTATATTTAGCACTAAGGAAACTCCATATCATTTCAATGCCATTGAGGGTCCAAATCCACCCATCTTTTGACGGGGGATTACCCTTGCATCCCAAAAATTCACAAGTTTAAAAAAATAATTTCATTTTTTTAAACATTTCCAAATGTTCGGTAGATTTTTTTAAGTTTGTGGAAAAAATTTTTCCTCTTCGTAGGTCCGGTGTCGATGCGTTTACACCATCAAACAGCTCATCCATATCTTTTATCAAATTGGCCGTTGCCACTGCTCCAGTCGGCATGTCTCCTGAAAATCCATAATAAACAAATTAGATCAATATAAAGCATATTTTTTGCTAGTTTTTTTAAATCCATTTTTAAACCTTGCTCAAACAGGATTAAGTAATAAAAAATAATAGTAATCAAATAAAATTACAAGATGGTTTGACCCTTTAAACAAGAGACAACTCTTGTTGAAATTACTTTGTAAGAGTGTTGTTGACTTGCGAATATTCATATGTATCATGCATGTCTTACCTTTAGCTATTTTGGAAAATATTCCTGCTGCAACCGAGTGGCTTAAGACTTGTGCCGCAAGTTTTACTCTCATTTTTTGTTTGGTATTGGGTTCAATATGTTCTCTACTTAAGAGTGGTGCATACACAAAATTGGGGTTATTATTGTCCAACTCATAGAATTGTCTGATGTGACTCCATTTAGCGATTCCTGTAAGTTAATTAATTATTACTTAATAATTATCAAGTTAAAAACTTTTTCTTATAAAAAATTGTAGGCTGTATATGTACATAAAATATGATGAGGCCCCCGGTTCCATTTCATTTCCAGGTCAGGGAAAGTGTTACTGGATTTCTCCATTAGTAATTTCTCAGTTGCAGCCGCGGAGTTTGCATTTTTGCCTGGTTGATAGCAATAGGCTTGCCTCCTATTACACGGGACATAATAGAAATGTGAGTGTACTATCAGGTACCCCTGTGCCTTGCCCTTCGGGATTACAGGAGTGATGTTTTATGTACATAATTTATTATTGAACCATTATGTTACCAAAACTAAATAACAAATGGCTTACCAATTCCTTGTTTGTTGTCTGATGTAATATTTGTCCTAAACTTTACATCATATTTCATAAAAAGATTTCTGAAGCATTTCAGCAAGTGTGGTGTGTCAAATAGTGTGACAACTTTGTGATTGCTCACTACTATATAGGGATTCTCTACAGAAGCTCCTAAAAGACATAGAGCTCTCTTGTTGACTCCATCCAAGTCACAAACTGAAGCGCATATTTTGAGTCCAGCATTAAAGCAAGAATTTAAAACCTGAAAGTATTATAAGGCAGATTAGTGACAAATAATCTTATTTTATTTTTGTTAACATGATTAAGCAGTGTTAAAACAGAGCAGGGTTTAAATAAGCATGATCATCATTTGATATGAAGAAGAAATGAATACCTCCTTAATCAAAGCAGATAGTCTGTCAGCTGTGACAAACCCACTTGATAAATAATAGGCCACTGGCTGCTTGATGTACTTTCTAACTCCAACCAACATAAATACAAGGATATATGTAGCTGCCTGTGGAGATCTACCTTGTGTAGCATGGTCTTGAAATCCCTCAATATGATCCTCCTTCGAGTTGTACCATAAATTTTTCCTTAAAGACATTTCATCCCACAATAATATATATTCTCTTTCAGATGCCCCGAAATGTTTAGTTGTGTTTTTCAACACTGTAAGAGTAGTTTTGTGTATACCCACATTCATCTTAAATTTACTTAAAAGGGATTTTAATGTGCTGGGTGCTGGTAAACAAATCATTCTCCTTAATAATTTGTAGCTTGTTGGTGATCTTTTATAGAGCCTCAATGCTATTATTTTAGCTTCCAAGTTCCATCTCCGCCCAGGTTTCTTCCTCTTATAATTCTGCAGTTCTCCTTGTAGTAACAGTGCAAATGTTGAACTCATTTTCTTTTTAAGGATTTTCGTCACTGTCTTATTTTCACAAATAAAATTTAAAAATGCATCATTTTTTAAATGTTTTACCGTTTTTTGTAATCGGTATACTTTGTTCATACTGCTTTTCAGTTTCCGTATCAACATTTTGTTTTTCTGAGTACCTTGTTTTGAAGACTCGCTTGCAACCATTCTTGAATTACTGTTTGGAGTGATAATGTTTGCATTATGCTCTTTTAATGGATTAACTCTGGATGGACCGGCAACAGGTCCTAATAAGGCAGGTTGATCTAGCAGATTAGAAATTGTTGTATCCTGAAAATGAAAGGTTAACTTATTTTAAATAAATCTTAACTTTTTAAACATTAAAATCATTAAATTTAAAATAGATAAGTAAAAGAATAAAATAATAATTATACTACATTTTGGGCATTTATAAATGTGTGAACTGATTCACAATTAATACGCTCACATATACAGACCTTATGGAACTGCTCTAGTGTTGTATTATAGTAAAAAAAGACTTGTCGAAATTATTGATAACACATAATAAACAGCAAGAGTTATGCCATGTCAGAGGCCTGTGGGATTCTCAGGAGTGGCTTAATTAACTCTGATACTAGAGGGTGGCCACATCTCACAACAAAGAAAGAAAGAAATCTGTATCTCTCTGCAGTGTAAGGCAGGTATTTTAAATACACTTTTCAAGTGTTAATTTGTACTAACCTTATAGGATTGAACATCAGGTACAGCTGTTCTGAACAACTTCTTCTTATTAAAGCATGTGCTTTCAAAATGTTTGCTGCAAAGCATCTTATGCTTTGAATGGAGTTCATCCTGGAATTTCGGTGAAGACCAGGCTTCATTTGGAAAGCAATACTTTGCCCATAATTCACAACTGGAAATGAAAAAATATTTAAATTACATACCACAAAAATCATATTCATAATAAAGGTTTATCCATTTGCATTGATCAAAAGAGATGTAATATTAAATTTGATAATGGTGTAAGCAAGAATAGTTAACAAACTAATTATTATTGGCAACGAAAGAGACTTAAAAAGAGTTTAAAATACATTAGATATAATAATGTATATATATTACATTAGTCTGTGGTAGATAAAAGCTGCATAAATAAAAGGTATTCTATGGCCATCCATGTATGGGACTGCTTCAAGTATTCAGTATCGACTACTTTAAGCTGCGACCTGCGCCCAGACATACACTGACTGCTCGAGTAGTCAGTGGCCTAAATCATCTAAAACGAATAGAAACTACATAAGTAGGTACATACCGCTGAGCATTTTTTGAGCCAGGCTTCGGAAACCGATGCAAAGTGATGCTGGGATCTTTAGAAGGTGAAGATCCGCACATGGTACAGATTCTAGTGTTTTCTTTCTGCGAACTCATCGCGAAAATAAACACAAAATCAAACAAGAGTCACTGTCTCAACACCGAGTCTATTATCTCACAAAAACACACTTAATTTCACCAAAACACAGACACGGAGGAGCAAGCTCGACTCACGTTAACAATGTATGTAGAATTAAATGGAATTGGATAATTAATTACAAATAAACATAGGTACAAGATAAAATAGTGCGCAAGCGACGGCAGTTATTTTTCTTGTGACGTCAAATGTCAACGTCAAAATTATAAACAATTTGGCGTACGGATGTTAGTGTTGTCATATATTATCTCCTTTTTGTTTTATGAATTAATCTATAAATATGATATATTTCTTAACAAACATTTTCTGGCCTCAGAATAATAGCAAAAGGTAATTTTAAGGGTAATTTACTTTAAAAATCAATTAAGTAGTTCATTATTTTGGAGAATATGAAATAGTATTTTTGGTGGCAACATTATGTAATTCATCTCTTTTACTCAGATGTTGTTGTCTCTCTCTTGTTTCCTGGCCCACCTACATTTTGTTCGTAGAACAAAGTTGACAGACCCTGCACGGAACTCAGGTGATTACGCTCGTAATGTGCTGTGTGTGTGATGACGTTCTACAGAAACTGAATTGTTTAAATGACGTGGTCCTGCTTTGCCCTTAGCGCGCGGGGCGCGCGCCTTTTGCATTGCCAATCAAATGGGGTTTGGGGGCGGGGTTTGGTCTAGGATTGGTTAATTTTTGTGTGTCCACGTTGACTGCGCTTGCGCGTCATTTTAGCATAGATAATACACTATATAAATTTTAGTTAGTATTGAATGGTACCTACTGATGGTTCGCATAATTTTTTCACTCATGCGATAATTAATGCGAGCTTAAAAAAAAGTACTTTGTTTTTTAATTTAGTCTTTATAATTCGATTGTGTTTCATGCACGGGATCAACCCTCCACGGGATTAAAACGATCAAAATTTAACCGTGTATTACGAGAGCGACACTGAAAGTTTTTAGAACTGGCCACTTGTAATAATATAATATAACAGCCTATTACTGTCCCACTGCTGAACAAAGGCCTCTTCTCAACAGAGAAGGCACGAGCATTGATCACCTCGCTTGCTCAAGACGGGTTGCCGATTTCAGACTTTTATAAGTCCAGGTTTCCTCAAGATGTTTTCCTTCACCGGAGCAATTGATAATTATACACGCATGATATAATACGCACATGAATCCGAAAATTCAGAAGTGCGTGCCTTGAGTTCGAACTCGAGACCTATGATTTGGCAGTCAGATGGTCACACCACTAAGCTGTCCCGGCCATAAAAATATAATAATAAAAAACAAAGTTACTGCTGCAGTTTGATGATTAAGTCCCATATCCCAAAAACTAAACACCAAATCATAATCAAATCAATTTTGGCTGAAAGTTTTCGATCTATAATCCTACTTTATTTTTCAGAATTTTCTTCCTAACTTTGGAAACTAGATGGGGGGCACACATTTTACCACTTTGGAAGTGTATATCTTTCAAACGATTGACTTTGTGGTCCTTATAGTTTTGGAATAAAGTGGCTGTGACATTTTCGTGGTTTTTGGAGTCGCTGATAACGAAAATGAGGTCAAATTGAAAATTCAAGATGGCGCCGAATTTTTTTTTAGTTTTTTTCGTCATGGGTGTCATTTTCATGGTTTTCGGGTCACTGATAACGAAAATGAGGTCAAAATTAATATTTATGATAGCGCCGACGAAAATTTTCAGTTTTTTCGTCATGGGTGTCATTTTCATGGTTTTCGGGGTCGCTAATAACGAAAATGAGGTTATAAAAAAACTTTTTTTCTTCGGCTTTCTCTGACTCAATTTTAACCCTTCGCCACTGGCTACAGCGCATAGTTTTACTGAATAGTAGAATTATATTTTATCGACAAATAAGTAATTATTACACGTACATTTATTTTAGGGAATCACCGAATGTCAAACAAATATTTGACAGCACCTAACTTCTGAACTTCAAACTTTCTGACATTACGTTAGTTAGCTACATTAGTGAAACATCTCCTCAGAGACAATTTATGTAGCTTCATATTTAGGTGAAGTGAGAAGAAAAATGAAGAGACAGGATTCTGTCTCTTCATTTTTATTATGGGATTTAATCATTCGGGCGGAAATAATAGGCCATCACAAACCACTTCACATCACCTGCCTAGCCTTTTTTCAACCACCTAGGTGAGGTGGTTTGAAAAAAGAAAGAAAATTTTGGAGTCAGCAATAAAAAGGTAATTTTAAATGCTAAAACATTAATTTAAACAGAAACCAAAAAGTGATGTAAACTAAACGCAATGTCAGAAAGTTTGAAGTTTAGAAGTTAGTTGCTGTCAAATACTTGATTGACAATAAATTGACATCATTCTGATTAAATTCAAAAAGTTTGTGATTGTGATGTGCAGTGTTTCCACATTGAGGGGAAATTTCCCTTTTGAGGGGAAATTAGGGTCCAGAGGGGAAGAAAAAGGGGAAAGAGATGAACAGGGGAAATCATGGGTAAAGCCTAACCAAAAAAAAAAACTTGTTATCATCGTTTGCGTTTCCAATGAAATAATTTTTGTTTTTTATTTGACAAATTTAACTCCGAGATTCTAGTAAATAACTATAATAGATGTTTGCGCATGATCTTATTTTGAGTGTGAAGCAAAGTTACTGAAAAACATACATCTATCTATTTTTTGTTACGCGGCGTTGCGAAATTTAAATAATATGGAAGTCAAATTACACAAAACACACACTTTGACACTTGTCTTGTGTTATCGATAGTACTACCATAATATAATGTGACCAAATGATAAGTGACCGTTGAGCAGATTTTTACTTAGTGTCAAAGCTATAGCAGAATAATTTTTGAGGGTAAAAAAGTCCCGAGAAGGGGAAATTTCAATTGAGGCGTGGGGAAAGGAAATCATTAAAGTGGAAACACTGCTGATGTGTGCTTGTGCAAGTGTGGTGTCGGCCGAACGTGAGCAAAATAATAACGTATTTTTTGTAATTTTAAATATTTGATTATATTACGAATTTATTGCCTCATAAAGTTCTTAGTAAAGAAACAGTGCAAGAAATAAATGTATTGTTTAGGCCAAGTGTGCCAAACGTCCGTTATTATTATATTAATGAATAAAAATACCTAATTTATTGAACACTTTGAGTTAAAAAAAAAAGGAAGACACGAAGATTTTCATAAAGGTACTAACTAGATTATAAACTTTTAGAAGTAGATACTTAGTTAGTTATTTTTTTTTAAGTTTTAATGAAATATTACAGTAAGTACCAAAACGTTTATCGGGTGGAACAGACTTAGAAACTAGAAGACGATCTATTTATTGTCTAGCTCTGTCCAGCTTGCAAAGTAATATTAAACAAATAAGAAAAGAACAGTATTTCATATCTGAAAAATAATATCTAATACAAAAATGTCTCAAACTACAGTGGAAGCCAATGCAATCACATCACAGCCTGTAATGGCAAACATGTCAAATATAACTGTGTCCCCTGATGCAGCAGTAGACGTAATAACAATTCAACCTTCAATGAACGAACCAACTGAAGAAGAACAAGAGAATAACAAGAAAGACATATATGATGATGATGGTTGTACAATGTGCTATATTCCTTGTACAAATGGCTGTGACTGCGACTGCTGTGATGACTGCTGCAATGGTTCTGGGGACTGTTGCACTGGTTGCTGTGAAGATGGGCCATCTGGGGACATTGATGGAGAAAACGTTACGGGATGTCTTGAGTGTTGTTTTTAATGTTGTAGGTGATTCATATGTTTTTTATACTGGTGTGAAGTCAGGAAATGAATTGAAAAGTAAATTCGCACTCTAAGTCTTGCTGTGTTTGTAGCTATTTCATAAGATTAAAAAAATTGAAGTTGTTTAGAATATAGGTACCTATGTATTCCGAGTTCAATGACGATCAACTGCTTTTCAACAGTTATGCCCTGACTAATAAGGTTGAAAAGTGGTTGACCATCAATGAGAGTGGTAGCACAATCATTTAATTTGGTACTCAGTTTGCTTCAAAATTATTCCCCTGACTACATACAGCATCACATGAAGCTTTACATTTCCAGTATAAATTGGCCTTGCTTTGTAAAGATTTCCTATACAATGAGAGATCCGCATAAAACTGGTTTTGTGTAGCTGTAGATTGGCCGTTGTGCATACTTACTCACGAACTTCATTATTAACTTTGTTTATATTGTATTCTGCATGACCAAATTATAAAGAAAATACTGATCAATTATGTAGGTACGTGATTAAGATATTTCTATGTATTGTATTATTAGTACCTACTTATACCAAGATTTTATATTTTTTGGACATTAAGTTTATATTTTATATCACAGTTATATTTTGATACTGCTAAGTCATTACAGTTCTATATTTTTAATTGTAGCTTTTTTATTAATGTCAAATGATGTGCTTGACGCAATGTGCAACATAGAACACAATCATACAGTTTACTGTATGTACAGTGAAGACATTTTTTCTAGAAAGGTAAAAGTTATTATATAATATAAATAAAGTTCCTAAACTAGCATAAACTGTGTAAAACACAATCAAGTTAAAATTTAACGGAAATTACATATGAATAAATGTAAACTGCAATATTTTATAAGCTTCTGGTGCTATGAGGAGCGGGGGGGGGGATTATATTATAAAGTTTTTAATTGTTCTACAAGAGGAGGGGGTATTATATTATAATGTTGTTAATTGTTGGGATTATATTATAGTGTTGTTAATATTGCTCTCTATGATTATGCTCTATTTACATTAATTGATTAATTAAAATGCTATACAAAATATCTAATTAAACCTATTGTATTCATTTACAAAACTCATTGTATTGAATGAAAGCTTAAGTCGGATGTGGACGCACATTTAACCGGTAATTTAGACTGAATTGCTAATTAATAGGAACCTTTATGTACCATTTAAATTCTCAGGAATACATTATTTCTATTCTACTATACACACATGATAATAATCAGCCTGCAATGAGCCCACAGCGAGGATACAGTTCTCCTCCGAGAGGGAAAGCATGTCCTAATAAGAAGGAATAGCGAGAAATCTCAAAGCTGCAAAAGAACACGGACCGTCAGTTTTGATCTCTAAATTGTAAGCAATACGGTGTCAATTACTTAGCTGTCCGATGTTTACATTCGCCCATATATGTCATGAATTGTGAGAGATAGTTTAAGTAGACTTTTTCGTTCATTTCTCATTTAGTCCTAATTAATATTTATATTATGCATTTGATTATTTGTCCGTTTAGTCCTATTGAATTTTGTCTGAAATTAGTAGTACTAAAATAACTTTTTTGTCCGTTTAGTTCAATTAAAATTTGTACAGCAGATAGTAGTACTAAATGGATTTTTTTCTCCGTTTAGTCCTACTAGTAGAACTGCACGGTAGAACTATACGGATACATTGAGATTTCCTGACTGGTCTTCCATATTAAGACGAATTTAAAGTTTGACGAAATTTCAGTAATTTTATATGATTACCTACGTGACACCTAGTTATATTATTTGAATTTCATTTAACTAGGTACATACATAGCTAATAAAATGAAATATCATTTCTGCGTAAGTTGTAAGTGTAAGTATGAATGATGATGTAATTATGCAGAAAGATAACGTGAATGATGTAACCAAGATTTTGTAAAAAATATTTTGATTGAAAAGAGTGTCCATGGAGTTTCTTGCCCATTCTTCTCCATAGAGATCTACGCTTTGGAATGTGCAACTACAGTACTTTCTCAAGTTATTATGCCTTGTGACTGTGACTGTAGCTTAGCTTTTTTTTGTTTGACTTTAAAAAGTGCCTGTAATGGTCTAATTTAAATAAATGCTTTGAGTTTGAGTATATTAATCAAAGTTTCTTTTGGTGCTATTTGTGTGACCGTTTTATCTTATATACTGGACAATAGATTTCGACACGGTTTTCAGCATCATTTAAATAGAGCATTTACTCCGAAAAGTTTTTGTGCAATGTATCTAAGATTTTAATATAAAATAGCCTAATCTTGAATGTTTTGTCGTAAAATATAAAGCTGTGCGAAGGAGGGGCGAGTCGTTAGTTAATATTATAAAATAATATCTAAATAGATAGGTATGAATAGTTATTACCTACTGGAAAGGCCTGCCATTTTGTTTAGATTGGTTAGTATAAGTATTTTAAGAAATATTATATTGATAGCAAAGGTAATAAAAAGATAATATCCGCAAGTCGATAGGTAATCTACTTGCGTAAATTGTCTTGGTGCAAAGATATGATTAATTATTTACACTGATTCATTTACCCCTGAACTTTGTAACAAACAAGCTGTATAAAATATTTTATTTTGCACCTAAGACGCCTCACTCAGATCCAGCCTGTCCCTTTGCTGCCCCCCCAGCGACGCCCTAAGCCGAGGCCCGTACCCCACAGGGGGTGCCCTTAGAGAGTGGTCGCTTAGTTTTTAAGTATAGATTTAAGCCCCTGGCTGGAGGCCTTAGATTCATTTTTAAGGCATCCACAGGGAATAGTCCGGTAAGTAGTAGCCAGCCCCAGAGGCTGAACTGCGAGATGCCATCTCCAAAAAAAAAAAAAAACCTAAGACGCCAGCACATCAACCTACCCGAAACTAACAAATTTTCACAATCAACCTTGAACGACGCTAGCACATCAAGTACTACAATCTGTCAAATTTCTTTAATAGATTTCCAACTTTATCGCTAAAGCATTAGGTTCTAGGTTGATTGGGATTTGACAGTACTTTGGAGCATAGAATATATCTAATCAAATAGGTCTTATCTCAATGTCGCAATCATTGCTCGTGACTGTACATGTACAGACGCCAGCACATCAAGCTATACATTCCAATTTATGCTGTCTCGTCTATGTCTCGGTCTATTATACTGGAAATGTATAGCTTGTTGATGTGTAGCCGTGTGTACGTGGCCGCGCGGTCGAAACGTTACTTTGTTTATGTAATGATATCTCAATATCTATAATTGCTAGGATTTCGGTGTGAACATCCATTTATTCGGCGTATTAACCTCATTAGAATGACATATCGTTATACCCTCAGAACAGTTTTCAACGCGTGTAATCTTAAAAATGATGTTATCTCGTACAATGTTCGAGCAGGGTAACCATAATTTCGTATTGATTTGGGAATACTTCTAACTGGAGACTAGAAATGTTATTGGACAACATCTAGCTGAATCTGAAAAAAATATTATTACTAAGTGAAATCCTTGTATACCTATCTATTTCATTAATGGGCATGTCAATGAAACAAACAAGTCACCGACTTCCGAAAGTAAAGTTATTTTAGACATTTTTAGTGTCTTTTTGGAAGTCGGTTTTTTTTTTGCAGAAAGTTATGCTCATTATATTTTATACCTTATCCACATAAGTCGGTACATATTTATAAAGTTTATATTGTTAATGTTTTACTAAATAACTGGTCAGTAATATAAAACATAACTATTATACCAAGAGAAAATGGGGGAATGAAACGTCGTGAAATTTAAAAGAAAGGTTGTATATTGAGACCAAAGAAACGGTGGCATAGATTGTTGTAAAAAGTTGTTTGGTCAGAAAGGGGGCCATTAACACTGAGATAGAGGCTGAAGATAGAAGGTTGAAAGATTTGACGTCTTATCCTTTCTTCCTCCTTTTTGAGGAGAGTTCGAATTTTTAATTAATTTATTTAAGGTACTTCTACTTTGTTTTTGGTAGTTGGTGAAATCTTAATAAAAGTTTGAATAGGTACTTCAGTAATTTATTATATTTATCTACTTTGTATAAAAATATAATGTTGTACCTTTTATTAAACTGACCTTATACATCACAAAACATGTTGTATCATTTTAGCATCCTTATTTTTTTGGTTTAGATGTAGTTTTATACATAGTACACACGGCTACACATCAAGCTATACATTTCCAGTATAAGCTGACCTCGCATTGTACGGAAATCCTATACAATGCGAGATCAGCATAAACTGGAAATGTATAGCTTGATGTGTAGCCGTGTGTACATCTTTAATGCTAAAACTCACTTTTCGATATTCAACGGTCAGCTCAGGAGGCCTATAATGGCTGCTTTATCAGAATCATAATACGAATCACGTTAACAATTTAAAACTCTTAAAATGGACTTTGTGGTTATAACCATAAAGACCATTTAAGAATTTTTAATTTTTAACGTGATTCATATTTGATTCTGATAAAGCTTCCATTTTAGGCCCCCAGCATAAAGAATTGAAATTCCAACGCTGCAATCATAATTGCGGTATTCATTTAGGTATCGTGGTAGTGAAACCGGGCATGGGCGGCAACGTGTACGGTGTACATAAGTAGGTACAGCTAGTAACTTAAAAGCTGGGCATGCTATTATACCTACTACTCTTCATGATGTTAAGGTTTCTGAACAGTCAGCTTGCCTTATCTTTGGCCCCTAGTCACGCCTGTAGCCACGTCATGTGGGTGTACCCCACATTTCGCACGTAATGTTTAAGTCCCATGTAATAGGTGCGAGCCTATTGCCATCACCCGGGCATGAATCCGGACACCGTGGTTGCTACTGAGAAATTCCAGATAGAAAAACTCAACAACACTGCCCGACCTGGGAATAGAACCCAGGGCCTCATGTTCAGCAGACACGCTTGCGTCCACTAGATCAAAGAAGATAGAAGTTGAGGAAAAACTTTTATTTTTAATTCTAGTAGGAAGTTACTAATTGGTGGTTAGATAAGGATAGCAATTTTACTGAATAATAAAACTATATTTTATTGACAGATAAGTAATTATGTGGGTAACGTAGGGAACGTTATCTACATAGATACGTAACTTTCGTCCTTCATATTTCTGTTAGATAGTGATAAGGAAACGGGAATATTTTTGATAGTGTAGTTAATTACGACTGTTCTGTATAAAGCCTATTTACGCATAATAATTTTGGATTCAATAAAAAAAAATATTTCCACATGATGGAGCATCACTTGAGAATGGCGGTTTTTTATGTTGTGTTCGTAATTGTCAGGACAAGGTTTGTGTGAAAGAAAATTTGTTTTTGTTAACCGTACTTCCCATTTTCTTCATTACTAGGTAATTGGCATCCGTGCGAAGCCGGGGCAAGGGGCCTAAAATGGCTGCTTTATCAGAATCCTAATATGAATCACGTTAAAATTTGAAAATGGTCTCTAATGTTATGACTACAAAGTCGATTTTAAGAGTTTTAAAGTGATTCATATTATGATTCTGATAAAGCAGCCATTTTAGGCCCTTGGGGGCCTAAAATGGCTCGCCAGTTTTGGATAAAAACTACTAGCACGTAGTTTCAAGCTTCTGACATACTGATCGACTTCTTGACTACCTATTCGCCACTTCTCCTCAGCTAAAACTTATGGAAGTGGTGAAGGACTGGCATTTTTTATGTGTCATTTGATTCTGATTTTATGGTCCAAAAAAAGTCTACCCAATTTTCATTACGCCCACGCCGTTTCACAGAGGCAAAGTTTTTAATGCAAAACTACTTACAGGTCACTTATTGAAAGTTTAATATCGGAATCAAATCCAAAATAAAAAATAGCCCGATGAATTAAAATTGATACCTACCAGTGGCGCAGCGTCAAATTTGTCTATGGTACCTTCGGGTCTTGCTACCTACCTACCTTGATAGGAGTATAAAAATACCTTCTACCTAGTATAAAAACACCTTGGTTCCGTAGTCGAATGGCAAAAAACGGAACCCTTATAGATTCGTCAAGTCTGTCTGTCTGTCCATCCGTGTGTCACAGCCACTTTGTTCCGACTACACAGTTGAAACTTGGTAGGTAGATGTATTCTTTGAACCGCTTTATGATTTTTGTACAAAAATAAAAAAATTGAGGCGGCATAATTGGAACTGAAACTAAAATAGTATATTTCATTACAAGTGCGGAAAGGCTGTCATTGCAAAGAGTTCCGACAAATGTCTACCTGAGCCGAGGCGCAGCCGAAGGCGACGGTTCCGCAGGTGTACTGAACGACTATTTTTAATACAGTTGCGAAAAAATGAAGCAATTTAATAAAATAATAAAAACACAATAAACTCAACAAAGTAATCATTTATTTCAAAAGTTATAGTACACATGTACATTGAAATTGGTACAGTTTTTTAAAATAACTGAAAAAAAAAAACTAAAAAAAAGAAAATTTCTGGAAAATGGCGCCAACCGTAGAATATAAGTAGAGTTTTTTTTTTTCTTCACCCATTTTGGTAGGCAAAGGGAACTATCCATACAGCTTAGTCTTCAGTAGATTTTTTTTATTGATATGAAATGAAAATGAAATTTAATGAGATGAAATGAAACCTAACCTAACTCATTCGATTAAATCATTCAATCTGATATTGAAATAAATTAGTAGCTTCTTTTAGAAATATACGTATTTGTATGAATCACAAAAACTCTTTAGTAAAAACTTCATGGTTGTTCTTTTTAATAGACATTATTTTGACAGTTGGGAAAGAGAAAGCACGAGTTCGGGAAAGGTAAAAAAAAGCACTAGTAGGTATGTAATAGCCCACATCCCGAACGCTATACGTCCTAGCAATACACCACTTTTTGAGTAATTGTATTAAAAATACTTTTTTCATCAAACATATACGTGCGGGGTGTCTATACCTACATAGATAGGTCTTTAAAAAAGTTTCTAAAACCATTTTAAGTCAATCGTTTGAAAGATAGACACTTCCAAAGTGGTAAAATGCGCCCACCCCCTTTAATTTCTTGTCAAACCTAAAAAAAACTTCCAACGAAAATTGGTGTGAATAAGATTTGTTATATTATTTTATTGGCTTGACTTTCAAATGCAAATATGGTGGCTTCAAGGTTGTTTAGCTTTGGCAGGCTTATTTTGGCTGACGTCACGACCGTTCCATTTTTAAATAAACTCGAAACTTTAATTTAAACCTCGTTCTAAAGTTTCAAGTCTTTTTGTAATAAATAAACATCAAAATAAAAGACACCAAAAATATTTTTCACATTTTAATCACACCGATCACAATAGACATAAAATGACTAGATTATAGAGATGTACTTACAACAATAAAATAGTTGAAAATTGCTCATCTAAAGAGTATTATAGATAGACACAGACGATAACGACATTCGTATTTGAGTGACGTAGATGACTATTTGTAATGTAATGATTAGATTAATGATTATAATGATAGTAAAATGTTTAGGTAAGTAGGTACGTAGGTACCTAAAATGTAATAATGTAGTAGTGCATTATTACATTTTGAGAAGGTTTTGGCTAGACAGATTTGATTGTGTCCTTTTGAGACCCACGATTACCAAATCAAAAACTCACAAATAAAATTCAAACTACGAGTAATATGATAAATGCGAAAATAAGTATTTTTTGTTACCCTTTCACGCCTAAACCACTGATGACTGAACCGATCATCCTGAAATTTTGCATATAAATGATGTTTATTTTGCAAATAGGTTTCTAAAAACACTTTTACACGTCTCTTTTTTTTAAACTAGATGGGGCCGGTGTTTCGTGCCTGACTACTCTGAGAAGACACAGCCGAAACAAACTCAGAGGTATACGTTGTCAGGTGTACAGAAACGGACATAAAAAAAACCTTTCATTCCAAAAAAAAAAGTACTGTTCCCGAGGAAACAACAATAACGTTCTTATGAAAATCGATGGCGCCACGTGTCTTTCGAATCACGATTGAATTAGATTATTACAGGCAGAGTACAACCCGAATTGATTGTCAAATTCTAAATTAACGCGAGCGAAGCCGCGGGCAAAAGCTAGTAATACATAATTATTTATTTTCTCATTTGTACCAAGAGAGAACATAAGGAAACAACATAACTTATAGTACAAAGACACAGCTTATATCAAATGAATTTTCTACCAGGAGGCCTGCGAAAAGTGAAATGAAAAAAAGACCTTTTGTATCATTTAAGACACAAATAGTCGATATAATGCTCTTTTTATCATTACCAGTAAATATGAATTCCATTAGTTCTGGTAGGCATGTAAGTGAGCCAACAGACAACACATCATGTTTTTGAACCGATTAGTGAATTGATAATTTTATTAATCTTCATATTCCAGCTAAATGGCTGGTGATTATTCATCAGGGGTTTTCATTATAAATATTGAAAGTAAGTAGATACGATTCGTTCAGTTTGAGTCAACCTTTTTCGTAGTAGAAATTGAAATCCCAAATATTTAAATTGGTGTTACTTTTTTGGTGTTTAAAGATAACTTAATAATACTTATCACTTGGTAAATAAATAATAAAACCTTCTCAAGTGAATTTGACTGTGTCATTTTGGTGTCATTGATATTTACATCTAATTATCAATGTAGTGTTTTTATCATTTTGGATTTACGAGACGTTAGACACTACTTATTTGACAGATCACTTATGTCACTCAAAAACGAAATAAATGTAAGTAATAAGTTTATATAATAAAACGACTAAAATTGACTAAACTATACACGATACAGCACAGTTGCGTAGTGAAATAACTCGAAGAGAGATGTGATCTATTTGCTATAAATATACAAACAATATTGTTTTACAATACAATTCGGTAATTTGGCCAAATATGCTCATAAGTAACTAGTTTTTTTTTGTCATATCGTTCTATGTTGTAGACCAGTTTATATTGGATGGTATTGTTAATTCGGATTTTACGTTTTTGCCCGTACTCAGCAGACTTTTAAATTTCTGAGTTATCCTATCCCACATTTCTATGGATTGAAAGAAAGAAGAATATTTACTGGATTCAAAGACGGCAATCAATAAAAATAAAAAATAAACTTTATCGTGTGTTTAGTGCCTAACCTGGTGTCAGAGGTTTTAGGCCGCCCATGAGCCTGACTTGGCTTTACATGCCGACGAGAAATACCTCTCAGACATGGTTTCCTGACGATGTTATCCTTCACCGAAGCAAGTGATAATTATACAAATTATAAAAACAAAATAATGACGTTGATTAGAAACTCTTAAAACGGGTTTAAATATCTTTAATGCATGATAAAATAGATAATTTTATAAAACCACAAGTCCAGGAGGATATAATTGCACCCTCCAGGGGGGTTACTAAAAAGTCCAGGAGTAATTCCGGTGTGGAAAAGAGACAGAGCTACACAGGCCGTCTAGCGCCATCTCTTTTCCACACTGGAATTACTCCAGCTATAAGACGCCATGGTTGGCCACCAGGACTTAAAAGAGGCAAACGAAAGAGCTGTCAAGGTTACTACGTACTGATCGGTCAAAATTTGAATCATCGATTAGATACTTATAAGATTTAAAATACGTGATAACAAGAAAACGTATGAGTCAAAACCCCAAATTTATAGTAATTATAGATATAATTAAAAGGTAGTTTTCCTCAATTAAGACCACGTTATTACGGTTGAACACATAGCTACATGAATGTTATTTATTATTAACTTGGCGATTGTATTTTAAGGCCTACAACTCTGTTTAGCAATTTCCTATCTAAAAATTTGAATACAACATTGATATATTAAAATCTTTTAACTTTGGTGTTCGATACTCTGTATTTTCGTTATTTAGACAACTAGATTCTTTCAAATTGCATCTATAAAGATTGCATACCTATACATATACTTGACACACTCGCTAATATTCGACTATAATTGAGAAAAAATATCGTATTATTAATTTTAGTATTCATCCCCGTTTTTACTAAGACTAAAATACAGGGTATAACAGAATAATCACAATATGGTTATTCGGATCATCAAACAGTAAAACTTTCACTTAGGAATTAAATGGGTCGAGAAAACAAATGATCTACTATACTAAATATCGCATGGGCTGACGCAATTAGTATGCAAAATCCATTATTTTCTGTATATTAATGCCTCCCGGCTTTTGAGTCGAGAGTTGAAAGTCCCACACCGTGCATTTTTGTGTCGCCTAATGTTGTATTATAATTCTAGGACATAAATGTCAACTGTCTTTTATATTGCCTACAGTGCAAGGCGGCTTTGACCTATCATCTACATTTTGGCCACTAATTTGCTTTGCTAAATATTCATTTTTTTGGCAATTTTAAACTCGTGTGAGTGTTTCCTGGTTTCTAAAAGGCTTAATACTCGTAACAGCATAAAAAATATAAACTGTCAAATTGTACTGAGACTTTCTAAATAATCCTTAAGCGTTAACGTTGTACGGCATTTCATACGAATTTTTAAGTCATTATTTTTCTAAATGACTGAACCGATTTTAATGAAACTTCATACGCATAAGCAGGATACATAATATGTGTAAAAATTTGAGAGAGAACTTTTCGAAATGTCTTAAAAAAAAAGATAATTGGATTTTAGATTTTTCATAGAAACAGAAATATCCAATGATCTTTTGTTTAAAAAGACATTTCGAAAAGTTCTTTCTCAAATTTTTAGACATATTATGTATCCTGGTAATGCGTATGAAGTTTCATTAAAATCGGTACAGTCATTTAGAAAAAAAAATGACTTGAAAGTTTGTATGGAATGCCGTACTACGTTAACGCTCTTAACTTGTCATTTGTTTGTGTATGACATTGCTAACGAGCAATTAGTGTAATTGCTCAGCTAATAATGATAAAAGTTTATAAACAATCGTCTATCGTGTCTTGTGAAGCGAACTACAGTATTTTCTTTACTCTGCTCAACATACTTATTATCTAACACTATGCTATAGTTATTTTTCTGTCTAGCGTATTTGAATCAATACATGTATAATATATTATCTTAAAACTGACTAGAAGCTTATTTATTAATGACAATAATAAATATAAATACTTACACGTAATTATTAACATTTTTAGTGACGTTTTTAAAATGACGAAATATACATAATAATAATTAATAAAATAATGTATAATTAATGCTAAGGCAGGTACCGTAATAACTCACGAAAGTGACAATGATATGGCTCTAAGATTACTTATAACTATTATTTTTTAAACATTTAAGATCAAAGGCGAATTTTACCAATGAAGAGATCAAATCCGCTCTTAGTATTAAGTGGCAAGAATTTACAATTAGCGAAAATTTTCTTGGAATATTTAGAGTGTTCGAAGTATACATTTAAGCCGCGCGTATCTTAGTATATTTAACACTAACAAATAGATACCAACCACATATGCCAAGGGCATTAGCTAAAAACTACAAAATTTGCTAGACATTCTCTACAGAGATTCTAAGACATGAGACATTTATCAAGCGGCACTGGGCCTGTATGGTGGTGGATTACGCTCGACTCCCTCTTTCAGAGCGACCTGCGACCCAGCTGTGAGAACATTATAGGCTAGATATGCTATGCCCTATACGGCCTACATTCCTCTTCTTAGCGTGTCGATGACAATTTAAATTTCGTCAGCCCAAAATTTGGCGACGAGTTTAGCACTTTCAGTAGCGTCCATCAGCTCCTGTGATGTGCAAGCAAGCAGACAGGCAGGACAGGATATCAAGTGTCCCATCGTTTGTGGTGCAACACCACTCTTTACTTTGAGTTTGAGAGAGATTCAATCCGTACTTGGCAAGATAAAAGTGGAGAGAGATGATCTAGGTACTCTATATCTGCCACACTTAAGCACATAGTTAACTCTTGCCACAAACTACTACAGATACAATAAATATTAAAATACCCTATGACATATTAAAATTATTTTAAGGAAGAAACGTGTTCATAACAATATAAGTAATTATATTTATTTAATTTACAAGAATAACAATAAGATCTTATGTTACAGTTGAGATTTGATGTTTATCTCAGGAACTACTGAACCGATTGAGATGACGTATTGTTAAGATAGCTTAGAACTTCATGAGAGCGTATACGTTATGAGCGGCACAATGTTTCTGTTATTTATCTAAAGGAAAATAACCATCTATATGCATTTTAAGTCAAGATACAATACGTTAATGAAAGAAAACCTTATGATAAGTTCTATAGAAGTTAGTTCGTAACGTCTATAGAAGTTATCTTCTTTATAATTATGGTGACTGGTAATTAATGACCGATATTTATACACGTGATTGTACTCATGATAACAAACAACTTTCCCAAAGAAGCTATTTTTTTTAATACCTGTTAATTCACTTTTATCACAATAACACACCATCCACATGAAATTCGCGCGCGCGCTCCTTTTACCTATCAGCTGTTAGCGTATCGTTCTGTCTCTTTACTATCATACCGTGCAACAGTGGGTAGGCAGAGCACTCGCCCGGCAAATGGCATACAGCTGTTGTGTTATTGTGAAAAAAGTGAATGCGTATAAAAAAAAAAAACTTTTGGAAAGTTGTTTGTTATCATGAGTACAATCACACGTTTAAGTATTGGTCACTAATTACCAGTCACCTTATATATGGTTTTTTTCAAAAACTTATTTTGGCAAACCATTTTTCGAATTCTAGGAGTTCTAGGTATATCGCGGATATTACTCATGCAAATAGGCAATTTATACACCACGTTTTGCCCGTTTTCGCCAACACCATCACGCATCACTGTCTAATGCCTAAAATAAAAGTACTCTGGTGGATTTTCAACTCTTGGTATAGAGTGATAGAAGCTGTAATTCCAAAATTGCAATAATGTTTAGGCATTCATCTAAAGCTACCTTAGTGTCTGTGAAAACGGGAATCTATGACGTAACATTACAAGTGTTTGGTACAAGCTTCTTTTAAGAAAGATTGTTCTGCAACATTAGTATAGTATCTACAGACAGATATAAATATTATGTTACATTTTACTATAATCTATATCTATGATGGCGGGCGAATGATTCGTATCTGATTATCACAATAGTGATGAGCATCGTATTATTATTTCTGGAGGGTATAATTATTATTAAGTACTTACTTATTATTTTCCTACCATACTTTTATAAGTATATATAATTTATTGGCAATATTAAATAGACACCGAACACAATCTATTTCTAGTATTTTTATGTAAATATTGGGAGTCTGTTAAGCTAAGGTCATTTGTACATAATTTGCTTCCAGATATGTTATTTATCTATTCTAGAACTTGGACCTAAGGCCTCGACTACGGCTTCGGGCTATCCGACTTGCGTCGAGCGACACGCCCGCGCGTCACTAACATGTTTCGTTTGTTTTCAACGTAGTCGTTGTTGCAACACGAGTGTCACTTGGGTTCGTAGTTCGTGGCCATAAGGTAGGTGTTTTCTTTGAAAGTATGATATCGGTTTAACTTCAATGGTATCAGATTATTATTAAAATAAATATAGGTACAGAACTCCCAAATTACTGAATATTTATATTATATACAGGGTGTATGGGTGTTTTTTATCGTTTTTTCAGTTACTATTCCTTTATATTAATGTAAAATTATATTACCTGTACGCAGCACTCCATTTATGTAAATAATACGGCTAAAATAAAAAACCCAAAACGCGTGAAATCAGCTCTTAACTACAGAGTTCATCGAACTCGTTGTCGCGCTTCCCGTTCGCTACGTGCGTTTTGCCAAGGTACGATACATAGCGTATGAGGAAATAAAACAAATCAAATTTATTGGATTCCCATAACATTCCTGAAATAATTTCTTGTACCGGTCCACTTAGTATGATTTACTGATTTCACCCCATCACCGTCTGTGGAGGGCTGTCCGTTACATCCTGTATATTTTTTTACTTACTTACTCGTAAATACACGCAAAAAATATAAAATTGCAAATAAGTACCCTGTGGTAAATCCCTGACTATATATCCTTAATAATAAATAAATTCAATCATTTTACACAAAGTAATGAGAAAGAGCGAAACAAGATTTTTTAAACATAACTAAGACTAGATGAGTATTTAAATTGAAATGTAATTAAAAATCGAGATGATTACATTTAAAGTAAAAATTGCTCAAATTGTAATCATATTAAGATTTGTAAAAATTATGATTACTAATAAAAATAATAAATATTTGGAATGTCATAACTAGATTGTCAAAGAGAGATTATACAGGTTTTATTCAAATTGTTTAAAATTATTTAAGTATGCATAAGATGGCAACATTATAAATACATATTTTTATTAAACTTCATAGTTTGAAAAATATCATACCATTTTCTAATAGAGATACGACAAAACGTTATAATTTGAAATTTTGTTTAAGTAATTGGCGATTACTTATTTTATTTGTAGGGAGTAGTTTATATATCTTTATATGTCATGTTAGCAACAACAATTACTGTTGCAAATAAGTTTATCTAGATTTTAGTAATTGACGGCAATGCAGGTATCCGATTTAAAAGGTTCTACAGATGATTTCATGTCTTAGTAAATTGTATAACAAGCTGAACGCCGAGACTCTTTACTACCGCGAACATAAATGAAGAGGACAACCACAAACCGCAGGCAATGCTGCCCCAGTCGCTGACACACCGCAGTACCGTGACTGGGTTGTCATGTAAGTCTTGGAAGGTTCCGGTAAGTGGCGAGACAAGCAGCCAATAGAGAAAGATCGTCGTAGTTGTGACGTCATCATCGGCTTAGCCTTTTCCCAATTATGTTAGGGTCGGCTTCCAGTTTAACCGGATGCAGCTGAATACCAGTATTTTACATGGAGCGACTGCCTATCGACCTCCACAATCCAGTTAGTACTGGGTAATACGATACCCATTGCTAAGACTGGTTGACAGACTTTCAGGCCACTGACTACCTGTAACGACTGTCAAAGATTTTCAATTGACAGCCAAGACCAACGGGTTAACGTGCTTTCCGAGGCACGGAGGAATCTCGGTGTGTAATTGGTGGTCGCCCATCCACGGACCAACCTAGGCAAGCGCGGCTTAACCTGACGATCAACCCGAGCGGCTGTTATTATTTAGCCACAAGCTCCTCAAGTAGTTGTGACAATGTGGAATTATAACCGTAGCGGAATATTGAGTCTCTGCGATCAGCGTTGCAGCAAAAGCGCAGGCCACACCGCTAGATGGCGGGCGAGCGAGCGACGCGAACGACACCCTTTTCATACTTTGTTCGTATCTTTCGATAGTTCGCGGTGTGAACGAAAGTATGAAAAGAGGTGAAACGACGCGTCGTTCGCCCGCCCGCCAGCTGGTGGTGTGGCCTGCGCTTAATGGTTGCGGTTGCAGCCTTCTGAAGAGCATCTTAAATCGACTAACTCGAAATCGATATTGAATTTTCTATCATCTCACTCCCACATTTCATGACCGCAGCGTCACGAACGTTAGGGCACACTACTGTACAATTTACATCAATTACTAAAATCCATTCAAACATATAATTTATTCCTGACAGTAGTATGTGCTTAAATATCTGTCTCTTTAAATATACTGCTAGGACTGTCAAGATTGAAGTGTATGTACCGTGAGTTCGGCGAGTCGGCAACCGTTTCCGTGACAGTTTCGGGATCTTCCGGCTTGATATGCTTCGGAGACGATTCAGAGTGAAACTCCTGGCGGAAGTTGCCTGGAAAGTTAAAAAAAATAACCATTAGTTTTTTGGTCTATTTTCTAAACACTTTCAAAATTTTGTTTCAGTTTATTTTGAGCTGAATTATGTCTGAGTCTAGATATAAATGACAAGATAGGCACAGGATAATTTAAAATGTGTAAAACAAAAGACAAGAATTTGAAAAAATATGTAGGCATAGGTTTTCTAATTACCATAACAATCTTAATCAAATTACTATTAATTCTAATGGTAACAAAATACAGCTAACATACACGAACAGTGCTAAAACAAAATCAATACTTACAAGCAAAGCGGACAACGACAACATCTTACTGAAAAATAACACAACAACAAAATGTACGCATTTTACAGAAGCTCATACATATTAAAGACTAAAGTTACTGTCCGAAATAGTATTAAAAAAAAACTTGGCAGAACTACAACGTGAAAAATCGACTATTTAAAAAAAAAAAAACTAGCTTTTAGTGGGATTTTACCGTTTTATCTGAACGCAATCAGCACATCTAAACCACGTTCAAAGAACTGTCAGAGTCATAATTATTACGAGATATCGAGACTAAGAGCTCTTGAACGGAGTTTGGTTGTCCTGCTTGCGCTCAGAGGCCTTGGCACGAGCGCGCAGTGTAACCTAAATGTAACGTCGTATTTTATACGTCGATTTTTGAATCGAAAATACAATCCTATTAATAGCATTTTACTTAAATTGTTTGTAACATCACCATCACTAGACACATGAATATTTTTTTTTAATAAAAATATTAAAATGTGAAACGATAAATTTTAAAATCGACGTATCGTACGTTACGGTTACAACGCGGATTTCAATTCCAATGGTAAAACAGAACTATATTTTAATTGGAAGCACTCTACAGAAGTAATTTTAAAGTCATTTTTAATTGAAATGTTATAAATACTTTGAATGCTGACCAAATCGCTGCTTCATGCAACAATCTTAGTTAAAGATGCGCAAAATAAAAATAAAAACAAAATAAAACTATATATCAGTGCAAAGTACGTTTATTTAACGAGTCCACCACGTCGGGCGTGACTTACATAAAAATGCGTCTTATGTATTAATCTTGAGTTTGCAGTAGAAAAACCTTACGTTTTAAAGTTAACTAGAATAATATGGCTAGCCAATGTGCTGCATGGCTATGAATTTATTCGTATTTTAATTTATAAATAAGAATCCTTACTGTTAATCTATATAAATCAGGGACGGGTTACAAGAGTAGCCGTTAGACCATTTTGATTATTACAGTCATTATTTTGATTAACCATTATATGGCTTAACCCTTATAATATTTGGGTTAACCATTTAAATATTGCTAATTAACCAAGATGAAAAAGAACGAGGGCTAGCTCCGTCACTTTCTTGCATATTTTAGATGTACAAAAGTGTACTCTGTGCGTGAACCGGGTCTTATCGCCCGATTTACCCTATAATACGAGTTAACTTTTATTCCAGGGTTTTTAAATACCCCGATAAAAACCCCTATATGGTTAACATGTTCGGTCCCTGATATAAATTAAAATCAATTGCCGCATGTGTGAAGGATCATCACTTGAGTACGGCTCGACCAATTTGGATTATTTAGCTAGTCCAGTATCATTTTAAGACTCAGTACAGAGTGGACTCAAAACATTGATAAAAGTCAGTAAAAGACTATTTTAATTTCTAAAACACCCATTTCAGTTTTGCTTACATTTGCACAACTTTTTTTATTCGTTACATTTATTTACTCTTGTGAACCAAATAATTGATATAATTATTGATCAAGAATTCAATAAAAAAGAGAACTAATTTACAATATTTTAATACTTAATTTCTAAAGTATATTTTTGACAATAAATATTAAGTCATAAGGTCTTGCCACTGCAAAAATAATTAAGTTTTATAAGTGTTACCAGTCTTAAATTAAATAGTGACTTCAAACCATAAAATAATGGTAACTAAAAGTGATAGTGACTATTACATTTAAGTTAATTTAGAATGTTAATAAACCAATAATTATTATGATACTTTAAAAGTTAGTGGTGATAGAATTTTGTTGAGAGATTCTAGAACAATCGGGACTGATGCCTGATAGGTCAGTGAAGAAGCACCCTAGATTTAAGGTATTGCGAAGAACACAGCGTGGTTTTAGTAAAATAAAAGTCCGATGCAATTTTTTATCATTTCCAGACGAAAGCATTCCGACGATAGTTCGCCCCATAATCTTATCCACCAAAATATTGGAATACATCAAATATTTTATCTATACAAATAAATAACATTGAAGTGTTTATAATTTAAAAATAACAGGTTTTTACTGAATGCATAAGAAAGTATATACGATAAGTACTTATAACGAAAAAAATATTTTTTTAAATGTATATCTGTACATTTTTGGTTGTTCTATCACCATAATAAAATGTCAGTTCGTCTAGACTCTTCTCAATCAAACTTGTTCATATTCAAGTGGCGACACTTGGGGGAGGCCTATGTCCAGCAGTAGCAGCAGACGTCTTTTGGCTGAAATGATGATGATGATATTCACTTCTTTTTTTTTGTTATTTCGTATATTTTTGTATGTTACGAATATTTGGTCTTGTTTGCTAGAATAGATCAACAAAATTGTTTTTATAGAAAAAAAGATTCCGACGAATTGAGAACCTCTCCTCCTTTTTTGAAGTCGGTTAAAAAGAAGTACATATTTAGTTATGTATTTTAACCGCTTGAGCGTACAGACTAGATTTTATAATGGGTGTAAAAATACCCGTAACGAAGTCGAAAGGTGTTCTCCCTGTCATTGCGACCATTTTTTTGTTCTGACGGCTTCGTGAAGGGTCCATGCACACTTTGTATAAACCATTTGGTATAATTTTTATATTAAATTAGCTGAGTAATTTATAAGTATGTCAAATTATATTATCCCTAAGTCTAGTTTATTTTATTGCATTGAGTACTTTACCCCCCTTTAAAATAAACAATAAATTATATTAATCGTAATGGAATTTAAGAATAAAAAGTATTAGGAACCACTGAATGATGCATATCCGTTATCTTAAAAAAAGACTACATCACTCTATGGATTCTGGAAACTCTATTCGAATATCGAACACTTAGAATGGCGTCTCGGGGGTTTTGTCCGCGATTAAAAATATCGATTTAAATAATATCGACTAGTAGTAAGCACATAGTTTATCCCTAAGATATATTACAAAATAATTATAAAAAAATATTAAGAGCAGATTTCACCAATAAACTATAAGCGATCAGGGGGTCTACCATCAACTATTAGTAATATAAGTACGTATTGTTTTTATTGTGCGTCCTAGACAAGGATGGAAAGGACATCGACTCACAAACGGCTACCCCGTGTTCAGTACAACACAGCGAACCCATCACATAGAAAAAAGCAGTTTTTTTATGTGAAAAATCTATATGCGCGCCTGAGTTGTAAAACCGACTCGCATGCCGTGACGAATCAAGTGTTACCTCCTCTATGCCACGTAAAATCAATCTTTTCCCATTACAATAAAGTTTGTTTCGGAACGATTGTCGATCTACATATTCCGTTTTGATGTAGTTCGGCCTTATGCAGATTTGATCCATAGATATCGATGAAAGAAAATACTTTAATGTATATAAAGATCCTATTATTTTATTAATTATGAATTACAATATTTACATAGATGTTTCACATCTGCTGCCAATTCAAAAATTACCGATGAAAAATGTCTGGGGGGGAGGTATGATGTACGGAATTCGTGGTAACGGTATGTGCGTCAACATCCCAAACCACCCTGTCCACCTCTTTCCCACACTGAAAACACATTAAAGTAGTTCAAGACCATTGTCAGCCACTGCCACTATTGCTATAAAAATATTGACACTGACAGTTGAACGCCGTTTAAACGTGCTGATCGTGTGTTAAATTTGAAGTTTCGTTGGTGAAATCCGTCCTTTATTAAGATTCAATTTGACATTGATATGTTATAGTTAAAAAAATGCATGCGGTTTAAAGATTGTTACCATGCGCGTCCATGGTAAGATATTACCATTTTTGGTCAAACACAACCTTTTTCAAGGTTTAATAATTAAATTAAAACATTAAAAAGTCAAAACAGTGCATAACAATAAGAAAATAAAAACTGCACAAACAATACATTGTCAAACGATTATTATCTTCGATTTTTGAAATCAATAATTACAAAATTCATTAAAATTCAAAGTTTTCTAGTCACGTTTTCAAAAGTCAAATAAATTATTCAAAGATAACAATCGTCAAACTACAAAAATAATCGAAGCACATCACTTACTACGAGCTGTACTTGAATTCAGAATCTTACATCTTTAGCATTGTATTGTCAAACAACTATATGATTTGAGTAATAAAAAGGTCAATTGAATTTCAACTTTGTCACTTATGACATCAGAGTCTTAGATCGTCAATCAACGATCTACATAAGAGTTATGTAGACAAAGTTGATTCCTGATTAATTAAAAGGTCTCACATTGCATTAATGTGCAATGACAATTAGCACTTTGTCGTTTAAGACATTAGAATCTGAGATCATCGACATTGCGTTAAAAAGGCCCTACATTGCATTAATGTGCAAATGGAATATGAACTTCATCACTTAGTCATAGTTTGTTTTTAATTCCGAATCCAAGTTTAAGTGCAACACTTAGTCAAGCCACTACAATCACACTTCACTTTGCGCGCCCGTCTCCTGCAGAACCCGTAACACTTCAACGCTAAACAGCATAAACCTCCTTTTTTACTAGCTTCAGACTTACAAGACTCCCGACTATTCAGCCTTTGCAACTCCGGTATAATTGTAACCTTCTGATTTTTGTTACTTAGTAACTTATCGAGTCGAGACTTTAATTGAGTAGGGGATACGCTACGATCTTGATTCAATTTATTCGATGTGGTAGTCGATATTTCTGTCACTTCAACTGAAACTTCGGAACCGGATGACGCTTCTACGTTAGGACTATGAGAGTCTATACTCTCTGGTGTGTACGGATCAACGCATCTTCTAACACAGAGTAGAGTGTTATCAACATCGTTGACGTAAACACCATCGTAACTACAGTAATCTGCACTTGTGATTTCAACATCTGGAATTCTAAGCATGGTCTCATTAAGAGACCCGGTTCGAGTTCTCCGTAATTCTTCGGTAAATTTATCAGGATGGCTGACAGATATGTCTGGTAACTTAATCTTTTTGTTAGCGTAGAGGTCCGGGTCTGTGGGGAGACGTGGCAGGCGGCGCAGGGGGGGCAGGGGGGGCAGGGGGGGCAGGGGCAGCAGGGACAGGCTGGAGGGCAGGCGGACTGCGCTGGCGCACAGCGAGCAGGGGAACAGGGCGCTGCAGCACGGCAGGGTACCTCGGTCGCTCTGCAGCATCACGCGCAGGTAGATCGGCTGTGGGAGAAGACACTAAGTGTTAGTTTTTTGAAGTTTGTTACATCGCAGCGTTTATACGCTCTCTCTTGGGCCTTAGATTTATCGAGCGAACTTGGACTTTTATGAAGCTAAGTACGCTAGCATTCCATACAAAAATGTGTCTTACACTAATAAAATGACCCTCCGACTGGTTGCGCACCGCGCCGGGCCGTGTGTACATACCTTATGATCCCCCATACAGGTAGCGTCTCCGATGACGCCATAGGCAGGCCTGCGCCGGGCGCCCGGCTCGCGGCGCGGCGCGGGCTCGCCCTCCGACTGGTTGCGCACCAGGCGACGCCGGGCGGAGCCGTCCGCGTCGCTCATCCTGGGAGAGGACACAATAATTAATGTTATGCAAAGCTGTGAGAGCATCAGGTGGCGATGGAACTACCTAAACACCTCATAAATAAAACTAACTCTCAAAGAAGATATAATTAACTTATGATCATAGATGAAAGAAGACCTAAACTTCTATTGGCTATCCACGCCCGCTTAAAATATCATAGCGCGTCATACCTGTATATTGCCAAAGCGCGTCAGTCGACCAACGCACGACCGACGTTCCTCATCATAGTCCGGGAGATAGCGGTGCAAATGAAAAAGTCTTAGTAAGCCGGCTGAAATTGACATCGATAGTTGATCTTACATGACTAAAAAGAGAACCGACCGTCAGCTGCTCAATTAGCGGTGGGTTTGGGTGTGAGAGGTTACGGAAGTTGTAAAAAAAAAGAAAAAAATTAAGTCATACTACGCCGGCTGAAACTTTTTTCATAGATATTTCACATTATACTGAGATGAAAAAAAATCGTCAGCTGCATGGTAGAGAGTGGATTACGCGTCAGCTGGTGGCATGAACTTGTAAAAAAAAGTAATTGTACGCTGTACGCTTAATGAAATTTAACCAGGTGATTGTTTAAATTACTGAAAGTACGAAAAAACAATCAGCTGCGTGACTAGCTGTGGAAAGACCGTCACCAGACACAGTAAAGATTAAAAATATTGGAGCATTGCTACTACACTGTTTCCTTTTAAACACATATTTCGATATGGATTCTGGAGCTCCTTGAGTCCATAACACGACTAAGCCTCTCCCCCTAACATTTCAAAGTAACATCAGCGTGTGCGTGTCTTTTTAACCGACATCTAAAAGGTTCTTTTTTTTTAAGTATGTTCACCTATATGTCAGTCAACTATAGACCGACTTTACATGGTGACAATGGGACCACCTCGGGAGTATACTCTTTCGAATAAAAAAATAATTTTGAAAATCGGTCTACAATTGACCAAGATATCGGTGAACATACACAAATAAAAAATACATTTTCGGAAGTTGGTTACAAAGACACGCACACGCTGATGTTGCTATGAAATTTTAGGGGGAGAGGCTTAGGTAGCCCGAAGGTCGTGTTATGGACTCAAGCAGCTCCAGAATCTATATCGATATATGTGTTTAAGACGAAAAAGCGTAGTATCAATGCTCCAATATTTTTAATGTTCACTGCGTCAGCTGACGGTCTTTCCACCGCTAGCCACGCAGCTGATTGTTGTTTTCGTACTTTCAGTAATTTAAACAATCACCTAGTTAAATTTCATTCGGCGTACTATTACTTTTTTTTTTAATTCATGCGACCAGCTGACGCATAATCCACTCTCCACCATGCAGCTGACGATTTTTTTTCAGCTCAGTATAATGTGAACTGTCTCTGAAAAAGGTTTCAGCCGGCGTCATCATTACATCATCATTTCAGCCGAAAGACGTCCACTGCTGGACATAGGCCTCCCCCAATTGTCGCCATACTGACCGGTCCCGTGCGACTCGCATCCAGCTGCTCCCCGCAACCTTCACCAGGTCATCGGTCCACCTAGTGGGAGGCCTTCCAACGCAACGTCTTCCGGTTCGCGGTCGCCACTCCAGAACTTTTCGGCCCCATCGGCCATCCGTTCTGCGAGCAATGTGCCCTGCCCACTGCCACTACCGCCGACGCCGCGCAGCCGGCGTACTATGACTAAATTTTTTTTTTTTGCAACTTCCGTAACCTCTCACACCCAAACCTACCGCGGGTGCGTTAGCTGACGCTTGGTTCAGTTTTACGTAATTCGAGAACTTTTGAAAAAGATGTCAATCGATCGGCGTAAAAACAGTACCTAAAATGCAACGCTATCTCCCGGACTATCAGTGCGGCATAGCTGTACGTGCACAGCCATACATCAAGCACTGTAGTCGTTCATGTTGACGACGCTCACCGTAAGTCTAGCACAAAATCCAGCCTAAAGGACTGGCGAATCATTGTCCCGGTTTTGACAACATCCCTTGCTGAACAAAGAGAAACTTACCTAGCACTGATAGCCTGCTGCACGCTAGTGGGGTCTGCGATACTCTTCCTGCTGAAATTCATTCCACCCACAGGAACGCATAGAGCGTCAAGTTCCACCATGCTGCTTTTTTTCTCCAATGTCTTGCCTGGACTGCCCTGTAAAGAAATGAAGGTAACGCTATCACATTAATTCGGATAAAGAATCAAGACACCTTTTTTCCGTTTTTTAAGAAAAAACTCAGCTTTTCCATACATTTTGTAGGTCTAAATATATGTATGACAAAATATGTGTTGCATTTTTGTATGAAACAGCTAGTTCTTTACAGAATCATCTGAAGTGATCATGGCAACAGTTTGCATGTCTTTGCCCGTTAAACTCTGTATCTAAAGCATCATGATAACAGGAATTAATTTAATATCGTTATCAGCACCCATGAAAATCCCGGTAACAAAATTTTGCGAATTTTCGCATCCGCCATCTTGGATTTTTACTCATAGTACGACATGCATAGCTTTTTCGTCATGGGTGTCATTGCTATGGTTTTTGGGATCGCTGATAATCTAATCAAAAATGAGGTCTAAATGAAAATTCAAGATGACGCCGAAGGAAATTTTCGATTGTTTCGTCATGGGTGTCATTTCTATGGTTTCTGTGGTCACTGATAACGAAAATGAGGCCAAAGTGAAAATCTAAGATGGCACCAACGAATTTCTTCTTGACATAAGTATAATTTTCATGATTTTCGGGTCGCTGATAACGAAATTAAGGCTAAAATAGAAATGGTGGTGACGGAACAAAAATTAAAATTCTAATTTTTTTGCAGCTTTCTCTTGCACAAATTTGACGCTTCGCCACTGGAGCCTAACATAGACATAATTATCACAAATCTAAATACTGTTCTAATTTAAGCTGGCATATGCTTTGCCGTCTACTGTCCAGTCAGTGCTTTACATTATCTGACCACACTTACAAAGATATAGAGGGGAAAGGTAATGCTGGGCAATGTGGAGTAGAGATACAACTCCAGATTTTTCGCGCTAAAGCTGGAAACGAGATTAGCCTTTTAAGTAGTATTTTCTATTTAAAAACAGTTCGAAGTTAAGTTTACTCTGCGCGTTTGTGCTAGGGTTGTTTGCTCGCGAACGTATATTGTTCATATTAGCTGGGCGTGCCGCGTGCTATATATTAATGTACCTGTGTGCTCTGCCGCGCGGGGGATCCTGACCGCGCCGGGCTGCTGTCTGACGACGATACGCGACCGCTGCTGTCTGTGGAATCTGTCACCGACTTCCTGTAAGTCATTCAGTACAACATTTTATGGCACAAATGTTAGGACAGTTTGAAAAGTAGTTAATAATAATAACGATAATGTATTATTATTGATATGATTAAATTATCGTTTAACCCTTCGCCGGAACGAAGATCTACGCGAGACACAATAGGTTTTTAATTGTGTCTATACAGGGTGTAAGGGTAAACACCGTTGTCACTAAAACCATAAATATTTATCCAAATTTAAAAATAAATAAACGTATTTTTCATTCAAAATTTTTAAAAATTTCTCTCCGATACCGTCTTTAAATTCATGGTTATAATTCATTCACTCGGGCGCATATATCGCCCGAATGACGTAATCATTGCTAAGGCTGCCACCCATCTTACCTACCTACACAACATTCTAATAAAAATACAATATTCCCCGCGCTTGTGCCCTTGCGCATAGCGTAAAATACTTTTGAGAAAAAATGGAGATATTACTTTTAAAAAAAATTCGCTATTTTTCATAGAATTTACGTTCTAAAGCGTGTAACAGAAAGGGTATAATCATATGGAATACTGTGGTACGGACCATCAAACTGAACAACTTTCTCTATGGGACCACCGCCGAAATCGTAAAAAAATAATCAGCTATCCAATACAAAATTTCAATACCTACTCGACCCAAATGTATGGGACAGCTGATTATTTTTTTATGATTTCGATGGTGGTCCCATAGAGAAAGTTGTTCAGTTTGATGGTCCGTACCACAGTATTCCATATGATTATACCCTTTCTGTTACATGCTGTATAAGTGAAACAAAACCACTGGTTTCAAGGATAACGGTGTTTACACTTACACCCTGTATACTCGACATACGGAAGGTTAAACTACTTTTGAAACTGTATGAGGTCGAAGATGGCACTAGCTAACCCAAATAAGCCTACTAACTCGCGACTTAAATAGATTCGGGTTATATGAACTCGGGCACACCGACTCATCCTCATCTCTGTCCTCAGGACAAGATTGAGGCCAAGAGTAGGGCCATTTAATATAAAAAAGTGCTGACTCGGACTTGAATTCATGCAATCAGAGTACTGACTCTGTCGAGTACTGACTTGTCACACGAGTCAATTTACGTTGGTGCCACTGTTAATTGACTCTCTTGTATAGCTTGCATCGCATCATCACAAACCTTGAAGCGTGCAGTTGTTTGTTATCAGCTTGCCTGGCGGTGTCCTGACTCTGTACCAACAGTCGCGCTGACTGTGAGAGTAGGATTCTGTCGCACCAAGATGGACATCTGAAATGTTACGACAAAATGTTTGATAATTAAAAAAAAGTACCACTAATGTTGCGTTGCCAGGTCTAATACACCGGTGTACATTTTGCCACTAAAGCGGAGGACATCGTGGACATCGTGGTGGGCACCAAAAGACGAGATACACACAACAGTTACAGTTACTGCAGTAGTGCTGTAATGTCAAGGCATCGTACGAGTGCGAGTACCGCTTTGTTACCTGCCCCTCGCGCTGGTGGAACACTTGGCTGCGGGATGGGAAGTTCCATAGTCAAGTAAAGTGCTACTAAAATAGTTTTAATTCTTATTTATGATCACAAGTTTTGTCTATAGTTAAGTAGCGACCCGCCACGGCCTCGCACGGTTGTAATGTTATACCTATAAACATACATAGGGACAGACAGCGGGAAGCAACTTTGTTATACTATGTAGTGATATATTATGATACCTAGTCTTCATGTAGTGTGTGGGTAATTGCACGTCTTCTTCGAACGGGTAGGAGGGGGGGAACTTGACTGGGAACTCGTACAAGTGTGGCCGTAACGCTTCCAACTCGCGGTCGTAGCGTTGAAGCTGTAGACAATGAATTAATAATTACAAGAATATATATATATCTATATATGTTGCAGTCAAAACTCTTACCAGTCAAAAGTACTTTTAACTGAATAAAATAGGCAAAAGTAATTTTGACTGAACAAGTTGGTCAAAAGTGGTTTTGACTGAAAATCATTGGTTAATAGTGCCTTTGACTGCAAATTTGGGTTTAAAAGTTGTTTTAACTGACACTCTTAGTCAAAACTAGTTTTAACTGCTAAAGCATCAATCAGTCAAAAGCATTATTAACTAGTTAGAATATAAATAAAGATATTTCTTAAATGTGAAATCGATTATTACGAAAGTTAGGTATTACAATCAATACAAAGAAGAAGTACATTTAAAATAGGTAATCAGAAAATACACAGGTTAGCGTTTTTTTGGCATTTTTATCGACCTCCTTAACTTTTTAAGTGTTTTGACTGATATAACCAGTCAAAACCACTTTTGACGGAATCAGTTAGTCAAAACTACTTTTAATCAGCTCCATTGGGTAAAACTACTTTTAACTGTTATCTCAGTCAAAGGTTAGTATTGTCGAAAGCATACAGTTAAAACTACTTTTGCTAACTAAAAGTACTTTTGACTGGTTAAGAATTTTGACTGCAACATATACACTGAGGAGCGTTTTGGCCTCGTACAGGACCAATTTCGTTTGTCTTATTTTTATATTTTTCAAGCCGGTTTTTTCTTTTTTATATAATTTTGTTTTATTGTTAATTAAAACATTCTTGTTTTGTCCTGTGTTAGACAAATAATAGTTATTTATGATACTAGTGCGGTAAGTTGGTTTTTACAAACGAGTAGTAGTCACGAGTTTGTAAATACCAATTTATGCACGTGTGTCATACAATGTTTTTCAACACATTTGCGAGAAAACAGTACAATAAGTAATAAAACAAACGTTTTCATTATTTTATTTATTATTTTTCATTAGACTATTTTTAATAGCAAATATGAAATTATACAGTTAAGTCACTACTCTTGGAAATGAATAGTAAAATTTTAACAATTATTGAATTTCAGTGAAATTTGCTGCTTTGGAAGCTTAACTGACTGACTGACATCAGTGGCGTGCAGTGCTTCCCGAAGGCGGGCAGGCCACGCAAAAAAAAAAACTCGCAACATCACAGCGTCGCTCTACTTAGGATGACCCTCAAAGTAGTCACATCTATTGATATATTCACTAACCCTCCCAGGCCCCCGCATCTGTCTTCTAGTCTTTTTAGTAAGCGTATGAGAAACAACGCCATCTAGCTTAAATATAAGGAATTTCAATGGTATTCTGTCAATACAAGAACGAAGGATGTCGCTTCGTTACAAAAAAACCTAAAAAATAAAACAGAGGGCGCTGTAAACAAAAAAAAAATAGTTTAGTTTTCGTTCCGTACCCAATTTTGAGCGTCTGACCGGAATATTTGAAAAACAAACATTGAAAATAAGCCTGTAAAAACCAAACTTATAAATACAAGAACTCACCACATTAATCAAGGTTCAAATCACGATTTTCTGACAATGCAAACAGAAGAAAGATTCATTTGAAATACCGAGTACGAGATGAATTTTGGGTTAATTCTCGTAATTCGGGTACCTACACATTTTCCTTTAGACACAACTTGAATCTTAAAATCAAACAATCGTGAATACTTATTGTTTTTAACTTCTGACAAACACATTATCAGCGCAAACTTCACAACAGAACACCATTTTTAAGTAAATAAACAAATACAACAAATAATATTTACACTACTGTACGTTTCAAAACGAATTACAACCGTCAGATAATATTATAATAATCAAAACATTCAAGATCACGAAATAAATTTTGCTTGTCACATGAAACAAATATGGCTTCTAAGAAAAATACAATTGTTATTTTGTCAATGAAAAAAACACTACCAAATATAATTGCATCACCGCATACCGTTTTAGCCGGATAATACTTTGTGGGGCAGCCAATCAGTGGCCAGCTAGCCAGCTACACTCGCAGGAGTTTACGCCCCTATTTACTATGTGTGCCGTTCATATACACGAAAATAACGATCAGTGTGCGTAAATTTATCAATGGAAATTAGGCCGGCTGCGGCCTTGCCTAGACGGCCGGGAGCGAGCGTCGTAGTATTATTACCAGTTACGTCACACGGCCGCGACAAGTTGCTTTAAGTATTATAACAGGCGTTTTATTTTTTTATTTTTGATTAATATAGTTATAATAAATGCATTTGTTGCGTTGTTGGTAGGAATGGTAGGGTAGGCTAGGCCTAATTGCCTCTATGGACGGCACGCCCCTGACTGACATTATTAATTTCACACGTAGATATTACGTTGAACGGAAGATTGTAGCCTAAATATCAGCGGTGACGTCGGTGGCGGTGGAGCTTGCAGCTCAGGCGGCAGTGGCTGGACGTTTTCGCGTGAGGTAGAAGGGCGCGGTTCCACACCTTTATTTATATTTATACACTTTGATAACTTGTCGCCTATTTCATTTTTTTTTGTGCACCGAGTTTTCAATATAACCCTCTGCAACATTATTAGAGCGCCATCCTCCGTGGCGTTTCAGTGTAATGATATCGGCTCCGGAATTAGCTAGTATAATGTTGCAGAGGTCCTTCTAAAGCTGTGACCGGTATGGTATAACTATCCGGATTTCTTTTGATTTCTTGCTTGTGTAGCCATATGACTGTCGTTTCAAAAAAACATGTAGTTTTATATATATTTTATTAAATCTATGTCATTAATCATTATTGGTTTTTAGAGTGGTTTTTAACATTGAATATTTTGACCAAATTGAGGACGGCTTATACTTCACACGTAATTCATTGAAAACAGTCATCAAAACATTTTCAGAGAATGATTGAGTATTTCTTCGAGTCTTCCATGCTATACATTATTGTAAATCATTAAATAGCGCTCTCGCGATTTTGGCGGCAAGAGACCGTTTTCTGCAATTTGCGCCTCATTCAACATATCAGGTCGAGTACATTCCATTTAATATCAGATTCCTCGCTTGAACTCATATTTTTTTAAAATAAATATCAGTCGGAAAGTCGCAACAATCTTTGACGTTTCTAATATGAAAATGGCGCGAATTTGCAAATGGCGCCAGTTCTAATTTTCACCAAAATCAGAACTACATCTTTCGTCCCATTTACTCTTTAGTATTAGAGTGAGACAAACGTATTGAGCAAAAGGGCTCACAAGGAGGTTCGAATGGTTCGATCAGTCAGCTTATTTATTCTCGTAATGTTAAACGCCTTGGTGGAATTCTTATAATATTCTTTTATGGAAATTAAAAAAAAAACCGTAAAGAATACGCACGGTGCAGTAGAACGGGGTATGCGGTAAAATAGGTGAGAGTACCTATTTTACCGCACGTTGCGTTGTATGGTGCATCATTTTGAACTTTCGAACAATGTATACAGGCTTCGTAAATGCAATTTTTGAGCAAATGTGTTGAAAATACTTTTTCTTTCTCCTTTTTATGAACAAACAAATATCTGCTGTACTACTATCTGCTGTAACAATTTTAATTTTTAATCATCATTTCCTGCCCTTGTCCCAACTTGAGGTCGGCGCAACACGTTTTCTTCTCGTTGTCAGACGCCACGGAATCATTTGCTCCTTTCTCTTTCATATCATTCCTCACGCAATCCATCCATCTTTTTTTTTATCTTCCTCTCCCTCAAACACCAACATAGTTTTTTTTACGTTTCATTTTGAAGGTATTACTTTACCTCCGTTCCTCGGCTGTCATTGTCAGTCATTACAGGTAGTGACCCGAAAGTCTGACCACCAGTTTTACCAAGGGGTATCGTATTACCCAGTATTAACTGGGTTGTGGAGTACAGATAGACGGTCGCTCCATGTAAAATACTGATATTCAGCTGCATCTGGTTAGACTGGAAGCCGATCCTAACATAGTTGGGAATAGGTTAGGCAGGTAATGATGATTTAAGAGAACCGGGTATTCTGTAACTCAAGCAGAACCCTCTCACCTCAGACATCTTCCTTCTTTTTATTCCAGTATCTGTATTCTGACGTTGCGATAAATAAAACATAGAAAGTCTACACTCACCCAAGGCTCTCTGAATATCTTCTGGTGGTCTACATGCGAGAACTCCTTCTTGCCGATAGTCAGTACTACTCTTCCGTCAGTGGCCGACCTGTATTGTAAGCGGGAGGCGTCCACGTTGGCGCCGTTTTGCAGTCTGCTACCTGACAGTTCTTCTGTTACTTTCTGTGGAGGAGAGATGGGCATAATTAAACATTAGTACTTCGTTATTTGAATCGGATTTTGCTAACAATTTTTTGAACGGAACTCTAATCCTTTTTCTAAAATAAAAGTAAGGTACGGTACTCCTTACAACATCAGCTATCGTCCAGTAAAAATCCCGCCAAAATCGGCCCAGGCATTTCAGGCATTTAAGGTATTTATGCGCCACCTTGTAGCCTGAAACACAGGTTTAACCTAGTTCAGGCAACTAAGCAAATGTGCTCTATTTTAATTCTCAAGATATTTTTTATTTTTTATAAATAAAAGAAGAAAAAAAGTTTTTTGGTCGCGTCAGTTTCTATACAAAGTTCAACTTTTTTTTTCAAGACCTCTTAGAACAAAAACGTATCAGATTCATGGTCCGAGAGACGTTTAATATGTTACACCTTGTCTTATCTGGATACACGTACGTCAGCTATGAGCACTACGCATCACTGCTCTTATATGTTCGATAAAATTAATCCTCACTAATGGGCTACAGTGGCATTAATTAAGCAGGCAATATATCAGTTAGATAAGCACGAATAAATGTTTGTGTAACAATACCGCGTCCCTCAACGCAGTTATTGAGTGCGGCGTGATGGCATATTTGTTGCAATATTTCTACGACCAAATGTGGATTGTTTTAGCTGATTGATAATGAAGCAATCAAAAAGTATTGTTAGCAGTTTTCATAGGCCCATATCTATAAATATTACTTATAGCTTGTGCTTCGAGACGGTCCTGTTTTTCATGTCCGTAAAGTTGTCAGTTTGGTTTTATTCTTGGATGTAGGTATGGCACACACATTCAAGAATAACTCCAAGTCCAAGTACATACAAAGTAACTTTTATAGATCTCAAACTGACAGGATCATCGCATATCGAACAGAAACCCTGCAGAATCTTCTAGTACGAAAATAACATGGAGCTATACAGGGCGTATATTGCCGTCTCTTTCGCCCCATTCATACACGCTGTCGTTTTGCATCCTGGGGCCTTAGTCTGCTATTGCAATAGTGTCAGAATGGTCTATCATTGATTTAATAAGGCCCCGCGCAGACGAATTACCCTTTGTACGCACGTCAAACGAGTTTCGAACGCGCTTCAATACGCCGTGCGCTAGGGGCCTTATTAAATCAATGGTAGACCATTCTGACACTATTGTAATAGCAGACCTAAGGCCCCTGGTCAAATTCAAGGAGGTATCTATACTAATGATTCCCGACCCGAATCTATTATAAAAAGGGTAGGTTTTTTATTTATTAATTTTTATTTTTTACCGAAATCGGTAAGCGTAAACCACGCCCTAGTTTTCATACTGTCTATAATTATACTGTGGAATAAACGTTTGCGTTTGTGTGTGACGGAGCGTTTATTGAGCTAGGCACAGATGGGCTGCGTTTTAACACATTCAGTGCCGGGAACCCACCTGGTGGGTTCACTCAAGTCGCATTTGGGATGCCGAGAACCCACCTGGTGGGCTCATTTTTAATGTAGGTTTTTCTTAGCGAATACAGCATCAAATAACGTAAAAATAAAAATAGTTGTATATTTTAACAAGATTAATAAGAATTCAGTTTCAGTTTCAAATTACAAGCATTTTTATTTTCAATCAATTTTCGACCTCTTCATAGATGCCGAGAACCCACGTGGTGGGTCCTATTTCAGGGATGAAAAACCATAGGCACGATTTTAAATATTTTCTAAAAATAATTATTTTTCCATTTTAGGACAGGAAAATGAGTTCAAAATCGTGGCTTTTTAGTGTTCGGCATCAAAATAGACAATAACTACAACTTATTACTGTGAGATTTAGTCTGCCTGCCCGTTTATCTCTCACATGCACTCACAGCTACATATTTCAGAAACTATTAACGCTACAGACTTGACATTTGGAATAAATAATGCTTATCATTTTCCAATTAAATTGCCTAGAGTACGATCCCGCCATCCTCTTCGTGTTAGGTTTCTTTAAACCTCAAACATGCAAAATGTCGATGAAACAAGCAAAAGCAACGACTTCCGAAAGTACCAGGCTAAGTTATTGTGGAAGCTGCAGAAGATTGTAATAATATCCTTGCTTTGTATAGATTCCATCTCTTAGTATTATATAATTGCATAGCACATGTGTGAGTACTATGTACTGTAAAGCAACCATTTAAATTTATTTATCTTTCATTGACTTGAATGTAGCCTGGTGGCTGAGAGAATGTCATGCTCACTCAGATTTCTCGCTGATGGTGGCGCGTGTGTCGGGTCATTTGGTTCCCTTCAATATGGTTGAGTTGAATGGCGCTGAGCCATGCGTCATGTTCGTGAACGGGCGCTGTTTGTTGGGACTGGTCATCTCTTAGCTGCCACGGTTTATTTTAATCACTTTATTTTGAAAGTGTTGATTATTTTAATCTTTTACTCTGGACGCTCTTAATGTGCACGTCTTTCTACATCGTTCTCACATATATGTATAATCTCAACGTGAATGATGTAACCAAGATTTTGTAACAATATTTTGATTAAAAAGAGTGTCCATGGAGTTTCTTGCCCATTCTTCTCCATAGAGATCTACGCTTTGGAATGTGCAACTACAGTACTTTCTCAAGTTATTATGCCTTGTGACTGTGACTGTAGCTTAGCTTTTTTTTTGTTTGACTTTCAAAAGTGCCTCTAATGGTCTAATTGAAATAAATGCTTTGAGTTTGAGTTGAATTTGAGTTGAGTAATTTTAACTTTTTTTGTGTTTTGTTTTTAAATCGTTTTTTTTTTTGCAACATTTATATTTGTATATCGTGTTTATAAACCGTGAAGTTTAAACGAGCGAGCTCATCTCAGTCTGAACACGGTCGCGCGAAGTACGGTAAGGGCACATCTATGATTTAAATCGATGTTGTATTTAAAATAACTGCACTACTTGTGGTCATTAACCTAACAAAATGTCATCAAATCCGTTTTTGTTTGGTTTATTGTGTTAAGATATCGATATCCATCACAACTAACTGTCAAACAAAGAAACTACCTACAAATCCAAATGGAACGTTTGGAATCATTCAAAAGTTTTAAAATGTTATTTATTAAAATCTAAAAGAAACAATAATTGCGATAACGAAAATTAAATTTAAAAAAAAATTGCATGAAAATCTCACAAAAGGTTGAACACCCCTGTCACGGATCACAGCGGGCGATTTTACTTTTTCATTTATTTTTTTATTTCTTTATTATTGCACTCCCCCTACCCTACTAAAGCATGACAATACCTTCACAGATTGCTAATATAGCGATAATACCCCCTGAAAACTCTATTTTACCACTTATTTTAGGCTTTTAAATCTTAATCTCAAACCTAATGCCGAGAGCCCTCCAGGTGGGTTCTCTTTTGCGCAAACGTAATGCCACGGACCCACCTGGAGGGTCCACTTGCAATATGTATGGTGGGATGGCACATGCGCACTATGAAACGGGGGTGGACTCGAATGTGTTAATACGGGTGGTTTACACTTACCGATTTTCGTAAAACAATAAAAAACCTACCCTTTTTATGATCGTTTCGGGTCGAGAATCATAAGAATAGATACCTACTCGTATATCCTTGAATTTGACCGGGATGCAAAGCGACAGCCTGTATTAGTTTCTGTCTCACCTTCACTACGCCCGCGGTGTCGGCCCTAAAGTTAAAATCTCCGAAGATGAAGTATGGCGCGGCGTTGACGTCAGAGTGTAGGTGACGTAGTGTGTGACGTAACGCGCGGCGGCGGGAGCGGCAGTAGACCTGTGATGCAAGAGAAACAGTTAAAACACATAGTCGTAGAATAAAGGACGAGACTGGAAGAAATATAGACTGACTGAGTGAATAGGGAATATGCATGTAATTTTTTTTTTTTCACTTAAATCAATAATATGCAGTACTATCAACCTAAGAAAATAATTAAAAGTTAATTTTAACTACTGCTTGTTGAACAAAAAAAAATATTAAACTCCTACAATTTTCTATGACAGTTCAAACGTCCATGTCTATCGCGGCCATTCAAGTCATAGCATTTGATGTCACTTCCCTCTATCTGCCTTGTTTAAATCTAATTTTTTGCCCTTAGTAGAATAGTTTTACTATAATGTAAGTGCTTTATATAAGCAAAAATTGCAATAACAATATTATAGTAAAATCTTTGTGAAACTTTAAGTACTTTTCAACTAAAAGTGTTTCTTTGACACATATCATTTGACGTCACTACCGGAATCGATGCGTTTTGTATTTGCGTTCCGTTTCACCAAAAACACGCTACATAAAGTATTAAATTGTAAAATAAGCGTTGTATTAGAGAATTAAACAAGAGTACCACAATGTTTTTATGGTCCAATACAAGACATTTTTAAGAAATAAAAAAGATTTGTATTTCTTGCATATACCCTATTAGAGAAAGAAATAGGAAAACTAGTTTCTGTGTCAGCTTACTTCGCCGTCCGTCCGTCTTATGACGACAGGCCGTGTCGACGGTGCGTTCGTGTTCCACGCGCGCCTCAAAGAGATGTCAACAAAAGGAAGGGCCGATGCCTGCCGGGGCTGCGGGACTGTTCGAAAGAGATACCGTGGCCCCGGAACGCAAAGGGCGATGAAGGAACATGGATGGGTTTTAGTCAGTAAAAGTCTGACACTCCCTCCTGCTCCGCCCAGCGCGTGAGGAGTTATTTGGTGATTACACATCCGAAAAAAAAATATAATAAGGTCAACAGGGTCTTAAGGCTGGATGCGCCAGGGTAGCCTGCGAAATCATATTTTGTTCAACAAACAAGCTGACACTGTTCTGCAAATTGCAAACACGTAAGAAAAAATGAATTTCGCGGGCTAACCTCAAGCGCTTTTCCCTTAATTTATTTTAGACAGAGGAGTGAGTGTGACAAAGAATAAGGAAAACGCTTAGGTTCTACTGAATTACCAACTATTTTTTAAATATTAATACGTTGCGATACAGATAGGTGTGAAAATTAACTGAAGATTAGCCGGCTAAACTTCGGTTTAGCCGCAACACCTTGGCAAATCTTCACACCTATCTTCAGTACCATGTAATGGGTACCATTACAGTCTTATTACATTTGAATAAAAATATCATAGTATAATAAAATAACAAAAAACCACGATGTAGAGTGACGTCATTTTATTTCTCGTATTTTTCTCAGCAAATCCTTTCATTTGATACCCTTAACATGGGAATGTATAAAAATAACTAGTCCGCCGTCTTTGGGAGTTTGCCATATTGGAATTAAAATTACATCACTTAGCTAACCATGCATTGTCATGCAAACTAAACATGTATTCAAAATTTCAGCTCAATCGGAAACCGGGTACCGGTCATATTTAACGGACTAATAAAAGCGTGTTGAAAATAGTATGTTTCATTTGAGCAAAAACATATTTTTGAGGTTCTTCTCGCTGTCCAGAATGCGCGAATGTACGTACATCTCCCGGGCCCCTGACTCATGGTATTGGCAGAAACCATAGGATTTTAGACGGTAGGAGTTCAATGAAACCCTCCGTTCTCTCCAGACGGAGGGTATCCCCTGAGGATGACACATGACGATTTCTCCACGGAATAAAAGGGGAACTTCAACTCCAGAACCATCTTCCACTTTCTACCAAGTATAATATTCACTCACAGAAGGAAACGGTTCAATAGCTAGCAGATTGGACGCGTCGTGGAACAGATGTATGTTGACGAACTCGATGGCCGTGCCGCGCATCCACCACCGCGTGCGCAGGAAACCTTTGCGCGACCATTTGCACTGAAACAAAACATTTTAAAGATATGTAATATACTCATATTAAAAACTAGCTGTTGCCCGCGGCTTCGCTCGCGTTTTGGTCGGAAATTATTCCACGGTAAATATAGCCTATGGCACTAGCGGATAATGTAGCTTCCTATTAGTGAAAGAATTTTCAAAATCGGTTCAGTAGATCCAGAGATTACCCCCTCGTACAAACTTACAAATTGTAAATGTTGTATGGATTTTATATCTGGTAAATAAATATTTCATTTAATTTATTTCAAAATTTACCATTTATAATATTAGTATAATAAATGTTTTTAGTTATTACCTGTTTGTTTTTTCCGAATATAAATATGATATAGAAACTTGTCAGGCGTTACAGTTTCGCACTTTGGCACTTTCGTGCGACTGACGAGTTCGTCAGTGGCACGAAAGTCTGACAACCTGTCTTACAGGGATACCACAACCCAGTTAGTACTTACCTAGTACTAACTGGGTTGTGGAGGTCAGATAGGCAGTCGGTCCATGTAAAATACTGGTATTCAGCTGCGTCCGGTTAGACTGGAAGCCGAGCTTAACATAAATATGAAAAGGCTAGGCATATGATGCTGATGTTATAAAATGGAATCTTTACGTCGTCGTTCCAAAATTTGTTTATTTAATGTAGATCCATAAAGCAGGTGAATAGGTTTTTGACTCGGGCAATCTATTCATTTCAAATAGTAAGTGGTGACGCCGTCTGTTCGTCTTGATTATAGTTCTACTACTCATTAACTGATTCTTTCATATGACATATTATGGGTTGTACACTGTTTTACAGACAAAAGTTCAAAAGAATTTTGTTTCATATATGTATTTTTTTTCTCATATTATCATTTCACAGAATAATCAATACGCAGAAAATTTGCTTCGAAAAAACTTAATAATAGATTTTTGTTACAAATAAAATTTTATGTTTCAATAATTCATATCATAGAATAACAAATCAAATATTCTTTATACTCATAATGTTTAGTTAATATAAAACTTATTACCAAGAAAAACATTTTATCGAGTGACAGTTTCTAAAATGTTTCAATTCAAGCCTTTGACAAAATGCATACTATAAAATTAAAACACCATGAAATTTACTTGGACTATGTTATCATTGATAACACTATTAACACTATTAACAGTAGTATAGTTATATGAAAGCGTTTCATGATAATTGTCGGAGTGCCCTAATTTTGTTACTGCGACCAATTTCGACGTAACGCTCGACGGCCGCTGCCGCGGCACCGCTCGCTACGCTCGCTCGGCTCGCTCGTAATTGGTCACCGTTCTAACCTAACCTATTTGGTCGTAGTAAGCGGAACGTTTCAACGTCAATCTTCTTCGATCCTAACCTGTCCGGAGTCCTGAGCTCACTTCGCTCGCTCTTGCATCCTAAGTTTTCGTTGAAATAAAATACTATGGAAAAAAACACCGAACAAACAATATTCGTTAAAAAATAATGCTACTGTTTGATACGTATGTTAAATAAAAAATGTTATTATAAAATTAATTGAATTGTGTTTCTGCGAAATATGTTTCATTCAAGTAAATAATCGTTAACACAATAATATTCGAAATAAAAATACAAGAACCAAATATTATAAGAAACATTTTCGGCGAAACGAAATTCTATTAAATTTCTGTCTACGAAATAAGGGGACACCCATATTATGTCTTCTTTCATATTTCTTATAAATGGGTGAATTTACACACCAGTAAGTAACTTGGCAGACCTTTTCTTAAAAATAATGCCAAATATAAAACGAAGGTACGAACGATTGTGACATTTTTGCTGTCATGTACGACTTACAGGAGCTTGTGTCGACCGTTAAGCCGCGCTTGCTTAGGTTGGCCCGAGGACGGGTGACCGCCAATTACATACCGAGTTTCCTCCGTCCTTCCGAATGCACGTTAAACCGTTGGTCCCGGCTGTCATTTGTAGATCTTTGACAGTCGTTACAAGTAGTCAGTGGCCCGAAAGTCTGACAATCAGTCTTACTAAGGGGTATCGTATTAGTCAGTTAAACTGGGCTGTGTAGGTCAGATAGGCAGTCGCTCCATGTAAAATACTGGTATTCAGCTGCATTCAGTTTGACTGGAAGCCGGCCCCAACATAGTAGGAAAAAGACTAGGCAGATAATGTACGACTTACAAATTATTATGTCTACGTGCAAATATGAATCCGTAAAATTGCAGAATATTTCGAACCCCTAGAAAGTCTTATCTAGCATTGTTCTAACTTTACGGTCTATCTATGTTATTTACAACATTATTAGGAAAACTAATTATTTTGTTTATGGTGTCATTAATTTTATCTGTACCTAATTAGTGGTTCACCGCCTTGTTCATCTGGTGATCGCAAACACATTTCATTTCTTTAGTTATATTTAATTTTCACGTAATAGGGGGCGAGCTTATTGCCTTCAACTGGGCACAAATCCAAACTCCGTGGCTGCTACTTAGAAGTTCCTGATGGAATAACCCAATAACACTTTGCCCGACCCGAGTATCGAACCCAGGACCGCATGCTCAGCAGTCGCGCTTGCGACCACTAGACTAACGAGACAGATACCTAGACTAGTGTTGGTAGACTAGTGTTGTGGAGGAAAAATTATATTGATTGATGTATTTATGTTTAAAAATAGGTTACTGTAATTGTTCACGTGTATAGGTAAGTAGGTAAAGAGGACAATATCCTGCTTTATAACGACGATACAATAACGAATCTAATCTATGTATATAGAACAGAAGTCCACTCACTGACTGACTGACTGACCACTCATCACGAAATCTCGGAAACTACTGGGCCGTGAGGTCTAAAATTTGGCACAAGCACTCTCTATGGGGTGCAGGCGCGCACTAAGATTTTTTAGATTCGCACCCCAAGGGGTTGAAAAGGGGTGTCAAAGTTTGTATGAAAGTCGCGAGTTCCGAAGTGTTCTGTTTTCTTGGAACATTAACTTTCATACTAAATCTCATAAACGCCAACGTATGAAACACGCGAGTGAAACCGCGCAGGTACAGCTAGTAAAAGTATGTAGGGATGTCATACCTATAAAGGCTGTAACCAGACCCATAACGAAGCCGAAAGGCACTTGTTCTCCCCGTCATTGCAATATTTTTTTTGTTCTAGACCATACCTGGGAACCTTCTGGTTACGGAGATATTGGGGGTCAAATTTCCAACCTTTCACAAGTTTTTTTTTTAATACTTGTTTTTAATGCAAGATTTTTACTTTAAACACTTCCAATACCCCCGTACTATTCAACCCATCCATCAGCACAATGTTTTGAGTACGTTACATTAAGTCCTACCGTAAAACGTGATTTTTCACCCATAAAACAAAGTCGTTTCCCAGCAATAATTTTTGCGTAAAGTTATTTAGTTTGATCATAATGCTTGGTTGACGGCTTCGTAAAGGATCTTGTTACAGCCTGTATGTATGATGTACTAATTAAGTAAGTTGCTCGTTGGTCTTAATGTGTTATGTAATAGGCGAGACTGCTGGGAAGGCCTAGGCCAGAGCCTTCGCTTCCAAGCATTTCGTATTCATACAGCAATTTTCAACAAGATTAACGATGAGTGTATTATGAGCTAACTCTAATAATAAATTACTCAAGCAAAGTTAGTCAAATTTATATGAGCCACCGCGCGGGCTTCCTCTAACAAATGAAAAAAGAATCACGAAAATCAACCCAGTAATCAATGAGTAATCGGTGTAAATACATGAAATAGGGAGATGCTGGCGGAATACATAACCTCCTCCTTATTTACCCGACAACGGCGAAGCCAAAAGGAAGGGCTATGATTTTAGCAGTCTATGTATGAATGTTATGTTACCTATGTTTGTATTTACGTATGTTCCTCCGTAGCGCCTAAATTATTCATTCGATTTTTTTGAATAAGGTGTCAATCGATTTATTATTATTACCTTACCTCTCCCTTAAGAACTAATTCCACGGGACGAACTGCGAATGGGATCAACTGCGAATGGGACGAACCGCGAATGGGACCAACTGCGAATGGGACTAACTGCGAATGGGACCGACTGCGAATAGGACCAACTGCGAATGAGATGATTTTTGAACGCGGGACGAAGTGCGAATAGGACGAAGTGCGCATAATCCCAGGTAACATAAACTACTTTTTAACCGACTTCAACAATAGGAGGAGTCGATTTTACCTTGTAAGCCCCGAATTTAATTAGAGGACGATTTTTCAGTAGTCGAGTTTTTTAGTTGTAGTAAGTATAACCACACAAATTCTTGTTAATTTAGAAGTCAGTTTATTAAACAACAAAGCGTTTTAATTAAAGCATTCGAAAGGCACTGGCTTTTGTTTTATAGCTATCCTACACCCGAATAAGGTAACGAAATAAAGTAACACTTTCACAGTCCAAAATATTTCGGATCTAAATGACTGTGCAGTTGAATTCGTTTTCCAGTGACATGACAGTACAAAAAGGAAAGCGGTTAACTGCTAATTAGGTCAGAGGCCGAATGAAGCCGATGTAATCGAACTAGTGCTGATTGCTTTCTGCACGAATAGATGCGATTTCGATTTGAGTACGAAAACAATTTTGATGGTACAGAATGCAGTGATAGATGTTTCGAATCTGGGTGTTAGTGGTGAGATTTGTTTTTAAACACACTTACAATACAACGTGTAACAGAAAGGGTATAATCATATGGAATACTGTGGTACGGACCATCAAACTAAACAACTTTCTCTATGGGACCACCATCGAAATCGTAAAAAAATAATCAGCTGTCCCATAGAAAATTTCAATACCTACTCGACCCAAATGTATGGGACAGCTGATTATTTTTTTACGATTTCGATGGTGGTCCCATAGAGAAAGTTGTTTAGTTTGATGGTCCGTACCACAGTATTCCATATGATTATACCCTTTCTGTTACACGTTGTATAGACTGCCTCGTTGGTCTAGTGGTTGCAAGTGCGACTGCTGAGCTAGAAGGCTTTGGCTCGATTCCCGGGTCGGGCAAAGTGTTATTGGGTTGTTCCATCAGGAATTTCTCAGTAGCAGCCACGGAGTCTGTACACGGTAGATGGCGATAGGCTCGCCCCCTATTACATGTGACTTTAACGTAACTTGCGAAATGTGGATGTACTTATAAGGTACACCTCTGGCGTGATGTTTGATAGTTTAATCTTTTACTCCTTTTTTATTTAACACAATCTTTAGGAATTTTAGGCGGCCCGGCCCAACCCGGGAATCGAACCCGGGACCTCATGCTCAGGCACTCACCAACGAGGCAATCTCTTTAAACTATTAGAACACTCTTAATAGACATCTGAATTATGGACTTATGCCCGTTAATGGAAATAGGCTCGTCCTATTTAACAGGGGACTTAAACGAAACAAGCTTAATGAGGGTATACGAGAAATAAATAGGTTAAAAGACCTACCTCCGGAAAGAAATGCTGTGGGAACTTGGCCTTCTCTTTAGTGGGGACCTTCTCAATGTTGCCAGCATGCACCTCCTTGCCGGTGGCCTCCACGTACGCCTTCAGCTCAAAGTCCCAGATCTTCAGGTCCGTCAGTGAGGAATGGGCGAAGTACATGTTGCCGAGGGCCTGGAAATGTAAGGTTTAGAAGTGTTTAGTAGGTTTTACACATAAGTAGGCGAATGTTGGCGGTTGACCAATTTTCTACCTTATTATTCAGGGCGTAAGGGTGAAAACTGGTCGATCGACGGTCAACGGTCGCGATTTTATCGAAATCAAACTCAATTTGCACTATTATAAAGTCGATATTATTTTTAGGCATTGTTCTTAGGTGAAGTCACTTTGTGTATTTTTTGAAAATAAATATATTTTTCTCAAACATGCTTCGAAATTTGAGCATTATTTTGACAACCTTCTTCGAGATAAATCGAAATTTCTTCACTGGTCAGATACATGTGACCAGCGGCCGGCAAAAGTTGTATGAAAATCCATATCTGTCGTGTTTAGCGGCCAAATAAATTACATAGTAAACTCATATCTGTCGTGTTATTTAAAAATGGAACGATCTTTTATTCTGAAACATGGCAACCAAGGAGGTAACTTATCAAAGGTTTTAGTTAAATTTCGAATTGGCTTGCAAATAGAAAACGGTTTATTGAAAAAAAAAAACAAATGAACTCTGTGCAAATAACATCAAATAAAAAACAAAAGGATTGGAATATGGATACGACTAACTTAGGAATGGAATCTAGATCTTATTTTTTATGACACATACATAAACATGAGTCTAACGGTGTTAATATTATAAATAGTAAAAAACAACTTAGAACTGAATTTCTAGAATGTTATAATAAAAAAGACTATAAAAATCTCTATGGTCTAGAATTACTTGACCTTTGGCTTGACATTAAGAATTAAGATAGTATATTTCCACTACGCAGAGCTGCAGCCTTCATTAGGGCGCGATCATATTTAAAGCTATGAACACAGCTTCACTCTACTTGGTAGTTTAGCTATACAGGGTGTAAACAGACCCCTCACGAAGACGTCAACCAAGCATTCTGTGCATCAAATATTCAAACTAAGTAACTCTACGAATAACGGCTTTTTTTTTGGTGTAAAAAATCCCGGTTTACGGTAGGTCTCAAAGTAATGCACCCAAAACATTGTGCTGATGGATGCATTGAATAGTACGGGGGTCATGAAGGTGTTTAAAGTAAAGTCAAACCAAAAAAAAACTTGTATTAAAAAAAGTTGGAACTTTAACCTTCAATATCTCCGTAATCTAGGTCAGGTACGGTCCAGAACAAAAAAAAACAATGGCGACGGGGACCTCAAGTGCCTTTCGGCTTCGTTAGGGTCTGTTACACCCTTCGTGTTTAATAATTGAATGTAGCACCTAGTTATACCTGGATGAGCGGGCAAGTATGGCTCCCCCATATACCATGTAGTGGGTGATTCCGGGATGAAATGACGTTGATGGTAAAAGGCAAAGAAATCTAATGAACGACATAACATAACAACACGCCTGTAGTCCCCGAAGGGTTAGGCAGAGGTGTACCTAATAGTACACCCACATTTCGCCAGTTATGTTCAAGTCCCATGTAATAGGGGGCGAGACTATTGCCAACAACCAGGCACAATTCCTGACTCCGTTACTACTTAATTAACGAAGTTAGTGCTAAATGTGAGCAGAGGGGTGGGTTCAAAACCCAGGCAGACACTTGAGGAGTTGTCTAGTATGATCGCCATTCGCTAATAATTTATTTACATTAGCATACTCCATTAGTAGCACGCCGATATAACCACATCCTTTTAAAGAGATACCTCTATTCGTGAAGGTGTTAAAGGTTACTTAGGGAAAATGTAAAGAGGAGCACTCCTTCTTGAGAGCTAGTGCTGTAAAAATTCAATATTTTGTTTGCTTAGATTTTTAACGTGTTTGAAAGTTATGCTGCAATCAGAGTTATTGGATTTTTCAGGAATTATTCAATGGCAACCCGGATCTTGGATTTGTGCCCAGTTGTTGGCAATAGGCACTTCGGGGGAGTCAAGTGCTATTTTTGGGCACGTGATCTTGGGTTTCGGTTCCCTGATCGGGCAATGTGTTATTGGATTTATCCACCAAGGATTTCTCAGAACCAGACCGGAGTCTGGTTTTGTGTCCGGTTGATGACAAAATGGCTCAACCTCAACTAGGCGAAATGTGGCTGAAAGACAGACTTATCTAGCCTTTTGGAGATAACTGACATGATGTTTTTTATAATAGAAAGGATGATAAAGAAGAGCGCACTTCTTTAACACCAATATAGATCACATTCATGGTTTTATTACCTGAGCTGGGCCATTCTTAAAAAAAAACCCTAACGTAAAGTAACACTCACAGTAAACTTCTCCGGCGAACTGAAGTCTTCGTCCAGAAATATCCTGATCTTGTCAAAGAGCCTCAGCTCGGGACAGTCGCAGAGCCTCTGCACGAAGTCCTGGACGTACTGCATGGATTTCTCGTACGCCTTTCCGCCGACCTCCTGCAGGTGTAGAGCGATGAACTTCGGGTCCATTCGGGAGACGGCTTGCAGGAACTCCGACGTCCATATTGGAAGCATTACTGAGGGCTGTGGGGAAAAGAGATAAAGTATAATGTTTATGATATAGGTTTGATGGAGTAATTTATTGTACACCAAAATTGATACAAAGCTTTTTAACATATTCTTAAGAGCGGCATTTCATACAAACTTTGAACGCATTTGTTTTCGAAATATTTGAACCGATGCTGCGATTTTAATGAAACTTCATACGCTTAAGCAGGAGAAAATTTTCAAAAGGTCTTTAAAAAAAAATCTAATTGGAAATTTCTATTTCAATGGAAAATATGAGATCGGTCTAATTTAGCTGTAACACTATTTTTCGAAGATGTTCTCCGTCAACGTTTTAGACCTTTGTATCCTGCTTAAGCGTATGAAGTTTCATTAAAATCGGTTCAGTCATTTCGAAAACTAATGAGTTCAGTTTGTATGAAATGCCGTAAGACGTTAACGCGCTTAATTAGTGGGTGCAGATCCAGACAAATTTTGGATGGACTGATCTTCGTTTTTAATAGGCAGTCGCTCCATGTAAAATACTGGTATTCAGCTTCGTTTGGTTAGACTGGAAGTCAAACCCAACATAGATGGGAAAAGGCAAGGTAGGTGATGAATGATCTTCATTTGTCTAATTTTTTGCGAACAACAGACGGCCCATTTGACACAATTTAAAATTGTCGCTGCCTATTAGCCCATCAATCCATATGTATTTAGGTTACAAATGCGAGAGGAATTTTGTCTTTGTCACATTTTCACAGATGAATGGATTGAAATTGGATTTTGGCATATAAATAAACCACGCCTGGGGTTGACACTTCGGATTTTTTTCCTGGTATACGTTTCCGTGAGACATTTTTCAAATTCCGCACGGGCGAAACCGCGAGCTAAAGCACGTATACCATCATCATCATCTGCCTAGCCAGGCCAAATTTATTTGGGGTTACCGGAGGCCGCTGAATACCAGTATTTTACATGGATCGACTGCCCATCTGACCTCCACAACCAAATCAGTACTGGGTAATACGATACCCCTTGGTAAGTTGGTTATCAGATTTTCTGGTCACTGACTACCTGGAACAAGTGTCAAAGATCTACAAATGACAGCCGAGACCAACGGCTTAGCGCGCTTTCCGAGGCACGGAGGAAACTCGGTATTTAATGGGCGGTCACCCATCCACGGAACAACCTTGGCACGCGCAGCTTAACTTGAAGAGCGACTCGAGCGGCTGTGATTATTTAGCCAAAAGCTCCTCTAAACAAACTTATTTTTACGCAAATAAGATCACTAAATTTCAGAAAACTTGTAGGTAACCAGCATCAATGGTATTGCCAACGAGATAAGTTCCCCGTGATGTCTTTACAGTACACAACTATTTTACCTCCCTCAGGGGTAAAATAGCCACCACTTACAGCAACGACATTCTGAAGATCATAATTATCTAGTAAATATCAGTTTCCGATACAATCGCTCTGGGTAAGCATTGTGGTTGGGACGGTAAAATAAATGTAAGAGTATGTTGTAAATGTATTTTTCAACACATTTGCTCAAAAACTGCATTTACGAAGCCTGTATACATTGTTCCAAAGTTCAAAATTACGCACCATACAACAGAACGTGCGGTAAAATAGGTACTCTCACTATTTAACCGCATACCCCGTTCTACTGCACCATGCGTATTCTTTACGGTTTTTTTTTATTTCCATAAAAAAATATTATAAGAATTCCACCAAGGAGTTTTACATTACACAGAATAAACAAGCTGACTGATCGAACGATTCGAACCTCCTTGTAAGCGCTTTTGCTCAAGACGTTTGTCTCACTCTAGTACTAAAGAGTAAATGAGACGAAAGATGTAGTTCTCATTTTCACCACGTGCATGTGGCGCCATTTGCAAATTCGCGCCATTTTCATATTAGAAACGTCAAAGATTGTTGCGACTTTCCGACTGATATTTATAAACAAAATAATAATATGAATTCAAGCGAGGAATCTGATATTAAATGGAATGTACTCGACCTGATATGTTGAATGAGGCGCAAATTGCAGAAAACGGTCTCTTGCCGCCAAAATCGCGAGAGCGCTATTTAATGATTTACAATAATTTTAAAGCATGGAAGACTGAAAGAAATTAATACTCAATCATTCTCTGAAAATGTTTTGATGGCTTTATTTCAATGAATTACGTGTGAATTGAATTACCGTCCTCAATGTGGTCAATATATTAAAAATCATTATAAGTACTGAAACGCCACGGAGGATGGCGCTCTACTAATGTTGCAGAGGATTTTATTGAAGACTCGGTGCACAATAAAATTGAAATAGGCGACACGATAATATTTTGTTGAATAAATACTTATAAATAATGGTGAAGCGCTCTTCTACCTCACGCGAAAACGTCCAGCCACCGCCGCCTCCGCTGCAAGCTCCGCCGCAACCGAACGTCACCGCTGTCGTCGCCGACGTTTAAGCCACATTCTTCCGTTCAACATAATACGTGTGAAATTAATAATGTCAGTCAGTGAGTTAGCTTTCAAAGCACCAAATTTTTACTGAATTTCAATAATTGTTCAAATTTTACTATTAATTTCCAAGAATAGTGACCTATCTATAAAATTTCTTATTTGCTAATAAAAATAGTCTAATGAAAATGTTTGTTTCATACATATTGTACTGTTTTCTCGCAAATGTGTTGAAAAACATTGTATATACGTGCAGAAATTGGTATTTACAAACCCGTGACTATGGTAAGCCATTCGTCTACTCGTTTGTAAAAACCAACTTACCGCACTAGTATCATAAATAACTATTATACTAGGTTATGCCCGTGGCTTCTCCGGCTTGGAGTTCGGTCACTGTCCCGCGGGATCGTACTACCGGGATAAAAAGTGTCCTATGTATATCTGTGTGCCCAATTTCATCCAAATCTGATGAGTAGTTTTTGCGTGAAGGAGTAACAAACATCCAGACATCCATAAATCCTCACAAACTTCGCATTTATAATATTAGTAGGATCGATTAGTAGGATGTATTTTCTATCTTCTAACATAGTTAAATCGGGGTATCGCGTGTGAATTCACCGCTAGAGACGCTAATGTAGGCACCGAAATGTCAGATGTCATAGAAAGTTCACGCGTTGCGTGTTTTTTATCACGTATTTTTATTAATATTCACAATTGTGATCTAGATTGAGCTATTCCTGATTAACTAGGAATTGAAGATAAGTACCAACTCAGGATCTTATTTGTTGGTACTTCGTTGGTAAAATGATTTTTAAATGTTTCATGCTTGCTAATTTCAGGGAGAATATTGTAAATAAATGATCTGAAGTTTACACTATGTAATGTATGTAATAAAATAAACTTTTTATGAAGTTATTGGTAGGTACTTTAAAATGTAAAATAGAATGATTGACATGACCATAAGCGATAGTGGCGCCATCTGCAGATATCAAAAACAATAGCCCTCATTGTTACCAACCGGATCCTTGCGAGATGTAAATTAAAATTTAAAATTAAATAACTAAAGTTTTTTTTTTGCTGAGAATCAGAAAACAATTTATCATTTTTAGGATGCTAACCGCAGGATATGACGCAAATAGTGGATAACCCTTGAATACAACGGTCGCTGTTAGTTAACCACTAACCACGTAAATCCATAACTATATCCTATATCCCGTGTTTTATAGTTTTGTTATGTTGGAACTATTTCATCAGACCCATGACAGCGAATAGCTATAAATAAATTAGTAAACAATACGAGTATCTAGTTAATAAAAATGATTTTAATAGAACGATGATGCATACGAGGACATTTGTTATTGATATATGCACGTCACTCACAGGACAGGACAGAGGAGTATGCACTGTGGAGACCTTAACCTTTGTGGTAATTTATAAATTAACTCTGGCACGTTGTAAAGCAAAAGAAAGTAAACAATAAGATTGAAATTGGAACAATAAAAGTTTAGACAACAAAGGCTTGCATCTCTAAAGTGTAAGCTATGTAAAAATATGATTTCTTTCCAATAATTATATCAATTAATCGTCTAAATTCCTTTTATTTACTTAATAGCTACTACTACCTCCTTATACTTTTAACTACTCTATCCTACCTACCTTCTCTACTCACCTACCTAACCTATCTTCCCCTGTCGTATGATGAACAAAGTTTCATCAAAATCGGTTCAGTAGTTTAGGAGTCTTTAGATTTCGAACAGACGAAAAGACATTGATTTTTATGTAGGTAGGTATATTTGAGACCAGAATTTGAATCAGTAAGGATATTTATCTGATAAAATTATCATGATCAAAGAAAATAATTATCTTGACAATTTCGAACTTTAGGAAGAAATTAACAGACGAAGAGTGAATCTCTCATTTACAATATTAGTACGGAAGAAGGTGGATGTAGGGTTGCCATCACCTAAGCCGGCGATACCGGACAAAAACTTTAAAACCCCGGGCATTTAGGTGTAATATATTTTTTTCCCAGACACACCAAAAAATAAGAAAGAAAAATGAAAAACATCGCAAGACGAATAGTATGGTGAGTGCGTGAATTCAAACAAGAAGTGAGGGCGCGGCGGAAAGGTTCTTACTTTCTTTTAAGTCTTACAGAAATGTGCATTAATTTATCGACTTACAAAATTAGGAAAGTTTCTTAAGAAGTAAAAAGTTTTAACGTAACGTAAAAAGTTTTAACCGGACACTTATTAAAACCCCTCCCGTACGGCCCCCGGACGCCCTCCAAACTAGGACAAATCCGGAGAAACCCGGACGGTTGGCAACCCTAGGTGGATGTAATATGCAACTCTTTTAAATCTATACTAATATATATACTAATATTATAGAGAGGTAAAGTTTTTGAGTTTGTGAGGTACGTAGTAAACGCGAGCGAAGCCGCGGGCAAAAGCTAGTTATCAATAATACATAGTTGGACACATAATCAACAAAATAATACATTAATCAAACAGCAATCAAAACGGTACACACAGTTGACGATTATATCAGCTACTAATATCGATAATGGAATAGTCAAAAATGTACCTATTAGATTAATTAAAGCTATTTAGCTAATGGTCATACTATTTTTTTTTTTTTGAATTAGTATAATTTATTTTTAAAAAGTATTACAAAAAGTGTACATTTAGGCGCAGTACTATTATTTTTCATACAATGGTTAAATTAGTGCTTAAAAATAAATTATAACCAAAATATATTCAACAGTTGCAAGTAATGATTGTGGAATTCAGATGTTAGTAGCGACCTGCCCGATCTAGGTTTAAAATCTAGGGTAGGATCTAGGGTAAAATATAACATACTAGCTGTTGCCCGTGGCTAAGCTCGCGTTTTGGTGGGATATTATCCCACGGGCACGTTGTAAATATAGCCTATAGCACTCGGGGATAAAGTAGCTTTCTATTAGTAGAAGAATTTTCAAAATCGGTTCAGTAGATCTAGAGATTACCGCCTACATAAAAACAAACAAACAAATTTTACCTCTTTATACTATTAGTATAGATCATCACACCTAATAGTACAATCACATTTCGAAAGTTATATTTAAGTCTCCAGTAACAGGAAACGAGCCTATTGCCAACATCGAGGCTATTACTTAGCTACAAACTCGTCGTCCTCGAAAATTAGCACATTAATATCGTAATAAATAATGTTCTTTGTATTTCGCCGTCAATGGAATCAACCTCCCGAACTGTGATCGTAATGATATTTTCGCCACTTAAACACACATTAGTTCTATTAAACTCAGTTGACTTTTGAACTTACGCACCTCAAGACTCAAGAGGCGTTCATAATTTAATTACATCGCTTTGATGGTATTTTCGGAGACTACAGAGGCATATATGACATGGTAGCTCATTGTTGTGCCGCGGAACTTGCGATAACACAATATACATACCCATTGTATTTGTACTATGTACATTATCATCAGAGATAGGAATAGTTGGGAATAGGTAGGTGGATAATGGTGCCGATTCCCTTGGTTACAAACTAAACCAAATTTAAGTTCAGTGCATCTTTTTCTTTCTATTTCATTAAGAAAAGGACAGAAGATACATTTTAGTTTAGTCCTGTCAATTTAATCAGCGCTTATTACAAGTTTAGACGCGATTAAAAAGTTTACCACTAAAATTACATCAAATTACGTCAGGTGCCGACTAATTTGACAGGACTAAACTAATATTTATCTTCGGTCCTTTTCATAATGAAATAGAAAGAAAAAGATGCACTCAACTTAAATTTAGTTTAGTTTGTGACCAAGGGAATCGGCACCACTACCTCCCTAAAAAAACGTTGTGATTTTTAAATCTGAAGGGTATAACAAGTTACAAGACCCTTAACGAAGCCGAAAGGTACTTGTTCTCCCCGACACTGCGATCATTTTTTTGTTCTAGACCATACCTTGAACCTTCCAGTTACGGAGATATTGGGAATCAAAGTTTAAACTTTTTCACAAGTTAAAAAAAAAGTAAGTACATGTTTTTAATATAAGATTTTTACATTAAACACCTCTACGATCCCCGTACTATTCAATCCATCCATCAGCACAATGTTTTGATTGCGTTACATTAAGTCCTACCGTAAAACGTGATCTTTCACCCAAAAAAAAGTCGTTTACCAGCATAATTTTTGCGTAAAGTTAGTTAGTTTGACGTACACACGGCTACACATCATGCTATACATTTCCAGTTTATGCTGATCTCGCATTGTATAGGATTTCCGTAAAAAGCGAGGTCAGCTTATACTGGAAATGTATAGCTTGATGTGTAGCCGTGTGTACATAATGCTTGGTTGATGGCTTCGTTAAGGGTCTTGTTACTTGTTACACCCTGTATACAAATAAATAGAATTGAAGTCTCTGTTTGTATTTTTTTCAAAACAACAGCTTTTTACTGAAGGTACATAAAAGTATATCCGGTTCTTTTAGGGAAAAAACAACATTTACAATTTTTGTCTGTCTGTCGGCCTGTCTCTCCGAAATCTCCGAAACCCGGTTAGACCGATTTTGGCGGGACTTTTAGTGGTAGATAGCTGACGTAATAAGCAGTGGCGTGCAGTAGTTCTTCTGGTAAGGCAGGCCACGCATACTGAATTACTGACACCCAAAACAAAAAACTCGGCAACATCACAGCGTCGCTCTACTTAGGATGACCCTCAAAGTAGTCACATCTATTGATATATTCAGTCACCCTTCCGGGACCCCCGCACCCGCCCCTGGTATTTTTAGTACTTAAGCTAATGAGAAACAACGCCATCTAGCTTAAATATCAGGAATTTCAATGGCATTCAGTCAATACAAAAACGAAGGTAGAAGCTTCGTTAAAAAAATCTTAAAAATAAAACAGAGTGCGCTGTCAACAAAAAAATAAAATTACCTAAAATTACCATGGTATAGTGTAGATTTTTGGAATATTAGAAAAAAAAACATTGGAAATAAGCCTGTAAAAACCAAAGTTATAAATACAAGAACTCACCACATTATTCAAAGTTCAAATCACGATTTTCTGACAATGCAAACAGAAGCAAGATTCATTTGAAATGACGAGTACGAGATGAATTTTGGGTTAATTCTCGTAATTCGGGTACCTACACCTTTAGACACAACTTGAATCTTATCATTAAACGATTGTGAATACTTACTGTTTTTAACTTATAACAAACACACATTATCAGCGCAAACTTCACAACGGAACACCATTTTACGTAAATAAACAAATACAACAAATAATATTTACACTACTGTACGTTTCAAAGCGAATTACAACCGTCAGATATTATAAAAAGCAAAACATTCAAGATCGCGAAATAAATTTTGCTTGTCACATGAAACAAATATGGCTTACAACTTTCTAAGAAAAACATAATTGCTACTTTGTCGATAAAAAACACTACCAAATATAATTGCATCACTGCATACTGTTTTAGCCGGATAATACTTTGTGGCCAATCAGTGGCCAGCTACACTCGCAGGAGTTGAGCCGCCAATCTATCAATGATCTATACATGTGTGCCGTTCATACACACGAAAATGTGCATCAGTGTGCGTAAATTTATCAATGGAAATTAGGCCGGCGGCGTCGTTGGCTAGAAGAGCCGGGAGCGAGCGTCGTAGTTACGTAGTATTATTATCAGTTACGTCACACGGGCGCGACAAGTTGCTATAAGTATTTTAACAGGAGTTTTAATTATTTTTTTAAATATTTTGCATTATTTTATTACATAGTTATAATAAATACATTTGTTGCGTTGTTGGTAGGAATGGTAGGGTAGGCTAGGCCTAATTGCCTCTATGGACGGCACGCCCCTGGTAATAAGGAGTAACTTAGGCGACTTTTATTTTATAAAAAGAACTAGGGTTCCGTCCAAAAAAAATAGAACCCTTGTAAACTTTAACAAAATCCGGTTCAAATAGGAAAGTAATATCACTACATAGTATAAAACAAAGTCGCTTCCCGCTGTCTGTCCCTATCAGGGCTTGGAACCGGTTTTGAAATACAGGTTAATATTGTTCATAAAACCGTTATAATATCGTTCTTCGATTAACCGGTTAATTACTGAAACGGTTTAGGCTAAACCTAAATCATTTTGGATACCGGTTTTTGCAGAAAATATTATTTTAATACTCGCACTAACCTAAATAAACCGGTTTTACTTAGACTCCATTCAAGTATTTTGTTGCACTCATGACAATTAGAACGAAACTACGAGCGCGGTCGAACAACGAATCTGCTTGTGAGTGCGTTATTCGTTGGCGTAGAGTGACTAGACCGAGAGCTTTATTATTTCAGATGAGAGATAGAGATAAGAGAGATGGCGTAGTAGGTAAAACTCTTATTTACTTACCGCCGAAACTCAAATTAACCGGTTAATTTCGCTCAACAGAATCGGAATTTGTAAAAAACGGGTTCTCCCATTAACCGGTTAAAACACCGGTAACCGAAACCTAAACCGCAATCGTTTCTGGTTTGGGGTCAATGACCGAAACCGGTTTGGAAAGTTAACCGGTTTGGAAAATTAACCGGTTTTTGAGCTCTGGTCCCTATGTATGCTTAGATCTTTAAAACTACGCAACGTAAATTATTCAAGCGGAAGGTTTATAAACATTGCACCCGTGTGAAGCCGGGGCGGGTCGCTAGTTTTTATAATAATAATTTCACGCGGCCGAAGGTCGCGGACAACAGCTAGTTCCGAAATAAAGTTTTTAAATCAGAGAGAGAGGATACCTCCCTCTGATTGAAAAACTTATCCACATGTTACTTACTTCCTTGAAGTTTAGACAAAAAAACTCTACCTATTCCGATCTCTTTTGAGAAGAGGCCTTTGCCCAGATGCCCAGCAGTGGGACAGTAATAGGCTGGTAATATTATTTTATTCCGATCTCTGAACATCACGAATAAACATAACATCACGCCAGTAATCCCCGAAGGGTAGGGCAGATGTGTACCTAATAGTACATCAACATTTCGACATTTGATACTTACAATTTTCTTTACAATACATAAGTCTTATGTAACTTTGTTAGATAAGAGGATTCAAACTCAAACTCAAAACTCAAAGCGTTTATTTCAATTAGACCTTAGCAGGCACTTTTGAAAGTCAGAAAAACAAAGGCGAAGCTACAGTCACAGACACAAGGCATAATAACTTGTGAAAGTACTGTAGTTGCCCATTCCAAAGCGTAGATCTCTATGGAGAAGAATGGGCAAGAAACATCATGGACACTCTCTTCAATCAAAATATTGTTACAAGATCTTGGTTACATCATTCATGTTGAGATTATACATATTATGTGAGAACGACGTAGAAAGGAGCGTCCAGAGTAAAAGATTATAACTATCAGCAATTTAAAAACAAAGTAGTTAAAATAAACCGTGGCAGCTAAGAGATGACCAGTCCCAACTGACAGCCCCGTTCACGAACATGACGCATGCATCAGCCCCATTCAGCTCAACCATATTGAAGGGAACTAAACGACCCAACACACCCGCCACTATCAGCGAGACATTTGAGTGAGCCTGACATTCTCTCAGCCACCAGGGCACATTCGAGTCAATAGAGGATAACTAAATGTAAATGGTAGCTTTACGGTATTCCGGTTTCAAATCTGGCAAGTACTAAAAAGTCAGCATGATGAAAATTTGGGATTATCATTTTCTCTGCACTACTAACCCACACTAAGCAAGCGTGATGAGAGCTTTCATGTCATATAGTTATTGTAATTTTTGCTTGTGACATAACTTCATTCCATAATTTAATTAATTGTCCTATTTAATTTTTATTTATTTTATTTTGCTTTGTGCCTTTGACATTTGAAATTTTGATTTGATCTGACATTTATTTGTTTTTCACATTTTTACATCATTTAATCAACTTTATATATTTGTTAATCAATCTGTTAGTGACGTCTGTGAAATTGATAAAATTGTATTGTTCTTTAGCTAATATGGGTCAAAGACCTGAAATAAATGAATCATCATCATCATCATATCAGTCCGGAATCACTGCTGGGCTTCCCCTTTCTTCTGGCACACTTCCCGGTTCTGTGCGTCCTTTATGATTATCATCCTCGTTCCTTTTATTTAAGCATGCAAAGAGGCTTTCACCCCGAAGAGGGGCAATTACAGGCCTGTTTAGCAGGCACAATAGAAAATTGCACTGTTGCCTAAGTGCATAAATTGCTTGAAAGCCTTCACGGACGATTATACTAGAATAGGGCTGCCAATGTTATGACCCCGTAGATTGAAGCCGTACGGGCATTTAGCGGTGCGTCGTCGCGACGCTATGCTTTCCACGTATTGAAAACCACACGACATAGGCGATGTCGCAACGCCCCTAATGAATCCTTTCCTACGTCACTGTTTTTTGAACATGAATATCTTTTTACAATCTCGTAATAATACCCTTTTTGCGCATACTAAAAGAGGTACCTAAACTAGTGCTGCAATAACTGAATTAACAAAAATAAACCTAGTCCTAGTCTTTAATTTTGACTTTAACAAAAATCTTATTCGCTCATCGTCATCATCTACTCCCCGACTTTATTTACCCACTGCTTCTTCTTCTTAGCGTGTCGATGGCCAAAAGTTCAAATGTGTTTAGCCCAAAATTCAGCCACGCGAACCCCGCTCACTGATGCAGTCAGTAGGTCATCAGGTGCGCAGGTGATACGGCTTGCGGTACAAGATGAAAGGTGGGCTATTGTCTGTGGGAAGACGCCGCATACGCACTTGAGGTCTGAGCCGTCCATGAACCGACGCTGGGTATAGGTCTCTCTTTGCTTGTGCCAAACTCAACGTGTCCTGTAACCACATCCAGGCTTAACCCGCGATGGCGACGATGCCGTTTGCTCATCTCGCTCCAGGACGATCCACACTTCTCTTCTTCTAAAGTCACTCAGAGTCAATGTACAGCCGAAACTTCATCATCTGCCTAGCCCTTTTCCCAACTATGTTGTGGTCGGCTTCCAGTCTAACTGGATGCAGCTGAATACCAGTATTTTACATGGAGCGACTGCCTATTTGACCTCCACAACCCAGTTAGTACTGGGTTATACGATATTCCTTGGTAAGACTGGTTGTCTGACTTTTGGGCCACTGACTACCTGTAACGACTGTCAAAGATGTACAAATGACAGCCGGGACCAACAGCTTAACGGCTGCGTTTTAAACATTTTTGATATTATAATCAATACTACGCTGCGTTGCTGCTCCGGCGTCGCACGTCACCATTAATTTGACCACAAATTGCTTCGCGCCTAGGATAGACAAGCCATGCAAGGCCAGGTATTATGATCTTCAGCATCATTTTCCAAGCCTTCTCCCAAGTATGAAAGGATCGGCTTCCAGAAGCAGCTGGATACCAGTACTTTACATGGAGCTACTACCTGTCTAACCTCCACAACACTGAGTAAAAAACTGAGTAATATTTATGAAGCCTTTATTAACAATGGTTGTCACGACTTCCAGGCTTCTGACTACCTGTAACGACATCTTATATTATCTACAGTTCACCCTATTTCTATCTGCTAGATATTCCTATTACTAGCTGCGTGTCGCGGGTTCTTTCCCGCACGGAACAAATATTTGTATGGCCTACAGCTAGTTGTTCCGGGTCTGGCTGTTTGTGTATGTGACTGGGTATTTCTTTTTCTTTTTCACCCACGATACAGAAGAAATTTCCAGTGTGAGGAGGGTTGCCTATTTCTAATTTAAAAAAATGTCCCGGTCTGCATTTCAGCATTTATAGCAGCCCTATAAAAAAGATACATAACTTCGGTGCGTCCGCGGCACCCTTGGAAGTAGCGCTAGCAACCTTGCTGCCTGGTTAATCTTTTCACCACGGGCGTTAGCTATTTTCGTGATTCGTGTCGATGTGAAAAAGGATTTATCTTTTTGAAGATAGATTTATAGAATATACTTTATTGTACGCCAGAATTGTAAAACGAGTGATAGATATCTTTAAGAGGTTCAATATGGGCAAAACTATTTGGCATTTTTTAATCTTTTCTCTCATTCGCAATTTCGATTTCCGAATGTAAAATGCACGACCAAAACTGGAAGAGATCGTAAACGAACAACACAAAATATAGGTAGTTCATTAATTCATTAGAATATTTAATTAAAACTAGGGTTTCAAAATAATAAATTAATTGCTATTACTTGTGATTTGATATGATTAACTGCAAAATTGACAATCAATCTAAACATATAGCTTTAATAATGGTCGTATCAAGTTTGTTTGTAATTGGCTGACCCACTTTCTTTAGCCTTGCTTTTTCTCATTTCCCTCTTTTATTCAACACACGCCAAGATCTTTCAACGTTTTCAATCTAGCCGTATCATTCATATCATCATATCTCATCTCATTCGAATTTGACCTTTGACTACGCTAAAGCCAAAAGAGGTTTTATGAGAAGCCATAGGCTATGATTAATCATGCTTCGGTCCATGTAGACCTTTTCACAAAAGATTTATGAATTAACCGTGTCTGCATTAAGAATGAATTTATTTTGTAATTCGGTACATGATTCCTTCAACAATTGGTTGCACGTAGAAGGAATAGCAAGTAGCTAATCATTATTACTTTAACGTATATTTTGAGCTGATTCTAATTCATGATAAGATCGCCCCCTATGGCATGGGAACTTGTGTCGACATACTCTTTTAGTATGATTTTGATGACACATACGTCGCTCCACGAGATACATACTGTCGCTCAGCGACACTCGTGTTGCTACAGCGACACTCGTATGCTATAGCGACACTCGTGTTGCTCCAGCAGAGAAAGAAATAACCGAATGAAATAAATTGCTTACAGCATACCACGTATCAGCGCCAAACGACGACACAAGGAATCACAAGAAGTAACCAGGTAATTCACGCTTGTCCCGTTAGACGCAAGTCGCATCCCTGCAAGGTCGTAAACGGGGCGCACGGTTGAGGACAACGCGTCGAAATTAGATTGTATACTCACATGGAAAATCTGCGGCTTTGCCTCGATCAACGTATTAGGGGCGCGAAATTTTGCCACGTTGTTCCACTCAGATAAAATATTGTTGAAGTGCTCGAGGAGTGCTTCTAATCTGTTTGCCTGTCATGTCACCCAAACTTCGCAACAATAATAAATCATGTCGCTTGTTGTTTGAAAGATTTCAGGCTATTTCCGTAAATACTTCACAGAATAAGTAGGTGTACGTATGATAGCTGGGACTGAAAACGAATGGTTCCGAAGTACGAAAGGATTTCCGTCGAGGACTTGAGGCCAAGGAGAATAATCATTTTCTCCTTCTTCTTTTTGACTTACAGTCTAACTGGATGCAGCTGAATACCAGTATTTTATATGGAGTTGCTGCTACACAGCTCAGTTTCTGCGTAACATGATACCCCTTAGTAAGACTGATTGTCAGAAGGATTGCCCGTAATAACTGTCAAGCCAAGAAGCATACCCAGAAAAAATAAATAGAATCCGCGTTCATGAGAAAAACGGCATTTAAACGAATAAATCCAATCTCGAACCCATCAAACATAAATTGAACTGTATTGATTTTCTTTCAGAGCGGGGACCGCAGATCGGTGAGTGAAGCGTGGGAAATCTCGCAGCTAGATGGATCGACGACCTTAAAACGGCGGCTGGGTTAGAACGGTTGCGAACTGTGGAGGACCGGGTATTGTGGTACAACTGTGGTGAGGTCTAAGCCCAGTAAGCTGGTTAAATAAATAAAGAAGAATGTTTACTTGGCATGCGAGTCGCTTAAAACGCATACAAGGAACATATTTGAACCATATAAAAAAAGGATTATATGTGCCTCATGACCGCGCAAAAAGGTTAATTTCAGCAATAATGCCAGACAGATGTTGTCTGTCGCTGATTTTCAAATGAACCAATACGGACGAGTGATGGGTGTGTAAGTTCAAAACATTGTTTCTAACTTTATACTGATTTTCGGTTTTCTGTTTTCTTCCCATGGGGCTAGGCAGGAACAAGAGAACGCCCCCTGCTTACATACTCATTTCGCCTTGTCTACGTTTACACATCTGGACATACACGCACGCCGGTTGTGAGTAGGTACTACGCAAATGACCTTTCTGAAGAACATCACCAATAAAGCCAGTATATATTCTTCTAGAGCGTTCCCTTCCGACGTTGCCACTCATATCTGCCTAGAAAACACCTTTTGTTAGTCGCCTTTCGTCGTAGGGTCACTAGCCAGCAATGGAGCGCAGTATCCTAGAGTTAAATTTACTGATCGTATTAAACTCAAATTGTCGAAAACACACATCTGCCAAGCTCAAATGAAACTGAATTGGCCACATCTGTCGCATGCCAGAAGAGCTATGGGCTAAAGTAACCCCACAATGGGTCCCAAACAGCAGCAAACCGCAACGCGGCAGGCCCAGAAGAAGATGGCGGGAGTCGGGACGCAATTGATATTTTAATATTAAAAATGAAATTAATATGGTTCATAAATGAATGAAGAAAATAATAATGGTTAACCTGGAAGTCTTTAAATAGACCCCGGACACAGGTTGGCCAAAGCAAGAAAAATCTGATTAGGTGGAGATTCATAGATGATTAGATTTATAGATTCATCTGTCCTGGAGTGTAAATGTGGCGTTGCTCCACAAACGATGGGAAACTTGATATCGTGTCCTGCCCTGTCCTGGCCCTGTCCTGGCTTGCACATCGCAGGAGGTGATGGACGCTACTGAAAGTGCCAAACTCGTCCTCTAATTTCGGGCTAACTCAATTTAAATTGTCGTCGACACGTTACGAAGAAGACAATAATAATAATCGGCTTTCACTAATCTCTCTCGAGACCCACAAATGGGGACAAAATGGAGGGCCAAAGCTAGCTTACTAGATCAACAACATGTGTTGTTGTCACTGTGTCTACGTCATGTTCACAAACACAATATTAACCTAAATGCATCACTTAAAGCCGACGTAACGGACGGGGGATAATGAATAGATTAACAATACATTACTAGAGAACAATGAGGCGGCTACTACAGTACTTACTGAATATGCAAAGTAAGTAAAGTAACGCTAGCGTGTTTAACGCACGAAGCCGTAATGTGGTGTGGATTGGAATTCCCGGAGACGGATATTGATCTTTGACTATTGGGTTCCTTTTTGCATGAATTTTAAGGAAGTTTTGGGCAATAATGATGCTGGAAAAGTAAAAATGTTCTGACATAAGCTACCGAAAAGTTTGTGAATCCTGTTGACAGTCTTTGTAGAATACGAAACAAAACGCTTTAAAACATTGCCCCTTGTTTAGGCTTTCAGGACCAAAGTAGTCCCCATCATCAGAATAAAAAAAATAAATAAGTAGCAATAGATCCTGTGTGAAGGCTGATATGGCCAGAAAGGAGGTGTCTGATGAGATAGAGAAGTATGGAAGAAGAAGACCTGCTGCGCCGACCCTAAATAAATTGGGATAAGGGCAAGAGAATAATGATGAGTAGCGAAGGATCCCTTAAATTGGTCGTACTCGTAGAACCGATACCCGTTGGGGTAGACGTGGTTATCTTAAGTGGAGACGTAACGAAACGGCTAACGTAAGTTGGGATGGTCTCTGGCTAGGTGAAACAACAATCCACGTGGGATGCTTCTACAGCCACCCGGTAGCATATGGATAACGGAGTAGGTACCTACCCGACGATCGAGTCAAATGGCATGCGATTGGATAATTTGGAGAGGCCTTTAGTCCAGTGCTGGAGTGCTGTGCTGATAGCATGACGTAAGGATTGCGCCCCAGTAAGTTATAAGAGTCTCGATATTACAATTTGTGTGTGAAAGGTTTCCATTCCTTTTTCCAGTACAGGTTTATAGGTACCCAAGAACCACAGCTGTCTTCACGCATGAATTTGCATCAGCTTTTCTGCTCAATTACTTGAATCGCTTTGGTAATTCAACCGTTAAAGCGTATTTAGCGGTCAGGAAGCCATAATTTTGCATTTAGAGGGTATAATCTTACAATTTGCGACATTGTGCTGAGTGCGAAAGTAAATGAGTCTGTCTGTTACCTTTTAACGCCTTTAATGCTGAAAGGATATCTGAACTTTGGCATGTAGACCATGGCCTGGATTAGGACATAGGATACTGCCAGAAGTTGACCCTCGTGGGATTATTTCCGTCCCCACGCGGGCGAAGCCGCGAGCAAAATTCTTAACTTATTATTTTATAGGCCTTGAAGTATAGGTATCTGCCCCAAGGGCCAATAGTCATAAGATATACATAATTGAAAAGAGCTTTTCAAGGAGAACCTTTGCTACTAACACGACTTTTGGCAATTCGAAGTCCGTTCGGAGTTATTGAGCTAAATAGGTACGTGACCGCCATCTCTCCCGAATAATTATTGTCCCACAAATTAGCTCACTCATCCCAAAGGGCCTAACGCGGGTCATGTTAGCCAGTCACAAATAAAACCGATGACTACCAACACTAAATATAAACAAGACAAAAAAACGTATTTTTTGCAACTCATAATAATATTACGTGCCAAAATAAATATGCTATCGAATCCCGGCTCCACGCTATATTTAGAAATACACCGCAGTAGTTGAATTAAATAAAGCTTTATCTTATCAATACATTGTTTAATATATTGCTATCCTGACGCCCACACGCTTTTATTACAATTCAAATTACATATTACCCGATTACGGATTTTTTGCGTTGGAAATTCCAGTTAAGCTATGTGTTAGTGATAATGGCGGATTGTGGAGTATTTCGCCCGATTTTCTCGCGAAATACATAGGTAGAACTCATCTAGTTATCATCGAATTTGTATAGCTGTTAGGTTTATGAACAGGAAAAAACGTGTCGTCATCAAGAAATTTTACAAATGTACTTAAATAGGTGTTCTGGGAGCAGTTGGCCTAGCATAGCATTATTTATTTAAACTTCTCAGTCTCACACACACTTAGGCATTCTATACTAGTCAACCAAGGATGGTGAAGGGATAGGATCCAGGTCCTCTGAGCGAACAGGATCTACTCGTATATTTTTGATGATTTCCTATCATTAAGTTCAGTGCTTGTATGTTTAACATAAGTATCCAGTTTTCCAGTTATGGATAATTCCCGAGAGTTAAGCTCATCAGCCCATTTGGTTTATCGCAGGATGCAATGCGTTGAGATACGGTTTCGGCCTTCAGATTAGGGGAAGGTCGATTAAGCGGCTATTTGGAGCCCTGCCATATTTCAGTCGCTTTATGTCTATAATTATTAAAGAGGCCAAGTTTGGGGTGGTCTTGACCCCATTTGCTTTCCCCTGAGGTTTGGCACGGACCGCGCATATGTGGGGTTCAAACGCGGTTGAAACCTCAAACTTTGGCGTTTCTCATTTGGACATAATATGCCATAAGTAGACCAAAACCTCACTCATGTTACAGAATACATAGTACAAGTACTCATGCTGGCGGAAATTGAAGTAACTTTTATTTCATCAGGAGCTGAAATCAGCTCCCTTTTAAATCGTCGTTAAGAGCTATGCTGTCAATCAGTTTAATGTCTATTCTAGTGACAGAAAGTTTTTTAATAGCAGCTCAAGTAAAGTTAAGTCTCTAAGCTAAGTCATGAATATCCGAGTGTGACTTCAAAGAACCCTCGAAATCAATCAATTGTCGCCGTCGCCCCAAATATTCAATCGTTCAAGGTGCCTTCATTTGATGTGAATCATTTATGAGAATTAAGAAACGATTAACGAAAACGATTATTTATAGATGATGGAGAATAGATATAAGGATACAAACCCTATTGTACGCACATTGTGTCACAGTTTCAAGACGGTACTGTAAAGGGCTGTACGGATCATAGCCTAGCCATTTTTATACTATGCTGGGGTCAGCTACATACAGCTGAATCTGATGAATACCAACATTTTACGAGGTATATGGCCGCCACAACCAAGTTACTGAGTAATACGATAACCCTTGTTAAGACTGTCAGACTTTCAGGCTACTGTCAACTCGTAACGACTGTGAGAAACTACAAATTACAGCGGGGAACAACGGCTTACGGTGGAAGTGTCAGGGTAGCCCGCGAAATTCAAATTATCTTACATTTTTTGGAATTTGCAGGTCAGTGTCATGTTGTATGTTGATGAAAATGAGCCGCGCCAGAAACAGGTATGTAGTTACAGAATTATAATCATTAAAATCATCACTACAACCCTCTAAGTTCATTTAACCCTATTCTGTAACATGAAGGTAAAAGTCATTCAACGGGGTTAAATGCACCTAGGGTTGTATTGATGATTTTAATGAATTTATTTCTATAAATACATACGTATTACTGGCGCGACTCATTTTTCATCAACAAACAACCTGACACTGACCTGCATCGCAAAAAACGTAAGAAATATGAATTTCGCGAGCTCCAGCGCTTCTACCTTAAAACGTACTTTCCTTACATTGAGTCTCGACATGAAATAGATGGTCACCCATCCACAGACCAACCTCGACAAGTGTTGCTTAACCTTCGTGTGATTATAATTTTGCCACGAGCACCCCACCGTACCTCTCCCATTTTAAACACGTGTAGATAGGGACGTTTAATTTCGTTCCTGTTAAACCACTTGACAAATCTTATCTAGTGCGATGATTCATTAATTTTTATCCTGACATGTAATAACATAGTTATTCAGATTGTAAGATGGGGCTTCAAGAGCGCAAGCAAGCACAATTTACTTCACTTGAATGAGTAAAGTTTTTGACTCCTGAATATTGTGTTTACTTTGAGCGGCGTTTGTAAGTTAAATGAGTTTGCTGTTCGCGCTTATCTATCCTCGCCTTAAGGGTGGCATAATCCTGCCAGGGTTGCGGGACTGTGCGAAAGAGATATCGCGGCCCTGGAACACAAAGGGCAAAAGAAGGAACATCGATGGGTTTAGTCAGTACAAGTCTGACACTCCCTTCCGCTCCGCCCAGAGTGGGATGGTTAATTGCTGATTTCCCATTCGAAAAAACAGGGTGGCCTATTGCTTAGGTAATTTATTATTATACTGTGTGATGGAAGCTTAGAAGAATTATTCTAAGGATGGAAGATATTTATTTTAAAGTTTTGTACCAATTCTAGCTTCAAACAGTTTCTTTCTAAGTTTATCTTGGACATTACTGGTCTCAGCAAAAGGAAATATCGTGAGGTAGCCTGCATTTACAGTTTCAACTTAAGTCTGTAATAGCCAACCCGCCTTGAGGGAGCGTCGTAGTCAATGCTCATACCTTCTATCTATGTATGAAAAGACCTTTGCCCTGCAGTGGCAGTGACAGACTGGTGTTATTCGTTATTTCTAGCTTACTGGAGCTATGCATTCGAAATTTAAATTAGATTTGTTTAGTAACAAACTACAATAAAATTTAATTTTAAATTGGAATGTGGAAAAAACGCGGAACTCGTTTATGACACCACCATACCACCTTTTTAATAACTGCCAGCTCTAATTTATGAATAATAAAACAAACTCACAGATTGCATACCGGCTGTGATTAAAATATTCTTTTTCCTTTTAAAGACGAACCTTTCCTGGTTTGCACAGTTTATTGACTTCACGATAATAATGCCATTAAATTATGGAAATTTGTTATTTTTGCGTAAGGTCGTATTTGATAGTCATCATTTAAGGATAATTTTCTATGCTATTATGATAATTGTTTATGATCCTTGACTTTTAAGTAAAATAAAATTAATGTTTTTTTTTTTATTCTAAATCGGCTTGCGTTTGGTCGCAACTCGCCTGATGTGAAGCCTAATGTATGGTTGTGACACAGACGTCAAACTAAAAGGAAAAAAAAAAAGAAAAGGCAATACCCTCAGACCTACAGCACTTACAAGTTGTTTAAAGTCCAATGGAAATGGAAATACCAAGTAATATAGGACCAGCAGGGACTCCAAAATATTAGATGTGGCCGATTTTTTATAAAGGAAACTCCATAGTACTATGCTATTACTTACCTTCGCACGCAAAATACGCGCTTGGTCGTGGAGTTGCGGACAAGCCCGTTAAACAATACAATACCTCCTAACAATAAATAAACACTAAACAAGACTTTGATTAAGTACTTTTAACAACTATCGGTTCTTCCCGAAATTTTGATCCAATATTTAACGCCTTTAGACCCCTACATTTTCAAAAAATCCTTTCTTGAACTCAATGGACTCTAAGAAACAGTTGCGCAAAATTACATGCTTTTCGACGTAGGAGTGCTGTACATGAGAACCTCGTGGCTTAATAATAACAGCTGCTGGGGTCGATCTTCAGGTTAAGTCGTGCTTGGCCCGTGGATGGCCACCCATAGTATACTCCGTGTCTCGGAAAGCACGTTAAGCCGTTGGTCCCGGCTGTGATTTGTAGAACTTTCGACAGTTGTTACAGATAGTCCGTGGCCCGAAAGTCTGACAAACAATCTTACTAAGGGAAATCGTATTACCCAGCACCCAGTACTAACTGGGTTGTGGAGGTCAGATAGGCAGTCGCTCCATGTAAAATACTTGTATTCAGCTGCATCCAGTTAGACTGGAAGCCAACCCCAACATAGTTGGGAAAAGGCTTGGCAGATGATGAAGGTTCGGCTGTACATTGACACTGAGTGACTTTAGAAGAAGAGAAGTGTGGATCGTCCTGGAGCGAGATGAGCAAACGGCATCGTCGCACTCGCGGGTTAAGCCTGGATGTGGTTACAGGACACGAACGTTGAGTTTGGCACAAGCAAAGAGAGACCTATACCCAGCAGTGGGTGAAGTCGAGCAGTAGATGATGATGATGAGCGAATAAGATTTTTGTTAAAGTCAAATTAAAGACTAGGAGGACTAGCACATTTTTGTTTATTGAAGTTTTTTTTTTAATTCAGTTATTTCAGTTCTAGTTTACCTCTTTTAGTTTGCGGAAAAAGGTATTATTCCGAGATTGTAAAAAGTTATTCATAGCATAGGATTGAATAAAGTCTGTCCTTGTGAACTGAATTAAATTTTCGCTATCTGAGCTGTTTGCTATGCCGTGCAAATAAATAATTGCGTAAACGGCTATTATAATGTTGTGAATTTAAAAAACAAACAAGCAATAGGTGCTCATTTTTTTTCAACAATACATTTTTAAGCTGACTTATTTTCTTCATGCAATGGGACCAGAATTACGAGTACAATAATGAAAAACAAAAGTTTTACCTAAATGTATGGGACATTTAGGTCGAGATTTTGAAATTTTGTGTGGGTGAACTTAGGAGCGGATTTGTAGGAGTTGGAGTATACGTGAACACTATGAGCAGCAAAAAAAAAAATGTCTGCTAAAAACTTTTCTTAAATATTTGTGATACTGCAATGAAACTGATAGATTTCCAATTTACACCCTTATAGCTACACTCCAACCATCAGTTATGCAGTATGATGGTATCCGAGCAGACATTTTCATAGTTTTAAAAATATCCATTCATTTACTGAATCAAAAGTTCTAAGGCAATGACACTGACTAACCTACACTATGCTTAGTGCAATAATCTCTATTCTGTTGCAGACTTCAGAATTGTATTCTACTTAAATATAAAAATAAAAATTACCAACGGTTTTGTCGGCAGTTTGTATTTTTTTCTTAGTGACCGCAAAGTTGATTCACAGACTGATTGAAAAAAAAGAATACTTAAATGAACAAACTAGTTGATAATAACAAACACAATAGGCCTGATTTATCCTTTATGTTTTCAATAAAATTAATAATTAACTTAAAAATAAGGATATCCACTTAAAATTAATATTGTCCTGGTTTATTTAGATATGTGTAAGTATTGCCTAATTTTATGTTTTACTGAACAATGTCTGATGGTATTAAGTACACCTCTGTACTTTGCACTTAAAGTGTTAAATAAATAAATAAAAGCAGCCTGAAAAAAAGACATAAACATAACATGACGATACTGTGATAGAAACATAGATTTTCTATGACAACATAGTGATTATATTCTTTTGTGTCTCTCTGGAATAGCTTATAGTTTCTATTTCTGGTTACGAACCATCAATATCACCATCAGGCTTTTTTCAACTACTTTGGATCGGTTTCTAGTCTAATACAGGGTGGAAGGGATACCAACGGTTACCACGTATTCAGTACATCATTCTGAACCTCCCCACAGAAATATTTCATCGGATATTTAAAAAAAAAAATGCTGTTTCCTACAAAAGTGCAATACCTTCACGGTCAAAATGTATGGAAGAGCTGATTTCTTTTTTATGTACAGCTCAAAATGATGTACTGAATATGTGGTAAACATTTTCGCTTCGGTGTCTTTTCCACCCCAGATAATAATTTTACGTGGAGTCACAGCCTTCCTGACGTCCACAACCTAGTTAGTGGTTAACACAATACCCCGTGGCAAGCCTGGTTGTCAGACCTGCAAGCTTACAGTTACATAAAAAAAAATGTGTTGAATGTAGGTATGTCAAGTTGTTGTCACAAAATCAAAAACAAAATCTCGTTCATTGTAATACTGTTTTATCATGCCCGCTACATGTAATCTGATTGTATTAACATGAAACATGATGAAAAATGTTCTCCGTCAACCTAAAATGTGTGTTTATATTGTTTATCTATTGTCGTGTGATAATGACTCACTTGACTATGAGTTAAAAATGATGTCCCGATTTTTTAATACATAGGTACTTACAATGGGCCATTCGAACAGTTCATTAGGTTAACAAACTATGGCAGTATTTTATTATGAAGTTAAATTTTTAAATGGGCACTATTGAAATCGAAATAAAAGACATGCTAATTTATAAAAAAAAACGTAATTTACTTCACTAAATGTTTAGATGTATTAAAACCTCATAGCTCAAAAGTTAAGTGGATAAATAAAAAAATATAAACCTGCCTGAAAAACTTCTTTGCAGGCACAACAGATCAGCCAGCATTAAATGCATGAAGTCCATTGTTTTAAAATTAGAACAGTTATCTCACCATTGCATCGTGCGCTACAATTTAATTGAATTAACAACATAATTACATTCCTTGTCACCAATCTCTATAAAACTGTTAGAACAAAAAACATCGATTTTATACTTAATACTCACATCTTCGAAAATAGATCCAACGTTGGCGGTCACAAGCAGCAGTGGCACTTTATCCGAACCCATTTTTTTGAACTTCAACATGTTCCTGATGAGTTTTTTAATAGAAAACAATTATTATAACACAAACGAGGTTATTAACAACACAACGTAAGTTTTACCACTGTTACTTTAATTTGGCGCGAACACGCCTTAACTAAGAATACTGTTCTTTACATTATTATGTTTAAATAATACGTTTTCCCGTCAAAAACGGAAGATTTTGTACAAAGTAGTAAAATCACCCGAGTTGCCCCAGCCCTTTCTGACATTTGTATGAATGAATGACATTTTTCACGCTCACATTTGCACGTATAAACAGCAACAACCCGAATAATTTACGATGTTTACAATTTTCGTCCAAAAGCAATTATCGTTTTATAAAATCCCTACCGAAATATTGATAAAAAACATAATAAAATTACAAAAATTATATTTATATTATAATTCCATGTTGAATTTGTGAAATAACAATTTAAATCTGACTTTCTAGGAGACCTGCTTGCGTGAAGATCGTAGAACGGAACGTAACTTTTGAATTAAGAGAGCTTTTGAATTTGGTTGGTTGTTTCACCAATGACGTCGATGCTAGTTTTACGTCACGCCTACTTTCAGGGCCGTATTTGCGTAAATAAATATGGGAAGACTTTATTTAAACCCGAGAGGTCAAGAAATGCGTAAGTTGTGACGGCGAAAATTAAGAAATTGTATTTTTATTTATACACGGCGTGTGTTGTTAAATTTAATAATAGACATTCCAACGCTTCTAATATTAATATGTTACCTTGCGACGCGTCGGGTCGCGCGTCGCTGTCGTCGAAAATGTACACGGCAAAATGTTTTAAGTAGGTAGGTATTCAGTATTTTTATGCCATTGTATACGGACCTGTCGATTTAAAACAAAAAAAAAAACAAAAGTAAACGTACAGAAAACAATTTTTTTAAATATTATAGGTACCTACTTCGCGCCACTATCAGGCTGTTGAATTTGATTTGAGAAAATACTAATTAAAAAAACATTATTTAATCTTCGGAATTAAATTCAGGATTAGTGATGTAACAGGTTGCTTTTGCCATACAAAATCAACGGGTGAATCGCGTTTTGGCAAATACGTGATGTTCAATTGATTGTGGTGTCCTATAGTTTTGAGCTTCGAGTTTTGGAGCTTCTTTTCTGAATATTTTATTCGTAATTATTATTATTCACTTATAATTGACGAGAACGTGAAACAAAAGTTTTCGCGCGCTTTTTTGAATTATATTTCCCGCGTCCCCGATTTTCCACAATTCATCTCTGTATGTTTTCGGGGCGTTCCTTCTCGTCGCACATGCGAACTATGTTCCGTCGGCGCTCAATGTAAACGGCTAAAATAGAAATCGATTATTGTTTCTATTCCCGTGAATTTAGGTCGGGTTTATTCCTTAAATCAGTGCTATGGCGATCCGGTAAAGAGTAGGTAAGTGGAATTTAAATCATTCGTGTGATTTATTACGGATTTTTCTTCGATCGGGTGAATTTTCGTTTCGTTGCGGGAATGTTAGGGATTTCGCTTTGATGCCGCTTTGGCCACGAGGTTGTGAAAAATGTTAATTAGGAATGGTTTTGTTGGTAAACAAATAATAAAACCGAAATTTATGTACGGTGTTTCAGGGTCACACTGTGGTATTTTTTATTTATTTGTTTTTAGAACAGTTGAAACTCGCCATAAACAAATGAATGTTACAGTGCTTTCCTTTGTTTTATACTATTTCCAGTTAAATAAAGTCAAGTGAAAAAATTCAAAAAGGTTTTATTTTTCGGTTCTCTCGTTTCTTCTCTTCTTGCGGACTACTTTATTGATACCTACCTATTAGTCCTGTTACCTATTTAAATTTTAAATGGTTTAGACTCAGGAAGACAATCCTTCTAATTACTAAAAGGATTGTCTTCCTGAGTCTGAGATTTCTCTGACATCATCCTAACGACCTTAACAATAATTATAAACTAGGTACTGTAACTATCCAGATATACTGCGACCTTCCAGACTAACGTCCCAAATTATCGCATTTTAAAACCCACAAGGACATTCTCATCATTTATCTTTTAGGTACATCCATCTCCGATCAAGAGTTCTTTTTTTAAATAAATTAGGGATACTCAGTCGTCACGCAGCGCTATTCATCGAATATACCGGCCTCGAAGACTCCATTTAAGGTTGTTAAGTGATTATGCTTCAAAAGCGGGGTAGGGGGCCAGTTACTAGGCTACCGACCGAGGGTAGGGTCTTTTTAAAAGTCACGGAGGCAGGTTGATACCTGTCGGGAGTGTGGAGCATTGTAGATAAGTAGGTGCAAACAACTTACACGAGCCCCAAAATATTCACTCTTGTTTGGAACTCACCTCGCTGGCAACTAACACTGTAAACGGCTAGTTTACATTGTATACCTATAGTCTTTTTTTCACAAATATTTTAATTTTTACCTGACACCGAAAACATTAGTCCGAAGGTGACTTACCTTGGTGCCCGAACTACCGCACCTTTAGGTACTATTGGGTGTCAATGAACTTCAACTTAGCCTAAAGCAGTCTACTGGTGGAGACAGGCTCCCCTAACTTGCGCCTCCGCATCTAGCCAGCGGTCGGGCTGCTACATCATTTTTTTTCCATCACGATTTGTCGGTCGGCACTTCCCTTTGTCAGTCTCATTAAATTGACTCTACGATCTAGGAAGTAGGAATTTCCACCTCTTTAATTTAATTGCACCATATGACCTTATGTTTATAGCACAATCAATGAACTACTTCTTCTTAGCGTATCAATGGCAATCTAAAATGTTGTCGGCTCAGAACTGAGCGACGAATTTGGCGCCTTCAGTAGCGTCCATCAGCTCCTGTGATGAACAAACAACAAGACGCGCAGGTCATATTATTAATGGTCTCATACTTTGAGGGACATCACCACATTTAGGTACACTCTAGGGCAGAGTAGTCAACGAATCAACTGTACCTTTAACATTTCTGTAGCTGAACCACAGGCTTCCTATAGTTGAGACAAAGAGTAACGCTATCCACGAAGCGGGCCCAGTGCGGGCTGGTGGATGTATAATTATGACATATGCCTTAGATCTTTTGGTACTAGAACATTTCCCTCATGATGTTTTCCTTCACCGTTATGAGAGCAGTGGTGATGAAATAATTTAAACTAAGTAACGCGCTAGTCTGGGTGCGATCTCGCGACCTATAATCCGGTTACAGAGCCACCGCTGCTTGAAAAGATCCTGCGATATAAGACTTATTTCTCCTCCATGCGCCCATGTTTATACTATCTACTTATGCCTTCGTACTAACAAAATCCATTACCTTTTCAGCCTCCAAGATGTACAAGCAATGTACACTGTTGCTGGCTGCTACAGCGGTAGCGTCGGCGACCGTGGCACATTTACACCATGCCGTTGAGACGGAGATGTTCGCCATACCTATAAGCCCTAATCTATTTAATTGGACGTATCAAGGTTAGTTTGCATGCACACGTATTATTGCTATCGCACGGACCACCGACCGTGCGTTCCTACTGACAAGACATAGGTACCTACGCTTGGAAACCTGTCTGATGAGATGAATTATTTCAAGTAAGAGAAGAGGAAAAAGAGAGATTCCAACATGTTTAGTGTGAATGTTTCGGCACTGTAGGAATGCACAGTTAAGATCGCCGATATTGGTTAATCACAGCTAGAGAATGCAATCTTGAACTCGCTTCATTCTTCTATCGAGTTCTCGGTAGATTCGACGGTTGAGATCTCAAATACCTAATCTCGACATCACACTAAGCGAACACACGCAATCTTGCGTAGATTTCGTCCAGCGTCACTTTTCAAACATTTTGTGGTGGTGTTTTTATAAGTGCATTTTGTAAGCGCTGTAAGATGATCTATAAGTATAACCATTACTGTCGTAGCGAGAGGCCCTTGGATGTTTGTCCCTCCAGCTAGCATTCTAAGCCCGCTGCACATGTCCAAACTCTCAATGATCAACACCAGCCTCATACGGATACGAGGGACGCGAGAGCAGGCCATACGTTGAAAACAATGCATTAGTTGAATGTGAGTATGTGCATGTAAGGATGCGTCTATTTGACAACGAATTTCTAAGCACTGGCACTAAGTCCCGTATATAGAATGTCAGTCAAGAATTAAGCATTACTTAGAACTAGTTTCATCCAATCAAATGGCTGTGCTGGCGTTACCGCTGCGGCTGCAGAGAACCTCAAGCGGCATAAATATAGCGGTAGCCTTTGAGGAAACTATATTTTCAAATTCAAATTCTAATTTCGAAATTTCTAAACGCCTAGTTGACGCTTCCCGTGGCCCAGGGCTGGCTTTTACCTTGGCCCGAGGTTAGGTTGGCCATACAGCCGTACAGAGTGGCAACGTCACCAGTCTCTTGGGCATATTACCAACTGACAGCGTTGAGGAAGAGTTTTTGATGCCTTATACTGTTTGTTGTTTATTTAATCATTTTTAATTCTAATAATGTTTCTAGTTTCCAATGGCTTGAATCTATAGTTTTTAAGTAATGCTTGAGTATTGAGTGACATTCTGTAATTCGGGCATAAGTCGTCTTTAATTGCGTAAAATGCTCGCAAACGAATACTTCTGAAGGTTACCTACGCTTCTGTGTGAAAATTACACTTTATAAGGCAATTAAGGTGGATGCGCAAGGGTAGCCCGCGAAATTTAAACTTTCTTACGTTTATTGCAATTTGCAGGTCAGTGTCAGGTTGTATGTTGATGAAAATATGAATCGAAAAGTTCATATAATCTCAAAAAGTGACTTTTTCATGAAATAGCTATTGAATGTGATTATATGAACTTGGAGAGCTGTATTGATGATTTGAATGACTATAATTCTGTAACTCCATACGTGTTACTGGCGCGATTCATATTTTCATCAACATACAACCTTACACTGACCTGCAAATTGCAATAAACGTAAGAAAATTTAAATTTCGTGGGCTACCCTTGCGCATCCACCTTAAGACAAGCAGAAGGACGTCTCTGGGACGACAACATAATTTTATTGAGCTGGCTTAGCTTAGTATGGAGTTTCAATAGAATACGAAGCCAGTTAATACTGGTTTTGTTACCACTGATGTGCGGTCGGGTGCGGTCTGCTGTACGTATGCCGTCGACATCGAACAGATTTCCACTTTATGTCGACGGCGAGCGCTATGCTTTGTGGTACGATGTTAGAATAATCAGTTTATAACACTCGCATTACGGCCACACCGGCCCCACTTTGCGAGAGTGGGGTCCGCGGTTGCAATTGCAGAACTTTTCAGCGGGCAGGAAGATATTATGACTATCTTCTTGACTTCCACAATCTGGTCACTGAGTTACACAATACCCCTTGGTAACACTGGTTGCCAGACTTTCAAGCTTCTGTGTAAATGCTTTTGACTAACAATAACGACTCAATATTAGAGATCTAAAAACACAACCGAAACTGGTTTTACTCACAGAGGGGTCCTTATAGAGGGATAATTATAAACGGTCACTCATTGAAGGACCGACCTCGGCAACTGTTGCTTAACCTTGACCAACGACACGTGCCGTTGTTACTTAGCAACAAGTTCCTCGGTGACATTGAGGCACACACAACACAAAAGCACAGGGGATATTTTTTTCTTGTTATAGCAACTACTTAATTTAAAAAAAAAACCAAAGCATTTATTTCAAATCCTGCACGCGGCTACGCTCGCTTTATGGTCGGAATTTTTTCCACGGGAACGTTTTAAATATAGCCATAACGCATATAACGTTTTATATACACTCGGGGATAATGTAGCTTCCCAATAGTTATAGAATTTTCGGAATACAAATGTGGATGGGGTTATAAGAGACGCAGACCAAAGAAACGATGGATGGACTGTGTGAAGGATGATATGGCTAGAAAGGAGGTGACTGCTGAGATGACGAGTAATAGAGAAGTATGGAAGAGGAAGACATGCTGCGCCGACCTCAAATAAATTAGGATAAGGACAGAAGAATGATGATGAGGGATCAGGGGGCCTAAAATGGCTGCTTGATCAGAATCATAATACGAATCACGTTAAAAATTCAAAACTCTGAAAATGGACTTTGTGGTCTTAACCATAAAGACAATTTTAAGAATTTACTTGCTTTCGAAGATTACCCCCTATATCGGGGCAACACATAGTGTTACAAACATACACTTTTGAACTCTCAAAAATACAAAAATGAAGCAACAATTCTGTCACAAGGCACAATAACTGTGAGTCCCCAAACCAAAGGTTAGGTCTCTATGAAGAAGAATATGCAAGAGACTCCATGGACACTGGTGTAGGTGTAGATGGTGGTAGGTGCGATTCCCTATCGAAAAGAATATTTTTGTAACGATAAAAACATAGAAATCTAGAACGGAATTATACACGGTGTTTCTTTTACATGGGATAACATGGGGAAATCCAAATCCATAAAGGTATCCAAATAGGTGAGATTTATGTTTGTAATAGTTTTGTCAAAAAGCTCTAAAAGGTGCTACTAAGGTCCTGGGTTCTATTTGCAGGTCGGGCAAAGTGTTCTTGGGTTTTTTCCATCAGGGATTTCTCAGTAGACCGGAGTCTGGATTCTTGCCCGATTGATGGCAATAGGCTCGCCTCCTTTATATGGGCCTTCAACATAACTAGTGAAATATGGGTATGCGTTGTGTATCACTTCTGCTATAACATGCGGGAAAAACAGGCACATGTTTTGTATGTGACTAATAGCCCATGCTTTAACCAGGAATTATTAGGCATTAGGCATCTCCTTTTTCACATTGGGGTAAGCAGAAACTACATAAAGCCTCTTGCTAAGATTCTTACATAAGCAACAATTACAAAGTCCCGTCTGTATCGTATCTATTCAAGTTTAACGTATTTGTAGTCGGGTTTTCAAAATCAATCATTGTGTAATGAACCTCTAATGTTCATCGCTGGGACACAGCACAGGAATTATTACCAATAGTCCCCTCTAACCTTGTCCTCCGGGGTGACAGCTGGGAATTGTCTTCCCAGTTGTCACCGGGGTGACAATTTGTGCTGACTGTTCCACAGGCCATCTCTCTGTGAGGTCAAAATCAAAATATTTTATTTCACATAGCCTACAAACATGGGCACTTATAAAACATCGGCATAAGGCGCACGGTTCGGGTTTGCCGTTTGCTATGGAGAAGAACCGGCAAAAAACTCCATTGTAACTCAATGTGCGGGCCATAATCCATTACGCGGCCCCAGTTTTGGTAGGTGGTTGTCACATGTCTAAAGTAAACTGCTTTGGTTCTAGGACATATTCTTTCGATGTTTTCATGATCAATGATTAGATACGATTCAGCTTAAGGTAGAAGTGCCAGAGTAGTCCAGTGAAAGACTATTTCATGAAAACGTTGAAATTCAAATTCATTTATTTCAGGTACATAACCCATATTAGAAACACTTTAGAAATAAAAATAAACAGACAATCACATAAATCAATACCAAAAAACACAATTTAAATCAATACCAAATAATTAATAACAATAATAATTTACATTTCAATAAAATCAAATTTATTCGAAGAGTCTCTTACGTGCGACACTATATGAAACTTGTCTGTCACAGCAGTGCCGCACATAAGGACAGTCCAACCTATGAGCTATCATACTTAGAACGGTATTGGGGCTGACCCACACTCTGCGCACAAGGGACGCACAGCGCTTCCGCATGGTCGCATGGAAGCAGTCCGTGCGCGCCCAAGCGAACATACCCGAAGCGCTGCAGTAGCGGTAGTTAAATTGAACGCGGAGGGGTTTCATTCAATGGGATTAAATGAACTTAGGGGGTTGTATTGATGATTTTAATGATTATAGTTCTGTTTAGCCATATTTGTTACAGTTGCGAATCATATTTTAATCAACATACAACGTGACAGTGACCAAATTGCATAAAACTTAAGAAAATTAAATCTTTATTAGGGCTTCCTCCGTACTAGTAGATTCTTTTTATCACAAAATTTGACAAAAGAAATAAAAGAATTTTCTCTAAAAATTGAAAAAAAAAATTGAAACCGGGCTAGTTATGTAAATAAAATCTTACTGACTAAGGTTTCATTTTGAATTACATCTCAATTAATTTATTTTTCGATATAGGAATCACTGACATCATTCGAAGCCTTATACCTAATTAATAAGGAATTACACCAATACACATAGCCCCAACAATTGTTATTTTTGTAGCTAGGGTAAAAACTCCAAGGGTGAATAAAAGTCACCTTTATATAATCGAGAGGAAATTTCCTCTCTGTAAGGTTTCCCGGGAGTTAAATATAGATGCTATTTGTATGGTTTTCCATACCGCCCAAGTCGAATAGTCCCACGCTGGGCGCCATTTGAGATTTATCGCGACTTGAGTAGACATGTTTATTTGATGAGTCGTTAGGCAATTGTTTTTTGAGTAATTCATATTTTATATTGTATTTATAATAAAAAACTTTGTATCAGTTATTAAGAGCGTAGGTTAACGTGACCCCTGGCCAAACTGTTTCCTTCGTGGTCTATACAATTTGCTATCTATACAATAAATTCGTACAAAAATTTTTATTCATCATTACAAGTTGGTCCAGTGCTCCCGAAAAGGACTAACTTCAGTGTAGACATTGAGAGAAGGGTCAATTATCTGTTATTATTATTTGCAATGTCCGGCAGATAAAAAGTGATTTTATCAACCTTCATCAAAAGGTCTAGAGTTGAAAGCAACAGTTTGATTCGCCCACGTGACCATGTTGGCGAAATGTTGTATTGGTTTAAAGTTTGTGCGAATATTGGCTCCAATAGAGCTTTCGGGGAGCTTGCATAATGACCAACATGAAGTGATGTTGGTCCAACAAAATGGTCCAATATTTCTTTTGAAATAATTGAATCGAGAAGGTTCTATGTTGTGTTGGGCCAACTAGCTTCCGTTGCAACTTCGCGCATGTCCTGTGTCCTGTCCATTGCAACGTACTTCAATCGCCCATTCGGCCATTACTCATATTCGACATTGCACACCTTTGCTTGCGACGCGCGTAATAAATAATTATTTTATTGGTTTCTTTTGATAGGTTTGGGTCGAAAAGTAGTCAAAATGTAAAGCTTTAGTGGTGTTAGTATGTTCGCGAGGCGGCCTGCTGAGTCTGGTAAGTGTTTTAAAGTTTTTATTTAGATTTTTAGATTCAGGTAATGGACGCCATGTAGCGTGGCGTCATGCGTCATCACGCCACGCGCCCTCAAGTTGGCGTAGAATTTAACAATCTCAATTCGGTTTTTTTAAGAAATTTTTTGTAGATTTAGGTCTTTTTGAGATAATATTTTATTTTTGTAGGTTCAAATTGATGGATTTCTATAACTTACTAGCCGAATTTGTCGTGTATGAATTACCTAAGCGTTTAGACTTTCCAGTCGTTTTGTTGTAAAGTAATTTGTTTAAAGTATTGTTTTCAACTTTTCCTGATCATGAACTGGCTTGCCGACAAACATTCCCCCATTTGTAGTCTTAACTAAGTAGGCGCTACAAATTATTTTCATGGAAATCTTAGAATTCATTTTTCGAAAAGAATAATAACTTTATTGGCTGGACAGATTGCTTTCTGAACGTACGATCACCAGCGGCTTTTATTTTCATTCGCGAGGTACATTGCAATTTTCATTATGTTATGTAACAGCTATGAAATTCCCACATTGTGAATAATTTTGCATCGCAATTAGAGGTCCATTAAAATGGGGAAGTCTGGATCAATACCAAATGCATACGGCGCATGTCCTAGTTTACCTGGGTGGAAGGGGTGTCTAGGGCATCCATTATGTGATTTATTGCTATTGATTGACGCGAAACGGACTGCGAGACATCATTTAGATTTTTATGTAGTGTCTTCGAAATTAAGTTTACTTTCTTCTGTTTTTCTTTTGTCAAAATGTAGTTAATTTTAGTGTTGTGTTCAGAGGAGATGAAACGGCGTAAAAGGTGAGGATTTATGGTTTACTAGCTTTTGCCCGTGGCTTCGCTCGCGTTAATTTAGAATTTGACAATCAATTCGGGTTGTAATCGGCTTGTAATAATATCATTCAATCATGATTCGAAAGACACGTGGTGCCATCTATCATAAGAACGTTATTGTTGCTTTCCTCTGGAACAGTACTTTTTTCTGTTTCTGTACACCTGACAACGCATATGCAAAATTTTATTTCAGGATGATCGGTTCAGTGGTTTAATAGGCGTGTAACAAACAAACTTACTTTCGCATTTATAATATTAGTAAGGTTATGGTTTATGGCTTGATTGATTGTATGGACGCCGAAGAAGGACGCGTTCAAGATGGCGGATGGTTTGATGGAGACATTTATTACGTCGTTCATCTACGTCGTCATAGAATAAATTAATTGTTTTATACTTAGTTTGGTTTAGTGATGATTGGAAAGAGAGATTCAGGAATTCGAAAGCTAATATCGGACAGATAGTAAGGCTAAGGTTTGATAGTTTTGTTTTTATTTGGTTTTTATTGTTAGAATTAATCGCTCATGAGTTTGTTTTTCCGATTGAATATTTGCTTTACATGTATAAGTATTAGTTACTCGTATTTTTATCAATATATTAATTGGGGCGCGGTCCATGCTTTCAAAATGGCGGACTTAACGTATGCAGGAATTGTATTTATAAATGGTTTATTAAACCTTAACGAAGATACCTTAAGACCTTTAACGAAGCCGAAGGGCACTTGTTCTCCCCGGCGACGCTATTCAGGCTTTTTGTGCGTAAGTTTTGTACTTTTACTTTGAAAGTGGCGGCAAATTGTGGCGTCGTTTACATTGTCCCGTGCCACGTGTCACGTGGACGGACGCTGGACGCGGGGCGTCGTCGCACGTTGGTAGTTTTGGCTCCTTTTGCCGCACCCTGTCGTTGAACGCTCTCTCTGTAAACGATGCTTTACAATCCGAAACGCGCGCAGTAAAAGTTTACAGTTCATAAGTTAACAAATTTTCTTTACTAATTTTCATACAAATCTCCGTATTGGGATTAAGTTCAGATATAGTCGGTTACTATGTTAAACTGAAGTAAGGCATTAAACTTCTCGAGTCCCGCCACTAGGAGTATACAAGTAGTTCAAATTATTTCTTCAAATACAAGGTGCCCTTCACGCAGCCGAGCAAGCATTATATACATCAAACTAATTAACTAACTATACGCAAAAATGATTGCCGGGAAGCTACTTTTTCTGGGATGAAAAATCAAGTTTTACAGTAGGACTCAAAACATTGTGCTGATGGATGCATGGAATAGTGGGGGGTGGGGGTTGTGGAGGTATTTAAAGTAAATTTATAACATTAAAAACTTGTATTTAAAAAAAAAAAAAGTATAAGTAGTTATTATCAAATAGCAAAAATGGTGTTAATTGTATCTCATTAACTGAAGTAATGGTAGGTAAAATGTAGGTGTTATCAATTTATTGGCATCTAAGTCTGTTTTCATAACTAAGTATTTTTAACCGGTAGGTTCCGAACTTCTGACGCATTAGTTTAGGTGTACAACGTAAGAGCAACAGACAAAGTATATTACCTTGCGGAACGCCAATTTCGTTTCGGAAATAGGCAATTTGAATTCAGATTTACGTTTAAAAAAATATATAGGCAAACTACACACATCAAAAGTGTCTAGGGATCAACATATATTTTTGCAATAACTTTTCTCCTGATTGATATTAATTAAAATTTTCTTTAAGGATTCATCAAATAAAGTGTTTTCGTTTGTCACAGTAACGATAAACCAAGTCACCTTTGCATTAATAAAGAAATTTGCCATTTTCCTAATAAAGGGATTTTTGACATTTGAACCACTAACACAAAAGTTCGAAAAAAAGACTGAAATAACAGTTTTCTTTAAAATTTTATTGGGTAACTTAAACAATTAATAATCCGTGTTTCTACCGCGAACACTAACAACACAAGAACATCGGTTTGGCATACTCAAAATGAGTTCATCCAAATCACGCTGTGGAATGGCCGCCCATGTTCGTTGCAACAACAAAAAAAGGTCTTCTTGCGACTGGATACCCTCCATATTCGGCAGAGCTCTTCTCTGTAGCATATCCCATGCATGCTCAATCGGATTCAAGTCTGGCGACTGAGCAGGCCAGGGCAGGACATTGATGTTAGCTGCGGCGAGAGTCTGTCTTACAACTCTTGCGGTGTGCGGTCGTGCATTATCATGCATTAACTGAAATAAGGGACCGATTTGCACTTGTAGAGGAACGATGACGTCTGATACAATCGTCTCAGCATAAATTTGAGCGTTGAGGTTGCCTCTGATCCAAATCAACTCAGTTCTTCCGCCGATCCAAATACCCGCCCATACCATGATGGTTCCACCACTATAAGGATGGACTTCCTGGCAGGATTTTAATCGCTGTTGGCGTCCAGGGGTTCTCCAGTGTCGTATACGTCTTGTATCCGGTCTCATACCAAAACGAGACTCATCAGAAAAGCACACGAAACGCCATTGTTCTTCTGCCCAATTTCTGTGTTCAAGAGCCCATTGATATCGTATCCTACGATTGTGCATTGCTATAGGTGGTACCCGTAGCGGTCTTCGGGAATGAAGGTTCACTTCATGCAAGCGGTTTCTGACTGTTTGGTCGCTAATTAAGTTCCCTGAAGAGTGATGAAGCCTCACGGCTAACATCATGGCGGTTATTGTTGGAGCTCTTCGAGTTAAGATTTGAATGTATCGGTCTTGTCTCCGTGTGGTGCAGCGATACCGTCCTCCATGGCGCTCAGCCACGGTACCAGTGCTTCGGTAACGTGTCCAAAGTCGACTGATAACACTCTGACTTGCATTCAGAGCTAAAGCCACAGTACGTTGCCGGGAACCAGCTTCTATCATTCCCACGGCTCTGAGCATTTCTTCCCTGCTTAAATGACGTCGCCGCTCCATAATAACGTTGGTTTTAATCAGTAGTAGGGAAACAGTAGCACTAATAATGTCTTCAATGCGTTGTATGTTTTTATAGGGAAAATATTGACAGCTGATTTTCATCTTTTACTCGAATTTGATTCACAGTTCCTGATTCAAATTATGAAATGCACCAAAAAGGATCCATATAAATTTATAAAATCATAAATTTATTACAAAGCCACATCTCAATCTCAAGAAATCCACATAAAAATGCTTGATCCCTAGACACTTTTGATGTGTGTATTTAAAAACTTTCTGTGCCAAATCTGAAGGAAAAGTAGAAAAAAAGTCTTTATCCATGATCTATGTATGATCTATTTATGATGTGATGATCAATCAGAGGCCTTTGTTTGCCATATAACCACCCTGTGGAGTTGGCAGTACTTCCTCATCCCACTCCAAACTATCTATCAAAATGATATAGGTATGCTGTGAAATCAATAACTGTTGCACTAGAGCGCATGTCCTAGATTACCTGCTTGAAACGGAGGTCGCATTTATGAGTTTGTGCTCGGACATACTTGTTGCGCTTTCAATCGTCCATCCGGTGTCGCTTCAATTTATGAGCTATCTTTGTGTCTTTAACGGTTAATGTTTGTGTCATTTACGATCATTTTTTTATGGTTGTTCTCGTGGTTATTGATATGAGTGGTTCAGTGTATTTTTATCGTCGGCAAGCTAACCAGTCGCAGGTACAGATATATTTTTTTTTACCCTTTTCTTCTCTCGATCATCGTTTTTGAATCTTAGGTATTTTTTCATGGTTGTTAATTTCTGCTTTTTTCTGTTGACTTTTGTTGGAAAAAATAATTTCTTTAAAAACGTCAGTATTCATTGAAATCTTGATCATTTATATTATCAATTTATTCATAAAAATTGTGGTTGAATATATTTTAACAAAATCTTTAACACGGATTCTTTCTATAAAATTTTCGCCACGTGGCGCGTGGGTTGAAACGAAAATGGCGTCCACATAATCAAAATGGCGGAACGAACTATGATCATTGCAGCTACGGCGTGCCCTAGGCTTTAAGGCATACGTTAATTGTGTCTATCTCGGCTTAAACTTCGGGCACTGTCCGGGAGCAAGAGGGGGTGAAGCCGTGGGGGGTGGCGGAACTCTAGGCGTGTTGCGTAACCATTATTTTAATGATGAACGTAATTATTTATTTTTTTTACTTGAGGATGTGTTTTTTTTTATAATATGGTTATTTTCAGAATGAATTACTCATCTCATGTATGTGTTTGTGATGTGATAGAAGATTCGCGTATCATCTTGATATGAGTTATGTTTATCTAGACATTAAAAGGCATGCGGGGATGCTTTCAAATGGCAGGCTGACTCTAACGGATGTTATGATTTTGTTAAGATACTACCGACGCATTTTTATTGATACGAGTAAGTGTGGTAAAAACGAATCTGTCTTCACTTCATTCATTTCCCTGGGTAGAGAGGTCATCACAGGGTGAGCAGAAAATAAATAATTAGTCGAGCAATTTTTAGGAGTTAATAAAAAAATACCTTCTAGAATCATTTAAAGTTATTTAAGAAAACAGCTATATAATGACGAATAATATAATTATAGTGGACTCGATTTAAGCTCTTCATGCTATGCTAAGGTCTGGTATTTTTCTTATGCAACTGGTGGCCCATTAGGCGTTGCTCACACTCCCTCGTGCCACGTGGGTGGAGCGCCGGGCGCGTAGCCACGTTGCAGGTTGTTGCGTAGATCATTTCCTGCATCCCAGTCAAGACACGCTCGCAGTGCATACAATGCCTAAAAATTCACGTACCCAATGATATTTCTTAAAATATTTTCAATTTTTGGTTTTCTTTATAATGATTTCTTTCAAATTGTCGTATCTTAAACTAACGCAAGCTATATGACTGGAGTCCACGGTCACAAGGTGATTGTGTCTTATTTACTGAAGTTATGGTAGGTAAGATTTACTAATATACAATTACTAAGATATATTTGGTATCTATAATTGGTATCTTTACATCTAAGTCGTTTGGTAGATCCAACAATGTTTGGATTTTAGCAAACAAAATAAGAGTGGAGGGCAAATTATATTACCTTGCGGAACGCCAATTTGGTTTCGGAAATAGGCAGTTTGATGTATTAAAATTGTCTATTTGCGTGTTAAAATTTGCTTGTAAAAATATGAAGCCAAGCCTTTTGACAACAACCTGTGCCCAAATGTAGTGAAAGTAGGAAAAAAGTCTCTACTGTGAGCGTTATTTTGGAATAAAATTGAAATCAAGTTATTCAAAAGCCTTTGTTCGACATATTCCCTTGGGAGTTCTTCCTAATCTTACTCCAAATTATTTATCAAAATGATATAGGTATGCTGTAAAATCAATAACTGTTGCACTAGAGCGCATGTCCTAGATTTTACCTGCGTGAAAACGGGAGTCGCATTTATGAGGTGGTGCTCGAACAGATTTGTTGCACCATCAATCGTTATTCCGGTGTCGCTTCGATTTATGCCTTATCTTTGTGTCTGTAACGTTTAACCTTTGTGTCTTATAAGATCACTTCTTGCTGGTTGTTTTGTGATTATTGATATGAGTGGTTCAGTGTACGTTTCTCGTCGGCAAGCAGACCAATCTCAGGTACGGATATAACTTTTCACTTTTTTGTAGACTTTGGTTTTTCGATAGCTTTTTTTGGATCGTCTTCAAGTTTTTAATTGAATCTTGTGCAGTTTTTTGTGGTCGTTAATTTCTGTTTTTATTTGTATTTTTTTTTTTTTTTTTAATTTTCATTGTTAATTTGAATTCAAGGTTTGAACCTTGGTCATTTGTATCAATTTACTTATGAAAATCTGTGTTTACAAATGTTTTATTAAAATCTTAATCACTGGGTACGGATTCTTTGTCTCACATTTTCGCCACAACGTTGGTTGAATCAAAAATGCCATCCACAAACTTAAAATGGCGGAACGTTCGATGCCCACTGCAGCTACGGCGCATGCCCTAGGCTTTTAGGACATGCGTGGTGTCTATCTCGGTTTAGACTTCGGGAAATGGGCGCTGCCCGGGAATGAGCGGGGGTGAACCGGCGGGAGGGTGGCGGAACTCATATTACGTAACAGTTATTTTAAAAATGAACGTGTTTATACTAAATATTCTTTCGACTTGAGGATATGTATTCGATTATACGTATAATCAAGACTTTTTGATGATTAGCCATCGGTAGGTACTTTTTAAAACTTCGATGCGAATTGAAAATTGGTGCTTCTACAAAATGGGGGCTCTACCTAAAGCTTTCCATGGCTGGTAGGCGTTGCACTTACGGCGCATGCCTTACCTAGATAGAGTCTAACTAGTTACGTAATAATGTAGCCTACTGCGATTAATTTGTTTGTTTCTGATACATGCTGAATGCAAATGAAGGAACCTATGACGGTCTATTAAAAGAAATGTTGACCTTGAGTTCAGCTTTGTCTATAATTAGCGAATAATGAAGTACTTTAGGATAAATTTTGGTGCTACTGTTCCAATATATTGTTGAAAATAAAATATAATTAACAAAGGGTGCCACAATATGGTGCCTTCTCTAGTATATCCCTAACTTACATCACATTTGTGCCCCCGTCACAGATATCTAGAAGTAGGAACATTATGATAATTTACTAGACTGAACATTTTCTCTTCTTCCTCAGAATTTGACCAACAGTACCGCTTCCACGCGTCCATGCTGGGCAAACCGGAGCTACCTTCGTGGCTTCGCTATATCTACAGCGGCCGACACCACTCAGGGTTCATCTTCGGAACGCCCCCAAGAGGCAGCCGAGGCCCGCTCGCCGTAAGTCATAGCTTTCTTAAATTCAAGTAATTTGAAGAAATGACAGCTCTTGGAGCGGAAATTAGCTGGAATGGTAACTAAGAAATTAATTAAATTACCGTTATTTTGTTTTTGTTTTATTATTGAATAATTTTTATTTTGATATATCCAGTGTCACTCTCACAGTAAATACGAATCTAACGACACCTCTTAAGCTAAAATCTATCGAGCCGTTCAGGCCACAGAGCGTGCCAAACAATTATACATACATACATACATACTCTCGAAAAACATAACCCTCCTTCTGGCGCAGTCGGGTAAAAAATGGAAGGCATAGCATGGGCAGCACGATAAACATCTCAACTTGGTCAAGGCGGCCCAGAACAGGTGCCTACCATGACGTTTTAAAGCAGGAGTAATTCCAGTTTGGGAAAGACATGGCGCTAGACGACCTGTACAGCTCTGTCTCTTTCCCACACTGGAATTTCTCCTGCTTTAAGACGTCATAGTCACCCCCCTGATCGAAGTGACGCCTTAGTCCAACAGTACACGACTTACAACAAATATGATTTGAGAAATGTTTGAATCCAGAACATTTTTTAATTAATGAAGATATCGAAGATAATACAATATGACTGAAAAACTTCAACATATTTCAAGATCCCATGTTAATGTCATGTTCTAGTATGTGCAGAGGTGACAAGTAATACAAAGATTACTTCCAAGATGGTCAAATGTACAAAGCCACAGGTCTGCCTTTCCTTTCAGCTCGAAGTAATAGGCCTAAACCGACAAGACTATGAGACGCGAAGGGTGTTACTGACGTTGGACATACAGCAGAAGGAGAAAATGGCACGCCACGAGGTCGAGCTCAAGATCGATAACCTGAATGTGGAAGATCTGTTGGATGAGCACAAGTAAGTAGCATTCACTTATTTCAATAAAGTCTTCACTTTCTCCTGGCTGCTAACATTTGATGTTTCTCCATTAAATTTTTCGTCACCGAAAGAGGTAAGTATGGCGTGCCTAAGTGTATTTCCAGCTTTCCCAGGTTTTTAGTTTTCAATTCGATCCGATGAACTTTCTTTAAGACACATTTGTCTCTTCTTTCAGAATGACTCGTCTGAAGGACATCTTGCGGACGAAGCTCTGGACGGAGAGTAGCGGCGATCTGTATGCGACCTTCCTGGCGTCTGCCATCGATCTGGGAGCGCGACTGCCTTTGAAGCCGAGTGATGGAGAAGGGTGGGTAGTTTGAGGATCATTATTTGTTGTTTCGATAGTAAATGTAACCAATTCAACGTAGGACTAGATAAGAGCACCTGGAAGAATTTACGGAAAACCTTCGTCTGACACGGATACATATAAAGTGTAGGATAACAAAAAAGGCAAAGCACAGAGTGCTGCATTAATCAAAATTTTAAGAACTTAAGAGGAGTTTATAAGGAAACCACAGTATGTCTGTGTTGAGTAAAATGCTTAGTTTTCTTCTTTTTTTTCAGGTTGGTAGTCCGCCTCGGCAGTACCATGCCGTTCTCCTTGGAGCTGAAGAGGCTACGCGAAGAAGTACGCCCTCTGTCTCGTCTGCCAAGCTGTCCTCGCGAGTATAAGAGGACTACTGTCGAGAGACTCTTCAGAGATGCTGGGTTGACGTTGGACTGGTGTAGCTTTGAGCTGGTAAGTTCCAGCATCCTTCTTTATATGTGTCACAATATCCTGTATATTCAGGGTCAGTCTTTCAACAGCCAGCCAGGATCTTTCGTTTCCAATCGAGGAACTTAAAACCTTGTGCCTCCACCTCCAATGGACATAATCGTTAACTGAAGATCAGTATGAGTATTGAGTTGTCTTTCAGTGATGCTGGTCCAACAAAACTTCAGTTTTGAACTCATCATTGGCGTCATTTTAGTTGTAATTCTTTTATCAAGTCGTCATGAAATAGATCTTAGGGTTTTAGAAGATTTACAAAGGTGCTTCATGGACGTTCCTTTTAGAATTTCGCATTCATTTGGCACATAAAGCATTATTCTGATCAAAACTGTCGGCATCTTATTAGATGATTAATTACAGTTTAAGGTGAAAAAACCGGTCAAGTGCGAGTCGTACTCACACGCACATAGGGTTCCGTAGCACCAAACAATGTAATAAAAAAAAATTGAAGGGATTCGTTCATATTATGTTGTATTGTTTTACATTCATCAACAAAACTAAATTTGTTTTTCATAGTATATTAATGAAAAACAAAGTTGTGGCTGCAGTTTGATGAAAAAGTCCCATATCTCAAAAAATAAACATGAAATCTTATTCAATCCAATTTTGGAGTTTTTTTTTACGTTCTATAATCCTATTTTTTTCAGAATTTTTCTCCTCTTTAGAAATTACACACATTTTACCACTTTGGAAGTGTTTATCTTTCAAACGATTGACTTTGAGAGAAAAACTGTTTTAGGAACCTCAATATCATTTTTAAAGACCTATCTATAGACATCCCGCACGTATAAGTTTGATGAAAAAAATATTTTTTAGTTTCAGTTCCATGTTTTTTTTTTTGTATAAAAACCTTATAGCGGTTCAGATAATACATCTACCTACTAAGTTTCAACTGTGTAGTCCTAATAGTTTCGGAGTAAAGTGGCTGTGACACACGGGACAGACAGACAGACAGACTTGCCGAATCTATAAGGGTTCCGTTTTTTGCGATTCACTACATTTACTACTTTTGATTAGGTACTATCTATTAAAGTCTTGGATAGTAACGTTACATCTTTCTCCCCTATTTCCAGTACAACACCATCTACAAGGAGCGTTCGACCCAACACCTAGAGTACTTGACAGAGGTGCCTAACACCAGCAAATCTGCCAAATCCTTTAAGGCGTTAGACACCAGGGATGCTTGGACTGCTCCTAATAAGGTGAGTGAACAATGCTCAAGTGGAAATATAGGAATTAATAAAAATTGAATGTGTGTTTCATTTGTGTTCTTTACTATCGCTCTTTTGTCAGATTTTATTAGGTAATAAAAATAAATAAAATAAAATTTATTGTGTCAAATAATTGGTTTACAAATTGTTGTGTTCGGAATCTTCTTTTAGACAAATAATGCCTGTAGTAGAAGACTCCGCCCCTCCCTATTTTGTATAGCGTGATAATTAACACAATATTTTTAAAATGTTAAAATTTAGTTTAGAATACTAAGTCTAGGCTAACAAAAATAAGAAATTAAAAAATTAAAGATTAGGTATGGTCAGCAACGTTGGACATTATTTTGTGTCAATTTTGATGATGTGTAAATGTTGGTGTTGATAATTAGACTTTTGTTGCTGACCGGACCTAAATATTATGGTATTTGTTTCTATTTATTTCAGATGTCGGTTAGTTAAATAGGTTATGAATAGGTTCCTTAATGTGACGATCGATTGTGGTGGGCTAACACCCAGCGGGCCTCAAGCCGTAATAGAGCTCGTAGTTACAGAATTTAGTTCTACATTTGTTCTTTGTTTGACGACCCGAATGGCGCAGCGGTGGTGGGGCTGCCTTACGTTCTTAGGGTCCCGGGTTCGAATCCCGGTAGGAGCAAATGTTTGTGTGATTAACATGACACATTTGTTTCCGAGTCATGGATGTTTATATGTATAATAAGTATGTATTTACAAACAAAAAGTATCTATGTAGTATTATCAACTATCTGGTGTCCACGACACAAGCCTCGTTGCTTAGTGTGGCACCTAGATGGCGCTGTGTGTAATGTCAAGCGATATTTATTTATTATTTGTTCTATCGGCGTTAATCTGAATTTCAATTTGTTCCGCTTCGCTTCTGGGGTCTCCGTTAACGGTCTTCTTTAGTAAGCGACTGATAGTCCTCAGATTAAATGTCTTTAAATGGTAGTTATACTTGTGTGCTTCTCGTTTTATTATAGCCTATTTTATATTTTTATTTAAATTTAGTTTAGGAGTATTGAGAAACAGGGTATAATGTTCCTTATCCGCCATCGAAAAGGTGGATCTTCCGACCAGACGGGTGTTTTTTTCTGGTGGGCTTCTGCTCCACAGTTGTTGACGGGTTTTTCCTGTAATTATGTTCCTAACTCGCGGAGAAATCTTAAATGATGAATGGGATGCAGGATTTTGATTTTAGTTCTTCATTTCGCTAATGTTCTTTTTGACGACTCAATTATGTCCGCTACAATAGGAAACACCTCCAGCTCCAACCAGCAGACGTTTATACTAAGTGATCCATGGAAATTGACGATATGCATAAAAGCTTAAAAGTATGACGTCTTCTATTGTTCTAAGTTAAACATTGGCATTCAGCTGCATATGGTTAGACTGGAAGCCGACCGTAACATACTTGGCAAAGTCTCTTCTGATTAATTTCGTGGCGGGATCCAATACAGTTGAATAATTTTGTTTCTCCGTGACTCGTCGAGTTTCGTTGCCTGGTAGGACTACCGAAAACGTTTTTTTTTTGTTTTTGGCATCTCTGAGGTCAACCTATTAAGAGGCATGTCTTCTTCTTAACTGGACTAACCTATGGGTGCCTTGAATGTAAGGCCTCCAGCCAGGAGCGAAAAACTTTCCACTGTAATATTGATTTAAAGAGTTCCAGTACGATGTACAAATAGGATGTGTCAGATACACACACGTGTGATCATTTGTCAATACAGGGATCCAGCAGAATATGAGCGTCAGGTGCATGCCTGACACATGCTGAGCTGGACTCCCATTGGGGCAACCATGAGGCGCACACCGCACCTTGTTTTTAAATACTCGTTATTTTATTTGTAGTTTGCCATGGTGTTATTACCATACTTATTTCATAAATTATGTTTTCCTTCTTGTATATTGGCACCTTGTTTTTTTTTATAGATATTTAAAGAATATTCATGTAAACTGTTTATTTTAAGAGGGCCCTTCCCGGTCCGTCTATCGTCAACGCGAGCATGGTCGAAAAGCTTGTTGTTTCATTCAGAGCCTCAGCGACGATTTTCTTTCAATTTCGCGGTGTTACCCCGCCCCGACCCCGCATATCTCGCCTCCCGCGCACCTCATACCGCCTAACGCGATGACATTGAACGAAAAATAGTGTTCGAAAATTTCTTAAACTTGTTCCAGGAAATACGTGTTTTTGAATAAGTCTTACAAGCGTGTGAAATAAATATTTGTCATTAAGAATCTCTATTACATGTGCAAGGTTTTTATCGAAATATTTTCTTTACTTTTACAGTTTATGAGTACATTATGAACGGCCGAAGTTCAGTTCAAAATTTGTGCAAAACTGCAATTTTTGGAGGCTTATACTTTTTTGTTTCTACAATTTTTTTATTTTTTACTACCATAGAAACCTAGATATAGTGCACAAAATACCAATTAGTTCATAAAAATCAAAGATAAATGTGCAATAACTGCATAATCACGTCCGAGCGTTTGTATGAAAACTATGACGGGTTGGCCGCTCTTAAGTGTACCCCCGTGTGTTGTATCTTTTGTGTGCACTAAATAAATGATTTATCTATGTGTCTATCTATTTAAGGGTTCCGTTTTTTTTGCTAGATACTCAGTGAAGTCTATGATGATGATAATTCTTTTGAGTAGGGTTTTTTGGACCTACTCTGTCTTCTCTTTAATGTTCATAATGTTTATATGTCGCTCTTTCAGGATTCCCTCCCATCTCGCAGCTACGGCAAGCTCCTGACGGCGGCAGTCCTGGTCCCTCTGACTCTCATGCTACTCTGTGTCACCGCTCTCACCGCCGCCGTTTGTGCGCTGCATGCTACTGTGTAAGTATACCTCAACTTAGTTGAACATATTTTTAGTTTGTTTAAGTTTTGTAAAGATCTCGAAAAATAAATCTCAGGTCAATCCATGAACGAATTTTGGCGATCGATCTGAACTGTCATTGTCTTTGATCGTCGTCGATCCACCGCATTCTAGCATTCATTTCATTGTACATTTAATCTTAATTCTAGTTGGTACTGATTCTACCAATTTGCAGTTTTTACGTATTTGTTTCCTTATTTATGTTTTGTTATTATTTCAGACGAGACCCGGAATCAGAATATTTTATGGATCATGTATTCGATTTATTCTTCGACTATAAAAAACCGATACCGAATAGGTTCGAAATATTATTATTTTAATTTGTGGTGACTAACATGCATCCTGAACAAATACTTATTAACTTACAGCTAAAAAAGTTAACCCTAAAATTACCAAGTTATAAAATAAACTAGCATGAGAGAAGGCAAAAACTACCTAACTACTAACATTCTCCGTTTGTTTCCTTCTATATTACTCGTATCTTTATTAAATAAGTGCATACAATAATGTATTTAACTAAAATCCTTCATATTTAAGGGCGCACAAATCAAAGGTGGAAATGTGTCGTTACGGCACTGGCAACACTGAGCAGACTCAAGTAGCTGACAACACTAGCACCAAGAGCCTCGGAGTCAGGTTAGTAGCAGCATAAGCAAGGTATAGGTATAATGAAAAGTAGAGTTATAAAATATAGGGTACCATTGACATTATAATTATTGGTTTTGTCAAAGACAGCTACAACGAAATGATTGATGAATGATTATGAGAAGCAGTCTTTTGCGCAAGGCTCTTGGACTTGGTAACAAAAAAGCGAAATTTCGCCTGCTGACAATTGGAAGTAGGTTTTGAGCAAATATTTAAGAATACGTCTTCGCTCTTTACCGATATTCCACTGCATCCGGTTAAACTGGAAATCGATCACTAGAAAAAGGCTAGGTAGATCATGATGAGTCTTAAGTATGGACCATCAAACCAACCAAAACTTTCTTTTCCAGCCCTAACAACAGTCTAGCGCGTCCCTACAGCCCCAAATCCACGAGCAACCTGGCGAGCAACTACAACCGACCGCAACCACCTCCCTACATGAGCTCGGCAACCAACTCGCTCCACCACCGTAAGTCCTCGGACAAGACCCCGTCAACCAGCGGGCATACTCCTGAACATCGCACTCACCTACTCGAGGAATCCTTAAAACTATTAAACGAAGCCAAAATCTGCAGCGAATTCGAAAAAAAAGAACCAATTATTGACCTTAATGACGGTACCGAAGATTATGTCCCGATAAAAACGGATGGAACCGGTTACAAACCGGATTCAACCGGTTATATCCCGATAAAAGCGGATGGGACTGGTTACGTTTCGATGCAGGATTTGGACGATATTGACGTACCCGATTTGGCCAAGTTTGGCATCGCGGGCGCTATATGACATGAGGTGACGGCGGCAGGTGAGCCGCCGGTTAAGACCTGGTTCTGTTAAGTTTTTATTAAAGTTTTTTTACTTATTTCCGGTCTTCCAAAACATACAGCAGTGCAAGGATCTTTTGGCGCTTGAATGACATTGACAGGGGAAGATGATTAACATCTGTGAAACTGTCTGTGGAAATTGTAGTAAAAAAAAAGATGGCAGAGGTAGTTCCGATTTTAATTTTGCGCTAAAAGATCCTAGTACAGTTTTTCACGGTTTGATTGTGTCCAATCCAGATAACACGAACACAGTAAGTACTTTATTTATTTTCACTCTGTTATTTTAAGGTAATATTTATTTATTTATTTTAATAGACAACGAGGGTAACGACGTGTGTCAATTGTATATTGTTATTTTGGCCACCCTAATACCATAAATAACCTAAAAACTCAATCCTACATCAAAAAAGTTTTGTTTTGTTGGTAGTTTTATTAATTTATGCCACTTGCCAGACGAAGCAAGTGATGGGCATCAAGTATGCCAAGGAGGGTAGAATATTCCACATTTAAGTCCGTTTTCACCGACACTAAGTAACAACAAAATCAATACCGAAATATGATCACATTATTGGATTTTCAATTTTTCGGTTCTTAACCGAGAGTTGTAAATCGAACTCTGCGCTTTTATCTAGGTATTCATGTAGACGTCACCTGGTTGTCGTGAAGACAGGTACTAGGTTGAGCTAAATTCACATTACTTTTAGCATACTATGGATCAGAGGTAATCTGTCACTGTCGTACAACTAACAAAATGCTTGTATATGACAGAGACAAGAACATATCTTCGCCAAAAACATGCTAGGTAATGTTTATTTTTCTTGCCGTATAACGTTTTATGCGTTATCTAGATATAGTACATTTTTCTTTTTTATTTAACTAATGCGTAAGAGGTTGTCAAATAATTATAAAGTTAGCTAAAAGGGGATCCACTAAGATAGGTATTGTATATGATGTACAAAACAAAGCATCTATACATACGTTAAGATTGGAATTTTAACATAATTTAAAAAAAAAAGTTATTGACTGGATGTACTACCACCCCACCCCCATATATCATACATTACATTATCATCTCATTTAAGATTTTACTTGTACTACAAAAGCATATAAAAATATTTCAAAAACACAAAAAAATAATACTATAATTATGTACACCATTAATAAGTATTTAAAATACTTAGGTAAAGTATAGTCAGATAGGTATAAGGAAAAATCTTAGTATTATCCTAATAAGCTGTAAAAATAATAAAAAATAATAGGTCCAGACGAATGACAGTAGATTCGTAGTTAAATCTGAAGTACTGTAATTTGAATTAAAACTTTATAGGAATATAGGTATAAGATTAACTAATAAATTTCAAAATTTTCGTAAATAAAAAGGTCTTATTCCACTCATTCGATCGACATCGATGGCATTGATCGACGTTGATCGCTATGTGCCTGTAACATGCCAAACCTACAGACCAAGACCGGATTAAATGCAACTTAAAATCATCTAAATATCATCATAAATGCTCGAAATATGCAAAAAAAAAATGCAAACGCCAATAAATTACAAGCGCGAGGCTTACGTAAAAAAAATAAAGTAGTCGTAATAATTATACAGGATGTTTGGTAGAAAGAACAACACATTTTTTTTGAGGGATTAGAGGTGTCATTTGCTCTGAAAAGACTTTTTAATTTTTATAAATTATAAAATTAATACTGTAAATAAATTTTAAGATTTTGGAAGCAAAACAATATCTATTATAAGAATACATTGTTAAAAACACCATAAATTCTTGCTCAAATTAAAAAAGATTTGATGACTTGGAGATATCTATTCGCGATATGAAGAAAATAATGCCTCAGTATACTCAGTAATCGTGACGCACTTAAGGGTAAGACATAGGTTCTGAGGATAAAATAATATCCATATCCCCCCTACTCTTCTTCTCTTCTCTTCTACTCGTTTTCCAAACATTCTGTATACAGGTGTTGCCAAATATTTGTACTGGAAACTAAAACTGCATCATTGGATTTTTTTAAAATCATTATTCCTAGGCAGGAAACGAACCCGTTGATTTTGGAAAAAAACACTCTGTATTATTGCACCATTCGATAGTGTCGCTGATAAAGACCAAATTCTGGGAAGTAATGGCATAAGTCAAACTAAAGGCAAGAGTTCATTTTTAATAAAAATACGTAACTGTATGTATCCAGCTAAATTAATAGTCCACGAAACGTCTAACAAAATCACTTTTGGCGCCAACTCACTTGTGAGTTCTTATTTCAATTGTTTACATTTTTTTTCTTTCACTGTAGCCTTATAACCGCAAAGAATTATTAAAAAATTGTAATTAGAACATAATGTTGTGAAGATGACTGACTACCTACGCTGCGGGTGTCATCAATCAAGGACATTAATTTAAAATGGGAAAAAACATAAAATTTTACATTTCCCATAACTCAATACCTCAATACCTTAAAAAAAATTGCATTCTGCTACATGTAGTTGCATCTAATCCGGTCTCATACAAGGTGTTTCAGCCCTATAATTGTTTTGCGAATTGAAATAACCTAACCAAATTTTCTCAAATCGTCAATAGCAAGTTCAAAGGTGCAAATTAGGTTGGTAATAAGGAAATTTTGAACGTCAAGAAATTATTAACAATCCTCTGAAGCGCCCTTCCTTAATTTCCTAGAATTAACTGGGGGAAGAAGTGATGGAACTGAACTGCCAGCAAGTACGAGGACTTTTCGAGCTACGTCATCTGAAAGTATAGGGTTCATCATCAAGATTTAATGTTATAGCAACAGCTAGACAAGAAAAAAATCTCGAACTTTTACACAAAGTGATTAAATTCCCTGTAACCCTTCGCAACAACTTATATACATAATTACATATGTAAATAATACTGGGTAATATAATTACATATGTAAGTAATACCCATATAAAAACTTTTTTTTGACAGCTAGGTAGATTCTTTTTTTTTTTTTCAAAAGGGTTTACCAGTCGTCTGGGAACTTTAACAGTTCCCCTGTTTGATAAATACTATATTTAATCAAATTGCCGCTTGCTGTCCTTCTTCTTCGAGAATGCCTCCCTCAAGTGACATTGACACCTGTCAGATTTCTAAGGAATGCTTTATAATAACATAATTTTATGTAGGTTTAACTACGGTGGTCACAAAAGCACTCACATATAATTATGAAATAGAATTCGTAAGGAGCAAAACAAAATAGATTTATAATTATTATTTAAGTAGGTTTAATTAAATCTAAGGTTAAGGAAATATAAATTGTATATATATAAACACCGACATCGATATCATGGAAGATAAATAATTACCGTTCAAAACGCGTCTCGCGTTTTAGAGATTATAAATACAATTAAGAAATAGGTCTCATAGAGATCATAGATATATAATTAGAGCAGATGCTACCACAGCTTTTTATTCTTTTATAAAAAAAAACTATCGAAAGAAGAGCCAAAAACTTTTTTTTAAATTTGTTAACAAATCTTTCGATTTCATCCAACTCAAGTGAAAAAAAGGGATTTTAAAATAATTCAAGAACGTTTTTTTTTAAGAACGATTGTTTTGTTACCAATTTTATTTTTTAATAGATTGTGGAGTAGAACGTTAAACCCAGATGTCGTCGCTATACAATAAACAAAAATTAGGTACTGAAAAAAATAACAAAAATACAAAAAGAAGATACCGTTCGTCTAATTTTTTGTGTGCGTTACAACTTTTTATATCACAACAAAAATAAAGGTCGTTTTCCAGCAATGTTTTTTGGTTTTCTGCACTATAAATTATCATCTTTTAGTCATTTAAATATAATTTACATTATTACTAAAAACTTTAAATAACATAAAACAATTATTTACAAATAATATGACAAGGAAAAAGGTGCGAACAGCTCACTAGACATAAATAAATATGGTTTACCTACTTAGTTTTATTTCACTTCTAGCTTTTGCCCGTGGCTTCACTCGCGTTAATTTAGAATTGGACAATCAATTCGGGTTGTACTGTGCTTGTAATAATATCATTCAATAATGATTCGAGAGACACGTGGCGCCATCTATTATCATAAGAACGCTGTTGTGGTTTTCCTCGGGAACAGTGCATCTTTTCTGAATAAAATGTACCTTAAGTCCGTTTCTGTAAACCTGACAACGTATATGCACAGGATGATCGGTTCAGTGGTTTAGGCGTGAAAAGGTAATAAACAAACAAACTTACTTTCGCAATATATATATAGTAATATTAGTAATATACTATAGTATAGTATGGAAGTATGGATAGAATGCTTAGATGAAGGCTACACAATATGCTCCATTCATACACCTGTATTATACAGGATAATACAGGTGTATGAATGACAGAGCATGTGTAATATAATTAAGGAAAAAATAATAAGTTCTGTACATATAATGAAACAATTATATCAAAGAAAAGGGACTAATTAACTTAAGGTTTTTTTTATAAATAATTTAATGTAAGATTTTTACTTTAAACACCTCAACGACCCCCGTACTATTCAATCCATGCATCAGCAAAATGTTCTGAGTGCAATACATTTACTTCTACCGTAAAATGTCATTTTTCACCCAAAAAAAAAGTCGTTTCCCAGCAATATTTTTTGCGTAAAGTTACTTAGTTTGATGTACGGCTTCGTGACGGGTCCGCTTTCACACTGTTTAATCATAAAAAAGTATCTGCACTACAAGTTTTTAATTGTAGGTGAAAATAAGGTGCATTTTATCTTAAATATACTCAACTCAATAACTTTAATCCAATGGATTTGAAAAAACGAGGTAAAGTCAACTTATTTTAATTAAAAAAATACTTAAGAAAAAAGCATAATACGAGTACTCGTAGCTCACTTGTTTATATTTGTCACAAATCATATCAAATTCTGAAATAGAACTTAATCTATGATTTTAACACTTGAGTTTATTATACTTCAACTTTTTAACGGAATCAAAGGCGTGTATTGATGCACATAGAAAAAATATCAAAGTTCTTATTGATAAAAATAATTATAAAATACTTAACAATTCAACCCGTGCATTATGAAATCATTGTACTTCAATAGTAACTAGTTTTGAAAAAAAGTTTCGTTAACGTTAATGTAATATGTGTCAGTTTAAATAGGGTTAAATTCGAAAGATGTCAATGTGATTGCAGTATAAAGGTAAATGTGAGTTCTATTATTAAGATAAATTATTATTTGCGGGCTGATTTTTCCATCGTCTAAAACTTTTATTAGAGGATGTGTTTGGAAAATTCGACAGTTATTTTACCAGTTTATGGTATATTAAATCGTTTCAAGTTTAAATAATGGCCACATTACACAATTTAGTCACATTTTACCACGTGTGGCGTTTAAATATATTATTAGGTACTCCCAATATATTGATTGAAGGACAAATATTATTAGGTCAGTATTAATCAAATCAAATCAAAAATCTTTATTTCGAACAAACGTCCATAGGGGTTAGTAGCGAGTACTTAGGAGCTATGTTAGTACGACATTATGTGAAAAAATCAATTCACTTAATTATTACAATTAAGAATAATGAATAAAAAATTAAATGAATTTTGAATTATGAATTAATTATTCTTTTTATTATTAATATTACTGATTACATAATTACTAATTAAATTATACGATTTGAGGCATTTCGGTTAAAAATAATATCATGAAGGTCTAAATATATTTAGGACTAGCTCTAAAAATAATATCATGAAGGTCTAAATATATTTAGGACTAGCTCTGCCTCGAGGTTTCAACCGCAGCTCGGCTTCTCCGACCTTCCTCAAGAATTAGGCTATCAATTGCAGAAAGATTTTTCAAACCCGACTTGTAGTTTCAAAAAATATTGGGTTTGAACAAACAAAAATTATTTTTCATATATGTATTAGATGTCCAAGTATCAGTCAAGAGGGTACTCGTATATGACTAAAAAAAATGTAATCAGTTTGTCAGATATATTTCCAAAAAATATTGTATACGTAATTTTTCTTTTTTCGACGATACAGTGCGTCGAAATCGCGCGTGACGTCACTTTTATGTACACTTTTTACGTACAAGTGACGTCACAAGCCCCCACTTCGATTATTTGATGCGTTTTATCTTCGTAATTTTTATTGATTTGATAAAACAAAAAATACGTATCTAATATTTTTCGATACGGACTTAATAGAATCATACTTTTTTAGTCGGGAATCAACCCCATTACAGAGTAAGATGTCAAAGTATAAAATACTACAATTCAATGGGGGCTATCGCGTGTGAATTTGCCGCTAGAGGCGCTAGTGTAGCGCGGGGGGCACCGAAACGTCAGATGTCATAGAATGTTCGCGCGTTGCGTGCTTTTTTAACACGTATTTTTACAAATATTCACGATTGTGGTCCAGATTGAGCCATTCCTGATTAATGATGACTTGAAGATTTTAAATAGTAACTTAGAATCTTAATTGACAGTACTTGGAGGTAAAATGATTTTTAAATGTTTCATGCAGGGAGAACATTGTAAATAAATGAACCTGAAGTAAGCACTATGTTGTTATACGTAATAAAATAAACTTTTTATGAAGTTATTAGTCCTTTAAAGTATAAAATAGAATTATTGACAGGACCTTAATCGACAGTGGCGCCATCTGGTGAGCTCAAAAACGATAGCCCTCATTAAGATGTTATAGTATCATAAAAGTTGTCGATAAACTTATAATAACATTTATAACAAAGTTAATCTTTAAGTTTCTTTTCGAACCTATTCTTCAAAATTTTTCACAAGTGTGTCAATATCATTGCCCGGATAAAATATGTGACGATGAAGAAATCAGCCTGTAGAACAGGATAATAATGATTAAATACATGCAGAGACACGGATAAAACCAATGATATAAATGATAATAAAAAAAGAAAATAACGATAAAAAGAGGTAGATATCGCACCAGCGCGCGCAAATTGTTGCAGATAAATTCAGACAATTGTCGTAATTTAAGTACTACAAGCGCTATAGCTATCTCTGTCTGTATCATACGTTCCGTATTATCTACCACAGTCGTAACAACGAAACGATACTTGAACGCTCAGTATGAATGTAGCGTATCTTTCTCACTAGTGACCCGCCCCGGCTTCGCACGGGTGCAATGTGATACGTATAAACCTACCTCTTGGATCACTCTATCTATTAAAAAAAACCGCATCAAAATCCGTTGCGTAGTTTTAAAGATCTAAGCATACATAGGGACAGACAGCGGGAAGCGACTTTGTTTTATACTATGTAGTGATTGGGTAAAACTTTATTACTCATTGCAGTTAAAAAATAAGTACTGTACATGAAACAACGGTTTCATAGATCAAATAACACAATTTTAACCTGCACTAAAATAGAGTAAAAATGTATAAAGTTTAAAAATAAGGTTATTTAAGCAGAGTTTAATTAGAGATAAATAAGCTAGAGCTTAAGTAGGGTTAATGAGGTTAAGTTTAAAAAATAGGGTTACAGAGACGACGGTTTAGGTAAGAATGTTCTGGCCCCTTATCATCATATTATTATAAAAAAGTAGACTGTACATATATAAAACAACATATAGATTCTTATAATAGATGCCACGTCATTAAATACTAACTACTACTAAATACCGAGAGCAGCTGTGGCCCAGTGGTAGCGGCCCCTGACTTACGAATCGTTCGAACCCAAGCAGGCGCATTACTTTGTGTAATTTATTTCATCACCACTGCTCTCAAAGACGGTGAAGGAACATCGTGAGAAAACCGGCATGTCCTAGAACAAAAAATTCGAAGACATGTGACATCTACCAACCCGCACTGTCCGCGTGGTGGATTATAGCCCATTCCCTCTCATAGAAAGGAGGCCGTGTGTCCCAGCGGTGGGAACATTATAGGCTGAAATGCTTATGCTATGCATTAAATACTCTACAGTTAAATTAGGGTTAAGTATTAAGTAGTCTAAGATTAAAATATAGAGTTAAATAAGAGAGTTTAAATAGGCTTTCTCTCCGTCAGCTTAGTCAGCTCTCTATCAGTTTGGTTAAATAAGGTTTAATAATATATACCTTCTTGGATTAAAGATGGTTTAATAGTATAATATCAGGAGTATCTAATAGGCACAACCATATAAAAAAAGTTCAAGTCATCCCACAAAATGTATTAAGGGGCGATGAAATGATAAGTTCATTTCATTTTATTTTTATCATTTTATTGTTTACACAATATTTTTTAGATAATATTTGAGATGAGAATAATCCACTTCACTTCTCCAGGGTCAAACTAACTTTGGAACCGTTTATCATTTAGTTATTTTTCGATTTTATACTTTGGTATTGGTGAAAATTTGCCTTATTGATTTAGTGACCTAGACCAGATGTTTCAATATCTGTTACATACAACCAAAATCCGTGAAGGAATTTACGAACAGTCAGAAATTGCGAGTATTTCTATGGACCGACGTCGATCCCTCCTTCCAGATCTACTGTTTTCTTAAAAATTAACTTCAATTACGCACCCATATTTTAAAATGAAGACCTTTTTAATGATCCATAATTGAGTATTAAAAAAAAAGATGAATAATGAACCGTGTTAAGGAACTGGGGCCTTAGTCTGCTATTGTAATAGTGTCAGAATGGTCTATCATTGATTTAATAAGGCCCCGCGCAGACGAATTACCCTTTGTACGCACGTCAAACGAGTTTCGAACGCGCTTCAATACGCCGTGGGCTAGGGGCCTTATTAAATCAATTATAGACCATTCTGACACTATTGCAATAGCAGACTAAGGCCCCAGATTTTTTGCGGTGACTTCAGTTACAACATTAACTTTTTTGATAAAGCGGCTATTTCCAGTTTCTCTTTACCATAAACTCTATGTGTATTGTCTGTATGTTCTAATATTAGATATAGAAGTGCAGTCCTTTCACGGTTATGTTATAACGTCTGATTTTACATCATTTTCAACAATGTCAAAAACTCAAAGTCATACCATTTATTTTATTTCAATTTTGAACGCCAAACTTTACAAAATAGTATATTTAAGTCTACTTGCCCATTCGGAACTTACGTATGGAGAAGAATGGGCAAGAAATTCCATCGTTACTATTTTAAAATTGTTTTATAATATTTGGTTTAGGTACATGAAATATAAAAAAAATTATCACTGTGCTTGCTGCTGCTGTAAGGTAAAATAATTGCGAAAAGACTGCACTATTAAAATAATTGTACATTCAACAAACGACAACATGAACGCGGATAATTTCTTGTAAGGGTAGCGACGTGAATTGTATATAATGACGCGCAAAATGCCTTCTATTTTATAGGTAAATAAATAAATAGTTAAGAACCTTGTATAGTAAGGGTTAAGATTTGAGTTGATGAAGACACACATAAAAAAGGGTGAAATATTCACAATAAAAATGCTGTTTATTATTAGGATTTACGTTTATATTCACAAATTTTGCGCCATTTGTGCAGTAGCCTCTAGAAGTCTCTAGTAGTCGCTGAGTACCTAAAACGCAGGCTGCCAATTTCGCGTTATGCCAAATTGTCATTGAAAATAAGCGATTTGACTAAGTATGTTTTTGTATGCTTATAATCCGATATTTATTTATAAGTAATAAGAACTTTATTATTACCTATAGTTATAGTTTTAACTAAGTTTTGACTTTTTACACTTATTATTTCCTTTATTGGACATGACGGTGACACCTTCGACGCTAGTTTATAAGTAATATGAACTTTATGTAGTTAGGGTAGGGTTTCAAATAAATTTGAGTTTTTACACTTATTATTTCCTTTATTGGACATGACGGTGACACCTTCGACGCTAGTTTATAAGTAATATGAACTTTATGTAGTTAGGGTAGGGTTTCAAATAAGTTTTGGGTTTTTACACTTATTATTTCCTTTATTGGACATGACGGTGACACCTTCGACGCTAGTTTATAAGTAATATGAACTTTATGTAGTTAGGGTAGGGTTTCAAATAAGTTTTGAGTTTTTACACTTATTATTTCCTTTATTGGACATGACAATGGGGCTTTCCACGTTAGTTTATAATTAATATTAATTAAATAGACATCGTATTTTATTAAACTGGGGCAGTTTGGAGAAGTTTTTTTTTTTAATTCAGTTCTATGGTAACTGCAAATGATTATAAAATATACAGACTTGCCTATTATGAGTTTAATGTCAGAAACAAATGTCTTAAAACACTATATTTTGCAATTTTAGAAATGAAAACAACAGTCGTTTATTTAAATTAGTTAGGTACTAACGGAATCGAAATCTTAAATCATAGCTCCCAATGAGTTCTCCAATTCATACTATCGCGACAAGTACTAAAGTCGCCAGAGACCAGAGCTACGGCCAAATGAAAATTGTACAATTACCGGTTTTTTGTCGAAGATTTGACAACAACACTAATTTGTATTTAAAGTGACATGTTGAAAACATTGTGCTAAAGCTCACATACAATAGTTAATTCGAGCTAGGCCAGCGAGACCCTAGAATCGACTAAGAACTCTAGAGACTACTACGGAAACCCCTCGGTAGGACAATACTTATAAGTAGTTTTAATAATCGGGTTAAATACAGAAAAAGGCGACATATTTAAAGTTGCTCTATTTATGTTCTCCGGCGACAAGAACCTGTTGTTTTAGAGTGAAGTGAAGTCTTTATTGTTAACTTAAATTTGGCAATGGTCCTTTTCAACACATAAAAGAATATCACGCCTATGATCCCCGAAGGGTTAGGCGGAGGTGTACCTAATAGCGCACTTACATTTCGCCGCTTATGTTGAAGACCCATGTAATGGGGGCGAGCTTTGCGACCAACCGGGCGCAAATCCAAACTCCGTGGTTGCTGCTGAGAAATTCCTGATGGAAAAACCTAACAACCCAGGACAGCATCAGGATGCTCAGTGCAAACAGGCAGGCATGTAGGCGAGGCGTGGTTCTTTATCTATATCTATACATATAATAAATATATAACAGGCCGATGTCTGTACATTGAAGATATTAAAAAAAGAATGGGGTTTAATAGAGCAACAGAAGCCAAAACAACAGGTTTCAGATTTTTTGTTTGGCTGTCTGTATGTTTGTACGCGCATCACGCAAAAACTACTGCGTGGATTTGAACGCAGTTTTCACCGCTCTACTGCTAGTCGCCTAACTTAAAATATAGACTATAATTTTCATCACAAGGTATGATCTTTTTCCGTTTTTTTTTAAGTACAAAGTTGCAGGCAAATGCTAATCTATAATAAAGCAAGTTAAAGTTAGTCTTCTAGGTTCCAAATAAATAAAATCAATCCGCAAAAAAAAAACAAAACATGTTCAAGTGCAAGTTAGTCTTCAAGAACTTAAAAAAAAAACTAACTGGTAGGTTATGATTTCTTCATTACTTTCTCAGTTTAATAAAGTATTATAATAAATTAGACTTAAATTCGCATTAGCATTTATGTTATGTAGATAAGTGTCAAAATGTAAATATAAACAGAAACGTATGAAAACAATGGCATCAATTTGTAATAATAATTATAGCAACTAAAAACTAAGAAATAAGTAAATATACAAATTAATTTTAAGCAATTCTAAGAGGTAGGAATATAACATTAAAGTAGACAGGTGTTAGAGCCGATTAGGTAATTATTATTTTTAAGAAACTTAAGATCGTGAGTACAAGTTGATATTATTTATAGTTAGTAATAAGTAGGTTTACGCACAAAACGTAAGATCTGGGGCCTTAGTCTGCTATTGCAATAGTGTCAGAATGGTCTATCATTGATTTAATAAGGCCCCTAGCCCACGGCGTATTGAAGCGCGTTCGAAACTCGTTTGACGTGCGTACAAAGGGTAATTCGTCTGCGCGGGGCCTTATTAAATCAATGATAGACCATTCTGACACTATTGCAATAGCAGACTAAGGCCCCTGGTCACAAATTTGCCACATTTTTCTATAGGTGACTGGCAAAGTTCTACGCTTGTCCTCCTATTAAAATTGAACCATCATTTAAAGAGGGTGGACAATTCAGTTAATTTATTTAAATCCATAATATTGTTGGCAGGTCTTAATCATAATGTTAGAAATCAACGTATCAAAGACACACCACAACAATATTGTAAAATAATCAAATAAAAATACCATAACGTCAAATTAACATAGATATTAATAAGTACAATCAGTATAAATGACGATTTTTAGAATCTGGTATTCAGCTGCATCCGGTTAGATTAGAACCCGACCCAAACATAGTTGGGAAAAGGCGGGCAGATGATAAACCCTAGGGTGATTCGCGTGCTTCCATGCTATGGTTGAATATTCTTTTAAAATATGAAATACCGATGTCAGTTTTTGTAATTCATCCAATAGATGAAATAAAAGGCACTTGGCAGGTATCATTTATTCGAACTCCATATTTCTTTTGAAAAAAAAAATATTATTATTATTATTTATTGATTATTATTTAAATACTGTTTTAAACTTTCACGGTTTACACTTAAACATAAACTGTCACTTACGGGATATCGGGAGCTCAAAATAAAAGACAATCACCGAAGATATCCCGTAAGTGACAGTTTATGTGATTATTATTTATTATTTTATTTTAATTTTTTTTGGGGCCTAAAATGGAAGCTGTATCAGAATCATATTATGAATCACGTTAAAAATTTAAAATTCTTAAAATGGTCTTAATGGTTATGAACACAAAGTCCATTTTAACAGTTTTAATTTTTTAACGTGATTCGTAATAAGATTCTGATAAAGTGGCCATTTTAGGCCCCCAGAAAATAATTACAAAACAGCTGCTGCGCAAGTCATTTTAACAATTTTTAGGTTAAACAGCATTAAAAAAATTCAAGTGTATCTTTTTCACGTCGGTAAAATGTAATAAGAAAATTAAATGAGTTCTTAGCATTTGACCACAAATATGAAGTAAGTTAGATTTACCGGATTCTAAGAAAAATACGTCTTCACTCCTAGAACTACGTATTTATTAAGATTCACATAAAAATAAATAATTCAATGCGTACCTTTGCTGCTGCCTTTAGAAAATGTGTCTTTTTTGTAACAGGAATGACCGTAGAAGTAATGCCAATAATAAAAAAGAAAATAGATGAGATAATGCAGTCAATTTTATTCTGGATCATAAAACAAAATCTACGAATAAGGCGGATAAAGCGCACTTGTTGAACTTCTTCTTGTCGAATCGATATTTGTTGATAAAGCGGCAACGTTTCAACTGTCTGCCTATTACGGATCATAAGATACACCCCGCTGACAGACAGACGGACGGACAGCGGAACCCTTAACAAAACACTTACTGTGGGTAGTTAGATCTTGGCAACACATTTTATATCTGAATATCAGGATATTCAAAGTAAACATTACAATTTTAGATGAGAATTTTTAGGAGTTATAAAGATATTTATTCAACAATATCTCAAAATAACGTGAAAGTTAAAAAAAAAAACAATGAATAATTTTATGAATTTGTATGAATAATTTTCATTATACTTTTAGTTCAAATCGAAAGTTATTCATTTAAATACAGCTGTTAATCAGCACTTTTTAAACGTCAAAATTAAACTAGATGTAAGATCTCAGTAGGGAGTTTTGAATCCGTATATGATTGCATATAAACTTTTTAATTTAAGGTCGCTAGTAATATATAAAGCAGCTATTCTAGACTTTTCTTGACAATGTATTTCAAAATATTCTTAGTTCGTTGTTGTAAGTTCAAAACAAAACAATCAAAACTCATAAGTGGCAAAACTAACGTCTAACTGTGAGTGTAGATATTTAATATAAATTCAAGAAATTACATTAAAAATTAGAACAATAAAATAACCTAAACTTAAATATTGCATTAAAAACCCTCCTGGGTCAGTCGAGTAAAAACTCCATCTCAGCGCTATCAACTGGTAATGTGCCCAAGAAACTGGCGGCATTGCCATGTTGGCTTTGGCCAAGATAAAGGAAAGATCATCAAAAAAAAAAAACACTTGAAATTTCAATGTTACCTCTGAAATGGAAACGTATCAGCGATGCCTCTGATATTGCAGGTGTTCACATGTAGCGGTGACCTGTTACCAAAACCTGGTAAACCTTAATACTAATGCCGGTTGAATGACAACCAAAAATATTCAACATTTTATTTTAAGAAGAAATAAATGATTAATTGAAATCATAGAAATTTATTAGTAAAAAGAAAAAACATTTTTTTGGAAATGGACGAAAACCAAAACATTCATTTGCGATAAACATGACGCTTAGCAAAAAAATAAATAAGCAAATAAACACAAAAAGATATATTTAGATCATATAACTACGAGTGACAGTTAGGATAGTCAAATACAGTAGGCACTAGGTCGATTGTAGCTGCTTTATGGTATTTATAAGTTAGTCATTAATCACTTAGTAATAATGTATAAGTAGGAAGCGTGACGATGTACTTACATCAATGCGGATAATCGACGTGGACAAAAACCAAAGAAATAAAATAGTAGTGTGTAAATAGTTATCATAATTAAACATTTAAGTAGGGTTAGAGTACTATAATGAATAATTTAATTAGGGTTAGGGTATCATAATTAAACATTCGAGTAGGGTGAGAGTATCATAATTAAACATTTAAGTAAGGTTAGAGTATCATAATTTAACATTTAAGTAGGGTTAGTTTACCATAATTCATAATTTAATTAGGGTTAGGGTATCATAATTAAACATTTAAGTAGGGTTAGAGTATCATAATTTAATATTTAAGTAGGGTTAGAGTACCATAATTCATAATTTAATTAGGGTTAGGGTATAATAGTTGAATATATGTATAAGTAGGGTTAGGGTATCATAATTAAAGTTTAAGTAGCGTTAGGGTATCATAATTAAACATTAAGGAGCGGTAGAGTATCATAATTAAACAATAAGTAGCGTTAGGGTATCATTGTTAAACATTAGGTTACGGTAAATTAAATTAATCATAAAACCTATACATAAGTATGTAAATGTGAAACATCAAAAGTATAATATGCTAAAAATATTAGTAGGATTTCCGTTAGTCTTAGAGTTACTTTTCAATTTATTCCTCCTAATAACACAATTAGACGGCGTGTCTTATTTCAAAAAAAAGGTTATAATAAGTTCAAATGACTGAAGTTCATTTTTCTTGTGGGACTAGGCAGAATTTTCTTTTAGAAAATTCTTGATCGTAGTCCGTATCCGTAGCACTTGTGAATAGGGAAATATTAGTAACAAAATGAATTACAGTAAAACTAGAAGTATTAAATCTTTCTCAAAATTGTTAAACAAAGTAAAACATTTCAGCCAGCCAGGCATTTCAATTAAAAAATACCAACTATAGGGATGAAGAAAGTAGCGGCGATCGGCGGCGACGACCTCTCGCGTCTGGCCTTGGTTCAATCCATGGTCCGGAGCGAGACGGAATGGGACACCGTCACCTCCTTCTGCGAAGCAGTCATGCTAGCGAAGGAGGTGGCGGAACGTGAGAGGGAGAGAACCTCACGTCCCAGCCGCCGCGGGTGACGCACCGGGCGTCGCCGGTGTGTCGCCGTGGGGGCTCGCTGGGGCCACCGTAGGCGCGGGCCTGTGGACGGTGAGCTATGGGCTAGCTCGCCGTTCGTCCGTCTTATGACGACAGGCCGTGTCGACGGCGCGTTCGTGTTCCATGCGCGCCTCAAAGAGAGTCAGCAAACAGGAAGGGGTCCGTAAGGACCGATGCCTGCCAGGGTTGCGGGACTGTTCGAAAGAGATACCGCGGCCCTGGAACACAAAGGGCAAAGGAAGGAACATGGATGGGTTTTAGTCAGTAAAAGTCTGACACTCCCTCCTGCTCAGCCGGGAGGGGTTATTTGATGATTTCCCATCCGAAAAAGGGATGAAGAACATTTTTTTTTCTTTTTCATAGTTATTCTTTTTAATGACAGTTGGCATAACCTAGTCATAAAATTTAGATCGTTTTTGTTCTCCAAACATCAGATCGCATCTGGATTTATTTATTATTATTACTTAAAAACATGACTATGTGTACACTTTTTTTGTCCGTACTACAGAACGTAGTCCCCTTATACAACGAGTGAAAATAGGCGCACGCACACATACATGCGTATGTACGGCGCGCGATCTATACCGAATGTCAGTTGCGAATGCGCTTGCACTCGCTGTACGTGAAGCGTATCTATGTGTGCGTGCGTTTCGCCCCTGTGTATGGAGTCGAAAGACGGAAAAAACTCTTTATTACTAAACTTAAGCTTCAAAATTTGTAAAACTAACCAGGACAACAAAATCCTATCTGCGCATGCATTATTTCTTAAAAAAAAAACCTAAAAATAGATAAGGCGACAACCTCTTACTCATTAGAATATTTAATTTATCTATTTATTAAAAGGGGCTGATGATGTACGTTACTAATATAGGTAATAAGGTATAATATAGGTAAGGATTATTTATTAAGGTAGGCGGATTTTCTTACTCATTTAATAAGGGCAGATGGATCAATAACTCTCATTTTTGCTTTGCCGAAGTCGGGTAATGAGCTCACAGGGGCTGATGCAGTATTTGTGAAGACAAAATCATCATCATTCTCCTGCCCTTGCTGCGCCGATCCCAAATAGTATTTATTTGGGGTCGGCGTGTCATTGTCCCGCGTGGTGGATTATTGCCCATTCCCTCTCATAGAGAGGAGGCCGTGTGTCCCAGCAGTGGGGACATTATAGAATACATACTATTTTTACAATAAATATTTTAAATTTTAATCCTTTGTACCCATTTTTTTGTTGGTCCTAGTCGTAAGTAAACCTAGTCGTAAGTAAACGTAGTCGTAAATAAACCTAGTCGTAAGTAAACCTAGTCGTAGGTAAACCTAGTCGTAAGTAAACCTAGATAGTTAGTACTTTATTTTTTTTATTTTGTGTTTGTATAATATTCTTATATCCACGTTAAAACTGCCCTCGTTATAGCAAATACAGTAGGTATGTGCTTGCAAAATGTAGGTTGGGAAAACTTACTTTTATTTTGCTATTGTGAAGTAATTTGTGGCGTTTTCTATAAAGATTAATTAATTTACATTCGAAGTATTATTATAATAATAGATACAATAATAATTATCACACAAATTTAGAATTTTACCTTATTATTTGATCAAATTGCGAAAATTCATTCCTTTTTAATGTCTTTTCATTAAAGGTTCTTGTGATGTCATTTTCAATAAAAAAACAGACATTTATCAAACTATCAATTACTACATTTACTATCACCAGGACAGTATTACAAATGGAGGTTAATAATCGCACTACGAGCCTAACTAGTTGTAACATAGCATACTTAATTTTAACTTAGGGTGTAATTTATATTTGTAATTATGATTATTTTTGTAAAATATTCTGTAGTCCTCCTAATAATTGTTATATAACGTTGGAGGACGCAAGGGCAAGTCTAGTCATCAGTGAATACTTAAGGACAACATTGTTGTAAGTTATACTTTACTTAGCTACTACTATTATAAATAGTTTAGGCAGTTTATGATAAGATACATTAAATACCTACATTTACTGTGAAACTTAAGAAGTAAGTTTTATTTGTATGATTATTTTTGTAAAATATTCTGTGGTCCTCCTAATAATTGTTATAATTATAACGTTGGAGGACGCAAGGGCAAGTCTAGTCATTAGTGAAGTAAGCACAACATTGTTGTAAGTTATACTTTACTTAGCTACTACTATTATGAATAGTTTAGGCAGTTTATGATAATATACATTAAATACCTACATTTAATGTGAAACTTAAGAAGTAAGTTTTACTTGTATGATTATTGTTGTATAATATTCTGTGGTCCTCCTAAAGAGGACGGGGTTGAGATATAAGTTCTAGCATTTATTATTAAGACAGTTTAGGAAAATAAAATAAGATAGTATTAACTTGGGAGTAATTTTTATTTATGTCTTTTTATTTTTGTATGATATTCTCTCAAAACGGAATGTCACACTCACTTCATTACACATTAACTAATGAACTAAGAAAAACCTAATCGTTAGTAATAGCATACTTATTACTTAGGAGACAGTTTAGGGAATAAACAGTAAGATAAAAGTAATTTTTAGTTGTTTGTTTATTTTTGTATAATATTCTGTGGCCCTCCTAAAAAATGCATTACGATGTTGGAGGACGTGCGACATGTCGAGTCTCTCTCTCTCGAGTAGAATAGTATAGGATATAACAATAAGGTAATATTAAATACCTACATTAATAAGCAACTACCATACGATATTTAATATGCAAGCTAGCAATTTTTATTTGTTTTGATTATTTTTGTATAATATTCTGTAGTCCTCCTAAAATTTGTATTATAAAGTGCGAGGACGTGAGCAGATCAACAGTCACACGTGGTTTAATATTGTTTATGGAATAAACAATAATATAGTTTTAAAAACCTATGAGTACGAAAACTAAGACGTAAGTTTCATTTCCATCTTTTTAATTTTGTATAATATTCTGTGGTCCTCCTCCAATGATGGAGGACGTGTTGGCAAGTCTACTCATTAATGAAGTATGAAAAACCTAGCCGTAAGTCAAAGTATAGTTACTATAAAACGTAGTTTAGGGAATAAACAATAAGATAATAATATAATAAGTATTGTTTCTAAATTATACTAAAATTATTCGATGATAAAGTCAATTATTGGGAAAAAATAATCTAGATTTGATATCTAAAATTTAAAAAGAAAATACACATTATTAATTATGTTTGGCTTGCTTATTAAATAGAAAACGAATCTAAACATAACTTTGACCTTCTAATAATTTTATTTCTACGGAACCAGCCAGCGCCTAGTTTAATATATATAATAAAAAAATTGAAGAGCTGAGAGTGGATTCTGTGAGTAGGTAATAAATAAATAAATAAAAACAAATTGTATTTCGATCTTGAAGGACGTGTGGTCAAGTAAAAAATTTGGTCAAAAAAATATTTAGAAAGGAAGAAGAAAGAAATTGTTTATTCGACGTCAGTACATTAAGCACACAATATATATATTTAGCTAATTGAGAAGCTTCTGTTTTGCTTGTAATATTATTTATACATGAAAGATAACAGCCCCTTTCAAAAGGGTGAATATTTTTGTCAACTTATTGTTTAAAAAGAAAATAGTATTACGGTATACGTCGTGGATAAAGTGGAGTGACGTATGGAAACATTGATTGAGCAAAGTTAGTATTAGTAGCCGTCACCTCGACCAACCCCACGAGGGATAACAGGCGGGTGCCGGTAAGTAAGGTAGATAAGTAGATGTAAGTTATAGTTACAATTGGTCTTAAGTCATAAATGTAGTTATACCTACCATTTAATGTAATTAATTATATCTCATAATAATAAGTTCTTGATCTAATTTGTCCTATGTTATAAGCTTTGAACATTGATTAAAATAAATATAAGTTATTTTTTATAAAAAAATATATATAATTAAGAATTGGCATACATTGTTTCTAAATTATACTAAAATTATTCGGTGATAAAGTCAATTATTGTAAAAGACTAATCTAAATTTGAAATCTAAAAATTAAAAAAAAAAAAAAACTCTTTATTTCAAATATTTTATTAGATAGGTATTTTAGTTCTGCGTCACGCCGAAGTCCTTAAAAGCCAATCTTAGACATTTCAGGGGTATAAACAACAAAAAATTCAAGCACTTCTGAGCTAGCGCCTTGTATATTAGTTAAATTAATAAAAAAAAAAACAAATTGTATTTCAATCTTGAAGGACGTGCTGTCAGGACAAAAAATGTCAAAAAAAGGACATTTAGCTGATTGAAAAGCTTGCAAAAGTTTTGCTTGTAATTTTAATTATACGTAAATATAAGTCGTTTAACAGCCCCTTTCAAAGGGGCGAGTATTTTTTTCATCTTATTATTTAAAAGAAAATATTATTACGGTCTACGTCTTGGTTAAAGTGGAGTGACGTACGAAAAAACCATTGATCAAAAATAATATTAGTAGCCGTCACCTCGACCAACCCCTTGAGGGATAACAGGCGGGCGACGGTAAGTAAGGTAAATATAAGTAGATGTAAGTTATAGTTACGGTATACGTCGTGGATAAAGTGGAGTGACGTATGGAATCATTGATTGAGCAAAGGTAGTATTAGTAGCCGTCACCTCGACCAACCCCACGAGGGATAACAGGCGGGTGCCGGTAAGTAAGGTAGATAAGTAAGTACACGTAAGTTATAGTTACAGTTGGTCTTAAGTCATAAATGTAGTTATACTTACTATTTAATATAATTAATTATATCTCATTATAAATATACCTAAGTAATAAGTAAGATCTAATTTGTCATAAGTTGTTAGCATAATTTGTCTCAAGTTGTAAGCATAATTTCTCATAAATACATTGCATAATTTTGTACAGGCTGTGGCGGAATTAGCTTTAGCGGCACCAAAGAATCGGTTTTTTTTTGTTTATTCTCGGACGAAAATTTGAATAAATAAAGTAACGCGCTTAATTTTTTATTAGTCTTAGTTAATTTTTAATACGTTGGTCAATCATAATTGTTGAATCTTTGAAAGATTTAAAGTTTTGACTGCATTCTTACGTTGCACAAAATGTAAAGGTGGATACAGACTTTGCGAGGCATGCGCCACGAAGGGCGCACAACGAATGCCTCAGCTAGCGGCGTGTTGAAAAAATATACCAAGCCATCGTGTGCGAAGCAAATGCCTCGTTTGTCTGTCTTCATGTTTTTGGCGAGGCATGTGCTACGAACAGATGCGCGTGTGCGAGGCGTGCATATTCATAACGCAGGCGGAAGAACTTTTCACCCACCAACGACGACGACTTTTTCTTTTTTCTATAATTATAAAAGCAGCAGCGGATACGCGCACGCGATGCAAAGGTGCCATCTTGACTGCTGCTGTGTCGGTTGGATCAGCCCGAGCATGCGCTGCGCGCTGTTTGGCCCGAGCAAACGCAGTTTCATTTTCTCAGTCGAGGCGTGCGTGGGTATCGTACGCGGCGTACACCTCGCACATGCATGCGCGACTACGTCCACGACTAAAGTAATGATCGCGCTGAGGCACTTTGATCTTGAAGCATTTGCCGACATACGTTAGCTCGCTCTCGCACGTGCGCTGCGCATGCCTCGCCACCAATATAAAGGTGCGAGGCATTCGCTGTGCGCCGTTCGCGGCGCATGCATCGCAAAGTCTGTATACGGCTTTAAGCGTAAAATAATTCTTTTGTGAGTGCTAAATCCTTATAAATAGAAAGAACTACTTCCGAAGATGTCCTGAAATACAGGCCTAACGCCTAACTTGGGCACCAGTCTGCCACAGTTTTATTAAGATTATTATGAATTGTTCTTGATAGTTCGCAAACTACTTTTATTTTGCTGGGAGAATTAAATCTTGGTTTATTTCTGTATTTTTTCATTTATTAAAAAAAAAAGATATTTTATGTTGCATTGTCCGCTACAAACGCTGTAATGACAATTCTATGTCTATAGAATTTTTCGTTTACATTGTCACTCAAATTCGTAGCAAAAGTGAAAAAAACAATATTACTCATTTAGATGTTTATAGAATTTTTTGTTTACATGTACTCACTCAAATTCGTAGCATAAGTGAAGAAACAATATTACTCATTTAAATGTTTTGTGTTTAGATGAATGTCTACTTTCTATGTCTATTATATGGTAATAAATAAATGTGAAAAAAGACTTGTTTTATTTTTCAAAATCGATTGACATGCTACTTAGAACCATCATTTTAATTGTCGCATAAATAATCGATAGTCTTCTCCCGTTTATTTTTTCTTCTGTTCCTATTCTAATTAAATATTGAGCTCAATAATTAAAAAAACACATAACATCCCGCCTGTGGTCCCCGAAGAGTTAGGCAGATGTGTACCTAATAGTACACCCACATTCTACCCCAAATATATACATTGTGGCATTTGGCCGACCTGGGAATCGAACCCACGACCTCATGCTCAGCAGTCGAGCTTGCGACCACTAGATCAACGATTAATCGTCTTTTGTCACTGATTGTGTATTACAGTAGCTATTCAAACCATCTTATCTCATTGAAGATGCAAACGCAGTTCGTATCACCGGCGCAGACAGTTCTTACTCACCGCGAACAATGCGGCAACGGGCTCCGACACACTGGAACCTTCCACTATCTGATTGAAGGTTGTACCTCACTTTGACAGTAGCTTTGTTGTAGCTATGGCGAGACTACAGCTAGAGATTTCAAGTAAAACGAGCGTAGTTCTGCCAAACGTACCAACCCACATTAAAATTTCTTCCATGTTCTGAAGTACCTTACGCTACTCATTTTGTATAGCTAACACTGATTATTTTTAAATCAGTTCTAAGTATACGCTTGGATGTTTCCGGGGCTGAATTAATAGGAGATGAAGGATTGGCTTATTATGGTAGAATTAAGTTCAAGTGACATTCTAAAAGCATTAACGACGATTGTAAAGTGATTCAATGAGACTGACACAAACTAGCGAACAGCTTATGTCATTCTTGTTGAAAGTCGTTGCAGAAACACGAAGTCGCAGCCTCATCGCGGCGCTGTACCACAACGCCAACGCACTGGTGCAAACGCAGTTCGTATTGCCGCCGCAGACAACTCCTACTCTCTGTGGACAACGCGGCAATGGGTTCCAACTCAGTGGAACCCTCCTCTTGCCCGGCCAGCATCAATAGATGTTTGGACGACTCATCCAAGTATCGACCTTCGGTCTGCGGGTAGGAGTTACGAGTATGTAGCGGACATGATTATGTTGACAAATAGAACGTTAGTGACATCTATGTCGCAAATTAAGAACTAACATGAAAATCATGAATCGTGATCGTGAATCGCAAATATAATAAATTAATAACCCGACTATAATTAATCTTAGGGTTGTAGCCAGACAAGACCCATCTGGTTGGAGGATCCTCCCATTTCTATGGGGGATAAAGAACTTTAAACCCTGTTCTGCATACCCCTAAACATCCTTCAATCTTGTCTACACTTCTGTACTAATCTATACTAATATCATAAAGAGGTAAAGTTTGTGAGGTTGTAGGGGGTAATCTCTGGATATACTGAACCGATTTTGAAAATTATTAATATCCGGAGGGTTGTTATAATAGCGTCAGGGGAGAATAACAAAACGTGTTGCGCCGACCCCCAAGGTATATGGGACAAGGGCCACAACAGACAGTAGGTTTAAATGGTTTTAAAGCAGATACATAAAGATCGAACTTTCCCAGTGATTTTGTATAAATCTTGCCAATTTTAGGTAAATAAAATACCAATGTGCACAATTTATAACATTTATAATATAGTAAGACGACTATTCCTCATGATATGACATACGTAGATAGAACAGTTATATAGAGTAACATTTAACAATCAGGCCCTTTTTGCAAACGATGCTAAAGCATTGTACTCCGTTTTTATCGCGTTGATAAGCGATAGATATAATTTAATTGTATCTAATACATATTTGAGCACAAAATTACTTCGAAATAGCTTTCATGCTTGAGCATAGTTCCTGAATACGGGCTTTAAACATTTAGGTACATCTACAGCCAGCAAGCTGGTCACACATACACAACATATTTAAACGACTATAGATATCTCTATTCATAATTACAGTAGACAAAAGCGACCCAAATAATACACTAATTTCTTTTTAACCATCTCTTTAAGTAGTTTCCGCCCATCTTAAGTAAGTAAGTATTTATTTCAAGTCGGCCAGTTACAGGCACTTTTGAACTGTCGAAACAAAGATAACAATGAAATGTAGCTACAGTCCCAGTCACAAGGCATAAAACTGTGAAAGTACTGTAGTTGCCCATTCCCTAGCGTAGATCTCTATGGAGAAGAAAGGGCAAGAAACTCCATGGACACTCTTTTAAATCAGCATATTGTTACAAAACCTTCATTACATCATTCATATTGAGATGGTACATTATTTGTCTGTATTTTGTTTAAATTATTACTCACTGTCTGTTTAGCTGAGAGTTTTCCTAAAAACGAAATAAATAACACACATATAGCCCAGTACAACAGTGGCCAGTACACATAAACATTGATTCACATCTATTAGGTAGTTATACTAACGACCAATTTCCATTTTAACCTAGGTGTCCATTATTTAGACGTAACTCGGATCAGACGCAATTTTTTAGAAAACCTTTTGAGTCCAAATAACCCTTCACGCAAGTATATAGGTACTCGATGTAAATCTTTATACAGGGTGTAAAGGACAGCCCTCCGCAAACTGACAGGGTGCATTCAGATCCGTATTTTTAATCATATTCCACCGGAATTTTTCATTTAATTTTAAATCATTTTTTCAGTTACTATTCCTTTATTTCAATGTAAAATTACATTCTCTACACGCAGCACTCCAATTATGTAAATAATCAGCTGTTCACTTCCTGCCCAGCTACAGGGTTTATCGAACTCGTCCTCGCGCTTTCCGTTCGCTACGCCCGTTTTATCCCGGTAACGATATGTTGCGAAAAAGGAAATAAAGAAATCAAAATTAGATTCCTCTAACGTTCCTGAAATAATTTCTTGTACCGGGCATCTTAGTATGGTACATTGAATTCACCCCATCAGTCTGCGGAGGGCTGCCCCTTACACCCGAAAAAGATTGAAGATTGAAAGTGGAGTTTTGTTATTGAGATATTAGTAATGGATAGTAACTTTACCCTTTTCTCGTCTGTCTCACATTTTGCTGGAATTATTTTAAAGAGATCAGCGGTTAATACATAATATTATATTACTTACAGACTAACAATCAGACGGTGTGAAAATAGTTTCAGAAACATTTCAGAAATAGTCAAAGTCATAGGTAATAAACTAATAAATTCATGGTATAAATTGGCTTTTGAAAACTAATTAAAAAATATATATATTTGTATTACCTACCCTGTTCCCGAGTACAGTGGGTATTATTTTTTACGATTTTATATTTGTTTGCAAAAACAAACAAAATATAAATAAGCGTTAAAGGTAAATAGGTATAATTCTCATGTCTAAGTAATATAAAAAATATACACATTGTTTTACAAAGTAAAAAGGGCGCATAAAATTCTAGGAATACTTGCAAATATTGCATTTAGGTACACCTTAATAATTCTTATTTCAAAGTTAAAAATACAGGGTTTCATACAATACCTACACGGTCAAAATGGATGGAACAGTTTTTTTTTTACAAACCAATTTTGAAAATCTATTGTTTTTGCAAAAAAACTATATTTAAAAGCAACGGTTACAAAATATTAACTAAACTCATATTTTTTTACATTATATGATTTTTTTTCTAAAATAGTATAACATAATATTAAGTAATTCGATTCTAACAAAAAACGTTAAGCACCGTTTTGAGCTAATAAATAATACCTACAGATTTAGCTATAAATGCGCATTCGGCTAGTGTCTTTGTAACTGTTTTAAAATTTTCATTCAAGTGTATTTTATTTGACAAATAATAATATTGTATATTATACTGTATCGGAATTGGATAAATTCAGAATTTTATTGTCACTCGAGAGCGGTAATAGTCGGTAGGTGCCTCAGACTACCTTTTTTTGTTGGTCTGAGGTAGGTGCAAAAAATCTAGATAAAAGAAATTGACCAAGCCCGTCATAACCAATATGACGATTAGATCTGAGAGCTGAACACCACAGAGTAAAAAGTCTCTGAATACCCAATGGCATGGCAAAACAGATCGATACAGAAAGAGTTTGAACAAAATCTAACTATAGAATTCCTATCAGAATGAGTTCGACCTTGTTGATAATTGGATCGCTACTGGAGTTTACATGAAGTCTAAATAAGAAAAATCTCTTTATATTTTAACGTTATCCGGTTGACAACTTAAGTTAGCAGTTCCGTGAGTGTGTTGGTATTGGGTCTCTGAAAAATAAAAGATTCAAAATATTATGAGTTAAGCATATTATACCTAATTTAGAACTCACATAATGCAGACCCTTCACGAAGCCGTCAACCAAGCATTCTGTACTTCAAACTAAGTAACTTTACGTAAAAAATATTGCTGGGAAACAACCTTTTATTTTGGGGTGGAAAATCACGTTTAACGGTAGGACTCAATGTAACGAACACAAAACATTGGGACGCATCGAATAGTACGGGGTTGTGGACGTATTTATAGTAAAATTATTAAAAACTTGTATTAAAAAAAAAAAGTTTGAAAAAGTTGGAACTTTGACCCCCAATATCTCCGTAACTAGAAAGTTCCCAAGTATGGACCAGAACAAAAAAAAAAAGATCGCACAAAATGACGGGGAGAACAAGTGTCTTTCGGCTACGTTAAGGGTCTTATATGACGTAGGTCTCGAGAATAAAAAGAATTATGTAAGTGTCAAATATACAGAGTAGCTATAAGGTACTATCAGTGCCCTGAGCAGTATTAGTAACCTCACCCTTCTTCAGAGCTCTTCGCGCACTCAGGGTAAATCAACTTTCTATACATACGCTCTTATTTTTGCCATTTATGTCCCCAATGTAATAAGGGGCAAGCATTTGCTGTAAAATCTCCGGGCTGCTGCCAAATTCCTGATGTAAGAACCCAATACATTCTTTCACCTGAGTATAGAACCCAGGATTCCATGATAAGCAGTCACGCTCACGAACACTTGACCAATGAGGCAGTCAAATTAAACAAAGAACTTATGATCTAAAATATTTGTTTTAAAGCAAAGATTACCTATATATTTCCAACAGCTCCATATTTTCGTTAAAATCGTCTGTTTGGTCTCTAGAAAAAAAAAGAAAAAACTGTGAAATATAAAGAATACGTATTACGTACTGCCAGTGCTATTACCTGGCCGTTCTTCAGAGTTCTTCACACGCATACAGGGCACAATCGGTTTCTATACGTACGCCCTTAGTTTGCCAGTGAGTAATGTCCCCAATGTAATAAGAGGAAAGCATTTGCAATAAACTCGCTGGGCTGCTGATAAATTCCGAATGTAAAAACCCAATACATTGCTTCACCTGAGTATAGAACCAAGGTTACCATAATAAGCAGTCATGCTCGCGAACACTTGACCAATGAGGCACAATTAGCTCAAATTAAATAAAGGAGTTATGACCTAAAATTATTTTTTTAAAGTAAAGATTACCTATGTGTTTCGAATAGCTCCATATTTTCTTCCAAAGCGTCTATTTGAGTTTCCAAAAGCTCCATATTTTCTTTAAATTCATCTGTATGGTCTCTAAAAAAAAAGAAAAAAGGGTCAAATATAAAGAGTAGGTATTACTTACTGCCAGTGCTATTACCTGGCCCTTCTTCAGAGTTCTTCACACGCATACAGGGCCCAATCGGTTTCTATACGTACGCCCTTAGTTTGCCAGTGAGTAATGTCCCCAATGTAATAAGGGGCAAGCATTTGCAGTAAACTCGCTGGGCTGCTGATAAATTCCTAATGTAAAAAACCCAATACATTGCTTCACCTGAGTATAGAACCAAGGTTGCCATAATAAGGAGTCATGCTCGCGAACACTTGACCAATGAGGCACTATTAGCTCAAACTGCATAAAGAAGATATGAACTAAAAATAAAAATTTAAAATAAAGATTACCTAGGTGTATCGAACAGCTCCATATTTTCTTCCAAAACATCTATTTGAGTTTCCGTCAGCTCCATATTTTCATTAAAATCATCTGTCTGAGTCTCATTTTCTTGGGAAATCTCTTGTGGGTCTAGATAGATAAATCTGAGAGAAAAAGGAATGGAAGATTAAATAATTGCAAATATTCGACTCTCAGATTTAATACCCTCCTCTAGATTCCGTATGGAGGCAACTTATTCGCTCCACACATCCATGAGTTAGCACAAATATAACTCGATGCTCGTAATTTATTCTCGGCTAACGCTAACAATTTCTAGAATTAAGTATTTACGAATAAATAATTACCGACTAAAACAAAATTGACCACCCAACAGGATTTGCTATTGGCTAAATTGATGAATAAACAAACTTTCATCCTCTAACAGTGGTGGTAGATGCGACAAATAGTTGCAACCACCACCAGTGGGGACAGACCGGTGGGGGTTGACGGGAATAAACCCTATTTAGCCTACCCAAAGGATGATTTCAAAACATCTACTTTAGTACTCAACTTGTTTGAAAAAAAAAAGCTCTAGTTTTATATTTGCTTTTGCTGTAATTGGTGGCAATAATTATGAATATTGAGAATCGAGGCGTGTGTGTGTGAATTCATTACCTTGTTTGAATAAGCCGTTTGCGTCCGGTTGCGTTATCCTTTAACAGTATATACCCGGGGGTCGGGAACATGCGTTTCTTGTTCATTCGGTGATATAGTTTCCTGAATGAAAAATAAGGTAAAAATTCAGTATAGTTTGGCAGGAGGAGAGGGTAGAATGAGAGGTAAATGGTCAATTTCGCAAATCATTAATTATTTGGTGTCGGGGCAGCATGTATTTTTTTTCCATACTTCTCTATTATACGTCATCTCCTCAGATGGCAAGAAAGGAGGTGGCCTTAGTTGCCATCTCATCCTTCACACAGCCCATCCATCATTTCTTTGGTCTTAAGAGAGCCCTTCCCGGCGCGTCTATCGTCAACGCGAGCATGGTCGAAAAGCTTGTTGTTTCATCCAGAGCCACATCAGTGATTTTCTTTCGGCTCCCCCGTCTTACCCCGCCCCGACCCCGCACAACTCGTCTCCCGCGCACCTCATATCGCCTAACGCGATGGCATTGAACGAAAAATAGTGTTGGAAAATTTATTAAACTTGTTCCAGGAAATACGTGTTTTTGAATAAGTCTTACAAGTGTGTGAAATAAATATTTGTCATTAAGAATCTCCATTACATGTGCAAGGTTTCTATTGTGATGTTTTCTTTACTTTTAGAGTTTATGAGTAGATTATGAACGGCCAAAATTCAGGTAAAATTTGTGCAAAACAGCTATTTTTGGAGGCTTATACTGAATCTGTTTCTACAATTTTTTATTTTTTGCTATCATAAAAAGCTAGATATAGTGCACAAAATACTTATTAGTTCAAAAAAATCAAAGATAGATGTGTAACAACTGCATAATCACGTACGAGCGGTTGTATGAAAAGTATGACGGGGTGGCTGCTCTTAATACAAGACAACAAGATCTCTTACAAGGTAAATACGGACAAACACAATTAAATATTGTAGAAAAAAAAATCTTTCGGAAAACCCTGCTTTGTTAAAATAGATCTGCTGACCTCACCCGAAAAGCACTTAAGTCATGACTTAGTTTTGCCATCAAAAGGCAACCCACAACCCAAATTATCCAAAAATTCGAAATGTGTTTAAATTCAATAGAAACCGTGACATCTACTTACATTTTTCTAGATACTTGGAAAAGGTTTATTCATCAGCGTCGACTTTTCAAAATCATTACAAATTCTTAGTAAAATGGGTGATATTTAGGTAGTTGTGGATTGGAACATTTAGACAAAACATGTTAAGAAAGGTTAACTCACCTGCCACATCGCTTACATGCAACTGGAAACAAAGACCAAAACAGCAAAGTCAACACAATCGTAATTAACACGGTTTTTAACGTTTCAGTCCCTTGAAGGTTTTCACACTCTGCAGTATAATTCATGGTGAGGACTGTGAGTAACTGCTCAGTTCAGAGGTCTAGGATTCAATAAAGCAGCCTCCGAGGGCAGCAAATCATTTGGGCTGGACATGCGCTGTGAGTGCAACAGGCGGTAGTCCGAGAGCCGACTACGTCACTAGTAAACAAACCAGGAAATATTCAAACACGAACTTTTGGTTACGGAACGTGTATAGCACAATTAGCCTATAATGTTCCCACTGCTGGAACACACGGCCTCCTCTCTATGAGAGGGAATGGGCAATAATCCACCACTCCACCACGCGGGGCCAGTGCGTATTGGTAGATGTCACATGTCTTCGAATTTTTTGTTCGAGGACATGCCCGGTTTCCTCACGATGTTTTCCTTCACCGTTTTGAGAGCATTGTTGATGAAATAAATAACACAAAGTAATGCGCCTGCGTGGGTTCGAACCCGTAGGTCGGGGCCGCAAATACTCGGCCACCGCTGCTCTCAAAAACTAATTTTATTTATTTATCCTAAACTAGACACACACACACACACACGTATTATCTCTATGTTTTGTCAAGAGGCAAGCATTCACAAAAAAAAAATACGTTACAGTAACTAACTAGAAAAGCGCCAAAACAATGAAGTTAGAGGAGTCCCAATTAGATGCTGACATGCTTTCGCTACAGTTTTAGGAATATAATAAAGAGACTGTTTGGCTAAAACGGTGAGCATTGCACCTGTGACTAGACGCACCAATGGTACAGCGGGTGTCCGGGACAAGCGACAGTGATCACACCATTAGATGTGCCGTATGCTTGCATGCCACACTCGCATAACACACAACGAAATTAATCAGAGATAATATTTTTGTTGACTGTTTAGACTTTACGTACTAGTCATTATTATCCACTTAACATCGTTTATTGGAACCTTATTTATTGCTAATGCAACATGTTTTCATTTTTCATAGTGTATTCTTTATTCACCATCTCAGTATTCCTTTCTAGCCCTAACCTTCACACAATCCATCCATCCCCTCCTACGTGCGAAAACACTTACCATTGTCCTGTAAACTGTGACTCATTTCGTCCGCCGTTCTCTAATGATCCACTCGGGAAGAAGTCATAAACTCCTTGTTATCATGAGTTCATACTCAGTACCTCATTCTAGCCCTCCAGGACCAAACTCATTCGACCGTTACAAAACACAGCTGTTCCATATATTTGGATTAAAGGTATGTAACAGTATCAACTAGAACCATGTACTGAATTTGCAAGGTAGTTAACGCGCCAACAGTTTTCCCGACGATGTCTCTTATACCGTGTATTTATTTACAGTTTTTATGATATATTTTTTATACGTACCTTCACACAATAGATCTACCACGTTCTACGTTATTCTCTATTGTCCTTTTAACTGACCCATTGCATCCGGCGTACTCTAGGGATCCACACGCGTTTTAGTAATAGTAATAGTAGTATATTTATTTGCGTAAAACATGGTATACAAAGGTGTTAGGTACAAATTTAAATGGCACAAACATGTTTAGCTAGGATACGACCAAGCATGCAAAATTTAAAAGACAGGTATTTAGGTAACCAATGAGGCATAAGCAATGAATTACAAACATTTTTTTTTATCTATAAATTATTTTAAGCTATAAAAACTATATTCAAGTAACCATTTATAAAATTTAGTTTTAAATTATTATTATTATTCTGGTGGTAAATGAATGCAGTAGGTACTTCTGGACCATTAGCAAGTTTTTTTTTGTCAGTTATGAAAAAAACTACAGATGATCCTTACATTCGAATTATAGGAGTTGCACATACTTTTTGTGTTTTATGAACCAATTTGCTCTTGTAAATTGCTCGCTATAAAACATTCTCAGAGCAGTTTTGTTTGGAAAAGTTAGTAACAGTTTTCAACTGGTTAATGTTTAATAGTTACTCGTTAGTCTTCAGACGGCTCTAAAGACATCTGCTTACCGCTATGTATCAATACTTCCATACTTTTATTCTAAATGCAAAAACCTCTAGTAACTGTCAGAAGATTTCAATGACCTTTGGCTTAGGACAGATTTTTGGTGTATGTTTTTTCTGGTGGAACGATCCTGCGGTATAATTTCAGACCTGCAACAGGTGAAGCCACCGTCAAAAGCTATTACCATTTAAGCAATAGGAAATCAGAGATTGCAAAACAATTTCGTTTTCACATTCATGAATAAAACATTAACTTTGTATCCTAGCTCCCTAACTACCGGCAATAAATCTAGGGCATGCGCCGTCAGGATGCACTATCGGACCTCTCATCTGTCCTTGTAATTCCAGAATATTTTATCGGGTGTGTCAATTTATTGATCTGTTTTATTAATAACAACTACACACACGAAGGATAGAAGAATATTTTTTCGCTTATAAAATCATGCAATGCATGCATGTCTTTATGACTAAATGTAAATTTTTCTTAATAAAATATTGCAATTTTCCCTAACTCACAAATGCAAAAAAAAACAAAATAGCACTGTGTGTCAAAATTCGATCATTATCGTTACGTTTGTTTCAATTTAGGAATAATCTGATCTTTTTATCGCTAATCTCCTCTGTTTTGGACCATATCTTACCGAGTTCTTGCGGACAACTATTATCTTAACTTCAGTGATGGTCATTAATTGAACAGGAACTTAATTCAGTTAACATTGAAACTTTTGTCTTATAAACACTTACGTTTTAAGCTTTCATGGTGTATAGCTAAACTTACACTGTCACTCACACACTCACTGTCACTCACACACTTACTGTCATTGTTACTTCACGCCATTCCGCAGTCATGGCGCTTGCTTGAAAAGCGTCGAGATAGCAAAATAGCGGGAGCTCACCATAGTTGAAAATCACGGAACATGTCCCAGTGACAGTGTAAATTTTTTTCTTACAAACCTCAACACAGGGAGGAATTTCGAGATGGAGCAGTATAGGCAAACCTTACCTTACCATTATGGGATTAAACTTCGCCCTGCATTCGCAGATTTTAGAAAATGTGAACCACTGTCACAGTCTACTCGTAAGTAAGTACCAAGGACCACAGGGCTAGCACTGCTGTGCTGCTGGGCACCCGGCTAAGGTTCACACCTTTACCTGATTAGTCTAGAGGATTGGGGCCCGACTGCTGATCGTGCTAGGTGGCATAGTATAATATAATCAGCCTATAATGTGCCCACTGCTGGGCCACACGGTCTCCTCTCTTTGAGAGGGAATATAATCCACCACGCAGGCCCAGTGCGGGTTGGTAGATGTCAGATGTCTTCGAATTTTTGGTTCTAGGACATGCCAGTTTCCTCACAATGTTTTCCTTCACCGTTTTGAGAGCAGTGGTGATGAAATAAATTACACAAAGTAGCGCCTGCCAGGGTTCGAACCCATGACTTACTGTTCGTAAGTTGAGGCCGCCAACACTGGGCCACCGCTGCTCTCTTGCTAGGTGGATTTCTCCGGAAACGCAACGGGTTTTTCCAAAACCATTTTTTTTTGTAGCAGCAGCAGCAGCAGGTGGATTTGTACCCGGTTGATGCCAATGGGCTACCCTCCTTAATTATATGTAATTATCTAGCGATCAGAATTTTATCTCGATGCTTGCTAGGTGCTCAACGAACACTAAGTAACTTATTTTAGGTGGTCTTAGGACATCAGAACTTCCTGGATTACCAAATAAACCAGTACGTCGACCCCATAGGAGATAGGATCTTCGGGAAAACCGCCGATGATATGAGAACCGTTGTTTGATGAAAACCACTGGACTGGTTTGTGATATATTACAACAAAAAAACCGTCAATTGCATGTATTGTCAGTTAAAGTTACATAACATTTAACATTATCTGTTTAAGATTTTTTTTTCTTAGATAAGAAACAAAAATTGTGTTATTTTATGTTTTTTGTTTTGTCTTTTTAAATATAAAATATTTTAAACATAAAATTAATATAATATATTTATATATTATATTAATTTTATGTTTAAAATATTTTCTAACACGAGTCGAGGTCGAGTGTCGCCTCACTTATATATTTTTAAGTTAAAAATCATTTTGTTTTAATATGTTACCAAAATAATTACCAGAGCAGATATTGATCGGTCATACATAACATAACCAGTGATTTTGAGTTTTGAAAAATAAAATACCAATGTGCTCAAATACATTTAATTTTATAATAGACAGACAACAATAAAATTGCCCATGATATGATTATTAACATTGAACAGTTTTATTTAAAGTAACATTTAACAATCAGACCCTCTTTTATTAACGATGCTAAAGCTTAATTGCCGTAGGTGTAACTTGATTTAATTTGAATTTTGTACTATTCGTTCAAAATTACTACGAAATATGGAAGAATTCATGGTTGAGCATAGTTTTTAAATACCTATGAACTTTAAACATCTACTACCAGCTCGCTGGTCACATATAAATAACATATAAACTACTAAAAAACAGCCGTCACTACATTATACTACTACACAATAATAATCAGAATGTGCGAATATATTTTTAGAAAAATTAAAGAAGTAGTAAAATAAATAGATATAATAATGGTTCAAAAACACCTCTAAAACACTACAGAATTTAGGCAATAAGATATGAAAGTATCCCTGTATTTTTATGAAAATACAAAAAAAAATCAAAGGTTTTTTTTTAAATTAAATATTTAAAATCTAAAACATAACGTATAGTTATGATTGATAATATAAAACTTATGTAAAATCGAAAAAACTGTTTTTTTCTAAAGTAAAAAGGGGTGTCTAAAATTTTTTTCACTTTTCATGCTCTAAAAGTACGCCATTATAGCCCTACGAAGTGGGACTGTGGGACTAAAGTGACCACTTTAGTCTCTAGGGAGTAAAAAGTAATTACATTTTTAATTTCCTTCATGTGACATAGACAAACTCAAACAGCCAGTAAATATACTATTGAGTGTGGACCATCTTCATTGCGAAAATGTTGAGAGTTTTAGTTCCATGGTTTTTCCGCAAGGAAGGTGGCGCCATGTTTTTTAAATTGTTAATCTGTGACTGGTTTAGAAGAAAAAACTGACCGTGAAAATTTCAGAATTTTTTTGAGTGTATTTTTTTTCGGTTTTAAATAAAATTAAGAATGTCCAGTGACAGTGAAGAGCTTGTCGTCGAGCAAAGAGCAAAAGGCATAATAGATAATCTTTTTCCGCCAAAATCGGGGAAGTATTACCTAAAAACTTACGAAAGTTTTATGGACTGGAGGAATAAGGCTATTTATTAATTGTTTTTGTACTAAATTGACTATTTATCTCGCACTCAAAGTGAAAAGTACAGTTTGCACCTCGAGACTAAACGCCAACTTATTACTCGTCATCTCATCAGACACCTCCTTTCTAACCACATCATCTTTCACACAGTCCATCCATCGTTTCTTTGGTCTTCCTCTACTCTTATAGCCATTTACATTCATACTCAACATTTTCCACTAAATTAAGATGAATACATGAATTTGCAAAACGTCGTATAGTAAAGTCATTTCTTTTTTAATGTGTTTGTTACTTACATGACTAATTAATATTAAATATCCCTTAAAATTTAAATTTAAAAATTAATACTCAACAATTTATTGCCTGATCTGGTTTGTTATAATAATATTCTTTGTATAATGTTCCTAAAAGTTTAATTATAGGATAATACGAGTATATCTACTATGTACATTACATACAGACTACAAATAGAACTAAACAATGCTAAAAAGAAGACTAAAAGTAAGTTCCTACATATATACAACGACAACAATAGGACACTTAGGTGTCAAAGTACTCCTCCCCATCGATGTCATCCGGAAACGTGCCCAGAATACTGGCATCATTGCCATGTTGAATGGCAATACTAATTCTTTGACCAAAGAAAGAGCCCTCTGGTCACGCGAAATGTCGACCAGTCGACGCCTAAATAGACCGCCTACGGTGGCCCCGGCCACCGTAGGCGCGGGCCTGTGGATGGTGAGCTATGGGCTAGCTCGCCGTCCGTCCGTCTTATGACGACAGGCCGTGTCGACGGCGCGTTCGCGTTCCACGCGCGCGTCAAAGAGTTTCAGCAAACAGGAAGGGGTCCGAAAAGACCGATGCCTGCCAGGGTTGCGGGACTGTTCGAAAGAGATACCGCGGCCCTGGAACACAAAGGGCAAAGGAAGGAACATGGATGGGTTTTAGTCAGTAAAAGTCTGACACTACCTCCTGCTCAGCCCAGAGCGGGAGGGGTTATTTGATGATTCCCCATGGGTAAAAAAAAAAAAAAAAGTTGTTAATGTGTAAATTACAAATATATTAATTATATTCATTGCTAAAGTAGGTATCTATTTTCTAAAACGACAACACAGTAATATGTAAACTACAGTTATAACATCACACATGGAAATAAACGTTCATTAAATATTTGATTAAGAAATCCGTGAATGCGATTTTTTTTTTAAATTACAGATCTGATTCAATTAGGATAAGAATTTAGACTTGTAAGAAATATAAGTATAACATAATTATTAAACAATAAATATTTATCTGATAAATAAAGGGTTTAATTTTGCACCATGTTTGGTTAAATTCTAGAACTTAATTGACGTAGAGAGTAGCCAGCCCCATGATCGGTCTTTTCTTTGCCTAACCTGGTGTCCATCGATCTCTGGTGTCAGTGCTTTTATGCCGCCCATGGGCCTCTGACTTGGCTTTACACGCCATCAAGAAATATGTCATGGTCGGTAATAACATAATATATAATAAAATAATATATATATATAATAAATAAAAAAATTAATGCACCTTACAGACCAGAACAAGACATATACACAGTTAAAAGAAAATCTAACTATTGGATATAGAAATTATTTTAGAACGTATTACGTAACGAACGTAATGATGAGAATGGGATTGTCCATTTTTCAATAATTGTGCTTAATTACTAAACCATTACGAGGTCTATGGTCTGTAATTATTTATTGCTTGTCAAAATCAAAAAATATTCCCTAATCATTTAAATGCGTTTCTCGCGTGTCTGAACGATCCCTTTGCTTTATGTAAATGCCATTAAAACAAACAGAAAGTAATTAAATGTTTAGCTATTAAAAAAGAACAGTGGCGAACTCTCAAACAAATTTTTGTTGACTTTTTTTTTTGGCGTCTGCCTATGAAAAATATGTTAAAATATTGAGTTTGAATTCCCGAACAATTTTGTCTTCAGTTATACTTTTATAGGAAGTCAGGAATTAAAGATATTCCAGTTTGAAGTTTTAGAGGTTATGTTTATTCTTGTCAACAACAGACTAATCGAAAAAGAATTATAGAAATGCATTTATACAAAATAAACTACGCAATGCGTATTCAGAATATTAAGTCCAACCGACAGGTCTGGCACATGGCCCACATGACCACATGAAACCTAAGTAGGTACTTATTTATTTAATAATCTTAGTCAACTATCTTAAGAGCAGTTAGTTACTTAAATGATTAATTACCATGGTAAGGGTAGGTCAGGTATAGAAAAAAGAAACGTATTTTTTTAAATATTTGTTCCTCATCTTCTCTAATCACAGTGTCAACAAGAAAACCTGCGGGTGCTGAGATATTTGGTTCAGCTGTAGTTTACTGGCGCTCGCCTTATAACAATGATTCTGGTATAAATGGTTTTTGGCCACATCCTTCCAACAAAGCAATGCTATCTCTAAAACCTCCTAAAGTAAAAGCCAAAGTCATTGTTTCTGAAATGCAGCCTTAGAGCAGAATTAAAAATTATACCCACTATATTCTTAGCACAAACAATATTTTTTATTATAACATTTGTATTCTGATGCAGAAATGTATTTACTAAGTATAAATTAATGCAATACGTAAATCCAAGCATTTTATGTAACTTGTCTAAGATTTATATTCTATGGCAACATTAAAAGTATAGGTGAGCCAAAAGTCATGAATTCAAGCCAGAAAGAAAAAAAAACTAAGCCATGATTATATAGTCTGCCGTCAAACGGTGAATGGCCGTAACTACTTTACAGTATATTTTGAGTAAATGACAATTTTGTCTGAAGTGAAGTTTTAAAGCACTGTCGATAGTCTTTACTTGACTCATTTTATATGATAATTTATCTGTGGCTACGAGCGAATTTGAGCTTTATTAGCTAGACCGAAAGATAGAGAATTTCTTGCTGAATCCGAATCAATTTTAACTCATTTTTGATAAAAATGTTAGTTATCTCCTTTCACCGTATGACGGCAGTATTATCATCAATAATCTAGTCAATAAAGCTCTCAATTATGATGACTTTTTTTCCAGACTTTCATAGGCCTTAAGCTTGATTTGATAAAACTTTGTAAATTATTTCGTCGGTATCTATCACAGTGACATACGTAGACGCTTAATAATTTAATCAGCAATTTGTTCGCCACTGTTCTTTGGTGAGCCACAAAAAAACAGCATGTAGGTAAATGATTTGGTCGGCATACAAAGATTTTGTTTGAACTTTAGAAACTTGTGGAAGTTTCTCGAAGGACAATGTTCTACTATGGAGCTTTCTAGAAGATTCGAGAAAGATGTGGAACTTTCTCGAAGGCTGATGTTTCACGTCGAACGTTCGAGATGGTTGTAGATCTTTCTCGAAGGATCGGTCGTCATATAAATAGCCGTCGTGTTTGCGGGAGCCTTGGCAGTTCTATAGTGGAACATTCTAGGCTCTAATCTTCTAAACAGGTACATTCGAGACTCGCACGTAATCTAGAATGTTCTCGTAAGCAACCGACGTAACAATACCTACACATACTCGCCTTTCTCCCATGGGGGAACCACAGAACGCCACCTGCTACGATGCTTACATACAGGTTGTTACAAGACCCTTCACGAAGCCGTCAACCAAGCATTATGCACATCAAATTAAGTACGAGTAACTTTACGCAAAAATTATTGCTGGGAAAAGACTTTTTTTTGGGGGTGAAAAATCACATTTTACGGTAGGACTAAATGTAACGGACTCAAAACATTATGCTATAATTGAATAGTATGGGGGTCCCGGAGGTGTTAAAAGTAAAAATCTTACATTAAAAACAGGTAAAAAAAACTTGTTAATAAGTTGGAGCTTTGATCCCCAATATCTCCATACCTAACTAGAAAGTTCCCAGGTATGGTCTAGAACAAAAAAATTATCGCAATGACGGGGAGAACAAGTGCCTTTCGGCTTCGTTAAGGGTCTTGTTACACCCTTTATTCATTTTGCCTCGTCTACGTTATACATCAAACAGAATATATAGACTTAATAAAAAAACATTCAGTAATATACTGCAGTGCGGTACTCTGCTATTTTCGGCCATACCGAGAATTACCTACCCCCTCTCTACCCCGAATATTATAGATGGAGACAAAAATAGTCATAACAAAGACAGGTGAGACTTCCGATAATGCATCCTGACGGCGCATGCCCTAGATTTATTGCCGGTAGTTAGGGAGCTAGGATATCAAGTTAATGTTTTATTCATGATTACAGGAACAAAGTCGCTAAACAATCTCTTTGATGCGTGAAATCATTTAAAACGAACTTTTGATAACTCAACATCTTACAAAACTTCTTCTTAGGTTTTTTATATGGTTTTTTTTTATTTTTTCTCGGCTCCACAACACCGCGTCGTTTGATATACGTGGTACATACATTGTAACTGTAGTTCTCAGCTCTAAAACAACCTCGCCTGAGGCTCGGGTGTGAATTCCGCCTCGAATGCAATAAAAAACTTTAGCAGTAGCTCCGCGAAAACTCGGGATCTTTATTTGGGACTCGTCGAACTTCATTATGACGTAGCTTATCTTGTTAGTTACTGTAATGTATTTTTTATCAGTAAACTTGAATATTGACAAAACATAGTGATGATTTGTGTGCCTAGTATAAGTAAGGGAACATTCTTCTTTGTGGTTGATGAAGGAAAACATCGTGAGGAAACCAGTATGCTTTAGAGATATTTCTCAACGGCATGTAAACTCAAGTCTTAGCCATGGGCGGCATAAAAACTCTGACGCCAGGTTAGGCACTAACCACGCGATAAAGAAGAGGGGAAATTTGATAATATTACATTATTTTTTACCATACACATTCGGTAATAAAAAGTTCTTATGTTTTTGAATAATATAATTTCCTGGTTTGTTTACTTATGACGTTGTCGGCTCTCGGACTATCGCCTGTTGCACTCACAGCGCATGTCCAGCTAAAATGATCTGGTGCCCTCGGAAGCTGCTGCTATTGAATCCTAGACCTCCGAGCAGAGCGGTCACCGCAGTCAAGTGATACTACTTGCCCATAAATACTGTTGTAGTCTTTGGATATTACCATGAGTGATACTACGGAGAGTGGTGGTAGTGATGGTAGTGGTGATGGTAGTGGTGGAGGCTTCAAATTCGAGTACAAGAAGGAGTTTTCCCACACCGTCCCCTTTACGATTGTTTCTCTTCTGATTTATTCGGTTTGCTTTATATTTTTTGTTCTTTTTAATCCATTTAATTGCTGGTAAGTTTATTTATCTTAGTTTATAATATCCCTATCAATATCCACACGAATATTATAAATGCGAAAGTCTATAACATATAACTAGCTGTGCCCGCGACTTCGTCCGTGTGGACTTAGATCTTTTCTCTGGGTGATGAAATTACCAAGCCTTTTTTTTGATGCCGATTGATGGTAACAGGCTCTTCCCTTATTACATGAGATTTTAACATTACTGGCATAATGTGGGTGTAGGTACACCAATGGCACACCTCTACCTAACCCTTCTGGGAAATGTTAGATAATCACATAGTGTTGTTGCATGTTTACAGGCGAAATGTTATTTATACGGTAACAAAATGTGTTGTTAATTGGGCTGTACATCATATTGCAGCTTCATATAGCGTACTTTCCCATTGAGAGTCATCTTCTAATGGACCCTCGTCGTCGTTATGATATAATTTTGTTGCGCGATTTACTTGCATTCTATGATATTTCCTAAGACATTCATCTAAATAAAAGTGTAAAGGGCAATTTTGGTCACAATTGAACGCTAAAGATGATTAACATATTTATTTTGATAAGGATTAATATATGTCGGTAAAAAAAACCTTCGCAAAAAAAGCATTAGTTTTGACCAAATTTTAAAATCATAAAAATGGTTATTGTTGATCAACCTTAATAGATAGGCATGTACAGTCGCGGACTTTTTTTTATACCTTTTTAAGAGGATTAATTACTTTTGGCAAAAAAAGAATAAATTTTCCTCGTTTTTGCAACATTGTTCATTGATGCTCCGCTCCTCCGTTAGTTGTCGCTTGATGGTATATAGCCTATAGCCTTCTTCGATAAATGGGCTATCCAACATTAAAAGATCTTTTCAATTCGAACCAGCAGTTCCTGAGATTAGCGCGTTCAACCAAACAAACAAACTCTTCAGCTTTATAATATTAGTATAGATAAATGCGAAAGTTTGGATGGAACGGCTCTTAATTAAATTTGCCACAGAGATCAGACCTAATTATCTGTGGATTTTTTTATTTCCGCACACGTCCTGACTAATAAAAAAACTCCACGTGAGTGAAATACATTGCATGAATCATAATTATTTTAATGAACATTCAACCTGACACTGACCTGCAAATTACAAAAAAAAGGAAAATTTGAATTATGCGAACTACCCTTTAGAGTCTAACTTTAAATAATAGTTCGGTTTGAAGGGTTAGCGTTTTTTATTGTTTTTTTTATAACATTTTTAAATATTTTCATCCAGGTTCCTGCCCTGCCCTGCCTGCGCTAAATTACAGCGACCTAAAGGACGCATGCCTCGCAAGCGTCCTTCGAATCCGCGGGCCAAGGCTCTAGTTTTATGGAACAACAACAAAACAAGGTATTTATTTAATTCCATCTAGTTTTAAAACATGAATATGACATATGACAAACACACATGGTGATGTGACGTGTAAAATTGTTTTTTTTTTTTAAACCAATTTACAGAAATAAATATGAATTATGCTTTGATTTTGTGATATAATTAAATATTTTAATTTTTCACTAATTAATCAAACAAGCTACATTTCACCATACTATAATTGCATCAAATATTGCCGTTAATAATTGCTGAAGCTAATCGAGCAATGAGTGAACGATATGGTTGGTCCATAATATGGCTCCTATGCTATAGAGCTATTAGGAACCGGTTGTTAAGATCCTCACACACCATTGAAACGGAAGGATCCCCCGACCAGATGGGTGTTGTGTCTGGAGGGCAAGTGCGCAATGGTTGTTGGCATGACGTTATATATCCTAATCACCCGCATAACTTTGATCCCGCTATGAAGGATTTTTAGTTCATATGTATAACACGCTCAATAATAACAGACGATCTTAACCGATTTACGCGCTTAACTGTTTGTCGGTTTGTCTGTCTGTTTGTTCCGGCTAACATCCGAAACGCCAAGACCGATTTTGACAGGACTACTGGCAGATAGCTGAAGTTATTCTGAGTAACTTAGGCTATTTTATTTTTATTTTAGAACAAGGATTAGGGGTTCCGTGAAAAAAACAACCCTTGAAATTGTGACCACATTCGATTCAAATTTATTATTATTTATTATCAGCCATTGGTGTCCCACCAAACATTACTCGAACATTGTAATTTTTTGTTGTTAATTTACAATACTAATGAGCTTCAAGAAAATTCGCCTTAATTACACTTCATCATCATTTCAGCCGAAATACGTCCACTGCTAGACATAGGCCACCACCAAGTGTCGCCACATTGACCGAACACAGCACAAAAGTATTTATTAATTTGATCTTGCATTCCTTTTGCTCTCAGATCTGGGATTGATAACGAACAACCGATGAAATTTGAAAAAAAAGGGGCTCCGAAAGCTCTTTTGAATGTCTAATGGCCGCAGTTGGATCAGGTAATGTTTATTTCCAAAAAATATATTTTTATGTCATAAGTTCATTAGTTAATTTTGCCCCGTTGACCCTAGTGTTCGGGAGCATGACTGCTTATCATGGAATCCTGGGTTCGGTCAGTGGGTCGTCTTAGGGGCGGAGTTTTAGGAGTTGGAGTATATTAGGGGCACTATGAAGAGCAAAGAAAACCAAAAAAAAATATTTTGGCTAAAAAATTTTTTTAGAACAGTCAATTTTCCAATTTTTTTTTTTTTATTTCCCCCGCCTTAGCGCCCCTAAGGCTACACTTGGAGTGTGGGTTCTATACTCAGGTGAAGCAAAGTATTAGGTTTTTACGTCAGGAATTCATCAGCAGTACAGCGAGTTTACAGCACAACGCTTGCCCTTTATTAAATGGAGGGCATAGCTAGCGAAATAAAGGTGCCCTGAATCTTGACCCCTGTTATGAAGAAGATAGGAGAAATATTGTGTGAAGAGAGAGTGTAAGAATTCTAGAGACGGGTCCGGTAACAGAGGGACTGACAGTACCTAATACTCTCTTTATATTTGATATTTCTTTTTTTTTTTAATTCAAAATCCTATGTCATTTCAAAACCGATCATATCTGGTGTAATTCTTAAAATGGTCACAAAAGCAGTTAATATTATGAATTGATACTTTGTGTCCTTTTAGCGAATTGTAATGTAATTCATATTATTATCCTATTATGATACTGATAAAGCGGTCATTTTAGACCCCCAGACTTCGTAGTTAACAATATCACATATTTTTATTTTTTTTCAGATACAACATTGAAAACGAACTTCAGCGGTCAACCGGAGATAAAAAATAAATAGTTTTTTTTTTTTGTTGATTAAAATTCGTGTAAACTCCAGTAGCGACCCCATAGTGATAATTATCTCATCATGCTCGAATAGATTCTGATATAAATGTATTTGGAGTGTTTCTATATCAGGTTTTCTTCTTTTTTCTGTATTACTATCGTATATGTTTTGTTAGACTGATTTTTAAGTGGCTCGGAAGCCACGAAAGCCCTAGCTCCCAACTACAAGCTACAGGGGGCCTACCATCAAGTCTTTTAGCAATATTATTTTAAACTATAACGTATATCTACATATCTCTCCTAAACTAAAGTAAGAATAAAATAATACTGTCTTAACAGGTACCTCCAGAAGATATCTTAATAAAAGAAGGTTGATGAAGCCACCCTGTTTGTATGGTGATCAAGGTTCGAAAAATTTTAATGTAAGCCAAGTAAATGCATCCAAAAATGGTACAAAAAAAAAATGCTATTGTCCAAAATACAATTTGAACTAAACTTTAATAAAAACACTTGTACTTAAATTAAAATAAACTAAAAATTGCGTGAGAAAACTCCTCAACGCTGTCAACTGGTCATGTGTGCCCAAGAGATTGTCGGCGTTGCCATACAACATGGCAACGCTTAGCCTCTGGCTAAGGTAAAAGATAAAATGTTTTGAAATTTCGTTGAGAGCCTGTGAGCACTCGGACCCCTTGGCCCTTAAGTAACGTTTAACTTTACTTGGTGTCATCACAACAGCAGCACATGCGTTTGTTATTTACCTCCGTGGGATTGTGGGGGTGATCTGGTGCTGTTTACCTGCTTTTACCATAGCCGGTGCGTACACAGCTCTTAGACCTAGATGCCACGTTGGCTGTGACAAGCTTGGTCAGTCTCCTTTGTCTATAATATCTGTCTTCCAACCACTTCCGACTTTTACCGATCATGAGGCCAGCCACTCTCTACTGTCAATAAAATTGTGAAATTCAACCAATCATGGTGCAAAATTAAACACTATAAATAAAGCAGATAAATATTTATTCTCAAATAAATTACACTTAAGTTTCTTAAAAGTCTAAAGTCCTATGTATCTTAATTTAATCCTTATTGTAATTTACACGGTAAAAGTATCACTATCTTAAAATGTATAGAGATCTAGAATTTATAGCTAAAACTAAGTATATTTATTTGCTCAAAACCTATATATTTCTTGAAAAAAAAAAAGATTTCATTTGTTTCTTGCTGTTGATTTTTTATAAAACAGGAATTTACTTAACATTTAACAATATAAACTATTCAGATCTGGCAATCAATCGTTTAGTATTAATTTTTAGATTTAATGACATGGTGATATTTTGTGACGGCATTTTTTTTTGTTTTGAAAATATTGGTTTCGAACTAAATTTTTTGTTTTCAAAAATCATTGAAAATTACTACATGTTGTTGTTATGTTTTACGAAGTCATGTATTTATCGTTATTCAATCTAAATCAAATTTTCTACCCAGGTTGTAAACTACATGGCCAATTTTTTTTTTTTTTATGCTATTTACATCCTTTTGTTACTGTTTATGAAAAAAAAAACTGTTTTCTAGATTTTCACGAGCGTTATACATATATTTTTTATGTATATTTAATATTTAGGTTTTAGATATTTCTCTCAAACATATTTTAAAAAATGTATAAAACTTTACGGGAGCAGAGTAATCTTTTAGAACTGAAAAATATGCTTTAAATTTAAAAAAAATACAAGGATATTTCATATTTTTTGCCAAAATTCTGTATTTCTACAAAGGTCTCTTACAACGTATTTCACTAGTTCTATATAAACTATCTCCGTACGTTCTGATGGCTGGCGTGTTCTGATTGCTTGGGTAGCGTGTGTGTGTTTTGGCGGCTGATTTAAATTCAAATTCAAATTAGTATTTGTGTAATTAGTAGTAGTGTAAATATGTGTGACCAGCTAGATGACCGTAAATGTTAATTTTTAAAGCCCGTGATGAAAAACTATGCTCAAGCATGAATACTTCCATAATTCCAAGTCATTTTGAATTCATATTTTATATATTAAATTCTATTATATCAAATGGATCGTGATATTTACACGAAAAGAATTATAGAGGTCTGGAATGCTTTAGCATCGTTTTCAAAAAAGAAACTTGTTTGTTAAATGTTACAATACATGAAACTGTTAAATCTATATCATGTCATTAGCAATTGTTTTCTGTCTATTAATAAATGTATGTGAGCACATAGTTTTTTTTTAAATTACCTGGTATCACTGGAAACTGCGATCAATATATGCTCTGATTTTCTTACATATAAAACCATAATTACTTTGGTAACATATTAAACAAAATGATTTTTAACTTAAAAATAGTTAATAGTGGGGCGAGACCCACACAAAATCTTAGTATAAAATTTAAACACAGAATCTTGCGAGGTTAAATAATAACAATGCTATTCTTTTTCAATACTCTCAAAAAAAAATGCATAAATAAAATAATAATCTAAATTTTAGTTGTTTTGTCACTGAATTTTTTCTCACTATTTTAAAGTTACTTAGCATTTAACATTTTTTAAACTAAATTAGGCCTAAAAATATTTTTCTTTCGAAACAATGGACTTAGTTTAACCTTAAAGAACCAACCCACAATATCTAATTAATTCAGTTTATTAGATCGTAATAATGCAATATTTTAAATATGGTATATTTTTAAATTACAATTCAATTAAATCAGTCTGATAAATAAATTGGTAAAATTTGATTGTGGGTTGGTATTTTTTTACAGAACCACGCTCAAAAAAGGTCACTGTATTTTTTTAACTGGCAAGATGTAAACAAGTTTTACTGCTTTATCAAAAGCAAAAAACACTGAAATTAAAAATCACATCGGCAATTACCTAAAGTTTTCGAAACTAAACGTCTGAATTACTATTGTAATCACCTATTATATCTCACTCATTTATCTTAATTCATAGCTTTAACAAAAAACATTCAAAACAATCTGTACAACTTGAAATACACATATTTTGAGCTTTTTTCATTGCCTCTAAAGCCAATTAAAAATCTACCTTAGACAGTCGTTATAAAGACAACTTTCAATTCTCGGAATACCTTCTTAAACCTCACTGGTTCTTAATAATCATAACACACATAATCACAACATAATCAATTACAACATAATATACCTAATGCTTAAGAATATAAAGGCTTCTTTACCTTTCAATATATCACAGAGTTAGTCCAATGGTTTCCAACACACGATAGCTCTCATATCATCGGGGGCTTTACCGAAGATCCTGTCTCCGTTGGGGTCGACGTACTGGTTTATTTGGTAATCCAGGAGGGTTTGGTAGCCTAGGACATCGGTACCTAGTTGCTGGAAGGAAATAATTAAATCTATTTAGAATTTTCTAATAAATGACTACTGAGGACCAACTTAAGGTTCCCTCTAATGAGACACAGGTCCTCTCCTCTTTTATGCTTTGTACGTTCATTTGTTGTATCTATTTTGTACGCACGTCAAGTCCTTGCGACAAATAAATGTTTTTTCTGTCTCTCTGAGAGGGGGAATGTGCCATAAAAGGAGTGAATCAAAAGTTCTTTCACAATTATTCACAAAGGGCAGTAATAGTGTGTGTTGTGTAGGGTCCAAACAAAGTGTATTGGATTGAAATAAGCTACCGAAAAGGGGCCGTCCATTAATTACGTGAGGCGTTTGGGTTTGAAGAGCGTTGAGCTGAATCTCACCCAATCTCACGTGGGTTGGGGGAGAGACCAATATTCGTTAGTGGTCGCGAAAAAATAAACAATTCGCGAAAAAATAAAAAAACCATTGCTCCATTCCATACATTTGGTCATTACCCTTTATCTAGGCTACCGAATGGTAAAAATCCTATATTACACTGCTATATGTATTGTTGGTTCTATTTACCTGTGTCAATGGACTGGTATTGGTAGTGAACACGCCACGGAAGCCCCTCTCCTTGGCGAGGTTCATGGTAGCGTTCTCCAGCGCCCTGATGGCCGCCACGTTCTCCCGAGGAGTGAGGCTCTCTGCTGTCGCCATCATGAAGGAATGGAGGATTGTGCCTAAAAAGACAAAAGAAAATAATAAGAAATATGCTATTTGATTTCTTCCTCTCTCAAAATGATACTTATTAAATGCGGTGTATGATGTCTACATGGCGAGTTATATGATCGAGATTCACAACATTAGGGCAATTAAAGTCCTCAAAAACAATGATATTGATAATGCTAACTCACCCTTCCCTGGTGGCAACATGCTATCCCTAACAGAACCCTCGACAAACTCCAAGAAGATCATGATCTTCATCAGACCGCCCGTCTCTTCGGACTCCACATCTGGCTCGTCGCGAGCGTCAAAGTTAAGGGCTACGGCTACTGGGGCTCCTGATGCTGTGAAAAAACGATTGGTTTTAATATTTCTGATAGTTTTATGAAGAACTCCACAAAACCTATTCAACTCGTATTCAAAACGTATTGCACCGAAACCTGTTGGTCCCGCTTGAATCTTACTTCAGCGAAGACAGATTCAAACAGTCCTTCGGTGAAGGAGATGGAGCTAGACGTCTTAAATAGGTCTTTTTCTTTCCCACACTGATGTAACTTTAAAATAATACTGCAATAAAATAACAAATACTGAAGGTGGTGGATAAAGACCCTGAAGACCTAGACCTAGAATCACTTTCAAAGGGCTTCATATTTCTGCAAAGGTATTCATCAGAATTGGCATAAACTTTTCGGTAGTGTACGTGCTCCTATACCATCATTGTATTTGCCGTCAGGTAACTTGAAGTCAGAACATGCAAGAGAAGAAATAAAGTTCTTCCAATAGATGAGCTATTTAGCTGAACAGAATCTGGTTCTTTAATGGACGGATTGACTCAAGAGCATAGCAAGGGTACTTACAATTTTTAAGCACAACACTTAGTTTTGCGTTGATGAGCGCTGGCCAGGTATCGCTAATGAGAACTGCGTAGTCATTTGTGTTGATCTCGTGTTTTAAGAACTGTTCCAACTCTGCCTTGTTGTAAAACGATGATACTATCATTCTGAAATAAAAAACCCAATTTATAGACAGGCATTCTTCGTAACAAAATACCAAAAGGAAGAGCATAACTATAACAATGAAAGTCTATCACTATTACCGAAGCCGTTTGACAGAATAATATTTTAGATTTCCTTTGAGCAAAGCAGATCCGATTAGTGCATTGTTTTAATTACTTGGCCCCTCTCAAAAAGAAGAATAGGAAACAAAGGGTTAGCCTGACTGACTGACTGTACTAGTAGATTACCATTTAGGCCCCACGCGCTACATTTACTATTAGTAATAATACTAATAATTATTTTTACAATTACGGGGAGGATCCATGTGTAACTTTAGAAGATTCTCGAGTGGGGTCCACTAGTACTAGGATCTCACTGTCTTGTAATGGCATGGGAGACTTGGGGATCACTCCGGATGCTCATTTAAACTAGTTAGACAACAGAAGATACCAGAAACATTAATGTTACACCGAACAACAACAATGTACCTTCTTGCTCTCAAATAGCTAAATGTAAAAAAGGGGCTAAGCAGAATTCCATGCAGTTATTTCATCAAAATATTCAAGGTTTCTCTTCAAAGCAACTAGAAATTGAATTGTTTTTAGAAAAAACAAAGTTTGAAATTGTTTGTTTCACTGAACATTGGTTAAAAGAATATGAAATGCTTATTAATTACGCAAATTACAGTGTGGGCAGTTGCTTTAACCGGAAAGCTAAGATTCGTGGGGGTTCATTAATCTTAGTTAAAAATTGTATTAAATTTAAGACTCGTAATGACATTGTTGATCTATCGGTTGAACATAGTATTGAGCTGTCTTGTGTTGAGCTGGATAAGCATGTAATAGTGTGCGTTTACAGACCCCCAAATTATCAAAACTACTCTATATTTGAGTCAGTAATGGAAGATGCTTTAGCAAAACTTGCAACTGGTAATAAATCATTAGTTATCTGTGGTGACTTTAATGTTAATATTTTAGACAAAAATTCGAATAGCAGTAGATTCTTACATCTTTTTAAATCATTTAATTTGTCAAACGTGTTTTCGGAACCAACTCGAATTACTACAAATACTGCTACATGTATTGATAATGTTTTTTGTTGCTGCGATTACTTAGATAAATCCATTGTAAATTACCTTCCTTCTGATCACAGCGGGCAAACCGTTGCTTTCGAGTCCTACACACCATTACAAAGAATCCAGGTAAAATCTAGACTAATAACACCCAGTAATTTGAATAAATTTAAAAATAACTTAATTAGTAATTTAGGCATTCCGAGCCATATTATTGAAAATATTAATCAATTTTATGAGGAATTCTTTTCGGTAGTTTACACAGAGTTCAATAATACATTAAAAATGAAAACCAAATCTATTTGCCCAAAGTTTATGTTCAGTGACTGGGCAACTAAGGGTATTAGGAAAAGTAGGGAACGATTGTTTGAGCTGTACGGCCTTAAGCCTTACATCAACTCAGAAACTTTTAATAAATATGTTACAACTTACTCAGAAAATTTTAAAAACTCCTGTAAGATAGCTAAAGCCTTATTCATTAGCAACAAGATTAAATCCGCCGATAATAAAATAAAGACGGTTTGAAAAATCATCAATAGTGAAACTAACAGAAATAAAAAATATAATAATGATATCACTCTAGAGACTTCACGTGGACTTCTTAGCTCTAAAAATGAAGTTGCTCAAGAATTTGTAGATTTCTTCACTAGTATCCCACTTAAAACTACTGAAACCTTAAATTCCTCACCCTTGTTTTCTATTGATTTATTAAGAGCGAACGTTTCAGCCTGTCCGGTTGAGTTTCAATTTAAACATATAAACCCCATAGCAGTCATTAAAGCTTTTAAAGAAATCAAACTCAAATTAACCGAGGATCTATGGGGTATGTCAATTAAAGTTTGTCAGGCCATTATTGAGACTATAGCACCGTACTTGGCCTTAATATTTAATTTGTGTGTGGACCAAGGAGTCTTTCCGGACCTTTTGAAATACAGCAAGGTAATACCACTTTTCAAGTCCGGGGACAGTAAAGACACCAATAACTATAGACCCGTATCCGTATTGCCGGTTTTCAGCAAGGTGTTTGAAAAGGTAATGCTTAATCAAATGCTCAACCACTTTAACACCAATAAAATCTTGCATGAGAAACAGTTTGGTTTCACCAAAGGACGTTGTACGACTGACGCCGGTGTCACCTTATTAAAACACATATTTACTGCGTGGGAAGAGGCACAAGATGCCGTAGGAATTTTCTGTGACCTCTCGAAAGCATGAAACCCTACTCTTAAAACTTGAACATTACGGGTTAAGGAAACTTGCGCTCAGTTTAGTGAAATCGTATTTAAACGATAGACATCAGCAAGTACAAATAAATGGTGTCAATTCAATGGGTTTAAAAGTAAGTATGGGTGTACCACAAGGTTCGATATTAGGCCCTTTCCTCTTTTTGGTATATATTAATGATCTACCCCATTTATTTAAAAACCAACCACAAATGGTGTTATTCGCTGACGATACTTCTTTAATATTTAAGATAAACAGACGTGCCACAAATCTCGACGACGTAAATAACGCCTTAATGCAGGTCCATAATTGGTTCACCGCTAATAATTTAGTATTAAATGGGAAAAAAACGAAGTGCATAAGATTTGCTCTACCGAATGTTAAAAGTAGTGATAGTGACATAGTATTGAATCAAGAGAAACTGCAATTCGTCGAAAATACTGTTTTCCTGGGGATCATGCTCGACTCAAGGCTACAATGGGGTCCGCATATAACATCTCTTGCAGGACGGCTGAGTTCAGCAACATATGCTGTTAGAAAAATCCGCCAATTTACTGATGCAGATACCGCGAGGCTAGTCTATTTTAGTTATTTTCATAGTATTATGTCATACGGTATTTTACTATGGGGACGGGCTGCAGACATTGAGTCTATATTTATTCTGCAGAAAAGAGCCATCAGAGCCATATATGATCTACGTAGGCGCGATTCTCTAAGGGAACTGTTTAAGGAAATTAACATCATGACAGTACCTTGTCAATACATCTATGAAAACATCATGTACGTTAGGAAAAATCTGCATTTATTTAGTAAAAGAGGTGACAGACACCACTATAATACTAGAAACAGGGACCAACTAGTACAGCCAGGTTTCAGGCTAGCTAAAGTAGACTCATCTTTCATGGGGTACTGTTTAAAATGTTATAATAAAATACCTCCCCACATTCAACAACTGAATGAGACAAAATTTAAATCTTGTATAAAACGCACACTATGTAGGCAAGCATATTATAAGTTAGGGGATTACATCGATGATAAAAATGCTTGGCTCAATGCTGGTCCTGCTCCACAACCATAGGGGCAAACTAATCAGAAGCTCATGTGAAACTATTGTGGAAGCTGCAGAAGATTGTAAAAATATCTTTGCATTGTATAGATTCAATCTATTAGTATTATATAACTGCATAGCACATGTGTGAGTACTATGTACTGTAAAGCTACCGTTTACATTTAGTTATCCTTTATTGACTCGAATGTGCCCTGGTGGCTGAGAGAATGTCTGGCTCACTCAAATGTCTCGCTGATAGTGGCGGGTGTGTTGTGTCGTTTAGTTCCCTTCAATATGGTTGTCGTTTAGTTCCCTTTAATATGTTACAACATAGTACTGATGCTCTTTATTTGTGGAAGAGAAATAAACAATTTTTTATTTTTTATTATATGAATGATGTAACCAAGATCTTGTAACAATATTTTGATTGAAAAGAGTGTCCATGGAGTTTCTTGCCCATTCTTCTCCATAGAGATCTACGCTTTGGAATGGGCAACTACAGTACTTTCACAAGTTATTATGCCTTGTGTCTGTGACTGTAGCTTCGCCTTTGTTTTTCTGACTTTCAAAAGTGCCTGCTAAGGTCTAATTGAAATAAACGCTTTGAGTTTGAGTTTGATTTATCGAGGTATCAGTCATTTTACAGATCTACGTAAGTCGTAGTTCTGTGCGATTAAACATTGATATAAATCAATACTTACAAATCATATTTATCAGTCATACGAAGGGGTATAGTATTACCCAGTACTAACTGGGTTGTAGAGGTCAGATAGGCAGTCACTCCGTGTAAAATACTGATATTCAGCTGCATCCGGTTAGACTCGAAGCCGACCCCAACGTTTTTGGGAAAAGGCTAGGCAAATGATGATGATGATAGATTAATACTTACTCAATGACTTGCTGCTTATGTTCATCAGCTAAAGGTTCAGCAGTGAACAGTTCACTATCATCACCGTCGCGGTTGGGACTGGTGCTCATGTGAGATAGGACCTCGCCTAGGTTAGCTGCTCCGAGGAAGTCACTGATATCTGGAAGACGAATGCGGATTTTAAAATAATTGACATGTCTATGTCAGTGTGTTTTTATTGATCTGAGTTTTAACATAGCCAATTTAATTGTGTGAATTGCATCGTATTAAGACTTTATATAGTGTAATTTATGTTGCTAAATATCTTTAAAAACTGCACATTTGATACAGCTATCCAGCAATTTGTTTGTTTTAGCTTATTTATACTGAATAGTTACATTATCAGCTTCGTAGCGGAAGATCAGTTTGTGATGCCACTATCAATCCTATTCATTCTTTTCTGTACAGATCATACTCACCAATATAATATCCCTGATCCCTGAGCCTAGTGATGGTATAGATGGAGTTGAGCGAGTTCCCCCCCAGCTCGTAGAAGGCGGCGCGCGCGCTCACGGCGGCCCGCGCGGCGCGCCCCAGCACGGCGCCCACCGTCGCGAACAGCACCCTGGCGGCGCGCAGCTGCGCCGGCGGGACGGACGAGTAGTCGATGTCTACCGGGATCTCTGAGTCATCTACAACACAGAAATTCGTTAGGTCTTCTTCTCCTCTTGTATCGGTACGGACCATCTCAGACACTAAAATGCATAATCCTCATGTGAGTTGACTAAGATTATATCTGGACTTTAAAAGAGACTATGACCTCTGAGTTTATTTCGGCTGTTTCTTCTCAGAGTAGTCAGGTACGAAACACAGGCGCCATCCAGTTTATAATAAAAATACGTGTAAAAGTGTTTGTAAAAACCTATTAACTAAATAAACATCATTTTTACAGGGTATTTCAGAATAGACTATCAAAATATCGAAATTAACAACTTTCCACATGGGATCAACATCGTCATCGAGAAAAATAATCAGCTGTATCATATGAACCATAAGTACCACTTTACCACCACCAAATGATGATTTCTGATAAACATTATGTAGGATAGCTCATATAAATATTTATAAATATGAAATATTGTAATTAACTTACCGTTATTGTTGGTGTTTTCATACATCTTCAGTAACGCTTGGCGATCCACTTTTCCATTAACTAACAAAGGTATACTTTCCACCTCAATAACCTAGAAGAAACAGACAATTCAGTAATTCTACAGCTGTTTGACTTTACATTCTAAACAATTCGAAAAAGCTTTCAGCACTGGTCTTTCATTATTAACTTTCATTTCAATTTTACCTGCGGTATCATGTAATGCGTCAATGAGTTCTTCAAGGCTGCCTCAATGTGCTGTGCGGCTATTCTGGCTTCAGGCTTGATGGTGACGAACGACAGAATCTCAGGGTTTCCGCGATCGAGACCATAGCATAGGACAACACCTTCGCAATAGAAACACAAAATGTTAATTTCGTATGCTAAATACCGCCCTAGGTGAACTTTGACATAAGTTTTATGAATAGTCCTAATACTGATTCTGTTAACCTGCGACATCCTACTGCTGGGCAAAGGCCTCTACCCATGACTTTTGTATTTGTCACGAGGAGGTAATTGACAATCTGCCCTAATATCAGATTTTCTGCTATCGACCGTTTAGAGCTACTGCTCAGATGCTCCAAATGCAGCGCCACAGTTTAATACCATGTCGGGGGCAATAGATAGTGTTAAATGTTAAATATAGAAAAAATTCTACATGACGCACTGGTGTTTCTCAAAGTTGACTACACTTCAAGAATATGATCGAGCTGTGATTTTTGTTGTAGTAAAGCATCTAAATTAATCGGTCTCCTGGTTTCCACCAAATACTCACATTTCTCAACACCATCAACTCCAGCTACAGCGCGGTCGACTTCTTGCAGGTCTACTCGGTGTCCTCTGATCTTGATCTGAGAGTCAGTACGTCCAGCGTATAGAACAACTCCCTTTTGTAGTACTCCGAAGTCGCCAGTGCGGTAAAGACGGCCGAAATCTGGGATTGAGACGGCAATTAAAGAAACCGAAACTTAGAAACCGAATCGGCATATTGACGATTCTGACACAAAATCTGACTAAGGGGTTATAGCTTCCACTCTGAAGGAACATCCCCCTAACTTTCAAGACATTGAACTATTTAGTATTTTGATAAACTGGTAGTGTATAAGGTGGATGAAACAAAAAGACCATCTAAGTAAGCACTGGTGAAGTTCTATAGTTTCTCACCACCTCCTTGGATTGATGTAATTACCTGGATGTGCCGCATGAGGATTGTCAACGAACTTATCAGCCCCCTGTCCACCCACGTACCCAGCTGCCAGGTTACATCCAGCCACCCACACTTCACCAGGCTCTGACTCTCGAGATGGGTTCATCTCCTCATCCAGCAGATAAACAGCGCAATTGTCTAGAGGAGCACCTGCGGAAAGAAATATAGGTATGAAGACATCATCTATATAATTTAAGCAAAAATCCAGTTATTTTGGTCAATATAATAGGCACCAAATTTTTAATGTTCATTATGACTAAAGTGATCAATTGTTCTTTGCGATGGATAAAGTATATATTTTAAATTAATAAAACAGTGGGTTACAACAACCTGATAGAACCCATCTCATGAATCTACTCAAACTCTCCCGAAAACAGAACACTTTCTATAACAAATGTTGCCTGATTTAATAACTTACCAATAGGAATAGTGGGATGATTATCAAGTTGGTTGGTATTCTCCAAGACATAATAGGTCACATCGCCCATCACTTCAGTACTGCCATAGAAGTTGGCAAGCTTAAAACCATTTTGATCTCCGAAGTTCTTGAAGAACTGCGCTGCTAAGTCCTTGCTGAGGGTTTCTCCGGAACATACCCAGAGTTTAAGGTTCTGGAGAGGTCTTTCAGAAGGCTTGAGGGAAAGGTACATGAGGATGGAACGAAGAAGGGTTGGTACTAGTACTAGACGTTGAATCTGAAAAAGAAATAGATTTATTGCTACTGTTTAATGTGCGTATTGTGTTTAATCTCTGGTTGCTTTAGAATTAGCAAAGATCGCATGTTTCCTTTTTAAGGTATTTCTATAAGAACAGACCTAAAAGTTTAAGGTCCTGAAACTCTTCATCATAACATCATCATTTTGTTATCATTTTAATTTACCTGATTATCAGCCAAAATATTGACAAGCTTCTGAGGATCCCTAGTAGTTTCCCTGGACAGGATAATCAGAGTCCTGCCATGCAGCAATGGGCCCCAGATTTCACACACAGAGTCAACGAAGGTCAGCGCGGTCTTCCATACGCAGTTGACTTCGGAGTCACTATAGGGGAAGGTCTGGAACTGCCACCAGAGACGATTGCAGACTGCTGAGTAGGACAAGCGGACTCCTTGTGGTAGAAAAACAAGTAAAAGAGGTTATTTTAAATCATTAGCACTTGTAAGTTACGTCCTAATTATTGTATTTGATAGTTTAGTTATTTGAATCGAATAAGCGCAAATGTTACATCTTTATGTTTAATTTTTAAACTTAGTTAACGTATAAATACATTAACTAAGTTTCACAGTTTCAGTTATAACGTTAAACCTAATCATAGTCATATATTGAAAGCCTTTTAACTTTTTGAATTAATACAAACACATCATGATATAATATAACATCATCCAAATAGACAAATACCTTTAGGAATACCAGTGCTTCCAGAAGTATAAAGCACAATAGCGATGCTCTCACTCCTTGCTGGAGCCAGTACTTCCACATCCTGGACGATATCGGATGACAGTCCACTGGCTTCGTGTGCCAACTCCTCGAAGGACACAGCTGGAACACCACTTCCGGAGAACATAGCGGGATTTGCTGAAAACCGAACGATATATCTAAGATTGGAAATTATTTTCACCAGATTTTTTACAAAGTGGCAATATTAAAGCAAGATTAAGAAAATATACGTCATTTATCTTAGAGATAGAGAATTTCGTTGCTGGAAAGATTATTCATTCAAAAGTTATGTCATTTTTAATAGAATCATATAGATTTACTTAGAAAAAGTAGTAACTTACCAGTTTCATCATAGATAATCAGAGAAGGCTCAGCATCCTTGAGGATATGCGAGATTCTAGCTTGAGGGAAGCTGGGCTCCATTGGCACGTAGGCAGCCCCAGCCTTCCATGTTGCCAGCAAAGTGGTGATAGTGCTGGAAAATAATTAAAATGTTACTTTTTTTTAATTGTTAGGCGATGAAGTAATCTTTCACGAGGAATTAATTTTGCAAGTCTGTATATACCAAATCTTAACTCGAAACTCTGCCTTCTTTGGGCATAAAGATGTGTACATATTTATTAAAATTTTGATGAAGGGAGTGCGTCGAATGCATTCGCTTAATTATAATCTTTTTAGCCTCCAATACTACTTTTAATGTTATAGGCTGGTCCCGTTTTCAAAAAGTGTCGTTAAGTTTTTATATGTCATTCGGTGACAATCTAGCAGACATTCCAGCTGATAGTTAGTGATCACTGTCGCTTATAAACATCTGCAATACCATTACAATGCCTGAAATAAAATGATTTTCGTTATTTATTTATTTTATTTATTACGGGTTGCCTGATCTAAAAATCAAACCTGAAAATCCATGTTTTTTTTTGGATGTCCTTCTATTTTTTAAACTTTAGAATCTCACCTATGCGTCGGCTGCATGCACACAGCAATGACGTAGTCTCCATCCCGGTTGGCACCCGAAGGTCTTGCTCTCGACGTGATGGCTCTTGAGAGGGAGTTGGTACGAGCTTCCAGCTCTGCATAGCTGACGCGGACGCTGCATGTTTCGTCTATAATGGTGGAAAAAGGAATTTAATACGAATAAAAAAAGATTCCATTTAAATGAACACCTTGGGGTGACCACCCAGAGCACGTTAAGCCGTTGAACCCGCCTATCATGTGTAGATCTTTGATAGTAGTCAGTGGCCCGACAAGCAGTCTTACCAAAGGAAATCGTATTCCCAGTACTAACTGGGTTGTGGAGGTCAGATAGCACCATGTAAAATACTGGTAGCTGCATCCAGTTACACTGGAGCTGACCCTAACATAGGAGTAGTAAAGAGTGTATGTTAAGTGATACTGAATTTTGTATAAGGTTATAAATATTTTGCTGAGCTGCTCTACCAAGCAATGAGTGTGGAAATATTTAGACTCGATGCAAAATATCCTTTAAATGGTAAGACACCGCAACTAAAACAATAATACAATATCAACTGGTGATTTCTGAAATACCATTTCTCATAAAAAGTCTATGACAAGTTTACGTTAGAAGCAAGAGTTGTGAATCAAGGTTTCTTTATTCTTTTATCCGAATCCAGGTCTTAAAGTTTTTAATAGTGATGCAACAATTAAGGATGAGTGGTTACATCGGGATCTAATTATTCTCTTATTTCATCATCATCATCATGATATTCTGTTAGTTCAAAGAATCAATTTTCAGCTAGATTGGCTTGATCACTTAAATTGATCAGTTCCATTAATTACTTCATTTTACATTTATTACCTACATCCAATATCGTGCTTGTCTACCTGGTTTTTCAATTCAGAAAGTCTAATTACGTTATTAATGTTATCCTTTTCGTTCTCAATGAGTTTCCGAGAAATGGTGGAGAATTTTATTATTTGTAAAATGATTCATGATTGCTGGATTAGTATTGCATGCCATCTCGTTTTTAATTAACCCAAGCCTATTGCAATCATCATTGGTATTATAATATATAACATCCTATTTAATTACTATATTGTTAGTCAATGTCTGTCTAGACGCATTTTTTATAATTATTTTTATATCTGATGTAACTGTTACAAGGCCAGATATTGTTATTTATGTACAGACAGTGTTTTTGTTTCTATTTGTCTGTTCAGGGTAAAATAAGAGAGAGAGATGAACTAATAAAAAAAGAAAATACCTATGAGTTTATACAAAAATATTAACATTCCTTAACAACATTTAACAAGATCTTGAATGTGAATTGGCTAAGACAAAAATTCCGTCAATTTTCCTCGACAGTCAAAAGTGTCTAGTGTCTAGTCTATCTAATCACTAATAATTTAAACGAAATCGTGATTTCAAACTTTCTTAAAGATAGGACCAAATATATGCAACGACTGGCAAATAGGAATTTCTTGTCCAAGAATCCATGCATACTTATTGGAGACTTGATTTAAAGGGGGTTGGAATATTTTTGTCTGAATCCTTCTTCTAAAGCGTCACGTTTCTGAGATATAAGATATCAAAGTTCTATTCTTCGCCATCAGTAAAACTTTGCTTTGCTTATATATATTTCGGAAACGTGACGGTTTAGAAGATTTTGTCCCAACAGTAATTGTTAATATTACTGCCAGCTATTGATTAATGCAGATTTTAAGTTTGGCTGCTAGAAATAATTCAAACCCCTTTTAATAACCTTTTAGGACCCTTAATATCATTTTTAAAGACATATCTATAGACATCCCGCACGTATAGGTTTGATGAAAATAATATTTTTTTGTTTCAGTTCCATGTATGGGGAGCACCCCCTTAATCTTTTTTTTTGATTCCGCCTCTTTTAATAAATTACCGACATCATCTCATAATAAAGATCGCAGCCCATATTCCTATCTAATAAGTTAGCATCCACTAATAAATTCATTGTCGATTACTGACAAGCGGCTAATGGGTCAATTACAAGCTACACCATACAATTACACAGTGGCGTGGCCATGCTAATTTTATATGAGAACCTCTAATTACTAGTACCGTGCAATCATCGTGACCTACTTGATCATCAATAATATTGGACATTTTATTGTGTTCATCATTAATGGTATTGGCATCATTGGGTTGATTTATTATTTATTTTGATTGTGTGGTAATCGAAAGTTTAATATTTTCAATGTAATTTCGATTATTGTAATTAAAACTAATCGGTTTGATGACGCTCGTTGGGAGTTCATAGAATTTAATTCTATTTAAACCAACAGAAAGTAATAATAATCACATAATGAATTACATTTTCTTCTCGGAGACCATATTCATCTTCTTTCCCTTTTCCTAATTTACGGTCTTTTGTTGCATGTGCCTTTAATCCCTTTTTAGTAATATTATATTTCCCAGTTTAAAAAAAATACAAAGTACATTTTTTTTAAACTTGGGTTCTCATTCTAAATTTCTCCTGTACCGTGGGTGCGTTTACAAACATTTAAACTCACATATACAAACAGCCTAACAACATTACTACTCAAAACTGTCTTTGTGACGTTTCTAAATCCTCCCGCACCACAAACATTTGCACACAACTCTCAGCCACTGCGCTATCACCCTCATCTCCTAGCCTATCGCAGTACACTGCTGAGCCTTTGCCAAGCTACACCACAATATCCTGACCTCCACCTTCAGCATCCGGTCTGGCCTAGGCACCTTTTTAAAGTACTCTGTTCTGGTTCTGTACTAGTTCAGGGTAAGGATCCCACTCTATGCATCACCGTCATGGCATAATGTAAATTCGCAAACACACATTCTTCGGTCAACATCGGGGAGCGGGCGCTGCTACTGAGACTTGGAGCATGGCCCATAGTGTAAAGTAAACTCACCAGCATACCAGCGCAGTATTTACACCATGGGAGATTCAATTCGTGAGGAAAATTTCGAGAATGAATATTGATAACTATAAGAGTAGAGGAAGACAAAAGAAACGATGGATGGACTGTGTGAAGGATGATATGGCACGAAAGGAGGTGTGATGAGGTGGTCTGATGAGATAACGAGTAGTATGGAATAAGAAGTAATGCTGCGCCGAAGTCAAGACACCGGCGCAGTGTGGTCACTGTGCCAGAAAGCTGGGTCTCAGCTTGGAAGACCGCCGTTTACTACTGAGACCCATTGCATGGCCTATTTTGTAAAGGACACTTACCAGCATACACCAGCGCTGTGTTGTCACTACCAGCAAGATTAGCGAGGTGCTTCGGAAGAGGGGCAGCCGGCACAAGCGTGCGGGCTCCACTAACTACGGAGACCCGAGGCAGGGAACCCATGGTTGTCTATCTGAGGACAAAGAAAATATGGTAATTAGACTATGAGTTCTTTTTTTATTCTTCGTTTGGAGCTCAGGCTAACTGATCATCTGTTAGTAGGTACCTGGACAGCCAAAGTGTGGTCTTTGGGTGGTTATATATGCATAAGCTTAGAGCCTGTGTCTATGTACTAACGAGTTTAGAAAAAATCTAAATAGGTAGGTAGTAAAAATCAAAACAAAGCAGGTGCAGTGTGTGTGTGTGTGGGTTTTTTAATTAATTTGGGGAGACGTCCTTATGGACGTCCCCCCAAATTAATTGGTCTTGTCTTCTTCTTTCTTTATCGTGTGGTTAGTGCCTAACTTGGTGTCGGAGTTTATACGCCACCTATGGGCCTCTGACTTGGCTTCACATACCGTCGAAAAATATCACTAAGGCATGCTGGTTTTCTTCACCGAAGCAAGTGATGATTATACAAAGAAAGAAGAAGAATTGGTTTTGTGAATATTTTGTCTTCGTACCTACTTATTTGACTATTGTCATCACAGCTGGAATACTTCACTTACGCTAAGCAAATTAAAAAAACTTTTTATATTAAGTGTTAACAAACCAAATAGACTCGCTCCGCATTCAATTGATTTGGGTGTACTATTAGTAAATCTGCGCCTAATTCTTCGCATTACATTCGTGATGTCAGAAACGTTCTAAACCAAATAAAATCGTAATAGACTCAACCAGTCACGAGGGACCGTCTGATATTCAAGTATCCTAATAAATTTGTCTTATTCAACCGCTTCAATTCGTCCTGAATAGCACAAGAGTGTATTTATTGGATAATAGGCCCAATTGCCCATCAATTACTAGGCAGGAATGTACCTACAGCGATTTCATTGAAGGAAGCGATAACGGCTAGGATACATGAAAGGTGTTTACTGCTGACCAAATCTACAGCTATGATGACGACACAACAATTCATTATCATCTTTATTTATATATTTATTGGCTCTATCATGCCATATCATTTCTTGTCTGTCGCTTCGGTGAAGGAAAACTTCGTGAGGAAACGAACATGCCTGAGAGATATTTTTTGACGGCATGTAAAGCCAAATCGGAGACCCATTGGCGGCAGGTTAGGCACTGACCACACGATAAAGAAGAAGATCTGTCATGTCTTTGTAAAACGTTAGGGTCGGCTTCCAGTTTAACCGGATGCAGCCTATTTGTGTTTTGCATAGATAGTCGCCTAGCTGATCATCATAACCAATTACTGGGTTACACGAGGGTAAAAAAGGTTCCTTTAAATATCTTAAAAACCTTCTCATTCTGCTAATTTTCATCTTGTATAGTACCGACTTGGTGAAACGTCTAAAATCAAATAAGCATTTTTTTTTTCTTTATTTTTTTTGGGACATTTATAACCGCAATGCGTATGTCAGTCCCATCGTACCCTAAATATACATTGCTCATATCTGGGCCATGAACCTGAACAGACTCTTCCCATCATCACCATTTGTTTGAGCCAGGATTTTATGGAATGTGCCTACTTCAAGTCTGTTCAACCTCAGTACCCTAAACAAGTTATTTCTCCCAGACTCATACCGAACACAGTCCATCAATAAGTGGTGTAAGTCTTCCTATTTTAATTGTATTTTAACATTTTCAGGATTTTTAGAGTTTTGATTAAAATGATAAGCCGCTGGATGCGAGACGCGCGGGACCGGCCGATGGGCGACACTTGGGGAGGCCTATGCCTAGCAGTGGACGTCTTTCGGCTGAAATGATGATGATGTTATGCTTACAGCTTAGTCCGTTTGCCAGCTTATCTCACAACTCCATGTAATTTATCTATACTATAATCTTATAAAGAGGAAAAGTTTGTGAGGTTGTATGGGGTAATCTCTGGATCTACCGAACCGATTTTGAAAATTCTTTCACTAATAGGAAGCCACATTATCCCCGAATGCCATACGCTATATTTACAACCTGCCCGTGGGATAATTTCCGACCAAAAACACGAGCGAAGCTGTGGGCAACAGCTATAGTTTATAAATAAACTATAGATGTAATGTAACTTGTGTGGTCTAAGCCTAAGGCCTTGAGTTACTTAGCTTTTTGTATTAGACAGTAATCTTTACCTAGGTGTGTATTTAGACAATAAAGTAATTCAACTTTAATAGTCATTGAGCACTGCGTGAAGCATTCATTATCTTTGTTTAATGCCTACTTAAATGGCTGCTGATGGAAAATAATTATGTTTGCAACGTACATTATAACATCACGCCAGTAATGCAGGCAAAGGGTCAACAGCTCGCCTACATTTCGCCAGTCCTGTATAAGACTAATACGAGGCGAGCCTATTGTCGCCAATGAGGAACAAATACGGACTACGGGCTGCTGAGGAATTCATAGCACACTAAACAACAGCACGCCTGTAATATCCGAAGGGTTAGGGAGAGGTGTCTCGTGGAGAGACATTCCTGTAGCTAAACCCAGTAGGTTATGCCCGAGGAATTTAAAAGGTTTGTTTTTTTAAAAAGACGAACATAGTTAATGGACTCCAAGCAAACCCACAATTTACCATCAGCCCATGTATCATGATTTTGCGAGTAAGTAATCACCGTTGGAACACCTTTGGCGTGGCATAACTTTATATACCTGCCTAAGTGTAATATTAGCAAATAACATATTAAATTAAAAAGATGCGCCTGACATAAAACGGAGAGTTACCGGTTTTCTGCAACTGTGATTTGGCAGGTCGCGTAAATTGCTTTTAGATTTTGTGCAATTTAATATCTCAATGTTATATCTATTTCAGCAATCAAGAAATGAATATCGTGTCTCCAAAAAAAGGATTAAACGTATAAAACGTTGCTTTTAAATCTCAGTCCACAGAATTGTTAAATCGTATTCTTTTAATGAAGATTTTTAATGTTTTGGGTGTGGAAATCGATCGATGATCGATTGCTTTTGGTAATAGTTGGTTTGCTTGTAAAACTATTACAGGCGCATCAACAATTGCACAACTTTTTTCCTTATCATCAGCCTAAAACAGTCCACTGCTGGACATAGGCATTATTAGGCATGTCCAATTCGCAGTCTCAACACATGAATACGTCTACCCCAACGGTCATAGGTTCTACGTCTAATATGACCGGCCCATTGCCACTTCAGCTTACTTATTCTGTGAGCTATGTCGACAACTCTGGTTCTCTGTCGGATCTCCTCGTTCCAGATGCGATCCCTCAGAGAGACTCCAAGCATAGCCCGCTCTCTGAGCGACCTTGAATTTATGGACCAACCATGTACCTACCGTGATTGTCCACGTTTCGGCCCCGTCAGTTATAAGCATAACAGGCAGGACACGTTGATTGTAGTCTTTAGGCTCTGTGGAATACGCGATGAGTCCCGCCTTTTATCCATCTTACGTTATTTCTAGGTACTTAAAACCATAAACCACTTAGAAACTATGAGGAAATAATAACCGTAAGTGCACTTTATTAGATTCCCTTACTGCAATGACGTTAACTACCTGCCTTCTTGCGTCAGAGTGATTAAAATCACATTATTTCTGTATTTTAAATACGCTATGTTTTCATTACGGTAGGCCTTGGTTATTTGACTGCATGTATACACTCCCATTTATTTGCAAAATGGTATGGAAGTTCTTAGTCTGTATGTGTAGGTTGATCTGGAAAACTACTGCGTTTTAATGTGGACATTATTTGTGTGATGATACAACATTGCAGGGTTTTACTAAGATTTGCAATATCAGGCTTTGCGATTTTTAGTGTTTGGTCTAGTTATCGATGTCTCTACTGAACAGTTGACAAGCAGTGGAATACCGTGAGTTGACTGAACAACGTTGCTCGCGGCTTCGCTCCCTATATGTATGGATATTAACCCACGGGAATGTTTTAAAATTAGCCTATGACACTCGGGGATAATGTAGCTTCCCGTTAATAAAAGAATTTTTGGAATCGGTTCAGTAGTTCCAACGATTACCCCCACATACAAACTTACAAACAAATTGTACCTCATTAATTATATCAGTATAGATTGGTTAAACAGATTTAAAATCACTTTTTACACATTATGTCTTTCATTATGAATTTCAATTTGTGTTTGCCGTTCTAACACAAAATGAATAAAAAATTGTTGAATTTCGGCACTCACTCGAGCTCTGAATGATCGAAAAATTAAACAAAACGTTAATTCTCTGTAATTGGTCGGTGTCTTGTGAAAGCAGAATGAAAAAAAAATTAACTTTTACTTGAGCAAACAATTCAATTTAACCATTAGTCTTTTTTTATTCTTTGCCCCACACTGTATCTGTGGGTGCGTTTACAAACATTTAAACTCACATTCACAAACAGCCAGACCCGGAACAACTACCTTGTAGGTGACCATACTAATATTTGTTTCGTGCGGGGATCGAACCCGCGACGCAGCGCAGAGCAGCAGTCAATCACTCAGCCAGCCGTCAAAATTGGCTAAACTTAATTAATAAGATTATTATACATCTTGAAAATATCGCTGGACATTACACACAGCGCCATCTAGGTGCCACACTAAGCTACGATGCTTGTGTCGTGGACACCAGATAGTTGATAATACTAGATAGTTGATAATACTAATAAGTATGTATTTACAGACAAAAAAGTATCTAACTTTTTTGTCTGTAAATACATACTTATTATACAAATATATAAACATCCATGATTCGGAAACCAAAAACAACAAATGATAAACAAAAGTTAAAACAGGCGCCCTATAAAGCATGTCCAACCGCAACAAAATAACATATAATTATGGTAAATAAAGATTGATCATCAGTCGTCCCAACTGAAACAATACAGTAATAAATTACATAACAACAAAAACGTCAATTTGTCGGTCTTGACTTCTTTAGAAGAACTATTAAATAAAACTGATTAATGAAAATGTTCATCGGTATCGAAGGAGAGATGATATCTATCTGATTTGCTGGAAGGTTTTTACGAACAATATCTAGCTACATAAAAAAAAAGAAAGATGCTGGTCGAATACATAACCTTCTCCTTTTTTGAAGTCGGTTAAATAGCAGGCTAAAAGTACAGTAAAGGGTTCAAAGCATGTTTTTTTTTATTTTAACAACCATGTAAGGTTCTATCATCTATAATATAGAATAATTTAGCGAAACTAAGGCAAACTCAATGATAAACAATAAGCCCGACATAGTTTACAAAATGGTCAATTAACAATTTTACATAAAACTATTATATACATATAATCAACTCAATTAAGTAATTGCAATGTTCACACGAAACTGTCAACAGCCATTCATTTTTGTATCACGACAGTCAAATGGTCGCTTTATCAGAATCATATTAAAGTAGGATAATATTAGGAATCGCGTTAAAATTCTTAAAATGGTCCTAAGCTCAGTAAATTTTAATATATGCTACTTTGTGGCCATTTACGAAGTGTAACGTAATTCATATTTTGAGACCCCTGAAATTCCTTTAATTAATTAATCCAAGCAGGCTAACAATGATTGTCGCTCATAAAACTAAACCTAAGTATGATAGCCTGATGAGATTTCTCTCGGCAAACATTACGAACTTCCATACAAACTTTCATCCCCTAATGATCCCCTTTAAGGGATGTTTTTTTTTAAATCGCTTTGTGCTGACCTTCGTAGTAGGTTTTGTACAAACTCGAGCGTGGCTATTCTGTAAACCAAACAATTCGACGACATGTGACATCTACCAACCCGCACTGGGCCCGCGTGGTGGATTATAGCCCATTCCCTCTCATAGACAGGAGGCCGTGTGTCCCAGCAATGAGAACATTATATGCTGATTATGCTATAGTCGCGCCAGCTTTAAACGGTCATGGATCTTGGTAAATATTTGTTTTTTTTTTTTGCGAAAATGATTGAAAAAAAAAGAAAGTGGAGTTAGTTCCAATTTTGACCACACGCCAAAAGATAGACAAAAGATACTTGTACAACATTTGACATCAGCACCGCCTTTTTAAATTTCGAACTACCGACTTGTAAACTCGAAATTTAAACAAAATAATAACCTTCTTGGCTTCTACCTTCAATTCCTCAATTGTCAATCAAACAAGAATGACTGTCAAAGTAACAAAAAAAGGCAATTCAATACCTAAAAAGACTTGTACCATAAATTCGCGAGGTTATAAAAGAAATAATTACAGTTCTATTATTATTATTTGATAACGGCATAACAGAGGCATAATAGCAAAGTCCTTAGCCTGGAAAAAAAGTAAAACAATTATTGTGAGTGAACCTGACCTACTTGGGCAATAGTGTACTGTCAAATATACGCGACTGGCTAGCGAACAGCGACATGCGTGGAGTAGCGTGACCATGATTTGTTTTTTTTTTGCGATTTAAACGTGTCAAGATTTTATTGTGCTCTGTGTAGATAGATGTTTTAGTGGAATTTAGTGTTTTTGCTCTGTGTAATATAGCAGCCATACAGACATAAAAATAGTCACTTAAACGTAATGAAATGTACATAAAGTAATGTTAGTTTTCATTTGGAAATTGAGTTATTTACGCATTTATTCCGGAACAATGATTAGGAACTTTGACAAAAATCATAATAGGCAAGTATTATGTTTTAAACTACCTACTTGTTATATGGACTTTAAAAATCATTTCTACATTGAAAACACAATTTCAAAACCACATTTTACTAAACAGAGCAAACAAATCCACGTATAAAACTAATATTAAATAATAAAACAACAGACAGTCGACTCCACGGCCGCCGCTCAGGCGGTTGTCGTAGGTCAGTAACCGCGAGTTACTTAACCGTTGGTTGACCATGATTTACATTATACCTACCACTTTTGTTTATGTACTTTTTAATTAGTTTTTATTATTAAATATACGATCATGCTCATATTTTTCGCTGATTTTAGTGTTCGGGCAGCTGGATTCAGGTTTCCTTTCTCTTGTTATGTGTTGCCCTGTCTTTGACGATATTTGCATATATAGGATGCCGTTAAGAAAGAAAAATATTCAGTAAATTGATGTCACTGTGGTCGCAATGTATAACTTAATTAAATCAGTGGAGTAGTTAGTACATACTAGTTACGTTTATTATTGAAAACCTGAATTGTTTATTGTTACAAGCATCAGGGGTTGAACACTTACGCATACTCCCGTTAACTTAAATGTATGCTCATACAAGGAATGGATTTACGTCAAGATACAACCGATGATGTTAGATCTCACGACTACGACCTCTCATTCATTGGGCTATTTCCACAATCACGTAACTGAATCAAGGGTACACATTGATATAATCAGATCTATTTTCCTGTTCTACGGATAACCGTTGGCTTACACATAACATAACATTACGCCTTGTAATTCCCGAAGGATTAGGCAGAGGGTTACCCAACTAATACACCCACATTTCACCATACAGTTATGTTTAATCCCATATAATGGGGGCGAGCCATTGCTATAAAAAAAAAACAATAACACTGCCCGACCCGGGCAGAGAGAGAGAGAGTATTTGGAGAGTAACCTTCGTTATATAGAAATTAACATCATTATATAGGATATTCTGCCTTTAAATGGTAGCTAAGACAGACTCGCTGGAAGTGGAAGATCGGGTGTTGTAGCTCAACTTGAGAGAGTCTTATGTCCAATAGGGATATCTGAGGAGCGGGCAAATGTAGGAGTATCTGCCGGGTCCTGTACTCTTGGCTCTAGAAGAAACGGTGGGGTATTAGCCAGTAGGACATTGACAGAACCCTCCATTCTTCTCAGACGGAGGGTAATCATGAGGATTTTCCCACAGAAAAAATAGAGGTGGTTCAAAGCTGACAAGATTTGGTAATTATCTATCATAGTAGAGAAACAGAGGTTAGTTGATGCTTGTTATTACTAATAAACAAAAGGATGTTGATATCCATCCGTTTGAGGTTAACATATCTTATCTTTTGCGAGGAAACATTAAGGGCAATTGAGTTTCACAACAAACAGTATGTTGACCTATGTAATTAATTGTTTATTTTGAATAGGCAACTTACTATTAATATAATATACACTAGAATCACAGTTTTTTTTTTAATCCTAAATAGGCTTGCGTTTGGCCGCAACTCACGTTATGTGAACCGATGATGCGGCCTAGGGTGGAGCACGCTTGCCTTGAAGAAACCGATTCACTCGAACTTTGAAGAGATCAAGATTATAATGATCGGGAAACAGAGCAGCCGGCAGTGAATTCCACAGACTGGCGGTTCGCACAATAAATGTGGAAGCGCTATACTTTGTGACAGTGACACGAGATGGCAAAATAAAGCAGTAGATTATGTTAAATGCATTTCAAACCTTATTATAAGCATATCGTAATCAAGTAGCCACGGTAAGCATAATATGCTTATTAAGCAGGACACGCAAAGTAGGTATTGTTGCGCTATCTGTATCTGTGGTCGGAACCGATACCACAGGCCACCACTGCTCAGTCAAATCACTGTTGCTATGGTAGCACTCGCAGTTTTGATCACTAATTCAACAGTGTGGATGACCATGCCTCTTTTTCACTACTCATCAATCCAATTAAGATTCGTCTAAGCCATTTTCCCGTTTAACAAAAGGAAACTGTGCCAGTTCGTCAGGGTATCGCTCTCAGTTGCGCAAGCGCAAGTGATTATAACGAACGGCGTGTGCCGCAAGTCCGCAACCTTCAGGGTGTGTCGACACCTTTTGCCAGACTGAGTTTGTTTTTGCACCTGTTTCTAGTACTTAGCTTTGTAATACTTTATGTTCAGGTAATGCGGTAAGCAAGCTAGATAGACAGTAGGCCAATAAAATGTCTTTGTGACTGCCTCGTTGGTCTAGTGGTCGCAAGCACAACTGCTGAGCTTGAGATCCTGGGTTCGATTCTCGGGTCGGGCAAATGTTATTGGGTTTTTCTATCAGGATTTTTTCAGTAGCAGCCACGGAGTCTGGATTTGTGCCCGGTTGATGGCAATAGGCTCGCCCCTTATTACATGGGACTTAAACATAACTTCCGAAATGTGGGTGTACTATTAGTTGCACCTCTGCCAAACCCTTCGGGAATTACAGGCGTCATGTTATGTTTATAATTTGACGGCAGAGAAATCAGTCGAGCTAGAGTCTAGACTATATAAAAGTGTAGGTAGCAGTTTCAGAAAGTGTCTTTATGTTAATACTTTATATTGAATACATTCACGCAAAAGAAGTCCACTACTGCGCATAAGCTTCCCCAAGGATCGACAGAACGGCCGATCTTTTCCTGAATGAATTCGGATGTATTTTTTCTGCTTTCCAAGTTCAAGACCGAACATAAAGATAGATCTTGTGATCGGCCTCCTTCTTCTATGATTCGTGTGGTTAGTGCCTAACCTGGTGTCAGTGTTTTTATGCCGCCCTTGGGCCTCTGACTTGGCTTTATATGCCGTCGAGAAATATATCTCACAGGCATGCTTGTTTGGTTTCCTCACGATGTTTTCCTTCACCAAAGCAAGTACAATACGCACATGAATCCGAAAAATCAGAGGTGCGTGTCTTGGGTTCGAACTCGAGACCTATGACTTGGCAGTCCGACTGTCACGAGATCGGCCATAATCAGGTATACGTACAGCAAATGCTTAGTCTCGGTTAGAAAATCTCGCACATCAGCAGCTGTGATGATTTTATTTTATCAAGATAATAACAATTATCCACGAAAGTTAACAAGAGATTTGCAAGCACATTTAACCGTTGGCACGGCTGCCACATACAAATAGAACTTTGGCATTCGTAACAGGTAGCCAGTGGCCTGAAAGTCTGACAACCAGTCTTAAAAAAGGTATCGTATTGTCCAGTACTAACTGGGTTGTGAAGGCCAGATAGGCAGTCGCTCCATGTAAAATACTGGTATTCAGCTGCATCTGGTTAGACTGGAAGCCGACCCTAACATAGTTGGGAAAAGGCTAGATTATGAGTGATTTAAATGAAGGGTTTTGAACAACAGCAGTAAAATTCAATGTTAATCTTTAAGTTGTGAACTGCTTATACAACCATATTGTAGGCTAATTTCAAAAGCAATCAATCAAATTAAATCTCTTACTTCTTATTATCTTACTTATCAACCAACTACAGTCATATTTACTTCGTTCTTGTAAAAAAAACTCGCCGATAGCCCGCGGCGTTCGCATACGGAACGAAGCATCGACCTCACTTGACACTTGCCAACGTATAGGTACAACGTACAACACATAGTATTGTGCAGTACATAAACTGGTACTTGTTAATCTAGGTATATAAGGAGCCGGTAGTACCAGTATACTGATCTTATAACCTAGAGGGTGGTCAAATTAATACGTTTGGTTTCTGGGATAAATTAAAAAGGTTTGTTCAAGAAGGTTGAATTATCCATCAATTGACAACGTTGTTTGAGTCGTTATCATAACATCAGGCCTCAGTGTTAGGTAGAGATTTAGGTACCCTTGGTTGGCTGATACACACACATTTCGTCAGTTATGTATACGTCCCGTTTAATAGGGGGCGAGCCTACCATATATACCATACCATATATCGCAGCCTATCGCAGTTATACGTATTTATAATTATATATAGCGCTCCTGACCGTTTTCGGTCATGGCGGCCAATCTTAGCGGAGAATAGCCATCGGCGCGGAAGATATACATTATAGTAGTAATACATACGTATTATACGACATACGACCTAACCAAAGGGTTATCCATCTTATAAATAAATAACAATGTTAAATATCCACCAGAATTTTAAGCCTCTCCATATTTATATTACGAACACCCTGACCCGTCTTTTAATCCATGTTCAATTTTACAAGGCCCTTTTGCAAAGTTAAGACAAAAAATATGAATAAACCATAACAATAACATCGACCTTTTTCGTGGAATTAATAACAACAATCTTAATCCCACACTTCCGTCACGACACATGACACTGTGACTATCTCCGAAACTGTCCTTTGTTTTCCGGACTCACGGTAACCCTACACTAGAGTCAACTGTCAAACCGGTATGGATTGTTGTGATTTTTTTTTGTTTTTATTTCGACTTGAAGGTCGAGTGCGTGAAGTGTGTATTATGAGAATGCATAGGATGTAGTGGTTCCGCTGACCTTGTTAATGTAGCGGTTTTTTTTTCTTTTGTTAGTTGCGTACGTTGACAGTGCGTAAACCAAGTTTTGCTTCGTATGTCTGGCAAAATTAAGCGCATTTTTTTTCTTACAAGTTATAGTTTTTATATTTATTTAAGGTTGTTTATAGTATTAAGCGGATTCTTTAACGAAATAAATGCAAAGAGTTTTAAAAATATTGTAAATCAAATTAAAAATATAAAACAACAAATATTGAAAATCCTACGGTAAAATCCTTAAAGTACCTAAGAGAAGGAAATTCAGAAAAAATATAGGTTTGTAGAATTTAAAAAGAACATTCATCGAGAATTGTTTTCAATAAGATTTGATATTGCTTTTGATATTTATGGAACTTTTTTTCTGAAACTGCAGCAGTACCTTTCTATAACATATTAAGATAAACAAATTTAGTTTTGCTATTAAGTGAGCGAAAAAAATATTGTCATTATACGCCAGCCTGTATTGTTTGGTGCTTTGCGCACTAAGGAACGTATTCTTTGTGCGGGAGTCCGACTCTTACTTGGCTGGTTTTATTGAAGAAATTCTCACTATCGCAAGAAAAAATAAACAAAAGTACCTATGCTCTTATTTTTTTTTTGCAGGTATTAGTCTAACTAGGAATTAGTTATACCTTCGATCTAGTTATTTAATAGTAAAGGTACTAGTACAAGGGCGTGGCCGACCAATATCATACATCCGATCATGCAATCCTTTAATCAATTATATAATTAAAACACTAGTTTATTACTTTGTATGTCGGAATACATTCATAAAACATCGTCCATTACGATTTATTGTAATTATCATGTAAATGTACTTATGGTAATAAATAATTATTACTTGTGAACTGTTATATTAAAAACATCTATATTTTGTTATTATGGGTTCTATACGTGTACTGAACTAAAGTAGATTATTTTTATTTTCTCGTATACGTATAATTTTATAGCTCGACAAGAAAAACAGTTTTTTTGTTTCGTCTTTTGAATATGCATTAGGGTAAAATAAATTATGTTAACAACACGTAATTAGCTGACGTAAAATAGTTTAGCCTAATTATTTACAAAGTTTTTATGGGCATCCTAACCACGAGGATAATCATAAACAAGGAGTTGAAAAAAATACTAGCAAAAAAAACCTCGAGTTTTCATTCTGATTTTTATTATTAGGAAATACAATACAATAATTAGAATAAAAACTGATGCAATAATTAATTTTATTCATAGACTTAATTGGTAAGAAATAAAATTAACATAACAGACACATAACTAATGTGTTCCACTAGACATTATAATTAAACCGTTATCCTTTGGTTAAGATGATTCATAAATATAGTTAATTATTCAAATGTCTGCATGACGAACTGGTACATATTATGTTAAAATTCTATTCAATCTCGTATCGGAATGAACTATTGAACTACCACTGACTGGATGCAGCTGAATACCAGTATTTTACATAGAGCGACTGCCAATCTGACCCCCACGACCCAGTTAGTAGGTACTGGGAATACGATACCCCTTGGTAAGACTGGCTGTCATACTTTCGCGCCACTACCAGTAACAACTGTCAAAGATCTACGAATGACAGCCGGGACCAACGGCTTAAAGTGATTTCCGAGAAATCGAGAAAACTCGGTATGTTAGGATGGTCACCCATCCATAGGCCGACCTAGGCAAGCTCGGCATAACCTTGAAGATCAACCTGTGCGTACGTAATTTCCGAGGCACAGTGGAAATTCGGTATTAGTGGTCACCTATCCACGGAGCAACCTTGGCAAGCGCGGCTTAACCTGAAGATCGTCCCGGGTTGTTATTATTATTTATCAAACAAAAACAGAAAGGCAATAAAAACGAAAGTGACAATACCATAAGACATTTTGTTCAGCTAGTTACTTGTACAAACGCCAGCACGCCAAGCTACTACAATCTGTCAAATTTCTAAAATAGATTTTTAACTTTATCGCTAAATAATTAGGTTCAAGTTTGATTGGTAAAATGTGACAGTTTTGGGTAGCTTGATGTGCTGGCGTCTGTACATATTTATACGCAATTAACACACATAATTACTTATGTATCTCGACTACATAACATTACGATGTTATTAAAGTAATCTTAACAAAAGCTTCCTCGATCCTGTACAACATTAAATAATTAACACGTTAACAGACAGACGGGCTGACATTTCCGTATAGAGCAGAATACAGGGCCGAACTTAGAACCTTGAACTGTCAATTACTATGATTTGTGCTGATTAGTCGGTAAAGAAGTTTTAAAACTGATTATGGTCATTATCACGGTAAGGTTATAAGTTTAAAGTATTTGCGAATAGGCAAGTGGTATTTGACTCTAATCATAATTGTAGAACCGTATCGTTGAGGTAAACTTAGTTTGAATTAAAGTAGTTTGAACCCCAAGACTCGCACCTCTGATTTTTCGGAGTGCATTGATGCGTATTGTATCAAAAGGAAAACATCGTATGGAAATCAAACCTGCCTGAGAGATACGTCTCGATGGCATGTAAAGCCAAATCAGAAGCCCATACGCGCCATAAAAACTCTGACAACAGGTAAGGCACTAACTACACGAAAAAGAAAGATTTGATTGGGCATAAAATTCACACTATAAAACTTCTTAATGAAGCAATTTTGACGTAAACACAGCTTTAGTTGTAATTTATTGATAGACATCCTTGGCCAATATGTAACGGTGCCTACCATAGCAAATATTTATGTAAGCGATTCTTATGTAGATTTAGACAATTATTTATACACGAAAAACGAACTACAATTTCGTGCATACAAACTAATGTTCCGTTCGCGTGAACTAATTGATTTGTTAGATTTACTGTAAGCGTAAGGTAAATAAGTGTAAATATTTAATAAATCATAAACAGCCAATGCCAAAACGGTTATATTACGGTGTTACGGTTTACGGTGTTTACTTCTCACATCAAATTATATTTAAGCATACAGCTTTAATGATGTAATGTCTGGAATTCTAGATGGAGCATCAAATGTGAGAAAACGTGTAAAAAATAGAAGCTAACTGTTGGCTTATAAGTTCGCACACACACACGCACACACACGGTGTTTACACATCTATTATCTCTGTTAGCACGCTGCCGCATGCACACATGTTTGAAATTGTTGCCTCGTTTTCATTGTTTGAGTGTAGGGTGACGCTCCATCTAGACATTATATAATCAAAGGCATACAGTAAGACAATTAGAAATAATTGTAATGCGAGTGCATCTCGATCCTACATAACAAAATTCATTTTGTTATTTATGTTCCCAATCGACTCGCATTTCCAAATGCGGCCCTGGAAAGATTAATGTTTTTTCTGACAAGTAAATAATACAACCGTTTATTGTACAATCGAATATTATATATTATGGTTTTAATTTTATTTTTTTATTTTTTCCTTTACAGTAGCTTCATCATATAAGTAATATCATTGCTATGATACCACCTAAGGGAAGAGTGAGACAGCCCCGACACAAGTACTATTGTAACTTACTGGGGTTGCGTCAGTTTATGTACGACAATGTTTTGAGATAAAAATAAATATTGTTGTATTTTGTATAAGATGATCACCCACAATTTTAACTTTTAACTAAAATATTAATAAGATTAATATAATAATATGTGAGACCCATAAAAGAAGTAAATCTTCGAATCAATATTTAACCGACTGTAGGCAAAAAACGGTTCTGCATTTGATAAATTCGGTTTTATTTCCGACCGCAGCAATTAACTTAAACAAACCTATAAATGCGGTAGTTCTTTACTAAAAGTAGTTAAAACCATAATTATATTCTATCAAGCGAGCTAGCGACTTAAAGCACAGACGCTGATTCAGACCACGATTAGAAAAGCAATATAAATGGTTATTGCAAAATAACTTGACTCCCATAAATTGTGTTATTAAGTTTTGAAACTACGCACTGGACTGAGCCTGCCATTTTCTTTAATATTGTCAAGAAAATATGTTTGTCTAAAGGGTGTAACAAGACCCTTAACTTAAAGCCGAAAGGCACTTGTTCTCCTCGTCATTGCGATCATTTTTTTGTTTGAGGCCATGCCTGGGAACCTTCTAGTTACGGAGATATTGGGGGTCAAAGTTCCAACATTTTCACAACTTTTTTTTAAAAAACATGTTTTTAATGTAAGATTTTTACTTTAAACACCTCAACGACCCCCGCACTATTCAATCCATCCATCAGCACAATGTTTTGAGTCCGTTACATTGTGTCCTACCGTAAAACGTGATTTTTCACCCCCAAAAAAACAAGTCGTTACCCAGCAATAATTTTTGCGTAAAGTTACTTAGTTTGATGTACAGAATGCTTGGTTGACGGCTTCGTGAAGGGTCTTGTTACACATTCACACACGAAATCTCTTAAGGGGTCATTGTACTCATCATTACGAACAACTATGGGACCAAACCCTGAATCGTGAAAAAAAATTTAGCTGTTCCCTACAATATGTTCGCATTAACTCGTCAAAATGTATGTAACAGCTGATTTTTTTTGGCGATTCAGGGTCTGTTCCCAATAAAAGTTGTTCATAATGACGATGAACAGATAGACCTTATTTATATACAGGGTGGAAGGGCACCGACGATAAAACGGGTACCACGCAATCAGTAACATCATTCTTGTATACATTATCTAGTCTATAGTCTAAGCAGGCAATTAGAAATCCAAATATTACAAAGTTTTATGACAAATTTTATGCCTGCATCGCTAGTAGTGTGGTTGTAAGCTCAACTGCTGAGCGTTTGGTTCTGGGTTTCGACTTCCAGGGTTGAGAAAACTGTTATTAGTTTACTCCATTAGGAAAGTGTAAGACACAGCCCAAAATCTTGATTTTTGTTACACTTATTGCGGCAGCAGTCTCACACACTTTTCGCTAGCGACGTTTTTGAAATTAGAGTCGTGTCATAATACAGGGTGGCATCAACGCACAAACCGTACCACGTAGTCAGTACATCATTCTGAACCTCCCCCCCCCCCGCGTAGAAAATTTTCATCGGTAATTTCCAAAAGGTGCTGGGCCATCATTTTGGCCGTGTAGGTATTGCAGTTTTAAGAAACAGCTGTTTTTTTTTAAATTATTGTATTATCTGCCTATTACTGTCCCACTGCTGGGCAAAGGCCTCTTCTCAACAGAGTAGGCACGAGCATTGATCACCACGCTTGCTCAAGACGGGTTGGCGATTTCAGACTTTTATAAGTCCAGGTTTCCTCACGATGTTTTACTTCACCGATGTCTGTGATAAATAACCGAAGAAAAATGTATGTGTGTGTGTATATATATGTGTCTTAACGTCGAAGCCCCCTCCACCGTGTATAATACGCCTTCCCTTTGGAGAACACTGGTGTAGTGTTACAAAGGTAACCCAAAGCGACAATACGTTCTCATTCCCAAAGTTGATTGATTAAATCGATCAATCATGGCAATCAAGGTCTGCCAACTTGCGTCACCTCAAAACGCAGTCTAAATCAAAGCAAATAGAGTAATATAGGAACAGACCAAAAGGACATACTAGTTAAACAAATAATTGGCTCAGTCTAGCCCTGTCTCTAACATAAACTTCAAGCAACCTGTCATTTACTGTTTAAACATAAATCGCAATTTTGATAATAATTTCCAATAAAATTGCAGAAAATTACTTTACCGGAAAACGCAACAAAGCCAGACCATTTGACATTTTGACCGTATAGCAGTAGCGAAGTTTCTATTTTAGTAAGACGTATATATGAGTACATCATCTTAATGTGATTTTATTATTTGTCTATAGAATACTGACTGTGCCATTTTTCAAAAGGAATCCGGTAAGAATTGAGTTGTATGGAACCTTCGCCACTGCCGTGTAGGTAGGTATTGTACTTTTGTAAGAAACAGCCACATTTAATAAAATTACCTATGAAAAGTTTCTATGTGATTTGGAATGTACTGAATACGTGGAAACCGATTCTGCGTCGGGGTTTCTTCCAGCCTGAATAGATGATCACTACAATAGTCCTTGCATTCATCATCTGCCGAGATTTTTCCAACCAAGTTGGGTTCGGCTTCCAGTCTAACTGGAAGCATCTGAACACATTATTTTACACAGAGCGCCTGCTTATAGCCCTAAGACTGAATGTCAGACTTTCGGGATTTCTGACTACTCACAACGACCATCAGATGTACAGATGACAGCCGGGAACACGGCTGACCGTGTTTCCCTTCACTATTGGTCTTTATCCAACCTTATTATGTTCCTGCTCTTGTCTCCTTTTACTTGGGGTCGGCACAACACGTTTTTATTTTCCATTCTCCTCTGTCAACCGTCTGGCTATTATTTACTCCTTTATCTTTCAAATCATTCCTCACACAAACCATCCATCTTTTCCTTGGTCTTTCTCTATCTCTCCAGCCATCAACATTTATATTCATCACACTTTTAGTCAAATGCGAGTCGTCCCTCCTCACCATCAGCCCACACCAAGACAGTCGATTCCCTTTCAACTTATTTACTTTTAACCTTGCCAGACAATAAAGATGCTTCAACAATAGTCCCTATAACTGCATTATAAACATAAAACTTAACGACACACAATCTAATGCACACAGCAACCTTCGAAGCATCACTTGGTAGTTAATATCAATGTTTTTACATTAAAATAAAAAGAGACGAAGCGCCTTGAAGCTGATTGTTCAGATTTAAAGGAAGTGTGCAAGGTAAGGCCTAAACCCTCTTCTGATGAGCGGTTTTATGATTTTGAGTGGGAAATAATTGGGTAGATAATCGGTATAGGTAATTTACACTTGAAAACACAATAGTGGTGTATTAAATACCATAATATACTTTATGGTATTTAATGCCGTAATGTAAGCTTTATGGTATTGTATGCACCACCGTTGTATTTTTAAAATACCTTACAGTATGCTTTATGGTATTTTTTGCACCACCAATGTGTGATGTTGAAGTTCAACCTGTAGTATGAATTTATGATACAGGGTGTGAAATCAACATCGTTCATCCTTTCTACATCTCACATAAAGATGTGTATATTATAGATTTTGTAAATCATTTTGATTTATAAGGGTGTCACTAGAACCAAAGGTGAGTGCAAAATTTCAGCTCAATCGGTTGGGGAGAATCATTTGAAATTCAGTTGCAAGATTTGACCAATACATACTGACTAACAAGGCAAGTTAAATAAAAACTTATACCTAGATAAAGATGAGGTGAGATGATGACGATGCCATCTCTAAAGTCCTTCGTTACAGAGACTTTATCAACTTTGCCCATTACTATAATCGAATAAGGAGTGCCGTCCACTATTTTCAAGCATAACCATTACTTATTGACCTACAGAATGCTAAAATGCTTCATGCAATAATGATACAATCTCATGATAGTTTTATCCATCATGAACACCATACAAGCCTTTGTACAATAGACCGCACGTCAGCCGTAACAAAATCGGTGTATATACATTTTTTAAAAAAGGATGACGGCCGAATACATACCCTCCTCATTTTTAACACGCTTTATTAATTAAAAAAACTTAGAAGTTAAATTTGACCCACTTCCCGGTTTCCGATTGAGCTGAAATTTTGCCAACATGTTTAGTTTGAAAGACAATGCATGATTAACTAAGTGACGTGTTCCTAAATCCATTTTGGCGTACTCTTTAAGATGGCAGACTAGTTATTTTATGCATTCCCATGTTAAGGGTGCAAAATGAAAGGATTTGCTGAAAAAAAATACGAGAAATAAATTGACGTCACTCTTTTTGTTTTTATAGTTTTTTTAACTATAATATTTTATTTGGAAGTCGGTTAAAAACCAGTATAAGCCACTACAACCAGTACAAGCTTTACTTCTACATTTAACTTCGTGCGTCATTTCATCGTTAATTTTCTGTTAATTTACTACAAAGAACCGCAGTGAATCAATATTTGCATTAAATACTATTTGATTAAATGGTGTACCTACTTATAAGTAAAAAAGCGAAAAGGTTTTCACTGTTTTCTGGTACGTCGGGGATCTAGTTAATCAAAGCTGATAAAACAAAAAAAAAACATAATGTGTATGCTGCCTGATCTTTATGTGTTTAAATGCATACCGATTATTCCCCTTGGGAAGCATTTCCCAATTTTACAAAGTTGCAATTTAATTCTTGTCAGAATCGGAACTTCGTTTATATGATATCGTGTAAACCAGTAACTCATTTGCTTAATACTGGTATTCAACTGCATCGGGTTAGACTGGAAGCCGACCACAACATAGGGAAATGCTGCGCAGATGATGATGACAATCATACTACGGGTGTATAATCTTTAAAAAAATTTTACTTGACTTTAAGTTATTATTTATGAAACAATTTTTATTATCATGTAGTTTAGTAATTGCTTGAAGTAATATAAAATATAACTGTCAAGTCAAAAGTTAGAATTCTTACTTTTGCTTTCTTTGACAGTTCTTACTTCGTCCAAATTCTTGTCTATGGCATAAAAATGTTTACATCAGTAATTATTTAAACTCAAGTAATCACTTTAACTCGACTATGGATACGGGCACAAAAAAATTGCTTTACCTAACTACTTGCAAATTCTAGACAAATCAATCAACCATCAAACAAAGTCCGTTCATAGACATATTTATCTTATATTTTTTTCCTAACAATACGCACGGGAATGCCATAACCAATAAAGGAAGTTGATCAGAGATCAACTGAGAATGTGTCGACTATGTCATAGTGTCAACTATGTCATAGTGTCGATATTCAACAAATATGTTCAGACAACATGTCTGCAATGCTTGTCATACCAGACGTTTGCGTAATATTGTTTGACTAGCAGTTAACCATATTGTTATTGTATTTATAATCATCAGCCCTGCTTCTAGAACCGGATTGAGCTGAATGCCAGTATTTTCCATGAAGCGAGTGCCTGTGTGACCTTCAAAACCCCGTTAAAAGGCAACAGGGCAATAGGTATACAAGGTGTAAGCGGACCCTTAAAAAATATTGCTGTTTCCCAGCAATCATTTTTGTTAAGGGTGACTTTTTTAGTGGCGAAAAATCACGTTTTACGGTAGGAGTCAATGTAAGACTTAAGCATTGTGCCGATGGCCGCATTGAATACAGGGGTCATGGAGATGTATAAAGTAAAGATATAACTTAAAAAAGTTGAAACATTGACCTCCAATATCTCCGTAACTAGAAGGTTCCACAGTATGGTCTAGAACAAAACGATCACAATGACGTTAAAAACCAGTTCCGGCTTCTTTGAGGGTGACACTCTTTATGGCTGAGACAGGAAACATTGGTCACTAGTGGCTTACTAGTCTTCTTCTTCTCGAATCGATGACTCAGATTTTTTCCGACCAGGTGGCCTACCATGACGTCTTAAAGCAGCAGTAATTCCAGTGTGGGATAGAGACAGAGCTGTACAGGTCGTCTAGCGCTATCTCTTTCCCACAATGGAATTACTCCTACTTTAAGACGTCATAGTAACCCCCTCAGTACGTAGCGACTTGGATAGCTCTGTCGTTTGCCTCATTCAAGTGCTGGAGGGTGCAATTACTTGGAGAATTACTGGTAGGAATCAGAAAGGCGATATGTCCCATTACAAGTCTATCTTGATGTTGTTTTATCGGCTAAGTTTTAACTTATAAGTTACAATCAAGACTTAGATATTCAATGTCAAAAACTTTGAACCAAAATACACTATTAAAATCTATCTTTTTCAAGGTAGAAGAAGCATTCAAGCATCCTGTAAGGGTTGCGGGACTGTTCGAAAGAGATACCGCGGCCCTGGAACACAAAGGACAAAAGAAGGAACATGGATGGGTTTTAGTCAGTACAAGTCTGACACCCTTCCACTCCGCCCAGAGTGGGAGACTCATTTGATGATTTCCCATCCGAAATAAAGAAATAAAAAAAGGCATTCAAGCATCATTGAGTACCTAAAGCATTTGAGACGGGTCAATGGTTTTCAAGGCAGGCGTCAAATGCGTTAAAAAAATAATTTTCTTCATTGGCATATTATTTTTACCCAAGGTAATGTGTTTTAAGTAGAAGCTCGCATTAATTGTTGACTATAAAATTGTATTGTAGGTATTGTTACTTTATACAGCTAACAGCATGTAACAGAAAGGATATAGTCATATGGAAGTCTGGTAGACCATCAAACTGAACAACTTTCTCTATGGGACCACCACCGTAATCGTAAAAAAATAATCAACTGTCCCATACATTTGGGTCGAATAGGTAGGTATTGAAATTTTGTATAGGGCAGTTGATTATTTTTTTGTGATTACGATGGTGGTCCAATAGAGAAAGTTGTTCAGTTTGATGGTCCGTCCCACATTCTTCCAAATGACTATTCCCTTTCTGTTACACGCTGTATATATACACCGCGCACTTGTGCTAGGGCCTAGAACATTGAACGTATTGGTCTCAGCTGTCATATGTGGATTTTTGACAGAAGCCCGGAAGTCAGAACACCAGCCTTTAATAAACGTAATATCTATTAGGTACCAATTTACTAGGTTGTGGAGGTCAGATAGGCGGTCGCTCCACTTAAAATATTGGTATTCAGCTGCACCAGGTTAGACTGGAAGCCGATCCCAACACAATTGGGAAAAGGCTTGGCAGATGATGTGCTACCTAAGTATTGTCAATACTTTTACTTTTAATTCATCAATAAAAGAACATCTGGGGGCCTAAAATCTATGCTTTAACAGAATCATAATACGAATCACGTTACGTTAAGAATTTAAAACTCTTAAAATGGACTTTGTGATCATAAAGAAAATACCATTTTAAGAATTTTAAATTTTATGATTCTGATAAAACTTCCATTTTAAGCCCCCCGATAACACACCAAAACGACTAAACAATGAGTAGGTTATCACAACCTTATCTAAACCGATCAGCATTCGTCTCGGTAATCGATTCGATTCGGTTCAATTCGGCCTGCAAGCTACGCGCCGATGGAAAGCCAATCGATTGAAACGTCAGTGATAGCAGGGTCAGGGGACCTTTTAATTATGTAGTTATAAATATTTTATGGAAAAATATTACATGCCTTTTAGCGAAGTCAGTCAGTTTATTAAATAAATAAATAATAAATGAGTGATTAGCGAAGGGGTTAAAAAGTGAGTTTGGTGATGATTGAGTGATTGAAGAGTTCAACTCACTCAATGCACTTAATAATTATGTATTTTAAACATCATTGTGGCTTTATTATCTTCAAAAGATATACAGCAACAGAATGATCTTATTATAAGTTTAGTGCTATAGGCAATTAGCTATTTGTAGTTAAAGTGTGACTAAGTAATGTACTGGACTATTGGACTAGCGAGAGACGCTAACCCCAAAAACAGTCGTCGGGGGCTGAACATTGCAAAACTAGTTCATTTCATGGCACGACGATAATTCTTGGTTTTTTTTTTTTTTGAATCGAATTAAAAGTCGCTATGGTTTCGTTACATCGGCTAGTAAAAGAGGGCTGGCAAAAAAAATGCTCATTTTAAATCATTTATTTCAGGTTGGGGGTTTTTTAATTATTTTATTATTCTTTTACAATTACTTTTAAACCGTCGTGGGTTTTAAAAAATAATAATAATTTTGCTTTTTTTTTCATACATGTGTATCGCTGACGTAGCTTAGGTCGTCAGTTCGCGGTGTATTAAAAGAGGTGTAACGATGCGTCGTCGGCGTCGTTCGCGTTGTGGTCTGCGATTTAGGTACTCGTCGATTCCCCCAAAGTCGATTTGCGAAACAAATGACATCTGTTTTACAGTGACTTAGTGCACAAGTGAAGTGTTACTAACATAGTTTTAAGGTTCTATTTACTAACATAATTTGTATTTTATCATTATGTATGTTAGCCTGTAAGGTATATACCTATGGGCCAAAGTAGCCTGAACATAAATGGATGTTATTGTTGTTTAAAGAGTTTACGCTTGACCGCCTAATGAGAATGAGACTTTTCCGCTATAAGAACAATGGAAATCGATGTAATTACGATTCCTGTTAATATGGAACATAAATTAAGAGTTTAAATGAACGATAAGACTGATAAGAAACGAATACAATCTCAAAACGATTACAACGAGGTGCTAATGGTGTGATCAATCAAATACATGGAATTTTCCCTTCTTACTAATCAACCACTTACACCTCTGCCTCCCCGTTCTGATAATCCAAGCGTGATAGTATGTGAATTAAATTGCCTTTTTCCTTTTGCACTAAAGACCTCTAGATTCCTTTTTAAATACTTTATATCCCAAAGTGAAATGATTACCAAGAGTCAGCCGAGGTTACTACGAAGGCTGAACAGAAATGAAACAATCAATCAGTTACTTATATTAATGTTATATATTTGTTTATAACCATAATCATCCTAATTATGTTCCCACTGGTGGGACATAACACAAGCCTCCTCTCTATGAGAGGGAGTGGGCTATGAGCACCACGTTAGCCTGGTGCGGGTTGGTAGATGTAGTTGGCGGGGTGGTTATATGTATAATAAGTATGTATTTACAAACAAAAAGTATTTTTGTATCTATGGTGGTGTCCACGACACAAGCCTCGTTGCTTAGTGTGGCACCTAGATGGCGCTGTGTGTAATGTCCAGCGATATTATTATTATTTTCCTTTTCACATGTCTTTGAATTTTTGGTTCTAGAACAAGGCGGTTTCCTCACGAAGTTTTCTTTTATAATTTTTGAGAGTACTTAATGGTAGTTAGCCGCTCAGGTCAATCTCCAGGTTAAGCCGCACTTACCCATTACGTACCGAGTTTCCTACGTGACTCGGAAAGGTCCGATTGTCATTTATAAATCTTTGACAGAATTTTTCGTAACAGGTTGTCAGTGGCCCGATAGTCCCACAACCTGCAGTCTTACCAAGGGGTTTCTTATTACCCAGTACTAACTGGGTTGTGGAGGTCAGATAAACAGTCGCCGGTTAGACTGGAAGCCGACCCCACTATAGTTAGGAAACGGCAGTGAGTGAGTCCAAGAAGAGGAAGGCCTGTTCCAGCTGTGGGAACATTATAGGCTGATATTCCGAGATTTCAGATTCTCAATGATATTTACTGATAAGTTATCTAATTTACTAGTTACAGATTTGGAAATAAAACACCAGTGTACGTACCAGATATTAAAGACAAGAGAGTATATTTAAGAAGCCACGTTGACATACATACACATAGACAAATATAGATATTACTATAGAGTACGGAGTTAGAGTAGCATGGTTTGTGATTAACTTATTTTAACAAACATAAGTGCCTGACTGGGTTCGAACCCATGACATAAACATATCATCACGCCTGTAATACCCGAAGGGTTAGGCACAGGTGTTCCTAATAGTACACCCACATTTTGCTACTTATGATCAAGTCCCATGTAATAGGGGGCGAGCCTATTGCCATCAACCGGGCACAAATCCAGACTCCGTGGCTACTACTGAGAAATTCTTGATGGAAAAACCCATTAGCACTGTCCAGGACCTCATGCTCACCCAGTCACGCTTGCCACCAACGAGGCACCCATGACATGTTTACTCGTAACTCAGGAGCCGATACACCACTACTTTTAATATAGTTTTAATAAATAATAATTAATCAGAATTACTTGCGAACCATCTTCCGCATTCAAAATAGTGTTATTTCCTTTTTTTCTGACACTAAAAAAGATGATTAACGGTTTCCATGTATGGACTAACCTTAGCGTTCTTTTATAATTATTTTATAATTAACTTTTTGCTATGTTATGTTAACATCATATAAATAACTGATATTTAATTAAGATAACCTGGGATGCCGAAGTACTACACATAATAGGGATATTACATCAGAAAACCTTTGTTCCTACATATACCTTACATATTATAAAGTTGTACTTACATTCGTTCATACATTTGTTCGTGAGATCTCGATTCACAATGTTTCAAATATTTTCTGCATGCACAACAATTTTAAACCGTCCATTGTTTTATGGTACCAAAAAACATAACTGTAAACGTAAATGGTTTATCTATTTATCTACAGGCTGTCGCTTTGCATCCGGGTCAATTTTAAAGATGTATCTAGACTAAAGATTCTCGACCCGAATCGATACTAAAAGGGTAGTTTTTTTTTTTGCGGAAATCGGTAAGTGTAATGTATTAGAACGCAGCCCGTCTGTTCCTAGCCCAATAAACGCGCCGTCACACACACAAACGCTAACGTTTATTCCACAGTATAATTATGGACGGTATGGAAACTAGGGGGTGGTTTACGCTTAGCGATTTGCGTAAAAAATAAAAAATGAAAAAACTACCTTTTCTATCATCGATTCGGGTCGAGAATCGTTAGTATAAAGGGTGTAACAAGACCCTTTACGAAGCTGAAAGGCACATGTTCTCCCCGTCATTGCGATATTTTTTTTGTTCTAGACCATACCTGGGATATTTCTAGTTACGGAGATATTGGGGGTCAAAGTTTCAACTTTTCCACAAGTTTTTTTTTCAAATATGTGTTTCTAATGTAAGATTTTTACTTTAAACAACTTCACGACCCCCGTACTATTCAATCCATCCAACACAATGTTTTGAGTGCGTTACATTGAGTCTTATCGTAAAACGTGACTTTTCACTCCAAAAAAAAAAGTCGTATCCCAGCAATAATTCTTGCGTACTTAGTTTGATGTACATAATACTTGGTGACGGCTTCGTGATGGGTCCTATCACATCCTGTAGATACCTCCTTGAATTTGACCAGGATGCAAAACGACAGCCTGTATAACCCCATCTTTGCTGTCGCGCTACCGGATTAAAAAAGCATTAAGGTGGATGCGCAAGAATAGCCCGCGAAATTTAAATTTTCTTACGTTTATTGCAATTTGCAGGTCAGTGACAAGTTGTATGTTGATGAAAATATGAATCGCGCGAATCCCATTCAATAGCTATTTCATGAAAAAGTCATTCTTTAGGATTATATGAACTTGGAGAGTTGTATTGATGATTTAAATGTGTTAATGGCGCGATTTATAATTTCATCAACATACAACCTGTCACTGACCTGCAAATTGCAATAAACGTAAAAAAAAAAAGAATTCGCGGGCTATCCTTGCGCATCCACCTTAACAGGGAACAGGGGCTATAACGATTCTCCATACAAATGTATTCCCCTTATTTCTCCCCGAATAATCAAATGCCTCTAGAGCAACTTTTTTTTTTTTTCATAAAATCAAAGTCTAGTTTAGACACGCGTCTGCCTTTTTATCAGCAACTAATGTAAACCAAATATGACCCTCCAAAAATGACAAAAAATGCCCCATTTTTACGGCCGTGATTAGTAGACAAGTTAATTTATAAATAAATAATAATATTCATTAATTTATTATTATTATTTATTATAAATTCACAGTTTTTAACATAAATGGCATTGATATGAACCTAGACATACAAAAATAGTTGAATCGGCTCAGTTTTTGGGGAATAAAAGGGTAATACGAAACGTTGATCTCGTCAATTTTTTTGTGATATAATCGGTCAGAGCTGCAGCTGTCCCTATCGCACTCTACAGGGGTAGGCTTGAGTGCTTGACGCAGCGCGACGGCAATAGTTCTTTTCAAATTCCATGTCTAAGCAAGCCGTATGATGAGGATTCCCATCGGGAAAAATTACGATCTTTCATACAAACTTTCATCCCCTATTGACTCCCTTTAGAGAAATGAATGTATTCTTTCTTAGTGCTCTCCGTGGTTAAAAAAAGGTACCCTAGTGCAAAAATTTCAGTCTTCACGACCAAATGGTTTAGGCTGTATTTTATTTTTTAGTAAATTAATTATTTAATTTAAGAATAGTACTATGTAGATGGTTAACACTCTTAGCAAGGGGTATCGTAATACCCAGTACTAACTGGATTGTGGTGGTCAGACAGGCAGTCGCATGTAAAATACTTATATCACCTGAATCCGGTAAGACTAGAAGCTGACCCCAACATAGTTGGGAAAAGGCTAGGCAGATGATGATTATCTAGATTATTAAATTATATATCAACTCTGCAACAAAACCCGGATTAAATACAAAAAAGTAAAACAAACAATTAATGACCTTACAAGGATCGATCTCACACGCAACTCAAATAAGGAACTATACACGTCTACCAACATAACAAAAAAAATCTAAACAAATAGTCATCGGACCTTTACCTTCTATTCGTTGACATATGCCCTTGCAAGGTTGGTAGCTTGCGTCAATGGCTTGGACCAAGCTCTGATAGTTTTACTAATACGATTGTTGTCATTCCGCCCGGGTAGGATTACACAAAGAACTGACATAATACTTTAGCGTAAAATGTACTTACGGACAGCTGTTTGAGATTTGTTTATTTATTTATTCTTTGTTTGACCAAAATTAAATTGGTGAAACGTAAATGTAGCTAACAAATACGTCGTAATATTGTTTTTGTTGTTTTTATTATGTCCTGCTATGTCACTTAATGGACATACTTATTAAGCGATGAATTCAGCAGCATCCTGTTATAGAAGGTTAGAGCAAATCACCAAAAAGCCTAGCAAGTCACCAACAGGACATGGCCAACCGTCCTTAGAAACCTTTTGATCCACTTCAAGAGTAATGAATAGGACGAAATAGCAAAAAATAAATTAAATATACAGAAGCAAGAATTTGACATCTTAAATTCACTGGCATACTTGACAAACTCGCGCAACCTAAACCGCAGAATTTAGAAGCAATTTTGCTCAAAAGTTCCTTTCAACGAAACCTTCGTTGAAAGGAACTTTACAGGCCATATCGACGGCGCGTTCGTGTTCCACGCGCGCCTCAAAGTGATGTCAGCAAACAGGAAGGGGTCCGAAAATACCAATGCCTGCCAGGGTTGCGGGACTGTTCGAAAGAGATACCGTGGCCCTGGAACACAAAGGGCAAAAGAAGGAACATGGATGGGTTTTAGTCAGTAAAAGTCTGACAGTCCCTCCTGCTCAGCCCAGAACCGGAGGAGTTATTTGACGATTTCCCAACCGAAAAACAAAAAAAAAAGACTGATGTACTGGATACGTAGTTATCGTTTTCGCGTCGGTGTGTCTTCTACCATGTATGGCATGCGACGGTTTTGGTCGGTGAGATGGTCGCTTGGCCAAAAGTTACACAATTTCCCACACACACCAGCCAAACTCTTGCGAAATTCTTTGTTAGTGTGTGAAAAATAACAACAGTACGAATATTACGATTACTAACATTTTCCCATAGAAACAAAAGGTAGTAGGCGCCGCCGCCGGCTGGAATTGTTTCCCAGACAGAATATCGCCGTGGTAACATGACATGTTCTTGAACTTGTAATGTCAAAACTCAGGAATCTATGCACTTCAACCAACTTATCTGTGAAACCACAGAACTAAAATAAATGTACCAAGTGTGACATTTTTGTTTTTTTTTTTTTTCAAATACAAAAATGTTTTATTTCATTATTACACGTTATACATACATTATACAGTTGGTGGCGTCCCCTTTTAAGCATATAGATGCCTGTGCCAGGAGAAACATACTGTACCAGGAGAGACATATTGATTCATTTTGTCTTGATAAGCAGCGCCATCTTGAACTGCACATTTGAAGTGGTCATTATCATCTGCCTAGCCTTTTCCCAACTATGTTCGGGTAGGCTTCCAGTCTAACCGGATGCAGCTGAATATCAGTATTTTACATGGAGCGACTGCCTATCTGACCTCCACAACCCAGTTAGTACTGGGTAATGCGATACGCCTTGGTAAGACTGGTTATCAGACTTTCGGGCCACTGACTACCTGTAACGACTGTCATAGATCTACAATTGACAGCCGGGACCAACGGCTTAACGTGCTTTTCGAGGCACGGAGGAAACTCGGTAAGTTATTGATGGTCAGCCATCTATGGATCAACCTAGGCAGGCGCGGATTACCCTGAAGATCGACGCGAGCAGCTGTTATTACTAACCACGAGCTAGTAAGTACTTCTATACTAATACCTATCTTAAAGAGGTAAATAATACGTTTGTTTGGTTTAGTCTAGTCGAACACTTTGCCCGTTTTGGGAAAAAAACCCAGGACCTCTTGCTAAACAGTACCGCTTGCGGCCACTACGAGAGAGCATTGATTAAGCAACTTATGATAAACTAGGTGCCCGCGGCTTCCCTCTCGTTTTGGTTGGAAATGATCCCACGTTCACGTTGTAAATATAGCCTATGGCACTCGGGGATAATGTAACTTCCAATTAGTGAAAGAATTTTCAGAATCGGTTCAGTAGATCCAGAGATTACAACCTCACAAACTCACAAACTTTACCCTCTAAAAATTATTATAGATTAATTTTAAATGTCTTATTTATACATATCCTATTAAGAAGATGGGCTTCTTCTGTTAAGAGCGGCCAACCCGATATACTTTTCATACAAACGCTCGTACGTGATTATGCAGTTGTTACACATCTATCTTTGATTTTTTTGAACTAATAGGTATTTTGTGCACTATATCTAGGTTTCTATGGTAGCGAAAAATAAAAAAATTTAGAAACAAATTCAGTATAAGCCTCCAAAAATTGCTGTTTTGCACAAATTTTAACTGAACTTTGGCCGTTCATAATGTACTCATAAACTGTAAAAGTAAAGAAAACATCTCGATAGAAACCTTGCACATGTAATGGAGATTCTTAATGACAAATATTTATTTCACACACTTGTAAGACTTATTCAAAAACTCGTATTTCCTGGAACAAGTTTAAGAAATTTTCGAACACTATTTTTCGTTCAACGTCATCGCGTTAGGCGGTAAGAGGTGCGCGGGAGACGAGATGTGGGGGTTTGGGCCGGGGTAAGACGGGTGAATTGAAAGTAAATTGCCACTGTGGCTCTGGATGAAACAACAAGCTTTTCGACCATGCTCGCGTTGACGATAGCCTCATCGGGAAGGGCCCTCTTAACATCATGGAACAAAAATAATGAAAACAATATTTTTGTTTTCTTCCAAAAAAAATAACTCAAACAAAAAGCACCGTGATTAACAATCAATTAACAATCTTGTTAAAACTACACGATACCAAAAAAATATCGTTGTTTTTAACTTAACTACCAACCAAGTTAAATGGATCTGTCTACTTGAAACCCTTGCTTAAAGTAAGAGGTCAAGTATAAACAGTTAGCGGTACTGACCCAAATGAGTTAGTAATTGTCGAAAACCTTGCTGTACCACTCACTTCCTAACCGTTTGTGTACGAACTTCAAGGCGATGCATTGTGAGAGTCGGCAGACATTGTCTGGGCAGACGGGTGTCACGACTTGTCCTTAAGGGATCTTATTAATTTTGTCACTTGCTGTTGCCGGCGACCTTCGTCTGCGTGAAATTATGATAAATATATGATTACTTCCCTATTTGAATCGAATTTTGTTAACAAGGGTTTTAATTTTTTTGTACGGAACCCTAATCTGTTTCATAAAATAAAAGTAGCCTATGTTACTCCTTATAACATCAGCTATCAACCAGTAAAAGTCCCGTCAAAATCGGTCCCAGGACGACCACGATTTAAATAGTAAAATAGCAAGTCGGTAAACGATAATAGTCCAGAAAATAGTACCTATATTAATTAGTCCTCGGCAATACGACAAAAAAATTACCAAAGAGAAAAGGTTACTTTCGCTTTATAAGTTAAGGGTTTTAAATTCAAGGTAAGTAGGTACGTTAATCGGAAAATAACCATTTTCTTAAAAAAAAAATATTAAGTCCATCCCACATGTTTTCGCATTTACGCAGCGGCGCAGTTAAGTGCTAAAATCCGCTGAACAAGTACCAGCTTATCCGGGGACGCTCCCCTGCCATTTACCAATTGTATGCGTCCCTATAAATTAATTTAGATGCACATTCGTTCCACAAACGTCAGGTTGCATTTTTGGGTTAATTGAGCAGTGCACTCGGCTATAGTATAGATGGTTTTTGTAAGTCTATATGAAAATTCGGGACATGGTCTCGTCAAGAGTAATGGAAAGATCAAATACAGGTGTAACAAGACCCTTCACGAAGCCGTCAACCAAGCTTTTTGTACATCAAACTAAGTAACTTTACGCAAAAATTATTGCTGGGAAATGACGTTTTTTTGGGGGCGAAAAATCACATTTTACGGTAGGACTCAATGTAACGGACTCAAAACATTGCGCTGGATGGATTGAATAATATGGGGGTCGTGGAGGTGTTTAAAGTAAAATATAAAAACATGAATTTAAAAAAAATCTCGTGAAAAAGTTGGAAATTAGACCCCCAATATCTCCGTAACTTGAAGGTCTAGAACAAAAAAAATATCGCAATGATACAGAGAGAACAAGTGCCTTTCGGCTTCTTTAAGAGTCTTGTTACACCCTTTATACTACGGTTAGACTGTGTGGACCATAACATAGCTTGAAAGGAGGTGACTATAAAGAAGACGACTAATAGAGAAGTATGGAAAAAAAAGACATGCTGCAGCGTTCTAAAATAAATTCTAAATGGAACAAGCCCGCCACACTATTCACAAAACTCAACAGTGGCGACCACCAGAAAAGCGCCGAGACAAAGAAGCTCGACGAAGTCCGAGAGAAACAATTTAACTGTCTTGGATCCCGCAACAAAAGAATAGCCGAGGCGTAGGAAAAAAAAGTAGACTGGATGCAGAACGCAAAAGTGATATGGGTGGGGAACATCATGGTTGGAAGCAGTTCTATATCGCACTGCTCGTAACTTCGTAAATAATAACAAAAGCCCGCCTCCTGACTGCCGATTTAATTTTATTTGTTTTCTCATCAAATTGTTTTTTTTTTTAAATTATATTGTTGCGGCCTAGAACTGGGCCACTTTGAATTTGTAAGTTAATTTTAATATTTTCGTAATCGTAAAAAAATAATCAGCTGTCCTATACATTTGGGTCGAGTAGGTATTGAAATTTTGTATGAGGCATTTAATAAACACAGCGCAGCAGCTTTATAATAAGTGACCTACCGAAAGAAATAGGAAAGTCTTGATAAGTGAACATTTTTAGAATTTCGTACTCAAGGGGTAAAAACGTAACCCTATTACTAAGACTCCACTGTCCGTCCGTCTGTCTGTCAGCAGCCTGTATCTCATGAACCGTGATAGCTAGACAGTTGAAATTTTCACATTTATGATGTATTTCTGTTGCCGCTGTTACAACAAATACTAAAAACAGAATAAAATAATATTTAAGGGGGGCTTCACATACAACAAACGTGCTTTTTTTGTTTTTTTACGGAACCTTAGTGCGCGTGTCTGACTCGCACTTGGCCGGGTTTTTAAAATAGATTAAAATTGAATTTGGCCATCCAAAAATAGTAAATCATTACCCACTGTACGAGTATGTACTCGAAAGATCGAACGAAAACTATGTTTATTACTTAAGATATTTTTGTTAAGTTTCTCATATTTAAGAGAACTATACAACGTGTAACAGAAAGGGTATAATCATATGGAATACTGTGGTATGGACCATCAAACTAAACAACTTTCTCTATGGGACCACTATCGAAATCGTAAAAAAATAATCAGCTGTCCCATACATTTGGGTCGAGTAGGTATTGAAATTTTGTATAGGACAGCTGATTATTTTTTTATGATTTCGATGGTGGTCCCATAGAGAAAGTTGTTCAGTTTGATGGTCCGTACCACAGTATTCCATATGATTATACCCTTTCTGTTACACGCTGTTAGCTGTATACAGTAACAATACCTACAATACAATTTTATAGTCAACAATTAATGCGATCTTCTACTTAAAACACATTACCTTGGGTAAAAATAATATGCCAATGAAGATTTTTTTTTAACGCATTTGACCCCCTTTCTGTTACACGTTGTATACAACGTGTAACAATAAAAAAAATACATTTGGGTCGAGTAGGTATTGAAATTTTCTATGGGACAGCTGATTATTTTTTTACGATTTCGATGGTGGTCCCATAGAGAAAGTTGTTCAGTTTGATGGTCCGTACCACAGTATTCCATAATATGATTATACCCTTTCTGTTACACGTTGTATATATATGTTCATTTGGAGAAACAATTTTTTTTTAAACCGAGCACATTACTCGACCTAGGAATTTAACTCAGGACCCCATACAATAGCATTTATGGACCCTAGAACAGCGAAGCTTATTTACTTACTTATTCACCTACGTGGACCGGTTATTTACCTATTTCCTAACTTAGCCGACATACCGATATTCTTGGTAATTGACTCTCTGAATCATAATCAATCAACTGGCATGAAACATTGGAAAAACCCAACTGCATTGATAACGAAAGTTTGTAAATATTAAACTTGGAATTGTGACTAAAAGTTCCGTGTTTTTTTTTATATGTTATAATATTGCAATGAGGAAACTGTTGTATTTATTATAGTTATTTGTTCAACTTAAAATAACAGGTCTCGTAAATCTTTTAGCTTATAATTAGTTTAAATGGATTTAAAAAAGCAATCAATTATTGCTTAGCTCTGGGGGGTTACTACCCCTTGACGTTAAGATGACGTCTTAAAGCAGGAGTAATTCCAGTGTGGGAAAGAGTCAGAGCTGTACAGGTCGTCTAGCGCCATCCCTTTCCGACACTGGAATTACTCCTGCTATAAAACGTCATGGTAGGCCATCTGATCCTGAAATTCATCAGGAAACACCGTTCGAATTTATGAGATTTGTATGTACCTAGGCGTGATGTGTTAAACCAAAATAAAGTTTATATTTTAACAAACAAATGATAACACCTATGTTTACATTATGATGAGATTCGAGATTTCAACACAATTCGATTTAATATTTTTTAATACCACTGGTTAGAATGGCATTTGCGTTTTAAACCACCGAAACTAGTAACTAAAACTTCTGTTCCGTATTTTTTTTTAATAAATTAATTACAGCTGTAGCCCGCCGCTTCGCTCGCGTTTTTGTCGGAAATTACCCCACGGGCACTTTGTAAATATACCCTATGGCACTCGGGGATAATGTACATCCTATTAGTGAAAGAATTTTCAAAATCGGTTCAGTAGATCCAGAGATTACACCCTACAACCTCACAAACTTTACCTCTATAAAATATTAGTATAGATCAACTTAAGTCTAAAGATAGATCATCAAAAGAAATCTAGACACACCGTTACATATTTCCTACGCCATTTTAAGGAGGTTTATTTTGTCACAATAGTTGAGTTTATGTTTGTTCTTTAGAAATAATTGCTTCACTACAAATAGAACTATAATTGTTGCTATTTTCATATAATTCGTGCTGATTCGAGACTAGAAAAAGTAAAAATAATTAGATGTCGTCACAATTAACAGCTAAACACAAAATGGGGTTTTGAGTTGAATTGTAATTATTTATAAAAATCCGGCCAAGTACGAGTCGGACTCGCGTCTGAAGGGTCACGTACCAATGAAGTAGGGTGTTCCCATACTCCTTTTAATTTATTAATTAATTTTTAACTTCAACTGTGTATGTACTTATTACGGATCTTGAGATACAGCCCGCTGACAGACAGACGGACGGACGGACAGCGGAGGCTAACAGCGAACCTTAAAAATGAGCCGATTTTATAACAATATACCATATAAAAAGTTTAATTGAATGCAATGACCTATTGAACTATTAGTTAAAATTATAGAACCTTAACGATGAAATGCATTTTTATCCATCAGTTATTATAAACGATTACATAATACGAGAGGAATAGATAATGGTTTAACTCCTTTTTAACTGACTGCAAAATAGGAGAAGATTATAGTTCGATTTTAATTTGATGGGCTTTCATTTGAATATCGCTTATCAGCAGATGGGATGCTAAAGTCTTTTCTAAAATCACTTTTTTTTTAAACAAATCTTCTCCTTACGTTTTTTTAAGTATAATTTTAATTCTTATAAATATTAGGATCCCTTTGATATTTTTAGGGGAAGGGGTTCCTAGCAAACCTGCTTCGCACGATTTTACGACTGGATAAATCATTAAGATTTCTTTATACAAATAAGTAATAAAATATCTAAAATAAAATGAAAAAATGGGGTTTTTTTTGGTGTCAGGCTATGATTGAGACAGGCAAAACTCAACTTTATTATATAATACGTTAATGGTTCAAACACGCTTAACGAATTAGAAAGACACTCGTTCTTCTCGTCACTTTGATATTTTTTTCATTCTGGACCATGCATACTACAAGGTAATTACAAAGGTATTGAAGGTTCCAACTTTTTAATACCTTTCTTTTTAAATACATGTTTTTTTTTTATATTCCTTTGAATAACTCTATGACCACTATTGCACTATTAAATGCATCCATCAGCACAATGTTTTGAGTGCCTTACATTGAGCAATACAGTAAAACGTGATATGAATTTCGAACGAAAAAAAAGATCGGTTACCCAGCATAATTTTTGTGCAATGTTAGACTTAGTTTGATGTACAGATTGCTTGGTTGCCGGCTTCGTAAAGGGTGCGTTTACTCCTTGTATTTGTAAATTATACATACTAAGTACATTATTTTTACAAAATATTATGAGACTTTGAAAAAAATGCAACAAACGCAACATAGGTAGGCGCTGATAAGTCACCGCACGCCTGTGTCGATTGCCTGACATCCTCATTTACTGCTGTCATATCTGTCATCTCAATTTGATTTGTGTGGAAGATACGAAGAGTATGTCAGGAATGTCGGGGTCGTAGGACGCATTGAGCGGTAGATTCTGCCTTCCGTATGTAAGGACCAAAAAGAGACCAAAAGACCAATGAAAACAGGGTAGTAAAACAAGGTAGGCGTAAAATAACAATTTTCAAGAAAAGAAAGACGCGTATATTTTCTTGAAAAAAATCCTTTTTTTTAATAAGTCCCTCGTTCAGAAACAGCAGGGCATTTAATATTTCTAGACTTAATGTTTTGAAAGACATCAATTCCTTGGTTTATTTATGCATTTAGGTTAGCCAAGGATTGTTTATTTATACAAATCATTTACAATAAATAAATTCCTATGTATTACTTTCATAAGTCTTAGTGCAACAATTACTTACTAAACCACATAATTTATGGTTTAAGGTGAAATCGCCTGGGTAGCCCGCGAAATTAAAATTTTCAATGTCAGGCTGTATTTTGGTGAAAATATGATTCGGAAGTATGTTTCGTAAAGCTAATTTTTTTCTATTTTTTTTTTGTAAAGTTAAAATATCATTAAATTAAAATTATTTAATAACATTTAACAATTAACAATAATATCATCAATCATTATGTGAGCTCTTTTTGGGTGTATTTAACTGAATTTAAAAAATACAAAAATGACAGTTTAATTCCATTTGCACAAAACAGCACAGATTAATAACTGCTTTATTGCGGTATTGGTAGAAAATTCACGGGTCAAAACCTTTTTTCGGTCAAACACTTTTTTTTAATACAGCGTAATATTAAAAAAAAAGTGTAACATCGGGGTTTTTTGGTTGGTCTGGACAAAGAACAACTTGTAAGAGGAAAATTAGTTTTCCTGATTCTATCCAGTTTTGACATAACCACTAAACAGCCTTAATATATTTTATATTAGTTTAAAATGCAGTTTTTTTAAGTGATTTACCAACGAGTTTTGTAGTTATTTAATATTGTTTAATAAAAATGATCGAGATTCAAAGAGTTGTTTATTTACAATTCTTAATTCTTTGAATATTAATTTAGATACTGTTTGTAAATTAATACAATACTTGCTTACTTACTACTTTCCTTAGTATTATCTATGAAATAAAATATGTTTAAGTAATCAACTAAAGCTTTTTAAATTAGATCAATAACTAAAAATAATCATATTACGGTTTTAAAGTTGACATATAAATTAATGCTTTGCTTTTTAAATTAAAACGAATCTAAAATGTATTTTCTAAATCATCCCTTTCATTAATTTTTTTCACTAAAATCTATGGTAAAAAAAAATGAATACTTACAAGCTTAGATGAATCACACGCACCGAAAAAGAAAACGCAAATGCGAAAACAATCACACTTCAATCACTACCTATTTTATTTTAAAGCTCGAACGTCACTACACGTCAATTTTCCCGCGCGAAAAGTTTCGGACTGTCAACGTGTTTTTTTTTTTAAATTGCAAGTCTATGCACAAGGTACGGTTAGTGCGCGTACTGCCGGCGCACTCTGCCTCGGCGAATTTATATAGTCCTTGTGTTAGCGCTTGAATGGAGACTCGTCCTAGAATGGCGCTTGCCTACGGCCCCTTCTGCAGGGATTGGAAACTGTTGGCTGATTGTTAAAAACAGATTAGGCACTTTGTTAGATAGACTGAATTTTTCAGGAAGTAAAAGTTTTTAATTGGGTTTTTCGCTAAATGCAATTTTAACCGTGAACCGTTTCATTGAACTAAGAATAATTTAAATTTTTAGCCATTCTCCAGTTAACAGCAAAAATGTTTAGCAGTCGGAAATATAAATTAAGATTACAGGTACTTACCTACCGTAAAAATCATAATACTGAACTAGTTTATGAAAAATCCTACCATTTTTAACCAACATATATAGTTACAATCTAATCTATTTTACTTCTTATAGTTTTAATTTCATCGCCATTAAAGTAAAAGTAAACAAAACGGGCTAGTATAGTTTTTCTATAAATAAAATAATAAAGGCCTAACCATAACCTCGATCTCCTTAACGACGGTAACAATCCTAAAAATAACCACAAGAAGTGCACTTGAATCTTGGTCAATTGACTCGAGAAATGAGCGCGGCGCGGTGCAACGATCGATCTGATTCGCCTCGAACTGCATATAGTGCATACTGCATCCAGTGTGAATTAAGAATCCAATTGTATCGCGCACTTGAACATTGCATTTTGTTATTCAGATAAATCCATTGCAACGCATGTTTATTAAACGAATAGGTACATAAAGGCTCAATGGAATTTATATTGTGAACACAAATTAAATCTGTTGTGCTAGTACTACGCAAAAATGACAGATCTCCGAAAAGCAGCATCATCAGCCTATTACATCAGTTCCCTATCGGACCTCTCAAATCGCAGGCCTTTCAACGCTATTCTCCGCAAGTAACATCCAAGTGCTACCAGCCGTTCTGCAAAGATCGTCGCTCCACCCAACCTGAAGGTATCCTGTCTTACGTTTACCGAAGGACCATTTCCCAAATACACAAGCCAAACCAAATGAAGACACTTTTGATTAAGTCAGTAAAAAAAAAAAGGCAAGGCAAGGTAACAAAAATTTTGCAAAAAAAAAAAAAAAAACTATTTATTTTACAATAATAACAAAAATATATTTGGGATCCTCGTATCGAGCCGTTCATTTGATATATGAGACAGAAAGGTTCCTGGTGGTAAGGAGTCTGGACACGCAGGAAACAATAGTACCCTGTCTTTTGTGGAACAGCATGACATTTACACTCTAGGGCAGAGTCATTAATGAATGTCCAGATCCTGTTTATTGAGTTTCAGGTTGGCCAAGACAGTTCATTTTTAGGTGGGAGGTTTTCAGCAGGAACGGATGGTATTGTTATAGTTTAGCTAATATATGCAATAACTTCAAAAAACCGCCATAATTATGCAACTACATTTTTATGCAAATATACATTTGCCAATATGATAGAAGGCCACCACGTGTAGGAACAACCATCAATAAAATGAGCAGCATTTGAGCATTGCTCGACGAAAAAAAAATCGAGGAAACCCCATACGCTTGTTAATGTCTTAATAAATACATCATCCTTAGCTATTATATCATAAATATAAATACTTATCATACTAATATGTATATCGTGTAGGAAATCATACGGTTTTTATAGTAATTTAATTAATAACTTGTTTAAAAAAGAAACTGGTTAGACCAGCGAACTGACTTTGCCACTTTGTGTTATCTGCCACATAAAGTTCAACAAAAAAATGTAAACATTATTGGTATAATTCTTTTTTGTCTATAGGTTTACAAGTTTTAAACCTATAGACAAAAAAATAATGCTTTGCTTCTTCCGCAGCTTTGTTCCGGCTCGTAGGGTATTAGGCGCCGGTGTTACTGAGACATTTCACCTTTGTCTTTGGGACTAGGGTCTCACAATACTACCGAAATACACAAGGTGGACCCTTCACGAAGCCGTCAGTTACTTCGTTTGATGTACAGAGTGCTTGGTAGCATTCTTTAAATCAAACCAAATAAATCTGCACAAAAATGTTTGCTGGGAAACAGCTTTGCTTTGCTTTATTTATGCTGTTTTGGCTTCCGTACGTTTTTTCACGGGTGACCACTGAAAACCAACGCTGTGCTGTGGGTCCCCCATAGCACAGCATCATGCTGAGTGGTAACCTGCTTGTCGCAGTCACGACGTGCAAGCTGCGAACGTCTTTTTTTTTTTAAATAAATGCTTTATATGTTTATTGTTATTTATTTTTTTGTTTTTTTATCATTTTGTACGATGCACGTCGTGTGATTTTTTCTTTCTTTCTTTCTTTGTTTGGTGTGAAAAATCACGTTTTAGGGAAGGACTCATTGTGCTGATGGATGCAATATATAGTACGGGGGACGTGGAGGTATTTAAAGTAAAGTCTTATATTAAAAAGTTGTATTTTAAAAAAAACTTATGAAATAGTTGGAACTTTGACCCCCAATATCTTACGTAACTAAAAGGTATGGCTCCGAACAAAAACAAAAATGACGGGAAGAACGAGTGGCTTTCGACTTTGTTAAGCGTATTTTCACCCATTGTACGGTATGACCACTTTAAGTTTGCAGTCCAAAGTGACGCTGCTTGTCAAGAAAAAATGCATCAATACGTCAAACTAGGTACATAAATGTACCTAGTTTGACGTATTGTTTGTATTATATTTTTTAGTTTAATGTGTCCCCCGCTTGCACAGATAAGTTGGTTAAAATGTATCCATCTTTTTGACACATCGTCCAGACTGTGGACCGTTGTAGAGTTTGTGCGTTTGTAAGTTTGTTTGTCTGTGTTTGTGTTTGTTTGTTGGTTTGTTTGTGTTTTGTTTCTTTGTTTTGTTTTTGTTTGTTTGTATCCTTTCAAGCCTTTAAAAAGACTAGTAAACTTTGGAACGGTGATCATATCTGTGCAATGCATCTGTACTGCAGATGACCATAAATCGCCCTATTGACTAACAATCAGTCAGTTCACCTGATTATATGCCAATCAAAACATAACAGCATGCCACCTCAATAAACCAAGCATAATATGCACTGAGACCTTATAATACACCCACATTTCGACAGTTATGTTTAAGTCCTATTAAATAGGCGTCGACCCTATCATCATCAATTGTGTACAAATCCAGATTCCGTGGCTGCTACTGAGAAATTAAAAACCCAATAAAACGTATCAAACCCAAGACCTCAAGCTCAGCATTCGCGCTTGCCACCACTAGACCATCAAGGCAATAAAAAGTACAAAACATTCAGTAGTAACTAGTACATAATACTAGTGTGTTAACCAATTACTAGTAAATAGACATACATGATACTTCCCTATTAAAATTATAAATGCGAAACATGATTTAGGCCTGCGGGCATGTTTAATTCTACATGTTGCTATGAATACTAAAATCAGGCATTCAAGATAGCCTTTATATCATAAAGCTGAAGGTAGATGTTTGAGAGCAACTGTACACCCACAGTCCCACACACCTTCAGATGGATTAGTTTCAAGTATAGCTACTGCCTGCAGGTTCGCTCGTGTGAAGCTTCGAAATTATTCCACGGTATCGTGTTACCAGGACATGAAGTCTATGTGCAACAGCTTTATGGTACATAACATATCATCACGCATGTATTTCCCGAAGGGTAAGACAGGTACCTAATAGTACACCCACATTTCGCCAGTTACGTTTAAGTCCCATGTAAAAGGGGGCGAGCTTGTCGCCATCAACCGGGCGCAAATCCAGACTCCGTGGCTGCTACTGAGAAGATCCTGATGGAACAACCCAATAACACTTTGCCCGAACTGGGAATCGAACCCAGGAGCAGGTGCCAGGTCCCAGGTGCTAGGAGTTATATGGTAGTTAGTACAATTAAGGGGTGCAAAGGTAACAGCCAGACGGATAGTTTCGGTTAGGGCTTAGCTTGCTCCTGCAAGCCTGTTTCCATTAGCCGGGCACAAATATGGACTGTAACAGACAAATTCCTGAAAATAGAAAACTGCTACGCATGACGTACGCGATCCATCCAGCGCAGCCCGCGTCCGTGCACCAAACTCCTTTGGGTGACCTGAGACATCGCCACCGGGGCGGCATCAGGTCGCCATGGGGCTTCGTCCGCCACCTATTCCTCCTGCGATGAATCGCGTCAGTGAGGGAGTCTTCGTCTCCGACGCACTTCACCGCCTCCTTCTGCGAGATGACGTCCTCGCAGAAGGAAGCTCTTGCCGTCCATGGCCCCTTGCTTTCGATCATGGCCTTGGCCACGGCCGGCAAGGAGAGGTCTGCTCCGATACTGATAGCATATTATTATGCTAACCTAACTGAGCCTTACCACACACTAACATCGAAAATGAATAGTAAGTCATAATGAAATAGTTCTATACATATACTTAAGTAGGTCTTCAATTATGTTAATACATTCATTATAATATCTGTACATTGATATTATGCATTATATAGAAGGTAATCCTAACTAATCCTATCCTAACTAATATTATAAATGCAAAAGTAAGTTTGTTTGTTACCTTTTCAAGCCCACTGAACCGATCATCCTGAAATTTTGCATATACGTTGTCAGGTGTACAGTAACGGACTTAAGGTACATTATATCCCGAAAAAAAATACTGTTCCCGAGGAAATCAACAATAACGTTCTTATGATAATAGATGGCGCCACGTGTCTTGCGAACCATGATTGAATGATATTATTACAAGCAGAGTACAACCCGAATTGATTATCAAAAATTATAAATTAACGCGAGCGAAACGGCGGGCAAAAGCTAGTAATATAAATGCGAAAGTTTGTGAGGATGAATGGATGAACTATTGAACGGATTTGGATGGAATTTAGTATACAGATAGCTTATAGCCTGGATTAACACATAGAATACTTTTTATTCCGGTAGTTTTATCCCGTAGGACTTATCGAACTACAAGCCGGCGATGCCGCGGGCATAAGCTAGTCCACCATAGTCCTTATTTTTTCCGTCAACAACCCAAATGGCACAAAAAGTTCAATAAAAATTGTTGAGAAAGGTCATGTACTAAACGTCAAATGTGATGTCAAATTGTAACAGTATGAGCACCGCAAATACATCACACTTGTAATCTCCGAACGGATAAGCAGAGGTGTACCGCCGTGTACTTATAAGTACGTCCACATTTCACCAGTTTCTTGAAGCGAGCAGAGGGTCGATACTTCGGCAGACGCCAGTTTCTTTATTTGTCCCGCTGCAACGCCAGAATAAACGTTCTTCTGAATTGCCTCAGTCTCATGTAATAGGGACCAGCCTATTGCCATCAATCGGGCACTTCATCGGAATCCAGAGTTCGTTTTGCTACTGATATGTCCTAATTCAAACCCAATTAAACTTTGCTCGAACCGGGAAACGAAACGAACGAAAGTCATAAGTTATTAAAATAGCTTTGCGAGTTAATTAACTGTCGAAACATCATTAGGTATGATCTATTACTTACCGACTTAGATATTTTTCATAATATTTTGGAATACTGTCCTAGCTTCCGCAACCTACACCAATCAGACCTAGGCCAGGACTAGATTCTTGTCATTTCAATATCAGGAGTGACGTAATTATGTCTAAATAAGCATATCTCTCCAATTATGTATTAATGCACCCACCTGAATCTATTCAGCCAATAGTAATTTAATGAGACGCTCATGGCTAAATAATGACAGCAGCACAGGTCGATCCGCCTCTTTTTACCCGACTACGGCGAAGCCAAAAGGAAGGGTTATGATTTTAGCAATCTATGTATGTATGTTTGTATTTACGTATGTTCTCCCGTAGCGCCTAAACTATTCATCCGTTTTTGATGAATAGTTTAGGCGCTACGAAGCACAAGCATAATCAGCCTATAATGTTCCCACTGTTGGGACACACGGCCTCCTCTCTTTGAGAGGGAATGGGCTATAATCCATCACGCGGGCCCAGTACGGGTCGGAAGATGTCACATGTCTTCGAATTTTTGGTTCTAGGACTTGCCGGTTTCCTCACGATGTTTTCCTTCACCGTTTTTTGAGAGTAGTGGTGATGAAATAAATGACACAAAGTAATGCGCCTGTCTGGGTTCGAACCCACGACTTACTGTTCGTAAGTCGGGGCCGCCACTGCTGGGCCACCGCTGCTCTTCGGAGGCGCTACGGAGAAACATACGTTAATACAAACATACATAACATAGACCGCTAAAATCATAACCCTTCCTTTTGGCTTCGCCGTAGTCGGGTAAAAACACTTTCGATGATCATTTTTTTCAAAGGTCCCGGTCTCTTCTAAAGTTCAGACATTGTGTTGGTCAGATTCAGATCATGTGAGGATGTCAATGTTTTATGAATGAATGATACATTTATTTGCAAGAATATAGGCAGTTAACATAAGTTCTTAATATCTATTCGTTTCACTATATTCGGCATTTCGGCCATACAAATATTGAGGTTTTACATTTTGGCATAATAATAGCATGCAGTACACATTTATTAATTAGCAATGCAAATGCAATGCATGCTGTTATGCAATGTTAGTGTTAGTGACCATCATCATCTGTCGAGCCTTTTCCCAGCTATGTTGGGGTCAGCTTCCAGACGAACCGGATGCAGCTGAATACCGGTATTTTACATGGAGCTTCCTATCTGACCTCCACAAGTCAGTTAGTACCTACTGGGTAATACGATACCGTTGGTAAGGCTGGTCAGACTTTCGGGCCACTGACTACCCGTAACGACTGTCAAAGATCTATAAATGGCAGCCAGGACCAACGGCTTAACGTGCTTTTCGAGGCACGGACTACCGGAGGATAGTGTTAGTGACCATATCAGGGTAAAAACTTACATGGAGGTTCTCGTCTGAGATGGTATTTCGCTTAACAACGTACAGCCAAAAACTGGGTCTACAAGCATACAATTTAGCATAACTTTCTATCTACTTAAAATGGGCACTATGATAAAATTAGTTCCATTGTTTTGCCGATGAGAAAATCCACTGACTGCCCCGTTGGTCTCGTAATCGGAAGCGCGACTGCTGAGCATGAGGTCCCGGGTTCGATTCCCAGGTCGGGCAAAGTGTTATAGGGTTGTTCCATCAGGAATATCTCAGTAGCAGCCACGGAGTCTGGATTTGTGCCCGGTTGATGGCAATAGGCTCGCCCCCTATTACATGGTACTTAAACATAACTGGCAAAATGCTGGCTTGATATTATGAGAAAATCTTAAATCCGAAAACATCAGGTTTTGGCTAGTTTTCAATGCAACACGAACGACATTAAAAAAACATGTGTTTTATATTTCAAGCTAAATAAAATGTATGTATTTATTTATGTCATTAACTCAGTAATCTGACTCCATTCATCAGGAAGCTGATTTCTGTTTTAATTTACATATATGTGAGCTAATTTGGAATTTGTTAGCATTTTTATGTATGCCGTTTTTGTTTCACTTTTTTTTTAATTGATCCATTTAAACGTGTTACATTATTCATTGTCATCCTGATTAGATTCTGTGATAAGACCCGTTTACCGAAATATTTTGAAGCTAATTACTTTGAAGTGATTTATTGATTGACTGACGTGTTATAAATAAACTTGAATTGGTTTAATGATTTTTTACTTTGTCTTTTAAAGTAATTTCCGCCTAGGTGACGCTTCCCGTGACCCAAGGGCTGACAGCGTTGAGTAGAAGTTTTTTGACGCCTTTTTATAAACCGAATCGAACCGATCCGAACCGTTTTCTTCATTTTTTTTATAATTTGTTGTTAGTTTTTAATTAATAATGAATATGTACAGTTCGTTTACTCTATAAATTACTCGCCTCTTCGAAAAAAGTGATGCTATGTCTAATATCCAGTTTGAGTTTGGATCACTCTGGAAGTGACGTAATTGTATATTCTTTCATATTTCTAAGTTCAGTCCCTGATGTGATATTTGAAAATATATTTTTAATGTAGGTAATAATTAGTATTCCGGGTGACAGGTTAACTGGACCTATTCCTTGAAAGGGGATACTAGAGACCATTAGTAACAAATTAAGTCCAGCTAACTAGTTTAAAAAAAACTAAACATGACTTTTATGGCACTTAGTTTCCAAAGACAGATATTCTTTTTTGACAAATTGGTTTTTAAAGGATTAATTTGTTCAGAAGCTATCAGAAAAGTATCAGTTTGACATCCTATACGTCGTAGATTTATCACAATCAGCACTTTAAGGTGGAGAGGGGGAAAATTTCCCAATTACTTTAAAAGTTCGATTTCTCCAGAACAGCCCAGTTTTGACCCGTAGTGAACTGGACTTTATTTGTTGCTAATGACCTCTAGTATAACCCCTTTCAAGGAATAGGTCGAGTTTCCTTGTCACCCTGGATAAAAGGACCAATTTCCAAGTCACAATATTTTAAGAAACTTGTTGTAGTTAAAACATAAGAAAGGCTCTCATAAGAAGTACTAGACTATGTATGGCGGTGCGTGCAGCAGCCGAGCAACGAGTTCTCAGCAACGCCAGCCAGCAGGGTGCACCACCTGCACCGAGGCGTTCAAAACATCGAACGCCACGTGTCGTTGTACTGCACTCGCATATTGCTCAGTGTAGCCTTGGTGCAGTTTGTCCACAACTTGACTGTATAGACGCTTTTGCTGATGAATAACTGAGCCTTCACAACGTCATTGCAGGAATAGGCTAACCTGCCTAGCATTTTCCCGTGCACCGATATCGCTCGTCGCTGCGATAACGCCAGTCTTTATAATCCTGCGGTAAAACCAGATTACGTATTATTTTATGTAGTAAATTGCATTCAAATGATAACATGATTTTTATTACTTCTACTTCTGAATTAATACATAATTACAGCACAAGTTTATCACTATAGGTACACTAGACTAGGGTAATGACCTAAATATTGCGGTCGCCGGACGCCATCTTTCCTTCCTTATGATAACTCTTACGAGCTTTGCCCGGCGGCATGCGTCGCAATGCCTATTTTTGCAGAACAACTGTGCAAAATATTATCAAATTCAGTTCAGTAGTTTAGGACTCTATAATACTCCTAACTCTATCGTACCCTATATAGGGGACAAACAGACCAATACCTCTCTACCCACTCTGCCAGACCTAAGAATCGAACCCAGTAACTCGTTCTCAACAACTGTAGCGCTTTGTACTACTACACCAACGAAGCAGACATTATCTTTACCAAAATCTATACTAATATGCCTATTTTTGCAGAACAACTGTGCAAAATATTATCAAATTCAGTTCAGTAGTTTAGGACTCTATAATACTCCTAACTCTATCGTACCCTTTATAGGGGACAAACAGACCAATACCTCTCTACCCACTCTGCCAGACCTAAGAATCGAACCCAGTAACTCGTTCTCAACAACTGTAGCGCTTTGTACTACTACACCAACGAAGCAGACATTATCTTTACCAAAATCTATACTAATATATAGAGAGCTGTTTGTGAGGTTGTAGGGGGTAATCTCTGGATCTACTGAATCGATTTTGAAAATTCTTTAACTAATCGATAGCTACATTATCCCCTAGTGCCATAGGTTATATTTACAACGTGCCCGTGGGATAATTTCCGACCAAAACGCGAGCGGAACCGCGGGTAACAGCTAGTATTTCATAAGCAGAATTGATAATTAGCCAATCACCCGCCAACCCGCCACTTGCATTGCCAAAGGAGTTTGCATATTCTTCGGTAATCCCCATACAATTGCAGCCAGTAATGAGCTTCGGACTTTGCTCGTAGTTCCGACGGAAAAAGATATATTTATTGACTCATGTATGAGTAACTGCCTGTAAATCATTCATACTGGAGCATGACCATGCTACTTTAAGGTCTATCCACACATATCAGGGCAATGGGATTTTTTTCCCACTAGTCCCACGATTCAAGGTGGTACAAAATCGTAGAACTAGTGTGGGAACAAATCTAGGCAAGCACGGCTTAACCTAAAGATCGACCATAGCCGCTGTTATTATTAAGCCAAGAGCTCCTATAAAGGGTGTAACAAGACCCTTAACGAAGACGAAAGGCACTTGTTCTCCCCGTCATAGCGATCATTTTTTTTGTTCTAGACCATACCTGGGAACATTCTAATTACGCAGATATTGGGGGCCAACTTTTTCAATCGTTTTTTTTTTATACATGTTTTTAGTGTAAGATTTTTACTTTAAACAACTCAACGACCTCCGTACCATTTAATCCATCAAACAGCACAGTGTTTTAAGGGCGTTACATTGAATCCTACTGGAAAACGTGATTTTTCGCCTCAAAAAAAAAGTCAGTTCCCACCAAAAATTTTAGCGTAAAGTTACTTATTTTGATGTACATAATGCTTGGTTGACGGCTTCGTGAAAGGTCCCGTTACACTCTATATATCAGATACAAGCCTATTCAAACGATTTAAAAAAAAAATCGTCGGTATGATGGAGTAACAAAAATTTTTTTCGATGTGGTGATTCTGCGCGCAACGGGAAGGCATGTTGATTTATCGTTATGCTCAGTTCCTACACTTGTTTGATGGGTAATCGTTCTTTAATTTGAAGTATTCGGAAGCAATTAAGCCAAGTGTAGCCATATAGGTCTATCAACATGTAGGCAAAAAAATGCTAACATTTGAAGGATATAGTATATGCTTTAATTACACTTTATGCTATACTTACACTTGCACTGAGAAAAAAATCCTGAGACAAGGCTGCAGTTTTACATTGCGAGCAAATTATTGCGAAATTATCAAAAGATTTTTGTGAATGCAGCAACATACCCTTTGCTGCCCCAGCAACTTTTTTTTTGCGAAACGCAATTATTGTGAATGCAACAATATAACTATTGTGGCATTAACAATTTTTAGGCTCCTTTGATAAAACCGCAAAGGAGTACTTTGCGAAGTTCACATTGTTATCAATTGTCTCGTTGACAATGTAAGCCGCACATTGTTTTTAATGTTGTGGCATTAGCAATTTTCCGGCCTGTGATAATATCGCAAAGTCGGTATTCTGCGGGATTCGCATAGTTCAAGTTTGTGTCATTCACAAGATAAGCCGAACATTGACTGTATAAGTTGCATTTTTAACAACTTTTAGGACTTTGATAAAATCGTAAATGTGGTAATCTGCGAGTTTCCCACAGTTCAAGTTTGTGTGATTCACAAGGTAAGGCTCTAAACTTTGCGGTTTTAACAACTTATAAAACTTTGATAATATCGCAAAGTCAGTGGTCTGCGGGATTCGCGTAGTTCAAGTTTGTGTGATTAACAAGGTAAGCCGAACATTGACTGTATAAGTTGCGGTTTTAACGACTTCAGGACTTTGATAAAATCGCAAATGTGGTAATCTGCGAGTTTCGCACAGTTCAAGTTTGTGTGATTCACAAGGTAAGCCTGTAAACGTTGCGGTTTTAAGAACTTTTAAAACTTTGATGATATCGCAAAGTCGGTATTCTGCGGGATTCCCGTAGTTTAAGTTTGTGTGATTCACAAGGTAAGCCGAACATTGACTGTTTAGGTTGCAGTTTTAACAACTTTTAGAACTTTGATAAAATCGCAAATGTGGTAATCTGCGAGTTTCCCACAGTTCAAGTTTGTGTGATTCACAAGGTAAGCCTGTAAACTTTGCGGTTTTAACGACTTATAAAACTTTGATAAAATCGCAAATGTGGTAATCTGTGAGTTTCGCACATTTCAAGTTTGTGTGATTCACAAGGTAAGCCTGTAAACGTTGCGGTTTTAAGAACTTTTAAAACTTTGATGATATCGCAAAGTCGGTATTCTGCGGGATTCCCGTAGTTTAAGTTTGTGTGATTCACAAGGTAAGCCGAACATTGACTGTTTAGGTTGCAGTTTTAACAACTTTTAGAACTTTGATAAAATCGCAAATGTGGGAATCTGCGAGTTTCCCATAGTTCAAGTTTGTGTGATTCACAAGGTAAGCCTGTGTAAACTTTGCGGTTTTAACAACTTATAAAACTTTGATAATATCGCAAAGTCAGTGGTCTACGGGATTCGCGTAGTTCAAGTTTGTGTGATTAACAAGGTAGGTAAGCCGAAAATTGACTGTATAAGTTGCGGTTTTAACGACTTCAGGACTTTGATAAAATCGCAAATGTGGTAATCTGCGAGTTTCGCACAGTTCAAGTTTGTGTGATTCACAAGGTAAGTCTGGAAACGTTGCGGTTTTAACAACTTTTAAAGCTTTGATAATTTCACAAAGTCATTATTCTGCGGGATTCGCGTAGTTCAAGTTTGTGTAATTAACAAGATAAGCCGAATATTGACTGTATAAGTTGCGGTTTTAACGACTTTTAGGACTTTGATAAAATCGCAAATGTGTAATCTGCGAGTTTCGCACAGTTCAAGTTTGTGTGATTCACAAAGTAAGCCTGTAAACGTTGCGGTTTTAACAACTTTTAAAGCTTTGATAATTTCACAAAGTCAGTATTCTGCGGGATTCGCGTATGTAGTTCAAGTTTGTGTGATTCACAAGGTAAGTCGAACATTGACTGTATAAGTTGCGGTTTTAACGACGTTTAGGACTTTGATAAAATCGCAAATGTGGGAATCTGCGAGTTTAGCACAGTTCAAGTTTGTGTGATTCACAAGGTTAGCCTGTAAATTTTGCGGTTTTAACAACTTTTAAAACTTTGATAATATCGCAAAGTCGGTATTCTGTGGGATTCGCGTAGTTAAAGTTTGTGTGATTCACAAGGTAAGCCGAACATTGACTGTATAAGTTGCGGTTTTAACGACGTTTAGGACTTTGATAAAATCGCAAATGTGGAAATCTGTGAGTTTCGCACAGTTCAAGTTTGTGTGATTCACAAGGTTAGCCTGTAAACTTTGCGGTTTTAACCACTTTTAAAACTTTGATAATAATCACGAAGTCAGTATTCTGTGGGATTCGCGTAGTTAAAGTTTGTGTGATTCACAAGGTAAGCCGAACATTGACTGTTTAGGTTGCAGTTTTAACAACTTTTAGGTTTTTTGATAAAGCTTGTAAAAACCACAACGTTTATTTTCGAAAATAAAGAAAGTCGCAAATGTGAAAAATTTAGCAATGTCTATTATTGCTAAAAACGTTATTCTAACATTGCGAGGGACCCCTAACATAGATAAAAACGCATTCTAAACTTGTGAATATTACAAAGTTATTTTCCCGAATTTTTCATTTCTGGTATATTTTGGCAACATTGTGATTCTTGTTTGTCATTCGCATTTCCGCTGTCTTCGGCATCGCATCGTAGCCGCGCCCGCAACATTATTACGCATATTGTCTTTTTAACTTAATTGTCACAAAATAACCATGATCAACCCTTGTAAGTGTCGCTGAATATTATGCTGTTGTGATTTAAGTACCTAATATTGTTTTTTTGTTTCATGAAGCTGGCAAGTGACTTTGATGAAATTTATCCAAACGCCAAAGAAAAGTTTGAAGAAAAGTTCCCACTACTAAAAGGCCGTTTGCTAGCATTATTGGATGAAAAAGCCCAACAACTGACATGAGCTGACATTTCTATACAGTCTGTCTTAGACCTTGGAACTTGTGAGTAAAGTTGGATTCAATAAATGTCTTATCATGATAAAGTAGTTTAAGAGCTGATTTCACACATTTAACTAACGGTTGATTATACCATTATATTAACCATGTGACGTAGGATACGTCATTCGAACGTTTGAGAATTAACAAAGCTTCACTTAATCAACCGTTGCTCTAACAGAGTATGGTGAAATGACATCATAACTTATAGGTGCGAATTTTTAACAGACTTAAAAAAGGAGCTCCTCAATTTTGTTGATATTTTAAGCTAAATCTTGTTACTGCATTACTTTGTCATATATAAACCAATTTTAAAAGTTCTTGATGGTGGGGATCGAACCTACAACCAGCCAGGAAGCAAAACTCTTACTAACTGAGCTGTGAGGAAGTTCAAAATTAATAATTTAAGATTAAATAGTACTAATAACAATTAAAATTATTTCCAGTGGGAGAGGAACAAGCAAATTTGGCAGCTTTCCTATCCATACCCTTGGTATTGAAGCAAATGCATACGATTCCAGTTAAAGGTACAAGAAAACCTTGGAATCCTTCACGAGCAGAAGTTAGCAGTGCCTTTTTGAGTTTAGTGGCATCTTCTTCGGACATCGAAACCCATCGCTTAGAACGGCAAGCGAAACTCATAGCTTAGCAAACGCATTGTAAAGATCTGCCTGAGTTAGTGTTCTTAGTATAAGAATATTGTGTACCTATACCTACTTAACCTGCTGTAAAGAAATGTAAAATAAACATTGATTACTTTTAATACTTTATTGTTTCATTTTTTAGGAAGAGGACACTGCAGCAACAGAGATGTGATATAAATGTTGCGATTCACGCAAAATCGCCTTTCAACCTTGTTGTTCTTGGTACGTGTTTTGCAATATTAGATACTTTCGAGTTGCGGTTCTGACAGCGAGGTGTGATATTAATGTTGCGATTCACGCAAAATTGCCTTTCAACCTTGTTGTTCTTGATATGTATTTTGCTATATTAGATACTTTCGAGTTGCGGTTCTGACAGGGAGGTGTGATATTAATGTTGCGATTCACGCAAAGTGTCCTTACAACCTTGTGGTTCTTCCACAATGTTGAAAGGCGACTTTGCGTGAATTGCAACATTAATATCACACCTCTGTTAGAATCACTACTTGAAAGTCTCTAATAACGCAAAGTACACATAGCTAGATCCACAAGGTTGAAAGGCGACTTTGCGTGAATCGCAACATTCATATCACACCTCTGTTAGAATCACAACTTTAAAGTCTCCAATAACGCAAAGTATACATAGCTAGAACCACAAGGTTGAAAGGCGACTTTGCGTGAATCGCAACATTAATATCACACCTCTGTTAGAATCACAACTTGAAAGTTTCTAATAACGCAAAGTATACATAGCTAGAACCACAAGGTTGAAAGGCGACTTAGCGTGAATCGCAACATTAATATCACACCTCTGTTAGAATCACAACTTGAAAGTCTCTAATAACGCAAAGTATACATAGCTAGAACCACAAGGTTGAAAGGCGACTTTGCGTGAACCGCAACATTAATATCACACCTCTGTTAGAATCACAACTTGAAAGTCTCTAATAACGCAAAGTATACATAGCTAAAACCACAAGGTTGAAAGGCGACTTTGCGTGAACCGCAACATTAATATCACACCTCTGTTAGAATCACAACTTGAAAGTCTCTAATAACGCAAAGTATACATAGCTAGATCCACAAGGTTGAAAGGCGACTTTGCGTGAATCGCAACATTAATATTACACCTCTGTTAGAATCACAACTTGAAAGTTTCTAATAACGCAAAGTATACATAGCTAGAACCACAAGGTTGAAAGGCGACTCACATCATTAGTATCACAACTCTGTTAGAATCACAACTTTAAAGTCTGTAATACCGCAAAGTTTTACATAGCTAGAACCACAAGGTTGAAAGGCGACATTGCGTGAACCACAACTGTGAGACTTTAGTAAAGAACTGTTATTTTCACAAGTTTTAGTTTGCGAAGCAGCATTCAGTATCAAGCAAAGTTAACATAGCTAGAACCACAACGTTCAACATTGTGTGAATCGCAACCGAAACATTGCTTCTGCAGCAAACCGTACATTGCTAGATTACCTAAATAACACAAGTATAACACTGCGATATTCACACGCTTAACTTTGTTAGCCAGGAGCCAACAGAGTAAAATTGTGAAAACATGCCTTTGTGAAATTAGATAAGTCCTTATTGTGAAATTTAACATCTCCACTTTGTTTGATTCGCAATATTTTTTCGCAAAATTGGGGTAGCTGCGCCAGCAACTCTACTCTGTTGGCTCCTGGCTAACAACCTTTTCCTGTTGATTTCACAACTTTTTTTTCTGAGTGTGTCATACCATATACCATTTATCATCCTTTTTATTGTTTTTTTTGTACTCAGCGAATCGATCTAAATACGATTCGTTTTCATTGTATTTGCCAGAGAGTATATAATCACTACGTTTAGTATTTGCTGAAATAAAATATAAATTTTCATAATTTTCAATGTTGTGACGTGTATGTCAGATTTGCCAAACTGTCAGTTAATTGTTCTTTCTGTCCTAGAGTTTCTTACTAGCTTAGTCTATGATGAATTATTTTTGGTATATCTAATTTAAATTATATTTTTCAATGTTTAGCTGAAATATTGTATTTTATAGATAATAATAATTGTTTACTAATAACTTAATTTTAAATTTTATTTATAAATTCTTTACGCACTCATGGTTTTATTAAGTAAGTCTGTTATGTCCTGGCCGACTACACTTGTCAGATGAGATTATTATAAGAAAAAAATTGCGATTCAAAAATGGAAAGAGACTACTGTGGAATCGAGCTGACGAACCGGTCACACTAGACGAGAGAGCGTTTCTTGAGACTGAAGGAATTCTTCAAATTAGAGACAAGACAGATTCTTCAAGGTGATCCATCTAAAGATACACCTGGGACTACTACTCCCAATCTTATTATTAAAAACTGTCTTTGTGCCTTCCCTGGTGTTAGTCTCGCGGAGCTGCCCTGGGTCTAAAGGCTGGTGAACTAACTAAAAGATCTACCAGGACCTCTACTCCCGTTCTTCAAAACGTCGCCTTCCTGTGGAGCAGACCTGATAGAACTGCTTGCATCGTCCTACATCTTCACCTCAACGTTTGATCGTGCTTCATAAACAGTGCTACTAATCGTGTGTATATACTCTAAAACTACTTACAGAGTGCGGGTTTGATAGGTCTTTTTTATAATCTCTTGTATTTTTTATTTCACTTGTAAAACCATCCATTTACCTCTATTAAATTTTTAAATGTACAAGTCTACTTTTATCCTTTAATTTTTAATAGGATCAAGTAGATTTGTTACAAAGAGCCCAACTCACTATAATAAATTACCGTCCTGTATAAGAAATCTACACTCTTTCAATGCATTCAAAACTCAACTTAGCCAGCGCATATTGCGGATTGATCACTTCTGGAGAAATGAATGCATTGGATGGGTTATTAACTTGTAACACTGATGACGAACTTTTTGTAATGTTTTTAGTATTGTTCTCAAACAAATGACATAATATGTCTTTATTGGGAATAAAGTTTCTTGAATCTATTTTATTCCTTGTTAATGTTGACTTTCAAAAGTGCCATATTTGAGGCCTAATTTGAGGAGCTGGTTTGATTATGACTTTGAATCAGCGTTCAGTTTGAAAACTGGTACTACTTGTTCGACGACGTTGGCTTACTGTTAGTTAGTAGCAAGCTGAACTGTAGATTGTGCCCAACTGTGTGTATTGAACGAGTTTGGGCCGGAGTCAGGATTTATGACCGTGTAAAATGGTAATGGTCTAGTATTCGCAAGCGCGGGTGCTGAGCATGAGGTCTTGGGTTTGATTCCCGGGTCGTGCAAAAAGTTATTGGGGTTTTTCCATCAGGAATTTCTCAGTAGTAGCCACGGACTCCGGATTTGTGCCCGGTTGATGGCAATAGGCTCGCCCCCTATTACATGGGACTTAAACATTACTGGTGGTGTTCTATTAGGTACACTTCTGCCTAACCCCTCGAGGATTACAGGCGTGATGTAATGTAAAATGGTAATACGCTCGCCCCTATTACATAACTATAATAAAAAATAATAAATATCGCTGGACATTACACACACGCCATCTAGGTGCCACACTAAGCAACGAGGCTTGTGTCGTGGACACCAGATAGTTCATACTATTACATAGATACTTTTTGTTTGTAAATACATACAATTATACATATAAACATCCATGACTCGGAAACAAATGTCCATGCTCATCACACAAACATTTGCTCCTACCGGGATTCGAACCCCCGACCCTAAGAACGTAAGGTAGCCTCACTACCGCTGCGCCATTCGGGTCGTCGATAACTGGCGCAATGTTTAAGAAAACACCTCCTATTCTTCGGGATACAGGAATGCGTAACGTTAGAATATGTGTCGATGAAAAACTGTTAAATTATGATATTTATAATCACATTTATATCTAAAGCATTAGTCTAAGTTCATTGTATTGTCTATAGCGTGATCAACCTTGACTTATGTAACCATTTATATAATGATTTATAATTAAAAGGAATTACATCATAGTGTAGCGCCATTGAATAGTTTTTTTTTTATAATTTTGATTGACATTTGAGAAGGGAAATACGTACTTAATTGATTTTATTCTGAAGAGCAGATTATAAAAAACCGGTATTGTTTCAGCTTAAACAATAAAATCTTTAATTACTATATAAAATAGAAACAAATATTTAGATTATTTGAGCTTATTATACATGAAAACGAAAGTTAAAACATGGTTGGGAAATCCATCTGCTTAGCGCCCTTAGAAAATTACCTCGATGTAAGTCCCGCCGAGCAAAACATCAGAAGAAGCCGCCTCTAGAACAAACAATACCGACTTGCAGTTTGGGTGTATCGCGGACCGACTCTTAAGGAAAGTTCTTTGAAGCTTTATTTGATTTAATTAACCACAATAATATGTACTATCACTTCTGTGTTGTACAACATCTGCATCTATCAATCAGTCTTCATCATCATCCTCAGCCCGAATTCACCCACTGCTGGGTATAGGCTTCTCTGTGCTTGTGCCAAGCTCCACGCTCTTGTGCCAGCCTCATCCAGGATATTCCTGGCACCCAACACTTCTCTTTCCAGTCTCTTGGACTCCACTCGGTCACATCTTTACTCCACCTGCCGTTAACGCTTCTTGCTAAGTGTCCTGCCCAACTTATTGAGTTCTATAACGCGATTTCCAATATCGAAGACCTTCGTACGTCTCCGGATTTCGACGTTTGGAACCCGGTCGATTAGTTTTATCTCGAGTATGGAACGCTCCATGGCTCTCTGTGCTACTTTGAGTCCGCACACAGCTTCCTGTGAGAGCGTCCATGTCTCAGCACCGTACGTCATGGTGGGCAGAGCATACTGATTATAGAGACGATCAATCTTCTATGTTAATGGTTTGGTTTCCGCACTTAGTCCCTAAAGTGGACCATTGTACGTGAGCCATGGTGGCCGTTACTCCAACCAGCCTACCTCCCTCCAGAAGCAGATCAAACTTCCCGCCGGTGCACTCGAGGAGTACATGCGCTACCATTTCTTCCGCCTCCATGCACGCTCTGCACCCGCTCTGCAGGGGCTATCAATGATATCTAGGGTGTGGAAGTGTTTGTTCAGTGAAAAATGTCCAGTGATGGTCCCCGCCACCAGTCGCAGGCTATCTCTGTCCAGGCGCAGAAGGCGCTTGATTAGCTTCGTGTCCTGGGATAGCATAGCTTCCTTGGATTGCCTGCACCCTGGTGACAAGGTCCACCATTTTCCCGCTTGCGTTTGAGTGTGATCCTTTAACCAACTCCTTAGTTGCTTGAAAGGAATGGGCACAATGGGTTCGGGTCCGAAGGCTTTTGTGCTAGATCCCCTTCTGGCAAGTTCATCAGCCGCATCGTTTCCAAGTGATCCGCTGTGTCCTTTGATCTATTGTAGTGTCACCGTGTTGTGGTTTAGTACCGTAACACGTTCTAGGGCATTCTAGTATTAGTCTCGACGTGATCTGGTTTCTCTTTAAGGATTGAAGGACTGAGGCACTGTCGGAGAGTATACGAATATGGGTACCCGTAACTTCCCTGACCTCTATGGCGTGTGCCGCTTGGATAATACCAACACACTCACCTTGATAGACAGAGTTGAGCATTCCCAGGGGTTTGGATATTTTAATGTTTAGGTCTTTGGAGAAGACTCCGACACCTGTCCCGTCGTCGGTCTTTGATCCATCAGTGTAGATCCTTAGCTCTTTTGGACCTGAGTGGTCACGCGTCTCCGCTGTGAGCTCTATGTTGTAGTGTTTTTGAAAGTAGTGGGTCTTCAGGGTTCTGTCGCTGGGTGATGCCATCATTGGCTGCCGCTTGATAGCATCATCTTTTATGCGTGTATGTTTGATTCTGGAATCCTTACTAAGGGTGCCGGATACTTCGAACCTGAAAATCGCTAGGTTCGGCTCCTCTCTTACAACGAGATGTAGAGGTGACAACCCCAACATCACCTGTAAAGCGGCAGTGGGTGATGTCCTCATGCTACCGCTGATTACTACGCAGGCAAATCTCTGTAGCTTCTCGAGATCTTTCTGGGCTGTGCTCGGGTTGGTCCTGGGCCACCAAACTAACGAGCCGTATATTATGACAGGTCGGATGACTGTGGTGATTTTGGGGCTTAGGCCCCAATTTCTGCTGAGCAGTCTTTTGCACTGCCACAGGGCTATGCTGGCTTTTGTAGTGATGTAGTCGGTGTGTTTTGCCCAATTCAGTTGTTTATCCAAATAGATGCCCAGGTATTTGGTTTCAGTCGATAAGCTTAGGGTGGTCCCAAAGAAGCGTGGTAACTGTAAGGTTGCCAACTTTCTTTTCTTTTTGAAGAGGACAAGTTCAGTTTTGGTAGGGCTCAGGGCTAGTGTGTTAGGGGCTAGTTTATATTCTTTGCACCTCTACCATTTTCAAGGCTTGACGCATAAGGTTGTATAGTGTATTTTCGTGTGTGCCGTTTATTATTATGGTTATATCATCAGCGTAGCCCACCGTGAAGTAGCCTCTGTCATTTAGACACTTGATGAGGCTGTCTACCACGAGGTTCCATAGAAGTGGCGAGAGGACGCCCCCTTGAGGGCAGCCTTTCGCCACGATGGCTCTAGTTGTGTCGTTCACCGTAACCTGTACGGCTCCCAGTCTGAGCATGTTTGTGATCCATCCTCGCAGGGTCGAGTCCACGCCGTGTTCCTCGAAGGTTGCGTTGATGCTATGGAAAATGGTTTTGTCAAAAGCGCCTTCTATGTCAATAAAATCAGCTAGTGAGGAGAATTTGTAGTCTACTGCACATTCGATCTTGGAGATCACACTGTGGAGTGCAGATTCTGTGGATTTTCCTGTGGAGTAGGCATGTTGTTGTTTGTGGAGCGGCAGCTCCTGAAGAGGTCCGTCCCGAATGTGTCGGTCACAGAGTCTCTCAAGGGTTTTCAGTAGGAAAGATGTCAGGCTTATTGGTCTGTACGCTTTAGGTTGTGTATAATCGGGTTTGCCTGGTTTAGGGATGAAAATGACTTTCACCTCTCGCCATTGAAGTGGCACATATCTGTGTGCTAGGCAGGCTTGGAAAATGACAGCCAGCCATGGCGTAAGGACGTCTGCTCCCCATTGCAACAGGGTTTGAAAGTCTTGATTGCCCATTTTATTCTGTCTTCGGTTACTACTGTTCGGGCTCTGGACCAGTCCTGGTCGTTAGGTGTGTGCATTGGCTCACTTGCCTATGCTCTTTCCTCGGAGAGGTTGCAGTCTGGGAAATGGGTTTCCAGAAGAACTTTACTTGTTTCATGGTCCGACTTTGTGTACGTGTTCTCTGGGTTTTTCAGCGATCCGAGGGTGCGATCCTGATCAGTGAATAGGATCTTCCTTACTCGCGCAACTTCGCTGTTCGATTCAATGTCTTCGCTGAATTTCCGCCAGGCTGCCCTGCTGGCAAACCTGACTTGTTTTTGAAGGTGTACTGCAGTGGCGTGCAGTGCTTCCCGACGGCGGGCAGGCCACGTAAAAAAAAAAAAAACTCGCAACATCACAGCGTCGCTCTACTTAGGATGACCCTCAAAGTAGTCACATCTATTGATATATTCACTCACCCTTCCAGGCCCCCGCATCTGCCCCTGGTGTTTTTAGTAAGCGTATGAGAAACAACGACATCTAGCTTAAATATAAGGAATTTCAATGGTATTCTGTCAATACAAGAACGAAGGATGTCGCTTCGTTACAAAAAATTCTAAAAAATAAAACACGAGTGCGCTGTAAACAAAAAAAATTGTTTAGTTTTCGTTCCGTACCCAATTTTGAGCGTCTGACCGGAATATTTGAAAAACAAACATTGAAAATAAGCCTGTAAAAACCAAAGTTATAAATACAAGAACTCACCACATTAATCAAGGTTCAAATCACGATTTTCTGACAATGCAAACAGAAGAAAGATTCATTTGAAATACCGAGTACGAGATGAATTTTGGGTTAATTCTCGTAATTCGGGTACCTACACATTTTCCTTTAGACACAACTTGAATCTTAACATCAAACAATCGTGAATACTTATTGTTTTTAACTTCTGACAAACACATTATCAGCGCAAACTTCACAACAGAACACCATTTTTAAGTAAATAAACAAATACAACAAATAATATTTACACTACTGTACGTTTCAAAACGAATTACAACCGTCAGATATTATAATAATCAAAACATTCAAGATCACGAAATAAATTTTGCTTGTCACATGAAACAAATATGGCTTCTAAGAAAAATACAATTGTTATTTTGTCAATGAAAAAAACACTACCAAATATAATTGCATCACCGCATACCGTTTTAGCCGGATAATACTTTGTGGGGCAGCCAATCAGTGGCCAGCTAGCCAGCGACACTCGCAGGAGTTTACGCCCCTATTTACTATGTGTGCCGTTCATATACACGAAAATACGCATCAGTGTGCTTAAATTTATCAATGGAAATTAGGCCGGCTGGGGCCTTGCCTAGACGGCCGGGAGCGAGCGTCGTAGTATTATTACCAGTTACGTCACACGGCCGCGACAAGTTGCTTTAAGTATTATAACAGGCGTTTTATTTTTTTATTTTTGATTAATATAGTTATAATAAATGCATTTGTTGCGTTGTTGGTAGGAATGGTAGGGTAGGCTAGGCCTAATTGCCTCTATGGACGGCACGCCCCTGGTGTACTGTGTTTTCTCGTATAGGTCCCAGTCTTCTGGGAGCCTGGAGTTTTTGGCTGTTGAATTGTTTGCGCATCGTTTGCCTGAGCTTGCCGAGTTCTGCAGACCAAGAGTTTCCCTTGCTGTTGGTGTTTGGATCTGGTAGTTTGCAGCAGGCGTGGTAGGCTTCGATTATATATTCTGAGAGTTTAATTACAGTGTCTTCAAGCTTTTTGGGATCCGTTAGAGTTAGGGTTGTTTGGTGCCTTGTTAGCAGTGAGGCCAGAAGCCGTTTGTAGCCGGGTATGTTGGTGCGGCGTGGGTTGCGCCTAGGTTCGGGTTTTTTTTTGTGTTAGCTACTAGTGAGAAACGAATCCTTCTATGATCAGAGCAAGAAGGCTCGTTGGATACGTGCCAGTTAGAGATAAGTTTTGTCGCGCTTTCTGAATCCAGCGTCACAATCAATCTTACCTAGTTACTATTTTAAATGCGAGAGTAATGTAATGCGTGAGGATGGATGAATGTACATAAGTATGGATCGATGAATGGATGGGTGTTTGTTACTCACGCAAAAACTTCTGAACGGATTTTAATGAAATTTGACACACAGATAGTTTATAAACTGGATTAACACATAGGATACTTTTTATATCCCGGTAATATATCCCCGTGGCACAAATGCCGAAATTCACGCGAGCGAAGCCGCGGGCACAAGCTGGTTAAAAAAACAACCTTAAAGTATGATAAGTTGTCAACTTAAAATTCTGAATAAGTGCCAAATACTCGTAATGCCAATTTCACGGAAGTATTGGCTTATATACATACAAATAAGATGAAGTCACAAAAGTTGTATTCTTGTTTTATAGTTTATATAGATAAGTTTAAGTTGTTTATCTGCATGTTTATCTGTTGCTAGTAGCTTATCTGAATCGACCTTCCTATTAAGATTTTATCAGGAAGCTTCAAAGCTGATTATTTATGCGCTATAAATTAGGTACTCGAATTTATTGGTTTCTTTTATTTTCATTATTTGTCTAATTATCCTTATCCTAAAGATGCGGCCACAATCCACACCGATGTTAGTTTTTGTATAACGACATTGAGTAACTTTCTATAACCTATTGCCGAGTGCCATAGAATGTTTTTGTTTTTACCCGACTGCGCCAGAAGGAGGGTTATGTTTTTCGAGAGTATGTATGTATATGTATAATTGTTTGGCACGCTCTGTGGCCTGAACGGCTCGATGGATTTTAGCTTGAGAGGTATCGTTAGATTCGTATTTACTGTGAGAGTGACACCGGGTATATAAAAAAAAAACGGTAATTAAAAAAATTAAAAAACCAGACTGCGTAAAAAAAAAACATAGAACATAGCGACTTAACAGTCGGGACCCATTAACATATATAGACCTGCTTAAATCGTCCCAATAATGTGTCGCGACTGTTAAGTCGCTATGTTCTATGCTTTTTATTTTATTTTTTTACGCAGTCGGTTTTTTAATTTTTTTAATTACCGTTTTTTTTCAATAACCACTGTTCGAATCAACCATTTGTATTATGAATAGTCTAGCGGGTGCATGTACAACTGCTGAGTCTATGGTCCTGGGTTGGATTCCCGGGTCTGGCAAATTGTCATTGGGAAGTGTTTTTCTATAAGGAATTTCTCAGTAGCAGCCATGAAGTCTGGATTTATGCTCGGTTGATGGCAATAGACTCGCCCCCTCTTACATGGAACTTAGGTACACCTCTGCCTACCCTCACGGGGATTACAGGGATGCTGCTTTGCTTTTATTAGTATTTTTCTACGCAAACGGCACAGCTGTAGCCAGTAGGCACAGCTAGTATCGTTCATGTTTATCTACGCGAATTTTTGACATTCAACTACTGTAGTACCTCCATACATAATGTATTAAAACGATGTAAAGTTTAGCGAAGTAAAATTACTAAAGTATCATATGCATGTAATTTGCATCGAGGTCGCTACCTCAAATACATTACATATTTACCATTGAGTCTGTAAATATGACTAGCAAACCAAATATCATTAAACAACTAGTTAAACACTGCTTACCTATAACTGGGGTACTTTAAAGGCACGATTCTATTAGGCAAGTCTTTGCATGCAAGTATGACGTCACATTTGCGTACTAATAATAACCATCCTGGTGGCTCAGTGGCAAAGGATGCGACTTAAGGGTCTATCGTCAGTTCGAAGGTTCGAACCAATGTATAATTTGGGTAAATTATTTCATCACAATTCCCACAAAACGGTGAAGGAAAAAACATCGTGAGGAAACCGGCATGTACTCGACACCAAACATTTACCAACACCAGGACAAAACAGAATGATTAAATTGACAATAAAACAAAATTACATAAAAAGAAAACATAAAAAAATACATAGATTAAGTACTCGTAATTGGTCGTGTACGAGGCCAAAAGGCCCCATCTCAGCGTGGTGCTGTAACATAAAAATATGTCACAGCGATATTCTGATAGGGCTCAGGATCTATTGGAGCAAAACACTTTATTTTGACCGCGACTGATAAAAGTAAAGTTTATTCAAATTGCTGAAGATCAGCACTTTTTGAACGTCAATTACACAAGACGGTGGTCTTTTTATATGACACCATGACCTACTAACCCACACTCGGCCTAAGTGGTGATTTACGGTCTACTCTGGGATCTGACAGAGAAGAGGCCTATAGTGAATTGTCACAAATCCTCCCTTAGTTCTAACCTTCGTTTATTAAGAAACTGTTTTGCAAAGATTCACGCTTCTACACTTAATTAGAACTCATTTTGTCAAACAGTGAAAGAATTTAAAATTTGTTTTAAGTAGATTGTATGACACTCCATGGTCTGCAAATTGTGCAACCTTAGCTACCACCGCTTGACCCTCGCGTCTCCGTTGTGCTCACTCATTCACTGTTTTTGCTTCTCCAAGGTCCATAGAATACAGATACGTCTCGCAGGCCGCTGCTAGATGCGGCACTGCACGGTGACACAAAACTTTCCATTTATACAGAATATTTCACCGGTCACAGCTTACTTGCACTACTACGAGCTCAAACTTAAGGAAACTTATGACATTGAATGTGGTCCATGACAGAAGTTCTGAGCTCAATGCATCACAGGCATCATCACGCCATTACGGGCCTGTAAAGCCAAGTCAGAGGCCCATGGGCGGCATAAAAACTCTGACACCAGGTTAGGCACTAACCTCACGAAAAAGAAAGAAAGCCACTATAGGCGTGATGTTTAGGCTGAAGTGTTAGGTGCACTTGTACTTATAGGGGTACTAGCGACCCGCCCCGGTTTCGCACGGGTGCAATGTCATGCATGTAAACCTTCTTCATATAAATCTTGAATCACACTATCTATTAAAAAAACCGCATCAAAATCCGTTGCGTAGTTTTAAAGATCTAAGCATACATAGGGACAGACAGCGGGAAGCGACTTTGTTTTATACTCTGTAGTGATAGTGATGAGGTGTAAAATTCCTCATCCCTCATAGAAAAGTGAGGATCCTCCGCACAGACAGGTGATGTGTCTGGTGGACTACTGCCCGACAGTTATTGTCGTGTTTTTCAGTAATCCTTATAATCATTACGATAAGGTTGCTGTACGTTTGCTGCTTCGATGCTGCCAGACATAAAGGAACTGTGAACGGACTGCTACCGTCCCCAGACGTAGCTCGCACTATTCTGTGCTCTGTGTCAAGGTCTTTGATTCTTGAACCATGCTGCTGTGACATACTTTAAAGAAGTTTATCAATTTAATGACGTTTCTTTATATTATTTCGAGCGGAGTAAGACAGGCTTGTGGAAATAGTCATCTAAGGCTTGCAAGCGTCCAGCGTGACAGGTGAGCATCCTAGATCCCTAGAGGGGGCAGTATTGCTGGGTTTTTGCGTAGCAGTGTGGAGTAGGCATTTTTTCCCCTTGGGCGAAGCGGAAGGGAGTGTCAGACTTCTACTGACTAAAACCCATCCATGTTCCTTATTTTGCCCTTTGTGATCTAGGGCCGCGGTATCTCTTTCGAACAGTCCCGCAGCCCTGGCAGGCTTCGAACCCTTTCCCATTTGCTGACATCTCTTTGAGGCGCGCGTGGAACACGAACGCCGTCGACACGGCCTGTCGTCATAAGACGGACGGACGGCGAGCTAGAAGGTATAGCAGGCCTCGTGTATGTGTTAACTTTGCCCTTGAGCTAGCCTAGCGTAGTACCTGCTTAGATTCAATGAAATAAGAGATTTGCGGACAGCCGTAGCAACCTATTGGTGCCTAATTTATAGCTAAAGGTCCTGGGTATACTAACATGACATACATGATACTTTAAAAATGTGGATACATTTTGCCAGCATAGCCCAAAGAGTCCACCCCTTCGTACCCCGGTACGAAGGGCTGACATCACGTCGTATTTCGCGAAATATGACGTTATGTTATCAGTTTTTGGGTAAATTCTTTGCCCTTTTATTGATGAGGTAGGTAGACGTATCATCAATCTTAACAATTTTTAATATTATTAGTTTAAAAATAATTTTAAATGAAATGCAAAGTTCATGTGCACTGTCTGTAGTACGCGGTTGGATTTAAATTTAAATTTAAAATATTTACAGAACATCATGCCTCTCTATACTAATATTATAAATGCGAATGTTTGGATGTATGGATGGATGTTTGTTACGAAATCACGCCCAGAACGGCTGAAATCCCTTCAGCCGTTGGATGCTTTGGCACAGAGATAGATTATAGTCTGGAGTAGCACACAGGATACTTTTTTAGAGTTCCGTACCTCAAAAGGAAAAAACGGAACCCCTTACAGGATCACTCGCGTATCTGTCTGTCTGTACGCCTGTCACAGCCAATTGACTCTGAAACGACCGAACCGATTGAGTTGAAATTTGGTACACATAATTATGTGAGTCGATAACCCAAAGATGGACGTGTAACGTAAATTAATGAATTTCAAACAGGGGGGCTACTTTTGGGGGTCAAATTAGAAAAAGAACAAAAAAAAGTTTTGCTAACTATATCGTGTTACATATCAAATGAAAGGGCTCATTGTGAGAAGAGATGCAACGATACCGATGCCGATAATCGTAAACCGCAGGTTATCGTAATTTTTGACGATCATCCGTATTGTAAAAAGTATTACGATTTACAACGATTCTTAAAACTATGTAAATTTTTTTTGGTGAAAAGGAATGCAAGACAGCATCGATGTTTGCGCTGGCAACACTAATAACAGCCTTCTTTCATATTTTGGCATATTTTAGATTCGGAAAGATTGGTCTCCACCACAGCTGGTTTAATCCATAGGTAAGTACGTAGAGTGACACCAGATAAGTAAAAAAAATTTGTTGTTATTATGATTTTAAAATAAATTGATTTGAATTATGACATTTAGGTGTTAAATTGTCCTCGAATTTTAAATAAATGTTGATTTTACTCGATTGTCTTGTTTTTATTAAATAGTATAAATAAAATAATCATAATGCATTCGTTATCGTATTACCAGGGCCGAAAAAATATAAAAAAATAGTTCTTTGCAAGATTACAGTTAAACCTTTAAGAAATCTATGTTTGTACGGAACCCTCTCCAGGCGAGTCGAACTCGCCCTTATCCGGTTTTTTTTATTCACACTTCCACATCATACGCGAACAAAGTCGCGGGAAAAAAACTAGTATAAAGAGGTATAATAATATAAATAATAATATTATAAAGAGGTAAATTTTGTGAGGTTGTACGGGATAATCTCTGGATTTACAGAAGCGATTTTGAAAATTCTTTCAATAGGAAGCTACATTATCCCCGAGTGCCATAGGCTATATTTACAACGTGCCCGTGGGATAATTTCCGACTAAAACGCGAGCGAAGCCGCGGGCAACATCAGCTAGTATTCTTTAAAGAGTTAAGCAGAAGTCACATCTGACTGTCATTCGAAGAACTATATCGATTGTGGCAGAAAGCAGTCCGGTATCATGTGGTGGAGGTCAGATAGGCAGTCTACCCATGTTAAATAAGCCGATCCCAACATAATTAGGAAACGTCAAGAGGCTGATGATGATGACGGTAAGATAGAAATGTTTACTTGGTAGGTACGGCATTCTCCTCGTTGGTCTAGTGGTCGCAAGCGCGACTGCTGATCATGAGGTCCTGTGTTCAATTTCCGGGTCGAGCAGTGTTATTGGGTTTTCCATCAGGAATTTCTCAGTAGCAGCCACGGAATTTGCGCCCGGCTGATGGAAATAGATTCGCCACCTATTACATGGGGTGGTATTGAGTGGGCGAAATACTGGGTGTACTATTAGGTACACCTCTACCTAACCCATCAGGGATTACAGGCGTGTTGTTATGTTATGTACGGCATTCCGCATTACTTGGGACCACTAAACCAATAAGGTCAAGTTGAAAATATTTCTGGTAATAGTAGTTACGTAGTATCGAACTACGTAGGCTTAGGGTTTTGCCTATGTTGATTTTAAGTATAATTTTTCTATGAAATATAATTATGTAGAGCCAAATCCGTGATTGAGAATAGTCTCATGCAAATATGGCTGGTCGTAAATATACTATACTGTTGAATGAGCAATATTTGTATTTGTCATCACGTTCTTGAAAACGGCTCTAACGATTTTGATGAAAGTTGCAATATATGGGTTTACGGGGGCGAAAAATCGATCTAACTAGGTCTCTTAACTGGAAAAAATCGTTTTCTCTATTTTCAGCCGATCAGACCTTGGTCGCCTAGGTACTATAAATTATTGAAGAAAATGAGAGAGAGCCTCACGTCCCAGCAGCCGCGGGAGATGCCCTGGGCGTCGGGGGGCACGTGGTGGCTCCCGGCCACCGTAGGCGCGGGCCTGTGGATGGCGAGCTATGGGCTAGTTTGCCGTCCGTCCGTCTTATGACGACAGGCCGTGTCTGCGGCGCGTTCGTGTTCCACGCGCGCCTCAAAGAGATGTCAGCAAACGGGAAGGGGTCCGAAAGGACCGATGCCTGCCAGGGCTGCGAGACTGTTCGAAAGAGATACCGCGGCCCTGGAACACAAAGGGCAAAACAAGGAACATGGATGGGTTTTAGTCAGTACAAGTCTGACACTCCCTTCCACTCCGCCCAGAGCGGGAGGGGTCATTTGATGAGATCAGGGGTCATAGGTGTGAAAGAATAGGAAATCCTTAAGTCTTCAGTTATTGCCAGTTCTAGTTGAAGTCTGAAGTTAGCTACGTTAAAGATACCAGTAGCCGTAATGCTATATGGTAGACACATTAACAGATAACTGCGTTGCTGGTTGACGAGTTTGTTGCATCACTTCTTCTTATAAAACACAAGTGGTGAAGGCTGGGCTTTTGAGGTAATATCTTAGACTATATACGTCATCTAACATAACATAGCATCACGCCAGTAATCCAGGAAGAGTTAGGGAGAGGAGTATCTAATAGTATATACACCTACATTTCGCCGGTTAAGTTTAAGTAGGGACTTAAACTTAACCGCCGGTATATAGCTTACTAGGGAGTAACAGGGGGCGAGCCTATTGCCATCGACTGGGCACAAATCCAGACTCCGTGGCTGCTAGTGAGACATTCCTGACGGATTTTTGTATCAGGAATTTGCGAATAACATTTTGCCCGACCCGGGAATCTAACCCGACGACGACTCGACTAGCGGAAGCTAGTTTACCAATAAAAACAGATAAAAATAGAAAACCTCAACTCGTCAAGAATCAAAGAAAAAAAGTAAACAAAACAAAAAACGATCGACGCGTTTATACGTCACTCAAATTAGCGATGTTTAACAAACATGAGGAAATGCGTATGACGCATAGTTTTGTACTAGATTATGTACTGATGACGTCAAGATATGTAAGTAGTACTACGGTTAATAACCTAGGTCGATAGTAATTGATACCGAGCTAATTGATTTCTTGTATTTTATAAGCCAGAAGTAAAATGCGTGTGTGTAATGAAAATGTCACTTCTGGATTGAGTTGACAGCTTGTTTATAAGAATGGCTTGACGCGTAAGTGCGTAGCGTTTGCGTAAGTGCGTATAAGTGTGATTTTTCGATAGATAAATGCTGACAGGCCAATACAGCAGCAGCATTATCATCTGCCTATAATGTTGCCACTGCTGGGACCTGGGACACACGGCCTCCTCTTTATGAGAGGGAATGGGCTATAATCCACCACGCGGTCCCAGTGCGGGTTGGTAGATGTCACATGTCTTCGAATTTTTGGTTCTAGGACATGCGGGTTTCCTCACGATGTTTTCCTTCACCGTTTTTGAGAGCAGTGGTGATGAATTTCACAAAGTAATACGCCTGCCTGGGTTCGAACCACGACTGTTCGTAAGTCGGGGCCGCCACCACTGGGTCACCGCTGCTCTCTTTTACAGGAAGAGGAGTGACGTATTGCTGGTGGTAAAAGATAGTAAGTGGTTTTTAAGGTGTTAATGTTCGAGTACACAACTGCTAACCCATCTTCTTTTATACCAAGAAAAGCGTTAAGTGCCAAGAGAATCCAGCAGCTCTCTTCGCTCTGTCCATAGAGGTAGTAAATGAATCAGTATTTCCTAAACAAATCTTAGGGTTCATTTTGATTGTAGATCCTAATTAAGTTTTGCAATATTTTTACCCGACTGCCAAGGGGGGTGGGGCGGTGTTTCGCGCGTACCTGTGTGTTTGTTTGTTTTTTAGGGTTTCGTAGCCAAGGGGTAAAAACAGGACCCAATTACTAAGACTCTACTGTCCGTCTGTCTGTTACCAGGCTGTATCTCATGAACCGTGATAGCTAGACAGTTGAAATTTTCAAAGATGATTTTCTGCGGCAACAGAAATACATCATCTGTGAAAATTTCAACTGTCTAGCTATAACAATTATTCAAATTAGTGGCAATACGAGTAAGTCCGAGAGATGCAGGTCCTCACCGGACATGGTTGTTTCGGTTCCTGCACCTAATCGGGCGGGAAGAAACGCCCGGGTGTCACCACTGCGAGGATCGACCGGAGGACACGGTGGAGCACACTGTGGAGGACCGCTACGTTTGCGGGCGGTGCCCCGCCGTGTCATCGTAGCGGCGATCGGCGGCGGCGACCTCTCGCGTCGGGCCCTGGTTCAATCCATGCTCCGGAGCGAGAGGGACTGGGACGCCGTCACCTCCTTCTGCGAAGCAGTCAAGCTAGCGAAGGAGGTGGCGGGACGTGAGAGGAAGAGAGCCTCACGTACCAGCCGCCGCGGGGGACGCTCTGGGCGTCGGGGGCCATATGGTGGCTCCCGGCCACCGTAGGCGCGGGCCTGTGGACGGTGAGTAATGGGCTAGCTCGCCGTCCGTCCGTCTTATGTCGACGCGCGCCTCCTAAAGATGTCAGCAAACGGGAAGGGGTCCGAAAAGACCGATGCCTGCCAGGGTTGCGGGACTGTTCGAAAGAGATACCGCGGCCCTGGAACACAAAGGGCAAAAGAAGGAACATGGATGGGTTTTAGTCAGTACAAGTCTGACACTCCTTCCACTCCGCCCAGAGTGGGAGTCCTACTCACTGGATGCTTGTTTTGTCCAATCTATTATGTTGCCGTGTCCTAACCGGGTTTCATGTTGGAACTTACTTATTATGTAACAACTAAATGTACACATGAATGCAATAAAGAATTTGAGTTTGAGTTTGAGTCATTTGATGATTTTCCATCCAAAAAAAAAGGGGGGGCTCCTATAAAAAAAGTGTTTTTTTTTTAGATAATGTTACGGAATCCTTCAGCCAGTTTGGCCTTAGCCAGTTTTTGTAAACTTCTTAATTACCTCGTTTGTTCCAAATGGCTGGATGGATTTAGACGATTAAGGTATCATTTTTGTCTCGATAACCCAAGTGTGGCGGATTTTGCGCTCTAAATTGTAAGTACATAGTTAATTTTAGTTTTTAACCAAACCTTTCCAATAAGGTATCAAGATGGAGAATAAAAAGGAGATTACAAATTTATTATATACATATAAGGTCCCATTAAAATAGGTGGACAAATTTTAACACAGCGTTCAGTACGTTTATCCATACATATCCGAGCAAAAAAAAAACTGACTATAGTGATTTTATTTCGACCTTAAACAATAAATTGCCGGCGGCACTCTAGAATAAACACATCCATTAGGTCAAAATAAAATCACTTTAATCAGTGTTTTTTTTTATTGGATACGTTTCATTCTACATTTTTTCTCCTTTTTATTCTACATCTTGATACCTTATTCGATAGGTTTGGTGTATCTATTCATACACGAAATCTTTTAAGGGGTCATTGTACTCATCATTATGAACAACTTTCACTATGGGACCAACCCCTAAATCGCGTAAAAAAAAATCAGCTGTTCAGTACATTTTGACGAGTTAATGCGATCATATTGTAGGGAACAGCTGATTTTTTTTTCGCGATTTCGATGTTGATCCCCTAATAAAAGAGATTTCGTGTATGAATAGATAGACCCTAAATATAGGTACATAATACAATTTGTAAACGGTTTGATACTTTTTATAACTAAATGTCACTTGTTTACAAAGTCTATTCATATAATATCAACAATGGGAAACCCATAACTTGAGTCACGCCTACCTGTAGTTGACATAGTTTTTCATTCATCATTATTATCGCTAAATGTGAATTGCTCTGAGAAATAACTAGTTCAGATAGTGGTGGGTACTTTTCTGATACCCAGTTACAAAACCAAGGCCTGGTTTCAAAGAATTTGACGTTCGCCGAAAACGAGGGGTTGGTGACGAATACAAGTCTACGGCATTTTACGAACGTTATAAATTATACGTAACAAACCTGAGCCATATGTGTGTCATATTATAAGGCGCTCTCATTCCTTGCCCACTTTAAAAATGATAAAAGTTGCTGCTGTTGTTGTTACTGCTGTTGTTGTTGCTGTTGTTGTTGTTGCTGTTGTTGTTTGTTGCTTTGTTGTTGTTTCTTTTTTGATGCTTTTTTATATTTTTCTATCGTTCTCTTTAAACATCATCATCTGCGTACCCTCTTCCCAACTTAATTGGGGTCGGTCCAGTCTGACCGGTGCAACTGAATATCAGTATTTTACACTGAGCGACTGCCTATCTGACCTCAACAACCCAGTGAGTACTGGGTATTACGATACCCCTTGGTAAGACTGGTTGTCAGACGTTCGGGCCACTGACTACCTGTGACGACTGTCAAAGATCTACAAAAGACAGCTTAATGTGCTTTCCGAATCACGGCAGGTAAGGCCGAGCTGTACTCACCGGTGAAATGTATCACCAAATCATAGAAGAGCCTATTGCCATCAGCCATGCCCAGATCCAGGCTCTGGGCTGCTACCGAGGCTGGTGGAAAAACAAAAATACTTCGAACCAGGGGGTTATCTTTCCCACACTGGAATTACTCCTGCTCTAAGACGTCATGGTAGGCCACCAGGAATCGAGCCCAGGACGCAGTAACTCTAGACCAGACTAGACCAACTAGACAGCATAAATACTTAATTAATATGAAATTATAAATGATGTTAATTAATGAAGTCGTACCGTTTATTGCCTTTGTTCGACGCATAAATAAATAGTTTAACAATTAAATACGTGACTTATGATAATAATATAACAATAATTGAACAATTTGCCATACGAATGGGTTACATGACAGTTTCCTACTTCATACATTATTCAAATTTGATTATATGTTGTAGGACTAGATAGTATCTTAGATTTATTTTATAAAGTCTTGCAACTATTTTTTTTTTTTCAATACGAAACCAGCAATGATTTTTTGGTCTTTTGCTAGGCAAAGGTCTCCCTTATAATTATCCTACTAGAAACTCTATTCCTGCGTCACCATGAGCCCTGACATTCGTGATGCTCATCCAGATCATCTTGCCACCTATTCCTGGGCCGAAATAATTAATCAAAAACATTGTCTTGGGTTTTTTAAATTATTATAGGGAAATCGAAGACAAATGGAAGATAGGACGGATTATTTTTCCTTCCTTAAACGAAACAAGCATTAGTTGATGACTGGTATCCAAAAAAAAGATAAAAATAGGTAGTATAGTTAAGTAGTACCACAGATAATATAATACTGTAGTACTTACCTAATACGACTAAGAAGAAACTTTCTTTTATTTATTTCTATTGTTGATTTAAGAGCGGCCAACCCGTCATACTTTTCATACAAACGCTCGTACGTGATTATGCCGTTGTTACACATCTATCTTTGAATTTTATGAACTAATAGGTATTTTGTGCACTATATCTAGGTTTCCATGGATGCAAAAAATAAAAAAAAGTAGACACAAATTCAGTATAAGCCTCCAAAAATTGCTGGTTTGCACAAATTTTACCTGAATTTTAGCCGTTCATAATGTACTCATAAACTGTAAAAATAAAGAAAACATCTCGACAGAAACCTTGCACATGTAATGGAGATTCTTAATGACAAATATTTATTTCACACACTTTTAAGACTTATTCAAAAACAAATATTTCCTGGAACAAGTTTAAGAAATTTTCGACCACTATTTTTCGTTCAATATCATCGCGTTAGGCGGTATGAGGTGCGTGGGAGACGAGTTGTGTGGGGTCGAGACGGGGTAAGACCGGCAGGAAAGAAAATCACCGCTGTGGCTCTGGATGAAACAACAAGCTTTTTGACCATGCTCGCGTTGACGATAGACGGGCCGGGAAGGGCCCTCTTAAGTCAATAAATTACTGTCCAAATTACAGCCAAACAAGGATGACAATACGTAGGAGAGTATTTTTTTTGTCTGATCAAATTGATTTAATTAATAAAGAGATTATATTACCTTAATTGTTCTATGTTATTATGTACAGACGTCAGCACATCAAGCCACCCGAAACTGTCAAATATTCCCAATAATTCTTGAACCTAATGCTTCAGCGATAAAGTTGAAAATCGATTAAAGAAATTTGAGAGATTGTAGTAGCTTGATGTGCTGGTGTCTGTACATTATATACAGACTACAAATATAACTAAAACCAACATATACGTATGCAACGACGACAATAGGACACACCGGTATTCTTAGTCGTGGATTGAACTTAAGTCGGACTTGACACGCCTACATTCCGCCCCATTAGACATATTGACAGCTACAATTTGTTTGTAATCCCGCTTTTCACAGGCGTTTATGTCAAATTATAAACAAACTGAAACTGTCAATATGTCTAATGGGGCAGAATGTAGGCGTGTCAAGTCCGACTTAAGTTCAGTCCACGACTAAGAATACCGGTGCTAGTCCGACTTAAGTTCAATCCACGACTAAAAATACCGGTGCAAGTCAAAGTATCTACTGCTCCGCATCGCTGTCATCCGGAAATGTGCCGAGAAGACTGGCAGCATTGTCACGTTGAATGGCAAAGAGCCAACCCAGCAGAAGTGTCGACCAGTCGGCGAAAGATTTCCCTAAAAAGGAGACGCGCACTCGAGCCCCATGACCCGAGCGTTTCGACCCCAAACGGCTCAAAACTGTAGAAACCATTATTGGTTTCTACAGTTTACAGCGGCGCAAATACTGTAACCTTATGGTTACAGTATTTGCGCCGCTTGAGTACTAATTACTTAGGTAGCTTCTTCTAACTTTTTTAGGTATCAGTCATCGATTGACGTAAGCAAGAGAAAGAACCGTAAAAACCCAGTTCACTTTACCGATTTAAAAGCTTCTCAGTTTTCCTGCACCAATTCCTTAAATTAAAAGTGTTACCTAAGTCATCAAACTCATCAAATTTTCACAGAAATGCATCGACAAGGATAAATTCTTTAAAAAATACTTCCATTGGAATATTCCAAAGTTGTGATTAGTGAACGAAGGGCGTTGAAGTAAATCCCCATTTTGATTAGTTCACCGAACTGGACTTTAATATCTGACGTGAACCATTTGACTTAAAAGCCACCATAGACAAAGAAGGCAAAAAAAAGGCTGAAAATAAAAATCTAGGCACTTCGGAGGTCCTCGGCAGATACCTCGCACGTTCTAAGCAGGTGTAACGCAGGTACATCCGTATATATATAGGGTTTAACAGAATAAGCGCAATACCTCTTAAGTGATGATTCAGACCACCAAACTGGAAAAAAGAATATGAAAAAAAAAAACTTTTTATACAAATTCCATCAGCCGATGCGATATTTTCTTACGGGCTCTGAGTGTTAGTAAGCTGAGGAAACAAAAACCTCATTAGTTTTAAAGTAGAATTATATAATAGAACCGCGGTAGAACAAATTGGAATTTTTGTTCCCACTAGCTCTACGTTTTTACCACCTGAAATCGTAGGACTAGTGGAAACAAATATTCCCATAAGTTCTACCGTGGAACTGTTTAGTAGAACTAGTGGGAACAAACCGAATATAACTCCATTGGCTTATTCATCATCATCATTTCAGCCGACAGACGTCCACAGCTGGATATAAGCCCCCAAGTGCCGCCACATTGACCGGTCCCGTGCGTCTCGCATCCAGCGGATTTCCGCATCCTTCACCAGGTCATCGGTCCATCTAGTGGGAGGCCTTCCAACGCAACGTCTTCCGGTTCGCGGTCGCCACTCCAGAACTTTTCGGCCCCATCGGCTACCTATTCTGCGAGCAATGCCCCCTGCCCACTGCCACTTAAGTTTGGCAATTCTTCGGGCATTGGCTTATTACCATATTTTTTTTGAGGAAAAAACTTTTTAGGAGTGAGCAATTGCATACTGGGGTCATTCGTCTTAGGGGAATGGGCAGTAAACTACACTACTCCACGGCAGTAATTTCTGATTGATCTTTTTCCCCCGACAAGAGTTATTTAGATAGCTCGTGCGCACAGGACACGAGAGATGAGATCTCTTTGTATACAAATGTCTCAGCACGTGTGCTGCACATTCTCGATTTTTATAGTTGTCAAGACCTTAAACATGACTCACAAGGAGGAAGCTTAAAATCAAGTTCAGAGAATTATAAAGTTTATTATGAAGGTATCTATGTTAGTTTGTTTATAATAGAAAGAATAAAAAAAAGAAAAAGTGTTTGTTGGAAACACAGGACAAACAATAACCATTTAAAAAACAAGGAAATTTTAAAACAAAATATATAAGAACAAAAAATATATCATGTACGAGGCCAAAAGGTATCTCAGCTTGGTGCGGCGACATTTAAAATATCACACTTTATTGTAAACTACTGGTGTACTATTAGGTACACCTCCGCCTTACCCTTCTGGGATTACAGACCCAAATAACAAAACAACACGTTTTGTTATTTGGGTGTCACCGACTAAAACAAATGCTTAAAATTACCACAAGCATGGTCGGGGCCAGTGACTAGTGCTAAAATCAATGCGGCACTTACGACAGACGTGTTCGGTCTAGAATCTAGATAGTTCAGGTTTTTGCTATCTATCTGCTTTGGGAAGCAGTTCCCTACATGGCAATGATATATGGAAATATTCGTATGTGGTGATTGTTTATCAATCAATAGGGCTAGGCGATTGATTGATTAGTGAGAAATTGTTTTTTGTCTTGTAATGTAATTAATTGGGGCTGGTATTGTCACACGCAGTTCAAAGCATGCGTGTTTACCAATGCCTTCTCAATGTTTTTTCGGATTCATGTGCGTATTGTATAATATCACTTGCTTCGGTGAAGGAAAACAACGTGAGGAAACCAGCGTGCCTGAGGGATATTAATCTCGACGGCATGTAAAGCCAAGTGACAAGGCCCATTTTCAAAAATTCTAGCACCCACCTCCAACTTTATAGGTTTTCTATTACTCTTTATTATTTAAATAGGGGCTAATTCTGCCTATTTATAAAGAAAAGCATAGAAACGCAAAGCCTAAGACATCAGAACGGGCGAAGCGAACTTGAATAATTTAGGATATTCTCGGATAAATTAGGTAATTTATGTTCATACAAACAAGTGGGTACATGGCTACATGAGACGTAAGTAGGTACTTATTTATTTAATAATCTTAGTCAACTATATAAGGGCAGATAGTTATAGATATATTAAATGATTAATTACCATGGTAAGGGTAGGACATTGGTGAGTAAAGAAAAAAAACCTTTTTTTAAATATTTATTCCTCATCTTCTCTAATCACAGTGTCATCAAGAAAACCTGCGGTTGCTGAGATATTTGGTTGAGCTTTAGTTAAGTGGTGCTCGCCTTCTAACAATGATTCTGGCATGAATGGTTTGTAGCCACATCCTTCTAACAAAGCAATGCCTCTTAAAATAAAAGCGTCATTATTTCTGAAATGCAACATTAGAGCAGAATTCTCATTATAGAATAAATTTAAAAAAAAAACGTAAAAGTACAGATGTCAGTTCAGTACAGTACATGCAAGTACATGTCATTAGGCCGGGTGACAATTGAAATGTCATGTTGTTTTTCGTTGGGGATTTTGATACAGTGTCGTTGTTATGATTGTATTATAAAATTTTCTTAGCACAAACAATAAATTTTAATATACAAATAATAAATATACAAATACGGAGTACAAATTCTGATGCAGAAATATATTTCCTAAGTATACATTAATGCAATATGTAAAGCCAAGCATTTTATGTAACTTGACTAAGATTTATATTCCATTGCAACCTTAAAATATAAAAAAGTCATGAATTTAAGCCAGAAAGATAAAAACTAAGCCATTAAAAACTAAGCAATTTAATGTATTTTATGTAATTAGTTATAATTATGGGTTGATACCTGAAATAAACGATTTATTATTATTATTATTATTATATTATAGTCTGCCGTCATACGGTGAATGGACGTAACTACTTCAAAGTATATTTTGAATAAATGACAGTTTAGTCTGAAATGAAGTTTTAAGCACTGTCGATAGTCTTTACTCGACTTATTTTATACGACAATTCGTAAAAAAAAAACATGATTTCTACTACATACGGTTTTAATTATTTCTTGGAACCCATTTTTTTAACTTGTTTTTCCCTTTCATTATAGAAAAAAATATATACATTATGCAACTCTAAGCAGAAGAGCCTCCACTACGTAGCTATAGCTTTTCTTGTAACGATGGTCAAAACGCCTTTTCACGCAACAATCGATGCTGTTATACTATTATATTTTTATGTAATATGGCCATAATTGGAATATTACGTCTTTTATAGTTAGTATCTTCAAATTATTCGTGAGTTCGTGACAATACCAAGATGAAAAGACTATTTAAAGCGTTTTAATGTAGGATAACGGAATCACGATCGATAAATGTGCTAATATGCAAAGGGCCAAAAATGAAGTTACGGCTTTCCAAGTATGCAAACTATTTTTACCAATAAGAAAAGGCGTTATACAGAAATTATGTTTGTATTACCTAAGTGTATCTGTGACTACGAGCGAATTAGAGCTTTATTAGCTAGACAGAAAGATAGCGAATTTCTTGCTGAATCCGAAAAAAAAAAATTAACTATTTTTTTATAAAAATGTTAGTTACCTCCTTTCACTGTATGGCGGCAGTATTATCATCAATAATCTAGTCAATTGAGCTTTCAATTATGACGACTTTTTTTTACTTTTTTCCAGACTTTCATAGGCCTTAGGCTTGATTTGATAAAACTTAGTAAATTTATTTCGTCGGTATCTATCACACTGACATACGTAGACGCTTAATAATTTCATCAATAATTTGCTCGCCACTGTTCAAATCTGCTCTATCGGTTCCCCGGGAAGTAGTTCGAAATTCAATTGCACGATTTGACCAATCCAATACTAGAGTAGAGTAGAGTAGAGTAGGGACTCCATTTTCCGCACTTAGACTCTAATATGGTCCGTTGTGCGTAGGTGTCCGGCTACGTTAGCCAGCCTAGCTCCGCCCAGAAGCACAGAAGTTTCCTGGGAGCTTCACAGGCTTCGCGGAGCGACCTCACCGTTCCGAGGATTTGTTTGCGTTGGGTAGCCACGGCCTCGCATTCCAGGATGACGTGGGCGGCTGATTCTTCGGCGTCAAAGCAGCCCCTGCAGAGTGGGCTGTCCGTGGCGCCTATGTTAAAGAGATGTTTATTTAGGGGGCAATGGCCCGTTATTGTCCCTATTATTATTCTGAGGTTATTTCTACTTAGGCTGAGCAGTCGTTTTGTTAGTCGCGGATGTAGACTTGGCATCGCCATTTTGGACTGCCTGCAGTCCGTAGACCGTGACCATTTGTTGTTGTGAAGTTCAGTTGATCTCTGGCGAACCCATGTACGGAATTGTGAGAAAGGTAAGGGAAGGAGTGGGTACGGGCCTAGCACTGCCATCTCGGAACCTCTCTTAGCAAGTTCGTCTGCGGCGTCATTGCCTAGGGATCCACTGTGCCCCTTTATCCACTGGAGGGTGATTCTGTTAGACCGCGATATACTCTCCAGGGCGTGGTGACATTCAAATATTAATTTACTGTTAGTTTGTTGGTTTTCTAGGGCTTTAAGCACAGCCAGGCTATCAGATACAAATCTGATTGCGTAGTTGTGAATCCCTAGACGCTTTACGGCTGTTGCGGCTTGTGTTAGGGCGACACACTCGCATTGGAATATCGAGCTGTGTTCGCCTAGTGGTAGGTGAAAGTTGATATTGAGGTCTAGGGAGTGTACGCCAGCCCCCGAGCCGTTTTGAGTTTTAGACCCATCTGTATAGATGCGTACTTCATTGACTCCTGACTGATCCCTTAATTCCTCTGTTGTTTGTATCCTATAGCTTTTGTTGAACATAGGTTTATTAGGTGTCCTATCACACGGGGCAGCGCTGAGAGGTTGATACTCAATCACCCGGTCCAGGATGCCTGCGTGGGGACTGGTGTGGTTCTTGCCCCATATGCCTAAGTGCATAAGCCTGATAGCTGCTAGTGCTGCCTCTTGCTGTATATGCAATTCAAGGGGAGTTAAATGTAAGGCTATCTCCATTGCCGCAGTTGGGGTTGTCCTCATACAGCCCGTGATAGCGGAACAGGCGTGCCTTTGGAACCGCTGAAGCCTAGAGACAGCGGTCGACAATTCAGTTCTCGTCCACCAAACCAAGGCGCCATATGTCAGCATTGGTCGGATCACCGCTGTGTAGAGCCACAGCGTGATCTTTGGAGACAGGCCCCATGTTTTTCCTAACATTTTTTTGCATTGGTACAGTGCGATTGTGCTTTTGTTAAGTTTGTAGTCAAGATGCCTATTCCAGAGCAATTTGCTATCAAGAATCACTCCTAAGTACTTGACTTCTTCTTTAAGTATTAGTTCGGTGTTGAATAGTTTAGGAAGTTTGTGTGGTCCAAGGACTCTTTTGTTTGTAAACATTATAAGTTCTGTTTTAGTGGGGTTAACCGATAGTTCGTGTTTTGTACACCAATTCTCGATTATTTTGAAGGCTTTCCTCATGAGGTCACATAAGACGCCTTCAAATTTCCCCGTGATTAGAATTGCTATGTCATCTGCATAACCCACCGAGTACAGACTGCTGGCGTTAAGCTCTGTAATGAGCTCATTTACTACTAGGTTCCACAGTAGTGGTGACAGCACCCCACCCTGTGGGCAGCCCCTACTAACGATACCTCGTGTGGTGGTGTTCACAGTAAATTGAATAGCGCGGTATTTTAACATATTGTGAATCCATTGTATAAGCGTTGGCGCCACACCGTGCACGACTAATGCCTGGCTGATGCTGGCGAAGTTCGTTTTATCAAAAGCACCCTCAATGTCTATGAAGGCGCCCAGTGTTGGGTTTTTGGTTTTTAGAGCGTTTCCTATGCGTGTGACCACGCAGTGGAGTGCGGACTCAGTTGACTTGCCTTCGCAGTAGGCGTGTTGGTTAGGGTGTAAAGGTTTAAGTAGCGAGACTTGATTCCTAATCCTTCTGTCTCCCAGCCTCTCTAGTGTCTTCAAGAAAAACGAGGTGAGGCTGATGGGTCTGAAGGATTTGGGTTGAGTATAATCGCTCCTACCTGGTTTTGGAATAAAAAATATTTTTACTTCGCGCCATTTCAAGGGGATGTAGCGGTGGGCCAGACAGGCACGAAAAATCTTGACAAGGTATTCTGCTAGCGAGTCACCGCTCCATCTGAGCAAAGCCGGAAAAATACCATCCAACCCTGCTGCCTTGAAAGGTAAGAAGGTGTTGATTGCCCATATTATTTTGTCTTTGTCTATTACTTCTAAAGCCACCTCCCAGTCTAGGTTGCTCGTAGCCCTTTCACTGTATGGTTCCCAGCTCTGTGGGGTCGCAATCCGGCAGCCCGGGAAGTGGGTGGTGAGAAGTAATTCGCTGGTCTCCGCATCGTTAATTGTGTAGGTATTGTCTGGTTTTTTGAGACATCCTATTGAATGATCAGTCCCGGCGGCGAGACAAGTTTTGACCCTCACTGCCTGGTTGCTATTCTCAATGTTAGTGCAATAACGCCTCCAGCCGTTTTTTCCTCTGAGGCGTATTAGTTTTTTATAAGTTTTACGGGTTGTTTTGTAACGGTCCCAGTCGCCTGGCGACCGTGTGTTCATGGCTCTGTTGAAAAGCCTTCGCAGCCTGTTTCGGTGTCTTTCTAATTCTGGACCCCACCAGGACTGCCTTGCCCCCTGTCTTGGCACAGTGAGTGGGCAAGACTGCTCAAAGCTAGTTAGAAGGATTGATGTTAGGTTGCTTACGTGTTCATCTAAGTTGATTAAGGGGATTTCAGCTGGAAGGGAGGGTAAATTACCAAACTCTGCCTTGACTAGCCTTATGAACTTGGTTTGGTCTGTGTTTCGAGGGATCCTCCTCGGTTGTGGCTTTGGTAGGTTGAGATTGATGGTGTATCGAATCCATCTGTGATCCGAACATGATAGTTCGCTGGACACATGCCAGTCCTGGATGGAATTGGAGATACCTATAGTTGATAAAGTTAGGTCTATTACTGTTTGTGATCGTGCGTTAATGAAAGTTGGTTCTGAACCTTTGTTGAGTAATACAAGATTATTGCTAAGAATAAAGTCGAGCATTGCCTCACCTCGGTTGTTGGTTTTGACATTACCCCAGAGAGTGTGATGCGCGTTGGAATCAGTTGCGACGATTAGTTCCAGTTTCTCCCTTTCGCAGTACTCCACCAGCGAGGCGAGCTCTGGTAGTGGCACGTCCTCGTCGCCTGGCAGGTATGCCGAGGCGAGGACGATATCCGGGAGATCCTGTTCTGTCCTGCAGAGCCTCGTTGCTGTCAGATCTCTTGAACAGAATTCGTTGATTAATAGGTTAGGTACATGTTTTGGGATAAAAATGCAGGTTCGTGGGTTGCTTACGGAGGTGTCTAGCAGCAACTTACCTCCGATGTTCGCAAGACCACATATTCTGCCGCCTCTAATCCACGGCTCTTGGATAAGGGCAATGGTCTTTTGGTGTTGGTTGTCCAGCACTCTGCGCAAGGTAGCCGACGCAGATTGGCTGTGCTGGAGATTGGTCTGCAGGATCCTAGTTGTCCCGCATGGGAGAAGAGCAGAGGCTGCTGTCATAGTCCTCTCTCTCCTCCCCTGCTGGAAAGCAGTCCTCGTCCGAAGTTAGTCCGGGCGAGGATGGATCCTGTGTGGGTACTTCAAAGAGTGATTCGGCCTCCATGGCCGGGGAAGAAGCCCGCTCCCCCACCCCCTCTACGGTCTCCATCGCAGGTGGCGACGGGGACCGCCTAGGCGGTGGCGGATCAAGCTTCGGTCCAGGCACTACAGGGGCCGTTGCGGTTGAGGGCACGGTGGGCCCCTCACTGGCTACACCCTCCTCCAGGAATCGGATGTAGATGCTGCCCATGAGGTAGTACACGCGCCTATTTTGGTCCTTGATGGTTTTGACCATAGACTCTGGCACACGGAAGAAGAGACAGGTACCCGGGGGCTCCTGTCTTACCCTCTCGTGTGTAAGGGTCCAGGTATTTATTTTTAGGTTGGGATTTTGGCGGGTAAGGAGCTTTAGTAGTGCCGGAGTATCATCGGTTTTCTCCGGAACAAACAGCATACATAGTGCCTTTTTAGGTATTTCGGCTTGGGGCCGTACGGTTAGACTAGTCCCCGGTATCGGGGACGTCATGTTGGTAGTGATCCGCTTGAGCCAGGCCAGCGTGAAAGCATCTTCGCACCAGGTTTTTAGAACGCCTTCGGCGAAGTGGGCCTTCCCTCGAAAGTGGATCGCGGTGTTTTCGGTTGGGTTGGAGGGGTCGGGATCTGCCATAAGCAGCGACCGCAGCTCTTTTTCAATGTTTAGGCGGATCCCCTCCGCCTGTTCTTGCGTCATGTCCTCAAAAGGCTCCGACATGACGGCGACGCACAGCTCATTGTTCCTGTACGACGCGGCCGCTTCGGCGTAGCTCACCAAGGAACCGTCTACCATGTGGGAGCGAGCAGGCTTGCTCCTTTTACCTATCCCAGTCGGTGTGACGGTATCCTCGGGTCGCTCACGCTTCTGCGCCCTAGCAGGAGGTTCCCCGCCGGTGGTTTTGGGTTTTTTACGTCCCCTCGGTCTGGAGCTGCGCTTGCTCTTGGTTGCCGTGGTAGCCGCACCTGTCGGTGTCGATGTACTAACCGACACTCCGACAGTGGCCGCCACAGTGTCATGCTGCGCAGGCTTGACCGGTACGGACAAACGCTTCTTAGAAGTCGTTGTCTTGCGGGATACGGTGGTCCAGGTTTGTTTGGCTGGAGACTGAATGGCGTCCCTAAGAGACGACATGTCGATCCCGGTCGTGTTGGCTGACCCTGCCGGTATGGCTTCGGTCAGACTCGTTAGGTCCCTCGCCGAGGCCTCTGACGTTGACGCAGCCCTAGTGGGCGCATCCACGCCATCAGCCACCGTTGAGTCGCCATGTGCGAGAGCTGCCCTAGGCCTAGCTGACAAGGTTGGTTCAGTGCGCGCATCGGCGGACGCAGATGGGGTTGGCGTTGCCTTCGACGCAGCCTGGTTTGGCGCATACCTGGCGACAGCCTTCCTCATCGCATCCTTGGACGCAGCGGAACGTTTGTTTGTGTTGTGCCTAGGGGCATCAGAGGACGCAGCCTTAGGCGGTTTTCGCTTAGGCGCATCCTGAGACGCACCTCTAGTTGTTGGTGTGATTGGCGCATCAAGAGACGCAGCCTTAGGTGGTTGGTTGGTGACTACATTTGGCGCATCAGAGGACGCAGCCAGAGCGTTGGTTTTGTTTTGAGTCTCTTTATCCATGTGTTTGGATCGAGATTCTTCACCGTCGGAGCTCTCCACCCGCCACGGAGCCCTCAAGTCGGGGGCGCCCCTCGTTCCACGAGTGGACGCCAGAGCTACTCCTTCGGTATAGGACCAGCTTATTGAGAAGTAGACGAGCCCGCACGCAACGGAGGATCGCGGGACTGTGAACGGCACGAGACTATGCCGCCACTCATCCCACAAACCCACGCCACGCCGGCTGCCCCCCCCCAAAAAACCGGCCCTCGCTTGACAACCCGCTTATGGGATGCCCCAGCCGATTGATCGCGGATAGCTACTCCACGACCACCCGTGTGAGAGGAAATCCAGACCAAAGTGATGTGTTGTGTGCAACCTGCTCCACTCAATCACCAGGATTCTTTCATCCCTCCGTACGGGTCCCCGCGCACGGCACAAACACGCGGGAGGTCATTGCTATCCATCATCTGCTCTTGTTCGATGATGGACACCCAGGGGCATGACCTCGCCACCCCTGTGCTGTTATCGCCTGGTGGTTTTCGTTGCGTCTATTTCTTAAGGAACTAGACCAAGAAACAGGGCGGCAACCACGTGAAGGAGAACACACCAGACTTGCCTTAAGGATCTACACGACTGTAGCGCTCACCCTCAAGACCCCGCCTCCTTACCACCTCTGAGGGAAGCAGTAAGGTAGGCCTGTATCTATACTACCAAACAAAGCGCAAGCAAAGCATGTCGTTGTGCAACCGCGAAAGCATAAATACAAGCCCGCCCCAATCCAATACTAACTATAAACTAACAAATTAAATAAAAGGTTAAAAAAGAGGCATTTGCACTGGGGTCAGTTTCTATAATTTATGCATCAAATAAATTTATGTACGAGGAACATATTTAAAAATTCACGTTAATTATGCAAATTATTTGTTTTAAGCTTGCAAATTTTTTATTTCCGCATTATTGGTTCGATTTGATAACCAAACAATATAAATGCATGATTGAGCATCGATAAGCAATAGATATGTGCATTTTCGAGTTATGGAAATTGAGTCATAGATATTTCTAAAAATAAATTTTAATGTTTTATGTTTTTTTTTAGATCTTTTGCTTTTATGAACTTTGCGAGTTAACGATTCAAGACATCGTCTGCCTGGCCTTTTCCCAATTATGTTGGGATCAGCGCCCAGTCCATCTGGATGCAGCTGAATACCAGTATTTTACATGGAGCGACTGCCTATCTGACCTCCAAAACCCAGTCAGTACTGGGTAATACGATACCCCGATCCGAAGAGTTACAAATGACAGCCGGGACCAACAATTTAACGTGCTTTCCGTGGCACGGAGGGAACTCGGTATTTAATGGGTGGTCAACTGGTCACCCATCCACGGACCTATAAGTCTCGATTTTGTTATTACAAGGAAGGTTCGAACCGCCAATGAAGAGTTTGAGAAGCGGATCCCATTCCGCCTCCAGCCCAGAGCGGGAGGGGTTATTTGATGATTTCCCATCCGAAAAAAAAAAAAAAAAAAGGTTATTCACGAAGGTTCTTTGTATTGTAGTACTAATCCTACTCTATGGATACTCTGGACTTTTTATTACACAGCAAAGTATGAGAAAATAATAACTTTTTTAACTAACACCGAGTAAATGCATAAATAATCAAATAATAGCGGTACTCCTGGACACGGCTCGTATTGTTAGGTAGGAGGTTCCTCTCTCTGGAGCCCTGACCACCGGTAGCTTGGACCCTGTTCCCGATACTGGTGGGCTAATTTTTTTTTTTAATGTTGTCTTAATTGTTTTTATTCTAAGGAATATTTAAAAATGTATTAGATTTGTATAGCAATAAATAAAATAAATAATTACAATAATAACTTTGAATTTTCAATGCTCAATTCAGTGCAAAGATTTGGATTTTAAGCGGTGCCCCGCGACATACATGAATATTACTTCCATATTTGAATTGGATTTTTTTAACAATTTCAAGGGTTTAATTTTTTTGCACGGATCCCTAATCCCTTTTCTGAAATAAAAGTAACTCCATAGCCGTAGCCCAAGTTACTCCTTATAACATTAGCATCTGCCAGTAAAAGTCCCGTTAAAATCGGTCCAGCCGTTTCGGAGATTAGCCGGAAAAACTAACAGACAGACAGATAGACCGACAGACGGACAGACAAAAGTTGAAAAAAATGTTTTCTTGTTGTAAGTATCGTATACGTATACATTCATATTGCATTCAGTAAAAAGTTGTTATTTTGAAATTGCAAACAGACACTCAAAATTTATTTATTTGTGTAGAAATGAAGCCTGGTGGCTGAGAGAATGTCATGCCCACTCAAATGTCTCGCTGATGGTGGCGCGTGTGTTGGGTCGTTTGATTCCCTTCAATATGGTTGAGCTGAATGGCGCTGAGCCATGCGTCATGTTCGTGAACGGGCACTGTCAGTTGGGACTGGTCATCTCCTAGCTGCCACGGTTCATTTTAATAACTTTATTTTTTAATTATTGTTTATTTTAGTCTTTTACTCTGGACGATCTTAATGTGCACGTCTTTCTACATCGTTCTCACATATAAATATGTATAATATCAACGTGAACGATGAAACCAAGATTTTGTAACAATATTTTGATTAAAAAGAGTGTCCATGGAGTTTCTTGCCCATTATTCTCCATAGAGATCTACGCTTTGGAATGTAGAAAGAAAAAAAGTACGTAGTAGTAGTAGTAAGTACTGTAGTTTTTCAAACTACAGTACTTTCTCAATTTATTATGCCTTGTGACTGTGACTGTAGCTAAGCTTTTTTTTTGTTTGACATTCAAAAGTGTCTGTAATGGTCTAATTGAAATAAATGTTTTGAGTTTGAGTTTATATGTGTAGATAACTAACACCTAAGTAAAAACTAGTGAAAACAGGAAGAAGGGTATTTATTCAATTTTGAAATCAAATTGTAGACAAATCTAGTTAGCAACGATTCGGTATTCAGTCGTAATGTCTACGATTCGTAACCGCGTCTTATAAATTGCATTTGAATAAATTAAATTCAGTTTTAAAGTTAATTTGCTATGCGAAGGAATTTTAATAAAGTGTTTATATATTTTATATTAATGTTTTTTATTGTGTCTAGCTAACAATTATGAAATACATATCTAGACGGTTTTAGTTTGTTAACTAGAGCGAGACCATACACCTGTAGTAATTAATTTTACAATTTAAATTGATTACACCGTGATTAAAAAATTGTAACAATTAAATAAAATGTTATAATGTGCAAGGATGTTTTTATTGTTCTTTATGTTATGTTAATCTAACCAGTCTAACCAAGGGGTTTCATTGTACACAGTAACTGGGTACTAGAAGTCAGATAAGCAGTCGCTCTATATAAAATACTAGCTGTTGCCCGCGGCGTCGCTCGCGTTTTGGTCGGAAATTATCCCACGAGCACGTTGTAAATATAGCCTATGGCACTCTGGGATAATGTAGCTTCCTATTAGAGAAAGAATTTTCAAAATCGGTTTAGTAGATCCAGAGATTACTCCCTACAAACTCACAAACTTTACCTCTTTACTTCTTTATAATATCAGTATAGACTGGTATTCAGCTGTAAGTGGTTACACGAGAAGCTGATTTCATCTCCAATATAAGAGGCATAACAGATTTGTTGGTACGAGTATGTTGCTTCGTTCGCCCGCCGCTCTGTTTTCCGAAGTAATGGTGAGTTTGAGAAAGCTAAGTACAGAGTCACGAAGATGAAAAACCGGCCAAGTGTGAGTCAGAAACGCGCACGAAGTGTTCCGTACAATTATCTAAAAAAAAAAATATTTTAATTAGCGTCTTATGTAGGTATGTATGGGGACAGCCTTAATTTTCAACATTTTTTTTATATTTTGGATTTTTTCCTTTATTTGTGCTGGCCTTGCTTTTTACCAAATTTCATGATTGTAGGTCAAAGGGAAGTCCCCTATAGGTTTTGATTCCCTTGTGAATACGCATAATATGCGACATAAACAGTGAATATCTTTTGATCGCGTTGACTTACAAGTTTGATTTTTTCATTGCTCCAAGGGGTAGCAGACTTGAGTATTTGGTATTAATTTCAGCTTGATATCGCCACGCATTCCTGAGAAAAAGGGTATTGACAGACAGACAGACAGACTGACAACAAAGTGATCCTATAAAGGGTTCCGTTTTGCAGATTGAGTTACAGAACCCTAAAAAACGAAACTTAACTAAATAATTGTCATTAGGCTTATCTTATCCTATGTTACATGGGTCTTATACATAACCGGATTGCCTCGTTGGTCTTGTTATCAGAAGCGCAACTACTGAGCAAGAGGTCCTGGGTTCGATTCCCGGGTAGGACAAAGTGTTATTGGATTATTTTCATCAGGAATTTCTCAGTAGCAGCCTTGAGTCTAGATCTGTACCTGGTTGATGGCAATAGGTTCGCCCCCTATTACATGGGAGTTAAACATAACTGGTGAAATGTGTATTAGGTACACCTCTACCTATTCCGTCGGGGATTACAGTCGTGATGTTATAATATAACTAACTTACTATTATTTCGGCCTAAAGGTCCACACATAATTATCAGGGCCGTGGGCCGTACCCTCAAAGAAATATCGGTGTGTACATTTTATATGACGGTCCGAATGGCGCAGCGGTAGTTAGGCTGCTTTACGTTCTTAGGATCCCGGGTTCGAATCCCGGTAGGAGCAAATGTTTGTGTGATGAGCATGGACATTTGTTTCCGAGTCATGGATGTATATATGTATAATAAGTATGTATTTACAAATAAAATGTATCTATGTAGTATTATCAACTATCTGGTGTCCACAACACAAGCCTCGTTGCTTAGTGTGGCACCTAGATGGCGCTGTGTGTAATGTTGAGCGATATTTATTTTATTTTATTTTTATTTATATGAACTCGTTCAAACACGTCCGTGCCCGGGCCGGCGACGAAGCTTCACTGACAACGGCCCTGTCACGTCTCGGTCTACCGTAGAACTGTGTAGTACAACTAGTAGGAATGATCCGGTTGGTCCGTAGATGGGTGACCACCCATTTATTACATACCGAGTTTCCTCCGTGCCTCGGAAAGCACGTTAAGCCGTTTGGTTGTCATTTGTAGATCCTTGACAGCCATTGCAGGTAGTCAGTGGCCCTAAAGTCTAACATCCAGTCTTACTAAGTGGTATAATATTACCCAGTGCTAACCGGGTTGTGGAGTTCAGATAGGCAGTCACTCCATGTAAAATAGTGGTATTCAGCTGCATCTGAGACTGGGAGCCGATCCCAAATTATTTAGCAAAAGGCTAGGCAGATAGATAGGTTTGCATCTAAAAACCTTTTAGGCAACGCACAAAATATGATAGAAACTTAGAAGGATTTAAGCCATTTACACGATGGGTTTACCGATGGTGCCCATATTGTAACAGACAGTAACCACTTTAGAGAATGACTAATTTTACAAAAATATTTCCTTGGTGAAAAAGCAGAAAGAAAAAACATTGAGACATATTGAAGACTTGAGTATTTATTTGTTGCAGGGATATGACGTGCATACAAAATCAACAATGGCAAAAAAAAATAGACACAATAAACTTAAAACGTCTAACAAGTATTTATAAATACAATAGGACGGAACAAAAACCTTGACAGCTTGCACGTCGCGACTGCGACAAGCAGGTTACCACTCAGCATGATGCTGTGCTGTGAGGGCCCACAGCACAGCGCTGGTTTTTAGTCGTCATCCGAGGAAACACGTACAGAAGCCAAGACAGTATAAATATTTAGAACAATACCATATTCATGGTGCTCCCTTTCGTTTTGTAAGGAACTCTTTTTGAAAGGACCCCTTTCTTCAAATGACCCCTCCCACTCTGGGTGGAGCGGCAGGGAGTATCAGACTTGTACTGACTAAAACCCATCCATGTTCCTTCTTTTGCCCTTTGTGTTCCAGAGCCGCAGTATCTCTTTCGAAAAGCCCGGCAACCCTGGCCTTGTAAGGAACTCTTGTGCCACATTTGATGCTCCAAAAATACTTCTAGAAGCACGAAACCACGTTTCATTCTATACGCGAAATAAGTCGCAGGAAACTGCTAGTTAAAATCAAATTTATTTAATGGGTTTGTTAACCTTGTAAGGGAAAACATTAGCATATTGTTTAATAGAGTCATTACGTATGTATCTGTATCGTTGGATATCATTTGTTCCGCCTATATAAACATCTATGCGTAATATCATAGAATCAAACCGGTTTTTGTGCTATCTAAGCAGTGGACTTTGATGCGGCTTTCGCTATAGTATTGAGGATTTCGGAAGGCCTATCCGCTCGGGTCGACCTTTAGGTTAAGCCGCGCTTGCTCAGGTTGGTCCGTGGATGGGTGACCAGTGACTACTGACCACCCATTACATACCGAGTTTCCTCGGTGCCTCGGAAACCGCGAGAGGCAGAGGCGGGCCCCTAGTTATAATTATAGCTTTTATATTTTTATAACTTGCTTTTTATTAGGCTCTTATACACGTGTAAACGTTATATTTTATTTTTATTAACATGTAGATTGCTAGATCTTTATCGTTTGGATTGGAATATTATTAAGCCTACAAGAATTTTACATGACTAACTGCATTAAAGATACCGTTACTTCGGTCTATAAGAAAAACTTTGACGATGAGCATCTCGTTATCCTTGAGTACGATGTTATATTGTCACGAAGTCGTGATGAATGGTCATTGTTATGCATTATTGGGTTTTAGATTCAGAAAAATACACTAATTATTTTTCATCTGCGCGCCTGTTCCCATCTATGTGGGGATCGCCCCGTCGGCTTCCAGTCTAACCGGATGCAGCTGAATACCAGTATCTGACATGGAGCGACTGCCTATCTGACCTCCACAGCCCAGTTAGTACGCTTGCTACTACTACTTGAATAAAGCAGTTCACACATGCTTTCGTAATGAGTTCCTAACAATATGGAAAAAGAACTGTGTTCCCTGCCACATTTAACCCGTCTGCCTTCAAAGCAAGAGTGAAAGGAATCTTTTGGGCACGCTCGTTCGGTCATAGACCTCATCTATCGCTTTCCATCAGGCGTGATGGAGGTCAATGAGGAGGAGGAGGTCAGATCGAGGTAATCCGCTGGGTCTGGTGGTCTGCTCATGAAATGGACAAGTCTTCCGAAATAATGAAAATAAGCAATATTATGATCATCATTTTCTTGCCTTTATCCCAATTTATTTGGCGACGCAGCATGTCTTCTTCTTCCATATTTCTGTAACACTCGTCATCTCGTCGGACACCTCCTTCTAGCCATATCATCGTTTACACAGTCCATCCATCGTTTCTTTGGTCTTCCTCTACTCTATAGCCATCCACAATCTTACTCAAAAGAGCAATAATTTATTGCACGGAAAAATGGGCAAAAATGATCTGCTCGGGCAAAAATCTTGAACTGTCAACGAGCGGTGTATATATGATGCTCTGTGGAGCAGTGTGAGTTATGAGCGACGAGATTTTTCTTAAAGTTGGTAAGGATTTTTGAAAATTCAACCCATAAAGGAGATGAAAGCTTGTCCTTTTAGCTCAGCTCAAGCAATCATAAATTGGGCAATCATATCGGGGCACAGCTAATGGATTTATAAGCTAGCCCGACGGGTAAGTAACTGAGTATAGTATGGGATAAACGGTTGTTGTTGGGGAGTTTCCTTTCCGTTTTTCCTCCATTTGGATATAATCAAGCTTTTTTTAGAAAGTAAAGATCAATGAGGTGATGGTCAATCCCTCCCAAGATTTTTTCTCAAAAAACAACTCGACCTAGAATGTAAATTTTTGGCACAGACACAGGAAGTGATGGTCAAATTATAATATGCATGGACTGTGTACTTATGTATGTTATCAATATCATGTATAACCAGTAGTGTTCAAGTACTGCCTACAATAAAAATTACTTGTTTTTAACTACATACATCTCACTTCCTATTCCGGTTCCGGCAAAGCTTTTTATTGCGAATTAAGTATTACTTATATATTTTTGGATTTGAAGAAATTCTTTCTTTTATCGGGGTTATGTTTTCCAAAATTCATAGAAAAAATACAGCGTTTCCCTACATTTTGACTAGACATAAATATATGGGGCAATTTTTTTCCGATTTCAGGGTTCGTCCCCTTAATAAAAGTTGATTAAATACGGTACTGTTGAGTACAAGGTAAACGAAATCTAAGCTTGAATAAGGCTATGAGTTTTGTGACATTTGTTTCTGAAACACCTCTTCTACCGAATGAAAGAGAGTCCGGCAAGCAGTCGACAGGGAAGCTGAGTTAAAGAATATTTTTATATTATACAGGGTGGTAGCGACAGCCACGCACAAACGCAGTACATCATTCTGAAAGAAATCATCAAAATTTTCCATCGGTAATTTAAAAAAAGAACTGCCTATGCATTTCGACCGTGTAGGTATTGCGTTTATGTAGGAAAAACCGCTTTTTTTTTTTTTAGTTCGGTAGTTACAGTAGAATTGAATGATGTACTGAATACGTGTAGCCGTTTGTGTGTCGGTGTCCCTTCCACCCTGTATGCCCCCTGCCCTGCTGTGTGTACCCTGTATATTTAGGTACATTCGATTCTTGCATTTCACTTTCAAAAGTACACTTTCTCGGAAACTGGTTCTTATCGTACTACGATTAGGTTCATCAAGCAATGAATTTGCACACGCGTGGATTTTTAATATTTTTCCGTAAAAATGCGGAAATAAAAAATTCTACGGATAACTAGTCCAAATGAGTTCAATGACTATAGTCGGTGGTGATTGTTTTTTTTTAATCTTGACAAAGAGATATGCGAAATTTTTCATATTAAGCTGTTTAGCAGCATCATACCTTGCTTCTTCTGCAACCTGGGGAAAGCATAGAGAGGAAAAAAGCAATTTAAATCATAGTTTCCTATTACTTCCTGACAATAGTTATTTTTCAATACACTTTCTCGAAAACTGGTTCTTATCGCACTACGATTAAGTTCAACATGCAATGTATTTCACACGCGTGGATTTTTAATATTTTTCCCCACACGTGCGGAAATAAAACATTCCACAGATAAGTCCAAATGGGTTCAATGACTACCTATAGCTTTAATCGGTGGTGATTGTTTTTTTTTAATCTCGGCAAAGAGTGATGCGTCTATACGGCGTAAATATTTTTTTAGTATTTAAATTGTGTTTATAAATAGAATATCATAGGTGTACATGATTATTTAAAACAAATATTTACTTTTATGAACAAATTAACATTTCTTTGTGTTCTATATGTAAAAATAATAGATTTTTTTTCTTTTTATATCAGGCTGTATAGCGGCATCATACCTTTGCTTCTTCTTCAGCCTGGCGAAAGCAAAGCGCGAAAAAAAGCAAATTAAATCATAGTTTTATAATTATTCCCGCCAAAAATACTTTCTGTTTTAATATTTTATTTCTTCGAAAGTGTATTGAAAAACGTCGTTTGATACGCGTGGGGATTTGTTATTGCAGTTCTCGGCTCCATAACACCCTCGCCTGCAGCTCGGGTGATAATTCCGCGCTCGAATGCAATAACAAAGTTTCCCCTCTTATATCAAAATGTACTATATCCATCATGTGAGGAAAGTTCGTTTTTCCTATGAGTTTTGATTTTGAGTCTTGAGCGAACGAAGGATTGAAAAATAGAATCACGAGCGCAGCGAGTGATTATAAATTTCAATCCTGAGTAAGCGAAAGACTCAACAAAACGAATAGCAAATGAACTTGCTCACATGTTGCATACAAAACTTTTCACCAGTCCCAGCAAGAAAGTATTCAGTCATCATAGGTAAATAAATTAAATAGTCACAAAGCTATATTTAAAATAACAAAAAAACTGAGATATGTCTCATTCGTGTCGGGGTTCTTTGACGATGTAATTTTTTCAATATTTTATTAAAGTTTTTTAATGTTTCTGAACTAATTTGACAAAAAATTGATAAATTTTATAAAAAAACATTAATCTTAACTTATAAATATTTCTATTCTAAGCATAAAATTATTTATTTTTTAAAATATCTAAAACTTAACATAAAAAAATCAGGCAAGGTTAGTTTCTGAACGGGATCAACATTCCTCACTGTTCAAACAGTGAGGAAAAACCAACTTTCCTCCCTTTTTTCGTAGAGGAAAGACACTTCTTTCGTGCGGGAGTGGTGAAAAAATACTTTCCGTTCTAATATTTTAATTCTTCGAAAGTGTATTGAAAAACGTCGTTTGATACGCGTGGGGATTTGCAGTTCTCGGCTCCATAACACCCTCGCCTGTTAGGTACGTAGGCACTAGTTGCTCGGCAATTTGCTGAACTGGGCCTATTTGGCGCAGCCGCGAGGCACACAATCTTTGTTTTTCTGTTTAGTTTTAGGTTTTTATTTTTTTATTTTGTAGTTTTAAGTTTTATATTTCATTTTTGTTATTTTTTCTTTTGTGTGCACTTGTGGCGTGTGCCAAATAAATATGTTTCTTTCTTTCTTTCTTTACTACAGCCTTATCAAGTACCTAAATCTTGTCAACAGTTGACCCAGGCATTCTCCATAACAGTGTAACGAGACTCTCGAGGGGGTCATCAAGGACACTGACAAACGACCACATCCTCATTAAGACCACAATTATAGCGTTCATCCAATCACGGCAATTGCTCAATTCTAGATCAATCTTCATAGCTCTGTCCCTTTCCGATGGAGTATGGATGAGTAGGATGGATAATGATGTTGATTCTGGACGATTGATTTTAAGAGGGAACTGGTTTAAGGGGCCAATTACCGTGAGTATTTTGGACGACCAAGGTCGAGGAGGGTTCATGAATTAAACAATCTAATTAAAGGACACTTCCGACAGATGGGTCTATTATACGAGTACTTATACCATCTAGACAGATTGGATTGCACTGTAACGGCCAACTTGACAGTTGGTTCAAAGATTTCCATATACCTACTTAATTGCAGTGGCCACACTGCAATTAAGTATAGTCGTGATCAGACTAATAGTGCGGGTACTTGTTGTCTTTAACAGAGGGACACAACTACTGTCGTAAAATGTACTTGGATAACATATTTTCCTAAACATAATGTATGGGAGCACAGGTTTTTCAACTGCAAATTTAAGTTTGTTTTTATTATTACAATAAAAATCATCGTTCGGAGGCAAATCGGACCCATGTTTACCAACCGCCCCCTGAAAACTTTATTCGAGTACCAAAAAACCCATGGATAAAAATGTTAATGTCACATCCAAAAAGTATCTACGTTAAAATTTTCCATAAGCAAAGCCAAATCTAAAAAGCTCTATGGTTGCACTTTATTTTTATTTTCTAGACGCCACCGACGCCGTTACCAAGGCAACCACGTAAACAGCAGAACACCGGGACCGAACGCGATTTTACAAATATTTTTTACGTGTTTTGATTTAGTATTGTTTATTTAATATTTTAGTGTTATTTCTGTAAGTTTTAGTAATACTTTCCAAGATGGATGACGAGGAAGATTTTGGTTTGGCCGCCACCATTGGCTCAGAGACCACCGAAGCTGAGAAGGAATTTGCAAAAGTAATTTCTTTGTTATTCTAGTACTAAGTAGAATTCTTACTACCTATGCCCGTTTCCACTAAGTCACGCTTAAATGAATCATTTTAATTTTCAACCCTAGGTTTAGCAAATGAGAGTTGAAATTCCAATAGTTCAAAATTAATATTTAATCATTCAACATTCAAAATTAAGTTTTAAGCATGTTTCGCTCCTCCACGAGGCATCCTCAGGAGATGATGACTCGACGACCGCTCGTGCGCGCCCGACTACCTAAATCTTTTGCAGAAAAATGATTATTAGTAATGGATTTCCGCAGAGTATCGCTCGATTCCATAATGAAAGAATATGTAAGGACATATGTGAGGTAGGTAGGGGTCCGAAAGGACCGATGCCTGCCAGGGTTGCGGGACTGTTCGAAAGAGATACCGCGGACCTGGAACACAAAGGGCAAAGGAAGGAACATGGATGTGTTTTAGTCAGTAAAAGCCTGACACTCCCTCCTGCTCAGCCCAGAGCGGGAGGGGTTATTTGATGATTTCCCATGGGTAAAAAAAAAGGACATTTGTGAGGTATATAAATATCGTAGCAGTTGGCATTCTATAGTTTCAGCCTACCTTCTGTGTTGTAGCAGTGATAGCCTAGTTGTGTGACCGTCGGACTGCCAAGTCATAGGTCTCGAATTCGAACCCAAGGCACGCACCTCTGACTTTTCGGATTCATGTGCATATTGTACAATTATCACTTGCTCCGGTGAAAGGAAACATCGTGAGGAAACCAGTATGCCTGAGAGATATTAATTCTCGACGGCATGTAAAGCCAAGTCAAAGGCCCATGGGCGGAATAAAAACTCTGACACCAGGTTAGGCACTAACCACACGATAAAGAAAGAAGCCTACCTTCTCACGACTATTTTCCACGAGGGTCGTATATCGTGTTAGTTTTGTAAGTATAATCTATAAAAGTCATAGAGACTGGACCTAAAAAAGCCCCGTTATCTTTGAGAGTAGGATCAAAAACTTATCAGATAGGCTCCGAAATTATCGGATCTATTATATCCGCGTAAAAAATAGATAGGTAAGTAGGTATACAGCATAATTGGCTTATATTTTTCTCACGGCGAGGACGTAGGCTCACATCTTTGATTCTTTGAGAGGGTATGGTCTTTAAATCACCACGAGGACTCAGAGCCAGTTGGTGACTTCAAATTTTCTAGTAGTTCTAGGTCATGCCGTTTTCCTAACGATACTTTTCTAGTAGGTACGTGATTAGATAATTTTTAACCGACTTTCTTCAAAAAGGAGGAGGTTCTCAGGTTTCTTACCTCATAAATTCGTCATTTGTAAACCGATTTGAAAAAATGTTTTTTCATGTGAAAGGATAATATACTTCCCTATTGCTCTCATAGACATTTCATCAAAATCGGTTAAGTAATTTGGTTGTTTTCCTCACGTTGATTGTTCGCGTGAAGGTGCTTTGATGTTCACGCGACGTCGTGTGATGTGCCTCAATTATGTACGAGCCATAATAATTAGTCATTAAAACAATTTTTTCAAGATGGCAGAAAATGCACATAGGAAATCTCTACAATTTGATGTTAAGCTTTTCTAGACCAACCCCACGTAATATCTTAAATTTTGCCTTCTCGGTTAACATGCATTTCTAACCCGTATTTTCCGACGTAATGACTGGACTAATATACAAATTGGAAACTTTTAACAGGGCGGTAAGGGGAACTACCTTAATCGTAGTAGGTACACGAAAATGGTCTTAGGAGACTATCCATAATTTTTCCTGAAATTTTGAACCCCATTCACAGATTAAAAAAAAATATACAGTTACCAATTTTTTTTTATTATTATCTCCTTTATTCATTAAACTACATGTTATTTACATTTTTAAATATTCTAATATAAAACAATATAAAAAACATTTAAAAGTATAAAAAATAGGAGCCCACCGCAATCGGGAACAGGGTCCGAGCTACCGATGGTCAGGGCTCTTGAGAGAGGAACCTCCTAAGAATACGCGCCGTGTCCAGAAGTACTGCTTTCTGAATCAAGCCCTTGATCCAGCTGCCAAGCGAGAGCCTCCGCAGATGTTGTTCTAGGCTATTGGCTATAAAGCCATTTGCCGACACGACTATCGGCACAATGACTGCTGTACTCACGTCCCACATGTCGACAACCTCACGATCCAGATCTAGATACTTGAACTGCTTATCTATCTCTGCTTTCACGAGGTTCTCGTCATGCGGGACCGTTATATCAACAATCATTGCGCGACGCTCCAATCGATCTATCACCACAATATCAGGCTTATTGGCAACAATAGTCCTGTCAGTGACGATAAATCGATCCCAATACAACGTGATATTACCATTCTCGAGAACTGGGTCGGGCGCATACTTATAGTATCACACTTCTGATTCCACAAGGCTGTACTTCAAAGCAAGTTGCTGGTGGATAATCCTGGCGACGAGGTTGTGTCTATGCAAGTACTCTCCGTTAGCAAGACGAGAACACCCGGAAATAATGTGTCGGATTGATTCTCCCGAATTATTATTATTTTTACTTTTTTTTTATGCCAATCGATTCTGTTTCTAATACTGATCAAAAAATTTTATAGGGTTTTAGTGCTAAAGCTTTTCCCTTGCAATTTTTTTGAAAATTAATTATTTAACTAGCATCAAAAAATCTAGCAAATCTATATATATAAGTATGAGAGATATTGAACGAAAATAACAGTTGTCAAAATTTTAAATCTTACAGATTTAAAATTTTGGTGATCATTCTTCACAATTTATCACCAATTCTCAATTTTTTGGAGGACCTACCTACACACAATCCAAAGGATATTTACATTGATATAAATCGATTTTAATATTGTATACTTCCAGGTTCTGGACACGCTTCGTGAGACGGAAGGTATGAAATTCATATCTGACGTGTACACCAAGCTGTATGACACGTACTATAAGCTCAAGGAAGACAACCAACATCATTGCGAGGAGAAAGAAGGACTCCGGGTATGTAACTAACCATTAACGGGTGTCAAAAACTAAATAAATATAATAAATATCGCTGGACATTACACACAGCGCCATCTAGGTGCCACACTAAGCAACGAGGCTTTTGTTGTGGACACCAGATAGTTGATAATACTACATAGATACTTTTTGTTTGTAAATACATACTTATCATACATATAAACAACATCCATGACTCGGAAACAAATATACATGCTCATCACACAAACATTTGCTCCTACCGGGATTCGAACCCGGGACCCGAAGAACGTAAGGCAGCCTCACTACCGCTGCGCTATTCGGGTCGTCAGACTACAAGTTTTGAATGTTATTTAAGTGTTTAATGTTATAACTTTACTTTAAATACCTCCATTATGCATACTATTCAATGCATCCATCAGCACAATTTTTGAGTGCGTCACATTAAGCCCTACTTTTTGAGTAGAGTTCTTTAGTTTGATGACTGAATGCTTGGTTGACAGCTTCGTGGAGGATCCGTTTACACCTTGCACTGTAGTGGAGGTATACTCTGTTGAAAAGGTTTTCAGGATTTATAATGTTTATTTCAGACCAAACTCAATCGTTTCGATGACACCGTTTCTGATTACTTAAATGAAATAGCCGAGAACAACAAACTTATCGAGAAACTTCGCCAGGACATCCGTGAGTAGAGTACTGCTGGATTTTTTGTCTATTTACAATTTTTTCACGTTTATTTCTTCTGAGTATCAAAAGCGCAGTGCACACACAGGGAGCGGGCGCGGTTAGGGCGCGGGACGGGGTGGGAGTACGGCGCGTATAATTTCATGTAATAGAGAACATGAGAGCGCGCGCGGTTACGCGCCCGTGGCCCGCCATTACAAACAACGCTCGGGCGAGCGGGTCGGGAGCGGGACGGGAGCGGGTGTAGCTTCCTTGTGTTACGTCGTAATTTACGTATTCTCGAATAGGCAGTCAATAATACAATAATGTTGCTGTTGGCTTGCTGCTGTCAGATGTGAAATAACTATGAAAGGACTTTACTTCTTCGCTTACATATATAGAGGGATGGTCTGGGTCCACACGACACGACCACGACTTGTGAGCACAGAAGCTTCGACCACGAAGAAGGTTTGTTCGCCAATGGGGCGCGCGACCAGTTTTGTTCAAGATAGCGGCCGGTCATGCGACAAGTCGCTAAGTCGTGGCCGCGTAGTACGCGAAGTCCCTTAGTCAAGTTTGAGTCAAGAGCTAAAATAGACCAAGTTTTAGAAAGAGATTGAGTATGAGTGATTTCCGGGTATACTGTTCTGTACTGTACGGTTCTACAACTTGGGAGAGGCCAATGTCCAGCTGAGGTATAGGCTAAGTTGACTGGTTAAGAACAACATTTATGGACGCATAATCGGCTTGAGCCGGGCAGAAAGACCGTTATCTTTATGCCCATGCAATTTAAGCGAATAGTCTGACGCGGAATCGAGTCAAATTCAAGTAACCGAAACTAGGTGAGTAACATTGTTTTCGCTCTTTCTAATCGGCTCGGTTGATGTAATCAATTCCTAAGCAGTAATTCGCCAGTTCTTTTACCTACTTATACTTTCGTATGTCCTGATAGAGGAGGCCCAGGACCTAGCAGATGCCATGCACGCGCGCGAGCTGCACAGCGTCGAGAGCCTGGAGACCATGCGGAGAACGCTCGTCAAGCTTGAGAAGGAGCTAGACGCCAGGAAACGAGCTGGAGACGATGATGCGTGTGTATTTTTTTATTCTCATTTTATTGTATTGGCTCACAAGCAACTGTACTCACTGGATTTATGCTAACATGTAGGTAGCTAAAATATGATTATTCGTCAATGCATACAGGGTGTAAACTGAGCCTTCACGAAGCTCAACCAAGCATTATGTACGTGAAACTAAGTAACTCTAAGCAAAAATTATTGCTGGGAAACGACTTTTTTTTTGGAGTGCAAACCAGTTTTTACAGTAGGACTCGATGCAACTAACGCACTCAAAACATTGTGCTGGTGTATGCATTGAATAGTACGGGAATCGTGGAGCTATTTCAAGTTTTATCATTAAAAATTTGTATAAAAAAAAAAACTTGTGAAAAAGTTGGAACTTTGACCTCCAATATCTCTGTAAGGGCGCGTTCCCACTATGTCGTGACGATTTATTTATGGTTGGATATTATTATGGAAAAGTCATGGGCGACAGTTAATCGTGTCGTCCTATATGTGAACACCTCCATTTAAATACACAAGCCACGACGCTTAAAACGACACGACAATCTGTCGTCACGACATAATGGGAACGCGCCCTAACTAGAAGGTTCCTAGAAATAGTCTAGAACAAAAAAAAAATCGCAATGAAGGTAAGAACAAGTGTTTTTTGGCTTCGATAAGGGTCTTGTTACACCATTTAAATTAAAAACCGCATGATTTGGGCAGAAAAGTCTTGCCTTGCCTTGTGATTTGTTATATCTGCGATAAAATGCATAATCATCATAATTTTCGCATTGCTGGGACAGTAACCTCGTCTGTGATAAAGGAAGGCTGTAATCCTAGACAGATGACACATGCCTTCGAGATTTTGTTTCAAGAACAGGTGGCCTACCATGACGTCTTACAGCAGGAGTAATTCCAGTGTGGGAAAGAGCTGTCGCGCACTGTAGCGGTGTATAGACGACATACTAAACCCCCAGGCCGGCTTCCACACGATGTAAAACAAAAGAGTAAATTGCCTGGCTGGATTCCAACTTAACCAAAAATAAAGTTTTGAGTGATGCCAAATACGTGCTGTAGATAATAACCTTCATATAATAATCTCAATAACCACTTAATTTTCCAAAAGCGGGGCAACATCAGCAGCTAAAGAGAAAGAAAAGTTCGAGAAAGAGAAAGCTCGTCTCCAAGGCGAATTGGATGGTGCTAAACAACGGCTAACGAACTCACTGGGCTACATCGAGGAGTTGGAGGCCAAGAGCCATAGCAACGAGAACACCATCGCCAAGCTTGAGGAGCAGATTGAGGTCAGTTCTCTCAAGCTATTTGTACCTCTTTGCGCGTAGTTCTATAGTGGTACCCCATAGAAAAGGGAACGAACGGATGGGTGTTGTGTCTGGTGGGCTACTGCCCGACAGTTACTGTCGGGTTTTGTATTATTAAATCGCGGATCGATTCAAAATTTTGATGTTAGTTCTTCATTTGTGGCATAGATGGCGCTGTAGTATTTTCAAACAGCTCTTCTAAACAACGCCATGAATATTTATACTATTTTATAAAAATGCACTTAAAATAAGAAAATAAACCTTGGAGTAAGTAAAAACGAAAAATTATAGTTTTCATAAAATCTTGTCGCATGAAATAAAGTAAAAAGAAAACTATACGCGACAAGCTTTTATGAAAACGATTTTTTTTTCGTTTTTACTTACTCCAAGGTTTATTTTCTTATTTTAAGTGCATTTTTATAAAATCTTATTTAAAAAAAGTTTTTTAAATTAATTATTTTATCAAAAGCTTTTATTTAACTTGCCTTGATAGTTGGTTAGTTAGTAAGTATTAGTGACAGACATGACTTAACACTGCAGCCAGGATCGCCTCCTCACAAGAGAACTCCTCAACAGTTAATAGCACGGACACGAAACTTTGTATACGCGATCAATGTTGATGTTTAAATCAAAATTTCTTAGTTTCAATTTATTTTATTTTTTTCATTAAAACAAAGTGTAAATCATTTGTGCCGACTTCCGAGCATTTTTTCGTAATCTAATAAAAATGCCATTGTTGTTATTACAGGAAGCTGAAAACAACGCTGTGCGTCAGAATCGACTGGTCGACCACATGAAGGGAGAAACTGAACAGCTGAAGAACGAGGTGGACGCACGAGGGATCACCATTTCTCAACTCAATGATAAAGTTAGTTAGTTTTTGAAAAATCAAAATAACATCACGCATGTAAGCCTCGACATCCGCAAGAGAACCAAGGTTACCGACGTAGCTCGAAGAATTGCCAAACTTAAGTGGCAGTGGGCAGGGCACATTGCTCGCAGAACGGATGGCCGATTGGGCCGAAGACGTTGCGTTGGAAGGCCTCCCACTAGGTGGACCGATGACCTGGTGAAGGTTGCGGGGATCCACTGGATGCGAGTCGCACGGGACCGGTCAGTGTGGCGACACTTGGTGGAGGCCTATGTCCAGCAGTGGACGTCTTTCGGCTCAAATGATGATGATGATGTAAGCCCCGAAGAGTTAAGCAGAGCTATACCTAATATTATAGCTAGATTTTGCACCAGTTATGTTTAAATCCCATGGCTGTGTGATTGGCTACTGCGCTACGTATCGCAGGTTGGATTGCCGGACGGAAAAAACATTTGTATGGCCTACCAGTAGTTGTTCCGAGTCTGGCTGTTTGTGAATGTGAGTTTAAATGTTTGTAAACGCACCCACGATACGGGATATATTACTAAGGTGGGGCAAGTCTTAACCTGTACTATAATCCATTTTCTTTGTCCACAGATATCAAAATTAGAGAAGCAGATCGAGCGTCGAGACCGCCAGCTTCATAATATGACGCAGAAACTGGAAGGGGCACAAGCAGAACAAGAGGCTGCGGTTCAGAGGGCCATAAATTTTAGAGACACACTGAGCCGTACCAACGCGGAGTTCGACAAGACCAAACTGACGCTCCAAAATACTAACAAGGAGCTAAAGGTATAACATAATATCACTATCATTTTTGTCTGTCTGTTTGTTCCGGCTAATCTCCAAAACGTCTGGACCGATTTTGACGAGACTTTACTGGCAGATAGCTGATGTTATAAGGAGTAAGCAAAGCTACTCACGCTCTCGGAACCCTAATTATCAACAAAAAAATATTAGGGATCTGTGAAAAAATATTAAAACCATCGAAATTGGTAACAAAATCCGATTTATAAAGGGCAATAATCTTTTTTTCAATAATTTCACGCAGACGAAGGTCGCGGGAAACAGCTTACATAGCGAATCATATTTTCATCAACATACAACCTGACACTGACCTGCAAATTGCAAAAACGTAAGAAAATTTGATTTCGCGGGCTACCCTTACGCGTCCACCTTATATTTATCTCGATCCACCTACCTGTGTGCATTAGTTAGCCACTACACTAGCCCCTGAAGAACCTTAAAAGGAAGACTGTTGCAATTTACTTTATTTTTACCCGACTGCCAAGGAAGGGCTATCCAGAAGTGTAGAAAGCAATAAAATAATACAAATAATAAATTCTAATACGGAACATATTGACTGCAATAATCGCGACCCGGGAATTTAATGGGTCCCGATCTCGATTATTGCAGTCAATATGTTCCGTATTAGAATTTATTATTTGTTTTATTTTATTGCTTTCTACACTTCTGGACTGAACTTGTTTTTTCTTTTCATTTTTAGTTTAAACTTATTAGTTAGTTATTATTAGTTATTTTTTACGCAGTCGGGTAATTCTTTCTTTTAAATCTATGATGATCTTCTAGAACACGATTGCTGACTTCACCAAAATGCGCAACGAAGCATTGAAGCTGTCGAAGCAGGTGGTTGTAGAATGTAAGAAATACCAACTTATGGAACATAGCAAAGCTGACATCGAATCTGACCGGTCAGTACTAAGATTTACTTCTTATTTTGAATAGAATCAGACGTTACTTTGCGGAAATCCATGGCATTCAATGTTATGCAAAATATTTAGTTTTATATTTACAATTATTAGTACAATTACTATACGATTTTCTGATATTTGCGAATTAATTTTTAGTCACTACACTCACAGATGTGGTTTTCCTTAAAATTTGTTTGTCTAGTTATCTGTGAAAAAGTATCCAACGACAAAAGAAATCTTGGTCTTAAAATTCGGTATTTTAGAAATAAAAGAGGTAAACAGGAAATTAAAAAAAAAAATAACTTGAATGTCGTACGAAAAAGAAAACAAAAGGAAATTAAAAAAAAAATCGAGAGCGGCGAATTTTTTTTAGCGTTCTTTTCCATACCTCTAGGAACTTGCCATGCCATGAAAATCCAAGCACTATAAACTTGGTTCCACCTTTGGAGTATTTTTTGTCTGATTGCACTCGGCTAAACAGTCGTAGAAATACAGAACACTTTGAAAGCGACTGCCTATTGTTTTGGCTCTCATGCAGAGATTTGGCTCTGTGTAGTGAGCGAGCCTGCGAAGCTTGTCCCTTATTAAAAAGATAGTCATATTAAGTACATTAGTTTTCCATAATGTTTGCTCTCCAGTTCTTTTTTAGAGTTCCGTTCTACATACAAAAGGATAAAACGGAACCTTTATAAGATGACTCTCTTGTCCATCTGTCACCATCGATTTTCACAGGAACGGGTGGATCTAGCAAGTCGAAATTTATACCAGATACTGAGGTCTATAGTCCCTATTACCTAATAGGGACTATAGACCTCAGTATAAAAATCAAGGTCCCGAGTCAACACGATACAAGGATATGGTCAAATTTAGATTTTCGCGAAAACTTGTAAGTACCAAAATACCACGCAGGCGCACCTACTATGTTTTTTTTTTTTATATCCATGCCCTCAAAATGGCGAAGGAAAACATCGTGAGGAAACCGATATGTATTATCACCAAAAATTCGAAGACATGTGACATCTACCAACACGCACTGGGCAAGCGTGGTGGTTGCCCATGCGTGGTGGCCCATTCCTTCTCGTAGAGAGGAGAGCTGTGTCCCAGCTCTGGGAACATAAGGCTGATTATGCTATGCTTTTCTTTCAGCGAACGTCTTCGCCAACAAGTGACGGTGATGGAACGCGACTTGATGCTAGGCAAGAAGCAAGCGGAGGCCGACCGGAGGGAAATCGAGAACCACCGGAGAGAGAAGGAAATACTCTTAAAGAATATGCAAAAGATACAGAGTTCGTACACAAACACTGTCCATAACACAATCTCAATCCACAATTAAAACTAAATAACATTGAGTAGCAGCTAAATGCTGGTAAACGAATTTTATTTTTGGTGTGAAAAATCGATCATTAATACACGCAAAACATTGTCTAATTAAAGTGAAGTTAATTTATGCATTTCAAACTTGTTGGTTGCAAAAAAAACGTCGAAGTAATGTTGGAATTTGGACCTTCAATATTTCCATAGCCAGAAAATCTCAGGTCCTGTAAAAGATAACAAATTAGTCATCATATTTTATACCTTCATCATCTTGCAGATGAAGCTCTCGACAACCTGGCCATGCTGCACTTGCAGGAGCAGAGACGCAAGCAGCTGGAACACGAGCTGGAGGTGAATGCGACGCAGATCAACAAGCAAAGGCTCATAATACGCAACTTTGAGAAGGAGAAGGACAGGTGAGGGGTAGAGGGGGCTAGCTCGCCGTCCGTCCGTCTTATGACGACAGGCCGTGTCGACGGCGCGTTCGTGTTCCACGCGCGCCTCAAAGAGAGTCAGCAAACAGGAAGGGGTCCGTAAGGACCGACGCCTGCCAGGGTTGCGGGACTGTTCGAAAGACATACCGCGGCCCTGGAACACTAAGGGCAAAGAAGAAACATGGATGGGTTTTAGTCAGTACAAGTCTGACACTCCCTTCCGCTCCGCCAAGAGCGGGAGGGGTCATTTGATGATTTTCCCATCCTAAAAAAAAAGGGGAAGCGGGGAGAGTTGCAAGGGAAGTTCGTATAGAAGAACGAGATTCACCTAGAACTAGTGGAGTAAAATTATTTACTCCACTAGTCCTAGGTGAAAGACTGTTTTTTAGTTTTTTTAAACTATATTTTAATATAGTTTAAAAAACAGTCTTTTGAGTGACGTCATTTTATTTCTCGTATTATTCGAGATAGTAATAAGTTAAAAAGTTCTACGGCCAGTTGTACGCATCGGATGCACCTAAAAAATAAATAACCTCATAACTAAAATGAGGTTTCCAGTGCCACCTTAACCCGCCATTTCACAGAAAACTTTCCGCCCAACTTGAATTTTAAGCCGATTTTTTCCCCTGATTATTTATAATGGTTGTGTGGCCCTAAATGAACCAAGTTACGTAGTTTACTATAAAAAATAAGAAACATCCTATCATTTTACACCTCAATTCTCAACGTGGACACGTAAAATTTGTTGCGGGGGATATTCACCCATTGTCATCCAACCCAAACATGTATGCAAAACAGCACAATTGGAAACCGGGAAGTGAGTGGAACAGAAACTGCTGCAACTTTTAAGTGTTTTATTTATAAAACTTGAACTCATCGAGGCAAAAAGAGATTAATGTCGTTAATATCAAATAATAAAATAAATATTATGCTGTCTAGTCATTTTCTTCTACCAAAAATAAATTTACCTACTCATTCCTTTCAGGATGCTGGAGGAGACGATCGCTCTAAACGAGAAAATTGATGAAATAGCAGGCAAGTGTTTATCGTTATTTTATTTACCGGTAACGCCTTTAATCGTATAATGTACATTTTAGATCAATTTACACAATAAATTGTAAAGCTGTATAAAATAAACGAAACCTAAGCTAACAAGTGTCTCTCAAATTTTTGTCCAGAGGAAGTCCGTCTCCGCACCGCGGACATCCTGGACCTGAAGAAGGCACTTCGTGAGGAGACCATTAACTCGCGCAAACTATCGGTCGCGCTTGACGCCACCCGAGCTGAAAGGAATATGCTGCATAAGAACTATACTGAAGCCCTAGATGAAATACAGGACTTGAAACAAAAGATGAAGGTCAGGATGTTTATGTAGTGAATGTTTCAGGTTTCAAACACGGGCCTTCCATTACAAACATTGACGCCGAATCTTTTTTCCCAAGCAACAGTATATTAAATGCCTCAGACTCTATCACCGGTATTCTTAGTCGTGGATTGAACTTAAGTCGGACTACACGCCTACATTCCAGCTACAGTTTGTTCATAATTTTACATAAACGCCTGTATAAACCCGACATAAACGGCGTTTATGTCCAATTATAAACAAACTGTAGCTGTCAATATGTCTAATGGGGTGGAATGTAGGCGCGAAGTCCGACTTAAGTTCAATCCACGACTAAGAATACCGGTGTTAGTTTATATAAAATCAGTATTACTCAATCAAACTTATACAGTCTGTCGAATACATCCTGGTCAAATTCAAGGAGGTATCTATACTAATAATTCTCGACCCGAATCGATAGTAAAAATAATAGTTTTTTTAATTTTTTAAGGAAAATTGTACGTGTAAGCAACCGGTATTAAAACGCAGTCCGTCTGTTCCTAGCCCTATAAACGCGCCGTCACACACACAAACGCAAGCGTTTAACCCACAGTATAGTTATGGACAGTATGGAAACTAGGGAGTATGGGTTACGCACCGGTAAAAAAAAAAAACTTACCCTTTTTATTATCGATTCGGGTCGAGAATCATTAGTATAGATACCTTCTTGAATTTGACCAGGATGCAAAACGACAGCCTGTATAAAGCTTATAACAATGATTTATACTGAAAAATTATGACGTCTTCAAGCGCTTTCTGTTCAATGCTTCCAAGGGTAACCACTAGCACTTCTAATATTGCACTTCTGCTTTGTTGTCTTCACAAACAAAGCTTATTATAACAAATATCTTCTTCCACAGATGCTAGCATACCAAATAGAACAGCTAAAAGAAGACATAAGCGGCAAGGAGTCGGGGCTGAAGTCGTGCGAGGGGCACCTTGCGAAGTGCAACAAGAAGAACGAACAGCTTCGCACGGAGATCCAGGGGGGGCTCGTGAAGCTGTCTGAGGCGAGGGCCGATATAGCCGCCTTGAGGCAGGAGGAGGCTAGGCTTAATAGGATCGTGCAGGTTCGTAGAATTGGTTGATGCAATGACATAACATAACCTTCACGCCTGGATTTCAGGAAGACATAACCCACATTTTATTAATATTACACCCATGCTGCGCTGGCACGGGAGCGTGGTGCTTAGCACAAGCAGAGAGGCCTATACCCAGCAGTGGATGAAGTCGGGCTGAGGATGGTGATGATGATGACATCTACATTCCCTCAGTTTTATTCCAGTTCCATTTAATAGGGTCCAATGCCAATAACCTGACATATCCAAATGTCTAGCTGCTACTTACTTGTTTTATGTTGTAATATAATTTTGTTTATTTGTAAAAAAGGATTCCTCTTTGAACTACTTACCTTGTTATCAATCACATGAACAAATTTACGAAATTTGAATTTTGCGCGCTGGTGTTCTAGGTAGCTTCGTAAACACGTGTAACGTATACAATTCAGTTGCGAGCGGCGCTCGGTTGTGGACGATTGTGCGCGGAGAGCGTTTTTGGGGTGCACGACACCCCAGGTGACTGTTTGTGTAGTTTAAATTCCAGGTAAGTGGATAATTGTTAATTTTTTTTTTCTTTTTCCAGACATTGTAAATTCATAAATAATAAGTTTTAAAGGTGTCAAATAAGTTAAATTACAATACTCTGTAATTTTTGAGGTTATGTTGTGGTATTTTTGTTTTAGCTTAGCAGTAAAATGCCACGTGCACTACAAGAACGGGACATTGCGCAGATTTTGAATGAAGAAGAGGCTATTGATAGTGCATCTGAAAATGAACAAGATCATGAAGTTATAGTGAGTGATCATAACACCGAATCAGAGCAAAGTGAAAATGAATCGAATGATCAGTGGAGTAGTGAGGATGAGGTCCCTTTACAAAATTTAGCCAGCTGATTTTTGAAGCAACTGGCTGTCGATTTAGTCAAACCTCACCAAATATCAAGAGCCAGCTTACCCACACTGCCACGACAGCTGCAAAAACGACTAAAACGACATCACGTGACTCAAACCCAAGAATCTGTTCCTGAAGCAGGCCGTTCGCAGTCATACAAAAGGTGCCATATATGTCCAAGAACTAAGGACAGAAAAACTAAGACTGAATGCTCTAAGTGCCAAAGAAATGTGTGCAATGACCATATGCTTGTAGTCTGCCAAAATTGTAGCGACGAAAACTAAGATTTCTTTATGTTGATTTTCAAAGTATAAAAATTGTTGATTACTATTAAAGAGAAGTTTAATAGTTGACTAAGTTGTTAGTTTAAATGTCCTCATTAATAAAAGTCTGATTTTGCATGTATTTCGTGTTTTATTTTCATTTACTAATTGGGGTGTGAAACACCCCACGCGATCGCTTATGTAACTTTTTAGGCGCGCCCAATTAAGGGCTAAGTAAACGCAACTCCGGCCCCCAAGATACAGGCGCAGCCTAGTTCGGGGACCTCCGTTTTCTAAATATGTTAAAATGTTACTTGTTACGTTTATTCACAGCGCTAAGTTAGGTTAACAAACTTATCAAGGTTTTAATAAATTTGTTCGTATTCTTACTGAGAAATTTCAGATAGAAAGACCTCAAACTTAAGATCCTATGCTCAGTAGTAGCATTTGCGACCACAAAACGAACTCAGGCTAACCTAATAAAGCGAAGATCAAAGTAATCCTAAAACCTTATAAGCTATTTTAGGGTTCCGTATAAATCCGTAGTCAACAAGGAACCCTTATAGTTTCGCCTTGTCCGTCCGTCTGTCTGTACGCAGTTTAGCTCTAAGACTCTTAGTACTAGAAAGCTGTAATTTAGCATGAATATACAGATTAGTTACGCCGACAAAGTGGTAAAATAAAATCTCAAAAAGATTTTTTACGGTAACACGTAAAGTTGGGACTTTTTTTTCTCGCGTAACTCATTGTGTGGGATGTCGTTGGCTAGGTGTTTATAAAATATTGCGAGTTTGTTTAAATAATTTTTTGTGAAATAATTAAGCTAATGTGCTAATTTTTGTTAGTCTCAAGTGTCCCTCACCCTCTATCAGCTAAACGGTTGTGTTTGGATGTGTGAAAAAATTCACGGTGCTAGTATATTATAACGAAGTTAAAAGGAAAACTATCACAGCTAAGTAGGCTTTACAAGTGTACGAGTAATAGTCGACCAACTTATAAAATGTACTTAGATAACATATTTTCCTACACATGAGGTATGGGAGCACAAGTTTTAAGTTTTTCAACAGCAAATGTAAGTTTATTTTTTATTATTACAATAAAAATCACCATTCGGAAGCAAATCCGACCGTAGGAAGTGGATTAAATTAACGTTGTAACACTACGGTACGCCAGTTTTTTGCATATTAGCTACGGAATCCAAAAACAAAGGTTTGTGCTCTTTTTTATTCGAATGCACTGATCCACTGCTGGACAGAGCTCTTCTTCATACTTTTCCATTCATCGTTCGTTTTTAGAGTTAAAATTTTTTTATAAGTCTAACTTCGTTCCGTAGGAAGGTGACTCAGCCCGCGCCAAACTGATGAAAGAGCTAGAAGGTCTGATGAACGAGCGCGACGTGGTAGGCGCTCAGCTGGTGAGGAGGAACGACGAGATCTCTCTGCTGTACGAGAAGATACGGATACTGGAGGTCACGCTGCAGAGAGGTGAGTGAGTGAAGGTTGCTAATGAGTGTCTAGCTGATGAAAGAGTGGAAGGACTGATGAATGAGCGCGACGTGGTGGGCGCACAACTGGAGAAGATGGACGACGAGATCTCGCTGCTGTACGAGGACATACGGATACTGGAGGTCACGCTGCAGAGACGTTAGGAGGGTATTGTGTGGTAAGAAAGAATAAATAGGGTCTATGGAAATGGAGGGTCTTAAGATCTAACTGAAACTAATCTCTCGCTGGATGCGGGTCGAAATCTCTTTACTTACCAACTAACTAACTTGCCTCCGCGTAACCTCCTATCATTTAAACAAGCGATTGGCGTAGTCGCAGATAAAAAAGTAGATGGAACTGTTCCTTGCATATTAGGAAAAAGCGACGAATAGGTAATTTTAGAACCACAGCATACCTCTTCTCTATGTGACCTGTTTTGTTCTTGAAAGGTGAGCGCCAGTACGAACAGCGTGTGGAAGACATCAGGCTCCTTCGCCTGGAGATCATCCGATTGCGCAAAGAGAAGAACCTGCTCTCCAAGGGAATTGAGAATATGACGGATTTGAGGCTAGAGGTGAGTTTTGCAATTGTGTAGTTCTTTGATTTCAGATCAATCAGTTCTCAGCCATTTCTTTCTTTATCGTGTGGTTAGTGCCTAACCTGGTGTCAGAGTTTTTATGCCGCCCATTTTAGGCATCAGCCATTAGTTACTCGTACACCACATTTACGTTTTTGTAATTATTATTTTATTATTTTTAAAGTTTTTTTTTTTTGCCTAGTCAAAGTAAGTATTACAAAATACAAAATACAAAATAGTTTATTCGATTAATTAGACATTACACTACATGTTAATGTGTTTGGAGCCCTCATTTAAGCAAACAATGCCTGTATTAGAAGGCCCCGCTCTTTCAACATCATTGTCGTACACTTATATTAACACGAGTTGGTGTTATTAATAGTGTACTGTGACCTTTTGGGTAAATATGCAATGTAAGTACCTAAGTACATATTTAGCTTAAACATACTAATCTTAAGAAATATATAGCAAGGTTGTAATTTAAATAATTAACTAAAAAAATAAAAAAATAAAAGTAAATTAAAAATAAAGTAAATTATTGACACTAAAATAAAACTTATTTCCAGTCAGTGCAAGTGATGTAAAGTGTGGTGTGATAAATAGTGCAGTGTTATGTGTGGTATGTGGTTTGGCGTGCTATGTGGTGTGATGTGTGGTGTGTGGTGTGGTGCGAGGAATGTTGTGGGGTGTGTGATGTGTGGTATGGTTTGTGGTGTGGTGTGGCGTGGCGTGTGTGAGTGGTGTAAGTGATGAGGTGTGTGGTGTGGTATGGTGCGTGTGATGAGGTGTGTGGTGTGGTATGGTGTGTAGTATTAAGATATGGTAGATATTGTGGTATATTTCGGCTACCCAACATGCTCCAGGAGTGCCTCGGTTTCCTCATAGGTAAGTGGTTTTATCCAATCTATTATCCTTTTTTTACAGTCGTGGTAACTTTTGTTATATACATAAATGTGTCTGTTAATTTTGTAGTTGTGTAGTATTACTAGTTGAACTAAGTAATAACTGATTCAATCGATTTATATGGCTTTATGGCTTGAGAAATCGTAGTAGAATTAATTGACGATTTTATTTGACACATCTTTGATCTCCTCTGTTTCGGCTTGATACGCAACCCAGGATAAATCAAGACAAAAATTTGAAAAGAATTTTAAAGTTGATTTTAATTTGAAATGTTGCCAACAAGGTCTCTAAATAATAAAGGTAAGTTAATAAAATAGCGTCCTACACCGACAACCGTCGACATATCATATTAATTTATCATTAAAATCCTTTTGTCTCACTTTTGTTTCACCAACACTAAGTGACACCTAACTCAATGCTTAATGCCGTTTTCACCAACACTAAGTGACACCTAACTCAATGCCCAATGTCGTTTTCACAAAATCTAAGTGAAACCTAACACAATGCCTATACCCCGGTTTCACCAACACTAAGTGTAACCTAACCTAACTCAATGCCTATTCCCCGGTTTTTCTCTAAGTGACACCTAACGCAATGCCTATTCCCTGGTTTCACCAATACTAAGTGACACCTAAATGAATGCCTAATGCCCGGTTTCACCAACACTAAGTGACACTTAACTTAATGCCTAATGCCCGGTTTCACCAACACTTAGTGTAACTTAACCTAACCTAACCTAACTCAATGCCTATTCCCCGTTTTCACCAACATTAAGTGACACCTAAATGAATGCCTAATGCCAGGTTTCACCAACTCTAAGTGACACCTAACTCAATGCCTAATGCCCGGTTTCACCAACTCTAAGTGACACTAACTCAATGCCTACTGCCCGTTTTCACCAACTCTAAGTGACACATAACTCAATGCCTAATGTCCGGTTTCACCAACACTAACTGACACCTAACTCAATGCCTACTGCCCGTTTTCATCAACACTAAGTAACTCCTAACTCAATGCCTATTCCCTGTTTTCACCAAATTTAAGTGACACCTAACTCAATGCCTAATGCCCGTTTTCACCAACTCTAAGTGACACCTAACTCAATGCCTACTGCCCGTTTTCACCAACTCTAAGTGACACCTAACTCAATGCCTACTGCCCGTTTTCACCAACTCTAAGTGACACCTAACTCAATGCCTACTGCCCGTTTTCACCAACACTAAGTGACACCTAACTCAATGCCTACTGCCCGTTTTCACCAACTCTAAGTGACACCTAACTCAATGCCTACTGCCCGATTTCACCAACACTAAGTAACACCTAACTCAATGCCTATTCCCTGTTTTCACCAAATCTAAGTGACACCTAACTCAATGCCTACTGCCCGTTTTCACCAACTCTAAGTGACACCTAACACAATGCCTATTCTCCGGTTTCACCAACACTAAGTGACACCTAAATGAATGCCTAATACCGTTTTCACCATCTCTAAGTGACACCTAACTCAATGCCTACTGCCCGTTTTCACCAACTCTAAGTGACACCTAACTCAATGCCTACTGCCCGATTTCACCAACACTAAGTAACACCTAACTCAATGCCTATTCCCTGTTTTCACCAAATCTAAGTGACACCTAACTCAATGCCTACTGCCCGTTTTCACCAACTCTAAGTGACACCTAACACAATGCCTATTCTCCGGTTTCACCAACACTAAGTGACACCTAAATGAATGCCTAATACCGTTTTCACCATCTCTAAGTGACACCTAACTCAATGCCTATTCCCCGTTATCACCAAATCTAAGTGACACCTTACTCAATGCCTATCCCCCCGGTTTCACCAACACTAAGTGACAACTTAACTTACTTACTTTACTTTTGTGAAACTTACCAAATTTTTTTTTTTTTTACCGCTGGTAAATCATCAAATAACCTCTCCCGCTCTGGGCTGAGCAGGAGGGAGTGTCAGACTTTTACTGACTAAAACCCATCCATGTCCTTTGCCCTTTGTGTTCCAGGGTATCTCTGTTTCAATTTAGCCCGATTTATCCGGTACTTATTCAAACAGGGTGTAGGTTGAAAATGATGGTCCCTTACTTAGATATCTCTCTCGTGTATCCGCAGGTATTCAACCTAGAACGCGAGTTAGGCCGTGAGCGCCTCCGTGTCAGAGCCCTGGAAGAAGCCCTAGAGACTCCTCTGAACGTGCACAGATGGCGCAAGCTGCAGGGCACCGACCCCGAAAGCGTGCGCCTCACGCAGAAACTTAGGTTGACGCAGAAGTAAGTATCTTCATAATTTCATAATACCCTGGTACTAGACATAACAGCATTATCTTCTGTCTACCCTTTTCCCAACTGCGATGGGGTCGGCTTCCAAAGCCTAACCTGCCCCCGTATCGATTCGAGAATTTGTGTGTCTATATTTTTTTGGCATTTCGGATCCGAGTGTGATAGGCATACGACTTTCCGAATCTCAAATCGAATCGGGGCGTCTGTGAATAGGAGGCCAGATGCAGATATAGGTACTTAGTATACTCGTATTTTTACATCGAGCGACTGCCTATTTGACCACCACGACCACCCATTGACTGGGTAACACGATATCCCGTAACAAAACTGGTTGTCAGAATTTCAAACATGACTACGCGTATCGACCGTCGAGTGATATCCAGGACAGATGGCTTAACGTGTTTGCCGACGGAACTGTCAAACACGCAAAAATTAGGTGTATGGTTAGGTGTGTGGTGGTGATGTATGGTCTATTCCTATTGGACTGATGTGATGACATGTTGTGTTGCTGGCTTCCGGTTTAAACGGTATGGGCAATTTCGTAACTTTGTAGCAGAGATGTTTGAGCATTTGTGCAAAGTTAGACATAAATCAAGGATTTAAAAAAAAACATGTTTATTTCCTCCTTATTGGTTGTTTAACCGTCAGTGAAATCAATTTACCACGATGTACGTCACCGATATTACCCGCAGGGACCTTGCTCGTTTTTCTACTGATATTCTCTACGTCATGCTCAAACATTCATTTTAATTAGTAATCAGTATTCCTCGGTAAGAAATCGCACGCAAATAACTTAAACAAACGTTATGGGAAACTGTTCTACAAAAAAATTTAAGTGTGCGTAATTGCTCATTCATGTCCAAAATATTATAATTATTTTAAAATTTACTAACATAGTTATAAGTATCCAGGTACCTACTAACTTAATATGCACTGTGTGCTTGGTCTGAAATAAATGTTTTCAATTTCAATTGACTTTGGGGGGATTTTCAAACGGATATTAGTGTTTTAAGCCCGTTTAAATAACATTACGCTACAACAAAATATGCCTACGGCGCGAATTATACACAAACAGCGTAAGGTGACGGCGCGGCACAGGCGCAAAGCAGGCGTGGAAATAATAACGAAAAAAAAAAAGAACTTCGCCTACGTAAATTTTGTATGGAAAAGTTTTGAAGTGGCATGCCGTGCCATGCCATGGCGTGCATGCCTGCGCCGCGCATTCACCTTACGCCGTTTCTGTGTAATTCGCGCCTAATAAAAGCCCGACATTGGTTTTACTATTAGAAAGGAGGTGTTTGATTAGATGACGTATAATAGAGAAGATGGAAGATGCAGGCACGCTGCGCTGACCATAAATAAATTGGGATAAGGGCAAGAGAATGATGATGAGTTTGCAATTCGTTAGACTTTTTGTCAACTTAATGCAGATGGGTTGTCAAATACGCATAAGACATGTAAGCAATGGGAGTGACCATTTCGATGCATTTTATTGTATGGCTATAGAGCTAATAAGAAAATAATTAAAGCTATTTCTAAGTAGGGTTGCCAAGTCCGGAATTTTAGCTCTATGTCTGGAATGTAGGGGGAAAACTGAAACGTTCGGAATTTTCTTGAAATGTCTAAAATTTTCGCCGGAAAACTTATATAGGGATATGGAAAACCTATTTCTGAGCGGCTTAAGCCGATTCCACGTCAATAAGTGTATGTATTAGTCACTTTCTAAGACCGACTTTTATTCAGCCCCTCAAACACGACTCTCCTGGATCTTCGGAAGGCGACCTCGTGACGTCAATTAAACAATTAAATCTGTAACTGTTCTATTGAAAGCATTCATGTCTCTACTGAATTCAAACAAATTAATTTGAAGACGCTTTTTATTAATAAGCAGATGCAATCATGCCTGGATGGATTTATGGGGACTTGTCAATTAGTTTCCGTAGTCAATTTAGTTAGCAACTATCAATAAGATTCCATTAGATTATTGCTTGTGATAATTAGTTACGTCAAAGATGTCCTGTGGCCACAGCTGCTGCATGATTCTATTGGAGCTTGAATGACATTTGTCAATGTAAAGAATTTTTAATTTGAAAAAATAAGATGGTGGTTATAGTCCCGACTATGGTCACACTCCAAAAGCACCATGCCGTATACATAGTCCTGTTGAAGAGATTAGGTCACTTCAAAATAATGACAGCATATCAAAGTCTGCAATGGTGCAAATATAATCAAATTAATTGCATTTCACACCAATAGGAGAAGTTTACGACTTATAAACTGCTGTTCATTGTTTGTACTCTGAACAGAAAAAGAACAGGTACCGACTCATTAAAAGTATAGAATTAGCTATAGCTCCAAACATGGCGCGTCAATAATTAAAACTAAATGATCGATTGGTATTACGTGCCCTTGGTTTTCCATACCGCAGTTCATTTAATTTAATAAAACAATAACAATAGTGTGACAACATTTTTTATCTGTTAGACAACCATTAACAAACATTGACACGATAGAAAAAGAACCTAAGCCCAAAATGGTAAGGATTTGTTTATCATAGAATGCAATACAATTAAGAATTATTAAGACACCATTAAACACAATCAAAATCAATCAACCTTTTGTTTTGTTAACATTGTCATAATCTAACAAAAAAAGTGCAGGACTTAGGACAGACATTGACCGGATTACTTCACCAGGGAAAAAGTGTCAGGGTAGGTCGCGAAATTATTATTTTTTGCAATTTGCTGGTCAGTGTCAGGTTGTTTGTTGATTAAAGTAGTTTTGTTACGGTCGCAAATCATATTTTGTTTAACATACAGCCTAACACTGCCTGTAACTTGCAAAACACAAGAAAATTTGAATTTCGACCCCGACGATACGCCGATGACCTTGAGCACCACAGCAGGAGCAGTACACTGATACACTCACGCACTGTCATAATACTGACGCACAGAGTACATACATTAACAACGCGTTTATTAGAGTACATTAATAACCTTCGAGTCCAGTATAACAACGCGTTTAGGGTGCTGATGGGGTTGCCGCGTTTCTGTAGTGCTTCAGGGATGTTTGCAGAAGCCTGCATAGATTGCTGCTATACAGTTATGCGTAAGAGATGCGCATCCCTGGTAAGCAGGGTGCGGGGCAGCACCAACAGCATCCTAAAAATGATCGCAGACCTCTGCCAGGAATTTCTGCTGGACCTACAGCATAGTAACGATGTGCCCCGATAATAGGTTAATTTTATTTATCTTTTGTATATAATTTAGTTTACTAATATAGATATAAGTCAAATTGTTACTAACACTGAGTTGTGTTACTTGAATAAATAATTGAATTATGAATTATTACTAAAATGAAAGACCGACGCGCTCACGTCGCGGGCGGTTGCTTGCGCATGTATTTCAAATAATACAATTTAGGTGTTTCTGTCGTCGTCGCGTCGTCTTTGCAATTACGAAATTCGTAACTATATAAGTAATTTAGTATATAAACGAATCCTCAGATTCTTTGGACACGTTGCCTACAACAAAGATTCCATGGAGCGTTTTGTAATTCAGGATAGAACCGAATGCACGAGACTACGTGGTCGACACACATGACTTTCTCTGTTCGTTAGTATGGTTATAGACTAGATTCCGACTCAAAGCATTTATTTCAAATAGACCAGGCTGAGAAAGAAAGACGAAGTCGCGAGCACAGCTAATATCTAATAGTACGGGTCGGTTATTGTGAATTGATGAAATTACCAAGCCTTTTGATGCCGATTGATGGTAATAGGTTATTTAATTTAGCCGATTTTACCGAGTTTCCTCCGTGCCTCGGAAAGCATGATAAGCCGTTGGTCCCGGCTGTCATCTGTAGATCTTTGACAGTCGTTACAAGTAGTCAGTGGCCCAAAAACTGTGACAACGAGTCTTACCAAGGGGTATCGTATTACCCAGTACTAACTGGGTTGTGGAGGTCAGATAGGCAGTCAGCTGCATCCGGTTAGCCAGGTTTGGAAGCCGACCCCAACTTGGGAAAAGGCTAGGCAGAGGATGAGACATTAATGGCACACCTCTGCGTAACCCTGCTGGGAAATACAGGCAAAATGTTACAGTAAACATTAACATGTGTTGTTGATTGTGCTGTACATATTGCAGCTTCATATAGCATACTTTCCCATAAGTCATGTTCTAATGGACCCTCGATGTCGTTACGATATAATTTTGTGCACGAGTTATTTGCATTCTTTGATATTTCCTAAGATATTCATCTGAATTAAATAGTGTAAAGGGCAATTTTGGTCACAATTGAACGCTAAACATGACTAACATATTTATTTTGATAAGGATTAATACTATGTTGGCAAAAACATCTTCGCAAATAAAGCTTTAGTTTTGACCAAATTTTAAAATCATAAAATGGTTTTTGTAGGCAACGTTAAAAGATAGAGATGTGCTGTCGCGGACTTTAGACCTCTTTAAGAGGAATAACTCCCTCCTACATTATTTTTGTGTAACTTTAACTGTTTAATGGAAGCTCTCAAAAAGAATAAATTTTCCTCGTTTTTTCAACATTTTTCATTAATGCTCCACTCCTATTGGTTGTGTTGTTATAAGTATAGCCTTCCCCGTTATATAGGCTATCCAACACTAAAATATTTTTTCAATTCGAAGTAGCAGTTTCTGAGATTAGCGCGTTCAACCAAACAAACAAACTCTTCAGCTTTAGAATATTTGTATAGATTAAATTTTGCTCAGGCCAAAATAAACAACATTTCATTAGGAGTGATATTTTTCTCATGTTCGTTGTAGGTTTTTCAGTATTTCGTTTTGCAAAAACTGCTTTAGTATAATTATAGTTAAATATTATCGTGTTTTGTTTACCTTAGTAATATCGTTTCTTTTTTAATATAATTATAATGCCAGCCTGTTGACTGACTGCAGGGCACATGAGCGTAATTCACCGAGGCGGACGACTAATGTGTATATTTTGTAATACCTTCCTACTTAAAGAAATTCGTAGAAGTGAAGATCCCCTACTCTAGGCGGACGTCTTTCGGCTAAATGTATTCTATATATATACCTATTATACCTACTCGTCAGATGCTGGGTTCTGGAAGTAACAAATAAACAATTGGGTAGATAGGTAGTCGCTCCGTGTACCGATTCACGTTAAATTAAACGAAGTCGACCCCAAAACCCCACCATTGTTTAGATGAAATGGTCTACCTTGCTTTTTGCTGGCCGATCTTAATGATACTTAAACAAATATTTTACAGAAAAGTGCTGGCTCAGAGCGAGATGATCGTCCTCAAAGATCGCGAGTTGAAAGAGACCCGTAACCTGTACAACGCAGTCAAAGACATGTTAGCGCTGCAGCCTAGCCCTGAGATACAGGTAATATTGCAATACTTATGTACAGTATTGCATGCTACTTGGTACTTTTGGCATTTGGCCATAGCCGGAAATAATTCCGCCATCTTGTAATTTTAATAGAATTTCCAAAGGCAATTTAAAAAATGTTGAACAGCGTGGTTCTGATCCTCGTAGCACATTATATACGTACTAACTCTATGAATAAGAAAATGATGTAAAAAAACTTCATACGTTTTGCAGATTACGCTAAATCGTACGCAACGTGCGTTGTCACAGAGGACTACTAAGATGAAGTGTTTGATTGCAGGTATGTGGTTTTTTGTTCCTAACGAATTCATATAGTTCTAGAAGAGAATAAAAATTTACCAATAATAATAGAAACAAATCTTTGCAAGCCACAGATAAGATAGGCGACAGGGTAGCCCGCGAAATTCCCATTTTCTTACGTTTTTGCAATTTGCAGGTCAGTGTCAGGTTGTATGTTGATGAAAAATGAGTCGCGACCGTAACACGTATGTAGTTACAGAATTATAATCATTAAAATCATCAATACAACCCTATAAGTTCATTTAACCCTATTCTGTAGCTATTTCATGAAAAAGTCGTTCAATGGGGTTAAATGAACTTATAGGGTTGTATTGATAATTTTAAAGCTGAAAATTATGTAATTACATGCGTGCTAAACAAAATATGATTTGTGGACGTAACACGTATGTAGTTACAGAATTATAATCATTGAAATCATCAATAAGACCAATGAATAAGACCCTCTAATTTCTTTATTATATTAATTCCATTCCATTAAGTACTATTTCATGAAAAAGGCACCTTAAACCTTTTACAACACCTCTAAGAAGTATAATTTAAGACCGTGGTCAAAACCGGAAGTAACGCTGTCAACGTTTATTCAATACAATTTCACGAAACAATTTCTTTATCTCTTTATTTGGTTATCAATAGCACTCCCTGTCAATGGGGAAGGAATGTAATCACAGAGCATCTTATAATGTAATTATGAAACACAATAACTTGACCTCATCGTTCATCAGATTGAAACTGACCGAACTTCCCCATATAATTCAAGCGCCAAAAGATCCATGTAGGTCTGTACGTACTAAATTACTATAACTTTCAGAACTAAGCATGCGCGAGCACCAGGTGACCGACCAACGCTTAGAATTAGAACAAGTCAACGGCGAGCTGTATTCGTTCAAACAGAAGTACTACGAGATGAAGCGCGCATTAGACGCAGAGGAAGCGAGAAGACTCATGGTAGTCACTCCCTGTTCTCCGTGCTCACAGAAAACAACAACGAACTAACGTGATGTAGATTTATATATTGCATAATTATGGCAAGTTGAATATTTAATCATGTACTCGGAATGGGACTAAACTCTGGGATCGGCTGTTTAGCCTTTTGGCTTAAATTGCGAGTCAGTAGGGCCCTGGCTCCACCAGAGCAGCAGAGTGGAGGGGAGACGTGCGGATCACCAATCACACGCGTCTTCTGTGATTGCTCGGATTTTGGTGGAGTCCGGGCCTAAACCTTGGGTTTCGAAAGAAATACGACTGTTTGGTCTTTTGGCCAAAATGTTGTATGCATAAGTTTCATAAACCGGTTTTTACATACCGACAATGCTGCATTGATCTTGTTGGGCTCTCGTAACCTCAGAACATATATACTCTCGTAACGTTAATACAATGTTTTGTTGTGAAATATCGTGAAAACACACGACGGTGGTGTAAGTTCCGATTTTGCCCACGCGCCAAAAGATCCTTGTACATACTCTGGCTTGTTACTTTTTTTTAAAAAATGTTAACAACTGGCACGAGATTTGACAACATTCGGAATTTTGGTAAACGAATTCCGTTTTGCGAATAAACGAAGCATCAAGGTAGCCCGCGAAATTCAAATTCAAATTGCAAAAAAACGTAAGAAAATATTAATTTCGCGGGCTAGGTTGGCGCTTCCACCCTAAAGGCATTATTTGCCAACGAAGTTTCTACATAGTTTGTTTTAGCCCCGAAATGTTAATTTAATTAGAAATATAACAAAAATAGGTGCCAATATAAACTAGTGATCTCAGTACTGCATGAAATGTTATATATTTTGTAAACTTGTATTTTTAAAGTTGCAAATGTGAAATATAATGCATGAATATTTTATTATAGTAGACCTTTTCAAACTTACAAAATGTGGTAGATAAGTATAGAATCCAGTGGACGAGATATATCTCAATAGTTTTATTATGTATTAGTAATTTGTTGTATGTAGTGGTCAATCAGAACTGAAGATGCATGAGGTTGCCATTAATTCGTTTGATAGTAAATAAAACACTCTGGTAATTAATCCGAAAACAATAGTTTTATTTAAGAACTTTCACTTTCTCATAAAATATACACATTGTTTTTGTCATTAAACTAAACTGTAAGTAAATACTAATTTTTAAATACCAATTCTCACGATTGTCAAACGGGTGCTCGGCGGGGCGGAGCCCCTCTATTGCGTTTCGGTTCTAAATGTTATATCATGGTGTTCTTTCATGTACAAATTCGTCACTTAAACTCTATTTAAAAAACATATTCAAATGAAGGATGATTTTGTACATTTTCAAAGTAAAAAAAAAGAAACACGAAGACATCCGTTTTTCTCGTTAATAAAGTGTGATGATAGAATTCTACAGTCCTTTTGTTGATTACTTAAAAATAACAGTTCGAATGCATGCGCTCGGGCCGGGCCGGACCGGGGCTCGGCCGTGTGGGTACAAACAAATGCGATCAAATGCTTATAGACCAGCTGGGACCATGCATCGAACGTATGCTAGTACACAGTATACTCCAGCGCTTTGATACAACACACACACGGTACGCACGTCTGAATAACGCGATAATATCTAGCTGTGAGATGGGACTGACAATTTGCATACATACCGCTTCTTCGATTTGTACTTGTATTTTAGCTCTGCCGAGCTATTTAATTAGTCTCTGCACATATCAGGACAAGCGAAGAAGCATGCTTTATTCACGTTTACACGAATACCAATTACAACTGCTACAGCCGTAAATTCCATAAGTTTCCACAACTTATATTTTACCCTATCGTTGTAAGGCGTTCTTGTAAACGTGAATCTCTTGATTCTACTTTACAGGTTTACTTATTATGCAAGAATAACTTAACAATCAACTAACTTTGACTGACCATTGAATTCACCCGACATTAAGTTCTTTTGAGCAAAAAACTTTAAAAAATTCGGCTCTGAATTATTATTTTATCAATCCCCACAAATGGGCACCTACAGCATTTATTTATTCCTGCTTAGAAGTGTTTTGTGGTGCGAATATGGAACCAGCAGTTAGCTATTGAGAAGGTGAAACCATCTACTCCAAACAGTGGGTCATCGCTTTTTTCGTTGACAGCTTTAAGAAGCAGACTCGCAGTCTAGGCCTACCTCACCGCAGAATAACCGCGATGCTCGACTGTGTGGAGTAGACCTAACGTACGAACATTTTTATCGCATTATTTACACGTAGTACACTCTGAACATACACGCTTCGGCCCGCGATCAGAACACGCATTTTACCATAACAGTATCTATATATAGCTGTCCCAACTTACCAAATACAAACACAGAATCAACTATTCGCTCATATCCCGCGACGTTTGCATCGAGACGGGCGTGCGTTCCACAAGGAATCTCATAATCACACTGAAATAAAACTGTGTACAGTCACACACAAGCCGTATGCACTAATTACATTATTTGTCTCATTTATCAGACGTTTATATTTATATAAAACATGTTCGAGAATGGAGATGTCCCGATTCACTGTATAACTTTCAAAAGTTCAGTGCCTTTATATTCAGAAACTCGATAGTGTCCAAATCTTTTGCATAGTAATTTTTATTGTCAGTTAACATGAATTAACTATGAAAACCATGAAGTAGAAAACAAGTGGAGTGCCCAATCATGATTATTTTCCCTATATTCAAATTGGGCTTTTTAGTGAGGAACTCAAAAGGACGAAGATTAGAAGACAGTTGCAGTCATTCATGCACACTCCATTGGTCCCCTACCCCGCGATAGGAACGTATTTCACTATAAAACAAATTGGAAGAGGACAGACAGACTCACTCGCCGCGGATCGTACCGACTATCGACGCACAAAGACTCACTAATTTACTATTTAATTTTTTTTATAATATAAAGCGTTGTGTCGCCTCTATGCAAACGCCGCGACTACATATTATATCACTCGTTGGCTTACGACATAGGTACTTATGACATAATTGCGATGGAATCAATAAAACTATTGTTTGTTTGTATGTTTGTTTAGTCGCTCGGCGTGATCACGGTACTGTAACGTAGCGCATCGTCGTCGCCTAGTGGACGTCGGAGCTCTCCTGCTTGTTCAACTGATGGTTGGCCGGATCCGACGTGTTGATTGGCTGCAACACACGAAAGATAGACGTTACTCGATGATCTTCAAAACACACTAAATATTTTAATTACGATGATTTTGGTAGGCCTTTTTAAATTATTTGGCAGATGGAACAAAAAAAGATTCTCTATTTAATCTTATTTTTTGATAATGGGGATCAGCGTTCTGAGTCGTACACAGTTACTAAAGTTTGATGGTAAAATAATGAAATTAATAATTAAAACATGCACTAGCTAGGGGAGCAATCCAGCCTGTAGATGTCAAACTGCGCCTACAGGTAGGATGTCTGTCGGTGGTGGAGGATACGGGAGGGGCGGCGGAGGAGAGGTGAGCCGGTGTCGGCGTGTGTCGATATAGTATTGAGGCGCATTACCACTGGCACTGACCAGGGAGATGGGCGGCTGCGGCGCGTGCGGCGTGTGCGGCGTGTGCGGCGCGTGCGGCGTGAGCGGCGCGTGCGGCGCGGGCGCGGGCGCGGGCGGCGCGGGCGCGTCGTGCACGGCCGTGGTGGAGTGCGCCGCCTGCGCGGCCGCGTAGTAGCCGCCGTTGATGCCCTCGGGGTAGGGCGCGGGCGGCGCGGCCGGCGCGGCCAGCGGCGCGCCCGCCATGACGCCGGCGCCGCCCAGGAAGTAGTCCTTGTTGACGCAGTTGCGCAGGCAGTCGGGGATGCGGCCCACGATGGCGCGCCGGATCTCGGACGCCGCCATCTCGCGCAGCTCCTGCGCCGACGCGTCCGAGTAGAACGCCGCGTGGGGCGTGCACAGCACGTTCGGCGCGTCTTTCAGCGGACCCTGTAAGGAAGTCATAGCATATTACAACACGTCACAAATACAAACACGACGGCACGGTCGGGCAGTGGCTGAGCGATTGGCTCCTGCGCTGCGTATCGCGGTTGCGACTCCTGTCGAGTCTGGCTGTTTGTGTATGTGAGTTTAAATGTTTGTAAACGCACCCACGATACAAGAGAAATTCCTAGTGTGAGACAGTTTTTATAAAAAAAAAACTGCAATACTATAATAGCAAGCACATCTATCTACAGCTTACAATTTAGGACCCACTAATATTAGTGATTATTTTTTATTTGTGGTGGGCTGGGCAACTGTGCTTACCCAAGTTGTAAATATCCCCATTGGACTGACTCCTGCTGGATTCTAGCTTTCAGAAGTGAGAGTGGTTGGGAATAGTATGACATGAGTTTAATATGCGTGGTGACAATGGTGGTATGGTGGTACGTACTTGGAACACGTTGAAGGGCTCGTTCTCGTGCACGTCGAGCGCGGCGGCGCGGATGCGGCCCTGCTTGAGCGCGGCCGCCAGCCCCTCGTCGTCCACCAGCCCGCCGCGCGCCGTGTTCACCAGGAACGCGCCTGGAAAAAAAATAAAGAACCTTATTCTAAGGACAAAACACCAACACCCACCCAGTACTAACTGGGTTGTGGAGGTCAGATAGACAGTCACTCCATGTAAAATACCGTTACCACTGCCGAGACAAGGCCTCCTCTCGTTGAGAGTAATATACAAGTATTAGAAATGCGAAGGTGTATTTTTTGGGTTTATCATTTCTTTATGCAACAACAGAGAATAAAGAAAACATCACGTTTGCTTTTGCACTGTGACAGTTTATGGCCGGGAGACTTTGATAGATGGATATTTTTAGCCGGCAATATCCACCGCTCGGGTAGTTAAGTAAGCCTCGTACAAAAGCTAGTCACGACACATCGATTGAATCTCGAACATTCTTTTCAATTACACTCGAAAAAAATTAACACGCAGACATGCAACTTCAATTAAATATAGATATTTTTGTGTACAACATTCAAGAATGACAGCTACAAGATGCCTTACGTTTATAATGCATGTCCTAAATGTTTTCTTGAAATATGTATGACGTTGAAATATTGACTGACGTAATTGTTTTTGTGGTCTTTTTAATTAGTTTTTTGATGGACTATTTTCAGTGTACCAGGTTAAGCACTAACCATACGATGAAGAAGTATGAGATACTGCATTTTCAAGAACGAGAATGCTCATTCGTTTCTCATTTTTACTAATAGTGAGTTTAAAACATTCATTTACATACACGATGACATACCTTTCTTTGTATTTCCTTTCTATAAAACATCTTTGATCAAAACAGGATGACGCTACTTCTAATCTGTCAATTGCTGAACTTTACTGTTTCTAACACCAGTATAATAAACGGTTATATTCACCTGGGCGCATCTGTTTGATAGTGAACTCATTGATGAGGTGGTGATTGTGTTCGTTTAAGCTGCAGTGCAATGATACACAATCACTCTGGAATAGGAGGTCCTGAAAACAACAAACACACAATTAGTTAATACTTAAAAACATAACCAGGGTTTATGGCATTTAATCAAATTTACGATCAGCTCTTCTACCTCCTCAAATACTGCTCTAACTTATTCTTATAGTCCATTTTTATCTTTTCTGCGATAGGCAACAGGTGCCATGTTTTTTTGCGTCCATGGGATGGGATGGTCATCTGAGGATTTTGTTAAAAATTGGGTTCAACACCCTGAAAGTTCTAATAAATATTACTACATGTCATGGGGTACCACAGGCTACCAGTATCAGTATCGTCTGTCTGTAACCGACGATATACTTACGAAGAGGCAGCACTACCGGGTGGGATCAACAACACGACTTGCAAGTTTGCCAGTCCGCGCCTTCGTCCTGGGACATTTTCCTATGCAGCACACAGTGTGACGATCTTCCAATTGCCCTATTAATATGATTACTGTGACAATATTCACCTGAAGTGTATAGACCCTGGTGAGCCCGAGCGACTTCTCGATGCCGTCGGGCAGGTAGGGGTCGTAGAAGATAACGTTGAAGCCGAAGGCCTTGGCGCGCAACGCGACGGCCGAGCCGATGCGGCCCAGCCCCACGATGCCCAGCGTGTCGCCGCGGATGCGCGCGCAGCCCGTCGCCGCCTCGCGCACCTGCTCCGGACCTGCAGCGGGAAACACTTAGTATTTCACATAGATGAAGGTGTGTATGATTTTAACAAGGTACAAGTGGAGTTGCATAAGGAGCAGGAGAGGATGTGGAACGAACAGAAAGAACAACACGATTTCGTACAATACGTCTTCGGATTTCAATGTTTGGAACTCGGTCTATAGTTTTATGCCGAGTATAGAACGGAATGCAAGTGGAGTTGGGCGGGTGCTATGTAGCAAGGCGCAGCGATGGCAGTTGGAGCAAAGCTGTGACCGAGTGGCGTCCAAGAATAAGGTGAGAGAAGTGTTGGGCGTCCGGCAGCGAGATGGCCAGACGACATTGTTGCCATGGCTGGTTAAAAACTGGATGAGGCTGGCACATGACAGTGGTTAAGCCGCATTTATGTCTTATCAAAACATTTGGTTTAAATATACTTTGAGAAGGCGATGATGGATGGACGTCATGGATGACGAGATAGAGACGTATGAAAGAGATGTATGGAGTTATTGACGAAGAATACATGCTGCGCTTACTTAATAAATTAGGGATATGGCTAGAAGATGATTTTGGGACATAACAAATAAATTAGGGATATGGCTAGAAGATGATTTTGGGACATAACAAGCTACAAGTTTATACAGAAACTTCATTATATAACGAGCGTTAATCATATAAAAACAACTTAGCATGAAATGTAGCAACATTATCAGTATCAATAATACGTAGAATACAATTAAAAATAACTTCAAGAATGGCTATATTTATCGCCTGCACGTGTCGCGAACGTAGTAAAGTAATTCATTACAATACCGCTGGGTTTTATTACATCTCAAGGGCATTCTTTCCGTCATGTGTTGACGTAAAATATTTGTTTTGTGAATTTGAATAACGAAAACTTTCGGCTGAATGATTGTTGCTACGAGACGTCATACTAGACGAGGTAATATTTTGGAATTAAATTGGAATGACATTTCAACGAACATCACGCAATGTACAAAGTAACACGTGAAGGCGCCTTTTAAATACTATCTACCTTATTTGTGACATTCGGCGGGACATGTTTGCAAAAACAGGAAAGATAGCTCAGAGTCACGCAGTGGCAAGTCGGGCGCCGAGGGCGGCCTAGGAGACGCTGGAGCGGGGACTTGAAAAGGGTTTATGCAAGATTGGCCAAAGAAGGCAACTCAAAGGGAAGAGTGGAAACTATCGGGGATACTCGACAAGCTGTGGGTTAACACAGATTTAAAAAGAAATGTACATGAAGTATGTAGTTCTCCTGGGATGCGAGTGAAATCGCGGGAAACAGTTAGTAATCTATAATAAAATATATCAAAAGTGTTGGGTGATGGTATACCTGTGAATTTTTTCCCTTCCCGCACCATGTTGGCGAGCCAGTACGTCCGCCGGTACAGGTTCAGTATGAGACACATTGTGGTGTCCGCTACCTCCTCCACGCCGTAGCCGGGCACATTACATACCGCTATGCCTGGAACATATTAAAGATACAGGTTATTGAAAATTAAGGAACTAACAATTATTAAGTATGGATTATATGAGAATTCTGCTGTTTAAAGTAGTTTTTCATCAATTAATTAATATGCAGCAGTTCCAGATTTGAACATTCAATGAAACCAATGATACGATAGCAGCAGGAGCTGCTTGTCACTAACAGGACTGCCAACAACTACGTATCCAAGTGGCAGCAGCTGTGGATAGATGGCAGCCCTGTTGGTTATAGGCGTCTCTGTCAAAAACGAGTCACTAGGTTCCTACGCTGGCATGTGCAAATATGCTACCTATATTGAGGTCGTGATATGGCCAACTAAACTTTTTGACAATTCCCCTCCGTTTGTTATTCTTTGGCTTTTTCAGTGTGTCGGCGAATCTGGTGACTAGATGTTGCTGCACTTACTTGATCTTAGTAAAGAGAAATAAAGTCATATTTGGCCTGCGCAAATATGATCTCATTCCCGAATTTCGTAAAAAGCTCAAGTGGCTTCCCATATGTCTTCGCTAGAATTCTCATAACTTGGTTCAGCTCTACAGTATTCTGTTCAATCCCACAACCCCCTCTTATCTCAAAGAACGTTTCAAGTTCCTTCATGCATGACACACATAATAGATATCTGAGGTCATCAGAAAACTTGAGACTAGAGATGCCAATGCGTTCTACTAGTTTTTACGACAAGTAATTTACGGTCAAAGCAGTTCGAATATGGAATGCCTTGCCCGCACACATGTCCGATGTCCACTTTTAAAAATATGGTCAAAAACACTACCTCTTCCTTAAGTATCACATACATGGTTCTTTGCTGATGTTTCATGATTATTTTATGTATATTTATATAGATTAGTATATGCTTTACGTTTGCATGTATATTATTAAGTTATTAGTACCACCACAGACTACCTGCGATTTCAGCGATACCGCCCATTGAAATGTGTATGGTGTACATAAGAATATTCTATCTATAAAAGTAAATAACACTCACCTAGTTCCCCAGCAGCTTTGACATCAATATTATCAACGCCGGAGCCGATACGGACTATGATCCTTAACGCCTTGAACTTCTCGAGGTCTTCCTTGGTCAGTATGATGGTGTGCCACATAAGCGCGCCCACGGCCTCGTTCAGCACCTTCTCGTGTATCTCCGAGGTGGACTGTGCGTCGCAAAACGCAACTGTGGCCACGTCCTTCAGTATCGGCATCTCGACTGTACAGTCGCGTCCGTCTAATAACGCCACTAGGGGCCTGGAATCATATAATACAGAAGCATTTATACAAATATTCACTGTCTTTTATTGGTTGGCTCTCAAATTTTAAGTCCCCACTGATTTATTCAAGACTAGCGATCCGCCCGGTTTCGCACGAGTACAATGTTATACATATAAACGTTCCCCTTGAATCACTCTTTATCTATTAAAAAAAACCGCATCAAAATGCGTAGCGGAGTTTTAAAAATCTAAGCATACATAGGGAGACAGCGGGAAGCAACTTTGTTTATACTATGTAGTGATTATCAGACATCTATACTAATATTATAAAGAGGCTGTAGGGGGTAATCTCTGGATCTACTGAACCGATTTTGAAAATTCTTTCACTAATAGAAAGCTACATTATCCCCGAGTGCCATATTTACAACGTACCCGTGGGATAATTTCCGACCAAAACGCGAGCGAAGCCACGGGCAACAGCTAGTTATTAATAAAAATAATAATGTTTATTGACTGCCTCGTTGGTCTACTGGTCGCATGGACTACTGTTGAGTACGAGAGCCTGGGATTGATTGATTGGGTTATTTTCCATTTAGAATTTCTCAGTAACTGTCCGTCTGTTTTTGACCGGTTGATAGTAATGGGCTCGCCCCCCAGTTACATGTGGACTTACAAATAACTGGCCAGGTACTCTCCGCGAGATCGTCAGCAACATCAAGGCGCTGCTGGCCTCGGGGAGCTAGGGTGGATCGAATAAATTTCCCACCCGCACGCAAAATACGCGCTTGGACGTGGAGTTGCGGACACCAGCCCGCTATACAATACAACTGGCCAGGTGCCTTACCCTTCGAAGAAACAGCCGTGATATTCAATTGTGTTTATTGGAATAAACTATGCATAGATAGAAATAGAACTAAGCAGAATTCCCTGACGAATTCGGTTGAGGGCCTTGGTTACTACGTGTCCTAGAGGACAGGACCAGTGGCAATGTCAGTTTCGCCGAGAGCAAAACTTATTTCAGCCACATCAGAAATCCGGTTTGACTGGAAGCTTACTCAGAAAAAAAAGATTTGATATGTGTATCCAAAGATATTGGTTTTTGATTTTGCGTTACGTTTTAGTTTTTGGCATAAACTGATTTCAGGCCAAGGAGGAATGTGCTTGTGCACGAAACATCTAAACTGAAAAACGAATTAACTATTTGAACATTATACAAACTTAGTTTAGTCTTGAAGCATGTTCAAAGATAATATAACGTGCTTGGAATGTTATAAGTTGTATAAAGTTTCCAAGTTTGCTTAACTTCGCAAGCTTATAGTTAAAGAAGTTAAAAAATATGCGAGAACTGAAAACATTTATCATGACAACCAAAAAGACTCAGAAAATGACCTTAGACTTGGTAAGGAAGAAGGTATGGCCAAGTGCTAAAATAATGTGTCCAAACTTCGAACTTTGCACATATTTATATCGCAAGACTGGAGCCCTGAGAAAGTTGGCCACGGCATACCGAGGAGATAGCGGGACGCTTTGGACGGCTTCCTAATGAATTGGCGACTGGAAGTACAACATCAAGAGGAGACGAAGCAGTGGGAAGACCTGGAGTGGGTGGTAGGCTTCCAAAAAATAAAAAAATACTGGCAACCTGTGTCCCACAAAGTGACTACATAATATTTACCCTCTGGCGCCTTAATAATTTTTGTACGAAGTACTAACCTACCGTGTAAAGAGAGAAAGCACTTTCATATCAACTCATACATTAACACTAAGTGGCAATAAATAACATCGTAAAGCAGTAAATGTGTATGACGGTAACGTTACATAAAACGTAAGTGATAAAGAATGTGTACGCTTACAGCACATAATCAAACGACGATAATGTTGGCGACATAACTGGCATATTATTGGAACAACGCGTTATACGAACCGACCATTTATACTACCTATCTAATTAAGTGAACGGTCTCAACAAAATGTTTTTGATTTCCTCTTTAATGGTTGGCCGTCAATTTCAGACGCACGCTGCAATAACTGGAATAGGCTACGGAGCGTTGACGCGGGAGCTACAACGCATGATAGCGACATAACTTTGTTTGTTCACATTATCAAAACTGCTAGTTATTTCTATAGATTCTCTAACTTTCATCAGAAAACAGTTTAAACGTTTAAACAAAACCTGAACCTGCCAAATAATGTGAAGAGATAAATTATTCCGAAATCTATAAATAAGAAGTTTCCCCATCCCAAATTAGTGTTTACTAAAGGTTAAGTATGTCAGCATGTTTGTCTTCGAAATGAAGCGTACGTCTCTTAAGTCCAATACATGACATAATTCATGAACAACTCTTAGCTCATTTAGCAAGTTTTAACCCAAGTTCAAACAAATTTAAGCGACCAGCCGCAGCTTCCTGATATTCTCCAAGACATTATATAAATAATGAAGAAAGCCGAACCAAGTTTTGCCACAAAGCAAACGCCACCAATAACACCCAAGTTCATCATAATATGTACTTATTAATAGAACTAAGATCAATCATGCCACACGAAAACGGTTCACGAACACGTGTACGGGGTACGGGTGCTACTTTTCTATTTTCATCCCGCCTCCATTGGAGCTTGGCCGTCAATTTTACCAACTTTTACCGGTGGTCGAGAAAAACAAACGAAGCTGCTCTTAATACACGACGGTTTTAAACACTCTGGATTAAGCAGTGTTGTTTTAGGCATTAGGTTAATAGGTTGAATAACTTCCGATGAAAACTTTCCATGGGGTTGATTTATTGTTGATGAAATGGACTTCGTAGGTAAATCACATTGCTTCTACGTATGAAAATCGTAGCGCTAGAAAAGATTATGCAGAGCATGTAGGTAGAATGTTTCTTTTGATAAAGTTTCAATCCACCAAAAATATTTACTTGATGCCTAGGCCAAGTAAATATCGGTACTAAAGATTATAAAACAGCGAATCTATCGATCGAATCGCATGTTTTTGGAATGCACGAAAATATTGGCATACCCGTTTCTTATATCAAATACTAGCTGTTGCCCGCGTCTTTGCTCGCGTTTTGGTCGGAAGTTATCCCATGGGTACGTTGTAAATATAGCCTATGGCACTCGGGGATAATGTAGCTTACTATTAGTAAAAGAATTATCAAAATCGGTTCAGCAGATGCAGAGATTACCCCCTACAACCTCACAAACTCTCTCTTTATAATATTGTATTATATAATTTATATAGTTTAAATGAGATCCCAAGAGCTTATAAAGTAACTGAGCTCTGATAATACCACAAAAGATTGTTAGCTGGTAGTGGTACCTATCTAAAATATCATATTAAATTAATTAATTAGCAGGCCGCTGGATATAGGTTAACCGCCATATTGGATATCCGAAATACGTCCAACTAAAATATTAATGACACTAGTTAGTTTTGTTTATCATGTACTAAAACAATAATGGGGCGTAGAACGCGCATAAGACACGTAACACAATGAATGAAGCGATATGGAACGGCGCAGCCATTTCATTTGCAATTACAGTCATTCATTACTGAGAAAAGTACAATTAAGAAACTTCGTTGTGATTCATACTTATTTCACAATGTAAGCCAATCACTGTTTCTTTTCCTTCGTATTCATTCCAGCGAATAAATCATATTGTTCAAAACACGCTGAGTGGTTTTTAAAATGAAAGAAAATCAAGTACTTGATCATGGCGCTTGCATGACAGCGTCGAAATATTGGGAGCTCAAAATTAAAGACAATCACGGAAGATATCCCGTAAGTGACAGTTTTAGTTAATTGTTTCTTCAAAACTAAACGTTTTGGCTTTGTCGTTGCATAATTCTGGCCAATATTTCTAATATTAATTATGACTATTCATTTTTTTTCTTAATTGTGACTTTAACCAATTCAAGCATTATAATTATGCCAATTATGTCCAAATCTGGGGATTGAATGTAAAGTTGACAATAAAATCTACATGCAAATGATTTTTAAATACGAACTGCTTTTTTATACGTTATTAATATTCTGATATCGTTTGTGTAATAAACTAATAACTGCGACGTCTGATTGACGCACGTCGACTCATGAGGCCACTTTCTCTCTTCATAACACGTAGTTTTATTTGAAACGTAGCTGACTATTTGCGGATGGTGCCAATTCTAAACTGGCAATCTAATTTTACAGTTTTAGAAATTCAGATGTGTTAACCGTGACTGGACATTTTTAAACGAAACATTGTTTTTCTTCGAAGAACAACTAAGGAATGCTAAAATAGGACACAACGCGATAAATCGTGAAGTAACTAGCGAGAATCGCTGCAACACTAAAGGCATTCAAGTTTAGTACTAAATAACTTGGGTACTTCAATTTAGATTAAGAGATACGCCGAACAGCAAAATTACAAGTTTGTAACAGCCAATTAGCTTTGGTAATAGACAAACCAAAATTAATGGACAAATTAAATTTCTAAGCAAACCGACAAATATTGGAAACTAGGAGAGATTGGGGATAGCAGTCGGCAGTCGTGGACAAGTTAGCTAATCACGAGGAGAGGACGTGCCCCGAACATCGCCTCTCCCCTCCGCCTCGCCCCGCCGAGAATAATTAAAGCACACCAGTACGATTAAACTAATAATTTAAACTTTCGTCATAGCGGAGCGGAATTATTATTATTGCCGGGGAAAGTTTCGGGCGGCGAAACGGGAAAGTAATTCCGGGCGGGTAAGGAGGGAGTTTTCAGAATTCCAACAAACTTTTCCGGGGGCAGACGAAAACAGATTTTGGTGGCAAACAAAGAGGCCGAGAGCATTGGAGTGGGGCGCGGGGACGCAACCCTTCGGGCAAGTTTTGATGGAAACCAAATAGGATTAGCGCGAGAAAAGAATAAGTGGAGTGAGCCCAATAGACGGCGGACGAAGCTTTGTTAAGTTGCCACCCGCGTTCACTCGCGACCAGCTTACGAATTAGACGAACGACTCCGCTAGATTCGATCTTTGCTAAACTGTTGGAGTTTCTGATTGTGGATTGTGATTTAATTAAATCACTGGAGCCTTCGATAATTATGTGATTTAATTATACAGACTTAGTTTAGTTCGAAAACTAAATTGAAATAATTCGAGCAAACAAGCATTGACAAGTTACTTAGATCAGATCTACTACTAGTTTTTGAATAAACGATAAATTAGTGTTTTAAACTTGTTTCGTATACAAATGTGTATAATATTCACCTCGACTGCAAGGGTCCGTTGGCGATGGGACCCCGCATGCTATCCATACGCGCTCTCTTTGGCAGCATCTTGCGTTTGTCCATTTAAAGCGGCAGAGCCGCTTTAACCACCGCTACGCAGCGCGTCACCTGGAAACATACAAGAAAACAATGAGAAAAGCTGTATTATTAAAGCTATTAACCACGTTTTATGTGGTCACTGCTACCTGTGGCTATCTACATACTAGAAACATCCTAGAATGTCTTGTCATCCTTGGCACAAAGCTGAATTTCTTATCGCCTATTCTGAGACTCACTGGCATCAAGAGTGACAGTACTTCACCGGACAAGTTCCTTCAAAAAGATCTCTGCTTCTATTGCAAAGTAAGCTGACCATTGGGCGTGTTACTTTATAAATGGAAAACACCAAAGGCATCATCATGTTTATATTTTGTTAGTGTATCCACCCACGACTTTGCGGTAACATCAAAGCTGGGTGTTATGAAAACTTTGGTTTTAATATCGGTGAAAGAAAACAATCCTAATGCTAAAAATAACAAAGTTGAAGAAGACTTAGAAAAGGGCCGTTGGAGTCGAAATATCGCTGAGAATATTTTGAAAGAAAGTCAATTTATCGCCGGGCTACTCTTCTAAAAATCATGACATGGACGTAGGTTGGAGTTAACAAACTTGGTTTTTTTAGGTCATCAATTATTGAGAAAGTTATTTAGATTTTTCATTGAAAACGCATGTTAGTATTGAAAGTCATAAACAATTGTACGGGTTGTAGGGAGGCTCGATAAAAATAGATTTAGAGGTATATAAGCAAAGCAATGCAATGTCAATATTTATTAATTTTATGTAAGTATTACATATTCTAAGCAAATTAAATTACAGTTCACTATCAAGAACTAAGCACGTTTCAGTCAATGAACTGTTATGAATATGAAAATCTAGATTATCACAACACGTGCAAAGAATGGGTATGTAAATAAATAAATAACACCTAAATAAACAGGTTCATAGCGTGCACAAGCACGCGTTTCCAAAGTATTATGTACGTCAACTAGAATTTTATTGTTATGTATGTTATATTAATGTTTGATATTTATGTTAATACGTATTAAATAATTCTTTCATTTTTTCTCTTAGAAGAAGTGATGAAAAAGAGCGACTGAGTGACATCTTTTGTTATTGAAAAATACATAACAGGAAATATTAGGTTAATTGCTACCTGCAACGTAGCCTGCGATTACATTAGCTTTTATTTTGACAACTGATGTTCTAAAAATACTACTTTTTCAACTTAAAAGTATAATCAATCGGGTAATTATTTTACGATTATGTTTTAATTAGAACATCCAATTTAACATTACCTAAATTAAATTCCAAATAAACGATGTGTAACTGAGTCAAGGTTTTCGGTCCATTAATTATAGCATTGGCTACCCTTGTACCCCAAAACATTGAAACTTGAAAACTCGTATTAGGTATAATCTATCTAGAAGGTTCATTTATTTACCTGCTAAGCCTAATAAAAGCATGATTGAATATTTTTTTCTGAAAATTGCATGAATTAAGATTCTTCTCGAAACAACAAGTAAAACTAGAGCAAGGCTCAATAAAAAAAAAAAAACAAAATCATCTGTATTCTTACAATATGAACAATTAATACACAATAATTAAGACGACATGACAGCAAAATGAAACCAACCTATCAGCTGTTTATGATTAAACACGAAGTTAACGTAAGCACGCAACGTTACGTCACTTCAGCTTCAGGGGAGCGAGCGGAACTTCTCCCCTTCCATATAGATTATTTCAGAGAGGTAAACCTCATTTCAATAACAACAAGATGAGCGGATAAACCTGTCTATATCTTCAAGAAATGTTATCAACGGAACACCCAATATGCAAGGTCAGGGGAAACGAAGCAGGTACAGACGCCAGCATATCAAGCTACCCGAAACTGTCAAATTTTCCCATTCGACCATGAATCTAAGACTTTAGCGTTAAAGTTGAAAATCTATTAAAGAAATTTGACAGATTGCAGTAGCTTGATGTGCTGGCGTCTGTACATTGAAACCAGTGTGCAAATATGAAAGGAAGTATACATGTGGAAGAAGCAGAGGTTATCGAGAAGTAGCACATGACGTTTTGTTATGTCTATATCTACCCATTGACATTGATATTGTGTTTATTTATACAGGGTGTAACAAGACCCTTCACGAAGCCGTCAACCAAGCAAAGCAAATATTCACAATCCTAGTACACTGACAATACTGTTTGCAATTTTATTTTATAAAGCTTATGTCATTAAGAGTCAGTCTCATAATGAAAAAGTTTTATTAAATAAAATTTGGAAAAGTATACACTTCGGCATTGGATTATGAAATTTTCCGCGTGTATACCAAATAGCTTGTTCGACCGTACATAAACTAAGTAACTTTACGCAAAAATTAATGCAGGAAAACGACTTTTTTTGGGATGCAAAATCACGTTTTACGGTCGGACTCAATGTAACGGACTCAAAACATTGTGTTAATGTATGGATTGAATAGTACGGGGGTCGTGGAGGTGTTGAAAGTAAACGTCTTACATTTAAAATACGTATTAAAAAAAAACTTGTGAACAAGATTGAACTTAGACCCCCAATATCTTCGACTAGCAGGTTCCCCGGTATGGTCTAGAACAAAAAAATGATCACACTGACGGGGAGAACAAGTGCCTTTCGGCTTCGTGAAGGGTCTTGTTCCAACCTTTATTTCAGTTATAAAAAGCGTTTAATGTTATTGCTGCAGCTTTCGTTGAGACTGATCTATCCAAATATGGCTGGAAGGATGGATTATTTGTGTCGGGCGGCATAGCTCATTTATATTTAAGTAATACAAAACCACTCATAAACAAAGCTAATAAGCTACGCTATTTCGCCACGCTCTTAGTGAAAGCTATGTAAACAGTCTGAAAGTCCAGTGTTAGGTCGAGCCTAGGCGAATACATTAAAACCTTAACAAAACACTTTGGTTTCGGAAAATAACTTGCCTAAACATCAAACTACTTACTTTAATACCATTATTAATTGGGGTTAATGAAGAGATTCTACACGACGACTTTATTTATTTATTAGTACATGGTTGTCTACCCCAGGAATTCAACCGACGTAATTTGTCTATACAGGGTGTAACAAGATCCTTAAAGAAGACGTTAACCAAGCATTTTGTACATCAAACTAAGAACTTACGCAAAAAATATTGCTGGGAAACGACTTTTTTTTTGGGGTGAAAAATCAAGTTTTACGGTAGGACTCAATGTAACGCACTCAAAACATTGTGGTGTGAATGAATTGAATAGTACAGGGTTGTGGAGGTGTTTACACTTAACAGTAAAGATCTTACTTTAAAAACATGTATTCAACAAAAACTATTGAAAAAGTTTGAACTTTGACCTCCAACATCTCCGTAACTAGAGGTTCCCAGCTACGGTTTAGAACAAAAAAATTATCGCAATGATGGGGAGAACAAGTACTTTTCGGCTTTGTTTTACAAGGACACAAAATATTTGTCGCGAAAGATGCGATTATCCAAACGAAATGTGAGTGAATCGAATGATTATTATTGCTGGTATCATCTGCTTGTCGATGAATATGAAAATAATGACAGTTGAGAGGGTAGGGTAGATTTTAGAGAGAGAATAAAAAAAAGAGGTTAGGGAGATTACGAGAGGATGGTGGGTGAGTGGGGAGTGAACAGCACGCGTAAAAAAAAGAGGTTAGGGAGATTACGAGAGGATTGTGGGTGAGTGGGGAGTGAACGGCACGCGGAGGGCGAGCGGAGGAAATTACAAGAAGAGGTAACCAAAAGAGTGAGCTGGCCCCTTGGTGAGTTGCACAAAGTTGATAAGAGTTAACTGGGGGTGTATATCGAGAAATTACGTAAGAGTGATAGGTTGTCGGAGGTAGAGGCAGGCTGTGAGGGGAGGTATGGAGGCCTGTGGGACCCCCCAGGGGGGGGTCCCCCTTAAAAGACCCTAAGTCTCGAATGTGTGTATATATGAACGATGAACGATATGAACGATGATGGTGACTAGCCTTTCCGCGGTGAGAGGAACATACCACTTGCGTGGCTCTCGGGCAGGTTAGTGGCACCAGAATCATATCATAAAGAAAAAAGGTTAACTTCTCGATATGCCCCACTGAGTCAATTTGTCGTGTAAGTATCAGCACCTGAGGTTCTAGAACCTGATAAGGCAAACATCACGACAAAATGGTGGAGATGCTGGGATATGAACCCAGGAACTCCTACAGGCGAAGCAAAGTATGACTAGAAACCCATGAGCATGAAATCTCCCTAAGTTACTAATCAGTAAGATAAGGTAGGTAGGTACCTAAACCAACTATGACTTTATGTACAACTATGAGAATGTGGTACTGAGGAACGAGTTCCCTCTCCTTAGATTCCCAAAGTGGTCCAGGTGGACACTCGAGTGGTCCACGAGGTGGTTTAAAAAAAAAAAAAAAAACAGACATTGTACCTACTGTCTCTCTCTCTCCCTTGATAATTTACGAGCTTTTACGATTGTATAAACAGTTCGATACGATAAATCGTATCCTTAAATCGGTAGGTACCTAGTATTAATCCAAGCAGTAGTGTAGTATTGTTAGTGTTTGTTGTTATTAATTTATTAGTTGGTATTGTATTAGTTTTATTTATGTAATGTCCTGTTATGTATTTTGTGTGTACGAGATAAATAATCGATTGATTTAATCGACTCGATTCAATGTTGTGTTTTTTAGTGGCAACACTAATGTTATACTGTCTTGTTGTTTTTCCGTTCACCGTTTATCGTTCGTATGCGTATGAGAACAAAGCGTAAATGAGAACAAAGCGTTTCTATTGGTTAGTGTTTGACGTTTTTTGCGATGTCAAGAAAGGTATTCGTACGTGATTGGCTCAAAAGAAACCGATGTGAAAGAACCTGTAGCGGACATAAGAAACTAACTTTTTACTTTTACCAGTAATTTATTTCTCTTGTACCCACTTGTTTGTTTGTTGTGTAAAATCAAATGCCGGTTGTTTAAAGTTATTTATAGAATTAGTGCTCTGAATAATAGGTAATAACAGTGATAAAGATCGTAAGGGTATTAAAAGGTGTATTGCTTAAGTTTATTTACGCTAACGTGATTTAATATTAAGTTTCATTGGTGCTTGTACGTGAAATTCGTTGTTTCCTAGCCGGCCGCCGAAAACTTGAAAGTAAGTATGACGCAAGTCGAATCTAACAATGTGATGTGAAATAAGTAAGTAAGTAAGGAAGTGTTGACCCAGGATCATCCTAGTTATAATCTTTTCGTATGTTGACTTGCAGTCGGCGCCACCATGGAAGCAATACTTTTACTACAAGTACAGAAGCGCCTTGACGCCCTGTCAAAAGGCCACATAGAGGCGCGCGAACTGCTTGCCCAAATCTCGGACGTGACAGAGGGAGTGCATGAAATGGTTTTCGTCGGGGCCACGCTTCGTCTCAGGCAGCTCATTGAGTTGTATGATAAAGAAGCAAACCGCCTGACACCTGTGGCTACGAGCGAAGCGTCCGTCAACCTGCTAAGTGAGGGTTTCCAAGTACAGATGGAAGCTGAAGCCACACTTACCAATATGACAATATACGAACGTTGCCTACAGGAAAAGGCGACTCCAAACCAAGAAATGCCAGCACCTGGTTCAACGACAAGATTACCAAAGCTGGAACCTACGAAGTTTAGCGGCGACATACTGCGTTTCACAGAGTTTTGGGACAAATTCGAATCTAATATAGGCAGTAAAACTCTCCGCAACGTAGATAAGATGGCCTACCTAGTAAGTTCCTTGGAAGGCAGAGCTCGTGAAACAGTAGAAGGTCTTCCAGTTACTAACGAGAACTACTTCATAGCCGTAGATACTCTGAAGACCAGGTACGGTTCTAAAGACAGGGTGGTTGATGCCCACTACAAGGAAATCACTAATATGCTTAAGTGCTCTGACAACGCAGAGGAGGCTCTTCGAAGCCTAGATAACATTGAAAGGCACTTGCGCGTATTACAATCTCTGGGCGAAAACGTAGAAAGTAACCACCTGAGATCTATAATAATGGAGAAGTTTCCAGAGAGAATTTTATATGAAGTCAATGTGAGATTAACTGGAGCGAAGTCAGTGTCAGGTACCCGAGAGGTGCTCAGAACGGTGCTGACAGCGATGGAGTCATCACAGAACAAGTTGTCAGCCGCCACCTCTCCATTCACACCTATCACAACATCAACTGAAGCTTTGTATGTCAAGACATCTGACAAGCCAACCAAACAAAGGTTTAATGAACGACGTCAGCAAAGAAGTTTTAGCTCTGACGCAGCCAGCTTCAATGAGAGGAATAGAAAACGAAAGTTAGACAGAGATACTCAAGTCCCGAACAAACTGATTAAACGCGCTTGCATATTCTGTGATGAAGATCACTACAATGATGAGTGTGGTAAATTTCAGGATATACAAGCTAGGAGGATCCAGCTAAAGGACCGATGCTTTAACTGCTTTGGAAAGGGCCATCAGGCCAGAGAATGTAGGAAATTGATACGTTGCTATCATTGTGCAGGCTCTCACAATCGCTCCTTGTGTCCAACGAAAAACAGCAGAGCGGGTTACGATAAGCCAAGTGATCAAGTAACTACTGCAATGTCTAAGCATGTCATTAACTCAACATCCTTTTTACAGACAGCAACAGTACGAGTTTTGAGCGAAAACGAGCTACCGCTGTGCAGAGTACTGCTTGATTCAGGTAGTCAGAGAAGTTACATCACGACAAACTTAGCAAAACATCTAAACCTCACCCCAGACGAAGAACATCTGCTGATGATATTTACCTTCGGATCAGAGAAACCAGCTCAGACCTTGAGCCCATCTGCTATTATCACCATTGAAACAAAAAGAGGAGTCCAGAAGTTAATCCGAGTTAATATAGTTCCTCACATTACTGATAGAATAGCAGTACCGAATGTAATCCACTCGGACCTGGTAGATGTATTGGCAGATGATGGATCAGCTGGCCAAGCCGTAGATATTCTCATTGGCAACGACTATTACTTCTCATTTATCAGGAATGAAAAAATTATGATTGATGACCATCTTCACCTAGTCAACACGGATTTCGGATGGATAGTATCAGGCCGCCTGGAACAACAAGAAGGAAGGGAAGTTACTCTCTCCGCAGTAACATACCATCAGAGTGGTTGCGAGTTTTCTCACTACTCCGAACCAGACCTGCCATTACGAAACTTGGATATTAAATTTTTGTGGACCTTAGAAAACATTGGCATAACCGACTCCGTTAAGGCAACCAGAGAAGAAGAAGTTGTTCAACATTTCAATAACACCATTAAATATCAAGATGGCAGATATTATGTGAAGTGGCCTTGGACGCAGTCACACCCAAGCTTACCTACGAACTATGGCCCTGCATATGGCAGACTGAAGGGTTTACTATTGCGAGCAGACAAAGCTACATTGGATGAATATAACAACATCATACAAGAGCAGATCCAAGCAAACATAATAGAAATTGTAGAACCTGAATCTGATACGACTTGTCAAACAACTCCTCCGATACATTATTTACCACACCATATAGTCAAGCAAGCTGATAAACGCGGACGTATTGTGTATGATGCTTCAGCAAAGTCGAAAGATCATCTTAGTTTAAATGAATGTTTGTATCGAGGACCCTGCTTATTGCAAGATCTAACAGCTTTACTTGTTAACTTCAGAATTTATAAGATAGGAATTCTAGCAGACGTGGAGAAGGCCTTCCTGCAAGTAGGCCTACAGACAGAAGATAGAGATGTGACCAGATTTCTATGGGTGAAGAATATTGAAGAACCCTTGACCTATGACAATATTCTACACCTGAGGTTCTGCCGGGTGCCATTCGGCATAATCTCTAGCCCATTTCTACTAAATGCAGTAATACGCTACCACATTTCAACCACAAATCCAAATCTTCTAGGGAGGATAGCTGACAAATGCTATGTAGACAATCTAGTGACAGGTGCCAACACCACAGAAGATGCTGTGAAACTCTTTGAGGAAACTAAAAATTTGTTTCAACAACTATCCATGAACATCAGAGATTGGACATCAAACGATTATGCGCTCATGGAAAAGATACCGATGAAGAGTAGAGCGAAACTAACAGAAGAAACTAAGGTATTAGGCCTAGTGTGGAACAAGGAAGAAGACACACTGCGGCTAAATCTTAAAGATAACATCCTTGACCCGAGTGAAATCACTAACAAGAGGCAAGTACTAACAGTGTTAGCCTCAATCTACGATCCATGTGGATTTGTAGCTCCACTTTTATTACCGGTGAAACTCTTTCTGCAAGAACTATGGAGAAGAGGCTACAAATGGGATACACCACTGTCTCCAGAGCTTCATGGAGAATGGGGAAAGATTTCTTCCACATTGTATGATGTGAAGGATTGTACATTTCCCCGCTACACAGGATTCCATAGTTGTGTGAACGAAAGGAACATTGAGTACGAGCTACATTGCTTCACCGACGCCTCCAACCACGGGTATGCTACAGTGGCGTACCTGCGTGCTGACGATGGACGCAACGTGAAAACTACACTGCTTATGTCCAAGACCAGGATAGCTCCGCTGGAGAAAAGGAAAGGAGACAAGAATGAATCAACGTCACAGGCTCATACCAGTCCTCCAAAAAATAAAAAACCACTTACAATACCACAAATGGAACTGCTTGGTTATGTTATAGGAAGCCGATTGATAGCCTACTTAAAAAAGACACTGGTATTACACATCTCCAAACAATATCTCTGGACAGATAGTCTCGTCGTCCTCAGTTGGGTCAAATCGAACAAACTGTTGCCTCCTTTCGTCGCAAACAGAGTAGACGAGATAAAACAGAATGGGAACGTCGAAAACTGTTATGTCAACTCAAGACTTAACCCGGCTGACCTTGCGACCCGGCCTGAACTTTGGCATCAGAAGAAACACACATGGTTGCAAGGTCCTGACTTTCTCCTGGCAAATAAGAACGTATGGCCTAATGATAGGCACCTGGAAGATCACCTGTCGACTCTCTCTGCTGTTGTGGAGGGTCTGGAAGAGCAGCCTCCAGATTTTACTGAAGAAAGCGACCGCAAAGAAGAAGAGAGAGACATGGCAGAAGCAGTCGAAGACAATCTGAATAAGGACAGACCGGAGATGCCATTGATTGCCACTATGGCAGAGCAAACTAATAATATCGACTCTGAAGTACGAGAGATAAAGGAGATCCAATCTAGATACTTTCCAGAAGAAGTCAAAGGAAAAGATTCTCATCTTACAAGAAATCTAGGATTATTCATAGATGTAGACGGTCTTCTGAGATGCGGAGGTCGCATGATGCATGCTGATATGGCATACGACACGAAACATCCAATCTTGCTACCAAGAGAATGCGAGTATACTACGAAAGTTATCAGAGAGACCCACAAAAAGAATTACCACGTAGGAGTCCCACATACATTGAGTATAATACGCCAAAAATACTGGATCCCTAAGGGTAGAGCACAAGTACAAAAGGTCTTAAGACGATGCTCGGAGTGCATCAAGCATGGAGGTGGTCCCTACAAGCTACCGACGACACCAGCATTGCCGCCAGAACGCGTGAAGTACAGCGCACCATACGCATTCTTGGGAATGGATTATTTCGGTCCAATGATGGTGAAATGCGAGAATGGAAATGAAAAGAGATGGATTTGTCTTTTCACATGCTTAGTGGTACGAGCGGTCCATCTCGAGGTAGTAGAGAACTTGACTGCCGAAGAATGCTTACTTGCTCTTAGAAGATTTGTGGCCTCAAGAGGAGTACCAACGCTAATCCTCTCTGACAATGCCATGCAATTCAAACTTACATCTGAACTTTTGACCAGCACGTTTTGCGTAGAGAAAAAGATTAAGTGGAGGTTCATACCGCAATTAGCGCCATGGCATGGTGGAGTGTACGAAAGATTAGTCGGCGTTGTGAAACATTGCCTGAAACGAACACTGAGCAAACATTTACTGGGTGACAGCGGACTACAGACAGTAATAAAAGAAGCGGTAGTCAATACAAGACCGTTGACATGTGTAGGCGCAGACGTAGAGTACGTACTGAAGCCAGCGGACTTCCTATCACTGGGTAAATGCTTGACCATGAACTTGTCAACGGATATTACCATAAACTCCGACACAGTGACTAAGCGAGACCTTATAGAAGGATGGAAGCGAGGTCAGAATATCGTAGACGAGTTCAAGGAGATGTTCATAGGTCAATATTTACCAAGTTTAAGAGAACGATACAAAAATAATGTAAAACAACCAAGAGTGACAACGGGCAAGACACCACGTGTTGGGGATATAGTCCAGATCAAGAGTGAAGCAAGAAACAGACAGAACTGGAAAGTGGGCAAAATAACATCGCTTGTAAGGAGCGAAGATGGAGAGTGTAGAGTGGCCCGAGTTAGAGTAGGAAATACTGAGTTCACCAGATCGGTTGGCCACCTATACCCACTAGAAGCTGACATGGATGATGTCACAGAGTCAGATATACCTCCAGAACCAATTCTGACCGAGAGTCATGATAGCAGAGAGCCTGTGATACAAGAAACGACACCAGTTATTACGAGCCCGAGAAAGATCCAAGAACAACCAATGGATCTAGACTTAATAAAAGAGAGTTCTGACAAACCTAACGAGAAGGAGGTTGTCATACAGGAGAGTGAGGTAGGAGAGAGAGAGATCAGTAACCCCGAGAAAGATAATAAAGACTTAGAGGTAGTAGAACAACTGACCCTACCAAGTTCAGAAAGTAGAGATGACAGTGCAGAGATGGAGATTCATAATGGGAGTGATTTGAGCGAGACACAAGAAGTCAAAGTAAGGCGAGTCGCTGCAGTCAAAGCGAGAGAAAAGATTGCAGAGTGGACTCGTCAGCTTTTCGCTTTGCTATAACAATCTTCGTCTTCCTAGGGAGTGTCGCGAAAGATGCGATTATCCAAACGAAATGTGAGTGAATCGAATGATTATTATTGCTGGTATCATCTGCTTGTCGATGAATATGAAAATAATGACAGTTGAGAGGGTAGGGTAGATTTTAGAGAGAGAATAAAAAAAAGAGGTTAGGGAGATTACGAGAGGATGGTGGGTGAGTGGGGAGTGAACAGCACGCGTAAAAAAAAGAGGTTAGGGAGATTACGAGAGGATTGTGGGTGAGTGGGGAGTGAACGGCACGCGGAGGGCGAGCGGAGGAAATTACAAGAAGAGGTAACCAAAAGAGTGAGCTGGCCCCTTGGTGAGTTGCACAAAGTTGATAAGAGTTAACTGGGGGTGTATATCGAGAAATTACGTAAGAGTGATAGGTTGTCGGAGGTAGAGGCAGGCTGTGAGGGGAGGTATGGAGGCCTGTGGGACCCCCCAGGGGGGGGTCCCCCTTAAAAGACCCTAAGTCTCGAATGTGTGTATATATGAACGATGAACGATATGAACGATGATGGTGACTAGCCTTTCCGCGGTGAGAGGAACATACCACTTGCGTGGCTCTCGGGCAGGTTAGTGGCACCAGAATCATATCATAAAGAAAAAAGGTTAACTTCTCGATATGCCCCACTGAGTCAATTTGTCGTGTAAGTATCAGCACCTGAGGTTCTAGAACCTGATAAGGCAAACATCACGACAATATTCTCGTATAAACAAGAAAATAGAACAATAATTACAAGTCTAGTGCGTGCGTGTTTGACCAGATGTATGATGAGCACTGATTTCGCAGTTTCTGCCGACCCCACGGGAAAAACACCTTAGTTTATCTAACAATATAACAAGCTAACAATATCACATGCCTACCCCACATCCCCCATGTCTACATGTGATATTGTAAGGTAGAAAAAAATCAGAGTATTAAATTAATAAAAAATGGGCAACCTGTCAGCTGAGTACCGTATATTTGAGTGATAAAGGTATCTAATGATAGGTTATAAGCATAGAATCATAGTATTTGTGTGTTAGGCGGTCGTTAAGTGCTGTTCGGGGTATATTTAATAATATGTTACTTAATAACAGTGTATCATCGTAATTTCTGATTTGATAGCTCCTGAATTAGACGTAACAAGATGGGTCATACTTAGGTTCAAAGTTCCGTTGGCATAGACGATGACGAGACGCTGTTTACTAGATTTTAGACTACAACGAGCTCAGCAAACCGCGTGAATAGTAGGAAAAGCTGATGGAGGCCTTATTATCCCATCAATAGGACAGCTTGGACGCATAATAATAGCACTGACAAATATTGTTAAATTTTTGACATAGGATCAAAATGTACATCAATTCTATAAAATCTTAGAAAAATCAAAAATAGAAACTTGTTTGGAAAGCCTAGTTCTGAACAAAACAAGACAATGGTATTCACCAATTTATACACCAAATACTAGCAATAACTTGCATATCTTCAATAGCAACAAAAGCATCTAAGCCACGCTGAATGGCTAGCTTGTATTGCAAATACAATACATTATTGGCAGCCGTTTGGCATAAGCGTTTTGTTTTATCTTGAATGCCTGACATTAGAATATAAAGACACTATGCGCTGTGTTAAAAACCGGCATAATGAGAACATTATGACATGGTTCTCAAAGTTGTGTGATGTGTGAACTGTACAGTTGTTGAATATTCTCTATCGTAAAAGTGGTGATAGCAACTCTTTGATAGTTAGAGATTGTTTTTAAGAGCGGCCAACCCGATATACTTTTCATACAAACGCTCGTACGTGATTATGCAGTTGTTACATATCTATCTTTGATTTTTTTGAACTAATAGGTATTTTGTGCACTATATCTAGGTTTCTATGGTAGCGAAAAATAAAATAATGTAGAAACAAATTCAGTATAAGCCTCCAAAAATTGCTGTTTTGCACAAATTTTACCTAAACTTTGGCCGTTCATAATGTACACATAAACAGTAAAAATAAAGAAAACATCTCGATAGAAACCTTGCACATGTAATGGAGATTCTTAATGACAAATATATATTTCACACACTTGTAAGACTTATTCAAAAACACGTATTTCCTGGAACAAGTTTAAGAAATTTTTGAACACAATTTTTCGTTCATGTCATCGCGTTAGGCGGTAAGAGGTGCGCGGGAGACGAGATGAGCAGGTTTGGGCCGGGGTAAGACGGGGTAATTGAAAGAAAATTGCCACTGTGGCTCTGGATGAAACAACAAGCTTTTTGACCATGCTCGCGTTGACGATAGCCTCATCGGGAAGGGCCCTCTTAACGGTAGTTGTAAGCCTTATCTTTTTTATTATCATTTATGTATCACCATTGCTCAAAACGGTAAAGGAAAACATCGTAAGTAAACCGGCATGTCCTAGAACTACCGCGTGGTGGATTACCGCCTGTTTCCTCTCACGAAGAGGAGGTATATGTCGAAGCAGTGCTAACGGTTTCATCTTTCTATCTGCCTCTAGCAGTCCACAGCTGGACATAGATCTCCCCATCTGCACTTTGCTTATATCTCCACCCTCATTCACTCTTATCCTGATGCTTTATCATTCAATAGTGTAGTACACAGTGCTATGTGTACTAAAAAGCAGTTTGTAACGTTGTATTAATTACTGTCTGCTGTGCAGTATTTAGCTGTGTATTTTAATGGGACGCCTTAATAGTACTATGTGAAAGTGTGATGTGAATGATTAAGCACAAAATTAAATATTTAATACCCGATTAGCACAGCGGCTAAGTGCTTCGCTGTCTGCGCTAACGGTCGCCGTATAAACACCCTCTTACTTAACCTCGATGACGTACTCTTCTGGTTCAGTAGTGACGTTAACCTACGAGGCTACAATATTAAGAGCGGCCAACCCGTCATACTTTTCATACAAACGCTCGTACGTGATTATGCAGTTACACATCTATCTTTGATTTTTTTTAACTAATTCGTATTTTGTGCACTATATCTAGGTTTCTATGGCTACAAAAAATTTAGAAACAAATTCAGTATAAGCCTCAAAAATTGTTGTTTTGCACAAATTTTAACTGAACTTTGGCCGTTTATAATGTATTCATAAACTGTAAAAGTAAAGAAAACATCTCGATAGAAACCTTGCACATGTATTGGAGATTCTTAATGACAAATATTTATTCCACACACCTGTAAGACTTATTCAAAAACACGTATTTCCTGGAACAAGTTTAAGATATTTTCTAACACTATTTTTCGTTCAATGTCATCGCGTTAGGCGGTATGAGGTGCGCGGGAGACGAGATGTACGGGGTCGGGGCGGGGTAAGGCCGGGGAATTGAAAGAAAATCGCTGAGGCTCTGGATGAAACAACAAGCTTTTCGAGCATGCTCGCGTTGACGATAGACGGACCGGGAAGGGCCCTCTTAGGCTACAAAACTTGGTAAGAATATCGAAACAAATCGACTGACCTATATTACAAATGGCAAGAAATCTTAGACTTTCAGCGGCAGAATAGAATAAAGAAAACTTAGGGCTTTAAGAGTTGCCAAATCAGTTTTTTTAACTCATAATACTGAAAAACGTATAAATTCTACGAACATGAAAACAACATCACTCGGCGAATTCATGTTGATTATTTTGGCCTTAGAAGCAGAATTTAATTTATTTGCTACATTGTGAATAAAAAATATTTTTCAAACGTCTATACATCCGCAATATCGCTAACAAGAAATGCGTTCATATCGATTGTTTTGTTACACTCAAAGATAGAAAAGTTTAAAAATACGAGAATTCCCCTGGTAATTATTTTTAAGGCCCTGATCCGTCTGTTTATTTAAAATTTTATATTATTTCAAATACATGCGCAAGCAAACCCCGTGACGAGAACGCGTCAATCCCTGTATGAGTCTGTGCTGCTCAAGTTCATTGGCTTATGTTAAAGCCTTACAGATAAACGCGGTTATATTACGTAATACACCTCAAACCCCAAACTATCATCTTGGCCCCATGATACTTGGGGTCGGCGCAACATATTTTTTCTTCCATTCTCCCCTGCCTATCGTCAAGCAATCATTTACTCCTGTTTCTTTCATATCATTCCTCACACAATCCATCCATCTTTTCTTTACACCTCATCTAAACCATTCAGGGAAAAGTCTTGAAGCTATAATGCAGTATTACTACAAAGCAAAATATAAAACGCATAGAAGAACCCCATCAATATGCGGAAGGTGATTTGAATGCCAAAGGATTGAAACGACTTTGTTTAGTATACAAACAGCTGTTTACGTTTTGTATGTAACAGCATCGTTCGTTGCTGATAAATATATGTTGATGGCGTTACATAAGCGTTGTTACTGCGTTGAATAAACGATTGATTATTGCCGTCTCATTGGTGTAGCGGTCGCGACCTCGGTGGAAAGTGGTGACATGATGACTTCGTTTCTTTAAAGCCCTGATGAAGTAAATTGAATTCTTGAAGGGAACTATCCACATGAATGGCAATCAAGTCAGTCTGCGGACAATACTCATACGCAAAGACATTCAAATATTTACGAGCGATATACGGGACAAGACGACGAGAATCGTGATCCAATACTTGTTACTACCTGGTAACAAATCGTTCTGTCTAGTGTCACACGCCCGCTTGTCAGGGGGCCACCAGGTAGCATTTTGTGTCAAAACCGAAAATGCTCGGGATCAACATTTTTGTATGAAAATATTCCCAATGTCCGCTCTATAAGTCTTTTAAATCTCTTTGCTCATAGGTATATAGGGTACATAGATTTATAGCGTTTAATTCGTTCAAAAGCATAATATAATCTAATTTAAGTAGTTAGAAAATTATATATATAGTCATCAGTCTGCTTGTTAAGCTTTTACTTTTATTTTTTTTACGATTAGCTTTAACAGTATTAAGAATTTAGACTAACTAGTATTGACCTATTATTAAAGTGCAAATCTGATTAAACCCATCAACAACGATTGCCCCCCAACCGAACGCGTTGCGGCACATTCCCTGGCTGCGTTACAACAACAATGTAACTTAAACTAAAGGAAAACTATCGTATATCCTGGCACAAGGTTAGTTGATCTCGAAGCCGCCCGCTAAGTGCTCCCAGCCGTCGGGGGCCGGGGAGCTTGGGGCCTTGGGGCCACGCCACATACGGCAATAAGTTACATTTAACGATCGCAATACCACATATGTAGTAGCTGGTTGGTCTGGCTATGTACTGAGAGCAAGCACTGTAGCTACCCGGCCTGGATTGATTTTATTACACGAACGAGATGGTAGAGATAATTCTTTGCGGGGTCAGAGGACAGGTAGTTGAATGAGTTGATTAAACGAAGAAATTTCATTACTAGACTACTGAGATAGGCTCTGTCTAACAGTTACATCTCCATCTCATTGGCATCTCCGAAGGGGACGAGATGTGTACGAGTAACAACCAAACAGCAACTCACTCCACTCCAACATCTCGCTAAGTACCTATGTTAAAATAACAAAGCTTAAATAATAGAGCCTAGCCGGCTAGCGTATTCCTAAGTAAATGGTAGTTCTACCCTCGAGCCTTATAATAACAGAATTCTCTACCAGCACTACAAATAACCTTTTGACTTGGCTAGACTTTGCCACCTACAAAATAGCACAAACAACATAATATCTTTGACAACATAGGTACCGTGTATTTACAGTTTCAAGAGATGCTAATGATACAATCTTCATTATTAATTGGAGAGTATATAATTATTAATAGGTTTTGTTATAATCTGCCCAGAAACATTGAAAAGATTACATTGGACAAGTGTGACTAATCTATGGTTTAATATCATCAACATAATTATTTAATGGAGACGTAGTCTAGTTTCTTATGTAAATATGAGTTACAATTAAACTTCACTTGACTGGACTTTAAGGCCGGTTCAAGATTAATCGTAAATTACTTATGATGAGTGTGCAATCTCTGTCGTATGATACGAAGATCTTAGTCGACTCAGATATTAATTACCTAGTTAGCTGATAATTCTAGTCTAGTACGTTGTACTTAAGTGTTTTACAGTAACATGTGAAGTAATCTCATCAAGCGATTCGTGAAGTGAAACCAAATTACAAACGATAGTTGAAGAAAGTTTATCTGCATCCTTTTAAAACAGGTCTTTTGATTCCCAGTTAATGCAAGTTTTGTTTATTCCATTCTTTATTCTTACTTCGAATATAGGTCTTTCCAGCGATCCAATCGAGGTCATCTGGTCGGTGGCCTTCCAGCACGACTTTCGGCTTTTCGTTTTTTAAACGACTATCGGTTACTAACAAACAAACAATGGGACACATCGTGACCTGTGTACCCTCATGCCTGCATACTACAGGAATTGATGGACACTAGTGACAGCGCCACTTGTAGTAAGTTCTGGTCTGACTCATCATAGATTTCCATCGACACGCCAAAAAGAAATATAGATGATACTAGAGTTTCTTTACCATTTGAAGAAGCATATAGGACACGGTGCTCATAATCCATCGATGCGTCACTGTTTATGCAAGATTACGAATGCAGTTGCAGCAGTACGTACACGATAGCTAGTTGGAAGTTTGATTATCAAGGATTAGGCGCAATTCATAAGCATCCATATTCATGATAGTATTTTAAATGATCTAAGTACTTACCAGCCACATAATATCTCCAAATCTCTTATTGACCGTCTTCCAATATTTTTAATCTGATTCTCTCTATGAGACTCCTAAAGAACGTGTAAAAAGCTTATCAATGAAAAAGACCTTAAACACCTTTTTTTTTCGGATTGGTGGATATCATCAAATGACCGCGGTCTCGCACTGGGCGGAGCGGAAGGGAGTGTCAGACTTGTACTGACTAAAACCCATCAATATTCTTTCTTAGCCCTTTTTGTTCCAGGGCTGCGATATCTCTTTCGAACAGTCCCGCAGCCCAGACCTTAAACACCTGACACCTAACACCCAACCTAAATAGAAACAACACTTTGACTTTATGTTTATGTATAGTAAGTACTCGTCTAGTCTAGATGGTCTACTAACCCGTAGCGCAGTCATGTTAGGTATGACTCGACCTTCGACGTAATTGCGTAAATCGATGCGTAGCTAATGCGCCGGACGACCCAACACTTGACTGTAGTTCTGAGCTACGAATGATCTCTCTTAACAAGGCATAATGTAATAATGTATGAGAACTTGAGAAGTATAATAATAATATAAAATGCGGTAATTTTCAAAGAGCAGCAGACGTATATGCAGAGGCGAAACTAACGGTTTAAGAGCCCAACAGTGGCGAAGGTTCCATACAGGTCAGTTCCTCCCGGATTCCCTTTGAAATTGGCACAGTCAGTATGCTATAGACAAATAATAATCACATTTAAGATACGCATTCCGGCTTACCTCTTACAAAAATTAACCCTTTGATACTGGAGCCCCGACAGACTGCAGGCTTTCTATCGGCAGATAGTTCAGTCAACTAACGGTCTGGTTGGTGACGAATGCGAAAACCAGTCCAGCAGTCAGTCGACTGCGCTCTAACAATTTCCTAGTTATTAGGCGGCTTTCAAAGAGAGCGAGTCGGCCGATTAAACAATCGGCAAGTGTGCGCGCTATACTGATCTAGCAGACCGATAGTATAGTTTTTCGGCAATCGTATAGCCCATAAAACTGATTTATCGGCCGATACTGATGAGTTGTAATACGCGCACTAACATACCATGTTCATACTGATTAAGAGCCCGACTAAACTATCGGCCGATAGAAAGTCTGCAGTCTGCGGGGCTCTAAAACTGCACAGATTGTGACAGATCAGTTCCAAGTGTCAGTTTAAGCTAAGTTTTTTCTCTGTGTATAAGTATTATACCCTTAATAACTGATGGATGATTAGAAAATGATGGAATTACGGGACATAGAAGCTAACACTTATGCGCGAACGTCATATCGCATCCCAACTCGTTGTTCCACGTCGCTTTGAAGTGCCACATTACACGCTACACGGAGCTTTTAATTTCAACAAGCGATAAAGCGAAGCTATCATGCTGTTACATGCATGGAGCTTTATCGTCGACGAATGAACGACGATGAGTCAGACTCAGTGGTAATAAACACCTGTTTGAGTCTTCGGAGAAACAGGCGTGACGTGTGTCTGTCTGGATGTGAAAATTAAGGATTGAAATTAACTTGGACCTGGTATATTTATTATTTGATTCGTGAATTGAATACACCTTGTAGCCTAAATCTAGAATTTTGTAATTATTTCAGTCACATGAAGATAATCCAAATCTAACTAAAAGGGACATAATGATTTGATTATGCGCCCCGATGAGTATTTGGTTTCGAAATATAACCTTTAACTTTTACAAACTCACACTATCTATCGAATGCCAACGCTTCCAACTCTCTCACTACACTTCCCTCCATACAAACCGACAGCATATTCTTATCGGAAACAGTATCAGCATTATGTGTAAACAATACCAGCGAAACGGTAACACACGGCGGCACATTTTCATGTCAATAAGGAAGTGTTGGAAGAGCTTCCCTATTGCCATGGGAAAGATAGAAATTGTGTCAGCTGCTTTTTCCTGTGAGTTGCGATTGCGAATCAACAAAGGAAATAAATTGGATTAGTTACTTTTGTTTACTGGCGGGGATGTTATGCGGTAACATTATAACAAGGATTTGTGAGGTTTGTACTTTGTACAGTTCAGATAAAAAACGGTCCATAACTTACTTTCTCTTTCTATTTTGACGCGTCAATCATTTTGTTTCCTAAAACCAGGCGTCAGCTTTTTTTTTTTTTTTTTTTATTTATTGATCTAATCCGAAATGTTACATTTTTTAATTTAACATTACACCTGCCAAACTGCAAAGCAGTTTGTCGGCAGTAGGTTCTCGTGGATTTTACACGAAGCTTTAAGATACACATTAAATTTAAAATTAACTCTTAGTTACATTTAAAAATTAAAAACTAAGGCCATGGTTCTGTCGGTAAACGTATCTAAAACACTCAGCGGTATCAGCCAACGGACGCTATGAGACCACCTCATCGTATCTACGCATTTAGTAAGGTAAGTGATTTTAAGACCCACATCATCAGCCGACCGAGGCCGCCGATAGACCGCAGCCACTATGGACACATCGACAGGTAATGTTTCATCAGGACATTTTTTAGGTGATTTTTACTACTGACACGATCGATTATTCCTTCAGGTAAGTCATTAATTAATGTAGGTACAATCCATTGTCTCGTACGTCTACCATAATAGTTATTTATATTTACATTTGGCACATGTAGTTTCTTTTTCTTTGCAAGTCGGGTTGGGTAGTTATGTACTTTTTCTTTTTTGTGTTTGTTAACATTATGTTGTTCAAGAATCATTGTCAATTTAACTTTCATTTCTACTGGTAATATATTACATTTCTTAAATAATTTTTCATATTCCTTGTTCAAACTTTGTTTGCTTTTTTTGCTCACTAACATTTTTAGAAGCCGTATTTGTAGTACTTTAATTTTATCTAGGTTTGTTTTAAAAGTAAGTCCATAACCACACAACCCGTAACTGATAATTGAATCGGCAAGTGCATAATACAGTGCATATAATAATCCTCTCTTGACTACAGGCTTCAACGTATACAGTTTACCCAGAACTGACCGAATTTTATTACAGACCGTGTCTATGTGTATGTTCCATGCGAATGTAGTATCAATAGTCAGACCTAAGTACCTGTACGTTTTTACTTGTTCTAAATTAATACAATGACAGCTAGATTTTCCGTTGTGTAAACATTCATAACTGTGACCTTTAATATTCAAGTCGATGTTTTTGATCGATGAATATGGAGAATGTATTGGCATACACTTAGTTTTGCTTACATTAATAATTATGCCATTGTCGTGTGCCCATTTAATTACATTGTCCAGATCGTCTTGTATCGCTTCTTGTATGGAGGTTTGGTCCTTACCACTGAATAGGAGACAAGTATCGTCAGCGTACATATAAGCTTTACACTTTTTAATAACATTACACATACTATTAACATGTATAATATAACCAACAGGCCCATATACAGATCCGGTAGGAACACCATATTTAACATTGCCTTCAATACTTTCAGCATTAGCAACCCGTACTTTTATAGTTCTTAACTCTAAGTATTGACCAAACCATCTGTTAATTGGTCCACTTATCCCACACTCATCCATGGCCTGCAATAAGCCGTCGTGATCAAGGGTGTCGAAGGCTTTTTTGAAGTCAATAAAAACTGCTACCACTACATTTTTATCATTAAGGTAATTATTTACGTCATCTGTGAATCGTGCGAGCGCCGTTGCCGTACTTCTGTTTGGTCTAAAACCATGTTGAATGTCGGTAATAATATCATTTTTGTCTAAGAAAGTTGTGATTTGCTTAACTATAAATTTTTCCATAATCTTATTAATTGTATTTAAAATAGCTATTGGTCGGTAATTTGTGTATTCCAGATGTGATCCTTGTTTGTAAATTGGCCTAATAATTGACTCTTTCAACCTATGCGGGTATTTACCTTCTTTTACACTTAAATTTATAAAATGTGATATAACAGGACTAATAAAGTTCTTAATTGCCTTCAGATCTTTTACCCTAATGCCATCCGACCCCGGCGACTTATTGCAGTCAAGTGAGTCTATAATCCTTGCAATATCTGAGGGCGTTGCTTTATTGAATCTAAAACTAACATTACAAGGTTTAACGTAATCACATCTATTTAAAAACGTTTTCTTACATTTATGCTTAATACTATCAATTTCCGTTGTGAATGTGTTACAAAAATTATTACAGATGGTTACCAAAGATTCTTTTCTATGTAAATATTTCATTATGACGCTATCTACTGTTACTTTACTTCTACCCAGCCAGTTATTAATGTTACCCCATATCTTACGCATGTCCCCATTACACTTTGTTATTTCGTCACGCCTATATCGATTTTTAGCCACATTTATGAGTTTCTGTGTTTTATTTCTATATTTGGTGTATTGTAATCTAAGATTGTTATTGTTTGGATACATTTTCCAGCGTCTAAATAAATCATCTTTACGTATAATCATGTTTTGTAGTGTATTATTAACCCAAGCTTGGCTATCACGTTTTCCAACTGTTGATGGTTGTTTGGAAGACTCATAAATGTCACTAAAAATCGCGTACAAATTATCGTATAACTCTATAGGATTATGTTTGTTTAATAATTGTTGCCAGTCGACATTGCAAAGTTTATTACTTACAAGTTTGTTTTGAATGGTCATTCTGGTTAATTGAATACATTCTTTTATGTTCACATCAGCTGATAATCCCGTTAGGTAATGATCCGCGATCTTAGTCGTTACCGTGTACGCTTCCAGCACGCAGGCCTTCTCAGTCCGTACAAACACATGATCGAGGCAGGACGTCACATTGCGATCACTAGTCACTACATCCCGAGTTACGTCGCGTATGCCGCACTGCAATCCCCACTCCGATAATGCGTTCAGATACCTGTCAGCAGTTGAGTCCATGTTGGTGTGCATTATGTTGATATTACAGTCCCCGACCATAATTATGTTATTTCGTTTTGGTATACTTCGGATGTAACTTCTGATTTCTGCCACAAAGTTTATTTTATTTGTACTTGGCGGTCTGTAGATAACCATAATGTCAGTACTATATTCATTCATGGTTAGCCGTCCATGCACAAACTCATACGTCGCCGTGATACCGGATTTCACTGGATTGAACTGCACTCTGTCATTTACGTAAACTAAGATTCCTCCACCTCTTCTGTTTTCTCTAGTTAAAACATGCATATTGAATCCACTAATCTTGTATATGTTTGTATCTTCTTCTTTAATATTTATTTCTGATAGGCAAATTATATCCAATCTGTGCAAGCATTTCTTTATTAAAACCATTAGCTCATTGAAATGTTTTCTCAGTGAACATACATTTATGTGTATAATTTGCAGTGACGTAGGTCGTTTGTTTACATGCTCGTGCCACTCACCTAGTTGTGTGTATTTTTTATATTCTATATCTTGTATTTCCGATTCCAGATCCATTCAGAAAAAACTGTCGTATATATATATATGTGTTGTTTATATATGAGTTTATTTTTATTTAGGGTAGGTTGTTAATTTTATTGAACTACTCTTTGTTTTGTGTTAGGTAATTATCAATATCGCTTTCAAAGCGTATATGGTGCACTTTTTTATTATTATCATCTTTTTTTATCATGATTTTAGAGTTTTGAATCCAAATGTATTTGTAAGATTCCTTTAGATTAGTCTTAACAGCCCAGAACAGGTTGCGCATCTGATGTGTTAAATGTTCATTAACATATATTCTTGAATCATCATTGTTTTGGTAAATTGTGTGGTTGGTAATTTTTGTCCCTTTGCGAGTTTTCAACCAGTCTGACCGGGCCGCCTCTGTGCGTAATGTGACGATTATTGGTCGTGGATTTTTTCCGTCGACTCCTCGGGAAGGTACCCTCCATGCTTTTTCAACATCTTCGGTCCTCAGCTGCAATTTATTTGCAATTCTTGCTACAATTTCCGTAACATTCTCGCCTTCCTGTTTTTGTACATGTACTAGTTCAATATTCCTGCTTAGTTCTTTTTGTTCCAGAATCATGATGCGCTCCTCTAATGCCTTGTTGCATTTTTCTAAATATATTTTGTTTTGGGATATATCTTTTATTTTCTTGTCTTGTTTTTTGATACATTCTGAGAATTCCTTCTGCGATTTATCTAACTCTTCATAGTTAAATTTTAGGGTATTAACAGATTTTTCGGTATCTTTAACATTATTCTTAATTTCTGCCATTTCGGTTTTTATTTCGGATATGTCCGTCTGAATACGCACGAAACGTGAATTCTGATCTTCTTTCATTGTGGTAAGGAGACAGTGCATAGCTTTCATTTCCTCTCGAAAAGCATTAATAGTTTCGTTCAGGGTATTAGTTGGGCAACAGGCAGTTTTAGTTCTTCTGACTTCCTGTGCTCCCGATGAATCACTATCCGACTCCATTGCAATACGTTTATGGTGATGTCTTGGGTTGACCCACTTACGTGACGTATTTTGCTTATCCGTCGTATTCGCGATGTTTGGATCAGATGCATAATGATCCCCACTTTTAGGGATCGTGTTCATGATGGTTAAGTCTGTTGACATCAGTTATATTGTTATCAACGTGAAGAGGGCTGACAGTACGCGACCGCGTGCGCCGCTCGATCAGCCCCACCACTGTTTGCGCGCTGGCTGTTGTTGCGCAAACGTAGTGCTCACTTGCTCCTTCGTATAACTTTGTCTTCCTTTACTATTATTAAATTAACTTAGAGTTAGCTACTCGGTAACGCGTCCGCACGCCGCGCGCGATCCACGAGAACTCCAGCTGTTCTGCCGTTAGAAGACGTAGGGTCATTATAAGAAAACTGGTCACCGATCTTTAGTTCAAAGGTTTAAAATGGGTCAAAGTCAAAGAAATGCATTTTTACATAAAAATAACCCTTTAACTACCTCGGCAATCATCTCCGCATAAGGGGTAGCTATACTAGGTAGCACTTAACTGGGTCAAGGTCAATCGAATGCATTTTTAAAAAGGTATGAACAGTAAAATTACCTTTATAATAATGCTTTATCCGCTGAGCCCGTTGTTGAGGGGTCAAGGCGAACTGGATGCATTGATAAAAAAAACAGCTTTCACTCAGTCCCCTCGGTATGAAACCATCGTAATTGATGCCATTCTTTGCACATGCTGCCATCAAGATTTACTTGAAAACATAATAACATCAACTTGGCATGCCGTATGATTAATTTTCGATTCGACTTCAAATAGAACTAATTGAGATTACTTTAATTACGCGACATAATGGTTCTACAACATTTTCAAAGCACCAAAATCGTGATTAACAGTTTTTTTTTTCATGACAAGGTAGCTTTGACCTTGGAAAGTACCAATATCGTCTCACAAAAAATATATAAAAAAGCAATTTGACGTTTTTATAGTTGCCGTGAACTCGACCTTAAACATTGGGCAAGCTGATAGGCGAAATGTTCTACAATTAACAAAATGAAACTACACACACCCACGCCAAGTATTTCTCCGAATTCCTCGTGGCTTTTATACACGTTAAATTAATCAGTCCAAGCTTTATATGAATATAGGTCAACAAATATTTGTCCCGAAGCCGAACGAAACGGTATAGAATGCGGACGCTTTAAAACCAGTTCGAGTAGACCAAACTTAACATTCGTACCATTTTCAGTCAGAATGTTTGAGTTTCGACCTAAAGCTAGGACAAAAGGAATAACTGATTTAGGTTTATTTTAGTGATTGTTTGTTTCGTTGGGACGAAATGAAACTGGAAATGAAACTGTTTACAAAGAAAAAAGATTTATGAAAGTTCCGAATTAGCAATCTTTCTAAATGAATTACAGAAATTACCTTCCTTAGTATGCCTATTGACCAAGCGCTATCGTTTCTAACTGAACAGATTTTCCCCCGAGAACGGGTCCTACTCAATATTCTCTTTTCTGCACTCTGCAAGAATCCTTTCGTCCTTCACTATCAAAAATATAAAGATACTCTTTGAGCGTTAAATATTCTTATAAAAGACCTGCCAAAGGCTCTTTGATGGTTTATACAGGCGATATTTTATCCCCCGTGGTCAAGAGCGCCGTATAGCTGAGATTTTTCTCGTGTATCTCGTAAAACACGCTGTCCTTCTATGTGAAATATTTAGAGAGCGTGGAACTCGAATGAATTCAGGAGAAGCGAATAGCGATGATAAAATGTAGACTGCTATACACGATATAGGTTGGTGGGGATATTTTATTTGCTTTAAACTTTAACCTACTTTATTTATACCAAATGCGGTTTTGGATTGGACTTACTGTTTGCCAAATAAATACAGTTTGATGTGTGCAACTGACTGATGTGTGACTGCGATCACGGATTAAATGTTACTTTGTTAATTGCGATATTTATCCGACCATTAATTAACCAGTAGATAAATTATTTTGCCTTGCTAGATTGACGTGACATAGATCTTGTCGCATAGAACTGTAAGAATGGCCGCAGGTGCAAAGACATTTGTGCTACTCACAAAAGAAGAATGATAGAATACAATGTTATAACATTTTGTGTTAATCATATTATCGCGAATTGTAACATCATCCACGTCTATATTCCCCGAAGGTTTAGGCAAAAGTGTACCTATAGTACGCCCACATTTCGCCGTAAGTTTCAGTAGTAGTTTGAGTAGTATCACGATTTACTAGGATTACAATGACAATTATTTGAGATGAAAGTGAAAGCGTGTCAATCGGCTGCATGCGCTACAGCGACTTGAATGTGAGCTGCCAAATCGTATTTGGCACGTGCTGTATAATAACGGTAATTGGTATTTAATGAACGTAATAACGCAGCACTATGTGAGGGTGGTATATTATAATATTATTCAGTCATTCATAGCGATGACACTACATTTGTGCATTATATACCTGAAAGTACAACTTCATTAGCTAAATCAAGATCGAATCAGAATTCATTAACTCCGATCCACTATCATTCAACATACTCCTGCCTTTTTCCAATTTACTTGGAGTCGGCGCAGCATGTCTTCTTCTTCCATCTATCTCTAAATATTGGTGATAATCGCAGTAGTCACCCAGTTTCTAGGCATATCATCTTTCACACAGTCCATCCATCGTTCCTTTATATCATACTAAAAACCTAGCACACTTAATGAAATTAAAATATCGCTTATTCTGATTTAATTCCCAATCACACACCCATTCAATATGTATTAGTTAAGTGTTAAATCTTAATACATAATAGAAACATTTTTGAAAGAGATTACTTTCCAATTGCAATGAAATCGGTGCAATACTTTCCAAGACGACTTTCTCTTAATAATTTCGATAGAATGGAATAAAAATAGAAGTAAAATCTCAAGTCCACTTCACACGTAATAGAAGACTACTGTAGGTATAGTAGCTACTTAGCCAGCTATCTTATCTTGACCCTATATTTATAGAACGTGAACGGTTGTTAAATTGCACCTGTGTTATAAACGAGACGTTTTAATATTTACTAGCGATCCGCCCCGGCTTCGCACGGGTGAAATTTTATACATATAAACCTTCCTCTTGAATCGCTCTATCTATTTAAAAAACCGCATCAAAATCCGTTGCGTAGTTTTAAAGATCTAAGCAAACATAGGAACAGACAGCGGGAAGCGACTTTGTTTTATACGTTATAGTGATTGTGGAAAGGTCTAGTCGTAGTACAGTAGTCACGTGTCTATGTAACAGTACACCTTAAGAGGGCCCTTCCCGGCCCGTCTATCGTCAACGCTAGCATGGTCTAAAAGCTTGTTGTTTCATCCAGAGCCACAGCGGCGGCATTTTCTTTCAACTCCCCCGTCTTACCCCGCCCCGACCCCGCACAACTCGTCTCCCACGCACATCATACCGCCTAACGCGATGAAATTGAACGAAAAATAGTGTGCGCAAAATTGCTTAAACTTGTTCCAGAAAATACGTGTTTTTTGAATAAGTCTTAAAGTGTGTGAAATAAATATTTGTCATTAAAAATCTCCATTACATGTGCAAGGTTTCTATCGAGATGTTTTCTTTATTTTAACAGTTTATGTGTACATTATGAACGGCCAAAGTTCAGGTAAAATTTGTGCAAAACAGCAATTTTTGGAGGCTTATACTGAATTTGTTTCTACAATTTTTTATTTTTTGTAGCCATAGAAACCTAGATATAGTGCACTAAATACCTATTAGTTCAAAAAATTCAAAGATAGATGTGTAACAACGGCATAATCACGTAAGAGCGTTTGTATGAAAACTATGGCGGGTTGGCCGCTCTTAAATATATAAAACTAGCTGTTGGTTGCTAGTTCAGTAAATAACTAGTTATGAAAAAATACCCTATTTTTACTCCTCTTTGTCTATTTGTTGTGTATCAATTATTCAAATAAGTTAAACGGTTTTGAGTGATTGAGGATCAATACAAATTATCTTTACAAACATTTATGAAATGATATAGATAAATAGAGTGATTTAGCATTCGAGGTGATAAATTATTTTTTTTACCAGATGTTGGTTTGTTACATGAGGATTAAGATCATCATATACATATAAAATAAACTGTTTTCGCAAATTAACTGTAAAATAGTTTATTATTGAAAATCATCTAGTACTCACATAAAGTTTAGTTTTTCACAAAAAATACGCGCTTGGACGTGGAGTTGCGGACACCAGAACGTTATTAAAAAGTTTGGTCTCCCTAGTTATTAATTAACTACATACAATTAATATATTCGTTAAGCAGACGAAACAGCAACTGGAAAAACTTGGTAAATAGTTAAGCCTATAGGTACTATGTTCTAGAGTCATTTGCAACTACCACATAAATAGTAATAGAATCTGCATCGCATTAGACCTAACGACTCAGCAGTGACTACGAAGAAAATAGCACGTACGTACCCGTACTAATTAATGCATTTATCACTTATAGAAACTTCAAAGATAAGATAAGACATCTACAATGTAGTATGCATTTACACAGGAATAAGATAATAAGCTCATAACAGCGATGACAGAATATAAACAAGGTTTGTAATGAAAAACATAATGAATAATAACACGTTTTTTTATCGTCTGTGGTGAGCAATTGCTTCATTCAATATTTATTATCTGTGTGGAACGTACCTTGTAGCTATGAGTTTATCTTTATGTTGGGCTTATGAGCGAGTGGATAAAACCAGGTTTGCCAGGTGGAGAATTCTTGATAGTCCTGTTTTCGCAGGACGTGCGTCCGTGTCAAGAATGTCGGATTATGGGATAATTATATTTCTAAATGCTGCCGTCGAAAACATATAGGCCATATACACGTTGGAAACTTTCAACGTGGCGGTAACGGGAACTACCTTAACCGTTGCAGCAACACGAAAATTGACAAAAATTTTGAAAGTTAAAATTTTCAGATAAAATGTATGGGAAAGGTTTTTGCAATTTCTGACTTTTTTAGTACTCCAACCTGGGTTGGTCCCGTAGAAGTTTTAGATCAGTATTAGAAACGGGATCGATGGGCATCAAAAAAATGTTTTGTGGAATATGGCCATTTTCTTGCTAAACTGGACATTTTTTTTTTAAATCTGTGAATGGTGATTAAAGTATCACGAAAAATTATGGATAGTCTCCTAAGACCATTTTCCTGTTGCTGCAACGTTTAAGGTAGTTCCCCTTACTGCCCAGTTGAAAGTTTCCTCCCTGTACACGATGATTAACTAGGTATATTTTATGGTAAAGCTTCTTTAAGTTTGCGTACCTACTAATCATGTATTCAAACCCAAAGTAGCTGATAAAGAAAGTATTGCCAATAAATCTTGACAGTCACTTTATTTCACGTTCAAATTAACACGACGGTCTTGCCTATCCGAACACTGACAAAACTATACACTAAAGTAACTTGAGCTAACAGACACCAAAGAAATGTAGAGCCACGAAGTTAGTTTCAAGCCACAGCCATTGCCATCTAATTTAAGAGGACCGGTCCAATCTAAAACTAAAGCGACCGAACCCTCCCTAGCATTACACTGTGGGAAAGGCAAGAAAGCTCGCCTATCTAAAATACTGCCTGTCGAACGCAAACTGTTGTACGACAAGGTCTAAAAAGCTAGAGCGCTTGAACAAGCCATTTATGTCAACGGCTATCACAAATAGTGATGGTTGATAAGCCAGTACATATTCTTTTTTTTTGCAGAGTTTATTTTATCTCTACTTTCTAAAGGTCATGGACATAACTTTCTGACAGAGTTTTGGGCAGATTGGTCTGGACGAAATTGTTCATACAAGAAAGAACCTCATCACAGTAACCTCATAAAAAATACTGGTACATCAGATGCATTCGTTTGGGCTGGAAGCTGACCTCAACATAGTTGAAAGAACACAATCTCATCAATTTAAAGCTAAGCAATGATTCGCTTCAGGGATTGCCGCTCCGGCAATGACCGTGGCTGCGTAAATCTAGAGGCCGTAACAGCCATTACAAATTTTGATGAGCTCAGACTAATCTGTAGGTAGTCAAGCTGACACCATGTATAGGTTGCCTTTAGGCTTGACAGTGACACAGAAGGAACTTGTTTTCGTTAATGGGATAACTAATATTTTAGCGGTTTTTATAGACGTTAATATGATGGATACAGGCGCCTTCCGTTATCAAGACGTGATGTGTCAATTAACCAGTGATTGAACGCCTACATCCCTAATCTGTTTCGAAAACGAGTTTAGCTTTTTTTTTTTTCATCTAAATGATCAAGTTTTAGAACGATTTGCAGAGTAATTGAGGATAATAGTCTTTTAGTAACTGATCGTTATTATAATACTATCGTTTTTATACTTAGTAGTTTATGTAATTATTGTTCCGTCTCATTTTTTAAGACCGACTTGATTTATCAAGACCTCTTAGGTTTTTGGATTACTTAGTCTTTAATAGTATTTAAATTACGTCAAGGTCTTTGATCAATTCTTAGTATCCTAATTTACACGTGCCAAAGCATACGTGCGTGCAGTGGGCAGGGCACATTGCTCGCAGAACGGATGGCCGATGGGGCCGAAAAGTTCTGGAGTGGCGACCACGAACCGGAAGACGTTGCGTTGGAGTTGGAAGCGGAAAATTGTACACATATTTCAGTACAATATTTGTCAGTATGGAGGGTGAAGACATGCTGCGCCGACCCCAAATGATAAGGGCAGGAGAATGATGATGATATCTGACAGTGCACGGTGTGATGAGACGCGTCCGCGATTTGACCGACTGAACCTCTGTAGCGGCAACCTCTCATACGTTAACAAAGTTTCAACTAACCAGCGCTGCTCTTGTGATGTAGTCAGGCCGCGATCACCGCTCCATCGGCACACCGGCATTGACTTGACGCCGGCGTCGGCGCCACTGCGGACGCACACACGCACACACACACACTGGCACTGTCACTGGCACTCGCAGCCAACACTAGCACTCACTGGCACCACACTGTATGGCACGACACGACGTACGGCGGCGTGGCCGTCCGAAACTTCACTGATCACTGCGTCCGAATGCTTTCACTGCACCTGTAACAAAGATGAGATTATGTTAGATTTCATTCTGGTAAACGCTATCACCGATAAGAATGATTTTAGGATGTTGTTGAATATTTGTGTAGAAATTCAAATGAACAATACAAACTTTCTAGTATCTATTATTTTGGAACTGTAAGTCTTCAGGCAAAACTAGAAATAGGTGTCGAGAAGAACCTCCAGCTATGGATTTGATTGACCCTCTAGCTGCAATTAAAGTATTCTATAAAGCTATTATGAACAGTCATTATACAATAAAACATCTGCTAATGTTCCAGCAATGCAGATTTGAACAAAATGTATTCAAATTGCACCACTACTCTGTTTCCAAAACTTTAGTAGCAGAACTCTTTTTTAATGGAGACAAACCCCTTTAAAAAGAACACCACCGTTTAACCTGTAACGCCGGTGCTTATAAAAGGAGTTCGCTTCATCTCCCTAAATTACAACAGGTTGCAAGGGGTCAAAGTTCGTCGACCCCTCTGAAAGAAGTTTGTGCCAACCTGGACAAACCTGTTCCATTGAATGGTTATAAACCTGATTAGCACAATACATCCCCTGCATCACAAATTTTTCGAGATGTGGTAGTAGTAAGTACTTAAAAATTCCACCTTGGATATAGGAAGTAAAGATAAATCTCGTCGTAAAAGGATATAAAATGATACATAATATAACATTAGCTACATCTCGGTGGTCTAAAGTCGTTATTTAGTTTTACGTGGCTACGTCTGGTCGTAGCGTCGACGTAATATTTTACGGTCTATAAACGGACGGAACAACATTGTTGCTTTAGAGCCGTGGGGTATTACCTGCATTGTTTCCATACAAACTAACACGTACGATACAACAGTATGAATGCCAGTATGTAAACATGGTAAGCGATTTTGTGTGCTATTGATGGTTCGCCGACAAACGCGAGAGGAAACGCTTGTCATTAAAATAAGTCCTTTCATATGTGCAGTCTTTAAAGTTTATATTGATACTTCCACTGTAGCAGTTACTGAGTAGTTAGTTAACAGGTTATAGGAAATGTTAGTTCCTTCTGGCACGAATGTGCCATGCATTCATTTACGAAGTTACTATTCGTAGTCATATTGATATGTGGCATAAAACCACATATTACATCAATGACATATTTAGTTTCATTATCAAACTTCTCATATAAAGGTGACACTCGTTGAATATTGTTATCTAAATATTTGACAGTTATTTGAATTGATATTTGGCTCGCCAACACCGTTCACTTATAAAATTAAGCACCTACGCTTCGTCAATTTCGAAATTGAGTGACTATTTGAGTAGTAACATACACAAAATTAAAGATAAATACGAGCGCCATATGGCAGCATAAATCAACCACAAACTACTAAATTAATCAGGTCAGAAAACCAATCAACGAGATCACTTCCTTTAGAGAATCCCTTTTAAACTTCGTACCAACTTTGTTGTGGAACTAAAACTTGTGAGCGCGACTGCACAACTTTAAAAGCCGGTTGCAACTTTGTAAGCTAAAGTAATATGCTTAAATAGCATCAGTGTGTAGTCTTCCATACGCAAACAAGCAAAAACTACTAGACTAAACAGGTCAGACGAGCGAGCAAAGTAAGCAAACTGCAAACAGATCACCGATTCATATAATCCTTTGTGAAGTTCGCATCAACTTCGTCGCAACTAAAAGTTGGGATCGCGAGTGTACAGCTATGGAGGCATGTAGAACTGCGCCAAGTGTGCCGTTGTAATTTCCGTAAAAAGCATCTGTCGAGATGAGGAACAACTTGGCCGAACATTGCAGGCACAACTATACGACAAACTTTTAATTGAAAGGAGCATTTAGTGTCCGACAACTGCGACAAATCATTGCGTTTAATTAGTGGGAATTGGGATGATAAGACCTGAATTATAGACAAAACAAACGTGGTTATATTACGTCGTCTGTAATAACGACGATAACTGAATGTCATTCAATTGAATCATCGTATTACAAACATCTTTGTCGTTTATTTCATTGTCTGCAGCACACCTAGATCACTTTGTATATTCATGGAATTGGCTCTTTTATACTCGTTTGAAATTCCGAATTCAGCGTTGTAGAAATGCGGATCGGTTCCAGATGAAAATAAAACGGAATCTAGTGTAAAAGTTGAGAGTTTTATGGAGTTTTTATTCAGTTGGATGTTATCATCAATGAAAAGTGCTTTAGTAGCACTTATAAAAGTCATTTGTAGTTTCGCAAACAATAGGAGAATATCAGCATCTTAAGAGCATTAGCATACAGACACGACATGAGCATCGTACAACCCTTAAAAAAAACTGGAGCATACAAAAAAGTACTTACGATCGGTGTTTTTTTTATAAAGAAATCGATTTAAAACCGACAACGTTAGTGCCACAAAAATTACTAATCCTTTTTTTATAGCAACTCATGTTAGCTGGAGTCATTAGTCGAACATGACAGGTCATCGACAGGCGTCAGAGTTGATCAATCAAAACCCTGGGCCATATGCGGAGTATTGGGGAGTAATTGTACTTTCCGTTCCCAAGAGTCATGTCTGTCTCAACAGTTATGTCTGTTAACTGTAAAACATTTCGTTCAATTATAAAGATAAGTGCTATTGATAATGATATTGAGCTGTCAGTAAAGCCAGCTGGTTGAGTAATGGCGGCGGTTATTTTCCAATTTTACAATGAATCAGTTTGAGTGGCCAGTTCTTTGTTAGATGCGAAGATAATGTTACTTCCGTATGTCGGTCGTAAGAGACTGGTTTTCTCAATTTCCGTATTGTAATCGTACTTTCAATTATCGCTATAATTGTTGCGTTTGAAGGTACTTTCTTTTCTTGTCCGAATCGGTGTATAAAAGTATAAAATAAAAGTAATGTTCCTTTGTTACTGGAGTAAGATTGCCAGTGGTTTTATTTGAGCTCGCCGCCTTGTGGTTCAATTTACGTTTACTTTGAATGCTTTCATAGGGTTTCACGTATCTTTGTTAAAACCGCAACCTGTGCGGGGGTGTTCTCAATTCGACTTATTTCAAAGCAAAAGAAATCGGGAATTTAGTTGGACTTCAAAACTCAAAGCAGCTACTTTTAATTCCTTACAGCGTGCCTGCCGATTCCGCGTGGGACGGTCGCATAAAGAACACCGCTTGCATCTTCAACCGTGGAATCTCTGGCATTCTGGCCGAATTGCCGTTCCGACAGATAGATGTGTGCAATCCACAAACGCTATCTGTTTAATTAACGTTCGGGAAATGTTTTCTTATCGACGAATGGCGATGGTTACTTGAAACCGATAAATTGTTATTGCACCTCGGGTCGTTGGACTATCGATTGCTGAGGTAGCCTCAGTGAACTTACTGTTCCAAGAAGACAACGGCGACTGGTTTTGGCAAGGCTTTCTCTGCGACTTACTGGTTTTCGGTTTAAATATCACCTTATCTTTGGCGATGAAATCTCCACTGCTTCGTGATTATAAGAAAACTAAAACAAATCAATGCATAATCTGCAGTGCTACCTAACAAACCAGCACAGTACCAATTAAAACTCTTCATTGTTACCTACTATTCAATAACCTAAAATAGAAATCGGTTATTAAATAAATGAAACACAGCAAACAAACGGTCCACTGAGCAAAATTCAAGCTCTAATTCACAATGCTTTCAAAATCGATCATTTTAAACGAACCCAGTTCTCCATACACGTCAAATGGAACCCCTTTCACCGCCAACACAGGAGATATAGGACCGCTTTGTCCGACCACAGAACTAGTCGGCGATATTATCAGATGAGAGAGACACAGACCCGTTTCCGAAGTAGACACACTGATTCGCCGTGTACAAACTGATAGCATTTCGAAGGTACACCGTACGCCTCAGTTCGTTAATTGGAAAGCGATGTTTAATTACAGATATCTGTGTTCGTCCTTCCGAGGGTAGTTGCACAAACATGATAATTTACTGGCACAGGATAATCTTTGACAAGCGATCCCTTTGAGACGGTATTGATTGCTTTGCTCCCAAGAGTAATGTAGGCGGATAAGACAATGACCAATTACCATTTGATTAATTACGCTAGACAAGCCTACGTGCTGGGATTTTATTGATTCTCTACACGATAGGTGAATGACTGTACTCATGAAAATGTACGCTTTTTCTTGGTAATTCGCGCATAATGTTAATGTACAAACATCGTAGTAATTAAGTACGTTAATGGAATGGTAACCAAATGAAACGATTTCATGGAAATCCTTAATTACATTACAAAATATCGTAGAGCGAATGTTCGTTCTGAATTACACACTTTAATGAGCACAATCATCCTCCACTTCTAGCCACAGATAGTTCACAATGAAACGAATTAAAAGTTGCAGAATATTTCAGGAATTGATCATATTGTTAGGTTTCGGAATTTTACTAGTCAATTTCCTATGTTTTCAGAAATAATTTTATTTAAATGTATTAATTTAATAGCTTTATTCATGTGAACACATCTTAAATGCTTTATATTTTATTATGTAGACTGGTAACATTAATTCCGTAAGAATGACAATACTTCTATAATTTGATTGGTAAAATGTTTGGCGCGAGAATAAAGCGGTTCTCTGATTGGATCATGAGACTGACGTGGCGTGAAGTCGTGAGCCAATCAGGGAGCTGGATTTTCCCTCCAGAACGGCGGGCTTCTTGGTCAGGGGTTGATGCCCGAGCGATCATTCTGTGGCTGAACGTCAAAAACGACTGATAATTATTAAGATAGTTGCCGATCCGTTATGGCTGTAATAGTGTGTACTGTGTAATGTAACAAAATTGTTAATAAACCTATTTAAAGTCGTTGGAGTTTTCCTTCAAGTGCTGTAACCTTTTGGACTACTATATTTCAGAAGTGACAAGAACAATTAAAACGTAAGTACACGCCCAAAATTATATGCTTCCTTAGTTTGTTCGTAATTCGTTTCGAAGCCAGTTTAGAATCATACCGTTTTAGTTAACAATATTACCCGTGGTTTCAAGTAAATCTACACGTTACTTATCTAATAGCCGTCAATTATTTTAACTAGTTCCGCTTTATTAGTTAATATTGCCCTTTGTACTCATAATTTTTGGTTGGAGGGTAGATCTACTTTTCCGCAAAACTGAATTAACTCTCGTAAATTCAATTCAATTTATTTATTGGTAATGCTAGGTATGTAGAACAAGGCCACGTTTAACACAGAAATAAATGTTTTACATAATCCTACGCGGTCATAATTTTTGAAAATAAGGACTACTCAATCGTATCCTAGTCAGTGGCTGGACGGTTGGGTTGGATATAAAATAATAAAAGGACGGATGCATCAACAATTGTGAGTTAATAACATTTCCCAGTGCACATGCATTATTGTTTCTTTGGTTTTAACTGGGAACGCATTCATGTGTCATAACTATATGTATACTCTAGTACTCGTATTTCTTTTCCCATTATTACCTATATAGTATATACTCCCTGAGGTTTCCTGTATATAAACCCTATTACGATATTTTTTTTTAGTTAATTTTGATGAGCAACATTGTTTAAAATGAATAATTTTAAAGGTTTAAATTAATATTTCGTGATTATATTTTAGAGATGACATACCTTGTGAATGCCTTGAATTTTATAACATTTCAATTTCTATCGTGTTTTGTGTATTTAACTTGACGTCCCAAATGCGTTAGACTTTTAAAAATTAAATTCTCAAATTCGTGGACGTAAGATTTCAGGCAATGTCGGCCTCCGGGCCGACGAAGGCTCGCAACACCGAGTCGAAGGGGTACCCACTCTGCCACCCGGAGCCGAAGTCGCCTTCGTAGTCGGAGCCCCAGCCATAGTATGCCGGAACCGGATATCGAGCTGCGACGTGAGAGACTACGGATGCTGGAGGAGGTAGTTCGACGAGAACGTGATCACGCATAGTCAAAGACAGAGTCATAGGCATAGTCAAAGACAGAGTCATAGGCATAGTCAAAGACAGAGTCATAGGCATAGTCAAAGACAGAGTCAGAGGCATAGCCAAAGACAGAGTCAGAGGCATAGTCAAAGACAGAGTCAGAGGCATAGTCAAAGACAGAGTCAGAGGCATAGTCAAAGACAGAGTCAGAGGCATAGTCAAAGACAGAGTCAGAGGCATAGGCAAAGACAGAGTCAGAGGCATAGTCAAAGACAGAGTCAGAGGCATAGTCAAAGACAGAGTCAGAGGCATAGTCAAAGACAGAGTCAGAGGCATAGTCAAAGACAGAGTCAGAGGCATAGTCAAAGACAGAGTCAGAGGCATAGTCAAAGACAGAGTCAGAGGCATAGTCAAAGACAGAGTCAGAGGCATAGTCAAAGACAGAGTCAGAGGCATAGTCAAAGACAGAGTCAGAGGCATAGTCAAAGACAGAGTCAGAGGCATAGTCAAAGACAGAGTCAGAGGCATAGTCAAAGACAGAGTCAGAGGCATAGTCAAAGACAGAGTCAGAGGCATAGTCTAAGCGGAAGATCTCGAAGATATGCATCAGCGAGCCACGGACGGTGGCGTCGGGATGCTGGGCTACGGGCGGACAGTTGACGACGGAGCACCTCCGAGGCAGCGAGGCGTCGGGATGCTGGGCTACGGGCGGACAGTCGACGACGGAGCACCTTAGAGGCAGCGAGGCGTCGGGATGCTGGGCCACGGGTGGAGCGACACGTCGAGCGTGGACAACGGCACGAACGGATTGACAGGTCACGTAGCTTTTCTTTATCAAATAGATTTATTCGACTTGTTTAAAAATTGAGGGATGGTCTTGCATTACCCCCCGTGAACCAGAGCGCTTTACAACCATTGCAGAAAATCTATCAAAGGAAATATATTACCGAACTTTGACCCTTGGCCCAAGAATCAGCGCATGGACGTATGGTTAAAAAAATCAATGAGTGCGCCACGGTGTACGGGTGGGATGAAAGACTCTCTACTCATTTTGCTATGCAAAAGTTATACTGTACACGTGGCCTGAATGGCAGGAGAAATTGCATAGTGCATTCCCATGTGAACAGAATTATGGGCAGACTTTGGAAAATTGATTCCAAGGTCTGTTTAATAGTAGGTACAATGAATCTATTGAGGTGTACTATTATGAAAAACTAAGTTTAGCGATCCCGAAATTTGGTGTTATGCCGAATCACGTCGCTGGTTGTTTTGCAAGGAGAAGGGTCATAGTTTCTTGCACTGCCCTAAGCCGCTGGTGAAGTGCACGCGTTGCAATAAAGTTGGTCACACCTCTGAAAAGTGCTATTTTAAATCTGATGAAAAGTTAACTAACACGGGTGGTGCAGTGCAGAAAAACTATGAGAATCGATTTTATAAACGAAGACGCGAGCGTACATAACCCCGGAGCATAATTTTTGAAAGAAATAAATGTCAACAATTCTGAACTCCAAGCGTTTGTATATTTCGAAAGCGACGTTTCTCTCATTAAGGAATCTGCTGTCAAGCAGTTAGGTTTGTCGCACGACAACACCCCTACATTTATGAAAGGTTTTGGGAATAGTGTAGTTCAGTCGTTAGGTTGATGATGAAGCCCACCGGCTTCATCGCTCGATCAACGGTGAAATCAAGATGATGGTCTTGCCGTGTTCTGAATCTTGCCGCATTTCATCTAAACAGGTTCCCTGCCGTGCTGAAATAGTTGATGCGGTGAATAGGATTGTTGATGAGCGATCTATAGAGATTGTAGATAGTCGGAGGTTCGATGAAACTAAGGTCCGCGTGGATGACCCCCTCATCCCTGCAGAGATCAGGAAAGACTTAATAAACATGTTGCAGAAATATCAGCATTGCTTTGCTTCTTCATTTAGGGAGGTAGGATGTACCAGTGTTACAGAGATGAAGATTGATCTCGATAGTCAACGTCCAGTTGTTCATCGTCCATACAGGTTGTCGCAACACAAACGGGAGAATGTACGTTGGATGGTCGGAGACTTGTCGGACGTGTGATACGAGAATCTGTTTTAGATTACGCTAGTCCCATTTTACACGTAAGAAAGAAAAATGGTACCTCAAGGCATTTTATAGCCGACAAAACTCACCGGAAGAAAAAAAAAAAAACTTCCAATCTTACGAGCTCAAAACCCTAGCGGTGGTTTGCTCCCTTCGTAAGTTTAGGGATTATTTGTTAGGGGAGGAATCCAAGATTATCGCAGACTGCAGCGCTTTGCGTTCTGCGTTTTCAAAACGGGACTTGATTCCAAGAATAGAACGCTGGTGGCTGACGTTACAGGAATTCGATTGCACTATAGAGTACAGGGCAGGGGTTAAAATGAGCCATGTCGACGCATTGTCCCGGAATCCTGTCGAACCGTCGGAATGTCTCGATGATCAGTTTCCAGCCATAATGTCTATTAGTAGCGAAGATTGGCTCCACACGCTTCATTAGGTGATTCCGAGATGTACAGAATAATGGACGTTTTAAAAGGTTGACTATCTAGTCCTATCCTTCCTTCGTGTCTGTCCTTTTCATCTGAAAAGGGGCTACGATACATCAAACAGAATTTCGTTATCAAAGATAATAGATTATTTCGCTACTTGGACGGGGATAAGGAGAAGGTCAGATGGGCTGTGCCAAAAGGGGCAAGGTGGCAAGTATGTAAACTCAATCATGACGACATTGGACATTTTGGGGTTGAGAAAACCTTAGAAAGAATTAAAAGTAACTATTGGTTCCCTAAAGTGTCCAGGTTTGTCAAGAATTATGTAGATGCTTGCATTGAGTGTGCATATGCAAAGACCAATTCCAGCACTCGCGAAGGGTTACTGCATCCTATCACAAAGGTGGAGATTCCTTTCCACACAGTTCACGTGGACCACCTTGGACCCTTCGTGAAATCGACTAGGAGTTTTACTCATTTCCTCGTAGTTGTTGACGGTGCCATCAAATTCTGTTTCCTCAGGTCTGTTAGAAACACGAATATCCAAAACGCAATTAGGGCTCTAGACGATATTTTCTGTATATTTAGAAACCCTGACCGACTCATAAGCGACCGCGGTAGTTGTTTTACTTCGCATTCACTCAAACGGTTCTGCTTCGATAAGAGAATCAAACATGTCCTAAATGCGGTTTCTAGCCCTAGGTCCAACGGACAGGTTGAGCGGTATAACCGCGCGATTCTCGATTCCTTCAAGGCACTGAGCATTAAACATAGTGTAAAGAGCTGGGGCAGTCACTTGGACGAGTTCAATGGGGACTCAACAACACTATACAGAAAACTATAGGCAGAACACCGGCAGCGGTGATGTTAGGAACTTGTATGAATAGCGAATTTAATCCCATGCTTAATGATGCTACTGCAGGCACTCGTAAGGATGATGACTTGACAGAGATCCGCGAAAGTGTTAAGGCTCGGATAGATCTAGAGCAGGTCAAGCAAAAGGAGAGGTATGACAGGTAGAAAACCTCCCCGTTCCTATAGTGTAGGGGACCTTGTTAAAATAACAAAGACTTGTTTTAATAATAACGGACAAAGCAAAAAAAAAAATGATGTCTTCCTTCATAGGTCCACATCGTGTTAGCAAGGCAGGGACCGTTAAGTTGTAGCCCCTATACCAGGCCTTGTTCATACACAAAACAGACGGTCGAAAACCGTGGCCGCGGATCGCATGAAGTCATGGATTTATGTGACTACCTTAGAGACGAGATTAATGATAATGATATCGATGATAATTCTGATAGTGACAGTGACAATTCTGGCAGTATTTTGAGTTAAAATAAAATCCTTTCCTTTATTGTATGGAATGTGTGAACGATTACTTACACAGATATTATTCGTTGTTACAGAGCAAGTACGCGAGAATCGATCGGATCGCGGCTTGGTGCAACGAGTGGCAAGACCTACGGCAGCCACTATGAGCTTAATCGATCGGCTCGTACTGACGTCGATAGGCATCCTGAATTAATCGATCGTTCAGGAGGTTAGGGCACCCTGATTAATCGATCGTCGGGGAATAATAGTATTCTGGATTAATCGATCGTTCAGAATACTCGTATGCATAATATCTTGGCACAACTTAATCGATCGGTTGTGACCTTGGTTTTATTTTTTGACCCAATTAATCGATCGTTTGGGTTCACTATATTTAGTACCAGCAAATCGATTGCTGACGGATTTAACATCTTGTTACTTGTTATGTTATTAAAGTTGTTATTGTAAATTATCAAGACTGATAGACAACGTTTATTACTTGTTTTTCAGTCAGAATATTAGATTTTTTGTTAAAATTTGTGAAGTTGTTTAGTGACGCAATTAATCGATCGTTTGTGTTCACTGTACTTAGTTCCAGTAAATCAAATGACGATGTATATAAATTATTCTGTATAAGCTAGTGCCTAGATTGCATAAATTTATTGAATAACATACATTTGGTAAATTATGGTATATAGTCTTTTAGTTCCATACTCTGCACAAATTTGTTGTTGTTTCACAATCAATTAGATAATTTTAAGTTGTCATATTTTGTAATACTCTCATTGTATTTTTTTTTGGGACCTAACGTTATTAATCTACTGGCCAAGATACCCCCGATTGTTAGGTTACCACCTGGTGTCGTGTGCAGGGCCGCACACGATGTCAGGACGGACGATTGTTAGGTTTCGGAATTTTACTAGTCAATTTCCTATGTTTTCAGAAATAATTTTATTTAAATGTATTAATTTAATAGCTTTATTCATGTGAACACATCTTAAATGCTTTATATTTTATTATGTAGACTGGTAACATTAATTCCGTAAGAATGACAATACTTCTATAATTTGATTGGTAAAATGTTTGGCGCGAGAATAAAGCGGTTCTCTGATTGGATCATGAGACTGACGTGGCGTGAAGTCGTGAGCCAATCAGGGAGCTGGATTTTCCCTCCAGAACGGCGGGCTTCTTGGTCAGGGGTTGATGCCCGAGCGATCATTCTGTGGCTGAACGTCAAAAACGACTGATAATTATTAAGATAGTTGCCGATCCGTTATGGCTGTAATAGTGTGTACTGTGTAATGTAACAAAATTGTTAATAAACCTATTTAAAGTCGTTGGAGTTTTCCTTCAAGTGCTGTAACCTTTTGGACTACTATAATATAAAGTCCCACTTTGAACGATAACTTCTACAAATCTAGTTCAATAAAGTTCTCGGAATCAGCACATGGTTTCCATTGACACAAAAACATGACAGCCGAAAAGTAGGACGAACTTCATTGGGCGTTGAAGTAAGTTTGTACGTATAAGAAATCAAGAGTGACAACTACCAGAGCGTGTTGCTATTCTTGCAAGAGTTTTGTAGATCTATCATGTAACTGTAGGTGACAAAATGTCTGCTTTATGCCATAAACCGTATTTTGTAATGTTTAAGATTCGGAGTGAACGAATAAGATGTTCGATGGCAACTCGCAAGTAAACCCCATCACATCAGTATTCCGTTCAGCATCAAGTTCACAAATTGAACACACACAAAATACTTTGATTACTGATCCAAACAGTTTCATCAATTTCATGTAACACACCTCCTTTGATGAATGGAACATAATTCCTCACGACAGAAGATTAGACTGCGGAACTCCGACCTATTTCCGAAGTTCCGAATTTCACTCCATCACGGTAGGAGGATACAAGACGGATCAATTTGAATATTCAACGGTTAGCGAACAAGAGTTTGATAGTCTTGAAGCTTTCTGGTATAGACCAAGCAAAGATACAGGCAAACTTGCGCCTTAGCTTGTTAGTGGGTGCAGACGAGGTAATTTTACAGTTTGGCAGTTTGCGGCATAGAATAGAACGGGGTATAGAACTTCATTAATCTCAAGAATGCGCATTCTTGAGATTAATGAAGTTCTATATTGATGCATTAAACGTGGAAAGTTGAAATAGTTTTGCCTCGAAAGTAAGCACAATTGCTTACTTTCGAGTCTACACTGAAAAAAAAGTTTTGTTACCTGTAGCACAAATTTTAGCTGCTAGTAGCATGAAAAGGGGGACTAACAAACTGAGTGCTACTAATAGCTAAAACGAGTTTAGTAAAATAAGTTAAGGTATTGTTTACTTAACCGTTTCAGTTAACTGAAATTAAACAAGTTTTTTTACAAATAGCTAAACTTTCATATTATTGTCACACAAACAGTTTATCTAGTTGAAAGAAAACAGTTTATCTAGTTGTAAGAAAACAGTTTATCTAGATGTAAGAAAACAGTTTATCTAGATTTAAGAAAACAGTTTATCTAGTTGTAAGAAAACAGTTTATCTAGTTGTAAGGAAACAGTTTAATTACTCGTAAGCAACTGATTTAGTTAATAGTTACAAAACTGTTTATCTATTTATTGTTGTTCTGTTTTGCTACCTAATCACCGCGTTCGCTGGCTGGTTTATGGCTCCCGCAGATTGTCCATCGGTATTCAGCTCAGCATATTTGCTAACACAACCATGAAACTTGAATTGGTGTTGCTCATTTTTTTTTACCAAAGACGAATAGCACTGAATAGCTGAAATGGATACCGATCGACCCCTGCAGAAGAGCCCTGATGGGGTAAACAAAAAATAAAAGAATCTAGTAGGTATACATTTAGGTATATTCAGTTTAAAATAATATAAAACTTTAACATAATCAACTTAGTATTTTTATTATTCACAATAAACCAATTCTAGCTAGTGACTCGTTTTTCTGGGTTATCTTTTAACTCATTTGATAATATTATAGTGCAAAGTTTCCTTCTCGCAGCATTATTCAATAACCACTTTCTTGAAAGCGTAGAAGAAGGCCCTTCCCTTCGTTACATGTACTCAGAATTCCGTAAAGCTCCTGAAAATGTATACCTAGGTCATCCTAAGCCTAGGAACCCAAATCTGGAACCTTGTTTTAAATAATGTGGTAGATATACTACTACAAATATATTAGGCATAGGTAATTAATCTGGTTTAACTGAATTGCTCCTCAAAACTGTCCCGCTACCTCTCCAAATAAGCTCCTTTATATCTTCCTCCGATAGCATTTGAAGTGTTTCGGCATCAATTGCATGTTCTGGTCTAAGAAAGGTGAGAAATTATTAACAAGTCTTGTCGCAAACTTAGACACATGGAACATGACAACAATTTACGAATATTTTTCCTATCACTCTTATTATGAGTAGTAGTAGATAGTAAGTGCCTTGGTAATAAGTATTTAATTAGCTTCGACCATTTTTTAGATATCTCAAGACTGACAGTTAACACCTCAAAATCTGATAAAATGTAGTAACTAGATAAATAAACTATATTGATCTATGTAACGGTAGGTACAGAAAATATAATACCGATGATAATTTTTTTATTCCATCATTTTAGTTTTTATTGACAACTGGCATGAATATAATTAAGTATTTACATCAAAAATCTACATGTAAATAAGGACACTCAAAACTGACTGATTGACAGACAGCGTTGGTCTATACTCTTGAATTGAAAGGCGCAAAATCAAAGTTGGCCAGAACAGGATATAACCGTCAGTCTTGAAGTATTTAGGTAGACACTTACGAAATCATTGTTAATTATACATAAATTGGATAAAAATATTGCACATACCTGCAAACTTCTGGACATACATTTCGAGACCCCATGACTTTAGGTAATCGGCCATGGGATCCACCGCCTTCTCCATGCCAGGTAGTTCTCGCCCTCGTCTTCTTAAATCACTTAATAGTTTTACGTATAGTACCATGCACTACGACGAATATAATTTTTATTAAGCTAAAGAACAATTACAACAAAGTCAACTACAACAGCGCGCGCGACGGCAGCTTAAAACGAACAAGACCAAACAAGACCGAACATAATATACAATTTATTAAACAATTTCTAAACAGTTTTGTTATTTTTTGTAATGAGATGTCGAATTTTATTTAGACTCATCATGTATTTGATGCTGTTACATGTAGCTTTAAATATTAATAATTAGTAGCCAAAAAAAATGCTACCGATAAATATAACTTATAGTAAAGATTTCACAAACGCATTGAACCATTTTTAGACATTCGATTGGTAAAAAAATAATAAAAATACGACTTAATAATAGTTATATAGTTTGCTTAACAGTAATCAAACATTTTATCCGTGTAGCTAAACGAGTTTAGCTGACATAATTTAGTAAGCATTAGTTCACATTTTAACTAACAGTAATTGAACTCTGAATAGCATAACTAGTTTGGGATGTGCAGCAAAAGCAGTTCAGCTATTTTAGCAAAACTTTGGTTTCTATTAATTAATATTTATCAATTTTTTAAATAGCTGAACTAGTTCAGCTATTTATTTCTTTCAGTGTAGGGTCGAACACTACCGGGGCTGCGGGACTGTTCGAAAGAGATACCGTGGCCTCGGAACACAAAGGTGCTATGAAGGAACATGGATAGGTTTTAGTAGGTAAAAGTCTGACCCTCCTGCTCCGTCCAGAGCGGGAGGGTAAGGAATTTAGTTACGTTTGTAGTACTAACAAAATGTTTAATACTTGTTGAACAGTGGAAAGTTACGTCGATTGATGTTGCTAAGTCTTTTGAGTGATTGTATTATATCAAAGCAAACAGAATTTGTAAAGAGAGAAACAAAATTTCGAAAAGAAAAAAACTTTTCCTTTGAAAACTCGAACAAGAAAAAGTTGGAACAATACGAATTAATTACAATAATCATTCATAATGTACAAAAACCTCTGAACAAAACTAAAGTACCGCCAACTTTTCGTTTACCAAAGACGTAACAAGAAAAAAGTTGTTTACTCGCTTGTTTGTGTAGGTCCGAAAGTCTCAAAACTTGGGGGTAGTCGGACCAAAAGTCGACACGCGGGGCGATAACATTATTTCCCCTTTACATTTACCATTCGCCTCCACGACTTGAAACGGTAGTTCGATAGTTACACAGCGACCGACTAAGTTGAACAAGACTATGAATAAAAAATGTGCTAGAAGCGTCAATACACGAGCGTTTTTAGGTTCTTTTTTTGTCGCAAAACTTCGGTAGATATATTAGTTTTTGTGCTCAAGATCGTATCAAATAAACCTCGTAATTCGCTTATCAGACCAAAAGAGAGACACAGGAGAATATACCTAAATAGTTATAAAAATTTAAACAAAATCTAAAAATAATTCGTTTTGTTAATAAAATTTTGTTGAGAGTTCTAATTCAGTAAGCTCTGTGGTTATTGGCAAAGAATATTTTCGCTCTTCTCTTTCCGTGAGAACCGTAAAAAAGGATTTAGATAATACAACTACTACTACAGCAGTAGACATACGGTTTGATGCATACTGACTATCGACATCGCCAAATTGAAGTTTCTTTTTGTAATATCAAAATAACAACTTTTTAATGAATGCATATGGAAATATGTACGGCATTTATAACAAAAACTCATTTTTTTCATTTTTGTTTGTTTGTCTATTTGTTCCGGCTAGTCTCCGAAACGTCTGGACCGATTTTGACAAGGTCTAACAAAGGTTACTTTTATTTTAGAAAAAAAATTAAGGTTCCGTGCAAAAAAAAATTAAAACCCTTTAAATTGTTAACAAAATCCAATTCAAAAAGGGTATTATTTTTATAATAATTTCACGCGAACGAAGGTCGCGGGCAACAGCTAGTTCTACATAATTCAACATGAACAAACCCACAATACCAAAAAAGCATTGCAAAGTGTATCTCATCTAGCAACACAACATCACAGAATCTAGATTGGCGAGTACGGGGCGGGCGAACTAGCAAACTGCGCAGACTGTAGGGCGTATGGGAGGGGGAGGAGAGAACACAAACTCACCCGAGTAAACTTTCTCCTGGAGGCCAACGGGTAACTTGTGACGTGTCATAATCTTACTGCTACTACCATACCGCGTCCGTTGCACGGAGATAGTGGAAAAACTGTGCATTTCCATCTCTGAATGTTGTGATGTAGTTATTATATTAGTCTTTCAGCTTTGTGAAATAAATTTCATTTTTGTATTTGAAGTTGGACTTGCTGTACTGACATTTGAGAAGACTAAACTTGGGAAGGATGCGAACGGAGGAGAACTTAAAGACAACAAATAAACGACCAACATCATAAAAGAAGCTAACACGTCTTAAGAGAATCTTAAAACCCATCCACATGAACAGCTAGCGATGTTACACTCAATCGACTCTCAACAGGGACATTGAAGCGACTTTTTTATCAGGAACCGATTGTGTAGGAGCTCCAATGGCATCTGGAAGAGCTCTTAGATTTGGCGGCGATCCAGAAACACTTAAACCCTAGATAGAAGTGAGACCATAGGATAAAACTAGACCAGATAAAGCCAACGACGACTGAGGGACGTATAACTTGGTTGATTGGCTTTCTGGAGAACCTTTTTGATTAGCATTGTCCTAGTTATCGATATACGTTGATGCGCCTCAATGATTCTCTTATTAGAACTGTCGAATATACAGTTGAGTGGAATCAAACACAGAATATTTGCCGTATTGCGGTATTGGATATACAATGTTGAGATGCGGACGGTATTTCTAACTCGATCTCGAGTACGGATATTGATTTAAGGTCGATCTCGTCCTTTGCCGGTCTGAACGGATGTTTCGATTTGATAGTGTACTCGATATTTAGAAGAAAGCTTCAATCTGTGAAATTCAAAGGTGCAGTCAACAACCGAGCAACTTTTATAATGCTCAGCTTTTATTCCATAACTGCTCTGAACTATTGGAGAATCGCAAATACATTTCACATTTGTAACAAATTGTAGTTCGCAACTCCAAGACGGTTTAACTTTCAAGTGTTCTTACAAGGAAGGAAGCGGGCAATAAATTCTCTATATTCTTGTTAGCCGTATGAATGGTGACATCAGCCATGTCACACGTTCATATTATGTGCATATACCACTCGATAATGCGACTGAATAAAAAGTCCAGTCATTCCAGATACTGTATGATTCACGGTGCGATTATGCTAATTCTGATCTCAAATGGCTTCAATGGGCCTTTTATGTCTGTGAAGTTCATGTGAAGAATGGGGTGATTTCGAGAAACGTGAACACAATATTATGTTAGTAGGACTTTTAGATGTTATGCTTCGTTATGATTACTGACAGCAAGTTTTCCGAACCAATGACTCAATTACAGAATCTTGAACTTTGGACATAATGAATGGTACTTATCGTTCACATTTTTCCCGCTCCAACGCTTGTGCATTCACGTGAAAGTAAGGTGACATTTTTCTTGATGTTTAGTCAACAAAAATGTCACCTTCGTCCTCGAGTTTTCAAAAAAGGAATCCAAAATCCCGAGGTGTGTTCCAGTCACTCGACCAAATGCTCTAACGGGCGTTCAAACACCTCCGAAGGTTTAAAAAGTATGGGGAGAACACCTTGCTTGGTTTTCTCCTAAAATATGTAGAGACGATCAAATAATAGCACAACCATAAGCATAGCTCACATGTACGTGTTCTCATAACATCCAAGTCGGAGTCCCGTGAGGAAAATTCGACATAATTCGTACAAATTAGACAACAATCCTCGTTTAAAGGCATTAAGAGAAGAGAGAGCTTCGCAAAGTTATAATGAAATTCACGAGCAATAAAACTTCCCTTTTGACTAACCCCTAGATATACATTTGAGAGCAGGGTTGTCGCTTGGTGAAAGATATCTCTAATTTAGTTTAGCAAAATTGTATTATTCCGCTAATTTTATAGGAATTCTTTTTAGATATCTGAGTTGATAAAATGTTACGATATAAGAAGAGTAAAGCCATTTCTACAACACTATTTTTGAAACTGCAATAATAGCCAACTCCGACCTACCAAAGTCATAAAACGCATACACGCTATGAAACATTGCAACAAACAAGAACAAATATGACAAAAGAGAAGTATTACGTATTGTCCAGCAACCCTGAATCCGCGTCAAGTTATGAAACGGGAGCGAGGCGACCAGACGAGTGCCAAACTTAGACAAAGAGAGACTAACTTCCATTAAATCTTTTGCAACAAAGTTTGCCGTCCCCGCTGACTCTTGTATGTACCCTACCTATCTATGTACTCACTAATAACATATAATACAGCAATTTCGTGAACTTTCCAGTAGTTAAGAACAAGTTTCTCATAAGGTTTGGAACAACTTCGTGTGTTTTCAAATGTATTATTTAGTAGCTTAAAAGTGTAGATAACTGGAAAGTAACCCTTCTGAACATTATTGGGTATTATGCTGTCACGAAAGGTTATATTATTGCCAATTTCGATATCTAAATTGGAACAGTAAAGGGTTAAATGGTTTTACATTTGCATATTTCAGCAGCCATTTCCATCTGCGCCCTGAATCATTGGTAGGTACAGCTAATAAGTAATTGATAGGAATGGTTAACCCTGTATTCGTGAAAAGAATGTGGATAGCCAATTAATTTCAGTGACCATATATTCGCTGACTGACATAATTAAGCCAGTTGTGGTTGACGAAAGTTTTCACTCAATGTGTTAGACTTTGACAACTAAATGGCCAGCCACTCCTGGGAATTATTTTTCGTCGATCCTTGTATTCATTCATAACGAGATAGTACTTAAGAGGGAGTCTGAAAGTGGCGCCGGTGACTGAAAAATTGTGTGGTAATCGGTTATCGTGGTATGGACATGTGATGCGGAGGAATGAGGAGAATGTATTGAGGAAAATGTTGAGTATGAATGTAGATGGCTTTATGAGTAGAGTAAGACCAAAGAAACGATGGATGAACTGTGTGAAGGATGATATGGCTAGAAAGGAAGTGACTGCTGAGATGACGAGTAATATAGAAGTATGGAAGAAGAAGACATGCTGCGCCGACCACAAATAAGTTGGGATAAGGGCAGCAGAATGATGATGATGAACAAAAGATGATGGGTACTCAATACTTCATAGCATAACATAGAATCGGTAATCGATATAAGAAAACGTCGATACTCCGAGCGTACGGCGTAATATAAGCGAATAAATTATGTAATATTCAATATAAATGCTGCTAATAAAGTGGATGATTGGACGACTGTTTGCCTAACAAGCGCTTCAATATAAAGTGTGTATCTACTTATAACGTAAATAAAACAATAAGGAAAACTGGGGGAGCCCCTTGAATATTGGCACTAACAGTCACGTATTGTAGGCACCCGATAAGCGTTACTAAAATATTGATTTTGCATGTGTATGAAAATATACATAATAAATGAATTAAATGCCAAGGCAAACTATTATACTCATTGCAATTTAATGCTTCAGAGATTATTTATAGTAAGTGGTATAGTGTTATTGATATATTGAGCAATACGCATACGTTTCTACTGCTCCTACAAATATTATAAGGTGTACATGAATTTATCGGCAGTTTGTTTTAAATATTTACAGTCTGTTCAAGAGGATTAGTATGTGAGTCTCCAATGTGCTCAGCTGTCCACTCAGCAGCCTCGAATCCTCAAAAACGTCATACAACTAACTAAAAATCCACTCCCAATATTTACCACATACAAACTTCATGAATATTTCACTTCCAAACAGAGAAACTGGAGAATCAAAACACGTATGTGTATAGTATAATTCAGTGCAAAGACGTAGATGTAGTATAGGGGGTGGTACGGGGTTGAAATTTGGCCAAAACTAAAGTAGTTTAAGTTAGTTAAAACTGTTGGATACGTGAACCATGTTTTTGACGGATTACTTGTTCGCCGGTGTTTCATAAACTCGACTTTGAACTGACGAAGTTGGGTAGTTGGCGGTGGAGTAATACTGTGTGTGTATTCTTTGTGTCTTGATCGTGTTGATGAAAGGTAAACGAGTCTCAAAGAACTGAAGAGTGTGAAAAAGGAAGAGCGAGATATTTTTCCTCACTGTGGGTTACTACAGGGTAGCGACCAGCGAAATAGAAATATCTACTTTACGTGAAAAATTGAAAAATGCACTGAATAGCCCGCGTTCCATCTTTTTACGATCGATTTTTGGTTCATCGCGTCTAAAAGCCACCTGGTTTCGACGCTGCCTGGTGAACTAGTTTTAATATTCGTGGTCAACTAGATATACCGTCCACACACATGTGGTTTTTTTTAAAAATGTTCACTTCAACCTTAATATTTCTAGACCGACTAAATGGTTAACGAAATGTTCACAAAAGCTTTTCATTATAGACAGCATCCATTTACTTGAACAATGCACAACAAATCGTCGAAACGAGTTCAATACTCCGCGTACACGTACCGAATGAGAAGTACAGAGTATCTATTATTACGTCGTTTATACAAGCAAAGCAAGCACTACTTCAGATAGCTAGGAGCGACCGACTGTCTGCCTCGCTTATCATCCCACACGTTACAAGATGGGGCGAATTATTTGAATGGGTTACCGATATAACGATTTGTTTCTGCCCGTGTCAATACACGAAGGATATCTTTGGACGTAGGCGTTCCACCTTACATCGAGACCTATTTGTAGTCTTGCGAATTATATGATCTGATATTCGAAGCTATTTTTGCAATAAAAATCATTCGAGTTATTGTCAGCCAAATAAAATTCTATAACAAATCACAGTTAACCATTATTAAATTAGTTTATAGCTGAATTGACCAAAGAATTTAATCAAATTAGCGCAAATTATATGGCACCGTACGTCTATTCAATCAAGGTTTTGAGTTCACCTTAAAGTTCACAATAAAACTAAAAGCTCACCTTTGCGACATAACTGCACAACACGAATAAACAGTTTGCATAAACTTCACTGTAACTATGATTAATGAATTCGAAATATTTTGCACGAATTTATGCGGTGCAGTGCAGTTTCCCGGCAATTTTACTTTTTTTTTTTGCTTGGATCCGAGTCAAAATTGGGATCTAGTTGTTTTTCCTTTGAGATTTATTTGAGAGAAGTGTTGCGAGTTCGCTGTACAACAAAGTTTTATTGCCGTTCAAGTTCCTAAGCGGTTGTTTTCGTGTCAACTTCGACAACAATAGTCTTGAATCTCGGTAGATTTTTGAAAGTTGACGAAAAAAAGGTAATTACGGTAAAAAGTGGTGAAACAATCGTTGTATTTGTGCGAGTCGAGTCGGGTACAGTAATTTGTCGTGTAAAGTGGGACAGGGCGCTGGGCGATTCGAGCGGTGGCGTGGCGAGCGGTGAGCGTTCGATCGCGGGGACGCGCTGAGGTCGTTCACCCCGCACGCTCGGACCCGACGGCCACGTTGCCGGTTGCACTGCATTTTAAACACGCTTCATTACTTTCCGATCTCTACGGCCGTTTAAGTGCTAGCAGATCAATAATGGTATTGTTATCATTATCACCTCGACTCGGCACCCACTATTGTAGTAAAGTAGGTTTGTATTTGATAAAGCGCTTGTGTAAAGCATGTTACGAGCTAATTATCATATTAACGACCTTTGTAGTCGGTTATTCCACCTATATTTTAACGCGTAGCCAGCAGAAATGCCACGTAGGTATATAAAGTATGATTAAAATAGCCATCTATTTTAAAATGTGCGCAAAATATCATATATTTTTAGCTTGCAAAACTAACCTGTGAAAAACTGAAAACTCTTGATAAAATAAAAATTCTGTGCAAAAGGTAAGTGTACACGAGCGAGCAACTTTGATAAACTATTCAAGCGTAACTTTCGACTGTACAAATACGTTTTACGCGTGTCACATTCACGTAATAGGCTGGTGATAAAAACTGTTCGCTAACGATTTTTCCTCATGGTTTATTTGCACGTGGAGCCAATTATTGTGGACGATTTAATTGTAACGCGGGCAAGTAGAAGCGTTACGGGGAGATATCATAATGAATGTTTGCGTAAATATGTACGTTCTACTTTGGCGCGTGATTGGGTAGATATGGCTCAAATTCACGTGGATGAATCATGAATGAGGATTCTAAAATACTTACTTATTTATTTATTAAACTTTATGTACGCCAGCACATCAAGGTAAAAATCCATGAAAGAAATTTGACAGATTGAGTAGCTTGATGTTCTGGCGTCAATACAAGTAAAAATGACTGTATGTATGTATTGATGTCTTTGGCAATACTTTTTTTTATCTGTAGCGTTCAAATTAAAATACGTGTACCTCTACTGTTTTCAACGGTTAATCAATCATTCATAATTATTATACGAGTATTACAGAACATTTTACAATATAAATGCCAAAGCAAAACTATCCTAAAACAGCCACAGTATAGAAATTCGATCAATTCTCCAACCTTCCTATTTAATCGAGCACAGAAACAGCACATTTAATACATAAAGGCCCCACAAACCCATTGATTCTGTAAACAATAGGTTATAATGAAAAGCGGGTCAGAGTCAGACAGGTGGGCGAGGGGGGTGATCTCTTCCCCATCGATTCGACGAAGAACGCACGTGTACTCTCCGCCCTATTTCAACTCCCGATTATGTGAATGAAACGATTATGTGAACGTATTTGTACGTTTGACGTGATGCGTTCAATGTATTAATGTTATTCACGGTATTTTTTATCTAATTGTTTGAATGCTTTGTACTTCCGAAATCCGGTTAGATTGGAAGCTGACCCCAACATATTTGTGAAATAGCTACACAGATGATGTTTGAATGCTTTAAGAATTTCAATTACTAGCTGCACCTGTGGCTGTACTGAGTACAGAACAATCAGATGCACTAGGATCTACATATTGGCATATGGATCAATGCAATCTAAATTCAAAACAACAACAACTCTTAGGTTGTCTTACGATGGGTACAATTACAGCTATTAGTTATTACTGTCACAAAACTGTAACTGTAAAACATTTAACATTATCTGAATCAATAAAGCAAAAACCCAAATGAGTTTCGGCTAGCAACAACACCTGCCAATATCGATTCGTACAATAAATAACACTTTATATACCTTGCTAATAACGTGTCCAATTTTGCGCAATCAATGAGTCAATTCGAAATACGTTCGTACGTGCCTATCGATGGCCATTGCCCCAGTTGGCCCCGTTCGGAAGGCTTTGTACTGGCGTAAAAGTTTTTTACTTTTCAGAGTTCCGCGCGTGAAAGCAGCCGACCTGTTATTAAGGGTCCACTAAAGCGGAGATGAATGGACCGGAAGGGGACGTGCAAAAAATCTACCAATAGAAACGGTTAATCGATTTTAAACCGCTAACACTTTTTCGCTTGGCTTACTTTGCGTTTTTTGAGACGGTCTTTGATAACTGATCATGTGATCATGTTGCTTTGACATCAATATCAACTAAATGATTTATGAAATTATTGCCGTGCATGAAAAAACGCTTCTTAAAAACATTTAGTTACCATCAGAAAGAAAAAGAACACCAAAAACCTCAGCAAAATTAACGTCTACTCATCAACCAAAAAAACAACTAAAATTACCATTTTAAAACTTAAAAATAATATGCAAAACGGAACTCAAAAAACGACATCTAAAATAATATTTATATTCCGCATCCGTATCTCTATACGTATACGTGCAGCATGCAGCGGACTGACACGGTCTCGTGCGTTTTTTTGTCCCGTGCCTTGTTGCGGCCAAACAAAACGAAGCCAGTGAATCCGGTGATTCCGTCCGCACGTTGGACCGTACAAAGGAGGCACTAGGCAACGCTCCCGCCATTGTTTGAAATTGACCAATTTTTTGTATCAATGCCGATTAGAGATAAATTCTGTGCTTCTGTGTTCTGTCTAATGGCACAATAAATTCATGGCTAACAATTGCGTTGTAAATTGTGGTGCTGTTGGATAGAGGCGTCCCTTTGTTCATTTCATAAGAGGAGAGAGATACTAGGTAACAAACGTTTATAGTAGGAAATGTACATCTAACTGAGACATAAAATAATTTTCAGCTGGCTCTAGCTGCTGATAACATTATACTAATAGCTTCGATACAACGCCCATCTTTCTAATCAATAAATATAGATAGTATTTTTTTAGACCTCGCAAAACCTCAATGGCTGCGATATTTCACAATTTACACATCCTATAACACATTAAAGTCTACTCCTAAGAGTATTTGTACAGAATATTAGCCATAAACGACACAATACCTTCGAAGTGGTCCTGTTTTGCTAGTCGTACTAGCTTTTTGCACTAATTGCCAATGTTTACTACATAAAAGGCGTTGTAATGACATGCCTGAGAATCTTTTGTCTTCATGTATAATTCTCACGTTTGTTATAGATCGCAGCGTGCAGCAAATTTAAGTGTACCGATATAGTTACAGTTACATATAAATGTAAATCTTGTTATATTCGGTGTAAGGTTCCAAAACTGGTTGCTAATGAATTTTCAGAGGCACGAAAGCGTGCGTGTAAGCAGAATTCGTTGGAAACGTATTTTTTAAAGGGGTATACTGTTACAGAAATGGCTACGCAGACATGAATGCTGGCTCAGCTTATGGCGTTCGTAAACAGTTATGGCCCTATCGGTTGCAAGGCCGGTTTTAGGGCGCACGTACACGTTCAATCTTATGGCCGTGGCGTCACATCAATATTATGTTATTGCACCCGTGGGTGCGATCTAGTTTGGACGCAGCGCTGCTCGTAAAAAGAGTAACTGTCTTTGTTTCTATGCAACAGAATGGAAAGTTTTAGACAAACTGCGTGTTGTTAGCACTATGAAATAGCTTCAATGAGTCAACGCTGATACATTAATATTGTGACGAAATATCATGCTTCACATTTCCGAACAATCAATAACTGCCGGCCGATTAAATTTTAATCGACTGAGCTGCAGAGAAAATGTCAACCTAAATGGATTTAGATTGCTTTGAAATTGCATTGGGTCAAAGAGTAATCAGAACCTGTTAGCAATTATAGAGATTAATTTGAAATTGCTACATCCATATTTAGCATTTCCAGTTATTTGCCATTTCGTACCTATTTCTGAACCCTCGTCTGCAAAGTATAAAGTTTTATTGCGGAAAGCAGCCATTCACCTATTTCCTCCAACTTTACTAGCATCAGTGTAAAATGAGCGTGTGTAAGTGTCCTAAGGAGAGTTTCATGCCCGCGGGCTGTATCAGCATTCCTCCCGAGCGAGCTAAGCGGAAGCGAGCGGGCTGTCTTTCAATATTATTATTGCTTGGAAACTGACTGCGTTCGAGCCGCACTATGAATAGCTGAACGATTTGCAACGCGACTGAAATATGGGTAAAATGTACCGCCGTTATGCGGACTGCGCGTTTTTATTGATAGTTTGCAATAATGTACGTCCGAGTTGGAAGAAATGTTCTTTTCGTTTTACATAACAATGTATTACCTCCCATTGTTACAGAGAACCATATTTCTAATCTTTTTGCGTGAAAGGAGAAAGGTTTTCTTTTTCAACGTCAGTAATTTGTAAAGTGTTGTGTATGGAGTGTTTTTCATGATAATAAAGACAAGTGGGCGACACAGGAAGCCTTCTAAAGGCGTTCGATCAAGCACGCTTTCTCTTTGAAAGTACGAAATAATCACTTTCTAGTTGACAGCGTATTTTAAATACACAAGTTGGTATCGCACTTTCGTAATTGCCGTTTAAGATTACAGTATCTGTAAACGTTTTAGACGTAAATGCTGTTTAAACACTTATCGTGAATTAACTTTATAGGCGCGGGTAACTGCGTATTTGCCACTTGTCTCCGGTCATTTGCCTATGACCTGCTTAACACTAGTTATTGAAACTGTAAAAATATTAAGTCTAATACCAACGAAGTACGAACTTCGTTACTGGAGCTAACTAGAATATCTTTTTCCTGTCGGAGAAACTTCGACGACCCCGATTCGATGAAGCGTCTGCGTTTCCGTGCAAAGGTCATGATCACGGGCACCTCGGCCCACAATTCCACGAAACAGCGTAGGCAGGGCTAGCGTTGAGAAGTTATATTATTTAACTTGGGTCTCGTTATGAAGTTCTTTAGACGTAATATTGATGCTTACAATGGTAGCTGTGTTACTTCACTTCGTGTCGATTTAACTCAAATTTTATCAGACCAATACAGGGTGTAACAAGACACTTCACGAAGCCGTCAACTAAGCATTATTTACATCAAACTAAGAAACTTTACGCAAAAATTATTGCTAGGAAACGACTTTTTTTTTGGGTGAAAAATCACGTTTTACGGTAGGACTCAAAACATTGTGCTGATGAATGGATTGAATAGTACGGGGGTCGTGGAGGTGTTTAAAGTAAAAATCTTACATTAACAACATGTATTTTTAAAAGTGAAAATGTTGGAACTTTGACCCCCAATATCTCCGTAACTAGAGGGTTCCCAGGTATGGTCTAGAACAAAAAAAATATCGCAATGACGGGGAGAACAAGTACCTTTCAGCTTCGTTAAGGGTCTTGTTACACCCTTTAAGTAGCACCTGCACAGTTTTAATCTTACACTAGCTGTTTCCCGCGACCTTCGTTCGCGTTTTGAATCGGATTTTGTTACCAATTTCATGGGGTTTTATTTTTTGCACGGAACCCTAAATTATTATTCTAAAATAAAAGTAGCCTATGTTAGACCTTATAACATAAGCTATCTGTCAGTAAAAGTCCCGTCAAAATCGATCCAGCCGCTTCGGAGACTAGTCGGAACAAACGGAAAGAAAGACAGACACAAAAATAAAAACAAAATGTGTTTTTTTTTTTGTTATACGTGCCGTAACCGTAATTATTTTCATATGCATTCGGTAAAAAGCTGTTATTTTGATACTACAAACATACACTTCAATTTTATTTATTTGGTATAGATTGGCTTCGTTTAATTTAATCCTGGAAGGAAGGTGTAATAGACTTACTTTACCAACAGAAAGTAATGCGTATACTAGATGCTATGCTATGATCAATTTTCAAGTTAATTTCAAGTAAAACAAATAATTTATTTGGCAATTCAAACAACACGTAGATTTTGTAGACGGCCGGCGACGGCGTCTGCACTCCTCCCATTCATCACTCGCCTGTATCAACATTGTATCAGGGGTTCATAGTCCGTGATCTCATTTCATACACACACACACTCTTTCATAATGCTGTGACACACACATTGACAGTAAATCACGTGGTATAAGTGGCGAGAATTATTATACAAGGCGTTTATCACTGGGTGTGTGTGTGAGTGAGTGAACTTGTGTGGAAGATCAAAGGAGGCTAGTTAACGTACTTGCAAATTATGATGTGGGTTTTTATTGGAGTGTGAGGTGTGAATAAAATGCACGGTAGATGCTTCAATAATAAACGCTAGACACAATTCTTTACATTTTGTACTATAATATTATATATTTATAAATTTAAAAAAACTCATGAGGTGGTTTAGAAACGTGAGAGGACACGCAGAACAAAGTCAAACACTGATTTACATTTCTTAAATGTACTTCTTTATTTTCACCTCCCAAAACCAGTCAAAACCTGAAAAGCTAACCCAGTTTTCTCGAAAATAAACCATTCAGTCATATAACTGCTAAAGTCGCATGGAAACACCACCAAATTAGACAAAGGCGCGACACTAGGTCATTGTAAATACTTCCGAGTTCTTCTTTTAATATGAATTTCACCCTAGATCTAACCCAGTTCCACCTCTAATAATAAAACCCGCATACTGCTGACATCCCTAGTACTATACAGTAACAAGTGCTGCGAGTGCAAAGATCGCATTTGTGGCACCGGCGCCGGCAGAGGGCGCGACTACGGGTCAACGCACAGGTCACGCAAACACCAGTCGTCTAGTGCTACGGGTACGAGGAAATAAGAAGAAAGTACTGTAACACTATGAGAATGTACTGTACGCTCGTTATTTTTTAGTTCCTTTATGGTTAAAGTTTGTGAAAGGTTGAAGACAATTACAAAGTTCGATAGAAATAATAAAGGATAATATAATGGTTATGATTTTGGAGTTCAAAATAAAAAAAGCCTTTTTAAAGCAAGAAGATATCGCTAGTATACTTTTACCGGATAGCGCGATGGAAAGGAGAGAGTAATCTATTTGGTTTACTTAAAGGTACTATTTTGAACCCTTGGATTTTTGCAGTTTAAAAAGACAAACCACTAGTGTATTTTCGTTGATATTGTTAAACTGAATAACAGATTCTGCATTGTCATTATCTTTACAGTCAACACCCAACTGCACCTGATCAAACTGACACAAAAGCATAATTGACCACATTACGAAAAAAAAAAACTCGTAATCGCATTTTAAAACCGTCTGATGTACGGGAAATGACTAATAACTTAATGACAGCCAATGGTGTCGCAACATCTCGCTGTCTTGCTTGCGGTACCTACTGTCGGGACTCTGAATTCGACCAATGGTGTGCGTCCACGGTTGCCGCGTGCTGTCTAGCGGTTGCTAGGCAAGCCTGTTCACTCGTATGAGAAAGCAAATGAAAGCGGATCGCTTTCCAGCTGAGTTTGTTTGTGATACAACGGTTGGTGGTCCGTTGTTGAAGGTGGCAAAGAAACTTGTTTACTCAGTAATCATGTGTGCTGAGCAACTCATAAAAACACTATTTGTGTACGACATTGAAATACGATAAGCTGATTTGATCAATTAATTGACGACAAGTTATTTCTATTATGATTTATGTATCTATTCGTGTTTTATTTTATCTTTATGTCCATATCTAACAGGACTTGATTTACACCCGGCAATGACGGCCATCTTTCTTCGAAAAGTACATTAGGATTAAGGAAAACAAACATTGAAACCCTCCTCACGCTACGCACTAACAAGTCATCACTATTCAGTATTCGGTGTTAATGTTTAATGGCTAAAGGCACACGTGGCTACGACTACCAAAGGCATCGACGCCGCTTGGGATTTTCCTAATTCTCATTACAAAAACACGAAGAGTAACGAAGATCATTAATTCATCTTAAATAACAAAGTATCTTTTGTGTAACAAAAAATGTGTAAATGACATGCAAAGCCTTTATTTACATCAGCGTTAGTTACAGTAATCCTACGTTTATTAATGGTATTCGAACAATGTATGCATATCTACTGACACTTTAAACAATAATTAAGAAAACTAGTTTTCGATTGGTTCAAGTACAAACTGTTCAAAGAACAATAGAAATGACACATTAAAACTAATATTTTAGCTGACGGAGTAAATGTATAAATACTTATGTACATTATGCATAATTCAGTAGGCGATCGATTACTAAGAATATTAATTTATTCATGGTTTGTTTCTTTTACTTGGAAATCAGGTATATTATGCTGCCTCAGCCTCACCATATCGCGACTAAAAACTGTTACGTTTCTCGCCTGTTACTTGGTAACGTCCCATTACGGTACAATTATACTAAAAACCGAATTGAAGTAGGTTATTCATTTTAGTCATTCTGAGTTCACAAAACCCGGAAATGCGGGAAGCTTTTAATGCAAGTAAAATGTAACAAAGAAGCAAACGTCCTCGTAACACGATTTTCCGTTCAAATATTCGCGTCTTCAACAAAAGCCACTTCAAATAACCCCGAAATATTCCATTCAACGTGCTACCTCTGTAAGCTGGGTCAGTTTCAGCATAATCTCATCGCAAAGGTAAACGGCCCCGGCGAGCTCTCGGCACGGCGAATTATTTTACATATTCCAATCCGACGTGTCCCGGGCTCAGGCGACGCGTAGCCGTGTTCAATCGCAAGGAAAGCCGGCGCAAACGACCGGCAATTGGACTCGTTCGCGTTTTAGGGTTATGTCAAAATTTAAACCCCATTAGCGAGGGCCTTTTCCGCGATTCAAGCATCACTCCCAACTACTGAAACGTTATGAGCATTACAACGAATTTGGTGCAGAGCACGTGAATTGCGATACGAGTGTGCCGACACTGTAATTGCCAATTTCTCTGCCTGTACCATAAAATCGGGTGAATTTATGACTGAACGTAACAATTTTGTAGTTGAGTCGATGGAAAAGTCACGGATTGTTTCAGGGTACTATTTTATGCAATGAAAAATTCTCAGACCGGTTGTCGCCAGCGTACATTTGCAACGGCAAGATGTAACCGATGTTGCTGAGCTCGTAAACTGGGTTTATCCGAGGCGACCGTCGGAATACACAATGCGGACACACCTCGTGGACAGAAATCGTTCGGACAAACATCTGCCTACGCAACGGTCAATATGTAAAGAGAATATAGGCACGCGCTTAGCGTCAAGTCTTGATAATTAAGTTAGCAACGTTCTGTTACAAGCTGACTCAACATCGGTGACTTGAATTGATAATCAGGGATGTATCGGGAACAGATTGTATAGACGGACGTTCGCAATTAAGGACGAGTTAGGTAAGCGAACCGGAGCGTAAATTAACGCGCGTCAAAGAAAACTCTTTGATCCTTGTGAATACAAAATGTTCGTTCAATCAGTTAATAGAGGTGATTTGTAAGACCTGGCCCAACGTTTGGATAATTTATGACCGCTGTGTGTTGGCTCCCTTAAAGTTTTTTGTCGTTGGAGAGATTGACAAATGTGTATAATTTATGGAATTTATTAACGCACACAAGACCTCAAGCTGTGAACCGCTGAATTTATTAGTTTCTCGCTTGTAAATTAGGATGACGAATGCTCATACGGTGTTGGAAACTCTGTCCAAACGCGTTCCAACGTCCAGTCACCCCAGCGAGCATTCGTGAAAAAAGGCCATGACATTAGAATGATAAGTAGTCTGTTTCTCCTTGTGAAAACTGGTTTTGGCGGGTATGTTTAATCAGAAAGCCCCTAATCTGGTTTCTGAACGTAATTGGAATTGTTTACTACGAGAACCGACGGGTACCTCCGTACATTCCACGTCGACTTCTCAGAAATTACCTGTTCGCGACGATAACAATGGATAAGAGATGAATATTAAAACCGCTGCCTTTTAATGGGCATGCTTCCATTTTGCATTCGATATAAGCTGTCTAAAATATCGGTCCTTGTTACAAAATGGAGTTTAAATAGTATTCATTCATATCCATTGTGTCAGATTTTAATAAATACGAAATCCAATTATACGACATGCGTTGCATAAATATTCATTGAGTTTTTTCCTTGAAACAAACCGGCGAACGGACAGGAAAACATCAACATACGGTGGTAAAACTTCCTCCAGTACTATGCTAGTCAGTTTGCCAACATCCGTCGGAGAGTATTATGATGAGTTACTTATTATTATTGTTCGGATAACGACCTTACAATTATCAGGTATTACACCTGCAGAGAGTGAAGATTACTTCGAGAGCAATTTATGTGTTTGTGTTGTAGATCAGCAGAAATAGAACCACCTAGCGCATTTATTCCTTTGACGTTTTCTTTTAAGTTTGATTGGTTGGATTAACCCTACGTCAAATGCATGATGCAGCGTCTTTAGGCAGACGGAAGTGAGGTCTTCGAATCAGTATATTTCTCGTTTGGATGAATCCACTTGCCGCAGATATTCTCCAAGAACCCGCTTTGATTATAATGCAAATGTTAACGCCAGTTATTATATCTAGTGTCTGTATATTTATAAAGCGCTTGTCTGCTAAACGACGTAAAAAGATTGTCTGAGGAGATTCAGTGGCACTTTTTGCAGCTATTTGAAGAAAATTGTCTCTCTCTTCTATTTGAAGAAGATTTCTAAGAAATGGAATTAAGATTCTTTTAGACATATTTATGCTTTTAAAATTTTATAAGGCTAGTGTTATATTAAATTATTACATGGCAACAAGTACCTACTACATAGCAGAAATAAACAGCTTCACACTTTACCTCTTAGATTAGGTAATTTAAATTAGAAACGGTATACGAACATAATAATTATTGCCCATATATTACACAACCTTCGTTCAGTATTAATACAATTATTCATAATTCAATGGGGGCTATCGCGTATGAAATCGCCGCTAGAGGTGCTAGTGTAGCGCGGGGGCACCGAAATGTCTCATATAGATTGTTCGCGCGTTACGTGCTGTTTTAACACGTATTTTTACAAATATTCAAGATTGTGGTCTAGATTGAGGCATTCCTGATTAATTATGACTTGAAGGTTTTAAGTAGCAACTTAGAATCTTTAATTTTCAGTACTTGGAGGTAAAATGATTTATAAATGTTTCATGCTTGCTAATTTTATGGAGAATATTGTAAATATTATGAACCTGAAGTTTACACTATGTTGTTTAACATAATAAAATGAACTTTTTATGAAGTTATTGGTACTCTAAAGTATAAAATAGAATTATTGACGACCTTAATCGACAGTGTCGCCATCTGGTGAGCTCCAAAACGATAGCCCTCATTGCCTACAAGCATGAGTCGTATGACCAGGGGGTCTAAAATGGCCGCTTTAGGAGAATCATAATAGGACAATAATATAAATCACGTTAAAATTGATAAAATTGTCACAGACGTAGTTAATATTATGAATTATCACTTTGTAACCATTTTACGAATTGTCACGCAATTCATATTATTATCCTATTATGATTCTCCTAAAGCGACCATTTTAGGCCCCCAGCCCGGGTTAGCATGGCAATACTATCTCTAGTCTACCAAGACTCGACAAAGCTCTTTCTATACAACTTGACATGTCTTGTCATTCATTTAATACATTTCTTACATCGCCATGCTTGCGACTGACAATGACAAATTACAATTCAATTCGACTCTTCGTCGACAAAACCCGTTTCTACGGTGGTCATGCTACGCGGGCAGATGTATGAACGTGTACGACGTAAAAGGAGTATGGAAATGATTATTGCAGGTGGCGTGGCGTACTGTAGTTTCTCCTTAAAACGCTTGCGAAAAAGGAGTGAGTTTTATGAATGTCCTTGTCGCTAGCCACTAGCCAGTCTACTGCCTACTTTACTAGTTATTATTTTCAGCATGACTCATTCCATTATTTATCAAAATTATTAGTCACATCTTTCTTCTGTTACCAACAACAACAGCGAGGTTACTTTGACGTCTTAAAGCAGGAGTAATTCCAGTGTGGAAGAGAGAGCTATACAGGTCGTCTAGCGCCATCTCTTTCCCACACTGGAATTACTCCTGCTTATAAGACGTCATGGTAGGCCACCAGGTCATTTCATTTCGCACAATCGGCCAGCGTCGTCAAAAATCAAAATATGACATGAGCAGGTTTAGAAAGTACGTTCTGACACGTTTTGATCGACATGCGATAGTAAAACCGCGTTATTAAACAAAGGATTATTGAATTGTGTTGACGGGCTACAAACGATGAATAATAAAATGTGTGAAAGTAATTCAAGTTTTGACTTCTTGACCTGTTCAAGAGGACGTCGGGGATTGCTGTGATGATTTAAACAACACGTTAAATGTACATGACATCACGCCTGTAAACCCTTGACTGGTTAGGCAGATATGCAAATCACTACATCAGTACATAGTCTTAAACATAGTCGCTTCCCGCTGTCTGTCCCTATGTAAGCTTAGATCTTTAAAACTAGCAACAGATTTTGATGCGGGTTTTTTTTTAATAGATATAGTGATTCAAGAGGAAGGTTATCTAACATTTCACACGTGCGAAGCCGGGGCGGGTCGCTAGTACCTAATATAATTATTACAAATTAGTTTCGGTATCGGTATACACCGAAATTACGCCCGTAATGTTTAATTGAAATAAAGGCTGTTTACTCTCTCAAACTACGTTATAAGGTTATAAGTGCGTCAGTAATTAACTTTTGGCTTAGCAACCAGTAAACCTCAAGGAAAAACTGCAATGAATCAAGTGTTTATTTCCCTGAACAAATTGTGAGTCAATGAGGAGAAAGTACCTAGTTGACTGTGATTCATTGTACACTAACATAACAACCACTTCTGTTGCTACTCCGACCGTTATCTCTGCGATTTAATATACTTCAGTTTGTACTTTATTTATTACAAGAGTACCAAAAGGTGCGCAGTTTTAGTTACTGACTCAGTTTTAATTATTTTACTAAAGTTACAAACATTTAATTTTATTAGATATTCTGTATGTTTGTTTCGCAAACGACCGCATAAGCATTTTCTATCCGATAAAATCAATAATGGATGGAATTGTATAAATCTGTTTAATAAATTAGGTAACCCGGTTCTTATTCAGGGATAATGAAACAGGTCTAAAAGTTGCAGTCATCATTATGAAGAATTATGGAAGAACAAGACGTGCTTCTCCGACACCAAATATAAAGGGTGTAACAAGACCCTTTAATGAAGCCGAAAGGCACTTGTTATCCTCGTCATTGCGATAATTTTTTTGTTCTATGCCATACCTGTGAACCTTCTAGTTACGGAGATATTAGGGGTTAAAGTACCTACTTTTTTTTTTTTAAGTTTTGTTTTTATTTTAACACACGATTTTTACTTTAAACACCTCCACGACCCCGTACTATTCAACCCACCCATCAGCACAATGTTTGAGTGCGTTACATTGAGTCCTACCGCAAAACGTGATTATTCACCCCAAAAAAAAGTCGTTTCGGAGCAATATTTTTTGCGTGAAGTTACTTAGTTTGATGATCATAACGATGGTGTGTACGGCTTCGTGAAGGGTCCTGTTACACCCTGTATACAGTGTGATTTTTCATAATCGGCATTTATCGAAATGAGGAACTATGCTTAATTTTATAGATGGAAAAAAAAAAACTAAAATATATATATTTCAATTTGGGATTTTTATTTGTAAATTCGTAGCCGTGTGCAATGCCTTTCTTTAACAGTTGATACGGAATGTTGTGATTAAGTTATAAACATGCAATTTTTACTATTAAGTAGCTAATACAATGAGGAATAACTTAAAGTAATAAAAAAGGCAGGTAATGGGGGCGTCTTATTGAGAAATTTTAAGACTTTTCCTGTAGAAACATGTTTATTTTCAATTGAAGGTAGTTTTTTTTTCCACAATTTTAATTTTATGAGGACGCCTAATTATTTCCAATCATTATGGAGTTGTTTCATCGCGATAGATCTTTTAGTTTCAAACTTACACCGTTTTGTTTACACTGGGGTCACAGTAGCGAATTTTTTTTTTTAAATCCATAAGAAATTAAAAAAAAAAAAAATAGGTTTTTTAAACTTTGCATAGATTCCCTCATTTTGATATGTGCACATTATGAAGAATCACACTGTATAAGATAAGGGCAGGATAATAATAATGATGAGTTGAGTTCAGTCATCGTTATAACTGAAAGAGCCCTTTAACCTTTACCATTTACGAAAAAATAATTTAAGAGCCATCATATAAAATTACTGCAAACATTAGCCTCGTCGGCTAAAAAGACCCGCCCTCATAAGAAGCATCGCATGTACTTCAAAAAGCATAAATGCACTAAGTGGTAGAAAAAGTTGCAAATTCTTTTTAAGTATATAAATGCACTACGTCACAAGCCCGATGGTATCATCAAGAGAACTCTCATTTACATGCGTTCCCGCCCGTCGTCGGTACACGGTCATTCACTCTGAAACGCTACAAGCACCGCAGTGTAATTAATAAAATATTAACCAGTAGTACAACATAAAATAGCGGTGTTTAAGTTATACGTAAGCATTTATTTCTGAAGCTTATGTGTAAGCAACTTAAGGCGTCTATGTATTTATTTAATTTCTAGATTTAATAAAATAGTCTTAACTTACTGCTAATTTGATGTCAGCCATCATAAAAAGATGTTGCGTTAGCTTGGCTAATTTAATGCGCGTTTAGACTATGTCTAACGGATGGCAACAAAATTGATTTATTTGAAAACAAAATTAATTAATTAATTAAAATTTGAATGATTAAACGATACTGCCCAAAAATTGGATATCCATTTAATGCGGTCTGACGTATTTGCGGATAACTGTGCCTATAAGCTACCGTCTGCTGAAGCGTTGAGTGGTTACCATGCAAAAATATACGACCACAGCGAAAGTTTTTAATTAACTTGCCAAAAACATATTTTAAAGGTCAACAGCAACACTTCACTGTTTAACGAATCGCAGGCGCGTCATTGATTTGCTTGACGACGGCGACGCATAGCACAAGTACCGTTAGCCGAGACTTTGTTCTGACTCGCACTACTGTTCTCTTTGTGCTGTGTCAGTGAACCACAGCTATACTATTTCGTTAGAGCTAATTCGTAGGTCAATCGGCATGACCTCGTTTCAAATACACATATGTACGTATCTATCTAGCCATTTGCTTCAAAACTATTTACTGCCAAAGTGCCAAAGAACGGCAAAACCCGCAGCAAAGAGAATGTTTGCTAATAAAAACAATTTGATACTTATTATTTTGGAAAAAGTCGTTGTAAAAGTATTAAAACAAAGTGAAAGCTAATTAAAAGTTGTAAATTATTTTTAACAAGAACATAAATTGTGGTGTACTTTTTTTTTTTATTTAATTTTGATTTTATACTCGTTTTTTGTTTTGCAATATAATGATCATGTTTGAGGATTCCCATAACGGAAACTTTCATCGTAATCAGGAAGTGAAGTTCCTAAAAACATTGAAAAGAAAAAGTTACTACACAGTGGGGATTAAATTTATACTTAGAACTAAGGATATACTTAGAATTATGAAGAGGAAAGTTCTATTTAAAAATTCACGGCCACACTTAATGAACTTTATACATATACGAGTACCAAGTTAAATCTTCGGAAGACCTTTAAACATTACAATGGTGTGATGACGCAGGTCATATCAATAAAAATCAATAGGGAGACAAAAGGTCGGTCTTCATAGATCGTTAAACAAGTGATCAACTCTTTCAGTGACACACATAATGGAACATATATTTTATCATACTGAGAAAATATATTTTTTGCAGGAAATATAATTTCTCAGAGGCCACAGGCTTGCTTTGTATAATTTATGAAAGTAATAAGATGATGAAAGATATTATTAATGATCTCTTAAGCAACGAAATTAATAGTTATTAAAACGTAATAATATGCGCTCTCATTAAGTAATTACTATCAACCCTTGGGGAATCAGCCTGATTAGATCATGTAATAAACATTACTGAAGCCAACATGTTAGTATAATTCATTTAAATTATAATTATTTTTTAATTGACAGCATTATTATGCAGTGCCATGTTATATGCGTATGACTTGGAAGATATGTTTAGATATGATCGTATTTATGCATAAATATTTTTATGTCAAGGTAAAACTTGGTTTACAACTGAATGTTCCATTAGCAACTACTAGAATTACTTAGATGAATCTCTTGTATACCAACGAGTTAATGAACGTTATTTCCTACGTGTGGTAGCGTTTGCAGACCAAGTTCGGCAGAGTTTAATAGAACGGATTCCGATATCATGGTTCGAGATCACCAAATAACTTTCCGATGTGAAAATTATGTGCATCAGTTTATTTAGTTATGTTGGATTGAGTCGGCAAAACTAAACACAAATACTTAAATAAATAAAACGTATAAGAATTATTATGAGATACATGGAACAGACAGTTTCTTAAGATATCGAAAACACGCCGTCTTGGAGTCTTATACAAATAATCCCTACAGAAAGGCGTGTTAGAGAAATATACTTATTTCTCGAATAAAGACGCCGAGGCATACAATATAAGTAGAAAATAAACGGAAATGTTATCTTCAAGATACGAAGCACGTGTAACATCAATAATATACGTCACCCGGCTCGAAGGACGTGAGCACAAATTTACCTGACAACTCCCATCCCACACTCCTATAACACAGTGTTTACAATCACACACATATCCGTCATAAATTGAGACGCTTTCGCGATATTTCACTCTGTAATTTACAACTCACATATTAGACGAACGGCTTTTCAGCATTTGAAATCCGATTATGTGATTTGGGAATTCAAGACGTTTGAAATATCTTGTATATTCGCGTCGTGATAAATATACGCCGATCGTCCTTCGGATATAAATCACTTGAGTAACTCAGCAGGGATTTGATAAAAATATTTTTTTCGTATATGATATCGATACGAGATACGAGTAATATTTTATTATAAACTAGAGACCACCCGCAGTTATGGGGTAGGAATAATAAACACAAACCTCTAATGATTACTTTGGCAAACACAACTGACCTACCGACAGATTGAAATGGTGTTCCCGGAAAAAAAAAGTAATTAAATCTCGTCTGTCATTATAATTTTCTTTAGAAAACAAGTCTACATTTTCAGTTCCAGCTATGAAAGAAAACAACTCGCAGCTATATTTTTTTAATTACGAAAAATGTAGGTCAGCTACATTAACAGAATCCAAACTATCCTACGTTAGGCTACGTACGTACATTCCGGTATGCGAAAGACAAAACGTGCAAAAACTTTATACAGGCAGAGCCGCAAAACAACGCAATTTTGTAACACCTAAGCGCGTAAATCACACAGCCTGTAGACCCCGGACCGGGGGAAACTTTACTTGGAGAGTTTTTAATTGATTCGCTCAGTTATTACATCCAGTTTGGAACTGTGAGTTGGCCCACAGTGCGGGCGTCGCGCGTCGCCTTGTGTTTGTATGTACGGCTTGATATTATTTATTCGACAGAGTTTTTGTTTCATAATTTGGTTATTTGTTTCGAAAGCGATTCATACAGAATTGCTGCGATAAATTGGTTTTGGTTAGTTAAAACTGTGAACTTTTGCAATTTGCTGAAACTGCGATCAACCAAAATGTAACTACACTGAATACTTCCTTGTTGGCTTTATCGTTCTGAATGTATTTTACAAACTAAACTAGTACATTTACGCAAATTCGATAATTTCGATTGCGATTTAACAATAATATGTTGAAATTCTGAACCAAACCAACAGCGTCTTTGTTTTCCAAGTACTTAAGATGCCATCTAATAAATATGAACTAATCAAAAATGTAGATAAGGAAGAAATTGGAAATGCGGAAACATTTACAATAAGAACGCCGCAGGAAAACAAATTAATTCTCGAAATAAGGAAAGCCCAAGTTCCCTGTTCCGTTAAATGTAATTCCGCTTTGAAACGGGCGTCGAAAGCTTCTTGTTTAGACGTCAAAAATCAAACGATTCCGCAAACGCCCCGAATTATTTCTCGCAATTTCGTACAGAGTTGGTATCAAACGGTAATTTATTTGACTGCCTAGAAATGGACGCGTCATCTGCGTTCGTAATGGAAATTAATTCCTTTGGCATAAAGTTTAGATTCCAATATTGAGTGTTATCTGGGGTAGGTAGGTGTAGGTAGGTAGCCGTGAGCATTTTCCTGTTTATCACATTTCTGTCGTACAAAAGGCCCTTGGTAACACGACACCGCGTGAATCGAGGCGTAAGGGCGCGCCACATCCCACCCAGCGCCCTACGTGTTACTATATTATACTACTAAGGGACTACGCTCCAATAAAACTGCCGTGAATATTGGAGATTTGCTCAAAAGGAAAGCGTGGTTATTTTTTATGGGCTCGTAAATGATTCCAAGTGGCTTAGTTCGCTGTTTCGACAAGATTTACAAGTTTGAGGCTGTAGAAACTTGCTGTGTAAGGTAGAAGACGTAGTTGTGGTTCTCTATGTCAATGATACACATGCGATGGTTTGAAATTGAATGCATATTTCAATTGAAAGATAGTTAGTAGCACACTTGAGTTGAAAGTCAAATTGCCAAGGCGCTGGAGTGAGTCAACGAAGCGGCACGTGCGTTGAAAAGTGACATTCTAAAAACACGCTTTATGTAAGACTGAACATGTTTTTTTTTACTTTGTAATCTTTCACTAGGGAAAGAGAGAAAAGAAAGCAGACAAAAATGTAAGATGTATAGAATAGAATCATTTATTTCAGACGTAGTCCAAATACTGACAAACTAAATATTTTGTTTGCAAGTTTGTTGAGCTGCTAGAGTCCAGGGGGCCTAAAATGGAAGCTTTATCAGAATCATAATACGAGTCACGTTAAAAATGTAAAACTCTTAAAATGGACTTTGTAGTCATGACCATAAAGACCAAATTAAGAATTTTAATTTTTTAACGTGATTCATATTATGATTCTGATAAAGCTTCCATTTTAGGCCCCCTGGTGGCCTACCATGACGTCATATAGCAGGAATAATTCCAGTGTGAGAAAGAGATGGCGCTAGACGACCTGTATAGCTCTGTCTCTTTCCCACACTGGAATTACTGCTGCTTTAGACGTCTTAACTAACCCCGCTGGTCCAAGCTCTGATGAATAAGAAGACTAACAATTTATTCTACTTCTACATATCCCTAACATTGTATCTATAAATAAGTTACCCACTAATTTCCATCTTCTGTATTTGTGATCAACGCTTTAGCTTGAACACCAAAATGATTTACACAATACTCACATCGGCAATGTTCGTAATTACGCGCCGCAAAACCGATTTTCCACGAACGACCTATTTCCCTGGTCGTTTACACATAGTGCGTCATTAGAATTAGACAAGAGCCGATATGAAGCCTTTTACATACAAAATCCAACGTCCGATTAATGGTTTCAGTGTTCGCAGTCTAATTCTATTCAAACTAAATTGGATTGGATTAGGTTTTGTTGAAAGGCAAAGTTTGACGTGGCTTTTGATGAAGAAATAAATTACTGGGGAATTTGTGTTAGTAACTTAAGGAGACTTGAATAAAAACAACAGTTGGCTTGAGGACGAGGTTAGCAAGTTAAAATGAATACCTTTTTATGGTGTGAAACTCAGATATGAACCGTTACTTTCAGTGAAATCAGTTTTGTTTGTATCTATTTTTATTGAAATACAGAAAAATACCATATCTACCATAGACTATTTTTTTGGCAGATTTAATGTAGTTAAACTTGATTTTAAGATCAACTTGATAACTTGTACTTATACATATGTGGTGTTAACTGTTAATATAAGTTGGTTATTTTTTTTTTTTTCATGTGTGCAACAATAAACGTGACCGTTTTGGGCTCTGCCGCGGTCGGCTAAAAAGAAAGCCCATTTAAAATGGCCGAAAACCGCTTCCAAAACGTTTTACGTCAATAGAACTAATGGCATCAAACGATTACAAGCAATCAACAAGCTGATACCGTTATCGCTTATAAACAAAAAAAACTAACCCAATAGAACGGCGAACGGCCATTAGATTAATCGATGAAACAAGTCACACATGTGGCTTTTCATATTGATAATCTGACTCGATAAGGAGTGCCACACAAGGGTAGGGACATTATTAGAGTCGTTAAACAACAAAGCCGACCCGAAGCAACTTACTTACTACACATGGCTTTCATTTGGTTCGTGCCGAATGGCAGACTCCATTCGGCTTCTATTATCATGACTCAATCATGTTCACGTTGGCTCGGCACAATGATTAAATTTATCTACACAAAACTGATTTGCCGCCCGAATCATGCCGAGCCGAACATGAATGTGTGTGAACATTAAAGAATCGAATTCCTATAACCTTGCTAAGTATTATCGACTTGCGCAAAACGATAGTAGTGCCCATTACTTGGCACTCCGAGCTTTATGTCCAAGTGTCGTCACTTGGACATAAAGCTCGGAGTGCATCGGAATTTAGACGAATCGGTTTCAACTGTTTCAAATAACGTCTGCATAGTTTCATTCGTTGAAATGTAAGCAATGAGTTTCGGCTTTAGATGTTTCTGTTGATGTACCTTTGATCATTTATACTTTATTATAGCACTGAAAATAAAGTGTACTACAATTACCGACCACATTATGGGAATTAGCGCCCGTGTTCAGAACGGGAGTAATCTACCGATGTGGCGAAATGTCAAAACAGCAAGATTTCTGTGCTATTTCCAAGTTAAAAATTATATGCATATACCGTAAGAAATCAATTCTCAAAATAACTGCTGAAAATGCTGTGTCTCATTGAGAACTATTAAAGAAAAAGACATGCTACACCGACCCCAAATTGAGTTAAAGGCAGGAGTATAATAACGATAATAATGATGGCGGAAATGCATAAAAATTCGTTGTGTAGGCTAGCCGAATAAGGCGGACACACACACATACACGAAAATGTAACTTTTAATTGTTAATTAAGTATAGATATCACCCGCAGGCAAGGGTATAACCTCGAGCAATTTCCAGTTGCTAACTGTAAACAGTTAGACATAAAAACAGTCACCTATGATTACATGCGGGGTGGGTGTTGTGCAATCGATGCAGTAATTCATTTGACAACAACATGGCAATCCTATGACCGTGCACTATGCACTATCAACAAATATTACATAACACGAGGTTACACCCGACGAAGCGCTTATTTATTATTTATATCTTGTTACATTTTGCATTGTCTACAAAGTACAATATTCTACACAAGTGCAATATCGTGCTGAGAACGTTTGTCGAAAATATTGATATAACGAAACTGCAGACGGGTCACCCAGACATGCGATGACGTAACTGCATTCACAACAGGACGAAATGAATGGAAAATTTTCTTATTTGTCGCGACGAAAACTGCTAGCACAAACACTTGTGCTGAATTAAGAATGCTTCGTTTACTCTTATTAATGCACAAGTGCACACTGTTTAAATGATTACTAACATTTTCATTCTTTGACTGTTCATATTTAGTGAATTAACTCCTGGACACGGCTCGTATGGTTAGCATGTTCCTCACTCCGGAGCTCTGACTGCCGGTAGCTTGGACCTTGTTCCCGATACCGGTGGGCTACAATTTTTTATATTTTTTATTGTTTTTTTTTTTAGATTGAAATATTAAAAAATGAGATTTATAATTTATATGTATATAGTTACGAATTAAGGGTAAAATAATTGAAAATGTTATTGACATAATCAGTGACAATCATGTGAAGCCATGTGTGTGTGTGTGGGTTCATGTATGAAACCTATATAATTATGCTTTGTAACAACTTGTAAACTACATGAATGCAATAAATGATGATTATGATTATGATTAGCCTCTGAAACCCAAACTAGGTAAAAAAAAACCTGTGCCAAGAGTCAGCGCCATATGCCAATATCATTGTAATTTCTTTTTATGCCAAACAATGCTCCTCTTAGTACTTATACATGTGTCATACTGTTTCCTTTACAGGGTTCGTTGAGTTAGGAACGTGAACGCGAAGTGCAATGACACCGAAGTACTAAGCTTCGAAAGTCGCAACGGTGCATGAGTAATGACAGATACTTAACCTATTGTAAAGACCCATGGAGAAACTTGTTTGGTTAAGCCTGTGTGGGATATCATTCGTAAACGCATTAATATACTTGTGGTCTTTAAATAATCTTCTTGCGCTGTCAAAAATAAAATCTACAGTTACTTGTTTCTACGGGGATTTTAAATGTCCAAATGCGGATATTAATTAAAAGAACTAGTAATCGATTACGGTTGGAAGTCAGTGCGTAATGAAATCAACAAAAAGCTGCTAATTTGCTGTGGAGAATTGCTACGTATCTCTAAAGCTTTTTATTGGTTGCTGTTTTATGCCTATAGTGAAGACAAGACAAGACATATAAGGGCGATATCAATCACTACATAGTATAAAATAAAGTCGCTTTCTCTGTCCCTATGTCCCTTTGTATGCTTAAATCTTTGAAACTACGCAACGGATTTTGATGCGGTTTTTTTTAATAGATAGAGTGATTCAAGAGGAAGGTTTATATGTATAACATTGACCCGTGCGAAGTCGGGGTGGGTCGCTAGTCATAAATAAAACAACAAGAATTTGTGTGGTATCTCTAAAGCTTTTTATTGGTTGCTGTTTTATGCTTATAGTGAAGACAAGACAAGACATTTAAGGCGATATCAATCATAAATAAAACAACAAGAATTTGTGTGGTATACTACCATTAAAAACCCAACTACTGAAAAACCACGTCTTTTTCCGGTTTGTAGCATATGGTACCCGGGCCATAATAACGAATGGATTGACTCCTTATTCATCAAAATCGGACGAATAGTTTAGGCGCTACGGAGGAACATACGAAAATACAACCATACATACATACACAGACTGCTAAAATCATAACTCTTCCTTTTGGCTTCGCCGTAGTCGGGTAAAAAAGTCTAAAACAGCCAACCGAGGCTGCATTTCTCTCACGTCCCGCACAATACGTTATCAAAGTAACGAAGAACATTTTTCTTCTCACACATGTATAGCATGTACCTCCGTAGTACCTACAACAGTTATTAGCGAGTCGGGGAGCGTCGCAGGCCTCGCAAGAGATCACGTAGGGACCGGTCGTGTGAGCCCGACGGGCTTCGGACTCCGCTGTGTTAAGATCAGCGCACACCGGGGACGGCATTTTATCTTTACCCAACGTAAATTCATCCGTAGCTAGCGGTACAACAAGATACAGATTACAATGTTCAATGCCACGAAGGGACATCCCCTTTGATGCCTTGGAGTTGATCTCTAAACATTGTGATCTTTATCTTGTAAGAACTAGGTACATATGAGTTTGCGTCGCCGCGTCGGTCGTTGGGGGTAAAGATAAAAATGCTCTGCACTGCCGTCCTCAGTGTACGCTGGCCTTTTAACTACCGACGGAGCCGCATCGAGATCGTAAAAATGTGCAAGCTAACGGAAAAAACTGTAACATGTGCTCTAAAATGCCTCGTAAAGTGCTAGCTTGTGACTTATCGAGTATAAAAGGTGAGAATTGTAGGCTTACGTCCAAATGGTTTGCGAAAGATCGTTGAGTCAAGTTCGTATTGTCCTTTTCGTGTCTTATGAACGTTAAATCTTGACTTATTTTCCTGGTACTTATTAAGTAGAATTTGTGCAAAAACAACTTCTTGGAATCACATGTTATGATAGTATTATTCTGAGTTTACTCTCGTAGCGAAAGGCAAAAATTGACGGTATTACTTAGCAGCTTAGTATTTCATGTAATTCCTCATTCGGGTTACAAGTTTCGTTTTGAAGACTGGTTATATTATGTTGGAATGGGTAAAGAGTCATGATCGAATGGCACTAATTTTATTTTCACTTCTTTGAAGTTTCTCTAATGAATTTTAATGTAATCCTGTATGGGCTTAAAACGTTTATTTTTTGTTCTAGTTCACTAAATATTGAGTCAAATCGACCAAGTATTCGTATAACAAACTGGGCTATTCAACTCAATCACATGCCAATGAGAGTTTACAACTCTGGTCCTTCTGTCAAGGGTTACATAATGCCAATTCATTATGTATGACCGATTTTGCGAATACAAAAATAACCGAGAAGCATTTTGAATCATTTGCGATTTTACATATAGCTGTATGGTATAAATCTGTTTAGTTTTACGATAACATATTTTTTTTTTGGTCAGGGTCACGGTCATATTTTGGCAAGTTACATGCGGATGGAACTACGTGTTCTGTGTTTAAATGGCGATTGTTTGTGGAGACGTGTGGTTTTCTTTTAAGCCTCAATATAGAAGTTCAAATTGAATATTGAATGTCACATACAGACTACGAACGTCTAACGACATTTTTATAGTCATGTGAAAATACATCATGTATAGATTAATGCATGTATTCATACATTCAATACACACACGTATTCGCGAAACCGGGCGCCCATTCAACCGTCACAAAACGAAACTGAATGCCATTTCATCTCAAGATGCGCCGCGCCGCTCGCCGCAGATCTGAGGGGTCGGCGGTGGGTGACTGTGGTGGCGGTGCGAGGGAGGAGGGGGGGGGGACTCGCAAACCGCCCGGCAACTGCGCCATAACTCGGCGCGCACGTACAACCAGACAATCGCAATTATTATTAACAGATATACGTTTAATGATCGTGTGTGCCGCGCACAACGGCCCAATGTAAGTTGAACATTGGCTGGCGCAAGCGACTATGGAGTTTACGTCATTGCGGCGTTCGTGTGATATTCGTCCGGTGCGCGGTGGTGAATGTATCGTTTCGGGGTGAGAATTTGTGGGAAGACGGCGTCGCCGAGGTCGGCGGGCGTCGCGGGGGCCAGGGCGACGTTCTTGCGGAGTGAGTTAGCAGGGCCGATGATTTGTGGCGCGGTTAGCGTTCATCTAGCGGACCGGCGGGACACAGGGCATAACTCATCGGAACAAAGATGGATCGGCATGTCATGCGATATGAAAGCTATGTGTCACTCCGCGTGTGACACGAAGCGTTTGCATTTTACGACTCGGCTTGACGCGCGCGCCACCCGCGCAAGAGTCAACGGACGCAGGAATTCTCGAGTTCAAATTCCGCAAACAGGCTCAAAGGAGGATAAAATTAGAAATACGGAGAATTTTTGGATCTGCACAGGTTGGCCTTCCAGGCATTTTGCGATAGCGCTAAGAATCTTCGTTATCGAATCGGAATCAAAGTGGGAACCGAACTTAAGCGTCAAAGATTTGACATGCTCAGAAATGTTATTAACGTAATTCACGGTTTACTTAGTGCGGCGAATTAGTAATTAGCAAAAATACCAGTTTCACGTTGAACACAGAACAAATTACGTGGGTGCTGACTGCTGAGTTGCTGACTGCCGGGCAAACATTAAAATGATTATTACTAGTCAATATTTGAGTTTCGCAAACTCGTAAATTGTTCGAGTACAGAATACGCAAACGATGGGCCATTGTGTAACGGCAAAGCTAAAAGAATAATACAACAGGTGTGTTCATTACTTTGCACGCCACTGCTGATTTAATAACATGAACACTGAATGTGTACGTGCACCTTGTGAATTAGAATGACATGGTACAAACTCCGTCAAGTTAACATTCGGTGAAGTAGATATCAAAGACATTCAGACAGAAAGATTTTTATAGGCTAAGTTATTCTTATTATAACAACGCTTAATTACTTAGTTGATTATAAAATTCGACTTAAATGTATGTCCAATTTTCACGAAGAGCCAACGTGATAGGATAGCAAAAATACCGTAATTTGTAATCGTATTTTTGTTGCATTTCTTTAGTTCTTAACTTCCCTGACTGAACATTCAAGAATTATTCAAAACAAATGGCCAATCCATAACTTAAAAAATTGCAAAAACTTACTTTTATTGTATAAAGTAGTTAGCTAGGTGATCTGGTTGTCCACACAGTTGTACAGATTGTTAAATCTGTAACAAAAAATACACGACATTAGCATGACATCGATATATCAGGAACATTGAGACTGCGAAACTGACGCTGCAAAAACTAAGTAGGACGAACTGGTGCTGTTTTGTCAGTTCAGCAAGTTCATCAATACGTATTATTGAAGTCTGCAGTATAAATAATAATCAGCATGAATCGATTGCTACTAAATTCTTAGTGTGAAAACGTTTAATTTAATTACACACATTACTAATCGGGTATTATACGGGTTCAATGTCTATTTTGCAATTCTGTCTACGAGTTACCGTGAAAATAACTGTACTTTTTTTTGTAGTAATAAAATATCTGAAGACTGAAGATAAAATATCGGCATAATCTGAAGGTCTCCTTTAGACTTTTCGTTTACTTTTACGAGTGGAACCGAAGTCGTAAACGATTTTCCCAGTTCTAGTAAAAGCTAATATAACTACGCACACACTACGCTGCGGTTTAGTTTAGTTACGCCCGCGACGCCAATATGAGGAAACATAAGTAGGTTAACGTAGACAGTTAAATGGTAACACAACAAATATAAAACTTTGTCGTTTTTGTTTTACCTTAGCACATACATGGGCGATGTTATACGCGTATTGTGAACAAAGCGTTTCATAATCGCGTTACTATGTTTGTGAAAGCAAAGTGTAGATAATATGATATTGAGTTTAATAGCGTGTTCCAATAACGGCCTAATGATAAAATGTGTAACTGGCATTGTAATTACGTGTGACAAATATAGCGATCGCAATTCGTCGCTGTAGTGGCCCAGAGCGGGCGGGCGCCAGGCGGGGGCGTAGGTACGAACGAAATGGACAATGCGTATAAAAAATCAATAAAAGCCGGGCACGGCCTTCGTGGAGGTCGAGTGACGCTCACGGATCACCGGCCGACCTCTCGCCACATTATAAAATATTGAACGACGAGATGTAACTAACTTACCAACTCGATTCCACTTCCAAAAGTTCGCCAAAGTGGATTTTTCAAGTTCTCGTTTAATTTTAAAGGGATTTTAGGGGAGTGAGAAGCGGTACGCGGTAGTTTGCTTCTTCAAACTTTTGTCAAAGGGCAGAAACGATTACGTTTTGGACAATTCAAGAATTGAAAGTTGTAAAGTGTTTTCAGTTTGAAAGTGGATGGAGAATAAAATAAATGACAAAAAAAATTCTAGTTCACGAAACAAAAAGGAAGATTGGTTGGCGTGCTATTCTATCATGCTTCGACAGTCCAAGCAATGGAGCAGAAATTTTACCTACCTATAGCTAACGCCCCAGACCAGTCTACTTTTTTGTTTGTTGAAGGAAAATGTACCGAAATCTAAAAATATAGAGCACAAATATGTTCAAACAAACAAAAACCAACTTATTTAATTAATTTCTCTGTGGCTTAGAAACAAGAAATGTAGGGAAAATGAAGTGCTGTTAGCGACCGACTATCAAAAACTGCAAAACACTCATATCAATGATACGCTATCTAAGTAAATACACCGTATCAGTGCCCCTGATAACGCTGTACAATTACAACTCAAAGTATCACAACTTGGCCATAGTTCAAAGAGTTAACGCCGTTTAATTCAATGCCAAGTACAATATTTTTAGATGAAGATTAGTGACAGGGTGTGTTTTGAAACGTGTAATCACTAAATCCGGGTCGAATGTAAATACTTTTTTTGAAATAAACAAAATCTAATAAAAACTTATCACATTGATATTTGGTTGCGTCAACTATTTGGCATGCTTTGTTCGTGCGTTCAGACTATGACGTGGACTGTTCAAGAAGCCTAGACGGTTATTTAGATTGTTCGTAATGATGCATCAGTTAGTTATTACGACTTGTTAATTGGCAACGCTCAGGAATTGTCACCTCGGTAGCAAGCCTGGTACTACAAGCTTACGTCTTTGGTATTTGCTTCATTAAATCACCTAAAATACATAGTTATATAACGCGTTTGAAAATATGTGAAACCCACTCACTCCCCCGCCTTTTGTCGTATTACGGAGTGCTAAAAATAGAGCACTTTCATCGTCTCATTAAACGTGTGAAAATGATTGGCTAACAGTTTAGGGCCACGTCCTTGCCTCATTTCTCGTGAACGCATGAAAGCGTCAAATCCATTTGGAAGTCGGCCACAACGGCTTGCGTTTCGTCAAAAGAGAGACAACTTTGGCCATTTGTTATTCTGACAACTGGCATGTAACTAAGTGGGTTGGAGTATTGAACGGTTCACAATAACCGTTTGCGGAAGCCTATACTTATGTTGTATTGTATTGAAGCGAAGACGGGGTTTACTGTTGTGTGTGTCATTTGGAAAGTTCTCTTGGTCATTGACTAAGCGATGCAGCTTTAAGATAACTAGATACATATCGACAGATGCCAGTGTATTTAAAAATCTTTTTTTTTCTTCTAAATCTTGTCTGATTAATACAACAATCATTACTCTTTTTCCATACTTTTATTCACATACAAATAAACAAATGGTATAGATCCCAGTCATTAACCAAGTGATCTATGACCAATAAAACTAATATCGGCACATACTTTCAGGGAAATGGATAGTTCAAATTCGACGTATAAAAACAATATCCGTTGCGATTGACAATTCAACTTGATCCTGAATCTGAAATTAATTCGATTCCTGAATGTATGTTACTCTTTTATTGCAAGATTTTTGCCTACAGACGTCCGTTTTCCATTAATATAAGTTCGTTGGTGAGATTACAGTTCAACCACGCGTAACCATCGTCGACGTGACCGCAGGCCCATGTCACTATTAATCATTCCCGAGCCTTTTTCCGTGGACAGAAAAATATATGTGATGGGATTATTGTTTTGGGGCAAGCCGTAATATTTCATGTGTGTTTGTGAGGGTTAATGTGTATGGATTGTGTTCGTGTTATTGATGGAGATTTTGCAATAAATAGTAATGCTTTTGGAATAGGGACGACTTTTGCTTTTAATTCAACGAATTGAATAACATCCGAACACACCAAGTGAACCTAGACACCCGTCATAGTGGTTTCTGCCTAGTCCTATGGGGAAATGGCGTGAGTTTATGTAAAAATAACGTTTCTTTGATCATTTCCCACAAGTTGTCCAGGTTAACAAAAAACGCACCAATTACAGCAGTCGCCTAGAAGAACCTATCCATAACAGATTGTTGAACAAAGTCACAAGTACGTATATAGTTAGTTACGAAGCAACGATCACTTTCCCACGTAGCATCTTCTCAGAGTAAAAGGCAGACTAGATTCAGTACGTCGAAATGTCACAGGGCCATAGGTTAACTGCGTCTAGTGTTTACCTGTGAGTCTGGGAAGTAGGGATTAATGTTCAAGTAGTATGCTGGTATGAATCAAGTTTTATGTGCGTCATTTGTTCATCAACAAGAAAATGCTTACGCAGTCAAGAGTTCATAGTGACCTACGACATGCCTTTCTACATGATTTATGTTGAAATTTGGGTGTTTAATTTGCATTACTTATACTTGCTTTTAGTCTTTGAAGTGGCGAGTCCGTTTCTACGCAGTGAAGTAGTACTCGGGGTTGATCTGCTCTAAGTCCACCAACATTCAACGCGACCTAGCTAGGTCCGTGTACAACGCATGATGATGAGTATTTCAAGTTGCTAGATAATCCAGATATACGGCGGTATGAGAATATTTTTCGAGTCTCCCCAAGAAGCCATATCCTAGACATTAGAGCCAGCACTAAAGCCATAGTTCTCATAATTACATACCCTTATTTATTCATAAAAGTTGATTCTGCAATTTCAGTGAGTATTACTTGACAGTTTTACTCATACTATGCAATTTTTGTACTCATAACATAGTACGTGTTGAGAGCTACGAGTTGCGAAGCAATGCGGAAGCAACGGTTACTACATGCGATCTAATTTTATACATTTCCGTAGACGACATCACACAGACGGAATATGATACGAAAGCAAACCAACTTGTTGTCTTTAAATATTTAAACTGTAATTTAGTTTTGACCAGCACCATAAATACGGGCAGTCGGTATCACAAAAATTGGATTTTCGTTTTTTTATTTTCATTTGACAGCTTGAAACATCTCGCATCTTTACCGAAACTTTAAAAATAACCCGAAAAATATACAATATCTCATTTTTGCACTAAAAAAGAGAAACCTCTTGTCACGTAATCCTGTTTTCTCGGAACATCGAGTTGTTGGCTTTTTGGCTGTGGTGGTCGCTGTGGGAGAATTAGGAGTAAGTTTACTTGTTCGCAGACTTTTTGCCGAGATCTGTACATTATTGTATACCGTAATCACGATTCCGTGACAAAACAATTTCGGCAATAAAACCAACAGCGACAAGTCAGCTATAAAAATAAGGCATATAATCCAAACAACAATAAACTTATTCCTGACACGAGACCTATTTTAGTAACAGGACCATAAAATATTTCGCTACAAACTAAGATCGTAAGAAAGTGAACCGTTTTTTTGTTCTTTTCGAGGCGACTGTTGAGGCCTACTGGAAACCGGTTGGCCTGCCCACAGCACAGTGTCCAAACAAGTCTAGAAACTGCTATAGAATATAGATAGGAGTGTGTAGTGTACTGTGTACGTTGGTCGGAGTTTAAAGAAAGTTGCAGTGGCGTAGGTCGAGATGAATGCTAGCCAGTTACACAAGAATGAAATAGTTTATTCTAAACTGCCGAGTTCTGCGCGAATAAATTTGCACATTTTAGTTTTGAATTTGATTCGTTCTGTGAGAAAAGTTATTTGTTGATGTGATCAACTTTCGCAACAGACACGAGTTCGTTTCTATGTGCGCAGAGAAATGAGTGACGCTTTCGGATACATTATTACTACTACTGTTTACTTTAGCAGAGTGAAATTTGACAAAAAATGCTCAAAAGGCGGATTATAGTGGTCAGATTGTCATCGTTTTCTTTTTATTAAGTTTCTAGAGAGATTGAGAAGTTAAAAAATAATTCGTAGGTCGCGACTTTTTGTGAAATGTTACACTGACAAACAATAGAATAGTGATTCTATTGTCAGTGTAACATTTTACACAATATTCTAAATTAATGGATAAACAGTAGTCTAATAAAAATTGACTCGCATTATGAGGAGGTTCCTGTCTCTAGAACCCTAACCACCAGTAACCCTGCTCCCGACACCGGCGGAAACCTATTTTTTGTATTTATAAATGCTAAAAAGAAATATGTAGAGATTTAAAGAATGTGTATAAAAATGAATAAACATTGTATACCTACTGTACTTAAGGATTGGGCGAGAGCAGTTGATAATATCAATCAACGCAAGAGATTGCCTCACATAACCACATTGCAATTACGGCAGAGATATTGCACACTGCCAGGTGCTACAATATTCAAATCTTACAATCTATATTGACCAAAATTACTCATGAAGAGTTAAAGTCATCTATAAAGAGTGTAACAAGACCCTTAACGAAGCCGAAAGGTACTTGTTCTTCCCGTCATTGCGATATATTTTTTGACCTAGACCATACCTGGGAACCTTCTACTTACTACGGAGATATTAGGGGTCAATCAAACTTCCAAATTCGGAAGTTTTATTTTTTAAATACATGTTTTTAACGTAGACTTTATTTACTGTAAACAATCCTCGACACCCGTACTTTGAGTGCGTTACATTAAGTCCTACCGCAAAACTTGATTTTTCTCCCAATAAAACGTCGTTTCCCAGCAATTATTTTGCGTAAAGTTTTATTTTATTTTATTTATTTATCAACATACATCTACCATTACAGTGAGATAACCAATGCGGTTACTTAGTTTGATGTACATAATGCTTGGTTGTCGGCTTCGTTAAGGGTCTTGTAATCTTGTTACACCCTGTATGAATAAAGCGAGTGTCAATGTGGTGTTGCTCCACAAACGGTGGGACACTTGAATCTTGAATATCGTGATGTACAATGCGTCTTGTTGTCCACACCCTACAGGGTCTAATATACGCTACTGAAGGCTCTAAACTCGAGACTCCATGTCGTGTCCTATTGCCTGCACGTTACAGGAACTGATGGTCGCTACTGGATACGCGAAACTTGTAGCTGAATTCTGATACATACATCACACATACATTCTGGGGCCTTAGTCTGCTATTGCAATAGTGTCAGAATGGTCTATCATTGATTTAATAAGGCCCCGCGCAGACGAATTACCTTTTGTACGCACGTCAAACGAGTTTCGAACGCGCTTCAATACGCCGTGGGCTAGGGACCTTATTAAATCAATGATAGACCATTCTGACACTATTGCAATAGCAGACTAAGGCCTCTGATTTATATTGCCATCGACACGCTGAAAAAGTGCGACTTTTCACACGAAAAGGTTTTCTCTTATATCTTTTCCTCAGTAAACAAGCGATGTCCAATTTAAGTACTAAAATATGGAATGATTGTTCAATAGTCCTGTATGAATATTAGGCTTACACAGCGATTTATGCCCCTGTCTGTACACTGCGCTGACATTTTCACTCGTTAAGCCGATTGCGGCCGCACTGATTAGCCAATCGGCCGTATGTTGATATTATTCGAATAATAAATTACGGAATTTGAGCGTATGGAATATGTAATGCCAATATAATATAATAACGAATGTATGCTCTGTATATCATTCATTACGAGACCACGTTTGGAAATTAGAACACATTATTTTATAGAATTAAACGTGAGTTATTGATTAAATAGAATTGTTATTCCCCTTTGTAAATCATTGTATTGTTATTATCGAGCCTTTCAACCTGTGTTTACCTACTTCAACTCATAATATCGGACTAAAAGACCAATCTCAATCAAACATAGTGTTGGTGTTCAACGAACACCAAAATTGTTGAACAGCTTTTTCCAATATTGTAAAATCTATGAGAACAACTAACGATACGATTGCGATATCTCCCATACAACCTTTTTGATATTACTTAATTCGGAAATATTTATTGGTGTGTTCAGTATTCTACTCGTAAACTAATCCAAAAATAAATCTCGTTTCTGCTTACCGTACCCAGTCAAACCCGTTGCAATTGCAATACATCAGACATATTTATAGTGTACCATTAAAGTGTGTAGCAAACATGAAAATAAAACGTCAACAACATACATTCCGCGAACCGTACGCTGCGAAATTATATTTATCTAGTTGCCATTCTGTGATATAATATTTATCAAAAAAAACCGGCGTCGCTTTCGCAAATAAAACCGCACACGACATGGTATGACATCAGCGTTGAAATATGCACGATTATATTATGAACACGTCGGCGAATTAATTGTAATAAGAATCACGTTTAGAAATAATCATTTTCACACAGTGTAAGCGTTTCTACCTTTGCTTTTCCGCATACCGGTTCTGTTTTACTTTACTTTCTTTGAATTATAGCGTTGCAGTTTTAGTTCGTGTTGTTGCTATGTGCTTCGCTGTGAAAGTTATTAGTGTTACGATTACGTTTTTGCTAACGAGGTCAGTACAGACTACCTGTTTTGAATTAAATGTAATGTGACATTGAAACGGGATTTGGGTTCTGAGATTGCATCGGTGTGGGCAAATTTTAACATTTAATAGGTATAATTACTAGATACGTAAACAATAATTTGACAACAAAATTAATATCATCATTTAGATTAGGCCATTTACAAACGTGAGGAAGTCTACGATTGTTATCGCTAATCATCGATTGCTTTTTCATTTTACATTCTTGTTGATAGCAACAATTTAATTAAGCAAATGCAACTAATCCAATAGACAGATACAGACCTACGTCTAACAAACAAACCGATAGAATGGAAACACCCATAGATACATACTAACAACACTACAAAGTACAAATCGTGTACCTCCCCTTGTCAGGAAATGCCCGGAATTTTAAAAGCATTTTTTGAAGAAAATGTTAAATGTTTTTGTTTTCTTAAGTAAAAAATACATTTACTTTTTTTATTGGGACCATAAAGTGTTAAACCGCTCAGCTAAAGTGGTACTGGGCCGGCCACGTCTGCTGCGACATGAAGCCCTGACACAGCCAGACGGCGTCGCGGCAGACCTCGCAGGATAATGGCAGGACGATTTGGACCAAACCAATGATCAGTGGCCCATATAAGCCCTGGTTCGAAAGGTTTTAGAAGTCATGGGGAGAAGCCTTTGCCCAGCAGTGGAATGACACAGGGTCACAGGCTAACAGTAACAAAAGGGTTTTGATTATTTTGGCCTGCTTACTGTCCGCTATTTAGACTTTTTTTTTAAATTACGGCCACTCAACTCTTAGTAGTTGGTGTCAATTCAAACAAGAATTGCATGAAGTAACATCTTCTCAATCGTCACGTTTCCGAGATGTAAGCTAACATAGTTGTATTTTCAAACGGACTGTTCAAAAGCTAACTCTAGCACACAGCTAGGTCCACGCGCACTATCACAAAGAGTGGTTTCATAAATTGCGTTCAGTTCAGACGGACGTTTTTATTCGTCGCGGCGGCCAGGGCGCTAGGGTTACATCCGTCAGGATTCCTCGGAGCGATCAGCCGCATCAATCGTGGACGTGAGCCGTACGAGAGGCGTGACGGTATTTATATTAATGTATAGTATTTGCACTTAAGAAGTCAGGGTGGCCTGGTGAGGGACTTTTTTAACTTGAATTTACAGTTGTTTTGTAGCTATTTGAGGGAGCGAGACTCTCTATTATGGTCTCTCTATGGTGGAGATGAGATGGAGACTGTTCACGTGCTGCACCTATTTCATGTTCTGGAGGAAGAGGATATTTATCAAAATAATTACTAAGGGCAACATTATCTACCTTGCCTCTTCCCAATTTTGTTTCGGTTGACTTCCAGTCTAACCAGAACCAGTTGAACTATCAGTATTTTACATCAAATAGCATCAGATTTTTCATCTCTAATCTCAGATTTTTGGCTTAAGAATAGAACCAGATTACGAGGAAAGGACGAACATCAAGAAACATTCCAGAATTTTCACCTATTTTATAATATTCAACACCCCTGCCAGCCCTGATCCGTTCCCAGATTTACGTTAGTCGCGTATCTGGATGCACCGCATCGATCACGGAGCCTGGCACGTGCAACGCATTCGATATCCGTTCGGGAGCACATTTTAAACTTGCCGTTTGATAAAGTAAACCAACATTGTGGTCGCATATTTGGTGAACTGTTTTGTGATTCTAAATGTGAAATGAAAAAGCTTAAAGAAAGATGGTGGAGGTTAAACTTAAAGGAAGTAAGGCATATGTGTGCCTGTCTAATTTAACTGGTTTATTACGGAACTTTTAAATTCCTGGATTTTAGAGGGAGGTATTAACCTCATGTTAATTACTTTCCAAGTATAAGCAAATATACTCTGCCCATTCCGATCTCTGCCCGCGTAGCATGACCACCGTAGAAACGGGTTTTGTCGACGAAGAATCGAAAAAAAATGACGGATTGTGGAAAGGTTTCTATCGTCGCAAGCATAGCGATGTTAAAAATGTATGACAGATATGTCAAGTTGTATAGAAAGACCTTTGTCGATTCTTGGTAGAATAGAGATAGTATTGCTATGCTACGCGGGCCGGTCATCAATCGCTAGATCTTGTCTCAAATGATGAATCACAGACAGCATTTATAAATAAAGAATGTAATACAAACCACTACAAAATGAAGTGAGACAGAAGAATTCACAAGCCATAGACATGGCCGTGTTTAATAATACTGCCCTACCTATGCAGAGGTTGGCAACCTTTCGCATAGTAACAGTTACTGAGTTACCCTTGCCTTCTCTCGCATCTGATAAGAATCTATGTTTGTCTTCCATGTCTGTGTGTATAATCTGTCTCACAACTTACTAATTAAACTGGGCATTGTTATAAACTAAAATGTCGAAACAAACCAACGAAACAATCCGGAATTAATGTTAATATGAATAGAAAATGGCGGCCGATTAGATAACGCCACCAAAATATTTTATTCAGCTGATAAACGGCTTTGTTGTGTCAAAACTTATCTGACTAACGTAAGCAAAGGCTAGAATTTGTAGGTAAAGGATGAAAGATTTATGGATAATAAGTGCTATGTTGAACATTAGTATATTTCAAACGAAACTAAAGCCGCTCTGGGCCACGTAGGGGTTAATACAGCACGATTGTGAAACACAACAAAATATTGTCGACATCAACGTTTTATTGATAATATTAAAAAATAATCTAGACTAAACCATTTCTAACGACGCTATCAGAGAATCTCTCGAGTTATCCAGCTCAAAAAATAGGCTAGCTACAATATCTACATCACAATTCACAAACCGCTGAAATTAATGTCATGAACACAATCATTAGGCAATCCGTGATACTGATAAATTACTTCCAAACTAAAAGTTCAATAGAACTTGCCAGCAATGCCATCGTCATCATGTTTTCGGAACAAAATTGGCTAGTAACAACGCTATTGATGTTAGTTTACTATCAATAACCTCCTACTGCGCGGCCAAAAGTAACAAGTCGCGAGTAACATCGTCACAAGGTCACTGAACGAACGCTTCGCCCTACAAACCCTCTGGAGACGGCCGCTCCGCGCAGCCGGCTTTGTGTACACTCTTAACAGAAATCGCGTCCTTTGTTTACGATACAAGTGAAGTTTACACTGCAAACGTACCTGATAGAACGCGGTGGAGTCGAGTCAAACAATCCAGCGGCTACAATCCGGTAGCCAGGTAGTAGGTACACAGAACAACACAAAGGGAACTACTTCTCCTTTTCCGGCGACAATGGCAACAATGGCTGCGAGCACGACACGAGAATCGAACGCGGCGTTTGGTCGCGCGCAGCGGTTATCCGTCGGTGACAGCGAGCGCCGTCGCCTCCAATAACAATAATGAGGCGGCTAATTATTATTATTACCGCTGAGCGGACGCACTCGCGCTCGCTGCCTGTACGTAGGTAGGTGGCGTAATCGCTGAATTCCATATAATCGTGTGGCGCGCACACACACAGGCGCGCGTCTCCGTCGCGCCACGTGTGGTGACGTCGTCGGCTAGGCGCAGGTAAGTGTATCTGTGTACATAGCGCGTTGGCGGGTGTACGCGCGTATCGATCTCGCGATAAATTCGATACGGTGAGCGGTGAATGCACCGCGCCGGCCGGCTGGCAACCGCGGTCGCCTTTCACGCTGGCGAAAACGCAATTTACGATCGGTGCACGCCGCTGTGAGTCTCGACTCTCGACCGCCAGCCAATATACGAAACGTGTCTTAGCGAGCTCAGTTCGCCGGAGTCGCTAGTACTATCGGGCGCGGGCGCAATGCCACGCGGTCGCACGAACATTCTCGAACACCGAGATAACACGTGTATTTATTAATGGCGCGAATTGCGCAACAAAATTGTATAGTGATAAAGCGGATCGCCAAACCTCGTGTCTGTTACACCTTAGCGGAGGTGACATGAGGTCGCATGCCGAGGGACCATAGCGTTTCACGGGCACATAATCCAATTTGGCGTTGACCGCGCCATTTCTAATCGCCCTAATTGGGGAACGCCCCAGCTCAAATTACCGCTCTCGTCACTTGTTTTGCCGTCCCACGCAAGTAGTAAAACATTAACAATTAAACGACAAGATAATCACACCACTTCAACATAATTGACCAAAAGCAAATGACTCATGACTGGGGTTACGCAAGAAAACAGCAACAAACGATTTACAAACTCAAACGACCGGAAACTTGTCACTAGTTCTCGTTATAGAAGCGAAAATTGAACGACTTATCTAAATTGGCTCTTGTCTGAGGACGCCGAGAGCGGCTGTCATCTCGTACGCAACATGAATAGGCAAACCATTAAACTGTAACGTGAGGAAACAACGTGATTGAGAGTCGCGACGTGTATCCCACCTAGCGCGGAACAGCGCGGCGCGGCGCCTGTACGACACTATAACAGTTTAGAGCTCCAAATAGACTGGGAAATTAGCCATTTGACTTTATAAGAGAAAAATAACATTTCCATTACGTAGTACACGCGCAAACAAGAGCGTTCACAATATAATTGCCTTTTTTATAGTTAGAGCAGCGGACTGTAACTAGCACGGAAATCGTAGTGGTCGCTCAAAAATGACAAAGCGTCTGGCTGTATCAAACCGAGAGGCACAAAAACGTCAACGTCAACAGAACGAGTGTCTGTCGAACGCTAGCACTCGCTGCAAAAAGTGAATAATGGCAAGCGTCGGCTAGTTGGGAGTCGCACAATTGCGCTATTTCGAGAGGTTTTCCTCTTAGCAATAATACCTACGGTTACTAATAATAATGCGAGCCAAACGTCCTATACAAACAACTACATAATAATGATTGCTCTGCAAAAACAGCTCTAGGTCCAAACAAGCGCGATCGGCGTTGAGATAAAATTTATTGAAGGAGCGACACGTGGCACCTCCGACGCGCAAGGTGAACGACTCGCCATGCTAATATGGGGGAAATAGCAAACAAAAAGCTCGCAGCGAAATATGGAAACACAAAAGGCGAGGGTGTAACGCAAATTAGAGCGGCATTAGCGACAACTCCAAGTGACATTAAAGGAGTTTCTGTTATTACCGCACGCGACAATGTGAGCGACTCGATGGTCCAACTTAGAGAGTTGGGAAAGCGCGGAAGATTACATAATACACCCGACTTCGGAACGCGAGTTAACGCGAACTTGTGTTTTATGTGCACACATGCATACTGTTTGATATACGTTGTGTTATGAGAACTGTTCTAAACTAGCGAGAAGGGGGCTCAAGTTGTGCGTCAACTTTCCGGGAGCAATTCGCCCGAGTGTGCACTAAAATATAGTTCAAAGTAAGTTGGAGCGAGCGCGAGCAGGACAGAGATGCAACTAGCAGCTGTGCGGGACTAGCCATGAAACTTGTATTAATCCGGGAACTTTTTATATATAAACTCACGTCTTAGAAAATTAATCGTTGGTAGTTAAAGACTGAATTTATCTAGGCTACGTATCTTACGGTAACGGCCACTAACAAGCCAATAATTTTATATTAAACCCAGAAATGGTTAATTATCATTATATTGAAATTAACCATTTCTGGGTGTCCACGAATTCTCATGAATCCTTGAGAATTCAGGATTAGTTAACGGATTCCACCACATGAAAAACTACATAGTCATTATTATCTCCTTTATTCAATTATATACATATAAATTACATTTTTAAATATTTCTAAACAAATTAATATTAAAAAAACATTTAAAAATATAAAAAATAGTGGTCCGCTGGTATCGGGAGCAGGGTCCAAGCTACCGGTGGTTAGGGCTCCAGAGACAGGAACCTCCTCACAATGCGAGCCGTATCGAGGAGTATAGCCTTCTGAATCAGGCCCTTGATCCAACCGCCTAAGGAGAGCCTCGAGAGATGTTCGTCGAGGCTTTTGGCTATAAGGCCATTGGCCGTCACAACAATCGGCACAATGATAGCCGAGATACATTATTATTATTATTACTACAATACAATCTTTATTAATACATTTTCATAGTTTATTCTCCAATTGATAATAATTAATAGGTTAATTTGCTTTTTTTTTGTAAAAAAATATTTGTGCGCCTTAAAACGACAGGATATGCTGGAAATAATATTGTAACATTTATTTGTACCATATTCTAACAAATAACAATAATCGATTTTGATTTGATTCTGTTCTGACCAAGTATTTCTCATACACGATTAGTGCTTTAATACAACATTATGTGGCCACAGAAACAGCATAACTTTTTAAACAATTCGTGATATTCAGAAGTAATTAAACTAAGTGCAATCAAATCTGTAAGTTTAGCACGTATACGGTTGTTGGTAACGCGGCTTTGCGGGATATTACACAATTACTGCAGTGAGCTAGGACCTACGTGCCGCGCAATCATTCAAATTGCAGCGGATTCAATGGGATTGTGTGAAAATTAACCGAAAATTGTAATTAAGCATTGTTTTCTATTATAAACTCGTGTTTCTGTGCGAATTGGATATTTTAATTAGACAACCTACATTCGTACGTATATTATCTGATTAAATAATGATGATGCATGTGCATCTATGTGAGAAATATTCTTGAAATCAAGGTTTGTTTGGTAGACAAAAACATGTCTGTAATAAATTAAACCTATCTTCATGCATTAAAATAACAATAGAAGAGCAATTGTGTTCAAATAAACCCAAGATCAATTTACTAAAACGTTGTACGAAGAGTACAAATAAAATGTTTCGATTTCAATACCAGATGAACTCTAACTCGATTCTATTAGATTTTAGAGTAGAACATGATATCAATCTAATGGAATAATACATTTAATATTCGTGGGTTTGCATCTGATGAACCATTATAAATGTAGACGCTATCAGATAATCTTATTTGGTAAGATAAACCGGCGAAGTTTGAACAATACAGTTAATTAAGATCTTTTAAAATAAGATGGAATCTTTTTGGCTTAGCGTGGGCTTATAATGGATCTTTTTAATCATTCTACCACCGACAAAATGGATTGATTGCTTTATATTTCTCTATTGGCTTTAATGAAGCTGCTACCACCATATTGACATAATCCCCAGAGCGCTTTAAACAATTTCAATCAAAATAATATCAGAATGTCAAGTCACTGCATAGCCCGCATCATTGAATTGATTGACTGCTGGGGCGTGCAAACAAAACCTACGAAACCATTAAAAAAAAAGTTTCATTACTTTAAAAGGCCAAAAGGAGTCACTGGGTTTTGAACCGAGAGCCGAGGTCTGCTTGAATTAGTAAGCGAGTCGGCTTGTACGATTTTTTACTGCCTAACCATTCCATGTTATCTTTTTTGATGTCTTGTAATCATAGCGATAAGAATAACGGGGGCACAAACTTTTTTATAAAGAAAAAAGTGTTTTTGAGTTTAAATTGGTTCTACAAACTTAAATAATTCAAGAACTGGCTTGCCCTTGGAATTAATATAGGTGCCTAGACGGTAATGAATGGTTGGTACTCAGAACTCTTACAAAAGGATTCCCCGAATCATCACCCCGGATTCAAGGAATCTTTTTTGCAGGAGTTCTGTCTCCCATTACTAACCCCAAAACAACACTAACGTGGTGTTGAAATGATTAATATTATATATCAGTGAGACATCGACACATACACATAACGAAGTAGGTAAAGACTGCGATATGCATATTGTTGCGTAGATTGAACATGTAACCGCCATCACAAAAAGCAATAACGCGAAATCGTATCATCAAGATGGATAAAACTAGTCACGTAATTCTAACCTCTATAGTAAGTGATACTAGAATATATAAAAACATTTGCAAAGATGGAATAACAGGGGGAGTAAATACCTCTCAGCACAGTCCACCTACTTTGAAAAATAAGTAATCCGAGCCATGTAAATAAATGAATCACTCACAGTATTAGCATTCCACTCTTGTGCGATGAGTGTTTTGCTAATTTATGCTGTTTGTGTGGTCTTTAGATATTACTAGGTCAGCTCATCCTAATTTGTGAGCAGATTGAGAAGGTAGAGAGCAAAGTCTCCAAGCTAAATGGATTTTGGAATTTTCTTTTGTCGAGCACTTGCCGAAAATCTTCAGGCGTTTGAACGACCTCAATCGCTCTGAACTTCATACTATTTTCTACTTACGATAACTCAATAACTGGTACACGTACTGTTGGAAAAAATCCCCTACCTGTAAGAAAAGAAAACCACCCATTAGAAACAAGAAAAACATTTGAGTCATAGCAAAGTCAGCGTTTATACAATGTTACAAGTTGAAAAGCGAACCGAAATCTCATCGATTCTTCTAGAATCATACATGTATAGATTATAGGTACTTGGTAACAGTCAAAGGAGTAGGTTCTCAAAAGTCAGCTCACATCTCGTCCCGGGAGGGTGCACGAGGGTTGTAGGCGGAGGGAGGGAAGGCACGCAAGGAGGGGGCGAGGTGGTTCCAAGGTCGCCGCCCTTGTCTACGTAACCTAACTGCGACCTAGCTGTGTCGCCCGGTCTCAATTCGCTTTAACGATTAATATTGAATGATTCCAGTTCTCTTTGTTCGAACAAAAAAGATTTTATATTAATGAAATGATTTTCTACGTGTACGTTTACTTGGAAATGTTTACTGGTGATTTACTTTAGTGTTTAATACGAGTGGGTGTGAATGGAAATAGTTATATAAACGTTTCGATACACAGTGTGAACGCGAACAAGAAGTGTACTACATGCATATTTCACGCTTCGTGATCAACTATACAAATGGAGTATATGACAGGAATTTTTAATACCATTTCGTACACAAAACAAGCCCGAAAGTTTTGAAAAATGTCGGACTTGTGTAGAATAACAACTAGCCAACAAAGTTGTCGAAGATGTTTTGCCATTATGTAAAATGAATAAACAGTAACAGTACAAGGGATATAATGAAGACGGCGCCAAGATACACAGTAAATAAACAGATGTATACATAGGTACACGTACATACACGTAATACATAGACTACTCACTACGTATCGCATAGAAATGTGCCACATAAGTGAAGTTAATTCCGTCCTTACACGTGTGTATACGTAATGCATTTGATGACATATTTCTTTACATTATAGTTCATCTAATGGATATAATGTTTGACAAGATGTATACTATAAATGAGAATGACACTGAGGGAGATGAGAGTATAATGGGAGTATTTCCAGCTTCGTGGTGGCTATTGTCAATTTTATAATTGGCTTGGGAACGAGGGAAGTTACAATAGCCCTTAACAGGGCACAGCAACCGAGGGGATGCCCTGGCTTTATTCATTATTTTAGAAATACGTACGGACTACAGAAGTGACCAATAGATGCATGTATGGAGGCTATCTTATACTTAACAAAAATCTCACACAGGCAGTACATTACTGCCTAAACCGCTGGGTTCGAAGACTACATGTTGCTTATGAGCTTCTATGACGAAGAGAAGCACTATACCGAGATAGTTTTAGATTTAAAAGGATTTATTAGGGCATGAAAGATTGTAGTTTGTTGTTAGAAGTTTGACATCCTTGTTGATGGTAAACACCATCGGGGACACTAATTGTTCTTTCAGAAATATAGGTACGTACGCATAGAAGTGAGCAATAGACATAAAACATATAACAAACACAGGGACGTGAGGAAAACTGACGAAGCATGACAAAAGTGCTACCAAAGCGGATAGATCTATACACGTTCAAATATACACGTGCATAAACAAATAATGATTCATTTCTTCAGAAATACTATGAACTACCAATACCTAATTTCTAAGCGAATCGAATCAACACGGGTTAAAAATGCAAATGTAATAACAATTTCTACGTTAAATAATCCTTATCGCGAATGTTATCACATATTTTATGTGTGTATAATAAAACACTTAAACGGTATGACGTTTGTGTGTCGGTAGGCAACAACGAACAATGCTTTAATTTCGCCCCTCGTGTTATAATTTCTGACGTGAAATTCAGTCAATAGTAGTAGGAATAGTTAAACGTAGGGGGAAAGTCTCCAGCTTACGATACGACCTACAAAAAATGGAGTAGAGTACGTTTTGCCTTTTTGTGGTTTGAGCGTGCTTTGTTTGCAAGGGTAAAATTATCCACGAAGGCAACTGAAAATGGGTTTAACAAGACACTTGCCGAAAGGCACTTGTTCTCCCCGTCATTGCGATTTTTTATTGTTCTAGACCATACCTGGGAACCTTCTAGTTACGGAGATATATAACACCTCCACGACTTCCGTTCTATTCAATCCATCCATCAGCACAATGTTTGGAGTGCGTAACATTCGAGTCCTACCGTAAAACGTGATTTTCCACCCCCAAAAAAAGTCTTTTCTCAGCAATATTTTTTGCGTAGGGTTACTTAGTTTGATGTACATAATGCTTGCTTAACGGCTTCGTTAAGGGTCTTGTTACATCCTGTATGTTGGTAAAAAAGACTTACACCGGTATTCTTAGTCGTGGATTGAACTTAAGTCGGACTTGACACGCACATTCCGCCCCATTAGACATGTTGACACCTACAATTTGTTTATAATCCCGCTTTTCAAAGGCGTTTATGTCAAATTATAAACAAACTGTAGCTGTCAATATGTCTAATGGGGCAGAATGTAGGCGTGTCAAGTCCGACTCAAGTTCAATCCACGACTAAGAATACCGGTGTTAGACTATTTTTATTATTAATTAAAATATTCAATTTAAGCCCAAGTTACCGACTGAATAGAGAATATCGATATTTCATCAAAGTTGAAAGCATTTCATTATTATTACTGCGTGTAGCTGTCTTAATTACTGTCTGACCTCCGCGAAGTCGTCGAAAGTTTTTCAAACTCTTGAAGATAAATTAATAATTAAATACTAAAACTACTCACATTTACCAGCACTTCGAGTTAGTCTCAATAAGCACTTGCTGGAATTTATTGGTTTGTTTACTTCCAATAATACATGAAAATATTTACTGCGTTTAATTTACTAGTACTCATTCAACTCTCTGTCTAATATAAATATGTAGTGACTAAACAGTAATTTAATTCCGAGGAAATATAGCACATACGTTTGAAATAGATATATACAATAATACTTCAAGAATCAGATAATTACTAATATCCGTCATTAATCGAGAAAGCGAACGCAGCTGATGGTTTAGTACCTAGAACTGAACGAAAATTGACGCAACGATTCGCGAAATACCCGTTTTTTACATCGTCGATAAAACAAGTAAAATTCTTCAACAAACAGAGGATGCGACCGCTTCATTCGCAAGTCTCATGACTGGTTCTGAGCCAGGTGGTTTTATAATTACCGTCTGTGGATCTCGTCAATGTCAGCCGCGAGAAAAAAGTCTAGCACAGAGGATTCATTAACATAGTTAATATAATTTACACGGCTTTATATACATTGAGATAAAACTGTATAGTGAATGTTGGTACTCGCGTACAGTTAACAGTTTCAGATTTCAGCGCTGTTTTGTAACGTGACATTGTTCATTTTAGTGTTTTGGATAACACTTTTGAATTATTTTTACCGTACCGTAGTTAAATTAGAATGGTAACTTGAAGTTAACTTAACATTCGTGCCGAGTTTAAGGATAAAAATAAACGGGTTATAAGAATTATTTATAAAAATCGATGAATCATCCCGATATACAGAAGTAGAGCTTGACGACATAATTTATAAATTCAAATCCTGACAAAAACCAGTTTTTTACCAAACTATAAAATATACAAATCTAAATGGCCAACACGCGCATCTTCAGTTCGATTAGCATTAGTAAATATCGGTCTTAAACGGAATCATTAATTATGAACGTCTCTTAAGAGGGCCCTTCCCGGCGCGTCTATCGTCAACGCGAGCATGGTCGAAAAGCTTGTTGTTTCATCCAGAGCCACAGCGGCGATTTTCTTTCAACTCCCCCGTCTTACCCCGCCCCGACCCCGCACAACTCGTCTCCCGCGCACCTCATACCTCCTAACGTGATGACATTCAACGAAAAATAGTGTTCGAAAATTTCTTAAACTTGTTCCAGGAAATACGTGCTTTTGAATAAGTCTTACAAGTGTGTGAAATAAAAATATGTCATTAAGAATCTCCATTACATGTGCAAGGTTTCTATCGTGATGATTTCTTTATTTTTAGAGTTTATGAGTACATTATGAACGGCCAAAGTTCAGGTAAAATTTCTGAAAAACAGCCATTTTTGGAGGCTTTTACTGAATTTGTTTCTACAATTTTTTATTTTTTGCTCCCATAGAAACCTAGATATAGTGTACAAAATACCTATTAGTTCAAAAAAATCAAAGATAGATGTGTTACATCGGCATAATCACGTACGAGCGTTTGTATGAAATGACGGGTTGGCCGCTCTTAAAGCTAATCTATACACATGCGACTTTTTTGCCGACGATAGTAAACCGGATCGGTTAGTCAGCTACTTTTTACTGTCGCGTCGAGGCACGATCTTCCACATAAAAGAAACGCCATCTTAGCAAGATTTTCGATGACGCCGCAACTCTGTTTTATCGGCTTTGACGTTTTAATTTTCCTATATTAGCTACGGATGTTTTTGTCGTCGTAGAAGAAATTAGTGTCAGTTTTCGGTATCTTCTCTGATAAAATTATAACTGTCGATTAGGAAATAGGTAGCTGTATTTTTAATTTTGAGTTTAATTTTTTGAACCAAAGCGATTTTGCACATAATTAGCTTTATTATCTTAGCTTGGTTTAACCGGAAATTCGTTCAAAGTAAGTACTTTCATAGGTAGTGTTGCTACCTTTGAATAATAAAAGATTGGGATCGAACGTGAGAAATCGCCATTTACATTTTGCGTATAAAAACACGCCTAAGGTCACCCGGAAATTGAACGTGTTATTTGTGACAACATCGCGTTTCCTGTTGCTACTCAATTTATATTGTATAAAACAAGTTTATAACGAATTTACATAAGATCCAATTAAAATACGAAATAGAACTTTTACTGAAGAAAGGAAGACCCTTAATGAATTTGAAAGACCAAAAAATGAGATTTTCGCTAAAACAATTCGAGAAGGACCTGTTCGGAAAACAATCTCCGATAGAGAATTGGTGTCGTTTAGTTTACGTCAGCCAGCGTTGGGGAAGCTACTGGTCCCTCCAACACGTAAGCAGAACTGGAGAATAGGACACGATTTATTTATCTGGGCCATAAATTCACGTGACAGCGACAATAGAATATTAATTATTTCGAATCTTCGGGAGAAACTAGTAACACGATAACGTCACGACGTCATGAGCTCGTAGACAATAAATACAATTAGTGACCGAACAATCTGACATTAAAGTTATGTTATTGTAGTTAGAGTCGTGAGTACGTCGCATTTGGTTAGTATTATTACTAGAGCGCATTAAAATGTCTGATACATAACATTTTAATTGCCCGATAAAGTGGTTATGATAACATATATAGCAAAGAGGCCGTCATTTTGTGGACGGAAACAAAGAGAATCTTGTTTGAGGACGTGAGTTGTCAAATTGCCCTGTCAAAGTCGCCAATTACAAACGTCGGATGATCTTGGCTAGACGGTGGCATTTGAGAGAGTGAATGATAAAAGTGATGGTTGACTTAAAGCCTAGAAGAGTGATTGAAAAGTTGCGTGGTTAGAATCCATCTACCGGGAGACAGATTCACACGTGTTTAAGGTATTTCTACTATACATATAAAATTCAAAGTCCTGACTGACTGATATATCAACGCACAGCCCAAACCGCTGGTCCTAGTGACATGAAATTTGGAGGCTATATTTTTTGTGAAGACTAAGAAAGGGTTTTTCGGAATTCCACCCCTAAGAGGGTGAATTTTCTGTGATTTTTTTTATTCACGGGGTCAATTGACTTGCAACTTTGTCATAATTCAGTAAAAAATATGAGAAACGTGTATTACAGATTTTCTAAATGGGATGATTTTATACTGATTGATATTTATTAATCTTTGATGAGTTGCATCCGTAAATAGTAAACAAAACCTACTGCCAACCCCCTAGCTCAAAACCTAGCGACGGCTTGCCTGCATAATTTAACCACCGACCATAACGCGAGCGAAGCCCGGGCAAAAGCTAGTCGCTTCATAAAATAAGTCACGAACAAAAAACGTCGCTCTGCATCCGGCTTAAATATACATAATTAATTTAATTGTCATCAGACAAATACAATGTTATAAATATTCAAGAATGAAGGCGTGAGAACGGTAGAGTTGTGACATTTAACTCTAATCAAGCTCAATTTATTCAAAACGCAATAAAAATGATTTACATATTCATATCTCTGTCGTAGAAAAACTCTCACGTTTACGTAAGAAAATTATGCATTAAAGCATGGATTTTTATAAAGACGTAGTGTTTCGAAACTAATTTATTGTACACAATGTGTGTTTCAAAGTAACTATAATAATTAAATGATGATAAGCTATATAACCGCGTACGCTATCATCGGTTTCCAAGTTTATTTTTCTCTCAGCTATTTCATTTGAACAATGATAACCCGGTGACATCAATTGCCAGTACATACTGGTCTTGTAATTTTATCTGCATTATGTGAAACTGTGACTAGTAATATAAACAGAATTGCGGCGACTCTGTGCTAACTAATTAAATACACAAATTATGTTGCTAACTAATTTAATTTTAGAATCACAAATGTTTCCCGTTGGAAATAGGCGGTTACAGAATTGCAAATAATGCTCATTAGTAAATTGGCGGAATATGTATTTATTGAAAACTATGTTGACGTTAAAACATTATAAATAAATATAGAAAGGATTTTCCAGCTAACAAAGTAATGCAAATTGAACAGTTTTTTGGTGAAACGAAGCCGCCGAAAAATCGACCTAAATTCGAAATGAATAAAGCTAAAAAAGTAACGATAAATCTTTGCTCGAAATATACATTAAAAGAAACGCAAACTGAAGTAAAGCAAAGAAAGACGTCTATAAGCACAAAGTAGCGACCAAAAAGGAAAGTGCAAACAAATAAAACAAAAATGTAATTCGGCACAAACAAACACTGAAACAAATTTTAGCGAGAACGATGAAAATAAAAATTGTCCAAACAGTCGGCAACAGTGGCAACTTGCGGACTAAGTAATTGCCATTTAAAGTTCGTCGCGAGAAAACTTCCCAACTGACTCATCTTGCATCTTTCAAAACGTTTTTTCCCACCTTACTACACTACTAATAAAATTTACGCCCGACGTTGTTTAATTAACTAATGTCTACTTTTTTTCTTTTCGACATCGCATTGAACGGATCCTGAGTTTATATAGCAACGTCTCTACGATCATTGTTACAAGTGTTCCGACATTTTTCTTTTTTTTTCCTTTTGATGGGACGAGAGCTCTCAAAGGATAGTCTTTGTAAACTGAGTCTTATTAATTATGAAATCTGTTTGTAGCTATGGCGTGTTGTTTTCAACGTTTGCGTCGTTATATCTTAGCTTTGGGTCGTTTTGAAACCTTATAGTTCTGTTAGACAAAAGCGAACATCGTTCACTTGCAGAACGTCATCAACAAAGCGACCGCATAAATTGTCTAGCTAGACCTTTTGAAACGAGTTGCGTTCGCGTTCAAGCCTAGTTCGCCACGGCCACATCGGCTTACGTCCTGTCGCTGACACACCACTCTCCGCAAAAACAACGTGCCTCCACAATACTACAATAGGTGGCTGAGCTGAGCGGTTTCCTCCCCCCCCCAAACACCGCCCTACCCCCGACAGTCGCCACTTGTATGACTCAGCAGCAAGCCTTAGATCAAATTCGACGTCGCACGATTCTAGTGGCATGTTTTTCGTTGTAAATACCAGTTTTTTGTCGATAAAGCATCGGTAATGGCGATACCGGCGAAGATAAAGGTGAGACGCGCTTGAGAATAAATTATAGACGAGTAGCTGGGGGAAAGTTATTTTATTGTTTTAATAAAAGTTAGGGAAAGACTACGAGGAATGCTCTCAGCATTCACGGGAAAGTTTCCTGAGGTTTTGTCCGAACGTATCTATCCGAGAATTATTTCGCCAAGTATAATAAAAACGGTGGAATGTTAAAAGGAAGCCAGAGGTAAGGTATGCCTGTCAAAATAAAACTTGATAGAGAAATAAAATGGTAAAACTGCGGCCGAGTCGGTCTATTCGATTGCCGCTAAAGCGTGTCATTTTTTTTCTAAAAAATTACCATGACAAAGAACACGAAAGGTGAATAACACCGCTCGGAACGGAAACGCAGCCGCGCCGCTGCGCGCTGGCTTCCGATACAAAACGGAATCCAATTAGCCAGCCCATCTCGTCGGCTTTCATTAACCGGCCGAATAACCGGGCACTGCTAAAAAAACACCCGGGAATGTGCTTTGCGAAAACAGCTTACACAAGACGCCATTAAATACATTTTAATGATCACCGCGTGGTGTAAACCGTGTGTTTAATTACGTAAAGTGTACGATAAAACACGTATAAAGCCAACTTGAAAATGGTTGTATCCAACTGTGAGAAAAGTGGCGAACGGACGGGGTAAGAATTCAAGTGCGGTCGCCTTTGACGTTTAATTCTTATTTTTACTGGATTTGTTGAAATTAAACACTTACTTCTAACTTAAGAAAGAGTGTGAATGATAGCGTTGAAAGTAAAAAAAAATATCGTATTATTTCGAACAATGGTAAAGTAAATGCGGCGGCGTCATCCCTGTTACATATTTGCTCAGACGTGTAAATGTATAGCAACCGCTGTCTACGTATAGAATTCGCAATTTCGTAACAAAATAAAGTACTGTATGTAACCTTCAGTTTCGCACGAGTAACGTTTTTATTTGCCGATTACCTAATGGGTTTACGTGAGAATTTAAACTTTTCATCCGCGTAGGTATATTTTTAAATGAATTTGTGAATACTCGTTAATCCAGCTTCGTTAGGAATGTTACAATAGAAGGAATGGATAAAGAAAGACACTACATTGAACATAAAACTGTGAGGTATGGGAACAGTAAATTGAGCGATAAATCCAGCATTATGGGCGCGCGTTCGGTTGCAATAAACAACGGTATGATCGCATCCAAATGGATAATACTCAATGTTTATATCGCTTTGGGAACACCTATCATATTGTTCGTGTAGACTGCTCAACGCCCACGTCTAGTTTTTTGGTGCAGACGTAATGCGTCAGAATTTGATAGCTCTTGTAAGAGCCAATCACTCAGAGCGCTAATTTGCGAATAGAAAGGCATCTGACAATCAATTTTTCTGTGCATTTATGAGCAAATTGGCAGGGTCAATGATGTTCTCGTAAGACGATACCCACTTAGCCAAAAATATAACCAATCATAAAAAATACGAAAAAAAAAACATACTTAAAATAATCCAACTGACCTAGATAATTATTTAGTTTTATTTTAGACTTACCCGCGACTTTGTTCGCGTGGAAATGTTGATGTATATGGATGAGAAGAAAAATTAAATATAGTATAGGTGTGCTATTCCAGACTATAATCTATATTTTTTTTAGATGTTTCTTGAAAGTAAAGCCAAGTCAAAGGCCTCATGGGCGCCATAAAAACTATGACACCAGGTTAGGCACTAACCCCACGATAAAAGAAGGTGACCAAGATGTTTTCATCAGCTCCAGTTACATTTTTACCAAATCAAGTAATACTGGTGTTGTGCAAAAATTTATTCATACGTTCAATTTATTCACGCAATAATATATTTTTAGATGTGTTTAAATCCTACCACTCGCGCCCACGACCAGCGAAGCGACGAATAGAACATGCTGTAAATACATTTTTATACTATACTTTACTGAGCAACTAATATAAATATTCTGTTTGTAAAGACTTGTTTTTTCACTTTCGTGGACGTCATGTGTAAAGAAACTTGATTTTGAGAGATGATGAAATCGATCACGGAGCTGGCGTTTATTTATTCATGACTTGATATGAATTAGTTCAGCTCGTCAGATATTACAAATATGAATTTACCGCGTGCTTCTCATAATACGCATGCATTTACATGTATTTGAATCGGTAAAAGCGGTATTTCTAATGTAAAATCCAGGGTGTCAAACATGAAATTCTCCAATACATACCTACAGCTCAATCTAAAGAAAGATAATCAATATTTCGTTACACATCAAACCTTCGTCAAACAAGACCTTCGAGTCGGAAGCCCAACAATGAAACGAATGACAGGCAGCGCCTCAATTTTCTCGACCACTCGAACGAATCCAACTTCCACGAATAAAAACATTTTTGCTCGAATACGTAATCAAACTCAGTTAAAATTCTGTGATATCATATTTGCGACTTCAATTTGGGGCACTCGTGCACTCGCAATAACATCAAAGCGACGCCACAAAGAATAAAGAGGCCTTGATAAGTGAGTTACTATCGGAGGGGACACGACAAGGTCATATCTCAAATCTTGGGATGTGCCTGAGAGACGAAGGGAAGCGTCCCTCGGACGAGCCCCCCCCCCGCCTTTGTGTCAAAATCACATTAACTATTGTTCGATAAGGCTTTGTCGACGTTGTATGGGAAATTAACTGTACTGTACTCTGATATTTAGTGAATATTATATTCTGGGAAAGTTGCCCGTTTAGAAATGTGTGTTTTATGATTAGATCTTTCGTTTAGAGTAGTTAAAAAGTTCTCGCGTTCTTTAGACTTCTGCAAACAGCTACATGCAGTCTTCGATCAGTCATATCAATGTAGGTTGGCATAGCGTCTTTCCACTATACTTCATCATCATGCCACAGAATAAGCCTGATTGTTTTTATGTAATTCTGGGCTATATGTTGGCTTCGTCTCGACCGACAAAGGCGGCTATAACCACGTATAGTTATCGCAGCTTAATATTACTCGACTAACTAGTTTGAAAAGCTATAGCAGTTTCCTGTGTACATTAAAACTTTTTTATCTGCTCGAGTCCTTTTGTAAAGTTTCCGAGTATGAATGAAGTTCGTATTTGCTAAGTTTTTGAAGATAAGCCAACTACTTCAGGCATACGTTTTGCCTATTTGGCACATCGTTGGATTTGGAACGTTTTTTAGTGAAACTGCAAAAACACTTTTGGAAAAACAAATGCCCCTTGGAACAAAAGACCAACCATTTCCCCAAGTAATGAAATTCGAACTATCTTCTCAATAAAATCGATTGCTTCATTAATATTATTACCGTTACCGCATGCCCACGTTCCTTGGAATCAATATGACGTCTTTTCGGCAATAACATACAAAGCCGGTCGGTAATTACAATTTTAATAGGTCGGTCAACGAATGGGGGGTCTCCCCCCTCCCCGCCTCGCACCCTTGGATGGGGGAGGGAGAATTAACGACCCGTTGTACAATAGAACTGTACGTAAGTTAAATTATACAGTTTTTGACAATGCTACTGAACGAATGTTTTAATTTATCTTGCGGGAGTTGGGTTCTTGGTTGGCTAACTTTTTGTGGGGAATTAAATACTTGCATAGAAAGAAACACTTCAGTGGCATAGGTTTCATACAACTCGATTCCTACCGGATTACCTTTGAAGAATGGCACAATCGGTATTCTATGGACAAATAATTTACTCACATTAAAGATAAGTACTCCAGCTTACCTTTTACAAAAATTGACCTTTCACTGCTGGTGGCTACCAATAAAATAACTGGCGCCTACTGGTGCATATCCAGTCCAATTAAACACATATTCGTTAACAGTTTTGTATTTATTAATAAGCGTAATTGATTAACAAGCAGTGTAGATAATATAAGCGTAGCGTGATCATGTCATGGAAATATCCTAGTTTCTAGTTCAAGGCAGATAACACATTAATAGGACAATGCATAAAAAATATTACATCGTGTGTGATATCATGCATGATATGTGTTCCATGATCTTAAAATTATACCATTACTGAGGTTTTTATATTCTGCTTTGCATTAGGTCGTTATGGGACGTCAGTCGCTCAATTTAAAAACTGCTGGTATTCAGTTGCACCCGGTTAGACTGGAAGGCTATGCAGATGATTTATTTTAACAAATTCGACGGTTCTACTCGCAGTTTTCCTAAGTCGAGAAGTTATAGCAAAATGCACGCATTTCGCCATATTGTCGAATGGGGCTGACTGGTCATTGCAGTAGGCTTAATGTTACTCCACATAGATCTTTTAAAGCTGGAGTTATTTTTCATTGCGTTTTGTAACACATCATTTTTGTTACAATGCTGTAGTAAGTAGGAATCTTAAACACACCACGAAATAGTTTAATAGCTTGTATAGAAATATGTATTACTTCATCACAAAATAATCTTATTTACTCTATTCGTCACAATAGATTACATAAGCGACTAATAGCCACATGCTCATAAGAGTCGCCTAGCATTATCTGCAATAATGCCTAGCACAGATGCTTACTATTCAAGAAACATCACGTGCTTTACGATTGTGTCATAAGGAAAATTACTTATTGCTATTACGCATAAGATGTTGGAAGAAGGCCGAAGTTACTTACGACCCTCCTATAAAAATAATTGGACAATAAGATGCTGAAGAACCATCGAATTATTGAGTTTCTCTTTTTGTTTTTTTGCAGAAACATCGGGATAATCGGAAAGAAAGGAAGATTAAGTTGAATTTAAATTAGAATGTTCCATGTTTCAAATAATAAAAAGTTTTAATACGAACTAATCTGACATCCAAATAAGGAAAAGACTATTTAAATGTCATGATACAATATGATGGTATATTATGTACATAACTTACGTACAAATATTACTGCTAAAGATCCGAACCTGCATGCTTAACCAGTGGCATTACACGTGTTCAGCTATAAAACTGCTTGCAATAAACACGTTAGCATAGAAACAAGACCTTATTTTCTCGTAATTGTGATCTTGAAACCCAACGCGATACTGCTGCAACTGCATTCGTAATCTTGCATAAACAGTGACGCATCGTTGGATTATGAGCACCGTGCCATGCTTCTTCAAATGGTAAAAAGACTAGTATATCTATGATGAGTCGGGCCAGAACTTACTACAAGTTTGGCGCTATTACTAGTGTCCATCAATTCCTGTAGTATGCAGGCATCAGGGTACACAGGTCACGATGTGTCCCATTGTTTGTTTGTTAGTAACCTATTGACGTTTAAAAAAAGAAATGCTGAATGTGTTGAAAGGCCACCGACCAGAAGACCTCGATTGGATCGCTGGAAAGACCTATATTCGATCGAGTAAGAACAAAGTATGGAACTATAAAACAAAACTTGCATTAACTGGGAATCAAAAGATCTGTTTTAAAAGGATGCAGATAAACGTATTTCTCTTCAAATCTATTGTTTTGTAATTTGGTTTCACTTCATGAATCGCTTGATGAGATTACTTCACATGGTACTGTAAAAATACTTAAGTACATTAGATGTGTCTGGAATAACCCAGATGTCATCTCCACAGGAAATCTAAGTCTACAGTTCGTAAATAGAAAAAAATACTGCAAGCTTCAAGTGTATAATTATGCGCATATCATTACTTGAGTGACAAGTCATCGCGTTTGGGATAAAATGGCGATACATTCAAACTATTTGATGAATATTGCAGTACCGCTATACATATATATTTTGTTAGGTAGGTACATAGAATAACAGGTTAGGCCGTTTGAATTTACGATACCAATCAATCAACTCAGGTTGTAGTTGTCTAATGCTGGATTTAGTAATGGCTCCATAATATTATGGACGAGACCTTTTTTGCAAGAGGTGAAAGTCGTTAAAATGACAACTACGCGGCGACACGTTTCAATAATTTTATTACGGAAAAGCACCTGCAACTTCTTAATTACATATTGTTTAGCCTTTTCTTTTTTAAATTCTAGGTCTGCAAGTTTAATTCTAGATAGAAGAAAATGTTTGAGGTATGTGAAGGCGTGCGATATGTGGTTTTAGTCAAGCGATAATCGATAAATTGTATGTTTAGGAACCCCTCAACAAATTATTTGGCAGAGGGGATAACACTGGGATTCAGAAGTATGGCAGTTTGGTCACTCGCTACCCACTAGCACATTTTAGGAAAATTTAATTGATTTTTCTACCCTCGGGATACATTGTGATACATTTTGGAGAGGTTCACGTTTAGAAAGAGCATTGTAATAAAAGAAAATGAAGAACATCCTCTAAGAAAATTTCCAAAAATAAATAAATTCCCTTACACTTGCCAGGCAACTACCGAAGAATAATACATGCCTGTATAAATAAATATTATCACAACATTACCATACATTATTGCAACTAACTAACATATTAGAGACAAGAAGAATAATTTATCATATCCTACAAAAATAGTGCCGAATCTAAATGCTACATTATGTATTAGATAAGCATTTTTGTAGACAATTCAATTTACATGCCGTAGAATTATATTACATTTCCTATGTATTGTCGACACTAATTAATTAATCAGAAAAGCCTAGGTGGTTTTTACCAGTTTCAAGGTTAATTGATCCAATAGTTACAGAATAAATTAAAGACAATAATTTTATTTCCAGAGATAAAAAGAACTAAAACCGTCCCAACGCTATCAAAACCATAAATGTTGCCAGCCGCAATATAAAGACGAACATCGGAAGAAAAAAAAACATGTTATACCGCGAAGACACCTTTCCACGGCCTCGAGCAAGAAAACAAAGCTAAATAAAATCGTGGCGATGATTATAGGCGAGCATTTAAAAGGAGCGCGCAATCGATTGCCGATCGACAACTCGCCTGGCCGGTCGAGAGCGCGTGTGTGTGTTAGCCGTTCACACACGTGCACAATCACAAACAGCCACTAACGGATGTGGTCTGTCCGTCCGTCTATTTACCGAGAAGTATCTAAGCGAGTTCCATGGATGTCATATAAACGATTTATAATATACGGACGTTGAAAAATGAGTGGGAAAAGTCTAGTGTAACGGTAGGATAGGCACGCGCGAAAGAGCGTACGTTGAGCGTTACAACTTATACATACACTGTAGGCGCCATTAAAGTGTTATCTAAAATGGAGTGTTAAGACTAGCTAAGGAAATTTTTATGATGCAATTTTCATTCATCATTAATCCAATTATAATTTAACATGTTGTTCTTGTGTCGCTGCTGGGCAAATGTCGCGCTTTTCTGCTTCCAAACCTCTAGATAAAGTTATGATAACAAATTTCCAAAGAAATATTGTTAGTAATCGACAACCCTAGAACCGAAGGCAAGCCAAGCTGAGTTACTCTATCGTTATCTGCACTAGCTAGTTAGATGTAGACTAGACTCATCTATACATAGTTACTTCTTGACATAGCGTGTAAAGATAGGTCGAGGCAAACCGATGCGCTACACTACACGTCCTCTTTGTTTACGCCACAGTACATATGTATTGCTATATGTTGCTATGCGATATCTAAGGAGCTAGACGCGTCGTTTCGAACCAACGATAAATGCTTACATGTGGTTCAAGAACCGCACATGAGAATTTCGAAGTATTAATTTGCGTGTAATTCTTTTACAAGATTTGCGTCTTTGTTAGAAGGCCTATGTTTACCAAATGATTATATAAAATAGTTATTATTTTCTTTCGTATAGCCTGTCTCGTACAAAGTACAGACGTCAGCACATCAAGCTACTACAATCGGTCAAATTTCTTTAATAGATTTTCAACTGTATCACTAAAGCATTAGGTTCAAGGTTGATTGGAAAAAATTGACAATTTCGGGAAGCTTGATGTGCTGGCGTCTGTACATAAACTTAGTTGCTAAGAGCGTTATATATATATTATACGTGAATATGTTTGGGCAACAAGAGCCAACGTTCTAGACGGCGCACATTATTCATTTAGGTATAGATTATACGAATGGTCGGGTAGAATATAGATGTGTCATTTTTGGGAATTCGTCGCTGGGAGCGATTGAGTTATTTTGGACTGCATCGTTGCATAAACGTTTGGCGTATTAACGGATATGACGCGTTCATTGCCGTGATTAGCTGAAATACGAGGACAGCGTTCATTGAAACTGTGGGAAAAAGAACCAATTTTATTATGAGGGCGTATTTTAGATAGGTACAATTGTTATTTCAATATTCCTAATATAGCAAGACCAACTTTTATATTATATTTATAAGTTTAAGGATTACTGGTGAACGTGTTACGTCATCCGCCGCCGACATAAAAACTTATTAGGAAACACCAATAAAACTTTTTACCTGAAAACGAAATAGCAATAAATCGACGAAAAAACTTATTTCATCAAAATTATCAAAACAGGAGCTTATAAAACACGATACCAAAACGTTTGCTGAAACGTACTTTTATTAAAAAAACTTTGACAAACAAATTAATAAAACCTGTAAAAGTATTCAAACAAGAACAAAACCGAACAAATGAAAAAGCTAAATAGGGAAAATAATGAAAGGTGGAAAGTTTCAAATGAAATCCATTGAAACTTTTTGGCTATGAACTTTTGAGAGAGAATTGTGGGGTAGGTTTAGCCTACATCATTCTAATAAGTTTACTGTTATAGAGGGCCTATACAATGTCTATTATAATTATGGTTAAAACATTTGACTTATCAATTGCTAATGGTGTATGTAACATTTCTTTGATCTACAGTGAAAATGTATGTATTCATAAAAAAACAGTGTTCATGAAATCCCCTTTAAAAGACAAGTATTGTGTGGGTTCAGTAATAATTGAGTAATTTGATAGAACATCAGCCTGTTTTCGTGAAAGTAATGATGCATTAGAATCATATTAGAAAAGAATGTTCAGCATTTTTATGACACTGAAAATCTGAAATAGGTCACTACAAAAAATTGCGTATCAGAATTTATAAAAGTGCCCCTCAAATGTATCTTGTGTCTGTCCTTATTATTGGTTTGATAAAAAATCATTGTATCTTCACTACATTAGAAAAAAACGTAGACAAGTGTCGTCTTTATCATGGTTCAGCTTTATCTATTGAACAGGTCATCCATAACACACTTTTTGTACTATCAGTAACTGAGAAGCCAATAAAAAAGGAAATTATACATTACTTACAGAATGTAGTTGTATTTAGAACTTGTTTCTTCTTTTTACATGTTCTAAGAAACAGGTGGCTTGTTACATTGTCGTATTGATTTTTTTTTCAGTCTGTACAATGTTTTTTTAAATAGGAAAAATCTATTGTACTCACCTGAGTCTACTAAGGAGCTTTCAGAAATCCATAATTACAGCACATTGGTTATTCAGATTTCAGAGAAAACTCATTGGAACGCGCCTCCCACAATTTTACGGAATTAGGGTCATAACCGTTACGAGCACATGTTGATAACTTTTCAAAAACTTGGAAACTTACAGACCAAACTATTTTTGCCCGATTTTGGATTAGTCCAAAGATTTCTAGAAAAATCAATTCACCAGTAACACGTTTTCTCACGCGATCAAGAGGTGACGCGTCGGCGTCGCTGCGAGAATAATGTCGTCGGCCGCCAGCCACCGCCACAGCAAAGCAATCACCGCGCCGCTAGAACCGCATCAATGACGCCAACACATTCTTGCTAATAACTCTCTCACAATACATTTTTCGCCACTAAAACTTCTTCGAGGTACTTGTAGTTCACTGAAACTACTTTGTTATTAGTAAATATAAAGAAACTCACCGTAAATAAGCCGATTCCAACAACAAAGAGTCACCAGCCACGCGCTCCAATTATAGGGCACACACAAATCACGAAAGCACAAGAAGTTGAAGCTATGTTACTTCACAAAATTGTTAGTTATATTCACAGTCAGTTTACAAAGTCAAATTTAACAAAGTTTCCCAGTTTTTCGTGGATATAATCACTGAACCGAGAAAGTATACCGTGAAGCACCGCCAGCTACATACAAAATGGCGGATTTGCGTAATGAAAGTGACGCGCTGACGCGCCGAAAACGCATGGACTAAATTGTTGTCTATGCTCAACGTAGAATATTGTCAATGAGAATCCATTAACGATAGAATGAAAATGTATTTTAGTGACTGTTACTTTTCCCAAATAGGTCGTGAATTTTAAAGCAAAATCTTTTATTCCGTTCATGAGCGAAACAGAAGTCGACTATAGCGATAAATACACAATCATACTTCTTTGGCAATGGAATACAATCAATACCTTATTCAATGAAAATGAAAACAAATAAAAGTGAACAAAACCAATAGGCCAAATTTGTTTTTAAATTAAAAAAAAAAATATTCTCTATGGCAGCATCCGTTCAAAAACTGTAATTATAGATTTGAAAAGTCATGGTGGATTTTCCAATTATTTTATCAGGTAATATTTAAACTACAATTATCTTTAAATCCATATGCTTATATGTACTTTATGTTGTAACAAGCTGGTCGTTTATTAAATTTCATTACAAAATTCTTAGAAAGTTAAGATATTTGTAGATTCTAAACGTACTTTTAAAATCCTACAAACACTTTTTTATCTCGCTCTTTTTCAAACAAAGAAACAGAGACAAAACAATGTTTCTTGATTAATGTCCTGTCTTGTATCGAAAATACGTGTTCGTCACAAAAAGGTTTAGTACATTTTTTTGCACTTGCATCGTGCAATTATTGTTGCTGTTACCATGATTAGATAATACTGTTGCCACTTCATGCACTTCAATAATTCCTTTACTACAATTGACGTCTCAAACTGAAATTTTGGCTGATTTGTATAGCTACGTATGTTTCGCTTAGTAATCCATTGATCAATCAGCTGAGTTTTGTTTTCATTCCTAAGGTTTGAAGGAGAGTTCTTCTGACTACCTTGAGAGTGTTTCGCGTATTTGAGGATAAAATACAAGTTTGTTTAACTATTCGAGCAACAAGATGAATGAGTTAAAGTCTTTGGAGCACGCAACATTGAAGGTAAAGTTAGCCATGTTACTTTTCATATTCTTTACAATATCATCCAAATACGGCCATTATTTGTGATGAAAATATTGTTACTAATGTATGTTACATTTTATTTCTATTTGTGTTGCTTATTATTTACTTTGCAAATATGCAACAGGTTTGCAAGTTTCCTAGAAAATATTCTTTGCAAGTTTAAGTTGTTAGCCCAAATTATAAATTCAACTAATCATAATTTTATTTTATATACCGATATCATCTGCCCAGCACGATAATATAAACAAAGTTTTCATCAGTTCAATAGTCTGAATTGCTTTTTGACTTACAACATTGTAAGATATGCCTCATTTATAGGTCATCAGTATATAAACTCGAGCATCAACTAATGAGACAAAATTTATTGTCTTTTGTTGTGATTTCGACTTGCTCACTCTATGCATTAATGTATTCTTCCCTGAAATATGAACCATGCTTACCAACACCAATAAAATCTATGTTAATGCTCATGCGTGAGCATCCAATAAGTTTAGAAATAAAAATTAAACAACCTAAGATAAATCATCATCTGCCAAGCCTTTTCCCAGCATAATTCAGATATTAAAGATTATCACAATGTAAATCAAAGTTAAGTTCAAAGAGCAACGCCACCAGTCTCTAGGGTACATTACCAGTTAACTGCGTTGAGGAGGAGTTTTTTGACGCCATTTTTAAATTTTATTAATAAGTTAATTTACTTTAGTTTATTTTAATTTATAAATTTTAATGTACATAAATGATTTTTTTTTTTTTTTGTTAGCCTATTTTTGTTTCCCACTGCTGGGCAAAGGCCTCCCCTTTCTCCTTCCAAACCTCTCTGTCCTGTGCAATATTTGGCCATGTTCGCCCCGCAAACGAGATCAGATCGTCACACCACCTTCGCCGCGGTCTACCTCGAAATACCAAGAATATAATAATAGTAAAAAAAATAACTTCTTTATCAAAAATCTCCAAATTGTTATTAAATGAAAATATTCCCTGATTCTGCACAGACTTAATTAAAAGTTGTGAAACCGTGCCTAGCAAAGCCACATATTGGACCCAAGGATTTAGGAAAGACCTACCAACAACATGACAGAAGAAGACTTCATGAATACATAAACTCACACCTTGTATCCATTGGGGGATGCAGAGCTGATAGAATGCCATCTGCTACAATCCTTATACCTTCGTTTCGTTCACATTCATACATCTGGTCATAAATAAAAGGCAGTTGCAAGTACTACCCTCCTGTAAGAAACAATAAGACAACTATAATTACAGCTATATTTTTTATCCAGTAATTCCTCCTGATTGTCTAGGTACCATATGAGGTATTTAACAAACGCTACCGCAACGCCCAGCGTGTCTTAGATGTTGAAGCCCGCCAAGTGGGCAGCGGAGCCAGCGAGCTTGACACGGCCACAAGGAAGCAACCAGTCACTACTGGAGAGATAGATTCACTGCTCGGTGGGATGGTGAGATACAAAATTATTCTATGTCCTTCTCTAAGTGTCATCATAACCGTTTTTTTTTGACATAATAAGGTAACAGACAGACGAACAGATGACACTTACTTTCATGTCCTCCATTTTTATTAACCCTCTTAAATAAAATATTTAAATTTAGTTTTACTTGAGTATTACGTGTAGATTAGGCAAAATGTACCTAATTTAATTAGACACAAACCTATTATCTCTACTTATAGATTGGTTCGGTGTAGACCATTATTTTGTAGGTTATTAATTTATTATAGATGCTTGTGAACATCAGACTTCATCAAATCCAAGGTAGAATTCAACTGTATTTGTGTAACATAGAACATTAGCAATATTGCCATAAATATTTTGAAAAAAAAAAAAGCCATAACACCATGACTGCATAATCCCGTAGGTTTAGGCAGAGGTGTACATCTTTAAGTACCAACATTTCGTCAAACTACTAGAATCTAGTGTTAATCAGTGTGATCCCTTCTCATCATCAATCCAAAAACCCTCAAAAGCCCTCAATTCTGGCCAACAGGTTGAAAAGCTGACGACAATGAAGCGCAAGGCCTCAGAAGCGATCACAGAAGAGGTGCAGGCCGCTTACGTGTGCAAGAAGAGGCTGGAGCACCTGAAGGAACAAGCCGCCGCCCTGGCTGAGCCGAGCTCGCCACAGGTTAAGGTAATAGTTTGGTTCGGTCTCGTAAAAGGAATACTTGAAGAAAACGGCCATGACAAGAGTTGGCAGGAAGAACTGTTTGGGCGTAATCATAAGCTTAATTTTATATATTATGATAACGCTGCATAGCTTCTCAAATTATAGTGTTTCACTAGTTGGTACCCGCGACCTTCGTCGGCCTGATATTATTATTATAAAAATATTACTTCCATAATTGAATCTGATTTTGATAACAATTTTTTTTTTGCACTTACCTTTTTTTTTATGATAATTTGCCGAAGTCTACGGCAATTCCTGCCAGTGTCACGTAGTGACTATACATGGGTATTAGGAATATAAATAGCAACGTTTTACCTTACAATAAAACGCTTATTAAATACTTACCTTATTTGAAGCTTACTAGTTTGAGATAGGCCCTTTCCGTTTTCCGCTTATGTTTACCTCTCTTTCTATATCCGCTACATCTATCTCGCTCGCACATCCCTACCACCCCCACCAGGTGCCTCGAGTCATCGGAGCTCGGAGGCGTTTGTCATTGTGTCGAAAACACCAGGCAGAAATTAAATGTAAGCTTCAAATAAGGTAAGTATTTAATAAGCGTTTTATTGTAAGGTAAAACGTTGCTATTAAATCCTTGACCGTTATTTGAAGCTTACTAGTTTGAGACGTGTTTGTTATCGCCTGGTGGGGTGGACGCCAATGTGAAGAATATAGTAGTGTAAATCGATCAAAATTTTAAGTATGGGATGTGCGAATAGAAACATGTTATATTTCTCCATAACCTCAAATGGTAAGGAGTATGTATAGAAAAGCTCATGTAAGTACCTATGTACTACGGGTTGTATGAAAAGGTAAATACCAATAAGACATATCTTTATAGGTTACAAAAAGAGTAACTATATTATAATCAAGCAAATATTATGGTACCATTATTAATGCATATTGTACATATAGAAATATGCTAAACATAAAGTAGAAAAATTATCATCATTACATCGGTACCATTATTAATGCATAATGTACATATAGAAATATGCTAAAATAAGGTAGAAAAATTATCATCAAAGAAACATCATTGTCAGAATGGACTAATCAAATAATTTTAGAGCACAAATAGACAATTAGTAGATTTCTAAGAGTGCTACTATGGGTACTTATCAATTAATTGGAATGAATAATCTTGTAATGCTATTGCTGACAGAAGCTGGCATAACTTCACGTTTATAAAATCGCGAAAAGGTGTTGCTTTAACGCCAGTTCCCTCTAGCTAAAATTTCGTCTAAGGGATAGTTATTGTCCCAATTTTTTGAGGCTACTGCCGAACGTAAACTGCCGGCCGAAGAAAAAATACCAGGTTCTGACAGGACAGCCTTGACCCATCCAGCAATTACCGTGCGTGACGCGGCCTTGTTCTGACCTCTTATGTTTACAAACAAATTATTACATTTGGCTGATTTGCGTCTAGAATCTAAAACCGAAATCGTCTGCCGTATCCAGTAAACCGGGTCCAGATTCTTATTATTATTGGAAAGTAATTTCCACCCAGACTGCCTATACGTAGCACTATCTGTTTTCGAACCAAAGATAGGCCATAAAACAATGTAATCATTAGAGTCAGTAAAGTGGTCTGGATCTATGGCTAATAGTGTCAAGTCATGCACTCTTCTTCCAGAACACAAGAGCAAAAGTGTTGCTGTATGACTAGACGTTGCAAAACTATTATTCTCGTTAACGTTTCTTTGCTCCAAGAAGGATGACAAAACATCTATATTCCAAATAGGAGGCTTATGAGCTACCGGCTTTTTTATGGAAATAGATTTTAATACGTTTTTAACCAGTATATGTGAGCTTAATAGTCCAGCGTTCTCAACATTTGATAAGGTGGCAACTACCGACTTATGTAGTAAAACTGTGTTGTATGACAATTTGTACACTAAGTGTAAGTCTGCAAGAAACCTAGCTACTATGGAGCCGGTAGGCCTACATGGATCAATGTTATGCCCTCGGGACCAATGGAGCCACCTATTCCAAGCTACTTTATACCTACACCTTACGGGTAGATGGCCGCCATGCAGATCGTAACAAATCTAGCTGAGCTTCATTCCATCCCATTAAACTCCCCGACCACCCCCAACTCTCCATACTTCCAGTGTCATTTCTTGAACACGAGGTGGTGGGTGGCCCGTCGCTAGATCGATCAGATCGCGGTTCAGATTGTGGAGAGTGAAAGGGGCTGCTGTCACTCGAGTTTTCAGGTCTGCGCGCCAGAATACGCGATCCCATCTGGGAGCTACTATCAGGTAAACTCCGATCGCACAGTTGAGGTGGGAGAGCACCTTGGGAATTAGATAAGGTGGAGGAAAAACCCATGCCAGTGGGTAGTCCCACACTCGGGAGAACGCATTGTGATACAGAGCTTGATGGTCGTTCAGATCCAACGACACATAGTTGTGAACTACATGCACTCTTTCTGATGCGAAGAGGTCGATCATGGGAGTTCCGAACTTCCTGAAAACCTTCTCTGTACACGCTGGTAGCAGATGCCACTCTGGTGGAATGTTGTGACGCGACAGATGGTCCGAGTGGCTGTTGTATTTGCCGGGCATGTAAAAGGGAGCCAGATGTATCTGATGTCTGTACAGGAGATCGAAAATTTGGATTGTTAGGTCCAGCAAAGGGAGAGACCTGGTTCCGCCCTCGTTCCTCAAGTAAGCCACGGCCGTGCGATTGTCGCACTGTACTAGAACTGTGGATTGATGCATGAGATCGCCATGAATCTGGAGAACCTTCAAGATGGCTAACATTTCTTTGGCATTGCAATGTAGGCTCTTTTCGTGATCGTCCCAAGTTCCAGACGTCGACTCGCCGTCTAGCTGAGTACCCCAAGCTATATCGGACGCATCCGTGGTGAGAAAATGAGTTGGTGGCGCAAAGTGGATCGGCGAGCACAGGCGACAATTTTGCTGCCACCATGCCAGCTCCTCGTGGGCCTTTTTCGGGAGACAAAATTCCTTTATCGGGGGCGCATCGAGAAGAGAGTTTAGAAATAAAAGAAGATTTCGAAAATGTAGCCTGCCCTGGGGTATCACAAAACTGGCAAAGTTCATAACACCTACCAGACTCTGTAGTTCTTTCAGGCAGGTCTTGCCTTTCCGGGCCATTGACGTTATTTTGTCTATCAGTCGGACAATTTTGTCGTCTGGTAAAGACTTTTCGTTTGTCCATGGGTCCCAATGAATCCCCAAAAAAATTATGGTCTTTTGAGGAATCACTAGAGACTTCTCGTGATTGATTTGCCAACCCAGATGTTGCAACCGGTCTAATAAAATTTGTACATGAGTCTGCAGAATGCGTCGGTCCTGGTGTACAAGCAGAAAATCGTCCAGATAAACGATTATCCTCAGGCCTTGTTCCCTTAGGGTGCGAGCCACCCAATTGGTCAACGAGGCAAAGACTCTCGGTGCTGTGTTGAGGCCAAAGGGAAGACAAGTCATTTGGAGTAATTCTCCGTCGTATACCAGACGCAAAAACCGCCTGTGACCTTGAGCTATTGGCAGGTTGAAATAAGCCTGCGAGAGGTCCACTTTGCAGAGCCAATCGTTTAGTTGCAGGAATTCTGGCACTCTGAATACATTTATTAGCTTGAACGGTTCGGTTATGACATATTCGTTCAGTGCTCTTCGATTGAATATGGGCCGGTTCGAGCCATCGTTTTTGGGCACAAGTAACATTTTTGACAGAAAGCTTGGCGACCGCGGGGCATCCTCCAAGACTCCCTGCTCCTTCATTTGAGTGACTATTGCAGACATTGATGCGGACTTCTCCGTGTGAAACATATTTGTCATCGCCAAGTTGGGGATGACTAGAGGGGGCTTTTGTCGAAAAGGTATGCGATACCCCTTTATTATTTTCAACAAAAATCTTGGAGCTCCCATTTTTCTCCAGCGCAAAAGGTATTCTGCTAACCGGCCCGCTTTGAAAGTCTTCGAGTCAATATTTACGTTTTTTGTTGGAATTGTTTTCCAAGGCATTTCCAGGGCGTTTTCGATTTCCTTTACCTTGGTCAGAGGGTATGTTGCCCTGACGACCACCCCGGGAACGAAAAGTTCCTCTTGAATTGTGAACCGTGTGACGGTCCGAGTTGTTCTGACCGTAACCCTGCGAGGGTCGGTTATTGTGACAGCAACCCTGCGAGGGTTGAAAGTTTTGCTGACGTGAATAATGAGGCACTGGAGCGCAACATCGATGAATAGGACCCTGCGAGGGACCAGGATAAATGGCCGACCCCTGCGGGGGGTGGCGCGAAGTCTTGTAAGATCCTGTTTGCGAAACAGGTCCGCTTTTAGACTTCAGAGGCAAAAAGGCTTTTTTTGACCCCTCCTGCTTTCTCCAAAACAGTGGTGAAAGCCTCATGACTAAACAGATGTCTACTAGAAGGCGGCACTTTTCTCAAGGCTGATTTGACGAGAGGGTCACGCACCATGTTGGTAATGCCATCCATGCATGCCATGCATTTGAATCACTTCGGCGCGGTGGCCGCAGACCATTTGCAATAAATCACACGAAGCTTTAGAATACTCACCTTTAGCAAACAATTCTAATAATTTTTCGTGCATACCATCAACATTCAACTCGTTCTGATCACGGGTCCAAATCAGCAACTCTCGCAGACTGCTCTGGAGTGCATCCTTTTGTTTTAATACGCAAAAGGTTAAGGCAGCATAAGCCTTGTCTGCATAAGAGAGGTGACGTAATGAGTCATAGGCTTTGACCTCTTCGTTGACCTCTAGATCCACGAAGCCAGGTGTATGGTTGTAGGATTTCTGAACCTCGGCGTATCGCACTTCACACCACTCGCTTTCCTCAAAGTATTGAATATCCTGGAGGGTTTTCAGGATACTTTCTGGTGCCTTGGGCACTGCTGGTTCTTTGAGTTTTGTTTCTATGCCAAAATCAAAGCTAAGTTGTGACTCACTCGCTTCATTAACCCGGCTCTCATCATTATACAAAATACCACTGACACTGTCATCGATAATATCACCATCTAAAGCAGGGCACTGATCAATAGGGGCACAATTAACGTTAGAGCAATTACTGTTATGTGCATCAAAGTTGTCAGTGGAATTTTCATAATAAGTAATTTGTTTTCGCAAATCACTAACCTGTCGAGACAATTTATCCAATTGCTGATCATTTCGGCGGGTGCGCTTGCCTTTTTTGTTGCGATGCCGGCGCGAGCGCTTCCTCTTCTTTGACCTGGAGTCTGAAGAGCTCGTGGAAGAGCTGCTGCTGGTACTCGAGTTGCTACTACTGGACGAGCTGACAGCTCGTGCCTGCCGTCGCCGAGTATTTGAGCCAGGCGCGGGCGGCGGCGGTGCGGATGCTGGGCCCGCACCATCTTCCTCACCCACTTGTTTTTCAGAAGTTGTTTTATTAGGATCCATCCTAAAGAAAACGTGATAAGAATTTGCCGGGAAAATATTTCACAACCTTAAGGTTTTTGCAAAATAAACTTACAAATACGTTAACACTTTTTTTTTTTTTTTTAAATTTCAAACTAAACTACCATAAGAGAGGACAACCTGCATTCTTCAGAATGCTCAAAGTTTAAATCGAACGGTAAAACCGTTAAACAAAGGTAAAATTTTATTTGGAAAAAACTTACGTGTACACGAACTTATCAGTGCTTTGTTACTGATAATTTACCACACTTTTAAATTTATAAACCGTTATTTGTAAAAACTTACGTAAGTACACAATTTTTGTTCCACTTTTTATTATATTAATTTAGAATATTTTAGCGGATATTTAAAAAATTATCACACTTTTCGAAAGTCGACTGTTCGCGGCTGAAAACAAGACGCCAATGACAAACGCCTCCGAGCTCCGATGACTCGAGGCACCTGGTGGGGGTGGTAGGGATGTGCGAGCGAGATAGATGTAGCGGATATAGAAAGAGAGGTAAACATAAGCGGAAAACGGAAAGGGCCTATCTCAAACTAGTAAGCTTCAAATAACGGTCAAGGATTTAATGAATATTTACAAAGAAATTAAAAACTTGAACTTTTTGTGGCGATCCTTTTAACCCTGAAACAAACACCAAAACGTAGGAGTTAGTATTAAAGTTAGTAATAGTTAGTAAAAGAAAATATATACGTTAAAACCTTATCTAAAATAAAAGTAAGTAAGCCTAAGTTACCCCTCAAAACATCAGCTCTCTGCCAGCAAAATCGGTCTAGCTCTTTCGGAGATTAGCGGGAACAAACAAACAGACAGACAGACTGAAAAAAATAATATAAAAATGAGTTTTTGTTATAAATAAATGCCGTATATATTTTCATATTCATTCAGTAAATAGCTGTTATTTTGATATTACAAACAGACACATCATTTTTTTTTATTTTATAGAAGATGTATAGATTGGACATTTCTGTCGTCTATTACATTGAATGCTGCACCCAACATAGATAGTAAAAGGTGGTGAAGTAATAAACGATGATTATGGACTTAGCGTCTAGTGCATCTTATTAGTGATGTCATTATTTATCATCATTTGCTTGGCGTTTTCCGAATAATGTTGGGGCCGGCTTCCAGTCTAACCGAATGCAGCTGAATACCATTATTTTACATGGAGCGACTGCCTATCTGTCCTCTATAACCCAGTTAGTACTGGGTAGGTAATACAATACCCATTGGTAAGACTGAATGTCGAGCGACTAGTAACGATGTGTTAGTGATGTCATCTTCTTTCCCACTGAAGGCAATGTCATACACATCGCAGACGACCCTGAACCAGTGGCGTAAGGTCCGCCTGGACCGAATGCTGGTGGATTACTTCCTTCGTAACGGTTACTACGACTCCGCTAATAAGCTCGCTGATGCTAGGGGCTTGCGGGATCTTACTAATGTCGGTAAGTAACTTACTTCTTCTAGTTATTATCTATAGCGTACGGTGTAAACATAACGTAAATATGTACGTCGATTTTTAAATTAAAGATAGTCGTTTCACATATTTCTGATCCCCAAGATACAGACTAACGTCTATTTGTGAATCACCGTTCAAATTGCTTTGTTTAATGTTCTTTATTATTATAATATAATAATTTTAAGAATTTACTAGCTGTTGCCTTGCGACCTTCGTTCCTGTGGTATTAAGAAAAAATGTTACTTCCCTTTTTAATCGAATTTGTTACCAATTTCAACGGTTTTAATTTTTTTGCACGGAACCCTAATTATTATTCTAAAATAAAGGTAGCCTGTGTTAGACCTTATGACATCAGTTATCTGCCAGTAAAAGTCCTGTCAAAATCGGTACAGCCGTTTTGGAGATTAGCTTGAACAAACACACAGACAAAAATTTAAAAAACATTTTTTTCCTTTACAACGTGCCAGGGCTAATTACAAAGACCACAAAGGATAAGGTCTCTACAGTACTCGGCAATGCTCACAGCATTTGCTGACGCAGTGCCGTCCCGTACCTTGAGACTATATTTCATTTTTCGGTCTCAAAGATTTCTTTAATTTATCAAGTTTTTTTCCTATAAATACTACTACTACTAGCTTAGCTCATTTTGTCATATTCCAGACATTTACGCGGCGGCGGCTGAAGTGGAAGCCGAGCTGTACTCTCAACGCACGGCGCGCTGCCTGCAGTGGTGTGCCGACAACAAGTCCAAGCTCAGGAAACTGAACTCTAACATGGAGTTTAAGATACGGATACAGGTATATTATTTTTTTTTTTAAATCTTGAAATTGAACTAAGTAGGGTTTGAAATGAAATTTTTTGAGTGAAACTTGCATAAAGTGAAAAAGGTTTTCTTTCTGGAATCTCGCAATAGTAGCCCAGAGGCTAAATTTGTAGCCGTTTTGATGGCTAATTGCTCGCCCCTAAACGCTCAGGATAGCCCGCGAAATTCAAATTTCCTTACGTTTTTTGCACTGACCTGCAAACAGCTAGTGGCGTGCCTGTTAATAATAATTGGTCTAATTATTGCCCCCATTCATAGCGAAATGTGGGGTACTATAGATCGCAACTTTATTTTGCTGATAGACTTCAAGGAAAACTTGCCATCTCTTATTTTTGAAAAACTTGCGTTACGTCCGGCTTTTGAAGAGCAGAGTTCAGTAAAGTTCTCAATCCAAGATACCTAACTCAACAATATTCTTGATTGCAGGAGTTCATAGAACTAGTTCGTGAAGACAAACGCTTGGAGGCAGTGCGCTACGCTAAGAAACACTTCTCGACCTACGAGGAGGATCAGCTCAAGGACATACAGCACTGCATGGGGATGCTGGCTTTTCCTAAGGATACAGGTAAGCTATGCAGCCTTGTGAACCTTGTCAAATTAGGCTTAAATAATGCCCATTTTGAGGTTGTGGGTTCAAATTCGGGCAAGTACCAATGTGACTTTTTCAATTCATATGTACTTTCTAAGTTTATCTTGGACATCACAGACATCGGTGAAGGAAAACATCGTGAGGAAACCTGGTCTTGTAAAAGTCTGAAATCACCAACCTGTTTTGAGCAAGCGTGGTGATCAATGCTCGTGCCTTCTCTGTTGAGAAGAGGCCTTTGCGCACCAGTGGGACAGTAATAGGCTGGTATTATTATTAATGCCCGTTTTCACTTAGCTTTGTGAACTTTGTGTGTTATTTTTAATGCTGAGTTGAGTGTTGAAAATCCAAACTGCTTATTTTATCAGGCAACGTACAAAGTGGAAGGTGTACAGACGCTAAAACAAAAATCAGCTGTTTAACTACAAAACTGCAACACCTACCCGGTCAAAATGTATAGAACAGCAAACACTGTTTTAAACTTTACGGTTTACAACTAAACTTATACCTTCACTTACAGGATATCTTCCGTGATTGTCTTTTATTTTGAGCTCCCGATATTTCGACGCTGTTGCAAGCGCCATGATCGCGGGTTGACTGGAGAATGCGGGTGGATGGAAAATTTTCCGCCTCCTTCTTCAGAAATTAGAGGGGGGGGCCTCTTAATTTCTAAAGAAAGAGGAGGGAAATTCTGAAAAACCTAGGATTGTAGAGCGTAAAAAAACTTCCAACCAAAATTGGTTTGAAAAAGATTTCATGTTTAGTTTTTGAGATATGGGACTTTTTCAGCAAACTGCAGCAGTAACTTTGTTTTTCATTAACATACTACAGCTTAGCTTTGTTTAGTTTTGCTGTTGAATGTAAAACAATACAACATATGAATGAGCCTTCAAAATATTTTTAATAAATTTTTTGGTGCTACGGAACCCTGTGTGCGTGTGAGTTTGACTCGCGATTGGCCGGTTTTTAGTATTGAAACTACGTCCAATATTTGATATTTTTTAGACAAATAAATAAGAAAGAACAGATACAACATTAATTAAAATTTGATCGTCACTGTTTTCCTGAGCTATCCCCACCCCGTATTGCCCCCCAGAGGTGGAGCCGTACCGCTCGCTGCTGGTGTGGTCGCGCTGGGCGGGGCTGGTGCTGCAGTTCCGCTGGGAGCACGCGCGCCTGCTGCACCCGGCGCGCCTGCCCGCGCTGCCCGTCGCGCTGCAGCTCGGGCTGGCCGCGCTCAACACGCCATATCCTTTACTAATACTGTTACAATTGAGACTAAAGGGTTCGAGAAACGTCGATAAAGCTCTAGCAATGATTCACGTCTGCTTAACTATGTTCTTTTTGACATTTAAACGTCTAAAGAGTGTATAAAAACACTACAGTACCAGCCAAACTTGAGTAGTTTCGCTCGACTAGAGTGAGGCTTCCCTAAGACAGGCGTGGTCCCAGGGGGGGAGTCACTGACAGGGGGTCATGACCCTCCCAAAATAAGTATTTTTTGGAAATTTTATAAAGTATTAACTTTCTGCTTAATCGTTGAACAAGAGAAACAACTTTTCCTAGACAGTATGCTAAAATTTTCAAGCTCGCTCCGCTCGCTAATGTATTCTTCCCTTTTAAGTTCTTTATACGTTGACTAAGTTACTTTTATTCTCATCTCTGTATGAATGAACACAAAGAACCTAATATATGCGGCGGAGGCGGGCTGCTTAAATTTTAAAGCTCTATCCAGTCGCTCTGCATTTTATTAGTAGCAAGACCGGATCCAAGAGCGGTCATGGGTGTCATAAACACCCCGGATCGCTCGCTACGCTCGCTATACCTCCTATACTATCTTAATTCTGCAAAAGTTGACAGAGTTCCTCCTATTCTCATTTCTGTCCAAATTAACAATCAGTATAGGTACTGTTTGTTAATTTGGACAGAAATATCCAAGGAGAGGTGCTAAAATTTTCCAGCATTCTTCGCTCGCTAATACTTCTTGTACTGTTTCAATTTTGCATAAGTTTATAGAATTCCTTCTATTCTCATTCCTGTAAGAACTAACAGAAGAATCTAATTTATATCCGAGGAAGGAGGCAAACATTTTCGAGCTCGCTTCGCTCGCTCTTGCATTCTCTTAATTCCCAAGAGTTTTCAGCATTAGCCGTTTAAATATTTACAGAACTTCTGAATGAATGGTCAAAAGAAAATCTCACTACATAGGGTTATGTAGTGCAAAAATTTACGTGCTCGCTTTGCTCGCTCTGAAATCCAGCGTGCGATAAAAAAGATGATTAATACTGTACATACGAATAACCTAGATTTTTAGGAGGCCAGCGGATGATGAATGGTCCATACAAACGTTATTACCAAAATAATTTGCGATCCGAGCATATTTACAACTCATTACACTCTTATTCGAATTTAGACAGTATTTAACTAGGGTCTTGTTTAATTTTTACCTTAATCGAAACGACATGTTTTCTTATTATTTGTTCTGAATGAACACAGCTGGTAAAATGGCTGTGTTATTATTACACAATGAAATTTCCAGTGCAGGTGTATTCGATGCACCGGTACACTAAAGTAAGTAAAGTACTTAATAAAAAAATATAATAACAACATCCATTTATTTTCGAGTTACTTTGGCCCATAGATATTATATAGTACAGACTAACATACATAATGATAAAATACAAATTGTGTTAGTAAATAGAACCTTAAAACTATGTTAGTAACACTTCACTTGTGCACTATGTCACTGTGCGTTCATGTGGCACTAGCGACAAAGCAAAATGGCAATTCATGAACATAATGTGAACCTAGTCAGAGAGCCAGTGGCGATATTTTGTCCGACCATGCTATGTACTAGGATAAATGTAAATGCAGACGACGATAAAGATTAATGAGGCAATAATTCACAATCTCTTAACAATGGTATCTCTCAGCTGATTCTAAATTACTCTATGCACTTGACGATATATAGACGATCACATGCCTTACACTCCACATAAGAGATGTGATATACAAATAAACGTACGTGAGCCACGTTGAGGTCCGTGTAACCAGTACCCACTTATACCGAAGAGTGGGTGCACGTACCCTTACGTAGATCATCTACTAACTAATAATTCCGTGGTTTTATTCTAAACCCTAACTAGTGTTTTTAGTGAACACCATATAGGGTGTACCACCACATAAAAATTACAAAATAGAAATGCTTAAGAGCCATGAATGAATCGTATAGTTAAAATACTACACACACACGGCAGCGTCCCGCGCGCTCTGATGATAATCCAACAAAACTCGCCTCAAATTGCAATTTTGGGCCGTCTTCGCTGGCCTCTTAAATTTGCAAAATCCTATTCTATAGGTTTTTACAAACACTTTTACACGTATTTTTTTTTTTAAATTTTTTATGCCTTTATTAGATTTAAAGATATACAGGGAAGACATATAGGGGTTTGGATGTATTCTCAGTTCAATCAGTCACTTACATGAGAACAAAGCTTAAAATTAGTTATATCGTGTAGCAATTATTATATTATGATACACCCATCCAATGAATTCAGATTTTAGAAAGGGTGTTATTTGTGATTAAATATTCAGCTAATAGTTTTGAATGCATTGAATGAGTGTACTTTACCTGACTACTCTGAGAAGACCGAAACAAACTCGGAGGTCATTTGTTTTTTAAAGAAATCGCGCGAGGCTTTGCTCAGCATTGAGAAATTACGGGCTGTTTTAAATGGGATGATTATTTGTGTTACCACATTTTGGCCAGCAACCCAGCACACGCACGTTTCCTTAACGTGTGCTCACTCAGTGCTACTCGGAGGCCACGCGCGTGTCGACGTGCCCGGCGTGCCAGCCGCCGCTGAACGCGCTGGCGGCCAGCTTGCCGCACGCGCACGTGTCGCACTCGCGCCTGCTGTGCCGCATCTCGCGCGCGCCGCTCAACGAGCACAACCACCCCATGGTGCTGCCCAACGGACAGGTCTATGGCGAGAAGGTAACATATACTACTCTAAAGATAATCTTTAATATTACCCAACTTTTACACGTACATCTGAAAACATCGGGAAGAATTTTTAGAATTGGATCTTTCGTTCCGGAAATTACCCCCTCAATACTAACTTATAAACTTTCAACTCTTTAAAATATTATTATAGATGTTGCAAACAGGCTCCAGCATATAATGGGTATCATTCATTTAGTTATAGCAGAAGCGATATCTCGGAAATGGTGACTCGTAGGTAAAAAAGTGTGGGGACATTTGTAGACAATTTTATGATCCACAATTTTGTCTGAGCTATTTTTGCGATAAAAATGCGAAAACCTGATATTTTGGACATTTCACCTTGAATAACTTTTTTGGCACACAAGGAAAAAAAAAAAGAAACGAAAAGTGTTTATTTGTCTCAAAAGCAGTTACATGGATTATAAATGAGACATCCCCAGTAAGTAATTGAAAATACTTGTGTTGGGGATATCTCGCTCTTACCCTTAATTATTAACAACATTGAGACTATTGCACAAATGGTTACAAAAGGCAGTGGCGTGCAGTAGTTCTTCTGGTAAGGTAGGCCACGCATACTGAATTACTGACACCCAAAACAAAAAACTCGGCAACATGACAGCGTCGCTCTACTTAGGATGACCCTCAAAGTAGTCACATCTATTGATATATTCAGTCACCCTTCCGGGCCCCCCGCACCCGCCCCTGGTATTTTTAATACTTAAGCTTATGAGAAACAACGCCATCTAGCTTAAATATCAGGAATTTCAATGGCATTCAGTCAATACAAAAACGAAGGTAGAAGCTTCGTTAAAAAAATCTTAAAAATAAAACAGAGTGCGCTGTCAATAAAAAAATAAAATTACCTAAAATTACCATGGTATAGTGTAGATTTTTGGAATATTGGAAAAAAAAACATTGAAAATAAGCCTGTAAAAACCAAAGTTATAAATACAAGAACTCACCACATTATTCAAAGTTCAAATCACGATTTTCTGACAATACAAACAGAAGCAAGATTCATTTGAAATGACGAGTACGAGATGAATTTTGGGTTAATTCTCGTAATTCGGGTACCTACACCTTTAGACACAACTTGAATCTTATCATTAAACGATTGTGAATACTTACTGTTTTTAACTTATAACAAACACACATTATCAGCGCAAACTTCACAACAGAACACCATTTTACGTAAATAAACAAATACAACAAATAATATTTACACTACTGTACGTTTCAAAGCGAATTACAACCGTCAGATATTATAAAAAGCAAAACATTCAAGATCGCGAAATAAATTTTGCTTGTCACATGAAACAAATATGGCTTACAACTTTCTAAGAAAAACATAATTGCTACTTTGTCGATAAAAAACACTACCAAATATAATTGCATCACTGCATACCGTTTTAGCCGGATAATACTTTGTGGCCAATCAGTGGCCAGCTACACTCGCAGGAGTTGAGCCCCCAATCTATCAATGATCTATACATGTGTGCCGTTCATACACACGAAAATGTGCATCAGTGTGCGTAAATTCTTCAATGGAAATTAGGCCGGCGGCGTCGTTGCCTAGAAGAGCCGGGAGCGAGCGTCGTAGTATTATTATCAGTTACGTCACACGGGCGCGACAAGTTGCTATAAGTATTTTAACAGGAGTTTTAATTATTTTTTTAAATATTTTGCATTATTTTATTACATAGTTATAATAAATGCATTTGTTGCGTTGTTGGTAGGAATGGTAGGGTAGGCTAGGTCTAATTGCCTCTATGGACGGCACGCCCCTGACAAAAGGTGACTAAAAATTAAGTTTAGGAAAAATAAAAAGTAAAAGTAAATGACTTATAAACTAATTAGCAGCTCTTTGGGTAGGTCTGTGTGTGCGTCTTGTTTTTAAACAGAGTCTGTATTGTTGTGTGACAAGGGATTGGACTTTTGACATTTCATTTATACTTAATGGTGTATTCAAGACCTCCACCAATTTTTAACTCGATACGAATTATTGTTATTCCACTACCTTTTTATGCTTATTTTGACAGGACTTTAATATGAAAAGAAATGTCTATAGTCAAATAATCAGAATTGATTATTATTTGGGGCGACCATTCACAAAAAGTCTTAATGCGATTAAAGCCTATTTCAACATCCAATCTGTACCTACAAAACACTTTTCTCATTCAACAGGCTCTTAAAGAAATGATGAAGGAACACGGCTCCATCATCTGCCCGAAGACCAAGGAGGTGTTCTGTATGAAACGCGTGGAGAAGGTCTATGTCATGTAATACGATACTTGTCACTGTATATACGACATGTGTCACGCTGTACATACTTGCCTTTATATACCTACCAGCATTTATCACGGTCGGATACTTTGTCTTATGTAATATGATTATTTATGAATTAACTTGTGATTTTTAGCGTAGCTAGGGTAAATTATAAAATAATCAATTAATCATACATTAAGTTCGAGTCTAAATTCTGAGACGTTTATACATATAAAATATTTTTTGTATACATTCTAAATTCAGAATTCAAGTTTTCATTGATTTTTTTTTTTGTAAACATTTTGGCTACTTATAACTTGTAATTTGCATTAATACTTAAAAAATGCACTATTCTGTTGATCTCCTAGCTACGCCTCCTATATTATTATTTTAGTATTGTTATATTGTTTACTTTGAAGGGAATACATATTGTGTGGTTAAAAAGTATTCATTTGAATTATCCAGGGTGTTTTGGCCATACCAAGATAACTTTGTGCCAAGTCTTATTTTTTCATTCATATTTAACAAAATATTAATAAAAAGATTTAAATACAGACTTGGTAATATTCTATAGATAAAACATACTGTATACTATTCAAAATCTTTAGAATCTCTTATTAACGTTTTTAGTATGCATGCAATGAGGATACTTGAGTATCCAACTTTTACTTGTGGTCCATTATTTCAATTCATGTGTTTTTTATTAAATATTTAAATCACGGTTGTAACTATTGTATCGGGATGAAGAACTATCTATATGTGTTTATAAAGTTAGAAAATCTGTCTATATTAAAAAAAAACATGTAAATATCAAAGTGACAAATTATAAATATTATTTGTATGGTGATTTAAAAACGCCATCATTTTTGTGCCATTTTCCCGTATAACCCTGGCACATTTTAATCTTAAATAGAATCCAAGCACATTTTACAAACTTTAAAAAGACAGTTTGCGTTGCGTTTAGCTTTCCCATCCATTTTAAAATACAAACTTGTAGATACGATTATCATAGAATAATAAGTTACAATATCCAAATAATATAATAATATATTAGTATCAATATATTATATCATACTAATATTAATATCCATAGCTATTAATATTAGTATGATCATCATCATCAGCCATATATGCCAACCCCACTAAGTCTTAGAACCAAAAATTCGAAGACAATTGACATCTAACAACCAAGAACCCGCCCAGGGCCCGCGAGGTGCATTACAGAATCATTAAAGGCATGTTTTGTCTATTAAACCGTAATATTGTAAACAAATGTGATTCTCTCTACATGACGTTGGAGCGAAGCTTTCGATATTATAGCGAACTGTGTTAATTAAGTTTTTCGTAGCATGTATAAATTATATTAATAGCTCATTGTATCATAAATATCCTTTCTTTGTTACTTTGAGAAATAAACGAAAATCAAGATTGTGTTGTTTTATTTGGAAGATAATTACAATTATACATCCACACACATGTTGACACCCACCCCACCAAATATCGACACTCAAGCAATTTTAATAAAAATGTAATCCTCTTGCAATGTTGCTTTTATGGTAGGTAACGGAAATGATTTACATTAAAAAAACAGTATTATGTAAAAAGCTGTGATACAACATATACCACCAACGAGATCAAGTATTATCTCTCCATCGTGTGGTTAGTGACTAACCTGGTGTCAGAGTTTCTATGCCGCAAATGCCTCTGACTTGGCTTAACATGCCGTCGAGAAATATCTCTCAGGCATGCAGGTTTCCTCACGATGTTATCTTTCGCCGAATCAAGTGATAATAAGGTATTCTTGCTAATTTTCAAGAAAATCGGATCACGCATTTAGATATTTCATACAAACTTTAGCATCCTGTAGCTCCAGTCCTGCACGGATTTGGGAGACAAGATTGAAGATTATTCCTCACATTACAAGGAATCAAGTTGTAGGTAGCTTGTTCGTATCGATTATTGGGTTTTGGCTCTAACAATCTGCGTTCTTTTAACCCTTCGTGTGCCGGAACGTAGATCTACTCGAGACACATAGGTTTTCATCGTGACGGTCGCTGCAATGAGAGGGTGATGATCTGACCACGTGGCACGCCCCAAGTTTTTGGACCGACCGGTGACCTATTTAGATTTAAAATTTTCCACAAAATTTTGGTATGTAGTTTAAACCCTTTTATATGACAACTGATAGCGACAATCCCATAGTTATCCCAACCCTATGCGTAGCAGGGCGGGCAGCACTATCGATGGCACGACAGCGAACGGTAGAACAGTATATTCGGGAGTGACGTGTGGTTACAATTTCTTACAATATAATGTGACGTAAAGTATCCATAGTTTGATTTCAAGACCTAACAGAATTCAGGTTTTTAATAGGGAATATGCATGTCATTTTTTTTTTTTCAATTAAATCATTAATATGTAGTACTATCAACCCAAGAAAATAATTAAAAGTTAATTTCAACTACTGCTTGTCGCACAATAAAAGTATTAAACTCCTGCAATTTTCTACGACAGTTCAAACGTCCATGACTATCGCGGCCATTCATGTCAGGACTTTGATGTCACTTACCTCTATCTGCCTTGTTTAAATCTAATTTTTTGCCCTTAGTAGATTAGTTTTACTAAAATGTAAGTGTTTTATTTAAGCAAAAATTGCAATAACAATATTTTAGTAAAATCTTAGTGAAACTTTAAGTACTTTTCAATTACAAGTGTTTCTTTGACACATGGATTTTGACGTCACTACCGGAATCGATGCGTTTTGTGTTTGCGTTCCGTTTCACCAAAAAACGCTAAATAAAATATTAAATTGTAAAATAAGTGTTGTATTAGAGAATTAAACAAGTGTACCACAATGTTTTTATGGTCCAATACAAGGTATTTTTAAGAAATAAAAAAGGTTTTGTATTTCTTGCATATACCCTATTGTGTCTATATACTCGGCATACGAAAGGTTAATTAGTTCTTAAACTTTTAAAAGTCTAAAGTTGCTCCTATTTGTAGATTGTATATTGTATTCGAGAAAATAACCGACCCTAACCGAGGTTGGGTGCGAGCTCGTTTCCGTCGCCCTTGCATCCAAGTGAAAGATGAGTGCAAACATTTTTAAACTACCTTTGTGGAGATCAAGCTGCACCTCCTGAAAATAATTTTACCGGCACCCACGTCTAACATCTGTCGCTTAAAGTACACAGGACAATAATTAAAAGAATGGAATTAAAGACTGCCACGTTGGTCTAGTGGTCGCAAGCGCAACTGCTGAGCACAAGGTTCTGGGATCGATTCCAGGTAGGGCAAAGTGTTATTGTGTTTTTCCATCAGGAATTCTGTAGCAGCCACGGAGACACGCTCAAGAACAATTATAGCACCCACAGATATACCAGCCACCATTTTATTTTTACAAGGCAATAAACGCCAGCTCCATACAGCCAATTTTTTTTTTACGCTGAATCATGTACAGCGCCATTTATTCTCTAGTCGAGAAAAAAAAATGTTTGAATGGATTCTTTTGCTTTTTTTTGAGTTTAATACTTGGGCGTTTTACCCTAGTTAGAAAATAAAGGAAAATAGAGAATTTGAGGGTGAGAGCTTCTCAAACTCTACTCTATTCCTTTTATTTTATTTCACGACTGTGTTTGTTGTCAACTTCAAGTTCTCAATTCAGAAACTGGGTGTAAGACGGTTCGCCTTTACGTTATCTTCTAAATGAAACAAAACATTGATTCGGATACTTTTTATTGACTTTTTTAAGACTTTTCTTAATAATAATGTCGTTGCACACGACAAAAATACTCGTAAATGGCATTATTTATCACATTATATTGTAATGGCTACTCATTGTAGATACATAATTATTTATTATATTAAAAGTGCAGTTAGCGACCAAATCGAAAATTACAAAATCTTTCTTACGTATAACTTGTGTTCTTACGTAAAAAAGGGTAAAATTGACTAAGCTTTTTCTCTCATAGAAATATACATTTCTAAATGCACTCGCTACAAACCACATTAAAATGCATTCTAAGAAATACGATGATTATGTTTGTATTAAATATTTCATTTTAAAAACTGAAACAGTATAACAAGACCAGTACAAGATGATAATAACAAAAATATTTGATAACTATGAAACTATCACAATATAGAAGTGGAGTTCATACTATTCGCTAAGGGGACTAATATTATACCGTATTTATTCGTACCACCGGAGACTTTTTCATTGCGTTTTGAGTTATAAGCTAGATATTTTTGGACAGCCAATTTATGTGAACCAATTAGCTATGCTTAAGCCCGTTATAAATGTTGCTTAGTTAGCGACATTTTATATAAATGCCTAAGTGTGAAATCACATTTACACGCACAGATCAGCATTTTCTTGCATCCGTTTCCCTTTCTGTCACATAGAATTGCAGCTCACTAAAGTAAGAGTTCCAATCGCACGATAAAGTGCTTCCGATGCGAATGCATGCGGATGCTTGCGACCCGACTTCTCGCACCACCAAAACATTTCTTTTACTTGACAGAATGAGATAGGGAGACTCGGAAATGCTGATCTGCGTGCATAAAATGGCCGCTTCAGCAGATTATAGGTGAATAGTGATGCATTACGTTACAATTCGTAAAATGGTCACATTCATAATATTAACAGCGTCTGTGCCCATTTTTTTTTAAATGAGAATCATATCTGATTATGCTAAACCGGCCATTTCAGGCCCCCTGTGCGTGGAAATGTGATTTCACCCTTAATATTATTGAACTGTCGGAATGTCAACTTTTGGTGCTGAGCAGAGAGAAAAAGGATATAAGGCTGTGTGCTCATATGTTTTTATTTCCCAATGGATTCCAATCAAAGCCTCCGACACTTACACGTTCTTAACTCCATAATATTTACAATAATTTACAATCTTTAAACATTATCGTAATAAGGTTCCCATTAAAATCTAATTTAAAAGTTGTATTGATATTTTTTTACACTAGTTTTCGAACAAATAGACGTTTTCAATGTTATTTTTGTGTTTTTATTATTAAATAATTACATGTATTTTTGGGTAAAGTAGTGGAGATCGCAAAAAGATATTGCGTGTCTCCTAAAACTAGAAATTACTTATAATAAGAAGTAAAGCTTAAAACGACATAACATAGTGTGATTTGGTTTAATAAGTGATTAATATCTAACATTGTTTGTACAATTGTTTAGTGGAGTACATTTTGCCTGCACTATACATATAGCCTGCTATTATCATTAGCAACCTTTATATTCGAATAAAACATATGGTTTTCTTATATATTGGAATATAAACAACATAAATCCCATGTACAGACGCCAGCACATCAAGCTACTACAATCTGTCAAATTTCTTTAATAGATTTTCAACTTTATCGCAGTAAGTTCAAGGTTGATTGGAAAAATTTGACAGTTTCGGGTAGTTTGATGTGCTGGCGTGTTCATAGGTAAATAATCCTTGATTTTACATAATTATCGCTGAAAAAAGACACTGGGAGTGTTACAATTACAACAAAAACAAAACTTTACGTATATCTTAACATACGTTTCCGGAGTATCATTTACCTAAAGAACTATACTTTAACCTAATTTCGAAAAGTTCCTACAATTCACAGTCTAGGTTAAATTCAAAATATTAATACTCATTTAGTGTCCTTGGCGGACGTTGATTTTATCTTAAGAATATAAAAATATGATTCCTAAGTTATAGCCACTGATGACATTATTTACAACATAATTAGGGCTTCTGGGTGAGAGGCGAATTGTTCTATATCGATTTTTGTAACGATTTATCTGTTACCGTTCTGCAATTTTTAATTTATAGTTCCATATATCGTCACGAACTAGCTACTTTGATTTGAAATATCCTAAATAATTATGGTTGCGAATCAAGCATTGTTCTATAGTATGTATACACGCCTAAACGTAGGCATTACGCAGCTTCGAGTCCTCCGCTGGACATGCCTTCATCATCTTATATTTTGTGATGTAAACACATATTCATCACTCACAGCACAGCCGGAGCGATAAAGTCGAAAGTACAGTCGCCAGCGCGTCAAGTTACCGCAAACTGGCAATTTTGTCCAAATGATTTTAACCACTCGTATGCCGAGTATATAGACACAATTAAAAAGCTATTGTATCGCGTAGATCTACGTTCCGGAACACGAATGCCATACAATGTTGACGGTTAAGTTCAAAATCGAATGAAAAAATGTGTCAGTTTGTTGTAACTTGATACGCGGACTGTACCTATATTTTGCCTCTCGGCTTAGCCGAATCGTGCCGACCGGAACACGTGTGTGGCACATTTTACTTCTACATCTTCTACCTCAAAACCAAGAGTCCCTACATTTACACACACACACACCACATTCTATCTCCATCTCTACCCGAAGTAATAGGTCATGAAGGCCATGATAACGATCCCGGAGACCAGGGCTCCGAGGTGCTTCAGCGACTGTATCTTGTCGGGCTCGCGGAGCAGGTCGGGCAGGACGGTGACGAGGGCTATGTGGAGGAAACCGCCCGCCGTGAACGGGACTATCCAGGAGGTTTTGGCCTCTGAAAAGAGTTAAAGAAATTATGCATTAGACCAGCCGTCTTGTATGGATCAGAATGCTGGGCTACAAAACGGAATGAAAGGCATTGCATGTGGCTGAGATGAGAATGCTGAGGGGGGTGTGGTGTTACGAGAATAGATAAAATAAGAAATGAGTACATAAGAGGAAGTCTGAAAGTGGCGCCGGTGACTGAAAAGTCGTGCGTCGGCCACGTGATGCGGAGAAAGGGGGAAAGTTTTGAGTATGAATGTGGATGGGTATAAGAGTAGAGGAAGACCAAAGAAACGATGGATGGGACTGTGGAGATATGGCACAAAAGGAGGTGTCTAATGAGATGACCAGTAATATAGAAGTATGGAAGAAGAAGACATGCTGCGCCGACCACAAAATTAATTGGGACAAGGGCAACAGAATGATGATGATCTGATGTTCTGGTAATTGAATGTTTCGAAGAGTTGGCCTATCTCCATGTTAAATTATAACCGGTGTAAGGGTATCGACATGCAAACTGTTACCACGAATTCACAACATGATTAATTAAAACCAATCAGCATTTCTTTAAATATAATCAAACGTTTATATATGGTGGTGGTGGAGGTGGTATGTTTTTATATGGTGTGGGGCCTAAAATCATGTGCTGCACTAGTAGTTTGCGCGTGGATGTCCGTTACATCCTGCATAATTAATCGATTTGAATAGTAATATATTGTATTCTTACCAATAGAGTTCCTTGCTCCACTGAAAATTACAGCCGTCATGGCGCCGATCAGACCAGCTGCCGCCGTTGCCTGCAAGTAAAGATATGTAGCATTAGTATTGTGTTAGGTTTGTGCAGATGTACGGTCAGCAACAGAAGTAGCTTAACATTTTGAAATTTTAATTATTTGATGTACAGGGGGCCTAAACTGGAAGCTTTATCAGAATCATAATATGTATCACGTTAAAAATTGAAAATTCTTAAAATGGTAGAGACCATTTTAAGAATTTTCAATTTTTAACGTGATTCGTATTATGATTCCGATAAAGTGGCCATTTTAGGCCCCCTGGACTCCAGCTATTACTTTTAAATGTTTCAGAAGATTATTCTTTAAAATATTCCTTACTCTTCAATATCTTGTTAGTAACGAGTTTCTATTAAGTTTTTATTGAAAAACCTGCTTTGAAACTTTGAGTAGTGTTAATCTAGTTCTGATGCTGACTGTACTCTGGCTAGTGGCGCGACTTTCATTTGGCTCGCCGTTATAACCTACTAGTCTTCATGATATTAGGGTTTCTGAATAATCAGCTTGCCCTAGGGGGCTTGCCGTGGGGCCCAGTAGCAGTGAAAAGGAGCAACAAAACAACAGTGTTATAGCACCGTTATTACATTAATCAACTTCATAAAGACAACTTATGGCCGTTTTCAATAACTTACTAACAGTTAACAGAACGTTGCTATCTCAGATAAACTGTTAGAGAAACATCAACTGTCAATCATCCGAGAGACAGATAAGTGACGTGGATAGGATATTCCTGTCAATTCATTGATAACTTCGTTTATAGAAACACCGATAGCTACTAAAGTAAGGCATATTAACTAACCGTTGTACGTAAGTAAGTTATAGAAAACAGCCGCTGTTGTTGGCTAGTAAGTCACTATAATGTGAGATACTCTGCAACTTAATAAACGAGTAAAGGAAGGCTCGAGATGTCCAAAGGGCAGCCTGTGGAGTGTGGATGGTCTATTGTAATTCTTACCAGTTGTGCTTTAGCTGCCTCCCACCGTGAGAACCCGCTCTTGAGTAGGATCGCGAAATCTCCAACTTCGTGAGGAATCTCGTGCACTGCAAGAAAATTTTTACTGTTCCATGTTTACTGTTCATTTTGAGTTCCCGATATTTCGGCGCTGTTGCAAGCACCATGATTACGAATACACACGAACGGATTTTGTAAATTATTATTAGCATCGAAATAGGGGTTTTAAATTAAATAGTTTAACAAGTACAGCCATCGTAGGACAAAAATGTGAGCATTAGGAACAGACTTTTCATTTGTTGGAGAATTGTAACATTGGTAACTGTTATTGGGATTTTCCATCAGGAATTTCTCAGTAGCAGTTGCGGAGTCTGGATTTGTGCCTGGGGCCTTAGTCTGCTATTGCAATAGTGTCAGAATGGTCTATCATTGATTTAATAAGGCCCCGCGCAGACGAATTACCCTTTGTACGCACGTCAAACGAGTTTCGAACGCGCTTCAATACGCCGTGGACTAGGGGGGCCCCTGGATAGACTGGGGGGGCCCCTGGTTGATGGCAATAGGCTCGCCCCCTATTACAAGGGACTTAAACAAAACTGGCGAAATGTGGGTGTTCTATTAGGTCCCCTGCCTAACCCTTCTGGAATTACAGGCGTAATGTTAAAAAAAAAAAAAAAAAAAAACGTTTATTGCTTCAACTTGCTATTATCTATTAATACATACCTAATATAGCAAATGTAGTGAGCACCCCCACCCTGAAGCCGACCAGGAAGGATCCTCCCACCGCGAGCCCGTGAGTGAAGTTGTCGATGGAGTTCGCCATCAGGTTCAAGTAGCCTGCCACCTGGAACGTTAGAAAGCTCATATAGAATGGTGTAAGAACTCGAAGATGGTCCAGACGAACAAAGATATTCAGTCATCATAATAATCGTGGCAAAATAATAACAGCAGCTCGGGTCGATCTTTAGGTTAAGCCGTGCTTGCCTAGGTTGGTCTGTGGATGGGTGACCGCCCATTACATACCGAGTTACCTCCGTGCCTCGGAAAGCACTTTAAGCCGTTGGTCCCGGCTGTCATCTGTAGATCTTTGACAGTCGTTACAGTGGACCAAAAAGTCTGACATCCAGTCTTACCAAGGGGTATCGTATTATTCAGTACTAACTAGGTTGTGGAGGTCAGATAGGCAGTCACTCCATGTAAACAACTGGTATTCAGCTGCATCCGGTTAGACTGGAAGCCGACCTTAACATAGTTGGGAAAAGGCTGGGCAGATGATGATCAATTCAGGATCAATGATAGTGTGGGAGGAACAGTTCAACCCACTTTCAAATCAGTGGCCCAGATATTTATGAGCAATATGTATTGAGGGTACGATGGGACTGGCATACACTTGCGATTATACAAAAGAAAAAACCAGTGCGGATGTGAATATAAGGCGTAGTGAAACCGGCCAGACCGGCCTGCCGGATGTTCTCTATACTTATATTATAAAGAGGTAAAATTTGTTTGTAAGTTTGTATGTAGGGGGTAATCTCTGGATCTACTGAACCGATGTTGAAAATTCTTTCACTAATAGGAAACTACATTATCCCCAAGTGCCATAGGCTATATTTACAACGAGCGAAGACGCGGGCAACAGCTAGTATTTTATAAAAACGCGAAGTTTCAAGGTTTTTTCGTTGAAATTATGTTTTTCGTTCGTTGCTTGAAATAACAATTACTTGTTAAAAATAGTTCATTTTCTCTACTACAATAACAATAAAGCGAATTTTAGATATCTTATTTATTTATTTAGTAATAATCATTCTCCCGATGCATGTTTAGACAAAAACTCACGGCGACCTGATTTGGGACCTCTAATTTGTAGATTCTATTGAATGAAGACCGTGTTTTTTTTTCAAATATCCTATAATAATAGAATACATTTTCGTAATATGCATAATCAGCCTATACTGGCCCCACTGCTGGGACAAACGGCCTCCTCTCTATGAGAGGGAATGGGCTATAAACCACCGCGTTGGCCCAGTGAGGGTTGGTAGATGTCACATGTCTTCGAATTTTTGGTTCTAGGACATGCCGGTTTCCTCACGATGTTTTCCTTCTTCGTAATATGCCTTTTGGGTAAATTGTAAAATTGGCGTAACGCCGAAATGTTAGAGGACTCATAAATCTAAGACAAGCTACCATGATTGCAGACTAACATCTTTTTTGTTGCTCTTCTCCTTGGTGGCCTTGAGCGCCTGTTCCCTCGCCTCGCGCAGCAGACAGCGGCCCATCCACCTGTTGCCCTTGCTGTTGCAGGCGCGCGCTGTGCCGTTCGGACTGCCCACTGTGTTGCAGCATACACCTGGAAAATGAGGTAAGTATGAATTATTAACACAATAGGGAAGATGACTAAAAATTCTAATTAGTCCGTCAGATGGATTTCCAAAAAATATTGGATGCGTATTTTTACTTTTTTCACGTAAACCAAAAATGAAGACGATACAGTGCGTCAAAAACTCGCGTGACGTCACTTGTATGTAAACTTTTTACGTACAAGTGACGTCACAAGCCCCCACTTCGATTATTTGATGCGTTTTATCTTCGTATTTTTTTATTGATTTGATAAAACAAAAATACGTATCGATTATAAATATATAAGGTGTATCTATTCATACACGAAATCTCTTAAGGGGTCAGCTGTCAGTTGTTGAAAACAGCTGTTTTTTTTTCGCGATTTCGAGGTTCGTCCCATAGTAAAAGTTGTTCATAATGATTTAGTACAATGACCCCTTAAGTGATTTCATGTATGAATAGATAGACACTTTATAATATATATAAAAATATTTTTCGATAATTTATCTGACGGACTAAATGGAATCATATTTTTTTTTTACTCAGGAATCATCCCTATTGCACAAATGAAGTGTAAATAAATTTAAAGCAGAGAAAAAACAAAAGAAAAAACGTAGAGTTATGGTCTCCTTTAAAATACAAAAAAATTAAAAGGTAATTAAAGTAAAAAAAAACAAGTCTGGCAATAATTTAAGCTATTTTGCAGTTACTTCTAATTTTAGTGAACAAAGAAACTTAGGCTTAATCTTGACCTATACAAATCTATATTTTGACCGATATTATTCTAAGTCGCACGCAAAATACGAGCTTGGACGTGAAGTTGCGGACACCAGCCCGTTATACAAGTTCTATGACGTCAATTCAAACTATTTATAGAACAATCAAAGCAACATTAAATCGATATTCTGTTCTATAAAATATCAAAACCTATTCCGACAAGAAACACAATTTTTCTATTTGTATTTCAACTTCTCTTTTATACAGGGTGTAACAAGACCCTAAACGAAGCCGTCAACCAAGCATTATGTACATCAAACTAAGTAACTGTACGCAAAAAATATTTCTGGGAAACGACTTTTTTTTGGGGTGAAGAATCACGTTTTTCGGTAGGACTCAATGTAACGGACTCATAACATTGTGCTGTTGGATGGATTGAATAGTACGGGGGTCGCGGAGGTGTTTTAAGTAAAAATCTTACATTAAAAACAAGTATTTCAAAAAAAAAACTTGTGAAAAAGTTGGAACTTGACCCCCAATATCTCCGTAACTAGAAGGTTCCCAGTATGGTCTAGAACAAAAAAATAATCGCAATGACGGGGAAAATACGTGCCTTTCAGCTTCGTTATGGGTCTTGTTACACCCTTTATACTATTTAACAATATGCAAGTTATTTACTTGGGAAAGTGTTAGTGTAACCTTTATATTCATTGCTTGATTAAAAAGTGTTATTAGAAAATAACTACTAAAAGGCTTTGTCCGCCATTGTATAGCAATTTGGCCTAGTAACATTTTGCCTGTGAGTTAACATTTTCTTTAACAAAAAAATAAAAAAAAACACAACAAAAAAATAAAAATAAAAACAACAAAAAAATAAAATAAAAACAACAAAAAAATAAAAAATAAAAACAACAAAAAAATACATCCAAATTGAGAACCTTCTCCTGTTTAGAAGTCGGTTAAGGACAAGTTCTTGACCATAACTATATTATGCAAAAAAAAACAATAACTAACCTTTAGTATTATTATTGAAGACACAAGTATCATACAGCTGCTTCGCCGTCACGGTTCCATTCTCGTCACAGATCCCATCACCGATACTCTTCCCTCTCTGCCGCCTCTCAACCGCTAATAACTTCTCTATTTCTTCTATCTCTATCTGCTTTATCTTCGTAGAACCGTTCTGTTTGACAACTTCAGGTTCCTCCTGGGCTTCTTCTTCTTCTTCTTTTTCCTCGTGGTCGGTGGCGGCGAATAGTTTCTCTACTACGATGAAGACTAGCATGCCGCAGAGACACCATAGACCGCTTTTTAGGGAGACGTGCTCGCCCGCTGTGGAGAGAGAATTATATTAGAGGTTTGGATAACAAACATGAATACTGAAAGCTGAATAGTTTGTTTGGTTGAACGCGCTAATCTCAGGAACTACTGGTTCGAATGAAAAAGGTCTTTTAGTGTTTGATAGCCCATTTATCGAGGAAGGCTATAGGCTATATAACATCACGCTACGACCAATAGGGGCGGAGCATCAATGAAAAATGTCTCTGTTATGTGACGCAGGTGAAGTTGCGCGGGTCAGCTAGTTATTAATAAGAGTAGGGCCAACCAGAGAGACAGTGCTTAAATTATACAAGGTATGAAAATGTAAGTATGAGAATTTCTCAGTAGCAGCCACGGAGTCTGGATTTGTGCGCGTTTGATGACAATAGGCTCGTCCCCTATTACATGGGACTGAAACATAACTGGCGAAATGTGGTATACTATTAGGTACACCTCTGCTTACCCCTTCGGCGATTGCAGCCGTGATGTTATGTTGCGTTTACGATAAATCAAATTTTATTGGAACAGGGTCGGTATTTGACTTTATATGCTCTTTGGCACCCATTTCCTAAAGCTATTTTTTTTTTTAGATCACACTGCCAAAGTAAACTGTAATACTACCCAGGGAACTTCAGCATAATTATGATCTGTTGGTTGCTTTGTTATTTTAAAACACATTTTGAGAGCTAAATTCATTTTGATTATGTTTATTGGTAGGTTTGCGACAATCGCTTCAGATCTTTATTTATTGAACAATGACATAATTTATCGACTTTACAATATGACGAAGATTTGTGGTGGTCTGGAGTAAACATTGCGAAATTGTGTGATAAACGAAGCACTACTATAACTTGTTACGTGCCCGAGCAATTACTATTGTATTCAGTTACACATTGTTGTCAACTGATTATTTAGTGATCGTGAATAAGTGTTTGTTTTTTTATGAATTACGATTAATTTCACAATATTAATGATTATGTAGTCTTATATCATTGAGATCAGTCGCGTCTTTTAAGCAATAAGGTCTAGGTTCGAACCAGGGATGTTGCGGATATTCGCATCCGCATCGATTTGGACATCCGCATCCGCAATCATCGTTGCGGATGTTCATGGCGGATGCAGATGTAGCGCAGGTAAAAACAGGGCGCACAAAAAAATTTGGGTGGGGCTTGCGAGTGGCGCGTGCCATGGGCACGTGCTGATTGAAAAATATGAGCGAAGATTTTGGTGACAAGATCAAGACAAGAAGATGAAGTCAAACATCCTGAGGCCACCTGCATGTCGGACAACCAAAACATTGAAGATACGCGTGGTACATTATAATTATAATATGGCATACTCCCTCACAGAGGCGTGTCCTCGCAATGTTAACATTATCAGCATAGTTAGAAATTGTAGTTAACTAATCATTAACGTAATTTTCCTGCTTCCTGCATCAAAATCTACATAAAACATATACGTAGGATATGTTTTCCTGAAGAGATTAGCATAATTAAACTCTTGACATCACAGTCTTGTTTGTTTACAGTAATTCTCTATTAATACACGAAACTTAAAGTTACGAGTATACAAGGTATGTAAACAGACCTTTCATGAAGCCATCAACCAAGCATTCTGTACCTACATCAAACTAAGTAATACTGCGCAGAAAATGGTGACTATACCGGGTAATAGGTACCTACCTAGTAGTATGGTAGGGTTGTAAATTAAGAGGGCCCTTCCCGGCGCGTCTATCGTCAATGCGAGCATGGTCGAAAAGCTTGTAGTTTCATACAGAGCCACAGGGACGATTTTCTTTCACTCCCCCGTCTTACCCAGCCCCGACCCCGCACAACTCGTCTCCCGCGCACCTCATACCGCCTAACGCGATGACATTGAACAAAAAATACTGTTCAAAAATTTCTTAAACTTGTTCCAGGAAATACTTTTTTTTTAATAAGTCTTACAAGTGTGTGAAATAAATATTTGTCATTACGAATCTCCATTACATGTGCAAGGTTTCTATCGGGATGTTTTCTTTACTTTTAGAGTTTATGTGTACATTATGAACGGCCAAAGTTCTGGTAAAATTTGTGCAAAACAGCCCTTTTTGGAGGCTTATACTGAATTTGTTTCTACAATTTTTTGCTCCCATAGAAACCTAGATATAGTGCACAAAATACCTATTAGTTCAAAAAATCAAAGATAGATGTGTAACAACTGCATAATCACGTACGAGCGTTTGTATGAAAAGTATGACGGGTTGGCCGCTCTTAATAGATCAATCTAGAGTAATGGTAGGTCAGTACCTACCAACACACTAGACCTAGATCTATTATTATTACCGCGGATACCGTCAAGAAACAGTTTTATAGAGCACATGCGTCATTGAACCTTTGTCTAAGGTCAGTGACGCAGCTGTAACCTTGGATTGTTCCAGCGGGCCTAGGCAAGCACTATCAAAGTGTTTCGCAGTGTGAGAGCAGCGGTGGCCCATTGTTGTCGGCCCCGACTTACGAACAGTAAGTCGTGGGTACGAACCCAGACAGGCGCATTACTTTGTGTAATTTATTTCATCACCACTGCTCTCAAAAACGATGAAGGAAAACATCGTGAGGAAACCGGCATGTCCTAGAACCATAAATTCGAAGACCTGTGACATCTACCAACCCGCACTGGGCCCGCGTGGTGGATTATAGCCCATTCCCTCCCATAGAGAAGAGGCCGTGTGTCCCAGCAGTGGGAACATTAGTCATCACTAGAGGCTGATTGTTTCGTGTTTCTACAATGAATTTCAACGGGATTGTCATTATTTCAGTTGCTTATATCTAAGTCCCTCACATTTTTGAATGTTCTTCGTTATCCACCCCAAACTTCCCTACCTAATTATTTCCTTACAAATTCTTATAATACAGCAATATTCGAATCTCATCACAAAGTCGCCTGCAAAACATACAAGCGAATAAATAATTACAATCGTAACGCATAGTTACCATGATTGATCGAGCATAGTCTGACTCACATATATTTACTTTTTACTACCAACTACATAGCGTTACTATCAGTTGGAACACAAAACTTCCTAACAGGTTACACATTCAAACGATTTAAAACTCTACAGTGTTGGGATTAGAGTGTGTTTTGTATTGGCATCTGTGAGTGTTGATACAAAACCTCAACGTCTGAATGTAAATGAGTGCGCGTGCGACGTATGTCATTTTTATATCACAAATTAGTTGAATGTCCACTTTATAATTTGATTATGTTATGACTAGTTCATCTTCAAGTTTATGCACTTGTATGGGGCCAGTGATTTACAGTATTTTTTTACCCGGGGGAGGGGAGGATATAACCTAGTACCTACTCAACTTCCTTTGAACCAAACCACGCATAAAAAATAAAATTATTTGTTCTGTAAATAGTATACAGGAGTCTCAGGAATCATTATAATTAAGACATCTTGTTGTTTCTTAAAAAAACTTCAAGGAGTCGAAATTTTTCCATCTGAATACCCCTGAGAAGAAATGGCGAACTGAACTCAGTGGCCATGGTTTCTTCTAAAGTCCAGACATTAAACATATGCAGGTAAAAGTGTAACAAAATGCAGGGTAGTATGACTGCGTCTAAAGTAATTTCTACGGGGGCTGAAAATACTTCAAGTTCAACTACCTACTTGCAATAAAAATAGCCATATAATCGAAAACCATCGTACCTAATCTTTATTTGAAAACATTGTGTAATTAGCCATCATTGACATGTTGATAAACTTTTTTTTCAAATGAGTCATGATATTTTTTGATAAACACAGGATTCACATACTATTTTAGAATTTGTATTTCATCACTGTTCCGCGAGGACAATTTAATTTTGCTTGATGCTCCACCATCAATCTCTTGCCGCTATCATTATTTTGGGTCGGCGGAGCATATCTTGTACCATACTAGGTACCAGGGTTCGAACATATCAAAATAAATATCAAAATATCGGATATTTATGATATATATCAAGTTTGATATACATATATCCATTTTGTATGAAAGCCATATGATTATTTTATTGTATTATTTGTGTATACCTACTATTTGCATAAAATGTGTTACAGAAACATAATAAATAAATAAATTCATCATTTAATAAACAGTTATCTATAAATACAAAATATATTTAATACTTCATAAATACTCAAAAATGAAGTAAAATCGTTTCTGCACTTTGTCAATAACTTTCTTAAAAAAAAAAATAGAATAAACACAAAAAAAAAAACTTTTCTGACACCACTGACGCCATTAATGCTGGCAGAGGTGTTGTCATTTAAGGATTAGAACTTACTATTAGGGAGTATGTTTTAACTCTACTCCACTGCCATCTACATTTGGGAAGTAGAAATACAGTAACAAACGCCAAAAATTACTTAATAATATAAAATGTTTTAACCATTTTTGTTTTGATATATATCGGATATATATCATGATACATATCCAATGATATATATCCTCGAACCCTGCATACTACTCTAGTAGTCGCCATCCTACTAACCCCATTTCTAGCTATATCGTTTTTCACCGTCTATATGGTTTTCTCCTACGGTTCTTCTTATCACACTCCTGCTCAAATCTTTCTTTATGACATTTTTCATGGGGGCGAGGCTATTATCATAAACCGGGCTCAGGCACAGGGCTAGGTAATATTCTTCTAAGCGTGATTGTGGCGGCTGAACTGCGCCACTAGTTTGGCGCCTTCAGTTCCGTCCATCAGCTGTAATTAACAAACGACAGGACTCGCAGGACACAATATTAAAGTGCCCCATCGTTTGTGGAACAGCACCACATTTACACTCCAGGGCAGAGTCATTAATGAATCTCCACCAGGGCAGGTACTATTAGAAATTCCAGATAGAAAAACACTATGCCTGACTTGATAATCGAACCCAGGATCGCGCATTAGCATAGCAGTTTAGCTTGACCCGGTGACCACTAGACCGACGCGGACGTGGCTGTTCTTCTCAATACAACAGTAGTGATCTCTTTTCTATTCATATCATCTTTGACACAGTACCTACATCCATAGCTTCTTTGCTCTTTCCCTTCTCTTACTATTCATCCATCCACCTATCCATATTCAACTTTCTTCACGACATATTCCTTGTTCTGGCAGCCCTAAAGGACGCTAATGAAGTCTGATTAATAAGCTATCGACCTCGTCGCAAGCTGTTTGATTGGCTGTGCAGTCCCCTCAGATTTTCTTATCACCTCCAATGATTGGTGTTGTTTACAATGAATTGAATTAGCTAACATGCAGTGCAGAACAGTCGAGAACGAATATTTTATGCATTTTTCATGGATTGAAATTTTTAGCTTTTTGCCATCGACATGCTAAGAACATTGATTCGAAGTCCATTGGCGTTAATGCCCCTTGTATCCTGCGGTTCTTGATATCTGCACGCTACATGATTTAATGGACGCTATTCTGTTCTGATGGTGCTAGACTCTTTTCTGAATAATATTGCAATCGATACCTTACGAAGAACATTACACATTCTTACCACGATCTTTCGTAATTTAAAGTTTATTGAAAGTCTAAACTAAGCCCTGGTAAGGTATTGGTTTTGAATTATTCAAACCAGAAAACTGAATTCGGGAAATTAACAGAAACTTGCGCGGCGTTGTCATTTCATCTTGACCTAACTTTTGACCCCATTCGACCATCCAAGTTTATGTATTTAAAATACCAATAAACACTTCATTCAATATAACTTAATAATATGTAGTGTTCTCCTAACCGCAACCGCAAAGCGAATACCAGCGATTAGCGACACGAAACCTCAAAATTGTAAACAAACAATTAGAAATAGGACAGCAACATATTATATTATTACTATAAATAATGTGCATCCGTATCTTGAGGAAAATAACGTCTTTTCTTAGTACGATATATCTTGACCTTTCAAGGTGGCGATTCATAACATCACACAACAGCCTGTAATTTCTGAAGGATTGGGCTGATGCCCTTAAAATACACCCTCATTTCGTTAGTTGTGCTTCAGTAACTTGAAAAAGGGGTTGAAACTGTAATTGCCGTCAGCCGAAAACAAGTTCAGGGCTGCTACTGATTAATTCCTAATGGAAAAACCCGATAATAGATGGCGCCGTGTCTTTCGAATCATGATTGAATTATATTACATTACATTAAATTATATTACGTCTTAAGGCAAGTCAAGGTCCTTGGCATAGAGGCCTACTTGATGAGACGTCAGCTAAGGTGGTGTGGACATGTCTCTAGAATGCACGAAGAGAGACTGGCGAAGCGCATCTTCTATTCTGAATTCCAGGCAGAAAAACGGAAACGTGGTGGCCAGTTTTTACGTTTCAAGGATGTTCAGAATAGACACTTCATAAGATGCGAAATTGACCCCTTAGTCTGGGAAAAGCGGGAACAAAATCGGCCCGAGTGGAGACGTCGTATGCATCGGCAGGTCAACGCCTTTGAAGAGAGAAGAAGGTCGCAGCTAGACCTTAAAGCGTGATGATCTTAAAGCTAGGCCACCTGCAGCTATAAGCTACAATTTCGTCAATGGTGTTCTGACTTGTCCGCTTTGTATTCGGAGTTTTTCGGCCAAAGTTGGATATGCTAGCCACTTGAAAGCACATGATAGATGAGCACACCAAAGCTCTCGACAACCTCCCTAGAAAGCCATTGAATGCAGTCGCTGTGGCCGAAATTGGCTAGATGGCATCAATCAATCAATCAATATTACAACCCGAATTGATTATTAAATTCTGAATTAACGCGAGCGAATTCGCTGGCAAAAGATAGTAAGTAAAATTTACAATTCAGTACTTTTGCTGTTCTTCGATTTCAAGAAGAAATGAGTCGCAGTGTCAATGAATGCACTATCACGCAATACAAGGTTATCGTCGTTTACGCAGCGACACTGAAAAGCAGTCGTTCTGCAGCCCAGTGTTTTGTCGAGCCGGCAAAACGGTGGGAAAAGTATGGAAACGGAAATCAGATCTCCTGGTGTCCGTTTCTTTGTCTCTAAGTTTTCTAAGAAGTTTCGCGGCTTCGTCTGTAAACAATTCCTTTACAGTTATTTCTATCTAGAGCAATGGAGCGCTTACTTGTGATCGTTTTTTTAGAGAAACCAGAACAAAATCGAGTGGTTGTTCCGACTGATAACTTGTGCTTCATTATTTTTCTCATTTCCTGAAGAATTATAATTCTTCGTAGGTATTCTCTCCATCATTCAGTCTATCTAGTAGAAGTCACTGCTGGACAGACATGACACTTCAATGGCACGCCATTAATTTATTTATTATAGGTATCCAGCTACTGCAGAATCTTTTGTTTTTGTTTGATTCAAGCTAGCGATGTGTTTTCTTTATCAACTTCTGATCCTCCATTTCAATGTTCTTCTCATAGAACGAATCAATCAATCAAACCAGCTTGTCGCAGTCCACAGCTGGACATATGCCAGCTTTGTAAGTTCGTCGGAGCACCTTCATAAAGTCAAGACATACTGGCAAGATATACCGCACAGACATTTTTTTGGCTGTCAATTCGTATGTAGGTTATCAATACGGAAAACCTTCAGGTCTTTGTGATTATGTACATACACAAAGATATTTAAATGTACTACCGAGTTGATCGCCGGTCGACCGCTTTTCAACCTTATTACTCATGACATACGGCTGAAAAGTGAGTGAAAAACGTCGGTGAACTCGGGAGTGCACACACGTGGTGACGTTGCTCGTCAGCATTGACAATGGATTTAACGCGCGTTATCTATTTGCATACACAACTACCTACTATTTACCTACAGTCTACATAACTATGGTAACTATTTATTTAAATTAGCATTTTATACATTGTTCGTATTGGTACGTTTGTTCATGAAAATATTTGAGTGGTTACCTTTTGATTTTTTTTTTTTTGCAATTTCGATCGTACCTTTTGAAAGTCCCCGGCTAGAAAGAATACTTTAGTAATGATTAATTAATCTGTGTATTATTTTATAGCCTGTCTGTTTGACCAGCAGTGGTTCTGTAGAAAGTTGCTGTAGGGTCCTGGCTGGTAATGACGATAAATCTTGATCCAACGTTCTTTTTCAACTGCCCTTGAGAATATTTGCACCCCTATCCTATGCATAACTAAGTAATTACAGACCTGTGCAACATTTTCATTTATGGCGGTAAACATGAGATAATCGTTGATTCGAAGTTTGAACTTTACATTGCAATATGATTACATAACTATTACGCGTCGAGTTCCTATTCCGTAATATGAGACTAGAATTAATACTGTCAGCATATAAAATCAAATCAAATTTATTTTGTGATCAATACACGTAGCAACTTACGAGTATGGCCTGTTCCCACTAAAGACATCGAAATGAATGCCTAAATATTTTGGACTTTTTGTGCTTCCGTAACAAACGACAGGGTAACAAACGGAACCCGCGCACTAAGCCTCCGCTGTCAGTCTGCCGTCCGTCTGTCTGTCAGCGGGCTGTATCTAATTATCCGTAATAGGTACAGAAATTTTCACAGAATGTGTATTTCTGTTGTCGCTATAACTACAAATTAAAAAAAATAAGTTAAAGGAGGCTCCCCTACTGTTATGATATGAATATGGTTACAGTATTGATTGTTGTTTTGATTCTCCTTCGCTGACATAATGATAAAAAGAAACAAATATGTCTGCGCCCGCGTCCTCTTCGTCAGTGTTGCCAGTGATACTCATGGCACAGACTGACAAACAGTGTGGTTACGTGGGGTGTAGATGTATGTATTATTTTCATAAATTCGCATTTATTATACTTCACATATTTATATTTGTTTATTCGTTGTACACATTTTATATATCTAATATTTTAAATTCATATTCGTATCTGACCGTGGCATCACTTCGGGCCCTATCAGAATACCAGCGCTGTGACGTTTTGTAAATGTTACAGCACCATGCTGAGATAGGGGCCTTTTGGCTTCGTACAGGACTAATTTAGTTGTTTTTTTTTTAATTATAGTTTTATTACTACTTTTATAATTTTGTTGTACTTAATGTAAATGTAACCATATTTTTGTTTTATTTTGTCCTGTGCGGGCTAATAAATACATTTTCTTTCTTCTTTCTTTCTACTACGATGGTACGGAATACCCTTCATGCGCGAGTCTTTACTCGCACTTGACCCGTTTTTGATTTTTCTACTCTCGGCGCTGAACCGAATATTGAAAATCCAAGTTTGCTTTAACCCTTCGTGTGCCGGAACGTAGATCTAAGCGAGACACAATGACTTTTTAAGGCGGTACTCTGACCAAATAACCTTAAGCATTCGTCCCTTTTCACCGCACGCCACCCAGCATAAGATCGTGAGATAGAAAATAGCAATATACGTAGCGAGTACGCTCAGATTTTGGAATAAAATCTTTATAAAATCAAATTTAGGTCTTTTGAAAAAAAATAAAACCAGCATAATGTTTATTATTAAATTGCCTACCATCTAGTGTAAAAAGAAAATCAAAATGATGGTTAATTTACGAGGAGATGCAAGCCATCAATAATTCTGCCTCATTTCTGTGGTTTCGTTGTGAGATTAATTTTACATTTTACTACTAAAAAAAAATCCAAAACTACAATTTTGGAGTCAAGAATATGCAGAAATTTCATGTCTATTTTATAAGTTGGTATTTATTTTGGGTAAAGAGTAGATAGCTCCCAAAAACTGCACAAAACACGGCTACCGCTGCGTTTTGCTCGGGGAGGCGTCTTAATTGTGTCTATATACTCGGCATACAAGAGGTTAATTTAGAATTTAAACGTTGTCTAGTGTTAGTGATAGAGAGGAGTTCGTGGCTAAATAATTACAGCCGCCGGGATCGATCCTTGCCTAGGTTGGTCCGTGGATCGGTGACCACCCATTACATACCGAGTTTCCGCCGTGCCTCGGAAAGCGCGTTATGCTGTTGGTAAATCATTGACAGTCTTAAGTAGTCAGTGGCCCGGGTTTCGTATTACCCAGTACTAACTTGGTTGTGGAGGTCAGATAGCCAGTCGCCCCATGTAAAATACTGGTATTCAGCAGCATTCGGTTAGATTGGAAGCCAATCAAGGAAGAAAAGGCTGATAATGATAGTGTTAGTGAAAACAGGCGTTTTCTATAGTAACACTGACAATGCTCAAACTCATTGTTTGTAAACAAAGTATAGGAAGTGACAATGTGATCGTTGCCCAATCTATTGTTCTTTTCGAAGAGCATAAAGTTTGGCTGTTTGTGTTGTACGATCAGGAAGTCGAAACCGGTTTGCTTCTTGATTTGATATAAAAACAGTAAGCATAGAAACATTTTTTGTAAGCTATGAATGATTTATAAAAAATTTAGTGCATAGTAATCGAATAGCACCTCATAATCACACGGCAGACGTTATGAGCTCTATGACATTGAACAATGAGTATGAAGTGACCTATAGAAACCCATTTCAATTCTACAAATTCGTAAATACAATGATTTCATTTCAATAACCCGGAAGAATACCTGGGTACGAACTGCAGTGGTCAATCTGGAATTCTCTGAACTAATTGTGAGCCAAAGTTGGCCGCTGTAGATATAATCTGGCCAAAGGGGGTATCCTCGATTCATTCTAAACAAAATGCCAGTGCCTCTGCAGGACTACCATTTGCAACTTTCAGGATTTAATCGAAGCAAATGTTAGTATTATCTACCAACCCGCGCTAGGCCCGCGTGCTGGATGCCCATTCCCTCTCTAAGAGAGGCCGTGTGTCCGAGCAGTGGGAACATTTAGGCTGATTATGCTATGCTAAGTGTTAGAGCTGTGCAAGTGACATACTGATCTAACACAATGTGAGATTCACCAAAGATCCATACAAGTTTTTTTTTTTTTTTCGTTTTTTTCATATTCTGTCTATGAGCTGAACTAAACACGTGGGAGAGGCCTTTGCACAGATTAAGCAGTGAATTACGCGACAACATAACTATTTGACGAGAATATTGTCGAAAACAAAGGCCGAATTAAATTCGAGTTACATAATCAACGAGCCCTTGAATAAGTTTAGTATTAAATTAAACTAATTACCCCACAGTGTGTAACGTAACTAAAATAACAGTCTTTCTGAACATTTATACGCAAATATGTTATCTCCGAAGTGTGAGTAAATGTAAGTAAGTGTGTTATCCCCGAGGAGTTAGGCAGAGGTGTACCTAATAGTACACCACTTTTAGCCGGCTATGTTTAAGAGGGCCCTTCCCGGTCCATCTATCGTCAACGCGAGCATGGTTGAAAAGCTTGTTGTTTCATCCAGAGCCACAGCGGCGGTTTTCTTTCGATTCCCCCGTCTTACCCCGCCCCGATCCCGCACATCTCGTCTCCCGCGCAGCTCATACCGCCTAACGCGATGACATTGAACGAAAAATAGTGTTCGAAAATTTCTTAAACTTGTTCCAGGAAATACGTGTTTTTGAATAAGTCTTACCAGGGTGTGAAATAAATATTTGTAATCAAGAATCTCCATTACATGTGCAAGGTTTCTATCAAGATGTTTTCTTTACTTTTACAGTTTATGAGTACATTATGAACGGCCAAAACTCAGTTAAAATTTGTGCAAAACACCAATTTTTGGAGGCTTATACTGAATTTGTTTCTACAATTTTTTATTTTTTGTTACCACAGAAACCTAGATATAGTGTACAAAATACCTATTTGTTCAAAAACATCAAAGATAGATGTGTAACAACTGCATAATCACGTACGAGCGTTTGTATGAAAAGTATGACGGTTGGCCGCTCTCAAGTCCTATGTAATACGAGTCGGGCCTATTGCCAGCAACCAGGCACAAATCTAGACTCCGTGGGTGCTACTTAGAAATTCCTGATGGAAAAACTCAACAATAGTATGCCCGCCCTGGGAATCGAGCCCAGGACCTCATACTGAGCAGTCGTGTAAGCGACTACTAGACCAACGTGTTAGTTATATCTAACTATTCGCAAATAACTTGGGCGGCTTCAAAGTTTTCTATAAATATGTTTTCACTTCTCCCATTAAACCATTAGCGAAAGGAAGTCAAGCCAATGAAGAGGACCCAACTGCAGTAAAACCTGACAAACAAGAACATTTTAATTAAATAGACTTACGTTTAGTATTATTGAGATCGTTTTGCCACGCTTCTGGCAGCAGATGTAGGAACACGTCACCAAGTAGACCTCCCACTGCGAAGCTGAGTAGTATCCTCAGCATAGACGCTCCAGCTGTAACAAGAACATGTACTCTTTAAATAATATTCAAGGAAGACAGTAATTGTCCTACAAGGGAGTTATCTTAAAATCATCTGTTCAGTTCATAACTGGGAGTTAGAGAGACTAAGTAGCTGCTTCGCTCGTTGAAATGGTAACACTTCTCCTCAACGACTGGGTTTATGAGCATTGCTTGTGCTATGCCAGTAACGACAATGTGTAATGAGTTATGTGCATATTCTACAGTCCCGTCTAAGGAGAGAAATCTTTAGATAATCTAAGTAAATCTATACTACTCGTATAACATTATAAAGTGGTCAAATGTGTTTGTAAGTTTGTATGTAAGGCGTAATCTCCGGAACTTATGATCCAATTTTAAAAATTGCTATAAATTATAATGTTATCATGCATATTAGCCGAACTATCACAATTTTTGCCTAGCCAGGCGGAAAAAAAGCAGCGATGTTTGGTAGTGAGAGCGTGGTGGTTGTGAGATTGTAGGGGGTAATCTCTGGATCTACTGACCTGATTTTGAAAATTCTTTCACTAATAGGAAGCTATATTATTATCCCCAAGTGCCATAGGCTATATTTACAACGTGCCCGTGGAATAATTTCCGACCAAAACGCGAGCGAAGTCGCTGGCAACAGCTAGTAAATATTAATGATTCTAATCTGTATGCCAACGCCTGACGAAGTTCCTTTTTAAGACTTATTTCAAAGGCTATTTTGTTACAGGTAGTCAGTGGTCCGCAAGTCAGACAACCAGTCTTACCCCTTGGTATAGTATCACCTAGTACAAACTGGGTAGTGGAGGTCAGATAGACAGTCGCTCCATGTAAAATAATGGTATTCAGCTGCATCTGGTTAGACTGGATGCCGCACTCCAACATAGTTCGGTAAAGGTTAGGTTAAGAATGAGAGCCTATTTTGATTCCTATGACGCTTATTGCAATACAGTAAACGAACTATTCGAAGGTTAACAGATAAGCTGTAGTGCTTCTTAGTAACAACCAACAATAGGCTGTCAATCAATATCACGAGATCGCGTTGTGCGGTATCTAATCAGTTAGACTGATACGCAAGGGTCATTGCTTATAGGATTTGCGTTGGTGCGACCGTGGCCTGGCCGTATGGGTGATTAGTAGAACTAAGAATGAATATATCATTGAAACAGGCTTTGCGATTTAGTTCTATGGATGCGTTGAGAGCCAAATCAATTGAAGTTTGAAGTACGGTAAACTTAACTGATGTCTTCGTTTTTTTTTGCAACATCTGAATTTTATCACAGACACAGGTCTATCAGCCGTTCTATCAGAGTTAACTTCCTTTTTAACATCTAAACATAATTATTATGATATGAGTTCTGAGTTTCCGACCATTGTATTTTTGATCATGGCATATAAAGTGTGTCTTTTCCATATTTATTCATTCATTATACTTTTCATTTCACCTATCATACATAATTGACACCACATTTTTTGAATAATCAGACTGGGTGGGCATTCGGATTTGGACGGACCCCATGGCCCTAGTCTTTCAACCCCAAACGGCTCAAACACATAACAGCAATGAGGTTATTGATTTTGCGCCGTGTGTATTCCCGTTGACAGTGATGCGGTACATGTTTTTATTATTATTTTAAGTTTGTTTATTACGTATTCAATTAATGTTATACATATCATCATCATTCTCCTGCCCTTATCCCAATTAATTTGGTGTCGGTGCAGCATGTCTTCATCTTCCATACTTATCTATTACTCGTCATCTCATCAGACACCACCTTTCTTGTCATATCATCCTTCTCACAGTCCATCCATCGTTTCTTTGGTCTTCCTCTACTCTTATACCCATCCACATTCATACTCAAAACTTTCCTCACGACAGTCACGACATTTCCCTCATTCCTCCGCATCACATGTCCATACCACGACAACCGATTACCACACAACTTTTCAGTCACCGGCGTCACTTTCAGACTTCCTCTTATGTACTCATTTCTATTTAATCCATTCTCGTAACACCACACACCCCTCTTAGCATTCTCATCTCAGCCACATGCAAATGTCTTTGATCTATCCTTTTGTAGTCCAACATCCTAATTCTTAAGACAGCAGGTTATAATATCAATAGGATCAAAAGATCTGATGCCTACCCAAATGAGTTCATGTTTTTCGCTGTCAGATATCACATAGCACGCGCGTTTATTAAAGCGCTAGGCACTTATGTTTACATTAAAAGATAATTAGGTTATCAAGTAGTATTATTAGTTAATTGCTTGTCGATTACTGCTGTGATTGCTGCGATAAAGACGATTGCTTTTATCGTTAAATCTAGTTTAATTTCACGAGTGTAAGTGTTAACGCTTTTATTTACGGCTACGCTCCGGGTGAAGGATATTGATTGCGAAAAACGAAATCCCACATCACTTTATTGATGAAGTCTATACAGTACATGATGCCGTGACGTCTGACAGGGGAGAATGGAAGCAAATAAAAACGTATTGCGCCGACCCCAAGTAGAATAGGGCAATGGCAGAATGATCATGATTATGATGCTGAATGATGAAGTCTTAACAGTATCCGGACGAAATTTAGCCAATGAAATCCGCCCGGGTAGAGATTCGTAGATGACTCTGTTCTGAAGTGTACATGTGATGTTGTTCCACAAACAATGAGACACTGAATGCCTTGTTCAGTGTCTCCTGTTGTCAGCACGTTGCAGACACTGACATGAAAATAATTGTGATAGCGTTCATGTCATGAAGGAAGAAGTGTTTCCGGCTTTAGTTTTTGAGTACCAAGTTTTTCTGAGTATCTAGATATGTTCCTAATCTAACAACAGAGGATTTGGAAAAAAATGCTTTGTTCCTTTACGTTTAGAAGCTGCAGTCTTTCAGATAACTTTTACTAAACTCCTTCTTGATAAGGCGATAAAATGATTATGAGATAGACAATCGGGCATCTGACAGCGTCTAGGTGTGCAGTATCAATAAATTCTTGTTATCGGCCATCTCCAAGTATTTTTCCTGATAAATTGTTACTAAAAACAATCGTTCGCCGTCGGAGATACCATGAGATGGATTACTGGGAAATCTGAAGAGCTTTTAGAAGGCACGGACAGACTGCATTATTGTTTTATTTTATGTTACACGCGCATTGTCAATATCGGATGATTTTGAAATTGTTGCCATGTCAGATGACCTTGGGGGTCTCCCTAAGGTGATATGGCAACAATTTGACGGCGATGATAATAGCTAATAAAATATTTCAATCATATTAGATATTTTGTATAGATTTAACGACTATCAACAGTCACGTCTATGAAGTTTCGCTAGTTAAGTTAACGGTGATAGGTACTGCTAAAGCGTACATCATCGTAATTTATCTTGCAGTCGATCGTGTTGATAATTAGCTACACAAAACTGCATCCAGTCTCTATCTTTTCTCAGTACAAGATGTCAATAAAACAATTTTTTGTCCACGTGTGCACTGACCTCTGACGCCACGACACGATCTCACGACTTTAAGAGTCTGTTATCGGCTACAAGCTACTCATCACGTACAGATATGGCGGATAACACAAGTAAGCGGTAAATACAACCTGTTACTTTGTAGGGCCAGTCAACTCTTGTCACTGAGTAATACATAATTTTCCGTTCAGCTTCCGTAATCAACTACATTGTAGCATTGTAGTGTGTGTATTGTATGTGTGTGTGCGTGAATGTGTAGGGAAAATGTGTAAAATTTGAGCGATGTGGTGAGTAAATCCAAGGTGTTAATAACGAGTAGGCTTGATAAGTTCTTTAAGGAATTTTTAGGGAATTAGGGCCAGGAAAAGGAAGGCAAGGCCGCAACCCCGAATTGGTGTAAAGGTAGAGAAACGCTGCCCGTAGTGCCCGTGGTAGTCTATGAGCATTTGACGAAAGAATAGGGTGGAAATTTTTATGGAACAAGGACAACAAAACTGAGCTATGGAAATTATATGATTGACATTCTTCATTATTAATAGCAGACGACAAGAAGACTATAATGCGACGAAGACTGAGCGATTGCCTACTGCGCTGCGTGTCGCGGGTTCGACTCCAGCACGAAACAAAATTTGTATAGCCTACAGGTAGTTGTTCCGGGTCTGGCTGTTTGTGTATGTGAGTTTAAATGTTTGTAAACGCACCCACGATACAGGAGAAATTCCTAGTGTGGGGCAAGATTTAAAAAAAAGTAGCTTGCTTAGTTCATTTTAGGTAACTGAGTAACTTGATCTAAGTATGAACTTGATCTTGCTTGATATATATTCTTAAAATAAAAGAGCTTTCTAGAGCGTTACGGTTGGTGTTAAATTAATGGTGTATGCACGTAATTGTAATGAACATTATACACGGTACTTAAGTTTGATTTTTATGATACGCAATTGTTTTGATACCGTTAATTACTGAGGAAATTGACTGAAAACGACTTGATTAGTTGTTGATGTTTCTGTTAGCTTCTTATAACATAACACGGATTTTGATTTGACATTACTGAACTAAGTGAGTGTTTCTGTGGTCACTGGTCAGTCTATCCAAGTAAGGCCTGACTACACCGCTTCTTGCGTTAACGTTAAAAGTATCGTTACGTTTCTGACAGTCGTAAGATCGCATCTAAACGCATTAATGATTTTTGGAGCAACTCAAAATGTAATTATCGAGTAGAATTTGGTGACTGTTTATTCAGTGTCATCTAAAGTGCTTTAAGTCAGCAATCCATATAATACCATACATACATACTACAAACCTTATGTACCTACATAAATATTATTAAGTGGTCATGGAAATCCACATTAGTGATACTGCTAACAAACAATAAAAACATTATATTTTTCTTAGAAACGCGTCTGGCTTACTGATATGAATGAATGCAAATAAATTAATAAGAACAATTGACTGGTTTGCGGTGGACGCATACCATATGCGTCCACCGCCAATAATTCGTTGTTGAGCATTAAGTTGTTGTTTATGTTGTTTTATGTGGTGTGTTTTAGTTTGTTGTTGTGTGTGAGTGTTGTTATTTTTGCATTCTGATTCTGATTTTGACAAACTGTATATTACTAAGAGCGATCTTCGTTATTGAAACTGAACGCGTTCAGCACAAATAAACGGCGTTTTAGTCACAATTGCTGTGGAATATTGACACTAACAGCGAGTCAATATTCCATAGTAAATGTGACACTGACAGCTCTTGAACGCGGTTTAGATCTTTTGGATAAACACGTTTAAAGTAATAAAAAATACTTAAAAAACTGCATAAGACTCGTCTACTAACAGAGCTTTTTGGTAGTGTTTTAGGTTGCATTACACTGCTTCGTAATGTATTTTGTTACGCTATTTTTTGCCATTGGTCAACAGTATTGTGTGTCATCTTAGTTAATTCTCAATACTGCAAGCTGATCGAACCGTTCGAGTAATAATAGTGTCAGTAGCGATTTCTATTTTACTTAATCGAGATGGTTACTTATTTTCCGTGAAATGTTTTTTCCTAAACAAGTCTAGATATCATGTTATGTGAAAACGAAAGTTTCTTGTAACTGTTTAATTCAACACTCATATCATCATAAACTGAAAGAAAAAAAAAAAGAAAAAGAATAAAGTGTATTTGACGTCAGTTCCATGCACACATAATAAAAAAAAGATAAAAAAAAAACTACTTAAGAAAAAAAAGCAAAGAGAAAATTATACATTGTACTTATGTGCTGTATTGTATGCCTCACGGCTGCGCCAAAAAGGTCCATTTCAGCATTCATGCCAGACAGGTGAGGCTGTCTATCTGCATAGCCTTTTATCAATTATGTTGGGATCAGCTTCCAGAGTAACCGAATGCAGCTGAATACCAGTATTTTACACGGATCGATTGCCTATCAGACCTCCACAACCCAGTAAATACCTACTGTGTAATACGATACCCATTGGTAAGACTGGTTGTCAGACTTTCGGGCCACTGACTACCTGTAATGAAATGACTGTCAAAGATCTACGACAGTCAAAAAAACATCTAATAGCCTTTCAAATAACTTACATTGTTGGTTCGAACGGACGGCAATGTTTGCATAACGTTAAAACTTCACGTTCACCCGAAGGTCGTCTATGAAAAACGATCGATTGTGAAAATGGGAACAAATATTTATGTAGGAAATTGTCATACATTTTGTATTATCTGCCTTGTCCGTCTATTTCTGGCTAACTGCCAAGTGTGTTTTGATTTTATGATCTCCTGGACTATGCGTTAATTAGTAGGTAACCTAGTTCCTAAAACAATCCGTTCTTGTTTCATTTCATTGAAGTTTTACTGGCTTTGATAGTGCACCCTAACGTATAAACATCTATAGATGGAGATGGAATATACCTACTACTTTATTATACATCAAAATTGGAATAGCTCCTTTACCACATTGGTACTAAAACTATAGGTACATGGCATATTGGCACAACATTTTTGCATCTGAAAATTAGTCCTGAAGTTGTAAGACCAACAAAAGACAGGCCGAACATTGCGCTATAATACTCGTAATACATATAACGGAGCGAAAACATAAAAAAGATACAAATTAATTGTTGTAATTGAAATGACCGCAAAAGCAAGTCCTTAATAGTCTAGTTTTAAGAGTTTAGTTATCAAACCAATTTTCCTCTTCAGAGTTGCATTCTGCGACTTTTTATCATTTTACGTGTAAAGTGCATTGTTATCCAGTTACGTGTTCCGTTGCAAGTTTATCTATTACGTGTAGAGCATAATTTTATCAAGAAATATCCACATGGTACAATTAAATTGTCATTACCTACGTGCTAACCGATGCGCTCAGTCTGTCTGTTATGAATGTTAAATTATTTTATTATCACTTTACGTGTGAAGTGCATTGTTATCATTAGCACTATATAGTTTCATAAATAAAAAATAATCAATAAACGGGGGGATTTGTATGCCAATAATACCAATGTTCCGGTTTTCTTCTAGAATGATATGTCTTCTCATCTTATTATTTTTACTTCTAATTCCCGTGACAAAGAGATATCCTCTTTGTAGAGAGTACAGAAGAATATCTGCAAATTAGAAGGTTACTTTAGAGAAGGGAATCAACAAACAAATTGGTTTTTCTGGAAACTGAAAGATAGTCCAAATGAAAAGGTGGAATTAGGAAGCATCAACTAGAACCAAACTACAACTAGTCTTTCCACTCTTATTATGCCATAAGACTGGTCTGCAGCTGCATCTACTTGTTTTAGACAATTCTAAAATGCCTCTAACTGGCTTTTTGAAGTAAATACTTTGATTTTGAAACCATAACCAAAAAGGTTACGTGTCTAGATCTGTTTGCGATTTTGTACTGTAGGATAAAGGCAGTAAGTAGGCTAGACTAGGCACTACCGACAGTAACGACATTGAATCCCCCACAGTAGGGTCTCGACAATATAGGGTAAATTACCGCTTATCTCGTGAACGCAGCTGGTACATAAATAAACGTATTGAGCTGTAAAATTGATACACTGACATATTAGCTAGTAGGTACAACCTCCTACGAGATTAAACACAAAGAAAATACGTGATTTATTTAACAGTAATACCAAAACAAATGACATCGTAGATTTTTTTTAACGTCTCAAATTGCATTACGAGCGTAGCTAAAGGCGCCAAGCCACTTTTATTGAAGTGATGATAGAAGAGCCTAGATCTCCGTAGCTTCTGGCTACAATACTTCTAACGCCTACTAAATCAAAGACTATATATTTAAGGGCAATTTCAGTCAATGGTAAATAATCGGCACAAGTATAGATCCGCAGTGAAACCATTGTACAATGGGTAGCAGTTATGATCTTCATAGGCTGGATGAGAGTAGCTGAAGATAAAGTGAAATTTCGTATGATTGAAGAGGTATATGTCCAGCAGATTATTGTTCTGATGGTGAAAGGTCTGACCCTGTCATCTATTTTACTTTATTTTATGTCGATAAGGTTACTTTTCAATATCCATCACCTATTGTGTAGACACAATGCCAACTGTATTGTTATCGTTTATAGTTGCACTTACACTATAATGCAACATGTCCGGTAAGGACTGCAGTATTGTGCATCAACACCACAACACAAACAGGTTATTCACCTCGCGTGCCCGCTACAAATTGACCTATATCTCTCCGATTGCGGGTGCATACCATCACCATCTGAGATGGGTTTTCAAAGTTTCGTATGATTTGAAAGGATGATTTATAGGGTTCGGTCGGTGAAGATTATGCAAAGATGAGGTGATGCCGGTTTTGGTAACGGTAACTGATGTTATACCTTATTTAGATACGAAACAACCAGTTTCAAAGCAAACCAGTTTTGAATAGATTCTGGTCAGTCTTAAATGGTGCACATCGTATGACATATTTTAATTTGATGCATTATTTCTTTCGCCTTTTTAGAGCTAAACCATTTGACGGAGTTGTTCCATTTGCAAAATTGTCAACATCAACAGCTAATTAGCCTAATTTGAAAGTGCTGTTGAACCCCACTATGACAGTCCCCAAAACGCCCGCCCTCCGCCACTTCTTGGTGTTATGGTTTGGAATAAGAGGCGGAAGAAACTCCCCAGAAACAATTTCTAGTGTGTAAAATCAAAAGAAAATTCAGTCTTGACCTTCACTCGAAGAGCAAACCAGCTTCATCGCTTGCAGAGTTTATTTTTTGTTCACGTTTTGAGGAAATGCTCCGATTTCGTCAAAACACTATAGATCTTGATTGTCTTTTGTTACCAGCCAACTATCGACCATTGCATAACAGTTTGAAGTTATTTCGTAACATATCGCCGAACGTTGCAACAAGATTGGATGCTTGTGATCTGAAATAAATCGTGTTATCTTCGTGTGATAAGCACGACTCAGATACTAGGTTAGGTATTCGAACTATGATCAATTGAAATGAACTTTTATCTGTAAAGGAGACAGTGAATAACCGGAGATAATTTTTGGTAAATACGTTATGGGGAAAAAATGGTTATAAAAACATATGCACGCCATGAAAATTAGCAAAACCCAAGAACATTATCATCTGCCTAGCCTATTCCCAATTATGTTGGTTAGGGTTTCCAGTCTTAACGGATTCAGCTAAAAACCAGTATTTTACATGGAGCGACTGCCTATCGCCAAAACCCGAGATATCGGGTTCTAAATATGTACTTAATTTACAGTTTCATAGGAAATAGGCACAGGAAAGGACACAGCGGATCACTTGGAAACGATGCGGCTGATGAACTTGCCAGAAGGGGATCCAGCACAAAAGCCTTCGGACCCGAACCCATTGTGCCCATTCCCTTCAAGCAGCTAAGGAGTTGGTTAAAGGATCACACTCAAACGCAAGCGGGAAAATGGTGGACCTTGACACCAGGGTGCAGGCAATCCAAGGAAGCTATGCCATCCCTGGACACGAAGCTAACCAAGCGCCTTCTGCGCCTGGACAGAGATAGCCTGCGACTGGTGGCGGGGACCATCACTGGACATTGCTCACTGAACAAACACTTCCACACCCTAGGTATTACTGATAGCCCCCTGTGCAGAGCGTGCATGGAGGCGGAAGAAACTGTAGCGCATGTACTCCTCGAGTGCACCGGCGTCACCCAGATCCGTGAGGAGACTCTTGGAACACCGAGATCCCTTGAGGATGTCCTGAGAAGACCGGGAAGTTTGATCTGCTTCTGGAGGGAGGTGGGCTGGTTGGAGTAACGGCCACCATGGCTCACGTACAATGGTCCAATTTAGGGACTAAGTGCGGAAACCAAACCCTTAACATAGAACATAGGCACAGGAAAACTAATCGACATAAATAGGGAAAGGCTGGTCAATGCTCATTGTAGATGGCGTGTCCATAGCTCTAAGTCTCAATCTGACCAATGAGGTCAAGCTACGCTGTTTTTTTTATTTTATTAATTCTTTGTTAACAAAAAGGGGGTTTTCATCCATATGCAAACAACCTCATCGTATCTATTAACTATAAATTATAAAACAAAGTCGCTTCCCTCTGTCTGTCCCTATGTATGCTTAGATCTTTAAAACTACGCAACGGATTTTGATGCCGTTTTTTTTAAATACAGGGTGGGCCAAAAGAAGTCATCCGATGTTGTTTGGCTCTCATTTTTTTTCTAAATGAAAAGCTTCGATTCTGTTTTTTGATTATGTTTATTTGAACCTTTAGAATTTTATTGGTCAAGTCGAAAAGATGATATCGGCCAAATGGGCGCCGTCACAATTGATTGCCATACGGGCTCGTTTTATGGCATTTTTCATCACTTCGGCGAGAACTTCGGGCGACAGATTCTCGCACTCGTGTCGAATGTTGTCCTTGAGGGCTTCCAGGGTCTCGGGCTTGTTCACGTAAACACGAGACTTCAAAAAACCCCACAAAAAAAAGTCTGGAACGGTTAAATCGGGTGATCTTGCGGGCCAGTGCAAATCGCCAAAACGAGAGATGAGGCGACCCGGGAACGCCGCCTTCAGAATATCGGTTGTGGCTCGCGCAGTGTGTGCCGTTGCTCCGTCCTGTTGGAACCACATGTCCTCCAGTCCTAATTCGTCCAATTGCGGCACAAAAAACTCAGTTAACATGACCCTATAGCGCGCGCCGTCCACTGTTGTCGTTTGACCAACGGCATTCTCGAAAAAAAATGGCCCGATGACTCCTCCAGCGTGAACAGCGCACCATGCAGTCACTTTGAGCGGGTGTAATGGCTTCTCGTGCATCACTCGTGGATTTTCGGTGCCCCAGAAGCGATAGTTTTGCTTGTTCACGTACCCGCTGAGGTGGAAATGAGCCTCATCGCTCATTACGATTTTGGTCGAAAAATCGTCCACTTCGTCCTCGAGATTGAGGATGGCTTGGGCGTAGGTTACACGCGTTTGGCGGTCGACAGGCAGCAGCTGATGCACGGACTGGACTTTGTACGGGAACATGCGCAGGTCTTTGACCAAAATTCGCCTTAGGGACGACCGGCTGATGGCTAATTGCGAGGCACGGCGTCTGGTCGATGATTCCGGCGACAGCTCGACATCCTCGGCAACAGCGGCGATATTCTCGGCAGAACGGGCGCTCCGGGGCCGGCCACTCTTGGCAACGTCTCGTGTGGTCCCATAGTCTTCAAGGTTGATGGCCAAACGGCGCAGAGTTTGCGCAGTCGGTGTCGGACGACCGGGGAATCGGCGACGGAATTCGCGCTGCGCCAACACCACAGACGAATTGTTACACAAAAAAATAGACACGATTATTCCGCGTTCTTGGGGAGTGTATCGCTCCATAGCTTGTTCACTTGTATTCTACATCTGTCTAGTCCACAAATGTCAAAACAGATTTGACATTGGCCGCCATTTGCAAAAATAAGAGCATAGAGCAATAGGGTGATTTCTTTTGGCCCACCTGGTAGATAGAGTGATTCAAGAAGTAAGTTTATAAGTATAATATTGCACCCGTGCGAAGCCGGGGCGGGTCGCTAGTTAGCTATAATTTACATATTTGGAAAATTTACTTACTATGTTTCTATTAAAAGGAGAATCATTGACTAGATATCTTCACCAAGCCACACAATCGCTTTGCAATCGTTGATTTGCTAAAATTATTTGGATTATGTTGAAATATAAAATCACATTAATAGTTTTTCAACTATTGATGATGTTTGGCACGCTACGACAGCGTCATTAGGTTTTTTTTACAGTTTCCTTCTCCATTGCTAAAACAGCTAGTTAAACAAAGAGTGATGCTGCTAAGGAGTCTAACAAAGGTTCTCTTATCGTGTTATCTTCATGGCCATATTGAGTCCTTGCAAAGTCAAGGGCCTGGTAAACAACAGTCAATCGATCACCGTTTATTTGTGGCAAGTGCAAATAAACTTCATTGTGCACGTCCAGATAACGATGATGCATTGAAAGACATTTTCTGTGTTTTCCAAGTGAAAATTTATTTTTATTATTATCTATATCTCCAAGTACCTACCTTTTACGCATTCAGTGTTTGGTAAAAATATTAGCAAGCAAGCACAGCATATTGAAGTGTCGCCACATTTGTACCGCTTGATTATTCGTCTATGAGTTTGTGAAAACGAAATTCTGGTCCAAAGTGCACATAGAAGAAGGAGAGAGAAAAGGAATCAATCTATGGAAGACATAAGCACTGATTCAAAGATTGCATCGACAGTTCAAATATTTCAATATTATTTTGGAAGGTCTTGCGAAAACCTTGAATAATGCCCAGCCTTTTACTGTCCCACAGCTGGGCAAAGGCCTCTTCTCAACGGAGAAGGCACGAGCATTGCTTTTAGTAATTGCTGGTAGTTTTAGTAGTCCCATAAAGACGTGCGCGGTCTCAAAATCTGAAAAAAGCACGACACCTCTATCTGTCATTGTCTCTAGCCGCTCGCATTTAACTGCGTATACCTATTACCACTGCACGGGAAGAGGTCATTTATCACATTGGCAAGCGGGGTGGTAATGTAGAGTGACGTGAAGTGTTAGTTTGCACTTGCAATTGTAAAACTTTGTACTGTAACATGGTGTCAATTTTTCTCATTCGATTTTGAACTTAACATTTTAAGGTGGATGCGCAAGGGTAGCCCGCGAAATTTAAATTTTCTTACGTTTATTGCAATTTGCAGGTCAGTGTCAGGTTGTATGTTGATGAAAATATGAATCGCGCCAGTAACACGTACGGAGTTACAGAATTATAATCATTCAAATCATCAATACAACCCTCCAAGTTCATATAATCTCAAAGAGTGACTTTTTCATGAAATAGCTATTGAATGTGATTATATGAACTTGGAGAGCTGTATTGATGATATGAATGATTATAATTCTGTAAATCCATACGTGTTACTGGCGCGATTCATATTTTCATCAACATACTACCTGACACTGACCTGCAAATTGCAATAAACGTAAGAAAATTTAAAGTTCGCGGGCTACCCTGGCGCATCCACCTTAAGGTTTAAAATCATTTGGAAAAATTTGAGTTTGTAGTAACTTGATGTAATGGCGACTGTACTTTGTAACATGCTAAGAAATCGGGATTTGATACTGTATTAAATGCCGGTAGAAATGCTTTCGTTCTATGCAATTTGAATAAAAATTAAAGGTATTTTGACAGCCAACAGTTTCGTTATAAGAAACGGTTGAAAGATTCTTAAATTGAATGAGACCCAATGGAGTGTGCAATTACAGTAAGATGACGAGATTGTGTCAATCAACTCTTGGATAATTAGAGATCCTTGAACCTGTTTCTGAACGTAGCTTTACTTTGATTTTTTTAAGATAGAAGTATGTGCTTCATAACACACAAAGCTTTTGGATTTGATCTTTTGATTCTTCTTTTTAGAATGTTATTTGTTTAATGTAGACAAAACTATTTCGAACCTGTTATCCATGTACCTTTATCAAACAGTCATGTTATAATTGACCTACAAAATAACCAGTTTAGAGGTCATATAATATGCGAAACCACATAGTAATATGATACTATTATAAATTTATAATATCAGAGGAAAACATTAAAATAAACAGTAATATTTTATTAATATCAGTTACTGCATAGCATAAGATTAACACAATTTTTGATCACCAAGCCTGTATCCCAATTTATTTGGGACTCTCAGTTATCATTGTTACTGTCTATCTCTACCTGTTATCAATTCACACCCTTACTAACCGTAACATCTAATCCACAAAGGTTTAGGCACCGCTAAATATTTAAGTCCTATGATGTAATAAGGGGCGAGTCTATTGCCAACATCCGGGCACATATCCAGCTTCGAGTACTGAGAAATTCTTGGCAAAAAACCAAATAGAACAAAAACATGGTGGAAACTGAATCCGGGACCATAAGCTCAGCAGTAGGTCTGGAACACACAAGTCCAGTATTGTATTGAATAACGGGCTGGTATCTGCAACTCCACATCCAAGCAAGTATATTGCCAGTAAGGCATGAATGAATGACACAATAGATGTTAATCTTCCACCAAAGTAAGAGAAGCAACTCATAAACAAGCCAAGAGGAAGGATGTCGTAGTTGAATCAACTATAGTCAACAAAGAAGAAAGCTGTAGTAGCTTTCTCGGCTTATCAGTGTAGACAAAACAATGGGTCTCATGGAGCGGGTATAAACAAAATGAAGTCAATAGCCTCTGCACAGAGAGCTGTGTTGTAAACATAGTTTGTGTATGTATTGTAAACTTTGATGTCATATGTAGTGTTTTGTTAGTGGTGTAAGATTATGTGGATGATGTTGATAAGTGATTGGTGAATCATTTCGGATGTTATTCAAAAGGTTTACATGGTGTTATCCAGTATTGCGTTGTAGAGGTCAGATAGGCAGTCACTATATGTATGTATAATACTGGGGGTTTAAAATGGCCGCTTTAGCAGAATTACAATAGGATAATAATATGATTGATAATAATATGCTGATGATAAAATAATATTAATGGGCGACTTTAACAGTAAAGTAGGACTTCCCAAAGAGGGCGAGGACTTAATTATGGGCAAATACGGTTATGGCGAGCGAAACGACCGGGGCGAACTACTCATCGACTTCGCTTTCGAAAACAAACTCTTCATAATGAACACATATTTTAAGAAAAGGGAAAGCCGACGTTGGACTTGGATCTCGCCCGATCAGAAAACAAGGAACGAAATAGACTTCATAACAACAAACCAACCTCAACTCATAACCAACATCGAAGTTCTCAACAACGTTAGATTCCCTTCTGACCATAGATTGGTAAGGGCAACGCTTAACATAACAGTTCCAAAGAGGAACAGAAAGAACTTTAAACCACCAAATAAGACTTTAGAAACTGATGGTGAAGTCAAAACCTTTGTGGATAACCTACAATCTTATATAGGCAGCAATATGAAAGAAACCTCTGACATACAAAGTTATTACAATTTATTGGAAGAAGCATTGCTATACAGTCTAAACATGAACAACAAACATAAAAAATTTCAACAAATATTTAGCGAAGAAACAGAGCAAATGATAAAGAAACGCAAAGAACTAATAAACAAAAAACCTAAAGATAAAACAACGAGGAACGAGCTCAGCAAACTGTTTAAAATCACAAATAAGTCTATCAAGAAAGATTATAAGAAACATAGGCAAGACATAATAACAAGAAACCTTGTGAAATATAAAAGCACTAAAAGAGCTTTCAAGGATCTAAAACTACACAAAACGTGGATTCAGAAACTGGAATCAAAATCAAATTCAACAAATACAAGAAAAGATGTGATCAACCACGCCACAAAATTCTATAGGGAACTATACAAGAAAAAGTTAGACAATTTGGATTTAAAAATGCAAGTCAATAGTGACACCAAGACAACAATTGAGCCTATAGCGGAAAGGGAAGTGTATGATCACATAAGCAGGCTGAAGTCTGATAAAAGCCCAGGGCCAGATGGAATAATAAATGAAGCCATCAAACTAGGTGCTCCGGTTTTACTCTACCACTTGACCCAACTATTCAATAAAATTCTAGATTCCGAAATGGTTCCTAAACAATGGTGTACTTCGGAAATTATACTAATCTACAAAAAAGGAAGCCCTACGGACATAGGAAATTACAGGCCAATCAGCTTAATGGCAAGCATATACAAAGTCTTCGCGTCGATTATCCTAAGCAGAATATCACCTGATATTGATGGTGCACAACCTATAGAGCAAGCTGGTTTCCGTTCAGGTTTCAGTACTACAGACCACTTACAAACTTTAGAACAAATAATGGAGAAATACACTGAATTTAACAAAAGCCTATATTTAGCATTCATTGACTACAGCAAGGCTTTTGATACTATCAGTCACAGCTCAATCTGGGAAGCACTGAAATCCTTCAAGGTCAACTATAACTACATAAATATCCTAAAATATATCTACGCTCACAGCACTAGCAAGGTCAAGCTAGAAACAAGAGGGGACCCCATCAAGATAGAAAGAGGCGTCAGACAAGGAGACCCTATATCACCAAAACTCTTTATTGCTGTTCTGGAAAGCATATTTCAGAAACTAAACTGGACTCAGAAAGGCATAAAAGTAGGCAAAAGATGTCTCAGCCATCTCAGGTTTGCAGACGACATAGTCCTGCTGAGCGAAACACCAGAAGAACTGGAAGAAATGATATGCTCACTAGACAACGAAAGCTCCATGGTAGGCTTGGAAATGAATGCAAGTAAGACCAGAGTAATGACAAACAATTTCAAAAAACCTGTATGCATCAAGGGAAAGAACATAGAATATGTAGAAAACTATATTTACCTAGGAAAGCAAGTGTCATTCTCCAAGACTAGCATGGATGAAGAAATACAACGAAGAGCAAACATCACTTGGAAAAAATTCTGGTCTCTAAAAGAAATTCTAAAAGGTAACTATACTCTAAACTTAAAAAAAGTAGTGATTGAGACTTGCCTCTTACCAAGCTTATTATATGGGTGCCAGACTTGGGTCCACACTAACAAAACCAAACAGAAAATTGTGACAACACAGAGAGCGATGGAAAGAAGCATATTAGGCTTAAGAAAAATACAAAAAGTAAAAAGTGCGAACATCAGAAAAAAGACAAAGCTTACAGATGCCCTAACAAAAGCGCTAACATTGAAATGGCGTTGGGCAGGACATGTTGCACGCGTCAGTGATGACAGATGGTCTATCCAAACCACCAAATGGACTGGGCCACCGGGCAAAAGAAAGGTAGGGAGACCCTTTAAAAGATGGGCTGACGATATAGCGCAGACTGCTGGCTCAAACTGGTTAAATATTGCCAAGGACCGGGAGAAATGGAAAAAGATGGAGGAGGCCTTTACCCGTAATGGGGCTACATCTCCAACATTTTATAAAAACTAACACTACTAACTAGGATAAGTTAAAGACTAACACAACTAACATTTAATTCAATCAAGTACCTAATGTTAAAAAGTGTGTAAATTTAATTGAGATTAGAAATAAAAAGGCTTTTTATTTATTTATTTATTTATAATAATATGATTAATAATAATAATTAATTACATAACTAATTACATTATAATTCGTAAAATGTTCACAGACATATTTAATATTATTAATTTTCACTTTGCTTTGTGATAATTTCATGTATTGTAATGTTTAGGCCCCCAGTTTTCCAATTAGACTAAGAATCTGAACATAGTTGAGAAAACACTGGGCAGATGTTGATAAGTGGAAAAATAATAATTGATATTATATTGCATAATAAATATTGAGATATACATACATCTAAGTTTAGTAGGTATCAATGATATTGAATAAAACAGGATAATTTAAATGAACAATCTATAGTAATAATACTAATTTGTTTGTAAGTAGGGGGTAATCTCTGGATCTACTGAACCGATTTTGAAAATTCTTTCAGTATTAGGAAGCTACACTATTCCCGAGTGCCATAGGCTATATTTACAACGTGCCCATTGGATTATTTCCGACAATAACGCGAGCGAAGCCGAGGCGAACAGCTAGTAGGTATATAAACTGAACTCTTTTCACTTGCTTGATTTTTTAAATTTTATTTAACATACTTGGCAGGCAAATTAAATGTAAAGATTTTCATTCAACCTAACATAAAAATACCTAGTACAATATTTCATTCAACACAGGCACACACGATTCATAAAAATAATATTAAGTTTGTTGACTTGATCTTCCATAATATAAATATGACATAAATTGTGTTAGAATTTATAACCAGTTTTAAGTAAGCAGAAACTTATTTTAGTTATATGTAAACAAGTCTAAGAAAAAGATATACTTACACTAAGAATTAAAGATTTTACACCCAAGTTAATAAAAACTATGTATTTATTAACTTGGGTGTATAATTAAAGCTCCTTAAAGAGCAAAATAAATGCTCCAATAATAAAGAGTAATATTTTATATTGCAAAGATCAATCTTTTTATTTTTTTGGATTGTAAGCTGTTGACACTAGCTGGTTTTTTAACCACTTCCAAAATAATGTTTATTTTTATAAAATGACAAAAAGCTCTTTCCTAATAGATAAATAAATTTTATATTTTTGTAGAAATTACATCACTGAGTTCTTACTTATTAATAATGTATCAAGGTTTGTTATTTTATTAATGTTAAGTTTCTGTCTTTTGTACGAAACTTACTCAAATCTTAAGCCAGACGACGCATGCGCTAGCATGTCACTAGCACTAATGATGACTTGGAAAATCTAAAAATAACAGACACATGGTCGAAAAATTCAATGCAAGTAAACAAAAATACTCACGGCCATCAGTGAAGCTGTCTGTCGCGTCCAGTGGAATGATGAGCAACGGTAAAATGCCACTGAGACCAACCAGGATAGATGCTAGGCCAGCGAAAAGCCACGGATGCTCGTCGAGCTGGTCCACAAAAGAGTACATGTATTCTGGTAAATAGCCCGCCATTGCTACCAGATTTATCGCGGTAAATATTATGAAAAAAAACGAGTTCGTTTTTCAAAAGTCCACAAACCCGGCGCAACCTTTTTCAACGTTCTAGTAACCGGCTAGTACTACCGAGACATCGTCAAAACAACCGACAGATACTGTTTCGCGCGATGAACTGAATTTAATCAGCACACTGGAGATGTTCGCATTTCTGAGTTATGAGATAAAGCAAGATGCCCGAGAGCAGACGAACTAATCTACACTGAGACTGAGGACGTCCGACCGATCCTTATCTTTCTAAGATTATTTTTTAAACAAAGACTTTTAGGTTGCCAATGTTTCACTAACAATGTTACTGTATTAAATGCGCACTAGTAATGTTTTACGAATATCATTGTCACCCCGCCAAAGAACATTGCAAAACAATGAGATGAGATTACGAGTTAACGACGATGAACGGAAGAACGACTAAACGAACCGAATGAACGACACCGATCACTCCAATCAGCTGCCAGTTTGACAGGACAGATGTGACGGAGTGAACACTGGAGTGAATGAAATCTGGGGTTAAATGTTACCAGTTGTTAAAAAATGTTTTATACCCAAGTTCCACATCGATTTCGTAATTTTCTACCACATATTACTTCAACCAACGGCTTCAAGACTTATCTTCTCTTGTAAATATGATTGATGATTAGTATTGTTACAAGAATTTGTGTTCACGAATGAAAATCCCACAAAAATCTAAAAATCAAAGATTACAGTAAAATTATAAGATATACATAGATACATAAGTCTTAAATGCCTACATAAAATAACTTACAAGTGAATAAACGATTTGCCATTCTATAAACACTTACCTAAATTAATCTACCTAATCAATACTAACATACACTTACACTTCTAATTATTTGGATTTCATCCAACAGCAAGCCTACGAAAGTCACTGAAAAAAACATTCTAATTACGATTAGGCGGAAGGTTCGACTAAAAATCGCTCGCACAGTAAATTGATAATATAGCAGCATTCTTGTGAAAACACCGATTCACAATTTCCTGCAAAATATTCTTAAATCTAAATAGCGTTGACATAGCATTGAATCAGTCGGCAGATGATGTTAGACAGTTTCGTACATCTACTGTAGTCACAGTGACACGATTGCAATACGAATCTTCTTGGCAACCACACCGTCTCACTGCGCCCAGTTGAAGCAAAATGCCGTACTTATTTTGGCCAGCCAATTTAAATATCTGACAGCATATAGGTACATCTGCTATAATATAACTTTACACAGCGGTTCGCATTAGTACCAGACGGTTAAGAAGAACAGACAAGTGACATGACAGGAAAGCTGTGGACTTAACTATTTGAAACTTTGTTACATGGAGTTTTCGCGCCAACTGGATTTGTGTGTGTTTTGAAGGACATAGTGATACGAAGGACTTTTTTGTTTGTGGAGAGTTTAATTGACCAGCAGCCATGGATTCGTGGGGAATCTTGAATGTGGACACCGCTGCGATGGCGATCAACAGAGATGATATGGGGTCTAGTTTTCGCAGGAAACAGATAATGGTAATTATGGTACAATATAAATTAATATTGTCTATTTCAATGACTTGTTACGATTAATTATTAAGTCATGAAAATAGACAAAATCAAAATGTAAATGTGGAAAGAAAAACAACTATGTTTTGGTCATTCCCCATTTAGTGTAGGCTGTAATTAAAGACGACAGTGAGGAAGAGAGTTTTAAATAATTTTTGACTGGGTGACAGTCACTGATTCATTTGGGTGTAATTAGATTGACTCGTGTTTTTAGTTGTAATCAATTAAAATTCCTATTATAAGAAGTCATCTTCATGTTGTCCATCTGTTACAGTATTTTCTAACCATAGTTCGCCTATAACTATCATGCGGCTTTATAATGAAAATTGCCATTATCTTCAAGCCAAAGCATTCCATCCAAATAATGATGCTGAAGTGCTGAAGCCTTTCTTCTTGTCATACTATTTTACAATCACGGAAGAATACCACTTTTTTGACGAAACCCAGGCAACAACAGTTTCATCATTCATGTAAAGAGTTTTACTACGACAAACCAGATGTTTGTTTGTGGCTAAAATAAGAATAAAAGTCAATAAACCGCAATGTGTTATGAATTTATGATTATGACGAAAGCATGACTTTTCTCAATCAATATTTTTGACTTAAGGTGGAAGCGCAAGGGTAGTCCGCGAAATTTAAATTTGATTAAGTTTATTGCAATTTGCAGGTCAGTGTCAGGTTGTATGTTGATGAAAATATGAATCGCGCCAGTAACACGTATGAAGTTACAGAATTATAATCATTCAAATAATCAAAACAGCCCGCCAAGTCCATATAATCCCATTCAATAGCTATTTCATGAAAAAGTCACTCAGTCACGGATTATATGAACTTGGAGGGTTGTATTGATGATTTAAATGATTATAATTCTATATCTCATTAAGTGTTACTGGCGCGATCCATATTTTCATCAACATAAAACCTGACACTGACCTGCAAATTGCAATAAACGTTAGAAAATTTAAATTTCGCGGGCTACCCTTGCGCATCCACCTTAAAGCTTGATTTTAATATTTAGTTTGTTTACTGAACATTTATCAACAGAGACGATGAAATCAATGTAGTTTACACATCAGATTAGGTGGTGTTTGGTCCTCATGATCCCAAGTAACATATTTTATCAAATTTGATCGTGAGTTTGTTTGTCACGGTTTGTGTGTAAGGTTCCAGCCTTTAAAAATTCGCATTTCCGGGTTAGGGTTTAGAACACTTTATCCCGGTAGGACGTTTCCGCGGGATTATTTCCATCACGACCACGCGAGGGAAGCCGCGGACAAAAGCTAGTCAGCAGATAATGCAATGCATTAGAGTTAATACGAGAGTGCATACAATGTGTTCCTTGCTGAATGCTGACTGACAGATGTTTGATCTATTTCAGTCACAATGGCACACATTAAGAGAGTCTGATTTATAGGATCAATGAACAGAGATCGACATATATTTACAAAAAGGGTGTGCAGAAACTACACGATATCTGCTACGATCCTCACATACTCATTTTTGTCCAGGGTCATACATCTGGTGAAAAAACAAAAACATGTTCTTGATGGATAACTTTGTCGTTAATAAAGTTCATATTATTATTATCTTCTTAATATAGTGCTCCGAAAAGAAGTTATTAGTCACCCCGGATGTCCGACGGAAGACAGTTTATTTTTAGGGCCGTATCGCAGATTAGCAATTTTTTATTATTTTAGATGTAACACGCCACCAAAATAAGGTACCTGAGGGTAATAAGGCCTACCTAATTTTGATTCGGTTTATTTATTTATTACTTTAAAATAGCTATTTTTTAAGGTCGGCCAGTATTGCTTCTTATACATTTAAACAGACTTAGAAATGAAATACATGTGTATAACCGTCATATTTTATATTACAATTAAAACAAAAATCACGTACAAGGTAGCCTAATAAGGCCCGGGTAGTTTATTAACGCCCTGCCCGTTTTCACGTTTTCAGAAAAATGTAAAACCATTAGAAATGATTCACTAATAATATTTAAACTGTAAGTACTCATCGTTCTTTAGTTGTATTAGGTCTTATTATTTCTGTGAGAACAAAATTTTAAGCAAAATCGGTTCCCTATAATTGAATAGGCTTAATTGCGCGATGCACATGGGCTTTATTAGCCGCAATTTTAATAAGTCTAATTATTAAGAAATTGTTAAGATGTAATTTATATACTGAATTGGTGTTAGCTTTCAATTATTATTTTGTACGTTCCCATTTAATAACCAAAACGTTTACACTGTTGTAAGTCCATTATTTTTCATATGGGCGTTATTATACTCCAGGCGTTATTTGCCTCCGGTACCTTACACCATGATGCCATTATGCAAAAAGAGCTAAGTTTATTTTGAAGATAATTTCATCCATACTCTAAACGAATTCACCACAAATTCACCGGTGTTGTTCATAGTAAATCTTGCTTTTTTCGAAGGGTAAAACTAATGTGTTACAAGTTTTTCATTCTGACGATTAACATAAACATTTTTCTCAGGAAATAAGGTTTCTAACAAACTATTAGTTCGGTTGCTTCGTTAGCAGGTAATTATTAAAAAAAATACTGTGTTGGTACTACTGCTTTTCTGGGATGACCTTGTTTTTGGAAGTTACAGACTCTTACGGAGTCATGAGGTAGGAGCCAGGAATTAAGCTAATGTCAAAGTTCACCCTATCACGGATTGACGACGAGTTATCTTTTAAATTGCTAAACGCTAAAAAGTGAAGGTCAAGGAACATACCTCCGCGTTTTACCAGATGGCTCCATAATGTTTCTTTTCTAAAATAATCGTCTCCATAAATCTCTAGCAGGCATTGACTAATTATTATGACTTCGAAATTCCACGTCTGCCAGGTATAAAAAACAACTAAGTAATATAGATAGTACCATTAAACTAAGCGTTTACCATCATTACTTCGGTTAGTTTGATCTAGAAAAAGGCTCAAGAAGACGACGTATTGACCCCAGCTCTTTATGGTTACCTTAAAAAGATGGCTGAGTCAGACTGGATGGAGAAGGTAGATAAGAGGATATTGTGGCACAGCTTTAGAGTGACATATTATGTCCAGCAAAAGACAGGAGTAGGCTGAGTTGACTGAAGAAAACGTATTAGGCCAAGATAACTTATTTGTTAGCTGAGCAGCAGATCTCTGTGAAAAAAAAACTGTCCTTACTGAAGGAGCATGGAACAGTACCTAGTAAACGTAAGTACCTAGCAAGATTACATCAAAATTAATCTTAGATAGAAGGTCTCGTGACATTGTGATGTGTGTCGTTGTAGAAAGAAACTACTAGAAAGTAAAAAGATTAGGTATTGTATGATGAATTGATGATACATTAACGGTTCATCTGTGAAAGTATTTAGCTTTACGTGATAGAAGTCAGTCAGCAATAACCCTTGATAAGACCAAGATACACGTTACACGTAGAATATTTACTATCAGACTATATCATTTGTAGGATGAATAATCTCTTTCGGGGATTACAAGCGTGATGTTTGTTATGTTAAGTTATTTTTATTATCATTATCATAGAAACAAGAGCACGCTTATCAAAAGTCTCGTGTCTAGGATATAGGGGAATGCCCCATCTCAATATACCAACATGCATAATATCTAAGTCTAGCCTGGTTGACACCCTAAAAATAATCTGAAAGACCATGACAGACGATTGATTTGTGCCAAACAATTACTTGTTGTGATTATATGCAGGCAATCAGTCGTGTGCAAGCCATTAAGAAACGTGCATAAACAATAATTCGACAATGCAGGATGAACAAACGCAAACGATAGGGTCCTATGTACCGAAACCACCACCTACCCCACCAAGAAGGAAGGTAATGTCTGAAACAAAAACAAGAAAAGGATATGCTGTGATTGTGAATCTTTTGACAAGTGCAGAGATTTGAATATAGATTTTACTGTCTCTTCATTTATTTTCGTTTGTACCCATACCATTCCTGAGTTCTCATAAGCCAGTATCATTCTCTTTAAGGAAATAGCACAAGAATGGCCTGTTCATTTGTTTTTTTTTTTCATTCACTTGCGTCATCTTCATATACATCTTTAAGTAGTTGTGGAGATTCATTTTGAATTCGTAGGAAAACATCTGTTCACTTCGAAATGGCCGGATTAGATTGGCGCCACTTCCATTACACCTTTGGCTTTTCAGCGTCATAATATTGACGTACAATATTCAGACTAGATTCGCTATTCGCGATCATATTTGGATCGAGATGTGCTTTCGGTGTTTTGTTTTTTATCAGCTGTTGTTGAAGTCAAACAATAATTAGCAGATTCATTTATTATTACGATAAAACTGGTAAAGGTTTTCTTCATCATTTTGCATCATCAGCTTTCCGCGTGCGTACGCGTTCCATAGAAAACAACGATTTTGTATATGGTATAAATCTTCGTCAAAAATTACTGTTATATTAGTTACTAGCGGCCCGTCCCGGCTTTGCACGGGTGCCTATGTTACTCAGGGTGAATGTAGCTTTATAATGGTGAAAGAATTTTTGAAATCGGCGCAGTCATTTTTGAGTTTATTCATTATAAACATACACATAAAAATACAAAATTTTCCTCTTTATAATATTAGTGTAGATTATTACTATTATTTTTACATCTATTTTATTTATTTATTAAAAACCTTATGCACAAGTAAAAAAACTGTACAAAGGCGGACTTAATGCCTTGCCTTTTATTCCATCAAGAGTGTTTATAAACATGTAAAAGCATGACATTATAATTAAAACTACTATCTTAGAAACTGAATAGATATAGATAGACATGATTTCACAACGTGACTTTTCAAATTCGGAATTTATGGCATGTAGCCGGATTGCCGACAATTTGCCGCCGAACTTTCGTTAATCAACCTTCGCTCTTAACAACTAGTTAGTTATAGTTGCATAAACAGATGATATATTTTTGTCTCCGTACGTCTCTCCAAACAAATTGTGTCAGCAATAAAATCAATTGTACGACTTGATTCTGATTAAGATTATGCAAGAGAACTAATGATGCAATCTGAACGGCACAATGAATGATATTTTGCTTTTAAATAACCGAATTGAACACGATTCTCTCTTACACGTGCCGAATAACAATATATTAACAGGAATTATACGTAAACAGAGCGTCGCGTCGCCCTGAGTCACAATCCAGGAAATACCACTCTGCTTGCCAAGATAAGTCTGCACAGACATACAGACAATACATTCGTACATAGCTATAATCTCGCCAAGGGTTTGTAAACGCAGTATCCGAGGACTAAAGAACGAATGACGATTGATTATGTGAAAACAAGATAAAAGATAATTTTGAGATGATGAAATTATTATAGAATTGTGGTGTTGATTAATTTCTCGGGGAAGGTTTTACTTTCAAATAAAATAGTTCGGCCTTTATTTTATTCCAATTTATTCGGGGTCGGCGCCACATGGCTTCAAAAGTCGTTTATTCTGCATAAATTCAACGCACCATGACCAAAATAATTTCCTTCATTCACATTCACACGCATTAATGGATAATAGTCTAAGCGCTATTAAATATTTTGCATGCCGTAGAAGCATATAAAGTATAGGTAATATATAACAGATAGAAGATAATATGTAGGTACAAACGTGGTCTTATGGTGTTGAACTGTTGACGCACTTGGCTACACACTGATTTTAAGCGGAAGAAATTCAAGCCTGTATCTCCAATAACTGCAGCTATTTATAGCACACATCACTAAGAAAAAGACAATTTTTTATCTTAAAATCCTAAAAGCTCGAGCCGAACAGTTTTACTGGACCTTCAAAGATAGCATTCCAACTTCGCGGCATGTAGGACTTTCAAATTTCCCGCTTCCAAAAAAATTATGAAACGATGAGAAATATCAAAAGATGTCATCATTAATTTTAAAATTTACATCAACATTAGCAGCTGTACGCATTTCTCCAGTCATACCATGTCATTTTATTTTAAAGAGTAAATAATCAACGAATTGCTGAAATATTTTATTAACGCTCACTTTCGCCCAATCCCGGATGGTTCCAAAATTAACCTGAGCGTTCCATTTATGCGCTCGAGTCGAAGTTTACGTGCGTATCAAGTAAATCTAGGAGCATTTCCGCTAGAAAATCTTGTATTTTAATGTATTTTTCGTGATTAATTTAGTGTGTAGTATAAAAATTCGATATGGATATCCCGACTGATATTTGGGGGCAGTTGGCTTTGGAAGCCAATCAAGTATACTTGACCGAGAGCGGGGAAGTGAGGAGCCCATTCGCTAACACGGTAACGTTATGTAAATGTGTTCTTGTTATTGTTTCGGTTATGTTTACATATTTTTTGTGACTATCCTGCGAGTTTATTTAACAAATAAGAGCCCTTTCGCAAGTAGAGCGGAATAAGAATGCATTCGAATCTGTAACAATAAAGGTCAAATCTATTATGTCGACAATCATTTAGGTAAATATAACTCTCGAACTACACCACCCTACCTATGATTGCAGCTGTGAAAGATAATCATTAATTTCTTTTATGTAGTGCCAAGATGCAGTCACAATGGTTGCCATGAACGAATGACAAATGATTAGGAGGATAAAATAACCTAACGTGCTTTCTATTTTGTTTCAGACTATAGAGAAGCTACCAGACAAAGTATTGCTGAATATATTTTCCTATCTAACACATCGAGAAATATGTCGAATGGCTACGGTATGCAAAAGATGGCGCATGGTCGCCTACGACACAAAATTATGGACCCACGTCAGTTTACGACCAGAAATCTCAGGATTACATGTTGGTAAGTTCATTCACTATAAATAGAACCCATCAGAAAGATGAGTCTAAAATTAGAACCCCCTAGTTTGATACAATTCCTACCATAAAATATGTTTTTTATATGTTGTAACCCCACTGAATAAATGTTTTTTTTTCTGTCTGTAGAGATTGATTTATTGCTTTCGAAAGTTACTAGTAGATGGCGTTAGTGTTAATAACAATGATACGGCAATAATGAGCCTAATTAACTTTAGGTAGAGTTATGGTATTAACAATTAAGTAATATGGAAATAATAGAAATGATAATGGCTCAGTTTAAGTGGTTTGTTCAATTTAATTCTCGAGCTACTTCAAAATTTTATCCTGATTTCTGTTTAACTTCATGATTTTATAAATTAAACTTCTTATTTTCAGGATCACTAGAGTCACTCCTAGCGCTAATATCGATACGTTTCGGGCCTTCCCTGCGGTACATTGAGCTGCCCATAGAACTGATCACTCACACCGTTCTACACGAACTTGCTGCCAAGTGTCCCAACTTGACGCATATGCTGCTCGATTTTAGTACTGGTAAGTGAACGATAAGATTCGCTCATAATCACGTTGTCGACAATATTTTAATTATTATGGCCTGGCAAGAAATACAATGGAGGGTGGCGATTAAGTCATAGGGCGGCGGTCGTCAGGGGGATCATTATATCCGTCATACGAAACAACGGGTAGAATAACCGCGATGATGATTGCGGATGATTAATTAAAAAAATACACATAGTGACAGACTATGTATAATGTATTTTATATGAAATTGGTTGGAAATGGAATTGGCTTACCAATAGTAGTACATCAGCTGCACCTGTGTTCTCAAGTATGGAAGATGGGTGCAGCGGGTTTTGCGCCACGTAAACACGTCGCGCGTCGGCGTCGTGGTGCTTGTTCAATTCCTGCAGATCTAAAATATTAACAAGGTGTTACAATAATTCCTGGTTAGGGTAAGTTTCTAAGCGAGGATCCCACCAATAAATTATAATCAAACTGGGAAGGACCAATAGTTTATAGTAGGTATGACCACTTTATCTATGTAGTTCAAGGTGGTGTTGCTTGTCAAGAAAATTTGCATCAATATGATGCTTGGTACACACGGCTACACATCAAGCTATACATATCCAGTTTATGCTGATCTCGCATTGTATAGGATTCCCGTACAATGCGACGTCATGGAAATGTGTAGCTTAATGTGTAGCCGTGTGTACAGACATTTAAGGTACAGACGCTACAATCTGTAAAATTTCTTTAATAGATTTTCAACTTTATTGCTAAAGTTTCAGGTTCAAGGTTGACTGGGACAATTTGACAGTTTCAGGTAGCTTGATATGCTGGCTGTCTGTACATTTATTTTAGTTTTGTGTTTTCCCGCCCGCACACATAAGTTTGTTGAAGTGTAACTGATTATTTGAAGAGATTTGTTACGAGTATTTACCTACCTAGCCAAGGAATCTTTACGAAAATCGAACCTTTTTTTATTAAAACCTTTTTAAATCGCATTCTTCCCATCTTCTAGCCATGCAGCTGCATGACTTTTCAGAGATGCAGGCGTTCCCCACGAAGCTGCGTTACCTCTGCATCTGTCTGTCAGAAGTCATCTTCATGGAGGGCTTCATGAGGAAGATCTACAACTTTATTAATGGCCTGGAGATTCTGCATCTTATTGGTGAGTTAACTGTGCGACCGTAGTCCGGGTCCTAATATAAGTGGTACGTCGTGCGAATACGCTATCGTCGCGTTCATATATCCGCCCGACTACAGTCAACTGCACATTTAGCTACTTATCTACGAAACTGGGGCCAGTATTTACCTCAAAACCTACCTAGGTTTATATAAGGTGGAAATGGATGCTTCACGAAGCCGTCAACCAAGCATTCTATTTCTATACGGACAAACCTTTCAATGCAGGAAACCCTTTTTTTATGGATGAAAAATCACGGTTTACATATGGACTCGATGTAGCGCACTCAAAACATTGTGCTGATGGTTGCATTGAATAGTACGGGGGTTGTGGAGGTATTTAAAGCAAAGTTATAACATTACAAACGTGTATTTATAAAAAAAGTGAAATTTGAACTTTAGCCCCCAATATCTCCGCAACTAGAAGGTTCCCAGGTATGGTCTAGAACAAAAATAGATCGCCATGACGGGGAGAACAAGCTGGACCGCTTACTACTTTATAAACGCGAAAGTACGTATATGTATACGCGTGGGATAATTTTGAACTTCCGGATATGCGAAGACTATGTAGATTATCATAAATTCCATGAATCACGGATATGTAAAACACGTCATAAAACTATAAAATTAACACGTCGTATTATTATGCCATAAAACTTCCGATTCTGGCTTAAATTAATAAACCTAATTGAACGCGCTCTTTTTTTTAATTTACGAAATTAGGAATATTTACGACTTCCGACTCGATGTAATAGAAAAATATGTCTTCTGCTTGCGTTGTTATAACGAAAACTTGATATGTGAAACAGTGTGATATCAGTTGACAAACTTGGTCGTTCTTAAACGTTTTCCGTTAGATGCACTCTCTTTTCTTTCACTCTCGTAGTCCGATGGGATTGCAATCCGAAGCTAGCGGAGGAATGCCTGTCAAAGTGCTTTCCGAGGCTATATCATACCGCTAACATAGGTACAAACTCCAGGCTTTTTCTAGAAATATAAGTAGATACAGTCGAGTTCATTAATATATTGGCCCTTTCAGGCTTCAAAAATATATGACCGTCAAAAAAAATCATAGTATTGTGACAACTACAAGCATCATTAAATTGTGGTCAAGATTTAGATTCATTAATATGTGACTGGTTTTTCTCAGTAACATGTATACAGCCAAAAGCACATTTTTATATGAACAACATTAAGATCATATTATCTGAACATTGTAGGATTCACAATTATGTATGCACACATGAATACAATAATATCTAAACAAGTAAATGTAATTCAAATTCAATCTTATTACTTACGTCATAAAGATGATTTTCCTAGCAATCTTAAAATTGCATGGTCAAGGAGTTTGCAACATTATTTATCACTGGCTAGATTAACTTCAAATGACGTTAGGTTTAAAAAACAAACGCAAACGCGAGGAAAACAATGGAAACTACTGTCATTTCTGTAACAATGTAAACTAGATCTTATTTGTGCGAGCAAATAATTAACTTTCCCATGCATGTAGAGATAATTAAGAAGCTTACCCTGCTCAGATATTATAAAAGCCAATACTATATTTTTGACAAGGGTGATCACATATTATTGCCTAATGCACAGCATATTGTATTATTGAACCGTTCATGATCACATATTATTGAACTGTTTATGATCACATATTATTGCACAATGCACAGCATATATTATTGAACCGTTCATGATCACATATTATTGAACTGTTCATGATCACATATTATTGAACCGTTCACATGAGGACATATTTTGGATCTATAGGTTCTATAGAATTTATTGAGCTTTCCAATGCTCACTATATTTTGAATCCTTGACAGTGCCAATATATTAATGAACTCGACTGTACCAGCAACATAGGCGTATATAGGGGGGGGGGGGTGTGTGCTGTTCCCACCCCAGAATGGTCTGGTGCCCGCCCCAGAATGTTGGGTTACCGATTCGAAATTCTAGGCAGGACACAAAAAAAAAAATTACGAAACATACTAGTAATTCGTTGTTTCATTTAAGTACTTAAATTATAAGCTCTACACCCACCTCAAAACCTAGCTTCAAGTTGGTATTGAAATCACCTTGTGGGCCTTGTGATTCTGATTTCAATATTTTTGACAAATTTGTGAGGCACTTCACTGATCAAGCATGTAATGCATGAACACGTTACAGCGGCAAGCTATTTAATTTACGAACTACGCAGCTAGTTGTGATCTGCTCATTGACCACTTATAAATCGGAAGCCGAAAGAAGACTAATGTATTATACAAGGCAGGGGCCAGGCCCCCCTAGAAAATATCTCTAGATACGCCAATGACCAGCAAGAAACTTCTGCAACTCTGTGCTCAAAACGTTTTGGGATGTGAAATTCCATAAACGAGATCTGGCACCACCCAGTTTTTCATTTTCACGGACTTTCTGCTAGTAAACTCCGCGAAAAGCTAAGATGCGCTAACATAACTCTCTCCATCTCTTTCAGGCACGTACGAGAAGGTAGAAGAAGAAGAGGAGGAGATATACGAAGTCATCAACGTGCACAAACTGAAGTCTGCCACCCCTAACCTTCGCGTCATCAATCTTTATGGTATCAACTTCGTGGATGACTCCCATATTGATGCGTTCAGCTCTAATTGTATTCAGGTACTTAAGGCTCATGAATTATTTAAACATAATTTTGTAGGACCACACATGTCGGGTATCTTAGAGTGCCTTCACGATGATATGTTAACACAACAAGACTGTATTGTAATCAAGCCATACCATGCAAATTGATAGGATTTGGCAATTTTCAGCTCATTTTAGGGGTTGCTACGATTTCTGTTACATGCTCTTTATCATTTTCTTGTGATAACTTTTCTACTATGATCTAACTGTGAGGATAACTGTACTACTACCCTTCGATTGTCACTTACGATTCTATAGTCCTGCTGATCCAGTTCTAATTTTGGAATTGACGCAGTACTCCGTCAGTTTCAAGACTTTCTTCGACATCAAGGGATGGAAAACTGGTATTCGTATTCATATTCGTCTCAACAAACTTGGTGTGAACATTTGTCCAGCTCCTCCTACCTAATTGTGAGGGCCTATCTCTCCAACTCAAAGCATTTATTTCAATTATACCATAACAGGCACTTTTGAATGTCAGAAAAACAAAGGCGAAGCTACAGTCACAGACACAAGGCATAATAACTTGTCGAAACTGTACACTTGAAGGTACTGTAGTTGCCCATTCCAAAGCGTAGATCTCTATGGAGAAGAATGGGCAAGAAACTCCATGGACACCATATGGACACTCTTTTCACAACAAGATCTTGGTTACAGCATTCATGTTGAGATTATACATATATGTGAGAACGATGTAGAAAGACGTGCACATTAAGAGCGTCCAGAGTAAAAGATTATAATTATCAACAATTTAAAAACAAAGTAGTTAAAATAAACCGTGGCAGCTAAGAGATGACCAGTCCCAACTGACAGCGTTCGTTCACGAACATGACGCATCAATCAGCCCCAGCCTCTGTAACAAGCATCTAAATTACTATGTAACCTTATTCGCAGCTGGAGTGCCTGGCGGTGAACTTCTGCAACAAAGTGACAGGCTCCACCATGAAGACGCTGTTCCAACGCTCCAGGAGACTCACCTGCCTGCTTATGAACGGATGCAGTAGGTTTCTCTTATTATCTTAGCTTATGAATTTTATTAATAAACCAGTAAATATTTCGTCATAACAAATATTACTCCTATAAATCCTTTAATCGCCGAAGGGTTAGGTTAGGTTAGATTCCCCTCGGAACAGGCATTTGGGTAGTTACGACATTAATAAGGGGCGAGCTTATTACCATCAACTGGGCACAAATCCGGACTCCGGGCTCCTGCGAAATGCGAAATGGACAAACTTAATACCAATTTGTCTGACCTGAAACTCCTCACCTCAACGCCGACTTAATTTGCTCATTTCTCAAACAGACGACAATATTTTATAAAACTGAAAGCAATTTTATTTCAAATCTTCTTAGCACATTTTTTTGGACAAATCTAAAAATCGAATTGAATCCCTATTCTAACTCTGTCAGGTCTCCAATCCGAGCACGTAATGCAAGTGGAATGGGAGAAGTCTTCCGTCCAGGAGCTGGACGTGACAGCCACGGACCTCTCGACGGAGTGCCTCATCGACATGCTGACCAGGACACAGAACCTCAGGTTCTTGAGCGCCGGACAGATCAACGGGTTCAACGACTCTGTGCTGAAAGCTTGGGTGGAATCTGGTACTGCTAGGTGAGGGTTTAAGTACACTTGCTTAAGAGGGCCCTTCCCGGCGCGTCTATCGTCAACGCGAGCATGGTCGAAAAGCTTGTTGTTTCATCCAGAGCCACAGCAGCGTCTTTTAGCAACGTATTTTCTTTCAACTCCCCTGTCTTACCCCGCCCCGACCCCACACAATTCGTCATCCGCGCACCTCATAGGTACCGCCTAACGAGATGACATTGAACGGAAAATAGTGTTCGAAAATTTCTTAAACTTGTTCCAGGAAATACGTGTTTTTGATTATGTCTTAAAAGTGTGTGAATCTCCAAATCTCCATTACATGTGCAAGGTTTCTATCGTGATGATTTCTTTACTTTTAGAGATTATGAGTACATTATGAACGGCCAAAGTTCAGGTAAAATTTGTGCAAAACAGCCATTTTTGGAGGCTTATACTGAATTTGTTTCTACAATTTTTTATTTTAAGCTCCCATAGAAACCTAGATATAGTGTACAAAATACCTATTAGTTCAAAAAAATCAAAGATAGATGTATAACAACTGCATAATCACGTACGAGCGTTTGTATGAAAAGTGTGACGGGTTGGCCGCTCTTAACGGCTAGGATGCTGCCATGCTCTCTGTGAGTGGAAGTAAACCATAATTGATAATCTATACTAATATTATAAAGGGTGTAACCAGACCCTTAACGAAGCCGAAAGGTACTTGTTCTCCCCGTCATTGCGATCATTTTTATATTTTAGACCATACCTGGGAACCTTCAGTTACGGAGATATTGGGGGTCAAAGTTCCAACTTTTTCACGAGTTTTTTTTTTTAAATACATGTTTTTAACGTAAGAATTTTACTATAAACATCTCCACGACCCCCGTTATACTCAATCCATCAATCAGCACTATGTTTTGAGTGCGTTACATTGAGTCCTACCGTAAATCGTGATTTCCCATGCAAAAAAAAAAAATTGTTTCCCAATAATTTTCGCGTAAAATTACTTAGTTTGATGTACATAATGCTTATTTGACGGCTTCGTTAAGGGTCCTGTTACACCCTGTATAGAGGTAAAATTTGTTTGTATGTAGGGGGTAATCTCTGGATCTACTGAACCGATTTTGGAAATTATTTCACTAAAAGGAAGCTACATTATCCCTGAGTGCCATAGGCTATTTACAACGTGCCCGTGGGATAATTTCTGACCAAAACGCGAGCGAAGCCGCGGCCAACAGCAAGTATATCATAAACCATCACGCGACCCAGTGGATGTCTTAGTTTTTTTTAAGATACTTGGAGCTTTACTAAATACAGAGGTAGCATCGTCAGCGTTTTAAAAACATGATAACCGAGGTAGGGTAGAGGGAAACATGCATTTCGTCAATTATGTTTTATGAAAGGTGACCTCAGACCTTAGCCAAGAATACTGGCTGGGTGGGGGGGAGACAGCGAAAAAAAAACAGCTGTTTCATACAAAAGTGCAATACCAATTGGTCAAAAGGTTTGGAACGCCTTTTAAAAAATTTAAATTAAATTTTCTATGTGGGGTTCAAAAGTATGTTCTGGAAACCGTTTAGCATAGCATAGCTGTATAGCATATTCAGCCCATAATGTTCCCACTGCTGGGACACACGGCGTCCACTCTGTGAGAGGGAACGGGCTTAATCCACCACGCGGGCCCAGTGCGGACCGAATGTGAATTTTTGGTTCTAGGACATGCCGGTTTCCTCACGATGTTTTCCTTCACCGTTTTTGAGAGCAGTGGTGATGAAATAAATTACATAAAGTAATGCGCCTGCCTGGGTTCGAACCCAAGACGTTCGTAAGTCGGGGCCGCCACCAATGGGCCACTGCTGCTCTCCACCCTGTATACCACTTATAAATCCTGAAAATGGACAGCTACTTTACTAGTGGATTAATGCGGGCCTAGTTTAACTCCATGCCAGCTAATATTCGCGCTTGCGACTTATAGAGCAATTATTTGACAGATACACATAGTTACGTAACAATCTCCATTTTCCTACAGAAACCTGGTAGGCCTGGACGTAGACTCGTCGGACAACTTGACAGACGAGGCGCTGCACCGGTTCCTGTCGCGTCACGGCAGTCAGCTGCACGGGCTCGTGCTCAGCGGCATGCCGCACATCACCGACCAGCTGTGGCAGAGTGTGCTGCAGCTGCTAGTTAACGCCAAGTGAGTGATGAAGGATGAAGAAGACTCGGAACATTGCTGCTTGATCAGTTATTACTAACGGCCAAGGTCGAACTCAAAACTGTTAAAGAGATGGCGCTAGAAGACCTGTCTAGCTCTGTTTCTTTCACACATTAGAATTACTCCTGCTTTAAAGCGTCATAGTAAGCCTCCAGGTGGCCTACCATGACGTCTTAAAGTAGGAGTAATTGCGGTGTGGGAAAGAGACAGAGCTATACAGGTCGTCTAGCGACATCTCTTTCCCACACTGGAACCCCCAACCCCCCAGCCCGCGTAGCATGACCACCGTAGAAACGGGTTTTGTCGACGAAGAGTCGAATCGAATTGTCATTTTATGACAGATTGTGGAAAGATTTCTATCGTCGCAAGCATGGCGATGTTAGAAATGTATGACAAGACATTTCAAGTTGTATAGAAAAAGCTTTGTCGAGTCTAGGTAGACAAGAGATAGTATTGCCATGCTAGGCTAGTCGGAGAATCGTACACTTCTAGAGATCTTTGAAAAATATCCATCCCATTATGTGAATGCTTATGATTTTGGCCTTTTAACTGTGGCCATAAAAAAACTATACACAGAAATCACTATTAATTATTACTTACGTTAACTGATGAGAATATTATTCAACATACTCATTTTTAGTATAACTTACAATGGTCCGCCACCTGTTACAACACGGCGAAAGTTCCAATTATGATTTCAGCAAGATTTTAGCATCAAAACGTAACTTGTGAAACTGCGCCAGAGTCAAATGCATCAAAGTGAAGGAAATAATGGTTATTGTTTTGTTTCAGAATTCTTATAATGGGCACACAGGAACGTCTTGGCATAAATATTCACGTTGATCAAGTAAGTTCGAGGTTTAGCAGATTTACTTTAGAGAAATATTGCCTTTGTGATTTTTTAAGGAACATAGACATGACGAATGATAAAAAAAAGTAAACCAGAGTTTTTACAATAGACTTCATTAAAGACTAGCTAGACTGTTGAACGAAATGGAATATTTCAATCTATGTATGTAAATATCCTAGGTACTAGCCCTGCCAAATATAATGTGTTTTGATAGCAAGTTCGCACGATCTGAAAATCGACAGGCACTGAGTACGGTTCTTTAATGTGTTCCCTAACTTTTTTATCCATAATGAAAATTGCCATATTTTTTTTTGTCATAATTGTCATTTGTCGGAACGATACTTACCCGAACTTAAGAGGGCCCTTCCCGGTCCGTCTATCGGCAACGCGAGCATGGTCTAAAAGCTTGTTGTTTCATCCAGAGCCACAGCGGCGTTCTTTGTACGCCGGGTTGTAGTTCTTTCAACTACAACCCGTCTTACCCCGCCCCGACCCCGCACAACTCGTCTCCCGCGCACCTCATACAACCTAACGCAATGACATTGAACGAAAAATAGTGTTCGAAAATTTCTTAAACTTCTTCCAGGAAATACGTGTTTTTGAATAAGTCTTACAAGTGTGTGAAATAAATATTTGTCATTATGAATCTCCATTACATGTGCAAGGTTTCTATCGAGATGTTTTCTTTACTTTTACAGTTTAAGAGTACATTATGCACGGCCAAACTTCAGTTAAAATTTTTGCATAACATCATTTTTTGGAGGCTTATACTGAATTTGTTTCTATAATTTTTTATTTTTTGCTACTATAGAAACCTAGATATAGTGCAAAAAATACCTATTAGTTAAAAAAATCAAAGATAGATGTGTAACAACTGCATAATCACGTACGAGCGTTTGTATGAAAAGTATGACGGGTTGGCCGCTCTTAATATCAAATGCCATGAAATCCCTAAATACATTATGCCGTCTAGCCGTTTGTTATAAATATTACAATCAATAATATACAAAAGACTTGGAACGGTTTTCAATAAAAGTTAAAACTCAAACAATTCAAATTATTTAATGTTTATTTATCATAATAATATTTTTAAAACAAAGTATTACAGTTTTTGCTATGAACTTCTCTCAGGCGTTACGTAGATATTTACGAGTTACATGATAGCAGGCAATATTTTTTCTTCTACCGCCTTGTGTTGAGATAGTTCAGTTGATTGTGAACATATTATGTGGTTTTCATTTCCCTAAGAAGCATGCAAACATGCATGCAGCATGCAAACAAGCTTATACCATGCAAACAAGCATACGTCACGGCTCGTGCTGCGGGACTTCGGCAGGCGGCGCGGCGCGGCGGCGGCGCGGTCCCACGCGAGCTTATCGTCGCAGATGTGTTTTACGCTCACCACCGCGGCTGAGGCTGCCGAAGCTTGCCGGCCGCATCGCCTATCCGCGCCTACGCTGGCTTAAATTACACTTTAGGGGTAGGGCATGTCAGCAATAGGAAGGGGTCCGCAAGGGCCGATGCCTGCCGGGGCTGTTCGAAAGAGATACCGTGGCCCCAGAACACAAAGGGCGATGAAGGAACATGGATGGGTTTTCGTCAGTAAAAGTCTGACACTCCCTCCTGCTCAGCCCAGAGCGGGAGGAGTTATTTGATGAACTCCCATCCGAAAAAAATAACATAACCTTCCTTCTGGCGCAGTCGGGTAAAAAAAAGGGGTAGGGCAGGACAGGTAAAATAGGTCTTAGTGACAGAAACGAAGTCTTGTCTGACTGCATGGAGTCGGATTTACAGCAATTCGTTACTGTCACTAAAAACTTATTTTTTAGCAAATGTTTTAGGACTAACAATTTTATCGGCGTTTTTTATCCCACGGGCACGTTTTAACGACACTCGGGGATAATGTAGCTTCCTATTAGTGAAAGAATTATCAAAATCGGTTCAGTAGATCCAGAGGGGGTAACCCCTACATACAAATTTTTACCGACTTTCAAAAGGAGGACGTTATCAAGTCGTCTGACTTTTTTTTGTGTTTGAATGGCCAGCGATATCTTCGCCAATGAGGGCTATCGTTTTTGAGCTCACCAGATGGCGTTACTGTCGATATAAGGTCCTGTCAATAATTCTATTTTACACTATAAAGTACCAATAACTTCATAAAAAGTTTATTTTATTACGTATTACAACATAGTGTAAAGTTCAGGTTCATATATTTACAATATTCTCCCTAAAATTGGCAAGCATGAAACATTTAAATATCATTTTACCTCCAAGTACTGACAATTAAGATTCTAAGTTGCTACTTAAAATCTTCAAGTTATAATTAATCAGGAATGGCTCAATCTAGACCACAATCGTGAATATTTTTAAAAATACCTGTTAAAACAGCACGCTACGCGCGAACAATCTATGACATCTGACAGTTCGGTGCCCCCGCGCTACACTAGCGCCTCTAGCGGCGAACTCATACGCGATAGTCCCCATTGTGAACCGATTTCGATGATTCTTTTTTTGTTTGGTAGAATATTGTTTCGCGGTGGTCCCATTTAAATTTGGTGAAGATCTGATGCTGATCTTCGGAGATATACTATGGAACTCTTCAAAAATAGACGGCAAAACTGTCGTGATTGCTGCAATCGCTTCGATGTTTATTGTGTAGAGAACATCATAACATAATATCACGCTTGTATGCTCTAGGGGGTACGCAGATGTGTACTGTACAACTTTTCGACAGTTAAGTATGTTAACTTCTATTTTATTGGGGATATGTTTCACCAAAACTCTTTTGACAATATTTCAACCGACTTCAAACAAAATGAGGCAAATGAATGGGCAAAAATGTCTCAGAACCATAAATACTTTAAAAAACATAACAAACGAAAATGATCTCTCCACGGTGGCCACACTGACCGGGCGAGACACGTACGAGAATTTGAAACAAAATGTTTTTTATTTTATTAAGGCCTTGTGTAGAAAATCAGATTAACGATCTTAATTAGGGTTGTGGGCATGCCCATCGTGCCCACAACGGTGGATCCGCACCTGACCACTGACTAGAGTTTCATAAATCTTTCCAGTTGATGGACGGCATAGCGAACAGCTGTCCCAACTTGGAGCGTTTGGAACTGCGCTGGGATCCAGAGAACCTACGTTTTAGTGACAAGAGCCAGAAAGCCATCGATATCTTGCGCGTCAAGTGCCTGAAACTTAAATCTTTGGTGCTAAGGTGAGAAATGCTGCATTGGTATAGTAAATTCATCACTTTAACCCGTAAATAAAGCAAGCTGATTCAGTGTGCTAACTAGGATCTTGCAAGTATTATAAGAAGACATGCATACTAATTTTCATGCCATCACTAAGATTTCAGCCTCAAATGTTACTTTCAGGCCGACGTATCTACTTATTAAAACAGTGCATAGATAAAACTCACGCTTTTTTTGGGGGTAGGCAGAGACCACATAACGCCACCTGCTACGATCCTTACATACCTACTTACTCCTTTTGCCTCATCGACGTTCATCCATCTGGTCATACACACTAAACATTTTTTAAGAAAACCTAGCTCCCACGGACTTTTAAAATCCAGGGATTTGCTGTAAATTTTGCAGAATTTGGGACCTATTTTGCAGTTATATACTAGGTGCCACTATGCATTTTATTTTCTATATCCACGGAAAGAGTCCTACTTATTTGAAGTTCTTGATTATAATAAAGGGTGTAACAAGACCCTTAACGAAGAGAAAGACACTCCTTGTTCTCCCCGTCATTGCGATATTTTTTTTTGTTCTGGACCATACTTGGGAACCTTCTAGTTACGGATATATTGGGGGTCAAAGTTCCAACTTTTTCATAAGTTTTTTTTTTTAAATAGGTACTAGTTTTTAATGTAAACCCCGGACTATTTAATCCACCCACCAGCACAATGTTTTGAGTGCGTTACATGAGTTTTACCTTAAAACTTAACTTTTCACCCCAAAGAAATGTTGTTTCCCAGCAATAATTTTTGTGTAAAGTTACTTTGTTTGATGTCCATAATGCTTGGTTGACGGCTTCGTTAAGGGTCTTGTTACACCCTGTATATATTTTCTCCTTTTCAGTGACGGTCGCTACTACGAGATCGTTAAAGCCAACTTCGAGCGCGCTGATCGTACAACAGTCGTCCGCACTTCGACCAACTGCCACGTTTCAAACTACTACCTACTGTCCAACTACAAGGATCTTGTATTCAACTAAAGCGTTTGTGTTTGTACATCATGTATTTATAATGTTATTGTTTTTAAATAAATGTCTCTTTACATAGTATTCTTGTTGAATTACTTCGTATGTAGTTTTTATGACGGTGATAATGAAAACTGACTTCTCTCTGATACTTGCTGTTGTTTTTTCTAAAGGCGTTTTGCTGGGTATTGTTTTAGGTGTCTCGCTAATTCAAATACCGAGTTTTAGGCATAATAAATATGCAATAGTCATTTCTTAATTAACAGCATCTAGGTATTTAATCTAAAGACCTCACATTACGAAACCGTGGTTGTTACCAGGTAATCAATGAAGCCAAACAAAAGAACTAAGGAGGTGATGTTAAAATAAACAAAAACTTTAATTGTAAGTTCAAGGAATTTATATTTATCCTTATTCGGAAGGGTGAACAGGAAAGTCGAATATACAATGCATTTTTAGACTTCTTAAACCAGATTTTGTTGATTTAGGTATGCTTATGGAATATTTATCTAGCCAAAGCGACATTTAAAACTAGATATGAACGCCCTAGCTAGAGGCAAAGAGGAAGTCAAAATTCCCAAGCAGCTTGTTATACAATCATTTTACATAATTATACAAAAATAGCTGACGTTGGCAATTCTTAAGGCTGAGTGAAAATATCAAGAACTACCCAATTGCACAAACCATTATGTACGTAATAACCACTTATAGATAACTAATTTAGCGGAAGTACGATCCGTATGAAATCCAAGCGTGCCATTTTTCGACTACCAACTATAACGTCGTAAGCACTATTTAGTTTCAATACAAAATAGACTACGTTTTTAGGGTTCCGTAGCCGAATGGCAAAAAACGGAACCCTTAAAGATTTGCCAAGTCTGTCTGTCTATCCGTGTATGTCACAGCCATTTTACTCCGAAACTATTAGGACTACACAGTTGAAACTTAGTAGGTAGTTATTATTAGTATTCCGTGAACCGCTATAAGGTTTTCATACAAAAATATAAGCTCCCCCATGGAACTGAAACAAAAAAATATTTTTTCGGAATTACGGAACCGATTTTTTTGAAACTTCATACGCATAAGCAGGATACATATATATAAAAATTTGAGGGAGAACTTTTCGAAGTCTTCTAAAAAAATAATAATTGGAAATTTCTATTTCTATAGAAAATCTAAAACCAATTATCTGTTTTTTTAAAAAGACTTTTCGAAAAGTTCTCTTTCAAATGTCCTGCTTATGCGTATGAAGTTTCATTAAAATCGGTTGTCATTTCGAAAGGGAGGGAGGAATAGGGGGGCAATTGAATATTACCTACTATGACCAAAATCAATTGGTTCGATTCCTGGATGCAGTTTTAGTTTTCATCAAAATCGGGCTTGAGACTCCTTTGAGCATTTTTCGCTATTCCTCATAGTTTCGGATTTGGCCATCCACGCCTACTTGGAAAATTCACCCTGTATAACGATGTGAGATGTCCGAATAGGTTTCAATGACGAGCGAGCGAAAAAATTGGAGCTTTCTGGTTTGCGATAAATGAAGTCTTTATTGGAGAGTGAACTCGAAAAATTGGAGATTTCCGAGTCCCTGATAAATGAAGACTTGAAAAATTTAAGCATATTGGGCCGCGATAAGTGTTTTCATTTATTTCTCATTATGAGTCTCTGATTAATAAGAATTTGAGGTTATATGAAGATTTTTTGTTTTTCTACTACTACACGCCACAGGCCCCTTAGAAGTCGGGGGCAGAGTTGATACGGCGCTAGCTACGCCCCTGGTATCAAAGTATACAAATATTTGTAGATTCAGGGCCTCGTCATTAATACCTATTTAGTGGGATTTTCTCTACAAAAACTTTGTTGATTAATTACGTTTCTAGGAGCTCATTTTTTATTAATTGGTGAGCTGGCGTTTGTCCAATAATCTTTTACGTGTTATGATGTGCATTGACTAAAAAACAGTTAGCTATATCTTTCTACATCTAGGCAGTTAGGCAAATCTTTTAACTTTATATGTGTCTGTGGCTCCATCGATGCCTACTATTGTAAATCTTGATTCAGACATTGACTCTGACCTGTGGGTGTAAGGCGGTAGGGGCAGAGAGAGGAAATGTGGGCTATATTCGAAAAGAAACAGTAAGTAGGTACCTAAACGTAAGATTAATACATATTCAATTATGTAAATCAATAAAGTGATAAAGTTCAATTTGCAAGGTCGACGACTTCTGCTAGAGGTCAATCATTGACTCCAGTGTTTTGATTTTTTATCATTCAAACTATTGAAGTTTTTGTGCTCATTTATTTAATTGTCTGATAGCCAAGACCACAGGACTTTGATTAAAACGTAGTTTTTTTTTTAAATCACTCTGATGCATAATTTTTTTACCTTTGGTAACCTTTAAAAGTTCAGCACACTTAGGGTTGAGGGTGAGATCTGGCTATGCTGAAGTTTTTACCCTGTGGACAAGTGGCCATCTACGGCAAAAGTAGAGTGCTATAGACGTCAGGATTCAGATCCCTAGTATGAAGGATTATGGTGAGGAATGGGAGATCATAATTAAAATAACAACAATGATTTAACTACGGAGAAATGCAAAAAGCCATAAGTAATAAGGAAAAACGGATCACGTGGATAGTGACCATAGAATGTCTGAGAAAACATGGCTAAAAAGAGGGTGACTACTGAAATCACGAGTACTAGAGAAGTATGGACGAAGAAGACATGCTACGTTGACCCCAAGTATACAAAATAAAGAGGCTAAGGATAGGAGAATTATGACGATGGGAATAGGATACATCAGAAGGATCCAGAAAGTTGCCGTGAAACAAAAGCGATTACACACTCATTGACATTTAATGCAGTAACCAAGATTTCTTTAAATCTAGACGTAGTAAGACAAATAAGTAACATACTTAGATGTGTAGTCAATCACACCATGAGTATCCATAATATCATCATAGAGTCATAAATCATGTACGTTGTACAAATAGAAAAAAACACACTTACTACTAAAATAATAGTTTATTTACAGTTTATTATCGGAAAAAATTACTATTTTTATATTTTTTTCTTTCAAGTTACCTCCAAAGATTATAAGCTATTTCTAAATACCTTAACTATTTACAAATAGCTTCATATTTTTTTCGTCTAATATTCTCAAAAACATTTTTCCAATATTAGGATTTCTATCGAGTACTTGCAATTTTAAAGTCTGGAACGTGTACATTACAGGAGACATCAACGTAAGCATCGAGTAACCACTAAGCTTATACTAAGTAACCTCACACAGCATTATTGAGAAAAAAACCATGCATCACAAGACAAAATTTAAACCTTAAATCACAGGTATATCGATCTGATTTAAAATATAAAAAAAAAACAATAACTTACTATACAAATCGAAAAAATACCACCCAAATTAGTCGGTTTTCAAATTGATACTGAGTTCAATCTAAGTGGTACGGCTATGGTCGCCTAGTCCAAGTGCAGTCATCTGACACCCTCGCCGAGTAGCAGTTCCGGGTCTTCCTCGAGCAGCAGGTTCTGGTTGTTAGTGTTGTCCTCGATGCCCTCATTGTCCTTGTTACCATCCGTTTCTATTTTATATAGTATGTCGTGACACAGAGGACACCTGTCTTGAACGTATAACCACTTCCTCAAACAGACACCGTGGAAGTAGTGGTTGCAGCGAGTGATCTTAGCTGAGTGCATCTCTTGATAGCATATCGCGCATACGTCGTCTAGTCTATTCAACTGGTCCGGCGAGGCCTCTCGTAATGAGTTGATTTTATTGACCGCAGTGCGTCGCTTCATGAACACGGACCAGCCGGCTCGCGCCTCACACCAGATATTGAAGTAAGCGTGGATACACATCATGACCGCGCGAATAGCTCCTCCTGACTCGAACAACAAGATCCATGCACCGTTGAAGAACAAGAATATGCCGAAGCAAAACTCGATAGTGTTCCCGAACGCTCGAATGTAATACACATAGTCGTCGAGCTGCTCCCAGAATGAACTTCGATACGCGTCAATTAAAAATAGTGAGTAGATCATTAGGCTGACTATCACTTTGACTATAACCTCTATGCTGAATGCGCTCACAGCTAAAAGCCAAGTGGAAATTGTGTGCTGCGACCACAGGTAGACTAACAATGAGATCGGGAACATTATCAAGAAGGCACACACTCCTAGAGCTCTGACGTGCCTGTGTGTACTTGGATTGTGCGATGCGCTCAACGACATCAGCATAGGATTCACAATGTTGTGCAAAAAGTGTAGCAGAGCAGTGAACAGCAAACAGAAGTTCCTACACAGTCGTATGAACCTTTTCTCAGGGTTTAATGACGTTAACCCTGTCTGCAGCGCAAGTATATAGAACAGGATAGCCGACACCGTTCCAATACTTTTGTCTTCTTCTTCGTCCGTTAAAAGAATCCATTGGAAGAAATTACCGATATAGTGGCAAAAGAATGAGATCACAGAAGTCATGCCGAGAACGGCAGTTATAGTCTCGCATCCAGTTACTAGCAGAGACTTGGTCATCGAAGCGAGCGATTGAACAGCTAATAAAGTGGAAACCTTCAGGCCTTCTTCGGCCTCCTCGTCGTAGTTGTCCACGAGAAGCATCAGGGCGTGTTCAGCGACCCGCAACACCCAGAATACTCGCAACACGCACGGGACATTCAACCGCATCCATTCTGTCTCCACGAGTGCTGACAGTCCGTAGTTACTGACGAACAGCCGACCGTGTTGGTAGCCCGCGTACACCACCTGTATGACGTTGTACGCTGACGACCATAACACGTACTTCACCAACAAGAGCGGCAAGAGCGCGGAAAACACCGGTGAGTGGTGCAGAAGGTTTGGAGGAACTGGCAACATCGCTAGGAACGAGGGTGCCATGAAGCTGATCGGTAGAAGCTTCTGTATGGTCGGTTGACGGGGCCCGAGGTGGACGTACTTGAATATAACAGCTAACATGAACTGTATTGCGTAGTTTTGAATGACCAATATACCTGGTCCCTCAACGTCGATGAGGTTCTTTACGTTTAAATTTAATATGTCTTCTAGGATGCTGGTTGAATAGTGAGGTGAGTTTTCGACTAGTGTTAAGGCCTGCATCTGTTTGATGGCCGAAACATTGGTCCAATAGGACACGAAGACTAAGCCGACAGACGTCAGGTAGAGGTACACGATGATTAGGTGCTTCGTGTACAGAACGAATATACACAGTGCTGACATGCATCCTGAAAAAGAAGAAAAGACAGATGTTAATACTTGTATACCTCGAACTGAGTGCAGTTGTTTTTATTTATAAGGCACGTCATTACACGCAAAGGCAAAAAAAAAAAAACTTAAGAAGGAAATAATAGTATAGGAAATAATCTTGTCATCATGACTATTCATGACACGTAGGATTTATCATAACATGTTAAATTAATGAAATCAATAAATCATATTATTAGAATGATTCAGTAACACAGGCATTTGTTTTTGGCCTCAAGTTAACGATTAATTTATGTTTATTAGGAGTACGGTCCTCTGCGCTACCACTAGTACTACTACTTGAGGTCGTGACCTTATTAATCTAAATTTTGTAAATTCTACAAATTCCGTGAGGTTTGCATGATTTTATAGCAATTAAGGCATGAGAGTTGACTAGCTGACAAAACAATTAATAACACTTTTTGGTCATCATCTCTGCAGCCTTGAAATGGAGCGAAAATTGTATGCCGTGTGTAACTTAGAGTTCCGGAGGTAACTAATTTGTCGAAGACATCTCTGGAAAATCTGGTTCGAATTGAGTTCTACTCTTTGTAAGTTATTATGAATCTGCTTCCAATCCGCAACGATCACATTTCCAGTCTCCACTGACTCAGAGAAGATTTGAGTTCCAGCAGCCAAACCGTTGTAGAATGATTATGTTTTTATAGTCTGTTGATCATCATTTATTCAGAGCAAATGTTATAACTTTTGTCTCATCGTCGTCTGGCAGTGACACAGTTTGATGTTTCATAATTCGATGTGTTAATGACTGCTTTATAAGCTTGGAGGTCAAGGTAAATAAAGGAACGTTTCGTTTTTGTTCGTATTTTAAGAGAATTGTCTGAAACCAGTTAAAAAAGATCTTGATAATATTTTTTGTTACTAAAATAGCTTTGAATAGCCAACTAGTTCAAGGGTTGATCGCCAAAAATTGTTACGAGACACGAGAAAGTAACAGCTGGAATAACTGCTGAAAAGATAAATTTCGCATTTGAAGCGCGATTTCAACAGATACTTCAGAACGCCAAGTGCTACGATCCTGACGTACTCCTATTGCCTCGCCAACGTTCATACATCTATGATACACGTTCGCCAGTTGTGAGTACAATGCACCTGGCCTTTCAAAATAACATCACCAATCATTATAATTGTAATGACCAATTGGACGGAAGCAGGAGGTAAAATAAACTACACATGACTCTATTGTAGACCAGTCTGCGGTTTGCGTGATTCAGACTTACACCAGTCACGCTTCTTTATTGAACAGGTAACCGTAATCTTTATTTACTATGCTCGTATTTACCTTTATTGTTTTGTTCAAATAAATACAGGTAAATCCGGTTCCAAATAATAATTTTCGGATATTAAAATAGATACTGACTAATTTAGTTGGAAATGTGCAGGAAACATGTATGAAACAACATTAAATAACTAGATAATACAGACAAAAATGGAAAAAGTCGCGGAAGATCACGAGACGAGTCAGAGAGGGAGAGGCCTTTGCCGAGCTATGGATGATGACTGGATGACTGGGCTAACAGTAACCAAGTATTAGGTCCCCATCTATGAAATCAGCGTTTTGTATGGAGGATTTTAAACAAGTTCCATTTTTCATACTAACATTTTCTTAATTTATATAACAACTATGAACACTAATGTTTTAAAACTTTTATGCAATAATGTGTAAAAACTAAGATAACGTATGCCACTTAGATTAAGCGTCAAAAATAAGTTTTGGCTAAGTTAAAACAAATAGTGGTCCTGTAATTTTTAAGGTATTTTTTTGATTAGAAAACTATAAGTAATAAAGGTTTTTTACTATTGGTAGTTGTCTATGATGGTCATTATTCGATATAATATCAAGCAATTGATGAATATTATAATTCTTAGAAGTGACGAGGTTCTCAATTTATGAGAAAAAAACGCCAATTTCATAGGTAACAACCCAATATTAACATACGAAAATCGGTTCTTGAAAAGTTCTGGAGCCAAGAAACGGGAATCTCCGTGTAGCATCGGGAATTCATGATAGACCTAGAAGAAAATTGTAGAACCAGGAAGATCAAGAATGGAAAAGCAGGAATGAAGACAAGCGTGTGTCCTGCAGTGTGACAACAGAGGCTAGAAATAAGTTAATGATAAATATAAAAGTGAATGCAGTACCCATAAGTTGTCTTATATTGTCTACTAGTCTTCTGAATCAAGGTTCAACATTCGAAACCGGTTAACTTTTACGGATGCGGTTTGTGATAAACGGACAACTTGTTAGTGAAATTTATTCTTTATTTTAAAAGAAACTATTTTTATAATTGTGTTGCATTTTTCAATAAATAATAGACTTTAATACATTTTAATAACATCAATTATATATACTTCCAGGAAAGATTTTTTTCTCCCTTTATGAGGAGCAAATAAAAATAAGAAATATAAGATAAAGCAGGAATCGAGGACCATAAAATACAACGAAACATTAGAATGTTGAATCAGAAATCTGAGTTATAATGCACAAGAGTTTTTGAAAGGGAGGATTTTTTTATAGTACGTTTCTTAAAATGGTTATATAGGGGGTTAAAGTTTATGTTCATTTGTACCGATGGTAAACCCCATCGTTCACACTCTTGTCTTCTAAATAAAGCCATAACCATTACCACAGACAACAAAATCATTAACAAATGAATCGTTTTTCTAAAGGTTAACATTAAATATCGTTTTGGAGGTCTATAAATAAGTCGAAGGCAGCATGTCTCGTACAGTTACACGCAAAAACTATTTACCGTATCACGTATGTTGTAAGATGAACCGTTACTTTGAGTTCATGATAATACCAAAAATATAATTACAGAAACACCACTATACGATTCGCACTGTAATATTTATAAAATTGCTGTTGATCTTCAAGATCGATCCGTGGATTTGTGTACCCATCCATTTCATACAGAGACCCCTCCGAGTCTAGGAATGCACGCTAAATTGGTCCCGTGCGGTTCTCAATTAAGCAGAAGATGGTGGTGACAGACAAGCTCCTCAAGTTCGAGTTCTGGAATAATCCTACAGATCGTGGTGAGACACTATATTGTCCTGGCTTGGTTAAATAAGTCTTTAACGTCCGTTCCATATATAATATGTAGCTGAGAGCTAGCTAGCTCTCATGCACCCGAAAATCAAATAAGCCTTTTTTTTGGTTCCGGGTTGGAAAATGCTCATGGATGTCTGACAGCCTCTAACTGACTAAAAACCACTCCGGTGTTCCCTTCCCACACTTGCACCGGGGATCATGGGAACAAGTGCGCCTTCCACGATCCCCGGCTAGTGCCGGCCCGCATCTGCAGACCTCCTCAAGTCTGCGGGGGAGTGAGCTGTAACTATTCCTAACCTTACCTGCTCAGACGGTTTCGGAAGAGATGGAGCCTTAGACATGAGCCCATGTTGATACGATCTCAGTACCATCCAGTAATCCATCTCAAATCAATCAGACTTACTGTTATATTTACGAAATTTTTCGTTTGAGTCTTCTGTACTTCACTGTTTAGTGTTTGTGAACTAACATGATTGTTGACTAACGTTTTTGCGGTCAGTTTTTACAAGTATGTGCCGAATAGTCCTGAACTGTATAGAAATTTGAACGAAGGTTTCAAAGTTGATTTGTAGTAAGGCAAGCTGGATTAGCCAGAGAGACTATTCAGGGGAGGGGAGAGGATTGGTAAAAAAAGAATCGCATTGTCATCATTATTTTATTACTCGAACCAAGTGACTTCGTTTATGTTAAGAGTTCTAAGTAGAGGACGAATTTCATAAAAAAAAAAATGTAAAATAAATAATCACTAAAGTGTTTTTGATTTGGGACTGGAAAATGTTCCTTGTGAATTCTTTTTGTGATCAGCAAAACAATATTAATTAGTCATCGCTTAAGTTAAGATACATAAATAAATAGCGCTGTAGAAAAATAATCAGTTGTTTAAACTTGAACTTGTTAAAGTCAAATATGCATCAAAGGCGTTTTGATGCCCTCCAGCTAAAACTAATCCGTCACTGTACCTACTCTTGCGCATACAGCGGTCATCGATCTTTAGCTAAGTGCAGTGCGAAATACAAATACTGTCTTAATGTGCGCAAACAAGAATCTTCGCAGTTTGTTACTCTCTACAGTTTTGAAGGCACGAAGTTAAATAAATAGCAAAGTAAACTGTGTGCGTAGGCGTGGTTAATTCTATTAGGTTTTACCACAAACTGCGGTTTAAGGTTTTTACACAGATTCGAAGTGTAAGACGCGTATAGTAAATGTTGAAAATTCTACGTTAAAGAACGTGATACAGAGCTCATATGTCGATGATATAATGAGTCGAGTTTTCGATTTTGATGATTGAGCGTTATTTTATTGCAGTAATTTGATGAATTGAAGGAAATAAATAGATAGAAATCCTTTTTTTTGGGGTGAGTCGGCGTCCTGTTTGCGTAATGTTCGAAGACCTGTATAATAGTCTAGACTAGATTTAAATAGGACAAGCACGTTTGTTGGAAGTAAATAAGACTCAAGAGTGATGCAAGATATTCAAGTAGTGCATGAGTTAGCTGAAAATGATGATGGGAGTTAAAATGAGTAAATCTTATTTTTCTGCTAAAAACAATCAGCATTGTTTTAGATTACTAAACAAATCGTATTTCGATACCATCTAGATTTTAAAAAGACCAGACAATCGTTCACATGTGAACTAGTGCTAAAGAAATCGTCTTTAAAATAAAAACATAGTACTCAAGCAGAGTGGTTAGCGATATCTACATAAGTATTTTAGTACATAAGTTAGCTTATCTTGGCTTGCTGGCGCTACTGAGATAAAAAGGATTAGAAAAATCTAACATTTATACCCGAACCGAGAATCCAATCCAGGACCTGAAGCTCAGCACCAACGATTTTTTTTTTTTTTTTTTTACCGATGGAAAATCATCAAATAACCCCTCCCGCTCTGGGCTGAGCAGGAGGGAGTGTCAGACTTGTACTGACTAAAACCCATCCATGTTCCTTCCTTTGCCCTTTGTTCCAGGGCCGCGGTATCTCTTTCGAACAGTCCCGCAACCCTGGCAGGCGTCGGCCCTTACGGGCCCCTTCCTGTTTGCTGACTCTCTTTGAGGCGCGCGTGGAACACGAACGCGCCGTCGACACGGCCTGTCGTCATAAGACGGACGGACGGCAAGCTAGCCCATAGCTTACCGTCCACAGGCCCGCGTCTACGGTGGCCGGGGGCCACCACGTGGCCCCCGACGCCCGGTGCGTCTCCCGCGGCGGCTGGGACGTGAGGTTCTCTCCCTCTCACGTCCCGCCACCTCCTTCGCTAGCATGACTGCTTCGCAGAAGGAGGTGACAGCACCAACGCTTGAGATCACTATACCAACGATGCAAAACTTAAATAATACATCGGTGTAAAACAGGGCTGGCACAAGAAACGAAGCCGAATGTAGATAGAACATTATGCTTGATTGTGCACCAAAAGAGTAGAACAGATAATGCATTGTTTTAATTAAGGGCACAATGGCGGTATTTATCGCTACTACGATATCTAACAGACAACCTTGGGTTAGGTCGACGTCTAGCTCGTGGGTTTTATTATAATTATTATTTTCATCACGCGTACTTGAGATGGAAGCGCTAGGGTAGCCTGCGAAATTTAAATTTTCTTACGTTTTTTTACAATATTATTATTAAATTATTATTATATATTCAGTGTCAGGCTGTATTTATCACTAGTGAAAAAATTTTCAAAATCGCTTCAGTAGATCCAGAGATTACACCCTACAACCTCACAAACTTTACCTCTTTATAATATGATTACTATAGATAATGTCGTTCAATGGGGGTTAAATTAACTTGGAGGGTTGTATTGACGATTTTAATGACTATAATTCAGTAATGCTATATTAGTTACGGTCGCGAATCGTATTTTAATTAACATACAACCTGAAACTGACCTGCAAATTGCCAAAAACCGTAAGAAAATTTCGGGGGCTATCTTGGCACTTTCATCTTAAAGCACCTGAATCAATTACCTCAGGCTATAGCAAACTGCTGGACTTAGGCCGCTTCCAACCCTATCCTCCTCATCCAGCATCCAGTCTGACTCAACCACCTTCTTAAGGCCCATGTAGCTGGTACCTCCTTCTGCGAAGCAGTCATGCTAGCGAAGGAGGTGGCGGAACGTGAGAGGGAGAGAACCTCACGTCCCAGCCGCCGCGGGAGACGCACCGGGCGTCGGTGGCCGGGGGCCACGTGGTGGCCCCCGGCCACCGTAGGCGCGGGCCTGTGGACGGTGAGCTATGGGCTAGCTCGCCGTCCGTCCGTCTTATGACGACAGGCCGTGTCGACGGCGCGTTCGTGTTCCACGCGCGCCTCAAAGAGAGTCAGCAAACAGGAAGGGGTCCGAAAGGACCGATGCCTGCCAGGGTTGTGGGACTGTTCGAAAGAGATCCCGCGGCCCTGGAACACAAAGGGCAAAGGAAGGAACATGGATGGGTTTTAGTCAGTAAATGTCTGACACTCCCTCCTGCTCAGCCATTATTTGATGATTTCCCATCCGAAAAAAAAAAAAAGAAAAAAAAAGGACTTGTTTGCTCCATCGGCGATGGCTGATGGTCGGAGCTCAGATAGGTCCTTCGACAAACGTGGCCGGTCAAGTGGCCGGCTTGCTTATTATGAGCTATGTCGGTAACTCCAGCTGCCGGATAGTTTAATTTCGGATCTTATCTTTCAAAGAAACTACGAGCGTAAGGAGCGAGCTATGTCCATAACGCTCGCTTACTGAAGGCACTGGTGTGAAGCAAAGGAGCAATATAGCAGCAGTGACTAGAGTTCAACAGATTCTGAACCGAAAGGTCATCGGCGTGAGTTCAATCCCCACCCGATAGACTTTTGATGAAAATTCACTTCTTGCACAAGCATTTAGCTGAGCTAGGTTAGACAGATTAGCTCACACTTTTGGTAACGTTTGTTTTCAACCTTCAAAAAACTATATTTAAAAGAATCTAAATATAGATATGATTATTGGTAATCGAAAGGTTACTGATAGTAAGAATATTTTTGGATATTTTAAGCGCAAGAAAATGGAGCAATGGTGTTGTAAAATACCTCCATTTATGTATTAATTTATAAATAAAAATTGCTCATGTTGACTGCAACAAAAGATTTTACGATATTATTAAAAGTGGTAGCGCCGGGACGACGAGGGACGTATATTGACCTTATTGGTGGTGTTCTTCAAAGGTCAGGTATGTAGTATTCGTAGTGCGTGTATGACCAGATGTAGAAACGTCATCGTCATGCAAAGACATCGGAAATAACATCCCACGGGAATTTACTTCTGCCGGGAGGAAAAGTATTCCGTGTCCTAAACCAGGTCAAGTTTTATCCGTGTGTACAGTTTTACGTTATCCTTTTAGCTGCATAAAAAAAATATAAGGCATGAAAAGGTTACAGATAGACAAACAGAGTTTCTCGTCATATAAAAAAAGTTTGACCTTGTATATCGTCGTCTCTTTCATTCAGTAGCAGTCTCTTTCTGAAGCCGAATGTGCCTTAATAGCGCCCAGTTACTACATGGTAATCTCTGTCAGCAATTCACGCCCTTTTCTCATGGGGGGTAAGACATGGGGGAAGTAACTTCAGATCGCCACCTGCTAAGATCCTTGCATACTCCGTTAGCTTCAACCACGCAGGAAAAAGCTCGTAATGAATGTTAAGGACCACGTGCTTTAATAACGTTAAATACTTCGTGACAGTGTCTTAACTTAACTGACAGATACATAATTATTATCATTGAGTACATGCGTAAACAGGAAAATCAATAATTCGTTTAATCAAAGTTAACGCTTTTATTGCACGAGAGTAATTTAAATGTAAACTTTAAATATAGCGTTTAATTTAAATGTAGCATTGTAGTATGAGCCTGCCTTTTACCGGCAATTAACAATTATAATGTCGACCAAATAATTATTTCTGCAACTCAATTGCGTAAAACACTTTTAATTACAAGCCAAAGGATTTTTAATCTCTTGCATCAATATTTCAAAAAATGTCTGCTCAACAACTGCTCAATTAACGCTAACAATATTTTTGAACTGCAAAAACTAATGGCTTCGCCATTATGATGTACGTTACGCAATTATCCCGCTAGAACATAAAGTCATTTAATTATCCGCTTATAACCGTTTACACTTCAAAAGATTGACTATTATTCGCCGAAAACCGGAACAGACAGATGAGACTACCCTCTTAATAATTAAAACAAAATCCAAACCGTTGACCCAGTCTGGGCGCCAATAAATCTGTAAATGAAAATTGATTGGTTCTCCTTCCCTTAGTGGTTATCACAAGCGATATTATAAGTAGAAGATTAGTGTTTGTAGTGTGTTGCTATTTGTTGTTTGCGTAATTTGCAAGTTAGTGTCGTATTGACCGCTTGACTAAGAGCTACACAATCTATTTGCTATAGCTACTGTGGGTAAAACCAGCGAAAGAAGTTGCTTACAGTCTAAAGCCGGCAATAGGCAATAGGTTATACGTGTGCAGTTTTGCCTGTACCTACAGTCAAACTGTGCAGGTATGCATAAACGTGTGTAGGAGAAAACTGTACACTTACCACTACCTTGCCTTACTGGCCTGTACATGCAATCTACAGAAAGTCGAAATTGATATTTTCTCGCTTGGTTATGCATGCTCGGTACGACTGCGCAGGCATAACCGAGCGTGTGTTGCAGGTCACATACACAGCTCTCAATTCTTTTCTATTTTTCTTAACAAGTAATAAACCCACTAAAGCAACCATATTGTCGTGTGTTGCCGGTGATGCCATGCTTCAAATGAGCTAACCGACAGGCTTGCAGTTACGTTAATGTCCTTTATGGAACTCGGTTTTTCATGAAGATTTTGCATGCACATTTCAAACTGCCTAGCTTAGTCTATGGCCGGCTAAGCCTTAGAGCACGCCAGAATCACGAGAGAAAAAAGGTGACGTGCTTTGAAGAGAGTCGCATCATCGGTCGTGGGCTGGGCTTTGTAGCAATCAATACCAAAAGGAAGGTGTATCATCCAAATAATAATAAACAGAATAAAAAATAATAATAATGTCTTTAAACATGCCTCAAGAGTGCAATCAGTAAATATGTACAATAAATTGCCTGTACAATTTAAGAACTCTATGAATCCAAATGAATTCAAGAGAAAATTGAAGTCATTGTTATTGAAGAAATGTTATTACAGCAAAGAAGAGTTTCTCAAAGATAATAGTAGTTCGAACTAATAAGTGATTAAATGTATTTTAATGACTTTAAATAATATATCCAATAACAAGACATTACATCTTATCATTCTACTGAATTGATAATTTATTTTTAATGATTTAATCATTTGTTTTTAATAATTAAATAATACTTTAATAATTTATTTTTAATAATTAGATAATATTTTAATAATTTATTTTTTTGGACACATTTTGATGACATGTTGAGCACAATAATTAATGTTGAGTTGGATTGTTATAATTAATAAGACTAATAATGTTGGGACCAATGTGGAATGTAGTGTTTGTTTTTTTTTTCCTTGCTTTATGATGATTATTTAATTTTTGTGTTACATTTATTGTTAAAACCACTGTTCGACACAAATGTAAATTCTTTGATGAATAAATAAATAAATAAACAAAGCCTATTATAGCTTTGTTTGCTGACAACTGTGGTTTCTTTATTTCTTTTTATCTGAGAGTGATCTTGTAGAAAGAAAAATAGATCAATATAACGGTGTTCTAGTTGGCAAGAGAATTTGGAGTGTGGTCGATTCATTTGGCAATTCATGGCGGAAGCTGGCAATGTCTGGGAAGAAATGTTTAAAAAAATCGAATTCTTTATGAATTTTATTTTTGACATTTTTCATTTTACATACATAACTCACGCCTTTTTTCCATGGCGTAGGCACAGGCCGAACCAAGAGAACGCCTCCTGCTACGAATGCTACGATCCTTACACTACTTATTTCACCTTCATACATCTCTGTCCCCCCACAGGGTAACAGCTTCTTTTCATGTAGACTGCTCTCCAGCATTGATTATTTGGTTTCTCATAGGAAAACGGTAAAAAAAGAAGTTTATAACTAAACCAAAAAAAAAAAAAAAGTTTTGGTTCGTTTAATTACTTCTATTCATCTAAATTTTTCTACTTCTTTTGTAATTAGTTCAGTTACGGCTAACATGTTACCCTTACTTGGGAAGAGACTGGACCCGAATGAATGTGTAATAATCTAGCACCTAAGGATCATTGTCTTCTGTTACTAGCTTTTTAATTATTGTACATTGTTAAGCGAACTGAATAAATTATTATTATTTCGTTTATTCATTTACATACACATTCTTTTTGACATATTTATTTAAAATCATTGAAAAAAAAAAAAAACTTTTAAATATATAAAAAAATATTATTTACCAAATAAAGGTGAGTTTATGTTAGTATGATTGTATTTAATTACAGTTCTGATATCCTTTTTTTTTTTTTCGGATTTGAAATCATCATATATCTCGTCCCGCTCTAGGCGGAGCAGGAGTGTCAGACTTTTACTGGCTAAAACCCATCCGTGTTCCTTCATCGCCCTTTGTGTTCCGGGGCCACGGTATCTCTTTCGAACAGCCCCGCAGCCCCGGCAGGCATCGGCCCTTGCGGACCCCTCCCTTTTGCTGACATCTCTTTGAGGCGCGCGTGGAACACGAACGCCGTCGACACGGCCTGTCGTCATAAGACGGACGGACGGCGAGCTAGCCCATAGCTCACCGTCCACAGGCCCCCGCCTACGGTGGCCCCGACGCCTGGTGCGTCTCCCGCGGCGGCTGGGACGTGAGGTTCTCTCCATCTCACGTTCCGCCGTCTCCTTTGCTAGCATGACTGCTTCGCAGAAGGAGGTGACGGCGTCCCATTTCGTCTCGCTCCGGACCATGGATTGAACCAAGGCCGGACGCGAGAGGTCGCCGCCGCCGATAGTTCGGCGGCGGTGACCTCTCGCGTTTTCATTCTCCAATGTCAGTGCCGTCCAAGTTCAACTTAGAAAGTACTGTATGAAGATATTTGGCAATTGTATTTATTTACAAAATACGGCAATACAGTCGAAACTAGTTCGATTACGCGGGTAGTCATTACAGACGTCACACTCATTGTCTAGCACTCTAAAGCGATGCCGATCGATAAGTTTGTGAACGCAATCGCCTACCTAGCAACTACGCGTCTATGCTAATAGCGCAAATACTAATTGTAGAATGTGTAGGGCACGTCATGCGCAGAGGGGGAGGGGGGAGAGACGTTGTGAAAACTGGTAAAGGTGTACGTCCATGGGCTACGAATGCTACGACGCAATCTGCACTCTATGCCACGTAACGTAAAGTGCAATTTGCAAAATTCAACGCAAAAACTTCGCATGCAGTACCGAAAGGCTAGATGCGAATTGTAGCTTAATTTTTTGGCATTGGTTTTTAAAATCTTTTGAATGTGGTCTTGATTGTAAATGTTTAAGTGTATAATTAGTTCTTCTGGTAAGTTAGCATTTCGCAATAATCTTCAATCAACCGTCACGCGTCATCTCATTAAAAAGCCAGAAAGACACTTTTTAAAACCCTTTTTATAACACATTTGCTCGTAAAGGTTCTCTTATTTCACCAATTTAAATATCGTATTGTATCTCATTACATTACGAATTTGTTCGGTAATGTAATGTAAAACGCACGGTTTATCAAGATGCTCCGTCTAAAACGAACGGTATTTTTTTAAATATTAGCACAGAGTTTTTATGCCAGAAAAGTGGTCAACATTTTATGAATAAAATTAACTTTGGGAGACAAAATAAAATAAATAAACATTTAATTCTTCAATTTAATTAATTTAGACAATAAATTACAACCATTTATCTGTAACAAAAACACAAAAATATTAATTTACTTTATTAGTAATATTGGCTGTTTTTTGTGACTTTGCTTTTAAAAGAAGCGCTGATGCGCGCGCATCGCTAATTTGTGAACAAGTAAAAATTATTCCGCGCGCTTATTCTTTTCGCTGTTTTTATTTGAAAATGTCGTCAAGTAATGATGAATGTATTAATTCGACACCGCCAGAAGTCTCAGAGGCAGTTCTATTTATTTCCTCGCAAATATGTTATAAAACGTCGTATGATATGTCATACGACGTTTTATAACATATTTGCGAGGAAAACACACGTATGCGTGTGCTTTTTCAGCCTCTGCTTTCTTGTAGCAATATCGGCTGTGATTTTCAACTTACCGCACTTATATCATAATGTACTATTATGTAGTTCGTCTGTTCAGAACATTGAACCAATCAAATTCACACAAACATTAGCACCAAGCGCCAAATCTCTCACAAAATTATCTTTGTTCAGATGCCTCTCGTTGCATGGAAACCACCCTTAACTGGCACACCCAATGCACTTTATACGATGTACATGTATACAGTAAAAAGGGGGAACGGGGGTGATGTATTGATCGCAAACTGTCTGGTTTGGCTTTACGGGGTTCGTTCAGTATTCGCGCGAGTTCATTTTATTTTAATCGTTTACTGAATTATGGGAAGCTGTTGCATGTGCTTTGTGACTGATAAAAGTTATTGCATGTACCCAGTCATCCTGCGTTCTGGCGGTCAAGAAGGCAGTCGCTCCATGTAAATTACTGGTATTCAACTGAATCCGGTTAGACTGAAAGCCGACCCCAACATAGCTGGGAAAAGGCTAAGCAGATAATAATTTGGTTTATTAGAAGCTGTTGGCTGGGATGTCCGGGTTTGACATTATGATTGGATTTCAGGAGTTTTTCTTAGGTGGGATACAGCGAAGTAATTGCGTAAGGTACTCAAAATGCCATGCTGTAAAATTAATTCACGTTGTCGAATAGACGATTTTTCAAGCGTATGAAGCACTGGATGAAGGATTTCCTACAGAATCCTTCAGTTTGTGATATATATAAAGTTACACAATTAGGGTGCAGTTCTATTTTGCAATGTGTTATTACAAATTACAATAACAGACCCTTTCATACTTTCATGTATTAATTATTGCGCTTCACTTTGGTAAGTTCAAAAATCATGAACATTCCAACGTGTCAAGATTCAGAATGTTTACATTTAGATTTCACGGCATAAAATGTTTTTCAGGAATTATTTGCTCTATACTACATACTATACTATAATTATTTTAGAGAAATAATTAGGGTCCCGTGCAAAAAAATCAAAACCCTTGAAATTGGTAACAAAATCGATTCAAAAAGGGAAGTCATATTTATTTATAATCATTACACGCGAAAGAAGGTCGGGGGCAACAGCTATAGTTATAATTATGATTAAATCAAGTTCCTGTATTCTGTCAACGGTGTCATTATTTTTTTGCCCAGACAAAAAGCAACTATGTAATCATTCACGCAAGTGTCAAATCTGTACAAATGTTCAACACTTAGTACATGAATAATGTTATGTTACTTAACGCGTCTAGTCTGTCTGGCGACCGACTGCTGTACCTACTAGCGTGGGATAGCGTTAATAAAAATAATGCAGTAAATGCTTAGTGCTGGATTGAACTTACACTGTCATGCATGTTTTTAGTATAATTATGGTAGAATTTAGAAGATGGGAGAGTTTATTTTAAGAGGTTATATGAAAGTATGAGGCATGAGATCTCGTCATCTCGGAATAGAGAAGTATGGACGAAGAAGACATGTTGCGACGACCCCGACTCCAAATATGTTGTGATAAGGGCAGGAGAAAGATGATATGAAGGTCTGAGGCACAACGTTTAAAGTACCGCATCCGAAAAGGTAGAATTCTCCGACCATGCGTGTGTTGTGTACATTCACATACATTTCCAGTATAACTTGGCCTCGCTTTATATAGATTTTCTATACAATGAGAGATTCGCCTAAACTGGTTTTGTATAGCTTGATTGGCCATCGTGCGTACTTATGTCTGTTGTGCTACTGCCACTTCTGGCTGTGGTCAAGATGTTGTTTTAAATTATATGTTTATTGCGCAGATAACTTATGCTTCACGACAGTATGATGAGTTCCGAGTTCGTATGTGGCTTTGTAGATAGTGCCAGAATTACTTCAGCAATAATGAGTCCTTTCAGGGGGCCTAAAATGGCTGCTTTATCAGAATCATATTACGAATCACGTTAAAAATTTAAAACTCTTAAAATGGACTTTGACATAAAGACCATTTTGGCCCCCAGACCTAGAGTACATTGTGGCCTAACGATTTTTTTCGTTGGAGTAGGTGGATGACAAACAGCTAGCTGACAAAATGTCTGAGGCATGAATTAAGTTTTATGTTATCTTTCCAAGCCGTTACAGACTTTGCCGGAGAAGCCGTTTACTCGATAACTTTTTTCACAAAATGTCTAGACAAGAGGATAATCTACAGTCCCTGAAACATATACAGGGTGAATTTTTCATGTGGGCGTGGATGGCCAAATCCGAAATTATGAGGAATAGCGAAAAATGCTCAAAGGAGTCTCGAACCGATTTTGATAAAAACTAAAACTGCATAATTGGATTTTTGAAAAATCAATATTCCTGGCCAGGAATTTGGATTTAAAAAAAATAATATTCCTGGCCAGGAACCAAACCTGTTGGTTTTGAAAAAAAAAACACACTGTATTATTACTAGGGATGCAACGATATGTCTATTACGATACCGATACGAATGACGAATGCATCGTAATAGCGAATACGATAATGAATGCGATAACGAATGCATTACGATTATTTTATTTACATATAATAAAACAAAAAAAAAGTAAATTCAACATTTATTTAAATAAAGACAATTTGCCACCTAAATGCCAAATCAATTTCTTTTAAAGGCATTTATTTGACTAATAAAAATTGTATTACATTTATTAATTAAAATAACCTAAAGTAAATAACCTAGCAACAAACTTAAAAAATGGCGTCAAAAAACTCCTCCTCAACGCTGTCAACTGGTAATGTACCTAAGAGACTGGTGGCGTTGCCACATTTCTTTTAAATTCTTATAAAGAAAATATATATTTTTTATAATTATCTGGTTTCAAACTATTTCTTATGTCCGTATGGATTAAACCAGTTGTGGAGAACAATCTTTCCGAATCTAAAATATGCCAAAATATGAAAGATGGCTGTCATTAGTGTTACCAACGCAAACATCGATGCTGTCTTGCATTCATTTTCACGAACAAAAACACCCGCCAAGTGCGCGTCAGACTCGCGCACGAAGGGTTCCGTAAAATTATCTAAAAAAAAAAAAAAACTTAATTGGCGTCAACTAGGTATGTATGTATGGGGACGATTCAGAAACTTACCTCCGACAAACGTTTCTCTGCCGAATGAGCCGCCGACAGAATGTTTCGTTTATAAGTTTTTCAACAACAGAAACTTTCAACTACGAACGATTCGCCGACACAACGATTTACTCATAAGCGATTCGACGACAGAACCTTTCCACTATGTACGTTTCGCCGACAGAACGATTACTTCATGAATGAATCGACGACAGAATCTTCCAAAATTCTTTCAAAGAAGGATTCGTCGACAAAGATTATTGACACTACTAGTGACTAAATCTAAAGATATTACGTTTTGAAAGCTTAAATGAAAAATTTGCACATGAAAATAACTTTTAATAATAACAATTACCTAGACAACATGATTGTTACCAAAACAAAAATACAAACAAATCAACTATGATTACCAAAAATAATTAGAGTTCATTGGACACATTACTTTGTATTAATAAAACGAGAAATGTGCGCCCAGCTATTTAAGTAAGTTTTTATGTCCTTAACATCCTTTTCTGACAAATGCTGAGTAACCCTCTTTTGATAGTTGGTAAGGTAGAGTGGTAGAAAATGCCCAAGGCATTAAGTCCGCCGTTGTACAGTTTTTACTTGTGCATAAAGTTTTAATAAATAAATAATTGTTTTGATCGTTGGTTCCGAGGAATTAATAAGTTTGATAGTGCATTCTGTGTGCTTTTGTTCTTTCTAGAACTCCACTATTGTTTTGAAAATGTTCCATATTTCCGGCCTAATAAGCAGCAGACAGTAGGCAGGCAGTAGGTAGATAGTTGGTAGGCAGTAGGTCAGCAGTAGATAGGCACTAGATAGGCAGTAGGGCCACTAGGTAGTCAGTAGGCAGGCAGCAGATAGGCAGTAAAGTAGCAAAAACACAAGGAGTAAGTAGAAAAAGCTGCCGCATGCCGAGTACAGCTATTCGCTCATTTATTTATAATGATATCTCGAGAAAGATTTCGATTTTAGTTAATGATATAACACAACAATAAAAATTTTGATTCTATGTATATGCAATTTTTTTCATTTAACCTTGCAAAACGTATCTTTAGATTTAGTCACTAGTAGTGTCAAACCACCCTTTAATTTTCATTTTTTTTTATTTTTCCTCTATTGGTGCTATAAGGCCTTGCTTTTTTCCAAATTCTATGATTCTAGGTCAAAGGGCCTTATAGGTTTTGATTCCCTTGTGAAATCGCATAATATGCGACATTCATATGTTTTGATCGCGTTGACTTACAAGTTTGATTTTTTCATTGCTCCAGGAGTAGCAGACTTGAGTACTTGGTATTAATTTCAGCTTGATACCGCCACGAACTACTGGGAGAAAGGGTCTTGACAGACAGACAGACTGACAACAAGATCCTATAAGGGTTCCGTTTTGCCGATTGAGGTACGGAACCCTAAAAATTACATCAAATTTAATTTTAAGAATCGTTATAAATCGTAATACGTTTTACGATTATCGGCATCGGTATCGTTGCATCCCTAATTATTACACTACTCGATAGTTTCGCTAATAAGGATCAAATTCTGGGAAGTAATGACATACGGCAAACTTAAGAAAAATGTTAAATTTTATGTTTTTTCATATTTTAAATTAATTTCCTTGATTGAAGACACCCGCAGCGCAGTCGATCTTCACAACATTATGTTCTAATTTCAATTTTGTTGACTCTTCGCGGCTAAAGGCAGTGTAAAAGAAAAAAAAAACGTAAACAATTGAAATTAGAACTTACAGGTGAGTTGGCGCCAATAGTGATTTTGTTCGACGTTTCGTTGATTAGTACTATTATGTATTTTATCACAATTGAACTCTTTCCTATAATTTGCCGTATGTCCGAATTTTATAGCGACACTATCGAATGGTGTAATAAGTGTGTATTTTTTTACCGAAATCAATGGGTTCGATTCCTGGCTAGGAATATTAATTTTTCAAAAATCAAATCGAGACTAGCTGAGACTCTTTTGAGTATTTTTCGCTATTCCTCATAGTTTCGGATTTGGCCATCTACGCCGCCTTGAAAAAATCCTGTATAGCCTATGGACCATAATAGTCTATGATAACAATGACATCACAGACTTTGGTTTAGTCTACAAACTGACATGGTCAAAACTGAAGTACTTAGATAACCTTGATCGATTTAACAGGGTAAATATGTAAATATTTACATTACGCATATACACAGTTCAAAGTAGTAAATAAACACATTTAAATGTGAATTTATTCAGAGTTAAGATTGTGGAAAAAAATTAAGTAAAACATGGTACATCATTCATCATTATTATGGCTATAGAGGTTTTTTTTTTAACCAATTATTTATTTTGACAAGTACTAAACACTGATGATTGATTATTCTGATCAGAAGTTTGTTTTACGGATTATTTTTTAAGGAAAAATTCCTTAGTGCCTTCAGGGGCTTGCAATTTGATGGATTCGGGCCTCACATAACACAGCAAAATAATATAGGATCGAAACAACTGAATTGGTACTCAGAGATCCAAGATATTCAAGAAATGCGATTGTGTTCTCTGCATTCGTTCTTTTATTTTTCTATGTTAGAATCGTCTACTTACATTAGTCTACACCAGGCCCCGTTTCCACCAAAGCGACGACGAGCGGGGAAGAAAGGAGACATGAGGGAATCGACTGATCGCATCTACCTGGCGTATCTCATGTCTCCTGCGATTGATCGAATCTTGCAAGTCTTCACACCACTCCTCTCGTCCCCGCTTCAGTGGAATCCAGGCCTAACACCAATAAGCAGATAGGTACTATACGACGTGAGGGATTTAATTTTTTATTTATATATTTATTTCAATCAACTTTGGATCATAACACCAAAAGCAATTCAAAATTTAAAACTTACATTATATATGAACATACACTAAGTTAAACACAAAAACAAAAAGTTAAACATTAAATTAAATTAGATAAACGTAAAAATAACCCACAATTAAAATTAAAACCAAGATTTCGATTCCAATACTTAAAACCAAAATTAAAATGTAAATCATATCAAAAAATAATAATAATAATAATTTAAAATAGAGCATTTCCCAGAAAATAATGTCCTACTGAGCTTTGATTAGCACTTGTTGCATAAAGAAGTATCGTAGAGCACTGATTGATTCTACCCATTTTTGAAATTACACTGCGTTGTGAAAAACGTCAGATTGTTAGCATTTAATAAAGATTTAACGAGCATTGACTTCAGCCATTTACAATTCACGATGACCAGCAATGTTTTTTATATAATCTAGTAGTGATAACGTCCTTGCAATGTCATTATTTTGATATCCAATCAGTCTGTTACGGTCTACTGATTAACTTACGAACGGCTGATGTAATGACAAAAACATAATCAGCCCTAATTATCCTACTTGACCAAAATAACCTTGATGTGGTGCCCTGACAGCTAGAAGGCGTCGCGGCAATCCTCGTAGGAAATAGCGGGACGAGCTGAACCAAAACAATAATCAATTAGCCCTAGAATAAAAGAATTTAAAGTCATGGGGCTTTTGCCCAGCAGTGGAATGACGCAAGCTAACAGCTACAGTAATTATCCTTCTGCTGGGATTCACGACTCTTTTCATACATAATTTTATGTTGTTGGGGTGTTCCGCAACTTCTTCTCCGCAGCTAAAAGTCTGGAGATTGGGGAAGGGCGTTTTGCAAGAATTGAAAAAATTACATAAGATGTAATTACGACGTTACAGCCATGCTGATTCTAAGCCCTATTTGAATTGAATGCATGATTTTGTTATGTTTCTGTAAGAAGTATGAAGGAATGGACAGTTTCCAGCCACGTGGGCTTAGAGTAAATGCTCGTGTTGAACCTATTTTGTTTCCTCTTAGATAATTTCCGTAGGCCGATCTATCAACTTATTTGCAACCAAAGAGATTTAAAAGACTTACAGAGTGTGCATTGGTATATTTTCATACAAAAAATTAGATCCCGAACATTTTTACGTTCTTGGATTACGTTTTTCTTCATCTTGCTCCTTTTATCGCTCATTATCATCATCATTTCAGCCGAAAGACGTCCACTGCTAGACATAGGCCTCCCCCAAGTGTCGCCACACTGACCGGTCCCGTGCGACTCGCATCCAGCGGATCCCCGCAACCTTCACCAGGTCATCGGTCCAACTAGTGGGAGGCCTTCCAAACCAACGTCTTCCGGTTTTCGGTCGCCACTCAACTTCCTCTATTGCTCGTAATACTTGAATGTCTTTGTTTTCAACGGGATTAACGGCACCCAAAACCAGTAAACTAAAGACGCCGCTAAAAGCTCTGTTTTCTGAACCATTGATTTAAGTGTTGTTTATCACAATATTTTCAACCAAATTTTGTTTTTCGAATTAGCAACCTGTTACTAATGAATTTAATTAAGTCATTGTGTTGTAGGACTTGTAAGTTCACAAGTCGCAAGTTCGCAACCGAACACGTAGTTGTGTCGTTAGTTGTAGTTTACGATGCTTTTAATAAGTTTTAATACGTCTTGTATTGTGTTCTGCAGTGTGAGATTATTTAATTGATTACTTAAATGTTCCAAAGTGTTATTGGATTTTTCCATCAGGAGCCATGGAGTCTGGATTTGTGCCCGGTTGATGGCAACAGGCGCCCCCTATTACATGGGACTTGAAACATAACTGGTGAAATACGGGTGTACTATTAGGTAGGCCTCTGCCTAAGCTTTTAAGCTTAAGCTAAGCTTTTAGTCCTGCCGATCTCTCTCGTGTCGAATTGCCGTCCCATCGGACTAGGACAGCGAGGGAACAGCGAGAGCACCTGTATTTCTGCGTTGATGGTCTCAGTCTCAGCCGAGATTGGCCGCCATGACAGAAAACGATTTTGTTTTCAAATGTTTTCTTTAGTAGGATTGCACTTCAGAATATCCAAAAACTAGTAAGTTTGGCATTGATTTGTATCAAACGTTGTTTTCAGTGCAATAGATAACAGTCTCAAAAACGAACGAATCGTGAAAAAAGAAGCTAGTCATGATGAGTCTCTTTTGGACGACCGCAAGACGGTGGCAACACTTTGACCTTGAGCTGTCCTATGTAGTACGAAGTTTAAAAAGAAAGGCCAGCTTATACTGGTTTTGTTACCACTGACGTGCTGCCTCATCTTCAGTCAATCCCCAGCAACGTCGTTTAAAAATCTCGGACCAAAAAATACAGTGACACCTTAGATCGTCTAAGCAGGAGCCCGACAGTCTGCCAGTCTTACCAAAGGTTATCGTATTAGTTACTGGGTTGTTGTTGTTGAGGTCAGATAGACAGTCGCTCCAAGAAAAATACTGGTATCCAGCTGTAACCGGTTAGACAGGAAGCAGACCCCAATTTAGTTGGAAGAAGGCTAGACAGATCCTCAGACCTCTGCTCGACTACTGCATTCTACTCTTCAATAATACCTATTACGTCCACTTAGTACACAAACCTATTATTTAATCCAGCTAACAAATCCAAACGGCTACCGCTGACCGGAACTGAGGGGGAAGTCCAACGTCGGTCAAATCGTATGTAACGCGATATTTCAGGATACAAACGGTAATCGGCGCGGTTTCTTTGAATTAATGTTTCAAAATCAAACAGTTTATTCAATACAACTGTTGAACAATAATAGGAAAATCAGGGCTTGATTCGATAATATTTGTTGAACAACAAAGCCAAACCGAAGCAGTTACAATTTGACTCTTGATTTGGCATCGAATGGCATCTACCATGGCTGGATCATGCTTGGAACAGCTTTGCACAATTCTAGATAAGCCGAGCAGCTTTTTTCCCTAACGTACTTCAGCATTATTATGGTGGCTGTACACTCTAAGCAGAGAGCTCTTTTTTTGTCTCTCCCGAGAAGTCTCGCAAAGAACCGACGCGGGATGGAGAACAAACGGAACACCGAGACAGAGGCTAGACGAACGCTACTATATACAGAGACATTCTCGCTCCGCCTCGGCGAGAGTCTACAAGCCAACCTTTAGATCCTTATCATTTCCCGGGGGATCCCTTGTATTGCATTAATAACGGCGCCGGTATGATTAAGGCTGGGCGCATAGGGGCAATACAAGCTAGCTTTATATACGCGATGGACATCGTGACACAAAATTTTACATTGCAATAAGAACATAATCCTAGACCCCTCAGAAATGTTGCAGTTTTGCTACGTTTCTTAATTAATTAGAAAAATAGGGCGGCGATTTCGCTCCAACGAGGTTTCGATGCCAACTTAGGCCAAAAGGTTACAGTAAAAAAATTGCATCTTGAAACTTTTGACCGTTCCAACGTTCGAGTGCGTTCGTATTGGCGAAACATTCACGTAAAAGAAAACATTTTACAAAAAAAAAAAACACCAAAATGTGAAAAATGTAAACAAAAAAGTACTTAAAAAAAATGTAAAAATACTAGCTTCAGAAATCGGTAATTTTTTTTGTTGTTTTATTCACTTTTTTTGCAACCTGCAACCGATTTCTGATTTGCGTTTTCTCTATGGTCGGGGTCGGTGAACTAATGGGACGAATGTAGCATTTGTTTCGTTTTTACTATACCTATACTTACTAATGGTTTTATTATTACTCTTGAACCGCCCGCGACTTCGTTCGCGAAAATTGTGATAGCTCGGCTATTATGCACGATATTAATATAATTTATAGCTTGTAGCACCCGCAAATAATGTACCTATCTTTCTACCAGTGAACATTTTTTAGAATTGGATCATTAGTTCCGAAGATTACCTTCTACATACAAACTTACTTAATAATAACAAATAAGTTAATAGATGACGTAAGTGATGTTTTTTTTTTTCCAAATGTTTATAAAATAATCGTCTAAATTTATCTTCGTAAATCTTTTTATCAACCCATAATTCCGTGTGGTGGATTGCAAGCCCACTCCCTCTCAAAAGGAGAACGCTTGTGTCCCAGCAGTGGGAACATTAGGTTGATGATTAGGACCTTAGAGCATTATATCAGCTTTTGAAATAGAGCCACTCGCATACATTTAAAACAAACTTTTTTGTAATTGAAGGCTGCATAGTTGCATTTTATTTCTTACATTAGTTTAAGTTAGTGACACTTAATTACAGTTATAATTTAGTGATTGTAGTTATTTTATAGCGATCATGATTGAAGTGAGAGTTACTAGTGAAACAGGATTAAGAGAAAGTTCTTGGCTAGACATAATAAGATCAGCTTCAGTCTAGATTCTACATAGAAGAAGACCAATTTAATTATAATTATAAACTAATTAAACGAAAAACATGATTTTAAGGTTTACAACTTTGATGTTTAGAAGACTGAGATTGTGATCAAGTTCAACAAAATTCTTTAAGGGATAGATTGGGTATGCATACAGAGCCACCAAAGTCATCAAATCTTTTTATCAACATAATCTTTTCTTTACAGTGTTTGTGCCTAGCCTTAACCTTTTAGCATGGCAAAACAGGTTATTGCCCTCTTCCTAACATCACTTTTAGCAACCCAGCAATAATGTTGTGTTTTTAATTCATGAAAAATAGTTTTAATAAATATTCACTAAGGGTTATAATGGACTTTATTTTTATAATGTTTCACTTTAAAAAGGTTGTTTTTTTAAACACCCTTTCCACAGTGGCCACATGCCCAAAATCATATTTTTTCTTTTTCGTGTGGTTAGTGCGTAACCTGGTGTCAGAGTTTTTATGCCGCCTGAGCCTCTGATTTGGCTAAAGCATATTGAAACATTAATGGGATAAAATTATCCGCCAATTTCATGGATATTAAAAACACTAGATATTACTGAATGAGACAATGTGGTGTTTGGTTTTAAACAATAACACCAAAAAAGTCAAAAAGTCATATTGGAGAAGCAGTATTCAATAATAAAATTTGTAAATCAGGGTTAACAGAATATGACTATTCAAGTTTAGTGTGGGTACACTTGTCACTTAAGGGATATCTTCTGTGACTATTCATTATTTTGAGCTCCTGATATTTCGACGCTGTTGCAAGTGCCATGATAGCCGGATGACTGGAGAATGCGGGTGGATGGACAAAATAACGAACAATCTCCGAAGATATCCCATAAGTGACAGTATAAGTTTAGTTTCAAACCGTGAAGGCTTAAAATAGTGTCTAAAACATACCTTTTCTTATGGGGTAGGTATAAAGTTATAAACAATGGAACCCCACCTGCTACGATTCTCACATGCTCCTTTTGCTTTACACACATTCACATATCTTGTCATACATGCACACTGGTTGCGAGTACTACACACTAAACATCAGTTTCCCACCCTATTGCAAAATATGAACTTTGTAGTAGAAACAATGGATGGACTATGTGAAGGATGATGGCCACGAAAGGATGTGTCTGATGAGATGACGAGTAATAGAGAAGTATGGAAAAAGCCAAGCTGCGCCGACCTCGGATGAGGTGGGATAAGGGCTGGGGCTGGGGAATGAAGATGATGATGCACTTTGGACGTGGAGTTGCGGACACTAGCCCGTTATACAATACAAACATCAGTTTTAGTCATTCTTATTTTTACCTATTTATACATTTCTTTACTTCAACATTCCAACTAGAGCATACGGTACTCATTGTATGTAAATCAGACTTCATACAATTTAAAATGAATTTTTAATTAGGTATGTGTTGGATTATAGTTTAACTTTATATACTTGTTTATGACACTGGAAACTGTAGATTTCAGGTGCATTATATATTATTGGAAAAGTCTAGTGTTATAAGAACTTGGTTGATAATGCATAACAACATTTGTTTTATAATCTTTGTATGTTTTTCAATTAAATATAATTGTAAAAGTTAAGTTGTTAAGTAGTGTAGGTTTGGCAGTTCTCCTCTAGTATCATGACCAACATCGCAATAAACTTCCAAATTACATTCTTGGTATTAAAGACTATTGAAATAGTAGATCGAGTAGATATACCATGCAGCGCTAGTAAAACTGGTAGCAGTTATTCATTTTTATATGCTATTGACTATGCAATACAATACAAGGCTGGGAACTCCATTGTACACTGGGATTTTTATATCAAAGTTAACATTAGGAGTACAAGACTAGCCTTTTTGCAAGTAGAACATTACAAAATTAACAAAATACTCTTTACACATTATGACACGACAGAGTAAACACAAAAATTTCGAAAGGTACCCACTAGTGTCGAAACTGTTTTATAGGCTGAATGTTGCAATGTCAGTGCTTGTTTAAAAACGTCACTTACCTAAACAGCACATGAGGAATTTGACGATTGTGAAGAAGAACGCGTTGTAGAAATTCGCGTCGTAGTAATTGACATCTGGGTCCATCAGGTCAACAGCGACGCCGTCAACCGTGATGTTGCCCAGCACGGACTCCTCACCGGTCGACACCGGCAGACCCAGGCTGATCTTCAGGAACTCATCCACCACAAACAGAGGCGGCACCCTCAGCAGCACCTCCACTAGTGCCAGTGCCTTCGACCTCAACGACATTATTCATTTATGCAGACCTTAGCACACGTTATACTGATAATTTAGCACGCACAGCCGAAACGACGGGCTTACACTTAAAACTTTCACGGAATGCTTTTGATTGATTTATTTTGGACCTTTAAAAACTTATTTGATGTCACCAATAATAATGCGAAAATAATGACTGAAATTTTTGCGACAATAAAAATTTGACATTACAAATCTAGATGTTGCCAGACTAGTAAGATTGCCAGTACAGGTAGCACATTGTTTCTACCACGGCTAAACACTTTTAAACTTCAAAATAGATGAAAAAATAAACTGATGAAAATGTTTTAACGCTAAGTTATGTTTGAAGCAATCAATATTCATCAGAAGATCCATAACATGACTCATGGTGCGTCGGAGCAATGAACGAATATTCTACACTATACGACAAGGCAACACCGCTGTTTTTCAAGAGACCAATTTGGGTTAATATTTTGTCAATTTTACATTAGTTTTTATAGAGTACGTATCTATGTACTAGTATAATAACCATAGAGTTTATTTGAGACTAATTTTTGCCTATGAGTGAATGACTGTTAGGGAGATATATTATCAGTCATGCTTATTGCGTTTTGCTTATTAATATTATATTAAATTTGAGGCGTGTATCTCCCTCTCTACCTATAAATTGATGAATAAAGTTTTGCAGCCATAGGTCGGTCGTCGGTACCATCAGTAGTCGATTTAAGCAAACATTTGGAGGACTGTAGCGACATCTGCCTTTCTTGCAATTGAACCTTTTAGGCAAGTAGCGACATGGACCCTTGAACGCTCTCAGAAAAACTTCGTGAATAAAAGACTCAATGAGGAGTAATAGCCATAGGATACCTCGCCAGTGATCCTTTAAAAAACTTTAAAAAGGCTCAGATTAAGTAAAATCCCTTTTCGAAGTTAGTACCTACAGACGTCAATAAAATATCAAAGATGGTAATATTAATCTTAAAAATAAGTACAAGGTTTAAAAGGACCCTTCACGAAGCCGTCAACCAAGATTCTGTACATCAACCAAAGTAACTCTACGCAAAAATAGTTTTTTGGTGTGAAAAATCACGGTAATACCTACGGTAGGACTCAATGTAACTTTATTTAGCGCCTTAGATTTTATTCAAAGTGTAACGCATAAAAACCTTGTGCTGATGGATGCATTGAATATTACAGGAGCCATGTAGGTATTTAAAGGAAGGGTGCAACAGCAGAACAAACATGTATGTAGGTATTTAAAAAAAAATCTGAAAATTGGAAGTTTAACTTCCTTAACTCCGTTCCCAGAAACCCAGAGGAAGGGTCCAGAACTAAAAAAATGTGGCAATGACGGGGAGAACAAGTTTACAAGTGGTGCCTTTCGGAAGCGTTATGGGTGTTTCTAACTGCCTGCCAAGGAAGGGTTTTGTTTGTCGCGCGTATCTTGTATGTATGATCGTAAATTTCTTTATTACCTCGTATCTTCCACACGGCTGGATGGATTTAATTATAGGTGTTTGAAAAAAAAAACAATTTGGCAGATTTTAGGCTCAAAATAGTTATACTTACGTTAATAAAAAAAAAACCAAACCTATCGAATAGGTAGATCAAAATAAAGAAAATTAAAAGGTGATTACAAAAATATAGCCAAGTTATATGTTTAAAAGTAATTCGAAGTGAAAAAATCGTAAAAAAGAAAATCAATCAAGTGCGATTCGTACTCACACGCACACAGGGTTCCTTATCACCAAACAATATAATAAAAATATTTTGAAGGCTCATTCATATGTTGTATTGTTTTACATTCAACAGCAAAACTAAACAAAGCTATGCTATAGTATTTTAGTGAAAAACAAAATTAATGCTGCAAATTCATGAAAAAGTCAAATATCCCAAAAACTAAACATCAAATCTTATTCAAACCAATTTTGGTTGAAAGTTTTATTTACGTCTTACAAGCCTACACTTTTTCAGTTTTTTTTTTTACTTTAGAAATTAGAGGGTGGGGGGACACATTTTACCACTTTGGAAGTGTCTATCTTTCAAACAATTGACTTTGAGAAAAAATGGTTTTAGGAACCTCGATGTCATTTTTAAAGACCTATCTATAAACATCCCGCGCGTATAGTTATATATATATTTGATGGAAAAAATATTTTTTAGTTTCAGTTACATGTATGGGGAGCCCCCCTTAATCTTTTATTTTTTTAATTTTAGTATAAAGATCGTAAAGCGGTTTACAGAATACATCTACCTACTACTGTGCAGTCTTAATAGTTTCGGAATAAAGTGGCTGTGACATACAGACAGACAGATTTGGCGAATCTATAAGAGTTCCGTTTTTTTGCCATTAACCTTAAAAAGGGAAAAATCGTATGCGAGTATTATAAAAAAAAATCGTCTTCCAAATCTTTCACGTTAATAAACTAAAAAGCTGGAAAACAAACAAAGTAGTTGAAAAACCTAAAAAACCCGACTGAAAAAACTGAAAATCAAAAAAACAAGCATATTTTATATTAAACAAAAGTTGGAAGCAGGCGGACCATTCTATTTTCATAATTTTATATTCAAACTAGTATTTGCGTGTTGCAGGTGCAAGCACCTCGCGTTCTTGTGGTGATACTCGTAGATCTTTCAGTTTTAAAACCCCTAAATGTAGTAAAAATACAAAAAAATAATACAAACTCAGACCTATTCCCATTAAAAAAAACATAACCCTAAAGTTTGCTTGTCGTCGCCCCTGAGTTACACTTCACCCACTCAACCTTCGTTACGCTACGGAGGTCGCTGGCGCCGGCGCCCGCCCGCCGGCTCGCTTCGCTCGCCAACTCTCCTCTTCGCTCCACTCGGTCTCGCAGGTTCGCTCCACTCAGGACTTCCACCACCGGACAGGTTTCGACGCCAATTATAATATTTATTCAAACACTTAGTAGCTTTCTCTAACCGTTACGAAGTTACAGCCCTTTCAATTTTAAGGAAGGTTGGGGAGAGGAAGGGAGGGTATACAAATTTCAACGCCCAATAATAAAGAACAGTAAAAAAATCTAAAAGCTGCTACGTGTCCTAGTTTCCGAGATACGATGGGGGGACGGGTAAAGGGGGGAGAAAGGGGAGTTTTGAAAAATGATTTTGACCAACTCTGGGCCCCTTTTTATGAATCTGAAGAAAAATGTTCAAAGTCTCTTAACTTCCGAGACCCTTGCCTAAAGGGGGCGAGAAAGGGGGCCGGGGGGGCAATTTTGAAAAATATTTTTTACTTTTCCGAGTCTCCTCTATTCGAATCCGTAAAAAAAACAGAACACGGGTCTCTTAGTTTCCGAGATACGATAGGGAGGGGGGCAAAAAGGGGAGGTTTGGCACTTTTCCCCTACTCGTGTACTGTTTACGAATCTGTCAAAATATACCCCCCTCCCCCTCCACCATTTGGGAGAACAATTATGTCAATCAGTGAGTCAGTGAGTCAGTCAGTGGTAATCGAGCTTTTTATAATATTGTGGGGCCCTGCTTCCAACTTTTGTTTAATTTAAAATGTGCTTGTTTTTTGAGTTTTCAGTATTTTTAATTACGATATTCTGTCCTTTGGCGGGTGAACCCGCGGACAAATGCAACCTAATCACTTTCTTAACAAAAGCTACCACAAAGGGATTTGATCACGGCCGGCCAATATTTTTGAGATCTGTCTGATTATATATTATATTGGGCTCACTCGAACATCTGATTTAATCACGAAAGGCAAAATGTGGGTATTTAAGAAAAGAAAATACAAGGGCTATACCAATAGCACACATCACTATCATCATTCATCATCATTCTCCTGTCCTTATCCCAATTTATTTGGGGTCGGTGCAGCATGTCTTCTTCTTCTAACTTCTTTACTAGGTATTCGTCATTCATCTCATCAGACACCTTCACACCACGGTGTTCAGGATGTAACAGATTTATTTTCGACCCATTTAATTTGGGAAAACATATATATATATATCAGACGTAAATCCAAGCTGCACAGTAAAAAAAAAACATAATATTTACAACTAGCGACCCGCCCCGGCTTCGCACAGGTGCAATGCTTGAATCACTCTATCTATTAAAAAAAAACCGCATCAAAATCCGTTGCGTATTTTTAAAGATTTAAGCATACCTATGGACAGACAGCGGGAAGCGACTTTGTTTTATACCTACTCTAAGTAGTGATAGAAGTGATATAAATATTAAATACTAGCTGTTGCCAGCGGCTTCGCTCGCGTTTTGGTTGGAAATTATCCCACAGGCATGTTGTAAATATAGCCTATGGCACTCGGGGATAATGTAGCTTCCTATTAGTGAAAGATTTTTTTAAATCGGTTCAGTAGATCTAGAGATTACCACCTACAACTTCACTTTAGCTCTGTATAATATTAGTATAGAAGAAAATCTCATCTTTCGTCTTTCAGAATGTTTATTTGGTTGTGGTTGACGCGTTTAGTAAATGGCTGGAATGTATTCATATGAACAGCGGTTCCTCCACAAATGCATTGATTGCGAAATTGAAAGGCATATTTTCTACTTTTGGAATACCAAACGTCATAGTATCTGAAAATGACGCAAAAATTCGGTCCACCGAATTTCACCAGTTCTGTAATAATAACGGTATAAAGCATTTAACTTCCCCTGTTTATCACCCGGCTAGTAACGGTCAAGCGGAAAATTCGGTAAAAACTTGTAAAAAGATGTTAAGGGGATTACCTCGCTCAAATCCTGAAAATACCGTGTGTTTAAAGAAGTTTGTAGATGAATCCTTTTGTGCGTTTTCAATATAAAAAATATATGTTAAACTAAAGGTCATCACAAATACATTGTATTGTTTAAAATTTTAATAAACTAACCCAAATTTTACCGAAAAATCGTAACAAATAGGTCCTTTTTCAACCTAAATTGAAAATTTTCTCTATAACGGCTCAATAACTCGGCATGAATTTTATACCAAAAAATACGTAATGACGTATTTAACAATGTGTATTGATTTTTTTCTCATATTTCTTTTAATATTTTAAAATATATTATAAAAATCGGAAATTTCGCGAAAAGCACTATGTCACTGCCGCACTCGTCCCTCTCTCTCTCTCGCCGTTTCGTCGTAAGTTAGTACGGGGCAGCATGCTCAAGGTCATTGGGCAATGTAATGCCCTTAAAATGTATTAGAGATGACAAAAGTATCTCACACCGTGAAATACACGAGAAATTACTGAGTTTTTTTGTTTGAATATCGTAACACTGCAAATTGTTCTACGGGAATTACACCAGCTATGTTAATGTTTGGCAGAAATTTGCGGTCTAGGTTGGACGTTATTTTACCATGTAAAGAGGAAAATATGAGTGACGATAAAGTTAAATTAAAATCAAGCAGAAACCAGGTAGGGGAAGTTATATGGTGTAAATGGTTTTCAGGTCGAAAAGCACAATGGGAATTAGGAAAAATAATAAGAAAAATAGGTATAAGAGTTTTTTATGTGTATATTGAAAAATTTAATACTATATGTAAAAGACATCTTGATCTTTGTAAACAAAAAGGAAACGTTACAAAATCGATAGATAATTATTGTGATGAATATTTGCCAGCTGCGACTTCTGAATGCACGGAGTCCCAGCAGCAGCAGACAGTGTTAAGTTTGCCTACTAATGAGTCATCAGCCGCACCACCATGCCCACCATCACCATCACAGTCAGCTATTGAACTCCAAGGTGGAGCTTACATCCCTACAGAGGGAAATATTCAAGTTCTAGATGGACGGGTAGAAGAGGGGTTGGATGTTGTTGCGGGGGATGGGTTTAAGGAAACTGGAAGTACCGAAACCGAACGATCTGCTGATGTGGTATCTTGTTGTGACAAACAAACAGAACCGGGCAGTGGGACGTCCGGACTCGGTCGTTCCGTTAGGGAAAGAAATGAAGTATGTTATAAAAAGTTCTTTTAAGTTTACCCTAATCTATGTATTATTTATTGTTTTAGAGTATTTAACGAGTAATGGTGGAGGAATGTGGTATATGTATGCACATGTACATAAATATAGCGCGCGTCGCACGGGCCGGCACGCGCGCCCTCGTCTTTACTTCAGTAATAAACTAGCTTGAACGCCACCTAGTCGTTTGATTACTCCACAAACCTACCACATCCTCTCAAAGAGACTCAAACATCCATGACATACGTCTACCCTTCTCGATTTAAACACATATATAACACACTTCGGTGGCGACTACAGTAGAGCATTCAGCATTGCCAGGGCGCGGACCACGCGCGAACCTAAAGACAACTTTTCTTAAGGCCTATGTTGTTTAGGAAAAGTTGTCCATTTGGAAGGTCTGAATCACCACATAGGAGGTATTGCGCTTATTCTGTTACACCCTGTATACAGCCATGATGGCATGACTCGCGGTCGAAAGCACGTTTGCTGAGCGTTGGGTGGGACCAGGGTTCGATTCCCAAGCCGGGCAGAGTTGTTTGGATTCCTCATTCGTATTCTTTCAGTAGCGGCTCGGAGTTTGGATGTTGGTGATGTGCCCCGTACCTCGGAAGGCAGCTTAAGCTGTCCGGTCGGTTCAGTGTACTCGTAAATATCGTATTGCCGTCTGGACGATCGAGGCACATTATATAGGGTCTATCTATTCATACACGAAATCTCGAAGGGGTCATTGTAGTCGTCATTATGTGCAACTTTTACTATGGGACCAAACTCGAAATCGCGAAAAAAAAACCAGCTGATCCCTACAATATGATCGCATTAACTCGTTAAAATGTACTGAACAGCTGTTTTTTTTCGCGATTTCGGGGTTGTTCCCGTAGTAAAAGTTGTTCATAATGATGAGTACAATGACCCCTTAGGAGATTTCGTGTATGAATAGATAGACCTTATATATACAATGTGTAACAGAATAAACGCACAACCTCTTACGGGGTCATTGTACTCATCATTATGAATAACTTTCACTATGGGACCAACACTGAAATCGCGAAAAAAAAGTCGACTGCCCTATACATTTCTGTGCGCATAATTCGACAAAATGTACTGAACAGCTGTTTTTTTTTTTTTCGCGATTTCGGGATTGGTCCCATAGTAAAAGTTGTTCTTAATGATGAGTACAATGACCCCTTAAGAGGTTGTGCGTTTATTCTGTTACACATTGTATATACCTGTATATACTTTTTTTTCGGATGGGAAATTTTCAAATGACCCTCCCTCCCGCTCTGGGCGGGGCGAAAGGGAGTGTCAGACTTGTAGTGACTAAAACCCATCCATGGTCCTTCTTTGGCCTTTGTGTTCCAGGGTCGCGGTATCTCTTTCGAACAGTCCTGCAGCCCTGGCAGGCTTCGGTTACCCTTGCGGATCCCTTCCCTTTGAGGCGCGCGTGGAACACGAAAGCGCCGCCGACACGGCCTGTCGTTATAAGTCACGGACTGTGAGCTAGCCCATTACTCACCGTCCACAAGCCCGCGCCTACGGTGGACGGGAGCCACCACGTTGCCCGCGACGCCCGGGGCGTCTATTATATTTTCTGCGCACTAGGCTAGTCTCCGTTTAGATTGACCGCTGTGACATAATAGTCTTGAGGACGGTGGGTTGGTCCAGTCTAACCGGATTCATCTGAATATCAGTATTTTACATAGAGCGACTGCCTATCAGATCTCCACAATCCAGTTACGTAATACCTTAATACCAAGTAACACAGAAAGCATTTTAACAAACGAATAGCAAACTTGTGTAGAACTTAAGGTCCTCATAAACTCTTATATAAGTTCACCGAGCATCTTGACGCTTTATATTGGTATTTCAAAACCATTATGATGCTTTACACTGTATAACGGTTGGATAATAGCATATCAAAATGCTTTTGTAAAGCCAATAGTTTTAGCGCAGCAAACCACAACGCAGCCGTACGGCTTTCAGCAGTTTTTTGTGCATTTGGAATTACAATAGCATTTTAAGTAGTAAATAAATGCTAAATGCCGTTTAACAGCACAAATAAAACCATTATAATGCCACGTAAATCCGCTATACAACTTTCAGCTGTTTTGAGTGCCTTAGGATCTAAAATAGCATTTTTAAGTAGAAAGGTAATGCCTAATGCTGTTTAAAGGCTAAACTTTTACCGTTATACTGCTTTGAGCTGTCTTAAGTGTCTTTTGTAGTGTAATAGCACTTTTGAGTGGTAAGTAAAAGCCTAGTATTGCTGAACAGCATAAACGTGAATCAATGTAATGCTTGAATTTTTTAAGATCAACTTAGCTCTGTGGTACAGCTAGCTGCTCTTTTATCAAATATACGTGAGTTATTGTAATGCGTTAAGCTGTGTATACATTCATTTTACTGTATTAGTAGAACCTTTTGTCGGACATATTGGGGAAAAGCACTTATTAAATGATCAATAAAACAACAGCAATTTTTATGGTGGATTTTTATGTTCATTACTTCTTGATTTTGAACTATTGTCGGCTAGGGTGCAACGTGCTTGTGTCATTCGCGTCTGTGTCTGAATATTCTTCCATTATTGATAATTCAGCTTCGGCAAGCTCATATGTTCAAATATTGTTCATTTTAAAATAGCACTCCTATAATGTCCATTCTTTTTATCGGGCTTGGATTTGCTCATCTTTCATTAATTTGTACTGTGTCTTTTTAGGCGGCCACCACATTTTAACATTTTCCTCCCACAAAGACTACCTCGTATTGTTTTTGCTCTCTCTATCGTCTGTTCCATTTTGTACGGCGTTGTATGGTTGGTATAAATATCACTAAAAATAAGAAAACAATATTTTTAAAAAGCATCAACCATAAAAAAGATATTATTGCGTTTTCTGAAAAGTTTGGCCATTTTAAAGTGTACAGGTATATTTGATGGCTACTGTACCTAACTACGTACTACACTACACCGGGTATGAAGTAAATAACGGTCCTTTATTAAAATAATTACGGAAAAATATCTTAATGACGCCATTTTATCAACTTGGCAAACGAATCAAATTGTATAAATTCTCAATGGATCCCCAAAATTGCGTTCAAGTAATGGCACTACTTCAGTCTACATCAAGTCTACTGGTATACCGGTGAACCCATATAGACCTACTTTATAGACAATGCCACTACAGTGGTTCATCAAAGCCTTCTCTCTTGCCTTTGGCTTAATAATGGTTCACGTGTGAGTATCTATACAGCTGGCAGCATTAATTAGCCTTATTAAAGGCTCACCGGGCTGCCATACCCCGACACCATTTTGTAAATATTTTATAACCAAAAAAAATTATCATTCGGACCTATTTATGAAAGCAAAAGACCTTTAACATAATGATATAACTTGATTTAATACTGCGCAACCAATACTATTATATTAATTAAGCAAAATTCGTTCTATACTAGGAATACACAATTGTTTTGGTGATTTCACACAAATTAATAACATTTTCTATCAAAACCACAAATAATCGAAGGCGCGTGAAAATTTTCAATGAAACTCATATAGACATTTACAGTAAACTACATTGCGAATAATATGTGAAGGCATGAAGTAACAAAAGAGTCAAAAACTTACCCAGTATTATAAATTTTGTTTTGATGCAAACAAATATGGTGTCACTCACTCAGTTTTGACAGTCTTCGTGCATATTATATACCACGTTAATTGTATTATGACATTGTACCGTGGTATTAGAGATGTTTTTGCAATGATGTAGGGTTTTATTTAAGTTCTAACTGTGAACACTTAAATAGCTCCAATCATTCTTTTACTACATTCTAATGCTAGTCTAATGCTTTTTTAATGCAAACAACATCTTTATTATCATTAATATTGCTAGTATAATGCTTCTGTAATGCGATTGGTAACTTCATTGACCGTAATAACGCTTCTTTAATACGATTGGTACCTTCTTTGGCCACAATAATGCTAATATAATGCGCCTGTAATGCAACTAAACAACTATTGTGAACCTATTTAGGATTTAAAGCCGTATAATTTGTGGTCAAATAAGCATTACAGTAGCCGTATAAACGTTTGTAATGCTACTATAGAACTAACTTAAAATGCGAAAACGATACAGAAATGCTGTAAGTCGGTCGTTATACTGCTTTGATACCTACCCCTTGATAAGATTGGTTGTCAAACTTTTGTGCCATCGACTGTACCGACTGTAAAAGATATACAAATGACAGCCGGGACCAAAGGTTAAACGAGCTTTCCGAGGCACGGAGGAAACTCGACAAGTAATGGATGTTATATCATTCACGGACCGGCCTTGGCAAACGTGGGTTAAACTTGAATATCGGCCCGTCTGGCTGTTAATAATTAGCGACAAATAAATAACTATATTTTTAACTTCCTTTGTCTTTAGTATAGTATTTGTTATTCATTGTAACTTATACTTCTATCGGGTAGAATCTAATCGTTCGAAGAAGACATGCGGCGCTGACCCCAAATAAGCTAGGGGAAAAAGGCGCGGGAAATGATGACTCCTAACCATTGCGGAGAAAAGTGGTCTTGACAACCAGGTTTGTTCCCACTAGTTCTATTAAACAGTTGTACGGTAGAACCCATGGGTTTTTTTTCCCACTAGTCCTACTATTGAAGGTGGTACAAAATCGTAGAACTAGTGGAACCAAAATTCCTGTTTGTTCGACTGTACTATTATATACGTTAACAGTAATGGGGTTTTTGTTCTCACTCACTGGGTAAAAATATTCCCATCAGTTATATCGTAGAACTGTTTAATTTAGCTAGAACGAAGCGACAATCTGACAGCAAAATGATTTTTTAATAAGGTTACTGTTTGTTCCTTTCGAGATAGGGAACCCCAAAAAAATCTCTGATCGAAGAAAGTACCTAGGCATGTTAATAGAAAACCCAACATCTATATCAGTTTTTCTATTCATAATAGTATATTTACGAAGCCATAATATAAGTTGGCATTTAGTCTCGAGGTGCAAACTGTACTTTTCACTTTGAGTGCGAGAAAAATAGTCAATTTAGTTCAAAAAGATTTAGTAAATAGTCTTATTCCTCCAGTTCATAAAACATTCGTAAGTTTTTAGGTAAATCTTCCCCGATTTTGGCGGAAAAAGATTATCTATTATGTCTTTTGCTCTTTGCTCGACGTCCAACTCTTCACTGTCACTGGACATTCTTAATTTTATTTAGAACCGAAAAAATCACTCAAAAAAATTCTGAAATTTAAAACACATAGCGCCACCTTCCTTGCGGAAAAACCATGGAACTGAAACTCAACAATTTCGCAATGAAGAGGTTCCTTGGGTGGTCCACCCTCAATAGTATATTTACTGGCTGTTTGAGTTTGTTTATGTCACATGAAGGAAATTAAAAAACTAATTACTTTTTACTCCCTAGAGCATATATAAGATGCTCTGTCCCCTAGAGACTAAAGTGGTCACTTTAGTCCCGCTTCGTAAGGCTTTAGTGGCTTACTTTTAGAGCATGAGAAGTGAAAAATAATTCAAAAGCTCCCATCCTAACTTCGGGAACCATAAACAATATGCTTTACAATTTCTTTACAAAAGCGTGCAAACTTTTAAAAAGTAAAATAAAAAGCGTGGAATAAAAGAAAGCTAGCCGGTAAAGTTTGGAAAAGCGGGAGTCGCTGAATCGATACCAGTTAGAAGGATGCTTGTAAGGCTTCTTCAGTTGCGAGGCAAATTAAAAAGACTCGTATACCGTTGATATATTGTTGGAAGCTTTCGAAGCTTCGCAGAGCTTTTTATATCTACATTTGCAAAAGAAGGCAAATAAGTTATTTATTGGAAGCGATATTTCATTTGAACTACCTACGTAGTTGTCAGCGAGTAACAGAAATGATTAACTAGGCATTTATACCTTCCAGGAAAAAAATAATAATTTCGTATTTTTGGAAGCTAACCTAAACAGATTTTGTTAAGCTTCACTGCTCTGTACCTAACCTTTTAAAAGGCTATCAGGTAGAAGAGCTTTTATTTTACATTAATTGACTTGATAAACCATTCATGCAAGAATAGTATATATTATGATACAAGTGAGCTAAGTTGCTCATTATACACGAACCATTCAGCCAACTTCAACATTACAATTTTAGTGATTAAATGCAAATATTTTATAACAAATTATTGTGAATCATAAATAATTTGATAATAATAAATGTTTTTTCGTCATAATTAGGGACACATTTATTTATTCCAAAAACGAAACAAACTGAAAAAAAAAACTGTATTACCCGGTTAAATTGAAAATGCTCTGTTTACTCGCATATGATTTGCAGTTAGGTACTAACTTAACTTTAGGGATAATTCTATTATGCACTAGTGTGTAATATTATTATGCACGTGTGTGTTATAGTTCGGTTTATGGCCGTGTGCAAGTGTGTTGAAAAGAAAATACATAAGCACTCCACGTTCTGAGAACCAAACCTGCCGTGCGCTTGGCAAAATGCGTGGCTATGGTTTTTAAATGGAATTATATAGTCGAGCTTGGTTAGTCGATTTTGGTTGTGTTGGGTCCTAAATATTTTTGAAAGCTCAGTTGAATTAGGTAAGTACCTACTCGTACATAACGAGACTGAGCAACATGATGTGAATGAAAAATAAAATGTATGAAAAGTTTTTACTTAGTTTAAATTTTTTATCGGGATGTAGCAGTATTAGCAGCCCATACGCAAAGCTAAGCCTTAAGAGGGAACAGGGCCTGCGAGGAATTTGCTGCAGCTCAGACCGGTTATATCACAAAAATTTGACGATATCAACGTTTCGTACTTCCCTTTTTCTCCTCGAAAACTGTTCCGATTCAATTATTTTTGACATTAAAATTTTAAGAACGAGAATGTCTAGGTTCCTATCAATTTTTTTTGTGTTAAAAACTTTTCGTATTTGTCTATTAGTCCTCTAATTCGGTCGTAAGATTAGGGGCTTTTTTTTTTAATTTTTGGAGTGTCGTATTTTCTTTACTTATTAGTTGTTGAAAAATAGAAAATGACAGGGACATGTCTACAGCAGACTTTGATTTTATAAAATAAAATGATTGTTCTAGAGACATTATTCAGGAAGAAAAAACCGGCCAAGTGCGAGCCGTACTCACACGCACACAGGGTCCCGTAGCACCAAACAATATACACCTACTGCAGTTTGAACAAAAAGTCCCATATTTCGAAAACTAATCATCAAATCTTATTCAAACCAATTTTGGTTGAAAGTTTTTTTACGTTCTACAATCCTCCGTTTTTTCCGAATTTTCCTCCTCTTACTTTAGAAATTAGAGGGACACACACACATCTGACCACTTTGGAAGTGTCTATCATTCAAACTATTGACTTTGACCAAAAATATCTTTAGGAACCTCAATGTCATTTTTAAAGACTAAATACCCTACACGTATAGGTTTGATAAAAAAATATATTTTTTAGTTGAAGTTCCATGTATGGAGAGTTCCCTTAATCTTTTATTTACTTAATTTTTGGATTAAAATCGTAAAGCGGTTCACAGAATACATCTACCTACTAAGTTTCAGCTGTGTAGTCTTAAGAGCGGCCAACCCGTCATACTTTTCATACAAACGCTCGTTTATGCCGTTGTTACACATCTTATCTATGAATCTCATCTATCTTTGAATTTTTTGAACTAATAGGTATTTTGTGCACTATATCTAAGATTCTATGGATGCAAAAAATAACAAAAAGTAGAAACAAATTCAGTATAAGCCTCCAAAAATTGCTGTTTTGCACAAATTTTACCTGAACTTTGGCCGTTCATAATGTACTCATAAACTGTAAAAATCAAGAAAACATCTCAATAGAAACCTTGCAAATGTAATGGAGATTCATAATCACAAATATTTATTTCACACACTTGTAAGACTTATTCAAAAACACGTATTTCCTGGAACAAGTTTAAGAAATTTTCGAACACTATTTTTCGTTCAACGTTATCGCGTGAGGTGCGCGGGAGACGAGTTCTGCGGGGTCGGGTGGGGTAAGACGGGGGAGTTGAAAGAAAACAGCCACTGTGGCTCTGGATAAAACAACAAGCTTTTTGACCATGCTCGCGTCGACGTCAGACGGGCAGGGAAGGGCCCTCTTAATAGTGTCGGAATAAAATGGCTGTGACATACACGGACAGACAGACAGACCGACAGACATGGCGAATCTATAAGGGTTCCGTTTTTTGCCATTTGGCTACCGAACCCTAAAAAGGGGAATATTTTTGTATGGAGAATCGCAGCCCCTGTTCCCTCTCTTATGCCTGTTTTCAGTAATCCTCTTCAAAGTAGCCACAGTGCATTTTAAACACATACCAGAGTAAGTAATAGTAGCTGAATAGTGCTTTCTGTCTACAAAACCATATAATTTTCTCACTTTGCAATCCACAAACACACTCGCTAAAAGATTACAAGAACCAAAATGACAATGATTACCATTCTAGCGAGCGCGCCAAAAAAATCAAAATGGCCGGCTTATCTGTCATGGCACGCGCACGCCACGCGTCCCCTCAACCGATTAAATGTAAATCAATCGTAAGAATGGATGGAAGATCGGAATAACATATTGAGTTTCAAAGTTTTATCTTTTATTTGTGTTTCCGATTGAGACGTATCACTTTACAGCGGCTGATTGTCCGTGGTATTTAATTTTGGTTGTGGGATTGTTGGTTTTGTAAATGGGTATTTATGAGTGCAGTGAAGCTGGAGTGAGATTAGTTAATTGGTTGAAGTTTTAAGTAATTGTTTTTGTTTGGTATTGTTCTTACAGATGGAACAAATTGACGAAGTGACCAGATTGGACGCGAACAACGGCATGCCAACATAAAACTGTATCTACTACCTATACATATGTATGTTCTATAGTCACTATATAGAAAACGGAGAAGCAAAAGGCAGCAGTGCAAAATACGAGTAACTCTTCTTAGGAATTGATCTAATTTTAGAAAGAAGATGTCATTTGTACCAATTAAAAATATTTTGTCTTGGGGAACACACTCACGAAAACCATTAGGTACCTATGAGCTTCAATAGGTTATTTTGTTAGTTTCTAACAAAACTAATAAAACCCACCCGAGATTAACTACCACCAAAAGAAGACCTAATACAATGTAACGCATTACAAACATTATCTCCGTTATTCAAAACTACCCTCCCTCAAAAAACTCGACTACCCGCTAAACAAACATGTGTTACCTGTCAGATCAAACAGTAACAATACTATCACACTTGCTACTGAGCCTAAGGGCAAATACAGGTGGCGAACTATACTAAATTGTTGTGTTTGCACAAGTAGATCACGCTTGGTTTAGCTGTTGCATTTTAACGTGCGTGTGCGCATTGTAATTTGAACCTTATGTGAATGGATTTAAAAGTCAGATGATGCACGTTCGGGACTTACCTATGATGACTGTAACAATGATCGTTTTTTGTTTGGTTCTAAATTGCGAATAATTAATTTAGGGGGAAGGATAGTTTGGTGTTCGTGCAGATGTTTATCACAATTTTTTGGTAGATAGAAAGTATTTAGATCTAGTTATCTTGTGTGAATTTTTGGATGTTTGACGTCGTGGGAAAAAATCCTGCGTCAGAGTAACATGATTGTAGCCTATGACAATTGTAGAAGAAATTTCAGTCGTGTGTTTCTCTTGGCTATTATGGTGTGGAATTGTAGAATAAGTCGATGGAAACATAAAAAAGTATAAAATTAAGAACTACTTTTTAGAATTCCGTAGCCGAATGGCAAAAAACGGAACCCTTATAGATTCGCCATGTCTGTCTGTCTGTCCGTGTATGTTACAGCCACTTTATTCCGAAACCACTATGACTACAAAGTTGAAACTTAGTAGGTAAATGTATTCTGTAAACCGCTTTACGATTTTTATTTTTTCCTTACATGAAACTGAAACTAAGAAATATTTTTTTCATCAAACCTATATACGTGAGGGGTGTCTATAGATAGGACTATCTATATAGGTATATAAATAAGACATCTTTAGAAATGATATTGAGGTCCCTAAAACCATTTTTTCTCAAAGTCAATCGTTTGAAAGATAGACACTTCCAAAGTGCTAAAATGTGTATCCCCCGCCTCTAATTTCTAAAGTAAGAGGAGGACAATTCTGAAAAAATTAAGGATTGTTGACCGTAAATAAAACTTTCAACCAAAATTGGTTTGAAAAAGATTTGATGTTTAGTTTTTGAGATATCGGACTTTTTCATTAAACTGCAGCAGTAACTTTGTTTTTCATAAACATACTTTAGCTTAGCTTTGTTTAGTTCTGCAGTTACATGTAAACAATCCAACATATGAGTGGCCTTCAAGAGATTTTTATTATATTGTTTTGTGCTACGGAACCCTGTGTGCGTGTGAGTCGACTCACACTTGGCCGGCTTTTACTTCCAAGACACAAGACACGAAGAAGAAAAAGAATATAAAAGTCAGTTAAAATATTATACAGGGTTAGTTTCCAAAGACCAGCAAAATTCTCAGATATGATGCAGCCCCGAGATCGGTTATTAAAAGAAAATCAGCTATTCCATACATTTTGAGCGTGTAGGTATTACACTTTTGATGGAAAAAGCAGTTTTTTTTAATAAGTGATGAAAAATTTCTATGTGCTATTCTGAGCCCCTCGCTCAGAATGATTTTCTGCATCATATCTGAGAATTTGGCTGGTGTTTGAAAACTAACCCTGTATGTTTCCAACCGAAGGTCGATTTCTGGCCGAATCCAAAGCCGATTACTCGGCTATCGCTTATATATGTCCTAATAATTATTTAAAACTTTATGTAAACTAACTATAAAGGGTGTAACAAGACACTTAACGAAGCCGAAAGGCACTTGTTTTCCCCGTCATTGCGATCATTTTTTTTGTTCTAGACCATACCTGGGAACCCTCTAGTTACGGAGATATTTGGGGCCAAAGTTTTTTATCGTCCCAATAAAATAGATGGACAAAACAACACTGAATAAAGTAATTATTTGAAGTAAAGTGTTTATTTTGACCCAAAATAAAATCACTATAATCAGTGTTTTTTTTTGCATAAAATATTTGGTTAGACGTACTGACCGCTGTTGTAATTTGTCCATCTATTTTAATGAGACCTTATACATATATACAAGTTATTAATGTTTTACTTTAAAAAAAAAAAAAAAAATTATATTAAATTTCTTTTACTTTAAACACCTCCATAACCCCCGTACTATTCAATCCATCCATCAGCACAATGTTTTGAGTGCGTTACATTGAGTACTACCGTAAAACGTGACTTTTAACCCCAAAAAAAAAAGTCGTTTCCTAGCAATATTTTTTGCGTAAAGTTGTTTAGTTTGATGTACTTATTGCTTGGTTGACGGCTCCGTGAAGGGTCCCGTTACACCCTGTATACATTATTAATTAAATAAACTAAAATAATTAAATCATCAAAAAACTCCTCTTCAACGCTGTCAACTGGTAATGTGCCCAAAAGAGACTGGCGGCGTTGCCACGTTGTATAGCAATTAACGCTTAGCCTCTGGCCAAGGTAAAAGCCAGCCCTTGGGTCACGGGAAGCGTGAACTAGGCGTTTCGAAATTTCCTTAAAGAGCTATGAACACTCGGCCTCAGAGTTTCAACCCCAAACGGCTCGAAAATATTATAGTTTCCGCAAAGGTTACGCCGCTTAAGGTTCTCTGCAGCAGCAGCGGCAGCGCCAGCACACCACGATGAGCTCGGGAGATGTGATTGCGCAAGAGTATCGACACATGTTGCGACCCACTGAAGGCCTACCCATCTTCCAACGAAACAAAGACATGCCGTCCTGTTTTATGCCATCGTCGCGTGCCAAGCCATTGGGTTCTAAAACAGCTGGAACCCCGACGGTGATAATAACTCGTCGGATGATGTTAGTTTTCGAGTGCCGTGCAAAATCGCCCGCACTTTGGCTCACAGGCCGTGGTGTTCACAGCTTCACCACAGTGACAGCGATGAGGAAAACAGCAGGCGGCACCAAGACGTAGAAGCAGAAGTTTCGTAAACTCTTAAATAAAAAGTTTATGTTGACCATAAACAACTTTACGAGATGATTAAAATTATCTTGTAACGAATCAAAAACACTTCAAAATGTGTGACCCCTGCCCCCACGCGTCGTACGTATACGCCTTCCGTTACGCTCTCGCTCATTCGGAACAGCTCGTTCAATTTCGGCGCTTGCGATAAATCTTCGACTTTTGATAAAACTTCGGCCCATTTTGGCCGAAACCGAAGGTGGAATTTTTGGCCGAAACGAGCCATTCTTTCGGTCGGACACGACATGATTGTTAAGTGAGTTATGAGTTTATGCGTACGAATGGTCTATAGTCCAGTTTGTCTATATTTTCCGTCCAAACAAGTTAATTAACACCTGTATGTTGTCTAAAATATTCACAGAGACCCAGTCATCGGTGCAGCGGCAGCGGTGTGACGTTATGTCAAAGGGAGTTCATCCTCGCTATCCTACCGGTCCTATCCGGTTACCGGACGCCGGACACGACACCCGACACTTCCCGTTTCCGAACGATCGGCTTTCCGACAGGTGAGCGCAACGATCGATGGATTTGAATTTTTATTTAGGCGTTAGCTTAAGCGAAAACTCAATGTATTTATTTCAAATAGACCAGATACACTTTTGAATTGCAAAAAAAAAATTAGATTAAGCTACAGTCCCAGTCACAAGGCATAATAACTAAGAAAGAACTGTGGTTGTCGATTCCAAAGCTTAGAACTCTATGGAGTTGAGGAGAAGCTTGATGGTAATTTATTGCAATGTCGCTGGTGAGGAAAGTTTTAAGTACGTATGTGGTTGCCTACAAGAGTAGAGGAAGACCAAAGATACGGTAGATAGACTGTGTGAAAAGTGTGACTCATGAGAATGAGATGACTAATAGAGAAGTATGGAAAAAGAAGACATGCTGCGCCGACCTCAAATAAAATGTGTTAAGGACCGGAGAATCATAATGGTAATTGCAATCTACCTACACAGTCAGTGTAATTTCTTTCATCACCACTGCTCTTAAAAACGGTGAAGGAAATCATCGTGAGGAAACCACCCAAGTAGCACAAAAGTGCTTTATAACAGCATTTTCATAGAGCACCGTGAAAACATTAGCTGCATAAACTTGCTGTATAACAGCGTAGACAGCGCATCCTCTGCTGATATAACTCTAATTTGGGCACAAATTATTCAGCACATAGCTGTATAAGAATTCCAATTAACAAATAATTAAATTATATCAACATCAAATTAGCATTTATGTGTGTAACAGTCGCCCCAATAGCTGAAAATTGCCTGAATAACAAGACACGTGTTACCTATAATACAGCAAAAAAGACAAATGTGTACATTTTATATGCTTTTACACAGTAGAAAGTACACTGAGTGAAATTGTGGAATGCAATAACTTTATTATTTATTTTTCTTTAATATGAACTGTCAATTTGTTAAACATGAAGTATACGTGTTGTGTTGTGTGCAAGATCTCAAGCGCCATTTGTGAGAAAATAAATATAATTTACGGTAAGTAAAAATTTCGATTTCTTCCTATTATGTCAGAAATCTTATTGGGGAGGTAACTTTACTGTGAAATACTATATATATTTAGTTCAAAATTTTCACGCGCTCTTAAAATACCACTAAATACCAAAAAAAAAAACAAAAATAAATGGACAGTAAACAAAATAAATGTTATTGTTTTTTAGAAAGAAATTGATAATAGGCTGGTAACGTGTAAATTATTTGTGGACCAAATTAATTCCAATCGATATCTTCTAAAATGAAGCAAAATAAAAAGATAAAATTTAAAAATAATTCACAGTCACGCAGCGAAAATGGCGAAGAGCAAGTGAACTGTTTTAATATTAATTTAATGTTACGGTCTGTACGGGTGTTCTCATGTGGCCTGTAATTCAGAAAATAGTAAATTAGTTAAGCACTTGTGAGAAACAAATCAGCCATGGATCGATGTGAAGAGTAGTAGTGGTTCACATTTTGCGCTAGTTAACCAAAAAAAAAAACACCTTTATGGATCCAAGCTTTTAGGGTACCGCTGTGGTTCTGCTAAAACCATTTTGTTCTCTTTTTAGTAGTAGTAGACGACAAGTACTTAATTTAAATTGTAGTTTAAATAGGTAGCTGCTATTCTAATTTAATTAAAAAGATAATAAATATATTAACTATTTATTTATTGGATACTATTAGATACGTCTAGTTTTTTGGCATCAATTTCGACAAAAACTAGATAGGTAGTTTGATTATATTTCGTTTCTTGAATAATACTTAATTACTAATGATTTTTTTTTTTTTTTTTACAGAACATGCCTTCGTTCAGACCGTAGAAGGAGGTGTTGCCACTCTGTCAGTCATTCCTGCACCTTGTGAAACTAAGCGACTTCTACAGTGGCTACCGAGAAGTACTAAATACCCCATGAAACTATGAAAATTCAACGCCTGGATCAGGGTGGGATACCCTAAAAAGTACTTTCAAAAGAAACAACATTCCGAGTTATGAAGATGCTAACAGCGAACTAACTTTTGTGGAACACAGATACAGATAATCAGGAAAACGGATGGATGAACTTTCCGGTTACATACTCACATATAAAACATCTAATCTTTATAATAAATTTCCTTCCACACCTTTGAACATAAATAAACACCGTCTTTTCAAGTAATGGTTTCATTTCATTAATAAAATCTTCCAATTACTCAGTTGCAGTTTTCGGTTTTCTTTGTCCAAAATAAATGCCAATCACAAAAGGCCTGAAGCATGGATTTTCGAAAATGTTGACAGTTGTATGGGCCAAAACTCATTCTTGGAACTTTTAAAAATTGGCAAACTGTCGAAGTTTATATTCAATGTAATATTTTCTGGAGCCTCATCCCAATGAAGCAATTTTTTTTAAAGGAATCTATATTCTGTTGTGCGAGTATTCAGCTCATTTCGCTTTTTTTTTAGAATGATGATTCAGGTTGACCCTAAAATAGTTGTGGCGTCATTATGTAATGTACTTATTTCACCAAAACAACAAAAATAAAATAACAGGAACAAAATCATTTATTGTTTTTGCTAGGTCGTTCAAGGCTGTTTGTTCAATATGTTTCATATGGCCCATTTTTTTTCGACATTCCTGTCTTTAATCATGTATATCACAATCACTCGTGTCTGAACTATCTGAATCGTTGGAACAATCTCGTTCGTATATCATAAATATTACATACGGAACCCGTCTATAACTAATTTCAAATTCGGTTGAAAAACGCGTTGAAAAACGCGTTGTTACATCTAAATCTTTTAGATTAGCTGTGTTTCGATTTATATTTTTTAAGTGGAATCATACGCTGCAGAATTGCATTAATTTTACCGCGTATTCCACCGGTTCTTTTTTGGCTTTCCATATTTCTTAAAACAAAATATAAAGACGTCAACAAGTTGTCAAAATAGCCTGGTGTAGAAATATTCGTTGCATGGTTACATATAATTCAATCAGCAGATTGAATGCCTACGCAAGTTCAATTATTCAGCCCACGACAAAATGGATGCCAGGTTTGCTGCTATGTACCTGCATAAAAGTTTAAAAGTACACTTTAGGTTCTCACTCTCACTTTAAGTTCTGACTCGGCCTAGATAAATGCTGTTATTCGAGTGTATAGTAACCCCTGACTAATAGGGTAGAAGTTTATCTGTATGCAGCATAAAGCATTAATTCTTTGTTAAATAATTTCACAAAGCAACTGTTGACGTTATAGTAGTTCTTATGTTTTCAATTTAAATGCAACTGTTTTATTGTACACGCTTGGGTTTTTATTCAGGTAACTGCATTATTTGTGTTCACAAACATGCGCTCTTGCAGCTGATAGGGTACTGCACTACTGAACGCTGAATAACAGTGATATCTGTGACGTGTTTGTGGAGTTTAATAGATTTACAGTACAGAAGACAGCGTTAAAGTGAGCTTCGATTTTTTCTAAACAGCTGTTGCAGCCCGGGTGAACTCTAATAAGGGGGTATAAATGCTTAGATTAACGCTGTGGGCCTTATGTGAACATTTATAATGCAGTTCTGTGTTACTTGGGCAGAGCACATCAACTCGCACTGGACTAGCTTGGTGGATGACCGACTCCCTTTAACAGAGATGAGGCATATATCCCAGCAGTGGGGACGATATTGAATGATTATGACTATGGGGTTATTTCGGTAAGTACGCTTATAAGACGACGAGAAAACTTCTCGTGTTAAATGAAAGCGCTGTGAAACAAAATTCTATAAATAAATAAATGCCCTTATCGGATAAGCTTGCAGAAAGTCTGTTTGATTGCGGAATGTTTATAATTTGTTTTTAGTTAATATTAATGTTTATAGTCTGCCAAGAAAGTAAAGTCTTTCTTGGCAGATTCTCGGCGAGTGGTTGCTGTTGCTACGCACTACGAGTTTCGTTGTTCCTGAAGTTATTTAAACAGTTTTGCAAACGTAAAATCATAGAGACATTATTTGATTTTTCACAAATTTAAATGCGGCAGTATTTTATTTTTCAACTACAGAACACCACCATACTACGTAACTTCCACCGCCTATCATAACTGTCGTAATTCGTCCACGTTCAAAGAAAGATTGAAGACGGTTCTTTCTTTCATATTTAAGATTTTTGTCGTTGGTAAGTCAGTTTTAGTTGGTAGTTAGTAGTTATTTAACACCATACAACAATTTGTTGCTAACAGGAACAATAAAGAGGTAACCATTGACATAACAAGGAAGCCTTTCCAAACTTTTGTGTGAAGGTATAAAGTCGTTGATTACATAACATTGTAGGAAACAGGGGAAATAAATGAACAAAAGCGAAAAAAAAAATGTGTTAAAAGTTAGGTTAGTTTGCGTTAGGTAACGTGAAGGTCCTTGCTGCAGCCATCGGGCAGACCTCCTTTTCCCGGCCTTGGCAACACAGCCTGGTCGCAGCAGGGGGCATGGGAGGCAAGCAGGCCTTTGTGAGGATGTCATCTCGTAGGGGGCAGCGGAGCGCTTCGATTCGTCGCAGAAAGACAAGACGGCGGAGGAGGCACCACGGCGTCATGATGCCGCCCGAGGAGGGATGACAAGTGCCTTTCGGCTTCATTATGGGTATTTTTACTCCCGTTATAAATTGAAAAGTAAATCGAAACTACAGGTATAAAAATGACATGAACCAGAAATCGCATAATATTTTCAATAACTCCATTTTTTTACCGAACGTTTGATTAACTCCCTGTGTGGGCTGGACCACCTAGTCGATCGTCAGCTCGGCATCACTGTTCAGTGGGCCGCGTGCCTGCTGCCCACAGCCTGTATAGCACTACTCGTTCAAAACTCTCACGGTATACACGGTGTGACTTTCCATGAACGCTTTCGCGCGCCGAAAATATGTGCGCCATTTTTTGTTGATACTGTATCCGTTAGTGTGCGGCTTCTTTGAATTTAAGCAAGTTAAGAACAGCTTAGTGCAGTAAAAAAGTCTTGTAAAACCAAAAACCTAAAATAAAATATCACACTTCAACGCTTTGTTGGACGTTATTAGTAACAGCCCAAAAACGGCCGATCCTCGATTGCTACCCTACCAATTGCTACCGAAATTGGGCGCAGAAATATCTACCTACATATTTATTTAGCAACTTTTTTATAAATAGGTGTTTAGGTGTGGAATTAATATACTTTAGTCAAATAAGATCACAATAGTTTTATTTGCACGACCATGACAAGAGAGATAAAAAGAACACGGTAAAAGTCATTGTTGTCATAAGAAATACCTTTGACCATACCTTTTCGCAGTAACTCCATGCTTCGAGTGTTCAGATGCGATAGACGATGTTGCCAAATTTGTTGAGTTGACTGGCTTCCAGTGGCAGGGGACTGCGGCGCTTGCACCACGCTCACGGCAACAGGACGACTGTCAACCTTCAGTTGACGTGATGGCACCGCTTTGCTGTCACCTGTACCTACAGACAAAGACGAACACATGGCCTGTGAGGATGGCTCGCTACACGAAACAGAAACAGTTTCAATGATATCAAGTTCATAAATACCATCTCTCAGGGTAGCTGTAGCCAAGACCTCCCCTTTGTCATAGACTGTACACACGCCAGAACGAAACACAATTTCGTAACCTTTCTTATCCATCGCACTAACAGATAACAAATTAGCAGACAATTTAGGGACTAAGTACACATTACTTATCGATCACACACTATTGTCCTTTAACACAGCTTGCGCAGTTCCTTTTCCAGCTGTCGGCAATGCTTTACCATTAGCAATTAAAACATTCTTTAACTTTTCAGTTGTAAAATGTGATAAAAAACTGCGATCATTGCAAAAATGCTGCGCCGCACCACTGTCGACGTACCAAACGCCTCGCTTGACTCCTGCGGCCAACGCTGTGAGATGCGCCTGGCTTTTCCGGCTACTCTTCTTACCGTCAGAGTTGTCAGGACAATCCTTCTTGATATGCCCACTCTTTTTGCATCTAAAGCACTTAATTGGTTTCGGTGCTTTCCGAGCTGCTAAAGCCGTAGCATCTTCGCTTTTCACATCGCGTCTTGCATTTTCCAGAAGCAATTTCACTTTGACATTTTCGCTTGACAGTGACGTGTTCGAATTTTCTAGAGCCATAATCAACGGGTCGTAATCGCTTGTCAAACCGCTGAGTAAAATCACGGCCACGAAGTCATCTTCCAAAGCCGCTCCGATGTCACTCAGTTGTTGCGATGTATCCATGACCTTATTCACGTATGCCTCCATACTCGCACATTCGCTTAATTTGGTGGCGAACAATGTGCGAAGTAATCCGAGCCGTCGTGACAAGCCTCGGTCCTCGTATGCCTTCTTAGCATTTCTAATTTGTGGAAATACACAAGACTTCATGTTCAAGGCAATTTTCGCAAGCGCCTTTTCCTGTTTCTTCGCGTCTTCGTTTTTATTTTCAGTTGTGACCACACAATCCCAAAGATCATCGTGGATGAGCACCATCCGCATCATAAATTTCCAGGATGGATAATCTTGGATCCCGGAAAATTTTTCAATAGAAAAATTCTGAATGGCAGTAGCCATCTTTTGTTTTCTTGCGAATAAATTTTGAAATAAATTTTACGAAATCACACGCGCACACTTGGAAAATAGTAATGCGCCATGCAAAGGCAGGCTAAGATTTGGGATTGCATGTGAAATAATTAGCCTTTACCCGAATTATTTTACAGCGATAACTACATTTAGGTATCATGCTAGACATATTCAGTTTTCGCTTTACGAAATAATTTCCGCGAAACTCGATGTTTCAAGAATATTCAAATCATTTTTGATAACAATCTTAATAAGGTTAGGCAATTCACTAATACAAAACAAATATTTTTAAAAGAGTACCCGAGGAGTGTCTTGCGGATTCATCTGCGCATTTCTTACGCGCTCATGTAGGTTTATTGAAGGAAAATAATTTCAATCAAGCACTACTGTAGGCTCTAATAGTCTTCAATTTAAAGCTCACTCTCAAACACCACTACCGCCGAATCCCAAGCGATCCCACCCCGTACCACATGCATGACCCTCGATCTACCTGCAAATAAGTGACGTTCAATCAATTTGAAACAATGGCGTGCGAGACAGGTTGGCTCCGGATAGCCCACGTGATGCTACCTGGGTGGCCCAACGTGGCTCACCGCACTAATCGGTATTGATATTGGATCATGTTCGTAATGCTAAAGGATGAATATGTCAATAACGATTTTGGTGGTTAGGTTGGCAAGTATTTTTGTTGGCGTGGTGGTTGATCCTACTTGAGAACGAACAGAAACCGAAATGATTTTAATTATTTATGTTCATAATTATTATACCGGTCGGGGTAGCTACTGAGATGGTAATAAGAAGTGAACGAGAAGTCATGCTGCATTGACCCCCAAATAACTTGGGATAAGTAAGAATGATCGTAAACGAAGGTACCTATTAGTATAAACAGTTTAATTATTATTTCATTGTTCTTGAAGCCAACCACGCAACATGAACATCTTTTAGCTTAATAAACATCTTCGTGAACATATTTTAGTAGTAAGCAGGTTATAGTGAAAAAAAGCTTTATTGTCATTAAGGAATTGAAGATACAAATCTGTAGTACCAGACTTGCAGTTTCTGTAACTTTCTGAAAAATCCTCGCATTATCGATACCAACTCAATTCAACTCCAAAAGCATGCAAAACTAAAAGCCCGCAAAGTGAAGAACTACAAATGAATTATGTAAACAGAAATAATTACCTCATTACTTATCTAAACATCATCATTGCACCGCTAAACGATTCTCACCACAGAGACAATGCTTCCGCATGGCCGGCCATGTTAACCCGATACGTTGACAGCCACTTTCCCGCGCACAATATGTCATGTTTTTTTTTTCAGAGGGGTTGGATACAAACAGCCAATTACGGTAGGGGCGGGAGTGCACTTAGCACACTCAGAAGATAGTTTAGTCACAATCAACGTGGTGTAAGGGCTCGTCCTCTGCCCGAAACGTCATTAAAAAATAACTCTATTTTTTTAACGTTCCCTGGTGTTGCCATGGCGCATGCTTCGACCGCTACGTTTAATTTAATTAGTGAAAGGAGGTTTTGTGTGAAACTGTGATTTGTGATGTGTTCCGATATATTTTCGTGTTACTAGTGCCTTTTCAGTGAATTTATTTGGATATTTTCTTAGTAAAAGGTACGTATGTATTTATTTTTATTTTATGAAGGAATGCGTTGTTTCTTTTTGTTTAGTGCGAATAGATAATTTAATTAAAAGTGACAGGTTGTAGCACGTACACAGCAAACATTGTTGGAAAATAGAAATATTAAATTCAACAAAATCTTAGTTTCCGTAGCATTTTTAGTTTGAAAACAACCCAGAAAAATACAGTAACTGGATTCCTATAAGAAGTTTCACGTCATTGTGCAAGATTGTGCTTTTTAACGTACTCTGAAAAGTGAAGGTAGGTGTTTTAAATCTAAAAATTGTTGTAGTTAAAATAATAATAATCTGGGACTTGGTAATAGATATTATAATTATTATTCTCTTTACCGTGTGATTGTATGCAAACATATTTTATGGGGGCGATTAAACGCAAAGTTAGAGTATCAGTGAGTCTTTCCATCCCCCGATTAATGTTAGAGGCAGGAGCCGTGTGGTTTTCGTATGTGGAAGTCCGGGATAACCTTCCGATATCCCCAGACATCCATGATGATTTCCTCAAACCGATTAACCCTCCTTTTTGCTTCGCCTTAGTAAGGTAAAAACAGGGTTGATATTAATGAATATCTGATGGTGATACACCACTGTTTCTTCAGCCTCGTAACAAGCTATCGCCGCATCTTTTCGCTTATTTGACACTACTGCTTGTACACAGGGGGGCTAAAATGGCCGCTTTATCAGAATCATAGTACGATACTTACGTATGAATTACCTACGTTACAATTCGTAAAATGGACACAAAGTGACTATTCATAATATTAGGTACCTATGAGATCAGCGTTTTGTATGGAGGATTTTAAAGAAGTTCCATTTTTCATACTAACATTTTCTTAATTTATATAACAACTATGAACACTAATGTTTTAAAACTTTTATGCAATAATGTTTAAAAACTAAGATAACGTAGGTATGCCACTTAGATTAAGCGACAAAAATAAGTTTTGGCTAAATTAAAACAAATAGTGGTCTTCTTTTTGCTAACAAAAAGAGAAGTCATTTTTAAGGTATTTTTTTTCTTTAGAAAACTTTATGTAATTAAGTTTTTTTACTATTGGTAGTTGTCTATGAATTTGATGAATATTTAATTTCATAGAAGTGACGAGGTTCTCTATTTGTGAGAAAAATACGTCAATTTCATAGGTGGGGACCCAATATTAACTGCGTCTCTGAACATTTTAAGATTTTTAACGTGATTCATATTATTATCAAATAGGATAATATAATATTATGAATCACGCTAAAATTCATAAAATCATAATAATGATTCAGCTAAAGCAGCCATTTTAGGCCGCCAGGACTAAAATAAGGCAATTGGCAGAGCTATCCAGGTTACCACGTAGGCATTAGTCGTGCAAAATATAAGTCGTAATGGATACGAGAAGAAAAATGAGAAGACTAGATTTGTCGGTTTCTGATTTATGAATTTAAAGTTGAGAAAGAGTCCAACTCAATTTTAGCTTTAACTTTTGAATTTTGAAGGAATCGTCCACTACATATAAACTGCTGAAGTAGAGTTTGACACATTCCCAACTTTTAAAACCTTTAAAGTTTTAGCAAAACACGACCTATATGATTTCCTTTCCATTTCCTTTGCGTATCTCTGTTGACAGTTCATAGTGATCATCACTTGGCGAGTTTTGCTATACAAAGACAGTTCTGCACGGGTAGCGTCAGTTGAAACCAACATGAACCGTCATTGTATATCAAAACTCGCCAAGTGATCATCACTATGAACTGTCACTATGAACAGAGATCCGCAATAGCCCTGCTGAATTCCTTTTGCAAACATTTGATTATCCTTCGACAGTTTCGTCTTTTGCTGCCGGAGGTGTACATGCTAGAAGCTGCCAATGCAAAGATGTAGTCAAAGAAAAGGTTGGTTTACTTTAAGTAGGTTAGAATATGCCCAAATACCTACGCGACCCGTAAATTCGAAAGATGTTTAAGGCGAAAATAAAACTAAGCCACCACCACCATACGTAATTGTTTACGACGATTGCATCGATCTATAGCAATAGCTATCAGCCATAGTTATCAATAACGTCTTACAACTCATTATATAGATTTTAGGTAGACATGTGAAACGAGATTGACACTTATTTTCAATTTAATAATCATCAATCATAGGTCACAGGTGACTACTGTCCATTGAGCTCTCTAAAACAGAATTAACCTACAAGTTGTCTGTTGTATGTGCCGTCTGTCGGGACAATTCAACTCAAAGCTGCAATGGCTCTTGCTTTAAAAGGCCCTTCTAACAAACTCCCTGCATTGTTAGATTCATAAAACATTTAAACAATATTAACATTTGGACTCTAAAAGAAACCGTGGTCTTTGCCCTTGCTTCCGTGTTTCTTCTCAAGGATCAGTCAGATAGGAAATGCCGTTGCCATCTACTTTTGAAACATTTATCAAAACTTTGGAACTCTAGGACCGTGGAGTCCGAGTGCTTTACAGCCTTTTCACAGATTTTTTAACTTCCCTTAATGACACTTCCCGTCCCCAAGGGCTGGCTTTTACTTTGGCCAGAGGCTAAGCGTTGCCATACAACGTGGCAAAGCCTCCAGGTTCTTGAGGACATTACCAGTTGAAAACGTTGAGGTGATTTTTGACACCAGTTTTAGGTTACGTACTTAAGGTACCCACTTTTCACAACAGAAAATAATAAGTGGCATTAAACGCGGGTGAACCCGCGATGCACAGCCAGTAATATCGATTTCAATAAGACTATTCCATTCTGCATTAATTTGCTGTCCAATCCGCTTACTCCGGTGCCCGCTAGACAGGATTACGGGGCTAATTCCTTACTCACCACATATCGAATAATATTATAAATACATTCGATACCTACTTGAAATCCATCGGCTTATAAAGCATACCATAGTAGGTATACAACAGTTCTTGCATAGTTAGCTGATTATTGGGTGTAAAAATATCCTTAAGGCGAGGTTACCGCACTGTATACATATGTATTCTGCTTTATCATCATCATCATTTCAGCCGAAAGACGTCCGCTGCTGGACATAGGCCTCCCCCAAGTATCGCCATATTGACCGGTCCCGACTGCGACTCGCATCTAGCGGATCCCCGTAACTCTCACCAGGTCATCGGTCCACCTAGTGGGAGGCCTTCCATCGCAACGTCTTCCGGTTCGCGGTCGCCACTCCAGAACTTTTCGGCCCCATCGGCCACCACGTTCTGCGAGCAATGTGCCCTGCCCACTGCCACTTCAGTGTGGCAATTCTTCGGGCTACGTCGGTAACCTTGATTCTCTTGCGGATGTCTTGCGGACGTCGTATTTCGATCACGCAAGGAAACTCCGAGCATAGCTCTTGACATTATTTAAGTACCGTCAAACCGTATAACTTTGCCCAAATTTCTTGCAATTTTATATTTAAAAAATAAAATTAGAGTTATGTGTGATTGTGCTAGACGATAGTTAAACGTATTGTTCTTTGCATAGGTTATAATAATATCAAGAAAATAAGTATTTATGTGCTAAAAAGCTCAATTTGTACAACGGGCCAAATTTTTAATACTTTTTGGTACAAGTTTGCCCATTTTGCAGAAACTTTTGTAACTTCGGTATTTTCTACCTTAAGAACATATGGTTTAGACATCACTATAGAAAAATAATCAATCTATCATAGGACCTTAATACTAAACGTGTAAACTTTCATATTGCCTGTCACATTTGCGTGGGCAAAGTCACAACGTTTTTTTTGGCATTTTTCATTCAAATACAAGGAAAAACCAGGGTTGTCTGACTACCGACTTCTAAAAAAGGAGGAGTATTCCCTACCCTAACGGTAGACCCTTCATGAAGCTGAAAGCCACTTATTCTCCCCGTCATGGCGATAATTTTTTGTTCTAGACCATATCTGGGAACCTTCTAGTTACGGAGATATTGGGGGTCAAAGTTCCTTAACTAATGTAAGATTTTTACTTTAAACACCTCCACGACCCCCGTACTATAACTATTCAATCCATCTGATGGATGGATTGAATAGTTATAGTACGGTCGGGCACAATGTTTTGGGTCCGTTAGATTGAGTCCTACCGTAAAACACGATTTTTTACCCCAAACGTGTTTCCCAGAAATTTTTTTTGCTTAAAGTTACTTAGTTTGATGTGGTACATAATGTACATAATGCTTGGTTGAAAGCTTCGTTCAGGGTCTTGTTACACCCTGTAATTAGCTTTCGCTTGTTCGACATACATGGCAGGTTCAGTCACTGCCGTCTGCCAGTTCTGCTGACCAACCCTTTTGTAGTGACCTCAACTACATTTATTTATGTATTCTATTATTATTACTTAGTCTAATTATTAAATAAACGGTAACATTATTTAGAATCAAATCACTTGTACAACAAACAAACGTGGACAAACTTTTTATATATACATATATAATTCCTATATTAATCCTCCACGCTTGTTAGTTATCATTTTATTGTCTATTCTATCTTTCAATCTGACCTTCTTGTTTTCACCCCTTCTGTCTAGTGAGTCTTTTGTGTGAGCTTACTTTAACTTTTGTGTGAGGAAATAAACTAAATAAACTTTCTTACTTATTTTAACCTCATGCTTCACTCACCACCCCCTACACTGTAACCTATGTCGATGTATCCGGTTCTTTTTCGGATGTTCTCTGCCCACGCTTCGCCACGTATGTCATAAATAAAAGACAGGATGCACTGGTCAGAACAGGACTTCTGGTCACCTGGCCAGAAGTCCTTTTATAGCTATCGTATTGTCCTTCTGCTGGGGAAACGTGTCCCCCAAAGCATCATCTCAATTACCTACTTCTACCTTTTCTCACCAATCCGTCAGAAATTATTCCTAGTCTTTAAACTAGCACTTTCTCTTCTTTCTCATCTTCAAGCACCCATTACCGGACAATCTGACCTGAAGCATTGAGCCGTATGACCCGCCCAATATCATTATTTTATTATAAAATATCATCGTTGAAGTTCTAACACCACGTAATACAAAAATAGCAAGTTTACAGGAAGTGACAACTGGATAATTATACCTAGGTAATGGTACAGACGCCAGCACATCGAGCTACCCGAAATTGTCAGTTTCCGGGATATCAATCTTGAACCTAATACTTTAAAATCTATCAAAGAAATTTGACAGATTGTAGTAGCTTGATGTGCTGACGTCTGTACAATACTATTTTATAATTTGTGTTTTTGATCATTCATTATTGGCTGAAACAACGCGTTTAATAATAATCAAAACCGCCAAAAATTTACTTACGATCACGTAAATAAATTTTTGATGCCGTTTGCTAGAGAATCTGAAGACACGTTGTTTCAGCCAATCACAGAAACAAGCAGAGAGCTTCAACGACGTACTGCACCACTACAAAATTAGTTTCTTATTAAAAACTTACTAAATATTGGTAGTTGAGCTTGCAACCATGTGTTCAGTCATGGCCATGGAAACCAAAACAAACACATTTATAACCTAGAAACCAAGTGATAGGATAATGAGATGACGAGTAATGGAGAAGTATGGAAGAAGAAGACATGCTGCGCCGTCCACAAATATATTGAATGATGAGAATGATGATAAAACCAAGTAAGAAATGTACCTATAGGAATTTAACATTTTGAAAGAGAGAATCATTAAATCTCAGAAGATCCATTGGCCAGATCCATGATGGATCTAGTGACGATTGTTTTTCTCATTATGTCTCTTTAAAAAAATAAGTAAAATGTATCTAATGAGACTCAACTGGACTAGACAAGGTGACATTTTATCAGTGACGATGATGAGAAAATAAAAAATGTATCGAATTGACATACCTAAGTACGCTGAAAACAACTGCCACTTGAAGCGAAGAGACATTTTGAAAACAGAAATCCGACCCGATCTGGGCGGTTACTATGACGTCTTAAAGCAGGAGTAATTCCAGTATGCTAAAGAGACAGAGCTATACAGGTCGTCTAGCGCCATCTCTTTCCCACACTGGAATTACTCCTGCTTTAATTCGTCATGGTAGGCCACCTGGTTACGGCAACAGTAGCAATCTTGTGGTAAAAAATATTAAAGTGTAAATCGATACGGATGCCGATGAGATCATAATAGAGGTGTTTTAAGTATAGTAGGTAGGTACCTTCGTGTGTTATAAGCTACATAAATACCCGAAAATGTTGCAATATATCGTTTATGTTCGTCTGTTCGTACAACAGAAAGTTCAGAAAGTCATGGCGTTTCTATCGCTTAAATTGTACAGGACTATTCTTATGATCTTCTTGCGTTTATTTTCGTCCCAAAATTGTCATGTCAGTTGCTTACAGGCTTTCAGCCTCTAATTTGCAGCTTATACATTTTTTTTAGTTTTTCACGATTCACGATAAAAGTCAGACATTCAAGTTGTGCTCTCTCAGAAAATGGTATCTAATTATTACAACCTAAAGTTTAGGAATTGACGAGGAAGACACTGCAGGGAATCTCTTCATCAAACTCAATGATATGAAATGGTCTCAAGCTTTGGGATCCAGAGATAAATGATTCAGATAGGAATGAGAATTGAACTCTAATTAATCATTTTTATCTAACCCCATTGGCAATTATTTTCACAAGAGAGAAAAGTATAAGTATGTATTACTAAAGCCGACGGCAAGAATGATGTCCATAAATAGCCTAAAGTAACTATTTTTCTGAACATGGCAAGCAATGAAAGTAAATAAATCCTGTATTTGACAGGGACAGCAGTAGTAGAGTAGGTTTTCGTCAAACAATAGAACTATTGCAAAGTACATATTATAAAATACAACAGGCCACACAATTTAGTGTACCGTAGATACCCATTAAAATATGCGGTTTTGCCTGCGAACGATGATTTTTAATGTAATAATAAAAAAACAAACTTACATTTTCAGTTGAAAAACCTGTGCTCCTAATAGAGTTTAGAAAAATATGTTATCCAAGTACATTTTGTAAGTTGGTCGACTATTACTCGTAAACTTGTTTTAAATACATGTTTTTATCATAATATTTAAAAAAAGTCATTTCCCAGCAATAATGTTTGCGTAAAGTTACTTAGTTTGATGTACAGAATGCTTGGTTGACGGCTTCGTGAAGGGTCTTGTTACACCTTGTATACTAGGTACCACCGTGAATGTTTTGGGGGGGACACTTGAGTTTAACAAAAAATAGCACTTTAAAGACTAATATTTCACAAACGAATCCCTTAATCGAAAAATTATATGATGCACAAACTCGCAATATAGAATCGCAATAAAGTATTTTTTTATTAAACATAAAAAAATACTTTTCGAGATTTTATTTTACCACTTTGTATAACTAATCTGTATATTCATGCCATATTACCTACAGCTTTCTAGTACTATGAGTCTTTGAGGTAAGCTGCGGATAGACAGACAGACAGACGGGCATGGCGAAACTATAAGGGTTCCTTGTTGACTACGGAACCCTAAAAATGGCTTTTCACAAAAATAGCACAATGTTTCTAGTAATTTTCTAGGTATCTATAATACTCTAGAGAGTCTTATTTATTTTTCCAAACTAAGCTAAAGATTTCAGAATCAAATTAATATATTGCGTTCTCAAATTTCAATAACTCATTTTCAGATGTGTAAATAAACCTAACCTATAACATTCCAGCATGCCAACCCGCGACTACAAGCGACGGAAACTGAGCAACTGATTGTCAAACAATGAGAGAAATCTCCGCCCCTGCGCTATAGAGATGCGCGCAAAGAGGCGGGGCGATGGATTGCTACGTCCCGAACAACCCGCAATTCGGGTTGGTCGAGTATTGCCCGGCAGACCACGGGCTTTGCTGCGATCCTCTACAGTGTACCTGCGTCGAGAACTCCTTGAGAGAGTTCCCGGAAGAGTGCTGTCAGGTGTGTTGAAAACAATTCTAGTTATTGTGTGATTTTTAAGTGTAGCGGGTGAAGGCGGTAAAACTGTGAAAGCTGGAGGTGAAAATGTGCTATTTTTTGTTCATGTTTACGGACTATAAAATTGAGTTTAGATTGTCCCACGCCGGGCGCCAATTTTATAAGAAAACTTCTGAAGTCAAAAAATCGTCAAATCGATTTCAAACAAAACCACAATATAGGTAAATATTAAATGATTGATTATATGGCAAAGATATTACTGACTTTAATCGAAAATAAAGTGTTTTTTAAATTTCATCTATTGATCCCACGTTGGGTGCCAACTTCTTACTTACTTAAGTTAATCATTAAATATGAGCTCAGATAAAACCCAAACGCTTCTTCTATATTTAAAATTAAATGTGCAAAGATGATTAGTTTATAATCGTGAGTTCTTAAATATAGTCTCACGTTGGGCGCCAAGTTTAAAACGATCAAAATTACAGTAGATAGATAAAATATTCTTTTGTGCACGAAAATTGATACATAGCTATTTTACATTATTGGTAATTCTACGGGTACACACTTACACAGGTGTTAAAGCTGATCACAATATTATAACTTCCAGGCAACCTTTGGATGGACTAACCAAACTAACTACGAATAGTTAGTCATTATTATCCAAATCGTAATCGATTGTTAGTAAAGCAAAGGATAAGAATAAAGCAGAGACATTCCATTTCGTAACTAAACTAAACCTAATTATTTAAATGGTAGTAATAGAAGCTCCGAAAAAAAGTGCGCATACTCAAAATATGAAATGACTGCTTTAAATCTTGCGACAACTGAAATAACAAAGAAACAACCGAATAAAATACTGAAATTTCCGAAAACCAATACGGTATTTGCTGACGTAATATTTTTCCACCAGCTTAAATTGCGTTTTAACCTATAAAATAAATAAAACAGGAATAAAATCAACCTCAAGATAAATATCAAAATATTAATAAGGCTTGGTCGACGTAGCCCCGCTAGGTGGGGCTCCTATTTCTGTCTGCAGTAACACGAAGGAGATGGCGGGATATTAGTTCGCTCGCTCTCAAGACCCCGCTATCCCCTTCGAACGTAACCTTTCCCCCAAGCTGTTAAGCTCTTGCATTGTAAGTTGATTATTTTAGCAGAACATGTTTTCGGAAACTTAGTATTTTTTTCGAAAGATGTTTTTTTTTTTTTGGAAATTTAGTATATTAGTTTTCGTAGAATTGTAATTTTAATAAGCCTATGTTTGTTTGTTAAATTCAACATTTTTTGCCGGTTAATTTTGTATTAATTTTTCTGTAATTTAATTTAACCAAGCTTGTATCAGATCGTTGCATAAGTTTTCTTTTTTTCGGAAGCTTTATTTTTTCCCAAAATTAAACTGCAATTGTTTTTAATTTGTAAAAACATCTACATCAGCTCCGCAATCCAGGAAGGATCTTTTAATGAATCTAGGTCACAGAAAGGCTGAACTTGCTATTGGAACTAACTTAGAAACTTTCTTTTGACTACGTTTAGGTATAATAGCACCGAGGCCAGAATCTGCATAAAGTATAAAGCAACTTTGACAAAAAATTTGAATATTTTTTGTAACAACCTCATCGCTTGTTTACTTCATTGTTTATTTAGCCTATAATGTTTCCACTGCGAGACAGACACAGGCCTCCTCTATATGGGAAGAATTTCGCCGTAATGAAACTAATATTACATAAGTTTGTCTAAAAGATACCACGTCGATATTTACGAATTAACGATCACTCTTGAAGGGTAATACAAGGGTACTGTAACAACTTTGTATTGAAGAACGATATCCAAGCATGTTTTCGATTTGAACCTAGAAATGAGAAGAAATTCGTAAGGAATCTGTCCGCAAGGCTAAGCTGCCTTTCCCCCAGAGATTAAGTGTGTATCACCTTTCCACCAGTTGAAGAAAGCAGCAGAAGTGGTGGTTTTCTAGCAGTAGCGGAGAGGGTAAGATGTGCTGTGAAGACGCGTGGTGCGCGTATGTTTAAAACTAAGCTTTGTCAACCCTTTTCCATGAGACCTAGGCCAAGATGAGCTTAGAATCGGCGAGGAGGCAAAGGAAAAGACATTTATTCGAGGATGGGAGGACAAAGTTGTTAATTAAATAAAAATATCATGGTTCAGGACATATTCGCTGCTAGACGCGGCATACAAATATTTACCAGCTTATTAGACTGATCTGTTGCAGTTGAATTTGTCACGCCACTTCTTCACTCATGCTAAAACTCTACGAAGTACGAAGGGCGGGCGTTTTGGGGGACAATCTTAGTAAATTTTGACGTTCCTAAAGTGCTGCTTTTTAGCCTTAAATGACTTCGTATTTTGAATCACACTGTCCGAATATCGGGTCATAAGTGATAACATGCACAACCATCGCTAAGCTCACCTCGGATGGGAAGGTAGCCTTTTTTTTTTTTTTTTTTTTTTTTTATCGATGGGAAATCATCAAATGACCCCTCCCGCTCTGGGCTGAGCAGGAGGGAGTGTCAGACTTGTACTGACTAAAACCCATCCATGTTCCTTCCTTTGCCCTTTGTGTTCCAGGGCCGCGGTATCTCTTTCGAACAGTCCCGCAACCCTGGCAGGCGTCGGCCCTTACGGACCCCTTCCTGTTTGCTGACTCTCTTTGAGGCGCGCGTGGAACACGAACGCGCCGTCGACACGGCCTGTCGTCATAAGACGGACGGACGGCGAGCTAGCCCATAGCTCACCGTCCACAGGCCCGCGTCTACGGTGGCCGGGGGCCACCACGTGGCCCCCGACGCCCGGTGCGTCTCCCGCGGCGGCTGGGACGTGAGGTTCTCTCCCTCTCACGTCCCGCCACCTCCTTCGCTAGCATGACTGCTTCGCAGAAGGAGGTGACGGCGTCCCATTCCGTCTCGCTCCGGACCATGGATTGAACCAGGGCCGGACGCGAGAGGTCGCCGCCGCCGATCGCCGCTACGAGGACACGGCGTTGCTCCGCCCAAGCGGAGCAGACCTGCACAGTGTGCTCCACCGTGTCCTCCGGTCGATCCTCGCAGTGGTGACACCCGGGCGTTTCCTCCCGCCCGATTAGGTGCAGGAACCTCCCGAAACAACCATGTCCGGTGAGGACCTGCGTCAGGCGGAAGGTGAGGGCGCCGTGGCGCCTCTCCAGCCACTCCTCAAAGAGGGGACTTACCGCCATTATAGTGGCGTGCCCTGCACGGGGTTGCGACAGTCGCTCTCTCCATGTCGCCATGAGATCACGCCGGAAGTCTGTCCGCTGAGCGACAATTCGCCGCGGCAGCGGAGTTTCCCCCCGGCGTAGTGCCTCCACGCGCCACTCGTGCAGGCGCGCGAGGACTATCGCCTCCAGATCCCATGGCGGCAATCCGGCAAGGAGGCTCGCCGCCTCGCCGGAGATCGTGCGGTACCCCCGGATTAGCCTTACGGCTACCACCCTTTGGGGCGCGTTCAGATAGTGGGCGGCTCGCCGCCTCAAAGAACGCGCCCACACCGGGGCCCCGTAAAGGGCCATGGACCGCACGACCCCCGCGTAGAGCCTCCGGCAGGAGGCGTTTGGACCCCCCAGGTTGGGCAAGAGCCGCTTGAAGGCAGCCCCGGCCCGTTCCAGTTTGGGGGCCTTAAGGATGCTAACAGAACGCGGGCCTGTGGACGGTGAGTAATGGGCTAGCTCGCCGTCCGTCCGAGTTATGACGACAGGCCGTGTCGACGGCGCGTTCTTGTTCCACGCGTGCCTCAAGAAGTCAAAGGGCAGGCAAGGTCCACAAGGGCCCATGCCTGCCGGGGCTGCAGGACTGTTCGAAAGAGATACCGCGGCTCTGGAACAGAAAAGGCTAAGAAGGAACATGTGTGGGTTTTAGTCAGTACAAGTCTGACACTCCCCCTTCCGCTCCACCCAGAGTGAGACCCCGGTTATTTGATGATTTCCCATCCGGAAATAAAAGCATTTTAACAGAATCTAAGTACCTACTAGAACTCATATTCCTGCGTCTGGAATTCAGGAAACAACTCTGTCAGAATGAGCCGTAATTCAACACCTGGGGCCAGTGCGGTGGATATATCATATCCACCAATCCGCATTGGACTTCAAAATGAGAACTTTAATACTAAACCACAACATCTCCTTACAGCAGGAAAACGAGAACTGCTGTCCAGAAAATGGCGAAGAGCTAAACGCTTTAAGCGATACAATCGCTTGCTCAGCGCTGTCCCCGGACGAGGCGTGGCCACCGGACGACATGGGGTCCTTCTCGCTGCCCCCGCTGGATCTGGAGCCGCTGCCATCGCTGTTCCCCTTCTCACCATGCTCGGGATACAGGTACGTTGTATAGTTTTAAACACAATTTTAAATGGGAACAATCCTGATGCCTCCCAAATTAAATTAAAATCGGAACATTCTGTGAAAGCATGCGTAAATTGTACATCTTAATACTAATATTATAAATGAGAAAGTTTGTGAGGATGAATGGATGAATTATCATTAACACGATAGAAACCAGATATTTCCCGAATCCGGGAACCGGTTTTCCGGGATTCCCCGTTTTATCCCGTTTCTAGTATTAATGATAATGTTAGTGACCATGACAGTTTAAAAACTTGGATGAAATTTGGCACATAGATTATAATTGTAACCTTATTTTTCGTGTTGAAACCTAAACCCCAATGGATGTCCTCGGCCGTCGGATTAACATGTAGGATACTTATAGCCCGGCAGTATTATCCCGTGGAACATTTACCGAACTTCACGCGGGCAAAGCTGCAAGTATAAGCTAGTACAAAAATAAACACGTAGACTTGAGGACATTTCCCATTTTTTCGTCGGTTAAAAGGAATACTCCGGAATTCCGGATTTGGGTCTAGGCGGAATATTTCAGCGGAAACTATAGTCGCCGACGTAGCAGATATATGGGGAACAAATGTTCAGAGTTCAGACACATGTAAGTACAACACAAATCATTGTTTGCTAAATGGAGCTTCCATCGCTGTTCCCGTTCTAACCATGCTCGGGATACAAGTACGTCCAATTTTAAAGGATTAGGTAACGTAAGACAAGGGATAGGTACGAAGTAGACAGAGTGCTCAAAACAATGCACTATGATAAGAACCCTGGTGAAGATGGCGTTACCACCGCAGCCCTAAAATTAGGATCTGCCACACTGCTCCCTCACTTAACTAACCTATTCAATGCAATCTTACATGCAGGTAGCTCCCATCCCAAATGTGCCACTCAAATATTGTTCTTCTTGATAGGAAAGGCGATAAATGCAATATTAATAACTACAGGCCCATTAGTTTAGTCTCTCATAAAGACAACACCCTTAACGAAGCCGAAAGGCAATTGTTCTTCCCGTCATTGCGATCATTTTTTCCTTCTAGTTACGGAGATATTGGGGGTAAAAGTTCCAACTTTTTTTATAAATGCAGGTTTTTAATGTAAGATGTTTACTTTAAATACATCCACGACCCCCGTACTATTCAATCCATCCATCAGCACAATGTTTGGAGTTACCTTGAGTCCTACCGTAAAACGTGATCTTTTAAAAAGAAAACGTTTCCCAGCAATTATTTTTGCGTAAAGTTACTTAGTTTGATGTACATAATGCTTGGTTGACGGCTTCGTGAAGGGTCTTGTTATACCCTGTATATTTATAAGGCGTTCATCAAGGTCATCCACAATCGCATAGATGCCAAATTAGACTCGTACCAACCACCGGAACAGGCCCCGGCCTGTTCCGGTGGTTGGTACGAGTACGACGGAACCCGTTCCGTCCAAGTTTTTCTACTGCAGACCACCGTCACACTTTAAATACGTTACTAGAAAAATATTCAGAATTTCATAAACCTCTGTACCTGGCTTTCGTGGACTACACAAAGGCTTTTGATAATATAAAACACAGCGCCACATTCTAAGCTCTACGAAGCCAAGTTATAGCTAAGAAACTTATACAGGCTGTCGTTTTACATCCTGGTCAAATTCAAGGAGGTATCTATTTTCCATACCGTCCATAATTATACTGTGGAATAAACGCTTGCGTTTGTGTGTTTGATGGCACGTTTATTGGGCTCGGAACAGACGGGCTGCGTTTTAATGCGTATTTACACTAACCGATTTCCGTAAAAAAAATGACAAAAACTACCCTTTTTACTATCGATTCGGGTCGAGAATCATTAGTATAGATGCCTCCTTGAATTTGACCAGGATGCAAAACGACAGCCTGTATAGAACTGTTATTTTTTTTTACAATAATAGCACGGCTAACGTTAAATTAGATTCTGTAGGCTCAGCATTTAAAATTGTCAAAGGAGTAAAACAGGGTGTCCCGCTCTCTCCTAGATTATTCACCAGCAACCTGGAGGAGATATTTAAATGCCCTTGCTGAGACATTCCGACACAAGGCATTCCGATCGGTGATAAAATGCTAACAAACCTTCGTTTTTCAGACGGTATTGTGCTTTTTGCTTCTGAAACAGCTCAACTGCAACAAATGCTCCAAGACCTGAGCACAAGCCTTGAGGTTGGACTGACGATGAATCAGTCAAAGTCTAAAGTCACGACCAATGCCGTTAAACATAGGGTCGAGGTCGATGGGCAGGAAAACTATGTCGATGAATTTATCTACCTGGGCCAGCTAGTTTCTTTTAATAGCAGACAGGACAAAGAGATCGACCGTCGCGTCGAAAATGCCTGGAGAAGCTACTGGTCCAAGAAGGAGCTTATGAAGCGCGATCTTCCTATCTCACTGAAGCGTAAGCTCGTCGACATGTGTATCCTGACTATCCTAACCTATGGCGCCCAGACTTGGTCTTTGACGGAGGCTCAGAAGTCCAAGCTTTGCCAAAGAGCGATGGAGCGCAGCATTTTAAAAACCAAAATCACCGATCGAATACGCAACTCCACAATACGCTCCGAGACAAGCATCGCCGATGTTGGCGATAAGTCTGCGAGGTTAAAATGGGACACATTTCCAGAATAGATCAGGATAGGTGGGCTAGAATCGTCACACAGTGGGTGTCTTAAGACGGTCGTCGTCTCCGAGGCTGGCCCAAGAAACGCTGGCGTGACGATTTGGACTGTTTCCTGACTGGGTGGCCATAGGAGGTAAAACACCGGGAGAGTTGGAAAGGAATCGGGCGGCCTTTGCCCAATAGTGGGACAGAAAAGGCAAAGAAAAAAAAAAGTAAGACAAAGGAAGGGTTTCCGTAGAGGTTCAAATGATTTTATTTTGACCAAAAATTATAAAGTGCCGGCCGACTCTAGAATAAACACATCCATTAGGAGTAGGTATGTACTTGCACTCGCGCCCCACCGCACGCGTACTCGTAAGTAGGTAACCCAGCAGTGGCGACGGGTCCTTACAACTCGATTCCTACCGACTTCCCTTTGAAAAATGGCACAGTCAGTATTTTATAGGCAAATAATAAAATCACATAAAAGATATGTACTCCGGCTTACCTCTTACAAAAATTGACCCTTCGCTATTGATACCCAATCGCTACTGGTTGCTGGTGGTCTGGTGGTGGTTGGTATTCGCTACTGGTATCTATAATAATTTATTAATTTACCATCGGTTTTCGCCTTCTCGCGGTGGCTACGGTTACAATAGGGTATAGTATATGTAAGAAATACAAAACTTTTTTTTATTTCTTAAAAAATATGACTTGTATTGGCCCATAAAAACATTGTGGTACACTTGTTTAATTCTCAAATGCAACACTTTTTTTACAATTTAATATTTTATATAGCGTGTTTTTGGTGAAACGGAACGCAAACACAAAACGCATCGATTCCGGTAGTGACGTTAATGCTATGTGTCAAAGAAACACTTTTAGTTGAAAAGTACTAAAAGTTTCTCTAAGATTTTACTATAATATTGTCATTGCAATTTTTGCTTTAATAAAGCACTTACAATATAGTAAAACTATTCTATTATAGGCAAATAATTAGCTTTAAACAAGGCAGATAGAGGGTAGTGACATCAAAAGCTATGACTTGAATGGCCGCGACAGTCATGGATGTTTGAACTGTCGTAGAAAACAGTAGGAGTTTAATTTTATTTGTGCGACAAGCAGTTGTTGAAATTAACTTTTAATTATTTTCTTGGGTTGATAGTACTGTATTTTATTGACTTAAGTGAAAAAAAAATTACATTTGCATATTCCCTATTCAATTCTCGTAAGGACGAACTGCACCTGCGGTTTCCAAAACGACTAGTTGACTAAGAATGTAATATATAGAGGCGTTCGTTGATGTCTAATACACTGTAGAAAACTGCAACAGTAAGTTGATCCCAAAGACATCATCGTCATCATCTGCCTAGCCTTTTCCCAAATATGTTGGGGTCGGCTTCCAATACCAGTATTTTACATAATAGAGCGACTGCCTACCTGACCTCCACAACCCAGTGAGTACTGGATAAAACGATACCCCTTGGTAAGACTGGTTGTCAGACTAAAGACAATCAATTAAAATAACCTTGTGCAATACTCTCAGTCTCAATGTAGCCAAGGCTAAAATCAAAGGTGCAAGTTTTTAAAATTATTTTGTGCTTCATTTTCATCCATCGACGACTTAGGTGACACTCATCCGCAAAATATTTCATCCGCGGATGAAACGCGCAAGTTCGGATGAGTCATTGCATAATATTAATATTGATGTGGTCATATCGGGGTGTATAATATATGGCATAAGCATTCTGTACAAATTAAGTAACTCTACGTAAAAATTATTGCATGGGAAACGACTTTTTTTTGGAGTGAAAAGTCACGTTTAACCATAGAACTTAATGCAACGCACTCAAAACATTGTACTGATGGATGGATTGAGTAGTACGGAGGTCTTGGAGGTGTTTACAGTAAAAATATCACGTTACAAACATGTTTTTAAAAAAACTTGTGAAAAAGTTGGAACTTTGACCCCCAATATCTCCGTAACTAGAAATAAGGTTCCCAGGTATGGTCTAGAACAGAAACTGATTGCAACGACGTGCGACGGGGAGAACCTTTCGGCTTCGTTAAGGGTCTTGTTAAACAATAAAAAAAAACAAGACGGTTTACAAAAAGTACCTCTAGGCTTGCAATGTCAAATAACAAGGCTTTTAATCCTCCAATAAAACTTGTCTAATAGAAGTAGTGTGAGAGTTATCCATTATGTAGCCATTTCTGCCGCTAAGCAACATTACTGTCCAGGAAATCAGTACAAATCTTTTTCACCCTACCGCATCTTTTTTTTTCTTGGGCCGTACCTATAACGTGATATTTTTTTCATTTTGTAGAGGAACGCGTTTTACCCAATGATATTATAAATAAAAGAGGGGAGTACCCATAAAAATTGTATTCACTTTGCTTGTGTAGTCTAACGAGTATGGTAGGTATTTTCAAAATTGAACTTTGGCTAAAGTAGATGGATGGTCTACGAGCCGACTTTGGCAAGCATTGTCTCGTGGCGGCTTTTAAGGTGGAAGGACAAGGGTATCCCGTAAAATTCAATTTACCTCAAATGTGAAATAAAGAAATTAGCTCTCCATTCGAAGTTTACAACCTGTAAAAACAATTCAAATAATGTAATAAAATAATGAGTGAGTGAAATGAATGAATATTATGATGAACTTGCATCAATCAACTCAACACTATTGTCAACAGAAAGGAGAATGGGAAACACTGTATGAGACCAGGGGGCCTAAAATGGCTGCTTTATCAGAATCATAATATGAATCACGTTAAAAATGTAATATTCTTAAAATGGTCTTTATGGGTATGACACACAAAGTCCATTTTTAAGAGTTGTAAATTGTTAACGTGATTCATATTATGATTCTAATAATTCAGCCATTTTAGGCCCCCAGAGGCCCTATCTAGCTAGAGCGCGCGGTGTAAACGTAACGTGAATACGTCGATATTCATAATTGATTTATTCTAATGCCTGCTTCACAATTTTGTTTAATTTAAAATGTGCTTATATTTTGCTTTTCAGTTATTTCAGTCGGGTTTTTTAGTTTTTTCAACTATTTTTATTATTTCCAGCATTTTAGTTTAGTTAGGTGAAAGATTTCGCAGACGATTTTTTTTTTGTTAAAAACCTTTTATAATTTTTTTCTACGATTTTCCACTTTGAATTACTTTTAAAAGTTTTAAACATATAAGTTGAATATATTTTTGTAATCACTTAGAAACCCTTTATTTTGATACCGCACTCGATAGTATTGGAAGAAAAAAATAATCGAATTCCACAATATTATGGTACCTCAAATCCGTCAATTTTCTTTCAAACTCAATCTCAAACTCAAAGCATTTATTTCAATTAGACCTTAGCAGGCACTTTTGAAAGTCAGAAAAACAAAAGCGAAGCTACAGTCACAGACACAAGGCATAATATCTTGTGAAAGTACTGTAGTTGCCCATTCCAAAGCGTAGATCTCTATATGGAGAAGAATGGGCAAGAAACTCCATGGACACTCTTTTCAATCAAAATATTGTAACAAGATCTTGGTTACATCATTCATGTTGAGATTATACATATATGTGAGAACGATGTAGAAAGACGTGCACATTAAGAGCGTCCAGAGTAAAAGATTATAATTATCAACAATTTAAAAACAAAGTAGTTAAATAAACCGTGGCAGCTAAGAGATGACCAGTCCCAACTGACAGCGCCCGTTCACGAACACGACGCATGGATCAGCCCCATTCAGCTCAACCATAATGAAGAGAACTAAACGACCCGACACATCCGCCAGTGCTATCAGCGAAACATTTGAGTGAGCCTGACATTCTCTCAGCCACCAGGACACATTCGAGTCAATGAGGGATAACTAAATGTCAATGGTAGCTGTACAAAACATAGTACTCACACATGTGCTATGCAATTATATATAATACTAAGAGATTGAATCTATACAATGCAAAGATATTTTTACAATCTTCTGCAGCTTCCACAATAATTTCACATGAGCTTCTGATTAGTTTGCCCCTATGGTTGTGGAGCAGGACCAGCATTGAGCCAAGCATTTTTATCATCGATGTAATCCCCTAACTTATAATATGCTTGCCTACATAGTGTGCGTTTTATACAAGATTTAAATTTAGAAAGAAAGAAAGAATAAAGTTTATTTGACGTCAGTTCCGTAAGCACACATAATGAAAAAAAAGATACAAAATAAAAAACAAATTAAAAACTAAGAAAAAAGAAAGCAAAGAGAAAATACAATGTACATACATATGTGCTGTATGCGCCAAAAAGGTCCATTTCAGCATTCATGCCAGACAGGTGAGGCTGTCTGACGCTGGTCTTCCAATGAACCTTTGGGGGGTAAGGAGGTGACGGAACAACAGTTTCAAACATAATAATAAAAAAAAAATCGTCTCATTCAGTTGTTGAATGTGGGGAGGAATTATAATATAACATTTGAAACAGTACCCCATGAAAGATGAGTCTACTTTAGCTAGCCTGAAACCTGCCTGTACTAGTTGGCCCCAGTTTGTAGTATTATAGAGGTGTCTGTCACTTCTCTTACTAAATCTCTATTTGTAAGAGCTCGTGATATTTATACACGGGATAATGTCTACCCTCGTAACTCCAGACATGGTCAGCGACTAGTGTTAGATTTTGTACCAAAGACTGCGGTGTTCAAAAAAAATTGCTCAGCTATGTGCGTTAAAATTTATAATAGGTTACAAACAGACATTCAAAATCTCCCCCTACCAAAATTTAAGAAAAAGCTTAAAGAGCTACTGCTTAAAAAAATGATTTACTCGGTAAATGAATGGCTACAGGAATAAGGAAAATATTCTATATTTTTTTTTTTTTTTAATAATGTGTGTTGTGTATTATTAATTCAACGTAGAAATGACTGAGTTTTATTGGCATTTGACAATGTATTTTACCAGGCACATAAATATTTTATTGACATTATATAAGACTATGAATTTCGGAGACACGTATTGGCTAAGACCTCGGGCTAAGACTAACCATTATTTATATTTCTTTATTCCTTTTTACTTCTAAGAAAACGATTCACATGCCATACCATAGGCTAAATAGAATTATAAGACCAAATAATGTAACATGGAAACCACCGATTGTATTTACTCTATTTATACGTGAATAAATGAATTTGAATTTGAATTTAAATAAATGCAGATTTTTCCTAGCGTAGGTACATGATGTTTTCATAGATGTATTGACAAGGTACTATCATGATGTTAATTTCCTTAGACAGTTCCCTAATTCCCTTAGAGAATCACGCCTACTTAGATGGATCTTTTCTGCAGAATAAATTTGGACTAAATGTCTGCAGCCCATATTGTTGTTATTGGCTCCAGAAGCTCATTTTGCAGCACCTAACCCCAATCCAGGGGTTCTAAATCATGCCATTCTCAACCATTTTTGAACCTGGTAATAAACACATCTTATATGCTCTATCTCAAAAACGGTTGGGCGTATGAAAAAAAAATCAATTCAGAATTTGTCGAAAAATGTATGTTCTACAATTGTATAGTACATGTTAACATCATTGGAGCTATAGAAACCGAGATTATCCCGAAAAACTGATTTTTGTGACCTTCAATAACTTACGACGCAGACACGAGATTGTATGAGACTTTTGAAGCAACTGTAAGAACACCAAGATGAAGGTGTAGATACCTACATCTTCGTATACACGAGTTTACAGCTTATTATCTCTCATTCCGAGAATGACCCCTTTTTTTACTAATTGGACTGGGCTAGTTATAATTAAAATGATTGTAACAGTTATGGCAACTGACGGAAATATTAATTTTACACAGGTGTAGGTACTACCTATATTTACATAGGTGTAGGTAGGTACCTATATTTGGATTGGATACAATGTAACGACCTAGAACGAACGGATAAAAAATGCAAGAGTCATTAATTTCGTTTTTAAATACTTAATATAGATTATTGGCAATTTGGCACCCTATTAAAGTTGTATGTAAAAATTTAGATGCGGTGACTCCAAAAAGCTAAATATTTTAATATTCAACTTCTGGGAATTTTATTGTGTAAGGAGCACCCAGTAACAATACTTTGATAATTAAACATTTAAGTACAATTGTAAATAGTATGTAATACATACCGGTTTTAAATTAATAAAGTTGACAAAATAGCTACGTAACTTCCACATTACCGTTATTTTCAACATTGCTGCAGTTACTTAAATCTTCCTAAGTTTAATAAAACTAAGTATACAATCCAACACATCACTTTATTCAAACAGGAGTGGAGCGGGGGACTGCAGGGAAAGGGGAGGGGGGGACGCGGCCGACGTCCTCCTCTCGCTGAAACACGCCGTCGTCCACGGCGACTGTGCTTCCGAGGCTGTACACCCACAGGTATAACCATCTCTTTCACTCTCACCTCTCACCCTATAAGCGAAAACGGACGGGTATACATCTCGCTGTCCAAACCCAAGGATTGGTTTTAACATCTCACTCTTGCATGAAGGATTTTGATTTGTCGTTTCTGTCTAACAAAAGGGGTGTTTGGAGGGAAAATATTGTATAGAAAACCGTGGAAACGGTGTTCCGCCCTTCGAGGGTTTCGATATGGAATAATTGTAATTAATATGGCATCTTGGATTATTACTGGCTTCCCTTTATGAGCGTTTTGGTTTGGCTTCGCAGGATTTATTGAAATTAGAATTTTGATGGATTAATAACGGTCGTTTTATTTTGATTTGCCTTATCTGATATCGCTTTCCGTTTAATACTTATTCAATTTGGTCTTTAAAGTTTAGTAACCTTGAAAAAACAGCGACACGGCGCAGAACTTACACCATCAATTCATTGGTCTAGCCAATGATGGTCGCGGGCCTGTGGACGGTGAGTAATGGGCTAGCTCGCCGTCCATCCGTCTCATGACGACAGGCCGTGTCGACGGTGCGTTCGTGTTCCACGCGCGCCTCAAAGACAGTCAGCAAACAGGAAGGGGTCCAAAAGGACCGACGCCTGCCAGGGTTGCGGGACTGTTCGAAAGAGATACCGCGGCCCTGGAACATAAAGGGCAAAGGAAGGAACATGGATGGGTTTTAGTCAGTATAAAAGTCTGACACTCCCTCCTGCTCAGCCCAGAGCGGGAGGGGTTATTTGATGATATCCCAACCGAAAAAAAAAAGCCAATGATGGTGTAAGTTCCGCGCCGTGTAAGCTTCTACTTGCTAGCAAACTTATCTGGAGAAAAAACAGTCTTCTTTGGGGATACATTTTCCGCAAGGTGCAGGGGAACATTGAGGCGCAAACTGTTACACGTAGGTCCAATACATTTATTTCTTTAACCATTGATTCTAGACGCCCCAGCGAATCTTTTCTTTTTATAAGCTTTTATTTTTAACTTCCCTTGTTTAGTTAGTCAGTATAGTATTTAACAGTACCTAAATCAAAAATCTTCCTTTGTTATAAAAACAAAACCCAATCCTAATAAAAATACGGATCGCACAGCAAAATAGTTACTGATTGCACAGCAAAATATTATTATTTTTAGCAACAATTTGAGTTCGTGACGCATCGCTATTAATTGAAAAGCAGGAGGTGAGGTGAGCTGAGGTTTTTTATGAACTGTAATCTAATAATAACTAGCGCACAACAAATTTTGTGATTCGTTTTTTGTTAAAACAAAGCTTCTATTTTTTTAACGCATACTCGTATCTTCGCTGGGGAAAATGTCCCCCCAAAGAAGGCTGCTATATCCAAAGCATTTTATTTGCTCTAGATAAAAATACTGATTACTGCGGACGTTTGACGGGTAATAAGTTGTTTGATGTGCATTTAAAAATAAGTAATTATTAAATTCCGAAGACCAGCCCGCTCGGTTTAATCGCTCCTTTAGAATTTTCAAACTAGTGCGTGCTACGCTGTGACTACGCCTTAAAGACCGTGTGTAGCACAGCCAGCACCTAGTACCTAAATAGTCTCGTAACAAGGCTTTTCATTTTTTAACTCCCGGCGCAAAAAGAGGGGAGATATCTATGTAGCTAAGAGAATTAGACAGGTCCCGTCAGAACTGGAAGGAGCGCAGGATCGCGATAAATGTAAGTAACGATTGGGGGAGACCTCTGCCCAGAAGTGGGACAGAGCAAACTAGGAAAAAATACAAGTAGTTTAATTTGATTGCATGCAGATTTATTACTTTTCTCTTATCCGGTTATCCTCTGAACTTGCATTCTCTGTTCAAGATACGTATAGTAGGATCTTCAGTTGGATTTGTGTTCAGTTAAGTATGTGATACAAATCAATAAATAAAAACTGGCCAAGCGCATGTCGCATTCACACGCACATAGGGGTTCCGTAGCACCCAATTTACAAAAATTATGTTTCCAGAGCTAGGTTCGTCGAACCTGTATTTCAGAAATATCGTGTAGTGATGCTTTTGTTAGCCAGTCTCTACTATAAAGGAGAATGCCAAAGCAGGTTGTAGCTGCGTCTTTTCCATTTTAAAGCAAAAGTCTTCTTTCAAATTATGTTTTCACTTATTATGATTTAATTTATTAATTTTAGTCTCAAGCAACCGGGGTTTTAGAAGGTCAGAGAAAATAACTTGTGTATTGTTTCGAAGCTACGCATCCGCCATCCGTTGTCGCCAAATGAAACCAGTTTTTTACTATTTTTATTAAGATAAATATAATTATTGTAAGGATGAAACATAAAAAAATTAAAAGCGTCCATTTTTTCATAACATTGCTACAACATTTTTACAAAAATTTCTCACTGTTCTTGACCTATTTACACGCTTGATAGACCACGCTATACAATCACAAATACAAAAATGTGGGACGAAACGACGTTTAGCTTTTTGCTGATAATCCGATCGGTCTATATTTTTATTATGCTAATCTAAAAGCACTCATTACATATCTGTTTTTTGCCCTCCCCCCTTCCATAACTCAAAACCTGGAGACAGCCTTGGCTGAATCACATCCATTCATCACCATACCACCATCATACCATACCATACCGTACCGACCATACCTTTCTAAAATACATGCTCTTTAAGTGCAGTGTGCCAAAGCCAGGGTCAAACTTTATTTGGTTTCTTTGTTTCATGCAGATGATGGTGAACAACGGCGGCTACCCTTACTACGAGCACTATGGCGGCGCGCCGCTTTTCCCCACCATGAGCGTCAACGTGTCCATGAATATGACCATGCATGGCTGTCCGCCCGAGCAGCTCTGCTCCCAGGTAACATTTCACTGCGATGATGCGGTCGACGATAACGCACGCTTGTCGAAACACCACGTAACAATACTATTATTTAAAAATAATATTAAAATAGAACTATTTGCTTTTAAATTTTGCTGCTGAGTATTCGAATAGGGCAAAATGGTAAATATGAGAATTCATTTCAAGAAAAACAATAAAATGAAAAAAAAGAAACTATTTTAGGTACGTACTTTTTCCGCACTGACGTGCGCTCCATATGCTATTCAATACTCAAACTTTAGGTAAAAAATACGAGTATGCATCCGAAATTCCGAATATATATCTGATCCTTACTCATAAGGGTCAGTTCACACCGAGACGCGACGCGACGCGATGATACTGGACGAGGTCAGTAATTTTGCGCTGCGCCGCGAGACGCTCACAATGAAATGTGTATTTTTTCGTGTAGTAAATAAAGTCATATTTTGAGTCGCTCTATTAAAGTGTGCGCGCAGCGTAGCGTCGCGTTGCGTCTCGGTGTGAACTGACCCTAACATAACAGATACGTAATCGGATTCTTAAATCGAAAATCTTTAAAATAAAATTGAGATCAATTCTTCTGCAGATGCAATGGAACCAGAACGCCTCCACGCCCTCAGTCAACGTTGTCTACCCACAAACTCAAAACGTCATCAGCTCATCCAACTACCCTTCGGCCACCTACTCCTTTACCGCAGACTTCAGAACACCTAACCAGAGCGACCCTTTGATCACTGCCACCTCAACTTTCAAGCCATTGCTGCAAAATCCTCAAAAGCCAAACCCGAACTATTCCTTATTCCAGCAGAAACCTAACTGCTCTAACCAGAAAGGTTTAGGTCAGAGTCTGAAGAGGCCACCTCCTAAGTTGTATGCTCAAGAGACGCAGAAGGAACAGAATATGGGGAACGGATATATTCTGAATCAGGGACAGATGCATCAGCATCCGCAAGAGTATGGATATGCTGCGTGTGTTAATTCTTCGGGGAAAGTTCCGGTGAGTAATATGACGATGCGTTGTGTTTATTTGTTAGACCTTTAAAGTAACTAAATGTGCACTCTTTTAGGTCCCCTATAAAATATTTTTATCATTTTTACGTAGTTAGCCCATGCTTTGATTTAGACATGTTCCCGTCTCCGTCTTGTACCCGTAGTTAAAAGTAACGCTTCACCAAATAAGAGCTATGTAACGTTTGTAGATTAACCTTTATTTTCGAAGTAACTAACACAATTCTTGCAAATGCATTGTTTCTTTAATAAGACGTTTTAATTGTAATTCATACCCAAGAAAGATCTTGCCTACCTTATACCTAATGGAAATCGCCGCTACATTTTGAAAGTGTAGGTGCACTTTTGTATTGAACAGCAGTTTTTTTTTTTTAAATATCTGTTTAAAAATTATCTACTGCGCCTTTGGACACCCCCGAATCATGAACTGCATTCATTTAACATATATGTACCATCACTACATAGTTTAAAACAAAGTCGCTTCCCGCTGTCTGTCTGCCCCCTATGTTTGCTTAGATCTTTAAAACTATGCAACGGATTTTGATGCGGTTTTTTTTAATAGATAGAGTGATTCAAGAGGAAGGTTTATATGTAAGTACTATATTGCATCCGTGCGAAGCCGGGGCGGGTCGCTAATAAACATAAAACGTGGAACATTCCGGGCGGGCAGGGTGAATCTTGCTTGCATTGCTTATAGACAATTCATAATGGTTACGATTTCTACCTAGGTCGGAGCCCTAAGCAACTGCTCAGAAGATGACGAACAGAAGCCCAATCTCTGTCGAATCTGCGGCAAGACTTATGCCCGGCCAAGCACGCTGAAGACGCACCTTCGGACACATTCAGGAGAAAGACCGTACAGATGTGGAGATTGTAACAAAAGTTTCTCGCAAGCTGCTAATTTGACCGCACATGTTCGGACGCATACCGGTCAGAAACCGTTTAGGTAAGTTGTGAAAGTTGACCAAGAGAAAAGAGATAGAGTCCTCCATTAACAAGATGGTGGTTGTGGTCTTCAACAGCTCCTTATCAGGACATGACAGACTCTGTCTGTATAACTCTTCAGATAAACTGTGAGTTCACACTCTCTGTCATCTTGTAGTTGAACGCTTCCAACGACAAGATGACAGATAGAGCGAACTCACAGTTAGAGTTTTGATGCGTTAACCTCATCATAAAACATGTTTTTGTCAGAATGTTTCGCCAGGGAAAACGTATTTAAAATCCCTTAATAGCATTCCCATTCGAGATCTAGAGCCACGTATTCTATAATTCTATAACAAGGTCATGTTTAGTTTGTTACATTTTATTTTATTTTAGTACATTGAATTTGTCTAACAATCTTTTTTTAAACTTTGACAGAAGTGGTGATTTATTAGGCTCGCCTCGCCATCATATTAAACTACACTTCTGTCAAAGTTTCCGGGCCGCCACAATTTAGATTGCTATCGACACGCTATGAAGAAGGTCTGTACACATCACTGCGGTTGTTAGGGTCTTACCGCCTTGCCAATAATAAAATTAAGATGGATGCTCTAATACTTATTACATTTCCTCTATCTTCCACTATAGGTGTCCAATATGTGATCGTCGATTCAGCCAAAGTTCCAGTGTCACCACACACATGAGGACACATTCTGGAGAACGACCTTATCAGTAAGCGATTGTTTTTTCCACTCTGCTCATTTGATCTTTCCGTTTTAATCAAGCCTTAGTTTTCCAGTCACCCATAAATGTGTTTTCGCCGACAGACTCTTACAAAAAAAGCATTGCTTCGTTTCGAATATTTTTATTTCCAAGATTCAGACTGAGTTTGCTTTTGTTGTTCCCAAAATAAACTTCGCCTAACGGGAAAACTTTTTCGTAATTGTTTTTAAAACGTTTTTGGACAATCACTATTTTCTTGGAAGAAAAACAGCACAAAAAAAGCCTTCACTTTATTTGTGACCAGAAACTGAAACAAGCTGTGGAAACAAGCTTCATGATCTGCCTAGCTGTTTCTAACTATGCTGGGATCCGCGTCCAGTCCAGCAGCTAAATGCTAGTATTTTCCAAAGACCAACTGTATATCTGGGGCCTAAAATGGCTGCATTATCAGAAAAAAAATCTTAAAACGGTGTCTATGGTTATGACCAATTGACCACAAAGTCCATTTTAAGAGTTTTAAATTTTTAACGTGATTCATATTATGATTCTGATAAAGCAGCCATTTTAGGCCCCCAGATCTCCACAACTCAGTTACAAAGTAGGTATCACTGAACCTGAAAGACTGAAAGCTTTCCGGCTGGGACTGAAAGTGTATTAGTATTAAATTAATCTTGACTCTTTTTTATCAGGTGCAGATCTTGCAAAAAAGCGTTCTCGGACAGCTCAACGCTGACGAAACATTTACGTATCCACTCTGGAGAAAAACCTTACCAGTGTAAATTGTGTTTATTGAGGTAAGAACAAGTAATCAACCTAAATAATTGGGTATTTTGTCGTAAAACATCTTCAGATTATGCTTTTGAAAGCAATTTCTACAAGATTAGGATAAGAGAAAGCCACATCCTGCTTAAAGTTAACTGTGAAAGTAAGTATATGCCTTAAATTTGATCAGTAACAGACGTAATGCATTATAAAATTCTCATTGCGTTCAGTTTATTTCTGGATAAAACTATAATAGAAGAAGGCCTTTAGTTATACCTACCTTTTTACGGTAGGTATAACTAAACTTTTATCTATACTAATATTATAAAGCTGAAGAGTTTGTTTGTACGGTTGAACGCGCTAATCTCAGGAACTTCTAATTAGAATTAAAATAATATTTTAGTGTTGGATACTTCATATAACGAGGAATTCTATAGGCTATATAACATCACGCTGCGATCAATAGGAGCGGAGAATCAATGAAAAATGTCTCTCTCTTATGTGACACAGACGAGGTTGCGCGGGATGCTAGTATATACTATAAATACAGTCAATATCTTTTATTCGTCAGGTTTTCTCAATCCGGTAACTTGAATCGCCACATGAGGGTCCACGGCAACATGTCAGGTGGAATGCTCGGCTGACACTTGCAGAGGTGCGGCCTCCCCGCCGCCGTCTACTATTGAACTAACTGGTTTTGCGACTGCAAAGGAACGAAGTGTAGTGGCAGTGGAAGATAAGAGACTTTCGATATTGTGTTTGTATTTTTAATCGCTTTAATTTTTAAATTAATACCTAAAAGTTAGTATGTCGTGAATGAAAGGTGTTGAAAAGTTGTCTCAAAAATTGCAATTTTTAACACCGAAGTACAGACGCCAGCACATCAAGCTACTACAATCGGTCAAACTGTAATACTTAGATTAAGCATACACTTCGCTAAAGCATTCGGTTCAAGGATGATTCGAAAAAAAAAAAAAAATGGGAAAATTCGACAGTTTCGGGTAGCTTGATGCGCTGGTGTCTATATAATTATGCCTTAAGTGTTGCATAGTTCTCTTGACGCTGTTGGTAAACATTTTTGTGAAATTGCATCGACGAGACAAGATGTAGGTGTTAGTTCCAACTAAAGCCACGCGCCAAAATAACTATGTGGCACTATATCTACCTGCATTGAGATGAGAAATTAATTGAGAATACCTATTGCTTAGCTGCGATCAATTATTTACTACGTACACCTACTAACCTTTTGAAGAATACTCACGTTTACGGCTTACCTACTTGTGTGGCCCGTAAGTACATGCTGGTGAAACACACCTACTTAGCTCTAGGTTTGTCTTATATTTCAATTATAAAATATTTGTGATTTATTGTAAATACGACAAAATTATGTGAAAATGTTTGTACATAACTATTGTAGTTCCTAAGATACATAAGTAAATATGCCAACATTCCAGTAAAACAATGATCTAGTCATTATTTAAATAGCAGTTTATAGTATTATGGTGTTCCATTGACGAGAATTTTTGAAATTCTTTTTGTGCTGTTGCTGTTAGTCCATCTAGCCACTGGCCCTGTGAATAGAAAATATTAATTTTAGGTTTAATGTTGCACTTATCAATCACCTGTGTCAGTATTATTATTATAGCATAGCTTTGTAAATGAAATTGTGAACTAAAATTAATAAATCATTTCTTCTATTCCATGTTGTCTTCTTTTTGCATTAACCGCGTTTTTTATTTGAACCTCTTATTTGAAAATGGCGCGGTAGTTCCGTGTTGTCAGCCGCATAAGATAGTTTTCTACTATGTTTTCTACTATACTACTTTATTATATATTTTGAAATCTCGTGAACAATCAAGTGAAAAATGTTCGAATCTGACTCATTTATCTAAAAACGACCCTGATTATTGTCAATAAGTTTTATGTTCGGACGTGCAGACAAACTAATTTATAGTAGTGTCACCTGTGTCACTACTAGAGATGCAAAACGGATTTTAAACGTTTTAAACCATTTGGTTTTAAACGGTCTTTTTGGTTTAAAACGATTTAAAACCACACTTAGCGGTTTAATATGGTTTAGAATGTTTTTTTTTGGAATGCACTGAGGCTTTACACGAAGTTATCTAGACCACACCTCCTTCCTGATTTAGAATATATAAAAGGAAAATAAAATAAAAATGTTTTAAAATAACCTTCATTAACATGACAGACAAACATAAAGTCGATCCCTACCTGCCCCATCTCTCCCCGTTGCGATTTTGGTAGCAAAGTGAAAAATAAAAATGCGGCATTGCCGTTTTATTTTAATAAATACCCAAAACATGATTGTTTTCAGTGTCTAATCCTAAATAGTAGTATAAATATGATATATGACTTCACATATATTAATAAAAATGGTAAATGATTTCAATTAGCCTTTTAAACTATTTTTTTAAGTAATTCGTAATCAATGTACGGCCCACGTGGTCGTGGTTTTAAACCGTTTTAAACAAATTTAAAACGGGTTTTAAACCACTGATTTTGGTTTAAAACGGTTTATTTACAACTATAGTCACTACTCTGCAACCAGTTTTATTTCATTTCTGAACGCATTGATAATATTCGCAAATATAAAAAAGGTTTTTTGTAGGTCACGTATCTCCACCTCTCCTCACTGACTTCTCCAAAGTTTGATTGTGATAAACACACACTCAATTAAAATAATAGGTTATCAAGAATTGTGTGATATTTGTCATAGCAAGACAATTTAGTTCGCCAATGACCGGTTCAATAGTTTATTGTTGAACTATAAAGCAGACACTAAACGAACTCATCAGTTTGACACATCATTATCTCCGAGAGATTTCCTTGTCGGGACTGGAGTAATTCAATAATTTACGCCTGATACGGGTCAACCGGTGCTGTATACTTAGGAATTTGATAATACAGTTATTCACACTGCCGCTGTCTGTTAGCGAGACAGTGTCGATTGTGTAAATATCGTATTACAACTGCGAAATTTATTCTGTCAGTCCGACTGTTACATTTTGTGGTGTAAATCGTCAATTTACTTGTAAATATGACTGAAACTTCACCGGACGAGCCGAATTCTAATCGAAAGGACTTTATTTGCGGGGTTGTTGAAGGTAATTGTTGATATTTTCATGTGAAAGTAGCGATATACGTCAGTTGTAGCTATACATCTTCTAGCTAAGTTTGTAATGGAGTGAATGACCTAAGCTTCACTATTACAGGCTTTTACGGGCGGCCGTGGACTACTGAACAAAGGAAAGATTTGTTTCAAAAGTGAGTATTCTTTCTATCTTTAATAACCTAATTATGTTGTTGACTTGTGTACAGCAGATGTTCACATTTTAGATAATTTATTCAATTACTTTCCAGTATCTGTGACGTTCTGTTTATTTTTGTAATTATTAAGCAATACTTACTTGATATTTTTTTATTACGAATGCTACATTTTTCTAGTAGGATAGGAGTAATATTAAATGAGGACATCCTCTAACCTAGTTATAGTCACTAACAAAAATGTAAAATCTTTCTATATGCCAAATAAACAAGATCATATTAATTTACAACCAGATGATACCTAAAAATTACATAATTAGGTTTTAAACAAGTTACAGGGAAAGGAAACTTTCACAAAGTATATTCACATAGTTATCATTAATGACAATAAATATTTGTGCTAGGTGTATTAAAATATTTCTGTCTTCTTGTACTTGACATTACCAGCTGTTAATCTATCATTGTCCTTTTAAGAATGTTAAAGTTCAATGACCTTTATACCTATTGTCATTCTTAATTTATTGTTCACAAAAACAATGATTTATAGTCATTACATTAAAATGTACAAAAGGTGATTTGATTCTGATTTGAGAGAGATAGGGAATAATAATACTGGTAAATATCATTATTAATGAAACTGAATCAGCACCCGGAGTGAATGGAAAACAGAAGATTAAGTTCTTCTCTACTTTATTAGTGTGTCTGCTGTGTGGCTGTAAGGACATATCCTTGAGAAAAGAGTTGACATTTATCAACTCTATTTGGCCAATAACGGATATGGATAGGGATAAATAGAAGGAAAAAAGGCAGGCCTTTGCCCTGCAGAGGGACACTTATGACTGAAAAAAAACACTGATGAATCCAGAGCATTTAAGACATGCTGATCATAAAGTTTCATTGATGAAATTCACCCATTAGAATTGGATATAGACTAGGGTTGTTGCGAACATCAGTATCAGCATCCGCTGAACTTCATCATCATTTTCTACATCAGCATCCGCGATGATCGATGCTGATTATTAATGCTGATGTTCGAGTCGTGACATGACCGCAGAGGAGGCAGGGCTTATATCACGTGTAGTTCAACCGCATTGTTAGGGTCAACCGCGGGGATTGCGATTGCAAACAAACACAAAGTGACACAAACTTGTCTTATTAAATTATAATTTAATTTTATTTAATAAATTATAATTCGTCATTGCGCGTGAAAGTTTTTGATTATTTTGTAAACTGTTGAGTTTTTGTGTGATAATTTAATGCCGCCCCCGTTGAAAAGTGGAATATGGAATTAAAAATTATTGAAACAATCTTTTATTTGAGCACCAAGGAAAAATATGCAACTTTTTGATGTATAACTACATTTCTCCTGTTTTTTTAAAGAAAATAATTAAAATCAGCATCAGCATCCGCTGATGTCAATGATAAAAGGTCAGCATCAGCATCCGCTGATGTGAAAAAAATATGCATCAGCAACAACCCTGATATAGACACATAGACATAGGGTGGCATGGACAATTCGACAATAAATTAAACTGGGAATACCTCATAACCTTCCCAGTCTTCATACAAAATTTTAATCAAATATCTTCAGTAGTTTAGGACATTATTTTTCATCTTTTACGTGATGGAGATTAATAGGCTAGTACTGACAGGTTAACGACCCCGCGTCATTATACGCTAAACACAGTCATGTTGCCATCTCGCTTCTACAAAAACCTTTGCCAACTTCCTTAAATTGTAATTCCAGGTGCAATTTAGTTTAAATTATAACTTTGGTTAGTGAATTAATTTTTATAAATGGTGTTCTATTTCGTTAACAGTTTTATACTAATTAGTTTGTTTGAAAAAATATTTTGTAAATTGCGTTGTAAGGTTTAATCTGATAGTTTAATATTTCTATGAACTAGTACCACCAGTGCTTTCATTTATTGTCATATTGTCGGTGCCACGTTGGTTGGTTAACATAACCAATACTGTGGTATTGGTTATGTTAACCAACCAACGTGGCACCGGTAGTTTAATGGCATTCTACACTATTGTATTTACTAACATTATCATTAGTAAACATTACTAATGATGCTGTAATAGATAACATTACAACTACATAAACAATAACATACTTTACTTTACATTTACTGCTTAAGATTAGGTCATAACTTATGTTTCTTGAGGAATTGCATTAACTGAGAGACTAATGGTATGCCCATTTTTCCTGAAGTTTCTATGCTTGGCAATTACTATAAAGAGTCCATTTTTTTTTAATCAAGAACAATACTGATACGGACAGGAATAGGATGAGAATAGAAAAGGCTACACAATTCAATGTTTAAGATTAACCCAGTTTTACATATTTGTGTTGATTCTAATCAAAACTTTTGTTTAATTCTATGTATATTAACTATTAGGCTTAATTAGCATGGAATATGATGTCACCTATTGAAACAAAAAGAAAACTGATTTCTTTTCTATAAGTAGTTTATTTGTAACAACATTAATACAAAATTCACAGGCTCAAAAAATGGGGCATGGACATGTACGTCTATGCACCAAAAGACGATTACAAGCATCGAGCTTACTGGAGAGAGCTGTACACCGTAGAGGAAGCAGAACACCTGACGTCTCTGATTACGGCTGCGAAGTCACAGGGCATCATATTCTGTTATGCTTTGTCTCCGGGACTTGATATAACATACAGTAGTCAGAAAGAAATTACTACGCTGAAAAGGAAATTGGAACAGGTATCGTATCTTATTTTAAGCACTGCCCAATCTAGGAATCCAACGCAGGAACTCTTGCTCAGTAGTAGAGCCAATTCTTCTCCATAGAGATCTACGCTTTGGAATGGGCAGTACTTTCACAAGTTTTTATGCCTTGCGTCTGTGACTGTAGCTTCACCTTCTTTTTTTTTTGACGTTCAAAAGTGCCTGTTATGGTCTATGAAATAAATGCTTTGAGTTTGAGTGCTTGCGACCACTAGACTAATATTGCCGTTTTATTTTTAGTTTCTGAAGGTACAATATGCACTTCTGTTTATAGCTTTAGAAGAAGCTACATGTTTGGATTCCACTGTACCTCGGAAAACAAATGGAATTAGCTGCTCTGCTTTCTGAAGCAATAATAAAACATGCTTAATAATGACAGTTCAGACCTGTAGAAGTATAGTTTATTGTCAGTATGCAGTGAAACGATTATTAGATAAATTCGTTTTTTTAATTAGCTAAAATTTTTTTTTCAATTTTTTTTGGGAATGTTTTCCTATTAACGTCGTATTGATCGGCTTCTGGTTTAAAGTAGTCTAGTTTCAATAAATTCTGACTTTTGTGTTTATTTTCAAGGTATCCCAATTCGGTTGCACATGTTTTGCCCTCCTGTTTGATGACATTGAGCCAGAGATGAGCGAGTCTGACAAACAGATATTCCAGAGCTTTGCACATGCACAAGTGAGTAAAATACATATTATAGTCCTGCTATACATAATCTCCTAGTATCTGGAAACTTAAAAAAAAAATGATTTCATGGGAAGTTATTTTAAGGGCTGATGTTATTTAAAATAACTTCCCATTTTTATTTGTTTTTTAAGAATGTTATTTCTGCGGGACTGTTCGAAAGAGATACCGTGGCCCCGGAACACAATGGGCGATGAAGGAACATGGATGGGTTTTAGTCAGTAAAAGTCTGACACTCCCTCCTACTCCGCCCAGAGCGGGAGGAGTTATTTGATGATTACCCATCCAAAAAAAAAAAAAATGGCTGATGTTATTTTGGCTAAGCAGAAATCTTGTTCACTTCTTCGTTATAGTCAGGAACATTTACAGTTTCATATATTTCTCATAACAACATATCATAACATGACGCCTATAATTCCAAAAGGCTTCGACAGAGGTGTGCCTATAGTCACTGCCCGACCTGGGTGAATGGACCACAAGTTAGCTAATTCGTTATCTGCCTAGCCTTTTCCCAACTGTGATAGTGTCGGCTTCCAGTCTAACCAGATGCGGCTGAATATCATAATTTTACATGGAGCGACTGACCTCAAGTTAGATAATATGTTACAAATAAAATATAAATATTTAGAATGTGATGTTGGATAGTTATTTAAACTACCAAACACTCACATCACATTCTATACAAATCGTAACAGTTTGACAGCTAAAACACATCAAAGCGACCAATATCCATCTTATTAGTAGTTCTAAAATCAAACAGCTATCTTGTAGTAACCCATGCGTGACTAGACACAGCTAAGTGGCTAACGTCGAGCTAACGGCCTTCAAAGTTACGAGCTCGCCTGACTGCACAGCCTAGCTGTTGTATATGTTATCTGCAGGTGGATATTTGTTGATAAGAATGTGCAGTTGTCATGGTTAGCAACTTTTTTTTAAAACCTTGCCCCACACTAGGAATGTCTCCTGTATCGTGGGTGCGTTTACAAACATTTAAACTCACATACACAAACAGCCAGACCCGGAACAACTACCTGTAGATCATACAAATATTGGAGATACATTTTATAACTTGGAGATGCATTTGTTTTGTGCTATTTAAGCAATAGGTTTTCAGCAGATTAGTACTAACATTTATGGCCCAATATTAAACAAAACACACATGACTGTACTCTTTTACAAACTACGTTTATTCATGTTTAGCTGTGAAACCTTAGCTAATTTATTCACTGCCTTTCTGCTGAAAAGTAATTGCAGATTTTATTTCTGTACTTGTATTCACCTCGATAGTACCATTTTTTGTCAAAATGTCCATTATTTATGTGCCATATCTTTTTTTTTGGAGATCATAAATAAAAATCAATTGCCGCATGTATAGGAAGGAAGAAGCATCATCACTTTGTACCCGACTGAGAAGGGTAATGTGTTTATTTAAGGCGCCTCCCCGAGCAAAACGCAGCGGTAGCCGATTTTTGTGCAGTTTTATAGAGCTATCTACTCTAACCCAAAAGAAATACCAACTAATATAAAAAACATGAAATTTCTGCATATTCTTGACTCCAAAATGGTAGTTTTGTTTTCTTTTTTAGTACTAAAATGTGAAATTAATCTCCTCACAACCAAACCACAGAAATGAGACAAAATTATTGATGACATGCATCTCCTCTTATAGTAACCATTATTTTGATTTGTTTTTTAGACTAGTTGGTAGGCAACTTAATAATAAACATTATGCTAGTTTTTTTTTTCAAAAGACCTAAATTTGATTTTATAAAGATTTTATTCCAAAATCTGAGCATACTCGCTACGTATATCGCTATTTTCTATCTCGCGATCTTACGCTGGAAGGCTGGCGGCGAAAAGGGACGAATGCTCAAGGTTATTTGGTCAGGGTACCGCTTTAATATACTTTTATTGTTGTGTTCGTCATTAGTAAATTGCATCCGTGCGAAGCCCCGCTAGTACATAAATAAAACATGACAAACCGCTTTGTTCTCATGACCTGGTTCAAATATCAGTAAATCGACATCATCCTCCTGTTACCCCAATATATGCTGTGGTTGGCGCAAATTATTGCCACCTGGACCAAGCTGGGGCTCGTGGCTCAATGAAAACAGCCGCACGGGTCGGTCTTAGGGTTAAATGACGCTTGGCGATGTCAGTCCGTGGATGGCTGACCATCCGTACCTTGGAAAGCATGCTTAACCCATTACATTTTGAATTAGGTTTTTCCATCAGGAATTTCTCAGTAGCAGCTACAGAGTTTGGGTTTGTGCCCGGTTGATGGCAATAGGCCCACCCCCTATTACACGGGACTTAAACATAATTTCACATTTCGCCAGTTACGTTACATAACTGGCGAAATGTGGGTGTACTTGGTACACCTCTGTCTAAACCTTCGGGATTACAAGGCGTGATGTTAGGTTACGTATGTTACAGTAAAAAACCTTTGCTCCATCCCCACAGGTATCAGTAACAAACGAGATTCACCAGCACCTCGGCTGCCCGCGCTTCCTGCTATGCCCCACGCAGTACTGCTCCACGCGCGCCGTGCCCTCCGTCAACAGTAGCGAGTACCTCAACACGCTGGGGACCAAGCTGTCGCAGCAGATTGATATTATGTGGACCGGTATGTTTTAGTTCTTCTTCTCGTAACTGAATATGTTTTATGAGAATGGTTCATGCTTAATTGAAAATGTTAGTTAGCAAGGTGCAATGTTCCTGGCTACATACGCACTGCCGTGTGGATTTCTTAGCGGCTAAAGCAGAGGTCAGCAACAGGCGGACCGAAGGTCGAACTTTGAACCGATAAATATTGTTAAATATGGGGTGGAATTGACATCGACGCGAATAGACATTTTTCATCGGTTATTTAAAGACAAAATGTATGGAACAGCTGATTTTTTTAATATCCGATGAAAAATTGGGGGTGCTCAGAATGATGTATAATCAGCCCAAGATGAATCTCATCACCTTACGGACTATTTTTGCTTGCAGCATCGGGCCGCTATAGAAGAGCTTAGTTTAAAAAAAAATCTCTTCCTTGGCCCTTTTTTTGTGAAACAAAAGATAATGTAAAAAGGTCGCATATTTTTCTTTGTTTTACTACTATTGCACAAAGAGAGTGCGGACCAATAGTAGTAAGGGTGGTGAACAGATGTGAATATCGTGTGCACAGGATTTTGTTTTAAAAGTGAGTAGATTCATCTTAGGCTGATGGTACTTACTCGCGGGCCTGTGGACGGTGAGCTATGGGCTAGCTCGCCGTCCGTCCGTCTTATGACGACAGGCCGTGTCGACGGCGTTCGTGTTCCACGCGCGCCTCAAAGAGATGTCAGTAATAGGAAGGGGTCCGAAAGGACCGATGCCTGCCAGGGCTGCGGGACTGTTCGAAAGAGATACCGCGGCCCTGGAACACAAAGGGCAAAGGAAGGAACATGGATGGGTTTTAGTCAGTAAAAGTCTGACACTCCCTCCTGCTCAGCCCAGAGCGGGAGAGGTTATTGATGATTTCCCACCCAAAAAAAAAAAAAAAAAATGGTACTTACCTGAATACCTGATTACCGTTTACGTTACTTCATTTAATTAATATTATTATACAACTGCATTCCACATACTACAGGTTCAGAGTCGTGCTTTACAAAACCTTTTAATTTTTCCAAATTTTCTCAATTTCTTCCAGGTCCCAAGGTAATATCGAAGGTGCTAACAACAGAAGCTATAGAGGAGATAACTCAAGTCCTGCGACGACCTCCAGTCATATGGGACAACCTCCACGCGAACGATTACGATCAGAAACGAATGTTTTTGGGTGAGTACCAATCATAGCGTCAGTGAGCTAGGCGGTCAGCAATAAGACTAACGATTTTACCAAATATATTTTTAATATTTATAGGGGGTAATCTCCGGAACGAATGATCCAATTCAAACTATTCTTTCACCGGCAGAAAGCTACATAATTCGTGGGTGCTATAGACTATAAATTATATTTATATCATGCATATTAGCCGAACTGTCACAATTTTTGCGGACGAAGTCGCGGACGTTGTGCTAGTAAAAAATAAAGTACAATCAGGAGATCCATTCTAGTGGCTTTTCCACGAAGTAATCCTACTACTGTATTTGAGTTTGTGATAACCCTGATACTGTTAGCCTGCGTCATCCCACACCAGGCCAAAAGCCTCTTCCCACGACTTCCAGTTGTTTCGATCCAGAGGTAATGTAGACCACTGGTCGATGATAACCTTGTTCTTTCAAAAGAAAACAAAGTTTCATTTATTAGCCACATTTTCAAACACGCTAAAAAAAATAGTTCTTATTGTTATTGAAATAAAGCGCAATCTATCTTGTTTTCTTCCCAGGTCCGTACTGCGGCCGATCACCGGAACTGATCCCCCTACTACGTGGGGTACTAACGAACCCTAACTGCGAGTACAACGCTAACATGATACCGATACGGACTCTCGCGCATTGGGCGAGTTGCAGCTTAGACGCGCCTGCGCATAGTAAGTGTTTTTATTAAAAACGAGTTAACTAATGGGTGTAAAAAAAAAAACACACGAACATATAACCTCCTCCTTTTTTGAAGTCGGTTAAAAATACCTTTAACGAAGCCGTGCGACCCGTTTTCTCCCCGTCATTGTGATCATTTTTTGGTCCTGGACTCTAACAATCAATCTTCTAGTTACGGAGACATTGGTGGTCGAAGTTCCAAGTTTTAAATGTTTTAATTTTAATGCTTCCATGGCCCCTGTATCAATCATTGAATCCACCAGCACAATGTTTTGAGTGATTTACCTTGAGTTATACCGAAAACCGTGATTTTCCACCCCAAAGTAAAAAAACCTTTGTATTACATACCAAATTTTCTCCGAGCCTCGGAAAGCACGTTCAGCCGTTGGTCCCAAACTGGCTGTCATTTGTAGATCTTTGACAGTCGTTAACTAGTCAGTGGCCTGAAAATCTGACCTACCAGTCTAACCAAGTGGTTTCAGATTACCCAGTACTAACTGGGTTGTGGAGGTCAAATAGGTGGTCGCTCCATGTGTCTTGTTACACCCTTTATAGACACATTATAATGTAGCTCGTTGGTAATGGACGAATTAAATTTGACGGCAATGTTGACGCAGTGGCTGAGCGATTGACTGCTGCGCTGCGTGTCGCGGGTTCGATTCCTGCACAGAACAAATATTTGTATGGCCTACTAACAGTTGTTCCGGATCTGGCTGTTTGTGTATATGAGTTTAAATGTTTGTAAACGCACCCACGATACAGGAGAAATTCCTAGTGCGCGGCGACTTTTATTTGATTTTTTAAATATGCCTCTTCATTACAAATCATCCTTTCTGATGCGATAATTAAGGTATAATGATGTATTCCTCATCACAGTGGAAGCAGTCTCCTGGGATATAAAGCTGGAGCGAGAGAGCGAACAAGGTGTATGCGAAGACGAAGCACCTCTTACTCTTGGAAAGCATGTGTATCATCATCGACAAGCGCTCAGGTAATCATTTGACCCTTGATTCGAGGAAAATTGTAAGTTTAATACACTATTATGAGATTTTTGAATCCCGGTACCTGTAAGTAATTAAATCGAGTCATCGGTATATGTAAACTTTTTTAGTATAAAAAAAAAATGTTATACAATATTATAACATTTTAACTTGTTGCAATTTCTGGGCTCCAAATAAAGAAAGTGTTAGCGAGAGAAAAACGTATTTAGATTTACTTTTAAAAATACACACTAAACTCTCGAAAGTCTTTATAAGGTTTCTTCAAATTAGAGACGTGAAGAAGCGCTGAAGTGGAGCCACCAAGTCAAATCGCTATAGGCAAAACAAGTGAATGTCAACTTGTACCAAAAACTCGCAATTGTAAACGATAGCTATCGTTACCCATACAAACTGTAGCTAAATACGCACGCGTATTATAATACACAGGTCCTGTAGTAGCGGCACTGCAGCGCTTCTTCTCGCCTATAATTTGAAGGCTAGTTACCGAATTAAGGATTGTACCGATGGATACGGAATGAAAAACTAATGTTTTTTTTAAAGCCTAAAAGTCTCACAGATACCTTTTCATCGCAAGTCAAAGTGCGCGAAAACGTTTTTTGACTCTCCTGTAAACTTTTGAGTTACAATTTTATTTGAATCGCAGGTCAAAATAATATGATGTCTTCTAAATCAAAGCATTTATTTCAAGTAGGCCAGTTACAGCCACTTTTGAACTGTCAAAAAAAAAACAACAATAAAATGAAGCTACAGTCCCAGTCACAAGGCATAATAACTGTGAAAGTACTTTAGTTGGTCATCCCAAAGCGTAGATCTCTATGGAGAAGAATGGGCAAGAAACTCCATCGACACTCTTTGAAATTAGAATATTGTTAGAAAACCTTGGTTACATCATTCCTGTCGAGATGGTACATGTGATAATGTTGTAGCAAGAAGTGCATGTTAAAAGAGACAATTCAAAATAAAATAATTTAAAACGAATAAGCCGTGGCAACTAAGAGATGACCAGTCACAACTGATAGCGCCCGTTCACGTACATGACGCATGGATCAGCGCGATTCAACTCAACCCGACACACGCGCCACCATCAGCGAGTACATACATGGTTTTCACAGAAATGTGAATTTATAACAACTAATAAGACATGGATCAATAGAGAATATGCATTTTTTTTTTCACTTTAATCAATAATTTGCACTACTATAAACCCAAGAAAATAATTAAAAGTTAATTTCAACTACTGCTTGTCGCACAAAAAAAATATTAAACTCCTACAATTTTCTACGACAGTTCAAACGTCCATGACTATCGCGGCCATTCATGTCAGGACTTTGATGTCACTTACCTTTATCTGCCTTGTTTAAATCTAATTTTTTGCCCTTAGTAGATTAGTTTTACTGAAATGTCAGTGCTTTATTTAAGCAAAAATCGCAATAACAATTTAATAGTAAAATCTTAGTGAAACTTTAAGTACTTTTCAATTAAAAGTGTTTCTTTGACACATGGATTTTGACGTCACTACCGGAATCGATGCGTTTTGTGTTTGCGTTCCGTTTCACCAAAAACACGCTAAATAAAATATTAAATTGTAAAATAAGTGTTGTATTAGAGAATTAACCCTTCGTGTGCCGGGAACGTGGATCTACGCGAGACACAATAGCTTTTTAATTGTGTCTATATACTCGGCATACGAAAGGTTAAACAAGTGTACCACAATGTTTTTATGGTCCAATACAAAGCATTTTTAAGAAATAAAAAAAGTTTTGTATTTCTTGCATATACCCTATTGCTACGCTGACGGTTTTCTATACTACCAGCGGGGTGTAATAATGAGGAATCTTTAATATTTTTTGCAGACAAGCGATAAACGAATGGTTACCGGAGTTTTCCATCCCCAAGAGTGCTCAAGGCCCTGTGATCAAGCCACAAGCTACAATCATAGGTAAGTAATTAAATGATACGATTTTTTAGGGTTCCTTATCCGAGGGGTAACCAACGGGACGCTATTAGTAAACCTCCGCTGTCCGTCTGTCTGTCAGCGGGCTGTACCTCATGATCTGTAAGAGGTATACAGTTGAAATTTTCACAGAATGTATAGTTTTAATAAAAATAAATTAAAAATAAAAGGGGGCTCCCCTGGTACTGAATCTTTCATGCGTGAGTCCGACTCGTACTTCGCCGGTTTTAAAGTACTAATGCAGTAAAGTCTGCTGTCGGTCTTTGTGTGACTTGGAATCTCCTTTGATCCAAGTAAGATCTTAGGATGATTGTAAAATGAGCATATAGTTTCCATGTCCATTACAGTAGAAAAGTAGAGTTTCGTGTTAATCTGTCGGCACTCAACTGGTTCCCAAACTTTTTTATATTAATGGTCTCCATTTTTTTTTTGTTTACATGACGCGTACTTCAGGTGCTTATGAATAATTTCTTAACAATCTAATTATATCTTTTGTTACAGTACCACCAGTACCAATAATCCCAATCCTGCCATCAGTGAACACATGCATGACCCTAATGACGGCCACGTCCAACACATCCACCACAAGCACAGCGGACATGGCGCCGGCCATCCCTACTGTGAACACTTCGCAGCTGCAAGCTCTGGCTGATGCATGCTCTTCTGGATCCAATGACCGGCCTATATTGTCTACAAGGGTAAGTTGCTACAGATTCCAATACCAAAAAAAAAAACATGTCCGCGCAATGGGGGCTATCGCGTGTGAATTCGCCGCTAGAGGCGCTAGTGTAGCGCGAGGGCACAGAAATGTCAGATGTCATAGATTGTTCGCGCGTTGCGTGCTGTTTTAACATGTATTTTTATAAATATTCACGATTGAGGTCTAGATTGAGCCATTCTTGATTAATTATGACTTGAAGATTTTAAGTAGCAACTTAGAATCTTAATTTTAAATACTGGGAGATAAAATGATTTTTAAATGTTTCATGCTTGCTCATTTTAGAGAGAATATTGTAAATATATGAACCTGAAGTTTACAATATGTTGTTTTACGTAATAAAATAAACTTTTTATGAAGTTATTGGTACTATATAATATAAAATAGAATTATTGACAGGACCTTAATCGACAGTGGCGCCATCTGGTGAGCTCGAAAACGATAGCCTTCATTAGCACTGAGCGCCAACGGCGGAGAACTCAAGTGGCATAGTCAATTTATAGTTTTTGCTTCAAAGTTGCGGTAGACGGTAGTGGCTTTTATAAAGGGTGTAACAACACCCTTAACGAAGCCAAAAGCCACTTGTTCTCCCCGTCATTGCGATCAGTTTTTTGTTCTAGACCATGATGGGAACCTTCTAGTTACGGAGATGTTGGGGGTCAAAGTTCCAACTTTTTCACAAGTTTTTTTTTAAATACATGTTTTTAATGAAAGATTTTTACTTTAAACACCTCCACGACCCCCGTACTATTCAATCCATCCATCATTGCAATGTTTTGAGTCCTTTACATTGAGTCCTACCGTAAAACGTAACTTTTCACCCCAAAAAAAAAAGTTGTTTCCCAGCAATAATTGTTGCGTAAAGTTACTTAGTTTGATGTACATAATGCTTGGTTGACGGCTTCGTGAAGGGTCTTGTCTGGATTTTGTAACAAGGTGAAAAGTTTGTTTTTTGAGGTGAAAAGTCACGTGTTATGGTAGGACTTGTAACACACTCAAAACATTGTGCTGATGGATGGATTGAATATTACTGGGGCCCTTTATGTGGGGGGTTCGGAATGAAGAACTGGATATGTGGTTACGATTATAGCGTCGGTGCCCCCTTCCACCATCTATACCACATCCACTCAAATCTACTAAAACAATACTTTTTGTCGACAGGTATCTCCAATCGAGACATTCAACCCCGTACCGAACCCAGTCATGAATTCCCTAGTCTCCCCCACCACAGTCATTTTTAACGAGTCTATCCCGAACCCCATTATCCCCATAGCTTCGTCCAACATATCCCTCCCAACTGAAATGCCCGTTTCAACCCTCCCCGTCCCAATCTTAGGGTTGAAGGCTTTAGAAGGTAGTGTGAATAAGAATAATCATGAAGGTGGGCAGGTGATTAGTGGGAGTTTTGAAATGAAGAAGGATAAAGATGTGGAGGGGGAAGATGCTGATCAGATCATTGTGGATGATGTAGAGCCTGCTGTGGAGGAACAGCAGAGGAATGGGGATATGAGTGTTGGTGGTGAGTTACTTTTAGTTTTATTTATACGTATATCACATGAAATGGCTAAAACTGAGATTCAAAGTCAAATCATTAATTGAAAATAAATGGTTTGAACTTATACTGTCACAGGCATATCTTCCATGATTATTAGTTATTAACAAAACAAAAAAAAAACATTCGAGACGAGGGTTTCGAATTGTCAAGTATGTGGAATCCAGTTTTAAGTATGCTCAAAAGTAACAGCCGGCATCGTAATCCTAGTGATACTGTTAGTGTGTTTTGCCGTAACTTACACCGGTATTCTTAGTCGTGGATTGAACTTAAGTCGAACTTGACACGCCTACATTCTGTCCAATTAGACATATTGACAGCTACAGTTTGTTTATAATTTGACATAAACGCCTTTGAAAAGCGGGATTATAAACAAATTGTAGGTGTCAATATGTCTAATAATGCGGAATGTAGGCGTGTCAAGTCCGACTTAAGTTCAATCCACGACTAAGAATACCGGTGTTAGTGTGGAGTTCCAGTAGTGAGCGTAGCAAAAGACTAAGGAAGAGGGTGGACAGATTTGTAACAATTTATTTACCATCCACCCGCATTCTCCAGTAATTCCGCGATCATGGCGCTTGCAACAGCGTCGAAATAGCGAGCTCAAAATAATAATAATGAATAACCACAGAGGATATCCCGTGTAGTCCAGTAACTTTATAGGTACCTCAGAGCTTGCGTCATATTCGGTAGTTCTGATTTTTTGCAGACTTGTTCATGATGTCGGCCCAATGAATAATCAAAATTAGTAACCTCGCCGAACCGCGCCGAACGAAACTTCGGTAAAATTTCGGTAAAGGACAAATTTTTGATTGTACGTACCTTAAATTTTTGAATTTGCTACAATATGAGACTACCGAATTTGACGCAAAGTACCCCGTACTTTCAGGCGACAAGGTTACTCGACTTGTGATAGTATAATTTTATAATGTGGAAGCTTAAAACAGTGTTTAAATGATTTTACTTTGAATCTGAGTTTTAGGTGTTTTATCACCATCTGTCCCTTGTTATTTGGGGTTGGCCCGTGGCGTTACAGTATAGCGACCGCCGCACGCCGCCCACATTCTTCTAGTCTCCGCTGTACGTGGCTGCCTGCTTGGCCGCCGAGTGCGGATGCTGGCCTAAACATATATGAGACATGTCCTCTGCTCTCTGCTCAACCATTTCCTCTAAAGATAAGCGGAGACGAGAACTGTAAATAACGAAATTCTATTGGTGGTTTTACCGCATCTCGTCTCGTACACCGTACTCGTCGTCGTCAGTACTAACTGGGTTGTGGGGGTCAGATAGGCAGTCGCTCCATGTAAAATAATGGTATTCAGCTGCATCCCGTTAGACCGGAAGCCGACCACAACATAAAAAGGCTAGGCAGATGATGATGACCGCATCTCGTCTCGTATAGTCTTTTCTCGTGGAGTTATGGAGGCTATGAGTAAGGTATAAGAGACGCCTCCGCGCTCACCCGCGCACCCTACGCGAACGCACCCGTACGCACGTACAAGCGCGTGTACGAGCTTATTTATACGCGCTACAAAATACGCTAAATTAGACTTTACCGTTACCGTTATTAAAGTTCCGTACCCGAAGGGTAATAAACGGGACGTCTATTACTAAGCCTCCGCCGTCCGTCCGTCCGTCTGTCTGTCAGCGGGCTGTATCTCATGATCCGTAATAGGTAGACAGTTGAAATGCTTACAGAATGTGTATTTCTGTTGTCGCTATAACAACATAGTTAATAAAAATAAAATTAATTAAAAATGAAAGGAGGCTCCCCTACATTGGTACTGAAACCTTTTTTTTTCGGAGGGGTAATCATCAAATGACCACCTCTGGGCTGAGCAGTAGGGAGTGTCAAACTTGTACTGACTAAAACCCATCCATGTTCCTTCTTTGCCCTCTGTGTTCCAGGGCCGCGGTATCTTATTGCTGTTTGATTATCATTGTCTATTTTCTTACTTATTGGTAACTTCCATTATAATTATACACACATCAAAAGTGTCTAGGGATCAACATATATTTTTGCAATAACTTTTCTCCTGATTGATATTAATTAAAATTTTCTTTAAGGATTCATCAAATAAAGTGTTTTCGTTTGTCACAGTAACGATAAACCAAGTCACCTTTGCATTAATAAAGAAATTTGCCATTTTCCTAATAAAGGGATTTTTGACATTTGAACCACTAACACAAAAGTTCGAAAAAAAGACTGAAATAACAGTTTTCTTTAAAATTTTATTGGGTAACTTAAACAATTAATAATCCGTGTTTCTACCGCGAACACTAACAACACAAGAACATCGGTTTGGCATACTCAAAATGAGTTCATCCAAATCACGCTGTGGAATGGCCGCCCATGTTCGTTGCAACAACAAAAAAAGGTCTTCTTGCGACTGGATACCCTCCATATTCGGCAGAGCTCTTCTCTGTAGCATATCCCATGCATGCTCAATCGGATTCAAGTCTGGCGACTGAGCAGGCCAGAGCAGGACATTGATGTTAGCTGCGGCGAGAGTCTGTCTTACAACTCTTGCGGTGTGCGGTCGTGCATTATCATGCATTAACTGAAATAAGGGACCGATTTGCACTTGTAGAGGAACGATGACGTCTGATACAATCGTCTCAGCATAAATTTGAGCGTTGAGGTTGCCTCTGATCCAAATCAACTCAGTTCTTCCGCCGATCCAAATACCCGCCCATACCATGATGGTTCCACCACTATAAGGATGGACTTCCTGGCAGGATTTTAATCGCTGTTGGCGTCCAGGGGTTCTCCAGTGTCGTATACGTCTTGTATCCGGTCTCATACCAAAACGAGACTCATCAGAAAAGCACACGAAACGCCATTGTTCTTCTGCCCAATTTCTGTGTTCAAGAGCCCATTGATATCGTATCCTACGATTGTGCATTGCTATAGGTGGTACCCGTAGCGGTCTTCGGGAATGAAGGTTCACTTCATGCAAGCGGTTTCTGACTGTTTGGTCGCTAATTAAGTTCCCTGAAGAGTGATGAAGCCTCACGGCTAACATCATGGCGGTTATTGTTGGAGCTCTTCGAGTTAAGATTTGAATGTATCGGTCTTGTCTCCGTGTGGTGCAGCGATACCGTCCTCCATGGCGCTCAGCCACGGTACCAGTGCTTCGGTAACGTGTCCAAAGTCGACTGATAACACTCTGACTTGTATTCAGAGCTAAAGCCACAGTACGTTGCCGGGAACCAGCTTCTATCATTCCCACGGCTCTGAGCATTTCTTCCCTGCTTAAATGACGTCGCCGCTCCATAATAACGTTGGTTTTAATCAGTAGTAGGGAAACAGTAGCACTAATAATGTCTTCAATGCGTTGTATGTTTTTATAGGGAAAATATTGACAGCTGATTTTCATCTTTTACTCGAATTTGATTCACAGTTCCTGATTCAAATTATGAAATGCACCAAAAAGGATCCATATAAATTTATAAAATCATAAATTTATTACAAAGCCACATCTCAATCTCAAGAAATCCACATAAAAATGCTTGATCCCTAGACACTTTTGATGTGTGTAGTTCATTTTTTACGTAATTCACCTTGCTTTCTTTGTATGTTCTCCGTTAAATTGATATTGTTTTTTTTTTTCGATTTTTTACCTTATCAAATTTACTGTATGTACCTAGATTATAAGTGAATGATGTGGTCTCCTATAATTGGAACCGCAGACTTGTTTTTGTCCCTGTTCTATATATATTTGCATGTAATTGCTTAGTTTCTGTTGGAGATCCAATAAATAAATCTCTTCCGAACAGTCCCGCAGCCCTGGCAGGAACGAACCCTTCATGCGCAAGTCCGACCCGCACTTGCCCGGTTATTTTTTTATTAATAAATTATAATTATTTATCGTTGATCCTTTCTTAGTACACCTCCTGGAACTCTTTATATTCTATGTTTTGATTGTACCAGATCAGACAGTAACAGGACAGCCCAATAAAATAAAAAGAAGCTTACATTTTCTCTTGTCCAGACACGCCACAGACACTAAGTCCGAGCCGCCCGTCTGTTTCTGAAGTGGGTGGAGAACCCTTGGACGTGGACCCGCCATCCACTGCTGCTACCGATCCTGATGTGGTCATGAATGATGGGATGAGCGAGGTGAGTATCACTGTAATCTCCGAAGGGTTTGGCAGCCCTATAGTAAGGCCACATTAAATCGGTAAAGCTTAAGCCCCATGCAAGGGCGAGCCTATTGCTATCAACCAGTCACAAGTCCAGGCTGCAACTGAAAAAATTCTGGTCGAAAACCGCAAGAACACTACCTCACTTGAGAATCGAACCAGCATCAGCAGTAATGCTTGCAACTACTATACCGACGTGGCAGACCTGTTAGATTATAAATGGCAAAAAAAGCAAGCAAGTAGTATACGATTTGGTGTAGTTAGGTAACCTTTAGAAATTGGGGCTCATTTTTTGTCTTTTTTGTCATCACCAAAAAACCTATTTCCAAAAGTTGTAGCGGTATTAGAAAAAGTACTACAGCGACATAATACAAAAGTAAAACAGCAACATAGTACAAAATTTACTACAGCAACATAGTACAAAATTTACTACAGCAACATAGTACAAAAAGTACTACAGCTCCATCTATGACAAAAATGAAGAACTAACGACAAAATTTTGAACCGCGTTATTAAAATTATCCGCAATTAAAAAGCATTTAAAAAATCCGACAACAACTGCGGCGCCACCAAACACAACACCCGTCTGGTCGTTTCTATAGGGTACTTAAATATAAAAAAAAATATGACAGATAATAAAGCAAGTGATTTTTACAGAACGGGTCAATGCAAGTAGAGCCAAGTAACAGTCCACTGAGCACCGACATGATGGTGGAACCTGCGGAGCTCACAGAACCAGTCGACGAGTAAGTATAATATTTATAATGTGTTTAGTTTATCTGAGACAGTGTAGGGAAATCGTGGACAATTATTTATTTTGGTACCTTCCATTGCCTCTTAAGTTGCAATGACTTGAAAACTTAAAAGACTTTATCTCTCGCTGTAGCTATTTTTCCTTCAAGTGTTAATGTTTTAGTTCAGGTGTATTTTTTGTTTAACTGGCGGTCATATATCAAGGGTTTAATGTGAAGCAACGTTTGCCAAGGTGGAACCGTGAATGGATGCCATTACAGAACTTCGGGTACAGTCCTTTCACTGCTACTTTACTTGCAACTTTACGTCACTGTCAAAACACAGTGACAATGATCTATAATCTCGTTATATTATGGCTGCTGCTGGATTGCTATTGAAATAATTATAATTTAAAAAAAAACACTCCTTTCGTATTCTTCTCAGTAAATCTTTTCATTTGATACCCATACCATGGGAATGGTACACTATAACAAATCCGTGCGTGCGTGCACTATGTGGTGCGCTATAACTAATCCGTCATCTTTGGGAGTCCACCTTAGTGGATTTAGAATAACGTCACAGCAAACTATGCATTGTCATCTAAACGAAACGTGTGCAAAATTTCAGCTCAATCGGAAACCGGGAAATGGGTCAAATTTACCATCTAAGATTTACATAGTTACAGGTGAAGCTAAAAAAAAGTGTTAAAAAATATGATTTAATTTTCTATTTTCCCCAGGCCAGTAGAAAACGAAGACCCCTCCATAGACCCGAACGCGCTCGTAGCCGACGATCTGCTCTTACTATGCGATCTGTTCTACCTACCGTTCGAGCACGGATCGCGCGGTCTGCGACTCCTGCACGACTTCAACTGGCTCACTACGCATGCTGCCAGCCTACTGCCGAGAGGGAACAAGCCCGAGGTGTGTATGATACTTCTTCAACTCCGCTTTGTTATCTGATCCGATGCTTATAAGTGCGCGTTGCAGTATGAAGTTTCATAGAAAGAACCGCGAACAGCTTCAGTTGAGGCGATGCCGAATCCGCTCAATCCGATCAGCTGGTTAACTATAGTTGCGTGTCACTGACAGAGGCTCGTGGCCACCCGCTCACCCAGCTGTGTGCGCCGCGCGATCAAGGCATCCATTACCCGGCGATGCTGGACAGAGATCTGATACCATGCTGCTTATGTTGGGGAGACGCCCGGTTGCCGATTAATCGGTGCAAGGGTTATATTGTGTGCGCTGTGAGTTTTAAAGTATTCTTATCCCCACAGACAAGTGAATGGCGTCGCCGCCGCAGTCGCTTCGCGTGGTGGATGTGTCGTACGCGGCGCCTGGCGCGACGCCTGGCCGCGGCACAGAACCAGGAGCTGCACGCCGAGCTGCAGCCCTACGTGTGGGAGCTGTGCGCTGTGCTGGCGCTGCTGGACGGCTTCCTGAGGTGGCTAGGTTAGTGTAATGGTGGCGCCTGGCCCGACGACTGGCCGCGGTACAGAACCACTGCACAAAAAAAAGTCGTGAACAAAAAAAGCGCTTACTTATCATTACCCGTATAAATGTAGCTTTCTCGCTGTTAGGTTGTCTAATCCGATCTCAGAACTTTATCTGTCACAGTTTTTGTTTTGCTTCGAGTTGTTATTTCATAATCGCGCGTTTACACGTCACAATAGATCTTCAAAAAATCTGGTGAAAAGGCAGAAGTAGCTATCGGACTTACTCCGTCATCTTCGACCGAAGCTTCGACTTCGGTCATTCATCGTAACGCTAGCTATCTCTTAATACTATTTGTTTTGTTTCAGAACTCGGAAAATACCCACAAAATATAGCAACAAATACACAAGGAAGTTATACATGTAAGTTTTTCATTGCCTCCTCTTTTAACCGACTTCAAAAAAAAGCAAAAGGTTCTCAATTCGTCAAAATCTTTTTTTTTTTAATGTTTGTTCACCGATTACTCGAAGACGCCTGAACCGATTTGTAAAATTATTTTTTTTATAGATGTATATATATATATTTTATATTGCTTGGAACCATTTAAATGCCAAATATATATTACAATATACTTAATTTTGTTAGAGCCAAATGATGACTATATTTGTACAACTACGCAATTTTGAAGTGCACTTATCGAAGCCATGTTGTTAACCCAATTTCACCTAAATTTCTCCTTTTTTACATGAAAATAAAGCCCACATTTCCCTGCAGGGTTTTCAAAGGGCTGGCGCGAGGCATTCGAGAGCGGCTGTCAAGAACCCTGGGTGTTCCGCGGAGGTCTCACTGCGGACTTGCGAAGATTATTACCGGTAGAATGTACTAGCGATGCGCTGAGAACATTACCTCCTCCTACGATACTGCCACTCACGATACGACCTTATGGCATGGCTGATGAAGAAGCGGTGAGCACCAATACATACTTGCTAAGTCCTACAGACATCAATTATTTTTATCGTGCTTCAAATGATTTTCTCAATTAATTCTTCGAACACCTAAGGGGTCGTCCTTTAATCATGTGAGGTTCAAACAGGGCTTTAACCCCACATGAATACCCAGTGGGTCTGATAAAATTCACAATATTGATAAACATAATAGAGTCGTCCTTTTTTATCGACAATGAATTGGTGTTTCTGTTTTTCGAGTTTTTCAAGTGACAATATTTTGATTTCCGTATTAGATTTTTCTTTCAGATGCGTTTAATTTTCATTTGGATGATTTAATCTTTGTTTTTTATGCCCTTACTGTTGTTTGTTTTATGGTGATTTTCGAAAAAACAGAGGGGTCCTTTTTGGGTAGGTTATCTGTTTGGGTATGTCAGCATTATGAATTACTACTCTGTCACGATATTTAATGCAAAATGAACACACGAAAAGAATATTGACCGCAGAAAGTTAAAGATTACTTAGTATTAAAAGGTATAAAGCGATGAGAATGTAAATTCAAACAATGAAAACATAATAATTCATACTCTAATATGACCCAAAATGAGGTGATAGACCGACCATTGTCGATAAAAAAGAAGAACGACACAATATCGATTTGAATTTAATTTTGTGACCACGTAAAAATCCAAAAAAAGGAATTTGGGTAAAAAAAAAAAAAAAAAAAAAAAACAACGTCCTTTACCTCTCTGGTCTTTCAATAATAATAAATCCATATGATGCTGGGAGGGAGAGTAGCCTTAAACGTCACAACGTATCACCAAGGGGGCGAGATGGGTATAAAAGTGACCTAAAAAACCTCACGTGATTAAAGGATGGCCCCTACTACAATACCTGACAAAAATGCCAAATAACATAATATTTTATTACAGATATGCGCGATATGTCACAAAACATGTCGAGACGGCTCTGACTGTAGCGATCTGTTCCCTAGCGATCTACAAACGTTACCAGCTGACAGGTATGTGAAGTCTTTAAAAATACAAGTATGTTCCACTTAGGCTGACACTTACATCGACGAACAAATGTTTATGTGTATCATTCCGAACCAATTCAAAAAAAAAACTACTGATATAAAAAAAAAGTATTGGCATTTAAAAATACATGTTACAAGCCAGTCAATTAAGAAAGCACACGAGTGTATTGCCACAAATCTGATCCTAACCCCCAAATTAGGCCTGGACCTGTATTTTAGGGGTATGCGTCCAGCCATGGGTTCTAAAAAAAACAAGCTTTCCAAAAAAAAAACAGCTGTTTCGTGCAGAGATGTTATGGATATGATATTTAGGATCTGGATACGGATATAGGAATAAAATTATATCGGTTTCGGATACGGTTAGCATAGCATAATCAGCCTTTAATGTTCCCACTGCTGGGACACTCGGCCTCCTCTCAATGAGAGGGAATGGGCTATAATCCAATAATCCACCACGCGGGCCCAGTGCGGGTTGGTAGATGTCACATGTCTTCGAATTTTTGGTTCTAGGACATGCCGGTTTCCTCACGATGTTTTATTTCGGATTATCCGTTACTTTCGGATAGTTTCGGTTACGGATATTAGATTGAAGAAAAATATAAACACAAATAGTTAATAATTTGGTTTTATTTATAGGTTTTATCTAGTCTAGGTTATCATTTGGTATTATAATCAGTCATATAGGAAAGTAACTGTCGTTGTCAAAAGGCATGCTTTTGACTAAGACAATTACTTTTTATTTAGACTCCGCCCTTATACGAAACTATCCGAAACTTGTGAAACGGATACGGTTACGATTACGGATATATGTATTTTTATTTCGGATATCCGATAGTTTCGGTTACGGTTATGGAGCTCCATTACATCCCTGGTTTCGTGCAGCTTGTTTTTTGTTTTGTTTGTTCGTGTCACAAACATCGAGGGAGTCCAGTGCGCACAACTATTATTATTTAGATTCAACTGTGGCAAACTACAGGATAACCCAAAAACGTCCTTTGTCTGTGCTACAAAGCAATTTTCCGAAGAAAGAGCGATTGAATTTTAACAAGTTTTTTTTTCTCCTAGGTTAGTAGCACCGTTCCTGACGCTAGTTCCTGAGCTATGCATGGTGATCGAAGACGACGAAGAATTCATTCCTCAGGAGGTGGACCAGTCAGGGGACGACGATGACAAACGGACCATCGAACCAAGGGTTAACGGTAAGTCTTGGGGGTTCCTTTGGACTAGACTCGAAAATTAAAATTAAAAATGGTGATCGGTAATTTTTTAAAGCTTTTTAGATCATTTATCTTTTTTTTTCTCCTCCTGAGTGCTAGGTCTACTTTTTATTAGAAAGGCTTAGCTAACAGCTTGTAATTGTATTCCTCGTTGGTCTAGTGGTCGCAATGGCGACTGCTGAGCATGAGGTCGCGGGTTCCCGGGTCGTGCATAGTGTTATAGGGTTTTTCCATCAAGAATTTCTCAGTAGCAGCCACGGAGTCTGGATTTGTGCCCGGTGTGATGGCAATAGGCTCGCCCCCTATTACATGGGCCTTAAAAATAACTGGCGAAATACTTATGGGTGTCCTATTAGGTACCTGCCTAACCTTTCGGGGATTACAGGCGTTATGTTACGTTTCCTTACAACAGCAGCCTGAAAAAAAAACATTTTCGATACGATTGTAAAATCAATCACGGAACAGAGAGTGCACCTGCGTCTGCGCACACACTTGTGCACTATAATATCTGCGTTGAGATTAGCCGCCGTGACTGAAAACGGTCAGGAGGACTATTATTATTAAAATCAATATGGATTTTTCCTATCCATCTTCATCATTGGCAAAGTAGACACAGACTTATAGGAGCAAGTAAGTAGTGGTCTAGGCGACCAGTTGACACTTGATATGGTAACCCGTTTGCGCCAGTCGAGTTTATGTACATCTTGCGCTCTAGGGCAATGTTGCAGCGAACAAGTCCGGGGCAAAATTGTCAAAAGCTAATCTGTGCTACTTAGTAGCACCTAGGACTTTGCCTATTAGGCTGGCAGTATGGCCCAAAAAGATATAACATTACAAGTTTCCTCCAACAGGCATGAAACCCGAAATAGTAGGATATGCGTGCGCAGTTCTGAATAGCAAGGAGTTCTACAAGCGACAGGAAGTGGCGTGGATACCGGAAATGTGCACCAAGTACCCGGAACAGCTGACCGAGAGAGAAGACCTTAGTCAGGCGGCCAAGGTATGTTCATTTACTATAAACTAATTACAATCTTTACATAGTATAGAACAAAGTCGCTCCCGCTGTTTGTACGGTTAGATCTTTTAAACTACGCAACGAATTTTAATGCAGTTTTCAGCAATAGATAGAGTGATTCAAGAGGAAGGTTTTTAAGTAAATGTATACCGTGTACTGTGCGACGCCGGGACGGGTCGTTAGTAAAATATACATTAATCAAAACATAACCAAAATATACACCCTGTATAAAAAATAACCTGTATAGTATTACACAGGTTGTTTAAATTATAGGATGATTTTTTTCCTTTAACCCTTCGTGTGCCTGGCCGTAGATCTATGCGAGACACAATAGGTTTTTAATTGTGTCTATATACTCGGCATACGAAAGGTTAAATAATGCCTTCGTCGTATAATAAACATTATTTCCATGTCGTTCACCCAGGAATGCGTCCGCCACTTCCACCAATTCAACGTGTGCGAGCGAGCCCCTGAGAGCGTGACCCGCTTGCACCCCGCGCTGCTGTCGTGCTGCGTGCTGGCGGCGTGCCGCGACCCGCTGGCGCCCGCGCGCCTGCTCACGTGCGTGCTAGCTGCGCTGAGAGCACACGGTAACTCTAATACTTTTTCAATACACTTTCTTGAAAACTGGTTCTTATCGCACTACGATTAGGTTCAACATGCAATGTATTTCACACATGACGGATAAAAATTTCCACAGATAAGTCCAAATGGGTTCAATGACTATAGCTTTAATCGGTGGTGATTGTTTTTTTTTAATCTCGGCAGAGAGATATGCGTCTATAAGGCGTAAATATTTTTTTTGTATTTAAATTGTGTTTATAAATAGAATATCATAGATATACATGATTATTTAAAACAAATATTTGCTTTTATGAACAAATTAACATTTATTTGTGTTCTAAATGCAAAAATATTTGATTTTTATTCTTTTCATATTAGGCTGTATAGCGGCATCATACCTTTAATTCTTCTTCAGCCTGGCGAAAGCAAAGCGCGGAAAAAAAGCAAATTAAATCATAGTTTCATAATAATTCCTGACAAAAATAATTTCTGTTTTAATATTTTATTTCTTCTAAAGTGTATTGAAAAACGTCGTTTGATACGCGTGGGGATTTGTTATTGCAGTTCTCGGCTCCATAACACCCTCGCCGGCAGCTCGGGTGTTAATTCCGCGCTCGAATACAATATCAAAGTTTCCCCACTTATATCAAAATGTACTATACTATTATCACCATTCTTCTACCCATAATCCGATTTTGTGGTCGGCGCAGTATGTCTTCGTCTTCCATACTTCTGTATTACTCGTCATCTCAGCAGTCACCTCCTTTTTTACCCGGCTACGGAAAGCCAAAAGGAAGGGTTATGATTTTAGCAGTCTATGTATGTATGTATTTACGTATGTTCCTCCGTAGCTCCTAAACCATTCCTCCGATTTTGATGAATAGGGTGTCAATCGATTCGTTATCATGGCCCGGGTAACATAGGCTACAAACCGAAAAAAAAACAGGCCAAGTGCGAGTCAGAGTCGCGTACGAAGGGTTCCGTAACATTAACTAAACAAAAAAAAACATGTTTGTTGTGTGGGAGCCCCCCATAAATGTTTATTTTATTCGGTTTTTAGTGTTCATAAAGCGGCAAAAGAAATACATCATCTGTGAAAATTTCAACTGTCTAGCTATCACGGTTCATGAGATACACCCTGGGACAGAGCCAGACAGACGGACAGTAGAAATAGAGTTTTAGTAAAAGGGTCCCATTTTTACCCGTCGGATGGAAAATCATCAAATAACTCCTCCCGCTCGGGGCTGAGCAGGAGGGAGTGTCAGACTTTTACTGAATAAAACCCATCCATGTTCCTTCCTTTGCCCTTTGTGTTCCAGGGCCGCGGTATCTCTTTCGAACAGTCCCGCAACCCTGGCAGGCGTCGGTCCTTACGGACCCCTTCCTATTGCTGACATCTCTTTGAGGCGCGCGTGGAACACGAACGCGCCGTCGACACGGCCTGTCGTCATAAGACGGACGGACGGCGAGCTACGGTGGCCGGTGCGTCTCCCGCGGCGGCTGGGACGTGAGGTTCTCTCCCTCACGTTCACGTTCCGCCACCTCCTTCGCTAGCATGACTGCTTCGCAGAAGGAGGTGACGGCGTCCCATTCCGTCTCGCTCCGGACCATGGATTGAACCAAGGCCGGAAGCGAGAGGTCGCCGCCGCCGATCGCCGCTACGAGGACACGGCGGTGCTCCGCCCACGCGGGGCAGATCTCCACCGTGTGCTCCACCGTGTCCTCCGGTCGATCCTCACAATGATAGCACCCGGGCGTTTCCTCCCGCCCAATCCGGTGCAGGTACCTCCCGAAACAACCGTGTCCGTTTTCACCCCTTGGCTACGGAACCCTAAAAACGTCGATTTTAATCAGAACGTGATTTCTCAGTAGTCGGGTTGTTAATGGTAGTATACCACACAAATTCTTGTTTTCTTTAGGCTCCTTTCTTTAAAGGGGTGATAGAGGTTTCGATTACGAGGTGCACTTTGACTTTGTACCGACCGATAGCTGTGAAAAGAAGTACGACTCCTAGAAAATTCCAGTTAAACCAACCAATGGCGTATGCCATCAGCATTTCAATCGGCGTTTAAGAACATTCAGTGTCAATAATAATTTTCAATAATGATGACATGTCAGTTGCATTGGTAAAATTCGCCTCGCGCACTATGCGTCCAAGAACACGACTTTTGACTCCAGAAGCCTCCACCAGGATCAAAGCTTAGAAAACCGGGCGTCTGACCAGTTTTCTTCAAGATAGCAGCCGGTCATGAGATCATGGTGCCCAGTAGTGCGCGAGGGCCCTTAGTAGTACGAAGTCCGACCATGTTACTTTATTCCCAGGTGCAAGCGGCGTCCACGCGTGCATCAACGCGACCGACCACTACCTGCACCAGTTCTACAGCAAGCTTGGCTTCGTGGAGGTGCAGCGCGACGCGTGCGGCCGAGTGTACCTCGCACGCGCTTTCTAGCGCCCGCGCCCGCTCAGGGGCCCGCCCAGGGACCCGCTCAGGGGCCCGCTCAGAGGCCCGCCCAGGGGCCCGCTCCGTCGGCGCAAGCGGACGCACTGAGGGTGACATTGTGACAGATTATCATGCTTCCTTTGTATAAGTAAGGTACTCGTATAAGTCAGTTTATTGTCATGAATCTTTTTGCTAAATATTTCTGCTAAGACAGTTGTCCCCTCAGGAATGAGAGCTAGCTCAGTTTGTGTTCATTTGGCAGGTTAAGGTGCTTCCGCTGCATTTAATAAAAACAATTCAAGAACCTTCGTGTTAAATAACGTGTTTTACTGTGCTTTCCCCCTGGCGAAATATTCACATAAAAATGTCTGATAAAATAAAAGATTTCTCCTAAGAGAAAAGTAGAGAGAAAGATATTGAGAAATTATATGAATGTTTTGCCAGTCACGCACAATTATATATTTCGTAATTCATGAAAGGGAGAATGTAACTATACAAGTGGAAGATTATAATTAAATTATAAAACAAAAACAAAATCACCGGCTTTCTGCCAAGATTACCTTCTAACAGTATTGCATTTAAGAAGAAACATTAGATTTACTGACTTTCGATAATTTCTTTATCTAAGTAAAATTTGATTATTTTCATTAGTAATTTCACTTCTATTAATAATTGCAATTATAATAACAAACTGTATAGTTGAAAATGCACTATTTGAAATTATACAAGGTGTAACCATTATTAGGTTCGAGTTATAGCTCATCTATACTAATATTATAAAGAGGTAAAGTTTGTGAGGTTGTAGCGTAATCTCTGGGTTTACTAAACCGATTTTGAAAATTCTTTCACTAATAAGAAGCTACATTATCCCCGAGTGTCATAGGCTATATTTACAACGTGCATGTGGGATAATTTCCGACCAAAACGCGAGCGAAGCCGCGGGCAACAGCTAATTTATTATAAAAACTAATGCAAAAGAAACTGCCAAGATATTAAATATTTGTTTAATTTTGTATCACGGTGTACCTTCTAAGGCCCAGTCAGAAATAGCGGTGCATACAAATAACTACATCTCTTGTCCCGTGCGATATTTTATGCACTATTGCGCTTCGACTAACTTAACCGTAGAGGCATTAGCAAAGAAAATCATCCATTATATATTGCGCAAGCAAGAAACTGTCTCAAAAACATAACAGCCGCATTTATTATAATATTTCGCTATGGCAACTCATGTTTTTTATATATATTACCGTGATCTGATGTTCATATCAAACTATTATAACGAATAATATTCTAATTGTAAGCCGCATTGTCTATGTAAAATAACATGTACTAAAATATAAATAGTAGTATATGAATTTATTGTATATTTAGCTAAATGCTTTATTACTTTGTAAGGATCACAAGTTCACTATTTGTGTTTAAATGTACCTGTAACTTTTCACTTATTTTGTTTATTTTCAAAGAGAAAAAAAATAGAATCTTCTTAAATATATCAATGTTTTTTTTTGGTTCCAATTCTTACATAAATCACAGGGTATTACATATCTAAATGCCCCGATAAACTGTCTGCCTTTCAATTTAACAGAATTTTAATAGACATCTAAGATAGACAGACAATGGAACTATGTGCTAGATCAGTTAATAGGAACTCATCAGGAGGTGGCGAAACAAGCTACTGTTGTTTATCATTATTAGTCTCGAATCTTGAAAATCTCTCGAAAAAATCAACAATTATTTCCTTTATTCATTCATCAACCATACAGGGTGTAACAAGATCCTTAACGAAGCCGTCAACCAAGCATTCTGTACATAAAACTAAGCAAGTTTACGCAAAAATTATTGCTGGGAAACGACTCATTTTTTTTTGGGTGAAAAATCACGTTTTACTGTAGGACTGAATGTAATGAACTCAAAACATTGTGGTGATGGATAGATTGAATAGTACGGGGGTCGCGGGAGGTGTTTTAAGTAAAAATCTTACATTAAAAACATGTATTTAAAAAAAAAGCTTGTGATAAAGATGGAACTTTGACCCCCAATATCTCCGGAACTAGAAGGTTCCCAGGTATGGTTTAGAACAAAAAAATGATCGCAATGACGGGGAGAACAAGGGCCTTTCGGCTTCGTTAAGGGTCTTGTTACACCCTTTATTAAGCAAATAAAAAAAAAAAACATTAACAATATAAAAAATAGTAGCTCACCAGCTCTTGTGAGAGGAACCTCCTAACAATACGCACCGTGCCCAGAAGTAGCTTTCTGAATCAAGCCCGTGATCCAACTGCCAAACATTATTATTATCAAACTGTGATTCTACTTCCTGAGTACGGTGTCGATATCAAAGAGAGAGTAAAAGATACGGTGGTAAACTCAGCTAAAATGTTAGTAGAAAAATGCCAATTAATTATGCCAAAATATTCTACCTTCCGTTTTAAAAGATTAAGCAATAATCGCAACAAAACTGAATTAATTCAAAAAACGACAGTTGGTAATGTTTTAAATACAAAAAAAAATGATTAGGTATTCTGATTCTGTAATTAAGTACATTGTCACGGTTAAATTGCAGATATTTTTTACAAGTTGGCTAAATATAAAATGTTTACTAATTACGCGGAAGACATAAAACATTCATGATTTTTTAAAGGCGCATCCACACCAGCGTTACGAACACAGCAAACGTTACTCCACAAAATGTAACTATGGTGCGGATACACCTTATGAAACCAGAATGTTATCAAATGATATTTGGCATGTGTCTGGATATTTAGATCCAATTCAAGTTTCGGTAAAGACTGAAATTAAGTGACTGTTAAATAATCGGTTTGTGTACAGTTGTGATATGTAACTTCGTAAGATAATGTGGTTGTAGTCATCTCGAAAACTACTGAGCTCATTTTGATTTGTATTCAGTTGGTTAGTGATATGAAGTAATTCGGGATACAATTGTTTTGTAAACATCGTTCATCATTGTATTTTTGACTTAGCAAGTAAATAAGAACTTACCCGGTAATATTGTTTTTTTTTCTGTTTATCATTTATCAAAACTTTGTTGAATTAAAATCGAAAGTTTACGAGTTTTTTCATAATTTAAGTGGTTCATGTGCTGTAATAATGGAGAATTTTATTTTATATTGCTGTTAATAAATATAATGTGTTCACTAATTTACTATAAAGGTTTTTGAGTCATGTTTCATTATTGTATAAAATTACTGATAAATCTTGAACATAAATTCATTTTCAAGATTTTAGTCAACCCTCTAAGATCAGGAATAAAAGTTAAGATTTAAATTGTTTAAGCCTAGATTTAAATGTAGGTAAGTCAAAGGTACTCTTAATGAGTTACTGCTTCATACAATATTATATTATAATTACTGTAAACACACATTTCACACTAAAAATAAGAAAAAAGAAACATCGCATCCGTATGTAAAAATGATAAGTACCTATAGGATAAAGTAATTACTGCATACTGTCCTATAATTAAGGAAATATATATTACTAAAGCTAAAATAATTCTGCCACACTGCCCAATGTATCGCGGCGATTTTGTAATTTTGGTCTTGCGATGACTGTCGATTCTAGCTACATAATCTCGTCGCGACATAGTGGGGACTGGGCTTAAAATCTTCAATTGAAATTACGTAAGCAATGTTTTGTATATAGTTATAAACAAGTGGACAATTATTGTGTATTTAACAATTAAATATAGGACTGCATGTTTAAGTAGAATAAAATAAATTGCAATCACAATGTGATTATAAACCTCTCACAGTTGCAACCCTTGCGTACAATCGAGAATAAACTGTCACTGTAATTTCGACAGATTTGATAGTGGCAGCAACAGCAACCCGAAATCAACCTTACTCTGACGAATTTAAAGATCATTGTGATTTTATATGAAAGAAATGTTGGTCTACTTCGATTGATTGTAGAACTGTTCTGTACAATTCGAAACCAAACAATTTTTTGAAAAACCGTATCTATAAACAAGTCAAAGTGATTACTCGAGTAAAAGTAATAATTTAAGATACGATTTTTAATCTGTAGTTTAGTAATTCCTTGAAGTTAGAACTGTCAAAAGTTAGAATTCTTAGCTTTCTTTCTTTGACGGTTTTTACTTCGTATAAATTCTTGTCTATTGCATAAAAATGGTTGCTGAAATTACTTACATTCAAGTCATTACTTTAACTTGACTACCAGGAGATACCAGGGTAAATCTCTGATTCGACAGCTGTGGTCAAGTAATATTAATAGAAAATAACAAGGCATGCTATTACATTTGTGGCAGATGTTCTTTCTCTTTTTTTTTTGTTCGACCTCTTAGATACTATTTGTCTATATGTATATTCTTAATCAATTGTACAAAAACAAGAAATTGGAATATATTTCTAAGTCACAATAAATTTAATTTTTTCTTGGCAACAATCTCACCGTTTATTTAGCTTCTCTGTATTAGGTCAAAGTTTTAGTATTTTTTTGCACAATTTCGCATTTAATTTGCTTTCTGTACTATCTGTATAAATAAGTCTAAAACATGTATATTTTCTTAAACTTTTCGTATCGTCAATAACTGTCAGTGCTTCAGTATTATATAAAAAAAAAACATTTTTATAAAATTGTTCGACAGTTTTTAGTAACAACATCAAAACTAAATGAAATATACATAGTTTTAACAGAATATGTAGTCATTAATTAAGATAAATTAATAATTTTATATGTCTAATAAAAGTATAGGTAATAAAAATGATGGATAATTCAAATTGTAATGTTCCTTTTATAAATTTAGTTGTCCATAGGTCTTTTTTGTCAATAGGTATTGCCCAAGTATGTGGGCACAGTTGTCGAAAGACTTTTAATTTTATGTAATGGCTAAGTACTTGTAACGGCGTATTGTGTGTAACCATGATTACTTTAACATTAGTCTCAGTTATATTTTGTCTTATTTATATGCGTTTTGTAATGGTGCCGGCCATTTTGACCATAAATCGGTAATAAAACAATTTAAAATCACATATTGCGTTTTATTTTCAAAAGCCTCGAGAAATTGTTTTTCCTAGCAATAAATCTATGTTATAAATAAGATAAAAATACTCCTCATTGTAAAAGTTCCTCTATCCCTTCATTCAGGTTCTACGGATCTAGTATTAGTCGTGGACAGCTCCATCAGTTTCTGCTTTATTTCAGAGATCTAGAACAAAATATTTGTTTTACCAAGAAACAAAATCATGAGGTATTTTCTCGACACTTCTTGCCCTTATCGTAACACCGCAAAGAAACCACTAATTGTGTAATAAATATAACGAAAAGGAAATAGATCGACAAAAAGCGAAAGTCGGCAATTACCGAATATCCCATTTCGTTTTTAATCAAGATTATCAAGGTTTATCATCATCAGCCTACAGCAGTCCACTGCTGGACATAGTCCTCAATCGCACGCCATTCAACTCGATTCTCAGCAAGTCTCGTCCAGTTGCTACCAGCCACCCGGCGAAGATCGTCGTTCCACCGAGCCTGAGGGCATCCCACCTTACGCTTGCCGATTCGCGGTCTCCACTCAAGTACACGACTACCCCAACGGTCATCGGTTCTAAGGCCGTTAATTCCTGTAAAACTAAACCTACCTTTTGTATCTCATTCAGCAGCATTTTCTGCTCCGTTCTGGGCGTCATGTCTTTTCTATTCAAATCAATGGCTTCCAAATTCTCAAACAACTGTTTTATCTTCAAAGCTAAATGGACATCGTTGTTACTCTTCCTAGGAACCGTTGGCTTACACCTCCGTATTAAGTTCTTTCTATATTTGTCAGGCAAATCTTTTTCTAAATCATCTCGATTCAAAACTGTCATGTAATCCGGGTGTGTGTCATAAGGCCAATCCTTTGAGTCCATTTTGTATGAGCTGGCTTTGCTTTTATGATGTAAAGTGTAGTTTTTTCGCCAGTTTTTTAGTTTCTCTAGGCACCTGGAACACGTAAATTGGGATAGCGAAAGTTTAGTTACAAAGTTACATGCATGGGCAAAAATAAATGAAAAAACGTATAAATCCAATTTATAGCTTTATAAGGCTGTGTCAAAGTTTTATGGTTCCTGTTTTAGTTGTAAGACCTACTTTTAGTCAGTTTTAAAAGACTAGCAACCAAAAACAAAAATCTGACGAGAGTGAAAAAAAATTGTTCAAAAAGAGGGTAGGTAGAAAATTGTTTATAGAAAAGAACACACTTTCTCCCTTCAAGTATCTTGTCTCTCGTCGCTAGTAACTCTTTTCGTTTCTTTATTGCCAAATCTCGCAAGAAACTTTGTCTTATTTTTGCCTCAAAAGCCTCTTTTCCCTCTGAGCTTGATGGCTTAACATATTTCGAACTTTGGTAATACGTCGGCAGAGTATAACGACTCTTTGCTAATTTCGGGCACTTCCCTTTAATTCTCGCAAACAACTCTTCGTCTGGATCTTCCAAATCTTTCTCATTGAATTGAACAGACATATTTTTTTTCAATTTAGCCATATCTATAACCGAATTGTAGCTACGGCCTCCTTGACTAAAGTGTCCAGGACTAACTCCGCTGTTGCTTACCGTAACTTCGGAAATATCGGAGTGGGGGGAGGCGTTTTCGTACAGTTCTTCATTGAATTGGTTGCTTAAAAATTGTTTAATGAGTACAATTCCCGCGCCTAACACTTCTTGTGGCGGGTATATCAGAGGGTTCCCGCTTATATGCAGGAGTTTCAAGTTAGGGACAGTTCCCAATTCATTCGGGAGTGATGTTAGTTTGTTGTTTTGTAACAACAGATGCGTAAGGTTCTGGTGATTTTTAATGGATTTTGGTATATACGTTATTTGATTGTCTCTCAAATCGAAGTACGAGATATACGGTAAAGAGGAAAATATATCGTCTGGTAAAGTTGTAATTTCGTTGTTCTGAAGGTACAGGACCTGAAATAGAAAAAATGTAGGTATATTATAAGATTTCGAAAGATAATTATTAGATGTATTACATTCATCAACGCGCCGCGAGACCGCGTCTCCGTAAATGAGCCGCCGCAGAAACCACGCTCTGGGCATCGTAGTAATGAAACCGGCGCTGATCATCTCTTTTCAACATTTACGAACTACATCACAAGTCATGTACGATCAGAACAAGTCATTTTTTACTCGTGTCCTACGTTTGCTGCCGCTGCGCTACCTTAAATTCAACTAGCTACGGCTCTGTCAAACAGTAATAAACACAACACTCACACATAAATGGGGATTCTTCATATGGGGCACACTTTTCAGTCCTTGATAAGAGAGATCCCATATTGTTAAATCATTTATTTCCTGTTCGTAAATATTTGAAGGCTTTGGAGGCAAGCGTGAGTTCGATGCTTCAGATTCAGACATGGTTCACACGATTATAAATTGTAGAGCTTGAGGCTAAACAAATACATAAACTCCTCAGATTAAGGAACAAGTGTCAAAGAGACAACTATAAAAAGGAGTTTTGTTCTGAAATGTGAGGGTAATGTTTGATCAATGAAAATAATAAACATAAACAAAAAAATCAAATATGGCGCGTAAAAACACGTCTTTATTGTCCATGGTTTGTCAACGATTTATTACAACCATAGACTACTATAAATACTCAACCAAGACTGCGAGAATATCATCGGAGATTTTTTTTTCCTAAACATATTTTGAACCTTTTCAATTAATGTTTTCAAGTTTCAAGAAAATGTAAAACTGAAAAGAAAAGCAGCAACTTGCCTCGAAGATTGTGACTGATTGTGAGCGAGAAAATCGTCCTGCTTAGACAAATTAATGAACTTGCTAGTGTTGCGCCTTAAAATTAAATTGTGTTGTCGACTTTTTCAAATTAACACTTGGACGAATAAAACTTAATGAGACAAAAACTGGTCTTATAATTTCAATTTACAGTTATTAATACCTATAAACCATGTAAAATTATTATTTTATAGTCTTGAGGATGATTGTTGAAGAGAATAAACATTTTTATCGATCTTCGTTCAAAAGTTACGTTCAAAAGACACATGGCGTATACGTCACTATCTCAGTTGCAAGATGGCGAACGTGCGGGATAGTGACACATCTTTGTGGCTCCACAATAAACTCGGTACTTCGAATGATTCGTGGACAAGCGGCTCAATTTGTACACAATTAAATGCCGAAGTGTTGAAAAACATCAAGGACTGTTTTCCAGATTTGCAAACGCAAGTGAAATTGAAATTATTGCTAAGTTTCTTTCATATCCCGCGCAGAAATGTTGAGGAGGTAACTTTTCTCTTTGAAGTTCTATGGTTTTGCGTAACTGTATTGTGTTTTTCGTCTCTTTCTTTCGTATTTATAGCGATGAGAAGGAATGAGATGCAGTATCACGCATGTATGTATTAGTTTTATTTGTTGTCATGTATTGAATTTACATGCTAGAATTTTTGTTGAATTTATTTTATAATTGCATTTTACAGGCTATCAAATATAGGTAGATTGGCTTTTAACACTAGCGGTTAATTACTGCCTGCCGATTTTACGGTATAATTCAGCGTTACAGCGACCTTAGAAAATTGACATGATATTTACGTATAAAATAATATGTAACAATTTGATTTTACCAGTAAAGTGCTATGATAAGAATGCAATATCAATAGCAGTGGATTCAGTGATTTTTGCTTTGTTTATACGGAGCCCTCGAAATAGATATAACCTTTACTATCAATTTGAGTCTAATGTTGTCAAATGGATTTCCAAGGACCTTCATGTTCTTTATGCAGTATTCTATTTAAACAGCCTCAATGAACCAAGAGTCTGTTAGGAATTAGATTTTTCTATTAGAAATATAATATTTCCTAAACAACTTAATAAGTAAATGGCATGTCTGATGCTTGTAAAGAATATCACAGCTTTTGGCAAATAATAGACTGAAGTTGTTATTATCCCCTGTTTACACCAGTACAAGAAGATGCAACAAGTAAAATACTTAATCAAAAATATAGTCAAATATGTATCATACATCTATTGTGGTTTTAGACATTTTTTGAATGATTTTTACAAGTATTGTATAAATAGTTTTATACAATTAAATATTGTCTTTGTGACTTGTTTGAGATTTTAACAATAATTGAAAACAGATTACGCAGACAACTAAAACATGTTTCAGTTACCATACAATAATTTTGGTTTCTATTGTCTAATATTATGGAACAAAATAAATTCTGCTCTTGTTCGTTGAGAGTTAAAAAAGGAATATAAAGCCTTTATTTACCAATAAACTAAAACTAATTACAATAAAATATAAATTAAGCAACATGGCTATTGCACTTCAGCGTCTTCATCAATAGGCGCATCCTTTGATGCATAGGCTCTCTATTTGTCCACTTGTATCTCTAGCCCACAAAACACCAACTGTCTCCACCATGTCATTTGGCCACCAGCCTTTGCATTGTTTTCCTCTACTTCTTTTAAATACATCTTTGGTTTGTCATTTGGAAAAAGAATGCTATGTTACTATTATTATGCAGATACACATGAAGATGAATTATGATGATTAAAAATGTTAAAATAAAGTGATCATATTTAGTTTCCAAAGTCATAATAATGTAGAAACATACTTTCTGATCTAAGGGATCTTATTAAGCATGTTTTCATTTATGCTTGACAAAACTTAAATGAATGCCTAAGTAAAAGTATGCATTTGCACTTGCAATTGAATTTTCAGCACTTGGTTTAGCACATTTAAAAAGAGTAGAGAAAGACCAAATAAGCGATGCATGGACTGTGTGAAAATAATTATATGATATGGCTAGAAAGGAGGTGACTCCTGAGATGACGAGTAATAGAGAAGTATGGAGGAATAATACATGCTGCACCTACCCTGAATAAATTGGCATAAGGTCAGGAAAATGATGATGATGGTCTAGCACCAAGACTTGAATTTCGAGTGTGCAATTATCTTTGGGCAGTAATTTAAGGGTCACTTGTTTATTGTGGCAATAGGTAGAAGTATATCTATTGCATGTTGAAATAACATGTATTCTATTGTGAATCAATTGTAGTAAGATTGTGTACTCTATACTCCATGTTTTAGGTTTATTCATTGATCCTTGTAATGCCTCATTCTAATATTGCCCTTGATTTTTTAATTTATTATGCAGTATTATTGTTAATGTTAGCAGTTACCAATATGTAAACAATGAAAGTGACAACACAGTACAAAGTATAGCATTTCTACCTACAGACTAATTTATAGTAAAGCATATCATTCCCCAACAAACAAGCAGAATTAAATTCATACTAATAACCCCAGACATAAGCTTGTGGGCTATATTTTTGATTTTTCAGTTTTTTCAGCAAAATATTACAAGCAAAGCAATTTGTACCCTATTAAGATTTTAATGATTGCATATCAAAGACGCACATTGTATTGTTTATACAATTATAATCCTTAATTCAAGGCATTACAAACGGCATTGTGCATGTAATCCTAATAACCGTGAATTGACAAGAATGACCGACACCTAGAATTGTAGGCTCTTATAATGAATGGCATGTGCTGGTATCATTATAGACCAAGTACATGTAATCATGAGTTAATGTCTCAATGCATTGTTTTTTTATCTTCCGGGCTATGTTAATGTGCTCAAGGACTTAAGAAAAGGCATTTAAGTACTTCGTAGATCAATTGAAAAGGTCGGTTCCATGGCAGAAATCACTAATTCATGAGCCAAATACTAGCAATATTTACGGTAGTAAGAGATTGAGAGAGAGGAAGTTCAGGTTCTACAAATACCATGTTTATTAATTTGTTACGAGTTACAGCCTTACGCTGAGTGACAGCACTTTTGCGAGAATGTGACGCATACTATTTACCTCCAACTTGTTTTATTTATGCATTGCGGTTATTGCACATACTTTCTTTTCTTTTAAAATCTAATTTAACCTTTTCTAGTGGCGAAATGAACTGGAAGAGATCATCGAGGTGGCAGCAGTGGACTCCGATCTCTGGGTTGCTATGCTGGCAGAAACCCTCAAGACGTTCCCTTCAGCAGGCACCCTCAACACCGAGATAGCTGAGTTCGATGAGACCAGGCCGATCTTCAGTGATATGATCAGTGAACTGAGGCGGGCATTAGCCAAGCATTCAGACCTGGGACTATTACCGCTTGAGTGTCTGTATTTGAATAAGAATGCCTTAGTTTCTGTGGTAAGTTGTATATAAGACTATTACTGTTGGCTACTCTTACAATTTTGATGTAATTAAACATTACTTAAAACTTATATTTACATTAACAAACTACACTACTTATTTACAGATTTATTATAATATTTACACAATTGTTAATTAACATACAATTATTAAATCATTATCATCAACTTGGCTTTTTGTGTCATGTTAATTTAAATGTTTGTAGACACACCCACAATACAGGAATTATTACGTATTTCTGGTGCGGGGAAAAGTTTGAAAAAAAAAGAGATCCATGACATGAATGTCTATTGACACGATCCTCAACACTATTTGACTCTCAAAATCGCGACTTCACACTTGATTCTCGTTCAGGGTATTGTATTTTACAATGGGCTGGTGTCCGCAACTCCACGTCCAAGCGCGTATTTTGCGTGCGGGTGGGAAATCTATTCGATCCACCTTAACTCCCCGAGAAAGGCCAGCAGCGCCTTGATGTTGCTGGCAATCTCGCGGAGAGCACCTGGTCTCGTTCAGAGTGTTAGCTGTATAATGCAAAATGCACTACACACAACTAGTGTTTATGTGTCTGCATGTCTGCTAACTTGACGGTTTGTGATATGTGAATTCTTGCATCTAACCCACTGCACCTTCTCAAAACTAACAATATTGTGTGAGAATGTCTTGTGTAATTCTGGACAGTCTAGTTCCCAGCCAACATCCCAACTGTGAGTTGAACATTATTTATTACTCCTAAACACATTCATACCACATTATTGTTGCAATTAACATAGATTAGCGGAATTACTTGCTGGCAATATTGATGTGCTGCGTGTCGCGGGTTCGATTCCCACACGGAACAAATATTTGTATGACATAACAGGTATGTAGTTGTTCTGGGTCTGGCTGTATGTGTATGTGAGATTAAATGTTTGTAAACGCATCCACGATACAGGAGAAATTCCTAGCGAGGGGAAAAGTTTTCTTTTATAAATAAAACGCGCCGGACTTTGATTTCAGGTGGGCCAACAACCCAACCCTGTGAAGCACTTCACGTTAAAACGCAAGCCGAAGTCCGTAGCCTTACGAAGCGAGCTATTAGCTAAGGCCACGGAGGTGCAAGCCAACCAGAAGAAGGCTCAGGCGCCCACTGTGCCTGTACGTAGCAGAGGCATGCCTAGGAAGATGACTGATACTAGTAAGTGTCATTTTATGTAATACTTAGTAAAATAACATCGTGCATGTTATCCCTGAAAGCTGAGGCAGAAGTGTACCATAGTACACACACTTCATCCATATAATAGGGGACATCAAGGGGTGAGCGTATTGTCATCAACGGGCCACAAATCCAGAGTCGGGTGCTTTCGAAAAATTCCTGACAGCAAAACCCAATAACACTTTTTACAATAAGGAAATCGAACCTAGCACCTCATGCCCAGCATTAGGCCATTAGCGCATGCGATGACTTGGCAAGCGAGGTAGAAACCTAAATAAAGTAGAAAAGCCAATAGGGAAATATTAGTAGATGGAGTGACCATAGTTGGGCCTAATCTGACCAATGATGCGAAGCTATTTTGAAATACGCCAACGATTGGCAATTAAGCCATGAACAAACACGATCCGAACTTGATATCACTACGGCCGTAATGGCATGCGACTGTAATGGGTGTAATAGAACCTCTAACGAAACCGAAAAGCACTTGTTCTCCCCGTCATTGCAATCATATTTTTGGTCCTGGACCATACCTGGGAACCTTCTATTTACTGAGATATTGGAGGTCAAAGTTCCAACTTTATCACAAATTGTTTCTAAAATACTAGATTAGTAGTAGCAAAATTTTTGCGTATGGCTACTTAGTTTAATATACAGAGTGCTCGGTTGAAATGGACCTTTCACGAAGTCGCGTGAGGGGTCTCTTTACACCTTGTAGGTATGAACACTAACAGGAATAAACATCCACGTATGGATAATTTACCAAAAGGCGAATCCTGTAAGATGAGAAATAAATAAAGAAAAGAAGTGGAATCAAAAGAACTACAAGATTTACACAATTATGATCCCGATAACTTGGGAATTGACTTGAATTAATTTCGTTAGTTATTTTATGAGGTAATAAACAAGTAGTTCATTCATTTGGTCATAATTGAAATGATCTTTCATGTTGTGCGTTAAAATTAATAATAATACAGTATTTTAACTGTAAAATCATATCTATCATATGTATCTGCCAAGTCATAGGTCTCGAGTTCGAACCCAAGGCACGCACCACTGAATCTTCGGATTCAGGTGCGTATTGTATAATTATCACTTGCTCCGGTGAAGGGAAACATCGTGAGGAAACCAGCATGCCTGAGAGATATTTCTCGACGGCATGTAAAGCCAAGTCAGAGGCCCATGGGCGGCCTAAAAACTCTGACACCAGGTTAGGCACTAACCACACGATAACGAAGAAGAAGACTAAAATCATGTACATCTGGATATACGTATACGGCCTCTTAACTGGACGTTGTGTATCGTGCCCGCAGCCCCCCTGAAGGGCCTGCCGCCCCGCTTCGGCGGCGCGCGCGGCGGGACCTGGCGCGGCGCCGCCCGCCCCGCGCCCCGCGCCGGCATCAAGCTGCTGGACATCGCCGAGCAGCCCGCTACTCACGCGCAGATCAAGAAGAGGAGAAAGCTTGGTATGTACCCGCTTAACTTCATACTATACCTATGATACAGATTAGACTAGCTTTTAGCCGCGACTTCATCCGCGTGGTTTTTTTTTTTTTTTTTTTTTAATTATTATATTTTTTTCTTTCTTATATAAATGGTAAAAAAATGTTTCTTTGTGTTATGTACCGTATACAATATTTTAAATAAAAAACCCTGTCCGATCCGTGAAGGTATTATTAGGTATCGGGATTAGATTCTATTTATGTAATCCTTTTTGGAGAACCAGTAAAAAAAATACCCCGATGAAAATTAAATAAAATGTAAGCAGTAGTTTCTTGGAAAGCGCGGTCATAAAAAAAAAATGACGATCGAACATATTTATGCCGAAGATAGTGTTGTCACGTTTTCAAAGTTTTTCAGATTTTGGGGATACATTGGTAATTTGGGACAAAGATCACTCATTTTAAAATTCATTAATATTTTTATATTTTATGTTTCTTTTTTTATTTGGCAATGTTATTGGTATACCTAGATGCCCCTATCGAATCGGACAGGTTTTTTTTAACATATTGAAAACTCTCATAATTATGCATATAATAAAACGCTTTTAGTACAAAATTACAAACAGACACATCTATTTTATGTATTTGTATAGAATAGATGGGAATGCTAACCGAAACCTAGTTCATGTCATAGAACTTAGTCCATAATTATGTTGGAAATATACACACTAACTTATTATGAGTATTAATATAAGAAAGTCACAAATCTCCTTCGTGAAGTACCGTCAAATAAGGAAAATGTTAAGCACACAGTGTTCATATTTACTTGCACATACTGCCAACATTTCGACTAAGAGTTTGTTGCAGTTATTTGAGAAAAGAATGTGTTGCTCCGACCGTACTTCCGAGTTCACCGACGGTCGACCACTTTTAAACTTTATTACTTCGGGCATAAGGGTTAAAATCGCAGACCGTAGTACATTTAAAATATTGGGATAGTGCCATTGCACCAACAAAGTACCAGTCTCCCAAAAAAGCCCCGCGTTGTAAGACTCATCTTAATCCCAACTCCCACTTGTACAGAAATGGAGGAAGGAGCTAAGAAGGCAGCCGCGGCCGCGCCTTCGTCTCCGCCGCCGCCCGACTACGCCAAGGGACTCAACAACTACACCATGCCGAAGGACGAGAACACCAATGGTGAGGATGCTACTTGTAAATGCAATATATAAGGGTCTATCTATTCATACACGAAATATCTTAAGGGGTCATTGTACTCATCATTATGAACAACTTTTACTATTTTTCGCGTTTTTTCGCGATTTCGGGGTTGGTCCCATAGTAAAAGTTGTTCATAATGATGAGTACAATGACCTCCTAAGAGATTTCGTGTATGAACAGATACACCTTATATACATATATGCATATGCATAAAACTATGTATTTTAGAAGCGAGGTCCAACGGGGGTAATAAATCATGGTATTCAAGCCATTATAATGTGTTTTAAAGCTTTCACGGTTTATAACTAACATTATACTGTCACGGAAGATATCCCTTAATATTTCCAAGATTATTAACTATTTTGAGCTCTCAAATTTCGAAGCTGTTGCAAGCGCCATGATCGCGGGATCACTGGAGAATGCGGGTGGATGGTAAATAATAAATCGGAGTAACAGTATATGTTCATTATAATGTGTATTTGATCAGGTCCCGTTGGCTGATATTAATATGAGTACCTGTAGACCTTGCTCACTACGCAACCACGACCACGGCTAGTAGCCGCGATACCCAAGCGAAATATCAAAACGTGAACTTGGACCGAACGCTGGTCGCACGATGTAGTAACTCTGCAACAAGGTTACCGCCAGAACCTCAACCAATCGTGTTCGAGACTGCGGAGTGCGTGAGGTCCGCTAAGGCACCAGGGTAATCGCATTCTATGATTATGTCATAAAAAAGTCATTCAATGGGATTAAATGAACTTGGAGGGTTGTATTGATGATTTGAATGATTATACGAGTACCCTGTAAAGCTATATTTACTACGGTCGCGAATCAAATTTTAATCAACACACAACGTGACACTGACCTGCAAATTGCAAAAAAACGTAAGAAAATAATAATTTCGCGGGCTACCGTGGCGAAAGTCGGCAAGTCGGTAATATGGAGAAGCAATCAGTCACATAAATATGCGTGACAAAAACGACAACCTAAAAAAGCGTATTTTCTTTAAAACTCACACGTACTAATAGCCACGTAATGAAGTATTGATTATATTTGTGTCAACTATGTACTAATCGTGTTTCTTATCTAGTTACTGGAATCAGTCATTGCACTTAACTTATCACTATCAGACAACAGTCTACTATTTATTGGTGCTTAGCTTGAAATGCGTTGATAAAGCAAACATTTAATTGACCCAGTAATTGGCATGTGTTTCCGGGACGCCATAGCTTTATTTCTCCATATGAACATAAAAACTGATAGCTACGCGTACGTTTAAATTAGTTTCCAAAAGATAAACTAATATGAGTTTTTGGAAAAAAGCTTTACTAGACACAAAGTTCAGAAAAAGAAATGGCATTTCCAATGTATTATCTAAAATCTGAAAAAAAAAACAATATGGCGCCTGTAGTCCCCAAAGGGTTAGGCAGAGGTGTACCTAATAGCACACCCACCCTTCGCCAGTTATGTAATAGGGGGCGAGCCTATTGCCACTAACCGGGCACAAATCCAGGCTCCTTGGCCAGGGGCGTGCCGTCCATAGAGGCAATTAGGCCTAGCCTACCCTACCAACAACGCCCAATGCATTTATTTTAAGTATGTAATAAAATAATACGAAAGATTAAAAAACAGTTAAAACTCCTGTTAAAATACTTATAGCAACTTGTCGCGCCCGTGTGACGTATCTCACAGTTCGACGGAGCTCGGTACGAACGCCTTAGGCTCGAACTCGCCCAGCCTAATTCCCATTGATAAATTTAGGCACACTAGTATATTCTTCTTGTGTATGAACGGCACACATGGTTGAAATTAGGGGCGTAACTACTGCGACTGTAGCTGGCCACCGCGTGTTGTGATTGGCTGTGTGTAAAGTCAAGATTTAATGAATGAAAAGTATTGAAGACCAGGGTTCAGGGGCGTGCCGTCCATAGAGGCAATTAGGCCTAGCCTACCCTACCAACAACGCCCAATGCATTTATTTTAAGTATGTAATAAAATAATACGAAAGATTAAAAAACAGTTAAAACTCCTGTTAAAATACTTATAGCAACTTGTCGCGCCCGTGTGACGTATCTCACAGTTCGACGGAGCTCGGTACGAACGCCTTAGGCTCGAACTCGCCCAGCCTAATTCCCATTGATAAATTTAGGCACACTAGTATATTCTTCTTGTGTATGAACGGCACACATGGTTGAAATTAGGGGCGTAACTACTGCGACTGTAGCTGGCCACCGCGTGTTGTGATTGGCTGTGTGTAAAGTCAAGATTTAATGAATGAAAAGTATTGAAGACCAGGGTTCCCAATTTTTTGACAATTCCCCGAATTGCGGGCAATTTGAGAAACAGACTACACACAGAGACGATAGTTTCCTTAATGATTACTAGAGACAATTAAAAAAACAGGGTGGTATTGTCCACTTTAAACCTTCCAAAACATTATAAATTGTAAAGAATAGCAAAAGACCTATAAAAATAATTAAAAACTTCATAATTTTTATTTTTCTCCTCATATATGGGAAATTTCGCTTTGATTTTTGGGGAGTTAGGAAAATAAGTATCGGCAACCCTGGACTGTATTATCCGCCCAAATTTTTGCTAATCCCTTTTGTAGGAAAACACGGTATGACAACGATGCAATTTTAATTGGTAGTGTTTTTTTATCGAAAAATTAGAAATTACATCTTTCTTAGAGAAGCCATATTGTTTCATGTGACAAGCAATTTACATCCGATCTTGATTGTTTTACTTTTTTATATCTTCTAAGTTATAAGTAATTCGTTTTGAAACGTACAGTAGAGTAAATATTATTTGTTGTGTTTATTATTTGTTTATTTACATAAGAATGGTGTTCTGTTGTGAAGTTTGCGCCGATAATGTGTGTTTGTTAGAAGTTAAAAGCAGTAAGTTTGCGCAATTATCGTTTAATGATAAGATTCAAGTTGTGTCTAAAGGTAGATGTGTGCCCGAATTACGAGAATTAATCCAAAAATATGATAATTCATCTCGTACTCGTCATTTCAATCCTCAAAATTATGCAACATATAACTGGCTGTGTGGTTGTATACACACAAATAAATTATTTTGTTTTCCGTGCATTTTGTTTAATACTTCCAGTAAGTGGAGTGAGGGATATATTGATTTGCATAATTTTCATTCCTCGGCAAAAAAGCATGACGTATCAGAAAAACATCTAGAGGCTTGCTTAAAGTTAAATACATTTGGCAAATCACGTATTGAAACTAGTATTAACAGCCAGTTAAGATTAGATATAGAAAGGCATAATTCTAAAGTAGATAGGAATAGAAATATTTTTCAAAGACTGATCGATGTCGTATGCTTTCTGGGAAAACAAGAATTAGCTTTTCGCGGCCACGATGAATCATTATCATCACTGAATAGAGGTAATTATTTAGAAACAGTAGATTTATTGGCAAAGTATGATGGAGTTTTAGAAACCCACTTACAAAATGCAAGTACCTCATTCACGGGCATGTCGAACAGAACGCAAAATGATTTGATCTCGAGCGTTGCATCTGTGATCACTGATCACGTTAAAGACGAAATTAAACAGTCCGATTATGTTGCTGTCATGGTGGATGAAACACCTGACATAAGCGGCCGAGAACAATTAGTTCTGATTTTAAGATATTTTCATGATTCCGAAGTAGTGGATCGATTTATTAAATACGTAGATGTCAGCGCGGATCGGACCGCTGTAGCTTTAAGTTCTATCATTTTGGAAACTTTAGGAGATTTAGATTGCCATTCTAAATTAATTGCACAAACTTATGACGGGGCAGCAGTTTTATCCTCTCAAATTAACGGCGTGCAGGCTTTGGTGAGGCAAAAATGTCCGCAAGCTATGTATGTTTGGTGTTCCGCACATGTATTAAACTTAGTTTTATCTAAATCTTTTGAACGGGTTCCTGAAACAAAACGCTTTTTTAGTATAATAAAATCAATTGCGGTTTTTTTTCACACTAGTACGAAACGAATGGCGTATTATAACGACTTTGCCGTTATGAAAAAGCTGCCTCATGTTGCTGAAACAAGGTGGACATATCACTCGCGCACGTTAAATATAATTAATAATGAGTCCACACTCCTCCTTCAGTTGTTTGAAGAAATGAATGAAAATTCTCAACACTGGGATGGTGATACATTGTCACAAGTCACTTCATTTTTATTTAACATGAAAGATTTGAATTTAATTTTTTTTTAAAACATTCGCGGATATTTTTGCTGAAACCGATATTTTATACGACATCATACAGAAAAAAACTTGTGACATCGCGTATTGTGTTAAAAAGATAAAACAATTCGAGTCATTTTTAGCTCGTTACAGAGACAGGTTCGAGATCAATTATGATGCAACTGCTCTCATAACCGGGCCTCCCAAAAGAAAGCGCAATGTCGATGATGTAAAAATACACTATCGGCGAATTTTTACCGAAATAATTGATAATGTACTTAGCGAATTAGGAGATCGTTATCTTAATATTAAAAATTTGAAATTCTTTGAGTTACTTTCTTGTGAGAATTTTAGTAAATATAGTGAACAATTCCCTGAAAAGGAAATCAGAGAGTTCACTAATACTTATCAGCCAAACTTTAATTTTGATAGATTAAAAAATGAATTGCGCTGTATTTATAGATCGCCTGAATTTGCGAATTGTAGCATATATAGTATCATTCAAAATTTGTATAAAAATAATTTAGATAAAGTTTTTTCAGAAGTTTTACGTTTGGCGAAGTTTATTGTTACTATCCCAGCAAGCAGCGCATCGGCAGAACGTTCATTTTCGTCCTTAAAACGTATCCACACCTATCTAAGAAACACACAAAGTCAGCAACGACTCACAAATCTATCTTTAATTTCTATAGAAAAAGAATTAATGGTCGACCTACGACGCAAGCCTACTTTTTATGACGAGTTCTTAAAATCATATTTGAAAAAGGATAGGCGCGTAGATTTAATTTATAAATGAGTTGATTTTTTCACTAATTTCAAACCCGTAGTTAACTTATTAAATATATTTATACGTGCGAATCACATGAAATAGGGCCTTTATAGGCCGCTTCGGATATCTTGCAAGTGACGTGTTCTGTAATTATCACCCACTCGCTTGTATAAGATATTTGAGGTGGTCGAATCTTTCTTCTGTTTGCATCGTCAGAAAATCGTGTTTTGAACTTTGAATAATTTGGTGAGTTCTTGTATTTATAACTTTTGTTTTTACAGGATTATTTTCAATGTTTTTTTCTTTCAAAATATTATAAATTAATAAATGTTACTTCTTTGAGGGTCATCATAATATGTAGAGCGTCGCTGTGATGTTGCGCGATTTTTTTTTTTTTGTGTCATTATGATTGGCCTACCCTCCGTGGAGAACCACTGCACGCCACTGTCCTTGGCTGCTACTGAGAGATTTCTGATGGCAAAACCCAATAACACTTAGCCCGACCCGGGAATCGAACCCAGAACCTCATGCTCAGCAGTCACGCTTGCGACTACTCGACCAACGAGGCAGTCAATATTTCCAATAGTATTTAAGTATTGAAAAATCTGACAAAAAAGATTCAAGCACTTGAATCTCACATCATGGCCTGAATAAGCACAACAGTATACGGATACTCGAGATTCGCTTAGATTGACCAACTTTACCCAGTTTCAAGTTTCATAAACCCACGACCGCTAGCATTCCAAACAAAGCTCTTAGGTGTGTTTGGCCTGACTCGCACGTCAAATGTATATTTTGCTTTTTTCTTTTTCTCAATTTGGCGCGTATACTCAGTCCAAATAGACATGTCATAAAAAAAAAATTGATTCCTCATGCCCAGGGGTATCCGAAAATAACCCATGTATGATCCGCGATTCTTGATAGTTTTCGAGTTGAAGCTTCTTGAAAATTGTATGGGAACTGTATTAAAAAAAACATTTTTAATTTTACGTCAAAAATATTCGGCTACTCACGCTGAATGTGACACTATTCAGACTTTGGACCACCCTGTATGTGTTTTTTATGTTTGACCACGCATAACTTTTGTAGAATCGACTTAGCAAGCCGACTCATGTCGTGTGTGACCTTAGACATGGAGATAAACCATAATTATTATATATACAAATGTTATAATTTGTCTTGAGATGAACACTATTTGTAAACAATTATTACATTGTTCTAGCAACGTCCAGCACCACAGATAGCACCCCGGCCCCGCCGTCCCCGCCGCCCGCGCCCGCGCCCGCCCCCGCCACCCCCGACAAGCCTCCGCCGCTCACCAGCCCGCTACTTGTACATGTGAGTATCTTTGTTACAAGCTAAAGCAACACACAGGCATCTTCTGGAACTGGGCCTCATCCATGGCTTGCCATCAGGCGAGCAAGAGCTGGAGGCGTAGCCTAACTAACGCAATTAAAAAACAACCGATTTGAATTATTGATATTTAACTGGGGCATAACTATGCGGTCATGGCTAAATGATAACAGCCGTTCGGATCGATCTTCAGGTTAAGCCGCGCTTGCCTAGGTCTGTGGATGAGTGACCATCCCTTACATACCGAGTTTCTTCCATGCCTCGGAAAGCACGTTAAGCCGCTGTCATTTGTAGATCTTTAACAATCGTTACAGGAAGTCAGCGGTGTAAATGTCTGACAACCCGTCTTACCAAGGAGTATCGGATTACCCAGTAATAACTGGGTTGTGCAGGTCAGATAGGCAGTCGCTCCATGTAAAATACTGGTATTTAGCTGCATCCGGTTAGACTGGAAGCCGACCAAAACATAGCTAAGAAAAGGCAGATGACTACCGGGGGGCATAACTATCATATCATAACTGTCATCGATTATTCAATGTAGTGTTTACGACTACCAAATCATCACCCCCCTCTCCGCACTATGTTGGGGTCGGGTTCGAGTCTAATCATCCGATTAATAAGTCTAAGTAGCTGAAGACCAGCGTTTTACAAAGAGCGACTGCTTATCAGATCTTCAATCCCAAATCTCAGGGAACTGCGCATACGAAATATCAACGTTTACGAATTTCAATTGTACTATCAAATTTCTTGAATGATTTAAGTAGGCTTGAAGAAAATTCCGATTGATTTCGCTTTGTTCTAGGACTACTAATTTAGTAGGTAGGTACTAGTTCTGATTAAACAACAATCAATTGATTCGGTTCGTTTGACTCTGACGATATTACAATCAGTACTTGTACAATCTCGACCTATGTTCAGTACTAATAATAACAAGGTAATGAACATTTGAAATCATTATTCGATATCAAATGTTCGAGGTGATCACAAAACAATAATGCTTATTTATACGGAGACAATTCCTGGGACATAATTGGCGATTATCGACAGATTATTAAAATATTTATTTACTTGTGTATATAAGGTCCCATTGAAATAGGTGGACAAATTTTAACACAGCGTTCAGTACGTCTAACCAATGATATCGAAGCAAAAAAAAAAATTGATTAAAGTGATTTTATTTTGACTTAATGGATGTGTTTATTCTAGAGTGCCGTCGGCAATTTATTTATTTTAAAGTGATTTTATTTAGGGCAAAATAAAATCACTTTAATCAGTGTTTTTTTTGCTTGGATACCATTGGTTAGACGTACTGAACGCTGTGTTAAAATTTGTCCATCTATTTTAATGGGACCTTATATTTATTTGGATGTTCTCATCTCAGAAGCTCACGGTCACCATAATTTTCAAAATTAAAATTGTGGGTTTAAACAAAAGATCGATTCTCGGATAGTCAAATAGAAAGATAGGATAAAATCCTCTGGTGAGTCACTGGAATATTTTGTGTGAACCGGGGAATTCTATGAGTGCAATAATCACTGTCGAACTCTCCACGTAATAAAATATTATGGTTTTAAAAAAAAACCTTTAGAGCGACGTCATTTTATTTCTAGTATTCTTCTTTGTACATTTTGAGTTTTTGAGTGAGTTTTGTAAAAAACCGAAAAAGTGCCGAAAACGGTTCGCGAGCGGACATAGTGAGTTTCGTGTGTCGGGAACAGAATCGAGTTGCGAGTGACAGTGGTAGCGGTACTGAGTGCAAAAAACGAACAAGAAAGAGGGTAGACCGATTTGTCTGCTCTTAAAGACCCACCCACAATAACTTCAGTTTATCCGTGATTATGGTGCTTGCACCAGCGTCGAAATATCGGGAACTCATAATGAACAGTAAACATGGTAAATACACGGGGTATTTCTAGTGTTATTGATAATGTTAGTGACCATGACAGTTCAAAAACTTAAATCGTTTCATTTGATACCCATATCAACGGAATGCATAAAAAATAAATAGTCTGCCATCTTTGGGAGTCCGCCATATTGGTCAAATTTATCTTCTAAGATTGTTTTACATAGTTACAGATGAAGCTAACGAAAGCGTGTTAATGATGAGCCTTTTTTAGCATTGAGTATCCCACTGTTGCGTAAAGGTCTTTCCAAGCGCTCTTGTCTTGTGCCTACTTGATCGTGAGAGCCATTAAGTTATTGAAAATGTGTAGTGTGTCCCAAAATAACTTAATTTCTAAATGAATCCTTCTTCCCACAGGGCACCAACGCAAAACCAATAGTAATAGGCCAGCAGCCAAAACTCCTGATAGCCGGGCCGGCCGGCGGGAAGCCGCTGCTGCTGTCCACACAGAACCTACTCAACACGTCCACCGTCATACTGCAGCCGGGAGGCAAGGCAGTGCTGCTGCAGAATATCAAACCCGTGAGTATGATACGACACGAAAATTAATGTTTATACAGGTGGGAGTGAGATCGAAGCACAAACGGTTACCACATATTCAGTACATCATTCCTTCCATTCATCAAAGAAATGTTTACATAAAAAATCAGCTGTTCCATACATATTGACCGTTTAGGTAACAGCATTGTTTGTTTTATTACTGATGAAAAATTTCAGATTTAAAGAGAAAGATAAAATTTTGTACGTCGAAGTATTTTTCATCAGTAATAAAAAAAACAATGCTAGAAGGGTCTAACCTGTATAAATATTACACTGTCGGTGCTGGAGTCGAGCGATGAAAATGCGACAGTGTGCTTTTATTTAGGCATTCATGTAAGTTCAGTTAAGTCGCCTAGTGCTGGCCAAAACCGGAGTATTTGTTAAAGTGGAAGCGCAAGGGTAGCCCGCGAAATTGTATGTTGATGATTAATAACTATTTCATGAAAAAGTCACTCAATGGGGTTAAATGAACTTGGAGGAATGTATTGATGATTTGAATGATTCTAATTCTGTAACTTCATACCTGTTACTGGTGCGATTCATATTTTCATCAACATACAACGTGATACTGACCTGCAATAAACGTAATAAAATTTAAATTTCGCGGGCTACCCTTGCGCTTCCACGTAAGAGTATTTGAAAGTAGATGTTACCAGATAATTATTACAGGGCATCTTACGAGTCACTGTCTCAGCAAATGGTCACCTGGACCACATTGTCTACAAAGTTACCAGAATATGGTCGCTATTTCTTAGACTCCTTGTGGTCACCAATTCGAAGCCATATTATACGATAACGACCTGGGTAAATTATAGTCAGACTTACCATTATTTGGTCATACTCATGTGGTTACTATGTTACCATGTTGTCGTGACCCATTTTATTACGCTGTGCCCATGCTTAAACCACACCATCACCTGACAGATCAGATATATTGTGTTCCACCACAACATTAATCTTACCCAGTCCCAGCAGTGATGTACAATGAGTAAGAGCGCTGTGTTTGTGTTTGTGTCAGATGTCGCAGTCGGTGGTGCAGGCGGCGCGCGGCGTGCTGCCGGCCGCCCCGCCGCCGGCGCTGCAGCACCAACCGGTATGTCGGTACAGCGTTACTAACAACCGCACTGCAGTGTATCTGGCATGAGCGGGATGGATAAACTATATTCACCTATACCTACTTCATTAACCTTTTATCCGCGAGAGCATAAACGCACGCGCGTGTCCTCCACGCCAGGCCACAATTTCACTACCATTTTGTCACATATTTGTGTCGTTTGGCGTACAGGGCGCGCGCTTGCTTGTCACGTATATGTGACAATGGCGGTCAAAAGTTCAATCTAAGTAAATGTATTTCGATCTTTGGCCATGATATTACTTGCAAAAAAAATCGGAAATAACGCAATATCCGCAATTTATTGCAGAGCGTATATTGCCTTTGCTTTTACGAAAGACAACAACAATGGGGAAGGCAAGTCAAAGCTGATTGTAGATGGCGTGTGATGGCCATAGCTTAGTCCCAATCTGACCAATTAGGTCAAGCTATTTTGAAAATAAAATGAAATTGACATATTTTCAACCAATAACGATGCTTGGTACATACGATGCTAGCGCCATTAGTTCCACATTTGCCATCTCCATTGGAAAGCTTAGCTTTTTTGAAACAGATAATAATACCAGCTGTATTTTTTTGTTTCAGAAAGACACTCATAACCACGAAGTTTTTAACATACGATTCATTTCATCAGGTACAAATAGCGCAAGCGGTGCAACAACCCCAAGTTGTCCAGGCCGCGACCCCCGTGCAGACGGTACAGACGGTGCAGACGGTGCAGACGACACCGACTGTCCAGGCGGCGCCGCAACAGACGCAGCCGACACCGCTGTTGCCGCGTAGAGGACTATCGCTTACGGTACTATTTGATTCTGAAAAATACTACACACACTCACCGTACGGCTTTGATTTTTTATATGCTCATCACTGGCGATAACTTTACCATTCGGGGCATTCAGTCTAGGCCGTCTATTTGTTTTCACTAAATAAAACAGGAGTCTAGTCTTATACCAACTAGACTGAGGCCAAGATTAATAAAATTATACATTTTATTTAACCTGCTCAGTAACACAGTTCACAGTGTTCAGTGTCACAGTTTTTTTTAGCCATTATTGTCCCACTGCTGCGCAAAGACCTCCCTATAGCCTTCCATAGTGCTTCCAGTGCAGCATAGACTCGAACAAAACTGAGGCCATCAATAGCAAGGATTGCCGGATAGGCTATCATACACAAGGCATGGCATACCACAATAGTGGGCTAAATAGATAAGACGATACTGGTGACATGATGAATGTTGAGCTTCTGACTTTTTTTTACAAGCTTTTATTTAACTTGCAATGTTTGTATAATTGTTTGTTTAGGTCAAATCTTGCAACTGAATTTTAAAACAGTTATACCCAACCGATTGGGCGGAAATTTTGCTGACACGTTTAATTTCGATTGCAATGCATAGTTAGCTAAGGCGGGGATGGACTGGTTATTTTTAATGCACCCCCATAATTTGGGCATCAATTAAAAGGGTTTGCTGAGAAGAATACGAAAAATAGAACTGGCCAAGTGCGAGCGGGACTCGCGCACGAAGGGTTCCGTACTATTATCTAAAAAAACATGTTTGTTGTATGGGAGCCCCCTCCCTTTTTTTTTTCGGTTGGGTAGTCATCAAATAACCCCTCCCGCTCTGGGCTGAGCAGGAGGGAGTGGCAGACTTTTACTGACTAAAACCCGTCCATGTTCCTTCCTTTGCCCTTTGTGTTCCAGGGCCGCGGTATCTCTTTCGAACAGTCCCGCAACACGGGAGCCCCCTTTAAATATTATTTTTATTCTGTAATATACAACATCTGTGAAAATTTCAACTGTCTAGCTATCACGGTTCATGAGATACAGCCTGGTGACAGACAGACAGATGGACAGTGGAGTCTTTAGTAAAGGGGTTCCGTTTTTACTCCTGGGTACGAAAGGCCGTCGTGCTTGATTTTAAAAATGTTTTGGTACTATAAGCTTACAACAAGGAAAAGCGATTTTCGTGTTCATCCCTAATATATTTTACTTATTACAGCGTGAGCAAATGTTGGAAGCGCAAGACATGTTCCGGAACGCGAATCGTGTCACGAGACCCGAGAAGGCGCTTATACTTGGTTTCATGGCCGGCTCCAGAGGTACTTATTTTGAACATCTTAATATTGTTATACGACCCCTTTTTGGGGACAAGGGAACGAATCCATTTTACGTATAAAAAAAATAATATAACTTCTAGAAACTGGGCGTAACATACGCTTTTTTTCTATCCGAATTTCTTATGTTTGTTTTCTAACACTCATACTTTATCGTGTGGTTAGTGCCTAACCTGGTGTCAGAGTTTTTATTCCGCCCATGGGCCTCTGACTTGGCTTTACATGCCGTCGAGAAATATCTCTCAGGCATGCTCGCTTCCTCACGATGTTTTCCTATAATAATAATACAACACGCACATGAATCCGAAAAATCAGAGGTGAGGTCTTGGGTTTGAACTTGAGAACTATGATTTGCCAGTCCGACGGTCTTGCTACAAGGCTATCGCTGCTCTACCACTAAACGACGGATATATAATATTCTGTATAAAAAATGCAAGCTGAAGAATATTCAACGCTCTGCTTAGCGCCTAAAGTTTTAAAATCCAACAGCGCTCTTTTAATTAGCTTACATTTAGGTGTTGTCTAATGTTAGAGAACACGGCCATTATTTTTTTATTGTGTCTTATCAAAATTCAAGCTACATCTTCAAAGGCACAAGAGTTTTAACAAAAACTTTTTTCTTTCAGAAAACCCCTGTCCGAACCTAGGCAACATAGTAACAATAAAACTATCAGAAAACATCGAGAACGTTCTCCAATCCGACGACACATACCTCACGATGCTCTCGGAGATGCATTTCCAAATGAACTACAACAACGGGCAATGGACGCGACTGAAGAAATACAGACATATAGATGGAATGGTCCCGCAGAAGATACCCCCCGGATCCACAGTAATATCCACCAATAATCAGCAACCTATAGTGACGATAGCAAATCAGAGTGTGAGTTAACTCGTGTGACAGTGACAGTTCAGTGTTCGAAGTTTAAAACAACGGAATATTATGAAAAAAGTTCGAGTTTTATTTCGAAGTAAGTCTGATTTCTGTTCTCTTTTTGTTGGTTTCTGAAATGTGTCAATTAGTTTTTTCTTTTGATGTTTTTGGAGCGGATTTCTGATTTGCCGATCGACAGTTGGCTTAATATTTAGATCCTTCAATTTTAGTGAAATTCTGCGGACGAGAAAGGTTACTCGCTTAAAAAGATTACTCTTTATTGGGGTATTGGCTGATTGATTTGTTTTTATTTTATTAACCAAAACCATGACGTCTGTTAAGTTTGCCTGTACAGCTTTCAGTAAACAGACTAAATAAATTCCTAACTAGACCAGCCAGTTGAGTAGCAAATCAGAAGATTGTCCTCAAAAATAATAACTATGATAATGTCTATCTAACTAGAATTTTTATAAAGTACGTGTCAGATGAGAGTAAGCGACAAGTCATATTAGAAATGAGACAAAGCCAGAATCTTACAGGATTTTGGAATTCTGTGAATTCGAACACCAGGAGTTGGTTGACAATATGTTTCACAGCTGTGTTCTATGGAGTTTCTTACTGGGAGATTTTAAACCAATCAGGACTATTCTACTAAATTCAGTGCAATAAAAAACCCAGTAGGAAGTCATTGGATATTTTGGACCCATGACATGTAAAGGAGAAGAAAAAAAAAAGTGTTGCGCCGACCCCAAGTATCACGGGACGAAGGCAAGAAGATGATTATGAATTGATGACATATTGTAAAGATTTAAATTGATTAGTAAACGCCTAGAATGGTTTGACCGAACATTTTATACAGCTAGGCGTACGGATAAGGTCTAAAATTGCTCTTAACATTATTCAAAGAAGGAAGGCAGATAGGCGATTTTTTTGGGTCGCTTACGATGATCGATTCTGGAATTTTCTGACGCCAAAAAACTTTCTGACACGCTCGTAAGTATATAAAATAAAAATATTGTTTTTTTTTTTTTTTAATTTTATTTTAGCAAAATGTTTCGCTTAAAATGACGATTAGCCTAAATCCTTGTAAAAAATCGACTGACTTCGAATAAAAGTCGATTGAAGAATATCGTGTTCCTTCTTTATTGGCGTCAAACTATTTTGCGCGTAAAAGTTTAATGTCGCATTACGCAAATTATTCTAAGTGATATTTACGCGATTTAGTCGAGCCGACAATCCACATACAGGGTGGGACATCGATGTGCAAACTATAACCAAGAATCTAGTTCATGATTTATATTTATGAGCACATGATTCAAGAAACCTTTATTAGATCCTCGGTTAGTAAAAAAAAAGTGATAGTCCAGTGGTGGGACCTTCGGACTGCCAAGTCATAGGTCTCGAGTTCGACCACAACGCACACCTATGATTTTTCGAATTTATGTGCGTATTGTATAATTATCACTTGCTTCAGTGAAGGAAAACATCGTGAGGAGACAAGCATGCCTGAGAGATATTTCTTGACGGCATGTAAAGCCAAGTCAGAGGCCCATGGGCGGCATAAAAACTCTGACACCAAGTTAGGCACTAACCACACCATAAAGAATAAGACCTACCTACATCATCAAACCGTTTGGGACAGTTGATTTTTATTTGCACAAACAGCGATAATTTTTAACGCTGGTGATGCTTACACCCTGTATTTGGAAGATAACTTTCTTTTAAGTTGTGATCTCAAAGGGATTTGACATAGAAATTGGACATTTTTACGTTTGCAGTATAATTTCTAGTGCCAAAATGAGTTTCGGAAACGGAAATCTTGAGTAACGTAACGTTTGTGAATTAGTTTGTATGAAACCTTTTATGTATATTAGATTAGATTTCTTTTCAGTAGATTTGAATATAATATAAAAAATAAATATATGCCTACAGAGCCTTTCTATGTATCTAAGGATAGTTATACTTATCAATAATTGCTTGCACGTTTTTGATAGATGAATGCAAAGATGTATGCGAAATTGAGCCTTGTAGTCAAGTCAAATCCAACAGTTTACTTCTCCCTAAAACATTGACTGGTACTTGATTCGTCTAATAAAAGGTCAAATATTCAAAAAAACCGGCCAGGTGCGAGTCGTACTCACACGCACACAGGGTTCCGTAGCACCACAATATAATAAAAATATTTGAAGGTTCATTCATGTTGTATATATGTGTTCAACAGCAAAACTAAATTTGTTTTTCATAGTATGTTAATTAAAAACAAAGTTACTGCTACAATTTGATGAAAAAGTCCGATATCTCAAAAACGAAACATAAAATCTTATGCAAACCAATTTTTGTTGAAAGTTTTATTTACGTTCTACAATCCTACATTTTTTCAAAATTTTCCTCCTCTTAGTTTAAAAAAAAGAGGGGGCGGACACACACATACATTTTACCACTTTGGAAGTGTCTATCTTTCAAACGATTGACTGAGAAAAATTGGTTTAATCACCCCGCACGAATAGGTTTCATGAAAGAAATATTTTTTAGTTTCAGTTCTATGTATGGGGAGCCCCCCTCTATGATTGTTTGTTTTTTTTTTTTTTGTATAAAAATCGTAAAGCGGTTCACAGAATACATCTACATACTAAGTTTCAACTGTGTAGTCCTAATAGTTTCGGAATAAAGCGGCTGTGACATACACGGGCAGACAGGCAGACATGGCGAATCTATAAGGGTTCTGTTTTTTGTCATTTGGCTACGGAACCCTAAAAGACAACTTACACGCGAAAGATGTTTGCTCGCAAGTACCTACATGATCTTTTGCCGTAATCGATAGCTTTCCTAACATAGTTAATCCTATTTAATGACTTTTTCATGAAATAGTGATTATATGATCTTTAAAGAGTTGTTTTGATAATTTTAATGATTATAAGTCATAAGTCAGTAAAGCCATATGTTTTTTATAGTTGCGGATCATATATTAATCAATATACAGCTTGACACTGACCTGCAAAAAACATAAGAAAATTTGAATTACGCGGGCTATCGTAGCGCTTCCACCTATAACGCCATTGTCACATACATATACGTGACAATCATGCCCGGTACGCCAACGACACATGTATGTGACAAAAAATGCGGTGCACTATAACAAGAAATAAACAATCAAATAGTTCTCGAATCCCTATTCTTTTTGTAGGCATTTGCCGTGAAATTGTGACTTGGCTTGGAGCCCCACGCGCGTGCATTTATGCTCTGGCGTTCAAAAGGACCAAATGGTCCAATAGGGAATATGCATGTATTTTTTTTTCCACTTAAATCATTAAAATGCAGTACTACCAACCCAAGAAAATAATTAAAAGTTAATTTCAACTACTGCTGTCGCACAAAAAAATATATTAACTCCTACAATTTTCTACGACAGTTCAAACGTCCATCGTGGCTATTCAAGTCATAGCATTTGATGTCACTTCCCTCTATCTGCCTTGTTTAAATAAAATGTTTTGCCCTTAATAGAATAGTTTTACTATATTGTAAGTGCTTTATTAACGCAAAAAATGCAATAACAATATTATAGAAATATATTATTGAAACTTTAACAACTTTTCAACTAAAAGTGTTTCTTTGACACAGCATTTGACGTCACTACCGGAATCGATGCGTTTTGTGTTTGCGTTCCGTTTCATCAAAAACACGCTACATAAAATATTAAATTGTAAAAAAAGTTTTCTATTAGAGCATTAAACAAGTGTACCACAATGTTTTTATGGGCCAATACAAGGCATTTTTAAGAAATAAATAAAGTTTTGTATTTCTTGTATTTGGTTTCTGTACGAATCTTGCAACATGTTGTTCACTACATGTTTCGGTGTTCTACTGTGTGGCTTTTATTAATTGGAGTCGTAGATGCTTCTGAATTTAATACTAATCAATCAAAAACGTGCAAGTGACACAAGAATGCGAGATGACATAAATCTTTTCACTCTGTGTGTAACATGCTTTAGGTGTGAATCCTTCATAAATGACCAATTGTGCGAAGTAAGATTGTAAGCGTTTTATTGTAACGGAACTATACAAGATAGGGAAGGACACCGATGATAAAATAGTTAACTCGTATTCAGTACATCTTCTGAACCACATACACCGAAGGTTTTTCAGCTGTCCCATACATGTAGACCGTGCAGGTATTGCAGATATGTAGGAAACAGCTGTTTTCTTTTTTAAACAACCGTCGAAAATGTCTATGTACGGGAGTTCAGAATGACTATAATACGCGCCACGAAAGATGAGACTTGACACAACACGTAGTTTGACTTGCGCAGTAGACGATTTTATAGCCTCTTTAGCGGTATGAGGTCTACTGCGCAAGTCAAACCACGTGTTGTGTCAAGTCTCATCTTTCGTGGCGCGTATTATACTGAAAACGTGGTTACCGTTTTCGCGTCGGTGTCCATCCTGTATTATACGCGCCAATTTGCGCTGTTTTCAATGGAAGTGTTATTTTGCTTAAAAGTAGTTTGAAAAACATGCCTTGTATGTCTCCGAGAGTCTTCAAATAATCGTGTATACTGCGAAATGAGTATTTTTCAATTTTTTTTTTTGACAATCTCTTTCTTCTTTGCTTTCTATTCATTTCGTGGAACCAACAATAAATAGTGGATAATTAATTTAAACAATGTCAAAAGTACTTTAGAACTATGTAGTTGCGATGTGTATCAGATTTTGTATGTACCAAAATAAGTGTTAATATTGATGCTGTGGAACTGGGCTGAAGTTTTTTTAATATGCGAGCATGGTGCCTTTTTATAATAAGCCTTTTATATAGGTGCTGGTTGACAACATAACCGTTTTATATGTTTGACAACTTGCAAGTTTTACAAAGCACCGAAGATAAAAAATACATTGCTGCGTGGTTGTCTTGGCGCTTGAATGATATTTACTGGAGCCGCTGCTGGTTAACATTTTTTGAGATTCTGGAAATTGTTTTGCAAGAACAAGAAGCAACGTTAGTTCCGATAGATACCACATGCCAAGAGATCCAAGTTCAACTATAATTGGGTTACACATAAACTGTCACTTACGGGATATCTTCCGTGATTGTCTTTTATTTTGAGCTCCCGATATTTCGACGCTGTTGCAAGCGCCATGATCGCGGGTTGATTGGAGAATGCGGGTGGATGGAAGATAAATCGTTAAGAGCAGACAAATCTGTCTACGCATGGAATATATATCCCGCTCTGGGCGGAACAGGAGGGAGTGTCAGACTTTACTGACTAAAACCCATCCATGTTCCTTCATCGCCCTTTGTGTTCCGGGGCCACGGTATCTCTTTCGAACAGTCCCGCAGCCCCGGGTCTACCCTCTTTCTTTGTCTTTTGCTATGCGCACTACTGGAACTCACCACTAAGTCACGGCAAAACACACACAGTATCACAAGGTTTTAAGGGGACAGTTTATGTGTAGTTTTAAACAGTGTTTAAATCGGGTTTTTAAATGACAATTTTTTTTTTTACAAATACTTATTGCAAAGTTCGGAAAGGGTCTAAGTAAACAACGATGTTTTTTTTGCAAATATATTCGCATCGAGATTGACCTTCCGTCCAGTTCCACATACTTCTTTTGTTCCTAATAATTTTGGGAGCTATTTAAAAAAAAACAGTCTTGAAATGTTTTCAAGGATCATTTTTTTTTTCATATCGCTTTTGGCTGACAACCAGTTTTACCAAGGGACTACTGTTTACCCAGTACTAACTGGGTTGTGGAGGTCAGATAGGCAGTCGCTCCATGTACAAGAATGGAAGCCAACCGCAATAAAGATGGGCAAGGTAGATGATGATTTTTTTTCCATATCATCAGAAAAGCATTATATCCTTGTCTATGCAGATAATCTTTATTTTCTCATATACACAAAATATACTTATTTTGCGGCTCTTTCCCTTAGTGCCAGGCGTCTCAACATGCTTTTCAACCAGGTCCTACCGTCTGGAGGTTTGGTCTGCCAACTACCGTCTTTCGGCTACCATTCAGCAAGTGCACTCCAACTGCTATCACATCTGCGTTCATTATAGAGCAATGGATAGAACAAGACTGCATTATGACGCTGATGAAACTCGGTTTTCTGGCCTGCCTCGACTGCTTTTTTTTTGTCGCATAAGTGACAGCTGAGCATGAGGTCCTCAGTTCGATTCCCAGGTCGGGCAAAGTGTTACCGGGTTTGGATTTGTGCCCGGTTGATGACCATATAGGCTCGCCCCCTATTACATGGGACTTAGACATAAATGGCGTAATGTGGGTGTACTATTAGATACACCTCTGCCTTGCCCCAAGGATTAGCGGTGTGTTATATTTATATGAAATTTGTATTAATAATAGTAGAGAAAATATCATTATGGTCAAAGAAAATAGCTCTCAATATATTTTGAACTGAAGAGGACTAAGCAAGTTTTTTTATATTCGTAAGCAAATGTGTGTATGAGTTCAGCGGGAACCGTGTTATTTTAGTATTCGCGTTAATTCTAGGTTTTGTTGTACGATGTTTTTTTTTTTCTATAGATATTTAATATCCACATTGTATATAGTAGATAGTACAAAAATATAAAATGAAAAATTTAAAAATTATTTCGTTTTTTTTTTTCTATAACAGCCTATTTACATGCTATGAGGTTATTGAAGACTCGCCGTTGATGTGTTTTCTGTATGTGTCCACTAGAGGTAAGCATCGGGATATCGCTGAAATTGTAAGAAGTTAACTCAAAGATAGTGTGATTTGCCGGCAATAAGCTATAGTGGAGCGGAGAGGAGACATGCGGGAATCAACCAATCACATTCGTTGGAATTCATATCGCGTCTCGCATCTCTCCTGTGATTGGTAGATTCTTGCACAACTCCGCTCATCTCATTGGTGGAGTCCAGGCCGAAGTGGCATTCTGTCGAAAGACCGATGGCCGATATAGCAAATGATTCCTAGACTAGATACCACATGTCGGCAAGAGTAGCGTATAGTGATATCTCCTCAGCGAGAAGGAGGACGACGACTATAACAATGTGACTGGATCAGACTGGTTGCGGAAATCTGAGGCGAAATTTGAAAGAGGCCAAATTCCAGCAGTGGCTTAGGTACTTGTTCCTAGCAGTGTTATCAAGAAAATACTGAAAACAAACTTACCAAATAAGAAACCGACTTCTGTGAGGAACCCCATGACGCACGAGGCGCCCTCCAACTTATATTTGAAAAGAAAGTCTACGATGTTCACGATGAACCCCAGCACTACGAACGCGAGGGTGTACCATACGTATAGTTGTACTAGCATTGCACTTTCCTGGGAATCATAAGGTAAGTTTTTGATGTTTAATCTGTGGAGTTATTGCTCCCGTTTCCTCATAGGTACTTGGGTTGTCTTACTGAATGCTGTAAGTTTCGTATTCTTTATTTTTGAGGGGATCGTGTCTAGTCTGACTACCAGTCTAATCAAGGGGTTTAATATAGTATTTTGGAGTTCAGATAGGCATTCGCTCCATGTAAAATACTGGTATTCAGCTGCATTCAGTTAGAGTAGAGCAATATTGTCTATGTTGTCGAAATAAGATGATCATGAAACCGTTCTTGATTCAGGATGACATTGACTGTGCTGTGGAAAGGGTTCGGGTTCTGTTATCGTGCTGAAACATTCTGGAAGACCGGAAGACGTGTAAGCGACATTCAGCCTTATGATGCTAAACCAATTTATGGGTTCCATTCCCAGATAGCATTTTTTGGTCACAAAATATTTGAGTCAGTAACAAATTGACAAAGTTCCGTTATTGGTTCGAAACAATGCGACTGTGTGCGTTTCGGTTTATATGTGTGGTATCAGTGTTCACACAGTTTGACCGGAACGTGTTTCAGTAACTCTTTGTAGTCGTTGTGTCGACAAAATATGTATGCATTTGTGACGACTTCAGTTTGGTTTACCTGTGTTGTAACAGTTTTTACAGTTTGACCGGAAAGTGTTTCAGTAACTCTTTGTAGTCGATGAGTCAAAACGATATGTACGGATTTGTTTCAACTCTATTTTATACACATAGCGTTGAGTTTTCAACAAGCAAACGATCAAAGATTAACTGTGTAGTAACGGTGTGGCAACTTTGTTACTGGAATAATATTCGTGTACACAAAGTTTTGTAATGTTACGTCATAGTTCCAAAACAAAATTTTACCAAAATTAGCATAAAAATATCAACCAGCTGCACCTGGTTCTCAACTATTTCTGAATTGTATGCCAACAAAACATGAGTAAGCAGCCGAAAAAACGTTATTTCCGGACCACATCGACTTACTACAGGAAAATCAACGATTTATTATTTAGACAAAATTAATTAATTGCTCAATTTATAATATAGTAAAGGGTGTAACAGGACCCTTCACTTAGCCGTCAACGTACGTAGATCATCTTTTTCTTCCTAAAACATTTTTTTTTATTTTTTTATTTGAGGATATTTATAGTCTACGTAAAACTAAGCATGTAGGTCATTAAAGAACAGTGGCGAACTCCCAAACAAATTGTTGACATTTTTTTGCGTTTTAATATGGAAAATAGGATGTTAAAATATTGAGTTTGAATTAAAGATATTCCAGTTTGAAGTTTTAGAGGTTATGTCTAGTCTTGTCAACGACAGACTAATCGAAAAATAAATATAGAAATGCATTTTTACAAAATAAACTACGCACTGCGTATCCAGAATATTAAATCTAACCGACAGGTCTGCCACGTGGCCCATATGGCCACATGAGATGTAAGTAGGTAGTTACTTATTTATGTCAACCATCCTAAGGGCAGTTAGTTATAGATATGTTATATGATTAATTACCATGGTAAGGGTAGGTCATTGGTGATTCATGAAAAAAAAACCTTATTTTTTTTTAATATTTATTCCTCATCTTCTCTAATCACAATGTCATCAAGAAGGACAATTTGAGAATGGCAGTGTCAACAGTTTCAGAACCGCTGGAAAGATTCAAGTGAGAGACACCATATTATAAATTCAGTAACTTTGTGCCTGCAAGTCGACACAATGTCGTAACTTTTTACCAAATACTACTAGAATAATGTTACTATAAAAACAAATGTTATTGTAAGTTTATGGATTATTTTTGATTAAATATCATATTATTAGCTTTTAGAGTGTACAGTTTGATTAAACTAAAAGGGCTGGAGACCAGAAAATGAACAAAACTTGTAGCGAAAACCATGTATACATTTCAATAAACTGGTTAAATTGCAATTATAGGATGGCCCATCAATGATTTTCAATATATTTTGTTAAATGATACGACAAATTTCTTTTCCCACTAATCACAATATCACAACACATTAAAAAAAAATCAACATTAAAAGTAAACTTCGCTGTCAAAATAATTATGGCGGACCTTTCAATTTGTCTTCATATTGCACAGAGTTTTCTTTGACATTTTACTTATTTCTTTTAGGTTGCAAAGAATGAAGGGAATTGACGAATGAACGAATGATTTCTGAAATAGTCGGCGCAATGTTACCACACAGCGTCGTAACTTAAAAACCAAATGTTACCGTGTCGAGAATGTCCCCAATTTAGTTGCAGCGACCGAAACAAAGTCGTAGCAGCGACCAAAAATGTTACTGGTGTCGTCTTTTCAGTGTCGACTAGTTTCGTAACGGCTACCAAAAAATGCTATCTGGGTTGTAAACATAAACTATTAGGTTTAGTAACTGGTAAGGTACTTACAACAATAGAAGCGAGCAGTAACAGAAGGTTTGCCATCTGAAACAATGAGATAAGAAGCTGTTTCGCACACTCCACTAGTATGCACAGCAATGCCTCGTTGTCGGGGTACCGGTTTGAGCCAGTTGTTATCATGTGTAGGATACATGCTATCTGTGAAGTAGAAGGTAATAGTGAAGTAACCCTTCCATGTGGCTGGGATATCCTATCCTCGCACGGAATTTACACAAACATCAATAAATTGCAGTGCACGCATTAAATATCAATCTTTTCTATGTCCCTATGTTTTCCTTTTTGATGATACATAATCTGTATCAGCACTAGCACCTTTACAAAATGCTAAAAAAAGGCCAATTTGGACCGCTATCAACAGAGGCCTAGTGTACAAATTTGACAACCATTAATGAAAAAAGAAAAACATAGGGACACAGTAAATATCCTTCTTAGTCAGTTTATGAATTGGTCGAATATTGGAGGAGGAAATAGTCGAGAGCCAAACCTCGAACTATGACGTTTTACTTGCGGATCTGTAGTTGTCCTTATCGCACCAATGTCGAAATCGCGCTCGTAGAGGGACAGCAATAGTTTCATCAAATACCTACCGCATTTCCTCTTAATGTCGTTCGTATTATGTCGGGTCTGCTGTGTCCCCTTTCCTTTCAGCGGTGGCTCCGGTAGCGGCCCCGATTTACGAGCAGTAACTCGTGGGCTCGAACCCAGGTAGGTGCAAGACTTTGTGTAATTTCATTTAATTGATCACCACTGCTCTCAAAACGGTGCAGGAAAACATTGTGAGGAAACCGCGCGGCATTTCTTAATAAAAAAGTCGAAGACATGTGACATCTACCAACCCGCACTGGGCAAGGAGGCCGTGTGTCCAAGCAGTGGGACGATATAGGCTGATTTTACTATGTTATCCGTTCGTCGCGGCAAACATTTTATGATAAGCTACGCCTCCTATATGTTAGCTAACCATGTTTAGTGTTATTATAACACGATAACAGAACATAGCGCAGCGGACGCGACTTTAGTTATAAAATATTTCGTTAGGTAACCTAAGAATTCTTTACAACGAGATAAGTAGATTTTCTTTGGCACTGATCAACGGAGGAAGGCCTTACTTCTAAAGAATTTGTAAATAATGTTCACCCTTGGCAATCCAATAGATTACGGTTTCAACTCTTTATAAGCTTGATAAATCATCATCATTTCAGCCCGGAATTAACCATAGCTGGATAAGCCTCTCCTTTCATCGACCACACTTCCGGCTTCCGTGCTTAGGTACAGCAGACATATTTTTCTTAACTTTTGAGGTAAGAAAAATCAATACACGAATTAACACTGTTAGGTACCTACGAGTTTCATAAATCCGTTACAATATTTGAAAAGGATTTTGGGCTGTTGACATTCACAATTGATTCGCTATGTAAATTGAATAAATTGGGATGAGGACCGGATGGTGATAATATTGATAGAGAAACAGTAACATTACGAACCAAACTGATAATGGATATGAGAGCGATCATGCTTCTCTGAGGAATGCAGCAGCAACTGCCGTCTCCACACCGGGTAATGACCGTAAGGGCCTCCATGCGTTGTTCACGTAGTAAGTACCTACCACTATTATTTAATAAGAATTGTTTATCCTACAGTTTGTAAGTTATAAAAGTATGAAACAACTATTTGACAAAGTTTACGCTTTGACAAACTTGGTGACAATGACAGAAAAACTCAGAAAATCCTCATTCAATTAATAGAAAATATAGTTTTACTTTTTAGTTTACACCGTACAGTGCTGGAGGGGGGATCGTTTGGTATTTTGAAAATAGGTGGGTGCCTGTTGGTAAACAGTTGTAAAATAGTCTGTCTAAAAAAAAAGATGTGCATTAATTCCGATTAAGGCCACCCGCCAAAAGAGCCGCGTTCAAACATAAACTAGCTTTTTCCCGCGGCTTCGCTCGCGTTAATTTAGATTTTGACAATCAGTTTGGGTTGTACTCTGCTTGTAATAATATTAGAATTCAATCATGATTATTATCATAAGACCGTTATTGTTGTTTTCCTTGGGAACAGTACTTTTTTCGGGATGAAAGGTTCCTATCCTATGTCCGTATCTGTACACCTGACACGGTTGTACCTTTAAGCAAAATTTCAGGATGATCGATTCAGTGGTTTATGCGTGAAAAGGTGACAAACATACTTTCGCATTTGTAATATTAGTTAGGATTAGGACGATCCAGATACCCGTAATTTTGTTGCTTCCCTGTCCTCGAGATAATTGTTGATATTCTGTCTGTCCTCTGTCATCTGTGTAACATTTTATTCAGCTTGTCACCTGTAGGAGCCACCAATAGTCATTAGATATCTAGTTAAGCTTCGGTACGCACGACGGCCAATCAAGCTATACAAAACCAGTTTATGCGGATCTCTCATTGTATAGAAAAACTATACAAAGCGAGGCCAATGTATACTATAAAGATACTGCTTCGCATGTGCCTCCGTGTGTACCAAGGACAGTAGGTAATATGGAGGGGTATTTTTGATTACTTTATAAATGTACACTCTGATATATTTATTAGAAAAGCGGCCTGAATAATTTGACCTGCGTAACTTCCGCCATTTTATTTTATTTTGGTTTAAGCTTCATTCAAAAATCTTCCAAACCCTTGTAGCGTATTGGTCACAACACTATTTTAACTTTATTTGGCAACACCGAATGTTTCCGGCAAAGAGGGATATGACTGCCGCCATATTGTAAAAACGGGACTTGCTCTCACGACTCGACTCAGTGTGTCGCTCTGTTTATTATTTTATCTGACACCAGATATTGGTGAAGATTAAACTGTTGTTCCCGTATCCATGACTTTTATTAGGAGAGTGGTCGCAGAAGTACGCCCCCATACCTCCAAACCCTTTGATATTTTTTAAATATAGGCATATTTAAAAAATATTAAAGGGTTTTGGTAGGTTTTTCAACCTTGAGTCATTAGGTCGCAGCCGCTACGGACGTTAAGTGTTTTCCGATTATTATCGGTTGGGTTGATACGCCCACGCTATTACGTAATGACTTGGAAAGATTTTCATACTAAGTAATACGACCTACCTAATTACAGAATGTGCAACTATTAAACTACAGATAGTTTCCGATATCTAGATTACGTGAAACTAAAGAAATATTCTAATGCAAACTCATGATTTGAAAAAAAAAATACGATTTTTCCAATGATCCTGCTACTGTAATGTGTGCAAGTTCTCGATTGGCGTGGCGTTAATTGTCCCACGAAACAACACAATAGTGAATCTATCAATGTGTTTTGAAAAGTAAGGTGGTGGTGGTTGTATATTTAAGTAGACTGTCTAATTTGGGGCTCACTAGCAACAACACTCTATGTTAAGGTGAAAGCGTCAGGATAGCCCGCGAAAAACATTTTTTTTGCAATTTGCAGGTCAGTGTCAGGTTGTATGATGATGAAAAATGAGTCGCGCCAGTAACACTTATGTAGCTACAGAATTAAAATCATCAATACAACCCTCTAAGTTCATTAAACCCTATTCTGTAACTATTTCATGAAAAAGTCATTCAATTAAAAACGAATTCTTACTCACAACACAAATTTGACGACACTCGTGTTACGACAGCGAGTGCAGGGATAATAACTTTAAGAAATTTGCGCCGCGTCACTTGACGCAAATCGTATCGTATGAGGTCGTGGGCGTATGTTTCCAAGCCCTTGAGAGTGTTGACACACCAGGTAAAGTACCTAACCACTTACTTTCTATTGATTCCAAACAATTATTTATTGTAGTTTATAGGTAATAGAACTAAGCAGTAACTAAATAAATAAAATAATTATTTTACTATTTCATTTTTCTTTCGGCTGCGTTGTGAGCAAAGAGTCGATCATAAAATTATCAAAGAAGATTGTATTGTTTTTACTTTTTATTAGAAATTCTTTTTGATTTTTCCTACAAAATCTTCTGTCAATAGATTTGCATTGTGGTAGCGAAAATGTCGAGGTTTTTATGTCTTATTTATGTGACTGTGCTACTTCTGGACAACGTTAGCGGTGAAGCTGAAATAACAGCAGCAGGTAGGTAATTTTTTATTAGTAGGTAATCAGACTAATCAGTGTATAACGTTCCCACTCGTCACCTCTCTTGGAAGGGAGTTGGCTATACTCCCACACGCGAGCCCAGTGTGGGCTTGTGGATGTCGCAATGTCGCATGCCTTTGATATTTTGGTTCTAAGACGGGCTTGTTTTCGCATGATGTTTTCTTCCACCGTTTTGAGAGATTGGTGATGGAATAAACTACACATCTGCATTACACTGCTTGGAGTTCGAAGGGCATTCTTGTAGGTGGTGTAAAAACGGATGTATATTCCTTTTGTTGTGGCTCATTAGATAGAACGTACACTACATAAACAGTTCCCTAACTAGAACCGTCACTATCGGTCAGTTTTTAGGGTTCCGTAACCGAATGGCAAAAAACGGAACCCTCGCCATGTCTGTCTGTCCGTGTATGTCTCAGCCACTTTAATCCGAAACTATTATGACTACATAGTTGAAACTTAAGAGGTACCTAGATCTATTCTGTTTCTGTGAACCACTTTACGATTTTTATACAAAAATAAAAAAAATACCTAAAAACTAAAACTAAAAAATATTTTTGTCATCAAACCTATACCTACGTGCGGGGTGTCTATAGATAGGTCTTTAAAAAACATTGAGGTTCCTAAAACATTTTTTTCTCAAAGTCAATCGTTTGAAAGATAGACACTTCCAAAGTGGTAAAATGTGTCCCCTCCCTCTAATTTCTAAAGTAAGAGGAGGAAAATTCTGAAAAAAATGTAGGATTTTAGAACGTAAATAAAACTTTCAACCAAAATTGGTTTGAATAAGATTTGATGTTTAGTTTTTGAGATATGGGACTTTTTCGTCAAACTGCAGCAGTGACTTTGTTTTTCATTACCATACTATGAAAAACAAATTTAGTGTTGCTGTTGAATGTAAAACAATACAATAAATGAATGAGCCTTCAAAATATTTTTATTACGTTGCGTGCGAGTACGACTCGCATTTGGCGGGTTTTTTTTGCAATTGCATTACGGATTTAAGGTAACTAATTATTCTACAATACTCTTTTTTTTTGATTCCAGGTGAAGCTCCCGACCCGATGGCTGACGAAAAGTTAGACCTCATCAACCCTGACATGGAAAAATCATTAGTTAATCTAGAGGACCTCTATTCGACCGCTTTAAAAGTAAATGAAAACGCCAATGACGGTACTGCGACAGAAGATCCGGAGATTTTCTATGATGTCATGATAACGATCCTGGATGAAATCATAGAGGCTGTTAAGAATTCTAACAACGCGTACAAGTTCTTTAAAATTAATGGTTTGGACAGAATCGTCCAGCAAAATCTTAAAGTAGACTACGATATGCTTAAAAAACGCATACTTATACTTCTAAAAGTCCTATTTGACGTCGCTCCGACCACAACCACCGCGGTAATTCCTGTCACTGTAATAGACAGACTTGTAGAAATTTTCGTCAAAGATAATCTAGCTTTGAAAGCGCATTCTTTAGATGTCATGAATGTATGGCTGCCTGAGAATCCAAAGGTGCAAGCCAGGGTGATGAAAATCGGAGGCTTAGCTCCATTTTACGAACAAGTAGGGAAACTAGACTCGTCGGGGATAAAAGCCCTTTTAGATATGTTCAATACAATACTGAAGGAGCATTTGAATGTATGGAGCAATGCGCAGAGGACTGTCGTGGATAATGAAAAGATGCAGTTCTACAAAAGAATAGGTTTACTTGAACACATGAAGACTCCCTTAGTCTGTAATGGCTTACTGAGCATATTCAAAAGGTCGTGGTATTACGGCACGGATGAAAGTAACCTTATTATAACGGTTCTTGACATGCTGAAGAATATTAAAGAGTATTGTTTGAATACTTACCGTGGGAAGGATGAAGCTAGGAGACTGTTCGTTGCGTTTCGGAAGTTTGTGAAAGACCCGGAAAATTTGGAGTACTTTGAGACCTCTGGCTTGAATGTCACCGATATCACGGAAGTGCTAGAAGATTATGTCGAACAGTTGAAACACACTGTTAAAGACGAAATGTAAGGATTGTTTTCAAGTGCTTATATTTAGTTCGATATAATATAGTCTTAAAATATGTTATAAAAGGTCGTTTTATTGTGCTTCTTCATGCAACTTATTTTAAAATGGAATCTTAACTCTTCAATTAACCATAAATTGAAAAAACCCCATCACATCACTTAGGGTCCTGTTCACCCCAAAAATAGTTCGCAATGAAGCCCAACCCCACGTGTGGTCTAACCGCAAGTACGATGGCACTTTCAGCACCATTGTACTATCCCTACACATGAGGGATCGAAACGTAAGCGCAACAATGGCGATCTGAGTTGAAAGGAGACGTCCTACGATTGTTGGCGCGAAATTTATAGCCCTTCATGTTGATAGGATATTTTATTTAATTCATTTAATGGGCTTTGGTGAGCTATCCCTAATGTTATCGGAAAGTGGGTTTTAGAATCAGTTTTTTAACGTTTTGGCGAAGGTTTGTAACCTTTCTTGAATTACTTACATAGAATTACTAACATAGTCAACGACTTTGTCCAAAAAAAAAAGTTTGCATAGTAAAATGCTTGAATAGAAGAGTAGTTTTGTTTTGTCATTGAGAAGAAGAAGCACTAAGAATGAAGCTGGTGCATATCCTTTTCTCATTACGGAATTCTTTAGCTATGCTTACGATGTACCTACACGAGAAGTGAGGAGTGAGAAGTTTATCAGTACTTCTAAACGAATGGCTTATGTCAATGGGGTAGAGAAAGAGAAACTATAGAACTCCATCTGTTACGATACACACGTATACGTTTTTGTCTCGTCCACGTTTATAAATCTGGTCATATACTCATGTCGGCTGGAAGAATGGAAGTACACTAACCAAATTTTTCTCAGGAAACCATTTTGTAGGCCTAATCTTGGATTTTTGTAAAACTCATTAAAAAGTTAGGTACAGGAGGATTAAGTAAAGTATTAGTACCTAAAGTATCTGTGACACGTGGGTCCTCAATTCAATCATTCATACGAACACTGCCAGGTCTCAGCTCGACGGAAGTTCAATAACTAATTAAGATAATTGATACTTTCAACATTTTTCCCTTTGAATTCTTCGACAGCTTCAAGAAAGGTCAAACAAAATGATCGAGGTAGGTACATACCTCAATTGATTTACCATTAAACTTCACGCAATTATAAAACCAATTTTATTCAAAACGGAACTGAACGCTATTTCAAATGTAGGAGAAATAACAATTATTTCTTTATGCAAGTTGTGCCATCATTACCACAATGACAAATCACGCACCATGGGTGGCCGCCATGACAGTTAGTTGCGTTTTCCCGCGCTTCCGTTTGAGCGGGAAGTTGTCATTAGTGTTTTTTTTTTGTATTATTACTTTGTGGTTGCGTTGCAAATAATATGAATTTGATTAATATTTATCGTATTTGCAAATAATTGTGTGCAGGTTTGTTGCAAATACTTTCTTCTTGAGCTTTCGGAGGTGTCTGATATTTAAATATTATTAAAGTTATTTTTAATTAATATTAAATAGATGTTTCTTGCCCTACCTTCTCTTATCTCTCGATTGCGATGCATCATCAAAATTAATATGTTAAATATATGTAGTAAACTTTTATTTCTGGTTCTAGTTTAAGACTTTTCAATAAATCAGCACTGCCTTCTATAAAAACATGCGTGGGAGTCTCAAAAAGGTGTAAGTGTCAAAAATTACACTCACAGTCGACAAAACAAACACAAAAATCGAATCAAATCGATCATCGTCTTAAAAAAAGGCTCCCATTCATGACCCGTCAATAGAGCATAGAGGTGCAACCTGCCCTGACGCTTACCGGAGCGAATTTGCGCAAAAGTCAAGTACTCCGTGGGAATGACTAACTTCGCATTTTTTGCGTAAAAACTCATGAATGAGCTTTGTAGTGTAATGGACGCAGTAAATAATCCTATTTGTATTGTTGGTGCCGTCTTTAGCGAATTGTAGGTGTAGTGTAGGGTGACCATAAACTGTGCTATATGCATCAATGATTTTTGATGACCATAGCTGTCGAGGGGTGGAACAGAGCAGCAAAAATGGCTTAATAACTGAAGCTGGTCTACATGGAACTTATTTTGCATAATGATGGCACCTATGTAGGTATCTATCTAATGAAAATAAATATTTAAATTATAGGTTAGTCTCTTTCCAGGCGAGGCAACACGAACGGAAAACGCCTGGAAGAGCTAATTAATCATTTTGTGAACGAATTATTTGGGAAGGTTAAGTAGAGACAAAATTCACGAATATAGGCAAAAGACAAATTTTCAAAACTTACCCATTTTCTTGTGCCCGTTTCGGTTTCACAAATTTGTACACCGTTACTATTACATTTACTATTCACGGACTGTCCTAAGCCGTCCCAACTTTTATGGCCATAGCCTCGGTATTGTAGCTATCTTAACTTCAGGTAGCAAATAGCCGAATAACCTCAGTAAAAAGTCTATTCTGTAGGCGTGACACGGCCACCTGACCGGTGTTCTCATGGACCTTACGACTTATTGTACTGCCGTCGGTGTAAGACAAATTTATTGCACCGGGTAAAGAGTCAATTATCTCTTGGAATCGTTTATTTGGCTCAGTACAAAAAATGTCCAAGAATTATTTTGGTGAGAAGAACGTTAATTTAGTAATATGATGATGCTTTTATTGGACAGTAATGTGGACATTAAGTACTAATATTAATTAAGTTTAAGTAAAGATTTGGGTAAGCAGAAATAAATATTGAATTCAGTTAGAACCGCAAAAAAATACACTAAGAAGGGCTGTGTGGCGCTGCGAGGAAGTCCTCATAGTACATACCTAGATACATTAAATACTAATAAGTCTAATGTTAACATTAAGTACTATCTTTGTATGTATTATCTACTTCTATGTCTAACTACGTTGTATAGTTAGGCGGCTTCTAATATGCTTGTGATAGGTGAGGGTTAAAGTCAAAAAGTAATAATATAATATATCATTTATTTCAGGTAACAAAGACCCATTACATAAATACCTTAAAGACTATCATACATATTTTTATAAACCAGAAAATATAACTATTGTACACGAAGTGACGGCGTCGTGTTGTGCTGTGTAGTGTCGCGTAGCCTTCCGTGGAAACGTCGATACATGACACTCTTCGGCCAAAACTCTTCCTTGAGGAAGGTCTCAATATGATGAGTCGGAACTCGTACCACGAACGACTTGAAATCCGTATTGTGGCGCGACTCCAACTTCTCAACCCTCAAGGTCCAGCTGGTCTTCGATCGAACATACTCCACGATCTCCTCAACCTTCGTGGTGTGATGTAGCCGAGACACATAAAGCTGCGTCGTTGGTATTGCCGGACGCAGCACATTGGGTCCTGCCAGTGCAGTACCGCAGTGGTTCCAACTAGGGGGCTTCTTCCTCTTCTTCTTCTTCTCCACCTTCATGAAGCCCTCCTTGTCACACGTGCCCGTAGCTGGGCCTTGCCTTGGGTTTCGAACCCCTGTTGGCAGGTTCACAGCAGCTCTTCTTATGGGGATAAGAGGGGGGCCTCTTGGTCTGCGACATAGGTTTGTGCGTGGCGACGATATCAGCGTAGGCACGTTTAGGGGTCAACGTACCCACACAAGTCACTACTTCGATCGGCATCGAGTCGGCGACTGCATCTGCGCAAGTTGCAACGCTTGCAGTATCAGCAGCGGGTGACGCAGTAGAGCGCGCCGCGCCCGCCGTCTCAAAACTGCCGACGCTAAGCGTTCACGTTCGCGCTCAGCAGTCTCACTTGCAGCCACCGGACCAACGCAAAGCTGTATGCCAGCTTATAGCTTTGTTTTTCAGACTCCACCTTGCCCAAACTAAGCTAAAAAAAATTCTCAGTTTTATGTAAAGAATGGTTTATACGTATCATCTGTAATAAAATAAATCAAATCCTCAAAATATATTTTGCAGGTTTTAATCGGCAACTCCCTCATTTGTCGAATAAAACTCACAAAAACTATTCATTCACAAACAAAAAATGTTTACACAAACTATCATTAATTTCTTTAGCCTTGTCACGAAGGTTTCATTCAGGCTGTATCAAATCCCACCTGTGCCTAAAAAAAGTAATATTGATTTTTTACCCTAGCAACAAACACTGACCTTATACGGTCAATAAATTATCTATTCAGCGAATTTGTTCGGATTGTAGGCGGGTTGTTATAAATAACTTGGGATTCCTTCTGTTTGTCGAAAGAATTAAAAAGATTATACTCTTTGGTTAAAAAGTAGGGTCACACCTACGATGGCGATGTTCGCAGTTTTTAGGTCGTGGGAACTATCGGAGGATCAAATCTCGTAGAATTAACAAAAGGTTGCGAAATAATGTTTACATGGTTATAATGCCTATTTTTTCATTTAGTTTCTTGCACTCATTGAAAAACAACTTTTTATGGATTTCACTAGTTAGCTGTAAGTATTAGTATAGTTTAGTGCAACAATGATCTTTTGGCGGTTGAACTTTTGTGAAATTGTGTGTGGAAATTACGCAAGTTCTAATTATGGCGACACGCCAAAAGATTCATGTATGTACAACTACAATACCAGGCTGATATGTTCTATGATAGCGTTGTATTAAAAAGTTAGTGCACAATTGCACATTTTTCTAAGCTGGTAATCTATAGCTACCCATACCTACGCTAAAAGAGCATACTATTACGTCACTGTACTTATCTCAAAACTTGCTTTCATCTAAACTTACTTTGTTATTCAACTGTTCCAATTACAAAAACGGAAGTCAAATTTAACAAAAGAACTCACGCAGCGCGCAATGACAACACCTCATTCTTCCAATTAAACCAGTGTGCCCAGTGTAAAAATATCACAATTTCTTGTTAAAGAGTCCTGCTGGGTAAACGGACGTCCGAATCGTATGTTATAATGTATTTAGGGATTATTTGGGGCAAATTCCAAGTGAACGTGGGAAAGTAGCTAATTTGTTTGTTGCTTGGATTCAAAATTGCCATTTGATAATTTATTGCGTGTTTATTGTGCTATAGATATTTTGAAAACAAGTTTCATGGGAGTTATTTTTGAACTAAGTAATAAAGTTTTCTTTTGGTTATCGTACAGAATAAAGTTTTGTTGCGAACCCGTACTAGGCCTCCTGAGAATATGCCTGATTTCCCAAAACCTAGCACTGGGAACAATACCTACAGGGTGCAAAGGACACCGAAACACAAACGGTTTCTACGTATTCAGTACATCATTCCGAACCCCCCACAAAGAAAAAAAAAGTGCATCGGTGTTCTTTCCAACCTGTACAGACTGATTTTGTTTTTGTTTTCCTAGCCTGCTCTGTCCCACTCCTGGGCAAAGGCCTCCCTCCACTCCTTACACTTGTCGCAAATCCGTCCTCCTTCCAGTTCTTAACAGATTATGTAAGTTCGTAAATATTTTTTGGTACCTTACTAGCGATACTCGCAGCCGTGTCAACAATTACAAAAGTAGGCCTCTTTAGAATATTTTTCATTGCTAGCTTGCTACGCTAAGAAAAACAACAGTGGCAAAAACTGGAACTTCAGTACACTGACGATGAGCAACTCAACAAATACCTTTTAATCATCCGCCGTCAGTTACCTGAATGCACTTGCGACACTTGTCTCTTTAGCTCCATGTTCACAATCACTTCACCAAAATTAGTGATCAATCATCTTCTTAACGAAATCAACCCTTTTTATTTACTCACTTTAAAATTTTATTCGTTGACAAATTGAGATGAATCACTATGGGTTTGGCATACCTGCTCGTTATAAGTTTCAAATATTTCATGTGGTAATGGTAAACAAAAGCACTGATATAGTGTATTGGTGTAACCGTCGGACTGCGGAGTCATACGTCTCGAGTTCGAACCAAGACACGCACCTCTGAGTTTTCGGATTCATGACTTGCTACGGTGAAGGAAAACATCGTGAAGATACCAAACCAGCATGCCTGAGAGATATTTCTGGACCGCATGTAAAGTCAAGTAGAGGCCCATGGGGGAAACGGGCCCATAAACAAAACTCTGACACTAACCACACGAAAAAGAAAGATGTGGTAAACTACTTGTGACCTTTCGTATACGTAGGCAGAAAACATAAGAATTTCGTATTCATTCATTAAATCAAATAACTGGTTGTCGATTTTTAAGCAATTTTAGTAATGAGTTACTAATAATTAATTTAAAAAATATATAATATTTAAAGTCGAAAGTCGTAAAGACGCTTGCGCATTACCGTGGTGTGTTTCCTGATCTAATGAAAAATAGTAAAATAATACCATTGTTTAAATCGGGTAGTAAATCAGACCCCACTAATTATAGACCCATTTCTGTACTACCCACCTTCAGTAAAATTTTTGAAAAACAAATTTTAGAACAAATGCAAAGATTTTTCAATAAACATAAGTTATTGCATAAGAAACAGTTCGGTTTTACAAGGGGTCGTTCAACTACTGATGCCGGTGTTGAACTTTTAGGGCACATTTATAATGCATGGGAAGTTAAATGCGATGCTTTGGGCATTTTTTGCGATTTGTCTAAGGCTTTCGATTGCGTTCTTCATGAAACATTAATCAGGAAACTACACCACTACGGAATCCGGAACGCCTCTCTGGATCTTCTTGCGTCATATTTGAGCGATAGGATTCAGAGAGTTGATGTTAACGGGAAAAGGTCCCCCGGATCCGTAGTAAGAATGGGGGTACCCCAGGGCTCAATTCTTGGCCCATTTTTGTTTCTTATTTATATAAATGACTTGCCTTACCTCCTAAAGGATAATCATGACATAGTGTTGTTTGCAGACGATACCTCTCTTTTATTTAAACTCAAACGTCAGCAGCTAGTTACGGACGATGTTAATAGCGCCCTGGCAAAAGTCGTTAATTGGTTTAATGTTAACAATCTACTCCTAAATGAGAAAAAAACTAAATGTATTAAGTTTACGATACCCCATGTAAGACAAGTGGAAACTAGTGTACTAATCAAGAATGAAGAGTTGAAACCGGAAGATAACACAGTGTTCTTAGGCATAACTTTGGATGCCAAGCTTCAGTGGGGCCCCCATATAGACAAATTGTCAAAAAAGCTTAGCTCTGCAGCATACGCCGTTAGAAAAATTCGTGATTTAACTGATTTAGAGACAGCCCGTTTAGTTTACTTTAGTTATTTCCACAGTGTGATGTCGTACGGTATTCTCTTGTGGGGCAATGCCGCCGATATTCAGACAATATTTGTTTTGCAAAAAAGGGCAATTCGTTCAATTTATAAATTAAGTCCTAGACACACCCTCAGAGAAAAATTTAAAGAGATTAATATACTTACTGTCCCCTCTCAATTTATTTATGAAAACCTTTTGTACGCACATAAAAATATTAATTTGTTTAAAAAATACAGTGATATCCACAATGTAAATACGAGGAATAAACACAAATATGTTGTTCCTGCAACGAGGCTAAAAAAAATAGGGGGTACGTTCAGATGCCAATGTATACGTTTTTACAATAAACTTCCGAGTCATATTCAATTACTAAGCCTAAATAAATTCAAATCGTTTATAAAACGGAAGCTATGTCTGAAAGCCTACTATAACATTAATCACTATCTCGAAGATAAAAAGGCTTGGGATTAAGCTGCTCCAATTAAATTTACTCTGTGAATGTCGAGATTTCGGACTTCGCTTGTTTATTATTGATTCCTTTCCCATATACACTGTGACATTTAATTTATTTGACATGAATACTTTTAGTATTTTATTATTATTATTATTTTTTATTATTATTTTGTTTTATATTTTTCTTATTGTTATATTTAATGATTTGACATGAATACTTACTTTGCTAAGTATTTTACTTTTATTTTTTATTGTTAATGGTCACATTTAATGACATTTATTTTGTATTAATTTTATTTGATTATTGTGAATGTGAGGACCATGTGTATCTTTTTCCACTATTGTCTGGCAGTTTGAGTACTATAAGCGACCTACCCAAATGTCCTTTCTTTGGTATTGTTCGTCGTGTCGTTGAGCTCCTTGAGTTATAAGTCGAGCTACACGATAACTGACAAATGCTTGCACTGACTGGACAGGTCCACTCAAATCTGTGTGGTTCTTTCTTCAAGAGACCATCTCAGACACTAATCTGCATAGTCCTCATGTGAGTTAACCAAGATTATGTCTGGACTTTAAAAGAGACTATGACCTCTGAGTTTGTTTCGGCTGTTTCTTCTCAGAGTAGTCAGGTACGAAACACCGGCCCCATCTAGTTTAAAAAAGAGACGTGTAAAAGTGTTTTTAAGAAACCTATTTGCAAAATAAACATCATTTATCATTTATCATTTATCATGTTATTTAGCTGTCCCTCTCTAGAGGACTCGATTAGCGTAGTCTACTCTCTTTTTAACATGTAAGTACTCACCAGTCTCTTTATAATTTTGTATTTTGCAATATCTGCCAGTTTGCGACATGTGGCGACTCCGTACGAGTATAACTCAAATCTCCTTTCGGAGTAATGATTTCTTGACGAGTATTTCTCGAAAATCTTTTATTAGCCCAAGTGTGCATCTTTTTTACAACTTTTCTTTCATTGACGCATAAGTCAAAATATTTAGGAATAACAAATTGTTATCTGTGTCCATTCATGTATTCTTACAACCGGAAGTCCGTACTCTAAACTTTGGGATTATTTGCGCAAGTTTTTTTAAAAGTTCGATTCCGATTTGTATGAAATGAATGATGAATCGATTTTATAATACTTTTGAAGGCGATTCGAAGTTCTTTTGATTTGTAATTGTGTTTCTAGAGGCTCGATTGTGATTGTGCAATATCTTAGTGAACTATCCGAACGGTTTTGTTGGCTTTAGTGTAACTTTAAGAACAAGCACAGCGTTTTCGCGAGCAGAGCTGTGGGTTCTGCACGCTCATGCTCTAATGTTACATAACATCACGCATGTAATCCCCGAAGGGTTAGGCAGAGGTGTACCTAATAATACACCCACATTTTGCCACTTATGTTTTAAGTCCCATGAAATAGGAGTCTACCTATTATCATCAACCGGGCACAAATCCAGACTCCGTGGCTGCTACTGAGAAATACCTCATGGAAAAACCTAATAACATTTTGACCGACCCGGGTATCGAACCCAGCACTTCATACTTAGCAGTCTATACTGTTATTTCTGGTTATTTGAGTACCACACCGTCATGGAGCGAGCGAGTCCTGCACTGGTATCCACGAAACGGAAACAGACACCGCTGCAGATCATTGCAACGATCGCGAGACGATATCGTCGCACTGGCAGGGTTAGAGTGTACCAGAACGGCCCAAGATAGGTATAGATGGAAACATGGTGGAGGCTTTCACCCATTGACTGTAGGATAATAAAGACCCAGGCCCAGACCATGAAAAACCTACGACGAATCCAGCCGTCTCGCCGTGTTGGTTCCAAGCATAAGTGAGTAATATTACGATATTAAGATGAATAATAATGTTCAAAGTAGGTAATATTAAATTCTATTCAAATATGTTAGCTTTTACTTAAGATAAAAATTGTTGCCTATTAGTATATGTCACTATTATAAGTAGAATAAAATACTACGACATTATATACAGACTACAAATAGAACTAAAATAATGCTAAAAAGAAGAAAAAAGGTAAAAGGTAATATTGTACTTACCTAGTTTAAACTTGAAACAAAATAGCCGGAAAACATGACTGCTGGTTTTTCACATGTCCTGAAATATTTTCAACGATGCATCTATCACTCTTCTCTCTCTCTCCCTCTTCTCGTTCTCTGGGGTTTCTCATTAAGTACCCATAAATCATCTCTATTTGAAACTACGGTGGGGTTACCATTATGTCTTCAAGCAGTATTGTTTTAATGTCATTCCAGTGTCGGCAAGAGAGTTAAATAGGATGTCTAGCGCCATCTCTTTTCCAAACTGGAATAATTAATATTAAAATATTACGATTTTACGACGTCAAGGTAGGCCACCAGGACATTGACATATTTAAATGCACCGTTGAAAGGTCTCTCCCGAGGTGGAACGTTGTCCTGATGGTGAAAGCTGAGTGCAAGAAGCATGGGACCGATCGATGTGGCGACGCTTGGGGAGTCCTACGAGTACATACAGCAATAGGAGGTAGACGTCCCTCGGCTGATAAGTCGATAATGACAGCATCATTATGTAAGCCCCTTTTCAAAAAATTTGCCTTTGTCTAGCTTTGTTGTACGTATATTTGGTTTTTGAATTTTCCACAGTAGGTACCGAAATGAAAGTTTTTCTTAACAGTGCGGTGTCCTATGGAATCGGAAAACTTTTGCAAACTTAGTTTTGTGCGTATGTGTATTGTGGGGTAATAAATAACAGTCTCCTGAAATTTAAAAACGTTAGCAAGGTTAACAAAAACAATTAGGTACTAAATTGGTTTTAAACTCGCAAAATATATTTGTTTATCTTACAGCTACTTATTAAAGGTATTCACAACCATTTTACACATCTTGGTCATTGATAGTGGAAGATTATTATACCTACTATGTACAAACAGTAATATTTAGATACGACTACAATATATTTCTTTATAAATTTTTATTTGACTGAAATTACACCTAAAAAGCTCTGCCTATTTAAATAAAAACTCAAACTTCTAAACTCGTCATGAATTTCAAAGAATACGTTTTCATTATCAAGACTGAAATAACACAATTTACTTTTCCAACAGACTAGAGTCTTACATCTAGTCACAGAAAAATGAAAACTCCATTCTATAATTGCAGTAACTTTTCCCATATTTCCTGAATTTATTTAGAAAATGACCTTCTGATTTCCTTCCCTCAATAGCCGTATAAGTACGGAAAGCCAGACATATGTGGAACCGCTGACAACGGCACGAAAACTGGCATCATCCGCTCCGCCTGAACAAAATGAGTCCGCGTATGTTTCTTCAAATGATCTCGTCTGCCAAACTTCTTCCCACAAGTTGAACATGGAAACGGACGCACCCCAGAATGGATCCTTTTATGTCTCGTCAACTCTTCGTTTCTTGTGAAGGTCTTCCCGCAGTTCTTCTCGTCACATTTGTAAGGTCTTTCACCAGTGTGGATCCTGATGTGACCTTTTAGTTGCCCGTTGTTTGAGAAGCCAACATGGCAGTGAGGACATTTGTATTTCTTTGGTCGTTGCTTCTTCGCGTTTATTTTCGCTTCGTTCTCTTGGTGCAGGATCCTGGCGTATTCTAGCTCCATCGCATATCCTTGGGCGAGGGATTCGAGGAGTAACGGGTCGGTTGGTGGTACTCCTAGTGCATGTGCTATATCGGCAGTTGGTAAGTACTCTGGCATAAATGTCGGGCTGTACGGCATCTGTGGTAGCGTCGGATAAGGTTGAGGTTTTATGTCAACCTCCGTCGGCTTTTCTATTTTTTCTTTTTTTGTAGAAGGAGGTTCTTGAAGCAGCCTGTCACAGCATAGTGTTAGTTTTTCGACGGGGGAATTTAGTTCAGTTATTGTAGCAGGCTTTATGTCTTCATCTCCATCTCTTGTGGTGGTAGAAACAGTAGCGTCTTGATGACTTGTATCAGACTTCTTAAAAGTCCCGCGAATTTTTCGCAAACGACTTTCCCTTTTAGTTTCTTCGTTTTTCCTTTTCTTCATCTTTATCTCGGCGTCTGTACTAATATCACAGTTTGTCTGTCCATCGTTCTTACTATCACTCACATCCCAAGGTCTGAAGAGCCTCGAGTAACTTTGTTCAGAAAACATATTGGAACACTGATGTCACTCACGATCGAAATGTAACTGGGACCCTTTTTCATTTCAACAACTTTTATATACATTCCTTTAACAATAAATTTAATAAAAGCGCCCAAAAGTAGAGGGACTGTATCTATTGAATGGACGAAAGAGACGAAACATTTTTCAATTGTTGCACACTTGACGTTGACTTAACTTTTTTTCGGGAAGAGCGCTTTCGTTTTCGCGGTAATTTGTGTTCTGCCTTCGGATACATAGAGGAGGGTTTTGGTTTATGGTTTAGTTGGTTGTTTGGCTTTTTTTGTTGTTGAAGGTGTCATAGTGTCTGAGATAGGGGTGTGTATTGTTATTTATGTTGATTTCTGTGCGTGGTCGGGGGGCGGGCCCAGGGGCAGAGCGTTCCGCTCGAGTGGCCGCCGCGAGCAGCTGCAAGCCTGTTTGTTTTAATGGTTTCTGCAATTGTTGCGGTTCTCGATTTGTATTAATGTTATATACGCACGCATGTGTTATGTATGTAGGGATATTGTTAGCGGTTTATGGGAGACTTAGCAATTTTCGTTTTGTTGGACCGTTGATTTTTCTAATCCATTTATGCTATGCGAAATATAAAATAATTGTTTTCATTGCTTAGGTTTACTTTAGGCTAGCTTCATTAAAGGATGTTGCGTATCTGTTTCTCAGGAGGCTTTTTAGCATCTAATGTCAGAACTGCGAAATACCTTTGCATTTTCAGACTAGCATCGTTTATCCGTTTTTTTTGTGATGCGATTAACCAGCATAAATGATGTTAATATTGCAAATAGGTTTTTACAAACACTTTTACACGTCATATTTTTTTTAACTAGATGAGACCGATGTTTCGTACCTGAATACTCTGAGAATTACAGCCGAAACAAACTCCAGGTCTTTTTTTTAGGTCAAGACATAATCTTGGTCAAGTCACATGAGGACTATTCAGATTAGTGTCTGAGATGGTCTTTTGAAAAAAGAACCATACAAATTTGAGTGGGCCTGTCCAGTCTGTGCGAACAATTGTCACTTATCATGTAGTTCGATTCGTAACTCAAGGAGCTCAACTAAACGACGAACAATACCAAAGAAAAAACTTTGGACAACTTATAGGTCTCAAACTGCCAGACAATCGTTCAAACCCACGGAAAAAACATATAAAAAAAAAGACTCACACAGTCCTCACATTCACAATCATCAAAAATGAAGTAAATAATATTTTACGTTAGGAATATCGAGTGACAGTGTGGTTGCATGTTAATTTGCTTGGGGCAATTGTCTTATGTCTAGCTTCTGTGTCTGCTGTCCGTCGTGCCCCGTGGCAGAGACTAATAATTATCATTCGTTTATCTTTTTAATTGTTTTTATGAGTGCAATTTAAAAATCCTACCTTTTCTTTCTTGGAAACAAATCAAGTGTTAGAATAAATTAAGAATGCAAGTATGTACCATGTATTCAAAAGATTTGATGATGAAAAATGTTATAGGTGTATGTGCAATTCAAAGATTATGCTGAAAGTTTCAAATAGAGCCTTTTCCTGATTCCGTGTTTTGGTATCTTCCACGTATACTATGTATATATCTACATAGTAGGTACCATACATATTATTACCCTATTATCATACATAATTCGACTACCTACTTGAGAAAACGGAATTTTAGCTATGAATCCAGAAGGATATCGAAATAGGTACCTAACAAATCCCCTTTACTCATTCTACAGCATTTGATCAAGTAAATTTATTCAGAAATAAAATAATAATAACTTAATCTAAATCATCGATTTCCTGGATTCCTTATAAAAAGCTAACAGTCCGCGACCACAAAATTGATGTGTCGGATCAATCTAAACAAATCAAGTTACATCTATTCAAATACAATAGACTTGATTGGGCTGCTTTTGATGCATTTACGAAGATCATATCCGAACTTATTTGGAAAATGGCGCGATCTGTCAAAATTGGCGCGCATGATCGATTGGCCGCGTTCATTTTTATTAGATTGTACAAAATTGTTTGTGTTTACGTAAAAACTAGTTTTTTTTTGTGGATACAAGATACTTTTTATGTTTAGTTGAATGAGATTTAATCGTGAGAATTTTAAGCAGGAAATAAAATTCGCGTATACAAACACAGGTGCTTTTACTTTCCAAGATACATTACAAACAGTGACACTTGTACTATCAATTGAATAAGGATTTTTAGGACAACCGCTTATTTCTAACAAAGCAATACAAGAGATATTTCATTTTATTTTAATGCTTCGCAAATATTGGATCCAAAATTAGTACTTGATAAAGAGCAATAAAACGAAGGGCTAGGATGTATTTTGCAACGGCCTAAGGGTTTACTGGCTTTCCTGGATTTACACGACAAAACCCATGTTTCCGCTTTCTACTTCAATATTTATCTCTTTTTGTCATACTTGCTATAACTGTAAATAAAAATGCAAAATATGTAGTTTTAATTCCGCGAAAAAAGATCCAGGCCAGGGGCCTTAGTCTGCTATTGCAATAGTGTCAGAATGGTCTATCATTGATTTAATAAGGCCCCTAGCCCACGGCGTATTGAAGCGCGTTCGAAACTCGTTTGACGTGCGTACAACGGGTATTTCGTCTGCGCGGGGCCTTATTAAATCAATGATAGACCATTCTGACACTATTGCAATAGCAGACTAAGGCCCCTGGATGTAGGATGCAGCACGGCCCTCCCATCCGTGAAAATATGCACATGCAGGAAAAGTAATAATAATTGGTATGCCATGCACCCAAATTTATACTCAATGTTTTATTAACTAGATTTTCAGCTTTATCGCTAATGTATTAGGTTCAAGTATTAGTTTCGACTGGGCAGCGTTCGGGAAGCTGCGCGGTATCTTCTCATCCAACTAACCGCAGTGTCTCAAGAAGAATGTGTGTTACCAGTGGTTACATATGGGACCGAAACGTGGTCGCTCACAATGGGCCTCATTCGTAGGCTTTAAGTCACCCAAAGGGCAATGGAGAGGGCTGCTATGCTCCCGACGTAGCCCGAAGAATTGCCAAACTGAAGTAGCAGTGGGCAGAGCACATTGCTCGCAGAACAGATGGCCCATGGGGCCGAAAAGTTATGGAGTGGCGACCGCGAACCGGAAGACGTTGCGTTGGAAGGCCTCCCACTAGGTGGACCAATGACCTGGTGAAGGTTGCGGCGATCCGCTGGATGCCAGTCCGGTCAATGTGGCGACACTTGAGGGAGGCCTATGTCCAGCAGTGGACGTCTTTCGGCTGAAATGATGATGATGATTAGGTTCAAGGTTGATTATAAAAAAAATACAGTTTCGGATGTGCATAGCGCACAACGTGTAGGTTGTTAGTAAATTAAGCGTGTTAAAGCAAAGGGTCTCACTCTGGTCTGGCACGCTTCTTCAATCCCCAGTTCAACAATTTGAAGTACGTTGCAAACACAAAGCGGTTCGATACGTTAAGATTGTGACAAGTCACGAGAAATCCATCGCATCTATCAGGATTCATGTTATTTTGATATTTTGTTACGTCGCGCCTTTAAGACGTGCTGTAGATGATGGATGTGCCGTTATGTATGCCCCAATATCTCTTCTGTTGAAGTAGGCAAGATTATTATGAATAAGCGCAATAAGAGGTTTTTTTTATAGAATTCCGTTATCTGCTAGTGGTTCATCAATTCATCATCGACTGACTGTCGTAAGTGTCCGTACAATTGCACTTTTGAGGTCCTAATAAACGCCACGCCATCGCCATCGCCACTGACGTATAAAACCGACTTCAAAAATACAAAAAATTAAAAAATAACTCTCTTCAGTAGTCGGTGACTTTTGTTAGTTTGATTTTGTTTGCTTGTCACCAACTTTGATGCTAAAGTTATTTTTTACTTTGTTATGTTTTTGGAGTCGGATTTTTTTTTGCAAAAATGTTTTTTATTTTCCATTTTTAGTTATTAGTGTGAATAATCGTAGGTACGTAGTAACTTGTTTGAACTACGTCATATAACTTGAGTAATTATACTGATTTTGATTTTGACTTTTAACCGTTAAGGAGTTTTACGTTCCATCATCAGCTCATCAAATGAAGTGATGACTCCCAGATGCGTATACTTGAATAGCTTTAGAAAAACATAAAAAACACGGAATGCGTGGCTATTAAATTTGAGGGTTGCCCTCGATGTCCCTGAGATTCCATCATCAGATCCTGACATGGTGACAATGGGACCACCTCGGTAGTATATATACTCTTTCGAATAAAAAAAGTTTTTTTTAAACCGGTCTACAATTGACAGAGATATCGGAGAACATAAAAAAAAAATACATACAGTCGAACATAGAACCTCCTCCGTTTTGGAAGTCGCTCGCTTAAAGACAGGTACCATCGAGCATCGAGACAAAAAAAAAGAAGTCCGTTCCCAGGCCGTTACTACCTACACTCTTTTCTGTGTATAACAACAGCAACAAAATAAATTCTATAAGTAATCAAATGTTTCTGGAAACAGTATATTACAACAGTATAAACAGTTATTAATCTCTTATACAGGGTGTGAATGGACCCTTCACGAATCCGTCGACCAAGCAGTAGGTACATCAAATAAAGTAACTTTTCGCAAAAATTATTGCTGTGAGACGACTTTTTTTTTTGGAGTGAAAAATCACTTTTTATGGTAGGACTTAATGTAACGCACTCAAAATATTGTCGAATCTTACATTAAAAAGAGGTAGGTATTAAAAAAAAAAAATTGTGAAAAAGTTGAAAAATTTTGACCCCCAATATCTCGTAGTAAAAGTAGTGACTCGAAGGTTCCCAAGTAGGCCTAGAACAATAAAAATGATCGCAATGACAGGGAGAACAAGTGCCTTCGGCTTCGTTAAGGGTCTTGTTACACCTCTATTGGGGATGTTTTGTTTTTGTGGCAAGATCCGTAGTTATCCGTAGTATCCGTACTTTAAACAATTTTCCTAATTTTTTTTTTTTTTGTAGATACAAACTTGATTATTGTCATTCTTGTTTTTTCACAAGTCAATATGATTTAATTTCGCGGTTGTACTGCAACTCCGCGGCTGAGGTATTTTGCGTATTTTCCCAGTTGTAACTACGACATCAAATAATGACATAATTTAAAAAAAAATTGTATCTTACTGTCTACCAGGTAAGCAGCCATTAAAAAATGATACCTTTAATATAAATAATGTCTTTTGAACGCGACAAATATGTTAGCTATTCCAATTTTAAAAACCGTGTCAATGAATAAAATTGTCCATAAAGCTTGAATGAAAGTTGAATTGTACCTTTCATTCCATCTATTATAAATCTTAGTCAATAATACTAATATAGTTCGTGGTTTTGCCTCTGTATCTTTATAAAATTCATATAAATCTCTGCAAGAATGCATTGGTATAATATTCGAGTATCGTTTAGTAGAATTTCTGGATAACCGTGACGACTTAATACTGATTTTTTGTGAGTTTTGTGCAAGAGTATCGGTGGCCACTCATTGTGGTCAATTACTACGGGTGTCATAAAATGTAACGAAACTTGTGAATGGGGAGCCGTGTAGGTGTAAATGGGGTGTTCTAAATATTACTAGAATATTATTCTGTTTATTTTTTAAAATCGACCCGTCCTGTTGTTCGATGCGGTATTATTTTGTAATCTTTAGAAGTTTTCTAGAGTACCTGCTTACGCTCTAGGATTATCAATGTCAGTAACAGTAGCCAGTTACTTGGTTGAGGTGATCAGCTATGCAGTCGCTCCATGTAAAAAAAATTGGTATTGAGACTGAATTAGACGAAGCAGATCCCAACTTATATAATGTTAATGGGTAGTTGGGAAAAGGCTGGGCAGGCAGATCATAATGCTCTGCTGGGAAAAGAAAGAATTCTTTTAACTCTTTTAATATCTTTTCTAGATTGTGCTGTAGTAATTACTATGATACTTACTTAAGCCTACGTTATTTAGGTGTCTACAGTTATAATTTATCAAAGGACTTCATTTATAATTGCTATTTCCGTTTGTTTTTTTTTTCCTTTTTTAATAATTTGATTGCAAACTATTCAGTCCCTTTTACAAACAGCCTGTACCACAATATTTGCACCATCCGTGTGGTCCGACACCTATGGCGAACTATAGCGAGACCTCATAATCGTGGCGCAAAACAAAAAGCGCCATAAATCGCCCACCGCCATTGTGGCGCTGCGACTGCGACCCATTCATACCGACGCAGACGCAATGACGCCTGGACGTGGACACCCGTAAACATAAAGATTGCTCTGTTTATGGTCTGGTTTGTGTTACCTACGTGTTACGTTTTGAATTAAAGTGAAAAACTGCAATTGACATTTGGAAACCTTTATCGGATTTAAAACAAACTTGTCACTTCGAACTTGACTGACAAACCTAGTTATTCGTAAAACGAAGTAGGAGTATCATAAGTCTTAAACTCATAACATCACATACCTATGCCAGTACACCGACATTTTGCAAATTATGTTCAAGTCCCATGTGATAGGGGGCGAGCCTATTGCCATCGGCCAGGCACAAATCTAGACTCCGTGACTGACATGTTTAGGTAAAGTTTGTGTGTTTGTGAGGTTGTAGGGGGTATCTCTGGATCTACTGAACCGATTTTGACAATTCTTTCATTATTAGGAAGCTACATTATCTCCGAGTGCCATAATTTACAACGTGCCCGTGGGATAATTTCCAAAGCCGCGGTCAACAGCTTGTTACTTATTATCAAGTTAACACTTTGACTTGTTTATAGATACGAGTGTAAGCGTAGTTTAACTTTACTTTTAATAACATCAAAGAAATTCAACGAGGCAGATTGGTACCTAGTTAACAAGTTGTTAAATGTCTTTGACCAAAATCAATCGATTCAGATTACTTTAAAGAAAACTGTCAAATTTTTCCTCCTGTCCCACATCCCAATGGAAATCGTTTCCAAACCGTTTCCATTTACAATATTTTTTAATTCCCCACGCTAACCGCGACACGACTGCATCAGACCCCACCATGACACCACGATACCATGCTACTGTGGGCTGTAAATGAGGGTCAGTCAATAGGGAGGAGCGACGCCCCAGAGGGGGACCTCGTGGTTTAATGTAGGGTTACTTTCTGATATTATTACTTTAACTTTGATTTTTCAATTTGTAGTGAAACGTGTGGTAATGGTTTTAGTTTGGAAGTTTTAGGATGGGATTTATGCGACTTTATATTATGTTTACTGTTAGTTTTCACGGAGTTTCTTGCCGGTTCTTTTGCATAGGTAGTGATCTACGTTATCAATCAATCAATCAAAAATCTTTATTTCGAACAAAAGTCCATAGGGGTTAGTAGCGAGTACTTAGGAGCTATGTTAGTACGACATTATGTGAAAAAATCAATTTACTTAATTATTACAATTTAAACTAATTTCATTATCATCATTACATTAATCTAACTTTAATTTACCCTAAACTTAACTACTAAAGCAAACTAATTCATATATATTTCCTCAGAACCGGGCCCGCAGCTCTGCCTACGGGACCAGTGCATCAGAAAAGGGCAGTCTGGCCTCTCCGTTATGAACAGGCCAACTAGCTTCAATTCTCTGACTAGTTAGAATAAATGCTTTGAATTTGAGTTTCATCCCTTTGAATTTTAATATAGAAGTTATTGTACATAGATGTAGAACTTTAATAGATGATACGCAAGTTAAGTCAATCTAAGATAAGCCACTTTTAAAAGATGCTAAAGTAATTGCTTTCTTATTATTTCTGAAGTTATAACAACAATTACGTACAATATTTTGGGAGCAAATCTTAGCTCGATTTATTGGTGTATGGTGACCAGTGTTATGTATGGGTCAATCATTATACTCAGCCTATCAAAATCCACTGCTGGACTTAGGCTTCTCCCAAACTGCACCATAACTCCCTGTCCTCGAACTCTCAATGGTTACCATTGCAATGCATCTTAATTTGACATCCTATAATTTTTGTTCACCTCGTGATGAAGTTGATCGATCACTGACAGCACAAGAAAGCCCGTTCCTATTCTATTTTCTTAAACTATTCTAAAACACTGCATGCTCAGGTCCACTCCAAGTCTACCTATGTAGTTCTTTCCTCAAAAGATCATCTCATCTCGGACAGTTTTCTGCAAAATGCTTACATGATCTGACCAAGATAATGGCTTGGCTTTCAAAGAGACGGTGAGTGTTCCTTCTGAAAGGCAGGAAACACCAACACAACCAGGTTTTTTGTTTTTGCGTGTGTATTGCAAACTAAAATACAGAACCTTTATATTAGGGCATGTAATATTGGAAGGTTTTCAATTCCGATACTGATTTCCGATAGATCTCAATATCGGAATTCCGATATTAATATCGGAATTTGGTTAGAAATTGCACATTTTATTTATAAATTGCACTTGGTATGCAGTTGGATTGAGTACAGTAAAAAACATTTTTAAATCGTATTCTTTAATTTGGTTCAGAAATTGGTTGTTTTGAAGTACCTATATCCACTGTATTTATTAAATCACATTTCTCATTATTTTCCTATACATTCTCAAGAAAGATATTAAATTTGGCAAGGTGCTCGCGCATTAACGACAGAGCTGCTGTAGCTGGCATGGACCTCGTTATTTTGACGAGTCCAAGATTCTTGAATTCAAAACCTCCATAAGCTCAGCAATGAAGGTTAATGTTCATATACCTCCTGTTTCGAAGAGAGATACACTCAGATTCATTGTAAATCTTTCTCCATTTTCCTTCATGAGCGTTATGGAATCTTTACTTAAGATATACATATACATGTACTTATGGACAGAAGACCGAAGAGCCCCGCCGAAGAGACCTGCCTCTCTGTTTAGCGTTTGTGGACTCCGAGAAAGCCTTCGATTCGATCGAGACTTGGGCTGTACTGCATTCTCTCCAACGGTGCCAAATCGACTATCGGTACATAGAGGTGTTGAAGTGTTTGTACAAAAACGCCACCATGTCAGTCCAACTTCAGGACCAGACCTCGGAACCTATCCTTCTGCAGCGAGGTGTGAGATATAGAGACATCATATCACCGAAACTGTTCACCGCTGCACTGGAGGATGTCTTCAAGTTTCTGGACTGGAGAGGGCTAGGTATTAAGGCCAATGGCGAGTACATCATTCACCTTCGGTTTGCCGGCGATATAGTAGTCATGGCTGAGGCCATGGAGGACCTCAGTACAATGCTCGATGACCTCACTAGAGCCTCCGAAAGAGTGGGTTTTAAAATGAACATGGACAAAACCAAGGTCATGTTAAATGCCCAAGTAACACCCACTCCTATCAAGATCGGAGACTCTACACTCGAAGTTGAAGACGATTACGTCTACCTGGAACAAACGGTCTAGCTAGGTAGGTCTAACTTCAAGAAAGAGGTCAAACGTCGAATCCGACTCGGCTGGGCAGCGTTGATTTATTCTTCGACCGTCCTAAAGTTTTGTCCCACATTCCAAAAAATTCTTAGTTCGTCCCATATCACTATTCAAGTTGTGTTTCGTCCCAAATTACAAGAACTTTAAAGGTACAGTCATCAAAAAAATCATGTGCATCAAGGAAGCTAGCGTGAAGTGCTAGGCTGTCATACGGTATCTTCTCGTCCAACTTACCGCAGTGTCTCAAGACGAAAGTCTTGACCAGTGTGTGTTGCCAGTGATTACATACGGGACCGAAACGTGGTCGCTCATAATGGGCCTTATTTGAAAGCTTAAAGTCACCCAAAGGGCAATGGAGAGGGCTATGCTCGGAGTTTCCTTGCGTGATCGAATCAGAAATGAAGACATCCGCAAGAGAACCAAGGTTACCGACGTAGCCCAAAGAATTGCCAAACTGAAGTGGCAGTGGGCAGGGCACATTGCTCGCAGAACGGATGGCCGATGGGGCCGAAAAGTTCTGGAGTGGCGACCGCGAACCGGAAGACGTTGCGTTGGAAGGCCTCCCACTAGGTGGACCGATGACCTGGTGAAGGTTGCGGGGATTCACTGGATGCCAGTCGCATGGGACCGGTCAATGTGGCGACACTTGGAGAAGGCCTATGTCAAGCAGTGGACGACTTTCGGCTGAAGTGATGACTTAGGATATATTGTACACAGAAGCTGTTGGTAGACCTTTATTAATAAATAAATAAATGCTTAGCGAGACAGGAATACGGTTAAGCGCGCTGTCGTGCTCGGCGCTACACAAGAAGCTAAAATATAGGTTTAGTTTAAAACTAAAATAGAAAAATTTGTCCGATTTCGATATTGGATCACCCAATATCGGAATTTTAATATCGGAACTTGCATTCCGAGATTCCGAGATTCATGCCCTAATATCACAACTATAGCACCACATACTTATATTCGTTGCTACGCTGAAATTACTCAAAAAAAATTACAAAAAAAATGAGTTCGTATTGAGAAAGTAATGTTTGCTAAATACATAGAAAAAATTGCAACTTGCACTGACTGATGTGTCGCCAGAACACATTATTTAGTGTGTGTGGAGAAAAATAAGAAAAAAATCTTGTGAAGTATATATCTAACGCGATACGGGTTGCAAAAAATAAACGCATAGGTACTCGTATACTGTCTCCATCAAAACTGTCACTGTATTACAAAACACCAACGATTTCGTCTCAATCCTTCTCGAACAACATCTGTACAAGGTGCGCCGCTGACGCCGACAAACAAACAAACAAACAGACAAACATATCAATGACTTGACAGACGCCGCCGCGCTCCGCCCAACGCGGTGACTTTGAAACGACGGCCATCATTGTACTTGAACAAATGAACATGTTGAAATTGTTGTAAAGGATATGTGGGGCGTGTACTAAAAAGTTATATGTAGTTGAAGAATCAAAAGAGAAGTGTTGGTTGTTCAGGCTAATATAGGCCGGTGTTAAGTTTGGCATAATCACAATCATAGAAATATATTATATCTCATATATATCGCAATGCTCGGGCAACTTTTAAAACGAACTGAATCTACAATCATCACAACTGGAAAACCCTTCAATACAAATCCAATTTAAAATCGACTTTCACAGTTCTGTTGTCATCACTTAAAAATCAGGCCTTACCCTACATAATCTAACTTAAATTGAAACAAAATCTGCAAAAACTGCAACTGCAAAAGACTGGAAGTATGGAGAAGTAATAATTATCTGGCGTAGCAGAGTTACAGCTTACCACAATACAACACAAGAATACAAGAGAAATTCAATTCAGCATTTCTGTACCTACGGACTTACGGAGTAATGACCCGCTACGTAACTGCTACGCCGTGATTGGTTACCGCTAATTTATGGTAAAGTCTTGGCCAAATAATACTTCACATTCGATGCCTCTCGAACACTAAACAAAACTCCAAAATCAACCGAAAAACGAGCCCATAAATAAATGCAACATCGTTCCGCTACATTGAGCTACTTACCCTCACACCTGAAGCCGAATGTCACCTAAAAACCAAACAAAAATTCGCCACATCAAACTGCCCGACAACTTTTAATTTAATTTACAATCACACTAAAATCCTACGGTGTGATACAATAAACGTCATTGTGACGTTTGTATGGAATGACATTTGTAGGCGGAGCGCGGTGACTTTGTCGCAGCGTTCGAGCGGCTTCTTCAAAACTTTGTCGGTCCAGTAATCGTTAGTCAATACCTTTATTGGATGACGTGTATGTTTGTTAAGTGTAAAGGCTCTTTATTCCATGCATGTTTAAATGCTTTCAACATACCGACTTCGGTGAGATAAAATAGCATCGCAAGTGGCGAAATATTTTGAATGAAATTGACGACAGCAAGTCCTTTTTGTTGTGTATTGTGTTACGAGGTTTACTTTGTGAAGTATTTTTGTGTTGTCTAAATTAGGTGTTAGATCCGTTCTTCTGAAATTCGCACACATTGAAATTATTCGTTTTTGTTTAATAAGACGTGATGAGATAACTGATATACTGCGAGATTTTTATAGACTTGTATTACACCCTTTTACATTCGTTCTCAACAAATAATAACTTAAAACATGGCTTTAAAGTAAATTACTTTAAGTATAATATAATTTTAAAATTAAGTTTTACCAGATGCCCTAGATAAATGGACAATGATGTTAGCATAGTTAAAAATATATTGAAATAACATAAGCTACAGAAAAACTCAAAACAATACTTTTGAGTTGCAGAAATACGAAACGCTTTAAAAGCTTGCCACTTCTGATGACACCCTCTGGATGATAATAAAATGAACTGAATATTTTCTTCGGTGTTTAAAAAAGTTTAAGTTCAAGTTAGATAATCGACATTAGTCATCTAAAATATAATCAGTTGAATGAAAAAGTATCAGTTTGCACAAATGTAACTGTTACTCTTCCTCTTCCACATTTTCGTTCAACACCAATGTATGGCAGCAAACTGCTTTCGATTTTGCCCTTACCCAAAACTATCAACATTTTTCTTAATTTATTACAAAATGTTATTTCAAAACTTTTCCCCTAGGTAGTCAATCAAGAACAAATGTGTCCCCTCGATGCGGTCAGCCCTCTTGTCGCAAACCCATGCCGAATTTACGCGCGACTTCACCGCGACTATGGCGGATACAAATCATTTGTTATCTGTTCTATTGCTTATATACTTTGTGTTGTGTTTGAGTATCAATGTGCGGCGCCTTTGCCAGTTGGCGCAGAAGAAATTGTTATTATTTATGTTTTTTATTCAGGTAATACAGTGGCAATATGGACTGAAGATGTTCGACTATCATCACATCCAGCCAAAGGATTTTTTTAAGTGCTTAGATTTTTTGAAAAAATAGCAGCTTATGAATAGTTGCTATGCTAAGGTGTTTAGTTAATAAAGTTATTAAAGTTCGAATGTATAGAATCTTCCTCATAAATTGGTGAGAAGAAGCACACCATCGAGAGAAGTGTAAGGATTGGCCTTTGCCCAGGAGTGGGACAGTGTATTTTTGTGTGTATGTTTGTAATGAATAAACTCAAAAACAACTGCGCCGATTTCAAAAAATTCTTTCACCATTAAAAAGCTACATTCACCCTGAGTAACATAGGCAGCCGTGCGATAGTATTTCATAAAAGGATTAAACGCTGACTTAAGTTTACCATGGTATTTATAATGTCAACACTATTTTAATGGTATAATTTAACTAAAACTGGCTTCTTCTGCTTCTTGGGAACTTTCGTTTGTGCTTTCATATCGTGTATTCAAAATCTTACAAAAATAGAAAATACCTCGTGAAATGACATGAACATAAATCATAAATATGCCTATTGCCATCAACCAGGCACAATCCAGACTTAAATGAATAGTTTCTAGATAATACTTCTATACAGGCTGTCGCTTTGCATCCTGGTCAAATTCAATGAGGTATCTATACTAGTGATTCTCGACCCGAATCGATACTAAAAAGGGTAGGTTTTTTTATTTTATTTTATTTTTTACGGAAATCGGTAAGCGAAAACAACCCCCTACTGTCCAAACTGTCCATAATTGTACTGTGGAATAAAAGTTTGCGTTTGTGTGTGTGACGGCGCATTTATAGGGCTAGGAACAGACGGGCTTCGTTTTAATACGGGTGATTTACACAAATCGATTTCATAAAAAAAAAATGCTTCCTCGTTTTATCATCGATTCGGGTCGAGAATCATTAGTATACAGTGTGTAACAAAAAGGGTATAATCATATGGAATACTGTGGTACGGACCATCATACTGAACAACTTTCTCTATGGGACCACCATCGAAATCGTAAAAAAATAATCAGCTGTCCTATACAAAATTTCAATACCTACTCGACCAAAATGTATGGGACAGCTGATTATTTTTTTACGATTTCGATGGTGGTCCCATAGAGAAAGTTGTTCAGTTTGATGGTCCGTACCACAGTATTCCATATGATCATACCCTTTCTGTTACACGCTGTATATCTACCTCCTTGAATTTGACCACGATGCAAAGCGACAGCCTGTATGTGTCTTATTGATGAACATTTACCGTTAGGCCGCCGGACCATTAAACTTACATAGTTGAGTTGCCCATATACCAGCTAACCGATGGCAACCATAGTCGGCGAGTGTCACATGTGGCCACAGACACAATGCGATATGAGATATTGGCTTTTCAACGCGCAGCTGCTATTCCGCGGCAAAAAATATCTTATAAAATGACTTTGACACGGGCCAAATTATAAGAACTGTAGCCAAAAACGTTGACTTGAAAGTTAAGGACCAAAGGAAGAAGACTAGGAAAAAAATGAGGTTTGTTGCAAAAGAGCTTAAGTGTTCAAACCTTTATAATATTTTGTTGGCCAATTAACAGATCTGAATTGTTTTTCACGAGAATGGATGATATTCATGTCTTACTACGAGTCTAGGACGTCTGTGTCTGAAGAGTAAGTACATCCATTACATTTCATCGCTTCATCTTGTTTTATATTCCCTCCGTGATTTTGCAGTAGATTTAGTATCTTAGGGCTGAGTAATACCTTCCTAGGTACTAATATTAGCAGAATTTGTAAAAAATACCCAGTCCTCATTATTTAATTTGTTGTTTGAATGTGCCAGTTGTGTTATTTTGTATTATTAAAATTTCTTATGTATGTATGTACCCCTATTTCTCACCATGCCATCGTTGCACGAAATAAGTGAATTTCACAAACATTTAATAAGTATTTCCCAATAATATTGTAACCATTACATCGTAATACCGTTCAATCCTATTCAATCCTCACACCTGTTGATCTCAAACGAAGTCAAGCACTCGAAACTAAACAAAACAACAAACATTACTAATCGGATTACAAACAATAAGCTCTAAACACTCGAAACTCATGAATTGAAGTGTCAAATATAAGTTTTAACCCAATTTACTGTTCGCAAACCGAAAAAAAAAGATCTATACAAACCATTCTTATTATTTACCAACTTACAAAACGCATTTCGCCTAACCCTTAGAACTGTACACTTAAAGTTTACTTCATGTCTTTGCATGAGAACTTAAGTTTGTCGTCCCTTCAGTACCGTTGACGTATATCATAGAAGATATCCCTTTGTGTCGCCACAATGGCTAATGCACTCATGATCCTTTCAACATTGTCATCTATACTAAGTACTTCAACCGACATTTATTATTTTCAATTCAATACTCAACCACTATCTCATAACAGAAGGGGGGTAAGGCTGGGAATTGGATGACAGCTATCTAAATGAAGGTAAAGTAAAGTTGGTGTAAGTGCGTAATTGAAATTTTGACTTTTGGTAAATCGTGTGACGGGGCTGTGGTGTGTGTCGAATCGGAGAACATTTTAATTGACAGCTCAGCTTGACACCGGAGAAAGTTGTGAAAAGTGTCACAGAAATTATAACAGATAGTTATTAGTACAGATTATTGTTGACGCTTTTTGCGTGAATGTAATCTGACCCAATGTTGTAAATAGATATGAGATGTTTTGCGGATTGGTGCGTTATTTAAAGATTTACTTTTATCATAAAATTTTAAATCAGAGTGGTTACTATACGAGTATCTTTTTACTAGTAGGTACCAGTGAGTTATTCCAAATAAGAAGATATATTATTCTAATCAACTCTTCAGAATCAGAGTAATCTAACGGTCTATCAATTTTCCATAATCACGGACTAAGTCATCATTTAAGTTCAATATACGACCATGCCCAGTTCATTGGACCTAAAATAAGTAAGTGCGAGCGTCCGAGCGTCCGAGCTTTACGTAACCACAGATCGCAAACACTTTAAAATAAAAATAAAATCAACAATTACGACAAAGCACAGCACATCTGTTCCGCCACACCCATACATTTAACTATTAATATTAAATCGTCACCCCGCTACAAGGTTATTGCGGGCAGGCAACATTTACTGTTACGCTAACCGCGATGTGGGAATGGAAGCCTTGTATGTAATAAATTAATGGAGGGATTTATTATTATTATAATTGGTTTCATAATATTTATTTTATTTATTTATCGCAAACAATAAAAGTACTTACGACAAATGAAGGTTTTTGTTGTCTTCTACAGCCAAAAGTGGGTGCACCATATATTCGTCTAAACCAGGTATCCCCAAACTATTTTGGACAAGTGACCCCTTTTCCAAAATGAACTGTTACCTCAGACCCCCATGGCCAAATTACCTACTTTTAAGATCAACCCCCTTATTCATAATGGTCCGCTAACTTAAAACAGCTGCTACAGTGTGTTATTTTTCATTCTGACTTAGGTCAATAGAAGAAGACAGAGTGAGAATTAGCAATGCTTTAAGTTAGCAGACTATTATGAATAAGGGGGCCTATCTTTAGTTTTTTCCTATTGACACAAAATACCTAGGTACTAAGGTACCAATTGGAAAACTTTGCACTTGGTTAAGTGAGTAAAATTGACTTCATTTTCGTATCAAAATTTAACAAAATAAAAAGACATACAATTCAGTAAATATCAAGTTTAATTTATAACGATTATTACAAATTAGGTACTTAAAGAATTTTAAGTAGGTAGGAAATTATATTTAAAAAAGTATTAATTCGCAAAGAGAAAATAAAACATTCAGTGTGATGGATGAACCTGGTGACTATCTACCAATCTAGCTACATCCGGTTCAATATTGGTGAGTTGCAGCCTTAAATCTCCACGTTCGTTGATTTTCAAACGGTTTCTTTGTTTCGTCAAAATGTTTGTTACCACACTGAAGCTTTTTTCAACTAGGTATGATGATGGAAAAGCGATAAGGTATTTTTCAGCAATGTTCCACAATGTAGGATACTGTGTTTCAATGTTGCGTTGCAACCAGAACTTCTGATAGCCTTGGTTGAACTTCTGCTTAAGCTCTTCGTCTGTGCTGATGGTAATCAACTCTTCTTGCATTATCACATTGGCTTCTTCTATGGCTGTGGTATTGTACGGATTTATTATCCATTGAGGAATTTGTAAATTTAAAAGATCCTCAAACCTCTCCGTAAAATCCTTGTGTAATGCGTCCAAGTGAGTGACATATAATAAAATGTCATCATCTTGAAGCGTTTCTGGTAATTTTGACAAATGCAGAAACTGCGAATATTCTTTTCTGCCTAAATTTTGTTTATAAAGGATTAGTTTACCCACGAAGGCCGATATTATTGATTTTGTTTTAATCAAGTTAAGATCGTCACCCTGCAGCTGCAAATTAACTTTGTTGAACATTCCAAAGATATCAGTCAAGTAATAAATATCTGTTTTACAATTGTTCAGATTTTCTTTCAAATTCGGATCTTTTTCTTGTAAAAACTCCAACACAGATTCAAAAACGGCTGAAAATCTTTCTAAGCAAGAGCCTCTTGATAGCCAGCGAACTTCAGTGTGAAGAAGTAATCGAGTAAAGACTTCGTCGTTTTCCTCACATAGCTGAGCAAATAACCGAGAGTTCAAAGAATTGCTTCGAATCTTGTTGATAGCATTTATTACATATTGTAAAGACTTATGCAATCTAGGACTCAGCTTTTTTGCTACTAAATGCTGCCTGTGAATCACGCAGTGAATGACCAGTACATCAGGCAGTTGTCGCTTTAAGTGAGCTATAAAATCACGATGACGACCAACCATAGACGGTGCACCATCAGTCGCAACAGAAACAATGTTCTTCCATGGAATAGCTTTGTCAGTAAAAAAATGTTCCACGGCCTGAAAAATTGATTCTCCTCTGGTATCAGTCTCTAAATATGTAGCAAAAAGCAGTTCTTGGCACATATTTTCATCTTTGATATATCGAACATATCCTAACAACAGAGCTTCATTGCCGGGTAATGTAGACTCGTCCAACTGGAGAGAGAATCTGTTGGTCTGTAAGAACTTGCATAAAATGTTTTCCACATCGCGTCCCATCTCGTCTATGCGTCTCTGAACGGTGTTATTGCTCAAAGGTATTCTCTTTAAAATATCATGTGCGGGTTTGTGCAATACATTGTTAAGGACCTCCGCAATGGCTGGTAAGATAAGCTGCTCTCCAATTGTGTGGGGTTTCCCCGACTTCGCTATTAGTAAAGATATATTATAGGACGCTCGTAAACCATCATCGTCTTTAATAGATGATGACGCAAACATCGATCTTATGGATGGCCTTTTGTCTAGTTTTTCTTTAAGTGCTTGAAAAAATGTCAAGGGCTTACTTTTTTTGTCAGCATGTACTCTCGATAAGTGGTCATCCATTTTTGAAGGCTTCATGGCATCGTTACTGAATACTTTTTCACATATGAGACACATCGGCAAGTGTTGATTTGATGGAGATGCAATAAATCCGAACTTCAAGTAGTCCAAACTGTATTGTCTGCATTTTTTTTTTTCGTGTCCGCCATCATAAAACTCTCAGTAATCCTGCAAGTAAAAAAATAAGAAACTAAGTACCTAAATTAAAAACAATACCTAATAAACTGTTAAATTTACTGGTAAATTTTTACAATTTAAACAACTGATGCAACTGCAAACTGTTGCAAACAATCTACAGATAGCTCAACTGATCACTATCACACAGTGTGCAGTGGGGCAATGCTGATGCGCTGTGCCGGATAAAAACTGTTTGGTACTTACCCTGTTAATTTTTCATAAACTGCAGATATTGTGTGGTTACGCTATTAACTCGCGTAGGGAGCTCAGCATTTTGTAAATTCTTTTTCAGTCACTTTACTTCACTTAATTTAGCTATGTAATAACTTTGTAATCTCTTGAAATAAATGAGTACTTATATGAGTTATTACCGTTCAAGCTCCAACGAATTTCAAAACGCAAATGAACTTTCAACCTAAGTGCAACCTCGTTAAATAGTAAAATATCAGGAACATGTTTGGACTTGCAACTTGATCATGAATTCGTTCGTGTTAAATCGCGCAAGCGTCAAATAGAGAGCAAGTCAAAACGCGCCTGAAAGACGTACGCTCGAACTCATTATCTTGCACAAACTTGTCCACACTGACTTGCCGAGTTTTTCATCTTGTACGAACTTGAGGCTTTATATTACTACAACAATGCTATTTCCTACATAAATATTAATTATTCTTAGTACACGTAACACAACATAAACAATACAGTACCTACCTACCTATCTTGAAAGTTTTAAATAAGAACTTGTGTTAATTTAATAGGGGTCGATTTTTAGACCTCGTCGACCCCCATAATCAGTTTTCGTTTATGTCGACCCCTAGGAAACCGATATCGACCCCAAGGGGTCGATATCGACCACTTTGGGAATCCCTGGTCTAAACGATTATAAAATAAAAACCGGCCAAGTGCGAGTCGGGCTCTTGCATGAAGGGTTCCGTACCATCGTTATAATAGGCGACCCCCCTCTAATTAATTTTTATTAATTTTGTTGATAGAGCGCCAACAGAAATACACATTTTGTGAAAATTTCAACTGTCTTTCTATTACGGATCATGAGATACAGCCCGCTGACAAACAGACGGACGGACGGACAGCGGAGGCTTAGTTATAGGGTCCCGGTGGTCACATTTCGGGTACGGAACCCTAAAATTGAATGCCCGCAAGATGTTAGAGACATCTTTCATTCTAGGTTCCACGTTTCCATGTGTATAAACTAGCTATTAACATTGTACTGAGACCGAAATAATTAATGGCATGATCTACTTCTGAATTCTATAATGTTAAAGATTTTTCAATATTAAACTCTATTTGGACTCAATAATTAGGCCTATGATAAACAAGTAAGTTCAGTCATATCTGCGCCATTCCAACAGACTCGCTCTTTTCATGTATTTGCATAGGTACCTAAATGAATCTAATCACCTTACGGACTATTTTTGCTTGCAGCATCCGGCCGCTATAAAAGCACTTAGTTTAAAAATTTCTCTTCATTGGTCCTTTTTTGTGTTATTCCTATTAGTCAAAAAAGGGTGGTCAAACATCTGTGATCATTAACAGAGCCTGAGAATTTTTGTAAAACAAAAGATAATGTAAAAAGGTCGCATATTTTTTGTTTTTCTACTATTGGTCCGCACTCTCTTTGTGCTGACCAATAGTAGTAAGGGTGGTGAACAGATGTGGATATCGTGTGCACGGGATTTTGTTTTAAAAGTGAGCAGATTTATTTTGGTGCGATGGTGTCTACTGCTGCCATCTGTACTCTGTATTTTGAAACGGCAGAGAAAACGACTACAACGCAACGTTTGCTCCGAGAAAACTACCAGTCTGCTACCCTCCAACAGATGGCGTTGTTACAAGTTTTATAAACAAAATGTTGCAGATTACCCCTTCCAGAATGGGTGGTGGTGGTTCAAACAAAGATCGGCAGTATTTTGCATGGAGCGACCGCGGCATGGTCGCTCAATGGAAAATACTTATAACCTGGTGCATCCCTTCAAATTAGGAGCTGATTCCAACGAAGGTCGGATGAGAATTTTGGTCGCACATCAAAATGAATGCTGTACTTACAATCCAATCCAAAGAACTGTGAAAAAAAGGATAATAAAAGGTTAAAAATAATTTTATCTGATCTTTGATACTTATTATTATATAATAACCAATCCTTTCTTTCATTTATTATTTTAATCAGGAGAATTTTAAATTCAAAATTATTTTATTTATAGTAAGATCCACAATAGTTTTTGAAATTATTGGGTATAGTTTAATAATGTAAAATACCTAAATTAAAGGTAAAAATAATTACTTAATCTAACCTGTCTGTCTGCATATTCTCTAATCAATCACGATATTTAAAAAAATATGTTTCATCGTAGCCTTTTTACATCCCCCGATAAAAAGCAACTTCTGTATGTCAAAATCAAAATATTTTATTTCACATAGACCTGGGTCATATAAAACGTCGACAAAAAGGTGCACGGTTTGGGTTGGTCGTTTCCTATGGAGAAGAACCGGCAACAAATAACATTGTTACTCTTTTCCATTAAATCATTTGGTGTTACAATATTATCATGTTACAGCATTAGTACTTAAGGATGGGAGGACAGCATAGGCCCGACAATAAGTCTTTGCTTACTACACAAAAAACGTAAAACAGGGTAAAAAGTTAAGAGCGTCGTACGTATAGTTGTAAATAAACCGTTTTAAACCAACATCAGTGGTTTAAAACCCGTTTTAAATTTGTTTAAAACGGTTTAAAACCACGACCACGTGGGCCGTACATTGATAACGAATTACTTAAAAAAATAGTTTAAAAGGCTAATTGAAATCATTTACCATTTTTATTAGTATATGTGAAGTCATTTAACATATTTATACTACTATTTAGGATTAGACACTGAAAACAATCATGTTTTGGGTATTTATTAAAATAAAACGGCAATGCCGCATTTTTATGTTTCACTTTGCTACCAAAATCGCAACGGGGAGAGATGGGGCAGGTAGGGATCGATTTTATATTTGTCTGTCATGTTAGTGAAGGTTGATTTTAAAACATTTTTATTTTATTTTCCTTTTATATATTCTAAATCAGGAAGGAGGTGTGGTCTAGATAACTTCGTGTAAAGCCTCAGTGCATTTAAAAAAAAACCATTCTAAACCATATTACACCGCTAAGTGTGGTTTTAAATCGTTTTAAACCAAAAAGACGGTTTAAAACAAAATGGTTTAAAACGTTTAAAATTCATTTTGCATCTCGTACGGCATTTCATACAAACTTTCGAGTCGTTTTTTTTTCGAAATGGCGAACCGATTTTAATGAAACTTCATACGTATAAGCATAATACATATGTCTAAAAATTTGAGAGAGAACTTTTCTAAATGTTAAAAAAAGATAAACGGAATTTTTTGTTTCTATGGAAAATCTAAAATCGAATAATCTTTTTTTTTTAAAAGACATTTCGAAAAGTTCTCTCTCAAATTTTTCACATATGTATCCTGCTTAGATGTTTGAAGTTTCATTAAAATCGGTTCAGTCATTTCGAAAAAAAAAATGACTTGAAACTTTGTATGAAATGCCGTACGACGTTATCGCTCTTAACAACTGTTTAAAACTCTTAAAATGGACTTTGTGGTCATAACCATAAAGACCATTTTAAGAATTTTACATTTTTAACGTGATTCATAGTATGATTCTGATAAAGCAGCCATTTTAGGTACCCTTATCTAGGAATCTAAAAAGCCAACAATGTTCACACTTCTTCTTCATTTTCCAGCAAGTCACAAACATACTACTATAATACTTCAAGGATAGCGTTTTTTTTTTTTTTTTTTTTTTGCCGCCCATTATCTGAACGCGCCCCAAAGGGTGGTAGCCGTAAGGCTAATCCGGGGGTACCGCACGATCTCCGGCGAGGCGGCGAGCCTCCTTGCCGGATTGCCGCCATGGGATCTGGAGGCGATAGTCCTCGCGCGCCTGCACGAGTGGCGCGTGGAGGCACTACGCCGGGGGGAAACTCCGCTGCCGCGGCAAATTGTCGCTCAGCGGACAGACTTCCGGCGTGATCTCATGGCGACATGGAGAGAGCGACTGTCGCAACCCCGTGCAGGGCACGCCACTATAATGGCGGTAAGTCCCCTCTTTGAGGAGTGGCTGGAGAGGCGCCACGGCGCCCTCACCTTCCGCCTGACGCAGGTCCTCACCGGACATGGTTGTTTCGGGAGGTTCCTGCACCTAATCGGGCGGGAGGAAACGCCCGGGTGTCACCACTGCGAGGATCGACCGGAGGACACGGTGGAGCACACTGTGCAGGTCTGCTCCGCTTGGGCGGAGCAACGCCGTGTCCTCGTAGCGGCGATCGGCGGCGGCGACCTCTCGCGTCCGGCCCTGGTTCAATCCATGGTCCGGAGCGAGACGGAATGGGACGCCGTCACCTCCTTCTGCGAAGCAGTCATGCTAGCGAAGGAGGTGGCGGGACGTGAGAGGGAGAGAATCTCACGTCCTAGCCGCCGCGGGAGACGCACCGGGCGTCGGGGGCCACGTGGTGGCTCCCGGCCACCGTAGACGCGGGCCTGTGGACGGTGAGCTATGGGCTAGCTCGCCGTCCGTCCGTCTTATGACGACAGGCCGTGTCGACGGCGCGTTCGTGTTCCACGCGCGCCTCAAAGAGAGTCAGCAAACAGGAAGGGGTCCGTAAGGGCCGACGCCTGCCAGGGTTGCGGGACTGTTCGAAAGAGATACCGCGGCCCTGGAACACAAAGGGCAAAGGAAGGAACATGGATGGGTTTTAGTCAGTACAAGTCTGACACTCCCTCCTGCTCAGCCCAGAGCGGGAGGGGTCATTTGATGATTTCCCATCGGTAAAAAAAAAAAAAAAAAAAAAAAAAAAAGGATAGCGTTTTCAAGTTAAACAATAAATTCCGTTGCAGTCGTTTGGCGCCGTGCCAGTTGGAAGTAATAACAAACAATGCTTTGAAATATAAAATACCAGCCATTTCCCACTACTAACGAATAAGTAAGAAATGTGTTAAATATTTCACAGTTTCCATTCCTGGAATTTATTACGGTTCATGCGCCTATTTTAGTTTTTTTCTTCGTTTCAATATAGAGGGTGGAAACATCGACGCCCAAACCGTTACCACTATTCAGTAATCATTCTTAACCCATAGACAAGTATACATTTTTCATCGGTGATTTATTTAAAAACTAGCTGTTGCCCGCGACCTTACGTCCGCGTAAAATTAGTATAAAAAAATATGACTTTTTTGGAATCGAATTTTGTTACCAATTTGAAGGGTTTTAATATTTTTTGCACGAAACCCTAATTATTTTTCTAAAATAAAAGTACCTTATGTTAGACCTTATAACATCAGCTATCTGCCAGAAAAGTCCCGTCAAAATCGGTCCAGCCGTTTCGGAGATTTGCCGAAACAAACAGACAGACAGACCAATAAGAGACAGAGAGATAAAAATTAAAAAAATGTGTTTTACGTAAAAAACTGTTATTTTGAGATTACAAACAGATACTTTATTTATTTGTTTGTATATAATTAGATGTATAGAAAATCTAGTTGTTGTTCCATACATTTTGACCGTATAGGTATTGATTGTAGTTTTGTAGGAAACAGCAGATTTAAAAAAAAATCCGATGAAAAATTCCTATGTAGTCGTTTTTGTCGACAGGCTGTGTGACGACAGGCCGTGTCGACGGCGCGTTCGTGTTCCACGCGCGCCTTCGAGAGATGTCAGCAAACGGGAAGGGGTCCATAAGGACCGATGCCTGCCAGGGTTGCGGGACTGTTCGAAAGAGATACCGTGGCCCCGGAACACAAAGGGCGATGAAGGAACATGGATGGGTTTTAGTCAGTAAAAGTCTGACACTCCCTCCTGCTCAGCCCAGAGCGGGAGGAATTATTTGATGATTTCCCATCCGAAAAAAAAAGTGGTCGTTTATGTATCGATGTCCCTTCCACCCTTTATTTTTATGAGAACACTAATTAGTCCACAATGTTAAAAGATTCGAAATAGATTTATAAAATATGAAAAATCCTGTTAGAATCCATCAACGATACAATATAACTAAGGGGTTCCTATTAGTATTTAACCAAGTACGAGTAGCCATGGGTATTTTTTAAAGCAAAAATCCTTAAACTTTTGGTGCTGATACCCACGGAAGGCAACATCAAAGAAAGCTCGTATTAGCCAGTAGCCAAGCGAGTAGAAATTGTATTTCTTACGGAGCTAGAAGCCAAACAATATATTACGAGTAAGTAACCTTGAAAACTGTAACGGAAATGTTTGTAGGAAGTTTCCGAACTAATATCAGACAGCAACACTAATGGGTAATAAAATATAAGTAACCTCTTAACATAGCAACTGTTTGTGTAATATAATTTCTAGGTGTATGGATTTTTAAGTTTCTTCTACACATTAGGATGTTCAATGCATCTCCCGAGACTCGATTAGTGAATGCTTTTAATTTTTATCCGAGACTTATAGACCTTTGACAGTCGTTTTGTAGTCAGTAGCACGAAATTCTGACAACCAGTCCTGCCAAGGGGTATCGTATTACACAGTGCTAGCTGGGCTGTGGAGGTCACTGAGGCCAGATAGGCAGTCGCTCCATAGAAAGTGCTGGTATTCAGCTAAACCTGGTAAGACTGGCTGACCCCAACATACGTAGGTAGATGGGAAAAGGCTAGGCAGATGATGAATGTATCCGACACAGTTAAACCTTAATTGAGAGAATGAATGAAACGAATTGAGGGAAGTTATAAAACGAAACAAAGCAACGTATACAAGGCAGAGTGGAACCGCTGGGTGGGGATGCCCTAGAAGGACAAACATTTATCTTATTGGTGATGTTTTTAGAAAGCTCGGGGTTGTTACTATGACGTCTTAAAGCAGGAGTAATTCAAGTGTGGGACAGAGACAGAGCTATAGGTCGTCTAGCGCCATCTCTTTCCCACACTGGAATTACTCCTGCTTTAAGACGTCATGGTAGGCCACCAGGTGCCTACTCGTAACCATAGGTATGCATGAACGTGGATGAAAACATAGAGTATGTTAGGATCGCAGTACCTAGGTGGTGTCACAATATATATACTGTGGTGGTGTTCTGTTGGTTTTTGACTGAGTTCAAATAAAAAACGAACCGGCCAAGTGCGAGTTGGACTCGCTCACCGAGGGTTCCGTATAAACACGTATTTTGTTATTAAACTTACCTATTTACGGTTTTCAGATTTGTTCCTTTGCATGTGCTGTAAAACACTGTTTCTTGCCAATTTTCATGATAGTAGACCCAGATCTACTGGAACTATACTCTGTAGGTTTTGATTCCATAGTGATTATCAAAATATGCGATCTATACGGTCATATTTTTTGATTAGCGTTGACTTACAAGTTTAATTTTTTCACTGCTTCTGGGAATAGCATAGCATATTTGATATTAATTTCAGCTTGATACCTGCAAGCGTTCCTGAGAAAAAGGGCCTTGATAAAAGGACAGACAGACGGACCCTTGCTTGGAACACGAACTCGGCGTCGACACGGTCTGTCGTCATAGGAGAAATAGACAGACCTGCTAGTACTTATAAATAGACCCACCGAGTACACAACCTCCTATTTTGGAAGTCGGTTAAAAATCAATCAAAAACACTTTTGCATTAAAAGACAAAATGTAAGCTACTCTTTAACCAAATTACATGCTGGTTTCAGCTGACACTCAATACCGTCAGCTTTACACAAAATACGGGGAAATTCGACAACTCACTTAATATTCTCGGGAGCCCTTTGCTAATTAAGTGGGTCCTTCGTCAGGGAGATTAGTCGGCTTCGTGGGGGTAAGATAAGCTGGGGTAAGATTGAACTGCAATTAGTGTACAGATTTAGAGCGATAGTTTGTATTGCACTGATGTAACTATCTATTTATCTTCTTGTTTTATCTACCATCATTTGCCTAGCCTTTCCCCAACTAAAGGGTGTAACGGGACCCTTAACGAAGCCAAAAGGCACTTGTTCTCCCCAGCATCTCGATATTTTTTTTGTTCTAGACCATACCTGGGAACCTTCTAGTTACGAAGATATTGGGGTCAAAGTTCCAACTTTTTCACATGTTTTTTTTTAAACATGTTTTTAATGTAAGATTTTTAGATTGTATAGAGATAGATAGATTGGGATTTATAGATAGATTTATATAGTATAATTTTATACACCTCCACGAAACCCGTACTATTCAATCCAGCAATCAGCACAATGTTTTGATTCCGTTACATTGAGTCCTACCGTAAACCGTGATATTTCACCCAAAAAAAAGTCGTTTCTCAGCAATTATTTTTGCATAAAGTTACTTATTTTGATGACATAATGCTTGGTTGACGGCTTCGTGAAGGGTCCTGTTACACCCTGTATGGTGGGGTCGGCTTCCAGTCTCACGGATGCAGCTAACACCACCAAACACCAGCCCACCCCGACCACCAGACCGGATACCAGTATTTTACATGGAGCGACTGCCTATCTGACCTCCACAACCCAGTTAGTACTGAGTAAATACCCCTTCGTAAGACTGGTTGTTAGACTGTCCAAGATCTAAAAATGACTGCCGAGACGGCTCAACGTGCTTTCCGATTCACGGAGCAAACTCAGTATGTAATGGGTGGTCACACATCCACGGACAAACCTTGGCAAGCGCGTCTCGATTTAAAGACCGACCCGAGCAGATGCTACACGACCTCCTTACCTTCTTTTTCTATCTATATCTTCTATAATAATAAGTATAAAATAAAAATCAATTGCCATATGTATGACGGAGCATCACTTGAAGACGGCTCGACTGACTTGGCTGTTTTTTGTGTTGTGTTCGTAATTGTTAGGACAAGTTAGTGTGAAGAAAAGTTAGATTTTTTGCTATTAGTAAACTGTATCCGTGCATGCGAAGCCAGGGCGGGTTTGGAGGCGTTTTTTTTTCGGATGGGAATTCGTCAAATGACCCCTCCCGCTCTGGGCGGAGTGGAAGGGAGTATCAGACTTGTACTGACTAAAACCCATCCATGAAAAAAGAAGGAATTCTTTTGCCCTTTGTGTTCGAGGGCCGCGGTATCTTCTTCGGTCTCTTCTTATGGTCTTTCGAACAGTCCCGCATCCCTGGCAGGCATCGGTCCTTTCGGACCCCTTCCTGTTTGCTGACATCTCTTTGAGGCGCGCGTGGAACAGGACCGCGCCGTCGACTCGGCCTGTCGTCGCCTGTCGCCTAGCCCATTACTCACCGTCCAGAGGCCCGCGCCTATATACGGTGGCCGGGAGCCACCACGTGGCCCCCGCAGCCCAGGGCGTCTCCCGCGGCGGCTGGGACGTGAGGCTCTCTCCCTCTCACGTCCCGCCACCTCCTTCGCTAGCATGACTGCTTTGCAGAAGGAGGTGACGGCGGCCCATTCGAACCAGGGCCGGACGCGAGTGGTCGCCTTCGCCGACGGTTTGGTGGCTATAAATATAAGTAGTACCAAGTCAACTCACTGGTTTAGACCTATATTGTACAATAACATTATTACATAACGTAACATGACGCCAGTAATCCCCAAAGGGTTAGGCAGAGGTGTCCCTAATAGTACACCCACATTTTGCCCGCTATATTTAAGTTCCATGTAATTGGGGCGAGCCTATTGCCATCAACCGGGCACAGATCCAGACTCCGTGGCTGCTACTGAGATATTCCTGATGGAAAAACCCAATAACGCTTTGTCCGACTCGGTTCACTCGGAAATCGAACTCAGGACCTCTTGTTCAGCAGTCGCGCTTGCGACCACTAGACCAAAGAGGCAGTATAACATTAATACAGCCTTATTTAAAGCGTATGTACTCGTCGAAGTTTAGTATAAAAGGTACCTTCACTTTGATCATTGTAAAAGCGTTCTCAGGTCAAAAGCTTTTCAAAAGCCCCAGTTATATGTTTATACAAACGTACCTACTACTTGTAAGTAAAGGTTTTTTGGGTTCCGTACCTCAAAAGAAAAAACGGAGCCCCTTATAGGATCACTCACGTCTCTGTCTGTTCGTCTGTCATAGCCAATTTACTGCGAAACTACTGGTCCGATTGAGTTGAAATTTAGTACATACATATGTAAGTGGGAGACCCAAAGAGTAACTTGTAACGTAAATTAATGAATTTTAAACATGGGGCCACTTTTAGGGGTAAATTAGAAAATGAAAAATAAGTTTAGCTAACTATAACGTGATATATATCAAATTATTTTTATATATTTTTTTATAATTTTAAAATTAATAGTTTGGAAGTTATTTAAGACAATAGGCGAAAATTGACCATTCCCCCTCCCTCCCCTTAACTCCGAAACTATAGGGCGGAAAATTTGGAAATAATACAAAAAATATTATTTTGCCTATAGATTACCTTTACTATATACTATAGCCCAGTCAAATTAGCAAAAAGAAAGGGGTCAACCTCGGAATGAGAGATAATAAGCTGTAAACTCGTGTAAACGAAGGTGTACTCGTAGGTATCTACACCTTCATTTTGGTGTTCTTGCAGTTGCCTCAAAAGTCTCATACAATCTCGTGTCTGCGTCGTAAGTTATTCAAGGTCAATCACAAAAATCAGTTTTTCGGGATTATCTCGGTTTCCATAGCTCCATGACGACCCGAATGGCGCAGCGGTAGTGAGGCTGCCTTACGTTCTTAGGGTCCCGGGTTCAAATCCCGGTAGGAACAAATGTTTGTGTGATGAGCATGGTCATTTGTTTCCGAGTCATGGATGTTTATATGTATAATAAGTATGTATTTACAAACAAAAAAGTATCTATGTATTATTATCAACTATCTGGTGTCCACGACACAAGCATCGTAGCTTAGTGTGGCACCTAGATGGCGCAGTGTGTAAGGTCCAGCAAAAAAAAAAAAAAATGATGTTAACATGTACTATACAATTGTAGATCATAAATTTTGCGACAAATTTTGACTTGAAAATTTTTTCATACGCCCAACCCTTTTTGAGATAGAGCATATATATAAGTCGTGTTTATTACCAGGTTCAAAAATGGTTGAGAATGGCATGATTTAGAAGCCCAGGAATGAGGTTGGGTGCAGCAAAATGAGCTCCTGGAGCCAATAACAACAATGACACAAAACAACATGCACTTAAATATCAGTAAGTGTCACTACATTCAGTTTACTCGTAACAAAAAGGTGGTAGAGAACAAATACTACATAGACAGGGATGAAGTACAGAAACTGAGTAGTGTTCGCTACCTTGGAGTTCTACTAAACTAACCGATGTGCACATTCTAAATATTGTATCTAGGTCCTTTAAGGTACTGGGATTCGTTTTGAGTTACGGTAAAGAATTTAAGAGACCATCTACAAATATAAAGATCTTTAGAGACACTCTAGTCCGTCCAATCTTAGAGTATAGTTCAGTGGTATGGAGTCCGCATTACGATGTTTATACCAAGCGATTCGAGAGTGTCCAAAAGCGATTCCTTTACCATCTGTGCTACGGAGATCACTTGGCTAAACAACTGACTGGCTAATCTAGGTTGAAACACTATCACTTGGATACACTAGCCACTCGTAGGAAGAAACTGGACTTCACTATCCTCCACAAAATATTTAGTGGAACAGTAGATTGTAGTGAAGTTTTGAGCTCATTAGAGATTAAAATTCCAACTTAGTCCGAGTCCCAGGCATAATACATATGAGTCATTCTACATTCCTGGCTCAAAAACCAACTTAGGTCATTACGCCATTTACGCCGCTGTGCCAGGACTTTGTAGGCAATACAACACACTAGCTAAGACCACCAATTTTGACATCTGTGAATCTCTCGCAAATTACAAAAAATGTCTCAATTTATCTATTTGTTAATTATTTTAATATCATTTTTATTTTATTTTCCAATTTGAATTACCAATACCATGTGTTTTGATTAAAAAAAAAATAATTAGTTCCTAACCTACTGTAAGTTTGTTAGTTTACTTAATATTTTATTATGCATGCTGTGGTCTCCTGTAAGTGAAGGATTACACCCACGTGATACTTTTTTGTAAAATTATTTATTTCATGTGCTTGTGTACATCCTTTGTTGGAGATCCTAAAACAAAAACAAAATCAGGAAAACCTTTATGAAATCTAGAAACTTACGGAATCCTCTCCACGCGTGTTGAACTCGCACTGGTCCGGTTTTTTGTCATAGGAACGAGAAATAAGAAAAAAAGGTTACTCATATGATTGAAAAGTCGTATAAGCGGCCTATAAAAAAAGTAATTTCTTACTGACTACCAATACTTTGGGTAGTGGTGGCCGCGATGTATGAATAATTGTCAGGCGTCGCGTCGGGTGGAACCCAAGCAGGCGCTTTTTTTCATCACCGCTGCCCTCAAAACGGTGAAGAAAATCGGCACGTCTAAGAACCGAAGATTCGAAGTCATATGGTATCTACCAACTCGCTCTGGTTCTGCTCGATGCCCTCTCATAGAGAGAAGGCCTGTGTCTCAGCAGTAGAAAAAAATACAGGCTGTTGATGCTAGACATATGTCAATGGAGTGTAGACGTCATATGCACCAGCAGATCAACTTCTTTGAAGAGAGAAGAAAGTCGCAATTTGAAACGAAACGTGACCTTAAATGATGACCTTAAAGTTAGACCACCTATAGCTATAAGTAACAATGTTTTTTAGTCAAAGTTGAATATACTAGTCACTCGAGAGTACACCACCCTAGAAAGCCATCGAATGCAGGCGCTGTGGCCGAAATCGGCTAGATGGCTTCATCATGAACATTTTTCTACTCAAAAAATATAACTAAACTTTATTGGAAACTAGCTGTGCCCCAAGATCTTGGTTCACGTGAAATTGTTATAAAAATATACTTCCCTATTTGAATCAAAATATTTGGATTTTGTTAACAATGTCAAGGTTTTTTTTTGTACGGAACCCTGATCATTTTTCTAAAATAAGTTACTCCTTATAACATCAACTATCTGCTAGTAAAAGTCCAGTCAAAATCGGTCCAGCCATTGTGAAGATTAGACGGGACAAACAGAAAGACAATTTTTTTTTAATGTTTTTTTTTCTGTTATAAGTACCGTCTACATATACTTTCATATCAATTCAGTAAAAAGCTGCTATTTTGGAACTACAAAAAGACATATAAATTTTATTTATTTGTATTTATGGCGTACGTATATGCTCAGATGTGTAAACGTTTATGTTATAAGGATCGTAGCAGATGGCATTCTATAGCTCTGCCTACCCCATGTAAGTACTGATCGTGCAGTGCACTATACTGAGCGCACACGGCTCCACAGTAACTCAATTTAAAACCGACCATGAAGGCTGTTTTTAAAAAGTTTTCAGAATAATTTCGTAATTAAGCTGAAGTTTGGCTGAAGTTTTTAAGCTTTGTTGGGTGACTGGGTTTCTTGTTTGCGTTAGTTTTATTTTAAACTCGACCTAGTTCATTAACTGTGTAATAGTTAACCGATGGTTTTTCAACCAGTTTGGTTGACGTAATTTTCTACTTGCTTCTTTGGCTTAGTCGTTTTTATACGGTTCCGATAAATGATGGTGAAATGAAATTATATTATTAAGATGTTTATTTTTGGAAGTAGGTTATTAATAACACTTTTACAAGTCCTGTTGTCCTTTTGTTAACTTGCCTTGGTTAGTTAGTTAGTTGTATGTGGTCGTCAAATCTTGGAACTGAATTTCAAACCAGTTCCCTACGTCCGATTAAGTTGAAATTTCGCACACACCTTTGGTTCTGGTGACCATACATTTTTATGGTACATATGACTTGATCCTGCAGCCAGGATCACCTCCTCACAAGAGAACTCCTCAACAACTTTTAGCCGGCGATTTTTAACTTTGTAGACGCGTTCAGTGTTAAAGGATAAACCAAATTTCTTAAAAGCAGAAGGTAGGCAGGCTAGGATAGCATAACAGGCTGAGAAAGATCTAATTCCAAGCGGACGAAGTCGCGGGCACAGCTAGTTTATAATATTAGTATGGATTTACAATAGCATGTTCGTTAAGTAATTTAAATACAGGCGGACTACTTCATCTGTGTTTAATATGTCTCACTGCACAACGTAAAAGCTACGCGTCGTAGCATACGGCCTACGAGGTTCTACGGAAGTCTACGCAAGCGTAGCAAACGACGGCGACGACGGTAAAGTGAAGCGTAAACTAGCTTTGCTATAATTATTGTTGGTTGTTGTTTTGTTGTCAGCGTTATAATATAATGTTGTTAATATTAAAGTTCCTTACGCTATTAGGGCAAGCGTGACCAGTAATTGCACATTACAGAGAGTTTTGGAAGGAGAAAGAGGAGGCCTCTTCCCAGCAGTGGGATTAAAAATAGACTATGAAAAAAAGGATATTAGTACGAGTATAAAATTTGATGTTATCTTAGAAATACTTAACTATATTATTCTACCACGTTTTGCCCATCGGCTTCGCCCGCATAAATATCGGAAAAATCCCATGGGAACATACCAACAAGATAAAAAGTACCCCAGGTCATGGTCTACCTGCATGCTAAAATTTCATCGGAATCCATTCAGCCGTTAAGGCGTGCAATTTAACAAATCACAGAGTTACTTTTGCATTTATAATATTAGTATGGAAGTATGGATATTTTGATTCATAGATTTTGGTGGTATCAAATTATAGACTGTGTTCATTTTCATTTATCTAGAATAATTATTAAGTTGGACCGATCCAAAATGTGTAAAACATTAACAAGAATATGGAATTCGACAAAAGCAAGCTGAACGCTGATGAATTAATTAAACCAAATGTTTTGACAAATGATTGAAAAATAGGCGCCATGATGTCTATTCTTCCGTCAATGCTGAAACAATGCTTATCTAGAACACAAAAGCGTAAAACACAGCATCTAACAAAAATAAACCTTATTCTTAACCCCAAAAGGGTGAGACATACTGCAAGAAAATATCGCCCTCAATTTTACACAGCACTCAAGTGAATTTCAACTTTATGACCGTCAAGATAAAGGTTACACAATAACACAATGTAGTGACTTTGTTTGTATGCGTGAAGCGCGCACCGACGAACCGACAGTTAGCTCGAGGGCGCCACTGGGCACGGTTGTATCAAACCTCCGCGGAGCCTGCACTAAACGGCATCACAGCCAGAAACTGTGACCAAAAAAAAAAGAAAAAGAACTCATAGTCCATTCCCGCCTTCCATTTTTAAAAAGTCACTTAATTTTTTTTTATTCAAGTGTTATAACATTCTGCCTAGTGTAAATCTTTTTTTAGATTTAAAATAAATCTGGCAAGTTTTCCTTTATTGGTTTTAGAATAAGATGTGCTTTTTATGAGTGTAACAATCAGCGGCGGCAAACGTTTCGGCTGTGTCGTGTATTACGTAACGGTTCCGGGGAAAATCGATATCCTGGGCGTATAAATAGCGGCGTACGGTGGAAACAGCTGGCCGGTCGCCAGTATGCAGCCTACGGTGAGGACTAGTCTTGTATTATATTATCTGTGGACTGCGAGAGCGGAGCGGAATGGTGATTGATGAAGCGCGAGAGGTTTTTTAGTTTCGGGCCTTTTAGCCAACTTTTTTAGGTTTATGTTTGGATTTTCTTCTGATTATTAAGGCGACATTTTGTCTTTTACGATATCTGTTTAGGAACAAAGGTATTGGAAAAAAAAAAAATTAAATGTATCAATCAAAAATTGTGAAATTAATTTTAAGTGGGTCAGTAATGAGGTCGTATCGTATTTAATATTATTTGTTTGTTTTAGATTATTACTATTTTTATATTACATCATTAGTTGGTAATTATCATTATATCGCGAATATTAAAGGTTTTACAATCACGTTAATAAATTCAAATATCTGAAAATTTTCCATTCCGTAAGATAAAATGTATTACGTCAATTAGATTTGGCTATTAAATTACATATTGGATTAGAAAAAAAAAAGACTTATCTATAGGTATATTTTAGGAAATAAATGATTTCTATTTCTATCAAGCACATATTCAATCCAAAATCAGGAGTCCTTGTAAAAATCTCTCAGATCTATAAATAAAACCAAATTACGAAGATTACAATAGACAGTCTTCAACAGACGTTGTATGTCTCTTGAATCGCAAAGGAAAAATCTTATTCATTCACTGACGAATACGTACATAATCTGTCAAGTCGTTAAACTCGGCTACGGGCCTACGAAGGCTACGGGACCTTTTCTCCTTAAAAGTGCTACGGTACTCATTTTTCGTAGTGCAGTGCTACGGTACTCCTTTCTCGTAGTACGGTGCTACGAATTTCGTAGCATATCTTCACCAATCTCGATAAGTCTATCGGTGATTTTTTTTTATGAAGGCAAGGCTTTGGGATAGCTTCTGTAAAAAAAATTGGAAACAGGCGGGGCGGGGCGGTTGGTTCCACGTGCGTCTCAAAGAGATGTCAGCAACCAGGAAGGGGTCCGAAAGGGCCGATGCCTGTCGGGGTTGCGGGACTGTTCAAAAGAGATACCGCGGCCCTGGAACACAAAGGGCAAAGAAGGGACATGGATGGGTTTTAGTCAGTACAGTCTGCAGGGATTCCACTCCACCCAGGGCGGTCATTTGATTATTTCCTATCCCTAAAAAAAAAAGACTTTGGGATAGCTTCTGTAGAAATATGGCAACTATGGAAACTGCTTAGTTGCCATATTGGATGAAAAATATAGTCAATACTTATACTATCTTTATCAAAAATTCAGCGCCTGCTTCTTGTAGTGTCTGCAATCCTTCACTATTGTTTCCAAAAGCTCTTTTTTAGGGTCCCGTAACATAGTCGGTAAAAACGGAACCCTGATAAGATCACTTTGTTGTCCGTCTGTCTGTCCGTTTATCAAGACCCTTTTTCTCAGGAACGCGTGGAGGTATCAAGCTGAAATTACATCACATATAATAATAGGTCTGCTACCCCTTGAAGCATTGAAAAATCAAACTTGTAAGCCAACGCGATCAAAAGATAGGACCGTTTATGTTGCATATTTTTCAATTTTGGGGTACTTCTTGTTGACCTAGAATCATGAAATTTGGGAAGAAGCAATGTCTTACAGCACATGTAAAAGGAAAAATCTGAAAACCGTAAATATGTAGGTAGTTTAATAACAAAATACCTATAAGTTCATACGGAACCCTCGTCCCTCGGAAAGCACGTAAAGTCGTTAGTCTCGGCTGTCATTTGTATATCTTTGACAGTCGTTAGAATTAGTCAGTGGCCTGAACGTCTGACAACCAGTCTTACCAAGGGGTTTCGTATTACCCAGGACTAATTGGGTTGTGGAGGTTAGATGGGCAGTCGCTCCATGTAAAATACTGGTATTCAGCTGCATCCGGTTAGACTGGAAGCCAACCCAAACATAGTTGGAAACAGGCTAGGCAGGTGATGATAATCATAAAATTTGTATATCTAAAACGTTTTTTATTTCCATTTGCAAAAAAAAAAACATACGTGTCTATTTGACGTTATTCTTCCAGCCCTTGACGGTGTAAGCAGCCCTCGACGCAAAACCCTTTACAACTTCAAAGGTAGCCCTCAGTCTCGGATCGTCGTTAACATTTGTATAGGCTGTGACTAGAAAATCTGCCAAAGGATGTATCTAGGAATAGTTAGGATACGATATGGTAGTTTAGGATCAATTTTAAAACTCTGAAATCCCTTACCGTACTCAACATCTGCCTGTGCGTTTCCTAACTAAGTTGGGGTCGGCACCTAGTTTATCTAACCGGATGCAGCTGAATACCAGTATTTTACGATAATAATACGACACCCCTTTTAACTCCTCCCGCTCTGGGCTGAGCAGGAGGGAGTGTCAGAATTTTACTAACTAAAACCCATCCATGTTCCTTTTTTTGCCCTTTGTGTTCCAGGGCCGCAGTATCTCTTTCGAACAGTCCCGCAACACTGGCAACAAGATACCCCTTGGAAAGTCTGGTTGTCAGACTTTCGGGCCACTGACTGCCTGTAACGACTGTCAAAGATGTACAATTGACAGCCGGGACCAACGGCTTAGCGTGATTTCCGAGGCACGGAGGAAACTCGGTATGTAATAGGTGGTCACCCATCTACGGACTAACCTAGGCAAGCGTGGCTTAACCTGAAAGGGAAGGTATAATTATGCCAAATAAATTAGTGACACCAAGAAACTGACTGTACTATTAGGGTACACCTCTGCCTAACCCGAGGAATACAGGCGTGATATTCTGTTGTGTCGTTTCTAAATCAGGATGCATGATTTGCCTCGGTTTTGTAAGACATGGCTCAAATGGTTTCTTTAATGTATTTGATTACCTGGAAAAAAAATCCAGACTTAGCATACTAGTCAAACAATAATTACCCAAGTTCTTTGCATACTTGGGAAATCACGTAGTCTTTGCATTCTGGGCAATCCATTCTCCGATTATTTACGTAATAAAAACACTATTTTTCAAGACTGTGTGCTAGGATAATTATTGCCCAAAACTTTGCTTGCTGGGAAACTTTTTGATCCAGTCTTTGCGTACTGGGCAATTAATTATCTTAGTCTGTACATTCTGGCAATTCGCAAGTGAAAATTATGTCTTTTCTTACTCCGCCACTATTCTTTACTGATTAATTTCGTTGCGGGATCCAAGACAGTCAAATTATTTCTCTGGGATTTCGTCGAGCTTCATTCCCTTGACGCTTTTCTGGTGGCCGCTACTGTTGATTCTGGCTTGCAGGAGTTGCACTGGTTTGGGAATAAGGTGGAGGGCTTGTCCCAAAAAAAATCTGGCCAATTCATGTCTTTACATAATGAGCATACCATTGTACGGACATTGTGTGGACTTTTGGCCGAAAGGTGTTGTATAGAAAAATAATAAGGGATCATCATCATTTCAGCTCGTTGTTCTCCACTGCTGAACACAGGCCTCCCCAATCGATTTCCAACGTGTCCGGTCCAATGCCACCTGCATCCAGCGACTCCCTGCACCTTTACCAAGGTCGTCGGTCCATCTGGCAGGTGGCCGTCCCACGCTGTGCTTTCCAATGCGTGGTCTCCACTCCAGTATCCGTTTGCCCCATCGGCCGTCCGATCTTCGCGCTATGTGGCCTGCCCATTGCCACTTCAGCTTGCTTATCCGCTGGGCTATATCGACGACCTTGGTTCGTCTACGGATTTCCTCATTTCTGATTCTATCACGTAGAGAAACGCCGAGCATAGCCCTCTCCATAGCCCAATATATCAATAATAAGGGTTCCGTGTAAAAAAATTAAAACCCTTGAAATGAAAATTGTTAACATAATCCGATTCAAACGACTAACCTCCGAAATGGCTGGACCGATTTTAACGAGTCTTTTACTGGCAGATAGCTGATGACTTAGGGAGTTAATCTGCCAGGGTTGGGGGACTGTTCGAAAGAGATACCGCGGCCCTGGAACACAAAGGGCAAAGGAAGGAACATGGATGGATTTTAGTCAGTAAAAGTCTGACACTCCCTCCTGCTCAGCCCAGAGCGGGACGGGTTATTTGATGATTTCCCACCGGTAAAAAAAAAGGAGTAACTAAAACTTGCTTTATTTTAGAATAAGAATTAGGGTTCCGTGCAAAAAATTAAAACTCTCGAAATTGGTAACAAAATTCGAATCAAAAAGGGAAGTTTTTTATACTAATTTCACGCGAACGAAGGTCGCGGGCAACAGCCAGTAGTTTAATAAGGTTTTTAATATGTATTGGATTATTGTTGTCTCAGATTATTTTTATCTATGGCCTTTTATTCTCAGTTGCCTGATAATAAAATGATTGATTGTCCTTCAAGTATTTTAGCAGTTCTGAAGAGGTTCCCTTTTAATGTTGAAGGTTGTTTATTGGAACGAAACCAAAGTTACTCATGAATAAAAACCAAATCATGTGGAAATATTAAAGACTTCTAACACGCACAATTTGGGGAGCAATCAATAAGGCGAAGTTCAGAAACTCACCTTCGTGGCATGGCGGTCAAGAGTCAAGTGTAGTTGTCGACATAATCGGATCTCGTGGCCTTTGTGGCTTGCTCTACTTTGTGGGATTTCCTAGTAAGTAAGTATTCGTTTATTTTTTCAGAAAATGTTTGGTGCAAAAAAAATTGCGGGGAACAAAAAACCAGTTCGCAATCGTTTTTTTCTTTTTTCATTTTTGGCTCGTAACTTACATAAAATAGTATCACGCCTGTAATACCAGGAGGGTTAGGCGGAGATACCTAATAGTACCTACACCCACATTTTGCGAATATATTTAAGTCTCATTGCCGCGGGTCCCATTTCCATTGGGCGAGCCTATTGCGATCAACCGTGGTTGTTACTAAGAAATTCCTGATGGAAAAATCCTTTGGTACACAGTCTTTAAATAGGAGGACGTACCTACATACATACGCTTCTTACCCATTAAGATTGGCAGAAACAGGCACTACAGAGCGCTACGTGCAACGATCCTTACCTTCATACTCCTTTTGCTTCGTCCACGCTCATACATCTGGTCATACACACGATATGCTAGGTCTAGTTTTAATTTCAACCAAAAAATCACTAAAGCAGCGGGGTAATAATGTAGGATACGCACATACCGAATGCTATTTATTTGTCAATTCTACAATATTTTCGTTGCTGTAGTTACGTTCTCGAGCAGACGAATCATTCAAACATGTACAAATAACAAATAATTTCGTTTGTCATATTTTAATTTTTCTTAGGTTTATTTTTCATATAATTTTGTTTCCTTTATTTATTTTATTTACATATTATTTACATTTTTAAATATTTTTAGTAACACAGATTATATAAAAACATTTAAATATATAGAAAATAGTAGCCCACCAGCATTGGGAACAGGGTCCGAGCTACCGGTGGTCAGGGCTCTTGAGAGAGGAACCTTCTAACAATACTATTGTTATTACAAATGTGGCAACCACTATCCCAAATACTGAGGTAATCATTGATGAAAATAGAAGGTTCCAGAACATCTCTGAACACAAACGGCATAAAATGGCGACAAAAAGAGGCAGCAACTGTATATGTAATTTTCAATCCAAAAGAGCGAATTTAAACCTGGCAATGGTCCAACTATTTTAATTTCAACTCATATCTTCACTACGTGCAAACGACATTCGTTCAGGGGTTCACCAATTTTGCGGTCCAATTTACAATATTGAATTTATTCTAGTATGTTACCGACAATCTATATAATTCAGTATTTTATAGAATACCATGCGTTCTGTAGTGTGTGTAGAATGCCTGAAACGTTCAGGTCCAAAGGTACAGGCGGAAGTATGCTCAACAGTACACCTACATGTCTCTTAGGGAGCGAGCCTTGAATCCTACCGTTCTCCCCAAAAAAAAGTCGTTTCCCAGCAATATTTTTGCGTAAACTTATTCAGTTTGATGTACAGAATGCTTAGTTGACGGCTTCGGTAAGAGTTCGTTTATACCAAGTACATATAATGTCGTGTAAGTGCCGTTTTGTTAGAAGGCGTGGGCAAACTATCCCAGGAGTGCACTGCGGTCTTTTTAAACTCAATAAACAGATGTACGTGTTCCCCAGCGGTGACAACGTACTTAGTTCCACAAACAACTAGGTAGCTAGGTATAGTATAGGTGTAAAGTCTTAGTGCAACTAGAGAGGCCCACCCGAATGCAATCGATTTTAATCCAAACAACAATTTACTCACTGTTGTTTGTCCTAAAATTGATCCGTTTGTAACCTAATGTAAATTAAAAATGGAGACGCCGAGATAATTACAGGCATTTAGAGGGTGTAACAAGACCCTTAACGAAGCCGAAAGGCACTTGTTCTCCCCGTCATTGGGATATTTTTTTGTTCTAGACCATTCCTGGGAACATTCTAGTTACGAATATTGGGGGTCAAAGTTGCAATTTTTTCACAAGTTTTTTTTTTTAATACAAGATTTTAATGTAAGATTTCACTTTAAGGGCATTACATTGCCCAATGACCTTGAGCATGCTGCCCCGTACTAACTTACGACGAAACGGCGAGAGAGAGAGGGACGAGTGCGGCAGTGACATAGTGCTTTTCGCGAAATTTCCGATTTTTATAATATATTTTAAAATATTAAAAGAAATATGAGAAAAAAATCAATACACATTGTTAAATACGTCATTACGTATTTTTTGGTATAAAATTCATGCCGAGTTATTGAGCCGTTATAGAGAAAATTTTCAATTTAGGTTGAAAAAGGACCTATTTGTTACGATTTTTCGATAAAATTTGAGTTAGTTTATTAAAATTTTAAACAATACAATGTATTTGTGATGACCTTTACTTTAACATATATTTTTTATATTGAAAACGCACAAAAGGATTCATCTACAAACTTCTTTAAACACATCATGCTCAAGGTCATTGGGCAATGTAATGCCCTTAAACACCTCCACGACCCCCGTACTATTCCATCCATTAATCAGCACAATGTTCTGAGTGGGTAACATTGAGTCCTACCATGACTTTTCACCCCAAGAAAAAAGTCGTTTCTCAGCAATAATTTTTGCATAGTTACTTAGTTTAATGTACAGAATGTTTGGTTGACGGCTTCGTGAAAGGTCTTTTTACACCCTGTATATCCATAATATTTAATTTTATAATTTTATAAATGCATGACTCTGTCTGACCGTTTGTCTGTTATCTTTTCATGGCTAAAGGAGTCTGATACGTTTACATTACAGTCGGTCGTAGAATGGTACGGTGCAGTGGGCTGACCTCCTATAACGGTTGAAAAGATTGGCTCACAAGTAGACGTGACCTGGCGGATACATTTTTACCGATAGTACGAGTACGAAGCCGCGGTCAAATTCAAGTTTCCTTCCTGCATGATCTAGCCTTCCATGGTCCACCTGGAAGCTCTTGAAACGTCTCCGGACTTAAATGGGAATATCTAACTCCAACCTCGTTAAGTGGGGCTACCTCAATGAAACAGCAGCGGAGTGTGGTTGTGGAGCTGTGTCACAAACTATGCTCCACCTCCTATCCTGCCCTCTTAGCCCAAAAATATGCAGCCGAAGTGACCTTTGCGCTGCCACCGACGACGCGGTGGAAGTGGAATAAGTTTTGAGCTAACAAAATTTAAAAATTGTCGTACCAACGACAAGAAGAATATAAAAAAGGACTTGAAAAAGTCTAGTTAAATAAATAAAAAATACTACTGGTTGAGAACTTCCTCTTTTTGCAAGTCAGTATTAAAGAGTCATTACAAGCATAACATTTTTATTTTCCAATTTTTTTTATACTTTCCCCAAAATCCTTTTGCAAACAAGACACAAAGATGACAAAATCCTCAATTTGTTCCACGTTACCCCAACGACACATGCTCTCAAGTTAATTTGGCACGTGCCCACTTGACAAAGACCTCACGTAACAAACATCTCGTTACTCCAAACAGGCACATGTTTTTTCACCTATTATGCTAAACGGAAGATCAATCTTATGTCTGTTTACTTTCGGGAGGACGATGATTGATTTATGCGTTATATGTGTCTTGTAGAATTAATACTAGTTAGGCATGGGGGTAATGCAGTGTGCCCGTATTTCACCAGTTATGTGGAGTCACAAAAAAACCCCGCTTGTTGCCTCCGTAATTGAAATCATTTTTGTGTTCTAGACTATACCTGGGAACCTTCTAATTACGGAGATGTTGAAAGCCAAAGTGCTAACTTTTTCACAAGTTATTTTAGTTATCAAGTTGTTTTTGTACTTTACTTTAAATACCTCCACAACCTCCGTACTATTCAATGCATCCATCTGCACAATGTTTCTGTAAACCGTGATTATTCACCCCAAAAAAGAGTCGTTTCCCAACAATAATATTTTCGTAGGGTTACCTAGGTTGCATGTACAGAATGCTTGGTTGATCGCTTCTTGATGGGTTCGTTTACACCTTGTAGGTGTACCTAGCCTAGATAAACATTAGACCGAACTCAAACCTGCAACTAAGTCATTCCTTTTACAAAATTCGGTGAGTCATTTTGCCAGACCGGATCGAATCAAAGACCTCGGCTCAGCGACTATTAAACCAGTACGGCAGTCATGTCGATACTTGTGTGTCGACATTTATATATGAGGAGTAACAGATCAAAGTGTATTAACTCCACCCACCGTAATAAGAATAGTACAAACGGATTTTTTTATCTATTTCAAACCTTGTTACTAATGTCAAATTATGACGCACCAATCTGTATTACTTTTTATTTAAAAAAAGAACCAATAGTGCACATGGTTTCAAACAATAATAAATCCAGGTTCGTTGCAATATCAAAGTGTATTATGGATTAAGCCGTTGTCTCAAAAGTTACATTGACGGAGGTAATACACTTTGATCTGTTACTCCTCATATCTGACCATGCAGGTACCAACGACGCTTGCCAGTACTCCATACCTGACCTCTGAAGAACATCACTAATAAGGTCAATGTATGTCATTCTCGGGTGTCCCCTCTGTTTCCACTCACACCTACCGTGTAAACCTTTTGTTGGTCGCCTTTTATTCATCCACTCAACATAGCCTGTCAGGAAAATGCATTAAAAGAGCTTCCATGAGTACGTGCACTTGATCTCAGTCCCTACGTCCGGCGCACCCTTAGTTGTCTACCCCGCTACCAGGCCTGCTAATATAACATGGCAAGCAGCCTTTTTACCCTTACTATTCTAATTACTCCCTTAATAAGAACGTCCCGTGGGCTTAGCGCACTAGCGCACGGAGTAAACGTACGATATGAAAACACGTTTCGCTAATATAGGTCCCATTAAAATAGGTGGATAAATTTTATCACAGCGTTCAGTACGTCTAACCAAAGATATCGAAGGAAAAAAAAACACTGATTAAAGTGAAAATAAATTACCGGCGGCATCGGCACTCTAGCATAAACACATCCATTAGGTCAAAATAAAATCACTTTAATCAGTTTTTTTTTTTGCTTGGATGTCTTTGGTTAGACGTACTGAACGCTGTGTTAATATTTGTCCACCTATTTTAATGGGACCTTATATACAAATACTCGTTACGCATATTTTATATAGATATAATACTCTTATTCACCATACAATTACAGGTATGATAACATTTTATATGAAGTACCAGTAACCAGTACCAGTTAATTTAATAACATTGGAGATCTCATCGCTGAGAGCGATCTTTTTGAGACAACCTTTGGATGAATTACTGAGTGAGAGACAATACTGCAGATAGTCTATTGTGTAATTGAAATGTCTTTGATTGTGTACCAATTACATAATAATATGCAGACTTGTTTCTTTACCGTGTGCTTAATGCCTAACCTAGTGTCCGAGTTTTTATGCCGCCCATGCGCCTCTATGACTTGGCTTTACATGCCGTCAAGAAATATCTCTCAAGCAAGCTGGTTTCCTCACGATCTTTTCCTTCACCGAAGCAAGTGATAATAATCAAATACGAACAATGAATCCGAAAAATATGACTTGCCAGTCCGCCGGTCACACCACTAGAGTCTAGACTATCACTGCTATAATAATATACAGTACGAGTACATCATACATAAAGAATAAACTGCTTGCGCGTTTATAAGAGGACCTCCATTTTAAGGAAAAGATGTTGCTCCTCTTAAACATATTATTAATAACGTAAACCTTAAAATGAATGTAAGAGGAAACTTGACCTAAAGATTTGGTTAAAGGTCGAATCGAGGTTATTTTTACGTCTAACCATTTTTTTACGTTAATTATTTACGGGGTAGTAATTGTGAGGATTCCTTTTCAGCAAAATTTGAGACAAAGCTTCTTCTCAATATAAAAAAAGCTTACATTATGTCTGCTCTTTGAACACTTTTATATTTTAATTGATAAAAGCTGGCAAAACCGCTTTGTTTCTATTTTTAACCGAATAAAAGAGAGACTTTCTATTCAATGTGTACTCGTCTGCGATAGTACCCATTCTCTATCTCCGGAAGATCTAAACCGATTTTCATAATAAGAGGAAGGTATTTTCAAAACGTGTAGCCTCCTATATTTTTTGTTGTTTCGCATATTCTGTCCCACTGCTGGGCAAACGCCTCCCTCATTCCGTTCCAACTCACTCGGTGATTTGCCTTCTGGACAATCAGTCGGGAATGAGTCCAGATCGTCACGCCAGCATTTCTTGGGCCTGCCTCGGTAAGAGCGACCGTCTTCAGACTGTGGGACGATTCTGGTCCCCTATTTCATGGGCCTTTAATATGACTGGCGAAGTGTGGGTGTACTGTTAGGTATACCTCTGCTACCAGCCAGGGTCACATCAAAAGAGCAACGAGCGAAAATCAAACTCACGATTTTTCGCTCGCCAGTTTGCACTTTTACAACAGCTTATCCGCGAATTAGGTACTCACTCAAGCGACGCGCGTGTTGTCATCAGTGACAGCGAAGCGCAGAAAACAAATGAATGAAAAATGTCGCACGCGTGCTGCGACGGTACACTTCAACCAACTTATCTGTACAAGCGGGAAAACTCAGAACTAAAATAAATGTACCAAGTTTGACATAACGATACAAATTTTCTTGATCTGCTCACTTTAAAGTGGATGCGCAAGGGTAGCCCGCGAAATTTAATTTTTCTTACGTTTATTGCAATTTGCAGGTCAGTGTCAGGTTGTGTGTTGATAAAAATATAAATCGCGCCAGTAACACGTATGGAGTTACAGAATTATAATCATTCAAATCATCAATACAACCCTCCAAGTTCATATAATCCCAAAGAGTGACTTTTTCATGAAATAGCTATAGAATGGGCAAAATGGGGAAAAATGCGAAAGTCCCGTGGGATTCGTGTACAGCTGCTGCCCGAAATTGTCAAATTTTCCCAACCAACCTTGAACTTAACGATAAAGTTAAAAATCTATTAAAGAAATTTGATAAATTATAGTAGCTAGGCGTCTGTACGTGTGCTAACTTTTTCACCGCGGGTGACACCGCGAGCGCAGCCTGTATTTACATAAATAACACAGCAGAACGCTCTGTGAGCCTAGTTAACAAGTCTAGAGAACTTTGGTTTCCAGTTACTGTCGGGACTAATTGGTTTAGTAAAGGGGAATTATCAATTCTACTATCGTTTCCCCGAAGACGTCTGCTCAAGTTCTGCTGTAGTTCCATTAGTGAAGCTTCGATCATGATCATTAAGTATAATAATTTACGCAGTAATTAAGTTCGAGATTGTAACAAAGTACATCTAAATTGGTCGCAATAACTAAAAAGCGCTTCCCAAAAGGAAATAATTTGCTGATCAATTAAAAAATAATGCTTTTTTTTTTGTGTGGTTTGTCCTGTGCGGGCTTATAAATACTATATCTTTCTTTCTTTCTTTTATCAATGTTGATATTCTGGCAGGCCGTTATTTGCTGACAGATAAAATTCTGAAGCTGACCATCATCATCTGCCTAGCCTTTTACCTATCTGACCTCCACAACCCAGTTAGTACTGGGTAATACGATACCCTTTGGAAAGTCTGGTTGTCAGACTTTCGGGCCACTGACTACCTGTAACGACTGTCAAGAATCTACCAATCACAGCCAGTGCTTTCCGAGGCACGGAACATACTATGCTGTATGTAATGGATAGACACCCATCCACAGACCGAGCTTTGCAAGCGCAGCTTATCCTTGGAGAATGATACGTGCAGCTGTTATTATTTTGCCACAATCTCCTTCCTGCTGAAGCTGACCAATACCTAAATTAGGTCATCATTTGTAGCCATTACTTTAGATTCAGTCTGTACTAATTAGTTTAGTGGGGAATTATTAATTCTCGTATCGTACTACGTCTGCCGTAGTACCATTAGTGAAACTTTGATCTCCACAGGTTTGTAGGTTTGTAGTGGTAACTTTGATCACAATAAAAGGGTCATAGTAAAGTTTTAGGTAAAAGGAAAGTCCCTTTAAACGCAATAAGAAACACTGAGATTGAATTGAATAGAACTTTTAAGTTAAAACCGAAGTATTAGTAACATAAACCTATATCATACAAGGTGTAAACGGACGTCAACCAAGCATTATGGACATCAAACTAAGTAAATCTACGCAAAAAATATTGCTGGGAAATAACTTTTAATATCCCCACCCAAAAAAAAATCTGGATTAGAAAATCACGTTAGACGGTAGCATTCAATGTAACGCACTCAAATATTGTGATGTATTCATTAAATAGGAGCTATCTAAAGTACAGTTATAACATTAAAAACTTGTGAAAAAGTTGGAACTTTGACCCCCAATATATCCGTAACTAGAAGTTTCCCAGTATGGTCTAGATTAAAAAATACTATCGCAATAAGGAGAACCAGAACTCTTAGGTATTTTTACACCCATTATGTCTGAAAATAACTGACATTGGTTTACATGAGTCAGCTGCCAGTATAATCGGGTGCAGTTGGATACTAGTGTTACGTCGGTTACGAGAACATTCTAGATTAGGTACGTGCTAGTCTCGAATGTTCCTGTAAGGACCTTCAAGAAGAATAGAGACTAGAATGTTCCAGTATAGAACTGTCTAGAAGATTCGAGAAATTTGTGGAACTTTCTCGAAGGATGATGTTCCACTATGGACTGTGAAGAAGGTTCGAGAAAGATGTGGGACTTTCTCGAAGGATCGGTTGTCATATAAATAGCCGTCGTGTATGCGGGAGCAGGCAGTCTGATTTTGGCTACACAAGCGAAGCGAATCGAAGTGAACTAGAAGTGCGATATCTAAGTGAATAGTGATTAGTAGTGTATTTGTGATTAAGTTTTAAGTATTTTGAAAATAAAGTTATTTCGTGTTCAATCGGTAGTATTTTATTTATTCCATACCCATCTCGTAACACTAGTATTTTACTTGAGTTATCCAATAAATTCCATGTCGTTCCCGTAATTCAGTCCAGTCAGATCAATATTCCTTTTCGGTATGTCCCACGGGCTATAGTTAATCGAATAAAACAACGTAAAAAGGCCTTCAGAGAATAGTATGGAAGCCAAATCTATTATAACTGTAGGGGATAATCTAGACTCTGTCTAGACTCATATAATGAAGTGCTTGCCAAACAGTTTGATGGACGGTTACCAAGGTTGCCGACGAGTGGTCTCGAATCTCTTTACGTAATTATATTTAAAGTTGTTTTTTTACTTAAGGCTACATCGAATTATTTTGTTGGCGGTACACTTACATAAGAGTATTTAACCTCTTTGTTGACATAACTGCGAGTTCCCTCCGTGCTTCGGAAAGTACGTTAAGCCGTTGGTCCCGGCTGTCATTTGTAGATCTTTGACAGTCGTTGCAGGTAGTCAGTGGCCCGAAAGTCTGACACTTCGTTTTACGAGGAGGTATCGTAGCACTCAGTAACTGAGTTGGGGAGGTCTGATAAGCAGTCGCTCCGTGTAAAATACTAGTATTCAGCTGCATCCGATTATACTAGAAGCCGACCCCAACTTGATTGGCATAATGACACTCACGGATAAATCATTAAATAAAACCCAAGCATTGGTTGCCATAAACTACGACTGCAAAACTTGACTGACAATTAATGAGGTTGAGACAGCACCAAAGTCTTCATTTTTGCATTGCATTATTTAAGGTAATAGAGTACACCATTAACATTGTTATAAATATACAGGGTGTAACAGGACCCTTCACGAAGCCTCCCACCAAGCATTATGCACATCAAACTAAGTATCTTTACGCAAAAAGTATTGCTGGGAAACGAGTTTTATTTTGGGGTGAAAAATACCGTTTTACGGTAGGACTCAATGTGGCGCACTCAAAACATTGGCCGTGGGTCGTGGTCGTGATGGATGCATTGAAAAGTACGGAGGTCGTGGACGTGTTTAAAATAAAAATCTTACAATAAAAACATGTATTAAAAGAAAAAGTTGGAACTTTGATCCCCAATATCTCCATAACTAGAAGGTTCCCAGGTATGGTCTAGAAAAAAAAATCGCCATGACGGGGAGAACAAGTGCCTTTCGGCTTCGTTAAGGGTCTTGTTACACCCTTTATGTGCCAAGTGATATGGCAATGACAGTACTATTGAAATCTTCTTCTACCAAATTACCGAATAACCTCAATATTGAGTCCACAAAATGGTTTATAAACCAACTATTCACCTAGTGCAGTATCTCTTGTATTTAATAGCGAAAACTAAAATGAAAACCCATACGTTTGGCCACAAAACAATTTATAGCGGATCAAGATTTATGAGCTGGTAATAAAGTTCATACGTCAGAGCTCCAACATTAATCAGGAGAGGATGGTGTCATCCATTTTATTGCGATGCAAGACTACAATGGAACATAGTGAAAGGCTAATGACCCATGGGGAGGCCCCTTAATCTTTTTTTTTGTGTTAAAATCGTAAACCGGATCATAGAATACATCTACCTACTAAGTTTATAAAGGTTCCGTTTTTTGCCATTCGGCTACGGAACCCTAAAAACGGCACCAATTATGGTCATTGACTTTCCTTGCAAGAAGATCGTAACACAGTTGGGAAATGCTAAGCTGATGACGAGTGATAGAATGAGGTTTATCGTTAAATGCATTTAGCTAGTTGTGGTGCAAATGGAATTCTTGTGAGAAAAATAATTATAAGAATAATAATAGGAGGAGGCGCTCGTTAGGCAGCTGGATCAAGGGCTTGATAAAGAAAGCGGTACTCCTGGACAGGGCTCGTATTGTTAGGAGGTTCCTCTCTCTGGAGCCCTCACCGGCCGGTAGCTTGGACCATATTCCCGATACCGGTGGGCTGCAATTTTTTATATTGTTTTTATAAGGAATATTTAAAAATGTAAATAATTTGTAAAAAGATAAATAAAGGAAAACAAACCATTTATTTCAGGTAACAAAGACCCATAGATAAATCACCTTAACGTAAATATACATACTAATAACATTTTTGGTTAGTAAGTATAAGTAACTTAAAAACTATGTTAGTAACACTTCACTAGCACGATGATTTGTGCGTTCTTGTGGAATTAGGCCGCGGAAGCGACGGAACACCACAACCTGTGGCCAAAAACTGTAATATATTATATTATTATATTGGAAAAGATTGAACCTAATCAAAGAACCCATATTCATGACCTTCGTTGACGTTTAAACATACTGTATCACCCCATAATTCGCTCCTATTTATCCTGTTACCATAGACAAGTAATGTGAACTGTTTTTTTTTGGCAAGCGTTCGTGACCTAGTATTCCCCTAGTACCGCCAAAGTGTCGCCATATTACATCATGGCTGACGTAATGACATCAAAAACGTAATGGGTCTATGTACTAGTGTTGTGAATGATATGCAGCGTACAATAAAATTGTTTTGACAAGAATTAGGTTATGACCATGTCGTTAGTTTAAGTTATACTTTAATGGACACTCAACGGTTTGATAAAAATCAATAGATAGTTCTGACACAGATTTGTCTCATCCTACTTGTTTAAATAGTTAATTTATGTTGAACTACTTCTCATTTCATACAAACTTTGAACTCATTCGTTTTCGAAATGACTGAACCGATTTTAATGAAACTTCATACGCATAAGCAGGATACATAGGTCTAAAAAGTTGACGGAGAACATTTTCGAATTGTTTTTAAAAAAAGACGATAATTGGAAATTTCTGTTTCTATGGAAAATCTAAAATCGGTCTAATTTAGCTGTAACACATTTTTTTCGAAAATGTTCTTTTTAGACCTATGTATCCTGCTTAGGCGTATGAAGTTTCATTAAAATCGGTTCAGTAATTTCGAAAACAAATGAGTTCTAAGTTTGTATGAATTGCCGTAAGACGTAAACGCTCTTAAGTCATCATCACTATCATCTGCCAAGCATTTTCCCTATCTTGGAGTCGGGTTCCAGTCTAACCAGATCCAGCTGAATATCGGTATTTTACATGGAGGGAATGCCTGTCTGACCGTTACAACCAAGCTACTGGGTAAAACTGGATGAAACCACTGAAGTATAATGAATTATTCCAATATTTATTCAAATTACCCTTTAAATAGTGATATACGAGGGACGGAATATTTAGCTTCGGATGTTTACGGGTTGCCGATGTTTTTTTTATCCTAAATGTGCTTGCGTTTGGCCGCAACTCGCCTGATATGAAGCAATGATTCGGCCTAGGATACAGCACGCTTGCCTAGAAGAAAGTGATTCACACGAACGTTGAATAGATGCAGAGTATAATGATCAGGGAACAGATAAGCAGGCAATGAATTCACTTTGGTTCACACAATAAATGTGGAAGCATAGCGCTTTGTTCTGTGACGAACGGTGACGCATCGCCGTATCTCTGCTCTTCCGATGATATAATGGGGATGGGGGAATTAGATTGTGCAATTCCAAAGCACACTCCCCGCGAGATGTAACCGACAGGCTGGCAACGTTGGGGCGATGTTCAAGGCTTTGGAGCTTGGCTCGATAGCTAGAATATTCTTGTCTTGTTCCCATGGAGCCCCCGCCAGTAACAAAAGAACGGCAGTCGTACGATCTTTTCATACTCTTTTGTTTTGTCTACATCCAGAGGTGTACCTAATAGAACACCCACATTACGCCAGATAGGAGGCGGAACGTACGGTGCCGAGATATGGATGCTGACAAAGGAGACTGTCCACCGAGTACGAGTGGCACAAAGGGCCCAAGGGCCAAAGGGAGCGAGCCATGCTCGGCATAACCCTCTTAGATCGAGTGCGTAACACCGAAATCCGCTGTCAGACGAAAGTCTACGACGTAAGAGATCGGGCGGTGCGCCTCAAATGGGCCTGGGCAGGACATCTGGCTAGACGCGGAGATGGCCGATGAAGCAAGGCTTTGACCGAGTGGTGGCCAAGGTTAGGTCAAATAAACCAGGACCGTCCTAAAGCTCGTTGGGTCGACGACATCGTCAAAGTCACGGGAAATACCTGGATAAGGGACGCACAAAACCGGGAAGTGTGGCAGAAAAAAGGGGAGGCCTATACCCGGCAGTAAGTGATTCCGGGCTGATATGATGATGATGATATAGGCGAACCTATTGCCATCAAACGGGCACGATTCTAGACTATGTGGCTAAAAATCCTGGAGGAGAAACAGAATAATACTTAACTGAATCAAACCCAGGACCTCATGCTTAGCAGCCGCGAACACATACGTGACCGTAGTGATAGCTAAGTCATTATTACCCTACCTCCTGACATACTCCCACCCTCGCTTTTAACGACACCCACAATAAAAAGCGATAGCCCGTTATTTCAACCAGCCCCGAAACGACACGCTTTCATAAATAAAATAAACATTGTAACATCACTCGGCTCTAATCTACTTTATTTGAACCTTCTACCGCAGATTCTGTGTAAGCGGCAAAATACCCGGTAACATCGAGTTAAAGAGACAGTTATGAGTGAGAGAGACAACGCTCTATAAAGTCGAACGTTTTGGAAAACTCGAGGCCCTTTGGCCGAACGCGGGACATAGAGGTAACGTTAATTAGATTTTTGAATTGGGAATACAACTACCCGTGGAACTATTAAATACTTAGCCAATATCACCATTTGTTTTTTTTTGCGACAAGTTCCATGTATAAGCCAGAGATATGAATAAAAGTCTTTTATTTATTACATTTTTTTTTTCACACTAACTGACTGCCTTGTTGGTCTACTGGTCGCAATCGCGACTGCTGTGCAGGAGTTCCTGGGTTCGATTCCTGGGTCGGGCGAAGTGCTATTGAGTTTTTCCATCAATAATTTCTCATTAGCAGCCAAGGAGTCTGGATTTGCGCCCGGCTGATGGCAATAGACTCGCCCCCTTTTAAATGGGACTTAAACACAACTGGCGACTGGCAAGGATCCTTAGAAAGAGAAACCTGAATTTCTTCTAAAATCCGATGTGCTATATTTATGGCCAGTGAAACGGCACAAACACTAAATATTTACGCGACGTAATGGACAGGGGCGTCCGGCAGCCATGTCCGACGTTGCTTGCTCGTCCGGAAATAAACCGATTTGCCGGTCACCGTGTCAATAATATGTCCCTGAAAAGGTGTGATTGAATGATGTGCTGTGTGTGAGGGTTGGTTCACATAAAAGGTGGTGTCGGATTCTAGAGCAAACGAAAACTATTATTAGGTATCAAGATTAGATTCTATTTATGTAATCCTTTTAAGATAACAAAAATACCCCGACAAAAATTTAATTGTTCTCCCCGTTATTGCGATCATTTTTTTTGTTCTAGACCATATCTGGGAACCTTCTAGTTACGGAGATATAGGGGTCAAAGTTCCGACTTTTTCACAAGTTCCTTTTTTAAATACGTGTTTTTTTAATTATTTTTGCATAAAGTTACTCAGTTTGATGTACATAATGCTTGGTTGACGGCTTCGTGAAGGGTCTTGTTACACCCTGTATAGGGCAACAAGCAAAATTTAGCCACACTCTACAGGTCGCAATTATGCACCGATTGCTTTCAAACTAGGCCAAAAAATCGAAAGGGTCAAAACTTAGGTTAAGTTCGTAAATGGGCGGCGTTCGTCCATGGGGGGCGGTTTTTTGAAAATCAGTTTTTTGTCCATAACTTTTTTCCTATGGACAATTTTTGAACTGTTTAGCAATTTTATCATTCCTGTCACATTCTGACACAAAACGAGTAAGAATTTTTGGAAAAAAAAATTATAACTCCGAAACGGTAAACATTTTTGCCGTCACAAATATTTTTTTTGAAAACGAGTTGCTTACTCTACAATTTTTACTTTTAAAGTTTAGCGATGAAATTATAGTTTTCGAAATAAAAAACAATAACTGAAAAATTGGGTTGAAAAAAATAAGAGTGGAACCGTCTTCGAAATCTACCTCCTCCTGCGGCTTGCCAAAGGGGTTTTTTTTACATTTCCATCTCGCCAAGCGAAGGTTTGACGACCCGTCAAATGGCGGTTGTTTCTCTCGGGCTTGGCAATAACGAAGTGGAAATCGGGAAAAACATACTTGACACAGATTCGGCATTACTCGAATGAAGATCCTTTCAATTCGCTCTCTTTCAAGAATGAGTGGCAAACTAATCTTACGGTTATCATTGAAAATGGCATTAGGGAATATGCATGTAGTTTTTTTTTCACTAACATCACTAAAATGCAGTACTATCAACCCAAGAAAATAATTAAAAGTTAATTTCAACTGCTGCTTGTCGCACAAAAAAAATATTAAACTCCTACAATTTTCTACGACAGTTCAAACGTCCATGACTGTCGCGGCCATTCAAGTCATAGCATTTGATGTCACTTCCCTCCATCTGCCTTGTTTAAATCTATTTTTTTGCCCTTAATAGAAAAGTTTTACTATATTGTAAGTGCTATAATAAAGAAAAAATTGCATTAAAAATATTATAGTAAAATCTTAGTGAAACTTTAAGTACTTTTCAACTAAAAGTGTTTCTTTGACACATATCATTTGACGTCACTACCGGAATCGATGCGTTTTGTGTTTGCGTTCCGTTTCACCAAAAACATGCTACATAAAATATTAAATTGTAAAATAAGTGTTGTACTAGAGAATTAAACAAGTGTACCACAATGTTTTTAAGGGCCAATACAAGACATTTTTTAAGAAATAAAAAAAGTTTTGTATTTCTTGCTTAAATTAGTTACGGATATCCATACCTAAAATTATAAATGCAATAGTAACTCTGTCTATCTGTCTTCTTCTACTTCTGACATTATCTGGCTATCCCATCTTTATTTGAGGTCAGCTCTCCTAATTATTCTTCTGCAAAGATGTATTTTCTGGGTCGTCATTGGGTCAATATAGCTATTTACTAAGTCTATCTGTCTGTCATCTTCTTTATCAATGGATTAAATGAAGCCTGAGATAGGACGTGGGATAATTTTTATCCCAGTTGTACATTCCTGCGGCATAATTTCCGACCTCTTTGCAGGCGAAGCCTAAACTTAAAACTATAGTCGTCTTAGATTTACAAACCACAAAGCGTCCATAATGTTCAAATATCGAACGTGTCTAATCCGCCATGTTGTCTGATCGTTCGGAACTAGTCGGATGTCCGGTGTCTGGCATACTCGCATAACAATACCTCCTCACAAAGGTGTGGTACAATTTCAGGTGATATATGGTTTAACGTATAAGGAACGCTATGAAGAAATTATGTAGGTTTTATAATGGAAGAAACTAGTACATAATTGTTTCTTTCACTATTTAACAATCGTTACCAAAACCTTAAAGATTTACAACCAATCTAACCAAAGAGGTAGTCGCTTCAAGTAAAAATGTAATTTTTTTGTTACTTCATTTGTGTTTCCTCTTTTTTTTGATTTTTTATTATTCTTTTGTTCAAATTATTTTTTTTCTACTTTCTTATTTCTATAATACTGTTATACAGCTGCATCTTGTTAGACTGGATGCCGACCCCAACATAGTTGGCATAGTTTATTCTTTACCGCCATTGTAATTTCAAAATATTATAAAACTTGCGATCTACGAGAAAAGAAACACTCAATTTCTTTCGACAATACTCAATGAAAAGAAAATTACACCAATTAGTTTAAAAGCCTATTAAAAAGATCCCATAATTATGGAAATTATATGTAAATATTTCAGGATTGTTGCCTTCCATGGGTTTTATTCAACGAAAGACATTAATATTTGCAAACAAAAAGGCGGTCATTTGTTCCTGTCAGACCTGCAATCTGAGGTAGTAATAATGAGCTCCAGCTTTTTTTTATTAATCCCAATGCAAAAACGGCCAGTATTTTTCTAAATTGCTTAGAGCATTTTAAAATTGACAAATTCAGTTGGTTTTTTTCTTCTCATAAAACAATGCTCAAACATAAAATATAGCTCGTTTAAATTGTTAACAACAGAAGGAATGTGATTGTTCAGACTAGTTTTACTACGGGAGCTTTGTATAAAGTTTGTAAATGTTAAAATCAAATATGTTTGTTTACTTTAAAAATATCTTAACTTCATTCAGTGACAGACACGCACGGTCTAAGCCCCTGACAAGAAACATGACATTATGTACAAGAATTCTAACTCGAAAGGCACTGGGCATTAAGGGATTAAAATTTTGTAAATTTTTTGACGATCGAATAACACCGAGCACACGATTTTGTTACCAAATGAAAAACAACCTATTTTTAAACGTTTCATGAAACCGAATTTCTACTATATGAAAACAATCACAATCAGTGTTTACCTGCACAATGTACACTGATCAATCGCACTAATTAAAATGTAAGAATGTGTGTGCCTACTACCTGCCAACGTTATCAATCAAACTGCTTTCCTTGTTTCAATAGAGCGGTTGTTTGTCGAACGACAGATTATTCCGATCGATCGCCCCTTTCACGACCGCTGCGACTTGCGACTGCCTCGGCGGTCTAGTGGTCGCAAGTGCTACTGCAAAACACGATGTTCGATAGGTACGATTCCACCTTTGATCCGATGGGGCAAGTAATAATAGGTTTTTCCATCAAGAATTCCTCAGTAGCAGCCACGTTTGATAATAGGCTCACCACCAATTACATGAGCCTTAAACATGTCTGGGGAAATGTGAGTACACCTCTGCGTTACCCTGCAGGAATTACAGGCCCGATGTTACGTGTGTACCTAATTAAGTTTTCAATCAATCAGACTGATGTGCCTGTTTCAATGGAAAGTTTTTTGTGTAACAAACGACAGATTGGTACGATCGATATCTGCCGCTCTTCCCAAGCGCGGTGCACGTGTGCTTCTTTTGTCGTGGTTACTCGTGGAGTCGTGGCGCGATCTCGACGGGCTTTAAGCAATGTTTATGCTTAATTCCCGTCGAGCACAACTGCCCGCAGTCGGCAGGCGTTCAATGAGGCAAGTGGTGATTCGAGATGAAAGAGAAGCAATATCTTTAGGATCTGCGTCAAGAGAAACATGCTTGCGTAAATTGTTTCTTTATCGTAACTATCGTCGTGCGTGGTGACTCGTGAAATGCTCGAAAGGGCCTAAACAGGCAATATTTTGTATGCAAATTGTAGCTACAACATTGTCAATTATTGCGGCTGTCACAAAAAGATTTTAATGCCAATTGTGCCTAGAAAATATATATCCTGGCTCAACTTATATGGCTCATATGTTTGTCTTGTATACACGGGCTATAAAAACCGCTAACAATGGCTGTCGAAATCATCTGCATCGTAGCGGCAGACACGACAGAACATCGCTGCAAATCTCGGCGGCTCACTCACGGCAACCTTCATGTCACTTAAGAAAGGGATGAACCTACTTAACGAAACAACAATAGAACAGGCCGGGCAAAATCGCCGTATTTTCTATTCCCATTCGATCGACCGGCAACCTGCTGGCAACACATAAAAAAGCATTGGTCATGCCAAAAACGTGTGGCTATGTGGCCTGGCTAATATTCTCATATATTGCTCAGCCTGACTGTAATGTTGCAATGTATGGCTGCAACTGTATTGCATCCTGGCAGCCATACATTTCAGAATATTGCCCGTTGCTGGTGCTTCCAGGTGCTTCTAGCACCTTAAGATGAAAGCGCCAGGGCAGCCCGCGAAATTCAAATTTTCTCTATCTTACGCGAACGCGCTGGGATGACAATTAATAGATGAAACAAGAAGACATGCCTCACCGACTCCAAAAATTGGAATAATGGCAGGAGCATGGGCCCGTGGACGGTAAGCTATGTATATGTTTGTTTGTTTGTTTGAACGCGGTAATCTCAGGAACTACTGGTTCGAAATGAAATTTTTTTTTTGTGTTGGTTAGTCTAAATAGACTAAACCTATAGCCTTCCTCGATAAATATCGAGGAAGGCTATAGGCTATATATCATCACGCTACAACCAATAGGAGCGGAGCATCAATGACAAATGTTGCAAAAACGGGGAAAAATTATTCTCTTTGATAGCTTCCGTTGCGTGCGCTGCGTAAGCGGTTAAAGTTGCACAAATATAATGTAGCAGGGAATTATTCCTCTTAAAAAGGTCTCAAAAAAAGTCCGCGACGGCACATGCCTATCTTTTAAGGTTGACTCACAATAACCATTTTTATGATTTTAAAATTTGGTCAAAATTAATGTTTTATTTGCGAAGGTGTTTTTACCGACATAGTATTAATCCTTATCAAAATAAATATGTTAGTCATCTTTAGCATTCAATTGTGACCAAAATTGCCCTTTACACTATTCAATTTAGATGAATATCTTAGGAGATATCACAGTTTTAAAATAACTCCGCATCAAAATAATGACCCGCGCGCGCTGCGAGGCGGGTGTTCATGTTGTTGGGAAAACCAATGTGATTAGATTCAATGCACAAATATTGTGGGGAACTTAGAGAAGGTTTTAGTTTTTGTTTCATGCTGTAATCAGTGCTCTCTATCAAAAGATTTATAAATTTAAAGTGTTCAAGAAGAACTTACCATCTTTGTGTAAGATACATGCAACGACATCTATTGCACCAAAATGGTACTAATTAATAAAAATGTGCTCACAAGATAACTTTTAAATCGGGTCTGAGAGCAAAAAGTACTCTAGATTAGTCTACATGACGCTATAACCCTGTAGAGTGTGTGTTCGATCGCTTTACATGCATTATATTTTAACGGTTAAATTTCGTGCTCGATAGATGGCGCTATTAATTTCACTCCATTTTCTGAGTCGCGGTGTTAAGTTTTCCGTGAAAGAATGACCCTCGCCCGTGTCAAATGTCTGAAGCTTGGTTTATTAACCAACGTAACAAAAAGAGGAGGTTCTCAATTCGACGCGTCTATATTTTTTTATTTTATGTATGACCTGACCACGCATAACTTTTTACAGAGAAGTCCGATATACATGATCTTTTGTTTTTTAAATTGAGAAATCATGTTTGGGCTCATTTCCTGCACCTTGATGAGAACTTTAGATCTAGCTGGAGTATGACGTCATCGAAGGTCTGACGATGAAGACGGAAGGCACTTGCAAGAGGTCCTCAAGAGTTTGCAGCAACAATAACGTGTTTGGGCTCAATTCATGCACCTTGATGAGAACTTTAGGCCTTGCTGTAGTATGACTGTCATCGACGGTCAAACGATAGAGACAAATGGCAGTTGCAAGCGGTCCTAAACAGTTTGCAGCAGGTATAATGTTATTGGGCTCATTTCATTCACTTTGATGAAAACTTTAAACCATACTGAGTTGTCAGTATGACTTTCATCGAATGTCTGACGATGGAGAAGAAAAGCAGTTGCAAGTGGTCCTCAAGAGTTTACAGCATCTATATCGTGTCTGGGCTCATTTCATGCACCTTGATGAGAACTTTAGACCTAGCTGGAGTATGACTGTCATCGAAGGTCTGACGATGGAGACGGAAGGTAGTTGCAAGAGGTCCTCAAGAGTTTACAGCATCTATATCGTGTTTCGGCTGATTTCATGCACCTTGATGAGAACTTTAGACCTGCCTGGAGTATGTCTATCATCAAAGGTCTGACGATGGAGACGGAAGGCAGTTGCAAGAGGTCCGCAACAGTTTACAGCAGTTTTATCGTGTCTCGGCCCATTTCAAGAACTTTGATGAGAACTTTCGTTCTAGCTGGTGTATGATTGTCATCGAGTGTCTAAAGATGAAGACGTAAGGCTGTCGAGGGTCGCGGGCCTGTGGACAGTGAGTAATGGGCTAGCTCGCCATCCGTCCGTCTTATGACGACAGGCCGTGGTGACGGCGTGTTCGTGTTCCACACGCGCCTCAAAGAGATGTCAGCAAACGGGAAGGGATCCGAGAGGAGCGAGGCCTGCCAGGGTTGCGGGACTGTTCGAAAGAGATACCGCGGCCCTGGAACGCAAAGGGCAACAGAAGAAACGTGGGTGGATTTTAGTCAGTACAAGTCTGACAATCCCTTCCGCGCCGTCCAGAGTGGGAGGGGTCATTTGATGATTATCCATCGGTAATAGTATATAATAGGGATTTACTCCTTTTGAGAGCTTCCGTTGTGCGTGAACGGTTAAAGTTACGCAATTATCATGTATGTCGGAATTGTCCCTCTTAAAAAGCTCTAAAAAAAATATCCGCAATGGCCATATGTCTAACTTTTAAGGTTGACGCACACTCTCTCTAACCTCTCTTTCTTTTATGTACGCACGCACGCAGACGAAGTTGCGCGGGTCAGCTAGTAATTATATATAGACGGATCTCCTCCACCTAAGCAACGGGGCAATATGAGTTTAAAAATTTCAGCAATATGGTTCGTTTTGCAATAGTTAGCAAATAATTTTTATCCTTAGGATCTTTAAAAAATAAAACGTTAATAATATTAATATTAATTAAGCCTTAAACACATTAGAGGGAAAACAAAAATAGCGGACTTATCACGCAAAATAAAAAGGAAATGGAAATCACCTAATAGGAGACAAAAAGTAGAAATGGGCTAAATTAGTACTCAAACTCAAACTCAAAGCATTTATTTCAATTAGACCATTACAGGCACTTCTAATGTCCAAAAAACAAAGCTACAGTCCCAGTCACAAGGCATTATAACTTGTGAAAGTACTATAGTTGTCAATTCCAAAGCATAGATCTTGGTAGAGAAGAATGGACAAGAAACTCCATGGACACTCTTATAAATCAAAATATTATTACAAAGAACAGGTGACAAGGTAACATCAAAACACAATTTAATATAAAAATACAACATAATACAATATCAGGAAGTACGCATACAAATTATAACAAAACCACGAATGAATATTTAACACCCAAAACCAAGCAACAGTTTTGTCGTTGATTAAAAATGTATTAATTTCCGTCGGGAAGCGATCGATCGTAATAATGTCGCTTACCCCTCGCCGGCGAGCTACACGCTCAAGCGACAAGTGTGTTGCGACAGTGACTGCGGGGAAAACAAATAAAACAAGGTGGATGCGTCGGGGCAGCCCGCGAAATTCAAATTTGCTTACGTATTTTGCAATTTGCAGGTCAGTGTCAGGTTGTATGTTGATGACAAATGAGTCGCGCCAGTAACGCGTATGTAGCTACAGAATTATAATCATTAAAATCATCAATACAACCTTCTAAGTTCATCTAACCCCATTGAATGACTTTTTCATGAAATAGTTTTTGAATGGTGTTTAATATTTTTGTTAGCTTCATATTTTTAGTCAGTACAAGTCTGACACTCCCTGCCGCTTCGCCCAGAGGGGGAGGGTTCATTTGATGGTTTCCCATACGTAAAAAAACAAGGTATACATATGTGTATACCTATAGTCGTGACTTATGCCTCACGCAACAATTGTGCCCATACCATGACTGTAGATTTCCACTCTAAAATTCCTATTTTTCATAATCATAGATGTAAAGTACATTTAATGAACCAAGCACTCCATTATTTTGCACCACTCCCAAAGAAACTGCAAATATCATTTAAAAAGAAATTAACAACGGAAAACCTTTTTCGGTCCCAACCAATCTATGTAAGCTCCCTGTAATCTGTTTACCTTACCCTCGGGACCCTTGTATAAAATACTTTAAACTACCCGGCAACTGTATAAAAACCGACCAACTGCTAGTCGGACTCGCGCAGGAAGGGTTCCGTAGCATTTACTTAAAAAAAAAGAAAAAACACGTTTGTTGTATGGTAGCCCCCCTTAAATATTTATTTTATTCTGTTTTTAGGATTTGTTGTTATAGCGGCAACAGAAATACATCATCTGTGAAAATTTAACTGTCTAGCTATCACGGTTTATGAGATACAGCCTGGTGACAGTCAGCCAGACAGACAGATAGACGGACAGTGGAGTCTTAGTAATAGGGTTAGGTTTTTACCCTTTTTTTTTAATAACATGTTCCTTCATCGCCCTTTGTGTTCCGGGGCCGCGGTATCTCTTTCGAACAGTCCCGTAGCCCCGGCTCGGCCCTTGCGTACGGAACACTAAAAAGAGCAAGATAGTCAAGTCTGTGCGGTTTGGGATATAGTGTGTCACTCTTAGAAAAGGCCTTTAAACTTAAAAACATATTTTCAGTACAAAGGGACAAATTGACAGTACTACTAATAATAGATCTTCTTCTTTATCGTGTGGTTAGTGCCTAACTTGGTGTCAGAGTTTTTATGACGCCCATGGACCTCTGACTTGGCTTTACATGCCGTCAAGAAATATCTCTCAGGCGTGCTGGACTACAAATAGATATGATCACTTAACATCATCTGCCTAGCCTTTTACTAACTATATTTGGGTCGGCTTCCAATCTTACTGGATGCAGCTGAATTCCGGTATTTTACATGGAGCGACTGCCTGTCTGACCTCCACAACCCAGTTAGTACTGGGTACGATACCCCTTGGTAAGACTGGTTGTCAGACCTTCGGGCCACTGACTACCCATAACGACTGTCAAAGATCTACAAATGACAGCCGGGACCAAGAAGGAAACTCGGTATGTAATGGGTGGTCACCCATCCACAGACCAACCTTGATCCGAGTGGCTATTCTTAATTATCCACGAGCTCCTCACTAATTTATTTATTTATTATTCACAAAATCCACAGCTCTTTACAATTTTATCTTAAACTATATAAACTAATCCTACAGCCAATTACGGATTTACTATTTAATAGCTATACAAAACATTCCTAAGAGTACAGCGTGAATGAGTGTGTAGGAGTGTCCATGAAGAGTTGCAAATGTGTGTGTGAGTATGTCATAGTGGTGTGTGGTGTGGTGATTGTCTGTATACCTTCTGTTTAAATTATATTTATTTAGTTATTTTTATTTGTCAATTCGTCACATACTGACATTATTAATTGTTTCCTGAATATACCTTTTGTAGTATTAAATATATCAAGATGAGAGAATCTTTTGTTAAAATTATTAAGCGTCCTACCAATGATTACTATATCTATACTAATAGATATGATCACTCATTGTACTATAATGATTCATTTATTATTCAACGAAAATTCGTTAAAGGCTTTTTTTTCTCTCTTTCTCTTTGGTCTTCAGAGAGTCACTTTATTTTTATACCATTTCGGTATTTTTTGACTTGACCATAGTTTGGAATCTTCTGGTCGAACTGCGATTAAACACACAAAAAATTAAAGTCGTATCCCAGCAATACTTTTTATTTATTTTATTTAGTTAATAGGGAAAACAAACAATAACACACTTTAAATGGTTAACAAAGAATTGTACAAGACTACATCAGTCCAACTAACTACGTTATCCACATCTTCACTTTTTGCTCAATGTTATTTAGTTTGATGTACAGGATCGTTGTTTTTTTTTCATACCCCGCATACAATGACAACCAAATCACTCTTCCAAGCACTTCAGTGCTATCCTACCAATAATGTTTGTGAGGATGGATGATGTTTTTCACGCAAAAACCACTGACCGGATTTGGATGAAATTTGGCCGACAGATAGTTCATAACCTGGATTAACACATAGGATACCTTTTATCCCGTTAGTATGATCCCGTGGAACTATTACCGAAGTCCACGCGGGCGACGCTGCGGGCATAAGCTAGATGGAAATATTTCTTCTAATCTCCACCTCTGAGAAAATCAATCGGAAAGTCTGCAGTTGAACCACGGGCAGTCTAAATATAGGATGCTTTGCCCTCGCAGGCAATTAACGTCCCACCGCTCAGACCTTCATCTATTCATAGAATATTCAATGAGCCGCATTTAGGACAGACTAGATGGAGTCTCAAAAGTATGACGTTCAAAGTTACACTCTGTCTGACACGAAAATACATCAGACAGTCTAGGCAAGAGATAAATTATCTGTTTCGAATCGTTTCGTAGGTAATTGTACGGTGTTTGAAGAAACTATCGCTGTCGCCCACCGAGCGCTATTTTATTTGTGCGATAAAGACAACTACAGATCCGACAAGTAAAAAGTCATAATTCGAGGTTTGGCTCTCGACTATTTACTCTTCCAATATTCGACCAATTTAAAAGATATTTCATAAACTGATTATGAAGTATGAATACTGTGTCCCTATGTTATTCTTTTTTCATTAATTGTTGTCGTACACGTGCCTATTTGGACCGCCGTCAACAGAGGTCTACTCTGTTGACGGCGGTCCAAATAGGCAATTTTGAGCATTTTGTGAAGGTTCTAGTGCTGATACAGATTATGTATCATCAAAAAAAAGAGGTTGATATTTATTTAACTGTAAAAAATCATAGCGTTAAAGTCATAAACCAGAAAGAAAACAGGCGAGAGCGTTTGTATGGAGAAAAGACCACCCGCATTTCCTCTTAATAACATCACATAACATCAAGGAAAAATTAGGCAGAGGTGTACCTAATACAGTCTCATTTCGCCAATTATATTTAAGTGCCATTTAATAGGGGGCGAGCCTAATGTCATCAGCTGGACACAAATCCAGACTCCGTGGCTGATACTGACAAATTTCTGATCGAAAAACCCAATAACACTTTGCCTGACCCGGGAATCGGCAGGAGCTCATGCTCAGCAGTCGAGCTTGCGACCACTAGGCCAATGAGGCCGTTAATTATATGATAATCCTAGGTTTTTCGGTAGTTTATGTCAATTTCATACATTTGTGAATCATCGTGGATCATATTCATCATACAGTTTTATTCACCCTAATATGAGACAACTCAAATTCAAAGGTCGAGTTTTTGACCCAATACACTGACACAATTTACGCTAAAAGTAAAGCTCGTCCGACCTACCTCTTCATCCAACAAGTCTCTAAAACCGAAATCAGACGATGATTTCCAAGAAACGGTTCGCACCGCATCGGATCGGAACGGATTTTACAATCTATAAGCAACATTAAATCGTGTACTAACTTTGGCCCTGTATTTCCATCCACATTCCATTCAGAACATCAAGTACAGACAACACGATGAAATCTCTCAACTGTGTATCTGTCAGGTTAACTAAAGCTGCCTATCACAACTTGTTCAAAGCGGGGCTTTTGTATTCACCTGTATTGTGCACCCACGTCTCACCCACGCTCTGCCTGAAATAGGCACTCCCAGGTACACGGGAACATTTTGAACTGCCCACTGAAAAGCGTATCAGGTAATATTCCAGCTGTTTCCAGAATAACCATGTGAATTATTAATCTATACCTGTTATATCGAACGATACTGGGGCGTACTGGATAAACTACCGAACTACTACGATACTGGATAAATGTAGTTAAAGCTAAAGAGAGAGAGAGCATAATACTAATACTGTTAGCCTGCGGCTTCCCACAGCTGGGCAAAGGCCTCTCCCCATGACTTTCAGTTGTTTCGATCCAGGGTCAATATGGACCACTGGTCGCTGGTCTTGTCCAACTCGTCGCGGCAACTTCTGCGAGTTCTGCCGCGACGCCTTCTGGCTGTGTCAACTGTCAGGGCTCCAAAATGTGGCTATTTATACCCGACTGCGCCAGAAGGAGGGTTATGTTTTTCGAGAGTATGTATGTATGTATGTATAATTGTTTGGCACGCTCAGTGGCCTGAACGGCTCGATGGATTTTAGCTTGAGAGGTGTCGTTAGATTCGTATTTTTAATTTTTTTAAATTACCGTTTTTTGGCCCACATCTCATTTGGGAATATTGCCAAAAAAATATGAAGAATGTTTACTATGCTTTAAAAAATGCAATCATTTCTAGCCTAATCGCAATGTTTTAGACGAGTGCTTTGGGGAACAAGTTTCCGTCGCTATTTCAACTGGTTTCATTATAAACAGTTGACAGAATATTCCGAAGACGTTACTATCACCACCATTTCAAAATATTTTTCGCTATTATTGATAGACGATACATTTGCATAGTATTGAATAACGCGAGACATTTTAATGAATATACAACGAATACTGTAATATAATACAGACTCTTTTTGCTCGCTCACTGTAGCCTCCGCCATCCCCTTCAATTCCAATCTTCTACATTTTCAAAGACAATATCGTTCGTAGTTTTTAAATCATTTACATTTTTATCGTACGTGTGCTTCGAGTGCTTTGCACTTCGTCTTTTGTGTAAAGGGCAAAGCACTCTACACATCTATTTATACCTACCCTTGCTGTAATATAGATTAGAATTGTCATTATAAGTCTTCATTACCCCTCCTCCGCTACCCCTTATGGCATTCCAAGTTTAGGGTTAAGGCTTCGTAATTGCGCCATAGACAAAGTAAAGCCGCCTTTATCTTGTGCGTCTTTTTAGGGTTCCGTAGCCGAATGGCAAAAAACGGAACCCTTATAGATTCGCCATGTCTGTCCGTCTGTCTGTCGGTCTGTCTGTCTGTCCGTGTAAGTCACAGACAATTTATTCCGAAACTATTAGGACTATACAGTTGAAACTTAGTAGGTAGATGTATTATGTAAACCGCTTTACGATTTTTATAAAAAAATAAAAGATTAAGGGACTGGGATACATGGAACTGAAACTAAAAAATATATTTTTCATCAAACCTTTACGTGCGGGGTGTCTACATATAGATAGGTTTTTGAAAATGACATTGAGGATTCTAAAACCATTTTTTGTCAAAACGTCAATCGTTTGAAAGATAGACACTTCCAAAGTGGTCAAATGTGTCCCCCCCCCCCTCTAATAACTAAAGTAAGAGGAGGAAAAAACTGAAAAAATGTAGGATTGTAGAACGTAAAAAAAAACTTTCAACCAAAATTGGTTTGAATAAAATTTGATGATTTGTTTTCGAGATATGGGACTTTTCACCAACTGTAGCTAATAACTTTGTTTTTCATTAACATGCTATGAAAAACAAGTTTAGTTTTGCTGTTGAATGTAATACAGTACCTACAACATATGAATGAGCCTTCAAAATGTTTTTATTATATTGTTTGGTGCTACGGAACACTATGTGCGTGTGAGTACGACTCGCAATTGGCCGGTTGTTTGTAGTTGTAATAGGACGCTTCACGAAGCCGCCAACCAAGCATCCTACGCAAAAATTATTGCTGGGAAACAATTTTTTTTTTGGGTTGAATAATCACGGTTTACATTAGGTCTCAATACATTGTGCTGATTGATCAATAGAATAGTACAGGCGTCATGGAGGAATTTCAAGTAAAGTTAAAGCATTAAAAACTAGTATTTTAAAACGCAGTGTCCTCCCCTAAGCACATAGCCCTTAGTCAATATTGTATTTTCCTGTCAATTGGGTACAATTAAACACGATTATCCTCTTTAAACTATGTGCTTAGGACGAACGCCCCGCTGCCTCTAACGTTTTACAAACTATGATGGAGTATTTACAAACCAATCAAGGAAAACTCTCAAGCGTTTAAATCGGTAGATTAATTAAATATCAAAAATTATTATTTCTGGCTTTTGCCCGCGGCTTGTCTCCGTTTTGGTAAGAAATTAATCCACAGGAATGTTTCAAAAGTAGCTTAAGACACTCGGGGATAATGTAGCTTTCCATTAGTAAAAGAATTTCGGTATCGGAACCCCTACAGACAAACTTACAATTTTACCTCTTTAAAATATTCTGTCTTTCTTTATCGTGTGGTTAGTGCCTAACCTGATGTCAGAGTTTTTATGTCGCCTGAACCTCTGACTTGGCTTTACATGCCGTCGAGAAATATCTTTAATATTAGTATAGATAAATAACATAGCGCAACGTCTTGTCTGTCTTCCCAAGAGCTGTCCGTAAGTAGGTGAAATGTGGGCGTAACACCCATATGTCACCATGCACTTTGGCCAGCTACTGTGAAATTCATAACTGAAAACACCCAATAAATCTGTTCCCAACCTGATCATCGAACCCACAGCTCCTGTCGCTCAGCGTTCGCTTTTGAAATCACAAGATCAACAAGACAAATTGTCAATTCTAAATATTACTTATACCCTCTATGGGTATAAGTTAACGTACCCTTCACGAAGCCGTCAACCAAGCATTCTGTACATCAAACTAAGTAACTTTACGCAAAAATTATTGCTGAGAAACGAATTTTTTTTGAGGTGAAATATCATGTTTTGCGGTAGGACGCAATGTAACGCACTCAAAACATTGTGCTGATATGGATTGAATAGTACGCGGGTCGTGGAGGTGTTTAAAGTAAAAGTCTTACATTAGACACAGGTATTAAAAAAAAACTTGTGCAAAACTTGGAACTTTGACCTCCAATATCTCGTGTGACTAGGTTCCCAGGGATGGTCTCAAACGAAATGATCGCATTGAAGGGGAGATCAAGTGCCTTTCGGCTTCGTTAAGAGCGGCCAACCCGTCATACTTTTCATACAAACGCTCGTACGTGATTATGTCGTTGTTACACATCTATCTTTGACATTTTTGTACTAATAGGTATTTTGTGCACTATATCTAGGTTTCTATGGTTGCAAATAAATAAAAAAAAAGTAAAAACAAATTCAGTATAAACCTCCAAAAATTGATGTTTTTCACAAATTTTACCTGAACTTTGGCCGTTCATAATGTACTCATAAACCTTTAAAAATAAAGAAAACAACTCGATGGAAACCTTGCAAATGTAATGGAGATTCTTAATTACAAATATTTATTTCAGACACTTGTAAAACTTATTCAAAAACACGTATTTCCTGGAACAAGTTTAAGAAATTTTCGAACACAATTTATCGTTCAATGTCATCGCGTTAGGCGATATGAGGTGCGTGGGAGACGAGTTGTGTGGGGTCGGGACGGGGTAAGACGGGCGAGTTGCGCCGCTGTGGCTCTGGATGAAACAACAAGCTTTTTGACCATGCTCGCGTTGATGATAGACGCGCCGGGAAGGGCCCTCTTAAGGGTTTGGTTATCTTTTATTAATATGCAACAGATAGGGTCGCGTACCTACCTAACACTAACTTCACGAATACAACTAAACATTGCCATGGCGATAATGTTGAACAATGCTATAAATGTTCGCATCATTAAGTTTCGTGATAAGAACTCACAAGGTCAGCCATGCGATTGTCGTTGCGATGTAAATCATAATGTTACGTGGCAGTTTTTGATTCAGTTTAGTCATAGATGCATCCAGAACAAAACAAAGGAAAGAGTATAACCGGAATCAGACGTTTCATTTCCTGTTAATGTTTAGGGTTCCGCACCCGGAGGATAACCAACGTGACCCTAGCTATTACTAAGCCTCTACTGTCCGTCCGTCTGTCTGTTAGCGGGCTGTATCTCATGATCTGTAATAGGTAGACAGTTGAAATGTTCAGAGAACGTGTATTTCTGTTGCCGCTGTAAAGACAAATAATAATAAATTCAAAATTAAATGGGGCTCCTCTACTATGATGGTTCAAAACACTTCATGCGCGAGTCCGAATCGCGGTTGGCTGGTTTTATCTTCCATCTGGCACTGGAAGTGAAACGTTACAAAACAAAATGAATCAGACTGAACATGGAATGAATCAAAGTGAACATTTACCCGAACGAAACTGCTGATGTCGGTTTAAGTCACCATATCGTCAATTAGACCCAATTTAATCTGTATAGTATGATAGCACTATATCGGTTTAAACCCAGGTCAGGCAGAGAAAACGTATAAAAAACCGGATACCGGCTATCCCTAAGGAGATAAAAAACATTACCCTCTTTCTGGGTCAGTCGGGTAAAAAGTAACACACAATGCAAGCCAATTACTGTCAGACTTACATCCCTAACAAATATTTGTGAAAAAAGTTCTCGTAAAATACAAAATACGAAGCCGACCGATCCTTACAAATCAAACATCAACTTTTTTACTTTTCGAATCTTCTCGAGTATTTATCAAATGATTTCTATACCCATTCACTTGGAGAGGGGATTATTTACAGGAGAAAAATCTTCATAATTTACGTTTTCGTTTTTCCTCTTCGCGTATTCGTGGTGTATTTTTACCAAGGATTTTTTTATAAAGTTGTTATTAAGTGTACTTGTATTGATTGGTTGAATATTAGGTTTTATGAGGGTGTTAGAGTATGGTGGTTTATAGGTCTAGTATTCAGCCGGTATCAAAAAGGTCTGGTCATTACGGCCTATCTTGACTGCCTCATTGCTCTAATGGTTGCACGCGCGACTGCTGAGTATGAGGTCCTGGGTTCGATTCCCAGGTCGGGCAGTGTTATTGGGTTTTTGGAATTTCTCAGTAGCAGCCACGGAGTCTGGATTTGACCCGGTTGATGGAAATAGGCGAGCCCCCTATTATTGATACTTAAACATAACTGGCAAAATGTGGGTCAACACCCATGAGTATTGAGGTGTACCTAATACAACTATTAGGTACACCTCAATACTCAATTCTTTATTGCATTCCACGATGTTGGCTTAGCTGATAAACATTTTTGGGACTGATTATGAGGACTTATCATTTAAGAATCTTATAATCTAACTTATTATAAAAACATTTTTGATTATTTTACACGAGTTTCAAGGATATATCATATAAATATTCGATGACACCGTAGTAACATTTGCTTAGTAACAGTTTTTTTTTAATTTGTTCGTCAATAAATGTAGTTTTTTCTTTTGTTATTGATTCGGGTAACATATTGTATATTTTTGTTGACGTAACCAGAGGGCTTGTTGAATGTTAAAAATACATTCAACAAGCCCTCTAGTTACTGGTAGCGGGATGTTGGTAGGTTCAGTCGCGTTTTCTTGTTTGTATGTCTTCTTGTTTAGTCTAAAAGTCTTGGTGCTTGTGAGAGAATTTGCTTATTTCAAGTATTTATACAGCGTGTAACAGAAAGGGTATAGTCATATGGAAGAGTACGGACCATCAAACTGAACAACTTTCTTTATGGGACCACTATCATAATCGTCAAAAAATAATCAGCTGTCAATTACGCGACCCAAGTGTATGGGACACTTGGGTCGAGTAATTGAAACTTTGTATGGAGCAGTTGATTATTTTATTGTGATTACGATGGTGGTCCCATAGAGAAAGTTGTTCAGTTTGATGGTGCGTACCTCAGTCTTCCATATGACTATGCCCTTTCTATTACAAGCTGTATACAAGGCAGAGTTAGTATATCTAGGTTTATAAAATGGGGTTTGCAGCTATCTATCTGTTGTATATTTTCTAGGATACGGATCAATATCTTTTGAACGGTGAACAGTGTAAAAACATCTGCACTGTATCGCCACATTACAATGCAGTAGCTTAGCCATGCATAATTATAGGCTGTAAATTTGTGTTTTTTTTTTTAACTTCACGAAAAGGGTATTAAAATTTTGAAAGTTTAGATTTTATTTTTTGTACGTAGTCTGCCTAACCCTTTGAAGATTGCAGGCGTCATGTGATGAAGTTATACAGGCCATCAAACTGAGCAAGTGTTTCAATGGAACTAACCAAGAACTAACAACGTAATCGCGAAAAATAATCAACTGTCAATATAAAACTTCAATACCTACTCGACCCGAATATACAGGGTCGCACAAAAACGGTTACAACGAAATTTCTTAATCGGTGATTAAAAAAAACTATTCCATACATTACACTTCAAGTCTTGTTCTTGTTGTGTATACATTTTGACCTACAAGGTCAACACAACAGAAAAACAAGACAAGTTGGAATAGTTGTTCTTGTTGTCTATACTCGTACATTTTGACCTACAAAATTTGTGTGGTTTACTACAACTAAAAAACCCGACTACAACTGAAAAGTCACGTTCTAATTAAATTCGGGGTTTACACGGTAAAATCGACTCCTTCTATTGTTGAAGTCGGTTAAAATGTAGCCTATATTACCCGGGCCATAATATCCTAACATCTTATTCATCAAAATCGGATGAATAGTTTAGGCGCTACGGAGGAACATACGTAAAGACAAACATACATACTCGTAAATTGCTAAAATCATAACACTTCCTCATGGCTTCGCCGTAGTCGGGTAAAAATATCTATCAACTTCTATTATGTGACCCGAGTAATATTCTTTTAACCCATTTTCCTTTTGCAGAAAAAGTAATGTGTCAGCTACTTCCATTCCCTCGTAGATTATACGGGTCAGTTGAAGGAAGGTCATATTATACTGAAAATATACTGCCTATTTCGTATATTTTTGCTTAGTTTCTGAAAACCTTAGAAGGATTTTTATATTATTGGATGGTATCTCAAAAAAACTCGAACTCAAAGCATTTTTTTTTTCAAATGGACCATTACAGGCAGTTTTAAATGTCAAAAACAAAAGGATGAAGCTACAGTCCCAGTCTCAAGGCATAATAACTTGTAAAAGTACTACTGTAGTTGCCCAATCTAAAGCGTAGATCTCTATGGAAAACACTGGGCAAGAAACTCCAACTCTTTTAAATCAAAATATTTTTACAAAATCTTGGTTACATCATTCGCGTTGAAGTTATACATATTATGTATATGTGAGAACAATGTAGAAAGACGTACACATAAACAGCGTCCACCGTAAAAAAGATCGTTAAAACGAACGTCAACAGTTGAAAAATAATGGCAAAGGAGCCGACCGAAACGTTGCCATTCTAGTAAAATAATATTACCAGCCTATTGATGTCGTCTTCTGATATAGAGAATGCATCATGCCACCATTATTCATCCATGTCGATTAACGATTTCAGACGTAAAATAATTACAAGCCAGTCTAGTGAAAAAACTAAAATTTGTCATGTGCTTGCAAAATACTTTGCACCCACAACACCCCCAACACTGTTTCACGGTAAATGTGTATGTATGGCGGTAATAATTCCGGATGAGCTCCTTTACAAAATAGTACCTCTACTACTGCTAAAATTGGGTTAAACGCACGGAGAAACACGATATGCTTTCAGCTATAAGTGTTGATAATCATTTTGGGTCAAGTAATGTTTATTGGTAGGTAATACGAATAAACTGGGAAATGTTGAGATCTTTCCAACATTATTTTTTCGATACGAGATCGGAAAAATAACGTTAAAAGGTTGGAGTGCTTTTGGTGCAGGTGGTACACGAGTATTTATGTATTGGTAGCATAATCAGCCTACATATATTGTGCTCACATCTGGGCATAGACCTTCTCTGAATAAGAGGGAGTGGGCCCATAACACCAGGCGGGCCCAGTGCGGGAATGCGTGCACTGACTGGATTTTCCTCAAATGACCTTCGCATAATGGTCTGATATGACTTGATCAAGATTATGTTAGGACTGTGGAAAAGACTGACCTCTGAGTTTCTGATACTCGTAGGAAACACCGACCTCGTTTAGTGTTTATCTTTTTGTTTACGTGTAAACATACATACATAAACTCACGCGTTTTTCCAATGGGGTAAGCTCATTTGAACATATATCTCGTAATACACGCACACCCGTTGCCAGTACTGAAGTCAACGGTCCTTTGTAGTCCCCCCCCCCACCAGGGCCATTGTAATCATCAATACAACCCTCCAAATTCATATAATCCCAAAAAGTGACTTTTTCATGAAATAGCTATTGAATCGGGTTATATGAACTTGGAGGGTACTTACACTTGTTATTGTTAAAAAAAACACTTTAAGGTGGATGCTCCAGGGTAGCCCGCGAAATTTAAATGTTCTCACGTTTATTGCAACTTGCAGATTGCAATAAACGTAAGAAAATTTAAAGGAGATATTTCATTTTCGGCCATAAGATGTACATTTATCGAAAAAGAGGAAAAATAGCACAAATTGAGAAAAAATATTCTTTTGAGAATTTAAGCCTGATTTGTTGTGCATGGAAAGTAATAGTTTTTCAATTATTGCTATATTCTATTCAACATGGCGTCTTACTGTTTGTATAGTCTGCTTTCGTTCTGGAATTATGTCACATAAAAACATATTATTACGTCGATGTTAAATATGAAAAGTATGTGTTCTTGTTATAAATAATAATTATTATACTCTTATACATCATTTTCGACTAGAGTGAAGCAAGAGTGGTTTCATTGTTAAAAAATATAATAGGTACTACTTTTCTGTAGTGTACTTCTGAACGAAAAATTCAAAATGACATTTTGTTTTGACAAAACCCATCAGTGTCTGTCAGTCGCGTCTCGTTCGTCTCGACTTGGTTTCGACTTTCGTGGCTTTCGGTGTTGTTTTACATTCTCTCATTTATGTTTTGTTCCTACGACTTTTGCTTTGTACAATTATTGCCAAATAACAATTTCTAGGTTATGCAAACGTCATCTCTACAACCTCTCATAGCTGACATAAACGTCAAACATTTTTAATTTTTATTGTGAGCATATAAACCATATATTATTATGTAAAAAATGTTATTGTATTCTATTCAGGGGTTTATTTCCCAGCTTTTCTAAAACGTACATGTTATGGCCGGAGTGCCACACAAAAATGAAACATCTCCTTTCGCGGGTTACCCTTGCGCATCCTCTTTAAGGTGGATGCGCAAGGGTAGCCCGCGAAATTTAAATTTTCTTACGTTTATTGTAATTTGCAGGTCAGTGTCACGTTGTATGTTGATGAAAATATGAATAGCGCCAGTAACACGCATGGAGTTACAGAATTGTTATCATTTAAATCATCTATACAATCCCCCAAGTTCATATAATCCCAATCAATAGCTATTTCATGAAAAAGTCATTTTTTGGGATTATATGAATTTGGAGGGTTGTATTGATGATGTGAATGATTATAATTCTGTAACTTCATACGTGTTATGGTCGCGATTCATATTTTCATCAACAAACAACCTGACACTGACCTGCAAGTTGCAATAAACGTGAGAACATTTAAATTTCGCGGGCTACCCTGGAGCATCCACCTTAAAGTGTTTTTTTTTTAACAATAACAAGTGTAAATATATAAAAAAAACTCAAGTCGAAGCAACTTCACACACTAGATGACCACGCTCATGGTCAATGGCCAATGGCAATGGCAACTAAGTTGGCTATACAAACTAAGCCAATACAAGTCATGCGGCCAAACACGACATGGATTTGGTATTCTACATGGTAGCCTGCAGTCACTTGTCATGATTTTGGTCTTATAATGCGTGAGGTACTTTGCCTTTATATACATTCAGCTTAAAAAATGGTTTGCCACCCTAAGGTAGAATTTCATGCAGATTAAGGACAACGTTAGTTTCGCTTGCAGATCGATCTGAAAACTTTTATAGGTAGTATGAACCATGTTAAAATTTTCACACTAGTACTCTAGTCACTAACTAATTTTATGCCGTCCGTAACACACCTGGCGGGGGTATGTCCTCGTAATTAGCCTAGGGCGGTCAAAACTCTTGATCAGTCGCTGCCCCCCCCCACCCGAGTTTCTACTTACATCTGTCCTGTAATTGAATTAAAACAGGTTTTGTTAGCTGTCCTAACGTGTAAGTGTGTTTGTCAAATTTATTTATCACAGATTGTCATAACATTTTTCTTAACCTATAATAATCCTACCGAACCTATAATTACTCCTACATAAACTCGTATTATCCCATTTTCTAACAATTTATCAACAACAAAAGCCAAACAAATCATTCGATCGTTATGAACTCCCATTCAGCGCAAAGAGGAAAAATAGCTGTCATATTTCAATCCCTTCAATAAAATCCTTGAAGCATCCAATATTTTCATCTTCACTCCGCAAATCGTTCACTCATTCCTTTCCATTCACCATGATGGCCGCCGAAGCGAACAACGCATTCATTCCTTTTGGAGTGCAGTGTAAAAGGAGTTCGTACGTCAGTCGTATTGATCGAGCGCGCCGTCTATGTGTGTGTATCCTGCGTACCGACATAACTTGTACCTTCCATGTGTGCAACTTTCAGTTTGTGTTAACAGATTTTAATACGAGAAGAACGTGGGAGACCAGGTTAAAATGGTTTATTTTATATTAATGTTCTGTGTGTAGTTAGTATGAATGTGGACACGGTTATCGCGTGGTTTAATTTGTTTGATAAATTCGGATTATGTTGCGTTTTAGTATTTTAGGTGTTTTGAATGGAATGAATGGAAAATATTTTTTGGTGCGTTTGGAGGTATTGTTACCTTAGGCATAACTTAGGGTAGAGGAGAGATTATAAGCCTTTATTTTACTTGCCCTTTGTTAGTTTGTATGTATTCGTCAAATCTTGCAACTGAATTTTAAACCACTACCCCATCCGATTGAGCTGAAAATTTTCACACACCTTTGGTTTTGATGACAATACATTTTTATGATAGACATGACTATATCCTGCAGCCAGGATAGCCTCCTTACGAGAGAACTCCTCAAAGGTTCATAGCATAGACACGAAGCTTTGTATACGCGTTTACTGTTGCTAGATAAAACTATTATTTTTCTTTTCAATTAAATAATAGCTTGTATAAAAATATAAATATCTCTGAAATAATTAAGTGGTAAGGTTTTTGTATGGCCCAAGTGTAAGCCTTGGCCCAGCCCTGGTAACAAGATTTAAACGCAAAATATGTAATGTTTGGACTTAGGAAACTTTTCTTATTGATCATTTCACAGATCAGCTGTATAAATCCTGCAACGTGTTGACTGTGCGTCAGCTTTTCATTAACCACTTAGTATTAAAACAGCACACCATGCTCACGTACAATGCTGACACTACTAACAAAAGGCGGAATGACATAGTTTGCATTTCTAATATAACCTCCAAACATGTCTTTATCGAAAGATTCTTTTCTTTTTTAGGCCCATTTCTGTACAATAGATTAAATAGAAAACTAAGTATATATAAGTTAAATTATTTTAGCTGTAAAAAATCAATAATTGCATTTTTACAACCAATGTCATATGCACAGACAGAAGATCTACTTGTTGTTTGCAAATAAAGTGCTAACACGCCGTTTTTAATTAATTTTACTTTTATATAAGTTTACTTTACTTTTCTTGTAACGTTAATTTATTTATTTTAAGGTTTTAAGGTTTATGCACCTTGTAGCCTGAAACACAGGTACAACCTAGTTCAGGCAAATAAGCTAATGTGCTCTATCTTATTGAAAAGACATGTTATTGTAAATGTGCCCCTTTTTATAAATAAACGATTATTATTATTATTATTATTATTTATTTCATTACGATCTGAAATCCAATTCGATAGCCTTATCACGAAAACCTGCACGTATTAGTCCTATGGCTTCTTCCTGGGTTTAGCCATCGCAAGCATAACCGCTGAGCATAATAGGCCTTTGAAGCAATTCGTAGGTGAAATAATTTCAACTTAAAAAAAAAAAACTTTTTATAAAATGAAAAGAAATGAATATTAAGTTTATCTATCAACATTGAACGCGTTTACAAAGTTTCGTGTTCTCTCGTGAGGAGGCGATCCTGGCTGCAGGATCAAGTGACGTCTATCAAAATAATGTATTGTCACCAAAACCAAACTTGAGTGCAAAATTTCAACTCAATTAGTTGGGGGAAACTAAGTTTGAAAATCAGTTACAAGATTTGACCATTACAACATACTAAATAACTAACAAGGCTAGTTAAATAAAAGCTTACAAAAAAGTGATATTAGATTTTCCCATCAGGTATGTCTCAGTAGTAGCTCGGAGACGGATAAGGGCCCCGTTGATGACAATGAACTCGCTTCCTATAACATGTAACTAACATACAATTCGCCAGTTATGGTTAGACCATAACTAACGAAATGGGTGGTGAACGAGGTGGATGGTAGGTCATCATCTGCCCATCCTTTTCCCAACTATCTTGAGGTCATCTTCCAGTTGAAGTGGATGCAGCTGAATACCAATACATGCAGCGACTGCCTATCTGACCTCCACAAACCAGCTAGTACTGGGTAATACGATATCCCTTAGTAAGGCTCATTGTCAGACCTTCGGGCCACTGACTACCTGTAACGACTGTCAAAGACCTACAAATGACAGCCGGGATCAACGGCTTAACGTGCTTTCCGGGGCACGGAGGAAACTCGGTATGTAATGTAATGGATGGTCACCCATCCACAGACCAACCTAGTCAAGCGCGGCTTAACCTGCAGCTTAATCCGAGTGGCTTTTATTATTGAGCCACGAACTCCTGTTCGTTAGCTACTTTAGCTCCACCGAACGAGGTGGATGTAGGTACTAGGTATATGTACACCTCTGTCTAATCCTTCGCGGAAACCAGTCGTGAAGTAATGTTATGATTTTAGGCAGGTACAACATATCTGTGTCAACTAACACTATAAAATTACTAGTAATCTAAATCGGACAACGACGAAACCAAAAAAGCACGTCCTTTTCTATTTCAATGGATTAAACAAATCTTGGAAACGTATCAATGCCTCTGTTTTATGTATTCTTGTCGCGATTGGTTGGCTTCGAAATTTGTAACTCGAATCGATTAGAGAACCCGCGGTATGATACTGTAAATTCTTATCCTGCTGAATTTCGTCAAAAGAATTTCTCGGGTGGGGTTTACTGGGGTGGTAATTTTTCTAGGGACGATTTGTTAAATTGGATTTTGCATTCTAGTTTATATTGTGGCTTTCGGGAGGCATTTTTGATTCATCACTTCTTCCTTACTAATAATATTATAAATGCGAAATAAACTCTTTAGGCCTGTTTTACACACGGCTACACATCAAGCTATCCATTTCCATTATAAGCTGACCTCGCATTGTATGGAAATCCTATACAATGTGAGATTAGCATAAACTGTAAATGTATAGCTTGATGTGTAGCCGTGTGTACGACTGTCTGTCTGTTGAGCCCCTTGAGCGCCCGGCCTCCGTGCGCGAAAACGCGATAATAGTCCGGGGTAGTGTTGCATTTTAGGTAGTGTTTTACGCCGATCGATTGACATATTTTTCAATAGATCTCGAATGACTAATAACTGCGTCAGCTAAAGCTTGGCCACTTAACCACTTTCGTAACCCCCCACACCCACACGGGTGTGTGGGTTACGGAAGTGGTAAAAAAAGAATTAAGTCATAGTACGTCGGCTTAAACTTTTGTCATAGATAGTTCACATCATACTGAGCTGAAAAAAAAATAGCTGCATGGTGGAGATGGTGGACTATGCGTCAGCTGCACGAAAAAAATTGAGCGGCGACGGTCGGTTCACATATTAGTCATTTAAGATCAAATATCGATGTCAACTTCAGCGGACTTCAGCCTGCTTACTATGACTTTTTCATTTGCAACGATACCTCCCGGACTATAAATGTCTATACACTTTTTTTATTTTTTGTAGGCCCTCTTCGGACAAACGGTGCAATCGTCAATTAAAGCCATTAGCACGTTGTATAATTATTACACCTTCCGCTTCGTAATCATAAACAATTTATGTGTTTTCATTGCGTCGCTGCGTCACACAACCACAGATACATATTGTTTTATTCTTTTTTTTCGTTCGTTTTAACCGCCAAGTTTTTTTTTTTTTTCATCCCCTCGTCAACATCTTCCTGCCCTTGTCCCATCCTATTTGGAGTAGGAGCAACACGTTTTTTTCTTCCATTCTCCCCTAGCAGACGTCATAGCATCATTCACTCCTTTAACCCCTTCAGACCTTAAATAATAAGATATTTATAAAAGTTCATCGTCTTTTCCGGTAGAATACTCTGGGGCACATATTGCTTGTATGTATCACATGCTGCTTGTAATTAACATCAAGCTACACAATATACATAATTTAACGACCCGAATGGCGCAGCGGTTGTGAGGCTGCCTTACGTTCTTAGGGTCCCGGGTTCGAATCCCGGTAGGGGCAAATGTTTGTGTGATGAGCATGGACATTTTTTTCCGAGTCATGGATGTTTATATGTATAATAAGTATGTATTTACAAAAAAAAAGTGTCTATGTAGTAGTATCAACTATCTGGTGTTCACTACACAAGCCTCGTTGCTTAGTGTGGCACCTAGATGGCGCTGTGTGTAATGTCCAGCGATATTTATATTTATATACAATACTACGAAATAGGCAGTTGGTAGACTATCGAAATTATATCCATCTAAGGCCCATCTATCATAATAATTACATTTTAAATGACCCTAATAAAACGATTCCAAGGTTGCTGAAACAATTCATTTGAATATAGAAGCTTCGTAAACAAGTAACAAACCGATGCTAGTGAATACAGAAGCGGCCATTTTGTTTTGAAAAGTAATGATAACGATCGAATATGGTTGGTTAAAATATCGCCTCAACTCGAGCCGAGTCGTTTGGGATGTCTAATCTTACTATGAAATTCAAAACTGCAATGCACACTTATAAGCACCGAAACGGGTGTCGGGATCAGTTAGTATTAAATATTTAAAAAAAACACACACCCTTTTAATTTTTTATAAAATTAAAAGAAGAAAATTAGGTTGATCTATCAACATTGAACTCGTCTACAAAGTTTCATGCCCATACTTTAAACCGTTGAGGAGTTCTCTCGGGAGGAGGCGATCCTGGCTGTAGGATCAAGTCATGTCTTTGATAAAAATGTATTGTCAGCAGATCCAAAGGTGTGTGCAAAATTTCAGCTCATTTAGTTGGGGGAAATGGTTTGAAATTCAGTTACAAGATTTGACCGTTACATCTATAATAATATTATAAAGAGGTAAAGTTTGCGAGTTTGTGAGGTTGTAGGGGGTAATATCTGGATCTACTGAACCAATTTTGACTAATAGGAACCTACATTATACCCGAGTGCCATAGGCTATATTTACAACGTGCACGTGGGATAATTTCCGACCAAAACGCGAGCGAAGCCGCTGGCAGCAGCTAGTACTAAATAACTAACAAGGCGAGTTAAATTAAAGCTTATAATATAATGAAGTAAAGTGTGCCAGTCCGGTATAGTGCGCATATGTTTGCTTTGAGCTATAAACTTGATATGTCGTACCAGGAATTGGGTATTTCGAATATTGGATTGGTGAATGGTCCTAGTGTTCGAAATTATCATTCCTGCTTATCATTTGCATGTATTCCTCTCTTGGGAACTGATCAATACATGGACCTGATACGAATATGGAAATTATAATCAGACGTGCATTGTTTGTATAGAATACATAACGACATCGAATCCAATTTGTTTCGTGAAGTAGATTAGGTGATAATATGTTTTAATATTCATATTGTTCCTTTCATAAACTAAAGCACAAGAAAATACAAAGGGTTTGTTACTGCTGCAAGGTTCATGCCACAAAGAAAATTAAGTGGCGTAACAAATAAGTAAGTACTAGCATATGCGCGCGGCTTCGCCCTCGTGTAATTCGGAAATTGTTCTACGGGATCGTATTATCTAGATAAAAAGTTTCCTATGATTTTAACAAATCCAGGTTATAAACTATCTGTGTGCCAAATTTCATCCTAATCTGGTCAGTAGATTTTGCGTGAATGAGTAACGAACTTACAGATACGTGAACTTTCTCTTTTACAATATTTTAACTTTGAAATTCTGTTCGAAATCAGTCGGATCCATCGTTCTACGATACTTATAAACAAACAAATGAATATAGATGTCGGGACATTATTAACTAGTTTCTTCGATAAGATATGCCTACCTAATTGCCTATACAGTTTAAGACCCAAAACGCTTCCTAAAAATACAACAGGGACTGTACACAGTCAACATTTACCAAATCAATTCCCTTTTCCTAAAACCAAACACTTCAATACAAGTCAGGTCAAAAAAAGGGAACAACAAAAAATCTTAATACGGCTACGTGAACATGGCCAATAAAAGCGGCAATTGCAAATATACCGTGAAAGTGGCACAGTTCGTGTTTGTACTGTGAGTACTGTCGGCATTGGGTGGGTGGTTATTTCGGCACTCCAGTACACTTGTGGGTCGAATGAGGTGAACGTGAATATTTAATGTGCACACGTTTCGTTAATGTGCTGACATGTTGCTTTTTTTGGGTGTTTGTTTAAGCTGAAATATGTGTACGGAGATTTGTGATCTTTTATTATTTAGCGACGTGAATCCATGTTTCGGTCTTATTTGTGTTTATGTGATTCATAAAGTAACCTTCATTTTTGTAGTAACACTAGTTTTCTATTCGTCTATTATAGGCGGCCGTTTCCCCGTCCCTTCTATTAACTTCGTCCTTTTGCAGAGGTCAAGATCAAGCCGTACGCCTTCAGAATGATTTCCTTTTTTTTTTCGGTTTGGTTCGATTAACTCCTCCCGCTCTGGGCTGAGCAGGAGGGAGTGTCCGACTTTTAGTGACTAAAACCCATCCATGTTCCTTCTTTTGCCCTTTGTGTTCCAGGGCCGCGGCATCTCTTTCAACCCTGGCAGGCATCGGTCCTTTCGGATCCCTTCCTGTTTGCTGACATCTCTAAGAGGCGCGCGTGGAACACGAACGCGCCGTCCTAGCCCATAGCTCGCCGTCCACAGGCCCGCGCCTACGGTGGCCGGGGGCCACCACGTGGCCCCCGACGCCCGGTGCGTCTCCCGCGGCGGCTGGGACGTGAGGTTCTCTCCCTCTCACGTTCCGCCAAGAATGATCACCCTAGACCCTAGATATATCCTAATTGAATTTCTAGCAAAACACTTGAGCTTCGCTCACTTCGAATGATGTAATGGATATTTTAACGACTGACAAAGGCAGGAAGTTGATGATCATAGTTATATATAAAAGGTATATATAAAAGAGTGTCCACGGATATTGTTGCCTGTTTAACAGGGATCTATACTTTGGAATAGACAGCTATGAGCACTACATGGTTCGAATTATTTGGTGTTCGAATGATGCTGTCGAAAGGTCGCTCTTTGTATTAATTTTAGGCCAGGGCCAATAATTTTTGAGACCAACAAAATTTAGAACAGGATGACACCCATTGCAAAAGGAAGAAAATATAAAAAAGTGGAAAAAATATTTACGGGCGGTTTGGTTAAATGTTTACGCGCCAAATGATGGCTACATTGTACAGTTATAGCTTCATTTTAATGACTGAAAAATAATACATTTCAAAAGTTCCTGTTATCGGTTAAAACCGCAAAATATTCATAACATTATAAAATAACAATGCATAATTGCATACCCCACAATGGTCTCAAGTGTACAACCGCGCGATGAGCACAATCTGCCCCGGGGGATGTGTTGAGATCCCCGCGTTCGTTCTCTATAATAACATGTTTCTACCCTTGGGGTGATGATGACTTGTTATCTTACAAGAGAACATGTCTGGAAAAATATGACTGCCATTTTCTTGAACGGGGTTTAACGAATCATCTTGTTACACAAATCACTGTTACAATATGATTTGATGTCGCAAATAAAATGTATCACGGTTTGTGTAGAAATCATCATCATTTCAGCCGAAAGACGTCTACTGCTGGACATAAGCCTCCCCCAAGTGTCGCCACACTGACCGGTCCCGTGCGACTCGCATCTAGCGGAGCAACCTTCAACAGGTCATCGGTCCACCTAGTGGGAAGCCTTCCAACGCAACGTCATCCGGTTCGCGGTCGCCACTCCAGAACTAAACTACTACACATACTATTGGTTAAATATCGCTTTAGTTCATTTTCCAAGTTAAAGTATATTATTATGATATCATCTACATTCTTCTGCCCTTATTCCAAATTATTTACGGTCGGCGCAGCATGTCTTCTTCTTCCATACTTCTCTATTACTCGTCATCTCATCAGACACCTCTTCACACGGTCCATATATCATTCCTTTGGTCTTCCTCTACTCTTATACCCATCAACATTCATACTCAAAACTTTCCTCACGAAATTTTCTTTATTCCTCCGCTTTATTATCACATGCCCATACCAAGCTAACTGATTACCACACAACTTTTCAGTCACCCCGTCAGTTAAAGTATGATCAATTTTGCAAAGTTTGGTTACGAAACTTCTTTCATCCTGGATTTAAAGAAACTTGGGGCGAAACCAGTTAGTAGCTACATAAATATTCCAAAATGAAATTACTAGTTTTTGTTAAGATCTTAGCGTTCTCTACGACAACATGTTCGTACCCTGACGGCGAAGACTTGTTATCGCATAAGTGAACAGGGCTGGAACAAATGTCTGGAAATATGACTTCCATCTTCTTGAACAAGGTTGCCCTTCAGTTGCGTACTAAGGGCCAACAAAACGGCAAACCCATAAGGCAAGCAAACTGCAAAAACCGTAACATCATGAAGGGCAACATATTATGAGTTCTATATAAGGTGACGGTAATTAGTGACCGATACTTAAACCCTTGATTGTACTCATGATATCAAACAACTTTCCCAAAGAATATTTTTTTTTAATACTCATTCACTTTAATCACAGTACAACAGCCGTATGAAATTCGCGCGCGCAGTCTTTGTATATTATTTTTTAATTTGTTTACACAGATGCAAGGTACCATAGCAATGAGACAGAATGGCGTCATGCAGCTTTAACAGCTGATAGGTCACAGGCACGCGCACGAATTTAACCAAGAATAAGAAGATTTCGGTCGTCTCAAATTTACAATTTTTAATGAGTTTAATATTTGTATTCGTTCTTAAAACTTCATCACATGACCATGTATCCACCAGAGGTCATCCAGCTATACATAATTGCACCTATCCGAGCGAAGCCGGGGCGGGGTGCTTGTACCGTAAGTAATAAAATAAAGATATTCCTGTCACCATAATAAAAAAGTTAACTAATTTTCAAGAAGCTCGTCAAAACAGCTTATATTTTGTTATCTAGGTAAGGAAATAGCCTTTTCCATTCCGGAAATAAGAACCGTTTCAAACGCCGCGGAGATATACATACATATAGTAGAATACATAAATATTCTATGTCTTTGTTTTTAAATTTATACATTACTAAACAAGTTTGTCTGGACTCTCCACTTAATATTCAAGTAAAAACATGTTCTTCTTCTTATCCGGTACGCTCTTGACAGAGCGGTCGTGATCGTTAAGTACTCGTAGCAGTATTGGAAGGGGCAGATGTGATACACTTCACGATATTTCGCCACCGCTGCCTGCTAGAGGTCATCCTGCTGCATTCGTTAACTGAACCTCTAATGGCAGACTTGATCTGGTCAGTCCAACGCGTGGGTGACCTTCCGCGCGGTCTAGTGCCTTCTACTTTTCCTTGGACGACAAGGCGTTCTATGGACTGATTGTCACGCCGGGAAACATGTCCGAAAAATGTCAGGATGCGAGATTGTACTATCGAGAACAGACGCTGCCTGATACCGAGTTCTTGAAGTATCGAGACGTTCGTGCGAAACTCGGTCCACGAAACCCCAAGCATTCTTCTCCAGCACCACATTTCCAGAGCATCTATTCTCTTCCTTTCCACATCTCGCAAGGTCCATGTTTCAGCTGCGTAAAGAAATATGGGGAATATAAGCGTCCTCACGAGCCTGGTCTTCGTGGCTTTAGTTATGTTTCTATTCCTCCATATTTTCCGCATCTTGTCCATCGCTGTTCTTGTGATGCCCATACGTCGTTTGATCTCATCGATGCAGCCGCCATTATTTGAAATTAGAGCCCCAAGATAAATATATGAATGGACCACGTTGCAATTCGCGATTTGGGTCACTTCAGGCGAATTATTCCTGGCACGGTCAACAATCATCACCTGGGTCTTGCTGCGATTAATTTTTAGTCCAAACTCATGGCTCACTCGTTCCATCTTTGACAGTAGCTCTTCCAAGTGTTGCGAACTGGTTGCAAATAAGGTGGTGTCATCTGCGTAACGCAAGTTTGCAATCTTGTATCCACCAATTGTTACACCATCCGTCCAGTCTTCCAAAGTGATACGCATTATTAGCTCTGTGTACGCATTGAATAAGAGCGGTGATATAATGCACCCCTGGCGTACTCCGGCACTAGCATGGAAGTCACTTGACAGGACATCATCTGTGCGAACTGAGGCTGTGCCCTCTTCATATAGACGTCTCAAAAGGTGTACAAGATGTTTTGGTGTGCCCATGTCTAGCAAGGTCTTCCACAATACCGGCCATTTCACCGAGTCGAATGCTTTGGAGAAATCAACAAAGCAAAGGAATATGGGCTTATTGAATTCTCTTGACTTCTCGATTATCTGGCGTACGATGAGAATTTGTTCTCGAGTGCCCTTCCCTTTTACAAAACCGGCTTGTTCCGGAGCGATCTCCTTAGACAGGTAGGTTTTCAATCGCTCGTTGAGAATATGTAACATTATTTTGCTAGCGTGTGATATCAGAGCAATGAGGCGGTAGTTGTTACATTTCTTCGTCGAACCTTTCTTGTGCAGAGGTGTGAATACGGTATGTGTCCACTCCGAAGGCCAAACTCCTGTCTCCCATACCTTGTTGCAGATAAGATGAAACATCTGGTCGCCACGTTCTCCTAAGGCTTTTATTGTCTCTATAGGAATTGCATCTTTACCAGTTGCTTTTTTGCTTTTCAGGTGTTTTATAGCAGCTCTTACTTCGGACAGAAGGATGTCTGGTTCCAAATTCTCTATTTCTGGGTCTGTACTTTCAAACTGTTGCGACTGCGGGTCCAGGAATAATGACTGACAGTAGCTCTTCCACGTTTCTGAGATTTGTTCGAGTTCTGTTACCACTTCATTTTTGTCGTTCTCAATAGTCCAGGATTTAGCAGGTAGAGATTTAGTAATGAGACGAATTTTGTGATAAAGGTCTCTAGACTCATGCTTCATAGCGTGTTTTTCGACATCTTCACAAATGCTACGGAGGTGGGAATTATGGTCTCGCCTGCAACAGGCTTGGATGTTAGCAGACAACTTATTCAGCTCTCTTGTGTCTGTTCCCGCGGCTTTCTTATGCCGCCTCTCTTCTATTAGAGCAAGAGTACTATTTGTCATCCAATGTTGACGTTTGCGCGTTTCTGATCTTGTATTAGACTCCGCCACTGCGTTTTGGATGAGATGTTTAGCCTTATTCCATAGCATGTCCGGTGTAGCTTCATTGTGGTTCAAATCGGTCCATTCTTTAAAATTCCGCTCTATGGCTGTATTGAACTTTTCGTTATCTACAACTTCAATCCGTCTTATTTTCTTGGAGGATCGGGCAGCTTTGAGTTTCAACCGCATCTTTACGATAACGAGTTCATGGTCGGAACCACAGTCAGCCCCCGGAAGTGTGTGGGCATTGAGAACGGAGGTGCGCAATCGTGATCCTATCAGTATGTAGTCGATCTGGTTTTTAGTTCGGCCTCCAGGTGACGTCCAGGTGAACAGTCTACGAGTATGGTGCTGGAATAGACTGTTTGCTACCACCATGTTATTCTCGTCTGCGAACTGCATAAATCTTTCACCTCTTTCATTCCGCAGCCCAAGACCGAAATTTCCCACACATTTGCTGTACTGAGCAGCGTTTGCGCCGATTTTCGAATTAAAATCACCCATGATTATAAGTATCTCTCTGTTGGGGATTTTTTCGATTGTTGCCTGTAATTCTTTGTAGAAACTCTCCATAACGGAGGGTAGAGCTTCACTGGTGGGGGCATATGCCTGAATTAGGTTTAGGTTTACAGGTGACGCTTTGAGTTTCATTGACATAATGCGGTCGCTAACTGCTTCATACCCCATCACACTGTTATTTTCATGCTTGGGAATAAGAATTGCTACTCCGTTTTGGCTGTTGTCATCGTTGCCGGAAAAGTAGACTGCATGGGTGTCGGTAAAGAAATGCCCGTTGTTTCTCCAGTGGGTTTCGGCTAGTCCACAGATGCATAAACCACATCTGGTAACTTCCTTCTCTACGATGTAAAATTTACCGGGTTTTAGCAAGCCACGAACATTCCACGTGCCTATCTTCTGGATTTTCCGCAACTTGAGAGAATTTCCAGTATCATTATTTCCATGCGGAGCCTGGTCTCCTACTCCATCATGGCCGGTAGTCCATTTCCCACCGCTCGCCCCGGACGCGGCGCGGCGCCGCTCGCTAGGCGGTTCGCATGGCAATCGTGATCCTTCTGTGTCTACTTTCATTACGATTTTCTCGGGAGGTTAGTTGCAGTGGTTTCCCGTTGCCTTCTGCACCAGATATTTTAGGGGTTATTTATACCCCAAGGACCCTGTAGCCTCTTCTGACCTCTGGTCAGGAATGTGGTTATACCGCCACTGCTCGGTCGCCATTGCCTCGTCTGTTATCTAGCAGGGGGACCACGGTACAGGAATACCGCCGCGGATGATGTATTGTCCGCGCGTGCAGGTGAGGTTGACGGTTGGGGCCGGAAAGATGGTTTATCCGTTCTCCCCCATTACCCCCCAAAAACATGTTATCTAATGAGATAAACTGACCTTAATGAACTAACGTTTTTCAGAAAGGTCAGGTGCGTAGTACTCGCAATCGGCGCGCATGTTTAACCAGATGTATGAACGTGGACGAGGCGGGAGGGGTATGCAGCCTGCCAGGGCTGCGGGACTGTTCGAAAGAGATACAAAAGAAGGAACATGGATGGGTTTTAGTCAGTACAATTCTGACACTCCCTTCTGCTCCGCCCAGAGTGGGAGGGGTCATTAGATGATTTCCCATCCGAAAAAAATAAATTAAAATAAGGTGTATGTAAGGATCGTAGCAGGCGACTGTTGTTTCTGCTTACCTTTTATGAGAAAAAGGCAGGAGTTTACGAATTACTGCCTCATTGGTCGAGTGGTTGCAAGCGCAACTCCTGAGCATAAGGTCCTGGGTTCGATTCCCGGGTCGGGGAAACTGTTATTGGGTTTTTCCATGAGGAATTTCTCAGTAGCGGCCACCGGAATCAGTATTTGTGCCCGATTGGTGGCAATAGGCTCGCCCACATATACATATACACATAGTATTACTTGGGACTTAAACATAACTGATGAAATGTGGATGTACTATTAGGTACACCTCTGCCTAACCTTTTAAAAGATTCCAGGGAGTATAGTAGTAGTAGTAGTAGGGGGGGGGGGGCAGTGGGGCCAGCGGGAGCTGGCCCCACTGCCATGGCCTCACTGGTGGGGCAAATGGGAAAACACAAAACCGTCGTTTCGTTGGCCCCACTACCTTGAGATCAAAAAAAAAGGAATGAAATAAACATCAATGATGTCAGCGGGAATTAATAGACATTCCGAATATTCCGGTCCATAGAGCACGGCAGCTCTGATCACGGTATTGTATATTTTCCCTGGCGACAAACGGTAAAAAAGTTCCCGTGTGTTGCCAGTCAGGCATATGCTCCCCAAAAAGTACCAGGCTGGCATGAGCTTAAGGTAGTACCTATGCATTTCAATAATTCTGGGTATAGGTACGGTCTTCTATTAATAAATGACTTCTAAACGAGAGAGAGAAGGGAATAGTTTCAACATGTCTTATGTGAATGTTTCACCAGTAGCAACGTACAGTCACAGATTAAACACAAGCAATTTAATTCATTTATTTGTTCAAGTGACAAGGACTCATTAATACACACAGAATTCAATAGATAGGACAAACGATACATTTAACACACACAATACATTAAACATTCCAAAACAATACAACACAAAACAATAACCACACAAAACATACAGGGTGTAACAAGACCCTTAACGAAACAAGCCGTCAACCAAGGACCCTGTACATGAAACGAAGTAACTTTACGCAAAAATTATTGCTGGGAAACGATTAGGAGCGGTAGGACTCAATGTAACTCACTCAAAACATTATTCTGATGTATAGATTTAAAAACAAACTTGTGAAAAAGTTGGAACTTTGACCCCCAATATCTCTGTAACTAGATGGTTCCCAGGTATAGTCTAGAACAAAAAAAAAAAACACAATTTCGGGGAGTTCGGATTCGTTAAGGGTTTTGTTACACCCTTTATATTTAAATTGACAGCCGACGACTGTAGGTGACGTGCAAGTGCAAGCCACTGCAGCTAATCACAAATCCCCACTTTAATCCTGCATAGGATAGGATTAAAGCCTGTGTTTGCATTCACAGTGAAATGTTTAGTGTTTATCAGTGATACTCGGTATGTAATGGGTAGTCACCCATCCACAGACCAACCTAGCCAAGCGCGGCTTAACCTAAAGGTTGATCCGACCGGTTGTTATTATTTAGCCTTGAGCTCCTTCGCAGGCAGTCGAAAAATACTAGTATTCAGCTGTATCTGGTGTAGTATCTGTTTATTACAGATATACTTACGTTTTCTTTTCACTGAGATAAAGAATAAGTAGACATCAGTTTGACACCTTTGACATTAATGTCATAGTATTATGTAAAATGATGATAAAAACTAATAAAAATATGATAATTGAAAAGAAAACGTATGTATATCATTCTGTAATAAACAGATACTATACTGGTTAGACTGGACGCCGTCCCTAACAAGGCTAGGCAGGTACAGTGTGAAATTAAAGCCAGCTGCTTGTAAATTCAAGGAAATTAAATCATCGTTTATAAATATCCGACTAGCACAGACAGTGGAAATAGATTTATTACAGTGCTTCTCCTGAACCGGTATTGTATGTCCGAAAAAAATACACAAAACGCGCAATTCAAAACTTTTCAATTTGTTTTATCTACAACCTACGAATGTACCTAACTATAAAGTATAAACAGTCTTATACAGCGTGTAACAGAAAGGGTATAGTCATATGGAAGAGTGTGGTATGGACCATCAAACTGAACAACTTTCTCTATCGGACCACCATCGTAATCACAAAAAAATAATCAACTGCCCCATACTAAATTTCAATACCTCTAGACCCAAATGTATGGGACAGCTGATTATTTTTTTACGATTACGATGGTGGTCCCATAGAGAAAGTTGTTCAGTTTGATGGTCCGTACCACAGTCTTCCATATGACTATACCCTTTCTGTTACACGCTGTATAGCCCATCCTTTACATAATCAGGACGTGTGTCGACCGACCCGCAGATCCCTCCAAATCGTCACGGCTTGCCTGGAAAAAATATGTAAAACGGCTTATCACTACTGAATAGCCAACAAGATTACCGGCCACAATCCTACATCTTATTACTTAGTCCTTTTGATAGAAGCGGGCGTTTCCCATCCTATCATTCATATTTAATAAGATATAACGTTTTTATTTGTATCTATGAGTCTGTTTCTTAAAATTTATTTTAGGATCTCGTAGCAAGCAGCTACGGCGTAGGCTGGCCTACGAAACTGTGCTACAAATGCTACGATGTTTTTTTTATTATAAAACGCTCTTTAGTCTCAATGATGGTTATTGTTATAGAAAACGATGAGGTCGATTTTTCTCGTCCTTTCAGAAAGCAACTTAAGCCGATTACTAGTGGTCTTGTTTATAATATTTTACTGGGAAGTGTCACACTCTATTTCGGATCATCATATTTGATTCGACAAGATTTATGTTTAAGCCGAACCAACTAATTTTATAGAGGCATTTGTTTGTAAGTTTGTATGTAGGGGGGTAATCTTCGGAACTACTGATCCGATTTCGAAAATTCTTGCACTAACGAGAAGCTACATTATTCCTAAGTGTCATACGCTACATTTAAAACGTTCGCGTGTTTTAACTTCTGCTCATAACGGGACCGAAGCCGCAAGTAAGAGCTAGTTAGCAATAAGTTGGCTCTCATTCGTCTTGTGCGGTTTGGTAAACTCGAAGAGGTATCTAGGTACCATCGATGAATTATGTTCGGGTCGGCTCGGCAGAATCCGAAGTAAACCGAAAGGCTTTTTCCCGAACGTATAGAAGAGTGTAACCAGACCCTTAACGAAGCCAAAAGGCACTTGTTCTCCCCGTCATTTTGAATTTTTTTTTGTTCTAGACTATACCTGGGAACCTTCTAGTTTCGGAGATATTGGGGGTCAAAGTTTCAACTTTTACACACCTTTTTTTATAAATGTTTTTAATGTAAGATTTTTACTTTAAACACCTCTACAACCGCGGCTACTATTCAATCCATCCATCAGCACAATGTTTTGAGTGCGTTCAATGTAACGCACTCAAAACATTGTGCTGTAGTCCTGTGTAGTCCTACCGTAAAACGTGGTTTTTCACCCCAAAAAGAAAAGTCATTTCCCAGCAACAATTTTTGCGTAAAGTTACGGAGTTTGATGTACATAATGCCTGGTTGACGGCTTCGTGAAGGGTATGTTTACACCCTGTATATCTATTCGATCTTTTGCCACCCGCCTATGCTGTTGACCCTAACTTGTATGTAGCACCGCAGCCATGTCTTGGTCGAGTCTCAGAAGTATTATCAAACCTAACCTAACCTTACGTTCGTTTCTCAGTTTCTGTGTTCAATTACTCGGTTACACCTAACCGCGAAGGGTCTTTACTATTTCGATATTTAAAAATATTCACGAGAAGTGTAAGGACTGGAGGTAGGCCTTCGCCCAGGAGTGGGACAGAGCAGGCTTGGAAAACTAGATCAAGAAGATATAATGACGAAAATTTAAAAGAGTATGCTTAAATGATTTGGTCATGTGTAGAGGATGAGTGAAAAACTACTAAAAAAAGGTATTTACAACAAGGCAAATGTGAGTGAGTGGCAACGCCGGGAGGGGACGCCACAGATGGACATATAACACTGACCTTATTGGTGAGATTCTTCAGAAAGATTAGGTGCGTAGCACTCGCTACTGACGTGCGTGTAGTTTCAGACCGGTGGGACTCTCCCCTTTTACGAAGGTGGGTAAGAGTTCAAACACACGTCTTATCCAAACAGACTGGTGCACCATTGAGAGAATAGTTCAATGGTGCATTAGTTGTTTATGATTTCTAATTTAATACTAACATTAGGCTAAGTTATACTACTAACACTATATGGATTTTGTATCTGAAATAAAATATTTGAATTTGTAAGCCCAGATGTATGAACGGGAACGAGGCAAAAGGAGTATGTTAGGATCATAGCAGGTGGAGTTCTGTGGTCTCTGCCTATCCCTATTTGAAAAAGGCCTGAGTTTACATATGAGTAAAACGAGATCGATTGTAGATATTATTTCAATTTCCGTTTTAAAAACAACTTTCAAAAAAGTAATCAGATATCAACACCATCTAATTAGAACTCCCTCAACAAGGATTTTCAATCACAAACTTTTATGTAACAAAAAGGAAAAGTCATTCAGACAACTCGACGGGTGTCGTCAATCGATGTTCGACGTCAGCTCGGCGATCGATGACACGTCGCGACGTCAAGAAAGCGCGTCGTCTGTTCACGCCCTTAGTCGTTTATCAGGTACATTGCGCTGACGTCACTGCTTGGTGATTGATCGCGGTAAAGGAAATGCTGCGTCATTCTGCTGTCTACATTTTTGTAGGCAGTGTCTGTACATAGCTTTATTTTATGTAATTTAATGGGTACTGACCAATTTATTACGGGAACAAATTGGTTCGTTTTTCGTACCCTATCACGATTTTGTCCTGTTTAACCCTAAGGTTAGATTAGATAATGCCTTGAGGTATGCCCCAAATGGTGTGAAATGTTAATTTTATTACGGCGGACATTATGAGGTCTGCCGTAATAAAATTAAATAATTAATTAAAGTTTATTTCAGACTACAATCAATATTTTTGTTAGTATTTTAGTATTGGTAACAACGGTGCTTAAGTTAGTATTGTTAGTGTTTACAATTTTATTATTTACTAGCTGTTGCCCGCGGCTTCGCTCGCGTTTTAGTCGGAAATTATCCGACGGGAACGTTTCAAATGTAGCCTATGATGGCACTCGGGGATAGTGTAGCTTCCTCTTAGTAAAAGTATTTTCAAATCGGTTCAGTAGACCCAGAGATTACCCTCTACAACTTCACAAACTTTACCTCTTTATAATATTACTAGCTGTACCCGCGCGGTTTCACTCGCGTCTTCGCTCCCGTTATATACGGAAATTAACACACGGAAACGATTCAAATTTTCCAGCCTATAACACTCAGGAATAATGTAGCTTCCCGTTAGTGAAAGATTTTTTAGAATCGGATCAGTAGTTCCGAAGATGATCACATACAAACTTACAAACAAAACCACTTACAGATTCAGACCTATGACTGTCCCCCCCGCGCAGTGCCTCTGGAAGGGGCAGTCCGGTCCGGCAGCAATCATATTTAAAATGCTATTGTCGCTACCATGCAGGTGCTGTAGTAAGGAGAAAACGCTTCATGGTTATTTCCAATAATGTATTCATATTATTATCCCATTACGATTTATTTATTTATTTAACCTTTCGTATGCCGAGTAAATAGACACAATTAAAAACCTATTGTGTCTCGCGTATATCCACGTTCCCGGCACACGAAGGGTTAAACTTCATGTACAATAGTGGTACATAGGCGTTCTTAATGCCATTAGGCATTCTCTACCAGTCAACCTATGATTCTGCCTAAGCGGCCATTTTAGGCCCCCGGATATACACAACTTAAGTTTTGTTGCTAAAATACGAATAAAAGAAAGATTATACAGGGTGTAAACGTACCCTTCACGAAGCCATCAACCAATCATTAAGTACATCAAAGTATGTAACTTTACGCAACAATTATTGCTGGGAAACGACTTTTTCTTTTGGGGTGCAAAATCATGTTTTACGGTAGGACTCAATGTAACTCACTCAAAACATTGTGCTGATGGATGGAGTTGAATAGTACGGGGATCGTGGAGGTGTTTAAAGCAAAGTTCTTGACATTAAAAACGTGTATTTAAAAAAAAAACTTGTGAGAAACTTGGAATTTTGACCCCCAATATCTCCGTAACTAGAAGGTTTCCAGGTATGGTCTAGAACAAAAAAATGATCGCAATGACGGGGAGAACAAGTGCCTTTCGGCTTCGTTAAGGGTCTTGTTACACCCTTTATTTTCAATCGTAGCGAGGTATTTCAACAGCCCAATAAAATGGTTCCACAGCGGTTATTCAACTAAGTCATTAAATGAAACGATTATTATTTTTCATTAACTGATTGGCAATTGGCTTTGTTATGGATATTACGTTTATTTCAAGTTGAAGTTATTTTTCTTTGTTAAACATAAAAAAATAACTTTTTTATGATGTTGGTTGTAGCGAAGTTTGAAGCCCGAACGTCTGGCAATTAGTAAAGAAACGGCATAAGGTGATAGCGCGGCGCAGGAGCAGCGCAGGCGTGGAATTTATAACGAAAGAACAGCGTGCCTGCGCCGCGCCGCTTAAGTGTTATTCACGACACGTCGCCTACGTAGGTACATTTTGTATGAAAACGTTTTGAAGCGGCATCATGCCTGCGCCGCGCCTTCACCTTACGCCGTTTCTGTATAATTCGCGCCCTATACATTAGTTTTCAGCTGTATATCTACTTAGCCTAGACACTGACCCACCCTCTGGTAAACTCTGGTACCCCTGGGTAAAGGTTATGCCATTTGCGGTATCACTATATAGTTAGTATATATTTACTATAGTTTTAGACCAGCCCGATGAGTTTTGGACTCTAAGACTAGTGAAGCTGTGAGTCAGACTCTTACCTACTAACTCTCCAGAGTTTAGGCTAAAGTAAATAGATAGGTACTCAATTTATGCGTCCTAAGAGCATGTCCTATGTCCATCAGTGGAATACAATAGGCTGGCTTGATTAAAAACATGTCAATATTACGAAAAATAGTCTCGTATTTCTCCAACGAAAAAATAAATATTCCAGCCTTTACCTCTCTTAAAATAATATCATCAAAGAGTTTTCCGCACTCGTGTGAAAAATAAAGCAAAACAACCCGACGCTCCGTGTACCACGCGTCACTGCCGGTATTTTTCCTACGGCCGTAATTTCGTTTCGTTTTTCAATTTTATTTGTGTGCTAAATAAAAAGTTATCTGTTACTAGCTGACCCGCGCAACTTCGTCTGCGTGCGTGCGTACATAAAAGAAAGAGAGGTTAGAGAGAGTGTGCGTCAACCTTAAAAGTTAGACATATGGCCATTGCGGATATTTTTTTAGAGCTTTTAAGAGGGACAATTCCGACATACATGATAATTGCGTAACTTTAATCGTTCACGCACAACGGAAGCTCTCAAAAGGAGTAAATCCCTATTATATACCATTACCGATGGATAATCATCAAATGACCCCTTCCACTCTGGACGGAGCGGAAGGGAGTGTCAGACTTGTACTGACTAAAATCCATACACGTTTCTTCTTTTGCCCTTTGCGTTCCAGGGCCTCGGTATCTCTTTCGAACAGTCCCGCAACCCTGGCAGGCCTCGCTCCTCTCGGATCCCTTCCCGTTTGCTGACATCTTTTTGAGGCGCGTTTGGAACACGAACGCGCCGTCACCACGGCCTGTCGTCATAAGACGGACGGATGGCGAACTAGCCCATTACTCACCGTCCACAGGCCCGCGACCCTCGTCAGCCTTACGTCTTAATCTTTTGACACTCGATGACAATCATATACCAGCTAGAACGAAAGTTCTCATCAAAGTTCTTGAAATGAGCCGAGACACGATAAAACTGCTGTAAACTGTTGCGGACCTCTTGCAACTGCCTTCCGTCTCCATCGTCAGATCTTTGATGATAGACATACTCCAGGCAGAAATAAAGTTCTCATCAAGGTGCATGAAATCAGTCGAAACACGATATAGATGCTGTAAACTCTTGAGGACCTCTTGCAACTACCTTCCGTCTCCATCGTCAGACATTCGATGACAGTCATACTCCAGCTAGGCCTAAAGTTCTCATCTAGGTGCATGAAATGAGCCCAGTCACGATATAGATGCTGTAAACTCTTAAGGACCTCTTGCAACTGCTTTCCTTCTCCATCGTCAGACATTCAATGAAAGTCATACTCAGTTAGGTTTAAAGTTTTTATCAAAGTGCATGAAATGAGCCCAAACACGATTTAGCTGCTGTAAACTCTTGCGGACCTCTTGCAACTGCCTTCCGTCTCCATCGTCAGACTTTTGATGAAAATCATTCTCCAGGCATCGTAAAGCGATCGAACACACACTCTACAGGGATATAGCGTCATGTAGACTAATCTAGAATACTTTTTGCTATCAGAACTTTTTTGTAGCTGGTCAACCGATTTAAAAGTTATCTTGTGAGCACATTTTCATTAATTAGTACCATTTTGGTGCAATAGATGTCGTTGCATGTATCTTACACAATGATGGTAAGTTCTTCTTGAACACTTTAAATTCATAAATCTTTTGATAGAGAGCACTGATTACAATGAAACAAAAACTAAAACCTTCTCTAAGTTCCGCACAATATTTGTGCATTGAATCTAATCACATTGGTTTTCCCAACAACATGAACGCCCACCTCGCAGCGCGCACGGGTCATTATTTTGATGCGGAGTTATTTTAAAACTGTGATATCTCCTAAGATATTCATCTAAATTGAATGGTGTAAAGAACAATTTTGGTCACAATTGAATGCTAAAGATGACTAACATATTTATTTTGATAAGGATTAATACTATGTCGGTAAAAATACCTTTGCAAATAAAGCACTATTTTTGACCAAATTTTAAAATCATAAAAATGGTTATTGTTAGTCAACCTTAAAAGATAGGCATGTGCTGTCGCGGACTTTTTTTTAGACATTTTTAAGAGGAATAATTCCCTCATACATTATTTTTGTGCAACTTTAACCGTTTAAACAGCGCACGCAACGGAAGATCTCAAAGATGATAAATTTTCCCCGTTTTTGCATCATTTTTCATTGATGCTCAGCTCCTATTGATTGTAGCGTGATGATATATAGCCTATAGCCTTCCTCGATATATAAGCTATTCAACACTAAAAGAATTTTTCAATTCGAACCAGTAGATCCTCAGATTAGCGCGTTCAAACAAACAAACAAACAAACAAACAAACTCTTCAGCTTTATAATATTAGTATAGATTTCAACTGTTTCAGATGGAAAATTTACTGTTCCCCTTTGTGAATGCATACTTTGTTTTTGTGTGTTAATGAAGGCTTGTGGTTAGAAACAGACGTATCATTCGCGATATATCTGCAAAGTTTATATTTACGTTTATGGATTGTGGAGCCTTATTTAAGCGCGTGTTCTGTTATTTTTTAGGAGTAGATAAAGTAGGCCTACTCTTGGAATTTGTAGTAAAATACTTAAAAAGAAAATAAGAGGAGTTTTAAAGTAGCTCATAAATTCAAACTGTAACTTAAGGAGATATCTTAGAACTCAAAAACGATCGTTTTTAATGCTGATTTTCAATGTCGTGTGCATTGAAAAAACAACATCAAAGTACATAGTTGAAAAAAAGCAATGTAAAAAAAAAGGTAGCTACAGTAGCTTTATTTTCCACCGTCAATTCATGGATTGATATGATTAGTAAGAAGTCGAAGAATAAGAACGACCGAGCGGCCGGTCGAGTGTTAGTAGAAGTCGTGGTTAGTAGTGTCTTACGAGTCTTATATGTATAATATTAACACAAGTTTTGTACATATTTACTTTATTTATGTTAGTTTATAAGATATAAATCTATGGGCCATTGTAGCCTGAAATAAATGATGTTGTTGTAGATGTTTTGATTATCATACATAACCAAAAACTAAGAACGGCTACATTGGGACCGAGGCCACGTAAAACTGTCGATGTGTAATATCTTCAATAATTGCCAAGACACGCAGGTCTTCGCCTTCCCTACCCAATTTACTCAAACTTCCGCCTGACCTTTATATGTATTCAATAAAATCAATATACAACATAAAACAGCGATAATTTGCCACTCAATAAACTACAAAGTTTATTACGGTTACATTTTTACGGACAGATATAATAAAATTACGTTTTTTATCGACAGAAGAAGTGCCCATTGCTGTGAGAAGCGATTTCGATTTAATATCAATAAAGAGGTTTTATCCCGGCAGAATGACGAGCTTCCTTTGTCACTGAAGTAGACACCTATTAAAAATGGTAATGTCATATGAAAACACGTGTAAATTGTGTAAGGTTGAATATTTCATGAAAGAATAATGTAAAGAGGGATTTACGAAGCCGATTAGGGTGCTTTTCAGATGCTTTATAAATCCTTACGTTGGATTTCTTCTGTGTTATAAATTATTCAAGTACACACGTATACATGTGAATATCTTCCCGCTCTTTTAACCCTTTTGAGGTATGCAGATTTGTTCTGACTCCAAAGTTTAGAAAGGGTTAGTAAAATTATCTCAATTGGGTTCGAGTGTGCAAGAACCATCTTATGAAGTCTCGGACCCAGGACAAGGTCATGACACTAACCATAGTGTCATGAAATTCCCAACAACATTCCAGAATTTAGGATGTGCCCTGTAAATATCAATAGGTTCGCTCCATAGAACATTGGCATGGCCTGGTGGAATGGGGATCTAGTTAACCTCTCTACTTTGGGGTAAAATGAGTGAAGTAGTCAATAAACTCGTTTCGTGTAAAATACCAAAATGAGCGATGTAGTCAATAAACTCTTTCGTGTAAAAGACCAAAATGATGATGTAGTCAATAAACTCGTTTCGTGTAAAATACCAAAATGAGTGATGTAGTCAATAAACTCGTTTCGTGTAAAATACTAAAATGAGTGATGTAGTCAATAAACTTTTTCGTGTAAAAGACCAAAATGAGAGATACAGTCAATAAACTCGTTTCGTGTAAAATACCAAAATGAGTGATGTAGTCAATAAACTCTTTCGTGTAAAATACCAAAATGAGTGATGTAGTCAATAAACTCGTTTCGTGTAAAATACTAAAACGAGTGATGTAGTCAATAAACTTTTTCGTGAAAAAGACCAAAATGAGAGATACAGTCAATAAACTCGTTTCGTGTAAAATACCAAAATGAGTGATGTAGTCAATAAACTCTTTCGTGTAAAAGACCAAAATGAGAGATACAGTCAATAAACTCTTTCGTGTAAAAGACCTATTTTGAGGGCTCGTGGCTAAATAATAATATCCACACAAGTATTTCGCAGGTTAAGCCACCTTTGCCGAGGTAAATCTGGGATGGGTTACCATAAACTTCATATAGAGACCCTTCCCAGTCTCAGAAAGTACATAAAAACTGGTGCTCCCGGCTGCTGTTTGTATATATTTAGAAGTCGTTACGAGCAGTCAGAAGCCAGAGTGTCTTACCAAGAGATATCGTATTAACCAGTTACTGGGTTTGTAAGGTCAAATAGGCACTTGCTCCATGTAAAAAAACCGGCCAGTCAGACACGAAAGGTTCTGAGCCACCGCTGCAAAAAACACATTTTCCCCTTAAATGTTTAGTTTTATTTTATTTTTATTATTTGTTGTTATATTGGCTATAGTCATATACACATTCTGTAAAAATTCAAGTGTCCACCTATTACGGTTCTAAAGATGTGACAGCCCTGACAGGCAGACTTTGTTTATTGGGAAGTGGTTAACAAATTGCAGAGGGAGAAAAAATTGTAGTTCTATTTGATATTATTGAAAACGGTTTTGTGGGACAGTTCCTAATTAAAGATTTTTTTAAAGTTTTTTTGATAACTAAATAAAATAAAATAGACGCACGTACGGAAGGACAGGCAGCGGAGCCTCAGTAATAGGGCCCCGTTGGTTACGCAGCCCTAAAGACTGGTATTCAGCTAAATCTGGTTAGATTGGAGACCCCAACTTAGCCCTTCTATTTGGGGTTCAACTTCCAGTCCTTCATAACTATACTAATATTATAAAGCTGAAGAGTTTGTTTGGTTGAACGCGCTAATCTCAGGAACTACTGGTTCGAATTGAAAAAATATTTTAGTGTTAAATCGCCCATTAATCAAGGAAGGCTATAGGTTACATAACATCACATTACAACTAAAAGGAGCGGAGCATCAATGAAAATTGATGCAAAAACGGGGAAAATTGTATTTTTATAATAATTTCACACGGACGAAAGTCGTGGGCAACAGCTAGTGATGTATAAAGAATCTGCGACTAAACTATCTCTCTCTTTCTGTTGCAGAGGATGAGAAGGCCTCGTCGGCACCGATGGCTGACAGTGTCCGTGTTCTTCATCGCCTACTCGGTGTTCCAAGCGGTCTACAAGCCGTCCAGCGCTTCAGAGCCGGCCGACAAACTGATCGATGAAATCGGAGCTGTCTTCGGACCTACCAACAAGCCTGTAATCACGCCTAATGCGGGAGTTATTGCGGGTAAGATAAATAAAAGACTATTGACTGCCTTTTTGGTCTAGTGGTCGCAAGCGCGACTGCTGAGCGTGAGGTCCTGGGGTCGGGTTTTGCCATCAGAAATTTCTTAGTAGCATCCACAGAGTCTCGATTTGCACCCGGTTGATGGCAATAGGCTCGCCGTCTATTATATGAGACTTGAACATAACTGGCGAAATGTGGGTGTACTAGGAACACCTCTGCCTAACCCTTCAGGCATTACAGGCGTGATGTTGTCATACGACTATTATTGTCCCACTGCAGTGCAAAAAAATATTGTACGGGTTGTAGTGGGTAACTCCATACACTGATTTGTCGTGAAGTATTGTGAGTTTAGTATGATAGAGCAACACATTTTGACCAAGATTCACCAATTAGGCAAAGATTACAGCGTTATAGTAAAAGGCGATTCTCTCTCTAAGTTGTTGGTAGTTATACAGCTATAACTTCAATATATATATATATGATATAATATATATATGAAATATCGTTAATATTGCTATAGTTATAATATTAATTTAGTAGCGCGTAAAGTAGGTCACAGCGTTAGCAGAAAAATGTATGACGATAGATCGTTCAAATCTTTGTAGCCGCGAATTATTCACAAACGGCGTAAGGTGTAAGGCGCAGCGCAGGGGTGGAAAGATAACGAAAAAAGAAGGGCGTGCATGCACCGCGCCACTCTAGTGTAACTACACAACACGTCGCCTACGTACATTTTGTATGAAAACGTTTTGAAGCGGAATCATGCCTGCGCCGCGCCGTCACCTTACCTTTCGCCGTTTGTGTATAATTCGTACCTTACACAAGGTAGACAACAGCATTGATCAGATTGCACGAGGTGCGGAACCGCTTGAGCCCTTATATATATTGTACAGGTTTCCTCACGATGTTTTCCTTCACAACAAACTTACGTCAGATGGTCATAGTATCAGTATGTACTGCCGTACTAATAAGTATATTGCCGTTTATTGTGCAGAAAGAGATGGGTAGATCGCAAATAAGGTAGAACGGCTTTGAGAGGCATTTATTTCAGCAGTAGACGTCTTTTGTGTGAGTATTGATGATTAATGAAATAACACAAAAAAACTACGCTTTTAGTAAAGCTTTCGATCGACAATTTGGTTCTTGAAACGAAAAACTGTATCAAATAAATACATATGTAAGTATTATGTACGAAACAACACGGTTTTAATGTTTTATCATAAATCTAAAATAACAATTCAACGTCTTTAGAATAGAATAGATCAGGTGTTAAAAAGGTTAAAGATTCCATGTACATTCTGCCTTTTAGGCAAGCAAAATTAATATAGATTATAACATTAAACACAAAATAAAAATGAAAAAAACATAAAGAAACACGCGAACTAATAAACAGACATTAATTTAAAGTTGTTACTTTAAATAAATGTTTTGGTACATCATACACTAAGACTACAATTTTTATAATTCAGTAAAATTCTAATGTAGTCGTAAAATTATTTCTTAATTAAAGCGTCTTATCGGGTAAAAAATCTGTCAGAGAATAATAACATTTATCTAGTAGTAATGTGGTTAGTCGCTTTATAATATTCTAAATGGTTGCTCTTTAATGTTGTTAGGAAATTTATTATAAACAATAGGCGCCATACAAATAACAATTTTTTTAATAGTGCTGTCTTATATGCTTTAAAGCTGTCATCAGATGTTATCATCATCTTCAATTAACCGTCAAATGATCAGTGTAGTATTTCAGTTATTTGTCAAAACGTCGGTTAACATTGTGAATGCACGAAGCGATACAACCTACTTGACTCATCGATTAAAATTCGACCCCAAACATTGTGAGGTCGCGCTGAAATTCAGGAATCGTAAAACGAGATATTAAATTCTTACTACATATTACGTACTTCGGAATTTGGGATCATCTTGGGATGGATTATATTATGTGTCCCGACAATATTAAATTGGCGGGACCTTTCCACATTGCGATAGTCTATAAGCAATATTTTAGATCATTATTTTATGATATTCGCAAGCTAAAAAGTAAAGACTTGTTGACTTACCAAGGTAGGTATTCAGAAACGGGGTTGTGGAGGTCAGATAGGCAGTCGCTCTATCTATACTTGTTTTCAGCTGAATCTGGTTGGACTGGAAACCAACCCCAACATTGTCAAGAAAATGCTAGGCAGATCACGAAGCTCGTACTACATGGTATAAAACAAAGTCGCTTCCCGCTGTCTGTCCCTACGTATATGTATGCTTAACTACGCAACGGATTTTGATGCTTTTTTTTAATATATAGAGTGATTCAAGAGGAAGGTTTATATGTATAACATTGCACCCGTGCGAAGCCGGGGCGGGTCACTAGTTACATTGTATACAACAAAGTCGCTCCCGCTGTTTGCACGCTTAGATCTTTTGAACTACGCAACAGATTTTAATGCAGTTTTCAGCAATAGATGCAGTGATTCAAGAGGAAGGTTTATATGTGTAACATTGCACCCGAGCGAGGCCGGGGCCGGGTGTAAGTTTACTTAATAATTGACTGATTGCCGCGTTGCCTACTACTCTGTTTCCTGCTCCTCCGCTATTATTTTCTGATTAATTATGTTACGGGATCCAAGACAGTTAAATTTTTTCTCTGGGACTTCGTCGAGCTTCATTGTCACCGCGCTTTTATGGTGGTCGCCACTGTTGGTTCTGGCTTTCAGGAGTTGCAGTGGTTTGGGAATAGTGTGATGGCTAAATTGCCTCGCTGGTCTAGTCTAGTCGTAAGCGGTATTGCTAAAAATGAGATCCTGGGTTCGATGCTCAAGTCCAACAACGTATTATTGGGTTTATCTATCAGAAAAGATTAGTACTCAATTTTCAGCCTGGAGTCTGGATTCGTGCCTGATCGATGGCAGCAGGCTCGCTCCTTTAACTTGGGACTTAAATCATAGCTGGTTAAATGTCGACGTACTATACCTACCCCCCACCTGCCCCCCCTCCCCCTACACCTCTGCCTACCCCTTACTGATGTTATCCCTTACTGTGTTAGTGTTACTTACACAGTTTTAAGTTTATATTTACTAACGCAATTTGTATTTTATCATATACAGGGTGTAACAGAAAGGATATAATCATATGGAATACTGTGGTACGGACCATCAAACTGAACAACTTTCTCTATGGGACCACCATCGAAATCGTAAAAAAATAATCAGCTGTCCCATACATTTGGGTCGAGTAGGTATTGAAATTTTCTATGGGACAGCTGATTATTTTTTTACGATTTCGATGGTGGTCCCATAGAGAAAGTTGTTCAGTTTGATGGTCCGTACCACAGTATTCCATATGATTATACCCTTTCTGTTACAAGCTGTATATGTTAGTCTGTAAGGTGTACAGGGTGTAACAAGACCCTTAAAGAAGCCGTCAACCAAGCATTCTGTACATCAAACTAAGTAACTTTACGCAAACATTATTGCTGGGAAATGACATTTTTTTGGGGCGAATAATCACGTTTTACGGTAGGACTCAATGTAACACACTCAAAATATTGTGCTGGTGGATGCATTGAATAGCACCGGGGTCGTGGAGGTGTTTAAAGTAAAAATCTCAAATTAAAAAAAATTAAAAACTTTTGAAAAAGTTGGAACTTTGACCTCCAATATCTCCGTAACTAGAAGGTTCGCAGGTATGGTCTAGAAGAAAAAAATGATCGCAATGACGGGAAGAACAAGTACCTTTCGGCTTCGTTAAGGGTCTTTACACCCTTTATATCTATGGGCCAAAGTAGCCTGAAAATAAATGGATGATGCTGTTGTTGTTATGTTTTCATAATTTACAGACGTGATCCCCGAAATTGCCGTTCCGTCAATCATTCCTGCGGCTGACAAAGAGAAAGAGAGTGCAGAGGAAAGTCCTCCAGAAGGCGGCAAGAAGGACATGAAGGGGCTTCCAGAAGATGATGAGCCAGACAAGAAGGGGGAGAAGGACGCCGGTTATGTCGAGGTATATGGGATTATGTTTTTTTAAACAGTTTTTGAGCCTTTTAAAAAGTTAATTATAAATTAAACTGAGTGTCTAGACCAGTGGTCGTCAAACTGCGGCCCGTGGGCCGCATGCGGCCCGCAAAACAAATAATTTTAGTCTTTCGACTCATTTAGAAGACACAATAAAGATGCTAACATAGAAGAAATAATTAAAAATGTACAACACCATAACACTGATATATTTCCTGTTTTTTTTTTCCCGCACAGGTACATAATAATGTATTTACGTGTATTCCCACTTGAAATGCTATTGCTATCTACGTTTCGAAAATAATAATTATAATAATTTAAGTTTAATAAAATATTTGTTACTAAAAATATAACATTAATTGACGGCACAGGTCTACCGGTTATAGTGGTTGCCTTGCCACTATCTTTACACCGGGTGTTCGTGGGTTCGATTCCCATCCGAGACAAATATACATATGATCCACTTTGTTTTGTTCCGTGCGTCTTTGTGTTCTTTATGTCCGTTAATTGTTAGCTGGTTAGTTCATTGAGTTGGCAAATAAAGATTTTACATTGGTCACAGGTAACAATTGCCATAAAAAATCCATAGGGCAATCGCGTTTTGACAGCTGATAAAAGCGCGCGTATGACACTAAGACAGACCGATTTCTTATTAAGTAGTCTTGGATTACGATTTTCTTCGTCTTGGCACGTGTATCGCTCGAAAATATTTGAATGTCTTTGAATCAATCCAATAGATTTTTGACTATTATGTCACCTTATCGCTGATACAATGTTTCTTTTCATTACAAGCTTTTATTTAACTTGAAATGTTTATATGTATGTATGTTTGTGTAGGTCAAATCTTGCATCTGAATTTTAAAACAATTAACCCCAACCGATTGTTTAGTTTGGATGACAATGCATTGTTAGGTCAGCGACGTCATCCTAAATCCAATATGGCGGACTCCGAAAGATGGCGGACTAGTTATTTTTTTCTTGTGTAGGTCCTTACAAATGATGTTGCTTATGCAAAATCTTGTTTGTTTCGGCAGGCGTCTCACACGGCTATTGAAACTGTATAGAAAACATTTTAAAAAGTTACTCGCCTTGCCCGTGTCGGCGTACAGATTGGCATGTGTACATCAAGCTACTATAATCTGTAAAATTTCTTTAATCGATTTTCAACTTTAACGCTAAAGAATTAGGTTCAAGGTTAATTGGGAAAATTTGTCGTTGCTAGCTTAACGTGCTTCTGTACATTCGATAAGGCAATATTTTGGAACAGCAGGCTTTTCCGAATTACTACTACAAAGGAGATCACCCAGCCTCCATACATTTTTGGGCTATTTTCAAAAGTATATTTTGAGGTTGAATAACTTCTCGGTAAATGGACTTACGACTTAGGTATGATAATAAAAAGTGTTTATTATTTTATGCTCTATCTAAAAATAAGTTTATTTTTGTTGGCACTTTTGAAAATAGCCCAATCTGGGTGATCTCCTTTTCAGCTTTTAGTCGGGTCGTGCTAATCGGTAAAGTCCATTCAGTATCTACAACCCCTGAATCATGTATGGGTCATTGTTCTTGTTTATTTACATAATTATGTATATTCGATTTTACCGTCTGACTGTGCCCTTGTAAATTATGCCGACCCTAAGACGTGTGAAGAACCTCTTAGTAATAAGGTCAATAAAAGTTATTTATTATGAATGCCACCAACTTAAGATTACTACTAAAAATACCTAATTCCGCATTCTTACGTGTTTTGCAATTTGCATGTCAGTGTCAGGTTCTATGAATATTGATTAAAATATGATTCGCGACGGTAACAATTAAGGATTAACAGAGTTATAATCCTGTAAATTGCAAAAGACGTAAGAAAATTTGAATTTTTTGGGCTACCCTAGCGCATTAAAACCTTAAAACGGAGATTTAAACGATAAACTAAGTCAGTAAGTTACCTAAAATTTGTAAACAAAACCGTCAACTCTATTAATCTAAATATCCATGGTAAACCCCATTTTCAATTTACATTTCAATTTCTCTGTCGTATTTCAATCATTACTTCGTGGAAAGTCAAACATGATCGTAAACTTGAACGAACTCATATCCCTCAGGTGGTAAGAAGATAGAAGTACCGACGGAAATTGTCCTATATAATGAACCAATGTACCAGTTGCTACTCGTAACTGTTACATAAAATACTAAAAAAATAATCATAATAGGTATTATGAGTATTTTTTTAGTATTTTTTTAGTATTTTTTAGTATTTTTTTTTTATTTACGAGTAGGAAGAATAAGTGGTATACTCGTAGTATCTACCTAATTATGTTAGAAGGAAGTAAAAGTGTACTTTGTAAAATTCGTAAAAAAAAAAAAGTAAACGATATTTGAAAAAAATAACTTAGAAATTGCGTTAATTTAAACGTATTTTACGGGATAATAGCACAAGTAGAACTAATAAAAAATAATTTATTTTCGTTTTGCTAAATTCCCAAACTATTAAGGTATAAAATTTAATTCTTCGACGTCTCAAATTAACTTTAACTTTAACTGGACTCAAAAAAATACTTACAAAAGATAGGTTCAGAGGTACCTCGTTAGGCTGGAAGCCGACTTAGTTGGGAAAATACTAGGTAGATGAAGGTGATACACAAACACATTTGTTTTTACTTTTGACGTGTTCAAGCTTACCTACTCTTATAATGTTTTAACCATCTATACTACAGAGGTAAATTTTTGTTTAGATTTCGGGATCATTCTTGGGAATTATTAATCCAATTCCGAAAATTATTTCACTACAGAGAATCTACATCATCCTCGAGTATCAAGGCTATACTTAAACCGATCCCGTGTTATAGCTCCCGACCATGACGCGAGCGAAGCCACGGGCAATCGCTACCATAATACAATGTTTGTTTTACAGGAAAGTGAAACGGAAGAAGCTCGGGAGGAGGAGAGGGCCAACTGGAAGGCGAACCCGACCGTGAAGCCTTTGAGGGTCAACTGCTCTCCACCGGCGATCGAACAGGTACCTACCTGATTCTACCTGATTAATTGAATATACTAACAACTGTAACTGTAAGTTTTGGTGAACAAATAAGCATATTATTCTGTGCCTTAAAGAAGCCGTCAACCAAGCATTATGTACATCGAACTAATTTTACGCAAAAATTATTGCTGGGAAACGACTTTTTTTTTTGGGGTGAAATGTCACGTTTTATGTTGTGCTGATGGATGGATTGTACGGGGATCGTGGAGTCGTTTAAAGCAAAAGTCTTACATTATGTTGTATATTAGTCGCGCCGCGACCTATAATAAACCAGTGTGCATCGAGCCGTTGTCTTATTTAGTCACCTCGTTACGCCTATCCAACAGTGGCGACAAGTACCCTCGCGTTGCATTTTATAATAGTTACGTTGTGATAATGGCGAATTTAGGAATTTTATCGGTATTTGACCACAATTCACAAACGTGGAAAACTTATAAAAATCGCCTCGGCCAATTTTTCATCGCGAACGACATCGAGGACGACGTGAAGAAACGTGCTATTTTATTGAGCGCACTCAGCGATAGTACCCACAAGCTCGCATCGGATCTAGCCTTGCCAAAGGAGCTTGAAAAAGTACCGTACGACGACATCATCGCATTATTGGATGAACACTTTACACCCAAAAGTACAGGGTTCAGCGACCGTTATAAATTCTACGTAGCAGCACAAAATGACGGTGAAACCTTCACTCAGTTCGCAGCACGACTGCGAGGCCTCACTGCTCACTGTCAATTTCTTAATGTGGAGGAAACTTTACGAGATCGTTTCTTCATGGGAATATTGCCAGGACCAGAGAAGGAGAAGTTGTTTGCGTCTAACTACCGAGATCTGACGTTGGCAAAAGCGGCGGAGCTAGCTGATAGCGTGCGCAGCGCGCGCGCCGTTTCGGCCGCGGCAGCGGCGGCGTCGCGCCCCGAGCCGGCGATGGCTGCCGGCGCCGAACAAGTTTTCAAGATCGCGAAGAACGACGAAAGGAAGGCGGCAAATGAAGCGCCATGTTCAGTGTGTGGTTACAAAAATCATAGTTCGTCTCAGTGTCGATTTGCTAATTATAAATGCAAAAAATGCAATGTGAAAGGTCATTTGCGCCGTATGTGCAAAAAAATAAATTACGTAGAAGAGGGAAGTAACGGTGACGACGGTGAGTTATTTAATATACGTTCTTTTAACGGTGAACCAATGACGGAAGTAATTTCGGTAAATGGAGTGCAAATTAAATTTCAAATTGATAGTGGGTCGGCAGTCACTGCGATATCGGAAAGTTTATACAAAAATCATTTTTTGAAGGTACCCCTTAAATCCACCTACAAACGCTTGTTAACATATACAGGAGACCGTATAGATTGTTTAGGTACGGCGCTGTTGTCCTTTTCTTATTCAGAACAAATTTGTGATTTGAAAGTATTTATAGTTCGTAACGGAGGACCTCCGCTTGTAGGACGTGATTTTATTTCTGCATTTAAACTAGAAATGTTACCTATTCAGTATGTGGGTCAAAAAGAAATCAGCTGTATTGATAATCTCCAAAAACAATATCCACAAGTGTTTTCGGAAGAGCTAGGTAGGTTTAATAAATATAGGGTAAGCCTACAGTTACTAGAGAATTCGAAACCAATTTTTTTTAAAGCACGCCCTATAGCTTACGCATTACGAGATAAGGTTGATAGGGAGCTCGACCGTCTAGTGAAAATAGGTATTTTAAAACCAGTCGAGTACTCAGAGCGCGCATCACCTGTCGTGCCTGTGTTAAAACGAAACGGCGATATTAGGTTATGTGCCGACTACTCCGTTACAATAAATAAGCAGTTAAAGATAGAACAGTATCCATTGCCGACAGCACGAGAACTTTTTACTAAACTGCACGGCGGTCAAAAGTTTAGTAAATTAGATCTAACTCAAGCCTACGCGCAGTTTGAATTAGATGACGAATCGCAAAAATATACTTGTGTAAATACTCCCCGGGGATTATTTCAATATACTCGTTTGGTGTTCGGTCTCGCGAGCGCGCCGGCGATTTTTCAACGCGCCATGGAGTGCGTGCTGTCGGGTTTGGACGGAGTGCTGTGCATGCTTGATGACGTATTGATAACAGGCGAAAATGACTCACAGCACATAGAACGGCTACATTTAGTTCTGCAAAGACTACAAGACGCCGGGTTAACACTACAAAGAGACAAGTGTGAATTTTTTAAGGATGAAGTAGAATATTTAGGTTACACGGTCGATAAACACGGGCTAAAAAAATCATCGCAAAAAGTAAGGGCTATTGTAAATGCACCGGCACCCGCTAACGTTAGCCAATTGCAATCCTTTTTAGGCTTGGTTAATTATTATCGTAATTTCGTGCCAGCCGCCTCTTCACTACTCAGCCCATTATATAATCTGCTTCAAAAGGGAAGTAAATGGAACTGGACGGAGGAACATAACAATGCTTTCAATGCCATTAAACATGCCCTCGCTTCAGATCAAGTTTTAGCTCATTTTGATGGAAGTGCACAGATCATTTTGACTGTCGACGCGTCACCCACGGGGCTAGGGGCCGTTTTGTCACAGGTAGGTAAAGACAACATCGAAAGGCCGGTCTCCTTCGCCTCCCGTACGTTAAACAAAGCAGAGAAACGGTATGCACAGATACAAAAGGAGGCAACTGCTATTATTTTCGGAGTGCGGCGGTTCCACCAATATTTATACGGAAGGTCTGTACCGTTTGTTTTACGCACTGACCACAAACCTTTGTTATCCATTTTTGGCGGGAGCCGTGGCATTCCGGAGGTAACGGCGAACCGCCTACAGCGGTATGCTATGTACTTGAGTGCATACAATTTCACTATCGAGTATATAAAAAGCGCGGAAAATAATGCAGACTTTCTGTCTCGGTTTAGCTTACCTGGGTCAGGTTCATATAATGAGTCATCACGCAGCGGCGGCGCCGGCGGCGCGGGCCGCAGCACAGGGGCGCATGACAGTCACGATGTATCAGACATCGAAGAAGATCGCGCGTCATACATTAATTTCGTCATAGATGGAATTATGCCCATTACCTTTCAGGAATTACAGCAAGAAACATACAAAGATCCGATATTAACTCAAGTGATACATTACATTAAGAACGGATGGCCATTAAAGATAAAGAATGTCAGCCTTAAACCATTTCATTTATGTAAAAATGAATTATCCTTTGAAAGTGGATGTGTTATGCGCGGTCATAAAATAGTGATTCCTGAAAAGTTATGTGCTAAAGTTGTATCTGAACTTCATGGTTCACACCTGGGAATAGTTAAAGCAAAGGCTGAAGCTCGCAGTAGGTTCTGGTTTCCAGGCGTGGACAAGGCTATTGAAACAATGATAGCGAGTTGCGAGGTGTGTCGCAACCTGAGGCAAGCACCAGCCCGAGCGCCGCTCGCAGTGTGGCCATACCCTAAAAATCCATTTCAAAGAATACATATAGATTTTTTGGGACCGATTAATAATAATACCTACTTAGTGATTGTAGACGCGCATTCCAAGTGGGTAGAAGTGTATCTAATGGCTAATGTGTCTAGTAAAAATGTTGTTATAAAACTACAAGATTTCATATCTCGGTTTGGCATTCCACAGACAATAGTTAGTGATAACGGCACTGCATTCATTTCACGAGAGTACCAATCGTTTTGTAGTCTGAATGGTATCTCGCACGTGACGTCACCCACTTATCATCCAGCTAGCAATGGTCAGGCTGAGAGCTTTGTAAAAATAATAAAAAAGGGCATTAAGTCAAGCATAATGACCAGTACGAATCAGAGTGGAATTAGTGCAAAATTACAAAAATATTTATTCGATTACAGAAACTCCGTAAATTCCACCACTGGTACATCGCCCGCGGAGCTGGTTTTCGGTAAGAAACTTCGTTCACGTTTAGACTTGCTAACTGAACCAGTGATACCATCCTCGTCATCGTCACTTCCCCTTAATGATCATGTGCAACGGAAACAGTACTCGCAGAGTAAGGCGTATGGAGGTACAAACACCCAATACTTTGATGTAGGAAATAAAGTTATATATAAAAATGGAAACAAACCAAATTCATGGAACACTGGCATAATAGTCGAACGTAAAGGAAAAGTAATTTACTTAATAAAGGACTGTGTAACTCAGAAAATTATTAAGAAACATAAAAATCAATTGATGTTGTATAAAGGAACGGATACCACCCTGCCTAACACTTGGGATACGCCAATTGAATTGGAAGACGTCGCAAGTGCACCAAACCCGCCTGTAATTGTGAACACCCCAACAGCCCCATCACCTCCTCTACCGCATGAAGATAGACCAATCCAATCACCACGCCCAGTTGAAGCTGAGGCAGACAGGTCGTTAGAAGAGTTCTACGACACCGCGGCGGGTGAAGGAAGTGAGGTTCAAGTTGAACAGGAAGGTGAGAAGGAGCCAGCAGTTGAAGCAGCGGGAACTGCACAGAATGTGCAAGAGAGGTCGCACCGTCCCGTACCTAGAGTTAATTATAAACAATTCTTCTAGATATAAGTTAGTACTAAGAGGGAGGAATGTTGTATATTAGTCGCGCCGCGACCTATAATAAACCAGTGTGCATCGAGCCGTTGTCTTATTTAGTCACCTCGTTACGCCTATCCAACACATTAAAAACATGTATTAAAAAAAAAACTTGTCAAAAAGTTGGAATTTAGACCCCCGATATCCCCGTAACTAGAAGGTTCCCAGTTAAGGTATAGAACAAAAAAATGATGGCAATGACGGGGAAAACTAATGCCTCTCGGGTTCGTTATGGGTCTTGTTACGCCTTTTATATCTAAGTAGATCTTTCATTTTTTAAAGTTTCCACTAGTTTTATTATATTATGACGAGAATTATCGTTGCTCGTAACTTTTCGCTTCTTTTTAGTATTCAACTGAAATCTAAGGGGTAGTGGCGTAGCTATGTAACCACGGGCCCCGGAGCAAAAATGAAATTGGGGCCCTATTCCAACTTAAGTAAACACTTTGAGGGTGCAAAACTAGTTCCTCCAAAAGGAACTAAGATTCCAAGTGCGAGCGAAGCGAAATTGAAAATTTTAACATTTTATTCATATTTCATACAGGATTTACTTGGTCGACTCACAGACAAAGTTAAGATTCGAGGAGAAGTAAGCCGCAAGAGCGAGCGTAGCGCGCTCGAATTTTTTTTGATAAATTGCCTTGGACAGGTTAAAATACTTGGTCGAAAGTCAAGATTCAAAAGAAAGTAGTCAGAAGAGCGAGCAAAGTGAGCTCAAAAATGTTAACACTACCAGACTCTACTATAAATTCAGATACGTAACTTGTGATCAAACGTCCACATGCTCGATTTTTTGCAACCTTGTTTTTACCTTATTTGAATATTAAGGCCTCGGGGCATGGTGCCCCTAATTAACTTCAGCCTCTGTCTATACCGGTTAATCATGTTAAAATCCAAAAGGAATGCCAATCAGAGATAGAAAAAACGAGCCTCTGTGATAATTTTTAGGGTTCAAAGTACGAACCGCAGTTTGTAGAGTACGAGTACTCAGATGCTCATTTTTCGCCTTAAAACTATTATAGTTTGATAGTGATTCTACAATTTATTACGTTGTTAGTAAATCTGCGGCATCAGGCAGGAACAGTGACTTATAACTTTTAAAAATCCTGAGCCCGGCCTGCCTAGCGAAACCCATGGACTTTGATGAAATTTTGCACACGGATAGAGCTCGACCTGGGTAGGAGTTGGACATATACAAGTATCCTATGATACTTTTATCCCTATAAAATAATCCCGTGGCAGAAGATGCTGTTATGTTTATGTTCTGGAGGTGGGAGATATTTGTGATTTCGGTTCGAGCCGTTCGAGGTTTGTTGGGGTCAGGGGCTAAAAAGTTGGAAGTCGAAAATTCTTTATTGAACTAGGATATTATATAACTTTTTTCAACGTCGTTCATGGAGGCCGAGGGGCCCCTTGAGCTTGGGGGCCCCGGGGCACTGCCCCGCCTAGCCCTCCGGTAGCTACGCCACTGCTAAGGGGTCACGAGCACTAGTATGTACCTTGCAAAATTGTAAAACGATTTTCAAGTAAAATATGGATTTTAACTTTGAGATAAGGCCTACTACGAGTAGTATGAGTTACAAATTACTATACGAGTATTCGTAACAGCACAACATTATATTCAAAATAGTTGAAGGAAAACCCTTTGAATATTTGCTACGTGTATTATGTATACATGAATTTCAATCTAACGGCCCGGTCAGACGGTGCCAAATCAGGTAAACGGTAGACCCCAGCAAATGTATAACATCCTTAAAGAAAAAACATAATAATCTTTGCCTTTAAAACTTATACTAAGCCTCTAAACTAAACTGCGCTGACTGCAGTTCAGAGGCATTGCTTTAAAGATCTCATAAACAGATACTTGATGAAATTTCAAACAAGATGTGGTATTTATTTAGACTACTTTATAGAGGTTGTAGGGGGTTACCTCTGGATCTACTGAACCGATTTTGAAAATTCTTTCACTAATAGGAAGCTACATTATTCCCGAGTATATTTACAACTTGCCCGTGGGATAATTTCCGACCAAAACGCTAGTGAAGCCGCGGGCCACCTACTCAACTATCTACCTACGTAATAGTTATCTTAACTTCTCGTGTTTCCACTCTAGACCTCTAAAGTCTCATCAAATACCTATTTCATTTCTTTCATCTTCCAGTTCCCCAAACCGCTGATGGGTCAGAGCGCTCGCAAGCATGGCGGTCTGATCATCCACGTCTTGGTAGCGATGTTCACGTTCATCGGGCTGGCCATCGTCTGTGACGAGTACTTCGTGTCCAGCCTTGATAGGATCTGTGAGGGTGAGTCTATTAAATCTGATACTGATGTTGTTAGCCTGCGTCATCCCACCACTGGGCAAAAGCCTCTCCCTATGGCTTCCAGTTGTTTCGATCCAGAGGTAATGAGGATTACTGGTTGTTGGTTTTGTCCAGCTCGTCCCACCATCTTTTACGTGAAAAAACTACCAAATTCAATATGAACAAGTGTTAGGTATACGTTGCTAAGTGTTGGTATAGTATCTAATATCTACGCTTAAAAAAAGACTTATGACGCTTGACATTGAGGTGTTGGCGAGGCTGTACTCAGAACTCGAATGTTTAGTCCTAAACTAAAAAACTCTGGTAACATAAGTCATTACTTATGTTACCAAAGTTTTTTTAGTTTAGGACTAAACATTAGAGTTCTGACTATGACTATGTTCTGACTGAAGGCCATTGCCTTTCGTCAGCAAAGAGTCTTTACTTTAATATTAATTACCTTGCAGAAAATCAGCAGAAGATTATTGCCAAAACTATGGCCTGTTATGAAATTGAATTATGTTTGACGAAAATGATTAACACGACAACAACAAGAAGCATACAAATTAAGGACTGCGCAGTAGACCGAATTCGAGTAAAATCTTTCGAGCACTTGAATACGGGCTGCGGGTTGCGCACTTAAGATATAGGTAAGTTAAAACCTAAAACGTATGACTTCAGAGTTGAAGCTGGCTCCCGACGTAGCTGGTGCGACGTTCATGGCGGCCGGCAGCTCGGCGCCTGAGCTCGCCACCGTCGTCATCGGGGTGTTCTGCGCGCAGGACGACATTGGTAAGGAATCTTTTTATAACTAGGCTATAACCATACTTTATTTCGACTCACATTATAAACCTCCAAAACGTTCTACCCATTTCCTTGAAACACATTATAGTTCATGATGAGGATAACTAAACAATAGGTGCCTGTTTCATAAACAACAAAAGTATTGAGAACAAAAAATTACATTAAATGGGTACAATTTAACAGTGAACTCCAAACAGATGTACCTAACAGGGTGAAGCTCTGATGAGTTTCTTATTAATTTCGTCATGTGTCAAACTTTGAGATATGGTAACTTGCTAGATAACCCGTGTTCGTTTCACAATTTATGTTGTTTTCATCTTCTTTCTCATTATACCCAGGTGTATCCGGCGTCATTGGCTCAGCTGTCTTCAACATAATGTTCGTCATCTCCGTCTGCGCACTCTGCGCGGGCACAGTGTCGCATCTGAACTGGTGGCCTCTCTGCAGGGACTGCTTCTTCTATGCCATCTCCATCCTTGTGATGCTGTGCACGATTGCCAACTCGATTGTGTCGTGGTAAGTGCTATGTTATCTTTTTGAGTTTTGCGAGATCTTCTCTTAAGGAAGAATTAAACCTTGATGGGGATTCGGCACAGTTGGATGGCAAAACCAAATATATGCAGATACGGAAAAAAGGCACTCGGCTCAGCTCGAACAAACATGATTCAGCAACGGTAGATCGCGAGTGGAGTTTCCCAGTCGGCACAAGACCGATTGGCGCTGTTCTTAAACATATATTGGCGAATCGAATGTCACCCAATCCGAACAAGTCTGTAGAACCATTTATAGTCTCTCTTGACGAGGAAGAAATCTTAATAGGTAAATTAGCAAAGATGACCACCAAGTTAATAAGCAAAATATATTATTTCTTAGTTTGAACAAGTGTTAACTCTATTATTTCTTCTGCAGGCCAGAAGCACTGTTCATGTTGATAATGTACGGAGTATACTGCGTTGCGTTACGCTTCAACACTGCGCTTGAACGCTGGGCCATGACGATTCCACTGCCCTTCAAACTGCCCACCAGGGAAGAACAAGCAGCTTTGGTTACATACAGGTATGTGCTGGTAGTAATTATAAACCTTAACTATGATCCAAAAACAGTGAAATACACAATGCTCAATTGGCCCAGCTTGGGCGCCAGTTAATTGAGTTGGCGCCCAGTTGGGACCTTGGAAAGGTAGCTAAAATTCCAGGATAAAAGTTTATTTAAATTCGATTGAATTAAATTATTTAGCGCAATTCACTGATTTTCTTATTAATGTTTTTAGGAGCACAGGTGGACAACCACCCGCCCCGGTAGCGGGCGGCGACAGTACGTACGCGCAGGTGGAGGGACAGACCAAAGAGACGCCTTTAGGAGACTCACGTAAGTACACTTTAATTATAATATAAAGAATATCCAATACTAGCGAATTCGTTTTAATAGGCGTTGGAGACTGTTTTTTGCTATTAGAAATAATTTAATGCTTACCGCTAAATGTGTTACACGATTTGTGATACAAGCAGGCCTCAGAGAACATTTCTTTTTTGTAAATTGTAATTTGGTGCAACCTAGACTGGCATGTCTTGAAAAGTCAAGATCAAAATTTTATTAAAGACATAATATCATTCGATTGTTACATTACCTGAACACGTGTTAGAAAGATAAATCTATTTGTTGCGTTTTATGAGGTTATAAAAGTAAATTTGTTGACAGCGACATACAACCCCGACGGCGCGTATGTCAACGCGGCATACAACGCAGAGCCCACTCCCGCCTGGACCAACCCCAACCCGGAGTGGGACCCCAACCGAGCCTGGGATGATACGGTACGAATGTGTTTACTTCATTTTACAATTTTTTGGGCTTATAAGTCGTGGGCCCAACGGGATCTCCCATCAGCAAAAGTTACGAACTTCCGTATACCCTTTCATTTCGACCTCTGACGACCCGAATGGCGCAGCGGTAGTGAGGCTGCCTTACGTTCTTAGGGTCCCGGGTTCGAATCCCGGTAGGAGCAAATGTTTGTGTGATGAGCATTTGTTTCCAAGTCAGGGATGTTTATATGTATAATAAGTATGTATTTACAAACAAAAAAAAAGTAGCTATGTAGTATTTTCAACTATCTGGTGTCCACGACACAAGCCTCGTTGCTTAGTGTGGCACCTAGATGGCGCTGTGTGTAATGTCCAGCGATATTTATTTATTTATTTTCTTTTTAACCACTTTAAGGAACAATTTTTCAAAAAAAATCCTATAATCCCATTTGCAAAATTTGAATTAATTTATTTTAGATTCTTGTAAGTGGATTGTTTAATATGCAAAAACCATTTTCTTGTTCCTCCTTGAGGATATTCTCTCATTATTCCTTTGCTTGCACACAAAATTTAAATCCCGAAAATACGTTTAAAGTTTTCGTAATGTCGTCTGTGTATTGAGGTGATTTGAATTTTACAGTGATGGACGTTGTCAGTCAATCAGTCTTGAAATACATTTTTAAAATGAATACTTTTGCTTACATGTTTTGTTGTCTGTTAGTGTAGGCATGATTGTGACTTATAGCATGGTCTTGGATGAGTCTGTAAGGTGTTATTATTGTGGTGTTTAAGAAAATAAATAAAATATCATCGTAGATGTCTGCCCCTATCTACAACGCCCAGATGGCCACACAACAGTACGCGCAGCAGCCGCAGCAGCAACAGACACAGCAACAGACACAGCAACAATCGGCAACAGGTCAGCAGAAACAGCAACAAGATCAGCCACAGCAGCCACCACAGGTAAAGCTACTCCATAACGACATTACTTACTTTTCGTTTCACCTTTGTGGAACTTAACCACATTTTCACACCAAAGCCGACCATAAATAAAAATAATCATGTGTGCGTGCAGTAATGGTGACACTCAAGCTATAGTGTAAAACAAAGTCATCATCATATCACATCACATCACGTGCCGCCAACTAAAGTTTTTCGATATGCAATGAAACTTTCGAATTGAAACCTTCAACTAGTCAAAAGCCTCAAGCCATAATAGAGGGAGTTCCCGGTACCACCACACCTACGTGTAAGCGCGTGGGTTTCACGAATTACACAGTAGGTCGTTCGAAGTAAAACAGTCTGTTGAACAACTATAACTTTTAATTACTTGGAATACATACATTTATTATTAGTTTAAAACTTAAGGTCATGGTAATAATATGTATCGCGAATCGTTTGTGTTAGCGCGGTATGGAAGCAGCGCATGGACGCGCGCGTGTGTAGTCGTTGGCGGCAGCGGAGCAACAGAGCACAACAGAGCACAACAGAGCACAACAGAGCACAACAGAGCACAACAGAGCACAACAGAGCGATAGCGCGGCTCGCTCCACGGGACGCGCTGCGGGGCGCGAGGGCAGGCGCGGGGGGCGCTGTAGTGATGGCAGGCGCGGCGCGGGCGAAATTCGGGTCGCGTAGTATTGGCTCAAACACTTCGCCATTTCATAAAATCTGTGGAAGCCTAGTTTGAATAAAGCAGTTTTTTGATTAAATGTATGTTATATTCCAGCCGGCAGCAGCTCCAGCCTACTACAAAGCTAAGGAGTACAACCCGGAGACAGCTATCAACCCCCTCGTTAAACCCATCGGAGCCAGTAAGTTCTCGATTGTATTGGTAATCTTCCATGAGGCGTTACTTCTAAAACGGAGTCAAACTTGATCATTCAAATTAACTCTCATGCTCGCAGTGCAGTTGCACCCTTTTAGGGTATATTACCATAAAATCATCATAATACTAAACCTAATTTAAAGAAAACCGGCTTAAACAGTTTTCCTGGTGACAGTAACAGTGCAAATGTCGTGATGTGGTCATCAACCCCTGAACTTGTGAAAGAAAAAATCATGAAAAAACCAGCATCTTCTAGGACCAAATCATCGAAGATCTGGTAGCTTGCACGAAACTCTTTCGGATAGAGGATACCTAAATCCTGTAGTGAGAATTTATTAAGTTACACAAAAAAGGGTCTGTCTCCTTCAATAGCTAACTCAATATGTCCGCAGACTACCTGCAGCTCGCATGGTGGTACCTGGTGTTCCCGATCCACTGGTCGTGTCGCCACACGATGCCCGACTGTCGCGGCCGCTGGTACCCCGTCACCTTCATGATCAGCATGCTGTGGATCTCCTTCTACTCCTACTTCATGGTCTGGATGATTACTATTATTGGTGAGTATCTTTTGAAAGTTTTGGGATGGTCTAGTTGAGCCTCATCCGCACTAAGCCATAAATCGCAATACATGTCTCGCAATGACGACTCTCCAGCATTGGGCACATGTATTTGAATCTGATAACAATGAGTTGTATCACTGTGTTATCCTTTATAATAGCGGGTGTTTGTACCGAAACAGTGTTGCTATACAAATGTGTTATAGCGGTCGAAACTTTGAATGTGTTTCACTGTTTTTCATCAACTATGAATTTGCATTCTTAGGGTCTAACTCTAAACTGTGCCTGTTCGTTTTGGTAGGTCAGAAAATGCTGCAGAACACTCAGTATGAAAGAGTTCTCTTGAATACATGCATGCACCTTCAATCCGAAAGACCCCGAGCTTAATATGATTTCGGCACGCGTAGCATGACCACTGTAGAAATGAAAGACAGTTTGCCCTTGAAATTTGACTGACACCAATGTTGGATTTCTCGTTCCAGGTTACACGCTGGGTATCCCGGACACAGTGATGGGTTTGACGTTCGTAGCGGCTGGTGTGTCTGTACCTGACGCGCTTTCTTCACTCGCCGTCATCAAGGAGGGGTACGTGTCCCAAAAATTCTAAGTATTAAAGAATATCCAAAATCCCCTCCACTCGAAGACGCTTTTGAGGTTAGCGCCTGATATGGAACATATTCCACTTCAAGATACTTGACCATAATCACAATAATAAGATGCATTGAATGCATACAAAACTTATGTTTGTTGATCAAAACCAAGTTGCCAATCTCTTCACGGCCCGTACAAAAAAAACAAAAAATTTAAAGTAAATATGTCGGAAAAAGGTGTTCTGGAAAACATTTTTATTATGACACCTAAGTGTGTGGGTTTTTCTGTAGGTATTATAATAACTCTCAGCGGCGTCAGCACAAAGAAAATGTTGAGGGAGTTATTTCCCATAAGAAAAGAGGTTTTTTTTTCTGTTACTTCATTTTTAGAACGTTTCGAATGATGTCTTTTTCTGAAATAAGGTAAAGTGCCGTGCTATGAGCAATTTTTTTACAGCCCGATATGGGAGAAGCTGCCAGCCAGAGATTGAGTTTCCTTATTAAAACTGTATGACATTTGATTTTGTTTTACAGTTACGGTGACATGGCGGTGTCCAATGCTGTCGGTTCCAACGTGTTTGATATCTTGGTGTGTCTCGGTCTGCCGTGGTTCATCCAGACCGCCATCATTCACCCAGGCTCGCATGTCAACGTTTATCATAAAGGTAAGTTAATTGCAACGTAATATTTTTGTAAATCGGAACTTCTATGCACAGAGTAACAAGGAACTTTTGGCGCCAAAACAAGATGGCCATTTTAGTTCCGATTTTTGAGCGCGCTAAATGATCCATTACAGCTATATGCGGTTGTTTAGCTTATAGTTATCAGAATATAAGTAAGAATGTTTGTAAAATAATTTTAGCGTCATTATATTTTGTTAAGTTTTATTTCATTTCGTCGCCTTTACCCAGGAGTGCTAGTTTACCCTTCAAAATATTTTCTCTCCAATTCTCTATGGTCAAAGGTCCTCCACGGCGATGTAAGGAGAACGAATATATAACAGATCTGTAATTGAAACAATTATAATTCCAGGTCTGATCTACTCGACGCTCTCTCTATTCTCCACGGTAATCTTCTTAGTAGTGGCCACACACGCCAACGGCTGGAAGCTGGACCGCAAGTACGGCGCAGTACTGATGGTATGGTACATCCTCTTCATCACCCTCGCCAGTCTTTACGAACTCAACGTTTTCGGATACTTCACAAACCCCGACTGCATCTCTACCTATTAATTTTTCACACTAGCAACACCTTTTTTGCTGTCACGCTTGGCTGTCAACTACGTTTTATGTTCGGAACCGAAGCAACGTAAGAAAACTATGGATATGACTTGACGTGTGTATAAAATGCAATTTTAACTGTTTCTTCTTTATAAGGCTTATTTATAGAAGATTTGAAGCACATTCCAATAATGAAATTCTAGTTAAAGTTTCGTTGTTAAGATATCTGCTTAATAGTTAAGTTACAAACCAACACTATTAATTTCGACATTAGTAATTATCAAAATTTGCAATTCACTTATTTTTAGTATAGGTATTCAACATAATAATGTAATACCTCCTATGGCAGCAGAAGTGTTTTATTTTAGAGTTTTATCAAAATTCGGTGGCCCATTTTTTATTGAAGTACAATTTTATAAACACTAGTTAAGTTATGTAAAAACGCTATTGTCTTATGATTAAAGAAGCATCGATGTTAGTTTCAGTATACATTCTATTTTTTAAGTAATTTTAATATTACCGAGAAGGACTTTAGCGGTCCAAATTAAAATGGTATTTCTACTCACTTTCACAATAGAAATGCTAGTGTTAGTTTATTAATAATCTTAAGCGGTTTAAGTAGTTCAAGTCAAGCGGTTCTTTTAGTTCTTGCATGCCTCAATTGACAGCAAAGAGTTGTAAAATGTTGTTATTAAAATGGCAAGTTTGAACGGTATTTGCCTATAACGATGTGTCTGTCGCTTAAATAGACTGATTGAGGTATAATGGCTGCCTAATGCAACTGTGTCGCCACGGGCAATTAGCGAAGACCGAATGAAGCCAGGTTTAAAAACGAGATGGCGAGCAATGCGTTGCTAGTGCGTGACGCCGACAATGATGATGACGTGACTGGCGTTACTCGCTAGTATGCGTAAGCGTATTAAGCAAGATTGTCTTATTGAACGTTCTGCCCGCCAAGGAACCATCACTGAGCGACGATTCTCTTTGATAGGTCTTGTCTGCGACTAACCAGTACTCCTCGGCAGTGCGAATAGTCCCCTATCAAAGATTTAAATACTTATGCATCTCTTTTAGTTCCTTCGGACCTACAATATTTTCTACGTTCTTGAGCGAGAAAATTGTCGGAAAATAGTTGGCTCGTCAGCGGTGGAACGGGTGTCTAATTCCATTTTATCGACGTGTAACATAACGTACCTAGATATTATCTTTTTGTAAATAGCTTTGTGGAGCACTGGTGTTGCTTACGCACAAATTGCTGTTTTCTAACCACAGTACTCGTGAGAATCTCGTATAAAGTGGGAACTTAGCTGATGAAAGGTAGCATCTCTTTTCTACATACGTAAATAAAAGTAAGTATAATGACTTGAAAAAAATATTCGATATAATTCACCTTAAAATTAGTAGGCTACTAATTTCAGCCATATAATATTCGTAACGTCATAGAAAAACGACGTTCATGCATTACATTTAAACTGCGTACCAGAGCCTGATCTGTGTCAGTGTCTGATTATACGAAATATTGGCACTAACAATTAACGCTCTAAAAATTCGAAGCACATGCGAATCCCTTCGTCTACCTTTCAAAACTAAGTTTCTGTAGATATTATTTATAACTATATCCAGTTAATTTTATTGGCATGTCGTTTATGTATATGTGTGACTTGAAGAAAAAGAGAATTATTCGCTTTAATGTATAAATATCTTATGAATATTTGCATAGTTTTAGTGAAATGACAATTTGAAAAACCTATCTAGTCGTGGATATCGTAATGTGTATTAAAATAAGGTGTTTTTGTTTGTGATATTATGTTTAAAACCAAAAGGACTTAGTCACTTATCAGAATAATGTATATTTAGTCTAAATTATTAGTTTTAGTATGAATATAATTTTGTAAATTATATTTTATCACAAAACATCGATGTTTGACGAATTATTACAATAATCTGAATTTAAATTTGATTAAATTTGTACTTTAAGACACATATTCAAAATAATAGCATCAACTGTAGTTTTTTGTGTAAATACTTATTACTTGATCTTGTTTCTGTCTTCCTATCAACCACGTATGTATTTAATTTTATTGTACTTATTTATTGGATGTAGAGTATTGTATATAGACTTTCTAAATAGTAAATGCCTACATAAATATATCCCAACGAATTACAGTGCGTACCTCGAGTAATGTATTGACTATGGTATATACCTAAACTAGCTTAAAGCCTTACTCTTGTTTGTCGATAGAGAATGTATCCCTCGGCTGAAATCACTCGCATCTTCCAAAGGCCATTTTCCATGATGATCCAAATACCTCAGCGTCCATCTTCCTTTTATACTTGTAAAAGCACTCTCCCATTCCAATTCTGTGATCTATTTAGATGTAATTATAAAATTAACGTATATGTGTCTATTATAAGAGAGAAAAAATCTTAAACCAAAAGATTACATTAAAGAGCACTTTATCTGATACTGTTAATAAAACAAAAGTTACTGTACTATTACCATACAGTCAATCATCAACATGGAAATACCAAATTACCTTCTAGCTCATAATTGACTAGAACACAAAGCGTAACTTATAAACAAATCTGACTATTTTAGTTTAAGGTGTAATTTACTCGTGTAAAGCTTAATAAGACCAAAAAGAAAGAGCCTTTACATCGCTCAAAATACTGATCGTGGCAAAAATCCTAACGCATATGCCTAGTCAGTTTTTAAATAACGTAAAACCCGATTTCCGATTTTAGAAATTGAAATTGAGATGATGTCAGACTCTACTATAATAGCATTACATTTAAATTAGTGGAATTCGACAAGTTCTCAGTTTCAACAATTGTCAATTCAGAAACCGACTTGAAGTTTAAGAAAATTCTGGTAGGAAAATAATACTAGACTTTCAGACTTAAAAGTTGCTTTCAACTCCAATCTTAATAGGAAAAATATCCACTCTCTTGGTCAAGTTAAGTAACTTGAAAAAAAGAATCTATTTTGTCAAACAGCGACAGCTGTCAAGCGATCTATCTTATCTCTCTAGAAAGAATAGTGGAGACCGTGAATATCTGAGTATGACTTCTGTCTTTCAGTGATGTATGTTTCAAAACACTCATACGTTAATTAATTCATCATGATTATTTTGTTCCTGCCCGTATTTATTACCTACTTGTGTGTTATTCCAAAAGCGTATCCTTTTTATGGCCAATGTAGGTATACGTCCTTCACACATGAATGAACAAAGTTCTTTTCCAAAACCATAACATATTACGTATATGTTAGTTACTTAGTAATCGTCAATTAAAAATATCCTTGTGTAACATGTATGGGAATATTATCCTTTCGACAATAATCGCTAAATGTGGCTAACTATTCGATGTGTTGCCAGTGTAAAATATCTCGGCTATATAAGAAACGCTTGTGGCATTGTTGGTTTTGAATAAAATGCTGATGTTCCTAATTTTAAATAATGGAAATCATTCAAATAACGTGTTATTTAACACTCTGTGTTAAAAAGCAAAGTGGCTACCAACTTAAGCGCTTATTACCTAAGCTTGGTTAAAGCTTTGCATAAAAAAGTGCTTGATAAAGCAAGTACCTTCAGAATAAAGTTGTTCTACGGGTTCTACCCCTTTGCATTTTGAATTGGTTCCTAAATGACCCCTACCCTATAAACCAACGTCTAAAATAAAGTAAAAAAAAACTATTCTAAACTAATAAAGAACGCATCAATTATAAATGTCAATTTGATGTTGAATTCAATTAAATAGATAATAAGAAATAATTGTATAAATATCCATTTTTAATCAATGTTTTTGAACATTGAGTAAATGATCGAATGTAATGCTATGTTTAAAAATGCCTATCTAGGTATGTTAACCTAGACTATTAATACCTTAGACTCAATTTTAAAAGTAAAATATTAATATATATGGCAACATCTGAAACGAAATGTCAAAGAAGTATAAAAGTGTACGTTTTTTAAATTCACATATATGTAAATAGTAGAGGACCATTAGAGAACATGTATTTTTAAACCTATTTATAATATTATAAAGCTGCCATGTATCATTTTGTCGTATAAGTTACTTAGCTTAATTGTATGATATGTTTGAGTAGTTGCAGAAGCTTTATTCATATCAGTAGGAACGTATACGTAGTATTCGCATTTTGTAAGGCTATCTTGCGCACTTGATAGATTTGTCTTAAAACAGTATTTTTGCAGCATTTCACCGACTTTGTCATTGACACGTCTAAATAAACTCCCTACTAAAAACGTACAGAATGTATTTTCAGGAATCTGAACAGATTAAGGAATTAAAATCATGGATATTTGGATTTTGAAAATCTAAAACAAGGATTCTATGCAGTCGTAGCGTCAAGCTACGCCGTAGTAGAGCTTCTACGCCGTAGTAGCCCTAATACGGCGTAGCTTGACGCTACGACTACAGATTTTACGCGGACGCGTAGCAAAGTGACAACGTAAAATCTGTAGCTCCGACCTACACGGAAAATTTTGTGACCTACCCTATTTTTTGTTCAAAATGAGTTGCGTTATCCTTGATGTTATCCGAAGAAAGAAAATACATTTTGAATTAAAATAATATCAATTAATAACGCACACAAAAAAAACTTATTTAATCGAACATAGCCTTTTAAAATTAAAATGTCACACCTTAATACTTTTCAACACTTTAGGGCGGTACTTGAATAATAATAATATAATAGGTACTAGCACTGTTAACGTAATTAATACGGTAGATAGCAACTTAACATGCTAGATTGCCACAGCAAGACTTAATCGGGCCCTAGGCCCTAGAGTAAACTTAAGAAAACAAAGCTTAATATGACGTAGCCAACCATGACGTCTTAAAGCAGGAGTAATCCCAGTGTGGGAAAGAGATGCCGCGAGCCGATCTGTATAGCTGTCTCTTTCCCACACTGGAATGACTCCTGCTTTAAGACGTAGTAACCCCCCCTGATGGCCATTCAATGGAGGAAGGCAACGACATCGTTGTCGACATATATGGGGAAGGCAACTGAAAATCTAATGGCGCTAGCATAGCTTGTACCAAGCATCGTCATTGGTTAAAAATCTGTCAGTGTCATTTTATATTTCAAAATAACGACCTCATTGGGAGCTATGGACTTGACACTCATCTACAGCCTTCCCCATTAAAAATTTTTGAAACGCCATCTTGCCAGCAATTTGTTGGTAAGGCGTGGTACACACGTGCTCCGATCACCTTGATTTTTTTCACACGGCTGGGCAGCAAAATATACATTCCATCTGCCACGCGACCTTTGCTTTTGCTTTTTACGGTATCGAACACCCTAGAAATGAAAATACAAATAAGAGATCGCGGGCACTACGCGGCCACGACCACAGCCGCTACCTTGAACAAAACTGTTCGGACGACTAGTAGTGCGGCTTAACTGTATTTTTCTTGGCTACTGATTGTGGCTGTGCGGCCGAACAGCGCGTAATCGCGGACGCAGTGCGCGAGCTCCCATACTTGTATTGCCGATGCATAATGCACTATGAGTGGTCAAATACTCTGGCCTCGGGCATTTTTATGTCACTAATTTGCAGGGTGGAAACAAAGATCACATAGCATTGATATGGGTTTTTTAATATATCAATGTCACATAGTTAATTTAACAAATAACTACCTACTTGTGTAATCTTTTCATTTGCTTTTTCCTGAATTAGAAGATTAGTTTCCCACCCTGTATAGATTTTCAAAGTGAAATTTTCTAAGGATATTAATGTAATTTTCACACAAAGCATATTTCTACCTGTAAGACAATGAACCCAACCCCATAGTTTGCTAGTAATTTATACTCTAGCTAGAATAATCTAGATAGCTAATCATACATAGCCTTTTACCTGTTAACTTTTTAAAAATTGTGAGTAGTTTTCAAAATTTTGTAAACCGTTTTCATGTTCCTTTGTGCAAAAAGAAGTTTCTTCGTGATGTTTTGTGACTACGTAAAGTCAATGTTTGTTTCAATTTTCATCTACAAAGATTACTCACAATAAAATTGATTTAAATGAATGCAATGTGTGTACCTACTTTACTTACAATCTTTTTGATGTCTATATTAATTTGTCATTATACAATTAATATTTAAGGGTAGTTTGCATCTGTAATATTAAACGCTCTCGGTTTGCCCAAAATATACATTCTAGTGTATTTAACAAAATACCATAAAAGCCGGTATGAGCGTGACTAATTAAAAAAAAACGTTACTTTTCTATGTAGAATTGGACTTTTAAAAGTAGGCATAGCATGTTGATTGTGTATTTATAGCACATTTCTTATATATAAGTTGCGGTATCCTATAATCGTGTATATTTTGATGGTGCAAATAAACCTTTGGTGTTTTACCTACTCTCAGTATTAGAAACCTACGTAGGTACCTATCCTCGTTATGCTGTTTAAATCGGTGTTTTTCTCAAATGTTACGACTTAGACTAGGTGTTCTGTACATAGTCCGAGAGGGCTAAAAACAATTATGTGAAAATTTATTGTTAATTACTGTAAGTTATATGACAATGTTAAATAAAGTGTAAAATGTAATTTGTTGTTTTCTTTCCCCAACTCTTAACATTAAACATTATTATAAGCCTCTTACAAAAGTTCGGTTTTAGGGTTCCGTACCTCAATCGGCAAAACGGAACCCTTATAGGATCATTTTGTTGTCCGTCTCAGGAATGCGTGGCGGTATCAAGCTGAAATTAATACCAAATACTCAGTCTGGCTACCCCTTGGAGCATGAAAAAATGAAACTTGTAAGTCAACGCGATTAAAAGATATGACTGTTTATGTCCGCATATTATGCGATTTCACAAGGGAATTAAAACCTATAACTTCTCTTTGACCTAGAATCATGAAATTTGGCGAAAAGCAAGGCCTTACAGCACAAATAAAGGAAAAATTCGGGTGTCCCCATACATAGCTGACGCCAATTAAGTTTTTTTTTTAAGATAATAGTACGGGACCCTTCGTGCGCAAGGGCGGATCCAGGGGGGGGGTCATGGGGGTCATGACACCCCCCCATGGACTGGAAAAAAATATAATTATAATTTTAATATTTTCTGTTTTTTTAAAATAAATTATTGAGTATTTTATTTTAATCTCATTGTTAATAGTAGATTATTAACCAAGGGCTGTATGACATCAATTGCATACGAGGTTTTTGGCGCCTGAGCGAAGCGAAGGCGCTAATTAACCCGAGTATGCAATTGATGCTTACGCCCGAGATAAATACTCTGCTTTACATATCGATTGTGAGGTAAGTAAACAACAAGACAGCAGGTTTCAATGAACATTTATTAAGAAGAAAAAAATGTGTATTTAATTAAAATTAATAGTAAAATTATTACAATTTGTAAGAGATATGGTCACGTTCTTTTTAGGTATATTAATAGTTTGAATATGAGTTTGTGATGATAAGACTTGAGTTTGAGTGACTTGAGGTTCTTGCATCGTAAATGGCGGCAGTTGACTGGTACTATTTTCTTCATTAAAAAATGGCTCAGATGATGTGCTTTGACGTGGTGATTTTAAGTTTATATTTTCTGTTATTTTAGAAGTAATTTTGCTTTTGTTTGCCATCGAATCTTCGATATAACCTTCGGCCACTTTGCTGGACTTCCAGCCGCCGTGCCTTTTTAACAGAGTGAGGTTGGCTCCCGAATCAGCCAATAGAGTCGCTGATGTTCTGCGAAAGCAATGCCCGGTGTATAACTCTACGTTACTCAGTTTTAAATATGTGGCTATTTGCTTTGGCATGCCTGTAAATTTGTTTTTTCCTATTACTTGTCTGTGGCATTTTCCTTTACTGTAATTAAGAAAAAAACGATTTGTATCCACGTTTTCAGGCCGAAGAGCTTGATATTTTTCAACATAATTTGCAAATTCTTCATGCACAACAAATGACCGGTCAATTTTAGTTTTCGTGTTAGGCAGTTTTATGAGTAGTAATTTGTTATGTTTTTCTACATTTTCTATTGTCAAGTTTGTCAATTCCACGGTTCTGCAGGCTCCCGATATCCCAAAAATTAGAACAACCTGTAAAAAAGGACATAAGTTGTATTAAAGGCACCAAATTCGCATAGTATTTTTGTGAAATATTTTGGTAACTTATTAAAAAGGGCAAGTAAATACGTAGGTACCTTTATTGCTAAATAAATTTCATCCGGAGCTTCATTTAAGAATTTCTGTACTTCTTCTGCAGTAAATACCTTCGATTTCTTGCTTTTAAAGCCGTCAGACTGCCTTTTCAAGAAAGCAGTAAGTTTAGAAAAATCTTTCAAATTCACGTCATGTTTTGTCATCATTGTAGATTTTAGCATGGAATAAAAGCACCATAAACTGGAAGGTTGTAGCCTCTTAGATAATTCATCAAAATATGATATAAAAACACTTTCAGAAAGAGATTTCACTTTTTTTTCTGACCGCCACTTCATAAATTCGTCGTATGCCTTTACATATCTTTCTTTCGAGTTCGGCGGTAATATATTTTCGACAACTGTTTTTGCCCTTTCTTTAATAAAATCGGGCGTTAGATCTATGTCTTCGTCACTAGACATGTTTAAAACTTTTGAAAAAGAACTCAAACAAGAAAATTAATTATTTTCGCGATGCTTTCGCGCCTACTAGTAGACTGCCTTTTTTTTTTCACGCACGCAAGCGCGTCAAATCTTGCTGGCCAGTTTGATTTTTAAATCGATTCCATCTAACATACGATGTGGAAACAAATACTTAGTTCCATATTTAAAATAAAATCTTTATAAAATAAATTGTCTAGATTCCGATTCGAGTAATTAATCGATACCGAGAAAAAAAAATTAACTTTTTAAAAATATTCTTCGTGCAGTATGAGTATGACAGTTCTTTTTTCAAATTCCAAAACCTATGCTGTAATGATAGTCATACACCCCGGCATTCAGGGGTGTAAGGGTGTACTTACAGAGCAAGAGATATGTAAAAATACATTACATACTTTGTATGATGGCAAATACATTCGCGAACGAACGCATAATACAACTACATTACGACTACGATAGGTATGCTGTTAATATAAATAAACATGTATTGTAGTACCTAAAATGCACCAGATCGTTCATTGTGAATAGATCCTACCGCGCAGTTTGGCCGCGCTTCTTGTCATCCGATCTGACAGTGACACCCGCGCCCTGCGCTCTGTTATGGTTCTGTTTATAGCTTGGTATCTACTAGAGGCAGCCCCGGGTCGAGCGGCTGCCTCGCTCCGAGGCCGCGCAAGTGGAGACGCTGCTCAACCTGAGACACGCCGCGACACGAGGCAAATTCGTCGACGCGGGTTGAGCCATATTTTGTTGGTTTTTTTGCCGTGCTCAAAGGAGACGAGCGTGTCGCCTTGGATCGCAATGGACAACCAAACTGCTGTTAAACTGATAAAATTATATGAGGTTCACCGTTTTCTCTGGGATCCGATCGATGTTTCCTCTTTAGTATAGCTTTTTATTGCTTCCTCTTTTTTTAATTAAGTATAGTTATTGCTATTATTAAATCAGCAGCTACTCGACGCGCGTCTGGTGCCATCGCGTTTTGGCTTTAAACTGCGCACGTTGCGGACCAAGCTATGGCGACTCGCCTCGAGCTGATCCACAACGTGCCTCGAGTCTTTGCCTCAGAGCCAGCAGCCTTAAACTGAGGCTGTTTGCTTCAAGTCGAGGCTGCTCGACCCAAGTTTGCTTCTAGTGGATACCCGATTATCCGGCTTATGTCTAACGTCTCCAAAAATTGACCACTCTGTAAAAAGAGACAGAGCGATGATGCGGCCAATACCTGGGGCAAACCGTGGCCGCTCCATTGTTTTGTCTCTCTCGCACTTCATGGTCAATTTTATTTGACATTTGGATGGGGAAGGCCCAGCCCATGCTCTATGTCTATGGACTAAACTAACCTAACCTCCTTCAAAGAGAATGGACTGAGCGTTAACCTCCCAAAAGTGACCACTCTGTAGAAAGAGTCAGAGCGATGATGCGGCCAATACCTGGGGCAAACCATGACCGCTCCATTGCTGTCTCTCTCGCATTTCATGGTCAATTTTACTTATTTGACATTTGGCCAATGAGGTTAAATAACATCATTGCATTTGGTTAGGGAAGGCTCAGTCCATGCTCTGTCTAGATGCTCCAATCTTCATTCTCGTAGCCGTTACAAAAGTCGTTACACGTTACAAAAATTACTAAAGACATAAGAGAAAAATTGATTTAGTTATTTTATTAAGTACATATAAGTATATATAAGTATATTTTGACGTACTAGTAATAAAACACTTTCTTCTTAATTTTAATTATTATTGTAATCGAATTCGAGCCTCTCATGACTAGATCACAACTATGTGACCCTTGACATGAAAGCTGGATCCGCCCTTGTTCGTGCGCGAGTTTTTTTTTAATCGCGCATTTGATTGAGCTGAACCGGAAGAGTGTATACAACAGAGCGCTTCTGAAAAGATTATTGTTGCACGATAAAAATACGAAGAGGACTTAGAAGTTTTAAACGTTATGTTATTAGGTAATGCCCGCGGCTTCGCTCGGGTTAATTTAGAATTTGACAACCTAGCGGTGTGAAATATACCTTACGACCTATTCTCATACCTACCAAATATATATTAAAAAAAATCATAAAAATCGGTCGAGCCGTTTCGGAGGAGTGCAACTACTTTGTGCGACACAAACACCGTGACACCAGATTTTCCTAAACGGTTTCAATAGGCTTACTTTTCTTTTAAGAAAACTAGACGACTATTGTCGTAATGTTGTCTACAAACATTTCTAACAAGAGGGTATCTATGCTGGAAAAAAATATGGCCGTGGCCTTGATCTTTTCTGGAAAAATAACAAAAAAAAAAAAACTGTTTACTAGGAAGATATTATATGAGTGTGGTGCCGCCCTAGAAGGATATACTCTGACTTTATTGATGAGGTTCTTCCAGAAAAGTCAGGTGTCAGATCGCAACCGAATGAACGTTGACGAGGCGAAAGGCGTGTGTATCGCAGGCGTTCCGTGGTTTCTGCCTACCCCCATAGGAAAAAGAAAAGGGCGTGAGCTGCATGTGTATAATTAAAAAACTTTTCATATAATAATACAACCCACTGTCCCACTCCAAAAACAAAAGATGGAAGAAAATAAAGTAGTCTAATAATTATTAATAAATGGATTCGCAATGTCTCTTGTTTATGGTGTAGAGGAAAACGGCGTGGATAGTTCCGACTATGGCCACGCGCCACATGACCCACGGACTATACTATTTAGAAAATGTTTTCTGCTTCTGTTGATCTGCAGCACGCTGACGGTTCCTGGATGGTAGAATCCGGTACTCCATCTACCCAAATAATTTAAATCAAAGTCTACCAACAATTTATGGGTTACATGGTTTTGCCATTCAACTTGGCAATGCTGTTAGCTGTCTGGTCACGTTTCCGGATGACAAAGATGGGGAGGAGTACTTTGACCCCAAGGTGTCCTATTATTGTCGTCGCTGTCTAAAGGCTGTCGTTTTGTATTCTGGTAAAATTCAAGGAGGTATCTATGCTAATGATTCTCGACCCGAATCGATATTGAAGAGGGTAGTTTTTAAAAACGCAGTTGTGGGCAAGGAATCGGGACGCATTATCGCAATAACGCACCCGGTATTATCGATCGATAATAACGCGCCCATGTGGAGCCTTTAGGGTTCTAATTCAAGCACATACTAGTTTTTCGTATGACTGTGCAGATTGTCTAGTGTGCTGTTCTGTGGGATAATGTAATGTTAGTCAAAAAAAACAAAAGAATAGTTTATTACTGTTTATTAATTTATAGAGTGTTGACACCCTGAGTATACACACAACTGGAGACAAAATGCGTGTCCTGAACCAGCGTTACTGAGTCTCGAAATAAAACCGAAATCGCAAGGGTTGAGATCCATAAAATCACTCAGTGGTCAAACATACCAACATTGTAACTATACAGTATACATGGTATTCAAACGTTATTTATTTTGTCTCCACTTGTTCGTTCACACTTCGTTCGCACTAATCATTCCGGAAACTTATAGTTAGGTATGTCTTATAAGTAACATGGTGTATTATGATACTTCTAGCATTCAAACTATGGAAGCATTGTTTAGTGATCGTTATAATATAAAAATATTACACACGGCGTCGACTGTCACTAGTATGCCGAGACTACACAAGTCCGAGTTTCCTCTGAACGGGAATCATATCACTAACATTCATCAATAGATTATATGCAAAGGAAGGTTGTATAAAAACGTGAATATTACTGAATAGTTCCGTTGAAGTCTAATCATTGATAGCTTGAATAGTAAATGGAATGTTTTTTATTCGAAAAACTGAGGCGTATGTAACCTCAAATGAAACTCATTCCAGTTACGAGTCAAGTTTCAGAGTCTTTGGAAACCTTGAGAATGCTGTAGCCCCGGCCGGGCTCCCTGTAAGGGAACTGTCGAGAAGCATCATGAGCCGAGCGTCTGAGCTGTCCGTTAGCAGATGTCACTCGCGACATTATCCGTAACTATCCGACAGGTTGATGTTTCTCGAACTACCCCGAGAACCCCCCTCAGAACAATTCTTGCAGTATCACAATACGCCACAAATCAAACGCAATTAGTGCTTTCTTAAAAAAATATGTAGTGATTAAAACAAGTTTACTAGCTTATATATTTACAATTTTATAATCTTCAAATAAGATATACCGCCATACCAACGTCCCTTTGAAACGCGCTCTGCCCATGTCTATGTACAATTTATAAGTGAAATATGCCAAAGTAAAAGCAAAATAGTAAAATAATCTTAAAACTATGTCTGTTTAGTTGGCCGGGCCCGTTTCAAACGGCAGGAAATCAATTCACTTAGGTACTACCACATGTTCGTTTTTTTTTTCATTTTTACCATTTTTTCACGTTTTGTTATAGACTACTTTATTCATTAGAAATCTGCAAATTTTAATGAACAATTCTAGCCAATATTGTGTTACGCGTCGAATCGCCGGCGGTATTCCCAACACAATTCGCATATGTACAGAGAAGAGATTGAAATATCACCGGCAGTAACAATAAAATGTGAACACTAGCTAATTAGAAAACTAACATCGAAAACTAAACAATCATCGAGTTACATAACTACAAACTGAATTAATAATGAATATTTCACTAGTGTAATTGTATCAACATCTGTAATGTAATTTACAGTTAAATTTATACAGTAAAAAAAGACGATTGGAGCCGTGTCCAAACAGAAAGATCATTATAATGTACCACTGCGATAGTGGGTCCCGATGGTACAACCACAGTGCAACTATCTATTCCATACAGTGGCTTTGCCTTTGCTATGGAGACCTCCGTGCTTACGTGGCCGGATAATAAATTAAACGCTGAATCAGTCGACTGTTCTGGGAACGAACTGTCTGCGTAGGGACATGAGCAGACTGCGCGCGACTGTATGGAGGTGTTAGATAGACTGTGGTGTAACGTACAACGCAAGGCCTCGTCTAGTCGAGAGAAAGTAAGTCCGTTGTCATGAACGCGTTCGGCGCCCGCCGGAGAGCATCGTATGGCCGCATCTCATGCACACGCACACACTAACACACACTCGCACTAACGCACGCACACTAATGCTATCGCGCTCTCTTCTTCGCCGGACCACCCGGGGCTGCCGAACGGCGGGTTCTCTTTCACTGTGGAAGAAATGAGGTTTTATTAGTTTTATGACTTTTTTTTTTACAACTATAATTTAAGGGCCACCTGCGTAGCGTCATCTAATATTCTAAAATGTTAATTACACAAATATGTGGGCAACGCACAAGTGGGACTTACAGTCTTACTAACTACTAATGAAATATTTCCGCCTAAAATTAATTTAAATTTATGTACAATGAATACATTTTGCATATTCTAAAATAACTAGAAACTAATCAGTAAATAGCATGTTTACGTCTTTAATTAACTAATGATGCTTATATACCTAATAATAGCTGGTTATCTAATAATAATATAAGTACGTAACATTACCGCAAAAATGTCTTGCTTCTGGGATTACTCGTATAAATTATATGCATGTACTACTAAACTTGAAGTTTTTTTATTCAAATTATACAAAATTCACATCGTACCCTGTCATTATGTTGTACCTTATTTCAAACATTACAGTATTTTTAGTGTTGGCAACACTCATTTTATAATTTATACAATTTTTAAAACAATTAATTAAAAAATATAGAAATTTGCGATGCCATGTATCGAAAGAGTTTTTATTTCGTACCATTCAGTTGTGTACGGTTAGCAGCAATATGATTGCACAAAACTGAAAAAGGAATCGTTTAAAAAACGCTGCTAACTGTACGCTACTGGCGAATGCATTAATAATACTATCAATAATGTTTTTAAACCTTATAAAGTAAAAATTTACATTGAACAAAACGCACACACACTCTCACACCACGTTACATTCAACCACAGTTGTACACTAGTAAGGAATCCTAAGGAACGCGTCAATTTGACGGACGATGACAAGTTTCCGAAAACGTCCGTAGAGACGACAACTCGTCGCCTCAGTGCTTATTTGTCCAAACTACCAATTTCCCTAAGACTTTTATTAACGCTGCAATTTCAACTCTATTGATATGAAATATAAATCACATTTAACTTACAAAAAATCAGAAAACATATATTTTATATTATATGTCACAGGATGTTGTTATTGTGGTATTGATAACCCTTCAAGTAAGGCCAATAGTGTAGCGCCAAGAAAGAGAACCTACAGAAAAACTAACAAAAAACTGAAAAATAAGAAGAGTAAAAATAAAGAGGGATAGCCTAGTTAAAAATAAATAAAAATAATATAGTTAATACGTACAACTCAAAAGAATAACTGCATTTCCCTTTTTTCATCGTGATTCCTATTTTTCTTTGTCTAGCGTTTATAATTAAAAAAAAAATCTCTAAATCAAAGTTGTTAATTTAAGATCACCTTTAAAATTTGATAACAAATTAATAATGTTGGGTGTTGACCCTGTATCTGACAACTTGGTATATTGAACAAATAAGCACGCAAAAATGGAATGTATGCTTTGTGCTATCTTCATTGTAGTTATGTTCAAATTCCGCGTTCGTAATTACAGTCGTGCCATGTTTGTTCAATCTCCATATAAAAAATGAAAATGAAAACATAATTTATGAACACACATGAAAATATTTAAAACACAATGCATTGATGTATAATATAAACAAAAACAGTCTTTGAAATAAAACTTGGTATTTAAATGGAGAAAAAAAACTAATGTAAAAAAAGAACTATTGGTGGATTGAACAAGTAAGCACTGAGGCGACGAACTGCGCAAGTGGCCGTAGAGGTCCATCGGCATTCACCGATAGTATAATAAAAAAATCTAAAATCGAATATAAGTACATAGTCTCTATTGCCTCTCGCCTTACAGGAAGTGAACATAGTGTTCCTCAAAGCCTACAATAAAAGTTGACAGTCAAACATTTATTTTGTTTGAAACCAGTTATCGAACCTACTAAAATTTACTAGGATATGGTTACATGAATATGCACCTAATTTCTTATCAATTAACACCAATCTAGAAAGAAAACAGACTCGAATTTTCGTATCACATTTTACATTATTTTGTGTCATATTTTTAACGACTAAGTTACAAAAAAAAAAACCTTTGTTTTTTTTTAAACAAATTATTTGCGTACGTGCCTGTTGCATGAGTCACAAAAGTCATCACGTGCACCGCGTAATTTGTTCCTAAAGATCGACTGATCAATAAAATTGTAAACGGTTCCTCAAATAGTGCTTGATAGGTGTTTACAAACACATTACATTTATTTCATACTTTTTGTAGCATTTTATACAGTAAAAAAAACACATTATGGTACAATTTGAAATCTATAGTCTCTTTACATGAACAGACGTGACAAAACATTACCTCAACATACTCTAGGCCTTGGAAAGATTCAAATTTTGTTGTCATATTACAGTGTTAGTACTTAAATATGAGGACAGTGTAGACCTGACGACAAGTAGGTACCAGGGTACTTATAAACGTAAACAAGATAGAATCATGTCAACAAATTAAGCATCTATAAATATACAAGGCCAACCTAAAACATTACAAATACCAAAAAAAAAGTTGTAAATAAGTTTTTAAAACACCAATAGAATTTTGGAAGAAAATAGTGTGGAATCATGCGGTGCATATTCGAGTAACACATTATAAGATAAGGATAGAGGTGTCGGGCTATATTTATGATATCGCGGTAAGTTTCTTCTTGAGTTGACTAACGGACTGGTGTCCCTTCACCGGCTGCTTGTTCGCGGCCGAATCATTTGTTGCGTGGATGGATTTCACCTAGGAAACGAGGTCAGGTTAGGAAGAGGAAGGATGTAGGGTATTGGAGCGATTGGCTGCTGCGCTGCGTGTTGCGGGTTCGATTCCCGCACGATCCGTCACCTACGATCTGGCTTTTTGTGTATATGAATTTAAATCATTGTAAACGCACCCACGACACAGAAACAATAACTTAAAAAAAAATGGTAAGTTTGTCAAAAAGTTAGGCATATCGTAGGTAACGGATAATCGGATTATTTATGGTGCTGTCCAAGTCAAAAATGATAAAGAAAACTAAAACAGCATAATTAACTAATTACCAAAATAAAATGGGATACTAGTATGCGTTCTTCCTTACAAGACATAATTACAATTATAATATTTTTCATTAAGATCAATATTCACTTAATTTTTTACAAGAAACCGATAAAGTACTGGCCATGCGTTCGATAATGATCATGACCAGTTAAGGTTACGCTAAAGGAGAAAACATTGCTATTTCGTATACTTGACGATTTCCAGTTATTTTTAAATTATAGGGTAAGCTAACTCGGCTATATAAAAGGAAAGAGTGATACCCGGAAACATTATGCAGCGCGCGGTAATTTTGGAAACCGTGGGAGCTCCTTTATTCGCTCAAAATGCGGTAGCATTGTTATTTCAACATGATTTTGTACTGAAGTCCTTTTTGTCGAGTGTTTTTAAGATGCTGTGATTTTACAATTTAGATTTGATTGTTTGAACAACAAAAAACGAAAGTTCCTATTTTCCATAGCTACGCTGCCATTTTAATGACATTATCTCAATTTAAATTATATTTATTTTTTAGTACCGAGATTGCATTACACCTAAATAACCCTGATATCAAGTTAATTTAAACTCAATATCTTGGACGTAAAAGTCTCATGCTGCATAATGCTTCCAGGATCGAAATAGAACATGATTTACGTATTTCCTTAAAGTTTACAAAGATATGCCGCATACACAAACACGTCAGTTTCGACACGTAAACACATTACTACAAAATTATTCGAAAAACGATACACATAGTATCGATTTTCCTGCGGCCTTTTGCAGACGATGGGTATTTGAGTGTCACGTTATCTGCAAAACAGCTTATTTTGAGCAGTTGACATAGCTGCATCGAAACCGTCTAGCGACTGTGCAATTTTCAGTCATTTAAACTGACCAAAATTCCAACTGCATAACTACACTGCATAACAAAAACAAGCTTTTTTGCAAATTGTTAGGTTCTTGTCCAAACGTATAATATACGTGTCGTCAATAGATGCCAATGTTTGAACACGTAGAAATAGAGTGCTGGCTGTACCGACACGAACTCGGGTTATGCCGGTTCTATGTAATTAAAGCAACAAAGGCGTCATTCGCCTTATTTCTGTGGAACGACGCGCCTAAACACTGCGCCGTAACAAATGCGAAGTACGTGGAGATATGCGTTGCTCCCAAAGGGCGGTTTCAGTGTAGTGTACTTTCGGCGCGTTTAAGCTCAATTTTGGTAGCGCGTTTGATTTTGTCACACGCGCAACTCGCGCGAGCTTTAATGCCCTAATAAGGTCGTATAAGCGCGAGCCGCGAGTGATACACTGATAATATGTCAGATTATCAGTGTATCTACTAGCTACCTACTGATTGAACTCACCGAGCCGGTGAGCCGGTTCGAGCAAATACGCTGGAATAAACGCGTGTTCGCGCGTTCGGTTTTTAGAAGCGCATAACGTGCGCGTGTTAGCGCGGTAGCCGATACGAGCTTATACACGCAGAAATATACGTTAAGTCTGAACCCTCTGTAAACGACGCTCTTCGGGCACATTGCGTTCACAGCAACCTTATGTTTTACGTCGTCGTTTAATTGTCGCTTTTGTGTTACGTGGCAGCAGACGGGATGCAGCCTGTACAGTTAGGTACGCACCTCGTTGTTGGGCGGCGGCTGCGAGGGCTGCTGCGCGGCGCGGCGCTGCACGGAGGGCGAGCGCCGGTCCGCGGGCGCCGCGCCCGCCTCCATGTGCTGCTTGCGCTGGCGCAGGATCGTCCAGTCGAACGTGTAGTCGTACTGGTAGTTCATGGTGCGGAACAGGATGCGGAACAGCTGCGGACACATCACAGGAGGGTCAATAGTAACGTAGCTTGCAATCTCTAGCTTGTTCTAAATCAAAAGCCACTTAATCAAATCAGCACTATAAGAAACTAAAATTACATAATACAATCCACCAAAGCGCTCACCCTCCGCCACTTGGTAATGTTTAAGCTGGGAAGAAGTGGCGGAACAAACTCCCCAGAAATACATCTGTTAGTTGAATTGATAGATGCAATATTCATGACCTACCACCACATTAGTGTCATGTCATGAGGATGACGAAGACACCACGTGCCATGACTGAGGTTTTAATATGTTGCCATTTTGTGTTCAGATTTCAAATAACTCATCTATTCTAAATGTATTTCCAATTGATGGTTTTACATTTTTGGAAACTAAATTGCGAACTAAATTAGCTATTCTATCACCACGATGACAGAACGTCTGCGGAAGCAGTTGCGTAACACTCACATCAAGACATTCTGTGATACATGAAGAGTACCCAATTAACGCGGGTTACTACGTCGAATCTGCTTCATTCAAGTAATAACCAAAGCTAGTCAGAACTGGCATCAAACGTGACACAATATGGAATATAAACGTGTGACTCACCTGTCTAAGGTACATGTAATCGGGAGCTTCGTCGAAGGTCAGTCCGCGGCAGTAATTTAAATACATCGCAAACTCAGCCGGGAATCCCTGTGACAATTCAACCATGTTAAAATACTAATATTGAGGATTTCAAAGGGTTTACGCCAAAACCAAGTCCAAGAGCTGTTAGTGTTAGTATTCCATAACAATGGCGGTACTGCCACTGCTCTTGATCGCAGTTTAAACGTGCTGACCACGTTCAGTTACATTGATGAAATTCGCCTTATAAGGTTTAGCTGCAAAATTATATAACGAACTTGAATGGAAACGTAATAATGTGGTGAAAATATTTGCCAATCAGCAAGTGGGAGCGGGACTGACAGGTTAATAATAACCACTTATGGAAGCTTTTTTTTACAATTTCGCGGTTAAACCTTACTCAAAAGCATTAAAGCATGAAAGGTATATGAATTGATTTTTTTTTTTTTTTTTTGGTGATGGCATCTCGCAGTTCAGCCTCTGAGGCTGGCTACTGCTTAACCGGACTATTCCCTGTGGATGCCTTAAAAATGAATCTAAGGCCTCCAGCCAGGGGCTTAAAACTATACTTAAAAACTAAGCGACCACTCGCTAAGGGCACCCCCTGTGGGGTACGGGCCTCGGCTTAGGGCGTCGCTGGGGGGGGCAGCAAAGGGACAGGCTGGATCTGAGTGATTCTTTTAGTTAGACTTAAAATATGGTGCAATGTTCCGCGGTTTAATTATCGCGAAATAAATGCGTGTAGTTTCACGTCACTTTCTTGTATTGATAACAAATGGGACTTTATCAGTGAAAGTTATGTTTTGGTCAACACTTTTCCATGCTAGTACAAGCTAGTCGTGATCGTCATCTCCATCATTCTTTATTTCAAATGAATGCTTAAATTAGTGAGTATAATGTTTACTTCAAGTTGTTGATGCCGCTTTAGCGATACCATCATACATTGGTACCGCTTCAAGCAAGCTGATCCCGATATAGGATGCAGCGCGTTCCATGTCAATGGTGGAAAATGAAGGTGATGTGTGCTATGATGGTGGGATTTTACTAAATCTGTGAGCATTAAGAAAAAACACTTTAATTTTTTGGTATGACTTGTGAAGATGGACATCAGAGCAGGTTTAGAAAACGCAGGCGTAATGCCAGTTTCGTCAGAAAAAACAACAGACAAGTGTGGCAGACCAGGAAATACCTTTGCCTGGCAACGGGACCGCATAGGTTATAGCAAAATTGAATTCGTACTTCAAATACCGTTTTAAAACCTAGTAATTCAGCGCAGGAATGATTACTAAATGTCATTGTATAACTATGTACGCAAATCACAAGGATAATTATTCAATTTAACTAATTTAACCACGACACAGGTGTCATAAAGACCTTCGCGTAATAATTCATTTATTCAAGTCTCACATCAGGTCTATTGGATTTCCAATTTTATTCAATTCTCTATACACGAGCGTTAACGCTCTATGATCAGTTAATTGTTTAAAGAATCCTCTGCGGAATTGTATACTACTTTCCCTTTCTATACAGGTTTTAAAACGCACGTTTTAATTTAACCATGTAGTGCATTGAAATGAGGTCGATATATTTCGAGGTCCTGAAATAGATGGTCTATTGCACGTAGTTATTCTTTGGGGGTGCTACACAGATGGACGATTCGGCACAGCCGGACTGCAAAATATATGTGTAAGTTCTACGAGATACTCAATTCAGCGATGGCACCGAACTCCGAACGAAACCCAAGTATATTTAAGGTCTTAGGGTCGGCTTTGTTCTTCAACAAATACTGCCGAATTGAACCCGAACATGCGTTTAGCATCCCCTTATACATAATATCAAAATGAAACAATACCAGTATCGACTAGATAAAATCTAGTGATGTAACTAACGAGTTAAGAGTTAGGATTTAAATCTGCGACCTTCTTCGCGAGGTCGCAGGTTCAAATTCATTACCGCTCACGCATATGCAGACGTCAGCCGAGTTACTAGGCTATGCACAACGCTTATTCAATTAAGGCTATGGAAAGATACTTCTAACATTAATTCGTGCAAGGACTTATGTCCAATCTACCCACATACTCGTGATGTATTAGGAGATTAACGTGTACCAGTGTAAATGACCTTCGATATTCTCTCAATCACTTTGTAATATAATATCCAGCTCCAACGTTCCTTTAATAATTAAATTTCATCGTGCAGGACCACTAGGACCCTTAAACCATCCCCTGCAAGTTCATCATCATCAATATCTTTAAAACTTGATGGATTTTGACGCGGTCTTTATGCTTTTGTTCAACAAACGCGGAAAAGTTATATATTTAGATATTAGTGATAATTGATTTACCGGTATTTTATCAGTTAACAGGTAACTGATCACACAAAGACAGTACCAGTGTACTACTACATCGCTATATCTATTCGATGGACGCGTAAACTTATCATGAATTCAGCATAACGCTATCCACCAGGGTTGAATTTTTTTAATAAAAAAATATCTTTTGTCCCATACATTATGACTGCGTGAGTAGTGCACCTATGTATGAAACAGTGATTTATATCTTTGAATAATATGAATATGAGCAAGCTGAGGATGATTTCCACCAAACGGCTCGCATCGTTTCGGATCGGAACGGATTTTACAATCTTTAAACGATATTAAATCGTGTACTAACTACAGTATTAAGTCTTTATTACCAAGCCGCGCACAGCAGCTTGACAGCGGGCGTCTTCCGCGACACGCAGTCATAGCCGAGGGTATGCTGCGACGCGCGATCGGAATCGATCGAAATTAGAACACGTGAACACGGTAAGAATGAAACTATTTGACAAGGCGCAGAAACGGATACGTTCGCAAGCGACGGTACGGACCCGATCGTATGCGTCGACATCCTGCCGGACGATCGGCTGTCGAAACATCCGTTCGTATCCTTGCCGATCCGATGCGAGACGTTTGGTGGAAATCATCCTTTACTATGATTTGTTGTGCTTACCTTACAGAGCACCTCAACTGGTGTCGACATCTTTTTCTCGCTGATCCGTTCGTACTTTTGCTTTTTGGTGATCGCTTTCAGACCTTGCCACGGTAGCGAGCCTCTGTCAAACAAAAATAACACATTATAGTCTTCGAACTAAATGCCTTAGTGATCAACGTTTGAACTTTCACGGAGAACATGGACTACAGTGACGTAATATCATCTTGCTGTACGAAGAATGTGTCAAGGGATTTTACTGTTTAGCATAATCAGCCTATAACGTTCCCACTGCTGGGACACACGGCCTCCTCTCTAGAGAGGGAATGGGCTATAATTCACCGCGAGCTCATTGCGGGTTGGTAGATGTCACATGTCTTCGAAGTTATGGTCCTAGGCCATGCCGGTTTCCTCACGATGTTTTCCTTCACCGTTTTGAGAGCAGTGTTGATGAAATAAATTACACAAAGTAATGCGCCAGCCTGGGTTTGTTGAACCCACGACTTACTGTGCGTTAGTCGGGGCCGCCACCACTGGGCCGCTGCTCTCATGGCCACCGCTGCTCTCATTTTACTGTTTGGTTTGCAGATTTTACAAAACCCATACTTCTCTGTTACTCGTCATCTCATCAAAAACCTCCTTTCGTGCCATATAATTCTTCACACAGTCCATCCACAGTTTCCTTGGAGTCTGGATTTGTACCCGGTTGATGGTAATAGGCTTTCTCCCTATCACATGGGACTTTAAACATTACTGACGAAATGTGGGTTCACTATTAGGTACACCTCTGCCTAACCCTTTTATGGATTACAGCCGTGATGTTATGTGATGTGACAGACTTGTTCAAAGTCAAATAAACCAGTTTTTTTTTATTGAAATCATTTAGTAAACTACATTTTCAATTTCGTTTAGGAAACTACATGCCACGAGTCAATATCAAAAGCCCTGGTAACAGTAACTCGTATTAAAGTTGCGCAACTCCCGGACTGATTTTAAAATTAACGGCCTTATTCCGTAGGCTGTAACGGGTCGATACGAGTCCTCGCCGTGAGTCACTTGCAACAAGTTGGGACTTGCACAGCGGATCAACTGGCAGCCTCAAACCGGAATACGTACACTCGTATAGCTATCGAGTGGTTTTGTGAACGGTAATTCGAAATGTATTGATTCTTTACTGGTTTCGCTACCATGTTCGTTTTTCTTGTTAATTCATAATTGATCAGGGGGTTACATTGACGTCTTAAGGCAGGAGTAATTCTAGTGTGGGAAAGAGAGAGCTATACAGATCGTCTAACGTCATCTCTTGCCCACACATGAATTACTCCTGCTATAAGACGTCATGGTAGGCCACCAGGAAATCTTGTTGTTTCCAATAGGCAGTGTCCTTCCCAAAAATTATAAAAAAAACCCTACAATACTTGTGATTCATTCTTTTTTCTCAATTTTATTGGAGTCGGCTCCCAGTCAAACCGGATGCAGCTGAATACTAATATTTCACATGGAACCATTGGCTTTGACCTCTATTTCCATAAAAAGACTGGTTATCAGACTTTCTGGCAATCTCTCGTCATTATGACCATTGGGTGGTAACATGGCTGCATCATAGAAACCGCAACTGCGCTTTTCAGAATCTTGTAACCTAAATACGTTACACCATCACAACTACTATCGCTTTCATTTTAATATCAAAGCCATTACGTTCACGAGAGTGGTCTGACGAAAACTGCAATGTCACGCATGGATAAAGAAAGGTCCTGCGCTTATTAGAAACGTACATTGGCAACATGCCTAAAAACTCAATTGCGAAAACAACGTTGTTTATTTTTCCGAGATAGGCATTCTTTGAAACTGAGGCATCAATGTGGAATATTGGAAGTAGTATGTTTTTGACTTCTAGAATGTTTACAAACATCTTGTAGAAACTCGAGCTAAAAACATACTGGAGGAAGAAGTGTTAACTTACCACCAACTATGGTTAGGTTTCCAGTCTAACCGGATGCATTTGAATACCTGCAGATCAAATGGAGAACTGCCCATCTAGCCTCCACAACTCATTTTAAAGGGGTAATACGATACCAAAGGGAAAATACTTAAGGAGTGCAGCCAGTGCTAAATCGGAACAAGAAAATTCGAATGTATTATTTTGTTGCCAACGCCCAGTGGTCCACATTAGATCTGGGTCGAAATAACTGGAAGTCATGGGGAGAGACCTTTGCCCAGCAGTGGGCTAACAGTATCAGTATTATTTTGTTGCCAGGCTGAACCAAATTAGACTGACTTGAACAAATGTGAAGCACGGCTCAGGTGAGCAAAAGATCCAACGATATCATACTTCAACGTTATTTGACTCCACGTGCTTTCAAAAGATCCGTGATTCAACTTACAATAATGAATCAACAATACTCAGAATCGATATCACCTCAGATACCGAACAGGAGCTACTACTACGCTTTAGATTCCGTGACGTCACGGCATTAACAATCGAGACACGCACGACTTCGGTGAAAATAAATTGTACCGAGGTGAGGAATGTCAGTGTTGTATAGTTTTCTCATATTAATATACCATGCCAATCTGAATAATAGAAAAGCGTGCTTTGTAATTCATTATCTTGTTTAGAGAAACTAGAAACAGAACCGCATTCGAGAGGCGAGTATAGCGCTTTAGGGCTGCTGGTGAAAATCAGCGTCAGGTACTCTGGACACTGCTGAGCTGAGGGCCTTTTGTCACAAGTATTTTTATTTGATTTCATCACTTATAGGGGGTTTTATGTCAAAGAAACTCTTTTTCTTCCTTTCTTTTATTTTAAACATTTGCAACTAACGTTTTAGGAATCTACAATATGAATGTCGAATTTTCACTTAAACCAAGTTGGATTGTTTTTCGAATGTCCAGGAATAAACCTCCTTAATTTTCCACCTTTATTCAAATCTAAGGGAACGGGTACGGTGAGGTACTGCAATTTATTGCGACATTTAACCCGACTGTTTATTGTTTTGGTGAATGAGGTCAAATTGATGTCAGAAATCAGGCCGTTCCTGAGTTGCAACGGCACGATCTGTACCAGTACGAGTATAAAAACTCCTGCCGTGGTGCAAATACAAGAGCAGCTGTAAACACTACTCAGGGTACGCAGTACGACATGAAAAATCGTCAATCGTGAAGGCTTGATGACTGAACCTGGCCATTACTGGGCAAAATAATTACCATTCGTTTAGTTTTATTCGGGCTCGTCTACATTTAGCGCAAAAAATCATGTTTTCTACGTTTTTGATGGTGTCCCTTTAAAATGACAGTTGCATAGTGCGTACTCGCAACGGGCGGACGTGACCCGATGTTAAAACATAGACGAAGCAAAAGTAATATGTTAGCATCGTAGCAGGTAGTTTCAGCCTACCCCCTCATGGAAAAGGCATGAGTTTATGTCTACAACGTCTTTTTACTGTTCTATGACTTCTTCAACCTTCACCTATCACATAAAATAGGCTACCTTACAACACCCCACGCACACTGCGTAGACTTACCTGTTGAAATACATAAGTACGTATCCGAGCGACTCCATGTCGTCTCGCCGCGACTGCTCGATGCCGAGGTGGGCGTTTATCGACGCGTACCGAGCCGTACCTGTTACAAACAATGCGTTATTTAGAACAACAATAATAATGTCTATTACTAAACAAATTTGGGAATGGCGAACAAATAGTAATGAGAAAACGAATAAAAAGCGTTTTCACAAGTTAGCATACAAAACGCGCGGCTAAGGGAGCGATCACACGAAAACCGGTCAGAAAGGGCATCTAATAAAATTACGCGATGTCGAGTCGCGTCGAACAAACCGAAACGAGGCAACGTCTCTTTCGCTTTTATTCTTCGGCACTAACTCTTTCTGACAGACTCAAACCGGTTCAGCGTCAAAAGTAAAGTCCCTAAGAATTTAATTTCATTATTTTAAAGAACTGGTTAATTCGTTACTCGGTTATCGTGCTTACACACGCACAATCCCTTACATAAATTATTTACTGTGTGCAATTGTCCATCTACCGGGCCTGTTTTGATTGCTAAATTTTATAAATTAAAAAGTAAATTAATAATGAGTAAAATGCAGAACCGCGTGATGAAATTCCCTTGATGCTTTATCGGCGACAAACTGTCGGCATAAAGTAATTGTTATCTTTTCATTAAATTGCGCGTTTTTATACGTCGTTTGTTTGCATCGTTATCATACAAAGCGAAAAGACGTAAATAAATGATAAGTCTATTGATTACTATAATTTTATCATGTGACATCACACAATAGTTATTTTTCCACACAATCATACTTGATGTAGTTCGGTATCGTTACGTGCATAATTTGAGAACACGTTGGTGGATCACAAATTCACATTTTTGTTTTTGTCGTCAAAAAACGTGAATGTATCCTGCTTTCTTCTCAAAGGTGTTCAAATTCGTTTATTGTTTGGCACAGGTGAAATGTCTGTTGTCATAATTGAATTAATGTTATTCGATAATTGATTTAATTGGTGGTATGCTTGTTCATGACCAATGGTCATAACATAAAATAATTTGAAAAAGTAAAAGAGATTTTTTTGTCTATGGTAATATAACATCAAATATGTGTGCGGAGTGTACATTTTGCTCTCTTGTAAAAGGTAATAACGTCTGTTATCATATCACTAAACAGCGGTGTTTTTCTATGTTTCCTGCACATCACCAGCGCAAATTCATAACGGTGTGAAACAATTCTATAAACACTAACCGAATGTTATGCTATGTTTTGAAACCCTCAAGTATAGATCGCACCAAAAAACCAGTCTATAGTTAATCTATATCAACCATCGTTGGGTAACTATGGCCACGAGTCCACGACGCGCATGCTTGGAATACCGACAAGCGACACCCGGCGTGAGTCACTCCTTTATTAAGTTAACTGTATTCTACAAGGGAACGTGGCGAACTCTGCTGTACGGGACGCGTTTGTAAAGACTGTTGAGACAAAAGGGGCTTGAGTCTTGAGTGTTGACGCAACTTTTGTTTACTAGCAGGTGCGTCTGCAGTGCGATTGAAATGTGTCTGAATGAATTGTGAACTCACGGTTCTGAACTTAGTTTTAGAGTATTCTTTTACGATATTGGGGGCACAAAGTACCCGTCTTACATAGTAATACCATTTAAGCAAAACTACTAAACGAATTTGGATGAAATTTGGTACACAGATAGTTTGTAACCTGGATTAACACATAGGGACACTTTTTATCCCGGTAGGACGATCCCGTGGGACAATTACCGAACACCACGCGGGCGAAGCCGCGGGCATAAGCTAGTATTATAAGATAGTCCCCCAAACGCCTGCCCTTTGCCACTTCCTAGTGTTTAGTTTGGAGGTGTAGGATATAAGAACCTGATTTTATACAACAGTAAGCTAAGTACATCAAATAAACTCACCGGTAAGATTCTTATCCTCGCGATACGAGATGTGTGCACGGGTGCGCAGGTCGCGGAACTTCTTGGCGAGGCCGAAGTCGATCATGTAAAGCTTGTTGCAATGGCGGCCGATTCCCATCAGGAAGTTGTCCGGCTTTATGTCACGGTGGATGAAGCATTTGCAGTGGATGAACTCCACGCGGCCCAGCATTTGATCTGTGGGCAAAGGGGTGGTTCTAGACTGCTGTAAAAACGACATAAATAAACTTTAATGCCATCCACATATGCTTACAATCTTCCTCTGAGTGGAAGCGGGTACAACCTAAGGCGTAGTTCTGAACTCCGCATTTACGATTATAAATGCGGAGTTCAGAACTACGCCACGTGACACGTGAGAACGTGTCGACCAATGTCAGTGCCACATCAGCGCAGAATCGTGAACAAGTGCGAGTATGAGCATGTAAAGTGAGCAAAAGTGTGGTAGACGAACTGTTGCTGCTGTCAGCAAAATGCTTCAGTAGTATCAACATTCATATATTGATTATGAACTACTTCACAATAGCGTGCACAATATGATTCCCTGTGGCTCGTTAGACCATTGACAGTAAAGAAAATGCTCGAGCATGCTCATGCATTTCACTGCGCACTTCGTCACGTCGGTGCGAAAGGCTTACAGCGTTTTTTTTTCAACAAACCGACGAACGACGTCGATCAATGTGTGGTGACCCTTTTTTTTTCGATTGGGATATCATCAAATAACTCCTCCCGCTCTGGGCGGAGCAGGAGGGAGTGTCAGACTTTTACTGACTAAAACCCATCCATGTTCCTTCATCGCCCTTTGTGTTCCGGGGCCACGGTATCTCTTTCGAACAGTCCCGCAGCCATGTGTGGTGACCCTAAAGTTTCATTCAAAAGTGAAGATACAAAGTTGAGAGGAGGACTTTGTACGCCATACAAAAAAGTGTAGACAGAAGAAGTTACCTAAATAGTTCGATGTGTGCATAAAGAAAACCACATTAAAGAAAATGTGTAAGCAGTAAATTAAACAGAAGTTATGTTAGTTAAGTTAAAAAAAAATACTACAGATTCGGTGAATTTTGAGGATCGATACGGTATCGGGTCAAAGTTCAAAGACCTACCGTACCCCCATAATACCAACAATCAGGCAATTCGTTAACCGCCTGCACCTTTTGTGAAAATAAAAACAAGGTTCTAAAAAGTAGTGTTGACGTTATTGCCTGAACTAGTTACTGGGAGAAGAACAAGTAATATATCTGACGCAATTACATTTAAAACAAATTATAATTGTTATCAATAATGAGAGTGTACCGTATGAATAGAAATCTAAGAGAAAATTAAAGGTTTTCCCGCGTATTATGTTGGTATTTTGGTGTTAAATAATATACCAACATCTTCACAAAAGAGAAGAGTTTGCTAGGCAGTTAAGGCTTACAGTACGGAGCATTTCACTCCCGCTTTTTGAAAGCCTAAACAGTAAATCTGATGATCTATAATGTCAGCTAATGTAGCTATGGTTGATTAATGAAAACTGTCTGATTACAAGAAAAGCTGTTGTCGAAAGCTAAAAGTCTTTCAAAAACCGAGGGCATATCCTTAAATTGATTTTTCAAGACTAGAGGACTACAGGACTCGAAACTCCAAATAAAAATGAAAAGTACAGTACAGTAAAGAAGTATCTAAATTAACGAATACACAAATGATACAGACCTGCCAGCATAAGAACAGTCTTGATGGTGAACTGGCGCGAACAGAAGTTGAAGAGGTCCTCTAGTGATGGACCGAGTAGGTCCATCACTAGGATGTTGTGGTCCTTTTCGTAGCCGTACCATCTGTAACAATAAAAAGCTGGAGTTAGCAAAGCGCGTTTACATGACAACAAAAGTTAATGGCTTTGAAAGAGTCAAGAGGAAATCTTCTCCTCTCGAAGTTCGAGAATATCTCGTCGTATAAATGTGCCTTGATCCATGACCTCGTTTCTTTTGCACTGTTTTTCGAAAGTTTCCAGAAGGTTGGAACTCTTCTCGGAGAAAGGCTTAGGACCCATATAACGTAACGTGACAAAACATTGGTGCTGATTACCTAAATAGTAAATAGTATAGTTTAAAAAACTTTGTAAGTTAGTTTAGTTTAGAAAAAAAACCTATGGAGATAAGGTTTGTTTTCCCAACAATTCAACGCAATAAGTAAACATCTAGAAAACCTTAGAGAAACTGTTGGCGTCAAATATTTGCGTGTTTTTTCAAGAAAAGTTAATGTAAATGAGTGTACGAACTACGAACATCGGTTGGTGCAAGGTTATCAAACACGTATTCAAAATAGTAAAAACTCGTTTATGGAATAGAATAGTGTTTATGACAAAATAAGATAAAACTGTGTAGTGCCGCAACATTTCTTTCATTTCGTATTTCCTAACAACATTGAAGAAGTGAATGTCATAGTAGTGAGAACTAACAAGAACCGAAAATACTAAAGTTAACATGAATTTCGAAAATCAGTTCCTCAGATGTTGAAGAGAGGATTTTTGGAAATTCGAACGTTTCGAACGAATTTAGAAACAACAGCCACGTTTTCATAAAAAATCCGGCAAAATACCCAACCAAGTTTCAATTAAAAAGTAGAATCTTGCGTAAACCTCTGTGGGGATCATTTTAAGGGCTTCATCTGCGAAATTTTCTAATTGAAAAAAAAATCGGCTCAAACGTGAGCGAAGGGCTTTGTCCGTCAACGTGCCGAATTGCGCAAGAGGAAGGTGATTTACCTTAAACATAAAAGAGTTGCAATAATGTTAGGGGCCCAAACTAGCAACAGTACGAAGTGGAACCAAATATGGTGACCAGACTACAAGTAATAACAATTTAGAAAGCGTAGGCTGCAGCCTAGAAAGATACAAATGCATAAGCAGAAATGATCTTGAAACTCGATACACGTCTGCGGTTGAGACGTAGCCATAAACCGGAATTAATAGAACACTGGCCACTTTTGATAAGCTCGTCCCTTGGTAGGTACTTTTGGAAGTAATATCGACCGACAACGGCCATTCGCATGCACGATACTAATCCTACCTTTCGAACTGTCGTCGGGGAATCCCTTTCAGGGATTCAGGGTTTTCCGTTACAATTTTCCGGGTTTTAATCAACGTTTCACTCGACTGGCTCCTCCATAGTGAATATAACTAAAACGTGCAGATTTCATGTGCACAATTTCATGGTAGGAGTGACGAGGTGCGGCGACGCGTAACGAACGTTTAGACGGATGTAAAACTTTTCTCTGCTAACAATGTAATTCTAGTCTAGTCTACGTTTCATTCGGTGAGTAACTATGCGCTGTTTCCGTATTCCGTTGTTTATTTTAAGAGTCAATGTGTTGAAGGATTGCGAATATGTTAGCTGATATGGTAAACAAAGCATTGCATCTAAATGAAAAGAATTGTGCGATCAGAATATTATGAAGTTTATTAGTATACGTAATCAAAAAAAAATGAGTAGACAATGAGAACAAACTATGAAACAAGAGGTAATATGCAGTGTATAATATAATAATCTAGAAAGGCTCAAAGATCATTGCAGATCATAAACTACCTACTTAAATACCTATTTATAAGAGAAGTTAACACATAAATGACACTGACAAGTGTCTACCAACGAAGACAAAATGTCGCGATAATAATTTGATTTTGGTAAGAGATTGTTTATTTACTTTTAGTGAACATTATCATTTAATTAGGGTATCTTTTCCAGAGCGAAATTTTAATATTCTTATCTATGAGAGTCAACGTTTATTTCTTTAACTTTGTTTGATCACGTCTGATAAAAGTACATAAGGCGTAATGCATGAAGTGTTCAAAATAATAAGGAAGTTCCGAAATGTAATACAGGAAGCGGAAACCTTATGGTAATTACACACAATGAAATAAAGTACATATTTTAGTATTATTACTACAAGTCGAACCGGACAACCAAGTTCCAAGTTTAAGTACGAAGTAAAAAACCGAAAATGCACCATCTGTAGACAAAATCTAGTCGTTCAAACAATTCCTTTTCGATATCGGCACTATGTAGATGCATAGAACAACTGTTGCGGAGACTTGGCAACCGCGTGTAGGCAGACCAAACCTGTTGTTACTCAAATCGCTGCAACTGAAGGTTATACTCATATTCAAACAAGATAATAAGCACTTAGCCTCCTAACAATGATGTGACATTCGCCGAGTGTGCTGCGAACATCTATTCATTTGATTAAAACCTTGAGTTATTACACCAAGATACTGTTACAGAAAGACTGACCTTCAAAATGTCTGGATGAATTCTCTTCTTAAATCTTGCAGCAAAAAATTATGTCAAGTATATTTGTACAATAGTAATAAATGCTTTGTTTGTATTTTTTGTGCTAGTGCGCGAGATATGTCGTTGGTCATCATGAAATAACAAATACACTTAGTTACAAAAACCAAACATTTCACAGAAAATATTTGACATAAATAAACGAGACGTGAATACAGTTACTATTAATTAATGTATGCACATTGTTGCTTTTTATAAGTTTTGGTTGTACGTAACGATAAAATATGCATTTGAGTCACTGTCACTTCTAAATTCAGATCTAACCTAGTCTTTCGCCACGAATGTTTAGAACAAATCGATTGTTTAGGAGTTTCTCAATTACAACACGTGGAAGGTTTGTAGGCCGATCGTCGAAGAGACAGAACATTGATGAACGCCCGCGCTACGTTTCAACAGAAATGACGTATTTGACCGACCAAAACATCGACCTTACGCCTGGTTCATTCTACACTTGTATACACAGACGTAATAATTGTTGCGGTCGACAGACGATAACCTTCATTGCCTTGAGGAGACAATGTTCGTGACGTATGAACTGGTCATTTAAAGAAATCAAGCAGATGCCGAATTGCCGATATTCGATTACCGTATTATAGCTAAAGGACTACGTAACTATGTGTGTATTTAAGCGCAGTTAGGGCGTGGCGATTGAGATGTCGGACTTCGTTTACGAGCTGGTGGCCTCAACAAAACTAGTAGGCGTTGGTCAGATCAGGCCGTGTTTGTTTAGTTTGGGTAGTCAATGATTCTATTCTAAACAAAACAAAAACGCGCCCAAAGACTGCCATAAACTGTGGCGTGGTTACTAAGCTACGGGCAAAACAACTCGTTATAGTTTACCGATTTCATATAACTGGTTTTGGGCTGTACGATCTGAATCATATTGTAGAGATTGACTGACTTGACTGTTTGACTCATAAACTCACAAAAGGCCTTCACACTGTTTCTATGCAAGTTGTGATCACAACGAACATCAAAGAGCTATGATTCATCTTTACCGGAGTGATAAGCCTTTTTTCTTTTTTATACATCTACATATTATAGACTACAAAGGGCCACATCCAGCCTCGCTGTAACCAAAACAGAAAAAAACAAGACTTTCAAAAATCAAAATGGTTGCCAAAGCCACTTAAATCGTATTTGCGCTCTCAGAGTTCGCACGTAACACAAAATTGCAAGTTAGGTAACGCACTTTCTATGGCTTTAGTTATAAAAGTTATAAACTACTGTTTTAGCTGTTGTTTTATATCGAAATCTGATAAGCCTTGTAACAATTTAACATTGGATTGAGGTCAGGCAATTTGATTTGCTGAAGGTCCTAGCTATTCAAGGACTTGTTACCTGTCGTCGAGAATATTTAATAAGTGAAATGATTAACTCCAATTGGAAAGATGGAGCTGTGTCAGTTACCGTAATAAACAGGCGACGGAAAAGATATGGTGATAGATGCCTTGTTGATGCTTGTTAATAGGTGTCAAGATTACAAATATAGGTTGTTTAATTTTGGTCAGGCAGTTGTTCGATAAAAAAAATGGAAGATGTACATCATCGCTGAAGGAAGTCTAGAAAACAATGACGTAATGACTTAGAGGCGTATATGATTGGCTGGAGAGGACCACACATAGGTAGAAGCGGAAAGCTATGTAGGAGACCTTTTCCCAGCAGTGGGACATTAAGGTTAAAAATGTAAAATTGTCTGTTTGAGCTCAAACTTTACTTCCAGCTACACAAATTTTGGTCGCTGCCTCGATACGGGTGCAGTTTTAGGTCAATCGGACACTTCAGTCCCGTTTTCGACATACATTTTCGTAGTCCGCAAACGTACCAACACACGTGGACTTCCTCTAGAGCCATTACAAACAATATAGCGGATGGAAAGACTTTTTGAGACCCGCTGTAAAATGCATGCGTTTACAGTAAAAACCGTTTATTCGGGCTTGGTAACTAATACTCGGTTTGACGCTCCGAAATACAGTTGTGACAATCGTGTTTCGCGTCGCGGTTCACCGCATCCTGCTGACGTTTCTACCGTACATAGTATACGGGCGTTAAACAACGCGACATACGCTGTTTGACTGTTTCCCTGAATATGTTGCTAGTTCATTTAAAATAGATTTCTTTCTACAGCCTTTCCCATTTTGTTTTGTCACTAGTTGGTTGGAATTGAATGAAGTTATTTGCAAATAAATGACTCGTTGCAGACAATGTTTGTTTAAAATTACATTAGTAGTCCCTGGAATGGTCGGCAGAGGCGTATAGTATAGAGGCGTCGAGATATCTCCATAATGGATGAAGATATCTGGTGAATAATATAATAAGGCAGATTCTAGTTCTACGATAGATAGGTACTTACCTTATGTGTGGTATGCCGATGCCCCCTTGGAGCATCTTATATACCCGGCTCTCATAGAGAAGTTGGGGATGCCGCGCCTTTATAGATTCAACCTTCACTGCTACCTCCTATAACAATAGAGAATCACATTGGTACAAGTTGCTTTCATAGGAAAAAACGAGTAATTTTTCTTTTGGGTTCCGAACATATTAAAATGGCCAAAGCACATCTGCTAAGCAAATCCCTCAAGTCTGTTATGATTTACAGCAGACTTCGGGGCACAGACCTGTCTAGAGCTGCTAAGGATTATTCTTTATGAAAGGAATCCAGCTCATCTCATCCGGTAATCTCCATCTAAACTTGTCGCGATATTGTTTGCCATTCCACGGCTTTTTAACGCGCGAAAATTATCCCTGAGCTAATTAAAAAGACATAAAATCCGTAGGCCAGTTTGTAGTGGCGATTTTTCAAAGAGCAATAAATTAAAAACGTATATAGATCAACAGAAACCTGTATCATATTTACAAATACGAAATCATATTGAATTTGTTTGAAGTAGAACAATGGCGCTTGTTAGTGATCAGACCAATTACGTACAAACTAGGCCACTGCGAACGAACCGTATGATGTAACGAAGCATTATCAAACCCTTAAACAAAGTTACATGTTCAAGTAACAAGATTACTGCATTTACACTTAGTATGGCTATTCATTTTTAATGTTCTGGTAAATTTCGTAGCACTAAAAGGGCTATCTCTCAAGGGTGACTTCCAGCAGAGGGAACATTATAATGCTGGTTATGTTCAAACTTTTGCGAGATACATTCATAACTATGTATGTACACATCCTTTTCGTCTTGCGACCTAGCTGCGTGAGAATTTTACTACAAAAAGCTGTCTTCGAGCTCGAAACAAGTCGGACAAACCCGAAATAACAGGAAAGCATGAATGATTCTTGCATTATGCAAGTAAAAGCAACAGACTATGCATCTGGACCACCTATTGAGTATAAATACAGTCTACATTCGACGAAATAAGTATGAATGCACCCTTCTAGTTTCCCATGGGTATGTTAAAGAATCGACAAAGGGATCTTATCAGAGACAGATAACCCCTTGAAAGCTAATAATATCTTACGAACGAGTCGCAAGGGCAAGATAACAGCTGTTTAGAAGAAGATTGACGTAGCATAAGATTTTGAAGGTTGATAAATCAATTAAAATAGTATTGAAAGAATCTTTTTGATGATTTCTCTTGAGTACGTATTTAATGTCAATATTATTTGATGTGTACGTAACGTGTGATATGTAACACATGGACTACTACAGCAAAATCACATTGCTGATGTATTAACGCTAGATCTAAACGATTCTGGATGTATCTAACTTAAGTATATTATTTACCCTATTCATTGAGAATTTTCCATCAGAGATAAGTTTTGTCGACATACCGAGAAAACTAAGAGAAAAAATAAAGTTAAAAAAAACTATAAGTAACCCGACCACGTAAAAAAGGGGTCTAAAAATGACGAAACAAGAAAATAATTCAAATAGAAATCCAGAAATGCATAGATACAAAAATGGTCAAGGTAGAGCCGTGGTCGCCCCCACAACAATAGTTCCATGGAGCGTTTGGTGATTCAGGGTAGAGTCGAATCCTGCCAGGGTTGCGGGACTGTTCGAAAGAGATACCGCGGCTTTGGAACACAAAGGGCAAAGGAAGGAACATGGATGGGTTTTAGTAAGTAAATGTCTGACACTCCCTCCTGCTCAGCCCAGAGCGGGAGGGGTTATTTGATGACTACCCAACCGGAAAAAAAAAAAAGGGTAGAGTCGAAGGCATGACACCACGTAGGCGATCACCAACACGATGGACAGATTCCATCAAATCTGTCACCAAGGTTCCTCTGGCAGAATGTGCTCGCCAAAAGAGACCGGTAGAAAAGGATCGCGAAGCCCAACGGCAAAGACGATACCCAACGGCAGTTGTGGGCGGGTCGCCCACAACTGCCGTCGGGTATCGTCGGCTCATGACCACGACCACTCTTTCACGAGTGAACGACTAAGAAGAACCCAGGCCATTATAACGAATCGATTGACACCTCACTCATTAAAATTGGTTCAGTAGTTTAGGCGCTACGGTCTATACAAGACTGCCAAAATCATTACTCTTCCTTTTGGCTTCGCCGTAGTCGGGTAAAAATGTCACACGACATGTCCACATAGCACCAATGCATCGTGCAAATGTAGCATATGGCGCTCTACCACCTGTCAGGGCATAACACACATTTCATAATCGACATCTGGGCTCATTGTCACTACTAAAGGAGATATCACCGGGAGCATTCGCCTGTAATATAACAATTTAAGATTAGATTTTGTGAATCGGAAATGTTAAGTACTTACAGGCGAATACTACCGGTGAGGGAGCACCGGATGAATAAACTCTTTAGTGGGATGAAAATGGATAAATCTGCAAAATACTTCATGCAATTTGTATAAAGCAGACTGAAGTCACAAAAAGGAAGAAAGCATAGAAAGCGATCACTCTAATCCAACTACCGCAACGAATTAAATGCGAAAGTGGAGATACGTGATCGGGTCAAGCCGAATTTGCGTCGACAAGTGTGTTAATTCCCTTATCATATGGCCCTGAATCCGAATGTGCACTCACTGACTGCAGTTTGAAGGACTTCTAAGTAATTAAAACTTATGAGAGATGTCAATAACTCAATACAACTGAAAGCAAAGTACACTTGCGTCCATCTGCACGTCCTATGCTGTGTATAAACATCTATGTTCGGATTGACAACCCCTTTAAGACATAGGGACAGACAAGACAAATTTTTGGCCTTATCATCATCCTTGCCCTTAAGCAACACGGATAATTATTTTGGCCTTATGTTACGCCAAATAATGATCGAACAGTATTAACTACTGCTCTGAACTGGGTTGCTTTTGTGCCGCGTATGATACTTAGGATACCGATGGGCCAAAGTCGTCACTCAGTGGGTAACAGAAGACGGGTGTGGTCGCCGAGGGAGGCCTAGAACACGCTGGAATGACGAGTTAAGAGGTGTTTGTGAGAGATTGGCCTGAAAAAGCCGCACGTAGAGAAAAGTGGAATGCTATGGGTGAGTGCTCAGCAGTGGGACAACATAGGCTAAATAAAAATGATACTTTGTGAGACAGAAACACTCACTCACTCAAAAAGAATCTTTTTTTTTAACACTCACTCTTCTTACTCAGAAGATATTGTTCAGGCAATTAAAACTATGTATAAGCAGCAATCATAATTTATGTGACTCATGATTATCAGCTAATAAACATCCTGCGTAAGTGGATATTAAGATGACCACATAAAGGGCCTACTGCTTTACAAACATCTAATGCAGTTAATAAAGTTTGAGTTTGAAGTGAGTTTGTGAGGTTGTAGGGGGTAATCTCTGGATCTACTGAACCGATTTTGAAAATTCTTTCACTAATAGGAAGCGACATTGTCCCCGAGTGCCATAGGCTATATTTACAACGTGCCCGTGGGATAATTTCCAAGCAATACGTGAGTGAAGCCGCGGGCAACGGCTAATCTATAGTTATCAAAAATAAAGTTTGATTACAAGTCCAAATGAGGAAAAAGTTTGTTTTGTGATTACAGTATGCTATTGGAAATGTATAGGAGGATGCCCCAGGGTTACCATTTTAATGACACCTACAGTCAGATACAACAGTGTTTCGATTTCACCTTGGTAATACACCTACATGTAAAGATTTGTTCCTGTAACTGACTGTTTGATGACAACTTTGTTTACTGACAGAGTAAATTTCAAACAAAACAGTTTCTTTGTATGGCAGCTACTTTGTGTTTTATTATTCTAAATTATTTTATAGATGAAAACAGGTTTAGGGCTTATGGTTCTCATTTTGCACTTCTGTTAAGGAAGGTACAAATTACAACCATTTGTAACCTAAGAAATGAAAAACCCAGTATGAAAATCAGGTCAAGATTTTTACGAAAACAATAATATGATGTAGAGTATTATGTATGAAGAGTACCTACTGGAAATGAGAACCATAAGCCCTAAACCTGTTTTCATCTATAAAATAATTAAACCCTTTTATTGTATAATGCACACATGCAACTAGATCTGCTATCAAGATACAAAATTGTTATTATTTATGTTATGTGATTTACATTCCTTGTTCAACTACCGTTTCTGCCTACCCCTACAGAAAATAAAGGAGTTTATGATGAACATAATTATTATTATGTTTCTATTAGTAGCCTTGTTTTGTTATTCTAGTGATATAAGTCACACTGAGTTACTGTGAGTGTGATTACTCACAAATAATTATTATGCATTGTATACCTAACAAAGGTCAAACAAACATAAACAAGTAAAATTTTACTCAATATAAAAAGCCCTCATTTCTCTACTGAATAATGATCAGCTTTGTGACAACTATAATAGTATTATTAGAGAATGGAGATCATGAATCATTCTGTGTACCCATTTTTTTCTATAAGAATGGGTTTGTTCCAGTCAATAGTCAGACATATTGAATTTAATACAGGAATAGACTGATAAAACAGAAGGCCCCAAGAGTCTTTGTCTCTGCAGTAAGATTATGATTTTGACTTCAATGATAGAGAAGGGACACAAGTAGTCTGCAAGTTAGATTATTATCAGTGTCGCATGAGATTTAAGGGTTTATTAATCTCACGCCGCTTAACACTCCCACTGCCAGCAGCCGCACCTATTACCTTACACACAAGCTATAACAACCAGTGAGCCAGTGAGCCAGCCGGCCGCCTATATGGCCAGCCGAACTTTTTCAGCGCAGTAAATAGGTGGCGTGTCTTACTCAAAAAGTGATGACGACAAGTATGAAGACTAGTTTTCTATCTCTCTTTTTAAATTATGAACAGAAACACTACAATGTATAAGGAAAGAGTTTCTCTTTATTTATGTGCTATCAGATTTGAACATACAAGTTTTTCCAAGATTTAATTTATTTGAATATAATGGTAGTAAAAGGATTACAAACAGTTATTGTTTGAGTCTGCACTCAACCAAATATTTGTTACTGAACATGACAACAGAGAGACAATTATATGTTTGTAATAAAAACAAGACAATGTGTTAATAGTAACTTCTGTCAATATCTAACTTTTGAATACAAATTCATATATGGAAAGTTGTTTGGAAAAATACCTGCTAAACAATGAGTCATACCAAGCCCTAAATATCAGACACGGCAATGACATGACAATAGTTTTTTTTTTTATAATACTAATATATTTGGACTTGTGGGTATGTGTTAATCATTGGTTATTTATTATTTAGGTTTTGATCTTTTGTCAAGAAACATATTTAATCAAAAAGGCTGTGACATGGTATTGAGCAATAATCTACCTATTGTTAACCAACAGCTGGATCATAGTAAATTGATAAGTCTGTAGACACGATATGAAACTCAACACATCAGTGTTATTTCACAATCACCACACCTAAGCCATTGTTATAACGGAATATTGCGAAACATAACAGTTCTGCGACTGCAGAAATAACGAATTAGCCTAAAGCTAAAATATTGCAAGATCCTAACAATCTAGTGACCTCTCTTCATACCGAACAAGGCGTATTTTTCAAACTGCACCAATTACGTAAATCATGGAATGCTTGTGAAATAAGAGAGTATTTGCTAAAATTCAAAACTCCGCTCAATACTGTACTGATTAAAATCAAAAATACGCCCAGACCGCCATTTTCAAGAACAAAAACCCCGAAATACACGGCCGTCTTGACACAAGAAATTGTTCCTTAAAATTAAACCAGTGAATAATCAAACTTAGAAGTGTTATTTACCTCTCCATCGTTGACATTTATTCCTAAAAAGATATCTCCGAAGCTGCCGCCGCCGATTTTGCGAATAACGTTGTATCTTTCATTTATAATTACATGTTTCCTGGCTAACAACATGCGTTCAAAGGTAGCCATTTTCTTTTTCCTTCATCACTCGTTGTCACTAAAATTATTGGTGGCCCATCGCACCGAGTGAAATTTTAACACAACACTGAGTTAATTTAACGTTTATTATAGTTCAAAAACACTACAAACCGTAGAAACACTAAGAAAAACCACTGAAAATCATTTTATTACGAAGTCTAAAAAGGTGTCGTCAGCCTATTTCATGTGACGTCACAATGGCAGTGTTGCCAGCTTTAGGAATAGCTTAAAACTACCAAGATCGAACGCACCGGTGTTGCCACCACTTTTTAATTAATATTACCTGGTAGTTTTTTTTTACTTTGCGAAGGCATTTTCTCAAATTATTTATTTCATTGTTAGGTTTTTTTTTTATTCCTGATAATTTGATACACATTTTTTTTTTTATCATTGCGGACGAGCTGGACGTACTAGTAATGATGTGATGGTTGGAGAGAAAAGCTTTGTAAGGTGGAAGCGCCAGAGTAGCCCGCGAAATTCAAATTTTCTTACATTTGCAGGTCAGTGTCAGGTTGTATGTTGATGAAAATAGGATTCGCGCAACATGTAGTTACTGAATCCAAATCATGAATACAACCCCCTAAATCCCTTTAACACCCTTCAATGACTATTTCATGAAAAAGTTACTCAATGTTGAATCTATTTCATGCAAAGATATTTTTACAATCTTCTGCAGCTTCCACAATAACTTGACATAGTATTCAATTAGTTTGCGCCTATGGTTGTGGAGCAGGACCAGCATTGAGCCAAGAATTTCTATCATCAATGTAATCCCCCAACTTATAATATTTGCTTAGATAATGTGTATTATAAACAATATTAAATTTCGTCACATTCAGTTGTTGAATTCAAACTAGTAGCAAGTTATCAAAACTGCTCCAAAACTTCTTTTAAAATCTCACATTGGTGTTTTTCGCATGAAACTAGATAAGCAATGATAAAAATATCATGATAATGTTATTTCAGATTGCCAGTTAGTAGTTGATTATAATGTGATATCTTTTATTTAGTTGTAATATTATTTAAAACCAGCTTCCACCGGCGACTTTTCCAGCGTGAAAAACACATTCTATAGCACTCAGCAATAGTTTAGCTTCTCTTAAGAGTGTCTCCTGCATACAAACTTAAAAACTTTACCTCTTTATAATATTAGTAGAGAATAATTAGTAATAAAGATTGGATGTGGCTGATATGAGAAATGCTAAGAGGGATTTTATACATTCGCGTTACCCCACATGTTACGCGAAAGTATAAAATAAAGAATGAGTAAATAAGAGGAAGTCTGAAAGTGGCGCTGGTGACTGAAAAATTGTCTGGGATTTGGTTATTGTGGTTTGGACATTTGTGATCTGGAGGAACGAGGAAAATGTTGAGTATGAATGTAGACGGCTATAGGAGTAGAGGAAGACCAAAGAAACTATGGATAGACTGTGAAAGGGGCACGATTCATGAAATGAGCACTTGGACAGAAGATGAATGGAAGAATGTCATGTCGGCACACGCATCCCTATGTTTGTCAGTGTTGCCATGACTTTCATGGCATAGACAAAAATTGAGTGATGCAACATTTATTTTTAATATCAGTACCATGCTGATATAGGGGCCTCGTACAGGACCTATTAACTAGTTTAATTGATGTTTTAGTTTTTAATTACTTTGTTAGTGGGGATAGGAGAATGATGATGATAAAGTGATACTTAGAGTAAGCATTATTTTTGTCGATGTGGCACAGCGTCAAACCACAAGTCTAAGATAGAGACAAAAACATTTCAAGCCACAGCATGTTCTGAACCAAGCAATGTTTATAGGTGTTAGATTGAGTTTGGTAAACAAGAATGCTGAAATGTATGAGTTTCCAACCAGAATATTTGAAGCAGCTAAAGAGCTGCTTCAAATATTCTGGTTCTGGTATTAATGTCAAGGAAAACTAATCTTTACTAATATTATAGAGAGAGATAGAGTGAATTTTGTGAGTTTTTGTGCAGGCACCTATTTAAAAAATTCTTTCACCTTTGGAAAGGTACCTACATAATTCCAGATGGAAATCTATAGGCTACTTTTTATTGGGGTACCATGTGGGCAAAGCCGCACACAGAGGATAGTAACAAAATAGACAAGCTCTTATTCTTCTTCATTTGAATAGCATAAACTCTCTACTTCATAATGAGTATTAGCGAGAGTAGCATAGTAGTAATAGTATTTGTACTTGAGTTTAATAGTATAAAATGACAGCTGATAAGAATTAAATTAATCAGCATTATATCATTTTCTACTTCAATAATGTTTTGGTTGTTCTTAAGGCATGTTTAGAGAAGAACTAGGACTCCGTATGAGACTGATTATGTTAGGGCCATTTGGTTAGTAAACGGTGACTCAAGCCAGTTTTTTTTTTAAATGACCATGTAATAGTGATTCCCATAAATTATTCTATTTACAAAATTGTACAATTACAGATTTAACATGTAGGTATCTCTTTTAATTAAATAGCATTTGTTTAAAATTTAATTATCCTGTTTATAACTATTTACTATAAAAATGTTTTAGATTTCATAGTGGAAATGAGTCATTTTGACAAGAATATTCAATGTTATGGGTTTTTCAGTATGTTTGTGGTTAGAGCAATAATTTACTTTAAAGTTCTTTATACAAGGCCTGGGATTTAATATCTGAAATTGATTTCTGTACCTTTTTGATATTAAAATTGGTTTGATTTCTAATGAATAGGTTTGTTATATTTATTTTTATGTTAATGAGACAATGGCTCTATAGTATGATATAAGTCAAAGCCAAGAAATACAATAGAACGGTCAAGATGACTGATAGTGTTTATGTCAATAATGTTTTGTTTACTTATTTGTAAGGTTTATTTTACATTGGGTTCTGACCAACAATATCCTGGAAATCATTATGCATGAATTGACTTGTGTTACTACGGTTCTTATTTGAAACACAAGATGTTAAACATGCTAACTTTGAGGCTCATCAAGTATGATCACAATTTTTAAATTTGATGTAACTTTGATGAATAAATGTTTTTATAATTAGCCAAGTGTAATTAGACAAAAAATACTCAAAATGTATAACAAAGTTTATAGCTTTTTTAACTTTCTTCTCTTCACCTCTAGGAACTCAATAAAGGAAGCCCCATGAATATCTGACCACTATAAACTTCATTCCACCCTGTATAACTGCACTCACTAAATTCATTGTCACATGTTTTTGTTTAATAGTTTTGTGTATCTTAATTGTGCGGAATAAACATTTTTTCATATCTCCAACAACCAACACAAAAAACATTGTTGTTTTCAATGTCTAAAGAAAAATTCACGTGAAAAAGTTAAGAATAAAGGTGAAAACATGTAAAAATATTTGTTATATCTTAAATATTTGGTATTTCCTAGCTATGCTAGCCAGTGACCCATTAATCTAGTTTAACCAAGGTCAAAGCTAGTTCTTATTTCTATACACACTATAAAACCGAATTATTTGAAGTTTTTCAGTATTTGAGTGAAGTCTTTAGCATAATGCTTCCATAGAATAAGCTATGATGTAATCTTGATGGCCAGCAGACCCCATGAACCACTGACCCAGTAAATAATGCAATTAGCATATAAAAACATTACGATTTTATAGCATAAAAGTGCTAAATATACACCAAATTGCTCAGACTGAGCACGAGGAGGTCAGCTTTGTACAATAAAAGCGCATAATGAGGTGAAAGCTAACACACGACGCGATTTATGGTAGAAAATGTAAAACAGCACGTCAATATTTTGGGATGGGATGAAAATATACTAATTTGATTTGACTGTAGATTAGTCATACAATCTCCGACGACCCTGGAATTAACACATCAACGTCCAATCTACATTTCCTTAGAGAGGACGTCATAGAAAATAATCAACATGCACCCCTCTCCCCGCCATAACGTGCCATCGATGACGCGTGGGCCTTCACAATGTTACGAAAGCAAATAACGCAGAACATAAAATATTCAACATAAAACACGTTACCTCGCCACTCGCGATGTTGATCGCTAAATAAATATCACCAAACGATCCTCCGCCAATTTTTTTCAACACCTTATATTTTCCAGTGATCAATATTTCCTTCCGTGAACTCATAAAAGTCGACATGGTTGCAGATTATTTGCAATCGTCCGGGTATTTGTAAAATATAACTCGAAAGCACTAATTACGCACTTTTAGAATAAAAACAATAATAAATTCACGGCTACATTTTACGAAACTGTGACTGAATGGAGGACGTAATGCGTTCGAAAAGTAGGCCACGCGTATATCTCAGTACTTTCTTCCGATTAGAATTTTAAAAAATATTTGTGTCTCAAAGGTATTTTAAATAACACAACAAATATTTTTAAAATTATTGTGTAACTTTTGAAGTGCAAATATGCGTTTGATACTGATGTATGGTGTTTTCTATTTTTAAAATATCATAAAAATCAATAAAATATCGAGCAAGGAGGTAACATCATCTAGTTTCTAAACGTAGCCCATTTACGTTTGATGTTGCCAGTTTACAGATGTAGATTGTTTTGTCTGTTTGGTAGAAAATCAGGTGGAATGTAGACATAAGAAACGTAGACGGAGTAAGATATTGATAAATAACACTCTGGGGTTTTGTTTTACACAGGCTGTCGTTCTGCATCCTGTTCAAATTCAAGGAGGTATCTATACTAATGGTTCTCGACCCGAATCGATACTAAAAAGGGTAGTTTTTTCTTTTAGTTTAGATCGGTAAGAGTAAATCACCGTATTAAAACGCAGCCCATCTGTTCCTACCCCAATAAACACGCCATCACACACGCAAACGCAACGCAAACGATTATTCCACAGTAAATTATGGACAGTGTGGAAACTAGGGGGTGGTTTATGCTTACCGATATCCGTAAAAAATAAAAAATAAACCTACCCTATCGATTCGAGTCGAGAATCACTAGTTTAAGGTGGATGCGCAAGGATAGCCCGCGAAATTTAAATTTTCTTACGTTTATTGCCATTTGCAGGTCAGTGTCAGGTTGTATTTTGATGAAAATATGAATCGCGCCAGTAACACGTATGGAGTTACAGAATTATAATCATTCAAATCGTCAAAACAGCTCTCCAAGTTCATATAATCACATTCAATGGCTATTTCATGAAAAAGTCATTCTTTGAGATTATATGAACTTGGAGGGTTGTATTGATGATTTGAATGATTATCATTCTGTAACTCCATACGTGTTATTGGCGCGATTCATATTTTCATCAACATACAACCTGACACTGACCTGTAAATTGCAATGAACGTAAGAAAATTTAAATTTCGCGGGCTTCCCTTGCGCATCCACCTTAAATACCTCCCAGGATGCAAAGCGACATCCTGTCTAGGTATATAAGAAAAAGTGTTGCAAGTACATACCAGTGAAAAGTGTGTCCCTATTTAAGTAATAAATTGAATAATTATCTATATTCTATAATTCTGAGGTACAGGCGTAGTAACTAACTAATTCAATTTTATGATAAATATTAAAGCTGTTTCCGCCAGTAAGTATAGGGCCTAGTTCCCATGACAACGGAAAAGTTGACGCCCAGTTCCGATGTGTGCGTTAGGTTTGGTCTGTGGTTTCTTCCATCACTTACCCACATCACCTGCTCTGTGTAATATAATAATATCTGTTCAAATTAGCGTGCATTGGCATAGTCCTAAGCATAGAGTACAAGTCACTTTCCGTTTTTCTTTTCCGTTTGTTGTAAGCTAAGTAAGGCACGCCACGCATTAGATTTTTAGTGATACGCCGGCTCCTAACCAAAGCGATCGCACAGATAATAGAATACTGCGTATCCCGTATTCCCGTACACGTAAGCGCCGTCGTAGAATTTATTTTGTTCGCCGGACTCGAATGCGTGGTCGTGCCGACAGAGGGCGCCTTCCAAATTTCCGATTAGGGGGAAGTGCCAGGGTGGCCCTCGAAATTCATTTTTTTTTTACGTTTTTTGGAATTTGCGGGTCAATGTCAGGTAATATGTTGATTAAAATATGATTCGCGACCGTAACAAATATAGCTTTACAGAGATATAATGATTAAAATCATCAATACAACCCTCTAAGTTCATTTAATCTCATTATATGACTTTTCCATGAAATAGTCCATAAATGACTGACATAAGATGAACACGACGATCGTATACCTAGTCGCGCATCCAATCGTTTTGGTTAGGGTGTAGCAGGGTACACTTCATTCTGTAACTAACAGGGAAAATATGTAATTATTAGTAAGTAATTATGTTTGAGTATTTAATTGAATTAGTTTTTTTTTTTTGTTTTGTGGTAGAACTTTAGGTATTTAGAAATAAGTCTGCTATCATATAGATTCACTATTGATATTGAGTCATTAAAATAAGCAGAATGACTAGTAATGCTATCTTTTATCTAAACAATTATGATAATGATATATACATTAAAACTTGAACAGAAACTACTTCAAAAGTTTCCACACTATGGTACCTAATTAATTTGAATCCTACAAAAACATTGAGTAAGTAAATGAAGAAATATTCAAAACTTTTGTGTTAATACATCAATTTGATAGTTCTTGATGACTATGGTTATTTTTTTGTTTGAAAATGAATCATGCATAGAGGGAAAACTTTTTAGATAGTTATTATATTATTAGGAGCTATTACTTTTCGTTTTTTTTTTTAATGTTTATTTACATATTTTGAAATTTACTCAAATAAACAATTGTCTATTAAAATAGCCTCTTCTGAAGTAGTTTAGAGACAGTTCAAAGATTGATCCAGTTATAACTGTGATCCTATACATGAATACTGGGTTCAAAAGTTTCAAAACTATTAACTTTTACTTTGGCTCATGCTAAAGCGACAATTTCGCAAAAGAGACGTCTCTGGCGCCGAGTATCACCTGCCACGGTCGAGTGTCTTAACAATCATCGATGTCTTTGTGATGTAACTAAGAATAAATTGATAATAGAGCGATCTAAACGTATGTAGGTTAACATTCAGATGCCCTTTGCATACCAATGCTTTTACTATTATTTTACCACTTTCGCACTTTGAAAACACTTGAAACTCTCGGTACATGCAACACATTAGTTTAACTGTTGAATAAATAGCAAATTAAAGCCACTTACCTCACCATTTGAAATGTTTATGCCTAAATATATATCTCCAAACGAACCGCCACCTATTTTTCTGATTATTCTATATTTACCGGCAATTAATAACTCTTTCCTAAAAGCCAGCGCGTGTTCAAAAGAATTCATGATGGGTTTGTGTTTGTCACTTTAATTTAAATAGTAAATTTTGAACAAAATAATACAAAAATACTTCAAATAAACACTCCAACACGTTAACAGCTGAAACTTGGGTTGCCAATTTATTGCAAGATAACATTGTTCAATGACATTAGAAAATTATAGTTTCTGAACGAATTTATATTTCTTTTGGAAAATAATTTTGAAAACATTTTATTTTTATTCTATTAAATTAAAAAATAAAAATATTTATAAATTCACTGGTTTTTTTCACAATATTGTAACTTTGTACGAAATCACTCAATGAAGAGTCTTTAAATTACTGTCAGTGGTCTTGAAATGTGGGATTTTTCTTTTTTACTCGAGGCAAAAAAGAAAAAAATATGTTTTTAAACTTAGCTTGTACCCCATTCCGAAAAAGAAAACTTAACCTACCTCACAAGCTAGCAATGATGGCTTTTCCACAAGCTGGTCGAAGCCGTTGTTAGGTCAGGATCTAGTTTGCAAGAAATGGGACATTTCATGTTCCAAAAGTTAATTGGCAAAGCTCCAATAAGTATCTAACTATGTTCATGCACACGTAAACAATACACAATTAACATTGGAAACTCCTTCCAATGTCTTGGACCCAGAGTTGATCTGCAGAACATATAAATGGGCAATACAATAACATATAATGGGTAGACAGAAACTACATACAGAATGCCACATGTTACGACCCATACACATACTCCTTTCTCTCTCATGTCCAAGTGTTAACCAATTTCGGAAAATTATGCTAGTCAGATGATACGTAACTCAAATTGTATGTAGCACCTGTCTTGTGTAGGTACCTCTCTTTAACTTACATTTTGTGACCTGCGAGTTAATTGCATACCCTCCCAATGCTAAGACTAATAATTTTGGACAGTTCAACAATATTCATTGCGTTATTTATACAGTTAAGTACACAAAGTTTTGAAACATCTAGAGCAATGGATTACGAATTTAAACATTATATTAGTCCTTTTTTTGTTAATATTTAGTTTTATTTACTCTCTACGTGCTTTAATTCGTTAAATTCATAAACGTTTGGATTATAATAGAAAGGTATGTTAGAAGCAATTGGGGTGTTGTATTTCTACAAATCAACATTTTAGCAACAGAGGTGTTGGTTCAGAGGCGCTTGCTAAGACATGATGAAAAAATTAAAACACATGAATTCTTCTAATAAACATATTTTATTGTATAAAATAAGGTCTACTTCAGCATAATAAATACGTATACACGTACACTTAAAATGATAAAAATATCCAAAATGTTTTTGTTGATAAATTCGAGTAAAATTAAAACGATCTCTACACTTACGAGTACAAAGCGGTTGGCATATTCTATTTCGTACTTTTCGCGTGTTTTTAGTACTAAGGAACTTCGTGCCTTACCAAAACTAGGATTCCAATGACTTATAGGTCGTATTCATATACCTATCCATCTATCAATCAAATACTAGAGTGGAAACCCTAATTCTCTAGTGTTTTTATGAAATAGCTACAACTATAACTACAGACTTTAGTTAAGAAAAACCTTAACTTGCTCAGTGGTTTCAGCGTACCATTAGATGATGATATAATACTGCGTATTCCTAATCGATTATAGTTTAGGGGCACTTATGGGGAAACAGGAGACATTATTATCAGTCGATCTGGCAGTATTATAAATGCTGGCTATATGACCAATATTATAGGCCTTATCTGTGTACACGTTATGAAACGCGAGTTTATTTATCTATACTAATAATATTGTAAAGAGGTAAAATTTTTGTGAGTTTGTATGTAGAGGGTAATGTTCTGAACTACTGATCCAATTCCAAAAATTCTTTCACATACGGGAAGCTACATTTATACATTATCCCCGAGTGTCATAGGCTACATTTAATACGTTCCCGTAGGACAATTTCCGTACATAGCGGGAGCGAAACCGCGAGAACAAGCTAGTGTATTATAAACCCAATTTCATTACTGTCTTTGTAAAGTTTCACGGCCCGTATCCTAGTAAAACACACTTGGATATTTTCACAGAATAAAATCATATATTTATTTCATATAAAATAAAAACCACTTACAAACTAAATAGACGACCTTAGGTACAGTTTCGCTTGATACATAAAATATCTTAACAAATAAAATGGTTATAAATAATAAAATAAAAATATAAGAACGAGACTTATGATGACTTGAATGAAATGTGACGAAGATATTGGCAATGGTTTTGTAGCCAAACTCCATTGTCCATGTCCATTTGGAATATTTTGTAGAAATCATTCGAAATTGGCAGAAAATAAATCCGAAATCCGAAATATATTTTTAGGTCTCACATTAAAACGGTGGGCTAAATAAAATGTTTTAGTGGACTCCATCGTATCCCTATCGACCGATAGGTGTATAAAATGACACGAAGGTTCTTGAATAACTTTTTATTTAGCACCGAAAGTTGATAATAATGTGACTTCCCTCTGTAATTTTCTTACAGTGTCATAAATTAAGGATATAAACGATGGTAATAAAGGAAGGAAATCGGTACTGCATTCTAAAATTCAAATTGCCGATGTAGGTCACATGGCCGCCAAGCTCAAATGGAACTGGGCTGGCCATACCTACCGGAGGAGCTATGGACTAAAGTAACCACACAATGGGTCCCAAACGGCAGCGCGGCTCGCGTCAACGCGGCCCAGAAGATGGTGGGACAAACTCGACTCTTCGCGAGGATTAGCTAATAATAACGAAGGATGATGTGAAAAATGTCACTAGCTAGCTACTAAGTGTCCTACTATAGAACTCTACTATATGCTTAATCGGACTAAGCCAATCGTTTTCATCTCAAGGGTAGCTTTGCTATTTAAAAACTCAAGGCGGACCTTTACGCCTATAAAAACAATATTATAACCACGATTCATTCACGTCAGCCAGTTTCCACTACGTTTTAACTGTATATTCTCTTCTATCGATTCTTCTTTAAGGTGAAGGCATGCACTTGAGGCGTTCAAATGCGGCCTTCTCTAGAGCTTCGCGATGATCGGGGTGAGCTATCTTGATTAGTTCGTATGCTCTCTGCCGGAGCGACTTGCCGAATAGGTTCGCGATGCCCTGCTCGGTAACCACCCATTGTACGTGCGCGCGACTGGATACGACGCCGGCACCTGTAAGTTGGGAATGAATCACATTTTAGTAATTTTAGTTGAAAGCGCCAAACTTGTGGCTCAGTTCTTGGTCGACACAATTTAGATTGACACGCTTAGTAGAATAAAACTGGTGCTTTTTAATTTAACTATCAACGGCTGTTTCAAGTTGTTACTTGTAGGTACATAATTTCAAGTAATATCGCATCATCAGGGCATTGACTCCGTAATCAGCTTTATCGAATTTTCTGTAGCTTTTGGTTAAGCTGAGATGAACCCCGCGCGGCTAGTGATGCCGTCGAGAACTTGGCAACTAACTTGTGCGGTTTATCGTTCAAGCGATCGGCGCGAATAGTCGCATGAGTTCCTAGTCACTGTACTAATAGACGCACGCAATCGTGTGTCTGCAGCGGGGTTTCAGTTTGACAGTCTTTAGTTCTATAAAGGCGAGATGAGTCCATCTAGCCTTTAAAGTTTTCAAAGACAAGTCAGTTTAAAATACCCTGGTAGTAGATGAAATATAACATAACATCACGCATGTAATCCCGAAGGGTTAGGCAGAGGTGTACCTAATAGTGCACCCACATTTTGCCAGTTATGTTTTTAAAGTCCCATGTAAGTAATAGGGGGCGAGCCAGGCACAAATCCAGACTCCGTGGCTGCTACTGAGAAATTCCTGATGGAAAAACTCAATCACACTTTGCCCGACCCGGGAATCGAACCTATGACCTCATGCTCAATAGTCGCGCTTGCGACCACTTGACCAACGAGGCAGTCAAAATCCATATTGAATAGTTAATAAATAGCAAAGCAGCAATATACTGACCAACTTTAAGCGTGGGCACAATCTTGGACTCTCCCTTCTTGGTGACGGACACAAGCGCGATGATGGGCTTGCCTTGTCCGTCCAGGCCCTCAGCCGCGCCGCGGATGAAGTCCACTTGACCACCGAAACCGGAGAACATGCGGGTACCTGGAACGTAAATATATACGTATGGTTAAGTTATAGTTATTTTTCTGTAATAAATTTTGAGATATCAGAACAGTGTTGAAAACAGTTTTTTGTAATCCCACTGCAGACTATCCGTATTGTTTTATTGTTTTGGTTTTTCTTCACTGGCAACACCATATATTTATACAGCGCGCTGTATTCTATGGTATTGTCAGCATCATAGACAGAGCATGGACTGAGCCTTCCCTAGCCAAATGTCAAATAAAATTGACCATGAAGTGCGAGAGAGACGAAGCAATGGAGTGGCCATGGTTTGTCCCAGGTTTTGTTCGCATGAGCGCTGTGTCTTTCTACAGAGTGGTCACTTTTTGGAGGCTAAAGCTCAGTTCATTCTCTGTCTATGGTCAGCATGCGGGTAGTGAGTTGACAGTCACGTGACTACAACGAGCGAGCCCGGACGTCCGCTCGATACTAGGAGTACTACACTTACCAATAGAGTCTGCGCACACTTGTCCCGTGAGGTCGACCTCGATGCACGAGTTGATGGCCGTCATCTTCGGCTGCAGCGATACTATGTGCGTGTTGTTCACGTAGTCAATCTCCAACATTTCTACAAATTAAACATAATAAAATGTAGTAAAACCTAGCCATCTAACATTATTCTAAAAATCATCATCATTTTTGACGACCCCAATGGCGCAGCGGTTAGTAACGTTACGTTCTTCGGGTCCCGGGTTCGAATCCCGGTAGGAGCAAATGTTTGTGTGATGAGCATGGACATTTGTTTCCGAGTCATGGATGTTTTTATGTATGATAAGTATGTATTTACCAACAAAAAGTATCTATGTAATATTATCAACTATCTGGTGTCCATGACACAAGCCTCGTTGCTTAGTGTGGCACCTAGATGGCGCTGTGTGTAATGTCCAGCGATATTTATTTATTATTTTAAAAACATTCGTGCTTCGCGCAACTTATCATAGGCGTACAATCAACTCAGCGTAGCACATTGGGCATAAGTAAATCATGTTGATTTGTGTAAATTGGTTTAAATGTTTTTTTTTTTAACGTCACATTAGGGTTTTAAAATTAGCTGAGGCTGGTATTTCGTAACTGACTACTCTTAGAGGTCACAGTCTTTTAAAGACCAGGCATAATCTTGGTAAAGTCACATGAGGACCTTGCAGAATAGTGTCTGAGATGGTCTTTTGACTCGGTATGTAATGGTGGTCACCCATCCACAGATGACATTACATACAGTTTCCATACTGACCAATGAAGGGATTGTTATCGACGAAGTCGTATAGTTCCCTGTTGCCGACCAGGAAACTGCCAACCATACGGCCTTTGTGGAACTTCTTCCTGGAAACAGAAATAATAATAATAAATTTGTTAGTTGTAGTGCTAGGTAGACACTAGTAACCTGATTGTGTCTACTTATGCATAACTAGCTGTTGCCCGGGGCTTCGCTCGCGTTTTGGTCGGAAATTATCCGACGGGCACGTTGTAAATATAGCCTATGGCACTCGGGGATAGTGTAGCTTCCTATAAGTGAAAGAATTTTTCAAAATCGGTTCAGTAGATCCAGAGATTTACTCCCTACAACCACACAAACTTTACCTCTTTATAATATTAGTATAGATAGACAGGCCTGTCTGAGAGCGAAGGCCATAATCATGAGCCGCCAGGCGAGCTCAGTACGGGTTGGTGGGACTCCCACGTCTTTAATTTTTGGTTCTAGGATAAGCCTGTTTCCTTACGATGGTATTCTTAATTGTTTTAAGAGAGATGAAATAAATTAGACTAAGGGTTGAACCTTAAACAGAGTGTGCTGTCAATCCAGAGACATTAAAATATTACATGTCGATCGCACTGTCGATGCTGCCGCGTGCAATAGCGTTCTCTCGCTCTAGCAAATGACGGTTGTGAGCGAAAGAAAAAGATAGGAGCATGGACTGTGCGATTCCATGCTGCCAGAAGAGTTTCTACCCTTAGTCATGTGCCTGCCTGGATTCAACCCAACGACCATGGAACTAGCAAGTACAGCCCACCCCACAGCTCTTATGGTGATATTACTTACGCGTTACCTAAGCACGTGTTTTTTACTACATTCCTGTGGGATAATTTAAGGAACCTTGCGCACTGCGCGTCCACGACGAAGACTGGTCGTGTCGTGCTGATAAAGCTCCGACCAAGAAGGGTGGTCACAACCGGACGCCCACCCGATTGGAGTGGTCCTTAGAGCTTACTCCTCGTCCTAGCCAAGCGATTGTTTGAACGAATACGAGATCGTCACGTTCATATTTTCATATGTCTTGTTTTTCATGTGGTTAGTGCCTAACCTGGTGTCAGTTTTTATGCCGCGCATGGGCCTCTGACTTGGCTTTACATGCCGTCGAGAAATATCTCTCAGGCATGCTGCATTTGGTTTCCTCACGTACAATACGCACATGAATCCGAAAAATCAGAGGTGTGTGTCTCGGGTTCACACTCGAGACCTATGACTTGGTAGTCCGATAGACACACCACTAGGCTATCACTGGTTATCAGTTTAATATGATCGGAAACGCCCTAGAGCCCCAAAATTCCGCGTTAATTTTGATTAACGCGACCATCGCTTTGGTTAAGATGTGGTCTTAGGTCTCCAAACTCAGAAAAGCTAGGAATGTAAACTAAAAAGCTTACTTGTTGTTGGTAATGCATCCGCGCTTCACGAGGTCAATGACCCCTATGCTGAACATTTCGGAGTGGATGCCCAGGTCCTTATGGTTCTTCAGCTCTGACAGCACCGCATCCGGGATGCTGCCGATACCTGGTGGTAAGAAAGTTGTGGTTAAGGTTTGTTCATAGGTATTACTAATTTCAATACTTCGAATTGTCAAGGAATTTGGTTCAGATTTCGACACGCGGAACTCGGGGCGTTGACGCGCGTATGAGCTCATACAACCGCTCTTAGTCGGAAAAAGTAATGAATCAACTCAGTTAATAGGTACACAGGTTTCTATTATTTTTAAACTCCATGAGACCTAGGCTCTTGCAGTATAGCTCAATTATTTTGAAACTGCAGGGATTTGAAATGATAACATGATATTACATCTGAAGTGAATAATTTCAACTAAAAAGGTAGTAGAAAGATTAGAGGGGACTGATATTATGTGCGTATCGCATTCGCACTGGACGTCATCTGTGGGGTCGATAATAACCCCATCTTGCTAGATTATGCTTATAACGGCCTACTTGGGTCTGCAGTAGATTGATAAAGTCGAGAGCATTGATAATAATAGAATCGAATAAGACATTTAGTCCATATACTGTTAGTAACACAAAAACCAACCCACAAAAAAAAGCAGCACCGCACAGGAGTACCAGTTTATGCCAAGCCCTGGACGCGACCACCCGCAGTGTTTAGTCGCATCCACTGACGCCACACTGGCGACTTCCAGCAGCCCACGCATACGCTTCGAAGGCTGTTCGAGCATGATGGCATGAAAACCATCCACGTTTCTCACCGCAAAGCTTGCTGAAGCGCTGCAGTGGCGCGGCAGCCCGAACAGTACCCTGAACGCGTTATGTTGTACTCGCAGAGCACTGTATGTTCGCTGCGTGTACTTAGTCCACAGGCTGCAGGTGTAAAAAGATCGACAGCCCTTAAATATATAAAAATAATGAATCTACATTACATACCCATCTGTAGCGTAGCGCCATCTTCAACCAGATTCTCTCCAATGAGCTTGCCGATATGCGTCTCCTCGGGACTGGCACCCTTGCCCACGCCGTGTTCGGGCAACGGCGTGTTGTCTTCTACCGCCATGTCGATGTGAGACATGTGGATGATCGCATCGCCGAATGTTCGCGGCATGTGTACGTTTACTTGTGCTGGAACAGAAGAAAGAATAAATTAACGTCTTTAATGGCACCGCCCAGAATCATCATCATAATTCATTACCTGCCTAGCCTTTTCCCAACTAACTTCGGGTTCCTGTCTAACCGGATGCAGCTGAAACCAGTGTTTTACATACAGCGACTGCCTATCTGACCTCCACAACACAGCTATTACTGGGTAATACGATACCCATGGTAAGACTGGTTGTCAGACTTTCGGGCCACTGACTACCTGTATCGATTGTCAAAAATCTACAAATGACAGCCGGGACCAACGGCTTAACATGCTTTACAAGGCACTGAGGAAACTAGGTATGTAATGGATGGTCACCCATTCACTGATCGACATTGGCAAGCGCAACTTAACCTTGAATATCAACCCGTGCCGCAGTTATTATTTATCCATGAGCTCCTCATCGGCCAGAATATACTAACTGAGTTTTAATTAACCGATTACATAATATAAAAACTGTCAGCGAAGTAAAACCGGACTTAAATTATCATAGAGCAAAGGACAAATATGTATTAATATTACAGTCACGAGTACCAAGACCACAGATGGCAAGGTGAGTAAGCGATACGATCTGTTCTATATACGTAGATTACTTTATATATCATATAACTAGTATTTAATCAATTACAAGGCGCCTTGGCGACAGCAGGTTGAGTAAATATGGATCTATCATTAAAAGAATGAAGCAATGAGCAAAGGTTTTTGTGAACGAAGAACTATCTAGTCATTTTAATTGAAGGGTAATGTTGCCAGGGTATTAAATGTACCTATCTATAGGTCTCAAGTTCGAATCTAAGACACACAACTCTGATTTTTGGGATGCATTTACGCATTGTATAATTATCACTTGCTTCGGTGAAGGAAAACATCGTGAGGAAACCAAATCAGCATGCCTGAGAGATATTTCTCGAAGGCATGTAAAGCCAAGTCAGAGGTCCATGGGCGGCTTAAAAACTCTGACACCGGTTGAGCACTAACAACACGATAAAGAAAGCAAGAAGAAATGCCACATAGCTTAAAATAGTAACAACCGCGCGGCTCAATTAAGAGGGCCCTTGCCTTCCCGGTTCGTCTATCGTCAACGCGAGCATGGTCGAAAAGCTTGTTGTTTCATCCAGAGCCACAGCCGCGATTTTCAACTCCCCCGCCGTGTTTTTGAATAAGTATTACAAGTGTGTGAAATAAATATTTGTCATAAAGAATCTCCATTACATGTGCAAGGTTTCTATCGAGATGTTTTCTTTACTTTTACAGTTTATGAGTACATTATGAACGGCCAAAGTTCAGGTAAAATTTGTGCAAAACAGCCATTTTTGGAGGCTTATACTGAATTTGTTTCTACAATTTTTTATTTTTTGCTTCCATAGAAACCTAGATATAGTGCACAAAATACCCATTCGTTCAAAAACATCAAAGATAGATGTGTAACAGCTGCATAATCACGTATGAGCGTTTGTATGAAAAGTATGACGGGTTGGCCGCTCTTAAAGGTTGAGCTACGCGTGCCGAGATCGATCCATGCATGACTACTAGGGCAAACAACCAGTGCTGAGAAAACCGGGAATTCCCGGGTTCTAGATTTGTAAAAAAAAACGGTTCTTTCGTATAAAACCCGGTCTTTTGACATAGTGGCTGTGTTTATTCTAGAGTGCCGCCGGAAATTTAATATTTTAGGTCAAAATAAAATCACTTTAATCAGTATATTTTTTGCTTGGATATCTTTTGTTAGACGTACTGAACGCTGTGTTAAAATTTGTCCACCTATTTTAATGGGACCTTAAATTAAGTTTTTAAACTGTCATGGTCACTAACATTATCATTAACACTAGGAACGGGATATTTACCATGTTCAATGTTGCTATTGAGCTCCCGATATTTCGGCTTCGTCAAGGATCCGTTTACACCCAGTAATTGAGGACTAGGCGATTGGTGAAAGTATATAATTATTTTTTACCGATAATGACTTTGGAGTTGACTAGCGCAGCCCTGACGCAATCGACAGACGTCCCCAAACTGCAGTATCCGTGCGCATCGGGGGGAGACACCTGCAATGTGTGAAGGAACAGGTGGGTTACTATGACGTCTTAAAGCAGGAGTAATTCCAGTGTGGGACAGAGACGGAGCTATACAGGTCGTCTAGCACCATCTCTTTCCCACACTGGAATTACTCCTGCTTTCAGACGTCATGGTAGGCCACCAGGGGGGTTACTATGACGTCTTAAAGCAGGAGTAATTCCAGTGTGGGAAAGAGACAGAGCTATACAGGTCGTTTAGTGCCATCTCTTTCCCACACTGGAACTACTAATTCGTACAGTTTTCTGCCAAATAAACATTTTTGTTTCTTTCTACGCGGTAGGCATGTTTAAAAACTTGAATTGGCAGTGTAATCTTTGTGTTATTAAAATTCGTTGAGTTTTCAAGACACGAAAATGTAACAGACAGAGAACATTTTATCATAACACAAACCTGAATAACAGCAATGTCGGGCTGGATGATTTTCCTGTGGAACAGCTTGGGGATGTCTTGCAGGAATATGGGTATGGCATCCGAGCGGCCCTCGGCGACTGACTTGCGGACGTTCGCGGCCATGAACAGAGACGTTGATCTGGGGGTGGAGAAAACAGAATTATTAGGCTGTATTCGAACTCACAAGGATTTATCTTACTAATATTATAAATGCAAAAGTTTGTGAGAATGGATGGATGTTTGTTATTCCTTCACGCAAAAAATACTGAACGGATTTGGATGAAAATAGCACACAGATAGTTTATTAACTTATGACACTTTTTATCCCGGTAGTATGATTCCGTGGGACAATAGGGTAGATGACTAAAAAAATCTAATTAGTCCGCCAGATAGATTTCCAAAAAATATAGTTTATGTATAATTTATATAATTTTGTTTACGTGAAAAAATGAAGACGATACCTACAGTCCGCCTAAAACTCGCATGACGTAACTTGTATGTACACTTTTTACTTACAAGTAACATCACAAGCCCCCAATTCGTTTCCAATATTTTTCGATAATGTAACTGACGATTAAATAGAATGATATTTTTTATAATTAGGAATCATCCCTATTATCGAACTCCACGCGGGCGAACCCGTGGGCACAAGCTAGTATTAAATAGACCAGACACAGACAATTTGGAATTGTCAAAAACAAAAAGATGAACAGTCCAGTGACGAGGTATACATATTAACGGTTGAAGGCCTGTAGTTCGAAAATGGCAAATTCGAAAGCGTAGGTCTCGATGTAGAAGAATGGGCAAGAAACTCCATGGGCATTCGTTTAATTTCCTCTTTGGCCCTCCTCCTCCTGTGAAGGAAACCATCATGAAGAAACCTCCCTGATGTCCTAGAACTATAGCGGTGAGAATATTATAAGCTGCTTATGCTATGGGCTTAAATGTTCCAATCGGATCAACTAAACCAGGGATCCCCAAACTATTTTGGACAAGTGACCCCTTTTCCAAAATGAACTGTTACCTCAGACCCCCATGGCCAAATTACCTACTTTTAAGATCAACCCCCTTATTCATAATGGTCCGCTAACTTAAAACAGCTGCTACAGTGTGTTATTTTTCATTCTGACTTAGGTCAATAGAAGAAGACAGAGTGAGAATTAGCAATGCTTTAAGTTAGCAGACTATTATGAATAAGGGGGCCTATCTTTAGTTTTTTCCTATTGACACAAAATACCTAGGTACTAAGGTACCAATTGGAAAACTTTGCACTTGGTTAAGTGAGTAAAATTGACTTCATTTTCGTATCAAAATTTAACAAAATAAAAAGACACAATTCAGTAAATATCAAGTTTAATTTATAACGATTATTACAAATTAGGTACTTAAAGAATTTTAAGTAGGTAGGAAATTATATTTAAAAAAGTATTAATTCGCAAAGAGAAAATAAAACATTCAGTGTGATGGATGAACCTGGTGACTATCTACCAATCTAGCTACATCCGGTTCAATATTGGTGAGTTGCAGCCTTAAATCTCCACGTTCGTTGATTTTCAAACGGTTTCTTTGTTTCGTCAAAATGTTTGTTACCACACTGAAGCTTTTTTCAACTAGGTATGATGATGGAAAAGCGATAAGGTATTTTTCAGCAATGTTCCACAATGTAGGATACTGTGTTTCAATGTTGCGTTGCAACCAGAACTTCTGATAGCCTTGGTTGAACTTCTGCTTAAGCTCTTCGTCTGTGCTGATGGTAATCAACTCTTCTTGCATTATCACATTGGCTTCTTCTATGGCTGTGGTATTGTACGGATTTATTATCCATTGAGGAATTTGTAAATTTAAAAGATCCTCAAACCTCTCCGTAAAATCCTTGTGTAATGCGTCCAAGTGAGTGACATATAATAAAATGTCATCATCTTGAAGCGTTTCTGGTAATTTTGACAAATGCAGAAACTGCGAATATTCTTTTCTGCCTAAATTTTGTTTATAAAGGATTAGTTTACCCACGAAGGCCGATATGATTGATTTTGTTTTAATCAAGTTAAGATCGTCACCCTGCAGCTGCAAATTAACTTTGTTGAACATTCCAAAGATATCAGTCAAGTAATAAATATCTGTTTTACAATTGTTCAGATTTTCTTTCAAATTCGGATCTTTTTCTTGTAAAAACTCCAACACAGATTCAAAAACGGCTGAAAATCTTTCTAAGCAAGAGCCTCTTGATAGCCAGCGAACTTCAGTGTGAAGAAGTAATCCAGTAAAGACTTCGTCGTTTTCCTCACATAGCTGAGCAAATAACCGAGAGTTCAAAGAATTGCTTCGAATCTTGTTGATAGCATTTATTACATATTGTAAAGACTTATGCAATCTAGGACTCAGCTTTTTTGCTACTAAATGCTGCCTGTGAATCACGCAGTGAATGACCAGTACATCAGGCAGTTGTCGCTTTAAGTGAGCTATAAAACCACGATGACGACCAACCATAGACGGTGCACCATCAGTCGCAACAGAAACAATGTTCTTCCATGGAATAGCTTTGTCAGTAAAAAAATGTTCCACGGCCTGAAAAATTGATTCTCCTCTGGTATCAGTCTCTAAATATGTAGCAAAAAGCAGTTCTTGGCACATATTTTCATCTTTGATATATCGAACATATCCTAACAACAGAGCTTCATTGCCGGGTAATGTAGACTCGTCCAACTGGAGAGAGAATCTGTTGGTCTGTAAGAACTTGCATAAAATGTTTTCCACATCGCGTCCCATCTCGTCTATGCGTCTCTGAACGGTGTTATTGCTCAAAGGTATTCTCTTTAAAATATCATGTGCGGGTTTGTGCAATACATTGTTAAGGACCTCCGCAATGGCTGGTAAGATAAGCTGCTCTCCAATTGTGTGGGGTTTCCCCGACTTCGCTATTAGTAAAGATATATTATAGGACGCTCGTAAACCATCATCGTCTTTAATAGATGATGACGCAAACATCGATCTTATGGATGGCCTTTTGTCTAGTTTTTCTTTAAGTGCTTGAAAAAATGTCAAGGGCTTACTTTTTTTGTCAGCATGTACTCTCGATAAGTGGTCATCCATTTTTGAAGGCTTCATGGCATCGTTACTGAATACTTTTTCACATATGAGACACATCGGCAAGTGTTGATTTGATGGAGATGCAATAAATCCGAACTTCAAGTAGTCCAAACTGTATTGTCTGCATTTTTTTTTCGTGTCCGCCATCATAAAACTCTCAGTAATCCTGCAAATAAAAAAATAAGAAACTAAGTACCTAAATTAAAAACAATACCTAATAAACTGTTAAATTTACTGGTAAATTTTTACAATTGAAACAACTGAGGCAACTGCAAACTGTTGCAAACAATCTACAGATAGCTCAACTGATCACTATCACACAGTGTGCAGTGGGGCAATGCTGATGCGCTGTGCCGGATAAAAACTGTTTGGTACTTACCCTGTTAATTTTTCATAAACTGCAGATATTGTGTGGTTACGCTATTAACTCGCGTAGGGAGCTCAGCATTTTGTAAATTCTTTTTCAGTCACTTTACTTCACTTAATTTAGCTATGTAATAACTTTGTAATCTCTTGAAATAAATGAGTACTTATATGAGTTATTATCGTTCAAGCTCCAACGAATTTCAAAACGCAAATGAACTTTCAACCTAAGTGCAACCTCGTTAAATAGTAAAATATCAGGAACATGTTTGGACTTGCAACTTGATCATGAATTCGTTCGTGTTAAATCGCGCAAGCGTCAAATAGAGAGCAAGTCAAAACGCGCCTGAAAGACGTACGCTCGAACTCATTATCTTGCACAAACTTGTCCACACTGACTTGCCGAGTTTTTCATCTTGTACGAACTTGAGGCTTTATATTACTACAACAATGCTATTTCCTACATAAATATTAATTATTCTTAGTACACGTAACACAACATAAACAATACAGTACCTACCTACCTATCTTGAAAGTTTTAAATAAGAACTTGTGTTAATTTAATAGGGGTCGATTTTTAGACCTCGTCGACCCCCATAATCAGTTTTCGTTTATGTCGACCCCTAGGAAACCGATATCGACCCCAAGGGGTCGATATCGACCACTTTGGGAATCCCTGAACTAAACAGTTGATTCGTTGGGAACAAAAAATAGTTGATCCGTTTCAGTTGATCGGAGTGGAAGACCAGTTTATAAATGGTTCTACTACTTTTTGACGCATTCATGTTTTCCTCAAAATTCTATCTACGAGTATATCGGACACTTATCCGTCTAACTAGACTTTCAAGGGTTTAAGCCATAGACATAGACTAGACTGAGCGTTGGCCTACAAAACCAAAAAGTGACCACTCTGAAAAAAAGAGACAGAGCGATGATGCGGCCAATGGCTGGGGCAAACCATGGCTGCTCCATTACTTTGCCTCTCTCGCACTTCATAGTCAATTTTATTTCACATTTGGCTAGGGAAGGCTCAGTCCATGCTCTATGTTTATGGTTTAACCCGATCTTCAGCACGGTTTCGTATTTTTCCATGCTCCTATCCTATATTTCGCTCAGAAGCGTCATTTGCCAGAGCGAGACACAGAGCGGGAGAGCTATTATAGCATGTGGCAGCATCGACAATGCGCTCGGCAGCACACGGTCAACCGTAAAACAGCCTGCAACTTCTGAGTTTTCGGTGAATTGTTTATGCAGAGAAGTGGTCCCATACAAGGAGTTGTTATATTAACAAGGAGCAAGAAGCAAGCAAGCAAGGAGAAGGAGGAGCAAGGAGCCAGAAGCAAGCAAGGAGGAGGAGGAGCAAGGAGTTGTTGTGTGTTGTTTTGTTGGTGTTGTAGTTAGATTAGTATTTTCATCACCAAGAATAATGCTAATGATTTCAAACTCAAAGAGTATAAATTGTGAAAGTGACTTTCTTTTTTGTATCAAAAGTCCCCGAAACTGGTTCATTCAGCTCATTATCTAATATTTGTGGTCTGATCTAACATTTTATCGTTTAATAACATGTTATAATAATATTATCATTGATATTTAACTTGTTTCGACGTTATCAATCACAATTAATGGCTAATCTGTTTGTGATTAGCTTGACTTCGATAAGGGAAGGACGAAGGTGTGTCATTGTAAAATATTTTTAGGGATGACTAAAGCTGTAATCTAACTTAATTAAAGCATACCGGTATATTCATAATTATAATTTTTAGGGTTCCATACCCAAGGGGTAAAAACAGAACCCTCTTAATAAGACTCCACAGTCGGTCCGTATGGTATGGCTGTCTGTCACCAGGCTGTATCTCATGAACCGTGACAGTTAGACAGTTGAGATTTTCACAGATGATGTATTTCTGTTGCCGCTATAACAACAAATACTAAAAACCGAATAAAATAAATATTTAAGGGGTGCTCCCACACAACAAACGGTTTTTTTTTTTTTAGGTAATTGTACGGAACCCTTCGTACGCGAGTGCGACTCGTATTTGGCCCGTTTTTTTTATGAGCCTTTTGTCCCACTACAGGGGAAAGGCATCCCTTCCCTCTTTTCACTTATCCCTATCCAGTGCTGTTATACACCAATCCTTCGCTACACGAGCTTCCATAGTATATGGATTGCTCTTGAAATCTGTTTAGTCCATATCTACTCGATTTTTTGACTGCTGCTAAGTTGTACGGGCAGTTATTAAACGATGTATGTTTCACTAAGAATTTCTCCTGTTTCGTGTGACGTTTACAAATATTTTAAATCAACTACACTTGACAGCCAGACCCGGAACAACTACCTGGGGGCGTAAAATGGAAGCTTTATCAGAATCATAATAGGAATCACAATACACAAAAAAAAACGCAATAATAATTTATTTATTTATAATTACCAATGATAATAATAATAAGATGAGCCCTGACTGGTAGCTTGGACCCAGTTCCCGGATACCGGTTGGATACCGGTGGGCTACTATTTTTATATTTTTAAATAATCCAATACATGAGTAGTAAAAATTATATGTACACAATTAGTTACCAGCCTACCTACCTACACAAAAAGAAAGAGTAGATTAATATATTAAAATTGTTAACAAATATCTATAATAGCCCTCCTAATTTTTATGTTGTTATGCCCGACAGGGCCCACAGTGCTCCAAAACGAATGTATGTCTTTATGTACTTACCACCTAAGTTCACATTGTGGAATGCAATAAACGTATTGAGTATTGAGTAAAATATTTGTTACGTGCGGGAAACGTCTAACCTAGCAACACCCAGTCAGTTTCAACATATTTTTTTATTAAATGTTATCTGACATAAAACATGTGATTTGAATGTATAACACATGATTTGCAGGTACATCCACTTGTTGACAAGATAAAATATATAGATATCAATGATCATTGATAAGACAAAATATGATGAGGATTATTTGAATGTCACCGACAATCGACCTGTTAGTTAGATGATGTTCTAGAACCCTTGTACCTTTTTTATTTAGGGTTTTTACGAAACGTTACATCTGGTGAAATCTAGCGATAAAGCATCAGATTCTCATACTGTCTGTGGTTTTGGCGAAAATATCTTTATAATAACGCATTAGGGTAGCCCGCGAAATTCAAATCTTCCTACGTTTTTTGCAATTTGCTGCTCAGTGTCAGGTTGTATGTTGATGAAAATATGAATCGCGCCAGTCACACGTATGGTGTTACAGAATGATAATCATTAAAATCATCAATACAACCCTCTACGTAAGAAAATTTGAATTTCGCGGGCTACCCGTTACAAAAAAAAAAAGTGATGTCGCAATTTCTTCGCGCGGTTTTTCACGGTTTCTTCTTTGACGAGTATGTTTTTCGTTCGTTGCTTGAAATAACAATTACTTAACTAAACATAAACTGTCACATATGGGATATCTTCCATGATAGTTCATTATTTTGAGCTCGGATATTTCGACGCTGTTGCATAAGTTGTTGTTGTATAAGTTTAGTTTTAAACCGTGAAAGCTAAAAACAGTGTTTAACAATTACTTGTTAAAAACAGTTCGTTTTAATAAGGCGAATTTTAGATAACTTATTTATTTATTTAGTAATAATCAGTCTTGGGCAAAAACTCACAGAGACCTCATTTGAGACCACTAATTTGTAGATTATATTGAATATAGACCGTCATTTTTTTATCCCTCAAATACCTCATACTTTTATAATAATAGAATACATTTTAGTTATATGCCTTAGTAAATTGTAAAATTAGCGTAACGCCGAAATATTAGAGTAAGCAATTTTCGAAGTAGACTTTTCATTTCACCTCTATTGTTATTAATTGAATTACCATGATAATGACTCAATTGGGTATTGTTCTACCGTTGCAGACATACATATTGCTAGAACAATAATAACACTGTGATTATTTTGGGATATAACATAATTATATTGTTTTATTAATGCATCTGCATAGACACAACCAGGATTATTCATCAGCAACTTGCTCTAAAATACAACCTTGTGGAATCGGAAGTGCCGTAGGTATGTGGCCGACCCAGTTCTCGAAAATGGCAGTATCACATTGTACGGGGATCAATCCACCATCACTGACAGGACTATTGTAGCCAACAAGCCTGATATAGTGGTGGATCGAACGATCGATAGTCGTTTCAGCCCATGGCTTAATTGCTAAGAGCCTCGACAAATACGGGGAGGCTCTCGTTAGGCAGCTGGATCAAGGGCTTGATTCCGAAAGCGGTACTCTTGGCTCACGGCTCACACGGCTCTTATTGTTAGGAGGTTCCTCTCTCTGGAGCCCTGAACGCCGCCGGTAGCTTGGACGCTGTTTCCGTTATCGGTGGGCTAACATTTTTTTTTTGTTTTTCATCAGTTGAGGCGTTCTACGATTATACGCATTTTCAGAATTATGTTTTTAATATGACCTGGATCTGGTCCTTGACGAGACTCACCTGAAGATATCTTTACATTCAGGAGCGACGTATTTAGCCTCTTTTTCAGTGTGCATATGGACGACCTGGATGTCTTTCAGGCTGCCTTTTATGCCGACGCTCGTCATAGCATCGAGCAGAGGCACTGGCGTCGCAGCAGCGCCCTGCACGAACACCGTTTGTCCTGGAAAGATGGAGAGCATATAAATAATAAAGGGATATGAACAAAAATGTGTAATTTATGAAAAGTGAGTATTTTGTTTGTATGTATGTATACAAGGTGTAACAAGACCCTTAACGAAGCCGTCAACCAAGCATTCTGTACATCAAACTAAGTAACTTTACGCAAAAATTATTGCTAGGAAACGACTTTTTTTTGGGGGTGAAAAATCACGTTCTACGCACGGTAGAACTCAACGTAACGCACTCAAAAGTTTGTGCTAATGGATGGATTGAATAGTACGGGGGGGGGGGGGTCGTGGAGGTGTTGAAAGTAAAAATCTCACATTAGAAACAGGTATTTAAAAAAAAATGTAGTGAAAAAGTTGGAACTTTGAACCCCAATATCTCCGTAACTAGAAGGTTCCCAGGTATGGTCTAGAGCAAAAAATTATCGCAATGACAAAGAGATTAACCTTTCGGCTTCGTTAAAGGTTTTGTTACACTTTTTATAAATATGTATTTATTATTATTTTATTCTTCGCAATTTTCTGTACCTACTATTGCGCCTGTTTTGTCTGTGCATAAAGTTTAATAAAAAAATAATTAATAGAAATTTTGATGAAGCAAAAGAATGTGCTGTACTGAGTACCTACACATGAGTGTGCTGGAGTGAGTTTTTATCTAGGAATAAAAATGTCCTCTAAGAAAGCATACGGGACGAATCGCATATGACTAAAAGGGTGATGAAAATAAATGTTGATGGATGGTAAGGAAGACCATAGATTGTATATGGAATTATATGAAGGAAAAAGGAGTAAATGATAGCGTGACGATTGACAGGCGAGAATAGAAGAAAAAAACGTGTTATGCCGACCACAAGTAACATGGGACGAGGGCAGGAAGACCATGATGATATGAAAGCATCGAAAATAAGCATTTTTTGTCTCTTTACGGAGTTAATATATTTTTCTTTTCTTCGAATTTAGAGAATATGTGCGAGTTTATCAATGTAACCAGGTATGAGTCTAATAAGTCTAAACTTACACGAACGGACTAAACGCCTGCTAAACCATGATGATTGATTTACTTTTCAGATAAAAGTTACACTTATGAAGTTATGATTAAAGATGTAAATTGATTGTCTCTGGCTGCATTGTTTAACTTTATATCCAGACGAAACATTACCAAGTATAATCTAAGTACAAATTAATGGGTCAATAAAATTCACATTGCAAACTTTGTAGGTAGGAAATTAATTCCGACATTGAACTGTCTGATGACCCAAAAATAAAGTCATTCAAAAATAAATTGCGCATTTTCAGTTTTAATTTGTGTAGGTAATGAAATTAGCTGCCTGTAGCCGAGTGAAAAAGTTTAGCAATTTACTGAGCAGTGAAAGTGTTAACTTGGGTAGGTAAGAAGTAACTGGGTTGTGGAGATCAGATAGGCAGTCGCTCCATGTAAATTACTGGTACTCAGCTGCATCAGGTTGAACTGGAAGCCGACCAAAAGTTGGGAAAAGGCTAGGCATATGATGAATCATATTTTGATTTGAAGAATGCGATAAAAAAGACAAATGCAGTTAAATCACGTTACGATAATGGGGGCTATCGCGTGTGAATTCACCGCTAGAGGCGCTAGTGTAGTGCGAGGTCACTAATATGTCAGATGTTATAGAAATTTCACGCGTTGCGTCCTTCTTTATCACGTATTTTTACTAATAAACACGATTGTGGTCTAGATTGAGCTATTCCTGATTAACTACAGACATACAATTTTAAGTACCTAGCATACTTAGTATCTTATTTGTTAGTACTTGGAGGTAAAATGATTTTTAAATGTTTCATGCTTGCTAATTTTAGGGAGAATATTGTAAATAAATGTATCTGAAGTTTACATCTAAATAGAATTATTGACATGACTATAAGCGATAGTGGCGCCATCTGGTGAGCTCAAAAACGATAGCCCTCATTGCGTTACAGAACAGCTACTGTCTGTGTTGTAGCAGCCTTTGGATTATATGTCTTATAAAGGCCTTTTGTTAAATTGTTAGTCGCCTGTTACTCATCCTCCCAACCATACATATAAGCATACACTTTTCTAATTTTCTGCTGCAGTCTGTCTGTACATAGCTGTTTTATGTAGTTGTGTATTACGAAGTCAGCAAGATAAACAGCTAGTTTCATGACGTTTGTGATTGTATAACGTGCTCTCGCCGTCGAGGCAAACGACAGCGTAGCTTATCTACACATTTACATCGTATTATGTTCATTTATTACTGTTGTTTAATGTAATAGTCTGATTCTTTGTCACTGACAAAACCTACTAACCTTCTTTTTCTATAGAAAAAGCGTTTCTCATCTTTGTCACCAAGTTTAGTTCTCTTCAAGCTTTATTGAACTGCAGTTTACATTCGAATAGGTATAAAATCTCGCAGTAGATGCTCCAAACAAATGCTAAATTGTGTGGTTGTGCTTGGATGCAATTCCGGAATTTCCCATACAAACTTCGACACACCATTTTCTACTGTAGCCGCGCTGACAAATTGCTGGTCGATAGATTTTTCATGTTCTTTTATAGCCCAATCCAAAGTAAGTCGTGTGGCTGAAAGTGTGACGACACTGACGATCAGTTCTGGCAAGGATTATCGAGTGACCCAGTTATTGGGCTTTCGAAGTCAAATAGCAAGTCCCTCTATGTAAAACACTGATAGTTCGCCACATACATACGATTATACTGGAAGACGACCCCAACATGACAGATAATGAGCGCGATTTTGTGAGCTAAGGCATCGGATCACCTGCCAGGGCTGCCGGACTGTTCGAAAGAGATACCGTGGCCCTGAAACACAAAGGGCGATGAAGGAACATGGATGGGTTTTAGTCAGTAAAAGTCTGACACACCCTCCTGCTCAGCCCAGAGCGGGAGGAGTTATTTGATGATTTCCAATCCGAAAAAAAAAAAAAAAAGGCATCGGATCACGCATATCGTTTGCCTAGCCATGATGAGTCAGTGTCCTCTCTTGTGCCGGCAGAAAAAGAAGACAGTCTCAAAAGGGCATCTACTACTGGATTTGTCCAATCAAAGAATCGTCGTAGAAACAAAGTCCAATGCCGTTAGCAGTAGAATCCACGTCATGGATGTGCCATTAACCGGAAGAAGCAGTTAATAATAAACTACATTGACACTAGTTGATAACGTTATCTATTTACTTGCGCGCTATTAGTTGTATCGTTGACCTGGCTATGATCTCAATATTATACGCCTTTATATTGTGAAGTGCAGTCGATTAGCTCTCGTATTATACAGTAAGTGGGTTGTGGAGATCAGGTCACAAAGCAAGAGTAGTAGCAGGAACAGTAGTGGAAGCAGGAGTAATTCCAGGGTGGGGAAGAGATTGCGTATAGTAACCCCCCAGATAGGCAGTCATGTAAAATACTGGTATTCAGCTGCATCTGGTTATATTGGAAGCAGACCCCAACATAGCTGGGACTGGTTACGCAGATGATGAAGTGCACTTAAGGAAAACTCCACGGGCAGCTGGTTTAGTTATCGAGAAAAATACCGGCCAAGTACGAGTCTGACTCGCGCACGAAGGGTTCCGGAGCATTATCTAAAAAAAAAAAACGTTTGTTGAATGGGAGCCCCCCTTAAATATTTATTTTATTCTGTATAGCGGCAACAGAAATACATCATCTGTGAAAATTTCAACTGTCCATCTATCACGGTTCTTAGGATACAGCCTGGTGACAGACAGACGGACAGTGGAGTCTTAGTAATAGGGTTCCATTTTTACCCCTTGGGTATGGGACCCTAAAAACTATACTATAATAACAGCATGCACTAAGCGGTTCACACTGCAGAAGACCGCACTACTTGGAGAAGCGTCGAATGTAGTCCCCAGCATTGAAGGAAAGACAAAGTAGAAGAAAACGACGTTTCCGAAGTATTCTGCACGGCCCCAGGTTGTTTTCACCTTCAGGTTACATTGTTTATCAATGAAACGCCACCTCATTTAAAATGCATGAGGATTGAGGGCCCTTTTATTTATTGATAACCGCTGCACTTGAACTAGATATAGCAACTATATTCAAGTATAATAAATTTGCATGTAGGCAATGATAACGATTTTTTTTAAGTCTGTCACAGCCAATTTACTCCGAAACTACTGGACCGATTGAGTTCTTGCAACTAAGGGTTGAATGGGAGATGAAAGTTCACAAGGAAGTTTTGGAAACCCTATAGGCGTGGACTTGTACTTTAGGAACGAAGTTGATGCTCTCATCATAGTCTGCGTTACGTCACGTAATCGTGTCACTGACCTTACGCTGCCCTACAATACAAACCCAAAGCTGTTTATGGATCTTCTGGCGCGTGTCCAAAACCTGTACTAACACCGCCGCCATCTTGTTTTTTTAATGCTTTAATATGTTTAATAAAACAATGTTTACCAGCACCGCCCCCTTTTGAACATCATGAGAGCGCAAAAATATTTTTGCACCACTGTATGAGATATAAATAAGGTAGGTACTTTTACTTTGTTCATTTCTTATTTTGTTTATCAGACAAAGTATGAGCGCCTGTTAGCGGTTTTTTTCCACAATTGCGCGTCAATTGTTTTTGTAAGACTGGTTGTAAACAAAGATTATGTATGACAATAACCTACAATAACATAGCAATTGGAGCCACTCCCCCGCTTAAATTATACCTAGATATTAATGACGAAATACTTAAGTAAACAATGTGTAAGTATAATTGGGTTACGACGATCATATTCTGTTCACTTGTTTTTTTTTTTTTGTTGATTATATTTTCGACTTCGAACGACAGTATCTATTTTTATTGTGCCGGCGTTGTTGATATCGAATATTTGAAGTTGTTAATAACAGTCATGGGTCGTGGTTCAACTAATTAGTTCACCTTGGTGTACCACGGGCACATTTTCTTGCCCGTGGAACAGATAATACTACGATCATAGAAAAGTACTAGATCTAAATTGAAGCGAGGATCATAATGTCGGTCGAGGAGCAACAGGGAAGAACGACCGCGTAGTAATTCGCAAAGAAGAATAACAAAAGCAACACTTCTGGCCGAGAAAGATGGCAGGACGAGGCGGGTTCCTTTTTTACAGATTAGCTCAATATCGAGTCTCGCAAAAATCCCAACCAAAAACATTATTTGCAGTCGGATGAAAAAAAATTGGGAAGGGCTTACCTATCCTACATTTTGACGGCCTTAATCAATGAAGTTAACATCACTGGCCTTAATTAAAAGACAACGGCGTGCAAGTGAAAACAATTTGATTCTTCAGTTTATTTAATCATTTCGTATATTCGAAATCACCATATTCATGCAATAACTTCGCGGTCAGGCTTAAAGCTACAAAGTATTCAAGACAAGCCTCATAAAGTACATACATATTACATAATACAATAATACTAATAATACTTAAACAGGCAGACCACGAAATAAGACCTAATAGGTACGAATATTTCGAAAAAAAAAAAACGCTCCACGTATTTAATTTGCCATGGTCTTATTATGTGATGAAGAGAAGTGCTATAGTTTTGAGGTGCTCTTTACTAACACTATTTGTATTTTATCATAATATATATCTGTCTGTAAGGTCTATGGTCTATGGCCAAAGTAGCCTGAAAATAAATGGATGTTGTTGTTGTTGATAACAATTTAAAGTAAAATGTCACGTGGCGTTGTTTTACTTGCATGAATAATTTAAAAATATACAATATAGCCTAATGACAACTCTTTTCCTGAAATCCGATAAAAAGAGGGTGAATTCATTAGAGCTAGCGACGGCGCAAGTCTGGAAGTAGGCCAAGATAATCGATTGTTAGGAGCAACGACTTCTTATCATCCGGTACTCCCGGAGGGTCGGTTGGCCTAGGCTCATTTTGCTATGACAAGTAGCGTTGATGTAGGAACGTGGACGAAGCTAAAGGAGTATGAAGATCGTAGCAGGTGCTGTAGTTTTTTGTGAAAGAAAATGGCGTGAATGAAAGTATGTTCATAAGGTATTCTTCGGTGGTCTTCATTCAGCAGGACGGGAACATCTTTAATGGTAATAGAAGCTGGAGAGAGAAGATATAGATTCACGCTTGACGAAAAACATGATTTCAATTCAAACAGGGAAAATGTATTGATTTTCCGTGATAACCCGGAATCTACGGGCTCGCGGGGTAATGTACCGCCTGCTCCCTCTCGCATAGGGATGCCCTGATACAGGAAAATTATTTACGGCAAAGTACCGGTAACAAACCCCTTGGTTTGGTGCCTATTTAAGTAGGTACTTTGATTTTGGAATTCCCGCGTTACTGTATATTTTGCATTCGGACTTTGGATTCGCGCCAAATTATTCCGAATCAACTGCCCACGCTCAATATTCACTCTTGTTAGTTGTTATCTCCAACTCGGACATCTACGTATACTAATATAATGTTACAAATACGAAACACGATAATCTACAGGTTCTACATTCAGCTATTTTAGTGTTCATTGACACAAAAACTAGTTATATCTCGGTCTCCCAACTCCTATTATATAAATTACTTTGTTGACAAAAAAGCTAGTTATAAACATTAGCATTAAGGAAAAACTGCTTTAAAACTCTTTTGGATGTGGCAATACACTGGCTATGTTTAGCATAGTAGGTATCAAGTATGCTTTGTTTTATAGCCTGCTGTATTTACATATATGTACTCGTAGAGTCATCATTCACTCATCCACTGCTGTACATAGGCCTCCAGTGACCGGTCCCGTGCGTCTCGCATCCAGCGGATCCCCGCAACCTTCACCAGGTCATCGGTCCACCTAGTGGGAGCCATATGTATAGTAAAAACACGAATGTCAATTTGTAACCAACTCACATATTCGCCTTTGCAGCTTTTTTTTATTTTAGCAAGTGTAGACACTTGCTAAAATAAAAACTTGTAGAAGGTAGACGCGGGTCAAAAAAGATCACACGAACTTGTTTTGCTCTCTGGTTTTTTACTAACTGGCTGATAAAGTAGCCTGAGACCGTAGTAGAACTCGAGGGGAGAAATACATAAACTAATACAGTTTTGCAGCTTATTTACTGATGACAAAAAAATTGAAAAGGTATTGGCGGAAAGAGCAGGGGGCCTAAAATGGCTGCTTTATCAGAATCATAATTTGAATCACGTTAAAAATTAATAATTCTTAAAATGGTTTTTAAGGTTATGAGTTTATGACCACAAAGTCTATTTTAAGAGTTTTAATTTTTTTACGTGATTCATATCTACATTCAGGAACTTTATGGTTATGACCACAAAGTCCATTTTAAAAGTTTAAATTTTTTAACGTGATTCATATTATGATTCTGATAAAGCAGCCATTTTAGGCCCCCAGTTGTAACCTGCTGCAATTTAGTTTCAAGATAGGCTAGGTAAACATACATATAGACAAAGCTACATAAACATGATATTTGTGAGTCTTCTTAGAACGCCAAATCTCGCCAAATGTTTTGAAATAAGATTCATCACCTATCTAGCAATAGACGACACGACCGTGACCCAAGCCAAGGTGAGCTAAAAGAATATTAGATTAAAGTGTAGTGTGGCGTGTATTAGTTTACTTCAAGATGTTTACACGGCACACACAAACGTTCCTAATGTCCCGTATTTTGTCATGACACGACAAATATTTGCACAAGCTATCGGTATCGACAGAGCTGAAGGAAAATAGTATAGTGTCTGGTTATCAATGTTCTCGCTGTTTTCTCAAGGAATAACATGAATTTGACGATAGCAGTCAATGAACAAGGAATTCTATGAGTACTATTGGTTTTAAATGCATAATAGACACATTTGGTGTCACGAAAGGTCGATTAGCAACTGAATTTATAAACTAGTTACTTTTAGGTATGTTATAATGAGCCTGGAATACACCTGCCAGCCGATTGTGCACGCACACAATGGCAAGCAAGTAGGTTAATTATTGGCATGGCAATTTCCGGGATAGCATAGCATAATTCATTATCTACCTAGCCTTTTCCCAAATTTTGAGGTCGGCTTCCAGTCTAACTGGCTGCAGCTGAAATACCAGTATTTTACATGGATCGATTGCCTATCTGGACTCCACAACCCAATTAGTACTGGGTAATACGATACCCCTTGGTTGTCAAACTTTTGGGCTAGACTGGGCCAGACTCCCTGTAACACCTGTCAAAGATCTACAAATGACAGCCGAGACCAACGGCTTAACGTGCTTTTCGAGGCACAGAGAAAACTCGGTATGTAATGGGGTTCACCCATCCACGGACCAATCTAGGCAAGCACGGCTGAACCTGAAGATCGACCCGAACTGCTGTTGTTGTTTAACCACGAGCTATAATGATTGCATGACAGGTACCTAATTGATGGATATATATATGTATATGGATTGAGTGTAAGCAAGCGTAGCGGTTGTGAGGTCAGACTGGATTCGGAGAAGGTGGGCCGGGTGTTGTGGCGCAGCTTGGGAGAGATCATTCCCAGCAGTTACGACTACTTTCATTGATTCTTTTGAATGGGAGAAGAACAGGATAAGTCGTCGCGCAGTGTTGTGGCTATGCCAATGCAACCAGTGCGGTAGCATGGGGCCCCTGATTCAAGGGGGCTCCGGCGGACCCTCCTAAAAGTTGAATAAAAAACACAAGGAAAAAGTTTCCTAAATTTCTACACACCCGACTTAAACTACTTAAATTAGCTTCATAATAGGCAAAAGGGGAACTTCGTTTTTTTTGCATTAGGGCCTAAAAAGGCTAGGTATGCCACTGTCGACGCGGTGACGCTTAAGGGAGCCCTATGTTCAGTAGTGGACGTCTTTTGGCTGAAATTATGAAATGACGTCGTGTTTGAAAAAACAAACTGGGATTTATCGTGCACAAACAGATTTTATTTATTTGCATTAGTTAATCTTGGACCTAGGTACTTCAATTTAATATATTCTCAATCAAGTTATTTTAATTCGTAATCATCATTGTATGGACTACCTACATAAATTGCTAGTAACTTAGTCTGTAAATAATAAATTTGTTTCTAACAAAATATGGACATCACCTAGTCACAAACAAAAACACACACAAACAAAAACAAATAAAAAACACAAAAAAAAACAAAACAAAAAAAAAACAAATTTATACAACAAACAAAACAAAAAATAAACAAATGTTAATTTATACACTAGAGAGGTTATTGGGAATATTGTCATACAAAATTATTAATCCCGAACATTTTCGATATTGACACACGGATGTTCTAACAAGCAGGCGTATTGTATTGTATTGTATTGTTGAGGGCTCCCTTTTCCGCATTTAGACTCAAAGGCGGTCCATTATGCGTGGGGTGGGACGGTTGGCTACAGGAGCCAACCCAGCTCCTTCCAGAAGCACAGAAGTCTCCTGGGACGTTCACAGACTTCTAGGAGCGACCTCGGACTGCCGAGGATTTGTGCCCGTTGGTCAGCAACCCCCTTACATTCCAGGATTACGTGGGCTGCCGTTTCATCCGCGCTAAGGCAGCCCCTGCACAGCGGGCTGTCTGTCGCGTTGAGGGTGAACAGATGTTTGTTGAGTGGGCAGTGGCCTGTGAGCATACCCACCACAATTCGCAGGTCAGTTCGTTGGAGACTGAGTAGTCTGCTGGTCAGTCGCGGTGTTAGTGCAGGTACCGCCTCTTTAGACTGTCTACAGTTGGTTGTAGATGCCCAGCGGGCATTGTGTTCTGTTTGGGTTAACAGACGCATCCAGGTCCTGATCTGACTGAATGGAACCGGCAAGTGGGGCTCGGGGCCGGCCACAACCCCTTCCGAGCCCCTCCTAGCAAGCTCGTCTGCTGCATCGTTACCCAATGATCCACTATGCCCCTTGATCCATTGCAAGGTGACCCTGTTGTGGTCGGAAATGGTTTGCAATGCTAGGTGACATTCGTAAATAAGGCTGGAAGACATAATATTACTGTCTAGTGCCATTAGGACAGCCATGCTATCGGAGAGAATTCTAATACCGCGATTGGAAATCTTTCTTTTAATGACTGCGTTGGCAGCTTGGGAAATCGCTACACATTCACATTGGAATATGGAGCTTTGATCCCCTAGCGATAGTGATATTTTGATATTGAGATCCATGGAGAAAACACCAGCACCAGTACCGGTTTTGGTTTTCGAGCCATCCGTATAAATACGGACTTCGTCGGCTCCTGAGTGGTCTCGCTCGGTCTCAGCTAATTGTATTCGGTAGAGTTTATCGAACACGTGGACTTTGGGGATTCTATCACAGGGCGCGTCAATGAGCGGTACCTTACGCAGCGCTCTGTCCCATATTGTGGTGTGAATGCCCCTTTGTTGTTTCCACATGCCTGAGTGTCTTAGTCTGATTGCCGCCATACAGGCCTCCTGCCGAATGAAAAGATCCAGCGGCTGCAGACCAAGCATTATCTCCAAGGCATTAGTTGGTGCTGTCCGCATACATCCAGTGGTGGCTGAGCAAGCCAGTCTCTGGAATGACTGCAGTTTTTTACTGGTGGTAATGAGTTCAGTTCTGGGCCACCAAACTACCGCACCGTAGGTGATTATAGGTCTGATTACGGCTGTATATAGCCATAGTGTAATTTTCGGCGAAAGGCCCCAGGATTTCCCTAGAAGTCTTCTGCATTGCCAAAATGTTGCGCTAGCCTTATTAATCTTGTGGTCCAAGTGTTTGTTCCATAACAGTTTGCTGTCAATAATAACGCCCAGATATTTGACCTCTTTCGTAAGGGACAGCTCGGTACCAAACAGTTTGGGTAGTTGTAAACTGCCAAGATTGCGTTTTGTGTTTGTGTAACAAGCAGGCGTATGCAAAGAATAGAATACTGATACCAAACGGGCGTATGACACTAGCTTAAAGTGACATAGCGACTTGTTACAGAGTAGTAACAAGTGTTGGATTACAATTTTCTTCGTCTTTTCCCATCTATCGCTGCTAAATATTTGAATGTCTTCTGTCTGATCGTGCATGTGATGAAATTATATGTATTGTGTGTCAAATTCGTTCTTATTTTTTTGGCATCTGATTCAATCCGAAATTACATTTTTAAGTACGAAGCATATTTTTGCGTTATCCAAATATAATATCCGTGACCTATTAAAGGGTTAACAACACTTGCAACGTGCATCTGAGATTATGCGAGATTTTTGCATAAAATTATACTGCAGGAACTGTGTAAATAGGTTGTTGCTAAATACTTTCGTTTTTTTCTTGCTTTTAGGTGCCAATGTCTATGAAGTTTCGCAAAATAATTCGTAATACAAACTCAGACCAACAAAAAAAAGGAATACTAATTAAAACCACATAGACAATATTAATTTTGGTATTTACTTTGTAAAATTATTTTTATGCATCACAATTCTTATGGAAAATGTTGTGTACTCCTCGACCTTAGAAGGCCGAATAAAACACTATTAATTCTACTGATTTTCTGCTTATAATTAGCCGTTTCCCTCATTGGGCCATGGAACTATTTGGTATTTCTCGCTCTTTCTCAGTAGTCCCAGTTGCATCATTACTGGGAAGAATACATGGCTTTCTATTGACCCTTTATTTGCATTTTTTAAACAAGTCGTAACTAGGTATCCATAAACTGGTATACAATCATGTAAAAGCGACTTCATTTGTACTGATTTAGACTGTTGAAATGCCAATATTCCATATTCATAAATAAGGCTAAAGGCAACATCAGTGTGAACAATAATAATTGTGTTTATTAATGATTTTCCTAATAATGTTAACCTTTACAATCTGAGTTCATTTTATAATTAAAAGTGCATTTAATTGCAGTATTGCTTGTTGGACTAGTAAATAATTAGGGTTGGCAATTTAGGGTTAATGGCTATTAATTTAAATGTGGCAATTGGCAGTTAATACATGTCAGTTACAGTCAAACTAAGGAATAAGAATGAAATAGCTAAGCTACCTTCTCATTAAATACTTAAATATACGCTTTTGCTCCACAGTATTCAAGTATGTAGTTGTACACCAGGACATCAAGCTAACCGAAACTGTACATTCTTCCCAATCAACCTTGAATCTAATGCTTAAGTGATAAAGTTGAAAATTGATTAAAGAAATTTGACAGATTGTAGTGCTAGAGTCTGTACTTCTGACAAGCTATGTATTTGTTATACAGGTAAATTAACTAGCTGAGTTGTCAACATTTTTACTTCATACTCTTGGGTATGCCATAAGCTTAAAAAGTTTTGAAGAACACAATAAAATATGAATATAGGCAATAAAGTGGATCACTGATATTTTTGCCTCTTTAATATGTATCTCGTTTGTCTGTGGGTCGGAATGAATTGCCTATTATGACAACTAAATCCAGTAAAATCTACGTAGTATAATACTGGTTAAATGCAACAATTTAGCAAATAAGATAAGCAGGTATTTGTATTGCATAGCATACTATTAGATTACAATCTGAACATTCGATTGCACATGACATAAGACAGTACATATAATTCAAACAGCAATTTATTTCAACTAGACAATCATTACTACTTTAACCATAATGTAAAAGGTAAGACATAACTATCATAACAAGAACATAAAAGTATTTAAAATACTATAGTTTTGTAACATTTGAATCTAATGGGAATGATATCAACCCACACAGGGCCCGCATGGTGGTTGAAGGCCCCCTGTCCCTGCACTGGGAATATTATATGTACAGTGGGCCGTACATATAATCAATAATACAATAGCTGAACAGAATAACACACAGGGTTAATTTCCGCAGAACCAAGTGAAACCTGAGACAACAGCTAGTGAATTTATCAATAAAAATACCAGCTGAGCAAAACAGACCAATAAAAACTAGTTCATAGTAAATTGTATGTTAAGGCAAAAGATTTAAGGTTCAAGGTAGTATGAAGCATGATTCATAATGTACTTTGCACTTGAGTTTGCTAGTTGTTCGTTCCCTTCTATTAAATTATAGTACAATAGTTCATTCATCGGCCCCTAACATCCAGTGATATATTTTGCTGAGCATTTTTACATGTTCTTGTCTGGCCTAAGAAAAAATCTTGGTTGACAATTGAGCTATTCCACCTATAAAAGAGGAGAACTATTTTGAGTTGATGGCCGTCCTTCATTGAACCTCTATTCTTCTTCTCATTTAATCAAGCTTGGCCATCCACTCCACCAAAAGAGGAACTTGGTGTCATCTTTGTTAAATCTTTTAAATATAGCACAAGGGTCAAGTAGGATGCATTCTGTGTTTGATCAGACTTATTTTTTTATCTATAAGCTGGGAAATGAACTTGATGAGGAACGTCCAGGAGACCACTAGTGGTAATGTTTGCTAATGTAAGTTTCCGTTTTTCAAGCATGTGGACAGAGCACTGCTATGCAATAAGACATTACGTTTTCGAATTATTAAATTAGTACTTATATGTAAATCGAGCTTTATATAGTATAATAAAGCTTTTTAAGGATGACTAAAGCCACGGCTACTAACACAATATTTATTTTGCCTTAGAAATGACTACATAAACCATATAAAAAGATACTCCAGCATTAACTAAAAATAATTTTGTACTCTGCTGTTTCCGATTTGAGTCTGCTTTCATGTTACACGATTTTCGTGGCGTCTTTTGTTTTTTAAGTTTAATTTCGGGGCCATTCGGACTTGCCGTTGTCTCGAACACTGTCACGTAGAATAGAACGTTTCGCTCTAAACGGCACTAATTAGCATAATTCGAATACTGAACACGTAAAGCATTATTTTATGTGTAATCGTGTAGGTAGGTATCAAAGCCATAAACAAGTTCCCACGCCAAAATTAGAAATTAAATATTTACTTACCAGATTTTAAATATTTCTCAAACGCCTCTTTCGCCGTTGCATTTTCAGGCTTCCTGTCCAGGGGCTGCGACAATTCTTGGGTGTACGTAAAATAACTTCTATTCAATTTAGCACTAGTTATAGCGGCACCTAATCTGCCAAAATTTCGGCTAGCCATATTGGGCACGAATTTACACACAGACATTCTGATGAAGCTTAATTAAAATACTGAGAGTTTTTAATCTGAACCAACAAGTACAGGACGTGTTGTTATTTTGTCTGATTTGTTTTTTTTTTTAATGGAACGTAAATCCCACCCACTCTCAATCACTGAACATGAACACTACACTGACTGAGTGTGACTAGTGTGAGTGCGTATGTGTTGTTCGGGTTGTTCCGTTGTGTTCGTCGTTCGTCCTTCGTCGCACTCGCCGGTAATGCTGAGTGATGGATATTCTTGCTTATCGAACAAACAATGTATCGGTATTTTTTAGCGATAAATCTTTCTTAGTTTCCAGCAATCCCGTTTTTGCAAAAATCCGAGGATTTTGATTATTCTAACTATTTAACTTAGTTACGCCACATACAATATTTTGGTGATCCACTATTCGAGTTTTTCGTCGTTCGGTCCCATTAATGCTAAGGAAGGCAGGCGCGGATACAGGATTTCAGATTTCGGGGGAGGGGCAATTTAGGTGTGATTTTACCTATCTTCCAGGAAATTCATTTTAAAATAAAAAAAATGATAAGCTTTTGATAATTAATGGAAGCAGACGTTACTTTGCGGAAATCCATGATATACAAGCAAGGATGTCGCCAGCGGTTTGTAAGGGTTAGGTACTTTAGACAGATTATAATTTTTCCGCCACTTCATATAGGAGTTACTTGGTCGATTTACAAGGTTAAGATAAAGAGGAACTTAGCTGCATGAGCGAGCGAAGCGAGCTCGAAATTTTTTTGACACCTTGCCTTGGACACGTTCGAATGGTTTCGATCATTCATACAGGAGTTATTTCATCGACTTTTACACAAAGTCTAGAGAAAGTAGTCGGAAGAGCGAGCAGAGCGAGCTCGAAATTTTTAACAATTCGTTCGAAACAATTCTAACCTTGGACAGGTTAGAATTTTTTCGCTTTATCCTCGCCTGAAGGAAGGTGACCACATGTGACGCGTCTCAAAGCCATGTAGACTGCAGTGTGGACCACTTGGTATAGACTGCCTCTAACGACCTTCTTAATTGGGTCCGATGCTGACCGTCAATATACCGATTACAAATATAAAAACACTCCAGCTCTAAAAATGCAGTTCAGATTATTTATATCAGTCAGTATAGATCTTCATTTTTGCTATTTTATCAGAGGGGTAGACAGAAACCGCAGAAGGCCACCTGTAGCACCAATCAATATTCTTACAATATTTTGCCAAAGCATTGGTATTCTAAGCAATTTGATTTTTTGTTATACGTAACAAGCAAAATCAATCTAACAACTTTATATCGACACTTTTTAGTATTTCCTGCATCCCTAAATTCCATAAAGTGTAATGTTTTTAATATGCGACATCTAGTGTTCGCATCTCAAAACAATTAGTTACTTATGGCGCTACAGATGACGGCACTGTAGATGAAAGCGGAAAGATGATTAAAAATTGTTGGTGACGGAACAAGTATTACAAACATGATTAGATCGAATTCAAAATATTCAAATGGGATTTTTTCCAGTATAGTTGTAGCACAGTTATGATTTTTATTCTGTGGTTGTAGCTTGTAGTAGAGTATTATTATTTTGATTCCATAGAGATTGACTATATTCCTGCATGGTTCTTTTGGCTCTTGAACGGCATTGACAGAAAAGCGCTGTTCGTAAACATTTTTTTTTAAATTGTACTGAAAACCCAAGATGACGGCACGTTAGTAACCGCCAACAAAAGCATGCGGCACTTTAGATAATTTTGAAAGAGGACAAGAAGAGTATTTACAATGATTCGAAGATAAAACCAAAAAACCAGAAGCAGAGTGGTTTCCAGGGCAAAATTAGGTAAGGTACAGGAGAAGTGATCTATTTGACTCCCTGAAAACCCAGAGGCCAGAAAAAAGAGAAAGGAGAATATATTTCAAATCAAAACTATGCTGATGGCAGGTAGGACTCGTGCAAAGGTGAGGGAAAAAAAACTTTTTTTTTAAAAGTTAACGCGGTTGGATGTGAGGAGACAATCTAGGCGAAGCTAGGAATTTTATTCTTGGGGGTTGGTACGTCCTAGAGTAATAATATTACTCTGGATTAACCTCAACAACACGATGCATGCTCATGAAGACCCATCCAATGTAGTAGTTGGACAGGTTTGTTAAAGCTATTGCATTACATCCTTGATCTATTGCGATGTCAACTATCTACAGGTATTTTTTAGAGTTTCAAAATAAGAACTTGACGATGTGGGTGTAGATAAACACTTTATTGTATTAAATAAAAATCATTTACATACATGTAGGTATAATAATATAACAGAATAAAACTCTTTGATTATAATGTCTAGATGGAGCATCAAATGTGCGAAAACGTGTAAAAAAATATCGGCCAACTGTTGGCCTATAAGTTCGCACACAGAGACATAGACGCACAGTATTTACACGGTGCGTCTATTGTCTCTGTGCACCGCGAGCACGCTGCCACACGCACACATGTTTGAAATTGTTGCCTCGTTTTTTTAGTTTGGATTGTAGGGCGACGGCCCATCTAGACATTATAATTAATCAAAGATAAAACTGTTAAAATAACTGATGTACAGACGCCAGCACATCAAGCTATTACAATCTGTCAGTTTCGGGTAGCTTGATTTGCTGGCGTGTGTACCTACGTAAATGTATAACAAAATACAATCGTTAAAAATAACTTTAAAAATCCTCAACAGTTGTAAATACGATAAACTATACTGGTAAGGGTAACCAATTGGATAAAATAACTTCTTCGGTCAAGGTTTTAAAAACAAAAATTGGAAAAAAAAAATTGGGGTGGCACTTCAACTAAACGGATGGTTGTGTAAAAGCTTTGGGGGAATTCTTCGTGTCAAGACAATCCTGGGTATCGTTACGGACAACCTATTGGAGGCCCTTGGGCACTAGATAATGGGGCAGGAACTATGGAGAATGTAGGGTGTTAGAGCGAGCGAACCGAGCTCGCAAATTTTGCACCCTGCCACAGATAGGTACGTTAAGATTTCTTCCGGACGCTGGCAAGAGATCCTTAGATCGCGGGGTTCTGGGCACTTACCCTGAGGGTCTTATTCCTAAAGCGTCCCTGAGTTTCGTGCCTATATCCCTAGGTGATTAAAAAAACAAGAAGATTCCCGATTTACTTTTGAATTTAGGTATGATTTTAATGATTAGTTTAGTCGTTTATAGATTTCTCCTACTCCACTCGCTACTAGAACCTTGAACTTTACGTGGCTTGTTCACCTACATTAAGGTTCATTTTGCACTTAGCTTAGGCACAGTATAAATATATATTAAATATTACTGAGGCATAGGCGTTCGTCTAAAGTAAACTCTGCGGACAAGCGACGCTAATGCCGCGTCAACGCAAAGGTTTTCTAACGCTAATATTTAAAAAACAACGATTTATAATCACGATTAATATAGGCCAGCCAGTATCCACCATGTTATTTTTACGATTTTTCCTTTTTACTTGCAAGGCATGCACTTTAGGCGGTCGAATGCGGCCTTCTCTAATGCTTCGCGATGTTTAGGATGGGCTACCTGGATGAGTTCGTAAGCCCTCTGCCGGAGCGTCTTGCCAAACAAATAGGCGATGCCATTCTCCGTCACAACCCATTGTACGTGCGCACGAGTTGTCACGACGCCGGCACCTGCGAGGTACAAAGTGATATATATTTGACTAGCTTTTACTCGTGGATTCGCTCGCTTTATGGTCGGAAATCATACGTGGAACGTTTAAGTATAACATATAATTATGACACTAGAAGAACCGAGAAGGTTTTTTGGATATTATATGGTCTAGAAAAGCTTAACTTCAAATTGTCGGCCAAGATTTCCTATTTGCATTTTCCGCCATCTTGAAAAAAGGGTCAAATTCAGTTTTTTCACAATAACTCGGTTCTCCGTTGAGATAATAAAAAAATAAAATAAAACCAGTCAAATTATGAACACATAACAAACACATGAGATTTATAAAATGGTTATTTGTGCAACAAGAAAGCAAAGTCGTTTTTTGCTGCGAGTGCTGATTTTGAATCCTGAGTGTGGCGAGGGATTCAAAGGCACGAGATGCAAAAAACTTTGCTCTCGTGTAACACACATAACTTTTCACTTCAGCAGCGAGAACACTTTAGGAGATAAAATAATAAACAGGAATAGATTGAAATTACTATTTAAAGTGAATCAAAAAAATAAACATTGTAGTTAGAGGTATCAATTCAATAAAATGGAACATAATATTAAAGGTTAAAAGTAAAATTACTGCAATTCTGCAAATTAAAAGTAACTAAGATTTATTTGGCAACGTTATAACTTATAGTTGCATTGAGTTGAGTTTGATTATCTGGGGTTAAGGTTTCTGTTTCGGTGGCGGATTGAGAAGGATCAACGGTGAACGTTGGTGACTCTGATCGGCTTTCTGTATAAGTACACTTTGCGTTGTTGGAAGTGGAAGGGCGTGGGTGAGACCAAGGATCTGAGGTCGAATTCAGACTTATTGTTTTCACTATACGCTTACAGATTTTCAACTTATTTTCTATTGAGTCTTCAATATAGCCTTCTGCAACCGTATTGGACTTCCACCCGCCGTGACGTTTTAAAGTGGTGAGATCGGCTCCGGAATCAGCCAAGACCGTTGCCGAAGTTCTCCGAAAGCAGTGATCCGTGTATAGCTGAGGCTCATCCAGTTTTAAGAAAGTGGCAATTTCTCGCGGTATAGCACCTATTTCATTTACTATTGTAAATGTATGTGTGGTATTGTATGAAAAATCAGTCGGTTTATAGATTGGCTGGACGTAAATTTTGGTATTTTTCTACAATAGTTACATATTCTTCGCGTACGACAAAAGACCTGACAAGGGTTCGTCTTCGTATTTTTCAATTTTACTAACAGTAATTTAACTGAATGCTTTTCGATATTATTAACCCTTAGCTGTAATAGCTCGTTATTGCGACACGCTCCACTAATTCCTATGAATTATGATCAGTACAACCTGTAATGAAAATATTACATAATTAATATGCATAATTCAACATTTACAGCATCTTTTACATAACGTCATAAATATTTTAACAGTATTGCTAAGCCAGACTAGGATTCATTGCGCCACCAAATTAGGAGCAGGCAGTAAGTACCTTCATATATAGCAGTCTACACACAAATTTTAATAACTAACAACATAGATTCAAAGGTACCACTTACTTTAGCGGCAAGAAAATTGCAGTCCGGAGCTTCATTAAGAAATTTTTCTATGTTGGGCCTTCAGGCTGGGCCGTGAAAATTTTGGACTTTTTAGCCTTATGCCCAACTGACATTCTTTTTAGAAAAGATACGAGTTTTGCGTATGTTATATGCACGTTATGTTTTGTTTAGTAGCTTTCAACATTGAGTAAATACTCCACATTGTAGATGATCGCCTCGTCTGTGATAAATCTAAAAAATAAGATAGCAACACCGTCTCCGAAAAACTGCTTGCGCCCTTTGTAAGTCTCCATTCATTGAAGACATGGTATGCTTTCAGACATTTCTCGCGAGACTTCTCAGTTAGGAAACTTAATTCTGCATTAATAACTTGTTGTTTTAACTGTTCCGGCGTTAAAATACTGTTCTCGTCGCTAGTTTCACTCATATTTTACGATTATTTAATATTTTTTAACTTATTCAACTCTTTACGCCAGCCACGAAATTTTATTCCCGCTCTTTTTCATTTAAATTATGGCGTGTTCGGAAATAGCACCCATGAGGCCATGATATTTTATTATTCAAATTATTTAACGTAACATTATTGAAACTAGAAATAAATATTTACAGGTTAAATATCAGTTTTATTTGCAGTAAATACTTATTTTCTTTTAAATACAACAATAAGTTAAAAATTCAATAAATTATACTTTAAGACATAATTATCTTTTTGCAAAATTTCTTTAGTTAGTACGAAATTCCGCACGTGTTTGTCTTTGAGGTCGAATTCAAAATCGAAACTTCGAAAGGGCTGGTCTTTGTCTCTCTCTCTTTCTAATGGCGGGAAGAGTGTGAATGTTTCGAATTGTATGATTAACTCAAGGCTGAATAAGATATTCGCGGCTTTCTGAAAACTAAAATTAAAAAGTTACTTGGTCTCACTCATTGAGCAAAATCGCATTTTGCTCACTGATTTCAGGCCGCAAAACCTACATGTTTGAGCTACTGAAGTGAAAAAATTTTTTTTCGATATCTATCACGAGAAGAAAGAAAATTGCAAAAAACTAATTTCAATATCGAAATTTTTGGCTTTTTCGATCGATATCTCAATAGGTGAAAAATAGCAGCACAACATTTAAAAAAGCAACAAAAAAGTAATGCATGAAAATTTTTGTATCTCAACGGAAAACCGAGTTACTGTGAAAAAACTGAATTTAACTCTTTTTTCAAGATGGCGAAAAATACACATAGGAAATCTTGGTCGATAATTTGAAGTTAAGCTTTTCTAGAAAGCTAAATTTTGGATATTACTTGGGGGGTGGCCCCTAGCTTTCTCAGTTCACATGCATTTCCAAATGTATATAATGACTGGACTATCCACCGCTTGTCAAGTACATATGTGCGTGCACTTTTTTTTCATGTCCACCTTGTTATTTATATTTCTATGAGTCCGCCGAAAGAAACATTTGTGCCGCACACCATGGAATCCCGAATCTGTGGAGTGTCACTGTAATTTAATTTGACCCTGTATGGTTAAAACGATTGGCCAGAACACTAGCATACTGACCAACTTTCAGCGTAGGAACGATCTTAGACTTTCCCTTCTTGGTGACGGACTCAAGCGCCATGATGGGCTTGCCTCGCCCGTCCGTACCCTCAGCCGCGCCACGGATAAAGTCTACTTGACCACCGAAACCGGAGAACATGCGGGTGCCTGGACGATTTGAGAAAAAACAATTACAATGGCAACACTGATAATAATAATTGCGCTAATTTTGATCACTGTGGCGACACTTCTCCCGCTCTGTTTCTCGCTTTAGCAAATGACAGTTCTGAGCGACAGAAAAGCATAGGACCATGGAAATGTGCAATACCGTGCTGCTAGATGAGGTTCAACACTTCTTAACCCCCGACGCAAAAAGAGGGGTGTTATGGTATATGTTTGACCGTTGTGTGTGTGTCGGTCTGTCTGTCTATGGCACCGTAGCTCTTAAACGGGAAAACCAATTTGGATGCGGTTTTTTGATTGAATTGAAAGCAGGTTTTCTAGCGGTGGTTCTTAGACATGTATCATCAAAATCAGTGCCGCCGTCTCAAGATCATCCGCTCTTTTGTTAGTTGCGGTAGGGATCCTAAGCGCATAATGAGTGGGAAATGTTTTTTTGCAATTTCTGACTTAGTACTCCAACCTGGGTTATTCCCCTAGATGTTTTTGATCAGTATTAGAAACAGGATCGATTGGCATCAAAAAGAATGTTTTGTGTAAAATGGGCATTTTCCTGAAAACTGCATTTCTTTTTTGAAAATTTCACAAAAATATATGGATAGTAGTGTCCTAAGATCATTTTCGTGTGGCTGCAACGGTTAAGGTAATTCCCCTTACTGCGCCGTTGAAAGTTTCCACCCTATAAAGCTTACATGTGTTTCAAATTTTGGATCACACATGCATTACAGCCCATACGGCTGGTCGGTTATTGACACAAGAGGTGTTGTTGAATTCGTCAAAATTGAGTAGTGAGATTGGCCATATAAATTTTGAAAATGGCGCCCACAAATGAAAAAAGGGGGGGGGCGTTGTTTTTTTTTTTACGAATAATTCGCTCAACGATAGGTATTATTTTTGACCGGCTTTTTTTTTCTGCGTTTGGGTTTTTTTTTTTTGTAACACAGAAGGTGTTACAAAAGTGTTTTTTTGGCCATGCAGTGACTATGTGACGTGACGTTCTCATAGTAAAGTGGAAAAATGGCAGGTCATGATTAGTGCCATTTTCATTTCGTATCTTTATCGGCGCGAGTTCAGCTGAATAATCTTACCAATAGAGTCTGCGCACACTTGTCCCGTGAGGTCGACCTCGATGCACGAGTTGATGGCCGTCATCTTCGGCTGCAGCGATATTATGTGCGTGTTGTTCACGTAGTCAATCTCCAACATTTCTGCAATAGTTAGAAACTTAAATAACTATATCACCGGAGTCATGTACGGTCGCGGTAAGAAGTTCAGTAGCAATCTCATCCAAACTAGTCGCACTTCTTCAATAAGAATAATTTATTTAAAAAACTATTACAAAAGTGTACATTTAGGCGCAGTAGTGTTATTTCTCATAAAATGATGGTATATAGTGGTGCGTAAAGGTGATATGGTACTAAAGACATTTCACACACATACACACCCGTATATCGCATTCTTTCATCATGAGTCAATCAGAAAGGGCAAGGTATATGTATAATCGTTTGCGTGGCCGGCGTGTCATGTCGGGCCGGTAAGAAATCGTAATAATAACTTTTTAAGCTCGTTTCGCTAACTCTTGCATCTTATGCAACACTGCTGTACACTCTCGCTGAACAGGTCACTCGTCATTTTAAATTGTGGACGCCGAGGGAATGGATGAAACAGAAGTTGCTGGTGCTGTTGCACTATGTGCCAGCCATCACTTAGTACATTACTGTTACTTACGTATAAGTACCAACATATATTATGAAAAAAAAATACAAGAAAAGTGGCGTAAACGAAGATGGTGGATGGTCACAATATATCGTAATAGAACATGGTACGTATAAGTTTGTACAGAGAGTAGTAAGAAGTAATAGTTTGTAACGAAAGTGTACGGCGACGCGCTCGCAGTCCCCGCGAGGCAGCGCGAGACCACTCCTCTATATTATTATACTCTTTGGCGAGACCCATTGAATCGTGCCGCGTGTGCAAAAAACTGACTCGGGACGGAGAGCTAGCGAGGAACACCGAGACAGGCCGAGGCGGGCGAGCGCTACCATCTACACTCTCGCGCACGCCCTGCCTCGGACTGCCTCGGCGAGAGTGTACAGCCGGCATTAGATTCTTTGAAGAACTATAGCTAACTATAAAAGCAAGTCAAAGAACACTATCTCTCCTCTATACTGTAATATTCTGGATATTATTCATATTATAGGTATATATTTATTTTGTATATTATGTGTATATATTTGTGTGTATGTTTATATAGGTATATTTTTGTTTTAAGTTTTAATTGAAATTTTCCTGTTCTGTCTTTTCTACACACTGTGTCTACATTTCTAATCCACCTTTCCTCTCGCAGGTCTGCTGGAAGAAATTTCTTATGAATTAAGCAGTACCTTTGTGCTCTTCTATCTTAATGTAATGTCCTGTTAAGTATTTTGTGTGTACATAAATAAATAAATAAATAAAATAAAATAGCTGCGTATCCGTAAATAGTAAACTTAACCCTTACAAATTAGTTTTTTTCGCTGCTCCCTGACTGAAAGGCTGGCAACGCCCTTGTACATCATATACGCAAGGGACCGATCAACCTGACGACACTTGGGGGGCCTATGTACAGCAGTGGATGTCTTTCGGCTGAAATGATGATGATGATACATGCACACAGACAGATACACGCACTCACTTAAAAACACAGACACATACACTCACACACCGATGGCACATCTTCCCGGAATAAAAAGTATTTAACCCGGAAAATTGTAATTGCGAAAAACAACAGGAGCTAAGCCGCGGGTAATAGATGCAGAATCAAACGAAGCCAATTTGGTTCTTCCCGGCGCGGCGGGCGGCGGCGTCATTATTATTCACAGTCAAACATCTGAATATCCGATAATACTGACCAACAAAGGGGTTGTCGTGAACGAAGTCATACAGCGGTTGATTACCGACCAGGAAACTGGTGACTATACGGCCTTTGTGATTCGGCTTCCTGGAAAAATGGAATATTGGATCGTTTCTAAAGTAACATAGGTACAGGTCCTGGGTCCAGCTTAAGTAACCGCTGCTAGGTACATACAAATGACGTAAACAAGGTGTACACAGACCCTTCACTGAGCCGTCAAGCGTCAACCAAGCATTCATGTAACGCACTCAAAACAGTATTTTAAAAATGCATTGAATAATACAGGGAGGAGTCATCCCAACTAGCAAAATTTTAACTTACAAGTGTCCCAAGACCTATATTTTTGTACTCTTTTAGCATACTTACAAACAACTGTAAATGTCGATTTAGGTGCACTTTATAAGAGAATTCTCACTTAGAGTCAACTCATAACGCTCTTATTGAAGATTACTTTACACTTACATACAATAATCTTGTTACTGCTGTTGTAATTCCAAAATAACTTATAATGGTATGGTTTGAGAGAAAATAGGACTTAGAGCGCTCTTTCGACTGCTCTTATAAGTGTAACTCTCCTTATTTCTCTCTGGAAGCTCAATAAAGGAGTGATATCACAACGGCTGAAAGAGTGTAAGTGAGCGCTGCTGAAAAAAAAAAGTTAACTCACAAAAAAAGTCAAAAGTCAAAAAGTCAGACTCATTTATTTATATTTTATATATTTTTTATTTACTTGATAGTTATGTGTCTATTAACTTAAATAACTTGCGGTGTACATTTTTTCGAATGTTTTGTGGAATATTTTCACAGGCCCACTTCGCTATTCGTATTTAAAATATTAGTAAAAAGATATTAATTAATTGTAAAAATAAAAACTGACGCCATTAGAGATTGACAAGACCAATTACTCTTCTCTAAGATAAGCTTAATACTAAATTGTCTTATTTCACACTACCTAAGTTAATTTTAAACCTTTCGGTCTTATTGAGCACTTACATTAGGTAACTACTTGCAGCCATTCTTAAGAGGGCCCTGCCCGGCGCGTCTATAGTTAACACGAGCATGGTCGAAAAGCTTGTTGTTTCATCCAGAGCCTCAGCGACGTTATTCTTTCAATTCTCCAGTCTTACCCCGCCCCGACCCCGCACATCTCGTCTCCCGCGCACCTCATACCGCCTAAAGCAATGACATTGACCGAAAAATAGTGTTCGAAAATTTCTTAAACTTGTTCCAGGAAATACGTGTTTTTGAATAAGTCTTAAAAGAATGTGAAATAAATATTTGTCATTAAGAATCTCCATTACATGTGCAAGGTTTCTATTGTAATGTTTTCTTTACTTTTAGAGTTTATGAGTACGGTATGAACGGCCAAAGTTCAGGTAAAATTTGTGCAAAACAGCAATTTTTGGAGGCTTATACTGAATTTGTTTCTACAATTTTTTATTTTTTGCTACTATAGAAACCTAGATATAGTGCACTAAATACTTAATAGTTCAAAAAAAGTCAAAGATAGATGTGTAACAACTGCATAATCACGTACAAGCGTTTGTATGAAAAGTATGACGGGTTGGCCGCTCTTAATAGAATGTTCACAAGTCTTTTAAAAGACATTTATAATTCGTCTTCTCTTTAATTTGACTCTAACTCAAACTCAAACTCGAAGCATTTATTTCAATTAGACCATTACAGGCACTTTTGAAAGTCAAACAAAAAATAAAAAAAAGCTAAGCTACAGTCACAGTCACAAGGCATAATAACTTGAGAAAGTACTGTAGTTGCACATTCCAAAGCGTAGATCTCTATGGAGAAGAATGTGCAAGAAACTCCATGGACACTCTTTTTAATCAAAATATTGTTACAAAATCTTGGTTACATCATTCACGTTGAGATTATACATATATGTGAGAACGATGTAGAAAGACGTGCACATTAAGAGCGCCCAGAGTAAAAGATTAAAATAATCAACACTTTCAAAATAAAGTAATTAAAATAAACCGTGGCAGCTAAGAGATGACCACTCCCAACTGACAGCGCCCGTTCACGAACACAATTCACACTTACAACTTGTTGGTTTTATAGTAGTTTTATAGCGCCCGTTCAGAGAACACAATTCACACTTACAACTTGTTGGTTTTATAGTAGTTTTATGAAAAATTTGATTAAGATCATAAGTGTTATAGAACACTCAATGCAGACTCTACTAAGAAAGAATGTACTTTTAAGATGCTTTTTTAAGTGCAAATAATATTCAAGAGTAATTGCTCTTTAAAAATGCACTTGTAAGACAACTGTGCTGATAAATGTGTTACAACGATTCTTTATACAGATCTATAGGAGCACGTATTAAGTGTTAGTATTCTTTTAGTACAAAACTCCTTAAATCATGCTCTTATAAGATGTACTGTCCTAGTCTAGACACATGTAAGTCTGCTGTAACACTTTAGTTCTTAAATCAGCATATCCGCAAGAGAAAATTGCTAGTTGGGATGGATGTATTTAAAGTTAAACAATAATAATTCTCGAGATTTAAATTCTTTTCTGTCGAGTTTGATGTTCAGAAATAGAGTGCTTGGTTAACGGCATCGTGAAGGAACCGTTAATCCGTTTAAACCTCGTATGTAAGAGTTACATATTGTTGGTAATGCATCCGCGCTTCACTAGCTCGATGACCCCGACGCTGAACATCTCCGAGTGGATGCCCAGGTCCTTGTGGTCCTTCAGGGCTGATAGCACCGCGTCCGGAATGCTGCCTATACCTGAAAATATTAGAGAATCCTTGGTCAAGTTATTGTAAACAGATAGTGCATAAATGGCTACCCATAAATACCAGGATTCTGATCAGGTGCTTCGACCAGCCGGGCTGGCTTTCACGCGACGGAGCTGATTGATCATGCATGTGCTTGTAATCAGTCTGGACTATTGCTTTACACGCACCTGTAAAGTGCTGAATAGTTTTCGAAGAACTATTGCATCGCCTACTGATTGAGGAAGTCTCATTATGTGTTTCTGGTAATTGCGGGTCGTCGTTCCCTGGTAGTATGTCTATGTACACATGACATGACCTAGGATGGTGTCTCCTGTGTTTAGTGAGAGTGGTGTTTGTAATCCTTTGTGTTTTTGAGGTCGGTCCTGTTTACGGCATACGGACCGGTTCTTCCCGGTTCGGAAAAAACCGGGAAATCCCGGGTTTTGGCTTTGAAAAAAAACCGGTTGTGTCATATAAAACCAGGTCTTTTCGAGATTTCGGTTGTTTTTGTTTATTTTTTAAATCCATTAATTATTGATCTGTGACAGCAAAAAACCATAACAGCCACAACAAATAGAAATAATAACAGCCGCTCGGATCGCTCTTTAGGTTAAGCCGTGCTTGCCTAGGTTGGTCTGTGGATGGTTGATCGCCCATTACATGTCGAGTTATCTCCGTGCCTCGGAAAGCACGTTAAGCCGTTGGTCCCGGCTGTCATCTGTAGATCTTTGACAGTCGTTACAGGTCGTCAGTGGCCCAAAAAGTCTCACAATCAGTCTTAACAAGGGGTATAGTATTACCCAGTACTAACTGGGTTGTGGAGGTCAGATAGGCAGTCACTCCATGTAAAATACTGGTACCTACTCAGCTTCATTCCGTTAGACTGGAAGCCGACCACAACATAGTGGGGAAAAGGCTAGGCAGATGATGATGATTAATTATTGATCTGTGAACTTCGCAGGTCAGACACACAACACGTCGTAGGTCGTTTAAAATGTAGAAACATGAGTAAGTCAATTTTTTCTATTATTCCCAGGATTTATTCATCTATTTATTCTCACAAGAATAAATATAATAGGTAAAATTCTGATTCTAAAGTACTCGTTTTATAATTTTATGACGAAAAGACTCGACGAAGCTTCCCAAATGCTGCCCAGCCCAGCTGGATTCTTCTATTATCCTTCCGCTCAAAGTTGTTCTTACCAAACTGCAGAGTTTGTCCGAGGTAAATATATTCTCGAACAACCTCGCGAGGACCGCCACTGACAAGAATAGATCCTGGGGTGATGAGTTCGTTGAACATAACCTGGTTTTTGTCAAGTTCACCCTGAGACCAATGCGTATTGAAGAATCAACTAGGCCATCTAGTATCTGCTTTAAGTCGTGCAGCGATTCAGTCAGTATGATGATTTCATCCGAAAATCTCAATTGTGAGATGTACTCGCCGTAGATGTTGATGCCATTCCCAGTTCAGCGTCTTAAACACATCATCCAGTTCGTTGGTGAAAAATATCGGTGAAATTACGTCCCCTTGCCTCACCCCCCGACACAATGGGATATGCTCTGTCTGCTGGTTCTGAGATTGGACGGTCATTATTTATGGCGTTTTCTTAAAGACTTTTCAGAATTTGGAAGTATCGCTAGTCTACTTGGCATCGCTGCAGACTCCAGAACAAACCAGGTCTCGATAGAGTCAAAAGCCTTTTCTCATAGTCCATAAATGCAAGACACAAAAGCTGATTATACTCTTCGGACTTTAGCATAATTTACCGTACTGTGTGAATGTGATTTCTGGTGCTGTGTCCTCTTCTAAACCCGACTTGTCCGGTGGCTGAAAGTCGTCAAGTCTTCTTGCTAGACGATTTGTGACGACTCTTGCAAACAGCTTAAACATGTGGTTCAGGACCAAAATGGGTCTTTTAGTTCTTTAATAGGGTCTTGTTTCCTTTTTTATAGAAAATAATGACCGCGTTCTTTCTCCACGCTTCTGGATTTCTCCCAGAGAACAGAATCGAGTTGAAAAGCTCCCGAAGCTCTCTCAATAGAGGATTTCCTCCCGCTTTCAGAAGCTCAGTCGTTAACTCATCCTTACCAGGGGCATTTTCCATTCCTAAGCTGTCTAAGAGCCGCCTCGATTTCAGCTTGGCTGACTTTTGGCAGATCTTCTGTGAAATCAGGATCAGGACGAGATGCATGCGATGCGTACAACTGACCGTAGAAGTTTTCGACTTCTGAAACAATCTCAGACTTTGAAACGACGATATCCCAAGTCAACCAGATTTGGTCAATATCGTCAGGTGGCTCCTCCCAAGTAATTGGACGAACACTTGTAACCCCCGGTTTTGCTGTGTGCTGGAGCATCGAAGGTCGCGTCGTACCGATTTTCTTATTTTTTGTTGAGTGCCTGTAGTTCTGCTGAAGTAAGCTGAAAGTCCAGAGTCTCCTTAATTTTAACTATTTGATCGAACGACTGGTCAATATTATAACCTTTGTAATTGTTAATTAATAAATAGAGCTAAAGTAGTTCAGTTTGATGGTCCGTACCACAGTATTCCATATGATTATACCCTTTCTGTTACACGCTGTATAGAACGGCTTAAATCGTCCCAATGACTTGGATGACTACAATGAATGACAACGACTGTTTAAGTCGCTATGTTCTATGCTTTTTTTTATTTATTTTTTTACGCAGTCGGGTTTTTTAATTATTTAAATTACCGTTTTTTATTTTATTTTATTTTGGTATACCTACCCAGAGTCACTCTCACAGTAAATACGAATCTAACGACACCTCTCATGCTAAAATCCATCGAGCCGTTCAGGCCACAGAGCGTGCCAAATAATTATACATACAAACATACAGACATAATATTCTCGAAAAACATAACCCTCCTTCTGGCTCAGTCGGGTAAAAAGATCGAAAAACCCGGGTACCCGGTTTTTAAGAAAACCCGAAACTGAAAAAAACAGGTCTTATAAATGGCCGATTTTCGATGCCCTAAGTCCTGATCCATTTTATGATGCCAAAGGAGTAGGTGAGAATGGGTATGGCATGGGTGTTTATAGCTTTAATGGTGTTTTTAGCGTTTGTCTGTGTTACATATTGTTTTAAACCTATGCTTTATTTTTAACTAGCTGTTGCCCGCGACCTTCGTTCGCGAGAAATTATTATTTAAAAAATATTGTTTACCTTTTTGAATCGGATGTTGTTACCAATTTCAAGGGTTTTAATTTTTTTGCACGGAACCCTAATTTTTATTTTATAATAAAATTATTTTTTTAAATCAAATTTTAATTCACAATTCTAATTTCAATCGTAATTCATAATAAATTTATTCATAATAAATTACGAACAATTTCAATGTTTTCTACAAAACCAAAGTGAATTGAATTGTATAATACGATTTTATGATTGCATGCATTATTAATTCTTATCAATCCTTTTGTACTGCAAGAAATAAAAAACTTTTTTATTTTTTATTTTTATTATTATTTATATTTAATAAAATTAGCCACCGTTACACCCTAAAAAAAAACAAAAAACATCAGCTATCTGCCAGTAAAAGTTTCCTCAAAATCGGTCCCGCCGTTTCGGAGATTAGCTGGAACAAATAGAAAGCCAGACCGACTAAAAAAAAAATTGAAATAAATGTGTTTTTGTTATGTGCCGTATATATTTTCATATGCATTCAGTAAAAACCTGTTATTTTGGTATTACAAACAAATTGTATGTATGTATAGATGTATAGAAGACAACAGGTAACTCTTGACGATGTAATGTGTATGTGTAGGTATTCAGTTACCACTCACCCATTTGTAGTGTAGCGCCATCTTCAACCAGATTCTGTCCAATGAGCTGGCCGATTTTCGTCTGCCCAGGACTGGGGTCCCCACCGCCATGACTGGGTAATGGACAGTCGTGCGTGACGGCCATGTCGATGTGGGACACATGGATAATCGAGTCACCGAAAGTTCGTGACATTTTTTGGTTTACTTGTGCTGAAAATGAAGATAGAATAAATCAAGGACTCAATATCGTTTTAATATTCTCTTGTTCGTGTAGTTCATGACAGTATTTCAAATTTTGTTGGAAAAAAACTTCGCTACTTTCGCGGCGTTGTCGATGGCAGCGCAGAAGTGACTTGACTAGCTGTATGTTTTGGGTCATGGAGGGCAGGATAGGAGATGATTCTAACATAGTGTGAGACACAGCTCCACCTTGTTGCCGCTGCATGAGGTAAGCCCGTATATTAATAACAGCAGGGTAGGTGTTTTATAAATCTCTATATCTTTCTCTAAAACTCTCAGCCGGCCGGCTAGTGCCCATAATCCGGAGATTTGGAGGCAGCTACCGAGGAATTCTTACCGATAATAACTTTGGAGTTCATTAGCGCAGCCCTGACGCAATCTACAGACGTTCCCAAAGTGCAGTAACCATGATGATCGGGAGGAGAAACCTGCATATACACAAAAGAAAGATTTTCAAGCATTTGACTGCATTTTGATCTAGTCATCGTAAGTCCGCTACAAAAGGGAGACTCCACTGAGACCGTCATCTTTTGTGTGAAGCAAACTAGTAGTACACGGAACGGCGACCGCTAATTTAAGGCTCTTTCAATGTAATGAAAAAACCTGCTCCTTTTTTAGAAGTCAGTTTAAGAATACAACAGTAAAATACAGAAAAATCTTATGTTGTACCTAGGTTTATCATTAATCAGATCTTTTTACTGTTTGTTTTGAGTTCCCGGTAATAATGACCATGACAGTTTAAAAACTTATATGTAGGTTTGTCATCATATAAATATAAATAATATATTAATTATATAAATAATAATCATTTTATTATCAGGCTACTGAGGCCCATAGATAAAATACACAAAAGTAATCTTAAACACTAATATACTAATACATATTAAAAACCTTAAAACTATGCCTATACACGTAAAGTAAAAAAAAATAAATAAGCGGCGCCGGCGGCGGGCGGCGGCGGGTAATATAAGCGGGTCCATTTATGTTTTACGTTGAAACGCATATATCTAAGCGTATTCGCGTGGCGAAAACTCACTTTACTTTAGAAAAAAGAAATGTAATCAGGACCAAACAATTTGGACTTTTATGCACCCGCCAAACTGCGTAATAGTTTGTCGGCGGGATTAGCAGAGTTCAGCAGCACACGAGTCGGTTGCCACATTGACGGTATTCGCGGTGCTGCTGAGTGTATCTTTAAATGGGCTCTTTAGAATCTAAACTGTTGCGGCGTATGTAAAAAGTACGCTCACAACCATGGCTTGATTTTTAAAGTAAAAAAGAGTGAATGTATGGTCTTTCAGGCCAGAGGACAATGTCCGGCAATATCTGCTATCAAATTATGTGGAACACCACTTAAGAGGGTGGAACATTTTCAATATCTTAAACGTACTTATAATTATGTTGTTTTCTGATCTGAAAGATGATGCAGTGCAGACATTGAGAAGGGAGCTCAAGCAGGGGCCTGAAATGGCTGCTTTATCAGAATCATAATATATGAATCACGTTAAAAAAATTAAATTCTTAAAATGGTCTTTATTATGGTCACAAAGTCCATTTTAAGAGTTTTAAATTTTTAACGTGATTCATATTATGATTCTAAAAAAGCAGCCATTTTAGGCCCCCAGGGCGTTGTTTGTGAATGTAGGGGCTAATATGTTGGCACGCAGGTTTGCTCGTGGTACCAATAAAGTGAAGACGACTTTGTTCAGAGCATATTGCACAAGTTTATAGACGAGCAACCTGCTGGTCACACAAACGAGCACAGTACAATGCCCTGCGTGTGCATATAATAATCCGTTTAGGGTGCTGATGTGGCTGCCTTGATTCTGTAGCGCATCAGGGATGTTACCCGAGTCGTGAGTAGACTGTTTCTACACAAGTAAGCGAAAACGGTGCAAATCACTGGTTTGCAGGTCTGGGGCCAGCTCTAACGGGATGTTACCCGAGTCGTGAGTAGACTGTTTCAACACAAGTAAGCGAAAACGGTGCAAATCACTGGTTTGCAGGTCTGGGGCCAGCTCTAACGGGATGTTACCCGAGTCGTGAGTAGACTGTTTCTACACAAGTAAGCGAAAACGGTGCAAATCACTGGTTTGCAGGTCTGGGGCCAGCTCTAACGGGATGTTACCCGAGTCGTGAGTAGACTGTTTCTACACAAGTAAGCGAAAACGGTGCAAATCACTGGTTTGCAGGTCTGGGGCCAGCTCTAACGGCATCCTTGAACCCTATTAACGCAGAGGTTTGATTGTCACTACCTCAACCATTGTTGTATGGTTCATTTACTGAATAGTCTATACATATATATTATTTAGTATTATTTTATTGTCTTTTGTTGATAGAATTAAATGCTTCTATTTTATTACTTTGTAGCAAACCTGAATAAGAGTAATGTCGGGCTGGATGATTTTCTTGTGGAACAACTTAGGGATATCCTGCAGGAATATAGGGATGGCATCCGAACGGCCCTCGGCGACTGACTTGCGGACGTTTGCGGCCATGAATAGAGAACACGATCTGGGGTTAGAGGCAACACAAATAATTAATTCATTTATTTATGAAGGGAATCAACAGGGTATAACAGAATAATAAGCGGCCATGTGAGTAACACATAGCGTTTCAAGTTCTCGCAGGTGAAACAGTAAATCGAAGGATTATTATTTTTTATTTGTTTTGTTCTAATAAAGTGTAAGTAAGTTATTAAAGGTATAAACGAAAAAAGTTAAAATTAAGATATTTCATTTATGTGCTAATATTTTAGTGTGTTCAAGTGTAAATATTCGTATGCCACGTCTAGCGGCGGATATGTCCTGAACCATGCTATTTCTATATAACAACTTTGTGCCTACCGTATCCTACGAATACATGTCTTTGTTTTTGTCTAAACGTATGAATGAGAGACGCCTAAGGCACTGCTCCATGTCGATTTTTACATCAATGACATCCTTTACAATTTTATTGATTCGTAAATCGAAATCTATGTCACGCTGTTTTTGTGTGCGACGTTCACATTGCTTGAACCATCCGAAACTCTTGAGACATATTTTCTTTTTTTATGATTTGAATTAGTAAGTATAAGTTTCTTATTCAAACGGTTATGCCAAGCCTTCAAGCCTTCGGTTATGTCTTTGCCCATTAAAACATATGGTGGGCAATGTTAGCTTCAACTCACTCAGATCTAGCCTGTCCCTTTGCAGCCCTCCCCAGCGACGCCCTAAGCCGAGGCTCGTACCCCACAGGGGGTGCCCTTAGCGAGTAGTCGCTTAGTTTTTAATTATAGTTTTAAGCCCCTGGCTGGAGGCCTTAGATTCATTTTTAAGGCATCCGCAGGGATTTGCCCGGTTAAGCAGTAGCCAGCCTCAGAGGCTGAACTGCGAGATGCCATCTCCAAAAAAAAATTTTGGTTTTACCATTGTTTTACAAAGTAATCAGTTCGTCATTGATCGAAATATTTTCAATTGTCATGATTGCTTCGGGGAAATAATTTAATGGTAAATAAGCAATTTAAGCATTGAAATCGTAAAAAAAGGTAGTTAACTTTTTTACGATTGTCAAAGATCCTCGTCAGCACGAGCCGTTGGTCACAAATGGCATTTGTGACCAACGGCTCGTGCTTTCTGAGGCACGGAGGGTATGTACAGTGGTTACCCATCCACGGACCAACCGCGTCAAACGTAGCTTAACATGATCGATCGACCCATGCGGCTGTTATTACTTAGCCGTGTGCCTCTCAGTTCATCATCAACATAATTATTTAGTGCACACTGTACCTAAAAGTTTATCTAAGAAGAATAACTGTTTAGGATTTTAAAAATTGGATCTTACAGGAATGTGTATCTACGAGGAATTATTCCTTGAAACTAACCTGCAATTTTCAAAAAACACTAAGTAAATTTGGATTTCGCGGGCTACCCTAGCGTTTCGCCCCTACACCCTTTGCTCTTTAGTCAACGTTAAGCCAAGTGCGCACATAAAGAGATAGAGACCGCATTACTAGGCTGAAATGGGTTCGAATATATATCAATGGAAGCTAGCTTATTGAGTGATGACGTGTATGATAGTGTATGCGCTCGATTTATCTAGCGAGAGCTTAAATCGGGTCATAATATTAGTGGCCAATCTGAATTAACTGGAGAGTTTGTATAGTATATCGGTAAAATGGGAATTAATAGGCAATCGGGGGTGAATTGGGGCGAAACTTTGAAAAGTAATTTCACGATACACCTTCGCATCATTCCCACGGCAGGAGATGCGAGGGTGAATAGAATCGTTACCGTAAAACGGGGTGAAGCGGGTTCATCCCCGTTGATAAACCCGCGGGGATGAACCCGCTTCACCCCGTTTTACGGAAACGATTCTAATTCTGTAACGAATTTTAGTACGGTCACCAGTCATATTTTGAACAACATACAAATTCATTCAATCTGATACCGACCTGCGAATTGCAAAAAAACATAATAAACTTTAAAGTTGGCGGTTCCTCATCATACTTTATACTAACCTGAAAGTGTCTTTACATTCAGGAGCGACGTATTTTGCCTCCTTTTCTGTATGCATATGGACGACCTTGATGTCTTTCATACCGCCTGCCATGCCGACCTTAGTCATGGCATCGAGCAGGTGTACAGGGGTTCCAGCCGCGCCATGTGCGAACACTGTTTGTCCTGGAAAAATGGAGAGCATATTTATTTAATTAAATAGCTTTTTATACCACGCTGGATGTCCGTGATTAGACCAGCATAGCTATTCATAAACGTTTCGATTCGATTTCGATTCGACAAGTCTTTCTTCTATCTTTTTTTGGCATTACGAAAATGAGCGAGATAGACATACGAATTTCCGAACCGAGATCGAATCGAAGCGTTTTTGTGAATAGCTATGCTGTCGTCGTACAGAGGGTCTAAAATGGCCGCTTTATCAGAATCATAATATGAATCACTTTAAAAAACTCTTAAAATGGAGTTTGTGGTTATAACCATAAAGTCCATTTTAAGAGTTTTACATTTTTAACGTGATTCGTATTATGATTCTGATAAAGCGGCCATTTTAGACCCCCTGATTACTGTATGGATCGGAACGCTCGGCTGTAAAGAAGGTGAATGAAAAAGATTACATGTGTGGAGAAGAGAATATTGAGAGGGATAAATGGAGTGAGAAGAGGGAGCAAGAATGGATAAACTAAGGAATGAGTATATTAGAGAAAGATTGAAATCAAATCAAATAATTTATTCGCATAATATGGGTAGATAGATGGTATGTACATAAATGTTACATTAAATAATATAACAACAAAGATGCTCACATTAACCATTTCTGGTATACGAAACATAAAATAAGAGCTTACAATAACAATTAAACGAAATGGATAGATAACTATACATAGGTTACTCTTCATTTTTTATACTACTTAAATTATTTTTATTAGTAGCTATTATTGCACTGGAATAGGAATATAGTGATGTAGTGAGGTGATACAATAATTTTCTATTCCTTCTTCCTGGGTCGTGTAGAAACATTTATTGACTAACCAGGCATACAATTTTTTTCGGAATAAATTGTAGCGGAATATCATCCTCACAGTTTTATTACAGCATGTAGGGTATATTGACATTATTGTGTTCAAACAAACTTATCATATGTACCCACAATCTATTATTTTTTTGTAACAGATTTTGTATAAAAGAAACCGACTTTTGAAAATATACAGGGTTACTGGTAACTCGACATATTCCTTGCACGACGTCATAGTAGGGTTAAAATGCAACAAATTAAGCCACCAAATGTTCTACCGAAGTTCAGTAGTTTTTGAGCTAGTTACATTTTCAGTTTTTTTTAATGAAAAATCCCAGATTAAATCATTTGGAGCCAATTAAAAAATGATTTACAGCGCGACTGTACTGAAATTTAAGTTAATATCATAGTTGATGCCGTAGCAGATCTTTGTTTATAATTAAAAGTTCAAAAATGCCAGAAACCTTGGCAAATATCACTAAACAAACATTTATTTTTTTTGTAGGGTAGGTCTTTCAGTTCCGTTTTTATGTTTGGCAAGGGAAAGCTATAGTGGCGCGTCTTGCAGTAAAAAAAAAAAAAAAATTGTTTATTTCAAGTAACATGACTCCTACACAAGGATAAAGACAAGATAACAAACAAAAACGAACACTCACAAAGTAACAATGTGTCTGCTACAACATTGCCGGACAATCCAGTCTGTTATCGATCATCCCCAGAACGGTGTTGGCGCTGCCCCGCATTCTGCGCACCAAAGACGCGCACCGCTTGCGCATCGTCGCGTGAAAGCAGTAGGCACGCGCTTCCGCGAACATGCCCGAGGCGCTGCAGTAGCGGGGCAGCCTCAACACCGCCCTGAACGCGTTATTGAACTGGACGCGGAGGGCGCTGTATGCCGCACGAGTATACTTTGCCCAAAGGCTGCACGTGTAGTACAATAAGCTCTAAAGAGCGTTATTTTTACCCGCCTCGAGCATCGCGTAAACCTACGCGCCATCATATTCCCCCTGACTGACAACGCCCTCCGCTCCCGCTCAATGTCCGCATCATCTTTTAGGTCAGCTGTAACAATGTGACCCAAGTATTTAAAATGTTCCACTTTCTCAAGCGGTGCATTATTTAAACACGCGGGGGTACACAATTTAGACTTCTGGGACCAGCCCCAAACACCATGAATTTACTCTTCCCTGCATTATATTTCAACCCATGGCTCAAGGCATACTCTTCACAGGTCCATGTCGTCAGCGTAGCTCAAAGTATTGACGCATACTCCATCCACATGGCAACCAACATGCTGGCTGCTGAGCTTAACGACCAGGGCGTTCACATAGAGGTTGAAAAATGCAGGAGAGGTCAATCCCCCCTGCCTCATCCCACACTCCAACCTATAAGGTTCCGACATCACACCCGCCCATCTGACGCTATTGACCTGGTGCCCGTACCAATATTTGAATATGTTCAAGAGTTCCGGGGGTAACCCGATACTCTCCAGTTTCTCCCACAGGATGTTATAAGACACCAGATCGAAGGCCTTAGAAAGATCCAGGAAACACGTGTACACAGGAGTTTTGCGATCCGTATAATATCTCACGACATGCTTAAGACTCAGAATCGCAGCTTCAGTGGACAGTTTGGGCCGAAATCCAAACTGATTGTCATGCAGTGACAGATATTTATCCAGCTGAGTATTCAGCAAGCCGTCAAAAACTTTTGCTACAATTGTTGCAAGTGAGATAGGCCTGTAGTTATTCACGTCGACAACATCCCTAGTCTTGTTCTTAACCCTGTGGTTAGTGCCTGTGCACTACAACAGTTTTCATAAGATCGGCAGGTAGGTATAAATGGCTCACACACAGAGAGTAAAATAATGCCAGCACTCTCGATATATGCGGGCCTGCATGCTGTAGGTGCTCAATGCTGAGCCCATCATGACCGGGGGATTTACCTTTAGTCATAGCCTTTATAACTGCCGCTACATCTTTAGCAGTAAATCTTGTCCCCACAAGACCACTCGGTATCTCAGCAGTGGCCACCTCACCTCCAATAATATAATATAAAGGAGCTATCTGTCTTGGTATGGACATGTTGTGATGAGGAGAGACGAATCGCATTATGACTAAACAAGCGATGAATATGAATGTTGATGGATAGAGAAGTAGAGGAAGGCCAAAACAAAGATGGATGGGTTGTGCAAACAGTAGGTAAATGACACCGTGATCGCAGGCAGGGGAGAAAGTAAGGAAATAAAAACGTGTTGAACTGACTCCAAGTAACATGGGACTAACAAGGTCAGGAAGATGATGATGTCCCGTTACACGCTTGCTGAGTGCCCTCGCCAAGCGTCCTCGGCCGACAAATACTGGGCGCTATAGGTAGGTACCAGTGGCGAAGGTTCCTTACAACTCGATTCCTACCGGCTTCCCTTTGAAAAATGGCACAGTTAGTATTTTATAGACAAATAATAATATCACAGTAAAGATATGTACCGGAGTACATATCTTTACTGTGATATATTATTCTTACCTCTTACAAAAATTGACCCTGCGCTACTGGTGTATATCTAAACTCGCCAAGTGACGATCACTATGTACATAGTGATCGTCACTTGGCGAGTACTGTCAATAAAATTACGCAATAGCCCTGCTGGACAGTATGGTCAAGAATTTCTAAGTTTTCCTGCTTCGAATACTCAATCGTATAACGAGCGTGAGCTCGCGTTGGTGTAGGATGATGCGTCGCTTTGGGTTAGATTTCCGAAGTCAGCGATGACTCTTGTGGTAAACAAACTGTGGTATGCCACTCTGCATTAACCGTTCTACGATCTTCAAGTACAGTCGTCGCAACATGACCGGTTTTCGCCACGAACGTAGAAACCATCTTCTTTGGAGCGCTTCGAGAGCGAACAACTTTAGTCGGTTTGTGAGTTTGTGCTTGTCTTGGAAGACCCAGATTCTGGATTGTTGTTTGGATCGTAGGCATAGATCCAAGATTCGTCACCACTGATGATGTCGTAGACGTGATTTGACTCTCCTCGGTTGAACCTTTGAAGAGTTCACTTACACCAACTGACGCGGGCCGCCTTTATGATCGTCAGAAAGCAGTGCCGGATTTGTATATTCGTATATTGTCGACATATTACGCATAAAAGTTTTTGGACAATTAAGAGATTAAACTGCGAGAGTAGCGAGCTCGACAGCTAAGCAGCCCGCTTCGGATAGATTATGTAGGTTTTCTTTTGACCATTAAGCTATACAAATGAGAGAAACTACTTGAATATGAGGCGGCAGGCTAGAAAATAAATAGTGCTTTTATCATCAAGTTGAGACAGTTCTCGTCGCCCCAGGCCAAAGCCTTCTTGGCCTAAGGGTAAATCAATACGCCATTGCTTGTATCCACAGTGTCCACGCAGGTAAAACCGTGGGAGATAAATTAATACTAAGCCTGTAAAACGTTAGCCTGTTTAATTACGAAAATAACAAAAGTGTGTTTGTTAGAATGTACTCGTATATCACACATTCAAAGTCGTAAACTATTCAACCGATTTTGGTGAATCATTGAAAAAGAAAAACATTCAATAAAATGATCTCTTCGCGGCCGCGGTGGTCACGCTGACCAGACGAGTCACGTAAGAGGTCACGCTAGGGTAAACTAGGGTTTAAATATTTTTTTAAACCCTTGTGTAGAACATCAGACTATCGGCCCCAATTAGGGTTGTGGGCATGCCCAGCATGCCCATCCAATCTGCCAATCTGCCGGCCTATACGGCCTATTGACAAATCCAGGAGTCAGGACTGTCAGAAAGCAAATGCGGGATCCAACGGGAAACTAGCTTTCTCAAACCAACCGCCTCATGCAAAAATTTCTGAATTGTTGTCCCTGAGATGCCTAATAACGCCTCTATCTCCCGATATGTCACAAGACGATCTTCGAGGATTAGTGTTGTCTCAGAGCAATTATGTTATCTTCAGTGAAGGCGAATTTTGGACGTCCTTCACGAGATTTGTCATTAAGAATGAACGAAAGAAAATGATGATCAATGAAAGAAGGTATGTCCACGCTGAAATGGTATGGAACGCTGGATCTCGGTATGTAATGGGCGGTCACCCATCCACAGACCAACCTAGCAAGCACAGCTTAACCTAAAGATCGACCCGAGCGGCTGTTATTATTTTTCAATACACTTTCTCGAAAACTGGTTCTAATCGCACTACGATTAGGTTCAACATGCAATGTATTTCACACGCGTGCGATTTTTAATATATTTCCGCACACGTGCGGAAAAAAAAATTGCACAGATAAGTCTAAAGGGTTCAATGACTATATCTATAGTCGGCGGTTATTGTTTTTTTTTTAATCCCGGCAAAGAGATATGCGTCTTTACGGATTAAGTATTTTTCGAGTATTTAAATTGTGTTTATAAATAGAATATCATAGATAAAAATGATTATTTAAAACAAATATTTATTTTTATGAACAAATTAACATCATAATGTGCTCTAAATTAAAAAAAAAAAAAAAATCTTTTTTTCATAGTAGGCTGTATACAGCATCATACCTTTGCATCTTCTTCAACCTGGCGAAAGCAAAGCGCGGAAAAAAAGCAAATTAAATCATAGTTTCCTAATAATTCCTGACAAAATACTTTCCGTTCTAATATTTTATTTATTCGAAAGTGTATTGAAAAACGTCGTTTGATACGCGTGGGGATTTGTTATTGCAGTTCTCGGCTCCATAACAACAAATCCGCGCTCGAATGCAATAACAAAGTTTCCCCACTTATATCAAAATGTACTATTGCCAGTTGCACAGACATTTTCCTTAGTGACATTAATTTTCATACGTGACCTATGAGATTCAAGAAAACGCTGTGACTAAACGGATTCGGATGGGAAATCATCAGATGACCCCTCCCCCTGTGGGCGGAGCCGAAGTGAGTGTCAGACTTTTATTGACTAAAACCCATCCATGTTCAGAATGTTCTTTCTTTTGCCCTTTGTGTTCCAGGGCCGCGGTATCTCTTTCGAACAGTCCCGCAGCCCTGGCAGCCATCGGTCCTTTCGGACCCCCTCCCGTTTGCTGACCTGTCTGAAACACGAACGCGCCGTCGACACGGCCTGTCGTCATAATACGGACGTACGGCGACTCGGCGAGCTAGCCCATTACTCACCGTCCACAGTCTAAATTCCAACAAATTTGAATAAAAGAACAAAAGTTTGAACAAGAGAACAGGGGCCTTAGTCTGCTATTGCAATAGTGTCAGAATGGTCTATAATTGATTTAATAAGGCCCCTAGCCCACGGCGTATTGAAGCGCGTTCGAAACTCGTTTGACTTGCGTACAAAGGGTAATTCGTCTGCGCGGTAACACGTATGGAGTTACAGAATTATAATCATTCAAATCATCAATACAGCTCTCTAAGTTCATATAATCACATTCAATAGCTATTTCATGAAAAAGTCACTTTTTGAGATTATATGAACTTGGAGGGTTGTATTGATGATTTGAATGATTATAATTCTATAACTCCATACGTGTTACTGGCGCGATTCATATTTTCATCAACATACAACCTGACACTGACCTGCAAATTGCAATAAACGTAATAAAATTTAAATTTCGCGGGCTACCCTTGCGCATCCACCTTAAGCGCTGGCCACCTGGCCATACGGCCAACACAGAGTACATTATACTCGTACTATGACGGTTAACTAACAAGCGAGCGAGTGAGCCGGCTTTTCATACTTCGTTTCGGCTCTTTCGGTATTTCGCGGTGTGAACCATAGACATAAAGCATGGACTGAGCCTTGCCTTACCAAGCCAAATGTCAAATAAAATTGACCATGAAGTGCGAGAGAGACAAAGCAATGGAGCGGCCACAGTTTGCCCCAGGCTCTGTCTCTTTTTACAGAATGGTCACTTTTTGGAGGCTAATGCTCAGTCCGTTCTCTGTGTCTAATTGTCTATGGTGTGAACCAAAGTATGAAAAGAGGTGAAACGATGCCTCGCCCGGCTCGCTCGCTCGCTAACTGGTGGTGTGGCCTGCGCTTTATCAACTGTTGCATACGGAATGGGCTTGAGCCACGCCGACTCAAGGAAACGGCTTGTAGTCCATGGTACGGAACCCTTCGTGCGCGAGTCTGACTCGCACTTGGCCGGTTTTTGTTTTCATTGACCAAGCAAAGAGGGATGCCACCCTTAAATATTTATTTTAGTCTGTTTTTAGTAATTTTTGTTATAGTGACAACAGAAATACATCATCTGTGAAAGTTTCAACTGTCTAGCTATCACGGTTCATGAGAATCAGCCTGGTGACAGACAGCCAAACAGACAGACATACGGACGTACAGTGGAGTCTTAATAATAGGGTTCCGTTTTTACCCCTTGCGTACGGAACCCTAAAAAGATGTCATTACCCTTGTTGACGATGCGACTCGACAGCGCGTCGTATTAATCTGTAGACCTTCATGAAAGAGGACTTTTGGCCGAAAGGTGTCGTATACCGGCGATTCCATGGACGGTTACGCGACACCACGCAGCAAAACACGTCGCCGCCCGCATACGATACGTGTCTAGGACACGTAGTCTTTTAAATGTACTTATTAGTATATTTTAGAAGATTAATTTGTGTATTTTATCTATGGGACTTAGTTGCCAAATAATAAAATGATTATTATTAAATGCCAGCTGTGAATGCCAGTATATATAAGATGCTCTGTGTATGATCGGCTCAAGCCAACCGCGCAATCAACCGTGTCTTTAAAAGTTAAAATTAAGTAGTCGCTGATAATATTGGTGTCTCCTAGTGCTGATGAAATTGTTACCTGAGGCAAAGCAGGAAAGGAGTATGTAAGGATCGTCGCAGGTGGTGGTGGGGTTCCTGCCTACCCCCATGAGAAAAGGCGTAAGTTTATGCATGTATGTAAAATTATTTTCTTTTTCAGGATTTTACTTACCGGATTTTAAATATTTCTTAAACGCCTGTTCTGCTGTTCCACTTTCGGGCTTCCTATCCAGGGGTTGGGATAATGATGAGGTGTACGTAAAATAACTTCTATTCCAGAGATATGAATCGTTTCTACATTTTATAACCAACTTTACATTACTCAACACGGCACCTATTTTACTGTAATTTCGTCTTGCCTCATTGAGCACGTATTTACGCACAGTCATTTCGGTAAAACTCTTCTAAAATTACATAAGTTTCGAGTCTAAAAACTCAGTAAAACTCTGCTAAAAGTACATAAGTACAAATGACAGACATTTTCAAAAAATCTGAAACTCAAAACAGTGTTTTACAAACCCGCTGGTCATACATCAATCAAACTATTGTGTTGCCAGAAGGTTACATTTCTTACATTTTTCGTAACTTTTGACCCCCTCGCGTAATATGTAAGTATTTTTTACATTTTAGGGTATTTTCGTAACTTTTCAGAACAACGAGATTTGTAATGCTTTTTTGCATTGAGGCGTTCTTGCCCTTTATTAACAGAGCCCCCTTACGACCACTTGGTAGAACAGAGGTTATGAGGGTTAAGTATCGAATATTAGTAGTTAGTTCAGTGTAAAACTAACAAATGCACAACCTCGTAGTTTTGGTTCAAAATAAAATAGAATAGGTTAGCAACAACAGTGAAGATGGCGCTGCGAACAAATTAAACTAGAGTCTGTTTTATCATAAGATTAAACATCATAGATTCCTTTATATTCTACCTTTTTAATGACATCAATTTGCTTCCAATCTCCGACCCCAAAAACAAGTAAATAAAAAAAAATACAATAATGTAACTTTTACAGCAAAAATTTAACATTCTAAGAAACGAAACGTAACTTACGACTCAAGGGCCCTGGCAACACTGCCTTCCCTATGGGAAACGAAAAAAAACAAACAAAGACCGCTGGAAATTGTCTATGGTTTAGTGAAAGTATTGTATTTATTAGTTATTTTGATGTTAAATTTAGTTGGGATAGTATATTGTGTGTTGTGTATTTCTTTTTATTGTTATACTAACAAAATTATGGATCGTTGTCTGAATTAAATAAATTGAATTGAATTGAAAAGTTTTGCAGGTGGTAGGTAGCGCCAGGTTATCCCGCGAAATTCAATTTTTTTACGTTTTTTGCAATTTGCAGGTCAGTCAGTGTCAGGTTGTATGTTGATTACCAGTATATATTATGATGCTCTGTGATGTTGAGAAAAGTGTTAACATAGTTCAACAATAAACCTGGTTGCTATTTAAGTTTGAAAGTACCAAAAATCATATTTTTGCCTGTAATATTTAGGACAGACGTTTAAAGACGCAAGCAATTATGGATTCGCTGGTTTTCCGTTCTAAACTTGTTATCACGTGGTGGAAGCGGACAAGAGCGTTATGTATGGAGTATGATAATATGTGTCAAAAATATTAAATTCAGACCCGTGATGGAGAAGTGGCTGACGTGACGGCATGGCGACCTCACTTTTCGGAGAGAAAGCAGATTCATCTTCTCCTTGTTCTGCAGCGACCCCGTCTCGCTTTCTCAGAGCTCCAGTTTTGCGATATGCGGGCCCACAGCTTTGCCGGAATCCGGCAGACATGACCTGCCCAGCCCCATTTTAATTTTGCAACTTTATGAGCTACGTCAGCATTTTGAGTTCTAGAGCGCAGTGTGGTGTTCCTTATTGGATCAGTAAGTTTAACGTTGAGTATGCTGCGTTTCATTGTCCGTTGCCAAGTCTTGAGTTTGGCTTCTGGATGTAAGGCAAAGACAAAGTCTGTGCACCATGTGCCAGTATGGCGATAATACACATGTTCGTACTTTAGCTTGCGTTTTACGGAAGCCAAAGATACCAACTGCAATAATAAAATATATTCCATGGGAAATGTGTGGAAATAATATTGGGTATTCTTGGGTAATTATACCCACGGAAATTAAAGATGCCACAGATGACGGTAGTATGTAACCTCACCTCCCGCAAGTGGCAGGGTTGGAAGATTTTTGTACTAAGCGTGGCCTGCATAACTTCCGCCATTTTATTAACTGACTTCAAAAAAGGAGGAGGTTATATGTTCGGGTGTATGATTTTTTTTTAAATGTATTTTCGTGATTTCTCCCCCATTTGTAGACCGATTCTCAATTTTTTTTTAATTAGAAAGTTTATACTTCTGAGATGGTCCCATTTAATTTGGTGAAGATCTGATGCTGATCTTCGGAGATATACTATGGAACTCTTCAAAAATAGACGGCAAATTTGTCGTGATTGCTGCAATCGCTTGGATGTTTATTGTTTATACAACATCATGACGTAACATCACGCCTGTATGCGCTGAGGGGTACGCAGATGGTTACACCTAGATTTCCATTTATTGGGGATAAGTCCATTACCATGGCATGTATTGTTAATCATCTGCATCATTTTCCCATTTATTTTGTGGTAGACTTCCAGTCTTACCGGATGCAGCTGAATACCAGTATTTTATACACAACACAATAGCCACAACATAAATGTTAGTAAAAAGTATTTGCTATTGAGACATTTGCGTATGGTCATCATCATCTCATGACGCTGAGCTGATGAAGGAAGGTACAACTCTTTAACGGTTAGGAGTTAGGTGATTTCTTGTTCTAGAATAATGCGACTTGTTAATATCGATAGTTGATTTCTCTAGAGACAACAGAGTGAGTGCTAGAAACTAGAAGTATTAATCATTTTAGCCGTCTTTATGAAAAGAACTGCTGTTGTTATTTAGACGCGTATTTTTATTAAAATAAATTCATGGCGACATGGGAACAACTAAAAATGGAAAAACAAAAACTTTTTTGCAAAAAATAAAACCGACTTCAAAAAAAACAACGTGACCTTTGATTGATTTTGTGTTTTTGTCTCCGACTTCTGAAGCTTGACCTTTGTTTGATTGATTTGGTGTTTTTATCACCGGCTTCTGAAGCTAAACTTATTTTTCACTTTTTTGTGTTTCGGTTTGTTATTTTTGTTTTTTTTTTTATTGGTTTTTTTTTAAGTCGGTTTTATTTTTTATTTAATTTATAAAACAGCGGCCACGCATAAAACTTTGATTCATCAATAACTGGTATCTACACAAACACGGTTTGTTTGCTTAGTAATCTTTCAAGGCAACACATTTCCGAAATAAGCTTTCAAAATTGTGATGGCGAAGATTGTAACTTTGGTGGCTCTATCTCGGAATTGTGACGCTTCCGATTATTTTTTCTCATTAGTACTTGTTTGTATTGATGCCAGTTATTGATTAATACAATAATTTAAAACAGTGATTTTAAATGGAATAAAAGGGCGGATGTTAGGCAGGCCAAATAATTCAAAGCCCTTTGTTCGGCGATTCGCTCCTTGCTGCCTCCATAGCTTATTACTCTATGCCTACCTGTTAGCCCAAACTACGTTTAGGAGGGCCCTTCCCGGCCCGTCAATCGTCAAAGCGAGCATGGTCAAAAAGCTTGTTCTTTCATCCAGAGCCACAGCGGCGATTTTCTTTCAACTCTCCTGTCTTACTCTGCCCCGACCCCGCACAACTCGCGTCCCACGCACCTCATACCGTCTAACGCGATGACATTGAACGAAAAATAGTGTTCGAAAATTTCTTAAACTTGTTCCAGGAAATACGTGTTTTTGAATAAGTGTTACAAGTGTGTGAAATAAATATTTATCATTAAGAATCTGCATTACATGTGCAAGGTTTCTATCGAGATGTTTTTTTTATTTTTACAGTTTATGAAAAGTTCAGGTAAAATTTGTGCAAAACAGCAGTTTTTGGAGGCTTATATATACTGAATTTGTTTCTACTTTATTTTTATTTTTTGCATCCATAGAAACCTAGTTAAAGTGCACTAAATACCTATTAGTTCAAAAAAATCAAAGATACATGTGTAATAACGGCATAATCACGTACGAGCGTTTGTATGAAAAGTATGACGGTGTCGCGAAAGAGGAAATCGCGATGTTCCAAACCTGTAAATGTAACTATATAATTGCACAGCACTAGCGAGATGACAATACTTAATCAGTATGAACCACTTGACGTCGCCAAACCTAAGCCGCTCTCACAGAGCATCATGTGTATTGCCGCTCTTTTGAATACCGCCATGACATGTTTGGATAAAAGTTAATTTGAGTAAATTCAGTGCAAGAAGATTATATGGAGAAGTATAATTCTTGTCATTCGTGAGACGCGCCACCTTGATAGCTAAGCATTAACTTTCTGTTTATGTAAAGATTAGAGATTTGGTATGTTTATAATTTGATGTAATACGAAAGTATTTTTGCTTGCTTGAATAATTTGGTACACCTAATCTATTGGAAGTGATGGTCGTGTCTCCAGCTGCGGTTTTGGTTCAATACGATGCTTCCATGATCGCAACTAAAGGTATAACTACGACCCTTGTCGCGACGGCGCGTGCGTCTCTCTTTATTCTTGTTATATGCTAGTTATCCCCAGGTCTACAATGTAATTTGTTCTATAGTAATAATATAGAATTTATCTGCTTCGCTTTTGATATAAAGAGAAACCCCCGCCTCACGAAATGTCAGAAACACTCACCGTTACGGATCAAACACCGCTTCGGATCACACACCGATACGGAGTGTCTCTCAATCCAGTCTCTTATGCTTCGGTCCTCAAAGGCACCGAAGTGGCTATCATCTGGTCAACCATCAGTTTATTCATTTCCTCAGGCGCGACTAGGACATCTGTAAGTTAAAGCACCCATGAATCTCTGGGTTTAGTATTACCTATCTGTTTATGATTAATAAATCTATTTTGCTTTCTCATTAGTTTTATTTTATCATTAAAGTTTGTGACACCTCTGTGCTAATCAGATTCTGGATTTTATCCGCCTCTGCAAGAGCTCGCATTCCAGTTTGACTTCGGCCATTGCCTCTTCACATGGAACGCAAAAGCAAGCAAAAATACTTTCGTATAACATCAATTATTAAACATACCAAATCTCTAATCTTTACATAAACAGAAAGTTAATACTTAGCTATACAGGTGGCGCGTCTCACGAGTGACAAGAATTATACTTCTCCATATAATCTTCTTGCACTGAATTTACTCAAATTAACTTTTATCCAAACCTGTCATGGCGGTATTCAAAAGAGCGGCAATATATATGATGCTCTGTGAGAGCGGCTTAGGTTTGGCGGCGTCAAGTTGTTCATACTGATTTAGTGTTGTCATCTAATTAGTGCTGTGCAATTATATATTTACATTTATAGGTTTGGAATATCGCGATTTCATCTTTCGCGACAACCATCACGCGCTACTAGTCCGGACATTCAAGCGCTGGGGTTTGTGAGAAGGGTCGTGGGCCAACCCGGCCAACCTCTCTCGCGAACCTTCTAATATATTCCCCATGGGGCCCAATGGTAAGCACATACGGGTGCGGACGTCGACGGACGCTATATACATATATATTATAATGTATAATAATAAGGGGAGCGTTCCAGGTGAAGAGGCAATGGCCGAAGTCAAACTAAACTGGAATGCGTGCTCTTGCAGAGGCGGATAAAATCTAGAATCTGATTAGCACAGAGGTGTCACAAACGTTAATGATAAAATAAAACGAATGAGAAAGCAAAATAGATTTATTAATTGTGAAGCTTTAATATATTCGTAAAGCTTATAATTGTTGTTGCCGTAATGCAGAATTAAAACATTATAATAAAACTTTGTTTTATTTGAAGGAACAAATATATTTTCGGTATAGTGACAAGACAGATATAAAACACGATATGAAGGTCGTATACCTTCAGATATATCAGACCCAATATGAAGGTCGTATATCTTCACATCCACGATACTTTTTAGAGCTTGGACAAATCTTCAAGTCCAACTCTACAGCTTAACATGTTCAGTCGTGGTCCAAACAATGGCTTCGTAAACATGTCTGCCAATTGTAATTCTGTAGCGACTTGTTTGACGGCGAAGTCTCCATTTTGAATACATTCTCGAATGAAGAAATGCTTTATCTTGATATGTTTAGTTCTCCTGTGGAACTCATAAGGTGGGTTCTCAGACAACCTTATGGCAGACTCATTGTCGACGTAAATTGTTGGTTTTTCATTCAGGTCTGTTAGGTCCTTTAATTCCTCCAGGAGTTCTTTTAGCCATAAGGCTTCTCTCGCAGTTTCTGTCATGGCTACGAGTTCGGCCTCCGTTGAAGAGATTGCTACTCTTGGTTGTTTTTGGCTTTTCCACATGATGGGACCGGAGAATAAGAAAATCATCCCTGACGTCGAATGGCCAGTCGTTGTGTCACCACCAAAATCAGCGTCACTGAAACATATCAGCCTCTTCTCCCGGCTTTTCGCGAAGACAAGTCCTTTGTCTATAGTACCCTTTAGGTATCTAAAAATTCGCTTGACTCTCATTACATCAAACTTAGTAGGACTTTCTAGATGCCTTGACGCAACACTCACAGCGTAGCTTATGTCTGGCCTTGTAGCGACCATGAGGTATGCTAGGGCTCCCACAGCTTGACGATAGGGAAATGACGAATTTGATTCATCATCTTCTTCTTCATCTATGCCAATTTTTACTGCCGGCGTTGCAGCGACTTTGCAGTTAGTCATTCCAAACTTTTCAAGTATCTTCTTAGAATAAGACTTTTGGTTTAATGTAATACAACCATCTTTGGTTTTATTAATTTCAAGTCCAAGGAAATAAGACGCCGGTTTTGTGGTTATTTTAAACCTATTTTTCAGCTCTTCAATAAATTTCCTTCCAGCATTTTCACTAGTTGAAGCCACCAAACCGTCATCTACGTAAAGCGCAATTAACACTTGTTCACGTAAGTAAAGACAAGGATCTTTTGTGCTTTGCTTGAATCCTGAATTTATAAGATATTCTGATATGCAGACATTCCAGCATAGAGGAGCTTGTTTCAGCCCGTAGAGGCTGCGTTTAAGTTTGCACACTTTCTTAGTGCCATCATTGAATCCCTCTGGCTGCTTCATAAATATTTCCTCTTTTACAGCTCCGTTTAGAAACGCAGTCGATACATCGAACTGTTGAAGTACCAAATTTTCTCGAGCAGCTATTCCTAAGACAGCTCTTATAGTACTGAGGCGGGCTACCGGACTGAAAGTCTTCTGATAATCAACGCCAGGTTTTTGTGAAAAACCTTTTACTACTAATCTGGCCTTATATCGCTCAATTGTACCATCAGGATTGTTCTTTATTTTGTAAACCCATTTACATGGCAATGGTTTACGATTTTTCGGAGGGTCGACTAATTCCCAAGTCTTCATTTCTTTCAATGATTCCATTTCATTTTGCATAGCCTCTAACCATTTGACCTTATCCTTGCTATTCATAGCATCTTTAAACGTTTGAGGTTCTGTTTCATTATCCATATCCATGACTGCCATAATATAATCCTCAAATATTTTAGGTCTGTTAATCTGTGATCTATCACGAAGATTGTATGATCTTCGTTCTTCTGGGACAAGAATGGATGCGTCGACATCTATGTCGTTTTCATTTGGTTGATCAGCAGTTTCACTGCCGTCATCAATCCCGAGAGTGTCATAATACAACTCGTTATCTTCATTTTGTAAAGGTACCTCGTTAGAGCTTGCAATAACATTATCCTGTACTGCTTGCTGTCTACTATTATTTTCTTTTGTAGTACCTTCTAAATATATTTCTGTTTCATCTAGTTCACTGTCAGTCTCGTTTGATCGCTTGTGATCATCTATTTCTTGAAAAGGAACAGAAATTACATTTTTACCATCTTCGTAGAACATTTTCTTTAAAATTCGAACATCCTTGGAAACAAGAATGCGTTTCTTCGATGGGACGTATATTCTAAACGCTTTTGAAACTTCCGAGTAACCAGCGAACATACCAGGTATAGCTTTTGAAGCAAATTTGTGTTCATGTTTTCCTTTCTTTAGGATGAACGTTTTAGCACCAAATACATATAGATGATTAACGCAAGGTTTTCTACCTACCCATCTTTCAAATGGTGTTTGGTTTTCAATACTCTGGTTAATGCTTCGGTTTGACAAGTAATTTGCAGTATGAACCGTTTCTGCCCATAAACACATAGGCGCTTTTGATTCCAACATCATGCATCTTGCTTTTTCTATAAGGGTTCTATTTTTCCTTTCAGCGATACCATTTTGATGTGGAGTGTAAGGTGCTGTCAATCTTTTTGCTATTCCATTTTGCTTCAGAAATGAATCAAACTTCAAATTTCGGTATTCCGTACCGTTATCGGTCTGTAGGAATTTAATTTTGTTTCCTGTGAAGTTCTCTGCTTCTACCTTGTAGTCTATAAACTTTTGTAATACTTCGTTTTTATTTTTAATAAAGTATACTCGGCAGTATCTACTGTAGTCATCAATGAAACTTACAAAATACCTGCTGCCATTCAGTGAAGGTTGTTTAAGTGGTCCACAGACGTCACTGTGTACGATCTCAAGACGCTGACTCGTACGTGAATTATTTTTGTCACTCTTCTTGCTAGGCACTCTGCTCAATTTTCCTTCTATGCATATTTCGCATTCACCTAAAGAACTATTACGGTTGAAGTTTAATCCAATCAGGCTTTCATTCTTTAAGGCGAGCTTCAAGTCCCTTTCACTCATGTGTCCCATTTTACAGTGCCATTGTTTAATAGCATCTGACTCCACTTCTTTTGCTACGTCATTACTACATTCTGTAGCATTGGCTCTATGTCTGTCAACATTATTGTTTTTCGTTTGGAGATAATATAGACCATCGTCTTCTCTCACTGCTTGCATTTGTACTCCTCGCTTGTGATCATTAATTATTGCCTTCTTCTTAGTGAATAGAATTGTAAGTCCTACATCAGTCATTTTTCCAACAGATAGAAGATTAGCACACAGGCTTGGTACATAAAGTGCATCAGTTATTCCAATTTTTCCTTCTTCAATTTCTATTTCTGCAGGTCCTGACCCTTTTATCTCTGCAGTTTTGTCCTTTGAAGCGAGTTTAAGGGTTTTTGAAATTTTCTTCATCTCAATAAAAGGCTTATCCGAAAATGTCATATGTGACGTACATCCACTGTCAAGTATCCAGCATTTTTGGGCTTTGTCATTTATGAAGTAGCTACTGAAGAGGTTTGTTTGTTTATCGTCCATTTTGGTATACCTGTTCTTAGGCTTTTTATTATTTTTCTTGCCGATATTCTTATTTTTAGACCAGCATTTGGACGTGTCATGGCCTTTCTTTTTACAAATCTTGCAAAAGGTGTAGAAACTTTCTTCAGCGTCATTCTTTACGCTAGTACTAGGGATGTCACGACGGCGTGCATCACTCTCTTCTATAATTTTAATCTTTAGCTTTTCAGGGTCTGGAAGCGAGTCTTGAGATTCAATTGCAGTCCTGAAATTTTCGTATTCCGAAGAAAGGCTATAGAGCATCATGATTGACAATAGATCACTGTTGATATCAATATCCATATCTTTTAATTTATCAACTGTATCCATGAATTTCTTTAAATGCTCGCGTGTATCTGAACCTTCTTCTAGTTTTGCTAATATAAGTTGCTTTAGTAGGGTAGCCTTTCTGGCTGGACCCTTACTAGCATAGATAGATTCAAGAGCCGTCCACACATCTCTGGCAAATTTACAGTTTTTTACCTGTTTCAGTTCTGAAGGCGCTATCAACAACATCAGCTCCGATTTCGCCATTTCGTCATCGTCAAGAATATTTTGTGACGCACCTACCTTTGGATATTCTTTTACACATGCCCATAGTTTATTTTTTACTAAGTATGCTTTTGCATGTATACACCACGTATCGTAGTTTTCCTTTCCTAAAGGTTGGATTTTTACAATTGACATTTCTAATTTTTTCCTTTTCGTTTTTATTCAAATAACTTACATTTTTTACGCTCTGCTACCATGTGAAGCTTTAATATATTCGTAAAGCTTATAATTGTTGTTGCCGTAATGCAGAATTAAAACATTATAATAAAACTTTGTTTTATTTGAAGGAACAAATATATTTTCGGTATAGTGACAAGACAGATATAAAACACGATATGAAGGTCGTATACCTTCAGATATATCAGACCCAATATGAAGGTCGTATATCTTCACATTAATCATAAACAGATAGGTAATACTAAACCCATGGGTGCTTTAACTTACAGATGTCCTAGTCGCGCCTGAGGAAATGAATAAACTGATGGTTGACCAGATGATAGCCAATTCGGTGCCTTTGAGGACCGAAGCATAAGAGACTGGATTGAGAGACACTCCGTATCGGTGTGTGATCCGAAGCGGTGTGTGATCCGTAACGGTGAGTGTTCCTGAAATTTCGTGGGGCGGGGGTTTCTCTTTATATCAAAAGCGAAGTAGTTAAATTCTATATTATTACTATAAAACAAATTACATTGTAGACCTGGGGATAAGTAGAACATAACAAGAATAAAGAGAGATGCACGCCGTCGCGACAGACGGGTTGGCCGCTCTTAACCAACTCGAATTGATTTATCGTAACGACGCACATACGGGTACTTGATACTAAAACATGGCCAATAATCAGTTTTTTGAAGTTTGCTATTATAACAATATTATTATTTTATAGAATAGTATAATACATCGTGCACGTTATAGCGGCCATCTTAATGCGCCAGAGTTAGCAATTGATCAGTAGCGTCAGTCGGAACACAGCTATTGTCTCTAAGGTGCAAGTTCTGTTTTCGGTGCCTTAAAAAAATCAAGCTTTACGCGGTGATATAAAAAAAATAGTGTTATTAACAAGTGTTTAATGATGGATTCTGGTGATGGAGGTACGTAGCTTATTTTATACATTGTTTTACTAATGTTTATATCTTTTGAATCTTTTTCGTGGCTTAAATAAGAAACAGTAAAAAATATGAAAAAAATATCGAACTAGCTTAATAAATGAGTAACTTTCTTATATTTCCAGACTAGTCCGATTAGAAAAAGTAACAGAATCGTAATCAGTGATAATCTGGACAGTTAATAATGAACAAAGATGTTGCGGAAACAGAGCGTTTTTTTTTAATGATTTTTTCGTCAAGTATACCCACCGTTTTAAAATTCAACCGATTAATTACTTTTAAAACAACATTCATTTTGTTCCAGATGCATCAAATAAAATATTCACAAAGAAAGAATTGTACAACAATATACTACAGTTTTGGGCTTTCCGTGCATCATGCTAAAATAAGATTGTTTGAAACTATTCTTCACTTAGCCTATAAGATCCCTATCGGAAAATGGCAAGTTAGATCTCATGAGGATAAAAACATTGTAGCAGAAACCAAGAAAAGAATACAGCAGAAATTCAAAGACGTGATGGGGCTCTGGATTGATATACCGAAAGCAGGATTCGGAAACACCAACGATGGTAATTCAGCTCGCAGATTTTTTGCGGATACAAAATTATCAAGTGAGTTAACCGGGGTGGATGAATCATTGATATATCGATTAAAGGTAATTTTGGAGGCCATTTCAAGCGGACATGAGATTGATGTCGCTAAATACCTACCAAACGGTTCAGTTATATGTCAGACTGTATAACTGGCACCCGATGACACCAATCATGCACAAAATTTGAGTGCATGGTGCGGAGATAATTTCTCATGCTTTATTACCAATCGGGCAACTTTCTGAGGAAGCAGCAGAAGCCCGAAGCAAACATTTTCGGTCCTACCGGCTAGGATTTGCACGCAAATTTTCACGGGAAGATTGCAATAAAGACGTAATCAACAGATTACTTATAAGCTCGGATCCTTATCTTTCCTGCATACGCAAATTACCAAGAAAAAAAACTCAACCATTTTGTAGGGAAACTATTGAACTGCTACGCCTGCGGCCTGTGGAATCTGGAGTAACTGGAGATGAAAGCGGAGATACTCTGGACGAGGAAAATTCGGAAAATTATGAATATAGTGACAGTAATTAAAGAAGATTTTGTATTAAGTATGCTTTTATTAAAATGTTTATGTCTGTATCTATTATTTTGTGTTTTATTTAATGCTAATCGATTTTGATAACAATTTTGCTGAGAAAAAATCAAAAAATATTTTTGGCCATATTTTAATATAAAATACCCCTTAGTGCGACGTAAAATGATTTTGACGTTGTCAAAAATACAAAATTATATTATTGCACAGGACATAATAACTTGTGATACGAAACACCATAGTTTTGCAGTTTCGAAGTGATAGACCGTTTTTTACAACAAGACTGTTGATTATTCAGATCTCGGCGTCTGTAGGCAAATGAACTAGTTTTACATGTACTTTGGCAGAGGAGTAAACCTAGCCATGCCAAAGCCTATATAGCATAGACCTTTAAGGTGGATGCGCAAGGGTAGCCCGCGAAATTTAAATTTTCTTACGTTTATTACAATTTGCAAGTTAGTGTCAGGTTTTATGTTGATGAAAATATGAATCGCGCCAGTAACACGTATGTGATTACAGAATTATAATCATCAAAATCATCAATACAACCCTCCAAGTTCATATAATCCCATTGAGTGACTTTTTCGTGAAATAGCTATTGAATGGGGTTATATGATCTTGGAGGGCTGTATTGATGATTTGAATGATTATAATTCTATAACTCCATACGTGTTACTGGCGCGATTCATATTTTCAAAAACATACAACCTGACACTGACCTGCAAATTGCAATAAACTTAAGAAAATTTAAATTTCGCGGACTACCCTTGCGCTTCCACCTTAAGCAAAATAAATGATGCAGAGCCCTAGTACTTGTTAGTACCATGATTCAAAGTGAATTTGGTGCGAGTAATTAGAGTAGCACCAAATCCATAGATAAAATAGATGGATTAAAAAGGATAGTTTGAATTGTGTTGCCACACCAAATTATTTTCCCTTGGTCATGGCAAGTCAGCTTTTGGTACGAAAACCAGTAATAATATGATTTCCTAGGTAACCCTATATTATTATTTTGCTGGGTTCCAGCGGTATCATCGAAGACAACTAACCGTTACCTAAAACTTAAAGTTTAACGAATCTTTTGACTTATCCGGATCGCGGACTGCTAATGAGTAAATTTCAAATAAAAACCTAATTACCCTTCAAGTCCTCACCTAGTCTGTCCTCTTAGAATCAAATTCTAGCAGATGCTATTGCGCTTTCCATCACTAGACCAATGAAGCTGCAGTTCATTAGCCGCGATTAGTTTGTTAGCCATTACGACAACGAAGTGTGTAATATATTATGGAATTAATAGTCTCTATCATATAAAGTATTTTGAAATATATTTAAAGTATTTTATATATCCTTGTAGTGTAACAGTTAAGGAAGCAGAAGTTAAGTAGTAAATTAAAAATTTGCATTAAGTCCGCTTCTGTAATTTCTGCTTGAAGTGTTAAATAAATATACTGAATAAATTAATTTAAAAGCACAGACTGGGTTTTTTAAATCATAATATGGGGAAAATTCTAAAAACTATTGATTTTTGAGGAAATGAATATACCATAGAGCTACTTTTGCCTTGTGATAGGTCACGTGACGGCACGTGAAGTAACATAGACAATATATCCATTCGTCAGTTTTCGGGCGAGGAGGCAGCGCAGTTTGCTGTTTTATTGAGCGGACTGCCAAAAAGTGAAAACTGAAAAATGGCACAGGCTGCACCAACACCAACCCTTAACGCTGCTCAAGCAACCACGGAGCATATCTTGGCTGTATCCCGGGACTTCAAATCCCAGCCCCGTCTGAGTGAGTACACCCAAATTTTGATCATATATATTTCGGCCCATGTCGTATGATATGTCAATGAAAATATCGATTTTACTTCTCAGTTTCTATGTTACGCCGTTTTGATTTTGCCTTTCAGCCCTATTTACAATAACAAGGGTTGTGAATCATGATTTTGTAAGAATCGATGGCCGAAACTTGTGATATCGCCAAGTCAGATGATAAATTGATTGATGGTAATTACGAGCCCTGTTTCCTTTGATCACGGATTATTGTACCTGAATAGGCTCATATAAGCTATTCTATAGTCTTTAAACCCGAGAAGCATGACCAAATGTTGTAATTCGTTAACGGAAGAGAATGTTGTCGTCATGGTATCCTTAATTTTGGTCACCTGATCTTAAGTACTTATGTTTTTACTTCACTTTGTAACAACCTTCAAATGTGTTTTATTATGGTAAAAATAGGCAACAGCACATATTACTAGCAGTAATGGAGATTATTAACGTGTTATTAGGAAACTAAGTGATTTTTCTAATCTTTTCAAAGCCATGTTCAAATAGATTCTATCTAATTAGATTCTTATTACCAAGGAAGATGTAACCTACCTAAACCTATGATATAATCACTTGGGACGAGGCCATCGAGATGATAAGTAAAACGAACACTGCACTTTTCAGTACATTTTACAGAATGTTAGGCAACAAAAGGGGTGAATGAAAGGCAATTGCATGTGCCTGAGATGAGAATGCTCAGAGGGCTGTGTGACGCGAATGGATACGTTAGCCATAAGTCAGACTAAAGAAACAATGGATGGACTGTTTGAAGTATGACATGGCTAGAAAGGAGGTGACTGCTGAGATGACGAGTAATATAGAAGTATGGAAGAAGAAGACATGCTGCGCCGACCACAAATAAATTGGGATAAGGGTAGGAGAATGATGATGATTTGTCACAAGACTACAATGATTGCAGAATCTCAACACTATAGAAAATCAACGCAAAATAAAGGAAGAAGCTTCCTTTATACTATATTCAAAAATCGTACATACAGAATAGGTACCTTGTACTTATTGAAGCATGATGGTGTTATATCTATCTGATGCAGTCATATAATCATATAGTTACTGAATACTTCACTATAATATCATTTACAGAAATCTCAATAGACTAAAATATGGTTGATCAGCTGATCTTGTTTATGGAAAAAGATCTCATTGCTAATCTCTGATTATATCAAGGCTATACTGATATTTAAATTGTTTCTAACCTACAACAAAGAACATTGATTTCTTCTCCTAAATCTTATTTAAAAGAATGACAACAGACAGACAGCAAAGTCATTCAGATTCAAGGCTTACTGGTTTTCTTTTTGATGTATGGAACCGTATAACAAGCTAAAAGATGAAAATAGTTTATTTCCACAAAACGGCATGGAACTGACAAACATCGAAGGAATAGAGTGCACTATCTTTGACAGAGACACCCATTCTATCTGCATGAAACAGCACCACTCTGTTTCTAGCAAATCTTCATACAAAAGGCGTAGATCATTATGCAAGGGCATCATCAGCATCTACAAATAGTTAATGATTTTTTGATCGGACGCAAGTAATAGACAACTTAATTATTCAAAGATTTTAGGGCTGTGACATCATGCTCAAACATCCAATGCGTGTCTGTGTTCCTAGAAAATATTCTATGTTAATGTGACCAGCTGATTAACCTATACACGTATGTTATAGTAATTACTATCTTGTTTATTGTCATCATTATCTTCATTCCTTTCCCTTCTATATTGGGGTTGGCTACCAGTCTAACCGGATGCAGCTGAATACCAGTACATGTATATGGAGCATCTGCTTATCCCTCACATCTTATTGTAGCTTAAGTATCTTTGTGCTGCTTACACTGTCCAGCAAATATGTTATGCCATATTCACAGACTTAGGAATATTATAGTCTAGGTTGAAAATCAATCAACTTTAACATAACTTAAGGTTGCTGACACTTCTTAAAATATTTGATAGATTTTTCAACCTTCATAATTTTTTCTGAAATATCACTTGCGTTTTACTGTGTGTTTATGTTCAGCAATTTTTTTTATGCAGCATTTCCCTCATAAAAAAATCATAGACTTATATTCTAGAATTAATATATATAATAACTGTCAAGATCAGCATGGGAAGTCTAAAAGAATTATGTAACATAGACTTTTTCCATAATACAGTATGTTCTGACGATTATCTGCTGCCATTTTTGTCCAAACTGACACCTAGTACTTTTTGCTGCTGCATCAATCAAAGGTTGATGCAGCAGGTTGAGCTAATCGTATTAAGTCCACCTCTGTACATTTTTGTACTTAAAATGTTACACTGCCTGAAGAAGCAGCTATAACTGGTAGGGCTGGTATTGTAATAATATTTTTAATCTGTAACAGTGTCTATGCTTCTTATTATGAGTTCTACACTTTGGAATCGGCAACTACAGTCTTTTCACAGTTATTATGCCCTGTGACTGGATTGTAGCTTCATCTTTTAGTTTTTGACAAAAAGTCCTTCCAACTGGTCCACTTGAAATAAATACTTAGAGTTTGATTTTGGTAAGGGTAGGGCCATGTGCACAAATCATTATCTTCATTAATTCCAGCTCCATATTGTCATGATCATCGAAAAATATCAGTGTACAGCTATCAGCCATCGTTCTCTCTCGGAAGATGGTCTTAAATACTCTTCCAGAGGATGCTGGTCGTTAGCTTTTCACATAAAATTCAACGCATCAGTCATCATTGCGAAAGGAAATTGAGATATGTAAGAAATTATAGATGTTGTTCAAAGTAGATGTTCTGATTTTGTAGTTTCAAATTGCATCCTTTGAGTAGATCAATAATATCTGTTTTAAATGTACTAGACTATTGAATGTTCTGACAATCACTAGGTGGCACTTTCACTTACCTACATCAATAACTAAATATTCTTGCACAGTTGGAATTTCGTCTTGGTTAGTGCTTTGCTAATCATTGAAAACCAAACGCGCAACATTACTTAGGCATTGCATGTAGGTGTTCTGTAGAGTTAGTAAAAATGGCCAGGTTAAAAAAAAAAAACTGTTGTCTAGTACATTACTTTGTAGATGAGATTAGATAACATGTCAGTTTATTTTTTAATAGAAGTAGTGGTAAAAAGTAGAGCATAATGTTCTTAATAGAATCCAATGAGAAATGAAATGACCCAATTAAAGTGAAGCCACATATTGTCCGTTGGCAACATTTTTTCTTAAGTCCAGTTTCCATCAAAGGGAAGCGGATAGGAGACCTGCGGTAATCGACCAATCGTATTGGTTGAAATCCATAATACGTCTCTCGGCTCTGTGTTTCACTGTGAAACAGTTCCACTCGTTTTCGTTTGACGAATTTGTTTTGCAAACATTCGTTGCAAGAGCTTCTGTTACACAGCGAACTTCACGATACGAGTAACGTCCAGCCCCCGTACCATGACCACCGTAGAAAGAAAGGATGAATCGACAAAATGACAGATCAACAAAAGAAATCTGTCAATTTTTCGATTCTTCCGTCGACAAACCCGAAAGAGAGAAATCCCATAGTTTCTATGGCATGCCTACTTTTAATAAGTCCTGTTATCTTTCTATCGACTCTGATTACGAGTTTAAAAAAAATTTGATCACAAATGATACAATAGAATAAGTTGTCATAAAGATCGTACTTTCAACTACTATTATCGACTTAACAAAAGTAGGTCATCTTTCGTCATAACTGGGCGGTCGTCAGATAAAGGACTCGTCCTCTATAGTCAGTACAGACACCAGCACATAAAGCTACTAATCTGTCAGATATCTTGAATAGATTTCCAACTTTTTCGCTAAAGCATTAGGTTCAAGCTTGAATGGGAAAATTTGACAGTTTCGGGTATCTTGTTGTGCTGGCTTACTACGCTTAATTTAAGTTTTTATTTTATTTGAAACAACTGGTTAATGTAGTTCTCTTTTTAAGAAAAGCATGATTGTTTTTTTTTTGCATTGGGGATTGTATTTGGGAATCTTGAGACGAGATTGACAATTCGAGATCTCGCGTGTCTTATCTGGCGAGATTGATACTGCGAGCTTTTCTCACGTGCAAGAAAATCTCGTTCTTGAAATATTAGTCGAGATCGAGAGTGCATGCCCTGTTTTTGACATATTATCAATAATTGCATTTACAATTATACTCTCCATACATCCTACCCCATACATCACCAAATCTTACCCCCATAACTAAAATACATATTCCTTGTGTAGCCTACAAGACGGTGTCGGGTGTGAACGGTCCCCTGGTCATCTTGGACGAGGTGAAGTTCCCCAAGTTCTCCGAGATCGTACAGCTCAGGCTTGCTGATGGCACCCTCCGCTCCGGTCAGGTACGTTGGAGAGTTTTTTTATTTTATTAACTAGCCTTATGAAAATGTTTATCGTAGTGCTTTATCTGCCTCGTTGTTGTAGTGGTCGCAAGCGTGACAGCTGAGCATGAGGTCCTGGGTTCGATTCCCGGGTCGGGCAAAGTGTTATTTGGTTTTTCCATCAGGAATTTCTCAGTAGTAGCCACGGAGTCTGGACTTGTGCCCGGTTGATGGTAATAGGCTCGCCCCCTATTACATGGGACTTAAAACATAACTGGCGAAATGTGGGTGTTCTATTAGGTACACCTCTGCCCAACGCTGCGGGGATTACAGGCGTAATGTTATGTAGTACTTTATGTGCAGCTGTCCATTTTCAAAATAAGTATGGCGTCTTTTCAGTCTGCTGCTTGATTCTGAAGCTAGTTTCCTTAAACTTAAATATTTAAATCTAAATTAGTAATACTGCTGATGACCCTGTTAAGGATTTTGGAGAAATGATTATTAGAGCGCCGTCCGCTGTGCCACGCGAACGCGACGTCAACACGTGATGACGTTTCGTAGATTATATCCGCGAGATTAAGATAACAGCGATTGATCTTGAATCCATCACTTTATGATGTGGTCAACCATTTCATGAAATGGTCATATTGGTGTGAATTCGCATTTGAACAAATCAGTAACAAGCTGTTGCCCAGGGCTTCGCTCGCGTTTTGGTCGCAAATTATCCCACGGGTACGTTGTAAATATAACCTATGGCACTCGGGGCTTTTGTAGCTTCCTATCAGTGAAAGAAATTTCAAAATCGGTTCAGTAGATCCGGAGATTACCCCCTACAAACTCACAAACTTTACCTCTTTATAATATTAGTATAAATAGTTTAAATATAGCGTTCTTTGACTTTGCTCGTTGTTTGTGTAACAACAGTTCAACAAATACCGTAGCGCAGTAGCCCATCAAACAACAACGTTTGGTCGGAGGATCTTATGCAATAAAAGGCACTTTACACCCTATTTCGCTTAAGACTAAGTCACACTTATTTTCAGTACCAAATTTTCATTTTCAACTATGTGTCTCCCCAGGTGCTCGAGGTCAGCGGCACCAAGGCTGTCGTCCAGGTGTTCGAGGGCACATCAGGTATCGACGCGAAGAACACTCTCTGCGAGTTCACCGGCGATATCCTGCGTACTCCCGTGTCTGAAGATATGTTGGGTAAGTAGGAGAGCAGCATTTTGACATAAAATCAAACTTTTTTGCAAAAAATAAAACCGACTTCAAAACACAAAAAAGTAAAAATGGGTCTGAAAAATTAATCTGGGTGTACTGAACACATCGGCGTACCCCTCAGAGCATACAGGCGTGATGTTACGTCATGATGTTGTATAAACATTAACATCCAAGCGATTGCAGCAATCATGACAGATTTGCTGTCTATTATTGAAGAGTTCCATTATGTATGTCTGAAAAACACCATCGACTTTCTTGCCAGTTCTTCCAACACTGGAATAGGCTACTACAGTCTTTTCAAATATGAAGCCTCTGATTTTGAATCACTGTTTAAATAATAATGATCCTTATTCTCAGTAAAATAGAGGTGCTGTCAGAAATTGAATATCTGTGAAGGGACTGAAGCTTCAACTTTTGGTTCAAGACTGACCAACTCTTTGATTAAAAAATGCCAGTAACTTTTATTTAAAATAACTGCTAGGATAATCGTGTGCATTTATAATCTTTGTACGAGGTTGCTGAGAAACTATGGAGTACCCAGAGAATTGGCTAAATGGGTTTGAATATTAATGGGGATTTGATGAGAAGGGATGAAATGCAGTATAACAGGCCATCTTGTGCTGTTAAATGATAAGATAAAGCATCTGATTCAAAAGTAGAAATGTTAATTTTTTGGCCTTGTACTAGTTGTGTGACTAAAATAGGCGTCATTAATAATCATCTTTGTTAAAAATAATCGAGACTTGTGAAAATTTCACTTCACTAATGAAGGATTGGACGTCAATACATTATTGACAAAATATTACTGAAGTTGTCTGTCAAATTTAGCTTATAGTCAAATTAATATTAGCTCATAAATAACAACTCAAATTACCAAATACTAAATCCAACTATGGCTAGGAAAACTCCTTAGTTAGTTTCACGTTATCAGATGATAATTATGAAGCTATTGGCTTTATTACGTAACATTGTCGCTGCTGTGATAATATACCTATCTCTTTTCCTTGTTAGAAGATTTTTTATTGCCTATTTTATTTTACTCAGCGAAAAAAAAAATGAAACAGCGGTTTTTGAAAATTCGCAGTAAATCCCAGCTGTTCCCCAAGACCAATTTAATATTTAATCGTTCGACACAACTTAAGTATACAATTAGTATTTGAGCGTCATGTTTATTGTAGAACGGTAATTTTATACGCAGCTGAGTCGGGACTCAAATCGAACCTCGAGCAGAGATGTTTTGTCTATGCATCAGCCTATTTTATATTGCTGTGGCAATATTCGACCTAAAATGGATACATTTCGGTAAAATACTGTCGAAAATTGAATACGAACTTCGGTTGACCTCTATCAAAAACATAAGTTCCTTCTTTGTTAAAGTCAGATCATAAACTACATCATCTATTTTTACCATTAGGACGTGTATTCAACGGTTCCGGCAAGCCCATCGACAAGGGACCCCCCATCCTGGCCGAGGCCTACTTGGACATCCAGGGCCAGCCCATTAACCCCTGGTCCCGTATCTACCCGGAGGAGATGATCCAGACTGGTAAGATTATTATCATATTGCTCGCCTGGCATCGCCAACCCCAAACACGAATGATGCATCATACTTGAAACGTAAATCATACGTCACGCAAGCAGAGTTATAAAATAAATAAAAATCCTTATTGCAGACTACATGATTTACAAAAAAAATACACATCATTTAAGAAGTAACAAATAAAAAAACAAACAGAACAATAAAATGGCATAGTACACGTACATACATGCATAATTATATGAAAACAGCCCAACGACAAAAATTGCGCAGCGGCTTACCTTTTCTTTGAGGAACTTCGCACCTTGTTCTTCATACCTCTTAAGTTGTATGTTATCATCTTAGTGAAAGTTCACACTTTGTACCTATTTAATTTTTTGAGAATATTTTCTGAAAAAAAAAACCTGTCACAAACCTTTGTGGCACTCTTTTGAAAAAAGAAGATTCAAGTAAATAATACGTGGTTCTCAGGTATCTCCGCTATCGACGTGATGAACTCGATCGCCCGTGGTCAGAAGATCCCCATCTTCTCCGCCGCCGGTCTGCCCCACAACGAAATTGCCGCCCAGATCTGTAGACAGGCTGGTCTTGTCAAGGTGAGGACTAGAGATGTACTGTCTATTTGGGGAAGCCGACTATCCGGCCATATTTGTAGTCGGCGAATAGTCGGCAAAAAGTGCCGAATAGTCGGCTCGAGTGATTAAAATGAAATTATAACCTTTATTGTTAATATTTTTTTGTTTTATAATCAGCTATAGTTTGTTATAATATTATTTAGGAATCAAAATTCTAAATTTAATTTTAAATGAAAAATAAAATTGAATTTCTATGACCGCGACGTGATGTGAGTGACGTTAAAAGACGTACTCAATGCGAGCAACTAGGCTGTACATGAAACGCCGCGGACATAACCGGTACCCTCTGAACTCCACCGAAACTAATGATCAGCTAGGCCGACTAGTCTGTTTGTTTGCAACCAAATAGTCGGCTTAACTGTAGTGAGAACCATTTTTATAACACATCAGTTTAATTACTGAAATTATAACCAAATAAAGAATTTGACAAAAATTTCAACTTAAAAAACATTGAGAAGAATGACAATGTGAATTATAAGTTAATCATTTTGGTTTTGTTTGTTTGATATATTACAGGTAGTAGTTAGAAGCCGAAAAGTGGTTGTGAGATACCACTCTTATACTCTTATTCTTTATTGCACACAAAATATAAAAGTAGGACACACAAAATTACAATATATAACTTATGTACAACGGCGAGCTTAACCCAGAATTGGGTTTTCTTACCACTATACATAATGAAAACCAAGTCTACTGAACAGAATTTACTCAAACACTCTATTATTTTGTCTTTGAAAACTAATACTACTGGCAAGTAACAATAACAACCCTAAAAACAAAATGGAAAATCTATCGCCGGAAAAAAACATACCATTCAAAAAAAGAATCTCATCGCACAGATCCACATCAATACGGTTTTCCCAACGTTTTATCAAGGGTTATTGTGTTACCTGCCTACCAACTGCTACGTAAAATACTGGTATTCAGCTGTATCTGTGTATAGACTGGAAACCTACCCAAACTTATTTGGTATTAAAAGGCTTAGCAGATTTTTTTTTTTATCTCCATCCAAATTTTTCCGTCACCAGCAAACTGGCAAGTCCGTGATGGACGACCATGAAGATAACTTCGCCATCGTGTTCGCCGCTATGGGTGTGAACATGGAAACTGCCCGGTTCTTCAAACAGGACTTCGAAGAGAACGGCTCCATGGAGAACGTGTGCCTCTTCTTGAACTTGGCCAACGACCCTACCATTGAGAGGATTATTACGCCGCGTCTGGCTTTGACTGCCGCTGAGTTCTTGGCATACCAGTGTGAGGTAGGTGTCTTTTATTTATTACTAGCGACCCGCCCCGACTTCGCACGGGTGCAATGTTATACATATAAACCTTCCTCTTGAATCATTCTATCTATTAAAAAAACCGCATCAAAATCCGTTGCGTAGTTTTAATGACCTAAGCATACATAGGGACAGACAGCGAGAAGCGACTTTTTTTATACTATGTAGTGATATTCATCTTTTTGTTTTTGGAGAACAGCCCGCTATTCTTAAAAGAAATATTACATAATTCACAGTTATGTTGTAATTATTGAATGTCTAGTTGTGAAAAAAAAAACAATTTTAACACTTAGTTTCTGTAAAAATGCTTCAAAATTAAATGCAAGTAAGTCCTAGTGATGCGATTGGCTGATAATATAATTGAGTCAATCTCTGTACTTTTCTGACCCTGTGACAATATTTTAGCTAGTTTTGAATACATCATTGTTTCAGATAACAGGGTTAGTCAAGCACAATGTGCATTTGGCAAGAATAATAAATCCAACAGCCTAAATTAAATAAATTTATTCAAAAATATAAGGTATAACGATAAATACAGTTTTTCATAATCTATGTCAAGTTCACCCATAACTTGTATCTAAACTAGGTATTCCTGTGTTTCAGGTGAATTAGTGACTGAGACTTACTACTACGTAAAATTTAGCTTACCCCTCGAATAACTATAAGTGTTCTATTTGATTTACACAGAAACACGTGCTGGTCATCCTAACGGACATGTCCTCCTACGCCGAGGCTCTGCGTGAGGTGTCTGCCGCTCGTGAGGAGGTACCCGGACGACGTGGTTTCCCAGGTATGACTCTTACGTCCAGGGGTGGCGAACCTTTATGGATCAACGTGCCAACCACAGCATATGGACCGACCTGTCAACGTTAGAAAACGAAAGATATGTTTATTGAGGTCATAGACGTGCCGTCGAATGATTTTGACTCGGTGATTAATGGGAAAATATAATTAAACGAAATGCTGTTAACTCACTCTTTGTTTACTAAAAAAATTACACTTTGCACTGTTTAATAATAAATGTTTATTTAAATTAAAGTTACATTAGTGTGACTTCTGTTGTTGCAGATTAGAAATAACTTATAGTAGTAGAGTCTGTTGCTGCACTGAAGTCGTCTGCCAAACGGTTTCCTAACGAGTATTTAAATAGTTTTTAATGTTATTCATCTCTGAAAATAATTACTCGCAGGCATAGGTAGGTGGAAGTATAGTTAAAATCGGTGGCGTGCCCAAAATATTGTGTAGGATGCCATCAATCGCGCGCGTGCCATTGGTTCGCCATCCCTGACTTTGATCAACCATAATATATTAAAGGTATTGCGGTTTTGTAGAACAGCAGTTTTTTTTTATTTTATTACGAGTGAATAATTTTTGGTTTAGAATTATGTACTGAATACGTAGTAACCTTTTGTGCGTCAGTTTCTCTTCTACCCTGTATAAAAAAAAAAGCTTCCTGCATCGATGGGTCTGCTGAGATTGGCTTAGGAGTGTTATGTACATGTGACTTTTACAATCAAAGCTCGCATTAGAGGAGTAGACTACCACTTTGGTTGCCTTTGGTGTATACAGACGTAATGTTTTGTATGTTTTCCTACTAAATAGATTTCTAACTCCCAACTATTTATTCCCAGGTTACATGTACACCGATTTGGCCACCATCTACGAGCGCGCCGGACGTGTGGAGGGCAGGAACGGATCCATCACTCAGATCCCCATTCTGACTATGCCCAACGACGACATCACCCATCCTATTCCTGATTTGACGGGTTATATTACTGAGGGACAGGTGAGACACATTTTACCTATTAGTTTGCAATTTTTCCATAGGTTTAGTGATAGTCTCTGAAGAAGCACTAAAATAAACTCAGGTCACAGTCATTTTAAACTCAAAGTCCAGATATGATCTTGATCATTCACCTTCTGCAAGCCGTCCCCAACATAGTTTTGGAAAAAGGTTACACACAATATGATCAAGAACATAAAAACTTGTTGGCCATTAAAAGGTACTTTGAAGAATCTACTTGAAAGACTGCTACATTCAAAAACTAAAAAAATAAAAATCAAGCATCACCTCACCTTTCCCCACAGATCTACGTGGACCGTCAGCTGCACAACAGACAGATCTACCCGCCAGTCAACGTGCTGCCTTCCCTGTCGCGTCTCATGAAGTCCGCCATCGGAGAGGGCATGACCCGTAAGGACCACTCGGATGTTTCTAACCAGCTGGTGAGTTCGTGACTGTGTTGGAGTTGGCAACATTGGAGAAAGGGCATAGAACTGATATGGCATAGACACCCGATCGCCATTTTGTTGCACCGCACGATGAGACTGGCACTTACACAAATAAAAATAATGAGCCGAGATATTATAGAGATGTAAAGTAATACATTTCCGTGATATCTGGATGTAAAGATATCTTTAAGCCATCTGCCGAGCGAGTGTGAGGTCCTGGGTTTGATCCGCGGGTATTAAAGATTCCTGGAATATGAGTGATTTTTTTAGATTGGCTAAACTTGCGTCTTCTATTCACCTGTGCCTCCTTCGGGTAATTTAGGCGTGATGTTTAAGTAAAACTAGATATGCTCATAGTTTCACCCGCGCGTGTGCAGATATTAAATTGTTTCACATTCAAGACTTTATTAATACATGGGTGTACTATACCGTCTGCGTAGATATGTATCTACATGATGACTCTGGAATACATTCATAGGGTTTAACCGTAAGACATTTAATTGTCTCTAAACTTTAACCAGTGTTTAAGAATAAAACACATGGTCAGGTAACTTTACTAACGTTTATGTTACGTTCCAGTATGCTTGCTACGCCATCGGTAAGGACGTGCAGGCGATGAAGGCCGTGGTGGGAGAGGAGGCGCTGACGCCCGACGATCTGCTCTACCTCGAGTTCCTCACCAAGTTTGAGAAGAACTTCATCTCGCAGGTATGTACAATAAACAGTAGCAAAGACGGCTGGCCACTTCTGCCGCATACCCAATGAGCTGTGGGTCAAAATAACCACTATGTGGCGCCCTAACACAGCCAGAACACGCGGCAGAACTCGTAAAAGATGGAGGGTCGAGCTGGACAAAGACAATGAACTAGAAGTCACGGAGAGAGGTCTGTTTTCAGCAGTGGGATGCAGGCTAACAGTAACAGTGTTGTTTTGGCCTGGACTAGTGACTTATTAATAACAGCCACACGAGTCGATCTTCGGACTTAAGCAAAGCTTGCGTGGATGGGTGACCATCAAACACATACCGAGTCGCCTCCGTGCTTCAGAAGGCACGCCAAGCTGTTGGTGCCGGCTGTTATCCGTCAAAGATCTACATAGATCTTTGACGGTCATTACCGGTCAGAAGGTCGAACGTTTTGTGGCATAGATTGGATTATTCTACCAGGCACTCTGAATTTCTACCCGATTTATGGGTACAGTCTTGTCGCTAATTACATGGGATTAAACTTGTGAAATGTGGTAGTATAAAAATAACATCGCTTCTTAGCCCTTCGATGAATACAAGGTTGACATTACATTTATTATTTACACATTAACATTTATCATCTGCAGGGTAACTACGAGAACCGCACAGTGTTCGAGTCGCTGGACATCGGCTGGCAGCTGCTGCGTATCTTCCCCAAGGAGATGTTGAAGCGTATCCCCGCGTCCATCCTCGCAGAGTTCTACCCCCGAGACTCGCGCCACTAAGCGAACCCGTACCGTGGTCGACACTACTAGCTTCACGATTAAAAGCGCTTATACGGGCTACTTTGGGCAATTCTTGACAATATTGTTCATGGATGTCAAAATCTACGGCATCTATGGGCAAATATGACGTCTTAATATCAAGAAAATCACTGTGATGACACCGTATTGTTGAGCAATACGGAGCTATTTAATGAACTAGGCAATAAATATAGTCTGGAGCAATTATAGAGGTAATAAAAACCCAATTACTCCAATACCTCCTACTACTGTTGTCGGGCATTCAAATTGTTGAAAGTAAATGCCCGTATAAGCCGCAGCTACATAAAATCATTTTGCCAGAAAATATCTCGTAACAAACGTAACTCCGGGCTAGCATTCGACCATGATATTCTTGTAAGATAAAATACTGTTTAATAGTAAGTTGTTAATAGTTTATTATAATGTATTACATACATGTATTATGATCATGTGCAAAATTATATAAACGCGTTTAAATCGTGAGTAACAGCCATCGTAATGCTGAAAACGACCGACTTGTGTATATATGTTCATCGTTATTATGTAGAATGTACTGAGCGGTTAAATTATTATATTTTTTAATAGATGCCATTTATTTGTCTTTATTTTTGGTGCTTTGGACACATTATAAACGATATTTGAAGCTAAAAAACATTATGTGCACAAATTGTTGACATGTGTTCAAATTATATGTAACAATCAAAATCTGTTGTAAATCAAGATGTTACTTTGTATCGTGTGATATCGCTATAACTTCCGCAGTTTGATGTGACAGGTATTTATGTAAATAATAGAACAATAGCCCAGTAACGACACGTTACATTCCAAATTACATTTTCCTCTTCACTTCAGCTAGATTCTGTATTCAGCTAATTAAAGTGAATTAGGATACTGTTGTTTTCAATGGAAATAAAAATATAGAAAGTTTAAATTGTTTGTTTCTTTATTTACGTTACATAATTACACTCACTATTATATTTTTTAAGATAAAAAATGAGCCTCTTAAGTAATCTTGCTGCCTCTACAAACTTACACGTCATGTTCTGTGAACTCACGCGCGTGAAATAACTTTTATCACAGAGGCTCTTTTTTCTGCCTCTGGATTGGCACTCCTGTTGGATTTTGGCATGATCGAATAATATAGACGGCTGAAATAAATTAGAAGTAATCAGGGCTATCGTTTTTGAGCTCACCAGATGGCGCCACTGTCTATTTTATATTTTAAGTACCAATAACTTCATCCAGTTATTTTTTTTACGTTTATTAACATAGTGTATAGTGTAAACTTCAGATTCAGATAAATATTCTATTCTCCCTTAAATTTCCCTCCAAGTACTAACAAATAAGATCATAAGATGCTACTTAAAATCTTCAAGTCATAATTAATCAGGAATAGCTCAATCTAGACCACAATCGTGAATAATATTAAAAATACGTGATAAAAAAGCACGCAACGCGTGAACTTTCTACAACATCTGACATTCCGGTGACCTTGCACTACACTAGTGTCTTTAACGGCTAAAAATGGAGCATGACGACATTTGGTTCTCAAATTACAGATCTGAATTAATTCAAGGAAAAAAATTCGGGTGTAAAAAATTTCGTGCTCGGTTCGCTCGCTTTTGCAACGTCTTTTGCATCTTAACTTTGTCTTTATGTCGCCCATATAACTCCAGTATCAAGAGTCGAAACAATGCAAACCTGTCCAAGGTAGTGTTTTAAATTTGAGTTCGCTTCGCTCGCTCTTGTAGACTACTTTCTATCAATTCTTGACTTTATCTAAAAGTCCACCAAGAACTCCTGTATGAAAGATCGAAACAATTCTTACCTACCCAAGACAGACTGATAAAAAAAATTTGAGCTCGCTTTGCTCGCTCATGAAGCCTACTTCCCCTCGGATCCTCACTTGGCCTGTATGACGAGCAAGTAACATTTCTATGTAGAGGCAAAACAATTCTGCGTCCACACCACAAGACCAATGAAGTCGTTAGCGCGTATTTTCACTAAAAAAACTGCAGCAAATAACATTTTACATCAGTTTGCTACTGGCAGCTCTAACCCAGTGCGCTAGAGTGATCACACTCATCGACGCGGATTGTCTTGAGCCTATAATTAAAGAAACCGAATAATACCTGCGCGGTATCTCAGTCCGGACCAAAACTAGGCGAATGATGTCTTTCATTTTCAATTGAACATAAATTGCATTTATAAAAAAAAATACAAATTTAATTAGCGTTTAGTTTTAAGTAATGTGAAATTGAGTTGCTGCCTCCTTGGGTTTCTGATCGCAAGCACTACTCCGGTATGCTCTAGGCTCGATACCCACGTGGGCTCAAAGTGTTATTGGGATTTTCCATTACACTACCCCCTACGACTTAAATATAACTGGTGGAATGTGGTTGTACAGTTGTACCCACAGAGTACTATACTATAAAGTTATACCTCTGCCATTCATTCTGTGATTACAGACGTGATGATGAAATGTAGGTATCTAAATGTTGAAGGTCCTGCGACTTGTCACACTATCAGTGATTATCGCACTTATCATTATTAATCGTCGCGTCGTTCCAAATCATAAGTCCCTATTTATAACCTCGTGGGACAAAATAAATTCAACATAAAAAAAAAACGATTTCATTAAAATGAAAAGAAGAAAATTAGGTTTTTATTTTTTATTAAGGAGGCGATCCTGGCTGCAGGGTCAAGTCATGTGTCATCAGAACCGCGGGTGCAAAATTTCAGCTTACTGGTTTGAAATTCAGTTTAAAGATTTGACCACGTACTAACTAACTAATAAGGCAAGTAGGGAATAAATACAGGTCGCCCCGCGCCGGTATCTGATTAATTACCTATACGATATCATGCTACTGAGAATTGCAATGTCTTCAGAAGGAATACAGCTGGTTTATTAGCTGATCCAAGACCATTAGGTATTTTACCGTAGGCACCTTTATCGGGTAAAGTTTGGTGAAAGATAAAATAATAGTACCAAGATTATGAATAGCTCTTTTATTTTAATTCTAAAAATAACAAACGTGACTTTGGTCTAACGAAATGTAACTTTCAAAATTTATATGACTGTCACAGAAAACATTTTCGTATGAAATAGAAATTAAGAATACCTACATAATACATTAGAAAAACAGAAGGTAGTACCTATATTTATCTTATAAAAAATATCTTACAACAGATAGGTAACAAACACTTAAAATCTAAAATCAGTATCTGAGAAGTCTTATAAACAACAACTTGATAAAACCTTATCAAAAATGTTTCTACTTTTCCTCTTGCTCACACTTTATCAAGTTTACTTTACGTTCCTCTTTAGAAAGGAACTTCGTGATTTCATCATCACTTTTGAAGTTCACCCTTTTCTCTCCCTTAATGCGATTAAAACGAGTCACAAACTTGTTACTCACTTTCACAAAGTCTTTGGCACTCACTCCTTTAATAACGCTTTCGTAACCCACAAACACTTCTTCAATTGCGCTAAGAACATTCTCTGGGAAAATGGTTACTAAATCGTCCTTGAATTTCTTCTTCTTCAAAACAAACTCTTTAAATTCCTCCAACGTAGGGAACTTCTCGTTCTCCTTAACATAGTGCAGATACAAATTGTACAATGACAATATTTTACTGAATTCCAACTGAGTAATTGGGTCATATGTCAGCACAATCTCCCCTTCAATGTTATTGACGACAACTTGATTAGCAATTTTGTTCAATTCGCTATAGAAAGATACATCTTTGTTGATCATGAAAAAGGGGCGGAATGTTTTATCGCAGATATGCACCACTGGGTCGCCGGTACGATGCAGGAAGTGGACGTAGTCCTCTAGATTGACTTCCTCGGTAACCACGTCGTCTCTAAGCATTTCTTTGTGCTTCAACTTCAAATAATTCAGCTTTTTCACATTCGTCTGGTAATTAATTTCAGGAATTAGAAAACCGTTTACATTTTTGAAAATTTTCTCCACCATATACAGAACTTTTTCTCTCCGCGTTGGAATTCTCTTCAGGATCACCACATGCCTCATTAAATCCTCTCGCTTTTTGATGGTTTCCAAGTCTAACTTGTAGTTCAAATAGATTAAGATTTCGATCATGGCATGTGCGACGCCGGAGTACATTCTCAAACGCTCTTGCGTAAAACGTTCAGGATCGTCTTTGAAGATGAGCGTGGACAGCTCGACGCAGTACCACAGTGCACTGGGTAGTGAAGCATTCACTTGAGGGTCTAATGGCAAAGATGACAGTCCAATTTTACACGTCGTAGTACTGATACGCCTCAACGCGTACTTTTTGAATTGTGCAACTACGTTTTCGTCCATCCACTGTTTCTTTTCACAAATTTTCCATAACACGAAGTAAAACAAACCGATGTTGTATTTCACTTTCTTGAAGTCGAAGTACGTGGCAGACAAAATGTAGTCGTTGTATGCATCAAAGTCATCAGTATCCACTAGCACCAGGCCGCCATGGAATGGTCGCCGGGTGCGAGGCTCTAATTTTGTTTCTTGCTGTATTAACTGTTTGTAGACAGTTAACGTATAGAAGTACCCCAAAGACTCATTGAGATCATGATCCTCCAAGAGAAACAATGGGCATTCCATCATGGCAGTGAATTTTGAGAAAGAAGCCTTGTTATCTGGGCTTTGGAAAATAAGTTTTTCCAGTAGATTTAAATGTGTGCATAAGATCACAGGGATCCCCTTCTCTTCAGACAAAATGATGTCAGGAAATTCGATTTCTTGGTCAGCTGTAAAATTAATATCCTCGATCGGCTCATCGGGAACTTCATTACTGAATGTGTTCTCGAACTTTAAAGCATCGAAGCCGTAAGACTTTTTCTCACTGACGATGTAGTTAATTAAAGTAGTAATCGACTTCTCAATATCTACTTTCAAGTCGTATGATGGATTACTGAAATTTTTGTACCAGTTTGTGTTCTTGAACTCACGTAAAAATGTATCTTTATCCATGGTGTCTGGGAAGTTTTCTATAGATGCTTTGTTTAAACGATTCTTCAAATGTTTCAGCTTATCAATTTCGGCGAGAGATCTTGCATCATTTTTTGGTGCAGTGAGAAACTTGAATTTGATGTAAGACTTCAGATTCTCTTTTTCGGTTGCAAAATTGTCAGCTGTGATACTGTCGTAGTCATACTCCTTAGAAATATCAGTTTCGTCGAACAGTTCATTGTTGCGGTAAATTGAACATCGACTTTTGATAAATGACGCAGTGACCGATAAGTCGATACATCTCAAGTCTTCACTTAGCGCATGGAAAACGATCTTTTCGTAATTCATGTTTTCATTAAGTACCAAACATTTGTCAAAGCTTCGCTTGTTGATCTGACCATCGGTAATGATGTACATCAGTTTAATTTTGTCGTTGTCATCCGTGTTTTCCTTTAGCCACTCAATAATTGTTTCGGGCAACGTATTACTACCTCTGCCATCCTCATTCTGGTACGCCTTACGAGCTTTAGTTTCGTTGACTTCCTCGCACCGGTTTCCCCAATGTAAATAAACGATTTGTGATTCTTCTCCTGGCAAAGCACTTTGAATTTCGTTCACATCACTTTTAAACTGTTCAAGTGTATTTAGTCCATTTTTGTGATAATAAACCACTCCTTCGGTGGAAACAGAGAAATCTTTTGCGTAAATGTAATAATTAACCATTTTGAATTGTGGTAGCCTTACGTTGACACGGAGTGAACCACAGAACACTACTCTCTGGCGAGAAGTGTGAGCCGTACACTCGTTAGTCGAGTACTAAAAGATTTTTCGCTAACGCTTTAAAGCGGCGGGCATATGGGAATTCCAAACGCGATAAGCTACTTTGTTGTTGACAGTTTTGCGTGACTGAATGAGACCTTATTATCTATTTAATGCTTGTTCACGGATTCAGACCAAATGTGTCAGTGACCCTGAGGCCCTGACTAACTTGATGAACTCAACTCAACAAGCAAATCAAATGAATAAGGGTTAGGCTGGAAAATACCCCTCTAATCCACAATAGAAAAGTGGCTAGTCGCCCAGGTCAAACATATAAGTCAGTTAGTGTTTGCTAGCTTCTGCCAACTGGGATAAAAGTATCAGAGCGTTAACGTCTTACGGCATTTCAAACAAACTTTGAACTCATTTGTTTTCGAAATGAATGAACCGATTTTAATGAAACTTCATATGCATAAGCAGGATACATAGGTGTAAAAAGTTGAAAATGCGAAAAATAGGGTTAGAGCTAAATTAGGCCGATTTTAGATTTTCGATAGAAACAGAAATTTCCAAGTATCTTTTTTTTTTGAAGACATTTCGAAAATGTTCTCTTTCAACTTCTTAGACATGTGTATCCTGCTTATGCGTATAAAGTTTCATTAAAATCGGTTCAGTCATTTCGAAAACAAATGAGTTTAAAGTTGGTTTGAAATGCATTAAGTTGTTAACGCTCTTAATTATGTTGTTAATCCAGGTTATAACCTATCTGTGTGCCAAATCCGTTCAGTCGTTTTGCGTGATTGAGTAACAAACGTCCAAACATATAAACTTTCACATTTAATTTTATAAAATTAGTAGACTGAGCAAGAGGTCCTGGGTTCGATTCCCGGCTAGGAATAAATGTTATTGAGTTTTTCAATCAGGAATTTCTCAGTAGCAGCCAGTCTGTACTTATGCCCGATGGCGATGAAGGCAATGGCTCGCGAAATGTGGGTGTACGTTAGGTCCACCTCTGCCTAACCATTCGTGGTATACAAGCGTGATGTTAAGCTATTTTATGTGTGAGGTGAAACTGACAGTTAAAACTGATCGTCTACACTTGAGCGGGGAATGTTTGTATATCTATACAAATAGTTGGTGAGTCAGCTACAGGGTCAGCGCCTTAGCGCTCATCAGTTTCTGATGCAACACGATAGAGGGCGTTGGCAATCAATGACATCAACAAACTCATTCTTGATTTGATTTCGCTTCAAATTACCATCTTGTGACTGAAAGCCCAAAAAAAGAGTCTTTCAGTAGTTTTATGAAAGAAAATCTAACTTAGGTTTTTTACGAGTTTCATGGATTGGTAAAAAAAAAAAATGAGGAAAATACAATAATATGTCGTAAGTGCAATGTAATGTTATCTTGCATCATATTTCACAGTTTTGTTGCTACTCTGTCGCAACTATGTCATATGTGTTGCAATTACTCCCACTCATTGGTTCCTTATTAAAGGATTGGCCATAAACAGGGTAGAATTTGTCATCGCCACCTGGAGGGAATGTGTGTACTCTGAATTCCACCCTGAATACAGAGTGAATTTTAGGCGAGTGCCGTGTGGCCAATTAAGTAGGCGTGGATGGCCAAATTCGAAACTATGAGGAATAGCGAATAATGCTCAAAAAAGTCACGAGCCCGATTTTGATGAAAACTAAAACTGCATCATTGGATTTTTGAAAAATCAATATTCCTGGCCAGGAATCGAACCTGTTGGTTTTGAAAAAAAAAACACATTCTGTATTATTACACCATTCGATAGTGTCGCTAATAAGGATCAAATTCTGGGAAGTAATGACATGCGGCAAATGTAAAATATTATTTTTTATCATATTTTAAATGAATGTCCATGATTGATGGCATCCGTGATCCGCACCGCAGTCATCTTCAAAACATTATGTTCTAATTTCATTTTTTTTTTAATCTCTTCGTGGTTGAAGGCCTCAATAAAAAAATAAAAAGTTCAATTGAAATTAGAACTTACAAGTGAGTTGGCGCCAATAATGATTTTGTTCGAGGTTTCGTTGAATACTACTAACTGTTTGCAGTCTGTTACGTATTTTATCAAAAGTTTACTCCTTCCTTTGATTCGTCATATGATATTGGATAAGTATTCGGAAACATATAGGTATTAGGAAAACAGTTTCCTAAACAGGAATACTTATTACTGATTTGGCCATCCACGCCCACTTGAAAAATTCAACCTGTATACAGCTTGTAACAGAAAGGGTATAATAATATGGAATACTGTGGTACAGACCATCAAACTGAACAACTTTCTCTATGGGACCACCATCGAAATCGTAAAAAAATAATCAGCTGTCCTATACAAAATTTAAATACCTACTCGACCCAAATGTATGGGACAGCTGATTATTTTTTTACGATTTCGATGGTGGTCTCATAGAGAAAGTTGTTCAGTTTGATGGTCCGTACCACAGTATTCCATATGATTATACCCTTTCTGTTACACGCTGTATAAGTAGATCTTGGTTAAAACATTGCATGTTTTTTTAAAAATGATTGCATGGTAAACTCGTTTAAATGCAGCCATTTGAGATAAAATAAAAACATCCGGTAGGTACCGTCAGCAACAAAAATCGTAATTTGCTATTCTATTGGGTACATAACTGACAAAGTTATTTGAATCACAGCTTTTCATCTCTTAATAACAAAATAAACAATAGTTCTGTTACGTGTTTTATGTTATGAAGCGCCGGGGAAGCCCACGTAATTAAAAAAAATCTTAGGTTTTTAGCAATTTGCAGGTCAGTGTCAGGCATGATTCACGACCGCGAAAAAATCATTCAATGAACTGAATGATGTATGGGATTAAATGAACTTAGAGATAGTATTGATGATTTTTATGATTATAACTAAGTAAAGCCATATTTGTTACGCTCGTGAATCATATTATAATCAACATACAGCCTGATAATGACCTGCAAATTGCAAAAAACGTAAGAAAATTTAATAAAAATAAAAAAAATGTTTTCGTTTTCGTAAATAAATTATTGTTATTTTTCGCGAGCTACCTTAGCGCATCCCCCTCAATAACGTACCTATACGTGCCTTTACTGTACCTACCTATGTAGGTTAATTTAAACTTTAGTTAGGTATCCACTTAGGTTGGTTGGTGGTTGATAATATTATGATAGGTATTTTGGGTTTATCTATTATCAATGGATGACAGTACACTGTACAGTGATGATAAGAGACTGATAGCAATGGCAATGCGCAAACACTTTGCAAACATACATTCTGTACGTATCAGGTGCAAAAATGATTATGAATGAAATACTAGCGACTCGCCCCTGTTTCACATCCAGGTTTCTCAATTTTGTAGGTACACGAAAGTTTATTATATTTATACAGGCTGTCGCTTTGCATCCTGGTCAAATTTAAGGAGGTATTTAAACTGTTATCTGGCAAATTCTCGACACGAATCTACATGTAATAGAAAGGGTAGGTTTTTTATTTTTCATTTTTTTTACGGAAATCGGTAAGCGTAAACCGGACTGTCCATAAATACTGTGGAATAAACGTTTGCGTTTGTGTGTGTGACGGCGCGTATGGGCTAGGAACAGACGGGCTGCGTTTTGATACGGGTGGTTTACACTTACCGATTTCCGTAAAAAAAGTAAAAAATCTACCCTTTTAATTATCGATTCGGGTAGAGAATCATTAGTATAGACACCTCCTTGAATTTGACCAGGATGCAAAGCGACAGGCTGTAGGTAGACATTAACCTTCCGCTAAAAACGCTTCCAGCGTCAGACAGCCTCACCTGTCTGGCATTAATGCTGAAATGGACCTTTTTGGCGCGGCCGTGAGGCACACAGTACAGTCATACTATGTATTTTCTCTTTTTTGTAACTTTTTTAAATATTATTGTGTGTGTGCCTAATGTACTGACGTCGAATAAACATTTTTCTTTCTTAAAAGATTAGTGTGGTAATCAGTAGTCATGGTTTGATGTGGTGATTCGAAGAAAGGAGGAAAAGGTTGCAGGGTAAAATTTTGAGTATAAAATGTGGATAGCTAGGTATTAGCTACATAGTACAAGAGTAGAGGAAGACCAAAGAAACGATGGATGGACTGTGTGAAAGATGATATGGTTAGGTAAGGGGTGACTAATGAGACGACGATTAAAAGAAGAGTGGAGGAAGACATGCTGCTCCGACCGCAAATAAATTGGTATAAGGGCAGAAGAATGTCCGCGGGCGACGCACCGGGCGTCGGGGGCCACGTGGTGGCCCCAGGCCAACGTAAGCGCGGGCCACGGTGAGCTATGGGCTAGCTCGCCGTCCGTCTGTCTTATGACGACAGGCCGTGTCGACGGCGCGTTCGTGTTCCACGCGCGCCTCAAAGAGATGTCAGCAATAATAGGAAGGGGTCCGCAAGGGCCGATGCCTGCGGGACTGTTCGAAAGAGATACCGTGGCCCTGGAACACAAAGGGCGATGAAGGAACATGGATGGGTTTTAGTCAGTAAAAGTCTGACACTCCCTCCTGCTCAGACCAGCCAGAGCGGGAGGAGTTATTTGATGACTTCCCATCAGAAAAAAAAGGGCAGAAGAATGAGGACGATACACATAATTCTCTTCGGGAATATATTTTCTAAATGATGCTTAAATAATAAAACCCTTTGAGTAGTTTAGGAGACAGACAAGGAAAGCTTTAATTTATAATATTTATTATAGATAGATAAGATATCGAAGTCGCAAGCCGCCTAATTAAGGAAAAATACATTTTTTATTTAATTTTCCTTGTTTTCTCCAAAACTGAGTCTGTAACTATGCAGACGTAAGCACTTTGTCTATTGTGTATTTCAGCGTGTTAGTTTTTTGGGTAGCATGAGGTCCTGGGTTCGATTCCCAGATTGGGCAAAGTATTATTCAAGAATTCCACAGTAGCAGCTACGGAGTTTATATTTATTTTTTGCTCGGTTGATGACGCCACGCCACCTATTACATGGGAGAGGGACATAAACATGGCTAAATGTGGGTGTAGTACATATTAGGTACACCTCTGTCTAAACCTTGGGGAATAGAGGCGTGATGTTATGTTTATATTAGATTACATAAATTGAGGATAAACAGACAAAGGTATAGGATAAAAAAAACCATAAGTCCTTACTAAAGTTAGAACCAGTTCTCATCAAAACGGAGCAGGCAACTGGTAGGTTCCTACGGTCAGCAAAGAAAGTACGTTTTTTCCGAATATAATTCACAAAAAACTTCCTATCTGTTACTAAATATTGTGTAAAATTCGCTACTTATCAACGTAGGTTTTTAAATAAGGATATAGAAAAATTGTGATAGCCCTCTTGGCTATCACAATTTTTTAACCGATTTTCTTCAAAAGGAGGAGGTTCTCAATTCGGATGTATTTTTTATTTTTTTATATTTGTTACTTCATAACTCCGTCATTTGTAAACCGATCTGAAAAAATATTTTTTCATCTGAAAGGATATGCTTCCCGATTGATCCCATAGAAATTTCATCAAAATCGGTTTAAGAATTTGGTTGTTTTCCTTACGTTAATTGTCACATCACGCGACGTCGCGTGCAGGCGCTTTGATGTACCTACATCACGCGACGTCGCGTAATACTTGCTAGTTAAAGACACACTTCCCGATTTCTGATTGAGCTGAAATTTTGCACGCACATGTATATCGCGAGACAATGCAATATTGTGCAGCGTGCTGCAATATTGTGAGCAGATCTGATGATGGAGTTGGAAGGTGGCCATAGGAACTTTGTAATAAAACGACGCAACGCCGTCGAATTTGGACTCGTTTGATTCGTCTTGACAAGTACTTTAGTCCTAAATGGTCACCAGGGTCTGATTGATGATGGGGCTGGAAGGTGGCCATTGGAACTCCGTTATAAAACAACATAACCCCATCGAGTTTGGGTTCATATAATTCATCTTGTCGAGTACTTTGTCTCTAGATGGTACCCAGACAAAACCTCATCGAGTTTGGGCTCGTATGATTCGTCTTGACGAGTACTTTAACTAACTTCTAGTTACAATGTAAAAATTAATTCATGACAAGAATTTGTGTGGTTATACTACAACTAAAAAGGGTAAAAAAAAACTTTCTGCAAAAACTTCCAAAAAACACTAAAAAGTCTAAAATAACTTGACTTTAGGAAGTCGGTGGCAAAAAAGATACAAAAAAAGACACCGACTTCCGAAAGTCAAGTTATTTTAGACTTTTCTGTTTTTTTTGGAAGTCGGTGTTGTTTTCGCAGAAAGTTTTTCTTGTATTTGAGTATTTGATTCGAGTTTTGATGTGTGATTATGGTTTAGATGTGGCCACAAAATGAAAAAAAGAATATGCCCGAGAAAATTTTATTATTTTTCTCGGGAGTGTTCTAAATAAACATTTCAATTTGTTTACATACATGTGTTAAAACTTTGTCTCTGCATGGATGTTTCATAAAATTGTACTTTTGGGCATTTTTTGATGCATTGTTATAAGATACAATAATATAATAATTTAGAAAAATGTCCATGGTACAAATGAATGTAGTTCTTGGGAATGCTCAATTCAATTTATTGTTTCTTAAAGTAATACACCAAAAATAATTTAGTAAAACAAAGAGATACTGTCAATTTTCCCCCCAAAATTTTTATCTATGAATATATAATCTACAAACATGTTACCTTTCTTGAAACAAATAATTAGTCCATTTAAAAGTTAAATAATATTTTTAAACAATTGTTTTATGATAAACATCAATATAAATCTCGGAACCGGCGGCGGCGTGGCTATGGGAAAGGCTCATGTTGGTTTGTTCCTGGTTCTTGGTATCGGAGGCATAGCTGTTTGCATGTGTACGTAGCGTACTTCGCTAGAGGCACGCGTGCGCATCCGCTACCGCACGCGGTCTAATTTACCTAAATCCGAGTTCTTTTGTTTTGTATTGTAATAGCCCTCATAGCAACACACAAAATAGGCAGTAGTACGGCAGTAGGTAATGTTTGTAAAATAAACCCATTGCGTATTTAGTATTCCTGTTTACGCCAAAACTAGATAGTTTTCGACTAATTAGTAAAAACCCATGACCACTGAAAATGGTTTCCTATTGTATTTTGGGCTAGGTACCTAGACGGCACCACAATATAAATACTCGTATGGAATACTGTGACAGCACGCTCATTGGAAAGTAACATTGGCCTTGTAGGCACATTGCCATAGGCAAGATCAAAGCATGAAGATGCGTACCTACTCTTAGTACAAGAGTGTTACCTGACTCCTTCTAAAGAACATAAACATTACAATCATGACGCTTGTATTTCCCCGAAGGGTTAGGCAGAGAGGTACCATAGCATACCCACATTTCACTCGTTATGTTCAAGTCCCATGTAATAGGGGCTCAGATCCAGACTCCGTGGCTGCTACTGAGAAATTCCTGATGGAAAAACTCAGTCACACTTTGCCCGACACGGGAATCGAACCCAGGATCTCATGCTCAGCAGTGGCGCTTGCGACCACTACACCAATGAGGCAGTCTTGACTTAATTTCATCCGGCAAATCGGCAATCAATTCCCATACGAGGTACCTATTTAGACGCCCGAGTGCAGTGAGGGCGGCTATAGTCCGAGTACTCGTAGGAATCGATGTCTTTCACCTGAGTTAAGCACTCTACTTTTCAATTCGAATCTAAGGAAAGTAAAAAATAGTAGTTTGTCTAAAATATTTAATGATACCTACAACATGAGTAGTACCTACCTATTTAAAATTAATTGAGAAGTTAGAACAATTTGTGAAATTTACGACTTTCAAATTCAAGGTCAGTTAATACTCGTAAAATTGACTAAAACTAAAACATAATTATATTGAGCGCACGTTTGTTGTACGAGAAGAGTTTACAGAAATGGTAAAAAAATATCAAAAAATCAGACCTGAACATAAAAACGGATCGCTTTTTTCTCAACTACCAAAAGGGAAAATGCTATAGAAAAGTGATAAAGAAGTGATCGGTAAAACTAAAATCTCAGGTATGCCGAAGCAAATAGCAACATATTTGAATTTACCAAACTGTGAACAGTCTAACGGGCATTTTTATACCTACATATAGAAGAACGTCAGCGGCACTGTTAGCCGATTCTGGGGCGAACTTGACAATGTTAAAGACATGGAGGATGGAAATCCAGCTCAGTCGCGGAAGGCTACATTGAGAATCCTCAATGTAGCCTTCCGCGTCCAAAATAAAACTACAATTTCAAACAAATTAGACTATAAATTTACGCCCCATTCGCCTCAACCAACTACTTCAAGGGAGTCTGCTCCATGGATTCCACCGTCTAATCAAATACTGGAGTCTCCTACTTTTACAGAAATTCAGCACAGCCAAATTTGTCATAACATATCAAGCAGCGTAAATATTCCAAACAAAAATGTAGGTAACATTTTTGTGAGTTCACTGCTTCTGCAGTCGCCGCTTATGCTGAGTATCAATACCACCTGTAAAAAAACATGACTTCTTCATTACTTTTAATCTTTTAGGTAGGTACCTATGTTGAAAGAACAACAAGCAGAGATGTTTTACTCCAGAAATGCACGTCTATCCAAGGTATTTACTCTCAATTTACGCAATCTGGTCAGTGTGTTTGATTGCCTCTTTTTATGCAAACTTATTTATTACTAGCAGAGTAAATAATAATAATAATAAATATCGCTGGACATTACACACAGCGCCATCTAGATGCCACACTAAGCAACGAGGCGTGTGTCGTGGACACCAGATAGTTGATGGATACATTTTGTTTGTAAATACATTCTTATTAGACATAGAAAAATCCATGACCCGGAAACAAATGTCCATGCTCATCACACAAACATTTGCTCCTTCCGGGATTCGAACCCGGGACCCTAAGAACATGAGGCAGCCTCACTACCGCTGCGCCATTCGGGTCGTCAGAGTAAAGTCATTGGGACCGACGTTTATTTTTCGAGTAAAAGACCTCTGATTAACTAGATAAAGGTTTATAGCTTACATTCACTGCCAAATATATCTCGTCAGGGCTTCATTTAAAAATGTTTTCACTTCGTAAGAGGTGAAAACCTTCGATTTTTTGCTCTTGAACCCCTGAGACTGTCAGAACGATGGTTCAAATCGACATTGTTTAACTCTTATTGTACTCTTGAGCATTGAATACCGGCTCCATAGCGTAGAAGGCTTTATTTGGCAGATATCCATTGAAGTATGTAAGAAATACACTTTCGGAAAATGATTTTATTTTCTTATCTGCTCACCACTTCATAAAGTCATTGTATGAGTAGGTATCTTTCCTTTGAAATTTCTGGCAAAAGATTTTCGATAACTGTATTTGCTCGTCTCGTCTTTAGCAGAATCTGAGGTCAAAATTTCAGAATCACTTGAACTCATTTTTAATAAGATATTAGTCTACGTCTAGTAACGATTGAAAAATCGGCCCTTAAATTTAAACCGAGATTTCGATACAGATTACAGAGTTAGTATCTCGCTAAATTATTTTTTTAAATTCACTGTTTAAACACCGCAGCATTTTTTTCTTAATTTTTATTTTTTTGCAGCCAACTGCCTAACCAAAATTTCTATTTTTTTAATTTATTCCCACCCTAGAACAATTACTATCACCGGTATCCTTAGTCGTGGATTGAACTTAAGTCGGACTTGACACGCCTGCATTCCAGCTACAGTTTGTTTATAATTTGACATAAACGCGCGTATAAACCCGACATAAACGGCGTTTACGTCCAATTATAAACAAACTGTAGCTGTCAATATGTCTAATGGGGTGGAATGTAGGCGTGTCAAGTCCGACTTAAGTTCAATCCACGACTAAGAATACCGGTGTACGAGTCTTTCCCGCCCAAAGGTGGGAAGTAGCATCTTCCACCCGCTACAATTACAACACCCGGATCAAACAAACACTACTTTCCGGGTATGAGAAATATATTTTAATCGCTTTTATGTTTAAATAGGGAAATCCATTTATTTTAAAATTATTATCGTTGGATTAAAAATTCATATCTGCAACACTATCAATCGTTGATCTCGTGATAGGTAAGTCACCACTTTTGATAAAACATTCCAGTCATTGGGACGTTACTAAAGTTGAAACTATCACGTTGGTGTGAGTGGCCTTAAAACAAAGATAGGCTACTCGACATTTTGTGATGTCAAAGTATGTACGACTAGCTGTTTGTTGCCCGCGGCTTTGCTCGCGTTTTGGTCGGAAACTATCCCACGGGCACGTTGTAAATAGCCTATGGCACTCGGTGATAATGTAGCTTCATAATAGTGAAAGAATTTTCAAAATCGGTTCATTAGATCCAGAGGTTAGCCCCTACAACCTCACAAACTTTACCTCTTTAAAATAGAAGTATAGATTAGTGTGATTTTTGGTGATTAAGTCTTATAGTTAGGTTATGGTACAGGCGCTTCCTCACCGGGACTATTCGCCTGTAATGTAAAAATCCAAGATATGATTTTGTACAGAAACACAAGTGAATCTGAACTGTTACATTCAAGGGGTGGCTATCGTAGGTAGTTGTTTTTTATTAAACGCGATCAAGGCACCTCCTATCACGTTTCTAATTCAATTCCCGAGTAACAATGGGTGTACAAGCATTGAAAATTGCACAAAATTTGAAATCGTGCATACTTTTACTGTGGATGTTTTTGAGACCCTTGTAATACGTAATCGAGTGAGACATTCAGTTATAAAATAAAACAGCATTAAGTATAGTTTATTATATTTATTTGAATTGTATCAGACACTATGTACATGCTCTGCGTGGTCATGTAAATAATCTTTATAAAAGTGTTCAGATGGTGATTGGAATGAAGAAATTAATTCTCTACAAATAGATACGAAAATTTCCCACGAAACTCCTATTCCGCCGGGCATTGAGTAATAAATACTAGTTTATAAAATACTCCAGCTTATACCTATGCACAGGGATCGTACTGTGTATTAATTACTAACATTTATACGAATATTGTTAAAAAAAACTGCATTTTCTAGCTTACCGAATCATGCCCGCTGTATACTATAATACCCGCAACTGTAATTTTGCTACGACAAATGCATTTTAATGTGACCTTATAGTTAAGTTACCCAGCGATTCCGACGATGGCTTCAGAGGCGAAGTATTTCACGTCTACATCAGGATCTACATTTAATTTCTCAAGTACAGGCTTTACTTGCGGCTGAATGACCGCAGGGTCTAAGAAGGGCGCCATCTTTTGCAAAGTCTTGGCAACATTGAACCTTACGTTGGCAACATTGTCGTCTGCCATCGACAACACAGTAGGCAGGAGTACTCTGGTAGTTATATCCTTGCCGCATACTTCCGACAGAACATTGATGCAGAACAAGTAAGTCATTCTGTGGAGATAGTTCTGTTCGCGTGACATGGCCAGTACTTTAGGGATAACATTGGTTTCAGCCCATTGAGATCCGTATTGTTCGACTAATTTCTTAAGGTTGAGTGTGGCGGCCTCGCGGATAGCGTAGACATGGTCGATGAGCCAAGACATGCAGAGGCCGGTCAGCTTCTCGTCGAAGAACTCCTGTCCAAGTTGTCCGGCGAGAAGAGGCATGTGTTCGATGATGGCGAGACGGACGCGCCATTTTGTGTCCTCAGCTAATTCTACGATAGCCGGAAGGAGGGATTGCACCAACTGCTGGATTCCGATGACTTCGTTAACGCACTCTAGGTTGGAGATAATGTTCAGCCTGACCTCAGGGCATTCGTCTTTGAGTTGGGTGAGGAACAGAGGCAGGAGGTGTTCGATGGTGTTCTGGCGGCCGACTATGGGGCTCAGGCCCATGATGACGGACGCGAGGGCTGACTTCACGTGTTGGTTGGCGTCGCAGACCAGGTCCTTGATTTGTGGCAGGATCATTGTCATGATGATGTGCTCTTGGTGCGCCTTGTCTAAGTTCATGCAGAAGTCCTTTACCTAGAACAAAGAGGGAGAAATGATTAAAATAAAAACATTATCATGCTGGTTCATTTCAGGATTTTTTTTGCCAAAATGTTGGTTGGGTTTGTTGACACCATTGGAATGGTCGGGAATAAGGAAGGCCGGTCAAAGCTGATTGTAGATGGCGTGTCCATAGCTTAGTCCGAATCTATCCAATGAGGTCAAGCAATTTTGAAATTTAAAATGACATTGACAGATGTTCAACCAATGACGATGCTTGGTACAACCTGTGCTAGCGCCATTAGATTTACAGTTGCCTTACCCATTGCGATTTAATTTCAATTTAAACTATGTTGATGTTTATTTGGCAGTATGTATTATTGTTTGACTGCCTCGTTGGTCTTGTGGTCGCAAGCGCAACTGCTAGGCATGAGGTCCTGGATTCGATTCCCAGGTAGGGCAAAGTGTTGTTGGGATTTTCCATCAGGAATTTCTCATTAGCAGCCACGGAGTCTGGATTTGTGCCCAGTTGATGGCAATAGGCTCGCCCCTTATTACATGGTGAAATGTGGGCTTAGTATGAGGTACACCACTGACTAACCCTTTGGGGATTACAGTCGTGATGTTATGTCGGCTAGCTCTAACTCATTATTCTGCTGTACTTTGTTTGAGATTGCTGCAGCATGTCCTCATTCATGTCTCTCAGTAGTCACCGCCTTTCTAGCCATATCATCTTTCACATAGTTCATACATCTTCTTTTCTACTTGTGTCACCATCCACATTCTTAAGGTGGAAGCGCAAGGGTAGCCCGCGAAATTTAAATTTTCTCAAGTTTATTGCAATTTGCAGGTTAGTGTCAACTTGTATATTGATGAAAATATGAATGGCGCCAGTAACACGTATGGGGTTACAGAATTATAATCATTCAAATCATCAATACAGCTCTCCAAGTTCATATAATCACATTCAATAGCTATTTCATGAAAAAGTCACTCTTTGAGATTATAAGAACTTGGAGGGTTGTATTGATGATTTGAATGATTATAATTCTGTAACTCCATACGTGTTACTGCCGCGATTCATATTTTCATCAACATACAACCTGACACTGACCTGCAAATTGCAATAAACGTAAGAAAATTTAAATTTCGCGGGCTACCCTTGCGCATCCACCTTAATAACTTTCCTCAAGACGTTTTCCTTATGTCACCGCATCACAGGCCTATACCAAGCCGACCGATTACCACATGAAAAGATCGATTGGATCTAAGAATACTGCAAGTGCCATCTATCAAAATCTTTGTGTCTAGTATAAGCAGTAATTCGCCTCGTTTTGGTTTGGCCGACGCGATTCGTTATAGCACCGCACTACATGTGGTAATTCAAATATGTCCGCAATACATTTCGGTTCACTCACACCGTTGACGCGCACGGGTAAGCCCGGCTTATTATTTAGCCTACTAGTAGTCTTTCAGTAGTTCCGAAAGTCTTGCTTCGAATGGTGAGAAGCGAGGATATCCATCTTTATCTGCTCCCATCCATTATTTTGGGACTTTAGGCGTGATTTAAGATTTTACAACTCTCCCGCATCTCCTCCAAAACACGTCCTACACTCGGTTTACCCCACAGTACCCATTCCATAAATTTACACAAAGCTAGCTAGCACCAAGCACCGTGAACGTCACGCAGATGATTTTTCCATACGATCACCGGTTGTTTTCGTCTTGGTTTAACAATAGTTTTGGTTTGGTTTTTGGTGTAATACGTGGTCGGCTTACGCTAATTCCGTATCGATTAGTGTGTAACTAAAAGCATTTACTAACCTTGCCAGCGGCGGCGGCACGGACCTCGGCCTCCGTGTCCTTCAGTAGAGCTTGGAAGATCTGCGCGAGATCCGAGCGAGCCAGCTCAGGTCCCACAGCTTGCTGTAACTCTACGAACCTGTAATAGATTTTTTGTTGTGCTATTAAGGGGTACATTATTTAGGAGCATAGGCCAGACCTAAGTATTGAACTTAGGAAGTCACTTTCAGCAGAAGGCCTTTTTTTTTTTTTTTTTTCGTATGGGAAATCATCAAATGACTCCTCCTGCTCTGGGCTGAGCAGGAGGGAGTGTCAGACTTTTACTGACTAAAACCCATCCATGTTCCTTCATCGCCCTTTGTGTTCCGGGGCCACGGTATCTCTTTCGAACAGTCCCGCAGCCCCGGCAGGCATCAGCCCTTGCGGACCCCTTCCTGTTGCTGACATCTCTTTGAGGCGCGCGTGGAACACGAACGCGCCGTCGACACGGCCTGTCGTCATAAGACGGACGGACGGCGAGCTAGCCCATAGCTCGCCGTCCACAGGCCCGCGCCTACGGTGGCCGGTGCCTCTCCCGCGGCGGCTGGTCAGCAGAAGGCCTGTGTCCGCTAAATGAGGTCTTCAATTTTTTTTTTTCAAATTTAGAATTAAATAGTATAGTAGTTTCTGACTCCAAAAGCAAAAGGTGAACTTATGACTCACTTGTCGGCGACCATGTAACGAACCCTCCACGAGGTGTCTCCTGCACGAGCGCGCACTGTGGGCATCACCAGCTGTTCCATATCTTCGGGAGGCAGTAGGGCCGCTACCGCTGCGCAGGCTTCCGCAGCTAGCAGACGCACTGAGTCTTGCTCGTCCTGGGTAGAACAAGTTGATGAATATGAGACAACCTAATAAAATCTGAGGAATGGGGTAAAATGAGCCTTTTTTGGCCATTAAGGCCAAAAAAATGATGCATTTAGTAAGATGCATCTTTCCTGTTTTGTGAGGCTTTTCTTTTCTTTACATTTTTTGAGCAGATGTTTTTTCCACCCCTTTTGCGTAAGGTGCCAGTAAAGTTAAAAATATTTATTTTTAGGAAAACTGTAGTTAGAAACATGGAAGATGTGGTTCTGTCTGACGTGATGTATGTGCGTTTTGACTTGTATAACTCCTTAGAGTTGGCAATGGCAATACCATCGGGCACACCAGCTTGGCTAATTCATAAAATATAAAACTCCCTCACTGATATACAAAGCATGGACTAAACTGTTAACGTCTTACTAAATCTACCTTATAATGTATAATGAATGTGTGCACTAAGCAAAGATTTTAGAAAATTTATCTCCAAATAGAGTTAAATTGGGATGAGAGTTTATCATCCTCGGGCACACAGTTTGTCTACTTAGTGAAAATCTCCGCACTAGCAGACAGTCATAAAAACTTGTTCAACATACCTGGGCCAGCGTAACGAACATAGGTATGAGGTCACTCTTCACATACTCGACCTCCACTACCCGGGCGAACTCTCCCAGCTTGTAGGCGGCCGCGCGACGCACCATGGGGGTGTCATCCTGGCACAGAGAGCGGAAGTGCTGGCGGAGCTCCGCCTTCACTGGGGCGGAGACTCTCGGGTAACAGACACTGGAAACACGGATATTGGTTGAACTTAGATGGAAACAAAATAAGGACTTGAAATAATGTACATTTTGTAGGTTTCCTTATTGCCGAGAATCGCGACCACATATTATGACACGTCTCCAAGCCATGCGGTCTCCTGGGAATCTTTTTAGTCTCTTAAATAAACTTTTAAGCCGCAATAAATTGAAACACCCTCTCTCACCAAAACTCTTCATAACAGTGCTGAAAGATGTTTTCAAACACTTTGGGTGAACCAACCATGGCTTAAAATTGATGATGAATACCTAAAACAATCAATTTAAGGTTTGCCAATGACGTCATTTATTATCTATTTAGAATATGTCTGAAGAACTAAATAATGGTTTAGATATGAACACATCGAGATTTAAAGCAATGATCAACAGAGCAAAGAAAACAATGACAGTAAATATTAAATAATGTACAATAGCTTATGTAGAAGATTATACATATTTAGCACAAATAATCACAACAGATAACATATCCAGCAAAGAGATAGAAATACGAATAGATGTTGTAAGGACGAAATACTGGTCCAACAATGAAATAATGAAACACAAGAAAATAAACATCTCTTTAAAAACACACAATGTTTTATGATTTGAGTTTATATTTTTATTTTGTTGTTTTATACTGTGTGTACTTGTGGCATGTACCAAACAAAAGTATTTTCTGTCTTTCTTAAAAGAGTGGCACACAGCCAGAAGAGTAGACATTAAACAAAAAAGTGACTGTATGCTATCCTAGGCAGGGAAAGAGAAAGAAAGATGGAAGGATCCCTTGAAAAATGGCTGGATGACTGGGTGAGCATGGCTGGAAAGACGAGCAGACAAAGAACAGGGAGAAGTGGAGGGGGTTGCAGAAAGCCTGTACCAACGGGCACACAGACTCAAACCTTAATGTATTGAAACTACAGATACTATCACTCATAAAACAAATAAATTGAAAATAAAAAATTGTAGAAACAAATTCATGTTTCTACAATTTTTTATTTTTTGCTACCATAGAAACCTAGATATAGTGCACAAAATACCTATTAGTTCAAAAAAATCAAAGATAGATGTGTAACAACTGCATAATCACGTACGAGCGTTTGTATGAAAAGTATGACGGGTTGGCCGCTAAGCAGAGGGCGGATAAACAAACAATGCGTTTTTATTTTAGTAGGTAAGTCCTTGTGGTGGTAAAAAAAAGGCTCAACCGGAAGGCATTTTACTGTTATTCATATAAGTAAAATCACAGTTATCATTCACTATTGTAAAAGCTATCTATCAGATTATCAGTAATAAGCTCATTACTTTAACAGTGATACAAGAACATTGCAATAGTTTTGTCATGTTTTTTTAGTAATTAATGTTACATAACAAACTGCAATGTCCCATAATAAACCATGTTTACTCAAGGCAGATTTGCGATTCCAGACTTATATTAACTGTCTACTGGGTCATCACTACTAAATAGAGAATAAAATAAATAGTACCATTTCCTTTGGAAATTACTTCTAAACAAGAATGTTTTTCAACATCTTCATCCCGTGTTGATAATGAATGTTGTTTGATTTCAAGTGTGCTATCTATACCCATAAAAGGTTTGTATTCAACTCAGGATTAAAACAAGGAGGTACAGTCCTGTTCCCGTTAGTATACCTCTTATTCTTCTTAGCGTTTCTATGGCAATCTAAATTGTGTCAGCCCAGAATTGGGCCACTAGTTTGGCACCTTCAAAAGTGTTAATTTGATAATTTTGACATACCCAGTTCATAGATAATTGAAATATCTCTCTCTATCTTGAATTCAATTATCTATACATACATAAACTCACGCCTTGTTCCCATGGGGGTAGGCAGAAACTACAGAATGCCACTTGCTAGAATTCTTATTCATACATCTGCTCATACATGCACATCAGTTGCTAGTACATGCACGTCAGTTGCTAGTATTATGCACCTGACCTTTCTAAAGAACCAGACATCTTTATTGTCATTAAAATACGGTTGCTAATGTCAGGTAAAATAAATTTGCAGTGTTTCACACATCAGTAATTGACTGTCAGTTGACTATTATTGTATACCTCAGTAGTTTTGAGCTAACTACCTGAAAGGCCACTATCTTTTTTTTTTATTTAGGGACCTTTATAATCGTAATGCATATGTCAGTCCCATCGCCGCCTTAAATACACTTTGCTCATATCAGGGAACCTAAACAAACTCTTCGCATTATCGCCGTTTGGTTGAGACTGGATTGTGTGGAATGTGCCTACTACAAGTCTTCAACCTCAAGACCCTAAACAGGCAATTTCTTCCAGACTCATCCCAAATGGTAGTCATCCAGCCAGGCCATCAATAAGTGGTGTTTCTGCACAGTTAGGCGAGTTCGTTTTTTTCATCATGAATGCAAACTCATTACATGGAATGTGTCCAGATCGGAGTATATGAGACGTAACTAATTTACCATATTGAATATTAGGCCATCTTCTTTATCGTGTGGTTAGTGCCTAACTTGGTGTCAGAGTTTTTGTGCCGGCAAAAGGCCTCTGACTTGGCTTCACATGCCATCTATAAATATATCTCAGGCATTAATATAATATATATATTATGGCATATTGTATAATTATCACTTGCTTTGGTGAAGGAAAACATTGTGAAGAAACCAGCATTAGGCCAAGTGGAATGCCAAGATACTATATAGTTATCATGATAACATGTTTAAAGTTTTTTGTTAAAGAGAACTGGATAGTAGTCCATAATAGATCTAATATGCAGTTTGGATCTGGACCATCATCTATCCATTTCTACAAAAAGTAATCAATATTTAATAATTACCTGAACAATCCACAAGCAGAGGCACGTGAGGTGAACCAGTCTCCACCAGCAAGACGTTGGACTAGCGGCACAAAGTGTTGTTCCAAAGCTTGAGGAGTGTGATGAGCAGCCACAGCACGGAGAGAAGCCACAGCCTTGTCACGCACTACAGTCTCTTCTACGGTGGCCAGGGTTTCCAGAGGTGGAAGGAGACAGTGAGCAAATTCACCACCACCAACCAGGTTGATGAAATTTCCTAGAAGAATAGTTTGTAATGGTTACTAATGATGATCCTCTTGAACTTTGCATCAACCGGCCACAAATCCTCTTCTCAGGTGCTACAGAGAAGTTCCTGAAGGAAAAACCCAATAACACTTAGCCTGACCTGAGAATCAGGTCCACATGCTCATACTACGAAGTAGCACTTCTTACCACTACAGTGTTACTCTATATTTTTGCTACCAGATAGTTGAGAAACAATGGAAATGTAGAGGATGAATAGTGCAGAATATTATTACCAGTGTAGACATGTTATATGTATGGACATGTGCATACCAACACTGACAAATTGATTACAAACATTATTGCAAATTATGATTATCCTCATTACTGGAATTACCTCCATTATACATATTTTCTACATTATTTAGTATTTTTCTTAACGTCTTTAGGTTCTATGATTGTTCATAGTTTAAATATCAAACAGGTTTTTAAAAATCCAGTTAGTTTATACTGATTGTGTAAGCTATTACAGATATACTTTATTAATACTTATTTTTATTAGGTATCAGATCAAAATAGCTGGACCCCTTAAACCCTGTACATCAAATAATTAAAATTCCGAAATGTTAAGCTACTTCTGTTGCTCACCATACTAAATAGTGATTTTCTGTGCGAAAAACTTATTTATCTTTGTATCAAGGCCTAATCAATTATTCTTTTGTTTAAGTACGTTTAACTAAAATACATAGAAGATGCAATAAGGAAACTTTTTACAATGAAACAGGATGAAATACAACAATAAATAGGTAATCAAAATATATAATTCCGAGCTAGAAATTATCTTCTGATGATTACAACATTGGCGATATACATACCCAGTTGTTCTGCAAGGGCGAGTAAGACTTCGTCTTCATCGTAAATGGTCTCAGTCAAAAAGGGGATCAGCTCCGATCTGGTTCGCTCCACGCCCAGGGCCAACGCGATGGTCGACAATTTCTTTATAGAATTCAAACGAAGCTGCACATCCTCGTTTTTCAACTCGTCTATGAGCACCGCAATAGGATACAGTGACTCATCCGTCCCAGAGTCGCTCGCTGCCATTTTTGTGTTGGTTGTGCTGCTTCGATTTCAAACTTCACGGATTATAAAGATTTTCAATAGATTTACGAATTATTGCGAGTATTTTCTTAAAAACGAACGCTATTGAACTCAAATGCAGCAAAATGGCAGCATCTAATTTTTTTTAATTTTCAACTTCCCTTTCGGTCGATATTTTTAAGCACAGGAACAAAGCTATTCAGCCATCCGTCATAGACTATATAATTTGTCAAAATCTATTTTTAAAGTCTTCAAAATCATTATTGATTAATAAAACGAAGTTTATATGTATAATTATTATTATTCATCAAAAATTATTCAGAAAAAGTATCAGTACTCTACATGATCATGGCAATCTTTTTAGCGCCATCTAGTTTGCAAGCTAAATACTACGAACATAGATCTTCCAAGGTTGTAAAAGTTGTAGAATGCATCATTCAAACTTATACTCTCGCCTTTTTCCCATGGGGGTAGGCAGAAACTACTGAACGCCACATGCTACGATCCTTACTTAGTCCTTTTGGCTTGTCCACGTTCATACGTTCATACACTATAGAAAATATGACACTGCACAATAGAATCGGTACACAAACTCTTACTTTTTCCAAAATGATATTCGGAAACCTCAGACAGAAACTTTATTTTTCTTTTTTTAAAGTTGTAGCGTGGAATAACATTGCTAGGACAGTTTTAAAGGCGCTAGCACGAACAATATGTAACTCCTTTAACCCAAGCATTTTAGCAAACTCCGTACCTCGCATTTAAATAAATTCTTCTTACGAAATATTTTTTTTATTTGGACACTTCTCGACATTTTAGAAATTGGAATGACACTTGACAACAGACGTTTTTTTCAAGATCATGTAATGGCGTGCACACGTTTTTTATTTTAAGTTATTTATTAATTTGAACAATATTTAATGATCAAAATAGTGTTTAAATGGTATGGCAAGCGAAGACAACCTTAATGCGTCTATTGCACATATCGTGTTGGCCTGCGTGGCGGGGAGAGGAATCAGCAGGATGAGCGGTGCCAGCTACACGCATCCAGGGATGCATGCGAATTTCTTTATCCACGGTGTAATTGGATTCTTACATTACCAAAGTACGTGTAGTGGTTCTAGATTGACATTCCTAGCAAGCAGAAGAAGCAGTTTTTTTTCAAAAGTTATGAAACGACATCTATGTTGCAACGTACGAACTAAATTCCTACATCACGCAACCAAAGTTTAAAGTTATCACGAGATTGGCATCAATCACCCGACAGCAATCGTCGTCCCACCAGACACAACACCCTTGGTCTGGTCTCAGTCTGGTCGGAGGATCCTCCCTTTTCAATGGAGGATGAGGAACTTTACACCCAGTTCCTCGAAAGTCTCTAAAACTGTGATTATTGGTATAGCTCGACAACCAATATTTGCAATTTGTGAAAGAATCTGACGCTGAGTCGCTGACTGATAACTTTGTTTTGATATGGCCGTGACATGCAATGTAATGAAAAAAATCTAATTATTTTTAGTACGTTATATTGCTTACTCTGTATAGATTATTTTTATTATGTCGGTTTTACCTGTGTCTGTCCTGTGTATTTTTCCTAGCGTATGATTTATTGTTCAATTAACTGTGAACCCCCATTCGAAATAAATCTTTGCACTTTCCGTTCTTCTCCAGGTGGACTAATGGGCAACGACTTCAAGCCAATATACGCGATTAGCTTGAAGGCAGCCCGGTACCTAGCACTGCCATGTCTGAATGCAGATCTTCGGCGGGACGACCAGACTATCTCCTTGTTGCACGTGCTGTCAGGAGTTATTCCTTTCGCTATTTCTCTATCTGGCGAGGATAACATTCCTCTGGGGAACCTGGCGATCGCCCTGAATATTATCTCCTTATGCCACTACTCACACTTGCACAACCGCGAATTCGGATGGTACACGGCGGGAGCTGCTTGCCTGGCGTACTTCGTCACGCCGCAGGCGAACCAGAAGTTTATTTTCCCGCTGGCACTAGCACTCATGGAGTACTGCGCGTACAGGATCTGGCATGTCCACTACGATGGAAGCACCGCACCCCCCCCCGGTGGAAGGAGATAAATAATTAAAGTGCACCTTTCAGTTTTCTTAATACAATGGTTTTACCTTTTTTTTGTACTTGGTTGTTTTATTCGTTAACTCCGTCGATTTCGTAAGTTACCCTACGGGCTTCAATCAACTCCCCCTTGCCCATGAGTAGTTTTGTAAAATATTTTTTTGCAATCTTGCTGTTAATTAGATAATTGTATCTGTGCCAACTACCAAGTTTTAAGTTTATAAACCGAAAAAATAAGATTTTATGTTAGTATAAGTCACACTGATTAAGGCGTGATGAGAGAACGCTATAACTTTCGATTATAATTAAACTATTAAGCCTCGAAAAAAAAACATATAATGGGTGTAAAAGTAGCCTTAACGAAGCCGAAACGCACTTGTTCTCCTCGTCATTGTGATATTTTTTTTGTTCTAGATATACCTGGGAACCTTTTTGTTACGGAGATATTGGGGGTCAAAGTTCAACTTTTTCAGTTTTTTTTTTTTTAATTATAAGTTTTTAGTGTTATATCTTTACTTTAAACACCTCCATGACCCCAGTACTATTCAATGCATCAATCAGCACAACGTTTTGAGTGCGCCACATTGAGTTCTACCGTGAAACGCGATTTTTCACCCCCAGAAAAAATGGCATTTCCCAGCAATCATTTTTGCGTAGTTACTTAGTTCTATGTACAAAACGCTTGGTTGAGGGCTTCGTGAAGGGTTCGTTTGCACCTTTTATATCAGATTCTTTAGTGTTCTCTCATCACCCTTACCTTAGTTTTCGTGTTTCCATGTTTTCATGACTAGGCAGATAATTCTAGTTTGAGCGTTTTTTTTCAAATTCACTTTTTAAAATATTTCTGAAAACTTAATCACATATGCAGAATACAATATAATCCATCCTTCGTCCCGCGTCGGCCGTAGCAACAAGAAAAAAAAGCAATTCCTTTGTCTTTGTCTTTATGGGGGGTAACCAACCGTGGTGGTACTGAAAGGATGACTAATGCATGCCTACTGGAGTGCCAGCCCATTGTGAAGCTCCCGCAGAGACAATCGTATTAGACAGGGGAGGTAATAGTATGTAAGTAGGTAATCTTGACTATATACTTGGTAAAGGAAATGAAAACAAAGGAATAACGGTAATACAAGATGTAAACAAATCCCTCACGAGCCGTCGACCAAGCATTCTTCATATCAAAGTTACTACGCAAAAATAATGATTGCTGGGAAACAGCTTTTTTTGTGGCGAAAAAACATTTTACGGTAAGATTCAGTGTAGGTAATGAACTTAAAACATTGTGTTGGTGGATGCATTGAATAGTACGGGGGTCGTAGAGGTATTTAAAGTTAAGTTATAAAATAAAAACTAAAAAAAAAAACTAGTGAAAAGGTTTGATCCTGGACCCCCAATTTCTCCGTAATTAGAAGGTTCCCAGGTATGGTCTAGAGTCTAGAACAAAAAATGATCGCAACGACGGGGAGAACAAGTGCCTTTCGGCTATATACGTTAAGGGTACTTTTACACCCATATAATTAAGATGAAGAATTTATTTCAGTTCACGTTTCGTGTTACCCACTGGATACCTTGTTTAGGCAGCCAGTCGCTCCATGTAAAATTTTTATTGGCATTCGGCTGCATCCAGTAAGACCCGGCCGGCCTCAACTTAGTTGGGGAAAAGAATCGGCGGCATACGCGCTATAGCCACACCGCCACCAGCTAGCGGGGGGTGAGCAACGCGAACGACGCGTCGTTCCACCTCTTTTCATAGGTACTTTGGGTCACATCGCGAACAATCGAAAGATACGAACAAAGTATGAAAAGGAAGTCCGCGTGATATTACTATAGAAATACTAGCTTTTGCCCGCGGCTTCGCTCGCGTTAATTTAGAATTTGTCAACCTAGCGGTGTGAAATATACCTACTTTTCGTACCACTTGCACTTGCTCAAAAAAGTGACATTCTATGCCACAAAAAGCGAACATAACAATAGTCATTTTTAATCTGTTAAAAACAGGGAAAGAAAATTGTACTGAATTTCATGCATCCTCTAGGGGGAGAATGTGATTTAAATTTGGAATACTTACCGAAATTTATACTGAACTACATCTGTGTTTACACCATTGAGTTTGTATATAAAGCATTATACATCTTTTTGGAAAAGGAATACGCATTTATTATGCAGTTATGATTATTAAATAAAATTACGAAAACCGACGAGGCCGTATGAGCTTGATGCCTGTGCTTTTCCGACAAAAAAATATTAGTCTAGGAATTTGCCGCGTTTTTGGTTTTTTCAAATACATAAACGTTAAGTTTATTTTAATTTATTTTTATAAATAAGTTAATGTTCTAAAAATACTTTACGATGTTAAATCAAAGCGACAGTGACAGTGAATTGTCGGATTCCATCAGTGCAAATGCTGCCGCAATTATAAATAATTTGTTTCCAACAAAATCCAAGGAAAATTATTTAAAAACTTATGAAGAATTTTCAACGTGGAGAAGTGCGAAAGGCCTGTCAATTTCAGAATCTCTTCTTCTTCTCTATCTTCTTCTTCTTTGACTTGGATAAATAATCAAAATAGACAACTATTTTGATTATTTATCCAAGTCAAAGAATCCGAATACACTTTGCATATACTCAAAACTGAAAGCTACAATTGGCATCAAACACAGCATTGAAATAAATAGATTCACGAAATTACTGGCTTTCGAAAGAAAATCAGAAGGGCATTGCGCAAAGAAGTCTAAAATTTTTACGACTCAAAATGTGGAAAAATTTCTTAATGAAGCTCCTGCAGAAATATTTCTGGCCACAAAACTAAGTATACATGATTTAACTATGAATATTTCGTATCTTAGTAATGGTAATTATTCTATATATTTACCTGTTTTTTATCTTTGTTATAGGTGGCCTTAATTTTTGGACTCAATGGTGCTTGCCGCGGATGTGAACTTGTAAACTTAAAGGTGGAGGACGTTGAAAATCATTCCAATGAGTTACTGCTGATTAATGTAAAGGAAACTAAGACAAAGAAAAATCGATCATTCATTGTACAAGGACAATATAATAAAATCATTCATAAATACCAAGCATTACGTCCCACCAACATGGAAAACAATAGATTTTTTATAAACTGTCGGAATAGGAAATGTACTCGACAAGCCAACGGCAAAAATAAAATTAGCAATATGCCAAAGGAAATTGCTAAATATTTAAAACTTAAAGATGTTGAACTCTACACCGGTCACTGCTTTAGAAGAACTTCGGCGACTTTCTTGGCGGATTCAGGGGCGGATATTACGTCACTAAAAAGACACGATGGTTGGAGCTCTGATAGAGTAGCTGAGGGTTATATCGAAAGCTCAATGGCGAATAAAACCATATTAAGCAGTCAAATTAACAAAAATATAAAACTTAATCCATCAGAGCCACAACCATCAACTTCCGGCATCTTATCTTCGTCCGTAACTAACGATGCACCACCACCACTATCTCCGACGTATACTATCTACAATGAAACGCAAGTTCCTCAGACGCAAGAACAGAGAAATACTCAAATCAACTCATCAACAATAAATGTACCAAACAAAAATGTAACTCTCTCTATCAATAATTGGACGAATGTTTGGAATGTTAACTTTTACTTTTAATTGTCATTATTTTTAATAAATGCTTATCTCATATTATTATTGTGTTAATTTTTTCGCAAATGGTACGAAAAGTAGAGTATTTTCCTCGGTGATAAAGCTGTCTTAGTCTTGGGTGAACTTAAATCCCTCGCTACACTCAGGACTCGTCTTAAATTCCTCGCTTCGCTCGTGATTTAAGTTTTTAACACCCTCGCTACGCTCGGGAGTAAACCTCGAGTCCTTCGTTACGCTCGCGATTTAAATCCACCCGCGACAGAAGACACTGCTTTATCCCCTTGGTTAATAATCTACTATTACGACCTATTCTCATACCTACCAAATATAAATAAAAAAAATCATAAAAATCGGTCGAGTCGTTTCGGAGGAGTGCTACCACAAACACCGTGACACGAGATTTTTAAGTACATAATAAGATCACGCGCACTTATTTAGGCATTCAATTAACCCTAGTATTAGGTGTTGGTGATAGCGGAATTAGTTTTTCGCAATAGGATGCCCACTTGTCCACCACTTGGGCTCAGTTGGGAAATTGCCAAAGTTTTCTTTGAAGGGACGTTTTCTTATTACAAAGTACTTAAATAAATATAACTTGTAACGCGATACCTACGCCACAACAAGATGAAACGTTCTCCCGTGAGTTTTAATTCAGTACTCTGTTATATAAACAGACGATGGTTATTTTTGCTCCGATGATTACCTACGTTTACTTTTGACATTATATTAAAAAAAATATGGATAATAGTTAATGCAAATTTAGATTGAAGTTAAAGCAGATCCCAGGACACATTTTGTTTTATTAAATCATCAAGTGAATTAAAATAGATTTCACACGTTGTTGTCTTTGTTTCGACAGTTGAAAAGTGCCTGTGATTGGCATAATTGAAATAAATGGTTTGATTTTGATTTTGGTAGACCATGAGTTGCCGAGTTGGGATACAATACCCATAGTACGTTTCCGTGGGATAGTTTACGAGCGCTACGCAGGCGAAGTCGCGGACAAATCCCAGATAAATATAGTTCGTCTATTTCGACGATAATTTCATACAATGAAGTAAAATATCGGTATCAACACATGTTGCCATTCTCTCGCCCATTAGACTGAAATCGTAGATTTGTTCTGAAACTGATACTATAAGAGAAACAATAAACATATGTACCTAATGGTTACAAAGCGAAGCATTCTCGGTGCTAAAATTATTAAGTTAGTGATAGTTGATTTTAGAAGAACATAAGACGAAGTCTGAAAGGGGCGCCGGTGACTGAAAAGTTGTGTTTTAATCGGCTGTCATGTTATGGGCGTGTGACGCGGAGGAATGAGGAACATGTTATGAGGAAAGTTTTGAGTATGACTGGATAGGTATAAGAGTAGAGGAAGACCAAAGAAACGATGGCTGGGCTGTGTGAAGGATGATATCGCACGAAAGGATGTGACTGAAGAAGACATGCTGACGGCCGAAATGAATTGGGAGAAGGGCAAGAGAATGATGATGAGTTGATTTTAGGAATTTTTTAATGAATGTTAATGGATGGAGAGGGAGTGGAAGGTCAAAGCAAAGATGGATGGATGGTTGAGAAATGGTTTGAAAGAAAATACAGTGAATGACAGTTTGCCGGTTGGCCGGGGAGAATGGATAAAGAAAACGTGTTGCGATCTCAAGTAATAAGGGACCCGGGGGGAAACTCCGCTGCCGCGGCAAATTGTCGCTCAGCGGACAGACTTCCGGCGTCCCTTCGTCGTCACCTTCCGCCTGTCGCAGGTCCTCACCGGACATGGTTGTTTCGGGAGGTTCCTGCACCTAATCGGGCGGGAGGAACGCCCGGGTGTCACCACTGCGAGGATCGACTGGAGGACACGGTGGAGCACACTGTGCAGGTCTGCTCCGCTTGGGCGGAGCACCGCCGTGTCCTCGTAGCGGCAATCGGCGGCGGCGACCTTTCGCGTCCAGCCCTGGTTCAATCCATGGTCCGGAGCGAGAGGGAATGGGACGCCGTCACCTCCTTCTGCAAAGCAGTCATGCTAGCGAAGGAGGTGGCGGGACGTGAGAGGGAGAGAGCCTTACGTCTCAGCCGCCGCGAGAGATGCACCGGGCGTCGGGGGCCGCATGGTGGCCCCCGGCCACCGTAGGCGCGGGCCTGTGGACGGTGAGCTATGGGCTAGCTCGCCGTCCGTCCGTCTTATGACGACAGGCCGTGTCGACGGCGCGTTCGTGTTCCACGCGCGCCTCAAAGAGAGTCAGCAAACAGGAAGGGGTCCGTAAGGACCGATGCCTGCCAGGGTTGCGGGACTGTTCGAAAGAGATACCGCGGCCCTAAAACACAAAGGGTAAAGGAAGGAACATGGATGGGTTTTAGTCAGTAAAAGTCTGACACTCCCTCCTGCTCAGCCCGGAGCGGGAGGGGTTATTTGATGATTTCCCATCGGTAAAAAAAAGAAAAAGTAAGTAATAAGGGACAAGGAGGGTAACATAATGATAAATTGATTTTAGGAAGGCTTTGGGATAAGTTAGTGTACGGTATTGGTATGAAGTTAATAACAGTTAGTTAATTAAAGTTCTTTTGAAACTAGAAATATCCATAAACTGCAGGTTTTTTAATGCATATTTGCAACTACATATATGCGTGTTATGGCTGTTCTTTTGAAGATGATGCATATTCCACCTAAAGTCGGCATTTTTTGGGCATGTTTCCTGTAATTTTAACTGTAAAAAATATATGCATTAGGTTATTAAGGATACCCGGAAAAAGCCCCTAAATTCCAATAGTGCCCATTGACCTACACGGATGTAGAGCCATCATTTTCAAGTTATGAGAAAAATATGCTAATTAATAGAAGGCTTATTCATGCTACTGATAATTTGGAACAGAACACGGGTTTACAAACAAATATGAAAAATATTTTTCGAAAATTTAAAATAAAACAGAAAACATTATTTTGTCGTACTTGTTTAAATTTTAAGTTGCATATTTTGGAACTTTTGTTGCATATTTCGAGCATTTATGATGCATACTTTGACGGATTTATGTTGCATATAATTCGGTCTCTAGTTATTAATAATTATGAGTAGGTACAAAGACCTCTTAAGAGGTTTTCAGCCTCACACCTTCTTACTGAGGTCATCCATCATTTCTTAAGAACCTACGATGTCGTGATCCTTTTTACGATGCAAAAAGTCGAGCTAAAATCTCGGTAAAGTTTCTGCCGTTGATAGGCAAACACGTCCCCATTTCCTATTTATTTTAAGTGTCGATAAAATTAGCATTGATATTATAAAACACAAATCACAAGGTTATTACAAAAAATCGACCTGAAAATCTTCGTCGAAGAATATTAGCCAATAGACTATTTTAATCTATTGCAGCTGAATTAAATAAGATGCTCTTAAAGCTCAATCGTTTCTGACAAATTATAGGAAGATCTAATGGGAAGCTAATTAATAACGAAGACTTGCCATTGACCAATTAGCTCGGAATCTCGGCGAATGAGGACAGGCAATAGCAAACGTGACCGGAAAGATGCATTTTTTCTATCATTTTCATAGATTAGTATTGCACAATTGGTTTGTGTATTTATAGAGTTATTTTATATCATCTTATATTAAAAACTGATGATTGTCTTGGTATGGGCGCTGAAAGTACGGTGATTTTATTTGCGGTGCTCTTCAAGGTTCGATTCTGAGACCGCTCTTAGTGCCACTGTCCTATTAATCAGAAAGTGCTCTTCTTCTTTATCTTGTGGTTGGTGCCTAACCTGGTGTCAGAAGTTTTATGTCACCCATGGGCCTCTGACTTGCCTTTACATTTCGTCGAGACTGGTTTCCTCAAGATGTTTTCCTTCACCGAAGCCAGTGATTTATGTATACAATATGCACATGAATCCGAAAAATCAGCAGCGCGTGTTTTGGATTTGAACTTGAGACTTGACTTGGCAGTCCGAATGTCACAGCATTTTAGGCTATCACTGCTTCAAATAGAATGCGCTAAAAGTACGGTGATTTTCGGTGCTCTTCGCTTATATAATGAAACTGATAGGTACCTATTAATAAAAAGTAATGTCTAACTATAATGTGTTTATTTCTTCAAAAGACCATCTCTGACATTAATCTGCATGGTTCTCATATGCCTTGATCAATGTCTGGACTTTAAAAGAGACAGTGACCTCCAACTTTGTTTCAGATGTTTTTTCTCAGAGTAGTCAGGTACGAAACACCGGCGTTTTTTTTTTAACAACTACTTTTAAAACATAACATGAAGTGACGTGTAAAAGTGTTTTGTAAAAACAATTAACTTAAATAAATATAATTTATGATTTAATTGACACTCAAAAGATCGGAAATTTCCTTTTGAATTTGCCATATTCACTTACCGTACTACACGAATTCGAGTTTTTTTTACCATGGGGATATGTAGAATCTCTTACGATTATCTAACCATGGACCATAACCCATGATACTTCCATGGCTGTTACTCTCTATATCACGCTTACGTATTCTCCAACGAACATTCCTGAAGCACACACTCTTTCTGGAAGATCTGTTCAGCAGTGTCAGGTACAAGATGCCTTCTTAGCTTAAAGATTTATTTTATAGCCTATTTCCCGTGCTCTCGTAGGCTTATTACTAGATAAATTAAGGTGTAAATGGCAGCCTAGCCGAAGACTTAATTAGGCAGTTAATGTTTTGGCCAGCACATAACTCTTCAGGTCACTTACATGGATTAAACCGGGTTAGACCGTAGTAATCATTCTGAAGTACCTAAATGGGTTTACTGTGGTTGTTATAGGGAAGTCGGTTATCTTAATTTTTTATTTACTTTGGTTCATAAGAAACATCGTAAGCCATGTCGCGCCATGTTTTGCGTGTCGCTACTAAACATCTGAATTGAACCATCATTACTTGCAACTGTTGAATAATATATTTTAGTTATCGTTTATTTAAAAAAGTACTAATTTAATCATTGTATAAAAATAATACTACTGCGCCTAAATGTTTTGTAATATTAATTTTATTTTTAATTTATTTTTGTAATACTTTTTTAAAAATAAATTATTCTTATTCATATTTATGTAGGTGCACGGTTCAAATTTATCTTTTCGGATAGAGAACAACCGGCACCGACAGAGTCCTACCGTTAGAGCGTTTTCGCATTACGTTCGTACGATCCGGACCCGTGAAAATACGGCCCGGAGTAGTCTAGTCAACTATTTCTAATTTTCTATGCTAGTTTACGCACTACATCCGGCTTCCGTCATCCGATTTCTATTCGTATTACGTACGGATCGGAGTCGGATCGGGCGTAGTGCGAAACAGCTCTAAGACGTGATTTTTCACCCCAAAAAAGTAGTCGATTTCGAGCAATAATTTTTGCGTAGAGTTACTTAGTTTGACAGTGGGCAGGGCACATTGCTCGCAGAACGGATGGCCGATGGGGACGAAATGTTCTGGAGTGGCGACCGCGAACCGGAAGACGTTGCGTTGGAAGGCCTCCCACTAGGTGGACCGATGACCTGGTGAAGGTTGCGGGGATCCGCTGGATGCGAGTCGCACGGGACCGGTCAATGTGGCGACACTTCGGGGAGGCCTCTGTCCAGCAGTGGACGTCTTTCGGCTGAAATGATGATGACATAGTTTGATGTACGGAATGCTTGGTTGAAGGCTTCGTGGAGGGACCGTTTACACCTTGTACGTGTGAATATAAAGTCTGACAAACAACAAAATAGTAATAACACTAACAACCAATAATAAAGCACGTTCTAATTCAGATGTGTAACATCCTCCAAATTAAGCACACCACCGAACGCTCTAAATGTCCTGTATGTTTACTCTTTGTCCTAAATATTTGTATTGAGCCTAGGGCTACCTCTTTAAACATACTAGAACGTTCCCACTGCTAGGACATATAGGCCATCTCTCTGAGGGAGGGGTGGGACGTAATCTGGCCCAGTGCGTGTTGATGGATTTCACAGGTCTTCGATGTTTGATTCTCGGACACGCTGGTTTCCTCACGATGTTTTCCTTTCCCGTTTGGCTTTTAAGAGCAGTAACTTACACAGGAAATAACTTACACAGGAAGAGTATTTGGCTGGATTCGAATTCACGAGTCGGAACACCGGTCCATCACCGATCTCGTAGGTAACGTCAAAAACTCACAATGCAGGGTTTCCACGGATTGCCACGTTACGTTCCTAAATAATGAACGTGGACGAAGCAAAAATAATACAATATATGGATCGTTGCAGGTGGCTTTCTGTTTACCCCCATGGGTTTTTATGTTATAAGTTTTTCACAGTATTATACCTTGTGGCTGGACTGGATCTTTTTGTTTTTGGCAATTAAAAAGTGTTTGTAACTGATCTATTTTTTTTTACCCGACTACGGCGAAGCCAAAAGGAACGGAAATGATTTTGGCAGTCTATGTATGTTTGTATGTTCCACGTAGCGCCAAAACTACTGAACCGATTTTAATGAATGAGTTGTCAATAAATTCGTAATAATGGCCCAGGTAGCATAGGCTATATAAACTTTAAAATATATATATTCTAACGTCGAAAAAATTAAACTGAGAAAATCATCACGTGCATATACATCAAAATAAAGATCTTGGCGAGCTCATTACAAATATGTAAATACTCGTTTAGCATATTGTTTAAGTCAAAATATATGTTTAAAATGCGGTCGTACAGTTCGTCGCGCGGTCCAGTCGTTTCAGTTTTTTGACGATGTAGATCGGGAAACGGAAAAGTATTAATTAGAAAGTAAATAAAATAAAACTATAACATATACATACATAGACTGCTAAAATCATAACCCTTCCTTTTGGCTTCGCTGTAGTCGGGTAAAAAGGGGGTCTAAAAAGAACGAAACAAGAAAATAATTCAGATAGAAATCCAATCAAGGTAGAGCTGTGGTCGCACCCACTGTATACTATACATATAGAGGTGTTCCTGGCACCCACATAATCATAGTAGGTATACAGTGGGTGCGACCAGTCATTCACTACAGCCCTGTGCTATGTTATATTAAAGTTAATGTCAAAATGGTACATAAAGCATATGGAGCTGTCGTTAGTACTCATAAAGTGGAATTAATGACAAATTAACGATCTTTGTGGAATATTACACCTATTATAAACAGCCGCTGTTCTGAATTATAAGTAGTGGAATCCTTTGTGTATGGTGCTAGGTATTATCAACGGGTATGCTCATCAAATTACCTTCTGTAGCGTTTGGTGACAAAACTATACGTCAATAATTTGATTGAGAAACTCAGCAGCACTGGTATCGGATGCTCTGTTGATGGTAACATAATTAATAGTATAAGTTATGCTGATGATATGGTGCTGCTGAGTCCCTCGATTGATGGACTTCGACGGCTGCTTGAAATATGTGAGGGGTACGCCACGTCTCATGGTTTAGTGTGCAATGTGAGGAAGAGTGAGCTTGTGGTATTCAGGGTAGGTTCTAAAAAGCCTAAGACAGTTCCTCCGGTATACCTATATGGTGTACCACTAAATAGAGTGTCGCATTTTAGGTACCTTGGCCATATAGTAAATGAGGACATGAGGGATGACAGTGACATGGAGAGGGAGCGAAGAGCGTTGTCGATCCGATGTAATATGCTGGCCCGTAGGTTTGCACGGTGTACTAGAGAAGTGAAACTCACTCTGTTCAAGGCGTTTTGCACGTCTTTCTACACGTGCAGCCTGTGGGTTAGTCATACGCAGAGGGCCTACAACGTTCTTCGCGTACAGTATAATAACGCTTTTAGGGTGCTGTTGGGGCTCCCGCGGTTCTGTAGCGCATCGGGCATGTTCGCTGAAGCTAATACAGACAGTTTTCAAGCAATTATGCGGAAAAGAACAGCATCCCTTATGCAAAGGATTCGGGGGAGTTCCAACAGCATTTTAAAAGTGATAGTGGATAAGCCTGATTGTCCGTTCCTGGGGCACTGGACCCGTATGCACAGCTGCAGGTCTGGTGCAGCGGGAAGCGGACTTAGTTATAGGTATAGGTTTTTAAATTAGTTTATTTTACTTCATTTTATTGAGAAATTTATTTTAATTTAATTTAATTTATTTTAATTTATATGGAAAATGTTACTAACATAGTTGATAAGTATAGTAAGTATAAGTATAGTAAGTGTAGTAGTATAGTTGATAAGTGGTACTAACAACAATATGAATCATTTGTGTCCGATTTAAATAAATAAATAAAAATAAAACAGTTTTCTTACCATAACATCGTCTGTTTTCCAACAAGGGCTAGGCTAAGGAGTAACTAACTAACTATGTATGTATGTATGTTCTACCGAGCTCACTGACTGTGTGCCACTTTTCAACCTTAGGCCCTAAGTAATAAAAATAAAAAAAACCGGCCAAGCGCGAGTCGTACTCACACGCACATAGGGTTCCGTAGCACCAAACAATATAATAAAAATATTTTGAACGCATTCGTTCTTAAGTTGTATTGTTTTACATTCATCAACAAAACTAAATTTGTTTTACATAGTACACTTTGAGAGAAAATGGTTTGAGGAACATCAATGTCATTTTTAAAGACCTATCTATAGACACCCCGCACGTATAGGTTTGATGAAAATTTTTTTTTTTAGTTTCAGTTCCATGTATGGGGAGACCCCCCTTAATCTTATATATTTTTTATTTTTGTATAAAAACCTTATAGCGGTTCACAGAATACATCTACCTACTAAGTTTCAACTGTGTAGTCCTAATAGTTTCCTAATAGACAGACAGACAGACTTGGCGAATCTATAAGGGTTCCGTTTTTTGCCATTCGGCTACGGAACCCTAAAAACGGGAGAAAAATCACGTTTTACAGTAGGACTCAATGTAACTCACTCAAAACATTGTGCTGACGGATGGATTGAATAGTACGGGGGTCGTGGAGGTGTTTAAACTAAAAATCTTACATTAAAAACATGTATTTAAAAAAATATAACTAGTGAAAAAGTTGGAACTTTGACCCCAATATCTCCGTAATTATAAGGTTAACAGGTATGGTTTAGCTAGAACAAAAAAAAAATCGCAATGACAGGGAGAACAAGTTTAGTGCCCTTCGTCTTCGTTAAGGGTCTTGGGGTAAAGGGTGTAATCCTTTATACTAAAGCTAAACAGAATATTTTTGTTGTTTAATCGCTCTATCTCTGCCACTACCATTTTCCGTTTCCTTTGGGCAGGTTATAGACTATTTAATATCACGCTACGTTTCTTCAGAGCTGCGACCGCGGCACCGCTGGGCACAGCTAGTTAATTAATTAATTAATAAAAACATTCAGCCGATTTCTTATCCCGCCAGATCCATCACCATCAATCTCCTGTCTTCCACAGAGAGCTTGGCGCTGACGTCAGAATCGTAATGCACACCACTTCTATCTAATGTGGCACTAATCACGCTAAATGAGCGGACAGAAAAAAAAATTGATGGATTTATCTATACTTCTATACACTAGATTTTAAAGAGGTAAAGTTTGTGAGGTTGTAAGGGGTAATATCTGGATCTACTGAGCCACATTATAGGAAGCTACATTATCCCCGAGTGCCATGGGCTATATTTACAATGCGCCCGTGGGATAGTTTCCGACCAAATCGCGAGCGAAGCCGCGGGCAACAGCTAGTCGAGTATAACATAATACTAACATTATGCCTGTAATCCCCGAAGGGCTAGGCAGAGCTGTAACTAATAGTATAATTCGCATGTTATGTTAAAGTTATAATTGGTGTTATCCATCAATAATTTCTCAGCAACAGTTTGAAGTCGAGCCACAAATCCACCCACATTTCGCCAGTGATGTTTGAAAGAAAGAAAGAAAAAATGTTTATTTGTCGCAGGGACATGACGTGCGTACAAGAGATAAATAAAAAAAATATAAAAGATAAAAGATAAAAGGCGGACTTAGCGCCCAAGGCATTAAGTCCGCCTTTGTACAGTGTTTATTACATTATGTGCATAAAGTTTAATAAATAAATAAATAAATAAATTAAAAATAATCATTCAATACATAACAAATATTATAAATACACAGGACATATAGGTACAAAGAAAAATAAATACAAAATTAACAGCTTGCACGTCGTGACCGCGACAAGCAGGTTACCACTCAGCATTATGCTGTGCTATGGGGGGCCCACAGCACAGCGCTGGTTTTCAGTGGTCACCCGTGAAAAAAACGTACGGAAGCCAAGACAGCATAAATATTGAACTACATTAAATAAGATAAAACAAACAGTACCTACTTGGATTATAATATAAATGTTTAAGTTCCATATATAACAGGGGGTGAGCCTATTGTCATCAACCGAGCATCTAGCACAGCATCAGCACTAGATTAACGAGGGATATCCAAATTTGTGCTCACCTGAGGGCAGTAGGCTCGCTCCTTATTAAATGGGCAGCAGCCAGCATAATTGGCGAAATGCATTTAGGCAGGTGTACTTTAGGTTCTGGCTAACCCTTCGGGGGAATAAAAAAGGCTTGATGTGTGATGTTTCATTTGTTCGGTTTTCAGTGAAGAAAATGGATTTTAAATTTAATTTGGATTCGGTAAGAATACTTTTACACCTAACTCACATAACTGTGGTGGGGGCTAGCCTATTTATCCATCATCTGCCTAGCCTTCTCTCAACTATGTTAGGGTCGGTCGGTTAGTCTAATCGGATGCAACTGAATACCAATATTTTACCACAACCCAGTTATTACTGGGTAATACGATATCCTTTGGTACTGGTTAGTCAGACTTTCGGGCCACTGACTACCTGTTAGGACTGCCAAAGATATACAATTGACAGCCGGGACCAACGGATTAAAGGATAGCTTATCTACTGTTATAGCTATGAATAAGCCCGCTGAAGACTGGGTACCCGCTGTTCATAGCTAAACTGTGTAAACTCATATAAATAGCTACTTAAGGAGTTTAGACTTGTCGCAAATGGGCTGAGGTGTCTATTCTTTATCAGCTCGATCTGTTTTTGCTTTCCTAATTTAATGTGTTTCAATTGCAAGGTTTCCTCCATTTCAACAATTGTTACAGCCTGCTAAGATCTTACTACTTCAACGTAGTAACTAGGAGTAAACCTATTTTATTCGTCATAATTCATAATAGTTTGTCGAGGGCAATTAGCAAGCCTCAAGAGACAATATCCAAGGATTAGTTAACTTAGCCAGTACCCAGTTAATTACTTACTTACAGACTATGTATCTTCACTGGGTCGCTTTAACATAAATATTTTGCAGTGTTTTGCTATTTCTATTCACAAAATACCTATTTACCTATGCATAGATCTGAAAATCATTTGCATGGCTTTGAGGCTTCGAATTACAACTACGATTGTTGTTGTTTTTTTTTGCACTTCAAAAGCGAATCACTTTTAAAGTTGCTGCGTGTATACGTAACGTGCTCGTGACTGTACATGGATGTTATGACGAGAGGCCAAGTTGGAAGGTATGGCAGTCCGCGAAATGCAAATTTTCTTACGTTTTTTTTAATTTGCAGGTCAGTGTCCGGCTGTATGTAGAACAAAATATGATTCACGATCATAACACGTATGGCTTTACAGAGTTATTATCCTTAAAATGATTAAAATCATCAATACTACCCTCTAAGTTAATTTAATGCCATTGAATGACTTTTTAATTATATAGTCACCGCCATCTTGTTTGATCAAAACAATTTCGACAGGCAATTTCGCAAATGTTTACTAAAAGTACTTTAATGACAACGTCATTCAAACGCCAAAAGATTTTGCATTGCGTATTTGCTATCGTTAAACATAAACAACCAAGCGATCCAGCGAAAAACGGATAATGTCTATTTCATAACAGACTTTTTCGGCTAAATTGCTTCGGCTTAAATATTTCACCCTTTCAGGACCAAGAAACAAACTAAACACAGCTTTCCGAAACTCAGAAAGTAATAAATTATTAAAATAAACACACGACACGTGACATTAAGGTGGATGCGCAAGGGTAGCCCGCGAAATTTAAATTTTCTCAAGTTTATTGCAATTTGCAGGTCAGTGTCAAGTTGTACGTTGATGAAAATATGAATCGCGCCAGTAACACGTATGGAGTTACAGAATTATAATCATTCAAATCATCAATACAGCTCTTCAAGTTCATATAATCACATTCAGTAGCTATTTCATGAAAAAGTCACTTTTTGAGATTATATGAACTTGGAGGGTTGTATTGATGATTTGAATGATTATAATTCTGTAGCTCCAAACGTGTTACTGGCGCGATTCATATTTTCATCAACATACAACCTGACACTGACCTGCAAATTGCAATAAACGTAAGGAAATTTAAATTTCGCGGGCTACCCTTGCGCATCCACCTTAAAAGCTAAACCATGTTTCGCGCCAATTTTTATACAAGATGGCGGATACCATGTCACTATTCGATCATTTGTTACAATATGGCAGCCTATTACATGGCTGTCTTGAGGTCTTTAAGCCACATTTATCATAGCCATCGGCAGACGTTTACCGATTATTGTTATAGTCTGCAAATTATGAGATGATTTAGCACTATTGTTATGAAAGATTTTTGGGTTAGATTAATTGATTGATTTTCTCTAGCTTTTCTTTATTTCTATACAGATTCATAGTCATATCAGAATTATAGTGCACTATTCCCAATTATTGTTTCTTTTCAATGTTATTCATTAAGAGTTGAAGCAATCGGTAACTTCTTGCTCACAAACTGTCCACCTGCGACTAAGCGCCTAAACTAATGCTGTTTTATTACTGGCCTATTAGGAATAACTGCTTCTCTGTGTAATGAGGGTTATCGTTTTTGAGCTCACCAGATGGCGCCACTGTCGCTTATGGTCATGTCAATAATTCTATTATAAACTTTAAAGTACCAATAACTTCTTATAAAGTTTATTTTAATACGTATAACAACATAGTTTAAACTTCAGATCATGTATTTACAATATTCTCCCTAAAATTAGCAAGCATGAAACATTTAAAAATCATTTTACCTCCACGTACTAACAAATAAGATTCTAAGTTGCTACTTATAATCTTCAAGTCATAATGAATCAGAAATAGCACAATCTAGAACACAATGTGAATATTAGTAAAAATACGTTCTCTAAAAAAGCACGCAACGCGTGAACTTTCTATGACATCTGACATTTCGGTGCCCTCGCGCTACACTATCGCCTCTAGCGATGAATTTACACGCGATAGTTTGCTAGTTTGGACCTTTCAGGTGCTTTTTTATTGGTTTGACAACTACGATAACCGAACAGAAGAATCAATTAATAATAACAATACTATACACATTTTTAGATTAAAATAATCTAAAGTAACTAACTTAACAATAGAAAAATTAACAAACTAAAAAATTGTATCAAAATACTTCTCCTCACGCTGTCAACTGCTAATGTCCCCAAGAGACTATCTATTAATAATTGGGACTATTTAAAAATGCACGTGGCTTTCAAGATTTCGAAAAATCAGGCTAATAAGATAATGTTTTGGTATTAATAGTTTGATGGAATAGTTAGTGCTTTCCACAAAGAAGTTTACACTCAGTATGAAAACTCATCTATGATGTAAACGCACTTCGAGTAAGAACCATTTCAAAATTAGAACATAATTGTGACAAAATCATGGCTCGTGTTCGTGTTAGTGTTTAGTTCTATTTTTTCAGTAGCCTTTGTCACAAAATAAACTACAGTAGTAAAACCTCTTTAGTAAGACAGGCACGTCATTCGATGTCGTTAAGGGAGGTAATGGTGCGTTAACTTCTGACCCGATTGCTATGCGTATTACTGTCTGGCCACTACAGTTATTCCACAGTTATTTTAACTCTGACAAGAGCAATCCAATAGCAACCTTATTTCAACGACTTTAAAGATCACTGTAATTATAAATGACTTACCAGTGCCAGCAAACTAGAGGTAATTTAACTGTGAAAGGTCTTTAGGTATAATGTTGTTTGCCCACTACCCTATTTTAGGGGTACATTCATACAAAGTAGGGAATTACCATTCATAAAAACTTGACAGTTATAAACCCTTTATAAATTATACTTGCCGTTATCGTTGTCATGTCAATTTTAAAAACATAAACGGTACATGACAAAATATCAGGCCTGTACTCTGTTATATTTAATTTCCATGTGAGTATTGGGGTGTCTGTCCCATTGGTCAGTGGTCACAAGACTGCTGCGTGTGGGGGATTTCCAGTTCGGGCAAAAATATATTGGGGTATTCCATTAGCAAATACTCAGTAGCAAGAAGTCGGCTTTAAGATATTCCAGTACCTCAGAAAGCACGTTAAGCCGTGGGTCCTATGCCTATAGTAAAAAAACTTTTCGATGTGTAGCCATGTATTTCTTCGCCTACGTTTCTTAGCTTAAGAATCGAAAAATTAACACTTAAAGACATAATTGTGTGTGACAGTTGTAGTTACTATCAAAGATTATTGTCAATTTCTGACCACTGGCCATTTGATGATCTAGTAAACGCTTTATAGGGCAGTAGTTATATTAATACAACGTGTAACATAATAAACGTAAGACATCCGGTGTGGTCTCTCAGACTATGAAGCCGAACAATCTTTGTTCTACGAGTTCTTAAAATTCGCGATCAGCTGATCAACATGTACCTATGGTAAAATTAAGAAAAAGTTTGAATTTACAAATGTCATAATATAAAAGTTGTTGAGTTTCATGGTCTGAGACACCACACGAAAGGTTTTGCGTTTATTATGTTACACCCTGTATAGAGACTGCAGTGGTATGTTGACCTGTGTAAGATTGCCCAATTAATGGTTGTTCAGGCAACCCAATACTACTCCTCGTATAGGGTTGCTAAGGATGAAACAGTATAGGGGACAATGTTTTATTTGCAGGTAAGTATCTTAAAAAGGTCAGAGGTCAAAGGTCTACATGTTTGTTGAGGAAGTTTCAAAGTGCTACAGAAAAGTTGAAAGGGAATCGTTTGTTTTGGTATGGCCATGAGATGGATGAGGAGGGATCAAAATGAAACTCTTGTGACTAAAAGGCTGAAAATACATATTGATGAATAGAGGCAAGGAGGAAGGAGCTCGTGGCTCATCATAATCAGCCTATAATGTTCCCACTGCTGGAACACACGGCCTCCTCTCTATGAGAGGGAAAAGGCTATAATCCACCACGCCGGCCCAGTGCGGGTTGGTAGATATCACATGTCTTCGAATTTTTTGGTCCTAGGCCATGCCGGTTTCCTCACGATGTTTTCCTTCACCGTTTTGAGAGCAGTGGTGATAAAATAAATTACACAAAGTAATGCTCCTGCCTGGGTTCGAACCCACGACTTAGTGCGTGCCTCGGAAAGCACGTCGTCAAGCCGTTAGTGCCAGCTGCCATTTGTAGATCTTTGACAGTCGTGACAGATAGTCGGTGGCCAGAAAGTCTGACAACCAGCCTTACCAAGGGGTATCGTATAACCTAGTACTAATTGGGTTGTGGAGGTCAGGTAGGCAGTCGCTACATGTAAAATACTGGTCAATTCAGCTGTTTTCGGTTAGACTGGAAGCCGACCCCGAATTAGTTGATGATGGAAAGAGAGGAAGGAACTCAGGGAGATAACGATTAGAGATCAAACGATTGTAGATTCAAAAAAAGTTTATTTTATTACGTATAACAACAAATTGAACTGATAAAATGAATTTATTATTAGCTAAATATTATAATTATACAACGTGTAACAGAAAGGGTATAATCATATGGAATACTGTGGTACGGACCATCTAACTGAACAACTTTCGCCATGGGACCACCATCCAAACCGATTTCCATGGTGGTCCCATAGAGAAAGTTGTTCAGTTTGATGGTCCGTACCACAGTATTCCATATTATTATACCCTTTCTGTTACACGCTGTATATTTATAAATTAAAATAACATAAGATTCTAAATTGTTTTAACGAAAAAGCCAAAATATTTGACACTCATAACATAAACCCTTTTCAAAGAGTTTAAGAACTCGTTTTTGCTGCCATTAAAGTTACAAACAAAATCTGAAACAAGCACAAAACTGAACATTGTACGGTTGTACCCACGTACGGAACACGGAAAGTTTCCCGATGCCACTGTTGTCCGTAAATAATATGTTCGGAGACGTTTTGAAGAACAAGAAATATTGAACTTGTAGGTTTTCGTGACATTTTCATTTTTAGAGTATACTGCCAGATGTTGCATGAATTTCAAAGTGTTCATCACTTTGAAACATAGATTCAAGATTCCTTCTTTGCATGAAATATGGTACATTATAGTCTTACAAATAAAAAGGTTTTCGACTTAATTCGCTTACTTCATTCAGCATACAAACTTAAAATTAAAATACCTATTTACAAATTTAACAAAACATTTAAGAAAAATAAAACATTACCTTGGACATAAATATTCTGAGAATTTTAAATACTCGTGTATCCTACACACGAGTACGTCTAGTCTTTTCTCAACATATTATTATTTTAGGTTCGCCTTCATTCGCACCGAATGCAGCAGAGGTATTCGAATGCAGCTGAATACCTCTATTTGCCGGGGGGTAACTCCGCTGCCGCGGCAAATTGTTGCTCAGCGGACAGACCTCCGGCGCGATCTCATGGCGACATGGAGAGAGCGACTGTCGCAACCCCGTGCAGGGCACGCCACAATAGTGGCGATAAGTCCCCTTTTTGAGGAGTGGCTTGAGAGGCGCCACGGCGCCCTCACCTTCCGCCTGACGCAGGTCCTCACCGGACACGGTTGTTTCGGGAGGTTCTTGCACCGAATCGGGCGGGAGGAAACGCCCGGGTGCTACCATTGTGAGGATCGACCGGAGGACACGGTGGAGTACACGGTGGACATCTGCCCCGCGTGGGCGGAGCAACGCCGTGTCCTCGTAGCGGCGATCGGCGGCGGCGACCTCTCGCTTCAAGAAAGAACATGGATGGGTTTTAGTCAGTAAAAGTCTGACACTCCCTACTGCTCAGCCCAGAGCGGGAGGGGTTATTTGATGATTTACTATCCGAAAAAAAAATACCTCTATTTGAAAGTAATCAGTACGAGGTAGTCAATCCGGTAGTATGGTCACCATCGTCGTAACATAAATAAAAAGACTTCCGTTTCTAGACATAGGTTCTTCGCTGAGCATAACAACAAGGATCGATGATGTGCCTACATCAAGCTTTATCCCGCGACCTTCACTAAGGCGCTTTAGCACCACATATATATAGTATTTACAAGGCAGATGTGAGAGGCAACGCCGGGAGGGGACGCCCTAGAAGGACACTCATTGACCTTATTGGTGATACTCGTATACTTCAGAAAGCTCAGGTGCGTAGTACTCGCACCAACCGTGCGCGGCGCGCGGCGTGCGTGTGTGACTAGATGCATGAACGTGGACGTGGCAAAAGGAGTATCGTAGCAGGTGGCGTTCTGTGGTTTCTGTCTACCTCCATGGGGAAAAGGAGCGAGTTCATGTATATCTGTATGTATATCTAAACACGTTGAACGCTACATGAATATAAACTTTTTGTTTCTGACTCAATCGTTTAAAGATCACAGAGACAATGCAGACAGATTTATTTGTTGTGCAAGTTGGCCTAAGTGGCCGGTACAGCTTGCGTGGTGAGAAAATTGGTTGCATAAATAATGTTTCAAAATGAGTTCATAAGAGGGTGTTAAAATTACACCAATTTATAAATCAGGAAGTCGGAAGTTTGTTCAAGGAAAAATATACTTATAAAAAACGTTGTTAAAATAACAGACATTGAGACAAAAGGGGTTTAAGAAAGATAAAGACAAAAGAGACGGTGGTTTCTTTTATTTCGTCTTTGGATAGATAACAATGGAAGCTAAGCTTGAAGAATTCGCTTCACTAGTTAGCAATTGCAGTGATGTTTTATTGTGTTAGGTAGGTATCTACAGTGAGGATTATCTTGCTCGAGCATGTTGGCCTGAGGGCATAAGCGGTAAGGATGATGTAGAAATAAATAAAACTTTTTTGCAACAAAAATACGAACTAAAAACGACTCAAAAAACGACTTTAAAAAAAAAAAACGTAGGTAGGACTTTCGGAAGTCGGTGGCAAAAAAGTCAATTACACACACATAAGTCACCGACTTAGTGTATTTTTTTTGGATTTTTTTATTCTACCCTTTTTAGTTGTGATATCTCACTGAACTCACACAAGCCCTTGTCAAGTATCAATTTGCATTTTACATTGTGACTAGAAGTTATTAGTATTGTTGTAATAGTTAATGTTGTTAGTAGGACATCATCAACTTAGCCGAAAAAGAAAAGATGCATTTTGACGATAACTCATAAAGTACCGAAGTAAAATTAATAAAATTTATATGGGATCACCGCGTGATCTTCCCTTATACAACGTGTAACAGAAAGGGTATAATCATATGGAATACTGTGGTACGGACCATCAAACTGAACAACTTTCTCTATGGGACCACCATCGAAATCGTAAAAAAATAATCAGCTGTCCCATACATTTGGGTCGAATAGGTATTGAAATTTTGTATAGGACAGCTGATTATTTTTTTACGATTTCGATGGTGGTCCCATAGGGAAAGTTGTTCAGTTTGATGGTCCGTACCACAGTATTCCATATGATTATACCCTTTCTGTTACATCCTGTATATTATCGACCTTCACTTAAATCGGAAAATAATCACGGAGAAATCGGAGAACACAGTTACATGAAAAATAAAGATGCTGGTGTAATATATAAACCTCTCCTTTTTTAGAAGTTGGTTAAAAATGATTGCTATCGCAATGCTTACATTATGTCAATCCTGTTGAGCGCCATTGCCACTGGCCTTTGGTTTCTGGTCCTTTTGTCCGTGATTATATTTAAAGTTGTAATTACAACAAAAAAACATACAAGGATATTTTATAGCATTTCTTGGCATTTCCATTTCTGGGTCAAGCTTCCTCATAAATTCATGAACATGCATTGGTGTCACAGAATAGCAATTATATTCTATCATGCGAACGTAGTAAAGATACTATGTTAACCTAACATAGGAATCCAGATTATAAAAACGATACCTTGTCAGGTTGCTTCCAGAACAGTTGAAAAAAACGGAATTTTGTCACAAATCACGACTAGCCAAACAGGTTTTCATCTAAAGTTTTATTTCGCTCAGAACTGCTGTATTTGCATCCCGTCCAGGTGGAATAATTCAAACATAACCCTCCTTTTGAGCTTCGCCGTAGTCGGGTACAAATAACTAAATACGCACTTTGATTCACAATACCGTCTCAACCTGAAAAACTAGGGTTTGTTGACAGAAAAAACAAAAGAAATGCGATCACTATTGACATTAGTGCTTACGTCAGCTGTCACTGTGAGAAAATAATGACCCAACGTAACTTTTCTGCTGTATGTGGAGCACAGTGCACAAACTAACTAAAGGGAATGTGCACGCCACTGCAAAGTTGGTATTTACTATTAGAATTACGGAGTAGTTTTACTTCTTTTCTTAAACGTTGCCGTAATGCATCCCTTTGGGTGCATACTTGCGAAAGGGGAATACAAGAGGCACCATACCATACTGAAAACTTCTAGTATACAACGTAGAAGGGACACCTAAGCACAAACTGTTACCATAAATAATAATTTTTATTTTGATATACCCAGTGTCACTCTCACAGTAAATACGAATCTAACGACACCTCTCAAGCTAAAATCCATCGAGCCGTTCAGGCCACAGAGCGTGCCAAACAATTATACATACATACATACTCTCGAAAAACATAACCCTCCTTCTGGCGCAGTCGGGTAAAAACCTCTATTTTTCTTTCAGCTCACCAAACATGTTCATTGAACGTTTGCGAACGTTCACCATACAAACCGTATCTGTGTTCTCTGTCCACATCCATTGAGTGTTTGCAAGCTTTGACGACTGACGTTGATGGATCGATACGATCAATGAATTTCGTTTTTTGGGTTGTTCTGGTGTTAATTGAATGGGCACTTGTGTTATTATGGAGAAGTTTGATGTATGTCGAAGCTTAATGAGTTTTTGTTCAGATTAATGCAGTTTTATCGGATGAGACTATTTTTTTCATGGATACACGAGAAATAAAGTTGTGTACACACGGCTACACATCAAGCTATACATTTCCAGTTTATGCTGATCTCGCATTGTATAGGATTTCCGTACAATGCGAGGTCAGCTAGTATGCATTACATGAATTATATATGGTTGGTATCGGGAGGGACACCAATGCGAGAACGGGAACCACGTATTCTGTACATCATCCTTTCTATTGGGGGGAGGGGGGGTCAGAATTATGTGCTGAACGTAGTAACCGGTGTCTCTTCTAACTGCCTTTCCCGTTCTTCTTCTCCTTTCTACTTGCGACAGCATCGTATGCCATGAGTCGCCCTCGCCAGTACAGTAGTCACGTCTCTAGTCGCATCGACCGAGGTGAGCGGGATCTTAAAAATAGACTCATTTAAGCTTCGAAAACCTAGTAGGTTCTTTAACTTAATATTTGTGTTTTAACTCCTCAATTTAGCACGAGCTGTTAGATAGGTAAAAGGAATATCGAGCGACTGCTCGCGTCTACTCCTTACTCCATCTTCGACGAAGAACTGCCTCCGAACAATGATGCCGCATCGAAAGGGATTGATGTCAGGAAATTAAGACCTCGTCGTCACCGCCATGCTGTGGAAAAGTTTAAGAAGTTCAATTTTTCATTTCAGTCTGTGCCTTATTTATGGATCTAGGGTCTGAAGCCTTTTGATGTTTTAATTAAAGAAAAATAGCAACAGGTTTCAGTAAAATAGCAATGTGTTCTGCAACGCTTACAGGGTTCATCTCAGGTGCTGGCCTTTATACAAGCTGTCGCTTTGCATCCTGGTCATATTCAAGGAGGTATCTATACTAATGATTCTCGACCCGAATCGATAGTAACACCCTATACTGTTAATAATATCTTTAATTGCCACACGAGTGCAATCAATTTTTAAATTTCTATCAACTAACTTCTAAAAGAAATTGCTAATAATTTGCTTACTTCATATCATCTGATAATACCTAATCGATGTTGGCTGGAAAGATATAGTAATTAAACCTATAAGTTTTTGTAACGGATATTTGCAACTATAAAGTCTTCTGAACAGTATGTAAGTCCTTGCGATAATTATTTCCCTGACACGTAGCGTGTTGGTTAAACATTCTCCACTGTTTTCATGTGTAGGCATAAATGACCCTATAATGGAGCTCGGGATTCAAGCTTCCTTTTAGTGAGAAGGGATGCGCCGTAATCCACCACGTGGGCCCAGTTCCGGTTGGTGGATGTCGCATGTCTACGGATTTTTTTTATTAGGACAACATTATAAAAAAAATCAGCACTCGGATATTTAAAAAAAAGATTAGTAGGTAATATTTTTACGTAATTGTAGCAACTGATACCTGAAAATTGGCCGTGGCCCAAGCTAGCAAATATGCACACGTTTATCTATAAGATAACTACACTTGCTCATACTATATTTGTTCTATAGGGGCCGGTTATATTTTCTATGGTATAAATGCACTATTCGCAATTACACTTCTGTTCTTTTACCACTTTGTGTCACGAAATCTGCATTTGTACAAGTTTCAGAGCTGGAAATATAATTTCCGTTTGGTTAAACTTGCGGTTTCTTAACTGGTCGCCTTGTTTTACTTTTCTTTTAAAATCTGCTTTCTTTGCGGCCTGAGAATTTGTTTGAGATTGCTTGAAAGATAAGAGAGTGAATTTGTAGATGTTTATTTTAGTAGTGCTTGTTTATAGGGTGTAACAAGACCCTTATCGAAGCCGAAAAGCACCTGTTCTCTCCGTCATTGCGATTTTTTTTTTGTTCCAGATCATACCTGGGAACCCCCTAGTTACGGAGATATTGGGGGTCAAAGTTTCAACTTTTTCACAAGTTTTTTTTAATACATGTTTTTAATCTTAGATTTTTACTTTAAACACCTCCACGACCCCTATCAAACTCTATTCAACCATTCAACCATTCAACTCTATTCAATCCATCCATGAGCACGATGTTTTGAGTGCGTTACATTGAGTCCTACCGTAAAACGTGATTTTTCACACCAAAAAAACGGTTTTTTCCCAGCTATAATTTTTGCATAAAGGTTTGATGTACATAATGCTTGGTTGACGGCTTCGTTAAGGGTCTTGTTACACCCTGTATTTAAAGTATTATTTGCAATTTGAGGTCTGTGGAAAAATTTTTTTTTGATTAGTTTTGTCAATGGAAAGTTTCAGTAAGTATTGAGTTAGGGTTCCGCCTGCAAGCAGCACGGTATCGCATTTTTTCATGCAAACAGAGCGGGAGTGCTACCGCACGCGGCATTATCGACGATGCGCTCGGCAGCACGCCCTGTTTCTCGTTTTAGCAAAGAAGGTTCTGGAGTGACAGAATACCAGAATTCTGTGTTGATAGATAAGGCGCAACCCTTATTCATTTCATAAATGAAAAGAAGTCATCATGATTCCCTTATCCCATTTATTTGTGGTCGGCGCATCATGTCTTCTTCTGCCATACTTCTCTATTACTCGTCATCTCAGGGCCCACTCCATTTTATATAAAAAGGGGCCCTGTCTGTGACCCAGCAGTGGTAACCTTATAAACTGATTATTGAGTTGTATGGTCTGTATTGCATTAGGTTCTGTCTGTCGTCACTCTGCAAGTCACGTCTTGATTACTCGGAGAATGCTCTTTAAGAGCGGCCAACCCGTCATACTTTTCATACAAACGCTCGTACGTGATTATGCCGTTGTTACACATCTGTCTTTGAATTTTTTGAACTAATAGGTATTTTGTGCACTATATCTAGGTTTCTATGGAAGCAAAAAATAAAAAAAAGTAGAAATTACATATTCAGTATAAGCCTCCAAAAATTGCTGTTTTGCACAAATTTTACCTGAACTTTGGCCGTTCATAATGTATCCATAAACTGTAAAAATAAAGAAAACATCTCGACAGAAACCTTGCACATGTAATGAAGACTCTTAATGACAAATATTTATTTCACACACGTCATGACTTATTGAAAAACACGTAATATCTGGAATAAGTAAAAAAAAAAATCGAATACTATTTTTTGTTCAATGTCATCGCGTTAGGCGGTATAAGGTGCGTGGGAGACGATTGGTGCGGGGTCGAGGCGGGGTAAGATGGGGGAGTTGAAAGCAAATCGCCGCTGTGGCTCTGGATGAAACAACAAGCTTTTTGACCATGCTGGCGTTGACGACAGACGGGCCGGGAAGGGCCCTCTTATGGACTTCTATCATTTGTTTTATTCGCGGTTGCTGTCGCAAGACGCGTGTCGCTTGTATATATCGTATCGTGTAAGTCGTGGCAAAGCGGTAACACGTTAAAAAAAAAACACTTTTCAACCTTTCTCATCCCTCCCAAGATTTAACTACATGGTCAAGCTCATACTTCAAGGATCACCCATCAAGTAGCCTCATAAAAAAGATTAATAAGTCCATCCGGAGTGCGGACCTCACAAAGAATTTAATCAGAGTATAGGTCCACTTTTTATTCTTTGTAAGATCGCGAGATTCTTTGTCGTCAGAGTTATTGGCCATAAGTTAGGCAGTAAAGTTGGTAGCTACCCTGGTCTGTGAATATCAGCTAAGGGTAATGTGAATATGTGTGTTAGAAGAGTTTATGAAAGGATGTAAAGTTTTTGTTGTTAGCTTTGTTCGTAATAACCTCATTTTGTCAAAAAAATCAATCGGGTCAGATCAATTGGGTCAAAAAATACACCATTCACATATTATTACAAAATAATTTGTGAATGGTGTTTAACAAAACTGGGTCAAAAAAGATACCATTCACACGTTATAAAATAATATGTGAATGGTATCTTTTTTGACTCAATTATGCTATTTAAGTGTGCCCATATTCTGAGGATATGAGCCAGTTATCCGTTGTTGTTGGGGAGTTTGGTTTGCTAATTTATCTTCTCAGTTATAACACTAGAAAGTTGTGAAAGGCGCCTCTCTTTGCGGGACTGTCATCTGCTGATTTTCAGCATAAATCGAAGGCCTACTTTTTTTTTCGGATCGGAACTCCTCAAATGGCTCTCATCGTCACTGAATGAGTGTCAGACTTCAACTGACTAAAACCCATCTATGTTTCGTCTTTTGCCCTTTGTGTTCCAAGGCCGCGGTATCTTTTTCGAACAGTCCCGCAGCCCTGGCAGGCATCGGCCCTTTCGGACCCCTTCCCATTTGCTGACATCTCTTTGAGGCGCGCGTGGAACACGAACGCGCCGTCGACACGGCCTGTCATCATAAGACAGTCGGATGGCGAGCTAGCCCATTACTCACCATGGAAGGACCACCTAACATCATGACAATTTGTGGTCTGTAGAAATATTTCTTTAAAATTACTTTTAGCAATGGAAAGTTTCAGTAAGTATCGAGTTAGGGTTCTGCCTCATCAAGCAGCACGGTATCGCATTTTTTCATGCAAACAGAGCGGGAGCGCTACCGCACGCGGCATCATCGACGATGCGCTCGGCAGCACGCCCTGTTTCTCGTTCTAGCAAAGAAGGTTCTGGAGTGACAGAATAACAGAATTCTGTGTTGATAGATAAGGCGCAACCCTTATTCATTTCATAAATGAAAAGAAGTCATCATCTTTCTCATTCCCTTATCCCAATTCATTTGTGGTCGGCGCAGCATGTCTTCTTCTTCCATACTTCTCTATAACTCGTCATATCAGCAGTACATCCAGTCTTACCAAAAGAACTATAGACTCGAATTTTGAGCATTTTAATTTTTCGTCCCTAATTTTCGCCAGCACCGATAAAACACTGTTTTAAACTATATCATATATATATATATATCGGGAGCTCAAAATTAAAGACCATCACGGAAGATATCCCGTAAGTGACAGTTTAGGTGTAGCACCGATAAAACCTTGAAAACAAAATCAAAGTTGTCTGTTTTGTCAATTACGTTGTTGTTTCGTTCAATGTTAGGACTTATTTATTTTGTTTTTCTTCAAAAAACTTCGTGTCTCAGGACTCAGGGGTCTAAACAAAGTGCCGGGGAAGTTTTTTTGACAGGGGTAGTGTTATAAACGATTGACGCGCTTTTTGTAAGATATAGGAAGCAATTTTGAAAGAAAAATTCGTCCTAAATGTATGTCCATGTAATATCTACGTATCGGTCACGCGTGCTGAAGTGGGAAATTATGTTACTCCTACTTCTCCGCTATTCTTTTCTGATTAATTTCGTTTTGGTCGTCGAGCTTCATTGTCTCGGCGCTTTTCTGGTGGTCGCCACTGTTGGTTCTGGCTTTGCTGTGGTTCGGGAATAGTGTGGCGGGCTTGTGTGATGGAATTTCGCTGGCTTTCATAAAGATAAGGCCCGAATACCAGCAGTGAGAAAGGGACAGGGGATTATGCTCATCGGGAGTCATTATGGGTCCAATCTTCTTTGAGGTTTCTCGTTTGAGTGATAATAAGCTTTAAGATATGACTTATGTTTGAAACTGGTGTTACGTCACTTACCCCCCAAAGGCTCACTGGAAGACCAGCGTCAGACTACCTGTCTGGCATGAATGCTGAAATGAACCTTTTTGGAGCACCCGTGAGGCACACATCACATATTATATATTTTCTCGTTTTTTTGTTGTTTTAATTCATTTATTTTTTATATTTTTTATTCTGTGTGCTTATGGAACTGACGTCAAATAAACTTTAGTCTTTCTAACTCTTTTACATTTTCGCATCTTCCTGCAACAATGGGCAATACTAGGATTAAATAGAAGTCTGGGAGTGTGACAGCTGGGTCGATCTTCACTTGCCTAGGTTGGTCAGTAGATGGATGATAACCCATTACAATCATACCTAGTTTCCTCCGTGCCTCGGAAAATACGTTAAGCTGTTGGTCGCGGTTGTCATTTATAGATCTTTGGCAGTCGTTACAGGTAGTGAGTGGCCCGAAAGTCTGACAAACAGTCTTGTCAAGGGGTATTGTTTACCCAGTAAGGTTGTGGAGATCAGGAAAGTCACTCGATGTAAAATACTGGTATTCACCTCCATCCGTTTATGCAGATGATGATGACCGATGAGGCAGCGAACTGAAAAGACTCATAATTATATTACTATTTACTAGTCTAAATTATTCACTGAAATCTGTAAACCACGAAGACAAAATTTCTTCCTAACAAAAGTTGTTTTAGAAACGCCAGCAAGATAGAAACATTATATTTAACAAAACTTTCTGCTAGGTTAATTTACCCCAAAAATAGAAGCAATGTAGCACAAAACTGGATCAGATACGATCCAGAAGTTACCCTACATTGGAATTCAAAACTTTGGGAATGAATAAGTGGGGGAAGGGGAATGAACGAATAGAGTTTCATAGATTAACTTTTAGAAGACGCTCATGCCTGTTTTCACGAACACTTAAACGAATGCGTAAATGTTACTGTGTTTTTGGAATTTTAACTCTCAGCGCTGAGTTTAGGGTTGAAAATCGTGTTCTTTTATTTAGGCATTTGTATAGGTGTCGCCTGAGTAAGTGAGATCGGGTATTATAGTTGTAAGATTTGTATTCGTAACTTTAGTTTGTGATTGAATTAATTTGTAGTTCGTTCAAAAGTTGTGCTGGCTTTTATTTAAGTTTGTTCGGAGTTTTCTCAATGTGTTATTATGTTTCTTAATCAGAGGAAGTAAGATTGGTTCACCAGAGATTGGACGTAGTCAAAAGACGTTCGTTGGTGAAGGTTTCACAGTGAAAATAGCAATTCTTGAATAGAATAATTTTATTTGTGTAAAAACATGGTACATTATGGTGTCATAAATAGAGTTATTATTTCCTTTATTCATTTTAACACAAATTTATTTACATTTATATTCTGTTATAAAACAGTATAAAAAAAAACATTTAAAAATATATAAATAGGAGCCCACCGGCATCGGGAACAGGGTCCGAGCTACCGATGGTCAGGGCTCTTGAGAGAGGAACTTCCTAACAATACGCGCCGTGTCCAGAAGTACTGCTTTCTGAATGAAGCCCTTGATCCAGCTGCCTAGCGAGAGCTTGCTCAGATGTTCGTCGAGGCTGTTGGCTATTAAGCCATTGGCCGACACGACTAACGGCACAATGACTGCTGTACTCACATTCCGCATGTCGAATCTCGCGAGCCAGATCTAGATATTTAAATTGTTTATCTTTCTCTGCTTTCACGAGTTTCTCGTCATGCGGAACCGTTATATCAACAATCATTTCGCGACGCTCCAATCGATCTATCACCACAATGTCAGGCTTATTGGCAACAATAGTCCTGTCAGTGATGATAGGTCGATCCCAATACAACGTGATATTACCATTATCGAGAACTAAGTCGGGCGCATACCTACTTCTGATTCCTCAAGGTTGTACTTCAAAGCAAGTTGCTGGCGGATAATCCTGGCAACGAAGTTGTGTGTTGTGAATTTATTATATATTACATATTTTTATTTGTTTATTCTTTGTACACTTTATTTTTTCTTTAAATTTATATTCGTATCTGACTCTTCACTCACTCTGGGCCCACTCCATCACTTTGGGCCCTATCAGAATACCAGCGCTGTGACTTTTTTTTTAAAGTTACAGCACCATGCTGAGGTGAGGGCCTTTTGGCATCGCACAGGACCTATTTCACTTGTTTTTTCTTTTACTAATGTTTACTTTTTATATAATTTTGTTGTAATGTTATGTCAACCATTTGTATTACCCTGTGTGAGTCTAATAAATACTTTTTCTTCCATTCTTTCTATGCAAGTAGTCTCTCTCTCTACTATAGAGTTATTATTAGTATTACATGTTTTGTTAAAAAAATGGCATAAGTACAAATATTAGAACATGATTAACATAAAATATGTCTAGGTTACAATCAAACCATTTCAGGGATTCGTATCTAATCGGAATCTTAACAGTATAAGATACTTTTTAAGAAATATTTAAAAATGTAAAAGTAAATAAAGGAATAATGAGAGATGTTTAAAATACTTAATACTAATACTTAAATACTTTACAGTTAATCTTTTACATCAACTTTCTTTGTAGGTTTGTAATAAGTAGGTACATTATACCGTCAAATGGAAAAGTAACGAAGTAACGTCATTATTTGAACAGTTACTTGTCCCTCGGATGTATGCTGAGTTTCAAGGCAATGAAGTTGTTCAGTCCCTCGGGTGGGGACACACTACCCTGTCTCGAGAATGAAGCGGAACTAATCATAGGAAATGTGGAAGGTGTAGCAAATAAAAAAGTGTTACCACCTTTTCCTGATAGTGAAGTCATGCAGATCTTCTTCTTCATCGTGTCGATGATTTCATTTTTTTAAATTAAATTATTTTTGACCAGAATTCTGCCACTTCGATGGCGTTGTGTCGCTGGCAAGCTTGTTGCGCCATTTCATCTTGTTCTTCTTTATATGTTTAGTATAAAAAAGTCGCTCCCGCTGTTTACTGTTTCTATTGTGTATCTTATAGACTACGCTACGGATTTTAATGCAGTTTCAGCAACAGATAGAGTGAGAAAAGATAGCTTTATATGTATAACATTGCACCCATGCGAAGCCAGGCTTGTCGCTAGTGTATACTAATATTATAAAGAAGTAGCTGTTGCCCTCGGCTTCGCTCGCGTTTTGGTTGGAAATTATCCCACGGGCATGTTGTAAATATAGCCTATGGCACTCACGGATAATATAGCTTCCTATTAGTGAAAGAATTTTCAAAATCGTTCCAGTAGATCCAGAGATTACCCCCTACAACCTTTACCTCTTAAGCATGCTGAAACTGTCCGTCCGACATCCCAAAAACAGGAGTTACAACCGAGCAACCTAAAACAATTCTATAGAGTAGACCAACAACCAACCAACAACATTCAATCAACGACATACAATACAACGATTCTTTTAAGCGACACACAAATGACGTATTTGCACAACGCCATCTATTAGTACATGGATAAAACGTCTGTACAAAGCATACAGTTCGTGAGTGTTGGACGGCATTTTGTGATTTAGTTATTTTTAATATTATCTTCGAAACTATTTAACCAATTGACATACTGTTTAGGTAAAATCATATCTCTATGATGTTCTTGTGATCATAATAATATTATAATTATTTGGTTTAATAGTTTGTTATTTAAAAATTGTCCAAAGGTATGTCAAAAAATATTTTTTTTATTATATTTTATTATTTTTTTTAATACATAAAAGCTACTATATCTGCTTAAATTTAAAATATAAAAATATGGTGTCGCGTACTGTTTTGTAGAACTATTTAAAACAATATATAGAATTATTTAAAATAGATTTTCAATTATATGCAACTGTTTAGGCAGCGCATGCAAATAACTCTGTTGTAAGAGTTATTTTTTTCCGCCTGGCTAGACAAAAAATGTGATAGTTCATAGCACTCACGATTAATGTAGCTTTCTACCAGTGAAACAATTTTTAAAATCGGATCACTAGTTCCGGAGATTACCAGGTGGACCACGACCGAATCCCAAAACTTACAAACAAATTTTACCTCTCCATAATGTTAGTATAGATTAGTAGATAGATTAAAGAGTTTGTGTGTTTGTGAGGTTGCAGAGGTTAATCTGGATCTACTGAACCGATTTAAAAAATGCTTTCACTAATAGGAAGCTACATTATCCCCGAGTACCATAAGCTATATTTACAACGTAACCGTGCGCGCACCAAAACGCGAGCGAAGCCGCGGGCAAAAGCTAGTTGCTATAAAGTAAGAAAGGGTTGGTGTTTTTGGGACTGTCATCATCATCATCTGCCTGCCTTTTACAAAAAATGCTGGGGATGGCTTCCAGTTTAACCGGTTGCAGCTGAATACCAGTATTTTACATGGAGCGACTTCCTATCTGACCTCCACAACCCGGTTAATACTGGGTAATACGATACCCCTTGGTAAAGGAAAGGACACAGTACACATATCAAATCGGAAAGGGATTGGCACTGTATCGCCTTTCGCCTCGCCAAAGCCTCGTTTCAAACAGGCGTCAGCCTAACGTAAGCAAGCGGATTAGCAGCTCCGATACGTCAACTCGGCTACGGCTAGGCGTCGCGTCGCCATGCTTACGGCTAGGGGACGCCGCGCACGACTGGAAGTTGCCCTGTGAATGACAGCACGGATATCAACAGTAGTGTGCGTAAGGGTGTCCGCCCTTACGCACACTACTGTTGAAGAGATGTAAGCTCGGGTACGGAGAGACGTAAGCGCGGGGACGACGAGCCGTAAGCGAGTTGACCACGCACGGCGGACAATTGTTTTCAACGTTCTGCCAAAAAAAGGACCAAAAAACGAGCCGGATTATCTACTCATAAGAACTTTATACTTTCGATACTAACATAATAAAAAACCGGCCAAGTGCGAGTCGGAATCGCACACGAAAGGTTCCGAACCACTATCTTAAAAAAAAAACACGTTTGTTGTATGGGAACCCCCCTTAAATATTTGTTTTATTATATTTTTAGTATTTGTCGTTATAGTGGCAACAGAAATATGTACATCATCTGTGAAAATTTCAACTGTTTAGCCTGGTGACAGACAGACAGACAGACAGACGGACAGTGGAGTCTTAGTAATAGGGTTCCGTTAGTTACCCTTCGGTTACGGACGGCTTGAGGTATTGTATTGAGACTAAGCAAAGAATAGATGGTAACAAATATGGTACAAAGTAACAATTTAAGTAGTTCAAGTAAAATACAATTAATTTCACAAACACGCTAAGTGACCCGTCAGTCATTTAAACGTTAGTTTATCATTAACTTAATGTAGGTACATAGTAAAGTATTGCTTTTAACATAGGTGCAGTGCTAAAGTTTTGATGTTTGGAAACAGTGTGGTAATGGTTTATTTTGTTATTTTAATAGTACATTTTAGTTGTTACAATGTACAAGGTGGAAGGGACACCGGCACACGAATCACGTATTCAGTACACCATTCTGAACTTGAATTTTAAATTACCGTTGAAAATTTTCGATGTGGGGGGAAGTGGGGGGTAAATTTATAACGGTAATTTAAAATTCAAGTTCAGAATGGTGTACCGCTCCCCGAGTCCGCACAACTCGTCTCCCACGCACCTCATACCGCCTAACGCGATGACATTGAACGAAAAATAGTGTCCGAAAATTTCTTAAACTTGTTCCAGGAAATACGTGTTTTTGAATAAGTCTTACAAGCGTGTGAAATAAATATTTATCATTAAGAATCTCCATTACATTTGCAAGGTTTTTATCGAGATTTTTTCTTTATTTTTACAGTTTACGAGTACATTATGAAAGGCCAAAGTTCAGGTAAAATTCGTGCAAAACAGCAATTTTTTAGAGGCTTATACTGAATTTGTTTCTACTTTTTTTTGCGTCCATAGAAACCTAGATATAGTGCACAAAATACCTATTAGTTCAAAAAAATCAAAGATAGATGTGTAACAACGGCATATGAAGTTTGTATGAAGGTTCCGAGGTTCAAAACGTACTGAATACGTGGTAACTATTTGTGCGTTGGTACTTGGTTATTTTTAAATAACAGAACGTAGCTGGTATGTACTTTAATATTATGTAGTAGAATCAAGATGATCATCTCAGCTCACGATCAGGCACTGCTAGACTAGGACCATCATTCGTTTCTGTCTAACTCCACAGTATCCTGCATACCCTAGTCGAATTGTTTCCTGCCAGTTTGACGATATCGTCAGGCCTACTCCCTTTAAATAAATGAATAAAATAAAGTTTAGTTCGGACAAGCATCATCCATAGGTTAGTAAAAGAAAAAGAAACCTGTAAAGTATTTTGGTCACAACTTACAGTTATTATTAATTATTACAGCATACAAGCTTCTCGTTCGAAATGCATCGAACTATTGCCATTTAAGCTCTCGGCCTCTATGTGAGCCGTATCCCGTGTATATTCACTAAATAGTATAAGGTCCCATTAAAATAGGTGGACAAATTTTAACACATCGTTCAGTACGTCTAACCAATGATATCCAAGCAAAAAAAACACTGATTAAAGTGATTTTATTTTGACCTAATGGTTGTGTTTATTCTAGAGTGCCGCCGTCAATTTATTATTTTAGGTCAAAATAAAACCACTTTAATCAGTGTTTTTTTTTTCTTGGATATCATTGGTTAGACGTACTGAACGCTGTGTAAAAATTTGTCCATCTATTTTAATGGGACCCTATACATATAAAACAATGTCGCTTTCCGCTGTCTGTCTCTACGTATGCTTAGATCTTTAAAACTACGCAACGGATTTTGATGCGATTTTTTTTAATAGATAGAGTGATTTAAGAGGAAGGTTTATGTATAACATGGCACCCGTGCCAAGTCGGGGTGGGTTTAGTGAGTTAATTCATATTATGCTTTATTAGACTGCCGCGTTGGTTTAGTGGTCGCAAGGGCGACTGTTGAGTATGAGGTCTTGGGTTCGATTCCCAGGTCGGGCAAATTGTTGTTGGGTTTTTTTCCCATCAGGAATTTCTCGGTACTCCGGGTTTGTGCCCGGTTGATGGCAATAGACTCGCCCCCTATTAAATGGGGTTTTAACATAACTGGCGAAATGTGGGTGTTCTATTAAATAAGAACCCATAACATGGGGTTACGGGGATGCTTTACATATTAATTAAATTAATATGGTGAAAGGAACATTGTGATACAACCCTTTATAGATTCAGTTCATGGTTCTACACCAGAGTTGACAATGCTGGTAGGTCTACGTTGTATCACGATGCCCAAAACACCGTTTTATTCTGTTATTGTTTAAGTAGAATACCAAAGATAAGGTTCCAAATAACGATGTTTTCCTTCCGAGCAGAACAATTCTACATTTTCTAAAACCATAAAACCGACCTGGAACCCCTTATTTGTTTTTCTCCATTCGAAAACATCTCTGCTCCTTATACATCTCGGTGCTGGACAAATAAACTATAATCCGTTTATTGGCCCCATTATTACTATTTATATGGCCCCCTAATGCGACAAACAGTCATACATCATACATGGAGTGGTCGGTGTTGAGTTCTAGCGGTATAAGACTGGGCGAACGATTGCGATTTGTAGGTTTTGACTATGGTCTATTGTCGCTTTCATGGGCACCGATGACGTTCGTTCATCACTTATTTCCTTTGTGTGCGTACTGTTGAAATTCGAAATTGTGCCGGCGCCAATACATTGACATTTTACCGGAACACGGCCTTCAACAGTTTTCTGTTTGACGATAGAAATTATAGGTAGGAAAATAAAAACTACTTTAGGGATTTGAAAAGAACAGGGTGTAAAGTTCTTCAACCCCCTTAGAAAAGGGTGGATCCTCTGACCAGACGGTTGTTGTGTCTGGTGAGCTACTACTCGACAGTTGGTGTCAGGTTTTTTTGTCTCTTCAATACAGGGCTGGTTTCCAATGACCAGCCAAATTCTCAGATATGATGCAGTACATTATTCTGAGCACCCCACATAGTCATTTTTTATCAGTTATTAAACAGCTGTTTCCTACAAAAGTGCAATTCCTACACGGTCAAAATGCAACACACAAACAGTAGTGGAACAGCAGTTTTTTTTTAATCTTTGCTAAATAACCTTGTGGAGGGCTCAGAACGATGTACTGCATTATATCTGAGAATTTCGCTGATCTTTGAAGACTAACCCTGTACAGTCTTATGTCGTGGATAATTTCAAAGAATGATGATGTTAGTTCTTCACTTGTGTCATAGATGGCGCTGCAGTACTTTTTGTCGTAAGTTGCTGTAGTACTTTTTGTCGTAAGTTGCTGTAGTACTTTTTGTAGTGCTGCTACGCTATCACTACACATACTACTACTTCTAGTATCGTAAAAACTCAGAAGCTAATTGCGTTTTGCCGACTATCGACCAGTCGCAAGTATGTGGCCCGCTTAGCAATATTTCACTTTCGCTCGTTCAGATTAAACGACTGTTTATACCATAGAGAAATGGTTTTTCGGTTATTTTCGTCCTATTTGGGGCTATTATGGGTGCCGATTTTGGATAGATTTAATTGATTCTATTATAATTTTGTTACAATGTCCCAGGAAGACCCAAAAGTATGTTTTTCTTTAACATTATTCGATTTCAGAAAACTTAAACATGTTTCAATGTTACGCAGATATCGAAAACTTGATTTCATTTGATTTAAAGTATTAAGTTCCTCTGCACGTAAAACAGGCACGAAATATAATTTACTAGGGGGAGGCAGACCTTTTCTTGTTAACCAACTTCTAAAAATGGAGGACGTTAAATGTATGAGGTACACGACAGGAATCTATTTTTAAAATTCTTATATTTCCTGCAGATGTTATCCGATTCTTAATATTGTATCACCAGAAGGTCATCATCATTCACCTGCCTTTATCCCTATTCCAAATAAATATCGGCGCAGCATGTCTCCACTCCCATACTTCTCTGTTACTCGTCATCTCATCAGATACCTCCTTTCTTGCCATATCATCCTTTATACAGTCCATCCATCATTTCTTTGGTCTTTCTCTACTCTTATACCCATCCACATTCATACTCAAATCTTTCCTCACGAGACGGTGTCATCATCATCATCATTTCAGCCGAAAGACGTCCACTGCTGGACATAGGCCTCCCCCAAGTGTCGCCACATTGACCGATCCCGTGCGACTCGCATCCAGCGGATCCCCGCAACCTTCACCAGGTCATCGGTTCACGTAGTGGAAGGCCTTCCAACGCAACGACGAGAGGGTGTGGTCAATTATGTTTTGTGATTCCAGTCTAACCGGATGCAGCTGAACAATAGTATGGACATCAGTGACGTGCTCGCTCCCTTTCATTGAAAGGGAGGCAAAGCCCAATTACCACAATAAATTTAGTACAATATCTCCAAATAAGTACCTACAGATGTATCAAAAATTTGCTAGGAGAGAGTGAGAGGTCAGAAGCCAGATGCAAGCCAGCGGGTGTGAAAGAGAAAGCGTTAGCACCGGCCGAAACCCCTAAAGAAACTTAGAGAATGTTATTATTATTTTTTAATTTAAATTTGTTGAGTTTGATTGTAAGGCAAGCCGGGCTTAACGGCTTGTATGATTGGTCCGCCACTGATGGACATAGAGTTCCTTTGAAGAAACGTTCCGTTAGAAGAAAAAAAAAACGTTTTTACATCGCCCCTCGGAATAAAAACAGCAATGAATAATTTATCCGGGTCGCGGGTAACGTCCGCAAATAATTTGCGTCCCCGCGAAGGCTCGGTTTTATTGCACAACCTTTTTTGACAAAACAGATGATGATAGCCGACTGTCGAGCCTTCATACCACTATGATGAAAATTCACAAATTCCATGGAGGTTTTATAAAACATTGTTTGTATTTGGAGGGTTCAGTCCGTGGATAGAGGGAATATTTTGTCAAGTTTTCCGTTGCGGCGGTGTATATTTTGAAAAAGTACGTATAATTGTGAACTACATAGTAACAACCTCGATTCCCCCAACTGTGCAGAAATGATAATTATATTTTTCTGTAATGATAATTATGTTGGTCAATGTTTCCGAATAAACAAATGTCAATGGGTGTGACGTTTGCTGCCATCACTCTTTGTCATAGTCTGCCTGCTAATCGCTTGTGTTTGGTGTGCTACAATAAATATTATCTTTAATTATCACAATCCATCTTGTCTCTTTTGATAATAACCCACGAAATTATGTTTGTATTTCGTCGTCGTTTACCGTCTGACTAACAATACAATTTTCGCATATTATTATATCAGCTGCTAAAGTAGCCGCACTTTCGATACCGTAGATTTGACAGGATACAGTAGAGAAGAGTGTAAGGCTAAGTGGGAGTCCTTTGCCCAGCAATGGGACAGTAACGACGGCACGGTTTGCGCAGTGGCTGAGCGTTTAGCTGCTGCGTTGCGTGTCGTGGGTTTGATCTCGCTAACAAAACAAATATTTGTATGATCTACAGATAGTTGTTCCGGGTCTAGCTGTTTGTGTATGTGAGTTTAAATGTTTATAAACGCACCCACGATACAGGAGAAATGCCTAGTGTGTGGCAACGTATAAAAAAAAAACGGCTAGGTCGATACTGCCGATAGGTATCATTTTATAAGGTAGGGCAATAAAAATCTGTTTTCAATAACTTTTGGTATCTTTGGTAACCCTGATGGCTTCAGCACCCTGGAAGTAGACTCATCATATCATATTTCGCGGCAAACGTCATAACATCACGCTTGAAAACCCCGAAGGGTTAGGTAGAGGTGTATCTAATGGTACACCCACATTTCGCCTGTTATGTTTAAGTCCCATGTTATAGGAGGCGAGCCTATTGCCATCAACCGGGCGCAAATCCAGACTCCGTGGCTGCTACTGAGATATTCCTGATGGAAAAACTCAATAACACTTTACCGTACCCGGGAATCGAACCCAGGACCTCATGCTCAACAGTCGTTCTTACGACCACTAGACCAACGAGTCAGTCAGCGGATATCAATCTCACAAATTCAAAAATCAAACTATGAACAACAAAATGTTCGAGTGAAATGTTCGTAGTACTTCGGTTCAAGATCGGAATGAGAATAAAATCTATTGTACCCTCAATTTATTCATATAATGTCACTTGCAAAACCTTTTGAACAAAGGTTCTTTACGACCATTAATTATTAAAGGTCCTTAGCTTATTATGAATGGCTTTGAGAAAAGTTATTGCTATAGGCATTCTATATTACATATCCATGGTTTTGGAAGCCATCTTTCTATGAAGGTTTTGATTAAAAGGCTCATCGAGGAAGTTTGAAAAGTGTAGCTTCTCACTTCTATCTCTACGAACTGCAATGCAAGTGTGTAAAGTTTGTCATTGCAGTTATGGTTCCACTTAGCTCTCACCTTCAACTCGCGCTGCAATCCCACATCGAGTGCAATAACGTACTTTACACACTTGCATCGAAATGTACCATTTGACATCCTTCCGACGAAGCAAAATATTAGACTTGCGCTAAACAGTTCACGTGAACATTGCAACTATGCTACGGGAACACGAGGGCGCTAAAGGTCTGGTTAGAGAGAGGCCTTTCGAAAACACGGCCTCTCTCTAACCAGACCTTTAGCGTCGGAGTACTGTTGTTGTTGGATGGTGATCTATATAGCTCACTGCCATACATAATTACACATATCATATCTGCAGTGTTTTAGTTGACATCATTTTTAGATTAGTTTTAGGCTTAGTAGATTAAATACGCATTATGGAAGCTACCTCAAAAATTGCGCATCAGAACTTAAACCAAATTAAAATAGGACCACCACTGAGATACCACCTTTCCAACAAAAAATCTTCGAATCGAATTACCGATTTATTAATACAAACACTAAATATTACTACACTAATTACCGGATGAGTAATGTTCATTAAAATTTAAGTTTGCTCATATATAATTCAATCTTACCTAATTAAATCTTTGTCAATTGCCTCGTTGGCTTAGTGATCCCAAGCGTGACTACCAACCGTAGGGTTTTGGGGTCAAATCTTCGGCCAGGAAAAATTGATCCTGGTCGAAGGATACAACATTTGCAAACAGGTAGAAATCGCTTTCCCAGCTTTTCATATTTCTTACAACTGTTATTACGGACTATCTGAACAGAGTGGTTGTCTGCACTGTGAAGCAAGTTATAAAGAAGAGGTGGCCACTGGCCATGCAATCTCCTATGGGCAATCTAGGTGGCATGCGGTGAGACTTAAATAAAAGATGTTCTGGTAACTATTCCTGTATTTCTTGTTATCAAGCAGTTCACGAATAGCGAGCAATCAATACATATTTGTTCTTAACATAATAGGCACATATAAATGGGTTTAGAATAAATTATTAGAGAAAAGCGTGTTCTCACCTTGATGACATTTTGACAAGAGAGAGTGAAAATATTGTCTTTGTATAGAGGAAGTATGCTCTATGCTAACAGATAATTAAAGCGTAGAACACACTAGTTTCATCACTTCCCCTTACGCTTTATATTATCATTTCTAAAGAGTCAATAATTACATGTCTAATTAAACACATACACACAGACATGCTACACAACACATACATTCATGTCTTTAATAAAATCTACATGTTTCTTAGAGCTAAGCGGTTTGGTAAGCACATCTGCTATCATCTTTTCAGTCTGTAAATAATTTACATTTACAATATTATTATTTATTAGGTCTTTTACATAATGATATCTGAGATCTATGTGCTTTGTTCTTTTATGACAGTACTCCTTACATTCTAACAACTTAATTGCACTTTGGCTGTCATTATAAACTATTGACTCTACATTTAAACAGAATATCTCAGACAGCAGACTCTTAATAAAACATATGTCCTTACAAACATCAGAAATTGAAATATATTCAGCCTCCGTAGTGGATAAAGCAACACAGCGTTGCTTCCGTGACTCCCAATTTATTGTATTATTACCTAGCTTCACGACGTACCCAGTATAAGACTTACGATCAGTTATATCATTAGCCCAGTCTGCATCAGTATAAGCAGCCAAACTCAATTTATTACTTCTTACAAATAGTAAGCTATAATTAATTGTCCCCGCTAAATAACGCAAAACACGTTTAGCAGCTTGCCAATGACTGTTATCGTGACAGTTATTAAATTGACTCAACTGGCTACATGCATAAGCGATATCAGGCCTAGTGCATACAGCTAAATACATTAACGAGCCTAACAATTGCCTGAAATTATCATTGCTCTCGCTTAAATTTTCAGCTTTCAGTAATTTACAATTCAATGGCATAGGTGTAGATACAGTCTTACAATTACCCATACCAAACCGCAATAATAACTTCTTAATATAATCAGTCTGGTCCAGTTTTAAAATACCTTTTGTCCTATCTCTTGTTACATTAATTCCCAGGCAGCTTTTTAATGGGCCAAGGTTCTTTACATTGAATTCTTTTTCTAACAGTTTTACTAAGTCTTTTTGAATAACACTCTTCTCAGTATAAAATATATAGAAATCGTCAACATATAGAGCAATTATGGTTAAATCATTCTTCTCTTTCTTTACATAAACACATGGTTCACATTGACTTTGTACATAACCATTATTATTTAACAAATCATGAACTTTACTGTTCCACATTTTACTAGCTTGTTTTAAGCCATAAATACTCTTATTTAATAAACAAACCTTGGAGTTATCTCCATTATCAAAACCAATAGGTTGTTCCATAAATATTGTTTCGTTTAAGTTACCATTCAAGAAAGCACAAGCTACATCAATGTGATCTATACTGAGATTTAAATCATTTGCCAATGAAAACAAAATTCGCATAGTAGAGTGCCTAACCACTGGGGAAAAAGTCTCATTATAATCGACCCCATGTTTCTGTGTAAACCCCCTGGCAACCAATCGCGCTTTATACTTTGTGAAGTTTCCAGAAGCATCGTGTTTACGCTTAAATACCCATTTGGACTTAATAACATTTTTCCCTTTAGGGCGACTCACGATCTTCCATACTTCATTCGCAATTAACGAGTCATACTCACTCTGCATCGCTGCACGCCACTCAGTGGCTTCCGAACAAGAGATAGCCTCTTCATAACTAGATGGTTCCTCAATATTACCGACATACATGGAAATGTCATAATCACGATACCTCAATGGCGGAATTGAACGAGTACTTCGTACAGGGCGGGTATTAGCCTCAGCCCGGGGTACCTCTGTACTTGTCTCTCCTTCCCCTCGAACAGACACGTCCGGCGATGACGCAGTCACAGACTCGTGGCTCGCCGACGATGAGTCTGCACAGCGGGACTCATCCTCACTGCCTGTGCAGTAATGCTCCTCGTCTGTGGTATCTGAAATTTGAGAACCATCATTTAATTCCAACGAATTGGTTCTATCACTAGTCTTTTCCTCATTACTACATTCATTTAAATTTATTTGACTAGAATTTATTTCAATAGAATTATTTAAATTATCATTATTTATAACCAATTCATTGCTCTTGTCAAAACAATTATTCTGCAAAATAATTTCATAATTATTAATGTCATCATTATCCTTTTCATTTACATTCCCATTATAAAACCTATCTTCTAAAAATGCAACATTTCTTGACAACACAATTTTTCTAGGATTCATTGGATCTGATAGTCTATACCCTTTACAGGTCTCACTATACCCCACAAAAATATACTTTTTACTCTTAGCATCAAGCTTACCACGCTTATGCTTAGGCTCCAAAGAATAAGCGATGCAACCAAAAACCCTCAAGTGGCTCAGATCAACTCTAGATCCCGACCACAGGTGCTCAGGAATCAGTCCAGACAAAGCCATAGTAGGGGACCGATTTTTCAAATATATTGCAGTATTTACCGCCTCTCCCCAATAAGGCTTACTAAGACCTGACTCCCGCAGCATACAACGCGCTTTTTCAATGAGTGTCCGGTTAAGACGCTCTGAAACACCATTCTGTTGGGCCGAGAAAGGAACTGTAGTCTGATGTACAATACCTTCATTACTTAAGAATCCAGAAAACCTATGATTGACATACTCGCCACCATTGTCAGAACGTAAGCATTTAATCTTCAATCCAGTTTGCCTCTCAACCATAGCCTTAAAAATAATAAACTTGGACATTACCTCAGATTTATACTTCATTAGGTATCCAAACGTTTTTCTTGTGTGATCATCTGTAAATGTAACCAAATACTTTGCACCCCCCCAGCTGTAGTCGCGCATTGGTCCGCAGACATCCGAATGTATCAACTCCAATGGTCGCTCGGCACGCTTGCCCTCTCCTTTGGGAAACGGCTGTGTTGACAGCTTCCCCTCAAGGCAGGGTATGCATTTCTTCAAACTGTCCTGGGTATTATCCTGAAACATTACTCCAGACACATGACCTTTCAGAGTTCTCATACTTCTCAGACCTAAATGTCCTAACCTGCGATGCCACAGCTCAGTAGACACAGCTACTGCGGTACTCTCTGTCTTTTGCACACTACTCAAAAGTTTGGAAGAATACACCTTGTTGTGCAAAGGCTTTACAATGTTACAATTTAGTTTATAAATTCCATTCTCACATCCCACAAGAGCTATAGGATTGCCAGAGACTTTACCATCATAAATACTGCACCCATTACCATCAAATACAACAGTAAGCCCACTTTCTATAAATTTACTTACTGACATTAAATTAGTGGCTATCTGTGGCACATACAAAACTCATTTCCAAGGTTAACCATTAAATCTCCTACACCACTACATCTTAATTGTTCATTATTTGCTACAGCAACTGTAGTGTGTTTTTGATTACAATTAAAGTCTTTATAATTCACCATATTGTCTTTACAATTTGTCATATGAGATGTACAACCGGAGTCGATGAACCATGCACTACTTTGATGAACAAACAAAGCTGAAGCGAAGCTTGTAGACTCATTCTTCTTGTCATTCTTCATCTTGTAGCATTTGGCCTTGATGTGCCCAGGCTTATTGCAGTAATGACAGACCATAGTCTTCTTCTTAGAAGAGTTCTTCGAAATTAAAGCTTTGTTGTTATTGTTCGATGCACCATCACTCCTACGCAGCTCTTCTTGTAATAGTCGAGTTCGTACAATCTCGCTGGTGAGATTATTGGTTAAACATACTGTTTCAAGATTAGAAACCAAGTATTCGAATTCCTGAGGTAGACCGCTCAATAAGATCTCTGCGACTTCAGCATCATCAGTCTTACGGCCAATATCCGAGAGCTGCTGCACGAGGGTCATGACACCCTGTATGTATTCAGACATATTTGAAAACTGAGTATATTCAATTCTATGCAGCTGTCTCAAAAGTAGCACACGCCGTAACAAGCCCTTATTTTCAAATATATCAGCTAAATTTTTCCATGCACTTTTTGCTGTAGTAGCATTCCTGATATACTGATAAAGTGCCGGCTTGATGCTCAAAGCTATACGCGCCAAAGCACGCTGATCCTTCATCAGATCAGTCTCCGTGCCTTCGATTGCATTCCACAAGCCATCCATGGTAAGCAGCATTCTGATTGCAAATTTCCAATTCAAATAGTTAGTTACTCCTTCCAATTTTTCTATAGACGATGACAAGCCATAGTTACCTTGCAAAGCAGCATTTCCATTGCTCGCTTCTTGATGACTAGGCGGGGCCATTTTCAAGCCACACCACCTACGCAAAATCACCACCGCGCCACAACCAAAAAATGAGGTTATGTTTTGCCCGCGTGCACTCGTAATCACTTTATAACTTTTCTGGGTTTTGGGACCATAACCTGTTATTACGGACTATCTGAACAGAGTGGTTGTCTGCACTGTGAAGCAAGTTATAAAGAAGAGGTGGCCACTGGCCATGCAATCTCCTATGGGCAATCTAGGTGGCATGCGGTGAGACTTAAATAAAAGATGTTCTGGTAACTATTCCTGTATTTCTTGTTATCAAGCAGTTCACGAATAGCGAGCAATCAATACATATTTGTTCTTAACATAATAGGCACATATAAATGGGTTTAGAATAAATTATTAGAGAAAAGCGTGTTCTCACCTTGATGACATTTTGACAAGAGAGAGTGAAAATATTGTCTTTGTATAGAGGAAGTATGCTCTATGCTAACAGATAATTAAAGCGTAGAACACACTAGTTTCATCAACAACGACTTTTGGCGCTAATAGAATGTCACGAAGTCTAGAACCTGAATTTAAACTTTAGCTTGAAATACCTTGACACTTGACCTACTCAGTTTTATAAATCCCTGGTTAAGTCTAAAATTCAGTCAGTTCGGATATTCAAGAGAAAACGTCCCGCCCCAGTTAAGTGACGTTCTATCGACAGGAAACTCAATAAGTATGAATGTTTTAACTTTTCCAATATAACTGTTGAAGACTGGATTGTTACCGAAGAATTTGAGGAAGTGTTCGGGCGGATATGTAAAGAATAATGAGGATTAATTATCTTTAGATATCAGCAGGGCTATTGCGTATTTCTGTTGACAGTTCATAATGATCATCGCTTGGCGAGTTTTGATATACAATGACCGTTTTGTTGGTTTCAACTGATGCTACCCGTGCAGAACTGTCATTGTATATCAAAACTCAACAAGTGATGATCACAACGAACTGTCTACAGAGATACGCAATAGCCCTGCAGATCTTTCTAAGAATATGTACAGTTTTACCTGTAATTTTACTGGAAAAACTGCATATCGTTCAATGCAAAAAATAGAGATACAATTCGGCTAATACAAAATGGGGATGGGAACTGTGAAACTTATGGCGCTAATATAGCTGGATCCAAGCATCGTCATTGGTTGACAATCTAGTAATGTTATTTTTTTTTTGCAAGTAGCCTCATTGGTCAGATTGAGACCTAGCTATGTTCGCGCCATTAATATAAAATTAGCTTTTAAAGCAGGGGTCGGCAAGTAGTTTTAAGTAGGGTCCGGACACCGTTGAAAATATTTATTGAGGTCCCAAAAAAAAACAACGCTTTTTTGTATACTAGTCTGTTATTTATTTGCCTCATTTTAAGTAATCATACAGGGTATTTTTTTCCATCACGTCAGTCATACTCGTAAGGTTCTTACCTATGTATGTATGTTCTTACCTATATACTATATATGTGTAGTTGTATGTATAAAAGTATTATTTAAATTGCGTAATTACGTGTATTTAACAATCTTTGGCGATCCAAAATTCGACCTTCCACGGTCCGGATATATGAACCGCGGTCCGCCTATTGCCGACTGGTGCTTTAATGTCTGATTTCCATCAAACGGCTCGCATCGCATCGTCCGGAATGGATTTTACAATCCTTAAACGATATTAAATCGTGTACACGGTATTTAAAGTCTATATGTATTATCAAGCCGCGCACAGCAGCTTGACGGCGGGCGTCTTCCGCGACACGCGATCGTAGCCGAAAGTATATATCCAATCAGATCCTTTTGGCTGTCAACACGGTAGGAATAAAACTATATGACTAATAGGCGCAGATACGTTCGCAAACGACGGTACGGAGCCGATCATATGTATGTGCGTCGACATCCTGCTGGACGGGATCGGTGTTGCCGCATCCGTTCGTATTAGGGCATCGAAAATCGGTTATTTTTTGGGACCGGTATTTTTCGGTTTCAGGTTTTCTTCAAAACTGGGTACCCGGGTTTTTCGGTCTTTTTGTTTTGTTTTTTTTAAATTAATTTACAATATCTCTATTTATTAATTATCAATTACAAAGGTTATAATTTTGACCAGGCAACCAAATAGTTAAAATCCTCCGGGAGGAGGGGACGCGTTTTTGCAAAATGCGGCGTACGGGCAGGAACGTCCAAATATTCGAAGGAGACTCTGAAGCTTCTATCCATCACTTCAGCACAACTACAGGCACTCAACAAAACAATAAGAAAATTGGTACGACGCGACCTTCGTTGCTCCAGCACACCGCAAAACAGGCAGTTGAAAGTGTTCGTCCAGTCACTTGGGAGGAACCACCTGACGATATTGACCAAATCTGGCGGGGATATCGTCGTTTCGAAGTCTGAGATTGTTTCAGAAGTCGAAAACTTCTACGGTCAGTTGTACGCATCGCATGCATCTCGACCTGATCATTTTCACATTTCACAGAAGAACTGCCGGAAGTCAGCCAAGGTGAAATTGAGGCGGCTCTTAGACAGTTTAAGAATGGAAAAGCTCCTGATGAGGATGAGTTAACGACTGAGCTTCTAAAAGCGGGAGGAAGTCCTCTATTGAGAGAGCTTCGGGAGCTTTTCAACTCGACCCTGTTCTTTGGGTGAAATCCAGAAGCGTGGAGAAAGAACGTGGTCGTTTTTTTCTTTGAAAAAGCATTAAAGACCCATTTCGCTCCTTAGCCACCTACATGTTTAAGCTGTTTGCAAGAGTCGTCACAAATCGTCTTGCGAGAAGTCAACAGACAAGTCGGGTTTAGAAGAGGATACAGCACCAGAGATCACATTCACACAGAGCGGCAAATTATACTGAAGTCTGAAGAGGCTTTTGTGTCTTGCATTTGCGGACTATGAGAGAAGGCTTTTGAGTCTATCGAGACCTGGTTTGTTCTGGAGTCTCTGCAGCGATGCCAAGTAGGCTGGCGATACTTCCAAGTGCTGAAAAGTCTAATTTTCACATTTTTTTTTGAAAAAAAAAATCATCGTCATCTTTTTTGGCATTAATTTAGGTATTACTCTGTGTTGGTGAAAACGGGCCTCAGGCATTAATTTAGGTATCACTTCGTGTTGGTGAAAGCGAGCCTTGCGCATTAATTTAGGTATCACTTTGTGTTGGTGAAAACGGGCCCTAGGCATTAATTTAGGTAAATTAATCACTTGGTGGCATCACTTGGTGTTGGTGAAAGCGGGCTTTAGGCATTCATTAAATTAATCACTTGGTGGCACCACTTGGTGTTGGTGAAAGCGGGCTTTAGGCATTCATTTAGGCATCACTTTGTGTTGGTGAAAACGGGCTTTAGGCATTCATTTAGGCATCACTTCGTGTTGGTGAAAGCGAGCCTTGCGCATTAATTTAGGTATCAATTTGTGTTGGTGAAAACGGGCCCTAGGCATTAATTTAGGTAAATTAATCACTTGGTGGCATCACTTGGTGTTGGTGAAAGCGGTAATTTAGGTATCACTTTGTTGGTGAAAACGGGCTTTAGGCATTAATTTAGGCATCACTTTGTGTTGGTGAAAACGGGCTTTAGGCATTAATGTAGGTATCACTTTGTGTTGGTGAAAACGGGCGTTAGGCATTAATTTAGGTATCACTTTGTGTTGGTGAAAACGGGCCCTAGGCATTAATTTAGGCATCACTTCGTGTTGGTGAAAGCGAGCCTTGCGCATTAATTAAGGTATCACTTTGTGTTGGTGAACACGGGCCCTAGGCATTAATTTAGGTATCACTTTGTTGGTGAAAACGGGCTTTAGGCATTAATTTAGGTATCACTTTGTTGGTGAAAACGGGCTTTAGGCATTAATTTAGTCATCACTTTGTGTTGGTGAAAACGGGCTTTAGGCATTAATTTAGGCATCACTTTGTGTTGGTGAAAACGGGCCCTAGGCATTAATTTAGGCATCACTTTGTGTTGGTGAAAACGGGCTTTAGGCATTAATGTAGGTATCACTTTGTGTTGGTGAAAACGGGCGTTAGGCATTAATTTAGGTATCACTTTGTGTTGGTGAAAACGGGCCCTAGGCATTAATTTAGGCATCACTTCGTGTTGGTGAAAGCGAGCCTTGCGCATTAATTAAGGTATCACTTTGTGTTGGTGAACACGGGCCCTAGGCATTAATTTAGGTATCACTTTGTTGGTGAAAACGGGCTTTAGGCATTAATTTAGGTATCACTTTGTTGGTGAAAACGGGCTTTAGGCATTAATTTAGGCATCACTTTGTGTTGGTGAAAACGGGCTTTAGGCATTAATTTAGGCATCACTTTGTGTTGGTGAAAACGGGCTTTAGGCATTAATGTAGGTATCACTTTGTGTTGGTGAAAACGGGCTTTAGGCATTAATTTAGGTATCACTTTGTGTTGGTGAAAACGGGCCCATAGGCATTAATTTAGGCATCACTTCGTGTTGGTGAAAGCGAGCCTTGCGCATTAATTAAGGTATCACTTTGTTGGTGAAAACGGCCTTACGCATTAATTTAGGCATCACTTTGTTGGTGAAAACGGGCTTTAGGCATTAATTTAGGTATCACTTTGTGTTGGTGAAAACGGGCCCTAGGCATTAATTTAGGCATCACTTCGTGTTGGTGAAAGCGAGCCTTGCGCATTAATTTAGGTATTACTTTGTGTTGGTGAAAACGGGCTTTAGGCATTAATTTAGGTATCACTTTGTGTTGGTGAAAACGGGCTTTAGGCATTAAATTAGGCATCACTTCGTGTTGGTGAAAGCGAGCCTTGCGCATTAATTTAGGTGTCACTTCGTGTTGGTGAAAGCGAGCATTGCGCATTAATTTAGGTATCACTTTGTGTTGGTGAAAGCGAGCTTTAGGCATTAATGTAGGTATCACTTTGTGTTGGTGAAAACGGGATTTAGGCATTAATTTAGGCATCACTTTGTGTTGGTGAAAATGGGCTTTCGGCATTAATGTAGGTATCACTTTGTGTTGGTGAAAACGGGCCCTAGGCATTAATTTAGGCATCACTTTGTGTTGGTGAAAACGGGCTTTAGGCATTAATTTAGGTATCACTTTGTGTTGGTGAAAACGGGCTTTAGGCATTAATTTAGGCATCACTTCGTGTTGGTGAAAGCGAGCCTTGCGCATTAATTTAGGTATCACTTCGTGTTGGTGAAAGCGAGCCTTGCGCATTAATTTAGGTATCACTTTGTGTTGGTGAAAGCGAGCCTTGCGCGTTAATTTAGGTATCACTATGTTGGTGAAAACGGCCTTACGCATTAATTTAGGCATCACTTTGTTGGTGAAAACGGGCTTTAGGCATTAATTTAGGCATCACTTTGTGTTGGTGAAAACGGGCTTTAGGCATTAATTTAGGTATTACTTTGTGTTGGTGAAAACGGGCTTTAGGCATTAATTTAGGTATCACTTCGTGTTGGTGAAAGCGAGCCTTGCGCATTAATTTAGGTATCAGTTTGTGTTGGTGAAAACGGGCCCTAGGCATTAATTTAGTTAAATTAATATTTAGGCATCACTTGGTGTTGGTGAAAGCGGGCTTTAGGCATTCATTTAGGCATCACTTTGTGTTGGTGAAAACGGCCTTTAGGCATTAATTTAGGCATCACTTTGTGTTGGTGACAACGGGCTTTAGGCATTAATTTAGGCATCACTTCGTGTTGGTGAAAGCGAGCCTTGCGCATTAATTTAGGTATCACTTCGTGTTGGTGAAAGCGAGCCTTGCGCATTAATTTAGGTATCAGTTTGTGTTGGTGAAAACGGGCCCTAGGCATTAATTTAGTTAAATTAATATTTAGGCATCACTTGGTGTTGGTGAAAGCGGGCTTTAGGCATTCATTTAGGCGTCACTTTGTGTTGGTGAAAACGGGCCTTGCGCATTAATTTAGGTATCACTTTGTGTTGGTGAAAACGGGCCCTAGAAATTAATTTAGGTATCACTTTGTTGGTGAAAACGGGCTTTAGGCATTAATTTAGGCATCACTTTGTGTTGGTGAAAACGGGCTTTAGGCATTAATTTAGGCATCACTTTGTGTTGGTGAAAACGGGCATTAGGCATTAATGTAGGTATCACTTTGTATCACTTTGTGTTGGTGAAAACGGGACCTAGGCATTAATTTAGGCATCACTTTGTGTTGGTGAAAACGGGCTTTAGGCATTAATTTAGGTATCACTTTGTGTTGGTGAAAACGGGCTTTAGGCATTAATTTAGGCATCACTTCGTGTTAGTGAAAGCGAGCCTTGCGCATCAATTTAGGCGTCACTTTGTTTTGGTGAAAGCGGGCTCTAGGCATTAATTTAGGCATCACTTTGTGTTGGTGAAAACGAGCTTTAGGCATTAATTTAGGCATCACTTTGTGTTGGTGAAAACGGGCTTTAGGCATTAATTTAGGCATCAGTTTGTGTTGGTGAAAACGGGCTTTAGGCATTAATTTAAGTATCACTTTGGGTTGGTGAAAACGAGCCTTGCGCATTAATTTAGGCATCACTTTGTTGGTGAAAACGAGACTTAGGCATACATTTAGGTATCACTTTGTGTTGGTGAAAGCGGGCTTTAGGCATTAATTTAGGTATTACTTTGTGTTGTGCGTAACATCATCACTAGAGTGTCAGACCGAAACATGTCTTTATATGTGTGTGTTGTGTGTGTTTGACACTCTAGTGATGTTGTTCCGATCCTTTGGTTTCGGTTTCCGCAATAAAATACCGAAATCGAAGGATCGGTTTTGATTTATTTTGATATAACTTAAATAAGAACCGTCGCCAAGAAACTAGCTTTCAAATAAAAAAACTGCATCCAAATCGGGTTCACTCGTTTAAGAGCTACGGTGCCAGAGCGGTGGCACACACACATATATAGCGGTCAAACTTGTAACACTTTTTGTGTATTGCATTTGCGGACTATGGGAGAAGGCTTTTGAGTCTTTCGAGACCTGGTTTGTTCTGGAGTCTCTGCAGCGATGCCAAGTAGGCTGGCGATACTTCCAAGTGCTGAAAAGTCTTTAAGAAAACGCCATAAATAATGACAGTCCAAACGCAGAACCAGCAGACAGAGCATATCCCATTGTGTCGGAGGGTGAGGCAAGGGGACGTAATTTCACCGATATTGTTCACCAACGAACTGGAGGATGTGTTTAAGACGCTGAACTGGGAATGGCATTAACATCTACGGCGAGTACATCTCACACTTGAGATTTTCAGATGACATCATCACACTGACTGAATCGCTGCACGACTTACAGCAGATACTAGATGGCCTAGTTGATTCTTCAATACGCATTGGACTCAGGGTGAACTTGACCGCGGGAGACGCACCGGCCACCGTAGGCGCGGGCTTGTGGACGACGAGCTATGGGCTAGCTCGCCGTCCGTCCGTCTTTTGACGACAGGCCGTGTCGACGGCGCGTTCGTGTTCCACGCGCGCCTCAAAGAGATGTCAGCAACAGGAAGGGGTCCGCAAGGGCCGATGCCTGCCGGGGCTGCGGGACTGTTCGAAAGAGATACCGTGGCCCCGGAACACAAAGGGCGATGAAGGAACATGGATAGGTTTTAGTCATTAAAAGTCTGACACTCCCTCCTGCTCAGCCCAGAGCGGGAGGAGTCATTGACAAAACCCAGGTTATGTTCAACGAACTCGTAACCCCAGGATCTATTGTTGTCAATGGCGGTTCTATCGAGGTTGTCCAAATGCTGCCCAGCCCAGCTGGATTCTTCTGTTATCCTTCCTCTCCAAGTTGTGCGAAGTTCACAGATCAATAATTAACGGATATAAAAAAGAAACAAAAAAAAAACGAAAACCCGAAAAGACCGGGTTTTATACGAAAGAACAGGTTTTTTTACAAACCTAAAACCCGGTAATTCCCGGTTTTTTCAGAACCGGGAAAACCCGGTCCGTATACTAGTTCGTATCCTTTCTGATCCGATGCGATGCGAGCCGTTTGGTGGAAATCATCCTTTACGGTCTTCCTCATTGCACACACATTCACTAAAATTTAAAATTAATTTGGTTAAATTCAGTGGAATAATATAAAATACTGCCTCTTTGGTGTAGTGGTTGCAAGCGTCACTGCTGAACACGAGGTCCTAGGTCCGTTATTCAAGGTGTAATAGGGTTTTTATCAGGCATTTCTCAGTAGCAGCTGAATTAGTGCCCGGCTGATGGTAATAGACTTGCCCCCTACATCATGAAACTGAAAAATGACTGGCGAAATGAAGAGCCTAGCCTAGCCTCTGCCTCACCCTTTGGGGAGGTGAATTCCCGTTGACACCAGCAAAGCAGACGTGATGGTAAGTGAATTAAGGTAAAGATTACAAGACAAAACCAACACCAAAATGAAAACCATCAAAACTAAGTCTATTAGTAAAATTAGCATGAACCCTTTGTAAAGCTGTTGTATGGAGTCGATTTAAATATTTTAACGAGTCCAAAGTCTTTGAAGACGGAGACTTGAATAAAACATGCGCAATATGCAGAAATGTGACCAAGTTCGTCTGCTAACACTAGTTCGTGTAAATAGGTTTAAAGTTGAACTAAAAGGAGAACTATGACAATGATGATTTTACTGTATTATAGAATTTATTTTAAAGATAGGAAGAAACTAGCAATTGGCGCTTGAGCTTTTATTTAAATGGCGGCTATCGTGTATGAATTCGCCGCTAGAGGCGCTAGTGTAGCGCGAGTTCACCGAAATGTCGGATGTCATAGTGTTCGTGCGTTGCGTTCATTTTTATCACGTATTTTTTACTAATATTGACGATTGTGGTCTAAATAGAGAGATTGAGATAGTCATTCCTGATTAATTATAGTCATAATTAATCAGGAATGACTATAACTTAAGATCTTATTTGTTAGTACTTATAGGTAAAATGATTTTTAAATATTTCACGCTTGCTAATTTTAGGGGGAATATTGTCCCGCCAGGGTTGCGTGACTGTTCGAAAGAGATACCGCGGCCCTGGAACACAAAGGGCAAAGGAAGGAACATGGATTGGTTTTAGTCAGTAAAAGTCTGACACTATTCTGCTCAGCCCAGAGCGGGACGGGTTATTTGATGATTTCCCATCCGAAAAAAAAAAGGGGAAATACTCGTATTGTAAATATATATACATATATAATAGGTATCTGAAATTCTGAACACTATGTAATAAAATAAACTTTTTAAGAAGTTGGTACTTTATAGTATAAAATATAATTAATGACATGATCTTACTCGACAGAGTCGCCATCTAGAGAGCTCAAAAACGATTCATTCTGTTTGTAGGCACCTATAAGTTACGGTGTACGACTTACAGTGGAAGCGCCGGGTGGCCCGCGAAATTCAAATCTTCAGTCTTGATACTGAACACCGACTATTTCGTGGTATCTGTACGAAGTATTATAATATCTGTGGTGGTGTGAAGAACAGGGTGAAAAGTTCTTCATCCCCCTTAGAAAAGGGAGGAACATCTGACCAGACAGGTGTTCAGCTTGGCAGTGATGCATATTACATACACGTCTGAATCAAATTTTGGCGGTAATAATATTTTAATACCAGAATATTTTTTTTCGTGGTGAAAAGTTTCGCTAGTCTGAAAAAATAGTCGTGGTGCCTATGGCAATTTCTATTTATCGAGGATCGTGATTACTCTATGATTGTACCAACCCTTTATCAATAACATGGAATTCATAAACATCAGAGTGTTCAAGATGTAAGGCAAGCTCAAAATAGCCGTTCATAATGCCGACAAGAAACTTCGTTGATCTTCGGATCAACTTCGTGTCCTCCGAAACCAAAACAATCCATTTGTCACAACCGTGCGTGTAATCTAAATCACATTATCCATTCCCAACAAGCTAATGAGCTTAACAAATCCTTCTCGAGTGTCATAACAAACATGAAATCCTACTTTAAAATAATTAACCATTTTGTATGGGGAATTATTTCAAGCCACATTTCACGTCCAAACGTCGTCGTTTCGAACGACTAATTGATAAAATCAACAGCAGATTTGGGGAGTGACTAAAATAGACATTTTAAATTACGTAACAATAATTTTGGGAATGATGAGATGTATTTTAACTAAGATAGCTAGTTAGTGGGCTTATTAGGTAATTTGTGTGATTTGCACCTGTTCTTATTTTTTTTTTTCATAAGCGTTTGTCGTTTTTATGCGGCCCATGGACCTCTGACTTGGTTTTAAATGCCGTCGAGAAATTTGTCTCAGGCATGCTGGTTTGGTTTCCTCACGATGTTTTTCTTCACCGCAGCAAGTGATAATAATACAATACGCACATGAATTTAAAACATCAGAAGTCTTGGGTTCGAACTCGAGACCTACAACTTGGCTGTCCGACGGTCACACAACTAGGCTATCGCTGCTATTCCGCTTTCACTAACACTAAAGGACAAGCGGAAGAATCTACTTAAAAATCTTAAATTCATTCATTCATCGACTGACCACACACAGCTGAAGCCGCTTTATCTAGAAGCATATCATACAAGATTTCGTTATACAATGAAGGTGAAGCATTATTTAAAAATCATCGCCCAAATAGATTTAATATACGGGAAGAAAATTATATTATGGAAGTTGGTAATTTTTGGCAATTACAAATCCTATCGGGCACACTACAATAATAGTTCTAAGACCCTTACTTACTTAACACACACAAGTGTTTCTAGTTCACTAGTTCAACCCACATTGTAATGGAAAAGTAGCCATTACGTTCGTTGTAGAACTAGTCGTTAAAGGTAGCAGTCTTGTTCTAGAATTCAAAAAGAGACGGTCAAAGTTTACTCCAATTATCTTGTGTATGTTTGTCGTGAACCGAGAGGAGCTTGTGGATAAATTATAACAACCGCTTGGGACGATCTTTATTGTTGCTCTCTTTATTGGAGGACCACCCATTACATACCGAGTTTCGTCCGTGCCTCGGAAAGCACGTTAAGCCGTTGGTCCCGACTGTAATTTGTAGATCTTTGACAGTCGTTACAGGTAGTCAGTGGCCTGAAAGTCTGACAACCAGTCTTATCAAGGGGTATCGTAATACCCACTACTAACTGGGTTGTGGAGGTCAAATAGGCAGTCGCTCCATGTAAAATAATGGTATTCAGCTGCATCCGATTGGACTGGAAGCCGACCCCAAAATAGTTGTCAAAAGGCTAGGCCGATGATGTTGTTTGTTGTGAACCCGGTGCTCAAGAAACAATGAGACTTACAAATTGCTGGGTAACGATGCGCCTGATATTTTATTTTTGGAAAAAAGCACTTGATTGATTTTTTCTCTTTGCACAGTTATTTTCCCGCTAGCTATTAAGATTTGTATAAGTAAAATGTTCTAAATAGGAATCAATTAAACTTTAGGTTAGCTCACGTAAGAGCTAGGTGAATAAAAATATGATAACGGACAATAGCTTTGAATATCGATTTGAAAAAACATTTTTTAAATAAGCTTTTAAATATATAGGGTGACGTCATTTTTTTTTCGTATTTTTCTCATTTTAATTGATATCATGGGGGTGCATTAAAAATAATTAGTCCGCCATCTTTGGGTGTCCGCCATATTGAATTTAACTTACCATGCGTTGTCATCAAAACTAAACGTTTATGCAAAATTTCAGCACAATCGGTTGAGGATAAGTGTTGCATGATTTGACCTAAAGAAACAAACACACATACAAACATTGCAAGTTAAATAAAATCTTGTAAAAATCACAGAGAGGTAGTAACAATCGATTGATTACTTTTTACGTCAACCACGTAAAATTGGCCATATTCAGACATGAATTTAAATCCTCTTTAGTGGTTGAAAATACTGTCGGTTAAAAAAAACTTGTTCGTTTCTTCCTTTCGTGTGCCAGTCTGTAAGTTACATACTTGCTTTGCGATATTTCAACCTCAATATTTATCTTACAGCGATTCATCATTCTAGTTAAAGCGACAAGTTTACGATGCCTCGACAAATTATGAAACGACATTTTTTTTCTAATTTCCTGAAATTAAATGCTTTCAATCCCGCCGGGAATTGGTTGTGTGATTTATAGGGGTATATGATATACGATACGGTATTAGGATCACCCCGAATTACGACTTGGCCACGGCTACACGGTCAAGCGACATAAGTGTTGCAGTAGCGACAACGGAGAGAACAAATTGTTTAAGAGCCATGCCACGACTCTCCAAGACGCGACTTTGTTATTTAGGGATTAATATTTGTTATTTAGGGATTAATATTTCTTATTTGGAGCCTAATATTTATTATTTAAGGATTAATATTTGTGACGTTGCAGTTTCTGATGATTGATTTAAAAATGGCTTACAATTTTCCCCGGACGTTGCAACACTTTTATTGGCGCAGTGTCTGACCTATTGGTTGCTGCGCTGCGTGTCGCGAGTTCGATCCCGCACGGAACCAATATTTATATGACCCACAGGTATTTGTTCCGGCTTAGGCCTGTTTGTGTATGAGAGTTTAAATGTTTGTAAACGCGCCCAATACAGGAGACATTCCTAGTGCGGATGCACATTTTCGTTTTCACGATTCAACAATATTCATTGTTTTATTTACGTTATTGAACAGATGAATTTTAAATTTAATTATGGAGAAACCGGTTAAGAATTTCCTTCAAAATACCACAGAATGTGATGGAATATTAAACAATTGGGATGCTGATCACCAATCTATTTTTCAAGCATTGTGATTATGACAATTGGCTCTAGGCCATTTCTCCGATGAATTCGAAACCAATAATTTCAATTATCATTCGACTGTGAAATTTTTTGACATCGCTTAATGTGAATACATTTGTACGCCATGTTGTGGCAGGATATGCTGAGACAAATTTACTGTAACACCTTATGTACCATATTCTAACAAATAAATAATTTGATTTGATTTGAACTTTCTTTTACCTAAGAAACTTATTTGGTTTTTCCGTTATCTCTTTAGGTGTTCATGCTTTTGAAGTTAAAAATAAAAACCGTTAGGAGACTGTCTTTATAGGTTTTCTATGAATTTGAATATTTATTTGAGATGTAGGTAAGCGTAGGTAATATAAATATCGATGTTCTATCAAGTCGTTTACGGGTGTCTGCAAGAGGAATAAAGTGAACACAAAAGATCCTCTTGCAAAACAATATTATAATTACAAAAGTCGGTAGGTCTTTCCTGACCCTAACGGCTAAACTTATTTAGATAATATAATCATTAACACTGAAAACGGGATAAACTAAATTTGTTTTGAGTTTCCGATATTGCAAGCACCATGATCACAGATAAACTGAAATGAATTGACGGAGTTTATGGTGCTTGCAACAGTGCCGAAGTATCGGGAACTCAAACCAAATAGTTAACATGGTAAATATACCGTTTTCATTGTTATTGATAATGTTAGTGACCATGTCAGTATAATAAAATATTTTGATAAAAATTGGAACACAAGTAGTTAGACTATAACCTGGGTTAAGATATTAGAGTTGTTTCCCCAGTAAACCAACCTTCAAGCGGCAAAGCGGCGGGTAAATACAAGTATTTTCATAATCGTATCAATACAATTTTCTATTTCAGACTTCAGTGATTACACCAAACACACCTTGAATATTTACCAACCACGTAACTGTCCAGGGAAATCACTGTCAGATAGATACGAAGACACATGATAAACACCTATATATTGCGACGCTTGTCAATCAGTTTAGTTTCGGGGCACGTGTTCAATCATAGATATGTAAAGTAATATTTAAATTGGCGTGGTCTTTGATTGTATGTACAATCAGAGTAACAGAGGCAAGTCTTCGATATTGGAAATCGCGTTATGAAACTTAATGGAGTTGGGCAGGACACCTAGCAATACGGCGTCCAAGGCCTGGAAAGAGAAGTGTTGGTCGTCCAGCGGCGAGATGGGCAGATGACATTGTTGCTATCGCGGGAATATCCTAGATGAGGCTGACACAGGAGCATGCAGCTTGGCAATAGCAAAGAGAGGCCTACTCTCAGCAGTGGGTGAAGTCGGGCTGTGGATTATGACGAAGGAAGCGTTGAACCGTATGAAAAGTTTTAGGCAATTTTGGTACTAGGCTATTCGCTTTATGTTCAAATTGTGTTGCTAGTCAAAAAAATACTTGACTTACCGCAAAAAGAGCGTACTTGAAAGCTCTTTTTGCGGTAAGTAAAGTATTTTTATACTTTAGTCAATAGTAGGTAACAAGATTAAATTAATTGTATAAGGCACATAGCTGGATTAATACATAAGAAATATCCAGATACCGGGTACCTAAGTCGTGGGGGAACTGGCGTGTTCTAGAATCAAACATATGACATCTGCCTGCATCTGTCTGACATCTGCATCTGACATCACCCGCAGAGTAAGGGATTGGCAGACTATTTGGCCGACTAGCCGATTGGCCGATTAGTCGGTTGTGAAAAGGCAAACTAGTCGGCCAATCCGATCATTGGTTTTGGTGGAGTTCATGGGTATCGGCAATTTCCGTGGCGTTTCTTGCACAGCTGAATCGATCGGCTATCGCATTGAGACATACAACGCACTATCACAAGACGCCGCGCGTCGTACGGAAAAAATAAATTTTGAATTTCTATGACAGAAATTCAAAATTTATTTTTTCCGTCGAAAATTTTAATTATTTGTAGTTTATTTGTAGAAGAGTTCTGATTTCTATTATATAGCAAAATGTAAAGCTGATTATAAAATAAAATTATAAACATTAATTGCTATATTTTATTTTTATTACTCGAACCGACTAGTTGTCGATTTTGGCCGACTACAAATATGGCCGGATAGTCGGCTTTCCCGACTGTATATCTCTACTGATTATGTTATGTTATCTAATGTTGTTTCCAGGTATCTAAATGCAGAAGTTCCCTTATGATTTTTGCAAACCAGCTAGTAATGTATGATTTATAAAACTTCCAACACGCACATAACGAGACTAAAAAAGAATTAACATGACTCTCCGGAGACCTGAGCGAGATGAGAAGGCAGTCTCGATTTGGTTACAAACATGTGCCTAAAATAAAAATGAATTGGTATTTTGAAGACGCTCGTGTGACCCTAAAAAGGATACAACATAACATAAAGTCGCGCCTGTAGTCCCAGTAGGGTTAGGTAGAGGTGTACTTAATAATAATAATGATGATGATGGTAAATAGGGGCGAGCCTATTGCCATCAGCCGGGCACGAATCCCAAACTCCGTGGCTGTTACTGAGAAATTTCTGATGGAAAAACCCAATAGCATAAAACCGGCCAAGTGCGAGTCGTACTCACACGCACATAGGGTTCCGTAGCGCCAAACAATATAATAATTAAAAATATTTTGAAGGCATTCGTTCATAATTATGTTGTATTGTTTTACGTTCATCAACAAAACTAAATTTGTTTTTCATAGTATGACATTAAACATCAAATTTATTCAAACCAAGTTTGGTTGAAAGTTTTTTTTTACGTTCTATAATCCTATATTTTTTTCAGAATTTCTCTCCTCTTACTTTAGATAGTAGAGGGGGCAGACACACATTTTACCACTTTGAAAGTGTTTATCTTTCAAACGATTGACTTTGAGAGAAAATGGTTTTAGGAACATCAATGTCATTTTTAAAGACCTATCTATAGACACCCCGCACGTATAGGTTTATCGAAAAAAATATTTTTTAGTTTCATATCCAGCTTAAACCGTCGGGTGTGTGAAAATTTGCACGAAAGTTCCTGTAAAGAAAGTTCTTCATATAATTTCTACAATTCGATTTCAGCCGATATGTATGTATGTTCATCTGTTCCCGCATAGCTTCTTAAACTATTTATGATAATTCGACAAATGAGGTATAGAAACGTCTTGATTATCCGCTGGTAAGGACAGTAGGCTATGTGATGTCACACTAAATGAAATATGGCGCCCTCTATAATACGACTAAGTGATAAATGTAACAACAAGATGTTTGAACCATGCCGTGCACGGTATCAAATGAAAGGGCATAAATAGCACATTTCTAATATATTACTAGCTCAACACAGCTTTTGAAACACTTGATTGTATCACAAACTTTTGATACAAAATAATCTATATTTACACACATCCATCACTTACACACACTCACATACACACACACGTACTAACCCCTGATTGGATAATTAGTAATCACCATTGTTGTAAAGTGTTTATTAATCTTTTCCTCGATATTCATTTCCGCATTAATTTGTGTACCAGTGCATAATTCGGTCTAAATGTGCTTCTGAAGGGGTAGAAACCTGGTGTCCTGAAATACAGGCTTTCGTCTAGCTTAGGCACCAGTCTCCCACAATATGAAAAACACATGTATTGTCCACGAAACCTAATAATATACCTATGTATTGTGGTGAGAAAATAAATCTTTATCTTATCAAAACTTATAACTACAGTATTGTCAAATTATTGATTAATTGACTTATACACAGGCTCATCAGTTCGTTGGCCGCATCCACATCGGTTTTGTCTAGGTAGCAATTAGATTTAAGTGATCTTTGTTTCAATAGTAAGTACGAGTAACTAGTAGTAATTGCTGATACTTTTTGATTTTTACTTATTCGGGTTTTAGTTTTTTAAAACTTATACTTGTTCTGATCCTAAAAGTGTTTCAACCTCAGACTCCTTAGAACAAACCACCATCATCTGTTATTTATGGTAACCGTTACTCTAATAAATAACCGTTCTCAGCTATAAAACGTTATTTATAACAGTTTCTTAACTTATAGTGTTATTTGATAAATCTACCATTTATTATATTAATGTGCTGTGCTTGTAATCTTTATTGGATATTTAGATTTGAGTGTGAATGAAAAACTGTGTGTCTCCAATTTGTCTTCACGGCGGAGTTGATGGGGATATAGGTTAATACGGTCTGCTTAGTTTTAATGTATGGTATAATTTATATATGAGCAGTGTGTTTTTTTTTCAGTGGAGAGAACCGTTGATGGACGATGGTAGATGTTGCAAGAGGGCTTGACTACATGTACAGTGTGGCGCCGACAATACGATACGACAATCAATTAAACTGCGTATACCTCATGATGTTTCCAGTCTGCAAACAAAAAAATATTCGAATACGTTCAGTAGTTTAGTCACAGGGCATTTTTTTTTTCAGTATTTTTACCTGGTGTAGATTAATATGCTAACACCGACAGGTTGACAGGCCAATAAACAATGTATATTTATTGGTTAAATAATGATAATAGTTTTGGGCATGGTCCCGATAAAAGTGGTGTTTAGGTTAGTTACTCCTGTAACCCCAATGTAACTCCTGTGCCTTGTATGATTATTTATGTTTATTTTATCAATTGTTAATTTATAGTAGATCTAAGTGATTATGTGTACTGAATTATTAATACTGATCTTGTTATTTTAAATTATTGTATTTTTTATTATGTATTTTGATTTTTAATATGTTATTTAATAGTTTTATGTTCAGGTGTTGTGTGATTGTGTGTTTAAATTTATGGATATTTTTGTCTGACAAATACATAAATACATTAATTGAATTGAATTGATTGATTGAATGACCAACAATTATAAATCGTGTTGTATTTCGTTAACAGTTTTATGCTACGAGTATATATTATTAAAATTAAAATTAAATAAACAAACTAATAATATTAGTTTGTTTATTTTATTTTAATTTAATTTCCGTGTTAGAAATTGATAGTTTACACATATTCCTATGAACTAGTATTACCAGTGTTTTCATTTCGTGTCGTATTGTCGGCGCCACCCTGTATGTCTCGATAACGTTCCTAATTTTGGGGAACAAACCTCCCTTTGTGACGAATAGACCGTAGTCCTCTCCGCCGACTCATTGGTGGTTGTCATATTATTATGTCTTCCAAATTTCAACCTTTTCATCAAATCTTCTTTAGCCCTGGGGGCAGTGGTGATGTAATAATTTCTCTAGAGTAAAGTGACTCGAGTGAGTGGGGTTCGAAAAAATATTAAATGAAAAGACACCTTAGTCTAAACTAATAAGTTATCTTTTTATGTAATTTTATTGGAACGAAGGTATCTATTCATTTATCATCGTTTACACTTGGTTACAAAATACTACCACTGATTACACTACGACCCACGTGACCTAAATTAAATGATGAAAATATCCTACTTTATCAAAAAAGTGAGGTAACACTTGACAGATTTATCACCGCAGAATTAGCCATAAAGTTTCATAAACAAATCAAATAAGATTGGTGTTACGAAACAACGTTCATTGAACTTATAATAAATAAACAGTCGCTTTCAATCATCGCTCTGGCTGTATTCGCTTATTTACGTGCTCTTTGAAGACTGTCCAAACGTTGGAGATCAAAGATTTAAATTGTAAGATGTGCTCTCACCGTACTTACCCACGGGTGGCCACGGGCTACACGCTTCAGTGACAGGTGGGCTGTGAAAGTGACTACAGAAAAAACAAATGAAAGAAATTGCTAAATTAAGAGCATTCCACAAAGCCACCGCGACGCCACGACATTGCGTCACGACTTTAAAAAAATGGACAGTTTAAAACACATAAGGTTGTAAGACAGTAATTAATCGAAAAGTTTCAAGCTTAGTAGCAGGGGCATGCAGGGGAACACTGCAATGCGAAACGGAAAACAAGTCACTCAAGCGCATCTCGCTCGGTAGGTTGCGTCGCAAGTTGCATCGTGTGAGGTCATGGACAGTGCGTTAGGTCGCGCAAAAAAATGTTTATATTGAGGAGAGTGCGCTCGCACATCCCGCATGTAACGATAGACGGTATAAAATGAGTGAGCGAGACATTACTATTAAAATGTCAACGAAAGAGAAACTTGATAAATTTGGACGTGATATAGCAATTCTAACCATTTAAATCATTGTTGGAGGTTTGATGTTGCAATGTTTTGGTCTCTTGAAGCTTGATATCCTTTATGTTAAAGATCTATGAGTGTCAAACCTTTTAGTTCACTAAGAGTCTTTGACCACCGTGATTAAAGAAGATAAAGTAAAATGGATGAATCAAAATGAACGATGAAATAAAAGGAGTACTAGTCTCGTTCTCCAACTCGTATTAGGCGTCCGTGATGGATTACTGAATGGACACTGGAAACCTAAGTCCTTTCTTGATTTGAATGTGCCCTGGCGGCTGAGAGTATGTCATGCTCACTCAAATATCTCGCTGATGGTGGCGCGTGTGTCGGATCATTTAGCTCCCTACAAAATGGTTGAGTTGAATGGTGCCGATCCATGCGTCATGTTCGTGGACGGGCGCTGTTACCCGTTCTTGACCACTGTACCAATTCACGGCCACGTCCTATTTGAATTAATTATTTTTATTTTTTTAATTGTCTTTTTTGTTTTTACTATGGACACTTTTAAAGTGCGCATCTTGCTACATCGTTCTCACATAGTGTACCATTTCAACATGAATGATGTCACCAAGGAATGGTAACAATATGCTGATTTAAAAGAGTGTCCATGGAGTTTCTTGCCCGTTCTTATCCATAGAGATCTAGGCTAGGGAATGGGCAACTACAGTACTTTCACAGTTTTATGTCTTGTCTTGTGACTGGGACTGCAGCTACATTTCAGTGTTATCTTTGATTCGACAGTTCAAAAGTGCCTGTAACTGGCTTACTTGAAATAAATGCTTTGATTGATTGATTGATTACGGCCCATACACAAAAAGCAGCTCTGAGTTCCGACAGCGGGAACGTGTTGATTGTTTATTCATTGCAGTTCAGACTCAGAGGTGAAAGTCATATCGAATTATTTATTTAAATTCGCAAACAAAGGTGGTACAGTCCTTCATGTTTTATTGCAAACCTCGGCTTCGTCGACCCCGCAATGCTGAGGATCGCGACCAAAATGTATGACATGTTTCCAAGCCATGCCGTCTCCTGCAGTGTGAACCGCTTGGTACAGGCTGCCTCCTTCATCGCGTCTGACCATCTGGCCGGTGCTCTGCCTTGCGTCTTTATTGTCTCAAAAGAATGCAAATCTTATTCAATAAAGAAATGGAAATGATCATGATGCTGATAGATAGGTGATGTTAGGAAAATTTCAAGTAGTAAGACAATGAGTACGACCTATTGAAAAATCAATCTCAAGTCGCGGTAGTTTCATACAAGCCTAAGGATGCCTGTCCATTGAAGCGGAGTGGGGAAACGGAGTCATATTAACCAATAGGATTCCATAAAATCTTCACTCAGCTCCAGTATGCAATCCTATTGGTTCATATTTTTCCGTTTCTGCGCTCCGTAGCCTCGCTCCGCTCCAGTAGACAGGCAGCCTAAAATCTTGGCTTACCCTTATAAGCTACTATTCTTCATGATGTTAGGACTTATGGGCTTGCCGTATTGTTGGCCCCTAGGCACACACCACTTGGAGATTGAGGTCAACAACTTTTCAAGTCCAATTCAGCTTATTTCCTTTGGGGAATAAATCGTGTGGATAAATAAGTAAGAAGTCACATCTCACTTTATTTGACGAGATGACTTTGTGCCACAATTGTCGGCCAATCTGACCTTCTACATTGTCAGGAGATTGTGTACATAGGAATATAGGACGTGGACAGTGGACATGGATTATAGAAATGAGGGGATATGATAAATTAATTACTCAGTAGCACCCTGGAGTTCGGAAGTTATAAGGTGTGTTACCCTTTTTTTTTTTTTTACCGATGGGAAATCATCAAATAACCCCTCCCGCTCTGGGCTGAGCAGGAGGGAGTGTCAGACTTTTACTGACTAAAACCCATCCATGTTCCTCCCTTTGCCCTTTGTGTTCCAGGGCCGCGGTATCTTTTTCGAACAGTCCCGCAACCCTGGCAGGCGTCGGTCCTTACGGACCCCTTCCTGTTTGCTGACTCTCCTTGAGGCGCGCGTGGAACACGAACGCGCCGTCGACACGGCCTGTCGTCATAAGACAGACGGACGGCGAGCTAGCCCATAGCTCACCCTCCACAGGCCCGCGCCTACAGTGGCCCCCGACGCCCGGTGCGTCGCCCGCGGACATTCTTCTGCCCTTATACCAATTTATTTGCGGTCGGAGCAGCATGTCTATGTCCCCGGGTATGTACCCGACATCGAAATCATATTCAAACACAAATGGCATAAAAATATCAATCAAACAAAGTCAATTTCATGTATACAGGGTGTCCCGAAACTCAACGTCAAGCGGGTACGGGGCGATAAGCTAGGTTATACCAGTTCTAGCAAAAATAAAATCCAAAACAAAAAAAATGATCGCAAAGACGGAGAGAACAAGAGCCTTTCGGCTTCGTTAAGGGTCCTGTTACACTCTTTATTGTCACTTAACAAAGTAACAGGGATTTTTTATTTTATTTTTGCTAGAACTGGTACAACCTAGCTTATCGCCCCGTACCCGCTTGACGTTGAGTTTCGGGACACCCTGTATATTTAACACATTTTTCAATTTAAAGTTCTAAAATCAACTTTTAGATGTATATCTTTGCTTGGCACTCTGAGTTGATACTTCCCCTTTTCAATTGATGTCGCCTCTACCCTATTTCTATGCTCCAAGCCCGTATCAAATCATCTAACTCCCATATTTGCGTACTCCTCAAACCCGTTCGGTATCCGATTGAAGGCTTGTTTGTATTATGTTAGCGGTTGACCTTCGATCTGTGGTTATACTGTGACCTTCGGCTTTGGGAATATTTTAGTCATTACATAATTGTGTGTCTTTAGAAGTATGAGAGCCTGGTAACTAGAGATTAATATTGAAAGGTTTGAGATAAATATTTGTGTAGGTGTAATTTTGTTTCTGTTGGACGTTATTGCTGAAGGGTTAATTGAATCACCTATTTAGCACAAGGTCGTGGGTTTAAAACCTTGCTTATTAATAGCTAAGAATATCCTTGTTACATAGGAAATGGGACCATTATTGTCTGAATTTTGATCAATCATGAAAAATACATAGGTACGTAGTGAACAGGCGTAGGTACTGGCTGATCAATTTTCAAATTATTATTGTACTAAACCTGTCTATAGAGACAGGTTTTGGGGGGTTTTGGGGGTTTGGGGGGTTTGGGGGGTTTTGGGTTTTGGGGTTTTTGGGTTTAGAATAGGTTTGGGTTTTTGTCGTAGGTGGCAGATAGCTGCCACCTACGACATTGTTAATGGACAGTCCACTGTACCGTGTCAAAGCGACTCCACGCACCTCTTGCGCGGCACCGCTTCTTATTTTATTACGTCGCAAGGCTTGTCGACATTATATCTGGAAAATTACTATTGCTGAGGAAGGCTGGTAAATTACTATTGCTGAGTAAACTCTGTGTTCCCACCTCTGGGAACACCCTTAGGGTTCAACTCGGACCCGATCTAGTCGTAGAGAAACGACGGCGCGGCAGCGCGTAAACTGCAAACTGAAGACTGGAATCTGGAGTCTGGACGCGGCACCACCCGGGCCATCCCAGCAGAGGCGTGTGGAAGGAGGAAGCCACAGGAGAGTGCGGTATTCCCCGACCGCGACCGTGTGAAAATTGATTAGGCGACCTGACCTGCGACCCTCTCTCCCTCCTCTCTTAATTTATTAAATCTTTCATTTAAATTATTTCTTTTATTCTTTTCTCCCCTTGACTTGTTACACTAGGTGACAAGTGGCAGTGGTGGCAGTGACATTGTCGATGTGGAAAAATTTTGGGCCAACAAAATTCGAACTAGTGTCTTGAAAGCCACGAAGAGGCAGACTGCAGATGCTTAAACATCATGTATGTGAAGCCGGAAGGTCGAGGTGTATCTAGAGTACCTAGGTACACCTACATTTGGCCAGTTATATTTGAGGCCTATGTTATAGGGACGAAACTTTTGCAATCAACCGAGCACACATCTAAACTCCAGACTGTAATTGAGAAATTCTTGGTGAAAAAAATCAATCATACTTTGTCCGATCTCGGAATCGAACCTCGGACCTTTTGCTCAGTTGTAGCGGTACAGAGGTGTAACTTACTATAGACAGAATATATGTAGTATGTCATAAAACTAACTCAGGTCAATAAGACCATAAATATGTGGTTCAAAGTTTGCATTGCGAATGCATAAAACTACAAAGACGACAAAGAGGTGTGTCAAGAACGCAATTGACCGTTTGTGACAAACGAACGGAATTAACCAGGGTTAAAAATAGCAGCTTGACTGAAAAACTATCAAATATGACCCACTTGCAGAGCTAAGCTTAACATAGGTCGCTTAAGAGTGAGAGCACACGGTGGTAATGCGTTTATAGCTGAAAGATTTTAATTTAAACTTTCTTTCTGTATCGTGTGGTTAGTGCCTAACCTGGTGTCAGAGTTTTTATGCCGCCCATGGGCCTCTGACTTGACTTTACATGCCGTCGAGAAATATCTCTCAGGCATGCTGGTTTGGTTTCTTCACGATATTTTGTTTACCGAAGCAAGTAATAATTATACAATACACATATAAATCTGATAAACCAGAGGTGCATGTCTTGGGTTCGAACATGAGACCTTATGACTTGGCAGTCAGTTGGGCCCACTCAATCACTTCTTAATGTAAACTTTGAAAACCTATGACTCCGAAATGGATTTTCTAAAACAGCATTATTCTATCTTTGTCATAATACAAATTTCACCAAATTACTCGAGTATACGGCAGATTTTTTTTCGAAGTCACACGTTACACAACGTCAAACCTGTAATATTCTATGGATAAGGTATAAGTGTGCCTCAGTACACGTTTAGAGCAGTTGCTACAGTCCCTGCTTAAGTGCGATTTTTAAACAAGCAACTATGGCTTCAATTACACTTTAAAAATACAATTAAGCCCGAGGTAAAGTTTTGATCATTTATGAAGAGGTGTGATTGCCTCGTTGCGTTGGTCTAGTGGTCGTAAGCTCGACTGCTGAGCTGGTCCTGGGTTCGATTCCCAGAGTTGGCAAAGTTGTATTGGGTTCTTCCATGAGGAATTTCTCAGTAGCGGCCACAGTCTGGATTTGTACCTGGTTGATAGCAATAGGCTCGCTCCCTATTAGGTACATGTGACTTAAACATAACTGACGACATGTGGGCGTACTAATGGGTAAATCTCTGCCTAACCCTTCCGTGATTACAGCCGTGATGATGTTATATAAAAAGTGAACTGGGATTGATTTAATATTCTGATTTAAAAGAGTGTCTATGGAGTTTCATACCCGTTCTTCTCCATAGAGATCTACGCTTTGGAATGGGCAACTACAGTACTCTCACAGTTATTATGCCTTATGAAGTTTTGACTGGGACTGTAGCTTCATTTCATTGTTAACTTTGTTTCGACAATTCAAAAGTAGCCTGTAACTGACTTACTTGAAGTAGACTGACTTACTTGTTTTGATTTTGATTGACAATTTTGAATTCAATAATTCATATCCCCAAGCCATTCAAAATGTATATCTTCACTTTATAAACAGTCTTCACTCAAATCTCATCAGCCAAACACTATTAATAGAAATTTCATACATTTTGAAGTACACCTGTACTCACCTGTTGGATTCAGTAGAACTAACTCAATTGTAGCTGACGGGCGAGAGGGTGCGGGTGTTGGCACTTGTAATACTCCCACTCGATTCACGAAAACTATTTTTGGCTGGAGTTGATGTACAGATTCTAGGAGTTAGGGCGTTTATGTAACGTAGTGTTGACGTAAATTGGAAGCGTTCTTTGGGAGTATTAAAATGTGGTACATTAAAAGAGTCCCTACAAAGGGTGTAAAATACCCATAACGAAGCCGAAGGGCATTTGTTCTCCCCATAAATGCGTTTTTTTTTGTTCTGTACCTTACTTAGGAACCTTATAGTTACGGAGATATTGGAAGTCTATAAGTTTAAGTTTTTAATGATAAAACTTTAAATACCTCCATAACCCTTGTACTACTCAATGCACAATGCAAGCTCGATGTTTTGAGTGCGTTGCATTGAGTCCTAACGTAAAACGTAATTTTTCACACCAAAATTATGTCGTTTCCCAGCAATATTTTTTGCGTAGAGTTACATCGTTTGATGTAAATAATACTTGTTTGACGGCTTCGTTGGGGGTACATTAGTCGGTCAAACTTCCATAAACGTAGTACAGCAATTACTCCTCTATTTGATGGTGGAAGATCAAAAAAAAAATATATATTATTTTATATTTTTTTTATATTGATCAGTTTTCACCTTGTATGTAATGATGGAACGTCAGACAGGCCACCCAGCACTGAGCCCGGTATGAATCTCTCTGAAGGTTTATTCTCTTCTTTCGCTTTCCATTCTCAAATCTTCGTTTAGTTTCAGCGGACTCGAGGGTAAGACATGTAATAATAATATAATAAAGTTTTTATTGTTTCTCATACAATTGTTCTACAGCACAAAATTGAGGCAGCCCCTTTAAGTTATAAGGATACTTGTTACAGTTTACAATGTTGAGACATAATTAAAAAGAAAAGATAAACTAATTTTAGGTTGAAGGATGTTACAAAATTGTGTGTAGTGTAGTGTTAGTGGGTGTGTGTGGTGTGTGAGTGTGTGTGTGTGGAAGATGGACATGTGGGGTGTGTGGGTGCAAATAGGTATGTGATAATAATTGATCGGTTGATGTATGTTAAAAATTGGTAACAATGTTTAATTTAGCTAATTCTGGATAATAAAAGTTCAATTTCATCGTCCGTTTAAGATTTTAACCATTCCGATAAAGTATTTTTGCATTTATACCGCAAAATCGGGTAAATATTCAATGTGAGATTAAATTTATTATAAATCTAAATAGATTGAGTGTCATACTGACGCCTGGCAAAAACCGTACGGACCCGAGGGGAGTGCGGGCCACAATGTCTTTACGTCTTTTGTCTAACTTAGATGGATCAAATGAGAGGGTCTTGTGCAGATGTATGTGTTAAATGATAAATTTTATAATGCATACTTTAAACAACTTAGGTTGTGTTGTCTCTGCTTGGTATTTAAAGAATAACTCTACCTTTTGTTACTTGGTGCATTGTTTAGTCTATGCCTCACAGAAAATTGTCATGTCATAGCGTGTAAGTTTTATAGCAATAAAACAAAGTTTAATTAGAAATCTTACTCAATCTTCTTATTTTTGGGCCCAATAACAATAGTATGGTTATGTTCAATACAGAAGATTACTAATCTTATAAAGGTTGTCTGTAAAGTAACGAAAGGGCTTAAAGTACATAACTTTGATGAGACACCTTTGAGCTCTTTCAAGGTCTAGAAATTTGGTCTTGATGGCCCCTCCCCAGATCGGTATACAGTATGTGATGAGCGATTGTGCCAGAGCAGTATAGATGTTATTCACTAGCAACGGTGGCGTCACATTCCGTAACGTTTTAAATATCCATCTACGTTTTCTGACCCTGGCCATGGTATTTTCAATATGTGCCAGGACAGTCTTTGGTCAACTGTTATTCCAAGATAATTAGTGAAACTAACTCTCTGTATGCTCTGACAACTACAAGGATAATGAGAGGTTGCACACTCATGGATCACGATCCCAAAATCAGCACCTGGCTGTGTCCTCTGATATGGAGTAAAGCATATGAAGTTAGTTTTGTATACGTTGAGGATTATCAGATTAGCATTTAACCAACTTGCTATTACTGCTAATCTACGTTCAGCAGTAGCACGCACGGTAGCTGTGTCATCTGCGTATGAAAAAGCTCGTCCGCCACTGTACCCGATATTACACAACTCATTTATTTATCAGGTACAGCGTCGGAGCGAGCACACTTCCCTGAGGTACTCCAAAATATACCATAAATTCCCCAATAGTTAGATATCCAACCCTAACCTGCTGTTTTCGGTTTGATAGGTAACTACCAAAAAGAGAAAGAGCCGTACCTCTTATGCCGATTGTTTCAAGTCTGTGCAGAAAATGTAGTCACAAAAATAAAATTGTTAAGTAAAAAGCTTTTCGTTTACCATCCAAATCAATCCGTTTTGATAAAAAAGCGGCAAAGCTCAGATTATCCACCCGTATAATCCACTCAGATATCATTCTGTAGTTGTGAGCGTGGGCGAGGAAACATATCATTTCGTTAGGATAACATTAGAAGCTGTGTGTGTGTTGTTTCTACGATTGTCCTTCAGTTAGGGAATGTTCATATTTTGTCTTGTTCAGACAGAAATATGATGTTTTGTTTTAGTTATAATTTAACTAGTTAGAACGGTCGATCTTGTCCTAAGATCTTAAGGTAAAGGCTGATACGTAATTAAGATTGATTTGTACACTACAAAAAGTACTACAGCAACATTGTACAAAAAGTACTACAGCGTCATCTATGATACAAATGAAGAACTAACATCAAGTTATCCGCGACTTATGAGCGTTAACCACTATGCACGACAGAATTTTGACACATGACACATCAGCTGAATCGGCGGGGTGATGCGCATTGTCAAGAAATTCAAGAATTTTCGTGAACTTTCAGCATTCGATTTTATAATGAAAATATGTCGCGGCAGCTGTTTCATACGATAAGTTTGTGGTTAATATCTCCAAAAACGTGTTGATGTCGGTAAAATGGCGTCAGTCTATTGCCAAATATGTGTAAATTACATACCACTACACCCTTCCAAAAATAGGTAACTTAGATGCGCTTGAAATAATGTACATGGACAAGTTTCTCGTTTGCTAAAAAAACTCGAAAGGGCAAAATAAAGACAGTAACATTCTATCTGCGTTCTTATTTTTACCATTATTCATACAAAATTTCATAAAAAAACACGTTCCAAGTCTTGACAAATATTACTATAACCTCTTAGTGCTGACCGTAAACCCAAGATTCAACATTCCATTAAAAAGTTGCAGTCAGCCTAATCGATTACTCGCAATGAAATCAAGTTTGGAAAAAAAAAGTTGAAACGGAATAAAAACTCCTTGGTATAATTTCAAATAATTATATCATTTTAAAATTAACATTTATGCTATCTTTTAGAATAATCTTATTTAGTAATAATTCGATGCTTTTGGCTGATTTCAAGAGAAGGAGAATAAATCTCCTCTTCTCCTCTATTCTATACTAATATTATAAAGAGGTAAAGTTTGTGAGGTTGTAGGGGTTAAACTCTGGATCTGCTGAACCGATTTTGAAAATTCTTTCACTAATAGGTAGCTACATTATCCGCGAGTGCCATAGGTTATATTTACAATGTGCCCGTGGGATAATTTTCGACCAAAACGCTAGCGAAACCGCAGGCAACAGCTAGTAAATAGACAGACGGACAGATCGACAGACTGACTGACAGACAGATTGACAGACTGACGGACCGACTGACAGACAGACTGGTAGACAGACTGACCGACAGACTGGTAGTAGAGGTGGGCGCCGCGCCGGCGCGGCGGCACCGCGCCGCGTTTTGGGCGCCGCCGCCGCCGCCGATTATTTGAAATTTGGCGCCGATTGAGGCGGGCGGCGCCGAGGGCCCAGGCCGCTGTGAACCCGCGCCCGCGCGGTACGCGCCACCGCCAGTCGTCACGGCACTTTCGCGCTAGTTGCCACGTACGCTCTTGACTTGGAACCTGATTGACTTTGACTCGAAAATGAACCAACTGGTGACGATGATGACGTTTTACAGAATTTTCAAACGTTCAATACTGAGTTTGGCGATATAAATCACTTGCAAAGCATCAAAACTGCAATGCCGACCCGTTGGCATAGTGTGCTAAGCATGTTAGAGAGCTTGGTGCATTGTTGCAATAGGAATCCAGTAAACATCATACTCACAAAGATTGGCCAGGAAGACTTGAAACTAATACAATTAGAATGGAACCTGCTGGAAGACCTTATCATATTTCTTCGAAAGTTTCGCGAAGCTGTCGGAAGTTTTATGTGCGCAAAAGTCTGTTTCTGTTAATTTCTTGCTCTTGTGTTTCGCTCTGAATTAAAAGAGATTTTATATTCGATCTCAGACAAAGAAAGAGTCACAATGATATCGCTTAAAAATAGAATACCAAAGAAATTTTATCACAGATTTCTTTTGACCAAAAACGTAGTAGTGGCATCTCTTTTAGATCCCTGTTTTCAGAATTGAAAGAAATCGATTCTTAGAAGAAAGAAATACCAATCGTGTGGCTTTTATGGCAGATTGCATCAATGAACATGTAAATACTTCCCGTGATCTTACAGAGCATCCTATCAGATCCAAGGTCCTCTTCGACTCAATCTTTGCTGACAAAATTATATAAGAAGCATAGTAGTTTCAGCGACATTGAAGGGGTAACGCGAACAGATTTTTCTTTTCGAGATGCTGGAGATACCTAGCTTCGGTCTACCCCAAAGAAGTGGAGATTTTGAACGGAGATGTGCTTGCTATTGGCGAGAGAAGAAAAATGTGATCCCAGGACTTGCTGCGCTTGCCAGGACTATTCTTGTAATTCCTGCTATAAGTACGCCGAGTGAACGTATTTTTTCAATAGCAGGATTGGCTTTGAGCACCCTACACGCGTCAACAAAATAATATTCATCCATGACAATTATAAATATTGTAAAAACTTTAAAATATATATTTTTCTGATTTTAATGTTTATTTCCTTCCTTGATCGCTTTATAATATAACACTTAAACCAGAAATGGTTCTTTTTTTTTAAACACCCGCGCCGCGGCGTGGCGCCGCCGCGCCGATCAGTTCCACCAGGCGCGCCGCCGGCCGCCGGCAAATTTTTGGTCGGCGCCCACTTCTAACTGGTAGACAGACTGACCGACAGACTGGTAGACAGACTGACCGACAGATCGAGAGATAGACAGATGACAGACTGGCAGACTGATTAAAAGACAGACTGACAGACAGGCCCACAGACAGACTGATCAACAGCCTGGCAGACAGACTGACTGCAGACAGGCAGACTGATAGAGAGATTGAAAGACAGACTGATAGACAGACTGACAGACGGACAGGTCGACAGACTGACATACAGACTGGCAGACAGATTGACTGGCAGACTGGTTGAAAGACAGACTGACCGACAGACAGACTGGTAGTCAGACTGACCGACAGACCGGTAGACAGGCTGACCGACAGACTGACAGACGGACGGGTCGACAGACTGACTGACAAACAGATTGACAGACAGATTGATAGACAGACTGTTCGACTGACTGACAGACAGACTGGTATACAGACTGGCCGACAGACCGGTAGACATACTGAGCGACAGACTGGTCGACAGACTGACTGACAGACCGGTTGACAAACGGATTGATAGACGGACTGATCGACAGACTCACCGACCGACTGGTAGACAGACTGACCGAAATATTGACAGACAGACTGGTAGACAGACTGACCGACAGACTGGTAGAAAGACTGACTGACAGACCGGTTGACAAACGGATTGATAGACGGACTGATCGACAGACTGACAGACAGACTGGTAGACAGACTGACCGACGGACTGGTAGACAGACAGACTGAGAGGCAGATCGAGAGACAGACTGACCGACAGACTGACAGACAGACTGACAGATTGACAGACCGATTGATACACAGACTGATCGACAGACTGACAGACAGACTGGTATACAGACTGGCCGTCAGATCGGTAGACAGACTTACCGACAGACCGGTAGACAGACTGACTGACAGACTGACAGACGGACGGGTCGACACACTGACAGACAGACCGGTTGACAAATGATTGATAGACGGACACGACAGACTGACAGACAGACTGGTAGACAGACTGACTGAAAGACTGACAGACAGACTGACCGAAAGACTGACAGACGGACGGGTCGACAGACTGACTGACAAACAGATTGACAGACAGATTGATAGACAGACTGTTCGACTGACTGACGGACAGACTGACAGATTGACAGACCGATTGATACACAGACTGATCGACAGACTGACAGACAGACTGGTATACAGACTGGCCGACAGACCGGTAGACATACTGAGCGACAGACTGGTCGACAGACTGACTGACAGACTTACAGACGGACGGGTCGACAGACAGACTGACTGACAGATCGAGAGACAGACTGGTAGACAGACTGGCTGACAGACCGGTAGACAAACTGACCGACAGACTGGCAGACGGACGGGTAGACAGACTGACTGACAGATCGAGAGACAGACTGACCGACAGACTGACAGACAGACTGACAGATTGACAGACCGATTGATACACAGACTGATCGACAGACTGACAGACGGACTGGTATACAGACTGGCCGACTGACCGGTACACAGACTGACCGACAGACCGGTAGACAGACTGACTGGCAGACTTACAGACGGACGGGTCGACAGACAGACTGACTGACAGATCGAGAGACAGACTGGTAGACAGACTGGCTGACAGACCGGTAGACAAACTGACCGACAGACTGGCAGACGGACGGGTAGACAGACTTACTGGCAGACAGATTGACAGACGGACTGATCGACAGACTGGTAGAAAGTCTGACCGACAGCCGGTAGACAGACTGATCGACAGACCGGTAGACAGACTGACCTACAGACTGCACTAACAGCGTGAGATTTGGCATTTACATTTACATTTACATTTTTTTTAATTTTTTGCGTTTACCCACGGGGAGTCTGTTGGCATCCCCAACATTTTATAAATTATATTTGTTGTCTTGCAACACTTTAACTGTCAATGTCAATATTTTTATGTCAGATCAACGTTCAGTTCAAAAATATAGCAACTCGATTGTCTCCATGAAACAAGTCACGGTTTTTTATTTCCACAAAACCTCTCTCTCAATATTACAACCCACAAGCCTTAACAGAGGCCTTGCTTGGGAACCAAATAAATTTTTTTCTAAGGGCCCAAGACCTGGGTATTCTATATCCAACCACAGATAATATAATACTTCGTCCAATCGACCAAACAATAGAAAAATATTTATTTTTAAGTAATTCTACAAAAAAATACTTAAGTCTCTTTTAACAGCGGTAGCAGCGGTATCAGTAGGTATACCGCATCATTATATTATGCTATTCAGCGTTGAGTAGTGTCATCCTGAAAAGATAATCCTGGCTGAACGATCAAATACGATTGAAATTATGTCTATTCATCCAAATTGAACGAGTATCTATACAAAGTTTCGTGTCTGGGCTATTAACCGTTGAGGAGTTCCCTCGTGAGGAGAATATCCTGGCTGCAGGATGATGTCATGATAGAAATCATATTTATTCATCAAATATGAACGCATATAAAAAATTTCATATCTGTGCTATTAACTGTTAAGGAGTTCCGTCATGAGAAGACGATCCTGCTTGCAGGATAAAGTCATGAAAGAAATTATCTATATCTATCAAAATCAAACGCGTAGATAGAGTTTTGTGTCCGCGCTATTAACCGTTGAGGAGTTCTCTCGTGAGGAGACGATCCTGGCTGCAGGACTAAGTAATGTTTCTCATAAGAATGTATTGTCACCAGAACCAAAAGTGTGTGCAAAATTTCAGCTCAATCGGTATAGGGGAACTGGTTTGAAATTCAGTTTCAAGATTTGGCCAATACTTACTAACAAATTATGTAGATAATTTAAATACAATATAAAATTGAACAGCGAATGCATTCATAATTTAATTTTTTATAAGTATAGAATAAAAACGGCGCGAATTTAGCCATAGTTAGTCTGTGCTGTTTGTTGTGTCGGTTTTAGTACAACAATGTACGAAAAACTATTAAAATGACTATTATAAACTTAAAAAAATAATTAGTGTTTATTTATTGTATTTTACGCTTAAAACAAATTTATTTTAATTTCAATCTATCAATTTTTTAAATTCCTTAATTTAATTTCTCGATTTGATCGAAATTTACAAAAAAAGAATCGATTGAAATAATCGCTTCCACACATCAAGATAACAAAAAAAAAATGGTCGTCAATTTCGAATATAAATTGAGGAGTGGTAATGAATATTACGAGTTATTGGTCCCGCATTAGTAAACTACTCTAAGATCAGGGCATTTTCATGTTGTTTAGAATAATTGGAATGATATTTTGTCATATTTGTTAGCAACGTTTTACCTTACAATAAAACGCTTATTAAATACTTACCTTATTTGAAGCTTACTAGTTTGAGATAGGCCCTTTCCGTTTTCCGCTTATGTTTACCTCTCTTTCTATATCCGCTACATCTATCTCGCTCGCACATCCCTACCACCCCCACCAGGTGCCTCTAGTCATCGGAGCTCGGAGGCGTTTGTCATTGTGTCGAAAACACCAGGCAGAAATTAAATGTAAGCTTCAAATAAGGTAAGTATTTAATAAGCGTTTTATTGTAAGGTAAAACGTTGCTATTAAATCCTTGACCGTTATTTGAAGCTTACTAGTTTGAGACGTGTTTGTTATCGCCTGGTGGGGTGGACGCCAATGTGAAGAATACAGTAGTGTAAATCGATCAAAATTTTAAGTATGGGATGTGCGAATAGAAACATGTTATATTTCTCCATAACATCCAATGGTAAGGAGTATGTATAGGAAAGCTCATGTAAGTACCTATGTACTACGGGTTGTATGAAAAGGTAAATACCAATAAGACATATCTTTATAGGTTACAAAAAGAGTAACTATATTATAATCAAGCAAATAGTTATACAATATTGTGACAAAATACCTAAGAATGTAAATATTATGGTACCATTATTAATGCATATTGTACATATATAGAAATATGCTAAACATAAAGTAGAAAAATTATCATCATTACATCGGTACCATTATTAATGCATAATGTACATATAGAAATATGCTAAAAATAAAGTAGAAAAATTATCATCAAAGAAACAACATTGTCAGAATGGACTAATCAAATAATTTTATAGCACAAATAGATAATTAGTAGATTTATAAGAGTGCTACTATGGGTACTTATCAATTAATTGGATTGAATAATCTTGTAATGCTTTTGCTGACAGAAGCTGGCATAACTTCACGTTTATAAAATCGCGAAAAGGTGTTGCTAGAACGCTAGTTCCCTCTGGCTAAAATTTCGTCTAAGGGATAGTTATTGTCCCAATTTTTTGAGGCTACTGCAGAACGTAAACTGCCGGCCGAAGAAAAAATACCAGCTTCTGACAGGACAGCCTTGACCCATCCAGCAATTACCGTGCGTGACGCGGCCTTGTTCTGACCTCTTATGTTTACAAACAAATTATTACATTTGGCTGATTTGCGTCTAGAATCTAAAACCGAAATCGTCTGCCGTATCCAGTAAACCGGGTCCAGATTCTTATTATTATTGGAAAGTAATTTCCACCCAGACTGCCTATACGTAGCACTATCTGTTTTCGAACCAAAGATAGGCCATAAAACAATATAATCATTAGAGTCAGTAAAGTGATCTGGATCTATGGCTAATAGTGTCAAGTCATGCACTCTTCTTCCAGAACACAAGAGCAAAAGTGTTGCTGTATGACTAGACGTTGCAAAACTATTATTCTCGTTAACGTTTCTTTGCTCCAAGAAGGATGACAAAACATCTATATTCCAAATAGGAGGCTTATGAGCTACCGGCTTTTTTATGGAAATAGATTTTAATACGTTTTTAACCAGTATATGTGAGCTTAATAGTCCAGCGTTCTCAACATTTGATAAGGTGGCAACTACCGACTTATGTAGTAAAACTGTGTTGTATGACAATTTGTACACTAAGTGTAAGTCTGCAAGAAACCTAGCTACTATGGAGCCGGTAGGCCTACATGGATCAATTTTATGCCCTCGGGACCAATGGAGCCACCTATTCCAAGCTACTTTATACACCTTACGGGTAGATGGCCGCCATGCAGATCGTAACAAATCTAGCTGAGCTTCATTCCATCCCATTAAACTCCCCGACCACCCCCAACTCTCCATACTTCCAGTGTCATTTCTTGAACACGAGGTGGTGGGTGGCCCGTCGCTAGATCGATCAGATCGCGGTTCAGATTGTGGAGAGTGAAAGGGGCTGCTGTCACTCGAGTTTTCAGGTCTGCGCGCCAGAATACGCGATCCCATCTGGGAGCTACTATCAGGTAAACTCCGATCGCACAGTTGAGGTGGGAGAGCACCTTGGGAATTAGATAAGGTGGAGGAAAAACCCATGCCAGTGGGTAGTCCCACACTCGGGAGAACGCATTGTGATACAGAGCTTGATGGTCGTTCAGATCCAACGACACATAGTTGTGAACTACATGCGCTCTTTCTGATGCGAATAGGTCGATCATGGGAGTTCCGAACTTCCTGAAAACCTTCTCTGTACACGCTGGTAGCAGATGCCACTCTGGTGGAATGTTGTGACGCGACAGATGGTCTGCGTGGCTGTTGTATTTGCCGGGCATGTAAAAGGGAGCCAGATGTATCTGATGTCTGTACAGGAGATCGAAAATTTGGATTGTTATGTCCAGCAAAGGGAGAGACCTGGTTCCGCCCTCGTTCCTCAAGTAAGCCACGGCCGTGCGATTGTCGCACTGTACTAGAGCTGTGGATTGATGCATGAGATCGCCATGAATCTGGAGAACCTTCAAGATGGCTAACATTTCTTTGGCATTGCAATGTAGGCTCTTTTCGTGATCGTCCCAAGTTCCAGACATCGACTCGCCGTCTAGGTGAGCACCCCAAGCTATATCGGACGCATCCGTGGTGAGAAAATGAGTTGGTGGCGCAAAGTGGATCGGCGAGCACAGGCGACAATTTTGCTGCCACCATGCCAGCTCCTCGTGGCCCTTTTTCGGGAGACAAAATTCCTTTATCGGGGGCGCATCGAGAAGAGAGTTTAGAAATAAAAGAAGATTTCGAAAATGTAGCCTGCCCTGGGGTATCACAAAACTGGCAAAGTTCATAACACCTACCAGACTCTGTAGTTCTTTCAGGCAGGTCTTGCCTTTCCGGGCCATTGACGTTATTTTGTCTATCAGTCGGACAATTTTGTCGTCTGGTAAAGACTTTTCGTTTGTCCATGGGTCCCAATGAATCCCCAAAAAAATTATGGTCTTTTGAGGAATCACTAGAGACTTCTCGTGATTGATTTGCCAACCCAGATGTTGCAACCGGTCTAATAAAATTTGTACATGAGTCTGCAGAATGCGTCGGTCCTGGTGTACAAGCAGAAAATCGTCCAGATAAACGATTATCCGCAGGCCTTGTTCCCTTAGGGTGCAAGCCACCCAATTGGTCAACGAGGCAAAGACTCTCGGTGCTGTGTTGAGGCCAAAGGGAAGACAAGTCATTTGGAGTAATTCTCCGTCGTATACCAGACGCAAAAATCGCCTGTGACCTTGAGCTATTGGCAGGTTGAAGTAAGCCTGCGAGAGGTCCACTTTGCAGAGCCAATCGTTTAGTTGCAGGAATTCTGGCACTCTGAATACATTTATTAGCTTGAACGGTTCGGTTATGACATATTCGTTCAGTGCTCTTAGATTGAATATGGGCCGGTTCGAGCCATCGTTTTTGGGCACAAGGAACATTTTTGACAGAAAGCTTGGCGACCGCGGGGCATCCTCCAAGACTCCCTGCTCCTTCATTTGCGTGACTATTGCAGACATTGATGCGGACTTCTCCGTGTGAAACATATTTGTCATCGCCAAGTTGGGGATGACTAGAGGGGGCTTTTGTCGAAAAGGTATGCGATACCCCTTTATTATTTTCAACAAAAATCTTGGAGCTCCCATTTTTCTCCAGCGCAAAAGGAATTCTGCTAACCGGCCCGCTTTGAAAGTCTTCGAGTCAATATTTACGTTTTTTGTTGGAATTGTTTTCCAAGGCATTTCCAGGGCGTTTTCGATTTCCTTTACCTTGGTCAGAGGGTCTGTTGCCCTGACGACCACCTCGGGAACGAAAAGTTCCTCTTGAATTGTGAATCGTGTGACGGTCCGAGTTGTTCTGACCGTAACCCTGCGAGGGTCGGTTATTGTGACAGCAACCCTGCGAGGGTTGAAAGTTTTGCTGACGTGAATGATGAGGCACTGGAGCGCAACATCCATGAATAGGACCCTGCGAGGGACCAGGATAAATGGCCGACCCCTGCGGGGGGTGGCGCGAAGTCTTGTAAGATCCTGTTTGTGAAACAGGTCCGCTTTTAGACTTCAGGGGCAAAAAGGCTTTTTTGACCCCTCCTGCTTTCTCCAAAACAGTGGTGAAAGTCTCATGACTAAACAGATGTCTACTAGAAGGCGGCACTTTTCTCAAGGCTGATTTGACGAGAGGGTCACGCACCATGTTGGTAATGCCATCCCGGCGCATTTGAATCACTTCGGCGCGGTGGCCGCAGACCATTTGCAATAAATCACACGAAGCTTTAGAATACTCACCTTTAGCAAACAATTCTAATAATTTTTCGTGCATACCATCAACATTCAACTCGTTCTGATCACGGGTCCAAATCAGCAACTCTCGCAGACTGCTCTGGAGTGCATCCTTTTGTTTTAATATGCAAAAGGTTAAGGCAGCATAAGCCTTGTCTGCATAAGAGAGGTGACGTAATGAGTCATAGGCTTTGACCTCTTCGTTGACCTCTAGATCCACGAAGCCAGGTGTATGGTTGTAGGATTTCTGAACCTCGGCGTATCGCACTTCACACCACTCGCTTTTCTCAAAGTATTGAATATCCTGGAGGGTTTTCAGGATATTTTCTGGTGCCTTGGGCACTGCTGGTTCTTTGAGTTTTGTTTCTATGCCAAAATCAAAGCTAAGTTGTGACTCACTCGCTTCATTAACCCGGCTCTCATCATTATACAAAATACCACTGACACTGTCATCGATAATATCACCATCTAAAGCAGGGCACTGATCAATAGGGGCACAATTAACGTTAGAGCAATTACTGTTATGTGCATCAAAGTTGTCAGTGGAATTTTCATAATAAGTAATTTGTTTTCGCAAATCACTAACCTGTCGAGACAATTTATCCAATTGCTCATCATTTCGGCGGGTGCGCTTGCCTTTTTTGTTGCGATGCCGGCGTGAGCGCTTCCTCTTCTTTGACCTGGAGTCTGAAGAGCTCGTGGAAGAGCTGCTGCTGGTACTCGAGTTGCTACTACTGGACGAGCTGACAGCTCGTGCCTGCCGTCGCCGAGTATTTGAGGCCGTGGGCGGCGGCGGTGCGGATGCTGGGCCCGCACCATCTTCCTCACCCACTTGTTTTTCAGAAGTTGTTTTATTAGGATCCATCCTAAAGAAAACGTGATAAGAATTTGCCGGGAAAATATTTCACAACCTTAAGGTTTTTGCAAAATAAACTTACAAATACGTTAACACTTTTTAAAAAATTTCAAACTAAACTACCTTATGAGAGGACAACCTACATTCTTTAGAATGTTCAAAGTTTAAATCGAACGGTAAAACCGTTAAACAAAGGTAAAATTTTATTTGGAAAAAACTTACGTGTACACGAACTTATCAGTGCTTTGTTACTGATAATTTACCACACTTTTAAATTTATAAACCGTTATTTGTAAAAACTTACGTAAGTACTTAGAATATTTTAGCGGATATTTAAAAAAAATTATCACACTTTTCGAAAGTCGACTGTTCGCGGCTAAAAACAAGACGCCAATGACAAACGCCTCCGAGCTCCGATGACTAGAGGCACCTGGTGGGGGTGGTAGGGATGTGCGAGCGAGATAGATGTAGCGGATATAGAAAGAGAGGTAAACATAAGCGGAAAACGGAAAGGGCCTATCTCAAACTAGTAAGCTTCAAATAACGGTCAAGGATTTAATATCGAATTAATACGCGTCTGTGTGATGTAATGTGAAAAATAAAAATGTAAACACGCAAGTTTGGCGCGAAACTTCGACTTTTGATATCAAAATTCGTCATTACCACTGCTTACTTAAATTGAACCCTGGATTAATTCGTCACATAATTAAATGACAAGTTAATCATTCTCAACATACTGGAGCTTAGATGACCGAAAACCACTATTTTCATGATTTTTAGCCTCGGCCAGCACTGCCGTCAAAATGGCGATGACCGTATTTACGCACTTGGATTTTTTAAGGGTAAATTAAGAAACTTGCGCGCTAAAGACAGAAGTTTTAATGGCGAGGACATATGAACTTTTTATCCAACTCTCTTAATTAGCGCACACTCATACATAGCATTTGATAATCGGAATATTAAATATTTACTTATTTAATGAGGATGACGTATGACTTAAACGCTTGCCCCTTTAGGGGCCGGTACCAAGTCAGCGGAGGTTTGTCTGTCGCGCCCCCAAAGGTACCCGTACCGAACTTTATGGTTAACGTCGTACGGCATTTCATACAAACTTTCAAGTCTTTTTTATTTCGAAATGACCTATTTTAATGAAACTTCGAACGCATAAGCAGGATACAAAAAAAGATAATCGGATTTTAGATTTTCCATAGAACAAGAAATTTCCTTTTTTTTTTTTTAATACAGTACGAAAAGTTCTCACTCTAATTTTTAGACATATGTATCCAGCTTAAGCGTATGAAGTTTCATTAAAATCGGTTCAGTCATTTCGAAAAAAAAAAATTGCTTGAAAGTTTGTATGAGATGCCGTACGACGTTAACGCTCTTAATAGCATACAGAAAGCCCCAACAACAAGTGTCGGGCATTAGCCCACCAGACACATCAATGTTTTTCTTTTACACTCTTCTGTACCAGTCTGTTGGTGACACCTGTAGTCGCTTTAGCCACAGATATTATAATACTTCGTACAGATACCCAATCCCATACAAAGAAATGATACCTCCCTAAGTCTGGCTATTGCTCGGGCTATTTTCTTTCCTCCATTTTTTCAACAGATGGCAGCACCAGCGTCTCACTAATTACCAGAGGCAGTAGTTTTACAACGCCATCTAGGAGTCAGCCTAGATACTAGGTGGCATCGATACTAAGTGCCATCGATACTACTAGGTGGCGCTGCTTTTATATAGATTCTCTACATCGCGATCGCACCGGGCGTTCAAGGGCAAGTAGGTAATAATAAAACAACAAAAAATATCTCTAGTTGGCGGAACGGTTTCATTTGTGTGACTGAGCTAACAAACATCTCGCTGCAAATGCGACTTCATGATTGTGTTCTTAAGCATTTGATAGGTGTTTCAATAAGACTTATTATTTTTTACATTTTTGCAATGGGCAGATCAGTGTCAGCCTGTATGTTGAACAAAATATGATTCGCGACCGTAACACGTACACACGGCTACACATGAAGCTATACATTTCCAGTATAAGCTGACATCGCATTGTACGGAAATCATATACAATGCGAGATCAGCGTAAACTGGAAATGTATAGCTTGATGTGTAGCCGTGTGTATATGTGTGTTTACAGAATTATTAGTAATTTTAAATCGTCAATACAATCCAATTGAATAACTATTTCATGAAAAAGTCATTCAAAGGGATTATATGAGCTTAAATTGTATTGATAATTTTAATGATTACAATTCTGTAACTAAGTACGTACACACGGCTACACATCAAGCTATACATTTCCAGTGTAAGCTGACCTCGCATTGTACGAAAATCCTATACAATGAGAGATCAGCGTAAACTGGAAATTTATAGCTTGATGTGTAGCCGTGTGTACATGTTACGGCCGCGAGTCATATTTTAATCAACACACAACCTGACACCGACCTGCAAATTGGTAAAAAACGTAAGAAAAAATAGTGCCCTATTTGTGCAGCTTTATGTTAGATGTTCCGAGCCACCATAAAGTTTGCAGATCGTCACTTGCAGCAGTTGCAGCTCATACTACCCAAATAGTACCTCATATTACTCAAATCAATCAAATCTATTAATTTGCTTTTAATTTAATGTAGTTACCTACTACGGCAAGGAAATGAAATGAAATAGGTGGATACTAGGAGTAGGAGGATGAAAGCTGGAAATAGGTACTTACTAAGTACCTACATATCTACATAAATAAAAAAAACGAACGGAATAATTTTATAAAATATTTTAATTTGAATACTTCAATCAAGTACCTAACTTATCTAAACTATTATTATAGTGATCAGTCCAAAGACAGCTGATGTAAATGTATCTAACGCACCACGAGCGTTGAGGTCAATGCCCGCATTCTGTCAGCGAGCGTCGCACGGCCTTGCGCCCGTGTTTGTATTAGCGGCCTTGTAGTTGGATTTTTTATAACCATATCATAACATTCATAAAATCATAACAGTCGTTTAGACGTGACCATATCAGAAAAAAAAATGTTTTGTTTTTGTTTCATTAATATGTTTTCGATATTGGTTCGTAACATGTGGTAAAGATTCGCTAGGTAATTTAATTCGACCCCGGCATACGTATACAGAATGAGTTTTTGAGATAGCCATCTTTATGAATTAAAGAAAAGTTGTCGAAGGAGTTCAACCCTTGATTTTGACAAACACTATTTAAAGCTGCATCATTAGAATTTCGTTGTTTTCATCATTGAAAATCCAATTCTAGAAATCGCACTAGTTGATTAGCCAAATAAATGGTTTAGAGTAGCTTTTAAGCTTATCAGGCCATTAAATAGTTATTTATTTTGCAGAATTCTTATTTTGGATTTTGATTTATTCGATTTCTTTCTTGATTTACAGTAATCATTTAGTTTCACTTCAAAGAATTTTCTAATTAAAAAATCAATGTGATTAAAATCATGGTAATCATTGGGAAGGTATATTTGATTTTTTTTTCACTAAATCAGACAACAAATTGATTTTGTGAATTACGGTAATGCTATCATTAAATAAATCAAGTATTTTATTGCTAAATCATAAAAAAAATCACTTGGAGTTTTAAGACTTGGTGTGGTCAAATTAGAATAAGTTTTGTTAATCAACAACTTCATTATTAGTCAAAACACTTTTGCAGGCAATACAATCAAAATGTTCTATACACACCTTGCCTAACCAGCCAGCAAAATACACATAACAATATAATGACATACAAAATAATATAATTACATACAAAAAAAAAATTCTGCCTCACTCCACTGCCTTTTAGTTTTTTTTTAATTGCATAATTGTAAAAATTTTTGAAGCATCACTTTTAAACTGATGTTTTTCTAAATTTATTATGTTATTAGTTTAACCGCAATTTTTTTTTTCAGTCTGTAATATTTGGTTTTTTCTCTTTTGATCAACTTGGAGGACATTTGAAGGCTCATTTTTAATCTCTTGCACTTCGGGGTGTCAGTTGATTTCCTTTTCTTTGGTGTGTCAAAACATAAAGGTGCGCTAGGTTCAGTAGGTTCTTCAACGTTCGAACTGTTACTAGTCCATTGTGACTTGTACACTTTGGTTGGGGTCAAAACTTTCAGTACAGGTGAAGTTTCTTGAGCTAAAAAACAGGTATAAAGGTAAGCTAAACTTATGTTACTGTCATATATAGCTATGTAGGGTCTAGTTTTGCTGTACAACTTTATTGAACATATAATAAAGATGTAACATGTAGGTAGATTGACATTGTTTTTGTACACTCAGTTTGTAAGACAGCTCCCTAGCTGAATAAATGATTCCTATCAACTAATGTGTTTTTATGGACAATCAGGACATAATAGTGGCGACGTTTAGGAAAAAGTGTTAAAATGAGTGCTAAAGCAGTGAAATTTGATCAATTCAACCCGCAAACAGACAATTGGGAGATATATCTCGATCGTTTAAAATTTTGTTTCGAGGCGAATGGCGTCACGGACGATACATCGAAAAGAGCTAATTTCTTTTCAATTTGTGGTGCGCGAGTGTTTGAGACTGTACTTGCATTAATAACGCCGAGAAGAGCCTCCGATGTGACTTTTGCTGAAATAGAAACAATTCTAACCAAACATTTTAGCCCGAAACCCAATGAGATTTCGGTATCGTTCAAGTTTTATAAGTGCGATCAAAAACAAGACGAATCAGCTGCGGACTACATCGCTAACATTAGAAAACTCAGTTCGTGGTGTAACTTTACTGATTTAGAACGAATGCTGCGGGATAGACTGGTGTGTGGTATGCGAGACGCTAAATTACAATATGAACTTTTGAAGAAGGACAATTTACGCTATCAGGATGTGGTGGACGCGATGTTTACGTATGAAAGTGCGGGCAAGGACGCTCGTATGATGCAGGACGCGGCCGGCACGTTGCCGCCGAACGCCGGCGCCGCCGTTGCTACATCGACGCCGGGCGCCGAGCCGATGGACATCAATGCGGTTCAATCTAAGTCCAATGTTCGATTGTGTTATCGCTGTGGCAGCCGACACGCCGGAGAATGCCGGTTTGTGAATGCCGTATGCCGCTTTTGTAAGAAAAAGGGACATTTAGAGAAGGTCTGCATAAGCAAAAAGAAGAGTGATAATCGAAACATTAACTTCACTGACGAGGAATACTGTTTGAATGGAGTGTATTGTGTACAAAGCAACAGCCGCATACCGCCGTACGAAGTGGAGGTGTCGCTAGCCGATACGCCGGTTCGCATGCAAGTGGACACTGGAGCTAGTTTTTCGATTGTTAATGAAGTCACGTGGCGTACTTTGCGCACACGCCTGCCTTGCACCGGGTTACTGCCCGCGAATGTGACGCTGCGCACCTGGACGGAGACGCCGGTTCAGCTTTTAGGGCAGGCAACGCTGCCTGTGCTATACAAGAACTTGAACCGCGAGTTGAACTTTTTCGTTGCTAAAGGAAATGGGCCTAACCTGCTGGGACGTGATTGGTTAGGTCCACTCGGCATAACAATGAACAACATCAATCTCATCACAAGCACGACTGACCTCGAAATGATACGAGTGATAGAAAAACATGAGGAAGTATTCCGGGATGGACTAGGTACCTACCGTGGTCACCCAGTGGCGATACATGTGAAGAAAGGAATGACACCAAGGTTCCTAAAAGCTCGACCGGTCCCATACGCCATCAAAGAAAGAGTTGAAAATGAAATTGATAGACTTGAAAGCGAAGGGGTACTGCGCCCGATTTCTTATTCTGAATGGGCAACACCGGTAGTACCAATTATAAAAAAGTCTGGCGATGTCAGATTATGCGGTGACTACCGTAGCACAGTCAATGAAGCGACTGAGTCGGATACTTATCCGATGCCAACAGCAAATGAAGTTTTTGCTACCGTAGCTGGAGGAAGATTCTTTACAACACTGGATTTAGAACGAGCTTATACACAGGTGGTGGTGAATGAAGATACATCCAGATTATTGACCTTAAACACATGCAAAGGATTGTACACCGTACACCGATTAGCATTTGGAGTAAAAGCATGCCCGGGAATTTTTCAACGTTTGATGAGTTCCTTACTGGCAGGCATCGGTGGAGTTTCGGTACTAATCGATGACATCATCGTATGCGGTCGCACAATGCCGGAGATGCAGGAGAGACTCGATGCAGTGTTGGATAGAATAAAACGAGCCGGGCTGCGACTGAATAAAGGAAAATGCAGGTTCGCTAAAACCCAAGTTGAATTCCTAGGGTTCATCATCGATTCGGAAGGCATTCATCCCGCACCCAGTAAAGTAGAATCTATCGTTAATACTCCGGAGCCCAAAAACAAACGCGAACTGCAGGCATTTTTGGGACTGTATAATTTCTATGAGAGATTCGTGCCACACAAGGCGACTCTGCTAGAACCACTACATAGGCTTTTGGAGACAAGTCAGATATGGAAATGGACAGAAAAGGAACAGAGCGCGTTTGAAATGGCTAAACGTTTTATTACATTTGACCTGACATTGGTACACTATGACCTTAAAAAACCGCTTGTACTTACATGCGATAGTTCGGAATATGGAGTCGGGGCAGTTTTAGCACACGAGATCGGTAAGGATCAGGAACGCCCCATAGCCATGGCTTCAAGGACACTACATACACATGAACGGAGATACTCGCAGCTGGATAAAGAGGCAGCAGCTATTATGTTCGGCATCACGAAATTCCATAATTACCTCACGGGTAGACATTTTCGAATAGTGACAGATCACAAACCACTTCTTGGAATATTTGACCCAAAGAAACCTATGCCTAACATGCTGTCACCAAGGTTAACAAGGATTGCCATTGCACTGACATCACATAGCTATGAGATAATTTATAAACCTGGAGCGATCCTGGGGAATGCGGACAGTTTAAGTCGCTGGCCAGAGCCGGTGCCGGATCAGCCGGAGTCACAGATCGGTGAAATTTTGTTAATGGCAGAAACACCCGAAGACTTTCCGTATGATGTAGAAAACATCGCTTCAGAAACAAAGCGAGACAAATTATTATCTCAAGTCCAGTACCACGTTCAGCGCGGATGGCCCGCCAAAGTGACTGATAGCGAATTACGCCTGTTTTGGTTGAATCGATTAGAGTTATCACTTCAAGATGACTGTATACTACTAGGACATCGTGTAGTAATACCAAAGACGCTGCGCCAAGCAGTATTAAAAATGATACACAGGACACATACAGGAATTGTACAAACAAAGGCATTAGCCAGAAGTTATGTGTGGTGGCCAGGGCTTAATGACGACATCGAAACTTTGGTGAGCGGATGCGCTAAATGCCTTGAACACCGGCACATGCCCCCAAAGACCAAACATGAATGGATAACACCAACAAGACCATGGTCAAGAATTCACATCGACTTCGCTGGACCTTTTCACAACAAATACTTTTTGATAATTGTTGATGCTTACTCCCGTTGGCCTGAGTTATTTATGGTCAACAATACTACATCGGCCACAGTTATAAGACTTTTAAGAACAGTATTTGCTACTCATGGGCTTTGTGAGGTGTTAGTATCAGACAACGGTACTTCATTTGTGTCAAATGATATGAAACAGTTTTTACAAGCCAACAATATTCGACATATTACCACAGCACCCTATCACCCTGCCACCAACGGATTAGCGGAAAGAATGGTGCAAACTATCAAAGATAAATTGCGAAAAATGGATGATTTGACATGGGATATCAGAATACCAAATCTATTATTGGGTCTTCGTTCTACTCCGTGTACTACGAACAATAAAACACCAGCAGAGCTATTGATGAACAGACGTTTGCGGACATTATTAGACACAATACATCCAAATAACCTGCAATACAAACGAACAGAGAACCAGATTAAGGACAATAACGAGAAGAGAACTAGAGAGAAAAATGTCGGTCAGAATGTAATGTACCGGAATTATAGCAACTCAGGTTCTAGATGGTTACCAGGCAGGGTAATTAATAAAAGCGGTCCATCAAGCTACCGAATTGAAACTGACGATGGTACAGTGGTCAATCGTCACGTGGATCAATTATATAAGAAAACTCCTACAGAACCAAGATCGAAGGAGGGACAGGGAGGAGATACAGCTGACAATACAACCACGACACCGGGAGAGCTGGAAGATATATTTGGAGATAAAGATGAAGACATGAGAGAGACGCTAGAATCTGAAGAAATAATTGAGATTCCTGATGCTGATCAGTGGGCCGATATTTTAGGGATACCAACAGTGGATAGTCCCCATGATATGGCAGGGAAAATTAGGAACAAGTGTAATGAGCATGCTAAAACCCCTTATCAGAGACCTCATCATTCTAAGGATAGTCAGCTCTATTTGTACTAATTGATTTTGTAAATTATTATGTTGTCTTGTTAAAATCAGAAAGTTAAGTTGATTGTTAGAGTAACAGTTAAATTAAAACTAGGATTATTTCAGTTTATTGTTTAATCATTGTATACATTTACTGAGAGGGGAGGTATGTCATATATAGCTATGTAGGGTCTAGTTTTGCTGTACAACTTTATTGAACATATAATAAAGATGTAACATGTAGGTAGATTGACATTGTTTTTGTACACTCAGTTTGTAAGACAGCTCCCTAGCTGAATAAATGATTCCTATCAACTAATGTGTTTTTATGGACAATCAGGACATAATAGTTACAAACCATTGACGACTAGTAAGAACAGTTCTTGTCATTCTTAAAACTTACAAACAGAATTCCCTAAAAATGAAGGTAGGTACAATTGTGATTATCTCAAAAAATACCTTGTGATGTTGATGGACATGGTGAATGTGGCTTCATGACCAAGAATTGCTCATCGTTGTAGTTTTGAGGCACTGCTGTTTTAGATAATCTTTGCCTTTTGCCAGTTTTATTCTGAATAAATTTATCATCGAAATGTGTAATACACAGGTATCTGTTCCGCAGTTCCTGATGATTAAGGTGAGCTATCGTCATGTTTCCTAAAATCAAAAACAATATGTTATTGACTAATTTACGGCCACATTTTAGATGAATATTATAAAAACAATTTGGAGTACCCATTGGCTATAGACGTTAGTATTATACTCTCTGTGTTATATCTGTGGCTATCATAAACATATTTTATTTTCTAGAGCCTATAACACACAATACTTAATAATGTTACACTATATTTGATCATACTATGCACTCCTAAGTTAATTAGTTAGCGCAATTAGTAGTAAATTGAGGATCTGTTTGAGTTCTGGAGACTTAACACCAGTGGTTATAAAATTGAATGTGTTTTTCATTTAAAGTATCTCATAAGTGACTACATAATAATTTATACACTTACCACAATTGCTCAACCAAACGACTTGCATGTCCAGTTGGAAACCGAAACAATAAAAAACCTTTCGATGTATTATTACACTTTAACTATGAGCACTTGACAGGAGGCATATTGAGTGTATACTTTTTAAATCAAAATCTGAAGTTTTAACTAGCGTAAGTCGTCGTATGTGCAAGATTCGTCGTTGTCCAGTATCCAGGGTCCAGGTCTATTCATAGGGGGGGTGTCTTTTCCAAAATCCGTAATTCGAAGCCAGGTCGGTTATAAGAAAACAAAAACACACTCGAAGTAGAAGAAAATAGTCAACAACTTTACTGCTAATATGTTAGACATGACGGAACAAAATTGACAGACAGAGTAACTACCTACTTTTAAAACGTTTCGTGTAATTTAAAGTTCCGGGTTCAGTAAAATGAAAAAGAAATATAATTATGTACCATAAACATGTTAAAACATTTCTTATATTTCTATTCTATGAACAGTAATAGATTTAAAAAATATTTGAATTTACTTATAATGAAACAACTAAACGTAATTATGTAACGATTTTGGTTACAGTGTATGTGACAAATTGAGTTAAACGCCATCTATTGCAAAAAGCTCTAAACAAAATGGAAAACAGATAACTACTTTATCATTCTATGGGGTCGCATGGAAGTAAAAGTCTTCAGTTATCTTTTTTGTCGAAATTACGTGATTTTTGAGTGTAAATAGATAAATAAGCATTAAACAAAGAAGTTCTGATTTTTACTAATCTTACTTCAGCCAAAACCTGCCGTTTAACGCATTTTAGTGGTTGTTAATTTCTTTACTGTTACCTATGCTGCCATCTATGATTTTTTTTCATGGACTAATTATAATTTGTTCGAGTTGAGACCCCATGCTTTAGCGGACCTGGGAACAGAAACCCCATATTCAGCAGCGGCGCTTACGAAGCTTTCCCGCTCTTGTGCCATGTTACTTGAGGGTTTCCTCCCCCTGCCAGGGTTGCGGGACTGTTCGAAAGAGATACCGCGGCCCTGGAACACAAAGGGCAAAAGAAGGAACTTGGATGGGTTTTAGTCAGTACAAGTCTGACACTCCCTCCCTCTCCGCTTTGATGATTTCCCATACGTAAAAAAAGGTTTTCTCCGTCCGTTCTCCCCTATTAATCGTCACACTATCATTTACTGGAATTTTAGGGCAGTTAAGATTGCAATAATTATATACCAAAGTCATCACCAATCGCCATTTCCCAACAATGTTGCGGTCAGCTGCAGCTGCACCGGAAAGCTGCTACGGGGAGCTGTAATGGAAAGGGTTGTCGTGGTGGAAGTAAAATAATTAAAAGACTACGAACCTCGTCAACATAAAAATATATTATAAAATAAAGGGGGTAGGTAAGTCTATGGTCACACAAATTCCTTTCCCCAAGCTCACTCGCGAGGCGCAAGGTACTCTCCTGGCTCAGCCCGGGTGACGAAGACCGTAGCGGTGTGCCACGCTGCAGACGCCAGGAGGGGTGACGGTCGGCAGGTGTTCGCGTCGACCCGCAGATTCACGGAGCGACCACGCAGGCAAATAAGACCCGACGCGGAACGCGCGGAACGCGCGGAACCCGGAAAGCCGAACTTTAGCGGGTATAAGGTTGTTCAGAGCGTCTGTTATTATCCTCCCTATTGCTATTTATCTACCAAAGCACCACTTGACAAAACTTGACTTAATTCCCTTCCAAATCTCCCCCGTCCGCTTGTTTTTCCTCCGCACTCCTCAGTATCACAGTCTGATGGCGACACATGTAGCCACTGCGCGAGATTAATGATGTTTTCGTTCGGCTGCCTTTTTGATACACCATCCCTATTCTGGGAGGTTGTGATTGAGGATACAGTTCATGTTGTTTTAAATGCGCCAGAGTAGCCAAGCAAAGCTATTTTTTTTTGCAATTTGTTGGTCAGTGTCGTGTTGTATGTTGATTAAAATATGATTCGCGACCGTAACACATAAGTAGCCACAGAATTATATAATTAAAATCATCAATACAACCCTCTAAGTTCATTTAATCCCATTTTTTTGGGGGTATGGAGAATAGGGTGTAAAGTTCTTCATGACCCATAGGAAAGGGAGGATCCTCCGTCCAGACGGGTGTTGTGTCCGGTGGGTTACCGCCTGTCATTTGTAGTCGGGTTCATCTATATAGGGTGATTGGTAGGGTGTAAGCAGACCCTTCACGAAGCCATCAACCAAGAATTATGTACCCCAAATTAAGTAACTATACACAAAAAATATGCTGGGAAAAGACTTTTTTTTTTTGGGGTGAAAAATCACATTTTACGGTAGAACTCAATGTAACGCACTCAAAACATTGTGCTGATGGATGGATTGAATAGTATGGGGGCCGTGGAGGTGTTTAAAGTAAAAATCTAACATTAAAAAAATGTATCTGAATGAGAACTTGTGAAAAAGTTGGAACTTTGACCCCCCAATATCTCCGTATCTGAAGGTTCCCAGGTATGGTCTAGAACAAAAAAAAATCGAGATGATGGGAAGAACATGTGCCTTTCCGCTTCGTTAAGGGTCTTGTTAAAGTTGTTACACCCTTTATATAGTCCTTTATAAGTCGCGGATAACACTCACTTGCGCGATGTAGGATATTTGATGTTTAGTCCATCATCTGTGTCAAAGATGGCGCTATAGTGCTTTTTGGTCTATTTTGCTGTAGTACTTTCTGTAGTGTACAAATGACTTTTGATGAAATAGTCAATTTGCAAAAACCTGCAAATTGCAATAAACCTGAGATAATTTGCTTCCCCCTTAAGGGCATGGTTAATGATGTCAATGTTGGAATGTTCGGCAAGTATGATTTTTGAGCATTACATAACATCACACATGTAGTCCTCGAGGGGTAGGGAAGAGATGAACATTACAAAAAATGAAATTTTGGGGTGTGCAGGTGTAATTAAACGAGGCCGTGTCTGGCCATCTATGTCGAAGGACCAGCTGCCAATGGTACAAACGACTCCTGGAATAGAGACCGCGTAGTACATTCATTCATTTCACATGTTTTTTTCTTTATACTACCTTTTTTTTGTGTAGGGGTTATAGAAGACACCTATTCTCCTCAACTGTGTGGTGCCAATAAGCTCGGAGTAAAATAGCCGTGACATACGGACGGACAAAGCGAATCTACACTGGGGGTTCCGTTTTTTACCATTTGGAACCCTAAAAATGGGGCGCCTTACCCTTTACCAGCAAGCTTACTTATAACCAACACGATATGTCAATTAAGGTATGCTATACATAAGCCCTATATTACTAAAATTAACCCGTTTTGACGTGTATCAGCATAACTTGGTACAGTAAATAAATCCGTTAACTATTAGTGGTGGCACGTTTAGGATTTACCGATAAAGGCATCTGTCTCACTACCGACAAGGAAGCGACTAATTCTCGATGACTTTGTCGCTCCAGAAACGTTTAAAAGAAGTGAGTGAAGAGATGCATCATCATTACCTGCCTACCCTTTCCCAACTATATTTGAGACGGCTTCCAGTGTAAACGGATGCAGCTGAATAAAAGTATTTTATATACTGCGACTGCCTAACTGACCTCCAGAACCCAGTTGCTGGGTATATACTTCTTGGTAAGACTGGTGGCCTAGCCTTGATGACTGTCAAAGATCTACAAATGACAGCCGGGACTAACAGCTTAGCGTGCTTTTCGAGGCACGGAGGGAACTCGGTATGTAGAAGACAGTCACTCACCCATGCACAGACCGACCTTGGCAAGCGTGTGGGTGTGATTAGTTAAACAAATGCTAATATCACTACATGATATAAAACAAAGTCGCTTCCCGCTGTCTGTCCCTATGTATGCTTAGATCTCTAAAACTACGCAACGGATTTTGATGCGTTTTTTTTTTATTAGGTAGAGTGATTCAAGAGGAAGGTTTATATGTATTACATTGCACCCGTGCGAAGCCGGGGCGGGTCGCTAGTGTGTGATTATTGATAATAGTTGACTCTTCACACCGCCGCTGTCGGCGAGAAAATTACTGTGATACAAACAACTCGTTTTTAAAAATCATAACCGTTCTTTTTGGCTTTGCCGTAGCCGGGTGGCTACGGCAAAGCCAAAAAGAACGGTTATGATTTTTATTATGTAAAAAAATCTTAGACGTTAAATTTGACCTACTTTCCGGTTTCCAAATGAGCTGAAATTTTGCGTACATGTTTAGTTTTCGTGACAATACACGTTTGGCTAAGTGACCTCATTCTAAAATAAATATGGTGGACTCCCAAAGGTGGCTGACTAGTTATTTTTTTAGTTTTTAAACTAAAACATTATTAGTTGCTAGCTCTAACCGCTTTTCGCTAATCGCCGGTGATGGGGCAGGTACTAACCTACGATACAAAATAGCTACGGTAAACGATGATACTGTTTACTGTTTTAAGTACTTAATGTCGGTTAATTGAAAAGGGTGGGTAGAGTGGCTTATCGGGAAATTATAATCTCTCTATATAGCTTATTGCAGTATGAACATCTCTATTATACGTAGCAGGCCCGAAGGTATATAATAAGCCCATTCCTGGCTGTTTCTTTTCGGAAGTTCAGAACACAATCACTCTGCCGTGAATATGCAGAGTGAGATTCAGGGTTGGTTGTAGTTGTTGCATATTAATTGTATATCGTTCCCTTAGCTTGAACACAGATTATCTCTCTATGAAGCTGTAATCCACCAGTATTAATTTCGGTAGCATATCACATGTCTTCGATTAATTTTCTATAGGTTCTGTCGTTTGATAGCTGTGATGAAATAAATTTCGCAAAGTCAAGTGCGCACCTGCATGGAAATCCACGACTTGTTGGTTCGAAGAGTCTTAAGCCGTAAAAAAGAAGCAATCTTTCTATTTTCTTCAAGATAGACACAAAAGATATTGTACCAACAAACAATTTAAATACTTTCTCCACGATATTAGAACCCAGAATATGCCCTCCACCAGTAATGGAATCGGGAAACCGACTAGATATATTAAAATGCTTGTCATCTACCCTGACACACATGCCAACGGGCGACCGAACACAGCTGGGGCCACAAAAAATATCATACACGTTATACATTGCCAGTTTTGTTCTGATATGACTTAAGAATACGTACACTTGGTACGCAATGTATGTGGAGTATACGAAAGCGATGGACGTTGACGAAGATGGATTAATTTCACTTTGAGTGGCACTTTGGATCAGATTTTTATAGTAAAAAATATGTTTGAAGAATTTAGGAACAAATGTTTTTGTCAAGGGCTTGTGCTGAGGTTATTTTGGGAATTAGCGACTGTTAGGAGATTTAATTCGCAGAAAATCGGCAAATAGCGGAAATTTCTGCTGGGTCAAATGGAATAGGACAATGACGGCATACAGTCTGAGTTTGGAATTCTTTATACTGTAAGGATAAAATTAAAGGTTATTCTATTTGATTTGAATTTTGCCTGGTGGGCAATTAGGAGGGGCTGTATGGACCGACGACCCGGCTGATGACACACATGACAGGGTATTGTGGTACAACTTGGGATAGGCCCATGTCCAGCTGTAGGCTGCATGGCAATTAGGTGCGCTCTTTTTTGCTTTTGATGTATCTGGGACTTAAACCTGGCTTAATGTGAATAAATCATTTAATACCACAAATTTCAGGTATGTACAAACGCCAGCACATACCCGAAACTGTCAAATTTTCCCAATCAACCTTGAACCTAATGCTCCAGTGATAAAGTTGAAAATCTATTAAATAAATTTGACATTTTGTAGTAGCTTGATTTGCTGGCGTCTGTACATTGCACTGTATACAGATTGAAGTTCTTAATTTAGCATTTTAATAGATGAGTACGATTTGTTCAACCCTGTCCCCTAAACTCGGACGGGTAATCATCAAATAACTCCTCCTGCTCTGGGCTGAGCAGGAGGGAGTGTCAGACTTTTACTGACTAAAACCCATCCATGTTCCTTCCTTTGCCTTTTGTGTTCCAGGGCCGCGGTATCTCTTTCGAACAGTCCCGCAACCATGGCTGGCATCGGTCCCTTCGGACCCCTTTCTGTTTGCTGACATCTCTTTGAGGCGCGCGTGGAACACGAACGTGCCTTCGTCACAGCCTGTCGTCATAAGACAACCGGACGGCGAGTTAGCCCATTATTCGCCGTCCACAGGCCCGCAAGAGTAGGCTGAGAATGTGAAAAAGTGCATGATGTATGTGGATGTGGCTGATGAATGATGACTGTGTGGGGAGTGCTTGGGGGTGTTGTGTCGTGAGTGGATTGAATGAAGTGAGTGTATGTTTGTATTGTGTTATGAATGTGGGAGTGTTTAGCTCGTGTGCGAGTTATAGATGATTAAACAGATAAATTAGGCGATGTAAGTTAGAAGCGAATCCGTTTTTTGATGGTCCTGTTTTAGTAGACATTCCGTTTCTGTACGTTTTAGTTTAAATCTGGGGAGACCTAGAAAATTTAGTTCTTTAAGGGCTTAATTATAAAAGTGCGTACGTACGAGTATTACGTAAAATTGGTGCCTTTCAAACTTAGTTCTATGTTGGACGCTAGGAATAACCTGTGTGAATGATTACCTTGTCTACTCCTCTGAGAGGACACGCGTCATGCAATGTTATATTATTATTAACGTGGCTGCACTCTACCGTTATAGCCGTTTGATAAAATAGAACTAGTTCTGCTAGATATCGTTTACGTCATAGTTTGCGTCAAACTGAAAATTGAATCTTTTACGATATGGCGTGACGCATGCAATATAGCGCACTCGACGAGGAATGGAAAAGGGAGATAAATATTTAATGCTACTATTTTATATCAGTTTATTAATATTATGGTCATCAGTAAGGCTCGATAGAATCTAGATCAAACCTGATATTCTTTATGTATTAAAATTACTCAAAAGTATTTATCGTTCGATAAGCATTCTTCCCATTTTGACATATGGATCCCAGACTTGGTCTGAGTAGGTTGTGTCTTGGTGGACTTTGTCTTTGACAAACATTCTAAATTCCAAGCTCAAGGTTTGCCAACGTGCAATGGACCGCAGTATCTTAGGCGTCAAATTTACCGACCATGTAAGCAACACCACACTGCGCTCCAAAACACAAATTACTGACGTTGCTCAAAAAACCGCTAAGCTAAAGTGGGATTGGGCTATCCATGTCTGCCGTATGCCCGATGAGCTGTGGGCCAAAATAACCACGATGTAGAGTCCTGACACAGCCAGAAGGCAACGCGGTAGACCTCACAGGAGATGGCGGGACGAGCTGGATAAAACCAACGCCCATTGGCCCTGGATCGAAGAATTTGGAAGACATGGGGAGAGGCTTTTGCCCAGCTGTGGGATGATACAGGCTAACATTAACAGTAAGCATATGAGTGAAGGTCGACATTAGGCCGGTCCTTAGACTATGGTTTTTTTTCTCTTTATGTATTTTGGGTTTTTATCTAAACAGATATGTCAACCCCATCGTGGCTTTTACCATTGTAACATTAAACCTTATAATTAACACATAAACTATAATAATTAGTTAAACAATTAAATAAAACACTTGGGGTGAAGATGGAAGTCACCGATGAGACTATGAAGCTTAATTCTCGAAAAAACAAAATGTTTAAAATCAAGTAGCAATCCATTTCAGGGATTTTAATCAATGTCAAAAACCCGTCACAAATATAGAAGATTTTTTGACTGATTAAAACTGAGATTGGAATGCGATCGCCTAAAAATACGGGATCCCGGGATTCAAAAAGGAAGAGGTTATCAATTTGACATGTTTTATTTTGCATAGATGTAACTTATCAATATTTAGATATAGGGCCAAAAATACAACAACAAATACAACGTAAATTAAAATATTTTACGAGTTATTTTAACTAAAATCTCTCATTCATCAATCCGTCTAGTTAGTCTTGAAGAGTATTCTCTGGGAAATGCACCGCCTAGATTGTCTCTTCTAGGAAATGCAGCGCTCGTAATAGATTCTGGATGTACCAGGAACAGTCTTGAGAAGAACAGACTGGACCAGTTGTGTTTTGCAGAGGAAGCTACCATTATTACTGAATTTCCCAGAATATGGTATTATTACTCATTATTATTACACTGCTACGTTGGTCTAGTGGTCGCAAGCGTGACTGCTGAGACTGAAGTCATGGGTTTGATTCCCGGGTCGGGCAAAGTGTAATTGGGTTTTTCTATCAGGAATTTCGCAGTAGCAGCCACGGACTCTGGATTTGTGCCCGGTTGATGGCAATAGGCTCGCACCCTGTTAAATGGGACTTAGACATAAAAGTGGCGAAATGTGTGTGTACTATTAGGCACTCCTCTGCCTACCTTCGGGGATTACAGGCGTGATATTATGCTATGGTGTTCAGAATCAGAATCAGAATTATTTATTTATAAAACATAGGTGAAGAACATATATACATTAATCATACATGTCAAGGTCTTAAATAGATAAGTGTTGCACTATGCTTTGTCATTGTTGACATACAAATATTAAAGTCAGGTTCATCAAAGTTAACAAAATTTTCTATCAATTTTATACATATACATTAAAATAATCAATTTAATAATGTCCACTACAAGAAAGAAAAACAAAAAACACACACAAGAAGATCATAACAAAAGAACATGCGAGAAATTATATTCGTCCGTTACATTAATAATATGAATTAATAAAATTACAGAATTTAATCAAATAGTCATCCAAAATTAAAATAGTCATCCAAGTCAACATTAATAATATAGATTTATAAAATAACATAATCTCATAATTCATCATATCATAATTTAATCAAATAGTATTATCATTAAAATAGTCATCCAAGGTATAATAACATTTCTCAACTAATAACTTGTGAAGACACTTTTTGAATTTCTTTAATGGCATACATTTTATAGCATCAGGTATTTTATTAAAAATCTTGGTCAGGTATTTTATTAAAAATCTTCTGGTGTTGTTACCACATTTGCTTAGAGAGTTTACATGGATTCCGCCCGCGTATAAAATAACAACCTCAATAAAGCAATGATATATCGTTAAAATGTGTAAATGAATAGCAATGGGATTGTTCACGATGTTTTTATTTCAACCTTAATGTCAGTGACGCCCAAGATCCACATAGAATCCTATCCTACTAATATTATAAATGCGAAAGTTTGTGAGGATGGATGGATGGATGTATGGATGTTTGTTACTCTTTCACGCAAAAACTACCGAACGGATTTTAATGAAACTTTACAGTAATGTGGCTTATGTATCAGAATAACACATAGGCTACAATTTATAATGATTTTATGTGATTTAGCCATAATATAACGATAAGTATCAAGTAAGTCGGAAAAATTCCTGCCCTCTGAGATCTATCTTTGCGTGCGCTGCCTAAACCGCTGGAGTTACATGAAAAGAATGTATTGTGGGGTTGTTTGTCTTAAAGAGTTCTAAATAAAAGTCCGCGACAGCATATATCTACCTTTTATGTGGAAGCCATTATAGCCAAAATAGTGAGCTATAAATACATTTAAATTGAATACTTTTTTTACGTTGCATATAGAGTAGAGTATTTAGTTAATTCGTATCAAAATACATAAATACCTTCATCGCTTTCGGTATTTAATGTAGATAAAATTTGTCTTTTACACTAAGTAATTTGGACTAATATTTTAAAAGTTAGAACGATAAGAATGACCTGCGATGAGTCGACGGCGGGCGCGCAGAACGAGGGTGGAGGGGCGGGATAGGCAATGACGCGCGATCGCCGAGTGCGCGACCCGAACGCGGGCAGACGCGTAAGGGCAGACGTCATTGACGGTTGTGTAAATTCTGCGATTTTTTCACAGTGGATTCGACTCGGAAGCGATTTATAATTTTTTAGGTAGTATTTTTATAATAAAGACTAGCTTCTGCCCGCGGCTTCGCCCGCGTGGATGTCGGAACGTGTAACATATTGTCCTAAATCAGCGGGGTAATTGCGTAACACACTTACAATAGCAATGGGTTTCATTTTGAAAGTTCAAAAACATTAACTGCGTTATTTACGTTGTTGAGCAGACGGATTTCTCGAACATAATTACGAAGCAATATCTTCCACCCGCGGTTTTGCCTGAGTGGTAAATTGATAAAAGTAACCTATGTCCTTCCCCAGGCTTTAGACTATTCATCACAAACAGCTCAGCAGATTAGCCGTGAAACATACATATATACACAGATAGATAGACGGACAGACAGACAGACAGAGTTACTTTCGCTTTTATAATGTCAGGTAGGGATTGGTATGCATATATTTATTATTGAAGAGGATTAGTTAAGCAGCAAATAATAAAAACTGAAAGAATTTGATTAAAGTATATAAGTAAGTAATTATCGATATGTTTTGACGGTTGTACTTACTGCAATAAACTTCTGTAAACTATGTTAAATGATTTGTTTTGTTCAGCGAAAACATGAAGATTTTGTGACTTAGACACACGTGAGCAAGCTACGTAGAGCTGACCGTGGGAAAAACATGAGTCTGCGAGATTCAGCCGCTTCAAAGGTTTCTGTGGCTCTTTGAGACGCCATATAAGCCGCTTGCTGCTGACGTCGAGCTTGTGTCTGTTCTGGTGTCTCCGCAGCTCGTTGAGACACCAGATACTCAGCATGCTGTTATCGTCGAGCTTGGGACTCTTCAGGATTCTCAGCAGCTCGTTGAGATGCCAGATACTCAGCGTGTTGTTGACGCCGATCTTGGGACTGTTCTGGTGTCTCCGCAGCTCGTTGAGATGCCAGATACTCAGCGTGTTGTTGACGCCGATCTTGGGACTGTTCTGGTGTCTCCGCAGCTCGTTGAGATGCCAGATACTCAGCGTGTTGTTGACGCCGATCTTGGGACTGTTCTGGTGTCTCAGTAGCTCTGTGTGCTGCCTCACGCACCACCTGCTCAGACCTTCGCAACTCAGCTTGTTGAGAAGTCTCGTTATTTCTAGCTATTTTCATAGCTCGAGCTTAATTAGAGCTTTGGGAAATATTAGACTTACGCTTTCGCGGCATTATTGCAAGTACTATTTAAAAAAAACACAAAAAGGTGGTAGGAATAAAAAAAAAACTGTCTTTTTACTACTTTCAACACAACCTATACCTAAACCTAACCGTTATTCTCAAATTAAACAAACTAAAAAAAAATACAATCTTTAACTAAATAACCAACCAAAAAAAAACAATTCTTATTAAAATAGAAACGAATCTTTATTATAAAAATACTACCTAAAAAATTATAAATCGCTTCCGAGTCGAATCCACTGTGAAAAAATCGCAGAATTTACACAACCGTCAATGACGTCTGCCCTTACGCGTCTGCCCGCGTTCGGGTCGCGCACTCGGCGATCGCGCGTCATTGCCTATCCCGCCCCTCCACCCTCGTTCTGCGCGCCCGCCGTCGACTCATCGCAGGTCATTCTTATCGTTCTAACTTTTAAAATATTAGTCCAAATTACTTAGTGTAAAAGACAAATTTTATCTACATTAAATACCGAAAGCGATGAAGGTATTTATGTATTTTGATACGAATTAACTAAATACTCTACTCTATATGCAACGTAAAAAAAGTATTCAATTTAAATGTATTTATAGCTCACTATTTTGGCTATAATGGCTTCCACATAAAAGGTAGATATATGCTGTCGCGGACTTTTATTTAGAACTCTTTAAGACAAACAACCCCACAATACATTCTTTTCATGTAACTCCAGCGGTTTAGGCAGCGCACGCAAAGATAGATCTCAGAGGGCAGGAATTTTTCCGACTTACTTGATACTTATCGTTATATTATGGCTAAATCACATAAAATCATTATAAATTGTAGCCTATGTGTTATTCTGATACATAAGCCACATTACTGTAAAGTTTCATTAAAATCCGTTCGGTAGTTTTTGCGTGAAAGAGTAACAAACATCCATACATCCATCCATCCATCCTCACAAACTTTCGCATTTATAATATTAGTAGGATTCGTTTCTATTTTAATAAGAATTGTTTTTTTTTGGTTGGTTATTTAGTTAAAGATTGTATTTTTTTTTAGTTTGTTTAATTTGAGAATAACGGTTAGGTTTAGGTATAGGTTGTGTTGAAAGTAGTAAAAAGACAGTTTTTTTTTTATTCCTACCACCTTTTTGTGTTTTTTTTAAATAGTACTTGCAATAATGCCGCGAAAGCGTAAGTCTAATATTTCCCAAAGCTCTAATTAAGCTCGAGCTATGAAAATAGCTAGAAATAACGAGACTTCTCAACAAGCTGAGTTGCGAAGGTCTGAGCAGGTGGTGCGTGAGGCAGCACACAGAGCTACTGAGACACCAGAACAGTCCCAAGATCGGCGTCAACAACACGCTGAGTATCTGGCATCTCAACGAGCTGCGGAGACACCAGAACAGTCCCAAGATCGGCGTCAACAACACGCTGAGTATCTGGCATCTCAACGAGCTGCGGAGACACCAGAACAGTCCCAAGATCGGCGTCAACAACACGCTGAGTATCTGGCATCTCAACGAGCTGCTGAGAATCCTGAAGAGTCCCAAGCTCGACGATAACAGCATGCTGAGTATCTGGTGTCTCAACGAGCTGCGGAGACACCAGAACAGACACAAGCTCGACGTCAGCAGCAAGCGGCTTATATGGCGTCTCAAAGAGCCACAGAAACCTTTGAAGCGGCTGAATCTCGCAGACTCATGTTTTTCCCACGGTCAGCTCTACGTAGCTTGCTCACGTGTGTCTAAGTCACAAAATCTTCATGTTTTCGCTGAACAAAACAAATCATTTAACATAGTTTACAGAAGTTTATTGCAGTAAGTACAACCGTCAAAACATATCGATAATTACTTACTTATATACTTTAATCAAATTCTTTCAGTTTTTATTATTTGCTGCTTAACTAATCCTCTTCAATAATAAATATATGCATACCAATCCCTACCTGACATTATAAAAGCGAAAGTAACTCTGTCTGTCTGTCTGTCCGTCTATCTATCTGTGTATATATGTATGTTTCACGGCTAATCTGCTGAGCTGTTTGTGATGAATAGTCTAAAGCCTGGGGAAGGACATAGGTTACTTTTATCAATTTACCACTCAGGCAAAACCGCGGGTGGAAGATATTGCTTCGTAATTATGTTCGAGAAATCCGTCTGCTCAACAACGTAAATAACGCAGTTAATGTTTTTGAACTTTCAAAATGAAACCCATTGCTATTGTAAGTGTGTTACGCAATTACCCCGCTGATTTAGGACAATATGTTACACGTTCCGACATCCACGCGGGCGAAGCCGCGGGCAGAAGCTAGTTAACCTATAAGTACCATCATCTGCCTAGCCATATCCCAACTATGCATGTTGGGGTCGGCTACTAGCAAAACCTATAACCTAAATACTTTTATGAATTAAAACAAACGAAAGGCACACCACCACATAACAGTTACACATAATATTGAGAAGAAAGAGGTAAAGTTTGGATGTAAACTAAGTAGGTATCTATGTACCCATCCGATTAAAAAAAAATTTAAAGATGCTACGCTATTACCGAGTTCCATGGATGTATGTACAGACGTCAGCACATGAAGCTTCTACAATCTGTCAAACATTCAGTCTGATGTGTGTTTCATTAATAGGTTTTCACCTTTATCGCTAAAGTATTAGTTTCAAGGTTGATTGGGATCATCTGTACATTTCCTCAATGTAAATTCGCGGGCAGATGTTAGTTTGATAGAAATGGAGTGGAAAATTGTGTACCCCTGTTTTACCATCCCGCAATCACGCTAATATAATTTTATATTTACAGTGCCGTAGACAAAGAACATAATATAACAAGCATGGAACATTAATTCGTAAAATTCTAAGAAAATGTCAATGTGGTGTCGTTACTAGATATTATTTCACGACGGATTCCAAGAAAGATGCGCACGCGATGAAATGCGCGTAACTGCGTACGAGGAACGCGTCGAAATAGTAACAGTAAATGTTACCTACTGTTTAGTTAAATAGTTACTATTTAGTATAGTTGGCCGATGAGGAAAAATAATGCAGTGAGGAAAGCTGTTTTGAGTACGAATGTGGAGACCTATTAGAATAGAGGAAGGCCAAAGAAAAGATGGATGGACTGTTTGAAGGATGATCTGGCAAGAAAGGAGGTGTCTGATAAGATGACTAATAGAGAAGTATGGAAGAAGAAGGCCAAATAAATTGAGATAAGAGCAAGTGCGAGTCGTGATCGGCGGCGGCGACCTCTCGCGTCCGGCCTTGGTTCAATCCATGGTCCGGAGCGAGACGGAATGGGACGCCGTCACCTACTTCTGCGAAGCAGTCATGCTAGCCAAGGAGGTGGCGGAATGTGAGAGGGAGAGAACCTCACGTCCCAGCCGCCGCGGGAGACGCACCGAGCGTCGGGGGCCTCACACTCCCTCCTGGTCAGCCCAGAGCGGGAGGAGTTATAATTATGATGGTTTCCCGTCCGAAAAAAAAAGGCGAGTGGTGATGGCCGATGAGGAAAATGAAGCGAGGAAAGCTGTTTTGAGTATGATTGTGTATAGCTATAACACTAGGGGAAGATCAAAGAAACGATGGTTGGACTGTGTGCAAGATGAAATGGGTAGAAAGGATGTCACTGCTGAGACGACGTGTAATAGAGAAGTATGGAAGAAGATGATGTGCGACGCCGACCTTAAGTTAATCGAGATAAGACCAGGGGGCCTAAAATGGCTGCTTTATCAGAATCATAATATGAATCACGTTAAAAATTTAAAACTCTTAAAATGGACTTTGTGGTCATAACCATAAAGACCATTTTATGATTTTTATGTTTTTAACGTGATCCATATTATGATTCTGATAAAGTTTCCATTTTAGGCCCCCTGAGCAAAGGCCTCCCCCATATTCCTTCCATTTCTTACGATGGTGTGCGTCTTCTCACCAATTCTATGGACATACTATAAATAATAACAGACACAGGGGTCGATATTCAAGGATAAGCAGTGATTGCCAAGATCAATCTTTGGATGGGTGACCACCTATTAGATACCGAGTTTCCTCCGTGCCTCGGAAAGCACGTTAAGCTGTTGGTCCCGGCTGTTATTTATAGATCTTTGACAGTTGTTACATGTAGTCAGTGGCCCAAAAGTCTGTCAAGCAGTCTCACCAAGGGGTATCGATCGTATTACTTAGTACTAATAACTCGGTTATGGAGGTCAGAATATCCATGAATCTTTGGCCCATGCTTGCCTTTCGGGAAATATAGGGATATGCGAATGATTCTGAGAAAGATTTGAATGTGAGTAACATTCCTTCGGAAAATATCAAAATGGTTTCTCCATTAAACTGAAATTAATGAGATACTTTTTGCAACTGCTGAGCATGAGGTCCATGGTTCGATTCTCAGGTACAGCAACGTGGTATTGCGGTTTTCCATAAGGAATTCCTCAATAGCAGCCACGAAGTCTGGATTTCCTCCCTGTTGATGGCAATAGGCTCGCCCCCCATTACATGGAACTTTAACATAACTGGCGAAATGTGGGTGTACTAATAGGTACACATCAGTCTAACCTTTTGGGGATTGCATGCGTGAGGATGTCATGTAATTTCAGGAGACTGTGCAAGACCACCAGTTTTAGAACTGAAGAATCAAAAGAAAATTCTTGAGATTCAGATTCAGATAGCAAAGCAATTTATATACATTTGCTTGTAATATATATACAGTAAGAACAGTATTAGGTAGAGCTCCAAATATTCTTATATCTTATTTACTAGACAAAATATTGTTCTGTATGTCAGTACCAAGACTATTGATATATTTCACATACTTTTCCAGCAAAAAAATACATGTCCTATAATTTTATTTACTACATTTGAGATGGCCTTATATCTAAGGATTTATTAGAAGAAGATATTCCTCCAAAATAAACATCAATACAATAATAAATCTAGCAGACTATTTTACGTAACATGATTTACGTTTACTATAGTAAATTACTGAATATTATCTAGAGTAGAATATAGGAAAGATGTACTACAGAAGGTCTGGTTTTACCCCTCTGCTGGGAGCTCAAAACGGAGGTAACGTTTTCATACAAGGTGTAAATAGACCCTTCATGAAGCCGTCAACCAAGCATTCTGTTACATTAAATTAAGTAACTCAAGTAATCAAGTTAATTATTGCTATAAGAAGTCGTGGAGGTATTTAAAGTAAAGTTATAACATTAAAAACTTGTGTTAAAAAAAAAAACTTGTGAAAAAGTTGGAAATTGACCCCCAATATCTCCGTAAGTAGAAGATTCCCAGATATGGTCTAGAACAAAAAAAATGATCGCAATGACGGGGAGAACAATTGCCACCAAGTACACCCATTATAAGCGTAAACTAGATGAGTCTAAGCGTAGCTTCGGATGCTCTAGGTCCAGGTCGGACGACTCTCAAAAGGTGGGTAGATCAGACTGTAAGCGGAAGGTGGAGGATAATAGGGTCTTTTGGCGCAGATTCGAAGAGGCAGTTGACTGCGGCAGGTAAAGTTGATTGAAGCATAAACTACGGGCGAAGAGAGAGAAGCTAAATTCATTTTTTTTTGTCTTTAATGATTAGATCTGTGGTCAAATCTAGTAACACCGTAATTAATTTGTGGTTGTTTATTAATGCGTTCAACCATTACAGTTACTAAATCTACAGATTATTGTGTTTCAGCTGTTAGACTGGAAACCGACCCCAACATAGTCCACTGATGTCTTTCTATGCATCTTTTATTATGTGCTTAAGTGATTAGGATTTAAGGAAGAGTCACAAGATTGATAATTTTACTTACTATCCAAAAACGGTCCAAAGTAGCATAGCCTTAGCAAAAAAAGGCGTATAGGTAATGATTATTTACAGTGACCCTGTATGTCTTCTAAGCTATGAGAAACCTATGGCATATGGCACAAATATTTTTCAAAGTCCTTATAGACTGGACCTTCTGTTCTCACCTCCACAATTTATAACTAGACAACCAGACAGGCTGGCGGCAGGTGGGTTACTGTCTGTTACGTACTAAAATCAGACTAACAGGTGGCACAGAAGTACACATTCTTAACGACACTCCAAACTTTTCGCCACACAATGCTGCTTTTATACTAGCTTTATTAACAACCCTCTGTAGGAAACTAGCAATGGATTTGAAGATTGTGGCAATAGTCGTTAATGTTTGGGCGATCTTGGTAGGTGTCAAAGCGCGGGCGATGTCCAAGCCAACACGTTCGCACAGAGGGCTATAATTCAAAAGTGTAATTTATGACGCTGACAAAATCGCTGAGGTGGGTCTCGGTATATTTATATGCTGTGTTACACGCCTTTTAATCTTCAAGTCAGATGGGTAATGTTCCTGCCAGGGTTGCGGGACTGTTCGAAAGAGATACCGCGGCCCTGGAACACAAAGGGCAAAGGAAGGAACATGGATGGGTTTTAGTCAGTAAAAGTCTGACACTCCCTCCTGCTCAGCCCAGAGCGGGAGGGGTTATTTGATGATTTCCCATCAGACAAAAAAAAAACAAAAGATTGGTAATGTTGTTGCAGTGTAGTTTATACTGACTAACATTGCGTCACATATAACATTGTAAGTACTTTGTAACATAACATAACGCCTATAATTCCCGAAGGGAGAGGAGCTTAAGCAGAGGTGTACCTATTATCCCACCCCATTTTGTCAGTTATGTTTAAATCCTATGTAATAGGCGGCGAGGCTATTGCCATCAACCGGGCACAAATTCAGACTCCGTGGCTGCTACTGAGAAATTCCTGATGGAAAAGCCCAATGACAAATTGCCCGACCCAGGAATCGAAGCCAGAACCTCATGCTCAGCCTGCAGTTGGGATTGCGACCAGTAGACTAACAAGGAGTATTTTATGTGAGTAATAAATGTAATCTGGAATTATTCGCGCTCTGCTGTATACAGGGTGTAAACGGAGCCTTCACGTAGTAGTCAACCAAGCATTGTGTAGGTGGTACGTCAAACTAAGTAACTTTACGCAAAAATTATTTCTGGAAAACGACTGTTTTTTTGGGGTGAAAAATCACGTTTTACGGTAGGACTCAATGTAACGCATTCAAAACTGTGCTGATGGATGGATTGAATAGTACAGGGGTCGTGCAGGTGTCTTAAGTAAGAAAAACTTGTGAAAAAGTTGGATCCCCAATATCTTCGTAACTAGAAGGTTCCCAGGTATGGTCTAGAACAAAAAAATGATCGCAATGACGGGGAGAACAAGTACCTTTCGGTTTCGTTCAGGGTCCTGTTACACCCTGTATTAAGAAAGAAGTTCAGCGCGAATCTCTCTTGAAAACTTATAGCTTCTGTTTCATAATAATTGTCTCCCACATCTGCCTAGCCTTTTTGCAAATATGCTGGAGTCGACTACCTGCCTAACCCTAAAAAAAAGTCGTTTCCCGGCAATATTTTTTGCGTATAGTTACTTAGTTTGATGTACCACCTACACAATGCTTCGTTGACGACTACGTGAAGGCTCCATTTACACCCTGTATACAGCAGAGCGCGAATGATTCCAGATTACGTTTATTACTCACACAAAATACTCCTTGTTAGTCTACTGGTCGCAATCCCAACTGCAGGCTGAGCATGAGGTTCTGGGTTCGATTCCCGGGTCGGGCAATTTGTCATTGGGCTTTTCCATCAGGAATTTCTCAGTAGCAGCCACGGAATCTGGATTTGTGCCCGGTTGATGGCAATAGGCTCGCCGCCTATTACATGGCATTTAAACATAACTGACAAAATGGGGTGTGATAATAGGTACACCTCTGCTTAAGCTCCTCTCCCTTCGGGAATTATAGCCAGCGTCAGTCGTACAACGTCCCTTGGTGAAATCATACTGTTGATCGTGTAGGATTCTGTTGGTGTTAAAATTATTGAGCATTTGATTCAGCATCACTTTTTCTAAAACCTTGGTAAAAACTGGCAACACGGATACAGGTCTATAATTATTAGTATCTTTACTGTCCCCCTTCGACCTGTATAATCTAAAAGATATATTTTAATAATAATAATATATCTTTATACAATACATCATGATCTATATTATAAGAAAATACAGCAATCCAGAGAATTAAATTCACAATTCGCTGAAACTATTCAGAAACAAGGAAAACAGAAGAACATAATGGCGAAAGGAAGTACGTGCCGACGTTTTTATTTGTTATTTTTCCTGTAACACACATATTTTTGTCGCAGTTTATGATATCTCGCTTAAAGGACGTTGTAGATTCTATCATATACAGGCTGTAAGGGACAGCCCCCCATAAACTGACAGGGTGAATTCAGCTCCTTATTTTGAGCCATATTCCATCGGAATTTTTCTCCAGATTTTTTAAATTTTTTTTATCGTCTTAGGTACTATTCATTTATTTCAATCTAAAATTACATTCCCTAACGCAGCACTCCATTTAAGTGAATAATACGGCTAAAATAAAAAAATCCAACAATGGATGTTGAAATACTCTAACGAACGACACGTGGAATCAGCTGTTATTTTCCTGCCTTTTTTTTACCGTTTGGTAATCATCAAATAACCCCTCCCGCTCTGGGCTGAGCAGGAGGGAGTGTCAGACTTTTACTGACTAAAACCCATCCATGTTCCTTCCTTTGCCCTTTGTGTTCCAGGGCCGCGGTATCTCTTTCGAATAGTCCCGAAACCCTGGCAGGGTTATTTTCCTGCCTAGCTACGAGTTCATCAAACTCATCGTCGCGCTTGCCGTTCAATAAGTTCGTTTTGCGACGGTAACGATACATTGCGTATGAGGAAATAAAACAAGTCAAATTAATTGGATTCCCATAACATTCCTGAAATAATTTCATGTACCGGTCATCTTAGTATGATATATTGAATTCACCCCATCAGTCTGCGGAGGGCTGTCCCTTAAACCCTGTATAATAGGGCTGTAAAGATTTTGGCGGAAAGGAAGATAGGGAGTTCGTTGACCCGTGATAAAAATAAGTTGATCTGTCGTGGTGGCAGTGTCGTAATTAGATGTTATTTATAAGATGGATAGGTGTCCAGGGAATAGTCTGATTAAGTGCGATCCTATTTCTGTATTGATTGAAACTTCAAAAGTCTTATCTGCTTCTAAATTAAGTACAGTTCAGTCTCATTTAATGATCAGTGAACCGTATCTTACTAGTTAGACCTGAAGGCTGACATTTTTTTTTGAGTGCTGTATAACGGTATAGGACATGTAACGCATTCAAAACATTGTGCTTATAGATGCTTTGAATAGTACGAGGGTCATGGAGGTCGCAGTAGGGGTGCTCTCTTGAATTTTTTATATATTTTAATTATTAGTTGTTATAGCGGCAACAGAAATACACATACTGTGAAAATTTCAACTGTCTACCTATTACGGATCATGAGATACAGCCCGGTGACAGACAGATGGACGAACGGATGGACGGACAGCGGAGTCTTAGTAATACGGTCACTTTGGCTACCCTTCGTTCGTTAGGGGTCCCATTACAGTACCTACTAAATAATGAGTCAAAGATCGATGTCAGTTAAAAAGCGGGTTCCTTAGTGTTTCAGTATTTCGGATGGATGGATGGGTCCCCGTAGCATAAATCATGTGCATTATCAGGTAAGAAAATAAAAAATCGATATTGAAAAAAATACAATTGGCTCATGACTTGTTTTGACTCAGCAAGTCGCGTAAAAATCAGGGTCACCACAAAATAAGTAGGAATATTCCATTCATAAAACTTTTTTATTTCAATGAATCTACACCCGCGTGTGTCAAGTACTTTTATAATTGTACCGAACAGCGTGGGATGTTAAAAGTCTCATTTCTTATTTTTTTATTCATATCGACCTTGATACAATAAGTACTCAACGATTTATTATTAATTAGCTTTTGCCCGCGGCATCGCTCGCTATTTAGAATTTGACAATCAATTCTGGTTGTTCCCTGCTTGTAATAATATAATTCAACCATTATTCGAAAGACACGTGGCGCCATCTATTAGTTTTATAAGAACGTTATTCTTGTTTTCCTCGGGAACAGTACTTTTTTTCGGAACGAAATGGAATGGTACCCTATGTCCGTTTGCAAAGTTTCATGATGATCGGTTGAGAGGTTTAGGCGTGAAAACGTAACAAACAAACTTACTTTCGCATTTATACGAGTAGGTATGAATTTAACGCACCTCTTAGAGAATGCTTATATAAATCTACAATGAGATCATTAAATTATTTTATAATACGTTCGAATCGGCCATTACTTTTATTTAATCGTACTTTTTCATGATGCATGTCTTTGTAAGACATTAGTTCTTTCCTTTAGTTCAGGGTTGACAAAGCTTTCGTGTGTAAAATATTCTTTACAGTAGCCCGCCATCTTTGTGACCTTGAGGTGCCACTGCTGGTGAGCTCATACTGGTTTGGTTATCAGTGACGTGCGGCCTAGTGTACCCTACAACAAAAGTCTGTGGGTGTCAATAATACGACAAAGTGGTAACGCTAAGATGAGGAATTTCCCTTTTTTTTTTTTTTCGGTTGGTATAACATCAAATAACTCCTCCCGCTCTGGGCTGAGCAGGAGGGAGTGTCAGACTTGTACTGACTAAAACCCATCCATGTTCCTTCTTTTGCCCTTTGTGTTCCGGGGCCGCGGTATCTCTTTCGAACAGTCTCGCAGCCCTGGAGGATGTGCCATTGTGAAGTCTTCTGATGAGATAACCATCGATTTTGTCAATTCCGTTTCCTCATTTACTGGGAGACAGTCATGGCAGTGGCAGGGTTTATTTATATGGTTGTGATAACAATCTTCGAGTGGTAGGTACTGTACAAGGTGTAAACGGACTTTTAGGCTTCGTTAAGGTTTTACACCCTTTAGTATTGTTATTTCATGATTAAGGATAGGTACATAAAATCTCATGATTTTAAGGCGGAGTGAAGGTTTTTAAGGTTTGCCATCCTTGATTTAATGTTTAGTAGCCATTACAGTTATGCTAGTGTGTAAAGTTGAAATTGAAACACATTAGTTTTTTATTATAGTTTATTGTTTTTATGATTTATTCATCGTTTTAGATCTTGATTTGGTAATTCTTACTTTTATTATTTTAATTTTTTTTTATTTCATCAAAAGTTACACAAGAGTATTTTACAAATCTTCTGCCAAACTGCAGGACAGTTTGTCGGCAGTGTTCTCGTGGACACAGCTCTTAAGTTTTCTTAACACTAATGCATCATTATAAAAGGTGAAAGGTAAGGTGACACATAGTTTTATTACATAGACGTACGCATCACACCACACCCAACTTCACACATACTCGAGCTGCTCAGTGTTTTATTGAAAAGAAACGTAGGTACATAATTAAAATGATCTACAGCTCGAGTATCCGTACATTTGTAGTTTCTATACCTCGGCCATATCGAGTTGCCCGCCATCCCAGCACGAGCAGCGAGAGCACATGCTCCTAGCGTCCCGACCAGTCTGGTGAAATCTGTGGTCCCGACCACTGCCACAGCCCCTCCCCGGAGGGAGACCAGCTACCCAGCGCGAGTGAGTCACCGCGGCGGCCGCCCGACCGCCAGCAGCACGGCGCGCGCGCCTGCTCGCATGGCCGACAAGTTAGGAGGTACATAATATGTATACTCCACCCGACGCACCCGCACAGACACTCGCCCAACCCAGCCGCCAAAAATGATATCTTTCAAGGTTTGAAAAGCCTGTCGAAAAATTAGGGTTATAGCATGTGTTTTGTTGTTTTCAGAAGTCTTGAGTTTAAGTAATTACGTTTATGCAATAGACAAGAATTTGAACGAAGGAAAAAAAAAAGCCAAAAAAAGCAAAGCTAAGAATTGTAACTGCTGACAGTTGTAACTTCCACCAGTTACTAAAGTACACAATAAAAACCGTATTACTTTGACTTGTTTATAGATACGGGTGAGATAGAGGGATTGTAAGAGATAAGCCGGAGTACATATCTTTAAGTGATTATATTATTTGTCTATAGAATACTGACTGTGCCATTTTCAAAGGGAAGCCGGTAGGAATCCAGTTATACGGACCCTTCGCCACTGGAGGTTAGAAACAACCGTCATCAAAGACTACTTTTAAACCCCTAAATAGTAGGTACGCTATTGTGCTCAATGGTGTAGAACCAGTTCAATTGACTGTGGTGGAAGTGGTATTGCCAAGTAGAATGCACTTAAATGTTGTATTAACTGTAGCGTTAACAACACCACTGTGCATTTTAGTCTGCAAAATGGATTTATAGATATCTAGATGTCGGAGCTATTCTAGATTTTCCTGAATTGTAGAAAGACTTGTTTTTTTTAGTTTCATCTTTGCCCCGCCTTAAGAATTTCTCTTGTATTGTGGGTGCATTTACAAACATTTAAAACACATATACACAAACAGCTAGACCGGGAACAACTACCTGTAGGACAGTCAAAGATTTGTTCTGTGCGGGGATCAACCCCGCGACACGTAGCGCAGCAGCCAATCGCTCAACCACTGCGCCAACCGTGCCGTCAAATTTTTACAATCATGCACTGATAACACAAAGCATAGTCTAAACGGCTATCTAGAAGCATGAAATTTTGCACATAATCTAGAACTAACGAAAGTGAGAACTAAAAGCAAGATTTTGAAAATTCATACCCTAGAGGTGCAACTTTGTAGACGGCTTGTTAGATGTAAATAAAACTCATCTGTCTAGTCTTATAAGAACGATATTGGAGTCGGGTCCCAGTCTAACACTAATGCAGCTGAAAACTAGTATTTTTAGTACGATACCCCTTGATAAGACTGGTTGTCAGACTTTCGGGCCACTGACTACCTGCAACGACTGTCAAAGACCTACAAATGACAGTCAGGATGAACGGCATAACGTGCTTTCCGAGGCGCGGAGGAAACTCGGTATATAATGGATGGTCACCTTAACCTTGAAGATCGACCAGTGCGCCTGCTCTTCTGTTAGATAAATTACACTTTTGACCAATAATTTAGCATCTTTGTAAGAAAATACGTCGTTTCTCAAAACACTCTTTTCAAAGAAAGCGACAATAGATGCTGTTTTAAATTCGTTCAAGATGTCTGCACAATTAGGCCGTTATCTTTATTCAATTAGATCGGAATATTGATTCCTTTGTCAGTCGCGCTGGGATGCAAGAAGTTAATTTAAAGATTTCTGGAGTGTGAATGCTTTGCTTCTTGCTCTGCTTCAAGAATCTAGTTTCTAGTTTTCAACCCGTTCAAGTTTGTATCTTTGTGTATCACTTTAATTATTATGAATCAGTTGTTACCTTGATGTATATAAGAGTTGTTGTTGTACTATTAGTTTTCAACATAGAATTATTAATAATTGATGGCACCGTCTAAAATGTACCAAATACCGTTGCATTTAAATTAGTTAGTCCAACTGTCATACTATGCAGAGCTTTGTGTTCATAATCTTTACGATTATAGATTTTGTAAGGCAACAATAATATTATGTTTAAGCTTTAGAGGATGAGTATTATAGGTTCCACTCGTAGATACGATAACATCATCACTCTCAGTGTTATGTGGAAGCCCCCATTTTTTACGATTTTGTTTGCTGTAAAAGCAATGAAAATGATAATAATATCACCCTGAAACTGTCTCACTATAGGGTCTTTGATCGATATGCTTACTCACCGAGTGTTCTCAATCTAAGACCATTGATTACAACTTTCTTAACGATGTTTTTCTTCACTGGAAATCAGTAGGAATCATGGCTGAATCAGGGCATGCATGACGATTCTTTCTAATCAAAGCGATCCGCGCAAAATTGGCGAACATTGCATTTATCACTCATGTGATCCAAAATCCGGAAGGACCTCTGTCTGCCTGCCAAAGCACGCGTTCGGGTTCGCTGAACAAAATGAACGCCACGGGCGTGTTCAAGCGAGAATCGTTTTTATTAGGACGCGGCTATACACGGGTTCCCTAACTATCCCTGATTTTATCATAGGAGTAAGTGTTTTAATGGGGGCCATCGCGCATGAATTTGCCGCTAGAGGCGTTTGTGTAGAGTATGGTCATCAAATGTCAAATGTCACAGAGTGTTCATGCGTTGCGCACTTTCAGTTCTTGAAAATCTTGATATATTTTTGACGTGCGGAACTTCATGTTTTGTTTTATGATGCACGATGTAGTGGGTACTTGCTCGTATAGTTGATTTTATATTTAACTTTCACACTCAGCTAACAAAAAGTCTTAATTGGGTCGTACATCGTAACATGAATTCTTGGCATCAATTCGAGTTGCGGTAGGTTAAACGATACGCTTTTAATCATCGTGTTTTATTATCAGAATTTCATAAAGTCCAATTTCTTGCTTTATCGAGTTGGTTGTTGTTGGTGTTGGACACCAGGTGTGTGTTTTTATGCTGCCCATGGGCCTCTGACTTTGCTTTATGTGCCATCGAGAAATATCTCTCAGGCATGCTGGTTTTTCCTTCACCGACGCAAGTGATATTATACAATAGGCACATGAATCCGAAAAATCAGAGGCAAGACACGCACCTCTGAAAAATCAGAGGTGCGTGTCTTGGGTTCAAACTTGAGTCCTATGACTTGGCAGTCCGACAGTCACACCACTAAGCTATCACCGTTTAAAGACCAATATGAAAGATCAACAAGGACCTGTAATTATAAAGAAAAAAAACCTTTCTTTGGTGTATTCCCGTTGGCCCCACTGCCATGGGGATGTGTGGAGCTAACGGCAAAAATCAAAACCGTAGTTTTGTTGGCCCCACTACGTTGTCCCACTACCTTGAGATCAGAAAAAATGAAACAAACCTTAATGATGTCAGTGGGAATTAATAGACATTCCGATCCATACAGTACGACAGGTCTGATCACGGTCTTGGATATTTTCCCTGGCGACAAACGAGAAAAATGTTCCCGTTTGTTGCCAGTGAGGCATATAATATGACACATATTATTATGTTCCCCAAAAAGTACCAGGCTGGAATGACCTCAAGGTGGTATACATTTTTAATAATTCTGTCTGTGATAAATACCTTCTTGTCTTTATGCCCGCCTAGGATTATTCGTAAGGTTACTGCCCATAACTAGCACAACTGTACTAACACTACTCGACCCCAATGGGCAATGTTTTTGAATAATATTTTATTACTCAAAAATACGGTGCCGCCAACGGGAATAATTTTTAATTATTTGAATAAATTTCCGCTGCCGGAATGCACCGTTTGTCTGAAAAGTTCGAGAATGAGAGAAACGTTGGTATCGTTGAAGGTTCTTATCGTATCAGAAATCAACAATGGCAAAGGGCTGGCCATGTTTCGTTTAATCCGGAGATTGCTGATCGAATAGACGAATATTGGATGCCGAATACGGGAAAGCCTACATAAAAAGAATATGTTTTCAATCAAATATGGCTTCTTAAAAAAAACAGATCAACTTTTCCAATGTAAAGCGTTCATCTGATTTTTTTTCATTTCTTTGCTTATAGATATTTTAAATTTTCTTTCCTGAAAACAAATTTTAATGTTGTTCAATTATAATTATTATGAACTAGCTTTTGCTCGCGACTTCGCTCCCGTTTTGTACGGAAATTAACCTACGGGAACGTTTTAAATGTAGCCAATGACACTCGGGGACAATGTAGCTTACCGTTAGTGGAAGAATTTTTGCAATCGGATCCGCCGTTCCGAAGATTACCCGCTACATACAAACATATAAACAAATTGTACCTCTTTATAATATTACTATAGATTGGCATCATGCCAGTTGAGTTGTTTACAGGTTTTCTATAAACTTATCATTTTCTTTTGTTTTGAACCAACACATTTTTTATTTTTTATTTAGGTGCAGTAAAGGTCTATTTTTAAATACTCTCCTCTGAAGTAAGTAGGTACCGTGGAAATACCTCTGCTCGTTTCCTGAAATACAGATTAACGTTCTAGGTCAATGTAACAATAATAATAATGAGTCATGCGCCATTAAACGTTGATTGTGACACGTCATTTTATAGCTTATTGCAGACGGTCATAGGATTCATTGAAGTTTTTTTTAGTTTTCGTGTAACCGGAGTCACACGTATCTGTAATTCTTGCGACTCCGCTTATTTACGAAAACATAAAAAATGGCCAATAACGAGCCGGACTCGCGCATAAAGGTTTTTTTTTAAATTTGTTGTTTTAGCGGCCACAGACATACACATTCTGTGAATTTCTCTGTCTACCGATTACGGATCATGAGATACAGCCCGCTGACAGACGGACGGACAGACGGACAGCGGAGGCTTAGTAATAGAGTCCCATTGATTACCCTTAGGGCACGGAACCCTAAAAACTATATAGAAGTCTTGTTTATATTTTTTTATGTTACCGTTTTTGTCGTAATTGGGTTTTAGTTATCAATTTTATTTTTATGACAATAAGGTTGCTATCGGGTCGCTCCTGTCAAAGATACAGAGACAGTTTTTTCTAACTTTTGCATAATTATCACCTTAATCTCTCATAAGCTCTTAATTTTCATAAGGGTTGATAGTGTCCAAAGGGCAGTAGAACACTGACTCCTATGTCACAGGTATTCTTAGTTTAAGAGTCAGGGTTTCAACTTTTATGCGCCTTAAATTATTGAGAACTTTAGCTATATATTAAGCGTATTGTACATCAATAAAGTATTATTGTTGACTGTGAAAGGCCTGGAATTATGGAATGGTTTGAAAGCGGTTTTTACTTGTCTAGGCCACCTTAGTGTGGTCAAACTTAATAAAAGGACTTATGGTGATAAAACCTTTTAAAAAGCTTACCCATGAACCTTCTCGCAAGGTCGTATATGATCATCACTATTGTCCAGCCCTTATCGCAATTCATTTGGTGTCGGCGCAGCATGTCTTCTTCTTCCGTACTTCTCTATTACCCGTCATCTCAGCAGTCACCTCCTTTCTAGCCATATCATCCTTCACACAGTCCATCCATCGTTTCTGTGGTTGTATAACATCATTTTCAGGGGTAGGACGCTTAAACTTAAAGGTCAACTATGTAGGTTATTGTGTTATTTAACGTGACACAATTAAACAATAATATTGTGCGACATGAACCATGTAATTGAGTTAGTGAACGTGACGTCTGTCAGGAACTATTATAACGCCCTTTGATTAATTGATTATATCAATATTATTATTGTTTGTTGTTCTCTCGATCGTTGATCTTGTGATCGCAAGCGCAACTTCTGAGAATGAGGTCTTGAATTCGATTCCCGGGTGGGCAAAGTATTATTGGATCTTTCCATGAGATATTTTGCAGATGCAGCCCAGGGTTGGGTTCGTACAGTCCATCCAAGGGTTGCCTGGAAGATATCGCTATCAGCAATAAGACCGCCATATTGTAACTATAAAATAAGCAATACTGTAAAACAGTTGTGTTTCAATTTTGGTGTACAATAAAATATATCCTATTCAATTGGTCTTCAAGCCTAGACGACGTGGAAGTTTTCAAACCTCAACTTAAAGCAATTACAAGGTCAAGATACATTGACTGTTTCATAGATCTTTACAATATTTGTTGCAGAGGATTTGGAGCATTATTTTTATTAAAATTAAGATTGCATGTGGGTTCATCACTTTCGACATTTTTGTTTTCCTAATCTCATTTTTATAGTCTAATTCTTCTTTTGATCAATGATACATTCTATAGATCTTTCATTCGTGCGCGTATAGAAAAAAGAAATAGAAATAAAAGTTTATTTTATAAGTACTTATTTTAATGACTGTTTTGAGTAGAATGTGGATATAGTATAAGAGTAGAGGAAGACCAAAGAAACGAAGGATGGACTGTGTGAAGGATGATATGGCTAGAAAGGAGGTGTCTGATGAGATGACGAGTAATAGAGAATATGGAAGAAGAAGACATGCTGCGGCGACCTGAAATAAATTGGGATAAGGCTAGAAGAATGATATTGATTTTAATTGCTGTTTTTCATTTAAATTGAAGAAAAAATGTCCTGACAAGTCGTCAAAGAAATGTTAAAGAAAACATTGGTCTTTTTATAAACTGAAAGCCAAAGAATAACAAACTAGAAATAAAATGCGTTCATCAATTAAACCAGTTTTATTTATACAATCGAACTTTTATCGATTGGAGACCGATATACTGGCTAAAATAATGCTGAACTATGTGTAAAGCTCTCGATACACGCGTTACTGTGTAATATTTGACTTAGTATGTGTTTATAGACCGATATACTGGCTAAAATCATGCTTTGCTATCTACACGGGTTACTGTGTAATATATGAGTAACTATACTATGTGTTTAATTTTGTCATCATCTGCCTAGCCTTTTCCCAGCTATGTTGGGGTCGTCTTCCAGTCTAACCAGATGCAGCTGGACACCAGTATTTGACATGGAGCGACTGCCTATCTGACTTCCACAACCCAGTTAGTACTGGGTAATACGATACCCCTTGGTAAGACTGGTTGTCAGACTTTTTGGGTCACTGACTACCTGTAACGACTGTCAAAGATCTACAAATGACATCCAGGACCAACAGCTAAAACAGTTATTCTGATAGAGACAGTGCAAAATAAATACAGCAGGATTTTAAAAGATCTAAGGAACAGTAGTATTAAGATCATTATGATTGATCATAAGAGTCTGCTTTGCCATACCTATGGAGTTTCATAGAAAGAATCTCGAACGTGGAATGGATGTTATCTGTCTGTCTGTTCTGGCTAATCTCCGAAACCGCTGGACCGATTTTGACGAGACTTTTACAAAAAAATTAAACCCTTGAAATTTTTAACAAAATCCGATTAATTAGGGAATAAATATTTTTATTATAATTTCAAGCCGGAAGAAGGTCGCGGACAGCAGTTATGAAATAAAACGACATTGACGCTTATCAAAATTTTAATCTCTAGATATACGCGTTCAGGATGTAACTAACTGAGGCATGGTGTAATTTACAGATGACAGCCGGGACCAACGGCTTAACGTGCTTTCCGAGGCACGGAGGAAACTTGGTATGTAATGGGCGGTCACCCATCCACAGACCAACCTAGGCAAGCACGGTTTAACCTAAAGATCGACCCGAGCGGCTGTTAATATTTTGCCACGAGCTCCTGTATTTAATTTTGTACGTGTTTAATTTTGTATTTGAACATAATTGAAGTGTTTGAATTTCGCTTAATATGAGGAATATTAGGGAGTTGATAGTCATATAGGCTAATGAAATAGTTACCTAATCACAGGTATTGCTGACATCATCATGATTACCGCCTGGGTTAGGCTCATCTCAATAATTTGCCTAACCTTTCCCAGTCTAACCGGATACGTCCGATCCAGATCGAATGCGTTCGGGACGGGTAGGTATTCGATTTAATATTAATACACTTATTTTAAGTACATGGAGAATTTTTGGTTCTAACTACTGACTGTCACAGATCTACAAATGACGGGACTGGCTAAACGTGTTTTCCTCCACGGATGGCACAATAAATGACCACTAAATGATCCTCGCTAAGCGAGTATTTACCCACGAACTACTCCTGCAAATATAGCATAATAAATAAATAAAAGAAAGCTCGGATCTAACCTCCCCAATGCATTAAATGGATAGCACGATACCCCTTGGTAAGACTGGTTGTTAGACTATCAGGGAATGGCTCCACGCATTTATAATAAAATTCCAGATGCCATAAAAGAATTAAATCTTAAGAAAAAAATGAAATTGTTCTTAATTGATAAATGTACTATTGACTAATATGACGAATACTTGAATGACGAATTAATTTAAATGCAAATATTGATAACTTTGACATTTAAATTATTTTTACATAGATCTTTGACATTTTAATAATTCCTCATTTAGGTCTGACAAGATTGGAGTAATTGTTCAATTTATTTTCTAATTTAATACAATGTCGCGCGCGCAGCCGTACGCGTCGCATGCTTTTTGCTGTGAACGGTGTGTTTACGTTTTAGCGAAATGTCCGCTACAGTTAAGTGTTCGCAATGTAATATTGTGATTAACGAACTGTTGTCGTTTGTGCAAAATAAGCTATCGGTGATTGATGACGATAGCCTAATTCGAATATGTTTTTCATCATTTAGTAACGACGATATTAAAGTGTCGAAAACGTTACTTTTCGAATCTGTTCCAACGAACAAAAGAAATATTCAACGGAAGCAAAAAGGCAAGGAACACCGTGAACTTGCCGATATAATTGACCTGTTTAAATCGACTGATCCTGATCTAATTCCGATATTCGTGGCGCGACAACTGGAGAAACTACCCCCAGTCACGTTTGATCATCTGGATGTGACTAAACTTCTCAAAGATATTACGTTACTCAAGGATGAAGTTCGGGAACTCAGATCGACCTTTGTGACGGTGGATCAGCTCGAAAGAGTGAAATCGGATCTTCAATATGATTTGAAATTTGCATCGCTGATTGAGGATGTGCAAAGAGAGCGCCACTGCGTGAACTTAAAGCGTGGTGGTGGTGAAGGTGGTGTCTCCTTATGTAACTCTTCGTATAGGAGTCTAGAGGCGTCTAAGCATACTTTGTGCAGTCCAACACCGATGGAAGCTTTGAATACAGAAGAAAACGAGATTTGTGCTAATAGATCAACTGATGTAAATAATAAACAAGTGCCGCCTATTGATAACATTGTCGGTGGTTCGCAAGTGCAATCTTCGTTGTCGCAGGAAACCGGTTCCACGGCCCGTACTAACTCCCCGGTGCAAACAGCTGTGGCGGTGACGTCACAGACGAGGCAAGTTAAGTCAGCTGCGAGTAAACAACATGATATTTCGCTTCAAAGGAATGTTGATAATAATGAATGGCAGGTTGCTTCGTATCGTAAACCAAAACACAGATATCGTTTCTCAGGGAGAACTGGGGTTGCCAAAGATACACTGGGATGCTTCAGAGCAGCTGAAAGGAAAGTACCAATGTTCATTACAAATGTGCATAAGGATTCGGCGACAGTGGATATTGTTGAGCATATTAAATTGAAAACCAACGAACTGGTGAAACTGGAAAAGCTGTCACTTCGTAAGGAGACTGACTATGACGCGTACAAGTTTTATGTTGCAGAATCAAAGGTTCCAATATTTTTAGGCGAGAATATCTGGCCTGAGAATATTATTTTCCGACGTTTTGTGCACTATAATCAAAGACGTGCAAAGGAGAAATCCTTTGAATCCGGCCCTGTACGCGAAATTAATGGATAAGAAATGTACTTTCCGATTTGCGAGCTTTAACTGCAGGAGTATTAAGCGGTCTATTGAGGGAGTGCGAGACTTATGCGCCAGCTGTATAATTGCACTTCAGGAGTGCTGGCTACTGCCAGATGAATTGCCTTTTCTTAGCAGCATACATAGCGAATTCAGTAGTACGGGGACTTCGGCAGTTGACGTGACGACGGGAATGCTGGTGGGGCGACCCTATGGTGGGGTGGCCTTATTATGGAGAAAGGGCATATTTAACGACGTGTCAGTTATACCGAGTGATAATCCGCGAGTGTGTGCAATACGCGTTAATACAAGTGAAAGACCATTCCTAGTGATGAGTGTGTACATGCCCACGGATGCAGTGAGCAACCTACCCGAATTTTCCCATTGTTTGGGCTTGGTAAGTGCGATTATTGAGAACAGTGACGCTGAGGCAGTATACTGTCTAGGTGACTTTAATGCGCATCCCGGGGAGTTGTTTTATAATGACTTAGTGAGCTACTGTGACGAGAATCATCTTACTTGTATTGACGTTAATATGCTTGGCTTGAGCTCGGAAACACATACGTTCATAAGTGACTGTAACGGGGCAAGGCGATGGTTAGACCACTGTCTCTGCACAGAATCGTCTGCGAGTACGGTTAGCAATGTAAATGTTAAGTATGATGTTATGTGGTCGGATCACTACCCTTTGCTGATTGAATGTAATCTTAATGTGATTAGGTCTAAATTATCCAGACGGCCGCCTAGTGACAATAAAGCTGTGTGGGGGGAGAAAAGCCCGGAGGCAGTTAGTCTTTACAATAAGGAATGTCACCGCCGTCTGCGAGAGATTGACTTCCCAACAGAGTTGTCTGAGTGTTGTGATCGAATGTGTAGTGATCAGTCTCATAACAAGGTAATGGATTGCCTGTACTGTAATGTTGTTTGCGCTCTTAGGGACGCCGCTATTATTAGCAGGGAGAAAGAGAATGGTAGCGGGTCGCGAAGGCGCGTGGTGGGCTGGAACAGACACGTTAGCGAGGCTCATCTGCACGCCAGGCTGAGGTTTGAGGAATGGCTTTTGTGCGGCAGACCGAAATTTGGTGTGGTGTTTGACGAAATGAGTAACAGCAGAAGGGTTTTTAAATCTAAGTTGAGGTGGTGTCTTAATCACCAAGACCAAATCCAGATGGACCAACTTGCCGAGAGGCATGCAAGAAAAGACTTTCGTGGGTTCTGGAAGGGTACACAAAAGCACAAGCCCAGATCTGGACTGCCGGTGAGCGTCGATGGCGTGTCTGCTGATATGGACATTGCAAATATCTTTAAGAACCATTTCGGTGTGAAGCCTATCCATAATCCGCACGTGACGGGGCGCGATGCTGAATCTGAATGTGTCTTAAAACCTAGCACTAATTTTTCTGCAGCACAGATAGCAAAAGTAATTGAGAGCATGACTAGAGGTAAGTCCCCTGGGCATGACGGGCTCAGCATCGAGCACCTTCAACATGCGGGTCCCCATCTGCCGCGTGTGCTTGCGATGTTGTTCAACTTCTGCCTAAGGCATTCTTATTTGCCAGAGGAGCTGATGAGGACGGTCGTAGTACCGATAGTCAAGAACAAAACAGGTGACATCTCTGATAAAAATAACTACAGGCCGATCTCATTAGATGACTGTAGAGTCATCGCTAAGGTATTTGACAGCATGCTTAATTCTCACTTAAACAAGGTAGTAACTTTGCACGACAATCAGTTTGGGTTCAGGCCCAAGCTGTCCACTGAGAGTGCAATACTTAGCTTAAAGCATGCTGTCAAGTATTACACTGACCGCAATACTGCTGTTTACGCCAGTTTCCTTGATTTATCCAGGGCTTTTGACCTGGTTTCCTACGAAGTGCTGTGGCAAAAGTTACGCGACCATAAAATTGCACCTGAAATAGTTACCATCTTCCAGCACTGGTACGGCAACCAGGTCAACTACGTGAAGTGGGCGGGAGCTCTGTCGGACTCGTACAGGTTGGAGTGCGGGGTGAGGCAGGGTGGCCTGAGCTCACCAATGCTCTTCAATCTGTACATGAATGAGCTTATTGTCGCGCTCAGCAGCCGCCATGTTGGATGCCATGTCGATGATGTTTGTTTTAATAACATCAGTTATGCGGACGACATGGTGCTGCTGAGTGCGTCTGTGGGTGGTCTCAGGGAGCTCATGAGCATATGTGAGACGTACGCTCACTCACATGGTCTCAAATACAACGTCGCGAAGAGTGTGCTTATGGTCTTCCAAGCTGGGTCCAAGGGTCTGATGGAGGTTCCTCCGGTCAAGTTGTGCGGCGTGCCCTTGGAGCGCGTTCAATCTTTTAAATACTTGGGCCATATTGTGACGCCTGACTTGAAGGATGACGCCGATGTTGAGCGGGAACGGAGGGCGCTATCGGTGAGGGCGAATATGATAGCTCGCAGGTTTGCTCGTAGCTCCAAGGAAGTCAAAGTCACCTTGTTTCGAGCCTACTGCACTGCATTTTATACGAGCAGCCTGTGGGTGTCATACACGCAGAAAGCCTATGGAGCCCTCCGAGTTCAATATAATAATGCGCTGAGGGCATTGCTGCGGCTGCCTCGCTTCTGCAGCGCGTCGGGGATGTTCGCCAGTGTGCGCGTAGACTGTTTTTATGCCACTATGCGCAAGAGGGCGGCCTCGATAGCGGGCAGAGTGAGGGCCAGCGGCAACAGTCTCCTCACCGTCGTCGCTGACAGGTTAGACGGGCCATTCATGCGGGATTGGTTGGCCCTACATGCGCCCATTTTTAGGGATTGGGGTAGATAATTTGTGTATTTTATTCTTGTTTTCGACTGTTTTATTTATTATTAAATTTATGTTATTGACAGGTATTAATATATTGCATCTAATTGACTTTGTTATTTTAAATTATTATGTTAAATTAATTGCCTCATTTTCCTATTTTGAATTACTATTGTTGACTTTGTGTATGTTATTTAATTATTATTATTTTATGTTTATTGAATTGTTTTGTCGAATTTGTGTACGTGTGTGTGTATGGATATTTATGTCTGATTAAATAAATGAATTGTAATTGTAATACCATAATTTTGCACACCATATTTGTACGCCTCCTGGCATAACATAGCGCTCTGTTTACCAAACATAACATTTGTACTTTTTTACCTATGTTAACAAATAAATTATGATTTGATTTGATTTTTTTGGAATGAGGTTTCATTGCTGTCAGGCTACTGACAACCCGTAATGGCTGTCAAAGTTCTACAAATGATAGCCAGGATCAAAGTACTTTCCGAGTCACGCAGGGGTATCATATGTATATATATCACAGGTACTACCGATTTAAATATAAAATTGTTTCATAATATAAAAAAACATTTTGATTGATACTTTGCAGTAGTACAATGTTGTGCAATGTTGCGCACATGTTTATTGTTTACGATGTACGCGGCAAGCCTAAATGTTTGCAAAGATTTATAGTTGTCTTAAAATAAAATGATTGATGTTAAAAATATTTACATGTTCAATAGTGAACTGCGGGCGAAAAATAAACCAGAATAAAATGAGCTATCAATAAATATGTAGTTTCAGAGCGCTTTCTCTGCCATTTGTATTGTACTTTTCTGCAATTGTCACACTGTGGCCAGATTGAGTATATATTATGTTTTTATTACTGACTCGTAGATCGCAAGCGCGACTGCTGAGCATGAGGTCCTGGGTTCCATTTCCAGGTCAGGCAGTGTTATGCCCTTTCCATCAGGAATTTCGCAGTAGCAGCCACGGAGTCAGGATTTGTACCTGGTTGATGGCAATAAGCTGGGCCCCTTTTACATCGGACTTAAACGTAACTGGAATAACGTGGGTGTACTTGTTAGGTACACCTCTGCCTAACCATTTGGGGATTAAATGGCGAGATGTTATGTTATGTTAATTTCTTCTCAAGAAGTTTTTTTTCAATTGGCCGGTCACATAGCAGTACACTGCTGGACATAATCTCATAACGCAAGTCATTTACATTCACGGCTACTCTCATACTGCATCTAGCTGTTGTCAACAAACCGGCGATATTCATCGTACCACCTAGACAAGGGCGTCCAACCTTATAATGGGTATAAAAAGACCCTTAACGACGCCGAAAGGTGCTTGTTCTCCCCGTTAATGCGTTTTTTTTTGTTCTACACCATACCTGGGAACCTTCTAGTTACGGAGATATTGGAGGTCAAAGTTCCAACTTTTTCACAAGTATTTTTTTAATCACCATCATCATTCTCCTGCTCTTGTCCCAACTTATTAGGGCTCGGCGCAGCATGTCTTCTTCTTCCGTACTTCTCTATTACTCGTCATCTCAGCAGACACTTCCTTTCTTGCCATATCATCCTTCACACAGTCCATCCATCGTTTCTTTAGTCTTCCTCTACTCTTATAGCCATCTACATTCATACTCAACATTTTCCTTAATACATTCTCCTCATTCCTCCGCATCACATGTCCATACCACGATAACCGATTACCACACAATTTTTCAGTCACCGGCGCCACTTTCAGACTCCCTCTTAATACTAGTTTTTAAGGTTACAACTATCCATAGATACATCCATGACCCGATTACTATTAAATGCATCAATCAGCACAATGTTTTGAGTGTGCTACATTGAGTTTTACCGCAGTTTAAAGGTATTTCCACACATATCAGGGCCGTGCCCGAACCGTGCCCTCAAAAAAATATCGGTGTGTACATTTTAAGGTCTATCCACACATATCAGGGCCGTGCCCGGGACGTGACAGGGTCGTGGCCGAATGGTACTGAAGCTTCGTCGCCGCAGGAGAGCAGCGGTGGCCCAGTGGTGGCGTCCCCGACTTACGAACAGTAAGTCGGTGGTTCGAACCCAAGCAGGCGCATTACTTTGTGTAATTTATTTCATCACCTCTGCTCTCAAAACGGTGAAGGAAAACATCGTGAGGAAACCGGCATGTCCTAGCACCCAAAAATTCGAAGACATGTGACATCTACCAACCCGCACTGGGCCCGCGTGGTGGATTATAGCCCATTCCCTCTCATAGAGAGGAGGCCGAGTGTCCCAGCAGTGGGAACATTAAAGGCTGATTATGCTTATGCTTCGTCGCCGGCCCAGGCACGGACGGTATCAACATATTCATATAAAATGTACACACCGATATTTTTTTGAGGGCACGGTCCGTCCACGTCCCGGGCATGGCCCTGATATGTGTGGATAGACCTTAAACGTGATTTTTGACCCCCAAAAAGAAAAGTCGTTTCCAAGCAATAATTTTTGCGTACTTAGTTTCATGTACAGAATGCTTTTTTGACGGCTTTGTGAAGGGTCTGGTAACACCTTGTATTTACTCATTCAAAAATGTATATACCCACCACTGTTGTAACATTCCCTCGTACATTCTTAATTTAGTGGTCGGGTGTTAAAATGATTTACGTACATACCAGCCTACATATTGGCATACATTCGTCTTCCGCCCGTCCCATGTTTGTTACTGTTTTTATGCGTGTAGTTACATTATCAAGAGATTTTATAGTTGCGGCCAGTTTGTAACGTTTATTGAGTAACGCGGTTTGAGAAAATTGTACTTTGAAATTGTGGTTTTGTAATCAGTATTTTTTTGTTGATAATCTGTTGGTGATCAGTGGGATTTTTTCCGTGCTGATAGATTTACTTCAACCAAGGGCAATGGAATTTTAAACACCATCTCGCTAGCCCATGCTACTTGGGGTCGGCGCAACACGTTTTTGTCTTCTGTCAACCGTCACGGTATCATTTACACCTTTCTCTTTCATATCATTCCTCACACAATCCATCCATCGTTTCCTTGGCCTTCTTCTCCATTCATTAAAATTTATATTCATCACTGTTTTAGTCACATGCGATTCGTGCCTCCTCATCATATGCCCATACTAACACAGTCGGCTCCCTTGAATTGCAGTGAAATTTAAAACAGTTAAAATAAGATGAAGACTGTCAAAGATAGAATTGTGTGGAAATTATGGAAGCCTCTGCCCTCTGCACTGGAACGATAGAGGCTAGTCAGAATACATTTGTCATCGTGACGTTCACCGAGTGTCACCATATCGTCCATTACCTTCATCAGGTCTTTGTACGAGGCCTTGAGATTATAGATTAGCTTTATTAAAATCTGTGGGATTGTCTTGGATTTCTCTTGATTAAGCTGGAGCTTATCTTGATAAAAAAACTAAGGAAAAACAAGGTATTATTATCACTGACATCCACATTCTAAATTCCCTTGGTTCATTCTTAAAATATGAATAAACCATAGTTTCTACATCCTCAATAACTACCATAATTCGATCATTAAAACGTCATATCATCAATCACTCTAGAGATTCGAAACTAATTAATATTACAAGAGCATTAAATGCATAAACAAGATCCATAGACATCCAAGCTCAGTCCACTAGGTCAATGAGGCGATCTTCAAATGTTTTGATTGAATTGCAGTATTGGTAGAGGCTTTTTGGACTCTCAGAAGACCTGCCATTCAAACTAATCTTAAGTAACTAAATAAACATATCAATGAATCAAATTGTAGTTCGAGAGTATCAAAATGTTGTTGTAGATGTTGCGACTACTAATTTTGAAGTGGTATAACGTTGAAATATGGTATGGTATTGACGAGTAGACTAGTGTTTTTTTAAGCTATTACGGATTCTGCCCACTACAGCATACTACTCGTATACAATGACCGTGTTAAGAACCGTTTGTTTCAAGCACGGAAATATACATCATACGGACTACTATGTCCACTAGAACGTATCACAGTCGTGAAGAGCGCCAACAATTGTCAGCGAAAATATTTCACCGGCGCCGATACGCTTGGCACGCGACGTTGGTCAGTGACAGAACGGGTGTAGTGGACATAGTCTCATACTTTTTAATACAAATAACGTTTTTTTTACACAGACAGCCGATGACGACCGAGATCGGAGGGCCGATGGGGCAAACAGATACTGGACTGGAGACCACGCATTGGAAAGCGCAGCGTGGGATGGCCACCCGTCAGAAGGACCGACGACCTTGCTAAAGCTGCAGGGAGTCGCTGGATGCAGGTGCCATTGGGCCGGACACGTTAGAAATCGATTGGGGAGGCCTATGTTCAGCAGTGGACAACAACGGGCTGAAATGATGATGATGCTGACGTTCCTATCACGGTCATGGGATATACGGTGTAGCGGGCAGACTCTTTTATACGAATTATGTATGGAGAAATGGATCTGGTTATATTGACATGGCTCAAAATGCGCAAGAGATTACGACGAAGCTTTACCTTAGTTTGGTAGCAGGAAACAAGACATCTTATTGCCCCAATTAACAGTTACCAGAGAACTCAGTCTACCCACAGGTCGAAGTGAGCTGGTCTCTATTACCTACACTCAATGCGCCATATGTGGAAGAGAGATAAAAAAACTTGGATATCCCATCACATGCATCACCTCGCAAGAAGATTTGACGTCCGCTTTCTTCGCGTTCTCGTCGATCGTGCATAAGGACTGTGACTTACATAACATCACGCCTATAGTCCCCGAGGGCTTAGGCAGAGGTGTACCTAATAGTACACTCACATTTCGACATTAGTTATGTTTTTTGCCATCAACTGGGCACAAACCCAGACTCAGTGGCTGCTATTGAGAAATTCCTGATAGAAAAATCCACTAGGGCGCTTGCGACCACTCGACTAACGAGGCAGTCAAAACTTACCTACCTACATATTGACCAATTCAAGCCCTAAAAGTCACTTTTCTGCCATCTCCGATTGACCTCACCGACCTCAATCGCCAACCACAACATTTCCTAAAGTTCCTCATATTTAACTTATATAAAGTTAATTCACCAAGTTACACACAACAGCTCGACGATCGATCTCACTTGCTTGTGAACAAACAGTGTTAATCTACGCATCCATCATGCTGTGATACAAACAAAACAAAGCTCGTTCATTTGCAAGCTTATGAGTAATAGTGGGGCCTTTTAAAAATAATAATTAATCTTGTTAGTGCCTAGTTGATGGCAATGGGCTCCCCCCTATTACATAGGACTTTAACTTAACTGGCAAAATGTGGGCGAACTACAGCTATAAGTCATCGTCTTCCAGCTCTCGTCCCATATTACTTGGGGTCGGCGCAACACGTGTTTTTCTTCTATTCTCCTCTGTCACCAGTCACGCTGTCATTTACTCCTTCCCCTTTCATTAGCTCACGATCTATTCATCGTTTCATTGGGTCCCCCTTTTCAGCCACTAACATTTATATCCATCAGTCTTTCAGTCACATGCGATTCGTCCCTCCTCATCACAAGCCCATACCAAGACCACTATTTTCCATCCACCCGCATTCTCCAGTCAACCCGCGATCATGGCGCTTGCAACAGCGTCGAAATATCGGGAGCTCAAAATAACAGACAATCACGGAAGATATCCCGTAAGTGACAGTTTATATGTAAGACCACTATAGTTAAAAGTATACCTATGCAAAACTTTTTGCGGTTGACAGGCTTGACAGGTTTGATAAACAAGGTACTTAGTTGGTTAACATCAGACACTTCATGAAGCAGTCAACCAACGATCTGTAAATCAAATTAAGTCTACGCAAAAAATATTGCTGGAAAACGACTTTTTTTTGGGGTGAAAAATCACGGTTTACGTTAAGAGTCAATGTTCACTCAAAACATTGTGCTGATGAATGCATTGACTAGTGAGCGGGTCATGGATGTATTTAACCTCCTGTATGCCAGCGTCATTCCTGACTATAATCACGTGACAAAGATTGATGCTTGGGCTGCAGAAATGGTATTAAAATGACGTTTAAATCTTTATGTGCTGGCATCCCGGATGTTAAAGGAAGTTATAGCATTAACAAATTGTATTATAAAAAGCTTTTGAGTAAGTTGGATGTTTGACCTCCAATATCTCCCAAACTAGAAGGTTCCCAGGCGTGGTCCAAAACAAAAAAAAAAATCGCGATGATGAGAAAAACATGTGCCTTACGGCTTCATAGGGGTTTTTTACATTCTACAAATCATAGCAAGGTCATACTAAACCATAGCAGTCCTCTGCTGGACATAGGCCTCCCCAAGGGCATGCCCATTCTCATCTAGTTGGTACCAGCAATCCTGCGAAGATCAGTTAATCATTAGCCGATCTTCGTTAAGTAGTGGTCACTACTAGCTATGTTGTAGTAGCATGAAAAAAGTTACCGCTAAAGAAGGATGGTAGGTGATACTTCATGTATGCTTGACACTAGCAATTCCTATCTGGCTGACTGGCTAAACGGCTTAGGTCCACTAGTTTTTATATGAGAAGGAAATCTAAATTCACTTGTCATCTCAGCATTAGCCGTCCCCATGTAATTTAAATCCCCATCGTCATTTAGTGTTGGCAAGAACCAATAAGTCTAGGTCTCCTTATGATGTTTTTCGTTTAAATTTGTAGACACTTGGGACACTTTATACACGTGGTCCAAATAAATTATTATTTAAAAGTACTTTTTGTTGTGAAAACACACGAGATATATCACAAAGTCATCGCTCTTCCAATATCAAGGACCTTTTTGAGCCATGACATCTACAATTTGACGGGAATTTGACGTGAACAAGGAAATAACAAGCCAGAATTTATTAGCCATCACAAAAAACTCACAAAACATTCCATTCTGGTTACGTCCAGTTTGAGCCAGTTCCATCCAGTTTGAGCGAGTTTTCTTTTCTTTTGCCGACTTTTTGTGTAAACAAGATAGACCTAATTTATTTCAATTTATATTTTAGTTGTTTTGATATGTGTGAGCTGCCTAATAATTCAATGTAACGATACACAAATACTGGGTAGTGTTATATTTTTTTATAGCAATGATCTGTGAGTGAATGAAAGAAATATTTTGGTCTCGAGGTTATTGTTATTAATGTACTGTTCTAATAATAGCTTGGAATTTTTTGATCTTTGGTTTGTAGAGACCACGTTTTTCAGATGCTGAAAAAAGATTAAAAGCGAGTGCCAACTATCACGATTGATAAGCTCTTTAAGTATGACAGTATGTTTGCTGAGCTTTCTCTCTGTTTCATACAACTTGTCTGTCAAACATCAAAATAGGTATGATTCTAATTCGACCGTGAAAACGCATTGATGAGAAATAGATAGGCCAAGTTTACAAGTAGTAGATGTGATGTGTAGATTGGCTGATAGGAATTCTAGGGGTTACATTCATATACGCAATTCCACAAAATCATTATTCCAAGTACACCACATGCGGTCGTTGACACCACAAAATAAATCGGCAAACCTTCTTTTTATCACATTCATCGGTACCTATTTGTCTTATTTTCAAGTGTCCCTTACTTTGTTTTATTGTTAATTTTAATCATTTTGTTTTGTCCTCTGAGAGACATATTTTTTTAATACCCATCAGCCCATCTAGTCTGCAGAGTTGCTTGCTAATTCAATTCGACCTCTTATAAGATCAACGACACTATACAAAACTTATACAGGAACTATTAGTAAATCTGTGCTTATACAGTCACTAACTGTCTGATGTACTGACGTCGAATAAACATTTTTCTTTCTTTTCTTTCTTTTAAAGAACCTCTTCCGAAATCGGTAGGCTACTATTTTTTCTTTTAAGTTTTCTTCCATGATTACTCATTATTTTGAGCTCCCGATATTTAATCACGGAAGATATCCCGTAAGTGACGGTATAAGTTTAGTTAAGAACCGTGAAAGCTTGACACAGTGTTTGAACACAATACAATGTCCATTCTCCTGTAAATTTTATCAAATGTCACGAACGATATATCCTTAATTAAATATTTATATATTTTTGACGTACGAAATTCCTGAAAACGGACGAGGAAAAAGTCAGTTCCACCCGCGCCAGCATTCCTTAATTATACATAATGTACTAGATCATGTTCGTGCGTATTTGTCAACCTTTCTCGGTAACCTGTGCACTTGACCCAATTCTTGTTTCAGTTGAATGGAGATTTTATATGACGATGACCGTTTCCGTTGAATTTGTATTGAAATGTTGAGTTGGGTGTTTTGTTGGGAAAAATCTTAAGAGGAAATGAAATACAAGTTCGCACAACGACCAATCAAGCTATGGAAAACCAGTATAAGTATAAGAGGATCTGTCATTGTACGGGAGATCTATACAAAGCGAGGCCATGTTTTACTGGAAATAATTGTATAGCTTGATAAGTTTAGGTCATTTAAGGACACCGTTAAGAACAATGTGGTAAAACAAAGCCATTATCTCACAAAAGGAGGTCCTGTGCTCCAGCAAACATTGTTGGCTGATTATGCTTAATATCAGCCAACAATGTTTGCTGGCCACAACTTCAAGGTTAAGTCGCGGTTGCCAATGTCAGTCTGTGGATGGGTGACCATCCATTACATACCGAGTTTCCCCCATGCCTCGGAAAGCACGTTAAGCCTTTGGTCCCGGCTGTCATTTGTAGATCTTAGTCAGCCATTACAGGTAGTCAGTGGCCCGAAACTCTGACAATCAGTCTTATTTATTTATTTATTTATTGCATTTAGTACAGCTTATGCCATTAACACTAAATTAAGTAATCCTTTTACTCGGTCTTCTCACAGAACCACAAAAATTCTAACATTATCGTCTTCCATTCATCAGCAAACAAGTCCACTCCAGGGTTGGTCTCCACGAGCGCGTTGAGCATTGTAAGCATACGCGGTATAGGGGAGGTGGATCGAGCTACAGTGCGACAAAATGGGACATTAAACAATTTATGCTTTCTAGAGCGATTATAATTATTTGGAACATAGAATTGACACAGCTCCGCATGTAAATCCGAGGCGTCGGTATAACCATGTATAATTTTATACGCTGTTATTTGGTCAACAGCACGCCTAACTTTAAGGGAATTGAAATTTAAACATCCTAAAATAAACTTAGTAGGATACATATATGGATAGTATCCAAACACATGTTTGTACAGGTATCTAAGAAAAGCTTTTTGCACTTTTTCAAGCATGAGTGTATAGGTAACCTCGTGAGGATTCCATACACAAGCGCTGGTTTCGAGCTTGCACCGAACTAAAGCGTTGAACAAGAGCCTTATAACTGCCTGGTTTTTAAAACCTTGACAGTTACGTAAAACAAAACCTAATCGTCTGAAAGATTCTTTAGCCAAGCTTATAATGTGTGTATGAAAAGTCAGTTTGCAATCAAAAAGTACACCGAGGTCTTTTACTGTCGACACTCTGGCTATAGACTCGTTGTTCACACTGTATTCGTACTGTATAGGACTCCGCATGCGGCCAAAGCTCATAATTTGGCATTTAGAGGTGTTAAATTCCATTTTGTTTGTGGCGGCCCATTCACTCAAGGTATCGATATCACGCTGGAGAGCTATACAGTCAGACACGGAGTTAACAGTTGCATATATTTTCAGGTCGTCGGCGTAAAGTAGACATTTCGCGTGTTTTATTATTTGTGGCAGATCGTTTACCATAATCAAGAACAGCCTAAAATGGAACCCTGACTCACGCCTGATCGTGTATGATATGCATGTGAGTTGTATGAGCCGAGGCTAACAAATTGCTGACGATCCCGGAGATAGTCACATATCAGAAGAAGAAGACTGGGTGTAAATCCTATGGCACTTAACTTGCGTAACAAGATGTCGTTATTAATTCTATCAAAGGCGTTACGGAAATCGAAATACAGTACATCCACTTGCTGTCCGCGGTCCATTTCAGAAGAAATAAAATCAACTAATGTTAGCAAATTGGTGTTAACTGACTTTTTGTTGCGAAAACCATGTTGTTCATTGCACATATAAATATCGACTTGTCTTTGAATTTCCTTATATAATATGTGTTCGAATACTTTAGCAGGGGCCGACAAAATAGCAACAGGCCTGTAGTCTTCAACTGATGATTTCATCCCTGTCTTCGGTATAGGCGTAACCCTAGAGAGTTTCCATTGAGTCGGATATTTTCCGGTGCTTAGTGATAAGTTAAATATGTGACAAAGAGGTTTGGCTATGGAAGCTTTAGATAGTTTAAGAATATTAGCTGGAATGTTATCTGGTCCAACAGAACTACTGAGTTTTAATTTACTGATACCACGTTCTACATCGTTAGCAGACAATTTTGTTATACTGACGGAGTTACTATTGCTGTAAGTATCAAGAGCACATATTTGGGAGACATTCAAATCAGGTGTTTCAGGTAAGAAAACAGTGGCAAAGAAATCAGCAAAAGAATTAGCGGCATCGATACCCGACATTGATTGACCCTGATAGTTGATTGTAGGCTCAAAGCCTCCTTTGCATCGAAGAGTGGATATGTGCTGCCAAAACTGTCGCGGGTTGACTCTGATATTACGTTCAACATGATGTAAATGTGAATTATATGCGATCATAATGCGTTGCTTAAGGTTTGCTCTTAAATCAGAAAATGCCTTGTATACTGTTAAACAATTAGACTTTTTCCAAATATGATGTAGTTTGTGTTTATGTCGAAGATCTGCTATGATATCACGGGTGTACCAAACTGGATAACGATTGCGACTAGCTCTATTACGTAGTTTTTTTGGCGTACATTCGTTAAAAATATTATAAATAATTTCATAAAAAGTATTCGCGCAAAAAGTAATATCTGTTGACTCTACTACCGTACTCCAAGATTCCTCATTAAGTAGAGTATAAAGACGTTCATAATCGCACTTATTAAAATTCCAGTCCTTAGACCGATCATTATTACTAGCTGGCATAGGACGAACATGAGAAGCTGTGTCAAACTTTAAAGTGATATCCAGTGGCGGGTGGTAATTATCAGGTGGTACCATACCTTCTGACTCACTAAGTGATACCTCGACGCTCTCGTAGACCAACACTACATCTAGCATACCCCCATGCAGATTCTTCACAACATTCTTCTCAGCCAAGCCACAAAAAGACAAAAAATAACAATAATAGTTACTAATATTAACCGAAGCACTATTTAAATTTACCAAAGGGTATTGTATTACCCAGTACTAACTGGGTTGTGAAGGTTAGATGGGCAGTCGCTCCATGTAAAATACTGGTATTCAGCTGCATCCGGTTGGAGTCGAAGCCGACCACTACATAGTTGGGAAAAAACTAGGCCGATGATGAATATGCACACACGATCAGAATATTTAAATTCAATGTAACTCTTTATTAATTCAGTACTGATACCAAATTAGCATTAAACATCATACAATAATAGTTTAGTACAATTTAATCCACGATTTAATCTATACTGATACTGTATAGAGGTAAAATTTGTTTGTAAGTTTGTATGTAGGGAGTTATCTCCAGAACTAATGATCCAATTTCAAATTATGCTATCTTTGGCAGAAAGCTACATTATTCATGGGTATATGATATAAATTATATTTATATCATGCATGTTAGCCGAGCTATAACATTTTTTGCGAACGAATTCGCGGGTGAACTGCTAGTATGACATAACCTAATACAAAATTCTAAAGTTGTTCTAAAACATGCCAAGCGTTTAAGAGCGGCCAACGCGTCATACTTTTCATACAAACGCTCGTACGTGATTATGTAGTTGTTACACATCTATCTTAGATTTTTTGGAACTAATAGGTATTTTGTGCACTTTATCTAGGTTTCTATGGGAACAAAAAATAAAAAATTGTAGAAACAAATTCAGTATAAACCTCCAAAAATTGCTGTTTTGCACAAATTTTACCTGAACTTTGGCCGTTCATAATGTACTCATAAATTTTAAAAGTAAAGAAAACATCATGATAGAAACCTTGCACATGTAATGGAGATTCATAATGACAAATGTTTATTTCACACACTTGTAAGACTTATTCAAAGACACGTATTTCCTGGAACAAGCTTAAGAAATTTTCGAACGCTATTTTTCGTTCAATGTCATCGCGTTAGGCGGTATGAGGTGCGCGGGAGACGAGTTGTGCGGGGTCGGGGCGGGGTAAGACGGGGGAGTTGAAAGAAAATCGCCCCTGTGACTCTGGATGAACAACAAGCTTTTTGACCATGCTCGCGTTAACGATAGACGCGCCGGGAAGGGCCCTCTTAAATTAAAATATACAACGGTAAAATGTTTTGTTGCTAAGAGAAAGTAAAAGTGTACCAAACATACCAAATGCGAAAGTAAAAGGAATAAAGAATATCACCAAACACATCTAACGGGTTTTGGTAAAGAGATTATGTGAATAGAGATTTCTGAGGGCGCTCTTTTATTTCGGCGTTACGCTTATTTTAAAATTTACCTAATGCCTCATTCGAAGGCTTAAAGTCACCCAAAGGGCAATGAAGAGGCTATGCTCGGAGTTTCCTTGCGTGATCGAATCAGAAATGAAGACATCCGCAAGAGAACCAAGGTTACCAACGTAGCCCGAAGAAGTGCCAAACTGAAGTGGCAGTAGGAAGGGCACATTGCTCGCAGAACGGAGGGCCGATGGTGCTGAAAAGTTCTGGAGTGGCGCCCGCGAACCGGAAAACGTTGCGTTGGAAGGCCTCCCACTAGGTGGACCGATGACCTGGTGAAGGTTGCGAGGATCCGCTGGATGCGAGTCGCACAGGACCGGTCAATGAGGTTAAGTTTGTGAGGTTGTAGGGGGTAATCTCTGGATCTACTGAACCAACTTTAAAAATTCTTTCACTAATAGGAAGCTACATTATCCCCGAGTGTCATAGGCTATATTTACAACGTGCCGGTTGCATAATTTACGACCAAAACGCGAGCGAAGCTGCTGGCAAAAACTAGCATAATATCAAATAACAACAATAATACGTCTCTTAACATAACACCACGCTTATTTGACCCGAAGGAATATGCAGAGGTGACCTATAAACACCCACATTTCTCCATTTATTTCACAATCCCATTTTATAGGGGGTGAGCCTATTGTCACCAACCAGGCCTAAGTCTAGACTCCGGACTGCTACAGAGAAATGCATGATAGAAAAACCCAATAACACTTGCCTCGAATCGAACCCAGGAAAGATTTCTACTACAGTTAAGGAATTTTATACGAGACGAAGGTTCTTTTTTAAAAAACGGAGTTTAGATCCAAAAAATTTAAAAGTGGTCATTTTATGTGGCAAATTAGGCTGAGAAGCACTATACTATTTTCAAACGCGAGAAACACCAATATTTTATGAAGAAAATACCACAGAAAAATATCTGTCCCTTTCAACTACAGACAATAAATTATTTCTTGGCGTCAAATAATTAGCTCTCGCCCCTACGTACACGTCATAGAGACATAGACAATGAAGAACATTCGAATCTCGAACTCGGCTTTCCCGCCCTCGACGCGTGATCTAAATGAAAACTCCGTGGGTGCGAAAATTCAGTGGGCCAGTTCTCGCGCGACAAGCGTCAAGTGCAGACGTCCTCGCGTCCCTCCTTGGAAAAAATCCGCGCGAAAGTTTTCACGTAAACAGAAGTGACAAAATATTTTTTTAATAGTGTCAAGACAGTGTTTGTATCATAATTATTTGTGTTAATGTGAGTTTTCCAACTGATGACCGGCATTTCCATTCATGTAAGTATTAGATAAATGTTAGATTTTTAGTTTCGTTCGAATAATTGACGCCTTCGAAACAGGTTATTTGGATTTGGGATAGATTTGTAATGAATGTGGTTTTCGCGACGGAATTATTCATCCCAGATTAACACTGAAAAATCTTCAAAGGCGTAGTGATGTGACATGTTTTTCAGGATTAACACACTTTAGTTAATTTCATATGTCCGTTATAATGTCAAACAAATTTTAAATCGAATTAGGAGACGGCTTTTCATCTTATTTTTTTTGTGTGGTATTTAATGAAATTTTGATTTTATTAACGGATGTTAACGATAAATATGTTGGTCAGAGGGGATCATCATAGGGTATTCCTTGATATTTGTTTTTAATATTTAAGAATTATTTGATTATATCCGATATTATAGATAAGTAAATTAAAGTTTCAAGTTTATGGATTTTTTATAATCCAAGAAAAAAATCCATATTGACTAGCTGTTAATAAAACAAGCTTTTTCAATAGATTCTCTATAAAGCTATCAAAGAGAAATTTATTTAACCATAAAACATTGATTTAATTCTTTTTCTGAAATAAAATGGGCTTTAAATGTCAGCTAACTGTTTTAAAGTCTTTAAAGATTCCTAAAAGAAATAAACATTAAATTCGTAAGATCGTTTTAAAAGAAAAAGCTGACGTGCCTTCTATTGTTCTCTATCACAACCAATGTACTGGAAACTTACTTTGATAAGCCTTAATAAAAGCACTCAAACAATTCTTGAAAACACGAGATGTTAATAGTATAATAAACAAGTTAAAATAATATGACTTAAAAAAAATGTTAAGAATTTGATGGCAGTTTTTACCTACAAAGCTAAAATTAAAAAAAAAAATGGCTTAAAGTTTTTTTGTACTGACCTAACATTCTATGGATTCCATAAATCTGAAATAAATTGTTTATTTTTTTTTAATTGAATTTTTGTATATTTTCCAACCAGTGCATTATACGTTATGATTAAACCAACAGAGAGTAAGAGTTAATAATTACTTATACTTACTGCTTACGTAAATTTTCCCAGAATATCTTACAAACAAGAAAGCATCTGCTACATATTTTCCCGCGCAACTTATGTCCACAGATAATAATATAAGTATCTATAAACTAAGATGTGGGTTAATTAGGAAAGTCCCTTTTTCTTTCAATTCTCTTACACACGATTGACCTAATAAGTTATAGAGATATTGAACCTTCATGGCCCCGACATTAATATCGACTTCGTATTCTTGGATTTTTGCCTTTGACTAGATTTTGGAGGAAAAACAGGCCTTTTTTTGCACAAAGAGATTCCAATAATCTTTCCAGGAACATTTATAATTTTTTAGTTTGTTCGCTAAACTTCTAATTTTGTTTATAATTTCAGGTTTTGTTTTGATACCACATGATTTCTTTTCAAAGATTTTTTTTTGAGGCATCTATCGAATGACTATATTTTAATTAAAAAATACTAGATCTTCCATTTTTATTATTGAGTTGGCAGTGTTCAATCTTCAACGAAATATCTTAACTCGAATAACCAATAACATACACAACACTGCCATTTGTAGTAATAACTAGCACAAAACGATTTCCTACCCATTTGTAACTTCCTCGAACAGAATAAGTTTTCTACCAAAAAGTTCGGCTTCTCAAACCATGAAAAAGTTCCGAACACGATTTTTATAAAAAAGCAATTCGAACAGCCATAAAGAAAATTAAAAACTTAATACACGGCCCTGTCCCTTCTCATTTCAAAAGTATATTAACGAACGCACTATATAAATCACTTTAGTAAATTAATCTTCCCACACTAGTAATATATCTTAATAACGTGTAAACATAAAATTAATTAATGTTAACACAAGTATATAAATAGTTCAAGATACTGACATTTATTCAGCTCCAGAAATTATGAATATGGCTGTTGTTTATGATGTGAAAAGTCTCGTAGGTCCCGGAAAAGTTAAATTAGGTAACATACAGCAATTCTGGTACGCTACTTTAAAAGAAAGAAATGTTCTCATGAAGAGCTAGGATAATAACAGAGCAAGGAAATTACAACAGAAAAGATTTATCAACTATATATCACGGCATCATAATTTGTATTAAGACGTTTCATAAGACTGCCACAATTTATTCATCAGAAAAGAATTAAGCGATCTCTGAAATCTTTCGATATCAAGATTGATTACTATATTACTAAAGCCTCCGCGGTCCGTCCGTCCGCCTGTCTGTCAGCGGGCTGTATCTCATGATCCATAATAGATAGACAGTTTTGAAATTTTCAGAATGTGTATTGCTGTTGCCGTTAGAACAGCAAATAATAAAAATAAATTAAAGGGGGCTCCCCTACTAAGATGGTACGGAACCCTTCATGCGCGAGTACGACTTGGCCAGTTTTTTTCTTTCTTTATGTTTAGAAGATCATACGTTCAATGGGGATACACTACGGTGGCCAATTCCTGCTTTGCAATAGGGTATATGCAAGAAATACAAAACTTTTTTTATTTCTTTGAAATGCCTTGTATTGGACCATAAAAACATTGTGGTACACTTGTTTAATTCTCTAATACAACATTTATTTTACAATTAAATATTTTATTTAGCGTGTTTTTGGTGAAACGGAACGCAAACACAAAACGCATCGATTCTGGTAGTGACGTCAAAATCCATGAGTCAAAGAAACACTTTTAATTGAAAAGTACTTAAAGTTTCACTAAGATTTTACTATAATATTGTTATGGCAATTTTTGCTTAAATAAATCACTTACATTTTAGTATTACTAATCTACTAAGGGCAAAAAATTAGATTTAAACAAGGCAGATAGAGGTAAGTGACATCAAAGTCCTGACATGAATGGCCGCGACAGTCATGGACGTTTGAACTGTCGTAGAAAATTGCAAGAGTTTAATATTTTTTTTGTGCGACAAGCAGTAGTTGAAATTAACTTTTAATTATTTTCTTGGGTTATACTGCAAATAAATGATTTAAGTGAAAAAAAAATTACAAGTATATTCCCTATTGCTCTAATTTCCTCAATGCGTAGTAACCGATATTCCCCGCCTACATTTTGTCTCCTCCCCTTGAGTAAAAGCGGGAAATAATTCTCGCCACTTTGCTACGCAAGGTGCATCTCCTCCTTGAATAGCTTAGCGTTGCCACCAGGTGTCACGTATCAGACGTTTATCACATTCTGCAGGCTCTGCAGCATTATCTTGAAGGAAAGACTCCGGTTTTTTATGTTATCCTTGCAAGGAGAGACTAATAAGAGTGGCTTTAGTTTTATGAGCGCTTTTTCAATAAAGCAAGAGAATGAATTATATATACCAGAAAATAAACTTTTCATAAACGATGTGGCATTATCGCTCGTTTCAACCGACCGGTCCGACTTAATTTAAGTGGCCACTGATACATAAGAAAAATAATGTGATAAGGTATGACTACAAAATCTATACTAACCAGTATAAACACGAAACCATAACTGTCTTTATAATGGTCCGCAGATAGATCATGACCTAGGTATAAAACATAGGATAATTTGTATCCAAGCAGTACTTTCTCTTAGTGAAAATTCCCGACACTTTCCGCGAGCAAAAAGGACACAGCACACATATCAAATCGCAAAGTCCAATCGGTAATCGGTATCGCCTTTCGCCTCGCCGTTAAACAGGCGTCAACCTACTTAAGCAAACGGATCAGCAGCTCCGATACGTCAACTCGGCTACGGCTAGGCGACGACGCTGCGCTTACGTTTCGCCGACCTAACTAGAAAATGTATGGCGCTAGTTAGTATTTTGACAGAATGATAGCACGTGTATCAACAGTAGTGTGGGTAAGGGTGGACGAAGAGACGTAAGCGAGTTGACCACACACCGCAACGCGGTTCGGGAGCTTGAGGCGAGGCGATTACGTTACGATTCCGATTAATGTGCGTTGCAGTAGCCCGTTTCATAATTATAAAGAATACTGAACGGCTCGAGTTGATACGGTGCCGATCCCTTTCCGATTTGATATGTGTGCTATGTCCTCAAGGTTGCAAAATAGTCACACAAGCTTTTTTGAAAAACGAATCGTGCAAATGACAGTTTTGATTAAATTGTAACTCGTGCGTAGTCGTACGTACTATTACATGAAGGCTTAAGTCATTTGCCTGCTATTTTTAATTCCACTCTTGACGAGTTTGAGCGGCAATTTAGCACCGATTAATATAGCGTAGCAGGAATGCCGTATATTGCGATGACGCAATTTAGTCATCAACATAGTTGACAGGGTTGAGGTACTGATGATGTTATTACTACACGAGCGAGGTATAGTTGATAACAAGAGACCGAATTAAATGAAACAAAAATACGACAAAATATGCATCATAAATGTTCGAATCATGCCATGAATATGCCAAAATATGCAACATAACATTGAAACAAAATACTGCTTTTTTTGTTAGTTTTTATATTTTTGACTAGGTAGATATTTTCATTTTGAGGGTTCCAAACCCAAAGGGTAACCAACAGGACCCTTATTACTAAGCCTCCGCTGTACGTCCGTCCGTTGGTCTGTCAGCAGGCTGTATCTCATGATCAGGTATAAAAAGTACCGCTTTGACAAGAAATAATCAAAATATATTTGGAAATAAATAAATTATTACTATTACTAAGCCTCCGCTGTACATCCGTCCGTCGGTCTGTCAGCAGGCTGTATCTCATGATCAGGTATAACAAGTACCGCTATGACAAGAAATAATAAAAATAAATTTGGAAATAAATAAATTATTACTATTACTAAGCCTCCGCTGTACGTCCGTCCGTTGGTCTGTCAGCAGGCTGTATCTCATGATCAGGTATAACAAGTACCGCTATGACAAGAAATAATAAAAATAAATTTGGAAATAAATAAATTATTACTATTACTAAGCCTCCGCTGTACGTCCGTCCGTCGGTCTGTCAGCAGGCTGTATCTCATGGTCAGGTATAACAAGTACCGCTATGACAAGAAATAATAAAAATAAATTTGGAAATAAATAAATTATTACTATTACTAAGCCTCCGCTGTACATCCGTCCGTCGGTCTGTCAGCAGGCTGTATCTCATGATCAGGTATAACAAGTACCGCTATGACAAGAAATAATAAAAATAAATTTGGAAATAAATAAATTATTACTATTACTAAGCCTCCGCTGTACGTCCGTCCGTCGGTCTGTCAGCAGGCTGTATCTCATGATCAGGTATAACAAGTACCGCTATGACAAGAAATAATAAAAATAAATTTGGAAATAAATAAATTATTACTATTACTAAGCTTCCGCTGTACGTCCGTCCGTCCGTCTGTCAGCAGGCCGTATCTCATGATCAGGTATAACAAGTACCGCTATGACAAGAAATAATAAAAATAAATTAGGAAATAAATAATTTATTAAAAATTAAGGGGGGTTCCCTACTACGATGTTACGGAACCCTTCATAGGCGGGTCTGACACGCACTTGGCCGGGTTTTTTCTGTCGAATACCTCTTGTGGCTCTATTTCAAATACTATTAAACGAAAATGGGATTTACATTTTCATCCCATGACATCATGACACCCCACGTTATGTTGCCATGCAAAAGATACCTTTACAAGATATTCTATTCCATCCTTTAATATGGTATCCCTTTTATAAAACAGCTTATAAACCTTTAGTATCGGAATAGGAACATGAGCCTCTCACAGTCAGCTAAGACTAACAATATCGCGTAGGATTATATCATAATCTTTTATGATAAATGCTGTTACCTATCATAATTCTGGAGAAGATTAGTGTAACATGATGTTTTAGTAATCTGCGGTCAATCATCTGCTTGTTAGGGATTATTTATCTTATGGGAGCGGAGGGACAAGAATTTTCTACCATTTTCACGGTTTGTCTGTCTTCATAATATTTTAATACAGTCTCGTAACTGTTATACAAGACTTTAGTAATGATGTGTGACTCTAGTTAGACAAAAAACGAAAAATAAATTACATCAATGGCTTGTTTAACTTTAAGCATTTTTAGCAGTCGTTTTTATCGTAGTTGGGTTTTAGTTTTTAGCTTTATTTTTGAATATAAAGAAGAAACCTACTTATAGAGAAATTGCCAGTATATACAAAAAGCTTCTTATCATATAGAGAAGAACCAAACACCGATCATCACGTTTGATTTTAGCGAGATGGTGACTTTGGATCGTTACATAGATCCAGAGTTACTATGCTTGTTTCACCTGACAAAAACACCTTCTAACGACTTGAATTTCTTAATCAACATCACCCTTTTAATTCTCGTAGGTTAGGTAGAGTTGTACCCATAAGTACACCCATATTTCTGCAGTAATGTCAAGTGCCATGTAATAGGGGGTCTGCCTATTGCCATCAACGGGGCACAAATCCAGACTTCCTGGCTGCTACTGAGAAATTCCTGATGGAAAAACCTAATAACACTTTGCCCCGACCGGGGAATCGAACCCAGGACCTCATGCTCAGCAGTCGCGCTTGCGACCACTCGAGCAACGAGGCAGTTTCTTAATCAAGAACCTCTCAAAAGTGTTCCGAAATACTACCAGTAAATTATTTCGATACATAAAAAGGTCTGGTATTACCACACATCAAAATCATTGCATCTTCCATCTTATAAACATCGCATACTACATATTATACCATATCTCATACGACAAATAGAGTAATAAATAATAATTTACTCGTACGTTCCATATTCGCGTACAAATCTTTCGCCAGGTCCAAACAGGTTGGTCGGGCAGTGGGAACATAAAAACATTGACCCCTTCATGTGTCTTCATTAAGATATCCCGAAACAAATGTTCTATAATGTGTTGCTTGTCGGGTGACCATGCTGGACATGGTGCGGGACAGTCCTGGAAATTATATGGGAAAAGAGCGTTAAAAAAGCGTTATGTAAAGGTTTTTATTTCTTTTCACAAACTTAATTTGAAAGGTATGTTAAATGAAAAATCAATTATTAGGTACGAACATTACGAAAAGGTAGGGAATGGGAAGGGTAGGGAATTTTTTGTATATTATCACAAGTATGTATCTACAGATGCTATGGTTTCTATGTCAGGTAGGTTTTTATGTAACGTATCATTCATCAATTTTCCAAGAATTAATTCGGCGAAGAACAGTCGATTAAAAAGCAATGAATCTTTTTTTACTAGTTAACGTTCAAAAAAAATCCCTTAAACCTATTTACTAAATCCATTTCATAAATAAATGAAGAAGAAAAAAACGCTCTTAAAATGTTAAAACCACTTTGCGTGTCATGAATAGCTTAGGAGCTGATCGTAAATCATTCCACGCAGAAATCCTTGTACGAAAATGGAACATGATACTTACTAAAAGGATTGAGACTCCCAAAGAGAAACGCTTACATCCCTTAGTCCACGTTACGCTTCGTTGTCAAGAAGTGACCTTTTTGGAATAAAAATATTCTTTATATTTGTGAAGGAATGACGATGTTCATTGAAGATTAGAACGTTAGCTACGAAATGTATGTTGTTGGTTAAACCGGTCAATTTTGTAACTATTTGTGTGGTGCCTTTTAGTTAGCCTAAAGGGTTTCTCGTAAATGATCTTTATCCTCTTAAAGGTTTAGTTTAGGCCTTTAAAAGAATACATATACAATATAGTATATACGAAAACGCTGTTTGTAAAGTTTTGAATAAGAATGTTGTCTATTTGAGTAGAGGAAGACAAAATAAACGATGGAGGATGTGACTGCTGAGGTGACGAGTAATAGAGAAGTATGGAAGAAGAAGACAGGCTGCGCCGACCCCAAAAAAATTGGAATATTTTTGTTTTTATTGTTATTTTTATTTGAATGGTGATACACGAAAACGTTAGTTTTGTCTCAAAATTAAAATCTTGTTGAATATTTTCTCCGTAGTCTGACTTCAAAATTATCAGTTTTTTACCACATCATAGATTTACTGGGCACTTATTTAATTCCCGACCTAATGCTCGCACTTAGTAATCGTTTTGATCATCATAATGCTTACAAATTATGCTTTTAGTTTCTAGGTAAACATTATCCACTTCCTTCGACGCACTTTATAACTTCCTATGACGTCTATGAACAGTTTTTACTAAAATTTATTTACCCCAAGCCATCAGCATTAACTGCAGACCAAAAATCACAAGTGCTGTAAGACTTATTTTATTACTTTTACAGACCTGCGTCTGCACATAAAGAACATTTCACTGAATTACACTTAAGCGTCCCACGAAAAAAGTTATTAATTCATTTGGAAGTCGGCCAAATCCCAATTTTTCATGTAATTTCTCTCAATTTGACTGATTTAAATGTCATTATGGTTTCATTACAAACGTCGTGAGAATTGGGACTACATGCGACGGAAATTGTAATATGTTGAATTGCCTTGCTGGTATATTTATTGATGATAAACATATTATTTGTGATATGTTTTGATTATTTTTATGTTAAATTATTTATTTGTTTTCAAATCATTATGACAGATTTAGAAAATATTGATAAGTCGAAGTGTTTTTATTCCTCCTTAAAACAAAATTATTCTAGTAAGTATTCCCTTGCTCAGTAAATGTTCCGCAAAAAAAAAACTCACAAACAAAATAATTCGATGGACATCAAACATTGGAAAGCAAACACATAAACCTATTTTTGTTAAAATGATTACGGAGATGAAAATAACTGAAAGTCTTACATGTTTTATTTCAAGATATTATTAGATTATTTTTAGTTCTTGTTAATAACAGCAGGTAGCCAAAAGTGTACGTGGCACATACCGTTAAAGTGCTCTCGATTTTTTTTCCGATTTTCTTGGAAACTTTTCCAGCGAAATGAAATAAGATACTTTAGAAAACGTAAATGATAGCTTTTATTTGTTTCAAATTGGTATTTAAATTTATTTTTGTAATGTTAAAATCGGAAATATAGGTCACAGTTGCTAGAGAAACTAGTGAAAATGAATAAAAATAAGGATTCTAGTTATCAAGATATCATATAACGTAAATCGTAAACGACCATTGGCACAAACAAGCCATTAAAAGTTTATGGTCCAAGATATAGATAAACAGTATTTACCGGAAAGCCTACAAAATAGACCGAACGGCTAAAGTAAAATGCCTACGAATCTGATACTACAAAAGTAGGAACAAACAATAAAAGGAAGAATTACTGTTGATGTTTAAAGAATTCTATGGTACACTGTCAATTAAAATAATTTATTCCAATATCAATGAATTAGCAATTTTTTGAACTGGAAAAGACAACACAACAAAACACTTGTCATTGCTCCTAAAAAAGCAGTGATAGCCTAGTGGTGTGACCGTCGGACTGCCAAGTCATAGGTCTCGAGTTCGAACCCAAGACACGCACCTCTGATTTTTCGGATTCATGTGCGTATTGTATAATTATCACGTGTTTCGGTGAAGGAAAACATCGTGTGGAAACCAGCATGCTTGCTTCGACGACATGTAAAGCCAAGTCAGAAGGCCATGGTCGGCATAAAAACTCCGACACCAGGTTAAGTACTTACCACACATAAAGAAAGAAAACCATTTCCTAATGTTTTAGCTGATGAGAAGAAGCGTTGAAACCAACTTCCTAGCAACACAATTACCTAGTCGAAATCCTACAACATGATTAGTTTCTATTGTTCTACAAATATATCTATAGCACCACCAACGAACCCACAAACCTAAGAAGTTTGCAACATTGGTTGTCGTAGGTACCTACAGATGAAAGTTTACCAACTACTCAAACTAGCGTTGATCGGTAAGTAAGTAGTTTGTCATTGCGTACTAGAAACTGTGCTGGTTGTATCTTGTATTCCCTTTACTTCGACTAAACCCTGATCAATTACACAAGGTATAAACGAACCCTTCACGAAGACGTCACATAAGCTTAAGCTCTACGCAAAAATTATTGCTGGGAAACGACTTTTTTTTGGGGAAAAATTACGTTTTATTGTAGGACTAACGCACTAGGTAACGCACTCAAAACATTGTGTTGATGGATGCATTGAATAGAATGGGGGTCGTGGAGGTATCAAATGCTAGTATTTAAAAAGAAACTTTTGAAAAAGTTGGAAATTTGAACCCCGATATTTCCGTAACTAGAAGGTATGGTTTAGAAAAAATAAATGATAGCAATGACGGGGAGTACACGTGCCTTTCAGGTTCGTTAAGGGTATTTTTACACCCATTATGTAGCCTGGATCTTTTGTCGCGTGGTGAAAACCTGAACCAACGTCGCTATTTTATTTTATCAAAACAGATCAACCCCCGCGCGCCTCAAATGTCATTATAATCGAGTGGTCGCAAGCGCGACTGCTGAGCATGAGGTTCTGGGTCCAATTCCCGGGTCAGGAAGTGTCATTTGATTTTTATATCAGGAATTTTCTCAGCAGCAGTCACGGAGTCTAGATTTGCGCCCGGTTGATGGCAATAGGCTCGCCCCCTATTACATAGCCATAACTAGCCACATGTGGGTGTACTATAAATGGGTACACCTCTGCCTGACCTTTCGGGGATTGTAAGCGTGATTTTATGTTAACTAGAATCATTCGTACGATAATCAAATCTGCAACCATATATTGCAGTGCTCGCCCATATGTGACAAGCGTTAGTTTTCCGTAGTATCTTTTTAAAACTTGAACTCTATTGTAAACATCATTAAACTCATGATCTTTTGCCTTGCCTTCTCCCAACTATGCTTCGCTATCGGCTTCCAATATTCTACATGAAGCGACTGCCAATCTGAACCGTTACTATATTTTTTTTTTTATAAAAATATAGTTTAACTATTCGGCAAAGAAAATAGAACTGTCCCAACAAAATCATGGTGTTCCTACAGCCGGATGGTGAAGCAACACGGAGTGCACTGTAGACCATAAATCTCGTCAATTGAACACAAAATTGATACTAATCGCTTGAACGGAGCCGTTTTATGTGGCCGAGCCACCAGAATAGATATCGTATGGTCATCGTAATCGTATAGTTTTAGTATAGTTACAGGTAACTGTGGATGGATGTAACTGTAAACTACTGAAGTATATTGCGGGAGGTGTTGAAAAAATTAAGTACGTAGATTTATTTAGTAAGGAGTTTGAACTTCTTTTGACTTATTTTTTTCGGCTATAATCTATACTAATATTTTAAAGAGCTAAAATTGGTTTGTAAGTTTGTTTGTAGGGGGTTAATCTCTGGATCTACTGAACCGATTTTCAAAATTCTTTCACTAATAGGAAGCTACATTGTCCCCGAGTGCCATAGGCTATATTTACAACGTGCCCGTGGAACAATTTCCGACCAAAACGCGAGCGAAGCCGCGGGCAACAGCTAGTTATTGATATAGCCGAAGCTGGGTTTAGTGAGTTTGTTTAAGATAACATCACGCCTCAAAGGGTGATCCTCAAAGGGTTAGGCAGAGGTGTATTAACTAATAGTACACTAAGTAACATTTCAGCAGTCATAAGTCCCATGTAATAAGGAGCGAGGCTATTGCCATCGGCCGGGCACCGTTCCAGATTTTTTCTTTTCTTACTTTCTTTCTAAATCTAGGTTTTGTAATAACACGTTTTTTTTTTAATTATGATATGATGAATATTCAAAATGATTAGAACAGTTAATACGTCTCGGTAACAATAACAGTAACAATAACCTCCGTGGAGAGATTAGTGTACTCCGGTACAATTGTTTTTTTTTTTTACGAACTCAGATAAAGCCTTATAAAAGTCAGTGTACAAGCCACTGACTTTTCAAAAATATGGAACTGGGATGACCCTACAGCAGACTACTCCTGTGAACAGATAAAAGGTTAGGACAGTATCATTTTTTTTAATCAGTTTATCAGTTCAGCCTATGAGGCTGGCTACTATTTAACCGGTTTAATCCTGTGGATAACTTGAATTTAAGGCCTCCAGCCAGGGGCAGTCCTGCCAGGGTTGCGGGACTGTTCGAAAGAGATACCTCGGCCCTGGAACACAAAGGGCAAAGGAAGGAACATGGATGGGTTTTAGTCAGTAAAAGTCTGACACTCCCTCCTGCTCAGCCCAGAGCGGGAGGGGTTATTTGATGATTTCCCATCGGTAAAAAAAAAAAAAAGCCAGGGGCAGTACCGAATCAACTGCGGTACCGAGCCTTATATTACAGGGTTGGGTGGTAAATTCATACGTGTTACGGTCGCTAATCATATTTTGTTCAACATACAGCCTAACACTGACTTGCAAATCGCGAAAAACGTAAGAAAACTTGAATTTCGCTGGCTACCCTGACGCTTCTACCCCGGTTGATAGCAAAAATCACACCTACGCGGCGAAATTTTTGCCATCAACTACGCACCTTATAATTAAGTCTAATGGTATATGCTAATAAAATTGTACTAAAACCACCAATCCGTTTGCCAAGTGAAATGATTACCGCAATGTGAACCGAGGCTCGTTTAGACTAAATAAATATAGGAGTTCCACGGCCAGCAGTGAATATTTTACAGCTCATACTTAAACGTAACTACAAGTCTTTGAACACCATCCTGTACTGACGTAAGTGATAAGGTAAATACGAATAAAACTAGAATTATTCACGCTATGCAAGGGAAAATGATTGATGAGAAAATTGGCTGAAAACTTATGGTTTCTGTATATTCAAATCTAAACTGTCTTTCTTTGATAGATGTTTGAAATGGCGTTTAAACTGGCTGTGTCCATTTGCTAAACTGATAAGTTCGCTGACTGATCAATCATGACATGTGTAGGTACGGAAGAATATATATAGGTCTTTTTTCTTTATCGCGTGGTTAGTGCCTAACCTGGTGCCAGAGTTCTTATGCCGCCCATGGGCCTCTGACTTGGCTCTACATGCCGTCGAGAAATATCTCTCAGATCTGCTGGTTTGGTCACTTCACAAGGTTTTTCTTCTCCGAAGCTATTGATAATTATACAATACGCACATGAATCGGACAAATCTGAGAATTTCTTCTAAAAAAATTATTGAAATTTTCTCTGAGATGGTTTGGAAGGGTCTAATTGATACTAGAATTGTGTGAAGAGTAGTGAATATCGAATAACAGTACTTAGTTCAATGTGTTTATACATGCGTTCTAGACGATGATTATAAATTTAACAGAAATTTCAATTAAAAAAAAAAAACAAATTTTGGTTTTTATTCCTAAACCATAGCTACCCTATTATTATTTTTTAAATTTTGACTCGTCTTTTTAACCTGGAAAAACGCAAAGATTCCAACGAGACCACATACATTGGAATCGGTTTGGGCGTTTAGAAGTTATGGTGGAATAAAGAAACCCACAAACAAAAAAACATGCATACATACATTAACCCTAAATAACACCCCTTGTTTGGACAGTCTTGTAATAAAACCTGTTTTAGTCACATTATTGTTTTATGAAAATTTACCAAAGGGATGTTTAAAAAAAAAAAAAAACAATTTTCGGAAATAATATCATGGTGACATATTTTACACATGAAAAAAAGATCGTAATAAAAAGAATGTCTCGAAACAATAGATCCAAAGTTAGTCTATTCAAAAGAAACAAGAGGGACCTTAAAATTCCAGCAAAGTTTGCCGTAATACATATATATTAAAGTAGGATTTCCATTACAGGGCAGACTACAGCGAAATGATTATTAGCATACAGAACAACAGATTTAGCACAACTGCGAAATATAGGACGGAACTAACGGATCTGTTTTCTGAAAAATACGGAGAAGTTCCATTATTTTAGAGTATTTTTGTTTCTTACATTGATGTATTATGATTATAATTAATCGTGACGATTGTAACCCCAATAATTCTTTGTATGTTTGGGATGAAGAACAAACTGAATACGTTAAATGTTATGCAACATATTTAGATTTAACACAACATAACAACACGCCTGTAATCATGGAAGGGCTAGGCAGAGGTGTACCTAATAGTACACCCACATTTCGCCAGTTATGTTTATGTTCTATGTTATAGGGGGCGAGCCTATTGCCGTTAACCGGGCACAAATCCAGACTCCGTGGCTGCTACTGAGAAATTCCTGACGGAAAAATCCAATGACACTTTGCCAAACCCGGGAATCGAACCCAGGATCTCATGCTCAGCTTTCGCACTAGACCAACGAGGCAGTCAACTTAAAAGATCCAGGCCTGGATTCAGGATGCAGCACGGCCCTCCCGCCCGCAAAATATCCACATGAAGGAAAAAAAAATAATTGTTAGCATGCCATGCGACACGTGTGTTGCCCCTCCACGGGGCATCCTCAGGACCTCAGGAAGTATTGACTGGAAGACCATTCGGGCGTGAAAACTTACCTTAAGCTGGACCGGCTCATCTGATTTAAAGTGATTACCACCGGCTATGCACACCTGTAGTACTGTCGTATTATAATATCCAACTCGTCTAGATCTTGCAAGCACTACTGCTGATCATGTGATCGTCAGTTCGATTCTCTGGTCGAGCAAAATGTTATAGGGTTTGATCAGGCATTTCTTCATAAAGTTGAATTAATAGCATATAATTATAAAGAGCGGTGGTGGCTCAGTAGTATTGGCCCCAACTTATGAGACGTATCTAGATTCGAACCCGGGGGCCTCACTAGGTTGACTTCGTGTAATTTATTTCATGATAACTGCTCTCAAAACGGTGAAAGAAAATATCGAGGAGACTATCCTAGACCCAAAAAATGGAAGACATGTGATATCTACCAAATCGCAATGGGCCCACTTGGTTGATTACAGCTTACAGCATATTCCTTCTCATAGAGCCTGTGTCCACGCAGGAATTTATAGCCTGATTAATTTTACGGGCACCTGTGGGTCCCACCCCAGGAATGATGGTGGTAGGACTGCACAGTAGCGGTACTTTCATATCAAGCCTAAAAGTTTGGCTGGCCATTATAACCTACTACTAAAGAGGCAGCCCATAAGGGCTTGCCGTATTGTTGGCTCCTGGGCACGCCCACTAGCTCGTTAACTTAAATTAAAGCTTGCCTAAAAAAACAGAGCACTGCGGTGGCCCAGTGGTGGCGGCCCCGACTTACGAACAGTTAGTCGCGGGTTCAAACCCAGGCAGGCGCATTACTTTGTGTAATTTATTTCATCACCACTGCTCTCGAAACGGTGAAGGAAAACATCGCGATGAAACCGGCATGTCCTAGAACCAAAAACTCGAAGACATGTGACATTACCAACCCGCACTGGGCCCGCGTGGTGGATTATAGCCCATTCCCTCTCATAGAGAGGAGGCCGTGTGTCCCAGCAGTGGGACATTATAGGCTGATTATGCAGAAAAAAACAAATGTTAATATCATGTAAGGCTGAGTATAAAGTGGAAGATAAAAAGAAGAAATAGGTACAGAGAAATGTAACACAGTTTTTAGTACGCAGAATATTTAAAACTGAGCAGCACACACAGAGTGTAGTCGTAACTTTGGTAAAATAACACAAACGCATGCAGACGTATGAGATATTAAAATTGTCAAAACACACTCTGTTTATTTATTCATTCATTCTGATGATGTTTTTGAGAGGTGAAATATAGGGAAAAAAACTGAAGCTTTGTCGTTTTTTGCGTATAGTTCTTTGAGTGTGTACTGTTACAGACTTCCGGTACTGCTTATACCAGCTCGACTTGGTTACATTATCGATGATATTGAACGTCACTAATTCTGATTTGATTTTAATAAGTTGGACCATCGAATCTGACCACCGTCTACAGTACCCATGAGAAAAGGACAAGTTTCTGAAAACGTTTTTCTACCACAAAGCTACTAAATACTTTTTATGTTCTTAAATAAGCCCCTTTTCCACTTCGTCTAAAAGCAAAAACGCCATCTTGAAAAAAAAATCTTAAGCCTTATTCTATTCCTCAAATTTTTTCTCTACATCACCTTATATAGTTCGGTTCAAACTTTAAGGCGGCTCTGAAGTTAGCTGCGAGTGACGGTCAGCGCAGGTATAACGGTTCAAACTTGATTGCGGAACGGAACAGCTAACGTAAAGCTGCGCAGAACACAATTTTAGGTATCAGCGGGGCGGAGAGGACGCATCGTCTTTACTGTATATTGCGCTGACCGTCACTCGCAGCTAACTTCCGAGCCGCCATGAAGTTTGAACCGAACATACGCAAATAATTTAACGTGAAAAGAACCGATGTTCCCGTGTCTATTGTAATAAAACAACAATAAGCAGTGATAGCCTATGGTGTGACCGTCGGTTGGACTGCCAAGTTCGAACCTCCGCCTCTGATTTCGGATTCATGTGCGTATTGTATAATTATCACTTGCTTCGGTGAAGGAAAACATCGTGAGGAGACCAAGCATGCTTGAGAGATATTTCTCGACTGCATGTAAAGTCAAGTCAGAGGCCCATGGGTGGCATAAAAACTCTGACACCAGGTTAGGCACTAACCACACGATAAAAAAGAAGATGAAATGGCAAACCAACCCAAGCGTAATGATTATGTAAATCTTAAATTTTCCACTTGCTATATTCTATTAAGTGTAACAAGAGCCTTGTTCCTAAAACATATGAAGATGACTTCCTTCCCCCAATAAATCTCGAAGTTTGTATGTAACCACACATTGTGCCAATGATATTCCTACCAGAAATAACTTGAGGAACTTTATGAACTCAGTAGGACAATATCTCCAGTACCTTATTCGTATTTTATTCGCCTAACATAGAAATTGTATCAGGTTTCGGCTCGCACAATGCCAGGATTTTCAATTCTTGTTAGTTTTTGTAAGTAGATCAGGTTTTCGTGTTGCAAGACGATATTTTTGTCGTGAATGGGAAAGATAAGCTGAAAATAGATAAATTGCATATGTTAGGAATCTTATTGCCAGAAAGAATTTATTTTGTTGAATTTTCATTCAACAAAATAAATTCTTTCTGGAAATAAGATCGCGATTTCCTTGCCTTGCCTTTCTTGCAGGCCGAATTTCAAGCAATAATGCTTACAACAACAGTTTGTAAACGTACGTAATTTTAGTACTATGTTATTATTAAAATCGGAAACGTCTTGCAATTGCTAATTACCAATTTTATGGTATGCCCATCCGGTATGATTGCATTATAATGTACAATGTAATTTGTATAATGTAATGTGTTGTGTGTGTGTGTGTGTAATGTACATTATAATGTAATCCTCCCTTATACAACCTTTAAGAGCGTTATCGTCGTACAGCATTTCATACAAACTTTTAAGTCATATTGTAAGGTTTAGTAAATTTGAGAGAGAACAGGAAAAAGAAAAGATAATTGGAAATTTCTGTTTCTATGGAAAATCTAAAATCCAATTACCTTTTTTTTAAAAAGACATTTCGAAAGGTTCTCTCTCAAATTTTTAGACATATGCATCCTGGTAATGCGTATGAAGTTTCAGAAAAATCGGTTCAGTCATTTCGAAAAAAATGACTTGAAAGTTTGTATGAAATGCCGTACGACGTTCACGCTCTTAAGAAATGGGAAAAGTTCTCTTATTTACATACATCTATCTAACGATCTTCTTCTTCTTCGTGTCGCTAGCACAGAATTTTTTCTATTTTGTTAGAGAACTTCGCCACTTCCACCGCGTCGTCGGTGGCAGCGCAGAGGTCGATTGGGCTACATGTTTTTGGGCTAAGAGGGCTGGATAGGAGGTGGAGCATAGTTTGTGACACAGCTCCACAGCCACACCCCGCTGCTGTTTCATTGAGGTAGCCCACTTAACGAGGTTAAAGTTACATGTTCCCGCTTTCACATAAAACTAACGCAGTTTTAAAAGTCATCAAAAAACTCCAAAAGTGAAAATAAGGCCAAAGAATTTCTACAGATAAAAAAAAAATATTAAAAAAGGAAGTCCGATAGAATTTATGCCAACCTTGTAACTGTCCAACTGAAAATATCCAACTAAGCGAATTTAAAAAGTAATTTAAAGTTGTACGACACTTAATATCTGCCATTCCTTGTCATCTGGGAAGGAACTCGGGTTAAAAACTTGGTGAGATTTAACCCATTCACTGACGTTATCGTCCCCTTTGACGCCTCATTAGATAGAGTTATTACGGTAGTGGCAGCGAATCTTCTGAGACAGAACTAACGTTTTTCAAGATGGCGGATTCGATATTCCAATTTTATTTCCATCTATTGTTTGTTACATTTATAACAGAAAAAATCGCCTGTAATCCCCGACGGAGGACGACTTAGGCAGAGGTGTACCCAATTATAGTACACCCACATATCGCTAGTTATGTAAGCCCTATGTAATAGCGGGCGAGCCTATTGCCATCAACCGGGCACAAATCCAGACTCCGTGGTACTGAGAAAATTCCTGATGGAAAAACCAAATAACACTTTGCCCGACCCGGGAATCGAACCCAGGATCTCATGCTCAGCAGTCGCGCTTGCGACTACTAGACCATCGAGGCAGTCTATTGTTTGCTATCACATACATAATCCCTTTTTCTCACGGGGGTAGGCAGGAACCACAGAACGCCACCTGCTTATCCTTCCTAACTACTTTTGCTTCATCCACGTTCATACACCTGGTGGTCTACCACCACGTCTTAAAACAGTTGTAATTCCAGTGTGAGAAAGCGAGGGCGCTAGACGACCTGTATAGCTCTGTCTCTTTCCCACATTGGAATTACTCCTGCTTTAAGACGTCTTAATAACCCCCTTGGTCATAGACGCACGCTGGTTGCGTGTACTACGCACCTGACCTTTGTGAAGAACCTAACCAATAAAGTCAGTCTATATCCTTCTTGGGCGTCTCCCATGCACCGACGTTTCTCCCCACATCCAATTTGTAAATACCATAGATATATTTTTTATATTTCTATGGTAAATACCTCAGGCTTCTTTTATATACTTATCATGTTAGCTACTGAGGTACGATTTAACCCGTTAACTGACTCGTATCTTTCTCTGTGACGCCTCATTAGTTAGAGTTATTACGATAGAGATTGCAAATTTTCTGAGATGGAACTAATATGTTTCAAGACGGCGGATATTCACAATCCAATCATTTGTTGCAAAAAACTTCTGGTTAACAACGTAAATCGTCAAATTGAAAAGCATTGTAATTTGAAGTGTGTTAAAAATTTAGACTACGCACCAGCGCAGTCTAATATTTAACTCGACTTTTTTGACACTCGCTTGAGCTCGGTGCTCCTAATTGGCAGGTACTGTCTTCAGCCATATACATCTTTGTTTGACATTTGTAAAACCGAAATATATTTAAAAAAGAAATAAAAATAACAACTAATTCAAAACATCTTCCAATCTGCGTAAATTAAAAAGAGGGTAATGTTTTAAAAATAAAAGAAGAAGAATCTGATGGCAATTGGCTCGATGCTCATCAAATCCACAAACAAAATAGGCCACTGACCTCATTGAATGTATTTAGACCTAACTTGACAATTGGCTTGTAGCTGGCTACCAAAAACAAAAGAGTCGACGAAGTAAATTAATAAGTTTGGCGTAACATTGTGGTTTGTTCGCTTTATTAATATTACAACTGGCGACATCAAAAGACATCTCTAGTTTAAAATTTGTTTGAAAAGTAAAAGCAGAAATTACACAAAATATACATATTTCGAGTTATTTCTGTTGTTTTTTTTGTTCAAATAAATGAATTCAGTTTGAATAAATTTTGAATGTATGGATTGAGACCGAAATGGTGCTTTTAACCTTTTGAAAACGAAAAAATAGGATACTCTTTAGCTATTGATGATATGGCAAGAAAGGAGGCGTCTGATGAGATGACGAGTAATAGAGAAGTATGGAAGAAAAAGACATGCTGCGCCGACTCCAATTAAATTGGGATAAGGGCAAAAGAATGTCAGTATAGGTAAAGTGTGTCCGGCTATGGACTAGCGTTATTTTGAGATACTTAAATAACAACTATTTTAATACACAAATACAATCCACTTCCCCGCTATTTGGCAGCCATTTTAAGTTTTAGTCTTACTGAAATAAAAATTAAGCTTATTCGGAGGGCAACACTATTTTTTATCGTTAACATTGCGAAATAATGGGTTCACATATTTGTAACTTTCAGAAAAAAAGATTAAACTCCAAAAACCATTAAAAAAAATTGCAAATCGACGATTTTTTTGTGAATAAACAAACAAATTTTTTGTCAACAAATTCTTTGCTAATCAACTTTGTGTATTAAAGCATGCATCCATAAATAAGCACCTAGAATATCACTAATCCATGACCGGACACATTGTATATTCTTCTACTCGTAGTCTAGAGCGTCATCGACATGTGCCTTGTGTTACGTCACCTTTCAGTCATCCTCTCGACATGACCAAACCATCTACGCGTACTCGTTTCAATTTTTGTCACTGCATTATCTTCTTTTAAACCGCAACCTTCTCGTATAACCTCATTCCTCATATGGTGATGAAATAATTTCACCACTGCTAAATAGAGGACATATACGGACTATCTTGGATTTAGAAACTATCGATACGTCAACCCCGGGAGGTAAACTATGTGTAAAGTAATGATAGCACTATCTTAATACCTGCTTGCTTGCGCAGGGTGTTAGGTAGCTCATTGGAGCATGACTGGAACTTTTAACGAAAATGTCTTCTGACAAAAGAGTATGACACAGAATGGCAGAGTAAACTGTACTGAGTCCTCGTGAAATAATTATAAAAATATTACTTCATGTACAATAGTGGTACATATTATTATTAAATAAATTTATTATTCATAGGCGGAATTAATGCCATAAGGCATTCTCTACCAGTCGACCATTTCTATTTTGAATCGGATTTTGCATGGAACCCTAATCCTGTTTCTAAAATAAAAGTAGCCTAAGTTTTTCTTTATAATATCAGCTATCTGCCAGTAATAGTCTGGTCAAAGTCATTCCAGCTGTTTCGGAGATTAGCCGGAACAAACAGAGAGACAATAAAAAAATGTTTATAAGTACCGTATATACTTTCAATGCATTCAGTAAAAAGCTGTATAAAGGGTGTAACAAGACCCTTAACGAAGCCGAAAGGCACTTGTTCTCCCCGTCATTGCGATCATTTTTTTCTTCTAGACCATACCTTTTTTTGAATTTTTTTATTTCATGTTTTTAATGTAAGATTTTTACCCCCGTACTATTCAATGCATCCATCAGCACAATTTTTTGAGTGCATTACATTGAGTCCTGCCGAATAACGTGATTTTTAACTTCAAAAAACAGTCGTTTCCCAGTATTAATTTTTGCGTAAAGTTGCTTAGTTTGATGTGCAGAAAGCTTGGTTGTCTTGTTACACACTACATGTATATAGACTAGCTTCTGTCCACGTCAAGGAAACATCCTAGCACTCTTCCCACTCCTCCGCTATTCTTTTCTGATTAATTCCGTTGCGGGATCCAAGACAGTTAAATTGTTTCTCAGAACTTCGTCGAGCTTCATTGTCTCGGCGCTTTTGGTCACCACTGTTGATTCTGGCTTTAAGGAGTTACAGTGGTTTGGGAATAGTGTGACGGCCTGTACCATTAAAAAATCTAGCACTCTGTAATAGAGGAATTATTTCTATCAGAGAAAGAATGTTTGAAATTGGATTAGGAATTTCAGAGATTACCCTTATCTCTTTATATTATGGGTAATAATAGGTATAGATATTGCTCTAACGTCAACTATGTAACTGTATGATGGTATAGTGAAATAAGAGACAAATTGAAAGTTTATTTGTTTGATAAGTCTCAACTCTTTATTTAAGATATGCAAGACTTGCCTTCTAAAAAACTTCTACTAATATCAATGGTCTGTAAAAAATATAAGCTATAGACTGATATATTTTATGAGCAAAAATCAAAGTTTTCGCATCTTAGCTTATTTGTTTTGTTCTTTAAACAAACTTGTATTTGTATTTTTACACAATCTACACAAAGGATTCTAAAAACGTTCTAGCGAGATATACAAGCCATATCACAATAATCGGTCCAGTATAAAGAGTGCAACAAGACCCTTCACGAAGCCGAAAAGCACTTGTTCTCTCCGTCATTGTGATCATTTTTTTGTTCTAGACCATACCTGGGAACCTTCTAGTTACGGAGATAATAAGGGTCAAAGTTCCAACTTTTTCACATTTTTTTTTTAAATACGTGTTTTTAATGTCAGATTTTTACTTTAAACACCTCCACGGCCCCCATACTATTCAATCCATCCATCTTCATAATGTTTTCAGTGCGTTACATTGAGTCCTAAAGGCCTGGTCAGACCAGATGCGTGGCGTGACGTACACGTGTACACGCGCGTGGTGACGCGCGTGAACCCCTGACACACCGGGTTACGCATACGTGTACGCTTACGCTTACGCATACGTGGTACACACGCAACGCACCGGTCCTTTGCGTACCCAGCAATTCTTGTGCACGATGTCTGAAGAAGATTGGGTAAATGGACCAAGTATTTCATCTTATGAAGAAGAAGCAATATTACTGTTATTGTGACAGAATATTCCTGGGTGTGCCAAAAAACAATGGGTTCAAGTTTTATATGACATATTTTTTACTCTTTGTTTTTTAGGCTTGTACAAACAATTAGTTTTTCTTTAATTTCATTATTCATCATTAAAACCGAAACAAAACATCACTTACTATCGGTAAAACTTGAAAACAAATACAACTAAATGCGTAAGTCACGCGCGTAGTCGCGCGCAGCAAAGATACGTGCGTGCTCAAACTTGTTCGGTGTGACGTCCAATACGGAATGCCATTGACTACAACGTCATTACTGCACGCATCAATGTGACGTTGCTGTTCCGCTCTGCGTAGGTACGCAGCAACTTTGACACATGGGAGCTGCAATGCGTAGCGTTACACATGTAGTCTACGCGCACGTGTACGTCACGCAAGCGGTGTGCCATGTCTCTATAAAGTTGCATATTACAACGTCATGGTACGTGCACGTGCACGTGCACGTCTACGTGTACGGATCCGGTGTGTTTCGGCCTTAACGTAAAACCTGATTTTTAACTCCAAAAAGAAATTTGTTTCCCAGCAATTATTTTTGCGTAAAGTTACATAGTTTGATGTATATAATGCTTGGTTGACGGCTTCGTGAAGGGTCCTGTTACACCCTGTATTTGGAGCAAATTCGCTGTGACAGGAGGACAGACAGACAGACACACGAGTGATCCTATAAGAGTTCCCATTTCTCATTCGGACGTTCGGAACCCATAAAAGGTACGTTGTATGTTGATTTCTGTTCAGCTTTTCCAGCCGTCGTAGTAATTCACGTTTCTAAAGAGTTCCAAATTTCCTATATCCTAGACTGACTGTCTGACCGTCATTTAACTGTAGAAAAGCGTTTCAACATAATTATCTTCATCCGCTTGATCCATATTGATATCCCACTTGAGTTAGGAGCAACACTTCTTTTCTATTCTCCTTCTTTCTCAATCCATCCATCTTTTCTTCAGTTTCTTCTCCCTCTGCATCCATATAAACTCATTACTTTTTAGGTTCCCGTACCCAAGGGGTAAAAATGGAACCCTATTACTAAAACTCCACTGTCCGTCTGTCTGGCTGTCTGTCACCAGGCTGTATCTCATGAACCGTGACAGCTAGACAGTTGAAATTTTGACAGATGATGTATTTCTGTTGCCGCTGTAATAACAAATACTTAAAACAGAATAAAATATATATTTAAGGGGGCTCCCATGCAACAAACGTGTTTATTTAGCTAACAGTACGGAACCCTTCGTGCGCGTTTCCGATTCGCACGGTTTTTTAGTTACATACATTTTATTCTTTCTCATCCCATCCCCATAACAAGCCAACACAGCCCAAATAAAGAAGTAGATATTCGAGATGACCATGTAATGTAGGCAAACTCGGCAAAAATAGTTCTCGCATTATCATATGATAATCATAATTGGAATATTACTGGCCTAAAAAGGTCAATGTCTATTACCAAAACCAAATACGTAGGAACGTTAACGTATACGTTTACGTCACGACATGTTTATGTTTTGGCAAAAGTTATGACTTTATGAGTAAGGGGACATTTGAATGATATATTTTACGACCAATTTCCAGTGATTGGAATTGTGCTTTGATACATGAAATGGGAAATACAGAGACGGATTAATATCAGTTGGATGTGCAAATTATGCGAACATATACTTTCTTGATTGGGAAATTGTGGACATACAAACTCATCATCTTCGTGTGGTTAATGCCTAACCTGGTGTCAGAGTTTTTATGTCGCCAATGGGCCTCTGACTTGGCTTTACATGCCGTCGAGAAATATCTCTCAGGCATGCTGGTTTCCTCACGATGTTTTCCTTCATGGCATGTGGTAATTATACACTACGCTCATGATTCCGAAAAATCAGGTGCGTGTCTTGGGTTCAAACTTGACACCTAAGTATAACTTTTTAGTCTGTCGATCACACCACTAGCTTTTTACACACACATACAGCTTACAGGCATCCTTTCGTGTAATTAATCTTCACAACTACTCTCAAAATGGTGAAGGAGAACATCGTGAGGAAACCGGCATGTGCTAGAACCAACAATAATAAAACACATGTACGTCTACTAGCTCGTACTGGGCTCGTGTGGTGGATATTGGCCCACACCCTCTCACAGAGAGTTCTTGTGTCCTGTTGTGGAATACCAACAGTGGACTGTAGCTTTTTCAGAGTTGACTGCCTCGTTGGTCGAGTGGTCGCAAGCTCGACTACTAAGCATGAGGTCCTGAGTTCGATCCCGGCTCGGGCAAAGTTTTATTGGGTTTTTTCATCAGGAATTTCTCAGTAGCATCCACGGAGTCTGGATTTGTGCCCGATTAATGGCAATAGGCTCACCCCCTATTACATGGGACTTAAAACATAAATGTCGGAATGTGGGTGTACTATTAAGTAGGTACACCTCTGCCGAAGCCTTCGGGGATTATGGGCGTGATGTCATGACTTTAGATTTTTATTAAAATTATGTTAATTTACCATTTTTATTTTCTTTTTCTTTATTTTGAGGCAACTTTAAGATTATTTCATTTTGCTGCTATTTCGTAAACAACTTAGCTTTTTTACTGTCTGTACTTAAAATATTCAAATTATGGAATGCAGTCTTTAGGTTTAATTAAAGTAAGAACTGGTTTTATTGGCCGCTATAAGCCTTTAACTGAGTTTATTTTACGACTTTATAATTATTAATAAATGAACATGCTCCAATATAAAGTAATAAACGTACGAAGACACTGACTTCTTATTATCTAAGTATTAAAAATCGTCAATTAGTGTATTTTTTCGTCGCTTTGGGTGTTTAAAATTCTCATTGTCGCTTACTAGGTATACCGTTCTTCTGCATCGTGGGTGCGTTTATAAACATTTAAACTCACATCTCGCACAATTACCTGTAGGCCATTCAAATATTTGTTCCGTGCGGGTCCGAACCTGCGACACGCTGCGCAGCAGTCAATCGCTCAGCCACTGCGCCAACGGTGACGTCTTATTTCTATTTTGTTGTGTATGCTACCAATCTTCCTAAGATTGGCAGCAGCTTATTGTCCAAAAAGCACCAAATGTTCCGTCAAGATAGTATAGAGGCACTTTTACTGTTTTTTTTCTGTTTCATGGTTCCGTCATCATGACTGCATCGTTGGTCTAGTGTTCGCAAGCGCGACTGCTGAGCAATGAGGTCCTGACTTCGATTCCCAGGTCGGGCAAAGTGTTATTAGGTTTTTTCAACAGAAATTTCTCCACGGAGTCTGGATTTGTGCCCGGTTGACGGCTATAGGCTCGCCCGCTGCTACATAGAACTTAAACATAAGTGGCGAAATGTGGGTGTACTAATGGGTACACCTCTGTCGAACCTTGATTACAGGGGCCTTAGTCTGCTATTGCAATAGCGTCAGAATGGTCTATCATTGATTTAATAAGGCCCCGCGTAGACGAATTACCCTTTGTACGCACGTCAAACGAGTTTCGAACGCGCTTCAATACGCCGTGGGCTAGGGGCCTTATTAAATCAATGATAGACCATTCTGACACTATTGCAATAGCAGACTAAGGCCCCAGGAGTGATGTTATGTTATGTATAGAGATCGGATATTCGGATGCGTATTTACCTACAGTATTCCGGCATTCACAAAAGTATGAAAGCGGCTTCTTAAAATGCCAATTTGTCTTGGAATCGCGGTATGTTATAAATAATACAGTGTTTAAAATGTAGTACTCATAAGTATGATTAATATTTTAAATCTATTTAAAACCAGGCAAGAAATTTGTTGAAAATAACTCGTAAAAAATACAAAACTTTACGATTTAAATTTTTCTGCTGAATATTTTTGAATAGGAAAAAATGGTAAAAAATTATGATTATGACAATTCATTTGAAGTAAAATACTAAAATGAAAACAAAAAACTATGTATTTAAATAAACCGGGACTTTTTCCGTACCTTCGCGCGCTCTATACTCATCCACACTCAAACTTTAGGTTAATATACATCCGAATATCCGATCACTAGTTATGTAGTACCGTCACTCGTAATAACTTTTTACGCCTATGTAACACAAACATTTTATAGTCTACAGGAAAAACTGCGGTTAAAACAAATCGTGCAGGAAACTTCCCTTACCCCTTTTCAACAGTTTTTACAACGCTGTACTGTAATATACATAGATGTAACCAACAAGTATGTAATTGGTAGTATATAGACTACAAGACTTGTCGTCGAAGCTTCGCCAAGGACAGGGTTCAGGTTCAACGTCACTAGGAAAGGATTCAGTTACACCTGTCCTATTATTTCAACTAGTCAACATTAAGAAGAGACCAGATGGTATGACTATAATGCCTTGGAAGATGGGTAGGCCTTTGGTGTGGGATGCAACTTGCGTCGACACCCTTGCGCCATCCCATCTTCCTAGCACAGTGAGCTGCGCTGGGGCGGCTGCTGCAGGTGCTGAAGACCTGAAACGGCACCAATACAATAATTTAATTGGTAGTTACGTGTTTGAGCCGTTTGGGGTTGAAACACTAGGCCCATGGGGTCCGAGTGCCCACCTAGTATTTCGGGAAATCGCCAAGCGGTTGGTCGACTCTTCACGTGACCAGAGGGCGGGCCTATTTTTTGGCCAAAGAATCAGCATTGCCATACATCGTGGCAATGCTGCCAGCCTTCTGGGCACTATGCCTGTTGCGAGCGATGTGGACGAATTTTTTGACGCCCTGTAACCCTTTTGATACTTGTACATATTTTTATTACTATTATAGATTATAGATTTGTAGTTAGTTAGTTAGTAGTAAATAATGTAAATATCTTGATTGAAATAAACCATAAACTAGTCAACATTTGTGTGTATTTTCTAGCTTGCCACCCTGTATTTCCTTGATACAAGCACTATTTAGCCTGCCGTCTTGGAGCTTAATTGGTCATAAAGATATAAAAATACATTTTCGAGGCGGGGTGCTAAAAATTTCCGAGCTTGCTTATGTCGTTCTTGCATCCTAATGGCTCTTAGTTTTTCTGGCACTTTTATGCAACAATCGACAACGCCAAGACAAATATTAATAAATTGTTTTCACAAAAACCTCTTCAAAGTGCGTGATTGAAATTTTGAACAGATTCCTTTAGTTATATTTTTACAAATTAATTACATTTTTATATTGATTTAAAAAATATACAAAAAAACTTTAAAAAATATAGAATAGATTCCCTTTATTAATTTCTATAAAATAATTTACATTTTTAAACATTCCCTAAAATATATAAAAACGTTTAAAGATTTAAAAAATTGTAGCCCACCGGTATCAGGACCCTCCCAAGGTTCCTCTGTCCTAACAAAACGAGCCCTGACCCAAGAGACCCTGGCTAACGAGAGCCTCCTCAGGTATTGATCGAGGCTTTTGGCAATTAAGCCATGGGCTGATACGACTATCGGCACAATGATCGCTGAGTTCACAACCCACATGTCGACAACCTCGCGAGCCAAGTCAAGATGCTTGATTTGCTTATCTTTCTCGGCTTTCACGAGGTTGATTGTTATTATTAAACAGATTATTATTAAACTATGCGTAACTTTATGATCTTTTAAAATAGGAAATTTTTATTTCACTGGTTGACACGGGATCAATATTTTAGCCCACCTTCTAAAAAAGTTGAACAAACTCAATTTGAAACGTTTTCATGAGATAAATTCCGACCATATCGCGAGCAAAGCCGCAGCAAAAGCTAGTGTTCAATAACTTTGAACAGAACCTCTGTATTTTGTGGAACGTGTCTAGTGTATTGACTGACAATCTGGGAGAGAATGCAGCAGTTGTTTCGGAGATGGGATCGATCTCAGGAGGTAGGTATGTGAAACGATTTGTTCTGTAGTAGAATGCCGTTGAGGTCTCATTTAAGGTGTCACTATGGTGAGACGTGTCTGATTTCTTCAATAGCCAATATGGATCGTGTTTTGTTTTGACTGTCATTTGTTTGTGTCACTTGTCTTCTATAGGTACTATATATTGAGTCCCCACCTATGAAATAGGCGTTTTTTTCTCACAAATAGAGTACCTCGTCACTTCCATGAATTAAAATATTCATTGCTTGATATTATATCGAATAATGACCATCATAGACAACTATCAATAGTAAATAAACTTTATTACATAAAGTTTTCTAAACAAAAAAAATTACTCCTCTTTTTGTTAGCATAAAAATGACCACTATTTGTTTTATCTTAGCCAAAACTTATTTTTGTCGCTTAATCTAAGTGGCATTCGTTATCTTAGTTTTTAAACATTATTGCATACAAGTTTTAAAACATTAGTGTTCCCAGTTGTTAAATAAATTAAGAAAATGTTAGTATGAAAAATGGAACTTCTTTAAAATCCTCCATACAAAACGCTGATTTCAAGGACCATACAATTTTTTTAGAATTTTTAAGTCCTCGGAACTATTGATACGATTCCGAAAATTCTTTCACGTTAGTGAAATAATTTTCTTTCTTTTGTAGTGGAAGCTACATTATCCCCGAGTGTCATAGACTACATTTAAAACGTTCCCGTGGGTTAATTTTCTTACAAAACAGGAGCGAAGCCGCGAGCAAAAGCTAGTTAGATATAAAACTATTTTATCTATGACAGCAAAAACCAACCACCACCATAAACCATCACCTTAATTCAACTGGAATAAAGATAAATTTGATTTTGACAGCGTCGTCAGTGACATCGATCCAACATCAACCTTATAAAAGCAAGAATAAAGTTCACTATGATGTTAAAAGTGATGCCTAATTTCCTAAATCTAATGAAGGGGTAAAATAACTGTCTAACCTCTGATTGTCACGTTGGTCTAGTGGAAGCAAGCGCGACTGCTGAGCATGAGGTCCGGGGTTCGATTCCCAGTTCGGGCAAAGTGTTATTGGGGTTTTTATCAGGAGTTTCTCAGCTTTCGCAATCTGGATTTGTGCCCGGTTGATGGCAATGGACTCGCCCCCTATTACATGGGACTTAAACATCACTGGCAAAATGTGGGTGTACTATTAGGTGTACCTCTGCCTTACCCTTCTTGGATTACAGGCGTAATGTTATGTAATAAATGTTTAAAGACTAGCCATTTGCTTGTTTTGGCTTACTATTCCGCAATATTTCTTTCATCTAATAGTTTGGTTACTTGTTCCAAAACATTTACTTTCAGGATAACCTACTTAACACACCAGTTTCTCGACCCAAGTACATTATTATCTTCGAATCTAATAATGTTATGTCGCCGTTCCAATAACTAAAAAAACCGGTTTAAGTACTAGTCGGACTCTCACACGAAGAGTTCCGTACCACTGTACAATATTTTATGAAGATAAACTAAATAAATAAATATTTTATGAAGATACACTGATAATAACACCATTTCTTGTATGGTAATAAATTAATTCGTAATAAAAAAAACTTTAATTAATGATAGAGCTGCTATAGTAATACACACTCTGTGAATTTCAAGGATGTACCTATTACGGTTTAAAAGATACAGCCCTGTGACAGACGGACAGAAAGCAGAGCTTTAGTAATCGGGTAGCATAGGCAGCCTTTGGCTACAGAACTCTAAAACGCAACAAACCTTATCCCATGAATAAAGCAAGCCTATAAGCTATAATAATAGTACACAATATAATTTATGGCTGAAGCAATTTAGAAAAATTGCCGGCCTAACTTTATTAACTGCGTTTCAACTTTTAATCAATTCGTTCAAAGTTTTTGGAGCGAAATAAGCGGCAGCCTTTTTTTTTCTTTTTGCAATTTGGGACATTTCAGCCATTGATATAATAAAATTATAAACAGAAGAAGTTTTGATTCTCTTGTGTCAACTTGAACAATATCAGAATAGCATAAGAGAGAGGCTAAAGTCGTACCACTATCACTACGTACAAAACAAAGTCGCTTGTCCCTATGTATGCTTAGATCTTTAAAACTACGCAACGGATTTTGATGCGGTTTTTTTAATATTTAAATGATAATTGAAGAGGAAGATTTGTGTGTATCCATGCACCCGTGCGAAGCCGGGGCGGGTCGCTAGTTATGAATAAAAAGTTAATATTCATATTAATTTATTTGCTGTACCTCTAAAAGGTTTAAAGTTAAGAACAGTCATGGATGTCACGGCACAGAAATAAGCAACAGAGCAAGCAAGAGAGGGCTCAGATCTCCTCTGTGTGAGACGAAATACGCCATAAACCAGTGCGGGTTGATAGAATAGCTTACGACCTGGTGTTCAAATTAGCACCCTGCAAAGGAAGGGCTAATAAAATTGTACATGGTATTTGCCCGCCATACTATTCCGAAACCACTGCAACTCCTGAAAGCCAGATTCAACAGTGGCGACCACCGGAAAAGCGCCGAGACAATGAAGCTCGGCGAAGTCACAGAGAAACAATTTAACTGTCTTGGATCCCGCAATGAAATTAATCAGAAAAGAATAGCGGAGGAGTAGAAAAAACATAATTTCCACTTGTATTTGTACAGAGTATGCCGAAAGTATATTTTCGGCATACCTTGCGCGTTCGATAAGCAGAAATGCACACGAGTTACTGCGCACTTTGGTCTGAATGGAAGGTAGTCGTTATGGGTTCTGGCGAATTAACGTGGACTTTCTTAATCTTCTTAAGGAGATTTTAATTTGGTGGACCCGTAACCGGTCAGATTGTCGTCTTAGGGGCACTATGAAAAAAATACTTAGAAAAATTTCGCGTTCAATTTCGAGGTAGCGCTCGCCGGCCGCTGGCGCGGCACCGCTCGCTACGCTCGCTCGGCTCGCGCATAGTTGGTCACAGTTCTAACCTAACCTAACCTATGGATATATTTGCAGGTACACACCGTTTTGTTTTCTGCACGGCTCATGGTGCCTATAAGCGTATGGTACCAATTTGAAAAAAAAAAAAAACGAAAAATTTTCTAAGTCCCGCGCCATAGCGCCCCTAAGGCTACACTCCAACCCCGTAACCTTTTACAACCGGACGGGAGCAGTACTCACTTAGGGATTTACGTCCTTACATCACATATAAAGGGAGTAACAATACACAGCACACATCAACCCCTAAATATGTGGGAATATGAGGGAATCCCTAACTTGTGTAACATTACTCTAATATGCAGAATGCAAATGCTAATTATCAAATCGCGCAGAACTATTCCGTTCGTGTCTAGGGCGATGACAGTCGGACTTGTAAGATGCATGTAGCTGGTTCAGACGTACGATTTACATCCTAAATGGAGTGTTCTTACGGTATTGTTTACTGACGTGTTTGTGAGATGTTTTCTCGCAATTACATGCATATTCTTTGTTTGTTTGTTTGGAATTTAAGGTGTGTGTAAAAATCTTGCATTCAACAAACTCTTAAAACGGGACAGAAAACATCATCAGGAAACTGAAATCTCCTAGAAAAAAAAACTTTAGATATGAGACATCTCTAGACGGACTGCGTCCGCGTGGTGGATTGGCCACTCCCTCTCACGGGGAGGAGACCTCTGTGCAAGCAGTTGAAGCGTTGTAGGCTGATAATGGTAAACGGAAATATTTGTCCTTCAGGAGAGTAGTCACCGGCCACTGGCAGAAGTTAGTTTGGAAAGAGCTGGCCGAACTATTCTAAACGTGCGTCAAATATCCATGAATCAATTGATTAAACGTATTGTAGTTAAGATCTGGTCATTTCCAAAATAGTGAGCCATAAATAAGTTTTTAAAGTGTCATGGTCACTAAAATTATCATTAACACTAGAAACGGGATATTTTATATTGTGTCGTTTAGTTTAGTTTAGTTTATTTATTAATAATTATCAACAATTACGGGTCCGTTTTAAATGAAAGAAAAAGTAAAAACACAAGTCATTAAACATTAAAATTAATTTTAACATCAAATACAAAATCAAAATAAATTAAAAATTACAATAAATTAAAAAAATAATAATTAAGGGCACGTGACCAACAGAATAATAGAAACACTACATAATATTCTTATCAAATTACCTAAAACCATTCTTTTAGGTCATATAACGCCTGGTCGGTTAGCCAGCCTTTGAGTTTCGCTCAGATTTCGGGCTCAAGATGTTATCCGGTATCCGGTTATACACGGTATATACGGCGTATACTGTTAATTTTGAGTTCCCGATATTTCGGCGCTGTTGCAAGCATCAAGATCACGGATAAACTGAAGTTAATGCGGGTGTGTGTTTATGAGCATACAAATCGGTCTACCCTCTTTCTTGTTCGTTTTTTGCACTCAGTACCGCTACCACTGTCACTCGCAACTCGATTCTGTTCCCGACACACGAAACTCATTATGTTCGCTCGCGAACCTTTTTCGGCACTTTTTCGGTTTTTACTACATGGTAAAAATATCTTGTTTCTAGTGTTAATGATAGTGAGCCTTATGTTTTTTCATAAGCAGGTTTTTTTGCTTATTTTTAGCGTTTTTCTTAGGCTTTTTGTGGTTCCACAATAAATAGCAAATACATTAAATAATATGGATTGATCTTACTCGATAGATAAGCAATCGCTCCATGTAAAATTCTGGTATTCAGCTGAATCAGGTAAGACTGGAAGCCGACCCCAACATTGGGAAAAGTTTAGGCTGATGATGATCTTACCCATGGTTTTCATGCCCTTATTACAATTTATTTGGTGTTGGCGCAGCATATAATCTTCTTCCATACTTCTCCATTAGGCTAAATCTCAGTAGTCACCTCCTTTCTAGCCTTATCATCTTTCACAAAGTGCATCGTGTCTTTGGTCTTCATTATTATTGCCATCCAAATTCATCCTCAAATCTTTCTGCTTCATTTTTGGCTCTATCGTACTAAAAGCGCTAAATGTGTCACCAAAGTAGACGATCGTTAATTTTCTGTCATCGTCTAGTTTACTCTTATTGTTTAAGTTTTCAAACTTCTGTTTTTTATTGACTGCAAATTAAGAAGTTTTGTTAATTATTTACACAAAATAATGGTCGCCCCGGAATTTCTGGCAATGTATTTTTATGGTTCAAGTTTTAATGATTTGATTAAGTTACGGATGGCTTTGATGTAAACGGATTTGTTTTTTTTTTATTGTGTCTTGAAGCGGCCATTGGCTTTTTTGTTTTGCTGTTATCGGAGAAGACGTTTTTGGTTTCTTTTTGAATGTTAAAGGATTAAAAGTTTTGCGATTTACATCGAACTTATTATAAAATGAGGATGATACCTTTCACAGAACGTTGTAGGCCGATTATGTATGATAATTTTGTATTATTAAATGTAAAAAATATTTATCATACATAACATTACGCCTGTAATTCCCGAGGGGTTAGGCAGAGGTGTACCTAATAGTACACACACAATTTCGCCGGTTTAGATTAAGTTCCATGTAATAAGGGGCGAGCCAGACTCCGTGGCTGCTACTGAGAGTTTCCTGATGGAAAACCCAATAAAAATTGTCCCGTCCCGGGAATTGAACCCAGGACCTCATGTTCAGCAGTCGCGATTGTGCCCACTAGACCAACGAAGCAGAATATTTATTTATTTTATTTATGTACACACAAAATACTTAATAGGACATTACATTAAGACAGAAGAGCTCAAAGGTATTGCTTATTTCATAAGAAATTTCTTCCAGCAGACCTGCGACAGGAAAGTTGGATTAGAAATATAGACACAGTGTGTAGAAAAGACAGAACAGGAAAATTTAAATTAAAACTTAAAACAAAAATATACCTATATAATATAAACATACACACAAACATATACACATAATATACAAAATAAATATATACCTATTTATTTTATTCAATGTTCCAGAAACTCAGACGCCTAAATCTGTAGTTATTCTTACAAGTTCAGTGCGCTATCAACGTGAACGAAGTCGATATTTGAATTCAAGTTGACGTTGCTAAGTAATAATTTTCTTTTGCTGAATTACAGGAATAAACCGAGTCAAAGTTTTTAATCACTAATCAATCTTGCACGGCATAATACCTAAAGCGCAGTTGATATTACTCTATTCTTTTAAGGTTTCCGAGAAATACTAGCATAATCTTGCATTCTACGGAAAATTGCATAAACTTTAACAAGTATTCCTTTCATTCAAAAAGATCTTAACTTCTATATTTTTTAATGTCAAAGGAACTGATCCAAAGTACATTATTTTTTAAACGACCATCATTTTCTTTGAAATTCGAGCACTCTCTACTAGCGCCGCATACTAAAAATCAGTCAAGTTAATCTTTCCGTTTTTTAATAACCTGATATAAACTCCGGAGTGCACTGAATGCCCCGGGCCAGCAATTAAGTTGCAGATTTCCCCGGACATCGGACAATTTTATTATAACCTCATTCTCCGATGCACTGCAAAAAGATCTAAGAAGTATGTTCAAACGCCTTTGCCTTTTATTAAAGTTGACCTACATAGACAATGACTGTGGAGTATTATTAGCGGGTTTTTGAAGTTTGATTTTAGAACATTATGTTTTTAATTTTATTTTATGATTGTTTTTTGTTCCTCTTGTGTGTTATTGTTTTATTTGTTACGTGAGATTATGATTTTGTTAGAAATAAAAACTTTTTATGCAGACATATAAAAAAAAACAATTGACTGCTCGTCTTCAATCATGCTCTGCATTAAACATAAACGTAATTAGGTAGATCTAAATAAGCTTTTTTCATAAAATGGGGAGTATTTGTCAAAGCTCATTGTAGATGGCGCGATCATTCCTAAGTCCCAATCCGAGCATTAGGTATAGCTATATAGTATGGCAATCTATGTTGAAATATACAATTATGATTTTACCAGAAACCACGCTTGGAACTAGCTTACTTCCATATTTCAAATTGTTATTAACCGTTTAATTGTTTACGTTTATTTATTTTCAATACACTTTCTCGAAAACTGTCTAATCGCACTACGATTAGGTTCAACATGCAATGTATTTCACACACGTGCGATTTTTAATATTTTTCCGCACACGTGCGGAAATAAAAATTTGCACAGATAAGTCTAAAGGGTTCAATGACTTTACATATAGTCGGCGGTGATTGTTTTTTTTTAATTCCGGCAAAGAGATATGCGTCTTTACGGATTAAGTATTTTTCGAGTATTTAAATTGTGTTTATAAATTAATAGAATATCATAGATAAAAATGATTATTTAAAACAAATATTTATTTTTATGAACAAATTAACATCTTAAGGAGTTCTAAATTAAAAAAAAAAAAAAAAACTTTTTTTCATAGTAGGCTGTATACAGCATCCCACCTTTGCATCTTCTTCAACCTGGCGAAAGCAAAGCGCGGAAAAAAAGCAAATTAAATCATAGTTTAATAATAATTCCTGACAAAAATACTTTCCGTTCTAATATTTTATTTCTGCGAAAGTGTATTGAAAAACGTCGTTTGATACGCGTGGGGATTTCTTATTGCAGTTCTCGGCTCCATAATTCCCTCGCTTGCAGCTCGGGTGTTCATTCCGCGCTCGAATGCAATAACAAAGTTTCCCCACTTATATCAAAATGTACTATTCCAAAGAAGAAAAGATGGATGCCGTGAGGAAATATTTTACAGAATAAGGTGACGGGGAGAATAGAAGCAGAAAACGTGTTGGGCCGACCCCACGTAGAATGGGACAAGGACAGGAAGATCTATTTCATTGCACCACCTGAACTCAAAATAAACACTCCACAATCCTTCCCCATAAAAGTTTAAAATACAACCACAGATACCACAATAATAGTCCTTTCGCAAACCAATATCCGACTTTACAATATTATCGAAACGTTTTGCATTTCCGAAGCAAAATGTACGGTACTTAAAAACACGTTAAACTCGTTGTAACAAGACAAAAAGATAAGAAACGGTTACCGATAACAAGGCATTACGTCTTGATATGTAGTTTGAGGATATGTTTGACATTACGTCCATGATAAGATTGTGTTACGGGGCTGTTCCGTTTTGACACAATTGCATAATTTAGTCAGTGTGCTTGGCCCAGAATGACGTGTAGGTCGCAAGTTCTCACTCAGGTGGGAAGTTTACTTGGCTATTTCAGCAGCTCTGGTGGTCTACCAAGACATCTTTAGCCTTTTGACCGCCATAGTAACATATACGTGACAAGCAAGCGCGTGCCCTGTACATCAAACGACATAAATATGTGACAAAATGGTAAACGAAATTATTGTACACACATCAAAAGTGTCTAGGGATCAACATATATTTTTGCAATAACTTTTCTCCTGATTGATATTAATTAAAATTTTCTTTAAGGATTCATCAAATAAAGTGTTTTCGTTTGTCACAGTAACGATAAACCAAGTCACCTTTGCATTAATAAAGAAATTTGCCATTTTCCTAATAAAGGGATTTTTGACATTTGAACCACTAACACAAAAGTTCGAAAAAAAGACTGAAATAACAGTTTTCTTTAAATTTTTATTGGGTAACTTAAACAATTAATAATCCGTGTTTCTACCGCGAACACTAACAACACAAGAACATCGGTTTGGCATACTCAAAATGAGTTCATCCAAATCACGCTGTGGAATGGCCGCCCATGTTCGTTGCAACAACAAAAAAAGGTCTTCTTGCGACTGGATACCCTCCATATTCGGCAGAGCTCTTCTCTGTAGCATATCCCATGCATGCTCAATCGGATTCAAGTCTGGCGACTGAGCAGGCCAGGGCAGGACATTGATGTTAGCTGCGGCGAGAGTCTGTCTTACAACTCTTGCGGTGTGCGGTCGTGCATTATCATGCAGTAACTGAAATAAGGGACCGATTTGCACTTGTAGAGGAACGATGACGTCTGATACAATCGTCTCAGCATAAATTTGAGCGTTGAGGTTGCCTCTGATCCAAATCAACTCAGTTCTTCCGCCGATCCAAATACCCGCCCATACCATGATGGTTCCAGCACTATAAGGATGGACTTCCTGGCAGGATTTTAATCGCTGTTGGCGTCCAGGGGTTCTCCAGTGTCGTATACGTCTTGTATCCGGTCTCATACCAAAACGAGACTCATCAGAAAAGCACACGAAACGCCATTGTTCTTCTGCCCAATTTCTGTGTTCAAGAGCCCATTGATATCGTATCCTACGATTGTGCATTGCTATAGGTGGTACCCGTAGCGGTCTTCGGGAATGAAGGTTCACTTCATGCAAGCGGTTTCTGACTGTTTGGTCGCTAATTAAGTTCCCTGAAGAGTGATGAAGCCTCACGGCTAACATCATGGCGGTTATTGTTGGAGCTCTTCGAGTTAAGATTTGAATGTATCGGTCTTGTCTCCGTGTGGTGCAGCGATACCGTCCTCCATGGCGCTCAGCCACGGTACCAGTGCTTCGGTAACGTGTCCAAAGTCGACTGATAACACTCTGACTTGTATTCAGAGCTAAAGCCACAGTACGTTGCCGGGAACCAGCTTCTATCATTCCCACGGCTCTGAGCATTTCTTCCCTGCTTAAATGACGTCGCCGCTCCATAATAACGTTGGTTTTAATCAGTAGTAGGGAAACAGTAGCACTAATAATGTCTTCAATGCGTTGTATGTTTTTATAGGGAAAATATTGACAGCTGATTTTCATCTTTTACTCGAATTTGATTCACAGTTCCTGATTCAAATTATGAAATGCACCAAAAAGGATCCATATAAATTTATAAAATCATAAATTTATTACAAAGCCACATCTCAATCTCAAGAAATCCACATAAAAATGCTTGATCCCTAGACACTTTTGATGTGTGTAGTTTGGCGTGGAGAGCACGCGCGTACGTTGATGCTCTGGGGTTCTTTAATGTTAAGCAGTTAATCTTACTCCAGAGTGGGAAAGGGATGGCGCTAGACGTCCTCTTAGCTCGGTCTCTTTCCCACACTGGAGTGACATTAACACAATACTGCTTTAAGGTGGATGCGCAAGGGTGGCCCGCGAAATTTAAATTTTCTTACGATTGTTGCAATTTGCAGGTCAGAGTCAAGTTGTATGTTGATGAAAATATGAATGCGCCACTAACACGTATAGAGTTACAGAATTATAATCATTCAAATCATCAATACAACCCTCCAATTTCAAATAATCCCAAAGAGTGATTTTTTCATGAAATAGCTATTGAATGGGGTTATACGAACTTGGAGGGCTGTATTGATGGTTTATATGATTATAATTCTGTAAGTCCATACGTGTTACTGGCGCGATTTATATTTTCATCAACATACAACCTGACACTGACCTGCAAATTGCAATAAACTTAAGAAAATTTAAATTTCGCGGGCTACCCTTGCGCTTCCACCTTAAGAATGGTAACCCCGTGCTTCCAAATGGTGAAGGAAAACATCAGTGACGAAACCGACATGTCTTAGAACTAGAAGTCGGAGGCATGTGAAATCCATCAACCCGCAACGGAACCGCGTTGTGTATTAGGGCCCACTATTTCCCACAGAGTAAAAAAATATGCTTCAGTAAAGGGTTTGATCGAGGAGCTCGTGACTGAATGATAACAATCGGTCGGTTCGGTCTTCAGGTTAAGCCGCGCTTGCCTAGGTTGGTCCGTAGATGGGTGACCACCAATCACACATACGTACTGAATTTCCTCCATGCCTCGGAAGGCACGTTATCCGTTGGTCCCGGCTGTCAATTGTAGATCTTTGACAGTCGTTACAGGTAGTCAGTGGCCCGAAAGACTAACAACAACCAGGATTTTAAAGGGATATCGTCAGTAATAATTAGGTTGTTGAGGGCAGATAGGCACTCGCCATGTAAAATACTGGCATTCACCTGCATCCGGTAAGACTGAAAGCCCACCCCAACATAGTTGGGAAAATGCTAGGCTGACGATAAAAGGTTCCCATCACCATTCTTCGAAGTGGGCCATCTTAGGTTATCTTTCAGAATTTTGAACAGCCTGTGCGGGATACGTGACGTACATTATAAAGAAGCCCAAAAGTTTGACAACTAGTCTCAGCAATCGGTGTCGGTAATCAAACCGTTTTAGCGCCTTTGCTTATACGTAACGTAAAACCATATGCTTATGAAATCTGACATCTTGCCAAGACAATATGCAATATAATCAGAATAATATGCTACTTTAACGTAAGAGTACGTGCCTGTAACGCAACGTCCACGACCTCAGGAGCCACCACTTGCTTCAAGCGAAATGCGCGTGTCACATGTTTGCTCTGCGTAAACACCGCCACAACGCTTGCCGAGGTCGGTTCATGGATGTGTGGCCAACCATTACATAGTTCCGAGTTCCCTCAATGCCTCGGATAGTCTATTAAGCCGTTGGTCCCAGCTGTCATTTGAAGACCTTTTACAGTCGTTACAAGTTTCAGAGGCCTTAAAATCTGACAACCATTCTTAGGAATTGGTATTCGCCGTTCCCAGTTATCGGGTTTTAGAAGCTGGATAGGCAGTTGCTCCATGGAAAATACTGGTATAATCAGCTGTATCTATTATAATGGGTGATTTTTAAATGTTTGCAATACTTTAAGAGCGTGTAGTACTCATGAAAATGAAAAACTTTTACTTTGGGACCGACCCTGACATCACGAAAATCATATCAGCTGCTCCGTACATTAATTTCATAGTTAGACAAATTTGTTCATATTTGTGAGTATTTTACTCGCTTAAATTATTGCCCACTTTTAACCAATCACCCTGTTTAGTTGGGAAAAGGCTAGGCAGATGATGATAAATACCGTCCGGACGGGGTTACGCATGCTCTATGTCATGTCTCTCTTCATTTGTTTTTTACACAGTCGCAAGTCGCGTGTCGTTTGAACGCGTAGCTTGTGGCCAAGCAGTAAGTAATGTCACAGCTTGATGTTATCAGTATTAAAGCGGATGCAGCTTCCCATCTTTCTAATGGATTGTCTATTAGTTATTTTCTTTGGAAATTATGTATGCTTACTCAGCAGATTGGAAATGCTAAATGTATCCTTATAAATATATGTAAAAGTTAATGATTGTTTATTTTGTCTTCAAGGCAAATTGTGACGGTTGAAATTTTGATGCAGTGTGCAGTGTGTACGTATACCTAATAGTACACCCACATTTCGCCAGTTTTTTTTTAAGTCCCATGTAATATGGGGCAAGTCTATTACTATCAACTGGGCGCAAATCCAGACAGTCTTGTTTTGGCTGCTACTGAGAAATTCTTCATAACATTTTGTCTGACCCAGGAATCGAACCCAGGACCTCATGCTCAGCAGTCGCGCTTGCGACTACTCGACCAACGAGGCCGTCTGCTACCACTCGACAATCGAGGCAGTCAAATATCTGAGTATTATTATTATTTATTATGCATCTGAATATTATTTAGCAGTAAACAATCATGAATTTCGATCTGACCTACATTTTGTTTTAGGCTTTTATCTCACATCAGGAAACAACTAAAATGACAACTATTTATCTCCCAACCGACCAAAACATGCCACACGAGTAAAATTTCTCCCTCGATTGATTTTAACAGCTTGCTTAGATAAAAAAGCTGACGACATGTTTTCGCTGCCTTCCATTTTGTTGGGACATGTTTATATATTGTCTTTCCAGGACATTAAGTTAATGTGTTCCTGAAAACAGCCTGTAAAATGATAGTAGGCTGAAATGTGCTGAAATTTTACTTCACACAAGATTGGGACAATCGTTATGGCCCATGAAAATGTCTGGAAGAATATAATGTGGGTTATAATGCTTTTATAAGACGTTTAAGCGACATGATGTTCTGTTTTTATGTTGTTATAGTTTTCTTAAAGGTTTAATGGCGGATGTAGTTTTATTTTTGTTGTACATAAATGTATTGTAATAGGTGTCTAGGTTTATGGGGTTAAACTAGTAAGATTCGGGGGCTTATCATCATTTTAAAAGAGTTTCGATTCCGAGTAGGGTTAGTAAAAAGCCTCGCTCGGTGTCTGCTGGATGGCCTCATTGGTCCAGTGGTCGCAAGCACGACTGCTGAGCATGAGGTCCTGGGCTCGATTCGTCGGGCAAAGTGTTAGTGGGTTTTTTTCATCAGGAATTCCTCATTAGCAGTCACGGAGTCTGGATTTGTCCCCGGTTGATGGCAATAGGCTCGCCCTTTGTTACATAATTTAAACGTAACTGGCGAAATGTGGGTGTACTATTAGGCAGACCTCTGCCTTACCCTTCGGGTATTACAGGCGTGATGCTATGTTAAATCTTATAATAGTCAAAAGCTTATGTGATGGTTTTAATTTAAAGCCGGTATAAAAGTTTATTTTATTCTAACCTGCTCTTTTTCGTGCATATTAATATTTTAAATAGAACTACTGCTATTGCGTTACCTAATTAATTTGCTTTTACTACCAGGCAAACTTTATAATTAAAACTAGCATAAGTTTCTTATCAAAACAACTGCTCTGCGATTCCAAAGTTGGAATTTTGAGATCGCAGTGCATTACAATAGGTAAAACCCATTACAAAGTTGTAGTATTTGTTGTTTGGGTTTAAATATTCTTTATTTACTCAAATGAACTTAAATTGTTTACTTATCGAATAAATATATAAATAAGAAGGAAAACATCGTGAGGAAATCGGCGTGTAATAGAACCAAAAATTCGAAGACCATGTGACATCTGCCAACCCGCACTGGGCCCGACTGGTGGATTAGTGGATAGCCCATTCCCTCTCTTAGAGAGGAGGCCGTGTGTCTCAGCAGTGGGAACATTATAGGCTGATTATGACGATGATGATGAAGATAATGATGGAAGTGTAGTCCAGTAGTTAGCAGTTTTGTTTTCTTAATGTAGGTAGGTAGGATGTTGTTATATGATGCCACGTGGTGGCCCCCGGCCACCGTAGGCTCGGGCCTGTGGACGTTGAGCTATGGGCTAGCTCGCCGTCCGTCCATCTTATGACGACAGGCCGTGTCGACGGCGCGTTCATGTTCCACGCGCGCCTCAAAGAGAGTCAGCAAACAGAAAGGGGTCCGCAAGGGCCGATGCCTGCCGGAGCTCCGGGACTGTTCGAAAGAGATACCGCGGCCCTGGAACACAAAGGGCAAAGGAAGGAACATGGATGGGTTTTAGTCAGTAAAAGTCTGACACTCCCTCCTGCTCAGCCCAGAGCGGGAGAGGTTACTTGATGATATCACATCGGTAAAAAAAAATATAGGTAGGTAGGATGTCAACATAATTATTATTGTGTAAAAGACTAGCTTAGATGTTTTGTATGTTGGTGACCTACTGCTTAAGTTTAGGTTGAAGAAGTTTAGTCTCCACAACAGTCAAAAATAACTTTCTACTTGAGAATATCCTTTATTTTTTTTAGAAGTAACTAGCGACCCGCCCGGCTTCGCACGAGTGAAATGTAATACATATAAACCTTCCTCTTGAATCACTCTATCTTTTAAAAAAAACCGCATCAAAATTCGTTGCGTAGTTTTAAAGATCTAAGCATACATAGGGACATATAGCGGGAAGCGACTTTGTTTTATACTATTGTAGTGAAGTTACGAGTTAGAACTAAGAAATAAAGTTCTAAGTGAATGTCGCGGTTTAAAAGAAGATATAGTGGACCTATGACCTGGTGATGGATGCGAGATGCACGTGACCGGTCAGTGTGACGATACTTGGTGGAGGCCTATGTCCAGCAGTGGACGTCTTTCGGCTGAAATGATGATGATTATGATGCTAGTGACAAAAATTGATAAGAGTATGCTATATGGTTTGGTCTTGTGGAGAGGATGAGTGAAAACCGAATAACAAAAGGTATTTACAAGACAGCTAAGAGTGGCAACGCCGGGAGGAGACGCCCTAGAAGGACATACACTGACTTATTGGTGAGGTTCTTCAGAAAGGTCAGGTGCGTAGTACGCGCAACCAGCGTGCGTGTATGACCAGATCTATGAACGTGGGCGAGGCAAAAGGAGTATGTGAGGATCGTAGCAGGTGGCGTTCTGTGGTTTCTGCCTAGCCCCATAGGAAAAAAAGCGTGAGGTTATGTATATAAAGTGTAACAAGACCCTTAACGAAGCCGAAAGGCACTTGTTCTCCCCGTCATTGCGATCATTTTTTTTTGTTCTAGACCTTACCTGGGAACTTTCTAGTTACGGAGATATTGGTGTTCAAAATTCCAACTTGTTTTTTAAATACCTACATGTTTTTAATGTAAGATTTTTACTTTAAACACCTGCAAGTTCACCCCAGTTCTATTCATTCCATCCATCAGCACAATGTTCTGAGTGCGTTACATTGCGTCCCACCGTAAAACGTGATTTTTCACACCAAAAAAAAAAAGAGTTTCCCAGCAAATATTTTTGCGTAAAATAAACTAAGTAATAGTTAGATGTACATAATGCTTGGTTGACGGCATCCTGTGTGTAAGTTAAGTTATCTCGCCAAAAAACAGCTGACAATCAAACCCTCTTCCCACACTTTGTCTTAACAAAAAACAAAAAGCGAGCGTCAACATAGTCACCGATACAAGCACTCAGCCACAGTAAGCAATATCGGGAATCTGTGTGTGTCCACTCAACAAGCGAATCTGTAAAGTGATCCACCCAGCAGTGCATTATCCACTTTAGTGTCATTCCATTATTGAAGATAAGGCACGGGTTGGAGTTGCGTTTTGACGCCACGTTTTTGTGAATGTTTTTTTTTTAAGAAAGAGAAATTTTATCGGACGATCAATGTTATGTTTGAGAGAGTTGGTTTATAAAGATGGCTAATTTTAAACAGAAAGTGTCATTTGGTTACCGAATTAACCTGTCATTTGTTTTAGAATGAGAGAGAAGCGAATTATGTAGTTCTGATATTGTTGAGACGCCAGCACATCAAGCTCCTACAATCTGTCAAACTTCTTTAATAGATTTTCAACTTTATCTCTTAAACAATAAGTTCAAGGTTGATGGGGAAAATTTACCAGTTTCGGGTAGCTTGATGTACTTGGCGTCTGTACATTGCTATTTACAAGTTAAGGTGTCATTACGAATGTCTAAGTGGTAAAGGTACATTTTTATTTGAAGACGTTGGGATGGTTCTAATTCATGTAATCGTTAAAGTTTATATTCTGTTTTAATTCAAATTAATCCATATTGCAATTAATTTTATCTCCTCAAAATTCTTTTAAGGCAATTTTTTATCGAAAACTACTCCCTGATTTGAAACAAATTCAGTTTACTAAAACGAAAACCATTGTTCCTATACTCCCATGCATTCGACCATTCGACGGCCAATAAAATATATCGGTTATAAATCGACATGTCTGTTCAAGCCCTTATACCATCATGGTTTCAAATGTTCTGACGCAAACAATTCCATAATCTATACTTTTATCTTTATTTCTATTACCAGCCAGTAGGTCAGTAGGATTCTTTGACCGACTATGAATAAAAGGGTCATGGTTTTGACGTATTTATCTATCCATACTAATAAAATAAATCTGAAGAGTTTGTTTGTTCGAACAAGTTAATCTGTGGAGCTAGTCGGATTTGAAACTTATTTTTTTTTTGTCTCGTTGGATTTGTGGTGCTGAGCATGAGGTCCTGGGTTCGAATCTCCTGTCGGGCAGTGTTGTTGGGTTTTTCCATAATTCCACATAATTTCTCAGTAATTTTCATCATCAATTTCCGCGTAGTCTGGATTTGTTGTTGTGGTTAATGGCAATAGGCTCACCCCCTATTAAATAGGACTTAATGGCGAAATGTGGGTGTATCTACTAATGGGTACACCTGTGCCTAACCCTGCGGGTATTACAGGCGTAACGTAATGTTATTTTATGTTTTTGCAATTGATAACCCAATTCTTGAAGAACACATAACGCAACTACCCTTAGGAACCGAGCAAAAAGAAAAAAAAGCAGAAACGGCGGACGAAACCCCGGGGCACAGCTAGTGTTTATTTATGTTTGTGTCATCTTTGCCGAAATCGCTGAGTCTACTCGGATCCGCTTTATATGGTCAAAGTGAAGGTTGTTTTAGTAAAGGACATTAGTGATTCAAGATTTGGCAATCCAGTTCGCCTACTGTGCTTTACAATTATGGATTTAAAATAGTTTCGTTAGGTCATGGCCAAAGACTAGGTATCTATCTAGTATCACACACATTGAACTCAACGAGTGCCTTTTTTTTTTCATTTGGGATATATTCAAATGACCCCTCCCGCTCTGGGTGGAGCGGAAGGGAGTGTCAGACTTGTACTGACTAAAACCCATCCATGTTCCTTCTTAGCCCTTTGGTTCCAGGGCCGCGGTATCTCTTTCGAACAGTCCCGCAGACCCGGCAGATCGAATGCTTTCGTTGATTTTGTGTTCAAACAAAAGGCTATAATAGACTTTTCTCAAATATATATTGAGGTAGAGTTCCAGTATAGTCGGATGCAGTATTTTACATGGGGCTACTGCCTATCTGACCTCCACAAGCCAATTAGTGCTGGGTAAGACTAGTTGTCAGACTTTTGGGCCACTGACTACCTGTAACGACTGTCAATGATTAACAAATGAGCCAGCCGGGACCAACGGCTTAACATGCTTTCCGAGGCATGGAGGAAACTCGGTATGAAAAGGGTGGTCACCCATCCACAGACCAACCTAGGCAAGCGCGGCTTAACCTGAAGGTCGACCCGATCGGGTTTTATTTAGCCATTTACCTAATTTTATTTCCCTTTCTTCAACGTTTTCTCTTTCCAACAGTTGATTTTTCTTTTGTGTGTCAAACCCATATTGCTAATAAATCTTTCAAACGAACTTCATCAAAGAAGAAAGCTTGAATTTGCTGAAGAGCGAGCTTTTCTACAGTACGTTACGTAAGTTTCAAGGAACACTGACATACGGTACCACCGACACCTTTGTACCTATTTCTATAAGGTTAAGGCTTTTTTTATCAAGATCCAATTAAATGTCTAGGTACTCTTTGATAAAAATAAGTTTGATTGACAGAACGATTCAATAAGAAATCGGATATTCTACAGTCATTTCAATGACTACCCGAATGGCGCAGCGGTAGTTGGGCTGCCTTACGTTCTTAGGGTCCCGGGTTCGAATCCCGGTAGGAGCAAATATTTGTGTGATGAGCATGGACATTTGTTTCCGAGTCATGGATGTTTATATGTATAATAAGTATGTATTTACAAAAAAAAAAAAAAAAGTATCTCAACTATCAACTATCTGGTGTCCACGACACAAGCCTCGTTGCTTAGTGTGGCACCTAGATGGCGCTTTGTGCAATGTCAAGCGATATTTATTATTTATTTATTTAATGGCGTATTTTTATTTATAGACTTAAATAAAGTAGCTCTATCATCCTCTGCCGGGCTCTGCCTGCGTTTTCTCAACTACCTCGTTGTTGTCTTCTAATCTACCTGGATGCAGCTGAATTCTAGTATTTTACATGGAGTTATTGTGACTATCTGCCCTCCGCAACCCAGTAGAAAGGGTGTAACAAGACCCTTCACGAAGCCGTCGACCAAGCATCATCAAACAAAGTAATTTTAAGCAAAAAATATTGCTAAAAAACGACTTTTTTTTTGGGTTAAAGGTCACGTTTTACGGTAGGACTCAATTTAACAGACTCATTGTGTTAATGGATGGATTGCATAGTACGGGGGTCAAAATCTTACATTAAAAACACGTATTTAAAAAACAAACATGTGAAAATGTTGGAACTTTGACTACCAATATCTCCGTAACTAGAAGTTTCCCAGGTATGGTCTAGAACAAAAAAATATCGCAATGACGGGGAGAACAAGTGCCTTTTGGCTTCGTTAAGGGTCTTGTTGTGTCGTATATTCTTGGATACTCTCAATTTTTTTTTTAGGTAAAACAATAATCAGGAAGGCCATTTCGTAACTAATTATGTCAAGAAGATGGTAACCTTTTGACTGCTAATAAAAGCAAACGACGATCACAATTTCGTCGGCCATTCTTTGCTTTGGAACTGCACGTTGAATCCAAGTATGGTGATCCAATCGATATAACATAGTAATATAATCTCCGAAGTTTTAGGCAGAAGTGTACCTACCTAATAAATACTTATCTTAATAATCTAATACTTACTTATCTTGTCCCATGTAATTTGTGCCCAAAACCAGTCAGATAAGTGACTGTAGTTTAGAAATTCCTATTATAGAAGAGATAAAGCAATAAGGTATCGCTTTAGTAGTGGCGGTACTTTCATAAAAGCCAGAAAGCTGTATGATACTTTCATAATAAAAACAGTCTGCTCGACTTTAAGGGCTTGCTGTATTTTTGCGCCATTTTTTTTTTTCGGATTGTAAATCATCAAATCACCCCTCCCGCTCTGGGCGAAGTGGAAGGGATTGTTAGACTTGTATTGACTAAAACCCATCCATTTTCCTTCTTTTGCCCTTTGTGTTCCAGGGCCGCGGTATCTCTTTCGAACAGTCCCGCAACCCTAGCAGGCATCGGTCCTTTCGGACCCCTTCCTGTTTGCTGACATCAGAGGCGCGCGTGGAACACGAATGCGCCGTCGACACGGCATGTCGTCATAAGACGGACGGACGGCGAGCTAGCCCATTACTTACCGTCCACAGGCCCTCGCCTACGGTCTCTCCCGCGGCGGCTGGGACGTGAGGCTCTCTCCCTCTCACGTCCCGATTTTTGGGCCCCTTGGCACGCCGTTGCGTATTTGTCTCTACTTAATCAATAAGTCGTAAGTATTTTATATGTAGAAAAAAAGCTCTTTCCTACTTAGTTAAAATTCTAGCCAGCACATTGTCTTAAGAAAAATCGTTGATCCCAATTAAAGTCATTTCCTACGGCAACATTAACCTTTCACTGTAAGAAATATTGTTCTAGAAAATCTAGACTGCAAGAAATCGGATCAAATCCTATTTCTCTACTAATAAAATGCTCACAATATTTTATCATAAAAAGAAAATAGAAACGGTTTTTCATTGGAAATGATAAAGTGACATGCTTTTTTAGGGGACCGTCCTTCAGTCCATTCGTCCGTCTGTTTGTCAGCGGGCTGTATCTCATGATCCGTAATAGGTAGACAGTTGAAATATTCACAGCATTAATAAAAATTAATTCAAAATTAAAGGGGGTTCCCCTACTACGATGGTACGGATCCGTTCATGCGCTAGCCCGACTCGCACTTGCCCGGTTTTTTTATTGTCTCTCTCTCTTTGTTTATAACTGTCGTTAAATTCGATGTAAACGTACTGAGATACGTTTGACGATGACTCTGGTTACCGGTTTTGACTACATCGTAAAGGGATGTCTGTGATAAGCCCAGATGATCGTCTGTATAGCTATAAGGTTTTATGTTAGAACCCTGATAGTAATGCTGGCTACTGAATCCGTTAACTTAATAAAAATCTAAAATTCACTCACTGACAGATAAAGCACAGTTTTAACATACAAGGTGGAAAGGGTACCGATGCCAGAACGGTTACTACGTATTCAGTTTACCTGAAACCCTCACAAAGAGGAATTTAAAAAAAAAGTTGTTCCATATATCAGAAAGAAAGAAAGAAAGAAAAATGTTTATTCGACGTCAGTACATTAGGCACACACACAATAATATTAAAAAGTTACAAAAAAGAGAAACTAGGTACATAGTATGACTGTACTGTGTGCCTCACGGCTGCGCCAAAAAGGTTCATTTCAGCATTAATGCCAGACAGGTGAGGCTGTCTGACGCTGGTCTTCCAATGAACCTTGAGGGGGTAAGTGACATACAGAAAACAGTTTCAAAGATAGTATATGAATAAATGATTAAGTACACTAAATAGATATTGAGTTAATTTATGAAATGTGTATGTAGGTACGAATTAGCATAAAAATGTGAGTAGGTAATAAGTATTACAACGTGTTCGAAAGTAATACTGGTTACAATATATAAATACAGAGACAAGCCAAAAAAGAATAAATATTATAACAAGAAAAATAAAATAAACAGTATTTTAATTATAATATCAATCAACTACCTAACACTACCTTTAAGAAATAATTACAATCACAACTAAAAAGAATATACAAGTAGGATAGGTGCATTGTGCAATGTTATGAAGACCAGGCGTGTTTTTGTCTCGTTCCCACCCCGCATTCGTGTCGCCGTCCCATGCGCGCGCGCCCCCCGATCCTTCGTCACACGACGACGCAAACGCATTTCTCCTCTGCACCTGTTAGCGCGATGACGTACGCATCAAAAAGTCAGAGCGGCCTCGGTGGCGCCCGCCGCGCCGCAGGAGTCCTCTGTGCTCAAGGTCTATCTGTTCATACACGAAATCTCATAAGGGGTCATTGTACTCATCACTATGAACAACTTTTACTGTGGGACCAACACTGAAATCACGAAAATAAAATCGACTGTCGCATACATTTCTTTGTGCGTAATTCGACAAAATGTACTGAACAGCTGTTTTTTTTTTCGCTATTTCGGGGTTTGTCCCAAAGACCAACACCACCATCAGGTCAACCAACAACCAAACCAACCACAGCATCAGGTTAGACTCGAAGCCACCCCCAAAATAATTGCGAAAAGGTTAGGCAGCTAATGACTCTAATTTAATTGAGAACATCCGATTAAAACCGAATCGTTGAAAAACGACCCTGATGTGTGGTGACGTGCGTCCCGTATCATGCGCGGAATTCGCCACAGTTTGAGCAGCCCTTTATATCGATAATGCACATGAACGCCATGAAGGAAATCCGGAACCGGTAACGACGTGGCCCATTACACGTTGTGTCATAATGTTTGTAATTTGTATTAGTACTAAGTCATTAAGCATTATTGTTAAATTAAGTACCGTGAGCTTTATATCTTTTTAGAGGCCTAGACGAAGTGTACCCGGCACTCGCGCGCTAGCATTCAGTTTAAGCAGCCAGTCGACGGTCAGTCGTGATTGTTTATTTTTTAAAGCGAATTTAAAAAAAAGTTATGCATTCGTCGCTTAAGGACTTCGTCGCTTTACATACTTATGCCCGCGGCTTCGCCGTTCCGCCGATAAAAAGAATTCTATGTATTAATCCAGTATAAAGACTCTGTCTCAAGGTTTGGTGTTTGTGCCAAACATCTAAATACGTTCAGTAGCTTTTCCTTGAAGGAGTAGCACAAATCCATTCATCAATCCTCATAAACGTTCGCATTCGTAATAAGTTCTGCGGCTTACGCTGCATTTTTTTATGGGGACAAACCTGCCACACTAATCCCAAACCACTGCAACTCCTGAAAGCCAGATTCAACAGTGGCGACCACCAGAAAAAGACCGAAACAATGAAGCTCGACGAATTCCTAGATAAACAATTTAATTTTCTTGGATCCCGCAATGAAATTATTCAGAGAAGAATAGCGGAGGAGGAGAAAAAACATAATGAATGCCTCTCGTACATTTCCTGACTCACATACTTACGTAAAATAGTATCTTCATAGTACCTACCTACTTGTCATTGACAATAACAGTTTGGTAGTCAATAGTACCGATTCCCCGAACATTATCTCCAGTATAGGCAATACCACTTAGCTTAATGCTCAGAGTATGATAAACGAGTGAAACTTGGGGATCTTCCACAAATATATGAGGAGCACGATGTTATCGTGATACCAGATCTATTTGTTGTATCTGGGTTAGTTTGAAGGTTAGGACATGGCGAGGGACGGAGCGAGGGCTGAGAGCAGAAGGTGGATTTGAGGCAGAAACCCACCGGATCCGTACACGTAGACGTGCACGTCTACGTGCACGGATCCGGTGTGTTTCGGCCTTTATCCGTAAACGTCGTTCTGCATTTGTTTGTGCAGAGTATGAGTGTATCAAAAGGAAATCAAAAAAATGTATTCGAGGGTTGAGCTCTTAGGTCGCGCAAAATCAAGCGAAATATCTAGAAGATAATCTTTGCTTTGAAAGCTGATCCTCCATGCGTAGGCGTTAAAGCAGATACACTGCGATTGGAAGAGAAATCTTTTCAGATACAGTATCTTTTATGCAATTATAATAAGTATGTAGGTAAACAAAATAAGATAATGCAAAACGAAACTTTACTAGTTACCAAGTTATTACAAGTCTGATCAGAGACATCACAAGTTAAAAATGGAACCTAGGACCTACTATGACGTCTTATAGCAGGAGTAATTCTAACGTGGCAAAGAGACAGAGCTATACAGGTCGTCTAGCGCCATCTCTTTACCACACTGGAATTACTACTGCTTTAAGACGTCGTGGTAGGCCACCTGAGAGAGATTTTGAGGATTATCAGCCTATAATGCTTTCTCCGATGGGATAAAGAAATCGCTCCCGCTCGCGCAAGACCATGTTACAACCTTACACTACAACTCACGAAACATTCTGATGGTTACAAGTTGGTACAGAATACGGACCATTGAACCTCAAGTACTGCTTATCCTTCATTTACATCGGTTTCGTGCGCTTGCAAACGTTTAGTAAATCGCGAAATAGTTTATGTACTAGTTTCGAACTTTTGACGTTTGCATGGTTTAGAATTTTTGCACGGTAAATACTGAGATTTGGGTTACCAGATATAAAATGTATTTTGTATTTAAAAAAGACAATGTTAGCCTGCGTCATCCCACTGCTGGGCAAAAGCCCCATGACTTCCAGTTGTTTCTATTCAGGGCTAATGTGGACAACTGCTCGTTGGTTTTGTAAAGGTCGTCCCGCTATCTTCTGTGAGGTCTGCTGCGACGCTTTCTGGCTGTGTCAGGGCTCCAGAAAGTGGTTATTTTGGCCCACAGCTTGTTGGGCATGCGGCAGACGTGGCCAGTCCAGTCCCACTTCAGCTGTGCGTCTTTTTGAGCAACGTCAGTAATTTGTGTTTTGGAGTGTGGTGTTGCGTACATGTTCGGTTAGTTTGTCGCCTAGAATGCTGCGCTCCATTGCACGTTAGCAGACCTTGAGTTTGGCGTTTGGAATGTTTGTCAAAGACCAATTCTGGGATCCATAGGTCAAAATGGGAAGAAAGAATGAAGAATACCTCCCTATGACAGGTAACCTAACTCTCTTATTAATAAATAAAAAAATTAAGTAATATATTTGATTCTACCAGTCATGTAGTTATATATCATTTCCCGCCTCTGAGCAGTTGTGTCCTCTTTGGAGTAGGCCTCCAGCATTTCCTCCCACTGATTCTCTTTCTCTAACCCCTAGCTTTAGTCATTAAGGTACACATCATCACCTCCTGCCCTTATCCTAATGTCTTGTTCTTCTTCTTGTTCGTCATCTCAGCAGTCACCTCCTTTCTAGCCATATTATCTTTCACACAGCCAATCCATCGTTTCTCTGGTCTTCCTCTACTCTTATAGCCATCCACATTCATCGAGATACACACTTCTCTCAAAAAAAAAAACAACCTGCAAAGTAACAACCCGTAGTCTGAAATAAGTTGGGTTGTTGGTTTTAGGATAGTCTGCTATTACATGGGACAAGAATGGCGAAATGTGGGTGAACTAAACCTTCAGGGGATTTAAGCTTAATGTTATGTTATCTCATATAACAATACCACTTAGCTTGGTGTGAGGAAACCCATAACGGAGCCGAAAGGCACTTGTTCTCTCCGTCATTCCGATATTTTTTTTTTGTTCTGGGCTTTATCTGGGGTACCTTCTAGTTACGGAGCTATTGAAGGTTGAACATCCAACTTTACTTGGTTGACGGATTTGTTGTTCCGTTAACATCTTGTGTAATTAATGAGATTAATTTGGATCAAAACAAATCAAATCAAATAATTTATTCGCATGTTATGGGTAGATAGATGGTATGTACATAAATGTTACGAGTACATTACATAATATAACAACAAAGATGCTCATATTAACCATTTCTGGTATACGAAACATAAAATAAAAGCATATAATAACAATAAAACGAAATGGGTACATAGCTACACATAGGTTATACTCTTTTTTATTTTTATTTTTTATACTAAATTAACTAGCTATTTTTGTACTGGAATAGGAACATAGTGAGGTGTTAGAATAATTTTCTATTCTTATAACTAAGATATTTCTGGGTCGTGTAAAAATATCTATTGACTAACCAGGCATACAATTTTTTTCGGAATAAATTAATGGGCCTACCCATTAATTCTTTCAGTTCACTTGGTAATTTGTTAAATAATTGCGATCTGCATTACCTACAATCCCTCTACTCAGATGCAGGTAAAAACACCGAAGTGCCAAATGTGCTTAAAACCTTCTTTCTTAATGACTGAGCTTTTTAAATAAAAGACGTTTTATTTTTCAGTAGAGTTACAGGGTGTTGTTTATGAAGGCCATAGAGACCGTTTTAGAAAAAAAAGCTTTTACAGTTTTTAGCGAACCATTTTAACAAAATTGCGTTTACGTGCTATTTTATATTTTAATTTTTTTATATTCTAGCGACTCGACGTAAGTGTTGCTAAATTGAGCTGTGCAGTAAAAATAACGTTGTAGTTTTTTTCTGTTTTTGTTGAGTGCGTCGCCTGTGTATTGTTATATAAAAAGGTTCTTAAAAGAAAAGTTGCAATTATTTTACAATAAAACGTGGATGTTGAAGTTTATGATCACATTTTTTTTTTTTTTTTTCGTTAGGTTTCTGTAAAGAAAGACCATCGCTCCATGTAAAATACTGGTATTCAGCTGCATCCGGTTAGACTGGAAGCCGACCCCAACATAGTTAGGAAAAAAAGGTACGTAAGGTTTATACGCATAGATACTCGTATGCGCGTACGCCGTTTAATATCACTACAAGTATAAAACAAAGTCGCTTCCCGCTGTCTGTCTGTCCATATGTATGCTTAGATCTTTAAAACTACGCAACGGATTTTGATGCGGTTTTTTTAAATAGATAGAGTAATTCAAGAGGAAGGTTTATATGTATAACATTGCACCCGTGCAAAGCTGGATGGGTCGCTAGTTTACAATAAAACGTAGATGTTGATGTTTACGATCAATTCGGCTTATGTAGAGGTGAGATAGACCATGGCTTCGTGTAAAATCGGTACTGTTATTCAGCAACATCCAGTTAAACTGGAAGCCGACCCGAACGTAGTTATGAAAAGGACAGGCAGATTGATGGTGAGATAGGTAAGTATATATGTTAGGTTAAGCGCGTAAACTGTTAAATATTCGCTCAAATAGATTTGTTTTACTGTTACAACGACTGATGGGACGCATTGTATGGCCTGGAACAGATTGAAATAAACCTAGATCAGGCAAGTCGCGACCGAACATTTGAATTCAACTTCATCATTACTTCCAACATTGTTAAATATATTTTAGTTATAGTTTAAGTTACTTATAAGCACTAATTATGTATGAGAAATAACACTAATGCGCCTAAATGTACCAACACTTTTGTAATACGTTTTTAAATAAATTATTCTTATTTTGAGACACTACAGAGACTTATACAGCGTGTAACAGAAAGGGTATAATCATATGGAATACTGTGGTACGGACCATCAAACTGAACAACTTTCTCTATGGGACCACAATCGAAATCGTAAAAAATAATCAGCTGTCCCATACATTTGGGTCGAGTAGGTATTGAAATTTTGTATAGGACAGCTGATTATTTTTTTACGATTTCGATGGTGGTCCCATAGAGAAAGTTGTTCAGTTTGATGGTCCGTACCACAGTATTCCATATGATTATACCCTTTCGGTTACATGTTGTATAATCGTGTAATTAGTTTTGTTAAATCACACAACAATGATTCAATTCCCGGGAATTCAGACGAATGGCCTGCCAACACTTTACAACAGAGCACTCAATCTTCACGCATTATTCACCATTTTGGCGACATTATGCTAAAAATAAGACGACATTGTCCGCCTGAAATGTTTCCCACAGCTGGGACACGGGCCTCCTCTTTGTGAGTGGGCCGTAATCCACCACGAGGATTGATGTCACATTTCTTCGAATGTTGGCTCATAGAACATACCGGTTGCCTCTGTTTTTCTCCCGTTTGGGAGATGTCGTGATGTTTGACGACCCGAATGTCGCAGCGGTAGTCAGGCTACCTTACGTTCTTAGGATCCCGGGTTCGAAGCCCGGTAGGAGCAAATGTTAAATGCGAAATTCATATTTTTCTCGTTTCTACTTGACTAATTTTTCATCAACATACAACCTAACACAGACCAGCAAATTGCAAAAAAAAAACGTAACAAAATTTGAATTTCGCGGGCTACACTTGCGCATCCACCTTAAGTCCCATATAATAGTAGGCGAACCTATTGCCATCATCTTGGCACAACATGATAAACAAAATAAAGTACATACCGGGGTTCTAACCTACGACCTACAACTCCACTGGGTTACTGGACTTTATCCAAAAAATATAAATAAATATAATTCACAAATACCATTAATACTTTACCGAACCGATTTCAATCCACTCAGCCGCAAGAAAAAACAATTGCCTACAGTTCTATACGCACTAGTGATGCAGATCCGATACTTTACAGTATCGCTATCGACACAACATGATGCGATACTCCGATATTTTGGATCGATACAACTCATACTACTCAAATTCCAGGTTTCCGTATCTGTCAACGCGCGCTGCCACCATATGAAAAACGTAAACATTCTGGATACCTAAGTATTTTATAAAATAAAACAAGAATAATGTTTCAAATTATGATCAAGCAATTATAGGACAATGTGGTACGATAAGATCCATTCATTCCGATACCGATACTTTTGTAGCGATCTAAAATATCGGAGTATCGCATCATGTTGTATCGATACTGCAAAGCATCGGATCAGATTGTGCATCACTATCTAACACGCACGGAGGGCCCCCTTTTTGGCTAGTTTAGCGATTCGGCGACATCAAAGCGTTGGCCGATCGCCAGTCTGTAGCGGGTACACTCATGGACGATGGTTATCGCGAAAAAAAAGCGATATGTGCCAATAAAATACTCTTGCCGATAGTAATGCGAGTTTTAACACGATATAAATGTTTTCGTAAGGTCAGAACTGTCTGAAAATGAAGATAGCGAGACTTTTGATCTGTACAAATGAGTGTTTTTATTGTTTTTTTTCTTTTGTGTGAACGGTGTTTTTTATGTTTTGAACAAAATTAGAATGCCCTGTTTAATTTTCTAATGAAATTCTCGAGTATTATTAGACTGGAAAACATTTTGTTTCTTACTAATTGTCTTACTTGCGAATTTTAAGTTTCTATTCGTGAATAATTTGTCAATTTTTCGTACTTAGAATTAAATATACTTTAGAAGTGTAGGTTTTGAGTGAAAGTAAAGCCAAGTCATTGAAAGCTCTCAGCTTAAACCCGAAAGTAATTAAAGTTAATGATTATAATGGTGAATATCCAAAATTGGACGTACCTAAAGATAAAAGTTTTATTTTTACAATTTCCGCTTAAGTGACAACAATTAGAAGAAATTAAAATATAAAGTAAAAAGTCGTTGGTAAGGATTTAAGAAGAGCGTTCAAAATAATTTCTTGTCATTCGACAAAAAAAGTACTTTTTTAATTTTGTCCTTAGAGAATCAAAAAACGAATGGGGAGGAAGAGACAACGCATTCTGTACATCATTCTGAGCCCCCAACAGAAAGTTTTCATCGGTTATTAAAAAAAACAGTTGTTTTTTTTCTACAAAAGTGCAATACCTACACGTCCAAAAGGTATGGAACAACTGATTAAAAAAAAAAACAATGTAAACTTTCTGTTGGGGTCTCAGAATGATGTAGGTACTGAATACGTGGTAATAACTGTTCCACCCTGTATCTCTCTTTTGTTTTATTAAGATATGTTCCCACAATTTTATTTAACATGTAATACTAAAGCCGTTGACAAGTTAATTTCCTTTTGTAACGTGTTCATTAACACTCAGAAATAATACAGCTTCGTTTTGTCAGATCAAGAGCGAATTCCTTGCAGCAATTTGTTTTTAAATGATAGTACTATGCTGACAGCATATTTTTGCGTTTCATCAATAAAAACGTGAATAACATATCAAATACAAGAATTTAGTCTTTCACTGTTAGATATAAAAAAAAATCAATACATTATATAAAACAAAGTCGCTTCCCTCTGTCTGTCCCTATGTATGCACATATCTTTAAAACTACGCAACGGATTTTGATGCAGTTTTTTATAGATAGAGTGATTCAAGAGGAAGGTTTATATGCACAACATTGCACCCGTGCAAAGCCGGGCCGGGTCGCTAGTACTCAAATAAAATAAGATAGCGACCCAATGAAAAATATTATAACTATAACTATCTGAAAACGACTTTGTTTTATACTATGTATTAAATATATTTATAACTTGCAAATAATAATAATGGGGTATGCGGATGCGTTCTATAATTTCTGCGTGATTTTATGTATGCTCCTTAAAATAATGCTTTTCTAAAATTTAACAAGAAGAAAGCTTCTGAGTTAAAACAAAGATTTTTATTTTAAGTAAGACAAACAAGACAAAAACAAACTGCTTATCTTGTTCATCCAACATCGTAAGTTTTTTTAAGATTGTTAAGAAAAATGGTTCTCAGTTTTCGTCGGCGTATCCTTGAACAAAGTTCCTGATTATTATCGGCGAGCTTCCATGCGATACTTGCTAAATTAAATTAAATTAATTTATACATGAATAAGTTTGGGTTTCAAGTTCTCATTAACGCTGGATGCTGTAAGAATCTGTAATTTGTCTCATGTTACTTGATACGATTGGTTGTGCAAAATTAGTATGGGTAATCAAATCGCTTGATAAAGATTTGATATAATAATCAAATTATTTAGTTTGGGAAAACAAAACCACAAATCCGAACAATGCAAGTATACACTTTTTTAAATATTAAATGGACCTACTCTTGACCTCAATCTTGTCCTGAGGACAGAGATGAGGTCGAAGACGGAACGAGCTAACCCAAAAGAAGCCTATTAAATCGCGACTTAAATAAATTGGGGCTTATATTTACACGACTATTTTTATTTACAATTTTATTCATTCTCTGAATTTTGGTTCATGTAAGAAAAGATCAATTTTTTCATTTTAGTTACCATGATTGCATACATTTTCTAGTGAATATACAAGGTTGAAAAAAAGCTAATATTTATTATGGCTAAACATTTTCGCACTCAACTGTACGTCACAGTCCATTAATAGTTCCACAGATCTTATAAATATTAAAAGTGACGTAAATTTGTGCGTTGTCTAACCAGATAGTACTCGATTGTACCGGCTCACTAGCACTGTAACTGTTCTGCTCATCTTTATATCCGTTTTTATGGTGGTTGAGGATATGAGGATCTGTGGTAAATAGTATGTTGTTGTAGTTGAGTGTACTGTGGCGCATAATAAGGTACGCGAATGTGATATTTTATGTAATTTGTATGTTATCTCGTACGGAAGTAAAACCGTCTTTTCAAATATTTGGTGGTATTTGCTCGCGCTTCTACGTGCACGCGTGCAAACATTCACACAGAACATTTATATGTTGATGGAATGTATAGATCGATTCTGTTGTTCATATTTTTTGAGCGTTTTATTGTCAGCCTTCGCAAGTTACAACCCTGATATTCAGGCCCTTACTCAAATAACGTTTATCACAATTTATTACCGCCCTGAGATAGTTCTTTCAGGATCCCTCTCCTAAAAAGTATATCTATACTAATAGTATAAATAGATATTTGTGAGCTTGTAGTAATCTCTGGATCTACTGAACCGATTTTGAAAATTCTTTTACTAATAGAAAGCTACGTTATTCCCATATTTACAACGTGCCCGTGGGGTAATTTCCTACAAAAACGCGGTTGAAGCCGCGGCCTACAGCTAGTTATAATTATAAGATGTTTTATATTGTACTTATACTTCATAAGGATCATAACATATTTTCGCAAGGTGACAAATAGTATCAAGTTGGATGAGACTAACCGAGGATTGAGTTAAGTGCGTGAGATTATAGAGGCCATTGACCAGCAGTAAACAGACAGATATCATCATCTGCCCAGCCTTTTCCCAAGTATATTGGAGTAGGCTTCCAGTCTAACCAGATGCAGCGGAATATCATTATTTTATATGGAGCGACTGCCTGTCTCACCTCCACAACCCAGTTAGTACTGAGTAATACGACACCCTTGACTGGTTGTCAGAGTTTCGGGCCACTGACTATCTGTGACGACTGTCAAAGACCTACAAATGACAGCCGGGACCAACCACTTAGCAGTAGACAGAAATACAAGCTAAAAAAGATAATGATATTTTGCCAACTGGGTATCAAACCTAGACCTTCACAGTTTCGACGTCTAGACATGACACTAACTGCTTCACGTCAAAAATAATAATTTAAACAAATATTCCACACTTCTGTACATTTCCGGTTGTCAACTGTGTGTCCGTCTGTCACATACATGAAATAACTTTGTAACATTTTGCAGCAGTATCTTGCGCATAAAAAATGATTGATATTTCAATGTTTGAAACGTTGGTATTTAGGTCGGTTGACGTAGATCGCAGTTTGGAGATCTATTCACTGGGATTTGTTGACAATAAAAATAGGATAGAGTTAGATCGTGATCGCAGCAAGCGCGACTGCTGAGCACGAGGTCCTGGGGTTGATTTCCGGGTCGGGCATAGAGTTTCCATCAGGAATTTCTCAGTAGCTGTCACGGAGTCAGGGGCCTTAGTCTGCTATTGCAATAGTGTCAGAATGGTCTATAATTGATTTAATAAGGCCCCTAGCCCACGGCGTATTGAAGCGCGTTCGAAACTCGTTTGACGTGCGTACAAAGGGTAATTCGTCTGCGCGGGGCCTTATTAAATCAATGATAGACCATTCTGACACTATTGCAATAGCAGACTAAGGCCCCTGGATTCGTGCCCGGTTGCTGGCCATAGGCTCACCCCATATTTAATGGGACTTAAACATGACCGGCGAAATGTGGGTGTACTTTTAGGTACCTACACCTCTACCTAACCCTTCGGGGACCACAGGCGTGATGTATATGTTGTGTTATCTGTGAAACTTATTAAAATACACTAATAAGATCTCGCACTCTATAAACTTGGCAACATTTTCTCGAATTTCCTTTACTTTCAAGTATAATTTTATCCTCTTATACGAGTGTGTTGGTTTCACCATCAAAGTAAATTATATCCTCATATTCCTTTCCGTTTTCCGACCCACTTCTATACATCCACCCCTTTAGGAACGATCCAAACGATCCTAAAGCGCGACACTTCATATCTTTGTACGATTTACACATTTAGGTCATATCCTATGAAAACCTCATCTAGTGGATTTGAAATGATAGTTAAGGCTGTAAGTTTGTCTTCGTCTTGGCTATTTTTTGTATCAAGTGCCTTTTGGCTGGATTTTTGTCTATTGTAATGACGTCATGTCCGTAATAGTGTTTCTCCAAGAACGCGTATCTGTTTGATAACACAAAACAAACTGTCAAATCCATTTATTTTTAAAAGTAAAAAAAATTCAATGCTTAATAGACAATTCTTGCTGAAGAAAAGGGACATGGTGTAACAAAATTGTATCATGAAGAAAATTAGCACAGGATTCTATAAAAAACCGGTCAAGTGCGATTCCGCCTCGCGCATTAAGGGTTCCGTACCATTATCTATTTAAAAAAAAATGTTGTATGGGAGCCCCCTCTTAAATATTTATGTAATTCTATTTTTAGTAATTGTTGGTAGAGCGGATAATTAATTCAGTAATTGATTTCGTTTTAATAAAATTATTAACAAACCAGTCAAGTGCGAGTCGGACTCGCGCACGAAGGGTTCTGTACCATTATCTAAAAAAAAAAACCGTTTTTTATGGGAGCCCACCTTAAATATTTATTTTATTCTGTTTTATAGCGGCAACAGAAATACATCATCTGTGAAAATTTCAACTGTCTAGCTATCACAGTTCATGAGATACAGCCAGACCCCTTCGGCCGTCTACGAAACCGTAGTTTCGTAACTAGACAGACAATGGAGTCTTAGTAATAGAGTACCGATTTTACCCCTTGGATACGGAACCCTAAAGATTATGCGACTCAAAAAACTGTTAAATACATTGTGGTAGTTTTAGGCATAGTATTTTAGCTGTTTTTTTTCTGTTTTTAAAAACCGATGAAGTTGAACTCTGTTGAATCTAGAATCATGTACTACATTCATGGTTACAGATACCATACACGTGTATAGCCAACTCAACGGCACGGTTGGCGCACTGGCTGATGGCTGAGTGATTGGCTGTTGCATTGCGTATTGCGGGTTCGATCCCCGCACGGAAGAAATAATTGTATGACTCATAGGTAGTTGTTCCGGGTCTGGCCGTTTGTGAGTTTTAATGTTTGTATATGCACCCACGATACTGGAGAAATTCCTAGTGTCTTTATATAAAAAAATAAATAAAAAAACTGTTCACATTAAAATTGTTTTTGTAAAACTCCGAGCTAAATCGAAGACCATCCCTAGTTTCCAATGGTGTTCCAATCCCAGTTTATTTCTGTGTTGTCACCCGTCACTTTTTCTAATCAACGTGTCGTGTAGTGTAAAACTTACGCCAAGTTTTGAGATCGTTTTTAAAGACCAATTTGGCGCGCCCTCGTTTTTGCCAAAACATCAATCAGTGTGTCTTTGGTTCATTAAATTGAGTTCGATGTTCTACTACTAGACTTGTTGAGTCTATGGAATTTTAGCATTTATCTGCATTCTTTTGAGGTGAATCGACAGCTTTTGTTTTTAGAATAGAATGTGTCAATGTTGCTTTAAAAATAGAAGTTCGAATTTATCTTTTTAAATTCGCGAAAAAAGTTTCAAGTAAGATGATGAAACTCTTCGAAGTCTATTTCGATTAATCAAAACAACTTTGATTATATTTTAAGGAATATATTTGCAAAGATAATTAAAAAGTTTTCTAAATCTAAACATTATTTAAACTTTTTTTAATATCATAACTAAATCAGGCCATAGATATCTCTATGAGTCAGAGTGGGCAATAATGGGTAGGATGTCAGGGGGCTTAAAATGACCGCTTTAATAGAATCATAATAGGATAATAATATTAATCACGTTAAAATTCTTAATTCATTGTGGTCAACAGACGCAGTTATGAATTGTAACGTATTTCATTATGATTCTGCTAAAGCAACCATTTAAGGTCTCTAGATGTGTACGTGTTTTAAAGCACGTGGGTAATTTCACAAATACACCTACAAATATTTGACTTCTACGTTCAAAATGCTATTTTTGAAAGCAAACAAAGTCTGCTATAGTAGAAATACAATATAGTTTTAGTGCTAATATAGCAACTAGCAGTAACTAGGTATTTCCTTGAAAGATAATAAAAATGTCTGGAACAGCTGTTTCATCAGAATTTAGAGCTAATCCTTCACGCACTGATTTACTGAAACGTTTAATTTGTATGTTTCTACGAAATACCGTAGATAATTTCGCATGGAAACTAGCGTAGACATAAATCTTAGAACCACATTTTAATAATATTTGCGAGGAACTAAATGTCATGGTCCGCCATTTTGCTTTTGTTATAAGGGCTTCAGTTTCTAGTGCGTATAAATCAAAGACGCTAATTCGCGTGTCTTGTTACATAGTTTTAGTTTTGAACAAAGTTAGTCTTTGGAGGTAACGTGTTTGATAATATTTATAGCTTCTGCTGTTTAATATAGTTTATTGCTTAACGCAATGATACAGAATGTTGTTTTTGTAAAAATAACAGGGTCGATACCTGGCTCCTACAAATTATTAAATAATATATTTTTACAAAGCACGAATCATAGTTTTATCTCGATCATAGTTCCTTTGCCCACTTTGCTCTACTACCTATAGTTTCAGATTTAGATCTGATGAGCTAACATAATTAAATCAGCCTGTTTACCTAAACTGATTTAACACAGTCCGAACTGAGTTTTGAGATTTACCGCCATACAACATTTTGTTTGATATAAAATTTCCTCATGTGTCTAAAGTTTCGTTAGTGGCCGTTGTAGTATGTAAGACTCATGTATGTGTGCACATATGTATTACAATATTAAGAATCAATACCTATATTAACGATGATATGTGATGGTACTCTATGATTGATCAGTAATAAACGAGATTGCAATGAAGGCACTTGTATTACTCATCTCCCCGGACTGACAACCTTACATGGCGACCCTGCCATCTGAGACGAGTGCCGAGTTCGGTCGCGTGACTTAATTAAAAGAAAAAGAAAATAGTAGTAGTTTTTTTTTGTGATAAAATAAAAAAGAACTATTGAAGTAGGACAGTGAATTTTTTTTCATGATGACGATGATGGTCTGACAACCAGTCTTACCAAGGGGTATCGTATAACCCAGTATTAACTGGGTTGTGGCGGTGAGATCGGCAGTCACTTCATGTGAATGTGTGGTATTCAGCTGTATCCAGTTAGACTGGAAACCGACCCTAACATAGTGGGAAAAGGCTAGGCACTAGGCAGATGATAAACACATTCTAAAATATGAATACGCCTTTCAGATACACGCTCTACGTTCATATTTTTAAACATTATTCCTTGAAGGGGTTAAATAAAATAAATAAATATCGCTGGACATCACACACAGCGCCATCTAGGTGCCACATTAAGCAACGAGCCTTGTGTCGTGGACACCAGATAGTTGATAATACTACATAGATACTTTTTGTTTGTAAATACATACTTAAATAGGTAAAAGATTTTTTTGGAAATCCGTAAATTTTTGTCGATGAGAAATCCGATAGGTCACATGCTGTTTAATTTACGACAAAGGTGGATGATCCTGTAAATTACTGGTTTTAATGACTCTGATCATCAAAACTTGTCGCTTACGAACTTAAAGTTATGTTCATTGTTTGCTAGAGGGGTATAAAACATTAAAATGAAAATGTAACATAAAATTAGGGTCATGAAGCACATCAGTTTCATCACGATTATAATAATGAATTTGTTTGTTCACGAAGTTTGGATGGGTAGTGTTAATAATATGATCTATTTGATAGACCAAATAGAATTTACTGATTTCGACTATCGTTGATTTAGTGAGACTACATGCTTTACCTACTGCTGAGCATGAAATCCTGGGTTCGATTCTCAAGTTGGGCGAAGTGTTATTGGTTTTTCCAACAGAAATTTCTCAATGGAGCACAATATTTATTTTTGTGTACGGTTGATGGCAATAGGCTCGTTCCTATCACATGGGACTTAAACATAACAGCTGGTGAAGCCTTCGGGGATTACAAGAATGCTGTTATGTTTTGAAACGTAATTTTCGGTTGACTGCTTCTGTATTTTTCTCCAGATTTTCATGACAATATACTGAATCCACATAAATCAAAAGCTCCATAAATAAATAATCATTAAGACAAGTGTACAAAATATTGACCCAGTCGGTTCATTGTTAACAGTGGCTAGTTGCGTTTAAGTTAAGTGCGATACTGTGTCCGCTTTGTTACGTTACACGTCGAGCCAAAGAAATGGGACAGCCGATATTTTGTCCACATTTTTGGTATATTGTGTTCTTAGGTAATTTCGTTGTTACGTGATGTATGTGTGTTTATGTGTACACTTGAGGACAAATAAAGGACCATGGGCAATTTTCTACGGAATCTGGACGTAAGACCAGCAGAATTGAATCTCAATTAATAGCTTATAAGCCGCATTTGGTGACAATTGTAACAGTATAAATAGTGTACTAATTATAAGCTATGATCTGAGTGACATTTAAATTCTATTGGACTTACAACCAGTCTGACCGACGTAAAAACTGTTTTTTTTTTTTTAAATGCAGCTGAAATCAGTCAGTAAATTATTTTATGCCCGACTAAGCTGTGAATTTAGCTTTGATTTTATTATTTATTTATAACTAAAATACTCTACCTAACTTCTATTTTAACTATGCTGGACTATTTTATAGACTATTTTAGATGATTCATTTTACGAGCCAAAGTAGTTTAGAAGCATATCTTTATAGATCAGTCATCGCGAACTACACTCAAATTTAATGAGTGGTGCTTAACGACAGCATATAAAATACTGTCGTCTTGTTCTTCAGGGAAAAGATGACCAAAAACTACATGAAGTTTTGCTGGAAGTGACAAAGTACTTACAGTGTGTCGTAAAAACATTGATCTTAATTGTTTGCCATAAATTAATTTAGTTCTTATTGTTTTACTGTGCCAATAAACTTGGGATGATGTTTATTGCATTTTGACTTGTAATGTGTGGTGTTGAGTTTTTTTGGCATTATTTTTATTAATATCTCCTTTAGTCATTACTTCACCTTATTTCATACATTTTTAAATATTTCTTAAAAAATATATATTTATGAAACATTTAAAAATATAAAAAATAGTAGTCCACCGGTGTCGGGAGCAAGGTTCAAGTGATAAATGATAAATGATGTTTATTTTGCAAATAGGTTTTTTAAAAACACTTTTACACGTCTCTTTTTTAAACTAGATGGGGCCGGTGTTTCGTACCTGACTACTCTGAGAAGAAACAGCCGAAACAAACTCAGAGGTCATAGTCTCTTTTAAAGTCCAGACATAATCTTGGTTAACTCACATGAGGACTATGCAGATTAGTGTCTGAGATGGTCTCTTGAAGAAAGAACCACACAGATTTGAGTGGACCTGTCCAGTCAGTGCAAGCATTTGTCAGTTATCGTGTAGCTCGACTTATAACTCAAGGAGCTCAACGACACGACGAACAATACCAAAGAAAGGACATTTGGGTAGGTCGCTTATAGTACTCAAACTGCCAGACAATAGTGGAAAAAGATACACATGGTCCTCACATTCACAATAATCAAATAAAATTAATACAAAATACTCTACAAAATAATAGTCATTAAATGTGACCATTAACAATAAAAAATAAAAATAAAAGTAAAATACTTAGCTAAGTAAGTATTCATGTCAAATCATTAAATATAACAATAAGAAAAATATAAAACAAAATAATAATAAAAAATAATAATAAAATACTAAAAGTATTCATGTCAAATAAATTAAATGTCACAGTGTATATGGAAAAGGAATCAATAATAAACAAGCGAAGTCCGAAATTTCGACATTCACAGAGTAAATTTAATTGGAGCAGCTTAATCCCAAGCCTTTTTATCTTCGAGATAGTGATTAATTTTATAGTAGGCTTTCAGACATAGCTTCCGTTTTATAAACGATTTGAATTTATTTAGGCTTAGTAATTTAATATGACTCGGAAGTTTATTGTAAAAACGTATACATTGGCATCTGAACGTACCCCCTATTTTTTTTAGCCTCGTTGCAGGAACAACATATTTGTGTTTATTCCTCGTATTTACGTTGTGGATATCACTGTATTTTTTAAACAAATTAATATTTTTATGTGCGTACAAAAGGTTTTCATAAATAAATTGAGAGGGGACAGTAAGTATATTAATCTCTTTAAATTTTTCTCTGAGGGTGTGTCTAGGACTTAATTTATAAATTGAACGAATTGCCCTTTTTTGCAAAACAAATATTGTCTGAATATCGGCGGCATTGCCCCACAAGAGAATACCGTACGACATCACACTGTGGAAATAACTAAAGTAAACTAAACGGGCTGTCTCTAAATCAGTTAAATCACGAATTTTTCTAACGGCGTATGCTGCAGAGCTAAGCTTTTTTGACAATTTGTCTATATGGGGGCCCCACTGAAGCTTGGCATCCAAAGTTATGCCTAAGAACACTGTGTTATCTTCCGGTTTCAACTCTTCATTCTTGATTAGTACACTATTTTCCACTTGTCTTACATGGGGTATCGTAAACTTAATACATTTAGTTTTTTTCTCATTTAGGAGTAGATTGTTAACATTAAACCAATTAACGACTTTTGCCAGGGCGCTATTAACATCGTCCGTAACTAGCTGCTGACGTTTGAGTTTAAATAAAAGAGAGGTATCGTCTGCAAACAACACTATGTCATGATTATCCTTTAGGAGGTAAGGCAAGTCATTTATATAAATAAGAAACAAAAATGGGCCAAGCATTGAGCCCTGGGGTACCCCCATTCTTACTACGGATCCGGGGGACCTTTTCCCGTTAACATCAACTCTCTGAATCCTATCGCTCAAATATGACGCAAGAAGATCCAGAGAGGCGTTCCGGATTCCGTAGTGGTGTAGTTTCCTGATTAATGTTTCATGAAGAACGCAATCGAAAGCCTTAGACAAATCGCAAAAAATGCCCAAAGCATCGCATTTAACTTCCCATGCATTATAAATGTGCCCTAAAAGTTCAACACCGGCATCAGTAGTTGAACGACCCCTTGTAAAACCGAACTGTTTCTTATGCAATAACTTATGTTTATTGAAAAATCTTTGCATTTGTTCTAAAATTAGTTTTTCAAAAATTTTACTGAAGGTGGGTAGTACAGAAATGGGTCTATAATTAGTGGGGTCTGATTTACTACCCGATTTAAACAATGGTATTATTTTACTATTTTTCATTAGATCAGGAAACACACCACGGTCAATACAATCGTTAAATATTACAGCTAAAGAAGGAGCTACAATGGTTATAATGGACTTAGCAACGTCCACAGAATGACCCCATAGATCGGCGGTCTTCTTAACATTTAACGTGTGAAAAGTTTTAATTATATCTTTACAGGTGACATATTGAAAATTAAATTCGGAATCACAGACTGAAACGTTTTCCCTTAATAAAGACTCGGCAGCAGCAGGTGACGAGTTTAGCGATTTAGTAGTCGATACGGGAATATCCGCAAAGAAATTTTCAAATGCTGTGGCAACTTGAGTGTCTGAATTCAAAATATTATCGCCAATAGCAAGGCTGTAGTCACTATCTCGATTGCAAGACTTTCCCGTTTCGCTATTAATAATGTTCCATGTCATTTTAATTACATTACTACTGTTTTTAATTTTTGAACTCAAATAACGTGACTTTGCTATAAAACAAACTTTTTTAAATACCTTAGAATAATTCGTAACATATAACTTAAATTCTACAGTGTTTATATACGTCCGTTCTTCATACAGCTCATAAAGTCGTTTTCGACTCTTATGAATACCAATGGTGGCCCAGTCGTTGAAAGAAGCGTTACTATTAACCGAGATTGTCTTAGGGACAAACGTGGTTTTAAATTGTGTGCAATACATACTAAAAAAATCGTTATATTGTTGGTTGGGATCACCGTTATTTGACAAAGGTGGTAATTTAGACAAAAGTTTAGTTTTAAAAGTTTCCAGGCGATTTTTAGTTTTTGGATTAACAATGATATCCTTCTTAGTGACTTTCTTGTTTACATTAGGAATTGTGATCAATTGCCCACAATGATCTGAATCCATTAAGTTAATAATTACTGTGTGGGTAGGTATGACATCTGTGTAAATATTATCGAGGCAAGTGGCACTAGTGGGGGTTATTCTAGTGGGCTCCAGAAATTTGTTTTCAAGATTGTATGACTGAAACAGGCTTATAATTTTAGTGCTTAGCCCAGATTTTTCTAACAAATTAATATTAAAATCACCACAAGTGATTATGGACTTCTTAGAATTACAGATTTTATGCAACACTTCATCCATTACCTTTTCAAAACTATCATACAACCCTGAAGGAGGTCTATATACACTTAATATGATAAACTGCTCCAATTCTATACAGGCTATTTCAACTGTTCGCTCAACAGATAGGCTTACAATATCCTTGCGGTCTTTAAATTTAAGCTGATTATTTACTAAGATTAATGCGCCGCCATGTATAGCATTTTCCCTGCAGAATGAACTACCAACCTGGTGATTACTAAAATTGAAAATTAATTGGTGACACTTAAGCCAATGCTCCGTTATACAAAGAATATCTATGTTGTTACAATTCAGAAAAAGTTCTACTTCTAATTCTTTGTTCAAAAATCCTTGAATATTTTGATGCACCAGGTTGATACTATTGAAATCCTCTAAACATTCTCTTGGTTTATTATCTGGCTTCCTTAAAATATTGCAAGAGGTTGCCTCTGTTGTCTCATTTTCTAATTTAAATGATTGACTGATTCATTAATTGTGATCAAACTATTGGCAGAGTAATTTAACTGAATATTGCATTGCTCAACAGAGGCAACTCGATTAGCCAAGTTCTTGGCTGTAATAGAAAAATAATATGATAGCGATACAGCTACCTGTCTTCTACAATAGTTTGATAAATAGCACCGATCCACAAGATATCTATCTTTTGTCAAATAAAAATTATTACCAATATAATTGTTAATGTCAATCAAATGAAAAACATTACTATTAGATGTCAAATTATGCAACGTGTTATTAATATTATATCTAAGGAAATTACACAAGCTACTGGTGGTTAGAGCTCCAGTGACAGAAACCTCACAATGCGAGCCGTATCGAGAAGTACTGCCTTCTGAATCAGGTCTTTTGATCCAACCACCTAAGGAGAGCCTCGAAAGGTGATTATTAATATTATTATTATAATGGTATTATAAATATTTCGTACTGATTTCTGCCCGTAACTTTGTCCGTGTAAAGTTTTTTCTGTATACTTATTATAAAACACTTGCTATAACTGCCTCGACTCTTCGTTGGTTAGTGGCCGCAAGCGCGACAGCTGAGCATGAGGTCATGGGTTCGATTCCAGGGTCGGGTAAAGTGTTATTCAGTTTTTCTATCAGGAATTTGTGGGGTCGGCATCCAGTCTAACTGGATGCAGCTGAATACCAGTATTTTACATGGAGAGACTGCCTATCTGACCTCCACAACCCTGTTAGCCCATCTATTATATGGGACTTAGACATAACTGGCGAAATGGTACATCTCTGCCTAACCTTACGGCGATTACAAGCTTGATGATATGTATGTACGGTCACCAAAGGAGATAAGTAACCAGGGTCGTCGGATATAGTTGAAGTTTAGTAAGAAACCGATTGATGTTTTCGAATAAAATTTAATTAGTTAATAGAACGCAAACAGTTCATTTATCAAATTAAATTTCATTCGGAAACATCCATTGGTTTCTTATTAAACTTCAACTATATCCGACGACCCTGGTTACTTATCTCCTTTGGTGACTGTACATCTCATTACTCTTGGCAATAAAGTTTCAGTAAAATTTGTTTTAAACCGATTGAGTAGTTTAAGAGGTACCTGCTAAATTCAAACACAAACTTTACCTCTTTGTAGTAAGAATAGATAAAGGGACGAGCGCGCAGATGCTAATTTGTTTATAAAACACAGGTAGTGTTCCAAATAATTCTTTTTTTTCTCAACATAATTCTGTTCTGTAAATCATAATTTACTACAATCTTATTATAGAAAAATACAATAAATAATCTAAGTAATAGGTTTCTTTAAAAACATAGCACTCCATTTATATTTCTGACATCTACAATGAAAAAGGACAACATAAAGTAAAATTTTCCAAATTGCCCCGAAAATCAAAAACATTACACTTTTGCCGCGAAAACACGGCCAAGCTCATAAATTAAATATGAAATAAAGTTATGTTTCAATATTTAGCACTCTATTAGATATGAGAGTGTTAAATTGAATGTCTTGTGAGCAAATAATCTTCGTTGTGAGTTATTTATTGCTTTCTTTGACTTTATTCTGTTATTTACGCGTTTTCCTATTCATTTATTCATATACTTCAGTCCATACACTTGTTTTTGCATGTAGGAATATTTTGTGTACTGACAGGTTAATATTGAGCCGAGTTATATATTATGTATTTCTGTTTTGAGACGACTTTTCATCGCAATCAGATGATTTTGAAAAGATTTTTTATTTGGTTATTTTCGTCATTCTATATTTCATTTCTCGTGTGGTTAGTACCTAACCTGGGGTCAGAGTTTTTATGCCACCCATGGGCCTCTGACTTGGCTTTACATGCCGTCGAGAAATATCTCAGGCATGCTGGTCATTCATCATTCGTCATCGTCGTCGTCGTTCGTTGTTTTTCATTGTTCGTCATTCAATTGGAGTAGATTTTCACAATTACATTAACAAAACTAAACGTGCCCGTATACTAACTAGCTGTGGCCCGTGACTTCGCTCTCGTTTTTGTCGGAAATTATCCCACGGGCACGTTGTAAATAATTATAGCTTATGGCACTCGGGGTTAATGTAGCTTCCTATTAGTGAAATAATTTTCAAAATCGGTTCAGTAGATCCAGAGATTACCCCCTACATACAAACTTACAAACAAATTTTACCTCTTTTTAATATTAGTAAAGATATTTAATTCAGTAATTGATTTCGTTTTAAAGAAATTATTAAAATACCGGCCAAGTGCGAGTCGGACTCACGCACGTAGGGTTCTGTACCATTATCTAAAAAAAAACCGTTTTTGTATGGGAGGCCCCCTTAAGTATTTATTTTATTCTGTTTTATAGGGGCAACAGAAATACATCATCTGTGAAAGTTTTAACTGTCTATCTATCACGGTTCATGAGATACAGCCTGGTGACAGACAGCCAGAAGACAGTCAGACAGATAGACAGTGGAGTCTTAGTAATAGGGTTTCGTTTTTACCCCTTGGTTACCGAACCCTGAAAAGACATATTTTTGTCCCTGCGCACTCATCCCGCAAATTAATATGTACAAAAAAAAAATAAAGAAAAGAATTGTTTAGTTACTGAATTGAATTTCGAACTGAACTGAATTGAATTGAAATGAAACTGAAAAATTGAACTGAATTGAATTGAATGAAATTGAACTGAACTGAATTGAATTGTTTAGTTACTGAATTGAATTGAAACTCATTGTTAAGCAACTTATAAATTTTATGTATATTCAAATCACAACTGTATTTTTTGACCGTTGTTGTATGAAACGGTTGTAACAGGGCAAAGTGGCGTACTGTCAATTTGCTTAGGAATTTGAATTTGGAATTACACAATCAAATTCTCTCATACCCTTTCTATCATCGGACGAGCAGAGATACGGCGAAGCGTCACCGCTCTATGGTTGAAGTTACCCGAACGAAGTTTATTGTGCAAACCGCCAGTCCGTGGAATTCTCTGACGGCTTCTCTGTTTCCCGATCATTATAATCTAAATCTCTTCAAAGTTCGATTGAATCGGTTTCTTTGCAATCAAGCAAGTTGCGGCCAAACGCAAGGCTAGAAAAAAAAAAGAATTCATTTCAAATTATTTTAAACAAGATTCAATACCGTTTACAAAAGCTTACTAAGTTTTACATTTTCGTTTTCCAAGTGTACAAAAGAAATGAATATCTCTCCAAGGTAGACTTGTGGACCGCCAACCGCTAGCTTTATGAAACTGTTTTTAACAGAATTAAGTGTAGTTGGCGCCTATTTCTAGGATTATCCACTGAATAACTACTCTGTGACTCTCATTCTTTCTTATTAAATGTCCACCAACACAATTTAACTTTTCTGAGCTAGTATTCTGTTGTTTGTCGTTATTATACTCAGTGGTTGTGCCTGTTTTAATCTGGATATTGTATTAAGTAAAAAGGACAATGTGAAATTAGAACGGATTTTGGCAACCAAAAATATGTAACACGGGTTCAGCCTTAGTGACTTACTAATGGGTTTTTTTTTCTTGTTAGACTCCACGTAATGTTTTTTTTTTCGTGTGGCTAGTATCTAACCTAGTGTTAGAATTTTTTTTCCGCCCATGGGCTGACTTGGCTTTACATGCCGTCGAGAAATATCTGTCAGGTATGTTTGTTTCCCTCACGATGTTTTTCGTCACCGAAGCAAGTGATAATTATACAATACGCACATGAATCTAAAAAAACAGAGGTGCGTGCCTTGGGTTCAAGCTCGTGACCTATGATTTGGCAGCTCGACGGTCCCACCACTAGGCTAATCACTGCTACGTAATAATTGTGAACATGAGTGTGTACAGAATTTTTGAGAAATAAATGTATGGGATTGGATGCCAGAAAGAAAGGTAAATAAGTGAAGGAGAATAAATGAGAGATTGAAACAGTGAAAGGAAGAACGAAGAAGTGACGCAGGTTGTATTTACGGCGTAGGGTTTACACCCTACGCGATAATGTCCTTACGGACATTATCGCGTTAGGAAGTTAATATTAAGTCAAAAGTTATTTGACTTTAAATGAAACGAGATATGGTAGAAAATTGTTTGTCTATTTTCTCGAATCCCAAACACTATTACCTATATTTTTACTTAGATGTTTATAATCGAAGCTAAACCAATAACAAAGATCAAAGCAGTGTACTTTTTTGGCACGAAGTGTACCGTACATTTCTTTGTCAAGTAAAACCAGCCACACGCACGCCTCAACTACAATATTTCTTCGCCAATAAATCGTAGACCACTTCGCACGGCCTCAAGTGTACTCAGTTAGTTCCCAAGGAAGCTAGTTCCAGTTCTCTTTTGCTACTGAGTCGGTCAACATTTGCTGAGTATTACATGACGTCTGGATGGCGACTAAGGGGGTGTGTGGAGGTTGGTGGGGGAGAGCAGATGAACTGAGCTAGCTGGAGGAACTATTATCCAGTTAGGCTAAGTTTATCTGTTCATCTTATGTGCTATTTGTGGTGTGGAATAACCAAGTTGTAAATTGAGAAAGCAAACGGTGTGACAATCACTATCTACTGAGCATAAGGCTGTGGGTATAACTGGCGAAGTGTGGGTGTAGGCAATACTGGTACACCACTTCCTAACCGAAGAAATACAACGCCATGTTATGTCGTAACTTTTGAAATCGTACCTAATCGTAGGAACCATTTTCCTATGTTTTAGTTCGCCTCTATACCATTTTGTGCTAAAATTATCAATAAAGTTTTGATTTGGAGATTATAGAAAATTACAGTTAGTAAATAACAATCCATGACATCAGCCTGTAACCGTTCCAGGGCACCCGTTTCTCATGAAATACAACGCATTGACACCATTTCTAATTATTGAAGCCAGCGTTTCTTCACTACGTTTTTAATCAATAGAGTCTGTCTTCGACTTAGTTTGCGATACTTATCAAGTATTGATTTCTAATCCATTTTTCTTTTACTATTTCTAATTTATTTTTCCTTTCTACTAATATGTTTTTTACGCTAAATCATTCTTGATTTTTTCATGGGTTATTAAATAAACAGCCGTTTCCTTCAAAAGTGCAATATGAGCTGGGCTGAGCAGGAGGGAGTGTCAGACTTTTACTGACTAAAACCCATCCATGTTCCTTCCTTTGCCCTTTGTGTTCCAGGGCCGCGGTATCTCTTTCGAACAGTCCCGCAACCCTGGCAGGCATCGGTCCTTTCGGACCTCTTCCTGTTTGCTGACTCTCTATGAGGCGCGCGTGGAACACAAACGCGCCGTCGACACGCGGCCTGTCGTCATAAGACGGACGGACCGCGAGCTAGCCCATAGCTCACCGTCCACAGGCCCGCGCCTACGGTGGCCGGGGGCAGCACGTGGCCCCCGACGCCCGGTGCGTCTCCCGCGGCGGCTGGGACGTGAGGTTCTCTCCCTCTCACGTCCCGCCACCTCCTTCGCTAGCATGACTGCTTCGCAGAAGGAGGTGACGGCGTCCCATTCCGTCTCGCTTCGGACCATGGATTGAACCAAGGCCGGACGCGAGAGGTCGCCGCCGCCGATGTTGAATGTGCCCTAAAGTTGATATTCATTCCCATATTAGAATACAGGTGCTTTATTTATAGTCGAGAGGATGATATTTCGCGAGGCCAACAGACCCTTAACTCTATTGTATTCTATTGTATTGTGTAGATACTGATTCTGATTATTATTTATAGTTCTAGTCGAGGTCAAAGATCAGAACGATTTCCGCACTTTCAACTATTGCGTGTTTTTTCTAAATATTATGATCACATCATAAAGGCAGCCATCTTATATTCTTAAAATGTTTATGAAATTCATATCAGGAGTGACTGAATTATTAATATACAACGGTTACAATACACAAGACGAAAGTCAGCGGATTGGATAATCCGTCTTTTTACAAACGGCGTCGGGTGTATGTAAACTATTGTTGTTTAGTTAAACGTCGAAGGCGATAAACATGTTATTACAAGATCTCCAGGACTCGTTTCTCCTTCGTTCATCGGTCCTTCGCCAAACATGGCCCGGATACCGCCACTCTAGCTTGCTTGCACTAAAAGCTACATCGGTAAAATATGTTCATCATCACCAGCTTCGGTATTCACAAACGCTTCGATTCGATTTCGATTCGACAAGTCGTAGGTATGTCTATCTTTTTTGGCATTACGAAAGCGAGTAAGATAGACATACGACTGTACAACTCGAATCGACGCGTAACACGGGGGCTGGTCATTTCCCGTATATGTTGAGGTCGCCTTAAGCTGACCTCTGTACCCTATTGATGAGATATCACTTAATAAGACAAGTCAAACTTTGGGTTTGCCGTATATTCTATTCTAGTGTAATATTACATATCGCCTTAATCCCCGAAGGGTTAGGTAGAGGTGTATCTAACAGTAAACCCACATTCCGCCAGTTATGTTTAAGTCCCATGTTATAGAGGGCGAGCCTATTGCCATCAACTGGGCACAAATACAGACTCCGTGACTGATACTGAGAAATTCCTGACGAAAAACCCAATAAAAGCCCGACCCGGGTATCGAACCCAGAACCTGATGCTCAGCAGTCGCGCTTGCGACCACTAGACCAACGAATGAACGCCATTCTATTCAAATGTGGTTTAGGTACTATAACTCCCAAAACAGCCAAATCTTCCGCAACTGTTATAGGTCAATTTGTATTGTATAGCGGGCTGGTGTCCGCAACTCCACGTCTAAGCGCGTATTTTGCGTGCGTTGTTATAGGTCAAATTATAAATTCAAGTTATAAGTAAATGTAAAAGCCATGTTCTCTAAACATAGTTACTTAACCCGTTGGTTCCCTAGCGTGTTGTTAGACAAATACCTACAGTTGTTAAGGATAGGCTTACAACAACTGACAACAGTGATATCAGATGATCTTCCGTTGTTTGTCAAATTGGGACGATCATGACTGTGTTCCAGTTCTGTAATGTGTGTAATTTTGATGTATGGGGACAATGACTTTAGTGTTAAACGAAATAAACATTTGTCAGGATTAGATTACGATGATTTGATGAGATTTTAGATGAATTTAGGTTATCACGTTTCGAACTTTTCGCTCGTAGTTTTTTTTTACAAAAAATCGTTGCTTGAATTATAACAATTACTTGTTAAAAATAGTTCGTTTTCTCTACTATAATGATAAATGATAAAAGTCTTTAACTGTAGTAGAAATTTTTCCTGGGTTTGATTCGAGGCAAAGTGTTACAGGATTTTTCCATCATGCATTTCTCTGTAGCAGTCCGGAGTCTTAGGCCTGGTTGGTGACAATAGGCCCACCCCTATAAAATGGGATCGGGGAATAAATGGCGAAATGTGGGTGTGCCTAATCCTTCGGGTCAAACAAGCGAGGTGTTACGTTAAGAGGGGTATGACAAAAAAAAACGCGAAGTTACAAGGTTTTCTCGTTGTAATTGTATGATTTTCGTTCGTTGATTGAAATAATACACACATCAAAAGTGTCTAGGGATCAACATATATTTTTGCAAAAACTTTTCTCCTGATTGATATTAATTAAAATTTTCTTTAAGGATTCATCAAATAAAGTGTTTTCGTTTGTCACAGTAACGATAAACCAAGTCACCTTTGCATTAATAAAGAAATTTGCCATTTTCCTAATAAAGGGATTTTTGACATTTGAACCACTAACACAAAAGTTCGAAAAAAAGACTGAAATAACAGTTTTCTTTAAAATTTTATTGGGTAACTTAAACAATTAATAATCCGTGTTTCTACCGCGAACACTAACAACACAAGAACATCGGTTTGGCATACTCAAAATGAGTTCATCCAAATCACGCTGTGGAATGGCCGCCCATGTTCGTTGCAACAACAAAAAAAGGTCTTCTTGCGACTGGATACCCTCCATATTCGGCAGAGCTCTTCTCTGTAGCATATCCCATGCATGCTCAATCGGATTCAAGTCTGGCGACTGAGCAGGCCAGGGCAGGACATTGATGTTAGCTGCGGCGAGAGTCTGTCTTACAACTCTTGCGGTGTGCGGTCGTGCATTATCATGCATTAACTGAAATAAGGGACCGATTTGCACTTGTAGAGGAACGATGACGTCTGATACAATCGTCTCAGCATAAATTTGAGCGTTGAGGTTGCCTCTGATCCAAATCAACTCAGTTCTTCCGCCGATCCAAATACCCGCCCATACCATGATGGTTCCACCACTATAAGGATGGACTTCCTGGCAGGATTTTAATCGCTGTTGGCGTCCAGGGGTTCTCCAGTGTCGTATACGTCTTGTATCCGGTCTCATACCAAAACGAGACTCATCAGAAAAGCACACGAAACGCCATTGTTCTTCTGCCCAATTTCTGTGTTCAAGAGCCCATTGATATCGTATCCTACGATTGTGCATTGCTATAGGTGGTACCCGTAGCGGTCTTCGGGAATGAAGGTTCACTTCATGCAAGCGGTTTCTGACTGTTTGGTCGCTAATTAAGTTCCCTGAAGAGTGATGAAGCCTCACGGCTAACATCATGGCGGTTATTGTTGGAGCTCTTCGAGTTAAGATTTGAATGTATCGGTCTTGTCTCCATGTGGTGCAGCGATACCGTCCTCCATGGCGCTCAGCCACGGTACCAGTGCTTCGGTAACGTGTCCAAAGTCGACTGATAACACTCTGACTTGTATTCAGAGCTAAAGCCACAGTACGTTGCCGGGAACCAGCTTCTATCATTCCCACGGCTCTGAGCATTTCTTCCCTGCTTAAATGACGTCGCCGCTCCATAATAACGTTGGTTTTAATCAGTAGTAGGGAAACAGTAGCACTAATAATGTTTTCAATGCGTTGTATGTTTTTATAGGGAAAATATTGACAGCTGATTTTCATCTTTTACTCGAATTTGATTCACAGTTCCTGATTCAAATTATGAAATGCACCAAAAAGGATCCATATAAATTTATAAAATCATAAATTTATTACAAAGCCACATCTCAATCTCAAGAAATCCACATAAAAATGCTTGATCCCTAGACACTTTTGATGTGTGTAGTTCGTTTTTTCTACTACAATAATAATAAAGTGAATTTTAGATAACTTATAGTTATAATCATTCTCCCGATGCATGTTTACCTCTAATTTGTAGATTATATTCAATAGACCTTCATTTTTTTTTTCATCTCTCAAATATCCTGTACTTGTATAATAACATATTTTCGTTTTATGCCTTAAAAGTAAAATTATATAGTTTTTTTGTTTAAATTAACGCAAAAAAAGTCTTTATACCACCAGTAATTACAAAACAACGGTCGTTGAACCCAAATAAAACATTCTTTTTTCGGTTTGTCGAGTTTCGCTAATTTACTTCATTTGACTTAGAAAATTGAGAAGCAAATTGTGATTTATAGGAATTTTATGCGTGCAGATGTACTGCACGCTTAAAATTCTCACCATAAAGATTTTATTCTTTTTAATCGAAACAAAATATAAAGATTTCACTTCACTTACCAAATTCGGGTAGGTCCAGCAATTCAAACGGAATCATAAAACAGCCGATTGATACTCTAGGCAAGTTTATACTGAATCCTCTTAGTCCAATGACACGTAAACCGGAAAACCTAACCCGTGCGTGTCTACATCAAAATCTTTACGAGAGTCCACTGGAGTAGCCAGGAAATACATTCTAGCATATCATCATGCTTGTAATACATGAAGGGTTAGGCAGGGTTGAAACTATTGTACGGACAAACAAGCTATTTGGTATACACGCGGAAATTTTCACAATCCAATGCCGAAGTGTATACTTTTCCAAATTTTATTTAATAAAGCTTTTTTCATTAAGAGACTGAATCTTAATACGTACATAAGCTTTACAGACATAAGCTTTATAAAATGAAATTGCAAACAATATTGTCAGTGTACTAGGATTGTGAATATTTATTCATATTATTTATTTTAGTACATCCAAATTTTGTAAGACGCTTTTTATCACAACCTGAAAGATTTAAATGAAACCCATTGTCGCAAAGTCAGAACGATGCGGATTTAAGGTGGAAGCCGACATCGGCGGATCGCGTCCACCTTAAATCCGCATCGTTATAGCTTTGCGACCGAATTCGTTTGTCTTGCGATCGCTGTCTTTGTCGAGACTGCAGAGCCTAGGTAGTTTATGAATTATCTTCTATAAACGTATTTTTTCTTCTTCGTTTATGTTGTCAAACATAAGAAGCAATGGGTTTCATTTAAATCTGCCTGTTAATCGGCCTGTTAAGTTAATCTTTATCTGGGACCACCGCGCAAATTTTCTCTTCCAAAAAGAATCACGAAAATCGGACCCGTATTCGCAGAGACATCGGTGTACAAATATAAAACTGGTGGAATACATAACCTCCTCCATTTTAGAAATAGTGCTACTAGTAAATAAATGTCAAGATGAATAGCATTGGGATTGTGAGTATACTGTGTTACATAATTACTCAGCTGCTCGTTAATAGAGAAGTACTCAAATATTATTGTCTCGCAATATAATTTTCAATGCCGCGAAATGCTCGTCAACAAATGTACATGGGTGAACGCACCCCTATGCTAGCTCGGATGCCATGCAGCTATGTAGATAATGTAGATTGCACATCATCAGATAATATTTAGAATTAATTAACGAGTGTACAAATGTTCGCACGACAGGCACAACAAGTGCTAATTGCAAACTATGGCGGAACAAAATTTAGGTTTGGATGTGGCATTTCATGCTGGCACTTAACTAAGGATTTAGTACAGAAGTAATAGAGCCAACAGCCAAGAGTAGTGAAATGAAAACTTTATTTACCAGTTATAAATCCACGGACAACATTCACAACCAGACACTACCACAAATAAAACATATTGACATTACAAACACACGTGCGCGCGCCCCAAACGCATCGAATTAGGTAATCGGCGTGTGGTAGGACTGCCACCAAAATGTAAAATGTAGGTAGTGAAATGTTTCACAAGGCATGCCCTTATATTTTTATGGACCAATCCGTAACCTAAGAAAAAAAATTAAAAAAAAATCCGTGAAAACATAGATTAGGAAGATAAATTATTCTAGGGTAGAAATATTTAGTTGGTATAAAAAATGCAGTTAAATTGGTATTAAACAACATTTGGTCTAGCCACAATAAATGGAACAACATTCTCTCCAAAATGTATGCATTTCTTGCTTACCACATCCATGTCCGAGACATATTAATTAAACTAACACGTTTGCACCGGGCTTCAGTTACGTATTACGTCACAAAAATATTACAAACTTTACTATGAGAGAATAATTTCTGGTTTCCAGCTTTGCAACCATATTATTTGAATATTTCTGCAATCTTCGCAACTTCGTACGAGCAGGCATTTGTTTGAACATTTTGCTTGCATGCCAGTAAAGGGTGACTAATGCTAGGCTATGTAAACGAGGCATGGGTTGACCACGGATGCAACATTGCTGTTTATAGGGTTCCGTACCTCAATCGGCAAAACAGAACCCTTATAGGATCACTTTGGTGTCCGTCTGTCTGTCTGTCAAGACCCTTTTTCTCACGAATGTGTGGCGGTATCAAGCTGAAAGCTGACTTGGAGCAATGAAAAAATCAAACTTGTAAATCAACGCGATCAAAAGACATGACTGTTTATGTCGCATATTATGAGATTTCACAAGGATATCAAAACCTATAGGGAACTTCCCTTTGACCTAGAATCATAAAATATGGCAAAAAGCAAGACCTTACAGCACAAATAAAGGAACAATACTAAAAAGTAAAAAAAAAATGAAAATTAAAGGGTGTCCCCATACATACATAGTTAATTAAGATATTTGTTTTTTTTTTTAATGATGGTACGGAATCCTTCGTGCGTGAGTCTGACATGACTAATATTATAAAGAGGTAAAATTTGTTTGTAAGATTGTATGTAGGGGGTAATCTCTGGATCAACTAAACCGATTTTAAAAATTCTTTCATTAATAGGAAGCTAGCCTATATTTACAATGTGCCCGTGGGATAATTTCCGATAAAAACGCGAGCGAAACCGCGGGCAACAGCTACTGAATAATAATAGTCACCCCTCCGCTACTCTTTACTGATTAATGTCATTGCGGATTACAAGGCAGTTGTTTGGTTTTGGGTCTTGACGAGTTTGATTGCCTCAGAGCTTTTCTAGTGGTCGTTGTTGTAGTAAAGAGGCGGGCTTATAAAAAAAAAACATTTTTGCAAAAAATAAAACCGACTCCAAAAACACAAAAAAGTAAAAAATAACAAAAATAACATTAGCTTCAGAAGTCAGTGACTTTTGTTGGTTTGATTTTGTTTTTTTTTTTGTCACCGACTTCTGTAGCCATTTTTTACTTTCTTGTGTTTTTGAAGTCGGTTTTATTCCTGCAAAAAAGCTATTTTTATTTTTCCGTTTTTAGTTGTAATATCCTACACACATTTTTGCTATGCATTTATTTTACATTGTTAGCAATACATGTCATGGTAATAGGCTTATCCCCAATAAATGGAACTTCACATACCTAAACTGTCGAAATCTGGGTTTATTGTACACGTCTGCGTACCCCTCAGAGCAAAACAGGCGTGATGTTTCGTCATGATGTTGTATAAATAATAAACATCCAAGCGATTGCAGCAATCACGGCAGATTTGCCGTCTATTTTTGAAGAGTTCTATTGTATATCTCCGAAGATCAGCAACATAATGTTCACCAAATTATAAATTAAATGGGACCAAATGGCAACTATTTCGCATCAAACCAAAGAAGAATCACGTAAATCGGTCCAGCCATTTTCGAGTAATCGGGGAACATAATTACATAAAAAATAAAAAAAGTCGGTTAAAAAAATCACAACTGTTGATTATACGGGAATTACATTACTGGGGTCGGGGTGAACTGTGTGTTTAGGTTTATCAATGAGGAAAGTAATATTTGTGACTTTTCCGCTTTCAATATTGCTACTTTTCCGGGCTCTTTTCCGGGTGTTATCAAATATATTTTGGCACGACAAATTATAATATTTGTGAGTACCAGCGATAGGCTAATTAATTCTTAAATGAGATTTATGATGATATTGATTCTATGTGGAAATGAATATATTTCTATCAGCATATTTATTATCACAGTTGAGTGGGTAGTACGTAGGAACATACTGCCAATTTGTCTGCGTTATATATCTATTATTTAAATTTTAGTCGCTTTTCGGGTTTTTCTATGTTACAGCATTGTTTTTCTAACTACGCAACCGATTTTGAGTTTTTTTTAACCATAATTTAAAGAAAGGTCTCGGAATATATTTCGAGACTTTTATGTAAAATACAAGAACACGTTGAAAGAAATCCACGTGTTTGCAAAGTCTTAAAAATCATGCGAAGAATTTATTAATCACAATAATTTCTGAGTGAAAGCTAAAGAATGAGAATACTCTACTCCACAAAGTCTAAAACTAACTTCTAATTATTTTTATATTCGTCTACTTACTGTAGGAGTATTGGCAATAAAGCAAGTGTTAAATATTCAGTCGTGTTATTTATTTAATAACGTAATCTGTCACAAGGCTGTTGTTTCGAATGTACTAGAAGAGAAGCGACACAAAAGCTTTTTAAAATTGGAACTACCTTATAGTTGCGTTCCATTCCATTTAGGTTCTAATTTTAGTCAAAACCAAATTCCCGTAGGAAACATTTAAACTTAACGCTACCATATTTCCCGGTAAACCCGTTCTTCGCCAAACTTAAATCTATTAAGTATTTCAAGCTAAAATTCTGGCAAATCCGTTAGACGCAAATCTCATTAGGATTATCTGCTGCAGCAACAAAATTAGATAGTTGGTGCAGCGCTGCAGCGTAGCAGCGGTCCACTGTACTGGCTTCATTACACCCACGTTTTATAAGATTATGTCTTCCGGATGTATCGTTAGACGATTTTGTGTCGACGATTTGGTGATTTTTAAGGATTGATTTTTGGGTACGATCTTCTTTTCTTTTTGAACTACTTAAAAAGTATTGCTCTTGTTGTGGTAAAAATATTAGCCAATCTGCAAGGCGGTGATTGTCCAGATACCGTCAGGCTTACGGATGTAGCACCATTTAAATTTCTTCTTTAAATGATTTAAGGTAATGTTCCTTATGGAAATGTTTGAAGATTTGTAGACATACCGTGAAAGAAGAAAGCCTCCAGGATCTTTGGTAGAGTGCACCGGTGTCCTGTGGCATGTCACATTCAAATTGTATACTGTGAGGAAACTAATAGTATCCCAGACCGTCTTCGGGCTTAGTGGTTACTATACCGTGACCTAGTCACAGTGTGCACGGGCACGTAGTAAATATAGCACTCGGGGATAATGTAGCTTCCTATTAGTGAAAGAATTTTCAAAATCGGTTCAGTAGATCCAGAGATTACCCCCTACATACAAACTTACAAATTTTACCTCTTCATAATATTAGATAAAGACTTATCAACGAAACTAATGGTGCAATTGCCAGTATCCATGGTGATTATTTCTATGCCATTCTCGTTTGTGCCCTTGGTGGATAGTAAAGATGCTTACGCCGGCCGGGAGCAACAAACACTGCATTACCGCGCTTCGGGTGACAGTTGTCGGCAATAAGCGAGAGACCATCGATTTGTGGCCGGCTTTGGGTTCCACAAACTACTGACTATGTCCTACAGTTGACTATTTCCGACAAAAACGCGAGCGAAGCCGCGGGCAACAGCAACAGAACAGAATAAATACTTTTTCATATTTCTTTTGTTTTTTATATGAAATGTTGGTGTTGGTGTTATAATATGAAAAAGTATTTATTAGACTCACACAGGACAAAACAAAAACAATGGTTGAATTAACAATAAAACAAAATCATATAAAAAAGTAAACATAAGAAAAAGATAAAACAAGTGAAATTGGTCCTGTACGAAGCCAAAAGGCCCTATCACATACATCACACATAATAGAATGAGAATTAACATGTGCACAGTTAGCACATACATTCCGTGTGTTACATCCATCTTACATAAGAGGCGGACATGTTTACATTACAGCGTTAGCACCTTCCGCCCAAATTAATATTTTGCCACGTCGTAAAAAAGTTCAGAACCTCACCTATGTGTGCCTTTAATTATTATGTACATAGCTTGAAATGATTACGTACGTCCCTAGACGATGCCGAATTAATTAAATTGTGTCGGAAATGGGTTCAAGCTGGAATAAACCAACGACCAAGATGAAGTCTAGAGGGTAAGTTGCGGGTTGAAACCGGGTAAGCAATAAAAACGACAACACTTTTCCACTTATTAAGTCCATACTAGCTTAGTAAAACTGGGTAAGTTATGTCTTCTGTCTAACTTTGGGCCGGTTTTTCAATACCCAGTTATCTTTTATCCGACTAATAAGTTTGTCATTTCTTTGACAGTTTTTGTATGGACACTGTCAAAACGTCACATTTCTTCAGGGAGTTACTAAGAAGTCTTAAAGCAGGAGTAATTACAGTGTGTGAAAGAGACAGAGCTATACAGGTTGTCTAACGCCAACTCGCCTCCACACTGGAATTACCCGTGCTTTAAGACGTCATGGTAGGCCACCAAGTAAAAGTTATCTAATGATTGAAGATTAGTAGGTTAAAAGATAACGTCGTGAAAAAGTCTGAACTAACTGGGTCAGAAATAGCTAAACGTGACGATCATTAGTTTTTCTTACTCTGCTTGGAAATAGTCCTCTTTGAAAGTACCTATTGGCAGTTGATTGCAAGGACTATAAAAAAAAATGAATTGGAGAAGCATCCCATCCTCTACTAATAAGAATACAGTGCAAGTAATAAAATGATTTGGATTATTGCAAGAAAAAAAAGAATATAAGAAAGTGGGGCATAGCGAAACAAAGGTCGAGAATAGAGGATTTACGCGACCTCCTTTGAAAAGGACCAAATTAAATTTTGAATTAAGAATGCAGTTGAAATTAAGTTAGGCTTTATACAGTTAAGCGGTCTGAATGAATAGGTACTTTTAACATTGTTACTGCTTTAATCAAGCGTTTGTTAACTGTACTTGGTAGATTATAATAAATTGAACTGTGTACAACTGTGTTGATTAAATTATTTGAATTTGAACTTAAATTAAGACTAAGAGGTGGACACTTTTCCAGAATTTCTTTGAAAGCTTTCGAATGCCCGAATAATTCATTATAAACGTAGAACCTTATGAATAAATTTAAATAAAGAACAAATATTCTGGTCTTTGACCATTTGAGTGCGCATCATTAAGGTCCAACATTATAACAAAATTCAGATTCCTGCAATGCACATTTTTATAAAAACCTCTTTGACAAACAGACCCAGAAAAATGATTCTTTAACATGTTTCGTTATTTCTTAGTTCAAAATCCTAATCCTAATACTCAAAAGCAGGATGTATGTGGGCATCATTTAAGAGGGATATCTACTGCATCTGGATTCAAATACTAATATTAAACATATTATAAAACTAAAAAATCCAGTAAAAATAAAATTAGAATTCTAATAAAAACGCAGCCTGCAATAGAATTGAGTTAGGCTTTTGATAAAGTTGCCAGTCCGAAGTCCGAACAAATGTTTTAAAACTTGTTTTTGTTTTAATCTAGTGTTTGAAACTTGTTGTTGATTGTTTAAGTTGGAGTTTATCTTGTTAGTTCAGCTGTTAAATAATTGTGTTTTAACTTGGTCAGTTGTTCTTTCAGTAAACGTATTATCTCGCGGTAGTCTTGAATTGATTGTGAATGGATAAGTTCCTTGATTTGTTTTTATTATGAGCATAAGAGGCAGTATGAGAGTGGAGCCGGTGGTTGAAAAGTGTGTGGTAATCGTTTATCGTCGTGTATTCAAATTCAAATTCATTTATTTTATTTTAACTCATATTAGAAACACTCTAAACTCCTCAATAATAATAAAAATAGAAAATCACATACAAAAACAAAAAACACAATTTAAATGATAAAATTTGTACGACGTGTGATGCGGAGGATTGAGGAAAAAGTGGTGAGGAAAATTTTGAGTATGAATATTACAAGAAAATTAAAAAAAAAGATGGATGAACTGTGTGAAGGATGATATGACTAGAAAGGAGGTGATTGCTGAGATAACGAGTAATGAGAAGAAGCCATGCTGCGCCGACCAAAAATAAATTGCGATAAGGGCAGCAAAATTATAATGATGTTTTAATATTGGTGTGGTTAATCAGTCTTTGAGCGATTAACATAATTATGCAATTGAACACAATGATGTTGATGTCAAGACTTGAAAATTTGAACTTCTAAAACTTTACAGTTTTATTCATGACATAATTTAAAGGCCTTTTTCTACATCATTATATTTTTACTTTCTCGTCATCTTTATCGCTTGTAGCGCTAGGCATTTCCTATGACGTTTCATTATTGCAATAGCATCGTATACGACTCTTGTTAATGTAGATTATTTTGTCACACATATTGTTTCCAACCGAAAACATTTTGTTTGTTATTTTGATTTCGTCCATAAATTCTACTCAATCGTCCCCTTTCCTGGAGTCAACAGTAAGATATATTAAAGGCTAATTTATTCGTATTTGCAAGAAAACAAGGTTAGCCTAGTAAGCAATGTTGACTTGTGGTCAATGTTTATGTATAGCCTGTTTATGTACCCCAGTAGCAAATAATAGGTCATTTTGTAGAACTCTATCACATAACATAACATCACATATGTAATCGGTAAGGCAGAGGAGTACCTAATAGTACCACCATATTTCGCTACTTATGTTTTAAATACCACATAATAGGGGGCGAGCCTATTGCCATCAACCGGGCACAAATCTAGACTCCGTGGCTGCTACTGACAAATTCCAGATGGAAAAACACAAACTTTTCCCGAACCGGGGAGCAAACCCAAGACAACTCATGCTCAGCGGTCGCGCTTGCGACTAGTCGACAAACAAGTCAGCTACCTACTTTAAATACAAGAATGTTGTAGGGAATGATAATATTGGATACCCCTCAGAGTATGGGTCAGCAATCTATCACAAGTTTGGACAGTTAGAGACGAGGAACTCCATACCAAAGAAATGTGCTGATGTTGGGAGCTATTGTGACCCCTTGAGCCGAAATTCTGCAGGATGTAAATGTAGGTACGTACATATACTTGCAGAATCCGCATAGATAGGTAAAAGTTTGAGATGAAAGAACCAATAAATAACTTATACTAAAACCAAAAGCTAAAAATCGGCACTATATGAACGTCAAAATTACGTACAGTACCACTATGTGTGTAGTTCAAGATGGCGCTTTTTCCCAAGAAAAATTGTATCGATATTTCAAACTTTGTACCTACATTTATTTTTGTTCTGTGTTTACCCGCCTGAACAGATAAGTTGGTTGAAGTGTAAGATAGATCCCATAAACGCTTGACTTTTAAATTAATGAAATAAGGAATCATTCCGACTACGTCGATTCGGCCTATGTCGACTTTGAAACAAATGACATCTGTTTTAAAAAGTTTACGCTTGACCTCGCGGTTTGAAAAGTACACTTAAAACAAAAAGTGCTTTAGCGCTTTTATTTATAAAGTAATCTATCTACTCCAATAAATTCATTTTTCCACACTCTGTCTGTCTGTTACCTTTTCACGTCTTAACGGCTGAGCGGCTTACGGTGAACACACGCGGGCAAAATATACCCTGGAGTAGCATATTTTTTTAGTCTGGTGGTGGTGGTGGTGATGCCGTGGAATAATTTTCGACTTCGAAGCGGGAGAAGTGGCGACCTAAAAAATGTCAGTGTTACTTTTATTACTTTTTATGAAAAAGAACAAAAATGTTCATTCTTTTGTTTTAATTGACCCACAGATAATGAAGGCTCTTTGAAAGTTCTGGAACAAAATTCTTCTGGTTACATGAAATTGTCACTTTTCTTATAAAATAATTATACTTATAGATAAAGTTTAGGCTTTATATAACTAAGCTTCGTATCTTTTTATCTATGTTAAGGCAGCCTTTTCAACTTTTCGGAGGCGCTCTAAACTCTGGCTAGCATATTTTTGCCCAGTTTTATAAATTCATCAAATTTTGGCGTTTTCCTTGTTTTTCGCTGGTTTGGTAATTTTGTTTCTGAAATTTTCAACAGTTCAGACATGGGTTCAGAGATATTTCTTCATTCCAGACACCCATTTCATAATAAAGCAGAATTCAATCCTAAAGTCAATCATCGTCTGCCTTCTACCCAACTATTTTGAGGTCTAAGTTTTTACACTGTCATGTCATTAACACTAGGAACGGAATATTTACCATGTTTACTGTTCATTTTGAGTTCCCGATATTTCGGCGCTGTTGCAAGCACCATGATCACAGATAAACATGGCATGATATGGTCGGCTTCCAGTCTAACCAGATGCAGCTGAATACCAGTTTTTTACATGGAGCGACTGCTTATCTGACCTCCACAACCCAGTTAGTATTGAGTACTCCGATACCCCTTGGTAAGACATATAGTTGTCAGACTTTTGGGCCACTGACTGCCTGTAACAACTGTAGAAGATCTACAATTGACAGCCGGGACCAACGGCTTAACGTGCTTTCCGAGGCACGGAAGAAACTCGGTATTTAATAGGTGGTAATCCTAATTTTGATGTGAAGACTTAAATGCTCCATGCATTTGACATTGACATGACGTTTCCGACATCTTAAAAGCTGACAGAATGTCAGCTTGTTTGTCTTCAAATTAATGTCAATCCATTGGTCAATGTCAATCTAGTTGAAAGTCGTTAAAATTCGAAACAATTTGAAAGCAATTGGCAGTTGTAGTGGTTGTTCCAGACCCTCCTGGTTTAACACATATTTTGTAACGATAACAAATGGATCGGGTGACCCAATTTCCTTCCCTATAGAAAAATATAACAAAACGCAATCCCTCTAGAGTGTGGCCAGCTAATAAATATAACTAAATGAGCCAGCTAACCCTTGCTCCTTGCGGCCGGCAGTGAATCACTCGATCAACCGACTAATACGACGATGGCCCGGTCATTGTGGCACGCGTGCTCGTAGATATGCAATGAACTACCGAGTTCTATGACGGTTTACAACTTCCATCCTTATGCTCTAAGTAATAAGGCTGAAAAGTGGTCGCCCGTATAGATTTTTAGTGGGAAGTTACTGGCAGGCTTGAAATGGATTCTGATACAGTTCTACCAGTTTTGAGTGTTTAGCCAACGTTTCAACGGAGAACGATTTGCCGACATAACCGTTTGTTTGTGAAAATTTCGTCGACAGAGCCTTGCATGTTCACGTGCATATTTGGATCAGGTATGTGCGAATCGAAATATACGACGAAAAGTACCAGTTGCGAAGACTCGTTTTGTCGGCGAACAGTTATTCGGAGATGCGAATGTCGTAAAAATGTTTCGGGATCCATAAAATGAAGTAGTTGATCTGTAGACTCTGTTAATTAACACAACTTTTGTCCAAACTAAAAAACTCATAATGTTGTATAAAATTCAACTAAACAGCAAGGGTTAATAACTTGTTACCCTTAACCAATGAAACAATTTAAAACCACAGCAACAAAACGCCTTAACTTCGGTCCAGACGATTACAATTGGTGGAGGAACTTTATGAATGAACTGAGTCTAGTCTAGACATAGTTCGCCTACGCAATGCACTAGACATTGTCTGGGCAGGTCTTAAAGTTAGGTGGCTGTTAGACTGTAGGCGAATAAATTGCAATAAGCGATTGGGAAAGTGGGTGTTGTAAAAGGGACTCTAAGGAATTAAGGAATTGAGTTCTAAGTTATGAAGAAGTTTATTCTGCTTAGCTAGAACCTTTTCAAAAAGAATTTGAAGACTTGCAGCAATCGAAAAAAAAACCGACAGGGATCTACATTTTTCTTATTCTGGAAGCATTTGGGAATTTAACTTACAAACTTTAGAAGAAACACCCTCAGCAAGGTGGCCGGCGACCTTAAAAATATGGCTGCGTTAGAATGGAGGCTGTAGATGGAGGACAAAGTGTTGTGGCGAAGCTTGGGAAAGGCCTATGTCCAGCTGTGGAATGTGATAGACTGAGTTTATAAATGGATTATTACAACTGTAATACCAAAGCATTTTTACAATACATACATGATTCCTACCATACAGATATTAATAAAAATATGTATATGTATCAAAAGCAGAAAAGAGTGGGCGTCAAAAAGTTTGTCCGCATCGCTGTTAACGGGAAAAGTGCCCAGAAGGCTGACACCATTACCACGTTGGATGGCAATGCCGATTCTTTGGCCAAGAAAAAGGACCAGTCCGCTATTCTCGAGCAGATTTGACCAACTGCTTGGCGATGTACCGAAATACTAGGTGGGCACTCGGAGCCCATGGCTCCAGTGTGAACCCCAAACGGCTCAGACACATAACTACTAATTAAATTATTGTATTTGCGCTATTTGACCTGTGTCGACACCCTTACGCCACCTCACGTTGCAAGCACGGCGAGCTGTGCGGGCGTTGCTGCAACTACTGCAACTTTATCAGTTACTACAGATTTGAGCCGTTTGGGGTCGAAACGCTCGGGTCATGGGGCCCGAGTGCGCGTCTCCTTTTTACGGAAATATCTCGCCGACTGATCGACACTTCGCGTGCCATTCAACGTGGCAATGCTGCCAGTCTTCTGGGCACGTTTCTGGATGAGGAAGAGTACCTTGACGTCTAAGTGTCCTATATTGACGTCGTTGTTTATATGTAGGTACTTACTTTTAGTCTTCTTTTTAGCATTACTTTAGTTCTATTTGTATTCTGTATATAATGTACATAGTAGATAGTTTTCCTTTAAGGTTGAATTCTTTGTATTTCCCCTTTCCCTGTAATCAGAGTCAATATCTTTACACTCATTAATAGCTACCAATGTAACCCCAGCCTTATACAACGCTAACAAACTCTGACAACAAGTTTGATAACCAGCTCAATTTCAACACAATTAACTCCTAAAGGTTTATGTTACATGCTGAGTTATTTATTGAATTTAAACCTTTTAAACCATTTATTTTTAGATACCATTCTGTGGTTTTGCTTTTAAATTGGTACTCATTCAACTTTTTAGAGGATTTGGCTTTGGGTACAATATAAACGGGCTTGATTTGATGAGCTAGGAAGATAAATATGGTTTAAAAACTTACTGTTTTTAATTGATAGTGAAATTGGAAATTTTTGTACAAATAATCAGTGTGTGAATAAGTCATTTATTTTGGAACAATATACATTGTGTGGATTTTTTAAAATAAAACAGTACCATTCAAGATAACAATCGAAAAAAAACATGCCAAAGTGTTGTATAAAAAACATGCCAAAGCTTTTTTTTTTTTTTTTGGGATGGGAAATCATCAAATAACCCCTCCCGCTCTGGCCAGGAGGGAGTGTCAGACTTTTACTGACTAAAACCCATCCATGTTTCTTCCTTTGCAATTGTGTTCCAGGGCCGTGGTATCTCTTTCAAACAGTCCCGCAACCCTGGCGCCTGCCAGTCGGTCCTTTCGGACCCCTTCCTGTTTGCTGACTCTCTTTGAGGCGCGCGTGGAACACGAACGCGCCGTCGACACGGCCTGTCGTCATAAGACGGACGGACGGCGAGCTAGCCCATAGCTCACCGTCCACATGCCCGCGATATGTGTGCTAGCTGCGTCCATGTTTAAAGTATTCGCCTCATCAGCAAGCGGTTGTTTTACTTGTCTCCGTTACTCGTATACTTCGGCACAAAGATAATAAAAAATAACAAATTCAAAACGATAATAATCCACATTTAATTTAAAATAAAAACAATAAAAAAAATTGTCAAATAAAAAGGAAATAACGTCATCTAAGTACTCTCTGCGGCTATTCCTGCTGCTCCATAGATGGTTTGGTTCGCGGTGGTACTGGTTGTTGCTCCACGTTTCGTGAACTGCATTCCGATAAGTCCTCATCCCTGTTTAATTTCGCTAGCTGTGCCTCCAGAGTTTTATTAATAAAATCTAAGATTCCTACGATATCTCGATTTTTATTTTCGGGTTATTGAACCTCAAGGACCCCTTTATCTAACACTGAAGGTCAACTATTAGATAAAACAAAAAAATACTCAATGACTTGATCTCTAGAACAACGTAACATAACGCCTTTTATCCCCGAAGGGTTAGGCAGAGGTGTACCTAATAGTACACCCACATTTCACCAGTTATGTTTAAGTCCCATGTAATAGGGGGCGAGCCTATTGCCATCAATCGGGTGAAAATCCAGACTTCATGACTGCTACTAAGAAATTAATGATGGAAAAACTCAATAACACTTTACCCGGCCTGGGAATCGAACCCAGGACCTCATGCTCAGCAGTCGCGCTTGCGACCACTAGACCTACGTGGCAGTCAACAAGGCGAGGCATCTCTATTACAAGTATTAGTATAACAACATCTCACGAAGTATCAGAGTAAGTTTTCCGTCACAATCCCGACCATGCCGGAAGCGTTGTGTCGGGGTATTTTCGTCGGTTCATTTCCTTTGCGCATATATTTACTTAGCTTGTATTTACTAGCCAAAGAGGCGTAGGCGAAAGTGAATTAATTCTATTTTGTTTCGATGTCCAGGTAGGGCTGTTGATCTGTTTATTTTGTTGTTGTATAGAGTCAGAAATAAATAATTAACTGTCACCTTTTATTTCTACGGGGTTGGGTCGATCTAACCCTGCCGACAAAGGAATTTGGTGGGCATTGTAATTTGTATAATGGGTGCACAATAAATACCCTTAACGAAGCCGAAAGTTATTGCGAGCAATTTTTTGTTCTGCAGCATACATGGGAACCTTCTAGTTAAAGAGATATTGGGGGTCAAAGTTACAACTTTTTATGTTCTAACTTCATTTTAAATACCTCTAGAAACTCCGTACTACTCAATACATCCATCAGCACAATGTTTTGAGTGCGTTACATTGAGTCTTACCGTAAAACGTAATAATTTACCCCAAAAAAAAAATCGTTTCCCAGCAGTAATTTTTGCGTCTAGTTACTTTGTTTGATGTACAGAATGCTTGGTTGACGGCTTCGTGAAGGGTCTATTAACACCTTGTGTGTTAGCCTGATAAAAATCTGCTACTGATTTTACAAAATTATATGGAATTGTAATAAAAATCTTGTCATTCCAAATCGGCTTCTTTACTTCTCAAAAATGAATTTCTGAAGATGCGCTGAAGAATTTCAACTTACGTAGTGGCAATTCTTGAGCTGATAATTCTCTTTATCAATCAACAGCTCTCGCATGATCGACACATACTCTTTGAGTCACAATATACGGATTGTACAGATGAATATCATAAAATGTAAATTAATTGTAAAGTGAATAATTTTTTTAATTCTCTCTTTATGAATTGTAATGTATGAATAATTATGATAATGATGTATTGAATATTGAATTATTAGTTTTTTGGACCTACATTGACATTGTTTTATTTTGGATAATTGAATAGATGACATTTTTTTTAATTTTTTATTTAGCTCCTATTTATTTATATGAATCCATTAAGTAATCAATCAATTTTGATTGTATTTACTTATGTCAGCATGGTCAATGTTATTTAATGTTGCTATTATCATTATTCTTTTAATTGTATTGATATTTGCACACCATGACAATATGGTAAACATGTTAACACAAATCTACTTAAACAACACCTTGCATGCATTTTTTCTGTATAATTGTATGTACACTCATCTTTGAAATAATCTTGTGATGAACCTGCTATTTGACAAGTGAATTAAAGATTTTCTTAATGACAATACTTTCTGTTAATGGAGTGTATGTCCGTGTGATTTAATTTAGTGACATTTATTTTTATTGCAATTCTAATGTTAATTTTTTTTTGTCATTTATAATCGAATTTATTGACATTATTAATTGAATTTATTATGATTTTAAACTTAATTTGTTGATATTTGTAATTGAAATTTCTGACATTTAATTCATTGACATTTGTAGTTTTACTTATTCACATTCTTTTCACATCACATTATTTTTAATTTAAATTATTGACATTGTGCTTACTTCCGAATGTTTTTGAATATTATGAGTATTTTTAATAATGATAGTAATAATGCCCAATGAATGGAATGCTTCTTTAAGTTTTATTTTTTTGTTTTGTAGATGTACCTATTATGTTAAATAATTTTGCATGCCGTAAGGCAAAATGTATCGGGACGCTCATCAAAATAACCATCTCAATTATCTGTATACCTACATTATCTATACATATAATAAATCTGTAGAAAAGTCATTTTTGTACATTGAAGAAATTGAAACAAAAAATAGCCAGCGTGTGAAAAGATAAGTAACAGAACCCATTTCCATCATTTTTGAAATTTTTGTCTGTTTGTCTGTTTGTTTGTGCGCACATCACGTAATATCTCCGAATTCAATGCTGACAATGTTTATATACAAAAATTATACGCAACTTGAGGTTTAACTTAGTTTTTGTTTCATCGAAATCGGTTCACTCTATCAAAAGATATGATTATGGATTATGGGTTATGATTATTATTATTATGGTTAGATACGAGAGTAGGTACGTATGCGGAAGGGAAGTTGTACACGTCAATGAAACTCGCTAGGTCGTTGCATCCTGTTTAATTGGCCCGCGTACGAGGTGAGTTCCCGGGGCGCGGGGCGGGGCGGGTCGCAGCCCGCTCGCTTGCATAGCGCTTATGATACATACGTAACATTCCTTCCCCTTAAGCTGGGCCATACACTTAACCTATCTTACACATTCTAACTTACTCTAACTTATTCTAAGGTTGTTTCTGTCGAAACGTCACCATCCTCGTCATTGTCATTATTGACCAGGTTCGCCATTGGTGTCGCGAAGGTCGGACTAATTGCCAGTCGCCTGCGGCTTATCGGCGCGGCGCGCGGAGTCGCCGGAGTGTCTTGTCCGTGGTCCGTCGCCGGCCCTCCTCCCCCTTCTGGCTGCCCGACGGGCTCAGGGTGGCTGGCATTAAGCGACGCTAAATCGGGTACCACGTCTGGGTCCCAGTCCTGGTCGTCGCTCGGTGTAGGGTGCAGTCTTCTCCTTATTTGATCAATGTGCCTGGTGACTTCACATCCTAAATGTGGCACATATACCACATACATAATATTGCCGATTTTCTTTTTTATTATTCCTTGTATCCAATTGAAGTTTTTGTTGTTGGTGTTTTTGGTTATCCATACATGTTCGTTTTCGTTAAAATCTGTTCTGTGTTTCCCGCGGTAGTATTTAACCTGTGAGGACTGTTTCCGAGCGACCGTTTGAGTTAGTTCTGTGGACGAAGGCGACGGCGCGATTGGATTCAATAAATCTAGTCGCGAGCGCATCGCACGCCCGAATACTATCTCCGCAGGTGATTTATCAGTGGTACTGTTTTTAGAGTTCCTGTAGTCGAATAAAAATTTTGCGATTTGTTCGTGAATTGTTTTTTTATTACAACCCTCCAGTATTATAGCCTTGAGCCCCTTTTTTATAATTGTCACATAGCTCTCGGCTTGCCCATTACTGGCCGGGTGGTACACGGGAGATAAGACATGCTCGATACCGTTAAGTCTACAAAAGTCCTTAAATTCCAGCGAAGTAAACGATGTACCGTTGTCACTCACCAACGTGTGTGGAACCCCGAACCGCGACATTAAATCGTATAATTTACCTATAACTGCTTTTGAGTTATGAGTTGAGGACATATCGTAACATTCTACCCATTTACTATATGCGTCCACGATTATTAAAAACATGTAATCGTGGAATGGGCCCAAGAAGTCAATGTGGATTCGGTAAAAAGAGTGCGGAGGCAATGGCCAAGGCGAGAGAGGCGCGTGTGCGGGCGCGGGGCGCAGCGCACAGCACACGTCACAGGCTCCCGCTACTCGCTCGAGCGCCGCGTCTATGCCAGGAAACCACAGCCGCTTGCGAGCCTCCGCCTTCATTTTCACTATCCCAAAATGTGAACTATGTAATTCCCTACATACTCTTTCTTGCAAAGATAACGGAATAACGACTTTATGCCCACGCATTAAGATATCCTTTTCGCAAGCTAACTGTGTACGACAGTTGAAAAATGGTTTTAAGGTTACGTCATTTACTTTCCTGGGCCAGCCGTTAAAAATATAACCCTTGATTTTGGTGAGATGAGTATCGCGAGCCGTCTCGCGACGCATGTCACTAAGTGTCACCGGTAGATCCCCGTCTACTACAAAGTTGACGTACGTCGCGCGATCCTCGCAGTCCGCGAGCTCGTCCGGCGCCTGCGTCCCATTCTCACCCCCGCTGCCCCCGCACGCCCGCGATAAATAGTCAGCGCTGTTATGCTTGCTATTGATATACTCGATGGTATAATTGTACGCTGATAAAAATATAGCGTATCTCTGCAGACGGTTGGCGGACACTTCGGGAATGCCTTTGTGGGGCCCGAATATAGCTAGCAGGGGTTTATGGTCCGTTCGTAGCACGAATGGATCTGACCGACCATATAGGTACTGGTGATATCGCTTTACCCCAAAAATGATCGCCGTTGCTTCTTTTTGGATTTGTGCATAATTTTTTTCGGCTGATGACAGCGTACGCGAGGCGTATGATATTGGTCTTTCTAATCCATCCCCGCCTATTTGAGATAATATTGCTCCTAACCCTGTTGGCGATGCATCCACAGTTAATATTATTTTAGCCTTCTGGTCAAAATGCGCTAACGTCTTATCGGATGCTAAAATATTTTTTATTCGAATAAACGCGTCATCGTGTTTGCTTGTCCATTCCCACTTCATAGTCTTGTTTAATAAATTATATAATGGACTTAATATAGATGACGCGTCCGGCACGAAGTTCCGATAGTAATTCGTTAGACCCAGAAACGACTGTAACTGTGGCACATTTGTCGGCTTGGGAGCTTGTAAAATAGCTTTGACCTTATCCGGCGACTTTCTAACTCCATACTTATCTATGACGTGCCCAAGATACGTAATCTCGTCTTTAAAGAATTCACACTTACTCATTTGAACTGTCAATTCTGCATCGTCTAAGCGTTGTAAGACCGTTATGAGTCTCTGCCTATGCTGATTCCTATTTGCGCCCGTTATTAAGATGTCATCTAATAAAAATATGATTCCGTCAATACCCGATAGTAAACATTCCATTGCGCGTTGGAAAATGGCGGGTGCGCAGGCCAGCCCAAATACTAAACGCGTGAATTTAAATAGACCGCGGTGAGTATTAATGCAGGTTAACTTCTGTGATTCTTCATTTAATATGAACTGGTTGTATGCCATTGACAGATCAATTTTACTGAACTGTATGCCCCCGTGTAATTTCGCTAACAAATCGTTTACTGTCGGCAAGGGGTACTGATCGATTATTAACTGTTTATTTATTGTTACTGAGTAATCGGCACATAATCGGATACTGCCGTTCTTTTTCAAAACAGGCACTATAGGCGACGCGTATTCAGAGTGTTCCACTGGCTTTAAAATGCCTAGTGACAATAATCGGTCGAGCTCCTTGTCTATAATTTCTTTTAGCGCGTAAGGTACCGGTCTTGCTTTAAAAAAAATCGGTTTAGCGTCGGACTTTAAATGTAAATCAATTTTATACTTGTTAAACGATCCAAGATTGCCTGAGAACACTTTAGGGAACATATTTGACAGTTTCCTAACTAAATTGTCGTGGGGGGTAGACTCGCACATCGGTTGTGCGTGATCGAGCACGGCATGCACACGTGCCGGCGCCAACTCCAAGTCGAATTCACGAATGAAGTCGCGGCCAAGCAGCGGCGGCCCGCCAGCGCGCACAACGTACATATTCAAAGTATGTGTACGCCCCAGATACGAAACAGGCAATAAAACCACTCCGACTGTTTCAATATTATCCCCCGTATAACTAAATAACCTTTTGTTGGTAACTGACAACGGTAATCGCTTAAAATTCGAGTTATAGGTTTCCTCTGAGATTACGCTTACTGCTGAACCACTATCGATTTCGAACTCTAAAGCTAGTCCACTGATCGTTACGCGCTCCGTCATAGGTTTCCCTTTGACGCACCGAATGTTGTAAAAACACTCACCGTCGTCGTCGCCTTTGTCCACAGATTCTTCCTCCACGAACTTAACTTTGCTTCCGTTTGTGCACGTTTTACGTAAATGGCCCTTATTGCCGCACTTTTTGCACTTATAGTTCTTATAACGACACTGACTGGCTGTATGATTTGTAAACCCACACACACTGCACTTTTCCTTTTTGGATACGTTGAACACGCCGTCCGGGGCCGCTGCGCCGGTGCCGTTGATGCCCGACGTTGCCGTCGACGAAGCATCGCGCGCGCAGCGCATGCTCTCTGCCAAGTCGATGGCCTTCGCGAGGGTCAGCTCCCGCTGATCCTGCACGAAGAGTTTGTCCCGCTCGCGTCCTGCTGCCATGCCCATTATGAACTTGTCTAGCAAGGCCTCCTCCAAATTCTTGAAGCCACAGTGGGCAGACAAGCCTCTTATCCTGGCCGCCCATTGTGTGTGTGTTTCTCCTGGCCGCTGTGTTGCCGAGTAAAACTTTGACTTCTCGGCGAACCCGTACCTTTTTGGTGTGAAGTGCTCGTCGAGGAGTTTTACTATGTCCTCGTAACCGAGCTCGTCTACCTTGCAGGGTAATGCCAGGTCACTTGCCAGCTTGTAAGTTGCTTCGCCTAATGACGTTAACAATATTGCCCTCCGTTTAATCGTCGCTTTGTCGTTGATATCGCTAATGTCGTTGGCGATAAACCACTGATTTAATCGCGACTTAAAACTATTCCACTCTTGGGACAGGTGGTCGAAGGTGGAAAGAACGCCATATGTTGCTCCCGTAGACATTTTTGGACAATTTATGTGAGTCCGCTCGTCGCCACGTGTTAGATACGAGAGTAGGTACGTATGCGGAAGGGAAGTTGTACACGTCAATGAAACTCGCTAGGTCGTTGCATCCTGTTTAATTGGCCCGCGTACGAGGTGAGTTCCCGGGGCGCGGGGCGGGGCGGGTCGCAGCCCGCTCGCTTGCATAGCGCTTATGATACATACGTAACATTTAGTGAGTTCAAGAAGTAAAATATTACGTTACGCAATTCAGTATAGTACTTGCAACGACATCTTAAGACTAAAAATAGAACTAATGTTGATAGTTGAAATCCAAATCCGATAGATGGCGTTGTGCAAATGACGTCATTTTCTGAATCGCGGTGTTAAGATTTTCCGCGCGATAATGACGTCCACCGTGTTTACTAGGCAAATTTGCTTTTGATTGTCCTTCACACGGCCTACTCTATGTTTCTCTATCACGTGTTAGCAACCCAAACAACCTTTTTGTATATGCTCCGGGTAATTCCACCGGACCACCGCTAACATCTATACTTATAATATAAAGCTGAAGAGTTTGTTTGTTTGTTTGAACGCACTAACCTCAGGAACTACTGGTTCGAACTGATAAATTCTTTTAGTGTTGGATAGCTCATTAATCGAGAAAGGCTATAGTAGGCTATATATATCATCACGCTACAATCAATAGGAGCGGAGCATCAATGAAAAATGTTGCAAAAACGGGGAAAAGTTATTATTTTTGAGAGCTTCCTTTGCGTGCGCTGGTTAAACGGTTAAAGTTGCACAAAAATAATGTATGAGAGAATTATTCCTCTTAAAAATGTCTTAAAAAAAGTCCGCGACAGCACATGCCTATCTTTTAAGGTTGACTAACAATAACCATTTTTATGATTTTAAAATTTGGTCAAAAATAATTCTTTATTTGCAAAGGTATTTTTACCAACATAGTATTAATCCTTATCGAAATAAATATGTTAGTCATCTTTAGCGTTTAATTGTGACCAAAATTGCCCTTTACACCATTCAATTTAGATGAATATCTTAGGAGATATCACAGTTTTAAAATAACTCCGCATCAAAATAAAGACACGCGCGCGCTGTGAGGCGCGGCGATTATGTTGTCGGGAAAACCAATGTGATTAGATTCAATGCACAAATATTGTGCGTAACTTAGAGAAGGTTTTAGTTTTGGTTTCATTGTAATCAGTGCTCTCTATCAAAAGATTTATGAATTTAAAGTGTTCAAGAAGAACTTATGATCATTGTGTAAGATACACGCAACGACATCTATTGCACCAAAATGGTACTAATTAATAAAAAAGTGCTCACAAGATAACTTTTAAATCGGCTGACCGGCTTTACAAAAAAGTTCTGATGGCAAAAAGTACTCTAGATTAGTCTACATGACGCTATAACCCTGTAGAGTGTGTGCTCAATCGCTTTCCATGCAGTATATTCTATCGGTCTAACTTGGTCATTTCACTCCATTTTCTGAATCGCGGTGTTTTTCGTGAAATAATGACCCTCGCCCGTGTCAAATGTCGGAAGCTTGGTTTTTTAACCGACGAAACAAAAAGAGGAGCTTCTCAATTCGACGTTTCTATATTTTTTTATTTTATGTATAACCTGACCACGCATAACTTTTTACAGAGAAATCCGTTATGCATGATCCTTTTTTTTAAATTGAGAAATCGTGTTTGGGCCCATTTCCTGCACTTTGAGAGAACTTTAGATCTAGCTGGAGTATGACATCATCGAAGTTCTAACGATGGAGACAGAAGGCAGTTGCAAGAGGTCCTCAAGAGTTTGCAGCAAGAATAACGTGTTTGGGCTCATTTCATGCACCTTGATGAGAACTTTAGGCCTTGCTGAAGTATGACTGTCATCGAAGGTCCGACGATGGAGACGGAAGGCAGTTGCAAGACGTCCTCAAGAGTTTGCAGCAACAATAACGTGTTTGGGCTCATTTCATGCACCTTGATGAGAACTTTAGGCCTTGCTGGAGTATGACTGTCATCGACGGTCAAACGATAGAGACAAATGGCAGTTGCAAGCGGTCCTAAACAGTTTGCAGCAGGTATAATGTTATTGGGCTCATTTCATTCACTTTGATGAAAACTTTAAACCTAACTCAGTATGACTTTCATCGAATGTCTGACGATGGAGGCGAATGGTAGTTGCAAGAGGTCCTTAAGACTTTACAGCATCTATAACGTGTTTAGGCTCATTTCATGCACCTTGATGAGAACTTTAGACCTGCTTGGAGTATGGTCGGTTAAGGTTGTCGAGGGTCTGTGGACGTTGAGTAATGGGCTAGCTCGCCATCCGTCCGTCTAATAACGACAGGCCGTGTCGACGGCGCATTCGTGTTCCACGCGTGCCTCAAAGAGATGTCAGCAAACGGGAAGGGGTCCGAGAAGACCGAGGCAGGCCTGGATTGCGGGACTGTTCGAAAGAGATACTGCGGCCCTGGAACACAAAGGGCAAAAGAAGGAACATGTATGGGTTTTAGTCAGTACAAGTCTGACACTCCCTTCCGCTCCGCCCAGAGTGGAAGGGGTCATTTGATTATTTCCCATCGGTAAAAAAAAAGGTAGGCCTTATTTGGAAAAACATAAGTAGAATATGTTTGCGATTAATGCAAATATTTCCGAGACATTAAATTGTTCACTACTTGAATCTGTACTAATATTATAAAGCTGAAGGGTTTGTTTGTTTCGTTGATTGAACGCGCTAATTTCAGGAAGTACTGGTATAAATTAGTTTAGTAATGGATAGCCCATTTATCGAGGAGCGGAACATCAATGAAAAATAGGAATTTATTATACAAAAACAGGGATTTATTCCTTTTGACAGCTTCCGTTGTGCGTGAACGGTTAAAAATACGCAATGATCATGTATGTCGGAATTGTCCCTCTTAAAAAGCTTTAAAAAAATGTCCACACTGGCATATGTCTAACTTTTAAGGTTGACGCACACTCTCTCTAACCCTCTCTTTCTTTGATGTACGCACGCACGCAGACGAAGTTGCGCGGGTCAGCTAGTTGGCAAATAAATGATTTCTATATCTATTTCTATTGAGCAAATAAAGTTATCTGAATCTGAATCTAAAAGAAACAGGATCTTCATACTCGTACAATGAGCATTACAACTTGTATCTCTTCGCTCAATTTCCACTCAAAGTGTCTCCATCAAGATTAGGAACCCCAAACCTTGGAAACCATTAAGATGGACTTGCCTAATGTCCCAACATCGTGCTAATTGGCCGGATATCCGGGACCAGAAACACGGATAACCATCTCCCTACATTTGTAGACACGCACACATTCACTTAGTCAGAAAATAAGAAATACAACAATAATAATACATAGTATATTTATATAGTATTTATTCATTACGTTTATTATATTTTATGTATTACTTCAGTAAAAATAAGTAAACTTAAGTTTTAAAATGTTCGTATGTGCACATAGATTTATCCTCATTCGCAAATCTCACAATCGAACTAAGGTTTGCTGTAAGAAAACCCAATTCTGGGTTAAGCTCGCCGTTGTACATAAGTTATATATTGTAATTTTGTGTGTCCTACTTTTATATTTTGTGTGCAATAAAGAATAAGAATATGAGAGAGCTAGAGAGCTAGAGAACCAGAAAGGTTTGCGTTACTTGGCTGTTCGTTGGTGTCATATTCTTTCAGAACGCTCTAAAGTCGTAACATAACCTGGCCCTCCCTTTAGAACAGAGGAGTATGAGGGACTTTGTACCTTGTTTTTCATACCATAAGGTCTGAACTATCGATAAATAATATAAGACAAGATCCAACTTTGCCAAAGTCGAAAAAATTTCCCATTTTTTGGATTTTCAACGAAGTAGTAAAAAAATAATACTGCCTCGTTGGTCTAGCGGTCGCAAACGCGACTGCTGACCATGAGGTCCTGGGTTCGATTCCCGGGTCTAGCAAAGTGTTGTTGGATTTTTCATCAGGATTTTCTGAATAGCAGCCATGGAGTCTGGATTGGGGGAATACAGGCGAGATATTATTCTTTTTTATTCTTTTATACTTTTTTTTAAAAACGTTGCCCCACACTAGGAATTGCTCCTGTATCGTGGGTGCGTTTACAAACATTTAAACTCACATACACAAACAGCCAGACCCGGAACAACTACGTGTAGATCATACAAATATTTGTTCCGTGCGGGGATCGAACCCGCGACACTCAGCGCAGCAGCCAATCTCTCAGCCACTACGCCAACCGTGCCGTCAAATTATGTTTATGTCCATTTCATTGTTAGAGAAAATAACGATGATCACATTGCTTATGTCTGTGTATCGTACGACGGATGTAAGAACGATCTTATCAGCGTCTAGCGCTAAACATACGATATCATCTCTTTGAAATTGAGAAGATTTGAAACTAACAGGCGTTCATTCGTAGATCCTTCATTAATCTTAATGGTTGTGTTCTTATCATTTAGTTAATCAGTTTTAAATACGGTGTTTGTAAGGGAAATTACACCATGCCTCAGTTAGTTACATCCTGAACGCGTATATCTAGAGATTTAAATCTTGATAGGCGTCAATCTCGTTTTATTTCATAACTGCTGTCCGCGACCTTCTTCCAGCTTGAAATTATAATAAAAATATTTATTCCCTAATTAATCGGATTTTGTTAAAAATTTCAAGGGTTTAATTTTTTTGTAAAAGTCTCGTCAAAATCGGTCCAGCGGTTTCGGAGATTAGCCGGAACAGACAGACAGATAACATCCATTCCACGTTCGAGATTCTTTCTATGAAACTCCATATGGCAAAGCAGACTCTTATGATCAATCATAATGTTCTTAATACTACTGTTCCTTAGATCTTTTAGAATCCTGCTGTATTTATTTTGTACTGTCTCTATCAGAATAACTGTTTTAGCTGTTGGTCCTGGATGACATTTGTAGATCTTTGACTGTCGTTACTGGTAGACAGTGGCCCAAAAATCTGACAACCAGTCTTACCAAGGGGTATCGTATTACCCACTACTAACTGGGTTGTGGAGGTCAGATAGGCAGTCGCTCCATGTAAAACACTGGTATTCAGCTGCATCCGGTTAGACTGGAAGCCCACCCCAACATAGTTTGGAAAAGGCTAGGCCTATGATGATTAAGTATATCAGAATCTAATAATTCTTGAACCAAATAAGCTGTTTTGCATAAATCTAGTTCCTAATGCCGGTGCTAATTCCACCAAGATTTGCCTTATCCACGATCTCGTTACCGTATTTACGTATATATTTCACCTAAATGACTTACCGTAATGTCTCTTGGTGAGTTTCCACGCAATTCAAGGGACCCCAAATTGTATAAGTTTTGTTCTAAAGGTTGTGACGGTGAATGAGAAATTTGGAAGGCTGCTTTCATTGTAAGATGTGACTAATTGTCCTGTAGGACAGATTATGTATGTGGCTTGAGCAGGACTGGAAATTTCCATGGGTAGTGGATTAGGCTATTGTTGAGAACCAAGGTTACGTTTTGTCTTATAATTTCTCGTTTTATTCATATTCTAGTCTTTTCAACCCAGGGCTAATGTGTACGACTCGTGGTACTGGCCTTTAAGGGCCGTTCATTAATTACGTGAGGCAATTTTGGCGATTTTTCGACCCCTTTGTTGTGAAATGTGACTTGGGTAGTTCCTAGTCTCACATGATGAGATGTTTAAAATAATGCGTATTGTGTGAATATGTTAATCTGTGCTGGATTGCGTTGGATTAATTTAAAAAACATAATTATTTTCATTTAATATTTATTATTAAATAAATTATTGTGTAGGATTTAGCTAAATTTTATCTTTCGGCCACATAGCAACTGAGTTTCACAACCAGTAGGTAGTGGAGTAACATGTTTACTTAATTAAACCCATTTGTCTCGTAATTTTAAACTGTTTCTTGTAGGAAAAAAAATACGTGCGATTCGGCTCAACCCCCTCCCCCCTAAACGCCTCACGTAATTAAGAACGCTCCATTATTGGTTTTGTCCAGCTCTTATTGTTTTATTCTTGTTTAAGGAGTAATAAACTATCATCAAGGTACAATATAACTTTAGGGGATTTAAACATTGATTTGTATCTGAAGACGTACGGAAGAAGACATGCTGCGCGGACCCTTTTTTTTTTTACCGATGGGAAGTCAAAATAAATAACCCCTCCCGCTCAGCCCGGAGCGGGAGGGGTTATTTATTTTGATTTCGGGGTTGGTCCCCGAAAGAAAGTTGTTCATAATGATGAGTACAATGACCCCTTACAATATTTCGTGTATGAATAGATACACCTTATATACACCCCAAACGTATAGGTTTGAGCCCCCCCTTTTTTTTTTTTTTACCGATGGGAAATCATCAAATAACCCCTCCCGCTCTGGGCTGAGCAGGAGGGAGTGTCAGACTTTTACTGACTAAAACCCATCCATGTTCCTTCCTTTGCCCTTTGTGTTCCAGGGCCGCGGTATCTCTTTCGAACAGTCCCGCAACCCTGGCAGGCGTCGGTCCTTACGGACCCCTTCCTGTCTACTGACTCTCTTGAGGCGCGCGTGGAACACGAACGCGCCGTCGACACGGCCTGTCGTCATAAGACGGACGGACAGCGAGCTAGCCCATAGCTCACCGTCCACAGGCCCGCGGCTACGGTGGACGCGGTGGATTTTGCTGTCTAATTTTATCAGATTACATTGCTTTTTGGAATAAACTGTAAGGAACATCATCATTATATCGATCGACTCTTTTAGTAACTTACCTTTTTTCATAAAACCTTTATTCAGGAAGCTAAAAAGCGTTCCAAGATAAACATCTACTCAAAAATGTTTCCCAAGTCTAAAATATAAACAACCCTAAAATGCTTCCGTTGCTCCAGATTATGGCCAAGCCTGGTTGTAGGCAAGATGAATTTCACCATCGTAATGTGCTAAATTCTCAAACTAATTTGTATGATAACACCCTCCCTTCATTTTGGGGTTATTACGAGTAGGTACAGACGACCGCACAACATCGGTTCCACTTTAACTTTTGAACTTGCCAATGTTGGGGTCCAGGGGCTCGGCTTCCAGTCTAAGTAAATGCAGCGGAATACCAGCATTTAATGCGAGGCGACTGCCTATCTGACCACCACGACCCGTAGCTTGGTAAGACGATACCCCTTGTTAAGACTGGTTGTCAGACGATCTACAAATGACAGCCGGGTAGGCCAGGCTGTACTGGTTTTGAGACCATTGACGTGTCGCCTGTTGTACTTACTGTTTGCCATGTAATTTAGTGTAGAATTTTGTAATGTAAACGTTTAAGTTGAGTAATTCGTTTTTAGGTGTGCAATGCGGAATTTAAGGTGTACTGCTGTTTAAATTGGGTCAAAATAACTCAGATGTATGTGCATACGTGGACGGGATAGGAAAGGTAGTAAAACAATGTGTAGTTGGTACATTTTTTGAGTTAAGTTTAAAAAAAAAAAAGTAATGGACGAAGATTTTTTTTTTTAAACTTAGTATCGTTTCTACAATATCTTTCGACAGAATTAAAATAAGCTTTTCGTTGGCTTATAAAAATTCGATACATTTTTGATATTTCAATCAATCGTCTTCGTATATTTAGAATGTCACTTTGATCTTTAGACTCTGATGTCAGTTAATAATATTGATGTTATATCCGGAGAGATAATTTTATGAAATGACAATGCCTCATTGGTCGCAAACACGACTGCTGAGCATGAAGTCCTGGGTTCGATTCCCGGGTCGGGCAAAGTGTTATTGGGTTTTTTCTATCAGGAATTTATTAGTAGCAGCCATGGAGCTTGGCTTTGTGCCCGGTTGATGGCAATAGGCTCGCCCCCTATTGCATGGGACTTAAAACTTAACAGGCGAAATGTGTCTGTGACTATTAGGTACATCTCTGTCTAACCCTTCTGGAATTATATGCGTGATGTTATGTTATGACAATAATATCATTCACAGAAAAAAACACTTCGTCCCTTAATTTCGGCTTAAGAAGTTTAAATTAAGAACAAATAAACAAAACAAAAAGGAAATGAAAGTTTGTACAAATTCTAAATGTAACAGCTTGCTATTTGTGATTATGTTATTTACACAACACAGAGAAACAGCTGGTTTAACTAATTTGTCAAGCAACAGACTTAAAGCATTTTGTAAATAAATTGCTGCAAGGTTTTCATTCCAACAATCTCCAAGAGTACGATGACGAATTGATCAACGTTGCAAACATTTTCATCAATACAGTTTTTGATGATTTTCAGTTCGACGCAAAATGCATTTTTTATTTATCACCTTGAAACAAGAAGCAATTTGACGTTATATTTGAAAGAAACACACCAAAATGCACTTGCTAAAAGATTTGGTCCTTTTGGTCTTTCGGAAAAGAAATAGAATTAATGTGGTAGGCATGTGCGTTATTTCACGTCACTATATACAATTACTAGTTACGCGGCATGTAACCGAATCACTAGTTTCGAATCTAGTTATAAGTAGTGATTTTTGTAATTGCGTTATTACAGTTATCTGTGATTGTTGGGTGTGAGTAGCTGAGTAGTCGTTACGTTATTCGAGCGATCGAGAATAGAGTAGACTGTCGGTAGTGTCGGTTGGTCGACTGGTCGATCATAGGTTCATTGTAAACACTAATAATTAGTCATAAATACATTTAATGCAAGTCAGCCCTAAGCCTGAGTAAAGTATGTATGAAGGGAAGTTAATTTATTGATTTAACAATATAGCTACATAACTTAAGTAGATAGTGATATAATTTATTTTCGTTTCATGTGTAACTGTATAGTTGGTGGAGGTATTTAAACTAACAATCACAGTAGCTGAATAAAAATAACTAGTTACAAAAATCACTAGTTTTGAAACAGGTGACGCCGACCAAGTAACTGGTTTCGTTACGTTTCTTGAAAGTGGCGTAACGAACCACCTCTATAATGTGGTGCCATCAAGTATCATCGTTCGAATTTATTTACATACTACTAGTTTTTGTTCGCGGCTTTGCTCCCGTGATGTACAGCAATTAACTCACGGGAACGTTTTAAATGTCGCCTATGACACTCAGGGATAATGTAGCTTCCCGGTAGTGAAAGAATTTTTGGAATCGGATCAGGGGGCCTAAAAAGGCTGCTTTAACAGAATCATAATATGAATCACGTTAAAAAATTATAATTCTTAAAATGGTCTATATGGTCATGACCACAAAGTCCATTTTAAGAGTTTTAAATTTTTAACGTGATTAATATTAGGTATGATTCTGATATAGCAACCATTTTAGGCCCCCTGTAGTTTTGAAGATTACTCCCGTACAAACAACAAACAAATATTACCTCTTTACTGATATTGTATAGAATTAGATGTAAAACTCTTTCTCTCGTTTTTAAATCACCAATCAAACAGATTGTTCCATTAAAGCCTTTCTATAGATAAAGGAAAAAGCTTTGGCCCGATATTAATATGCCCCTTTTTTTTGTTACAGATAACCCGAAAAATGCCACCGTCCTAACAGACACCAAAGAACAACAATGTGAAACTATGAACTGACAAACACACATGATTTCAACAATCAACTTCACACACACACCGACAAATGTGAACACACTACATTTCGACTGTAGAAACATTACATTCAACTACAAAAATGCAACACACAATTGCACATACGACAGTACGGACGAGTACGAAAACTCTGGATTCGGGAAGACGAATTTCACGAATGCGACCTACGCGATGTCGAATGACAATTTTACGGAGTACGCAGAGATTCCGTATTACATAAAAGCGACGTCAATGACTTTTTGTATAGTGATAATGTGTCTGGGCGTGATAGGAAACGTGATGGTACCGATAGTGATTCTAAAGACCAAGGATATGAGGAACTCGACGAACATTTTTCTGGTGAACTTGAGTATTGCGGATCTGATGGTTCTGCTGGTGTGCACGCCGACTGTGCTGGTGGAGGTCAACTCGAAGCCCGAGACGTGGGTGCTGGGAAAGGAGTTGTGTGAGTATTGCATACTTATTTATTTTATAATGAAAGTAAAGATTTAGTTGATCCTTTGATCAACGATGGGAATGATACAATATATATTTATGTATAGATTAATGTGTGGTCATTTGTTAAGCGCAGGCCACACCGCCAGCTAGCTAGCCCTTCCATTGAAAGGGAGGCAAAGCCCAATTACCACAATAAATTCAGTACAATATCTCCAAATAAGTACCTACAGATGTATTAAAAATTTGCTAGGAGAAAGTGAGAGGTCAGAAGCCAGATGCAAGCCAGCGGGTGTGAAAGAGAAAGCGTTAGCACCGGCCGAAACCCCTAAAGATTTATTTTTTATTTTTTATTTGTTGAGTTTGACTGTAAGGCAAGCCTGGCTTTTCGGCTTGTATGGTAGGTCCGCCACAGCGTATAACCTAGAAAAGTTTTTCATCACGACGTAACACCTCAGACCATGTGTGTGCTGAGTACATACAATCCAACTCCTCTCGTAAACATAAAAATCTTTCTCTTTCCACAATGAATGCAGTTGCATTTTTATGGTCCTTGACAAAAAGCGTCAACTTCATACAATATGAAACGTGTTCTATCGTCGTCGTGAATGAAGGAAGTGGCGCCCTCTTTAAGCGACTAATGAACTGACGCCTAGTAGCTTAACACCAAGCATTCGCTACAGGTTAAATAAAATGTATGAAACTTGGAAAGAGTTTGACATCAAATCTTGAATTTTAAGGGTTATCTAGACCTAGAGGAAATATAACTCTGATTTTCCCTTAAATGTGAGTGTCAAAATGAAAAATATTCGGCTCTAGTTGATTTTAGTCAATCCAATTCACTTGACTTTGACTGACTTATCCAAGTTTCTTTTTCAGCGTCGTACCCACTGTTAAAATGTCACTGGTTTCTACTTTCTACGTTTTGAAACTAATAAAGGGTGTAACAAGACCCTTAACGAAGCTAAAAGGCACTTGTTCTCCCCGTCATTAAGATCACATCTGGGAACCTTCTGGTTACAGTGGTTACGGAGATATTGGGGGTCAAAGTTCCAACTTAATCACATTTTTTTTTTAAATACATGTTTTTAATGTAAGATTTTTACTTAAACCACCTCCTCCGACCTCCGAACTATTTAATCCATCCATCAGTACAATGATTTGAGTGCGTTACATTGAGTCCTACCTTAAAACGTGATTTTTCACCCCAAAAAAGTCATTTCCCAGCAATAATTTTTGCGTAAAGTTAAATAATTTGATGTACATAATGCTTGGTTGACGGCTTCGTTAAGCTTCCGTTTACACCCTGTATAATAAAGTTAGTATGTGAAAGCATATACCTATTCTAAAGGTAGGTCCACACGTGCAGATGCACGAACAGTGCGGTTCGCGTGCATCTTAGGAACATAGTATAGATAGACACCTGACATGTTTGCGAGAAGCCCATACCCCTCGTACACACTGCGGTCCGCGATAGCTATACTTTTCCAGTATAACCTGGCCTCGCTTTGTACAGGTTTCTCGTACAACGAGAGATCTGTATAAACTGGATTTGTATAGCTTTATGTGTCGTGCACAGTTCGCGCGCTTGCTCAGCACGTGCGCAGGTGTGAATTCCCGCCGTAAAACATTTTGAAAATGATTTCATAAATCTTCACGTAAACTGTCACTTACGGGATATCTTCCGTGATTGTTTTTTATTTTGAGCTCCCGATATTTCGACGCTGTTGCAAGCGCCATGATCGCGGGTTGACTGGAGAATGCGGGTAGATGGAAAATAAATTGTTAAGAGCAGACAAATCTGTCTACCCTCTTTCTTTATCTTTTGCTACGCGCACTACTGGAACTCGACACTACGTCATGGCAAAACACACTCACAGTATCACAAGGCTTTACTGGCTGGCTGATACCGGCTGCTACTTTTGAGCATACTCAAAACTGGATTCCACGTACTGCACAGTTTGAAGCCATCCTCTCGATTGAATTTTTATGACAGTTTATGTGTAGTTGTAAACCGTGAAACTTTTGCGGGACTGTTCGAAAGAGATACCGCGGCCCTGGAACACAAAGGGCAAAGGAAGGAACATGGTTGGGTTTTAGTCAGTACAAGTCTGACACTCCCTCCTGCTCAGCCCAGAGCCCAGGGGTTATTTGATGATTTGCCATCGGTAAAAAAAAAAAAAACCGTGAAGCTTTAAAACAGTGTCTTTACATCAAGTGAAAGAGTACCTACATATTGAAACAACTATCGAAATATGATGTGAAACTTACCAAAAGACTGGGGTGTATTTTTGATACTTGATATACCCAATAGTAAACGCCAAAGTGGAAACGTAACGTATCTACCTACCTTGGGGTATGAAAAACATTTTATCTTACGTACTACGGTTACAGCTTAATGTTTACCTTTCAATTCTTAAAATGTGTATAACTGCCTCGTTAGTCTAGTGGTCGCAAGCGCGACTGCTGAGCATGAGGTCCTGAATTCGATTTCCAGGTCGGGCAAAGTGTTATTGGGATTTTCCATTAGGAATTTCTCAGTAGCAGCCACGGAGTCTGGATTTGTGCCCGGTTGATGGCAATAGGCTCACTCCCTGTTACATAGGAATTAAGCATAATTGGCGAAATATGGGTGCGACTATTAGGTAGGACTATTTTATTTTATTTTTATTAAATAAGTAATACAAAAAAGTGTACATTAAGGCGCAGTAGTATAATTTTTCATACAATGGTTAAATTAGCACTTATAAATAAATTATAACTAAAATATATTCAACAGTTGCAAGTAATGATATTTCAATTGAGATGTTAGTAGCGACCTGCCCGATCTAGGTTTATTTAAACCTGTGTTTCAGGCCATCACTTTACATAGCAGAATTTAATTATGACTTGATTGGCGAAATGTGGGTGTACTATTCCTCTGCCTTATCTTTTGGGGATTACAGGCGTGATGCTATGTTATGTGTATCTCTCTGCTTCAATCTCAGAGTGGATAAGATTGCATTCATAATAATATCAAAGCATTTTTCTCAAAAGTCCTCATTCAAAACTCTGTTTCCAAAGCTTTCAATTTTCTAGAAACAGCTCCTTTGGTAATAAAACATCCATTTCAAGTCTTATCCATTAAAAATATTCATAAAAGAGTTTCTGAAAACTTTCAGTTAAACCGAACTTTTTAAAGTTAAAAATATGTTTTCATAAACATCTGCTTTCATATTCCCGTTGTGGAGAACTGGACGTTTTTCAAAAGCATCTTTATCAAGTAGCTGTATTCAACCTAGTCAATGTAATGTAAGCAAGTATGCACTGTCAATCCTTTTAGTTAGTGATGTACGATCCGATCCGATACTTATCAATATCGATACAACAAGAAAGAACGACGAAGTATCTATTAGTGTCACACAGGACAAACAATAAAACAAAATTATATAAAATAAGACAAAAAAGACATATTAAAATAAATTGGGCCTGTACGAGCCCAGAAATCTCAACATGCTGCAGTAACATTTAGAAAAAAAAATGTCACAGCGCTGGTATCCCGATAGCCAAGTGATACCACGGTTAAATACAACAGGATGCGAAACTCCGAAATTTTCGATCGATACAAACGAATGCTTTAAATGCATGGATCGATATAAATGTAGGTTGGTATCGGTATCAAACGTTATTTTAAAATTTGGAATTTATGTTTAATAGTTATTGGTTCTAAATTGCATGATCAGTCAATTCAAAAGAATACAAAAAAATACAGCCACTAGCATTAATGTGTATACACGCAGCAACTTTGAAAAGTAATTTTCTCCTACTGTATTGATTATCCTATAACCTTTTTACAAACAGTATTTTGGAAGGTATACTATTACAAAATAGGTCGTGTCTCAAAGTAGAAACCGTAAACGAAAAAACCGCTTCAATTTTGCTATGTATATTGCATGCTCGTGGCTGTAAACAAAATGATTACAAAAGAGTTCTATGAATTTTGTCTAGACTCTTTAGACTGCTTTAAAGGGAGCCAGTCGATACGGTCCTAGAATTGTATCGATACAAATGCAAGTATCGTACATCCCTAATACTCTCAGTTATGGGCCATTAAAAACACATTAAGGGATACAAATACTTTGGACCTGCTCTTATACTACTTACATTGAATTTTGTAAAGCAGGTGGGTTTATGGTGTATCGTGGCAATCGCAACTAGTAGCAGTTGGTAATATTATATTATCAATCTAGAAGAATCTATAGATCTATAGATATAGAATCTTTAAGTTAAATCACGTTTACCTAATTTGGTCCGTGGATGGGTTACATTACATACCTAGTTTCTTCCGTGCCTCAGAAATAACGTTAAGCCGTTGGTCTCGGCTGTTTTAATATTTGACAGTCGTTTCAGGCAGTTATTGTTGCCTAGTAGTCGTAGTCCTAGTACTAACTGCGTTTTGGAGATCAGATAGGCAGTCGCTCCATGTAAAATACTGGTATTCAGCTGCATCCGGTTAAACTACAAGCCGACCCCAACATGGTTGGACATAGTAGGACGGCACGGTTGGCCCAGTGGCTGAGCGATTGACTGCTGTGCTGCGTGTCGCGGGTTCGATTCCCGCACGGAACAAAAATTTGTATGATCTACAGGTAGTTGTTCCGGGTCTGGCTGTTTGTGTATGTGAGAAATTCCTAGTGTGAGGCAATGCTTTTTTTAAAAAAAAAAGACTGAGAAAGAAAAAAAGAAAAAAGTTGGGAATAGGCCAGGCAGATGATGACCATTCAAGAGAGAGTGTGATGTCTCTATTCACACTTGTACACTTTAATAAATCTCGTGCGTCGTGCTCGGCTATGGTATATATTGAGAGTTGCTGCTATACCTAATAAAATGGCTTTATCTAATACCTATGTACATTGATTGGGTTTAATCTATACTAATATTATAAATAAAGAGGTAAAATTTGTTTGTAAGTTTGTATTCATCTCTGGATCTACTGAACCGAATTTGAAAATTCTTTCACTAATATGAAGCTAAATTATCCCCGAGTGCCATAGGCTAAATTTACAACGTGCCCGTGGGAAAGTTTCCGACCAAACAAGAGAAGCCGCGGGCAACAGCTAGTACTAATATATTTTTCAATTGTCGTGTTGTAGTTGTATGTTGAATGCAACATACAACCCGTGCTTGGCCTGCGGTCTTATTAATTCTAATTACCGACTGAGCAATTAGCAGTTGTTGGCCAAATTAAGTCAAATTACATACATAGGTAGGTACCGTAAATACAGGGACGAAATTTTTATACTTTTTTTTTTAATTATTATTTTTTTATATTCAGACTGAGGTACTGAAAACGTGGTAACTGTTGTATTGTCGGTGTTCCTGTATAATATTACCACAGGGATGGACCAGGAGGGTTACGGGGTAATAAAGATTTATGAAAGAAAAATGCTGCCTAAATAATAGGGGTAGATATGTACCAGTGGCGAAGTTTCCATACTCAAACTCAAAACATTTATTTCAATTAGACCATTACAGGCACTTTTGAAAGTCAAACAAAAAAAAAGCTAAGCTACAGTCACAAGGCATAATAACTTGAGAAAGAACTGTAGTCGCACATTCCAAAGCGTAGATCTCTATGGAGAAGAATGGGCAAGAAACTCCATGGACACTCTTTTTAATCAAAATATTGTTACAAAATCTTGGTTACATTATTCACGTTGAGATTATACATATATGTGAGAACGATGTAGAAAGACGTGCACATTAAGAGCGTCCAGAGTAAAAGATTAAAATAATCAACACTTTCAAAATAAAGTAATTAAAATAAACCGTGGCAGCTAAGAGATGACCAGTCCCAACTGACAGCGCCTGTTCACGAACATGACGCATGGCTCAGCGCCATTCAACTCAACCATATTGAAGGGAACCAAATGACCCGACACACTCGCCACCATCAGCGAGAAATTTGAGTGAGCAATACATTCTCTCAGCCACACAGCTCGATTCCTACCGGCTTCCCTTGGAAGAATGGCACAGTCAGTATTTTAAAGGCAAATAATAAAATCACATTAAAGATATGTACTCCGGCTTACCGCTTACAGAAATTGACCCTTCGCTACTAATATGTACTATAGGGCGATGATGATATATTAACATTTCGCACGATGTGGTCCATCATCTGCCTAGCCTTTGCAAACTACGTTGGGGTTGGCTTCTAGTATCGGATGCAGCGGAATACCAGTATTTTACATGGAGCGACTGCCTATCTGACCTTGACAACCTACATAGTTAGTACTGGGTAATATGATACCCTTGGTAAAACTGGTTGTCAGACTTTCGGGCCACTGACCACCTGTAACGAACTGTCAAAGATCTACAAAGGCCAGCCGGAACCGACGGCTTGATGAAGTTGATGTGGTACATAATTGGTGGCTAAATATTGATAAACCGTTTTCTAAGCAAGATCAAGTTGACTATGAAACGTCGCCACATTTTATTCCAAGAACAAATTGAGCAACAAATTTCTAGGTAATAAAGACCTTATTATAATCAGCTTTCGTCTAATTAACAGTAAGCTCGCTAATCTAAGATTTTATCGGCAATTGATTGCCAGTTGCCATGGCTACAAGATAAAGCCACTGCTGCTCTTAATATTATTATATTAACATTAAAACGCAATCTTTATTTCTCGGAATGTCCATAAAAGTCTTTAAAAAACGCAATTGCCATATTTTCTGCGTTCGACTACCAACTTGACCCTACATTTTTGAATACTTCGGAAAAATGCATTATTTTTATTGCGTTTTAACATTAAATTGCCTTATAAGGGAGGATTTAATTATTATTTTTGCGCAAATTGTGGAATAAATGTGATGCTTCCTTATACAAATATGAATTGGGTTCCGAGTAATTTTGAACCGAGTTATTTTAATGAATAACTGTAAGAATCATCAAGTTTACTTTTTTATGCCGTAAGCGGCGATTAGTGTTTTTTTTTTTCAATCGATTGGCTTGACTATCTGAACTTATTTTACCTTAATCAGTGTTGTATGGACTTAATAATATTTTAAAGCGAGAAAATAAAATAGTTAGATAGGAGTATAATAAAACAGATTTATTAATACTTTCACCAGAGCAACAAGCAGTGATCAATAGCCATAGCTGGGCACCGTTAATAAAATAATGAACTTCGTTAATCGCTAATTCGTTACTAAAAAAGTTAACTTCGTTAAAGCGTTAAATGTAAAAAAAAATAACGTAACTTAAAAGTTATTCGTTAAAGTTAACAAATACATACTTTTTCCTAGATGGTACCTAATAATTTAAGGGACTGGGTTTTGCTAGATATACAAGTAAATAAAAAAGGTAATAATTATAAGTATTTATTTTACCTATTAACTCAAAATTTAAATCCAGTAAAGTTATGAATTATTATTTAGTAAATAACAGTAATGTTATGAATTATTATTTATGTCACGTTGGTAGGTGCATGTTCCACATCAGCATAGTAAAGTTGTCGTCGGAGAGTGAGCATCGTTTTGCTCTTAAAATGTCTTTTCCTGTTGAGAAAAGTCTTTCGACTGCCGCACTTGACGGTTTAGCCGTGTTATATTTTATAAAAAAAAAATATATAAACCACTAAGTCACTGTAGTCCAGTACCTAGTCAATGTGGCGCGCAATTAAAAAAATCACGGCATCAGGTTTGTTATCAGCGGCATGTAATGAACTTAACTTAACGGAAGTTTAATTTAACGGTAGTTAAGTAAACCGTTAATATTTTTTGGGCTTAACTTAAAAGTTAAATCGTTAAACAATTTCTTAACTTCGTTAATTAAAGATTAACGGATTAACGAGTTAATGCCCAGCTTTGTCAATAGCCTAGTGGTGTGAAAGCGACCGTCGAACTGTCAAGTCATAGGTCTCGACTCGAGTTCGAACGTAAGTACAATACGCACATGTTTTTTTTTGGATTCATGTGTGTATTGTCACTTGCTTCGGTGAAAGAAAACATCGTCAAGAAACCAGCATGCCTGAGAGGTATTTTTCGACGGCATGTAAAGCCAAGACGGAGGCCCATGGGCGGCATAAAAATTATGACACCAGGTTAGGCACACGATAAAAAAAAAGATCAGAACAATGTTTGGCATACTTTCCTACTGATATAGGTAATGCACTTGACTGAAATGAATCAACACTCGAAAATAGATATAGGTTGTGGCTGATAATATTATTCGGTAGCCGAAATTATAATGGATAAAGGGTGTTCCACTGCCCTAAAACAATACATTTATTCAATTAAGGCCATCACTATTGACAGCACTATATAAAATAAAGCGCTTTAAATCTATAACCTATTTCTATGTATCAATTAATTGAATATATTGTTAAGGTGGAAAAATACTTGAAAGCATTGGAGGCTGAATGGTTGATTAGATATGATACGAGTATTGCCAATGAATAACTTAGTAATCTAAATATACTGCGAACATAAAATGCTGCATTATAGTTTATTTTTAACAGGCTTTGGGCCCAATGGGACTTCCTTTCGGCTGAATTAACGAATTTATGTACCTTCTACAAAAAAAAAAAGATGAAAAAAAAAAAGAATGATTTGATTTTGTTTTTTTTTTTTTCAAAACGCTCGTTTCTAAATAATAACAACCGTTCGGATCAATATTCAGGTTAAGCCGCGCTTGCCTAGGTTGCTCTGTGGATGGGTGACCACCCATTACATGCCGAGTTTTCCCGGCGTTAGTCTAGTAGTCGCAAGCACGACTACTGAGCATGTCCTGGGTTCAATTCCATTAGATGGGATTTAAACAGAACTGGCGAAAGGTGGGTGTATAAAATTAGGTACACCTCTGCTTTAACCCTTCGGGGATTCTAGGTGTAATGTTATATATTTGTAGCTTGTAAATAATAGACGTCCAATTCAATTGCTATCACTACATAGTATAAAACAAAGTCGCTTCCCGCTGTCTGTCCCTATGTATGCTTAGATCTTTAAAACTCCGCAACGGATTTTTATACGGTTTTTTTTTAATAGATAGAGTGATTCAAGAGGAAGGTTTATGTGTATAACATTGCACCCGTGCGAAGCCGGGGCGGGTCGCTAGTCTATAGTCTATACTAATATTATAAAGAGGTAAAGTTTGTGAATTTGTAAAGTTTTAGGAGGCTAATCTCTAGATCTACTGAACCGATTTTGAAGATTCTTTCACTAATAGGAAGTTACATTATCCCTGAGTGTCATAGGCTATAAAGGGTGTAACAAGACCCTTAACGAAGCCGTCAACCAAGCATTCTGAACATCAAACTAAGTAACTTTACGCAAAACTTATTGCTGGGAAACGATTTTATTTTTGGGGTGAATAATCACGTTTTACGGTAGGACTCAATGTAACGCATTCATAACATTATGGTGATGGATGAATTGAATAGTACGGGGGTCGTGGAGGTGTTTCAAGTAAAAATATTACATTCAAAATAGGTATTAAAAAAAAAAAAAGTTGTGAAAAAGGTGGGACTTTGACCCCCAATAGCTCCGTAAAGAGAAGGTTCCCAGGTAAGGTCTTAGAACAAAAAATGATCGCAATGACGATGACTGGGAGAACAAGTGCCTTTCGGCTTCGTTAAGGGTCTTGTTACGAGCCCGTGGGATAATTTCCGAACACAACGCGAGCAAAGCCGCGGGCAACAACTAGTTATTCATAAGGTAGCATGTTATTATGTTAGTAGGTAAATGGTACATCGAAAGACATGTTTAGATTTCCGATCCAAATTATATTGTAATTATTTAAATTATAGTCTATCACAAAGCTCTAGCTATGTTTGGTGAGTAATCTAAGTGCTCCATCGTTTCGCAACACAAATTAATTCGAAATAATAAGAGAACAAGCGAATAGTCTTTTTTAATTCGGCCTATTGGGAGTTGGAGGCTCATTATTATAATAGGCTAATAATATTAAAATGTCCTTGTTAAAGATAGAGAAAATTCAATTTCACGCAAACAAGCGGGGTTATTGCGTAACGCACTCGCTATACCAATGCCATTTACGTTGACAGTCCAACGATATTCATTGCTTTATTTACTTATAGACGGATTTTTGCAGGTCAGTGTCAAGTTACATTTAACCCCATTGTATAACAATTTCATGAAAAAGTCATTCAATGTGGTTAGATGAACTTAGAGGGTTGTATTGATGGTTTTAATGATTATAATTCTGTACCTACATATGTGTTACTGGCGCGACTCATTTTTCATCAACATACAACCTGACACTGACCTGCAAATTGCAAAAGACGTTAGAAAATGTGAATTTTGCGGGCTACCCTGACCCTTCCACCTTAAGCGATGGATTATAAATTTACTTATAGCTCCTTAGGATTGGATTACGTAATTGGGGTGTAGTTTTATTTAAACGTATCTATACTAATATTATAAAGAGGTAAGTAATTGTTTGTAATTTTGTATGTAGGGGTAATCTCTGGATCTACTGAACCGATTTTGAAAATTCTTTCACTAAAATGAAGCTACATTATCCCCGAGTGCCATAGGCTATATTTACTACGCGGTCGTGGGATAATTTCCGACCAAAACGCGGGCGGGCAACAGCTAGTAAATTCATAAGATTATTTATAGCACTGATCTTATTGATAGACATAAGAAGATCTGCTATATCATGACAAGTTCATCATCTTCCTGTCCTTGTCTCATGACACTTGTGGTCGGCCCAACACGTTTTTGTCTTCAATTCTTCCCTGTCAGGGTTCACGCTTTCATTTACACCTTTTTCCTTCATATTATTCCTAACACAATCCATCCTTCCTTTCCTTGGTCTTATTTATTTATTTTATGAAAGGTAGCTTCACAGCTGACAAAAAAATCTAACATTACGCCAATTACGAAGTATTAAAAAAAAAAAACAATAGATTGGTCGAGAGTGGCTCAAATAAATTGACACTAGAATTTTTAGTGTGTGTTTGTGTGCGTGTATCTTCATATCTGTACGGTGTGGGTGTCTGTGAATGTGTCTTCCTCTCCCTCTCCATCCATCAACATTAATATGCATCACTGTTTTAGTCACATGCGATTCGTCCCTCCTCATCACATGTCCATACCAAGACAGTCGATTCCCTTTCAACTTTTCTGTAACTGGCGCAACTTTTAAACTTCCTCTAATATACTCTTATTCCGTACTTTATCCATTCTTGTCACTCCACACATCCACCTCAACATTCTTATCTCCGCTACACGCAATATTCTCTCATCCCGCTTCTTCAGTCAAATCAATTCAGATCGTCGAAATATAATTCTAGTCTAAAAATAAAAATAAAATGCCCACATTTCAAAGCTTGACAATATATTTTGTGGCAAGTCGCCATGTTGTGGGACAGTTGTCACTTATTGCTTATTGTAAGAGAGACGGGACAATGTTCCGGGGTCAAAAGGTCACGTGTAACGGAATCTATTGTATTGCGGGTCGAAGGTCGCGAGAGATTGGTTCATTTTCTTGGAAGTGGAAATAGCAATTTTCTTGTTATATTAAATGTTTAAGATTATCAAGGACTTGCCTCGTTGGTCTAGTGGTCGCAAGCGCGCCTGATGAGCATGAGGTCCTGGGTTCAATTGCGCCTGATGAGCTGTGGCTGTGTAAGGATTTGTGCCCGGTTTATGGCAATAGGCTTGCCTCCTATTACAAGGGACTTAAACATATAACTGGCGAAATGTAGGTGTGCTATAGGTACACTTCTGCCTACCCTGTCGGGTATTATAGGCGTGACGTTATGTTCAAAATCAATGGGCCCTAAAATGGCTGCTTTATCAGAATCATAATATGAATCACATTAAAAATTTAAAATTATTAAAATGGTCTATAAGGTTATGATCACCAAGTCCATTAGCTGAGTTTTAAATTTTTAACGTGATTCGTATTACGATTCTGATAAAGTGGCCATTTGAGACCCCCTGGTGTGGTGTGTGTTGATTTTTCTAACCATGTTAGACCAGGTATCAAGTCTAACCAGATGTTGCAACTGCAGAATACTGACATGTTGCTTTACGCTTTGCGGTGGAGTCTTTTTAATCTATACTAATATTATAAAGAGGTAAAATTTGTGAGGTTGTAGGGGGTAATCTCTGGATCTACTGCGGATTTTGAAAATTCTTTCTCTGATAGGAAGGTACATAATCCCCGAGTGCCCTAGGCTATATTTACACCGTGCCGATTCGGAACAAAATATACCGAATAAAAAAAAATTGTCGTAAGGAAGTCTCCACTTTCGTTTCTGTGCCTTGAACTTTAGGCACATTAACTCTACCTATTCCGATCACTGATCATAATACACACGTACTCCTAAAATTATAAATTGCGACAGTTGGGTTGCGATAGCTATCGTTTTCAATTGCGAGTTTTTGGTACAAGTTCGCATTTAATGAGTCACACCAACACATCAAAATATTACTATAAAATCGGGCCAGGATTTCCGAAGTTACAGCGTAGTAAAGTTTCACCGCTTTTTAGGTTTCCGTAGCTAAATGGCAAAAAACGGAACCCATATAGATTCGCCATGTGTGACTGTCTGTCTGTCCGTGTATGTCACAGCCACTTTATTTCGAAACTATTAGGACTAAACAGTTGAAACTTAGTAGGGAGACGTATTCTGTAAACCGCTTTACGATTTTTATACAAAAAAAAAAAGATTAAGGGGGCGGCTCCCCATATATGAAATTGAAACTAAAAAATATTTTTTTCATCAAAACTTTACGTGCGGGGTGTCTATAGATAGGTCTTTAAAAATGACATGAAGTTCCTAAAACCATTTTATCTTAAAGTAAATCGTTTGAATGATAGACACTTTCAAAGTAGTAAAATGTGTGTGTCCCCCTTAAATTCCTAAAGTAAGAAGAGGAAAATTCTGAAAAAATGTAGGATTGTAGAACGTAAACAAACTTTCAACCAAAATTGGTTTGAATAAGATTTGATGTTTAGTTTTTGAGTTATGGGACTTTTTCATCAAAATGCAGCAGTAACTTTGTTTTACATTAACATACTATGAAAAACAAATTTAGATTTTCCGTGAATGTAAAACAATACAACATAATTATGAATGAGCCTTCAAAATATTTTTATTATATTGTTTGGTGCTACGGAACCCTGTGTGCGTGTGAGTACAACTCGCACTTGGCCGGTTTTTTAAATTTGCGTTCCTTCGCACACTCGCAGCGTGCGATTTTTATGTCCGATTGCGGGTGATGCGGACTATTTACGTTCATAAAGTTTGATTTGTTAAGTGGTTTGCACTTATTATTTCGTTCTGACTTCACACGTTAGTCGGATTTTGAAGCTAGGAAAAAAAAGCAGATTCTTTTTTCTCGAATTACCTATTTTTTAGACATTCTGATAACAAAAAACATTCGTGTGATTCATTGTTTTGCCTAGTTCAAGCGATTCTACTTTAGCTTATTTCATTGCAATTCATATTTGATATCTTAATCATTATTTTCCCAGATAAAATGTTACTGTCTCTGCCCTGTGAACTGATAGATGAATTCAAAGGTCCCAAGCCACAGTTGGCTCTCAGCTTCAGTAAAATATCATGCTTACCCTTTTCACAACCGCGTTGGTAAGCGGGGGTCACTTTACAGACTAACTATGCAGCTGATCAAACCATTCGGCTAAACTCGTAAATATTCTCAAGCCCCCGAAAAATAAATCTGAATATATCAAAAACTTCACATCCACAGATATACTCCGAGATGTACCTAGGTAACACAAGAACACCTACTTCGCGTTTTATGGCATGGCTACTGTCGCAGCAAGCAATTTTATTTAAATGAAACTGCAAAATTACAACTCCAGAGATTAATTTTAGACAAATAAAGAAATTAAGTTGTGGGTTCAAATCCGGGCAAGTACCAATGTGACTTTTTCAATTCATATGTATTTCAAGTTTATCTAGGACATCACAGAAATCGGTGAAGGAAAACATCGTGAGGAAACCTGGACTTAAAAAAGTCTAAAATCGTCAACCCGTCTTGAGCAAGCGTGGTGATCAATGCTCGTGCCTTCTCTGTTGAGAAGAGGCCTTTGCCCAGCAGTGGGACAGTAATTGGCTGGTATTATTATAAAGAAATTAAACGTAGTCTATTTTATAGTAACTAAATAGTGCTTATGACGTCATAGTAGGTAGTCAAAAAATGGCTCGCTTGGTTTTTATACGGTAATACTTGCGTTATCTAGGTATGTTATTATCTGTGTTCAGTGTTCACACCCCAATAATAAACACCTGTCTACAGAATTGCAGAACAATTTTGAGTGCTAAAAACACCGGTGCGTAGAATTGAACAACTTTATTGAACTGTAAGAGCAATATAGCTAACATGGCTATATTCTAGCGATAGTGGCTAGTGCAACAGTCGCACGATCGGAATAAAGCTGTTCATAAAGATGCAGATTGGAGCGAATATTGTTCTGTATTCGGGTGAGGTTGGGGTTTGACTGTCGGCGAAATTGTATGGTGTTATTGTTTACTGTTTAACATGGAAGAGCCAGGGTACCCCGAAAAAAATCTTAAAGTTTTGCAATTGGCAGGTTAGTAGGTACACTTAATATCGTGTCCTATTGTTTGGCTACTACAGGAACTGTTGGACACTACCGAAAGCGCCAAACTACTAGCTCAATTATGGGCCGACACAATTTAGATTGCCATCGACACTCTAAGAAGTGTTGGGTTGTATGTTGATTAAAATATTATTCGTGACCGTAATAAATATGGCTTTACTGAGTTAGTGTAACCATTAGAAACATCAATACAATCCTTTAAATTTCATTTAATCCCATTAAAGGATTATTTCATGAAAAGTCTTCCAATGGGATACATCGTGTACACATAAACCGTCACTTACGGGATATCTTCCGTGATTGTCTGTAATTTTGAGCTCCCGATATTCCAAACAGCCTTGATGTTAAATCTTGAGGGGTTAGCACTTACTGACGCTGTGTGTACGGCTGAACCCCAAAATTTGCGGAATGAAAATTTAATTTTAGGTTTAATTTTAATATCAAAGCTTAATTATTTGCGAAAAAGCCAGTCGTATAGATCTTAGTGCCAAGTTGCAACATATACGCACTCGTAAAGCTTACTGATAATACGCCTGAAAATGTCTCTTTATCTAGTTTCAGACATTCGTGTTATGCCCTAAATCTTGTTCGTTTGATCTACTTCCACGAGAAAAACAATATCTCGAACAATGTAAGGAAACTTTTTTAAATAAAACAATCTATGAGCCAAGAAAAACAAACCCGCTACTCGCTTGTAATGGATACCCACTAAATAGGTAACCATTGAAAACACATGCCGACTTTGTGCTAAACGACCGATACAAACACAACATAACAATGAAACACCTCCCCTATTTCTTAGTGTAATAAGGTGAAAATTCCTTCGCAAATAACTTCGGAAGCCGAAACCACGAAGTGCCCCAATTAAGCGCAATAAAGTAAACGCTCAGCGAAGATTGCACGCGCGAGTTTATCGCACGAGCTTTTTTGTCGGCGATCAATTGCGGAATTTAATCACTTGCAAGTACTTAATTTCAATAAGCGCTTTTTTAAACGACGAATACGCTTTGTGCAGCGACTGAAGGATCAAATCTTGTGATTGATTTTGCACTAGTTTTAATTATCCATAACATCACGACTGTAATAGTCAAGGTTTAGGGCAGAGGTGAACATATTATGTAATTATACACCATACCGCCCTACACCTGCACCACCCAACACCACCCTAAACCTTACACCCTGAACACCCTCATATCACCAGATATGTCCAAGTCTCATGAAATTGGGGGAGAACCTATTGCCCAATCTTCCAGGAAAATAACACTTTTTCTGACTTGGTAATCGAACCCGTCAAACTCATTATTTGCGCTTGCAACCAAAAGACCAACGACCTGCCAATGTATTGACTGACTTGGTGTAGAAGTATTTCACATAACATCACGACAGTAATTCCCGAAGGATTAGGCAGAGGTTTACCTAATAGTTCACCCACAATATGCCAGTTGTTTAAGTCCCATGTAATAGGGGGCGAACTTATTGCCATCAATCGGGCACAAATTCAGACTCCATCGCTGCTACTGAGAAATTTCTGATGGAAAAACCCAATAACACTTTGCCCGACCCGGGAATCGAACCCAGGACCTCATGTTCAGCAGTCGTGTTTGTGACCAATGAGGCATTTTCATATGTAATACCCAAGGTTTAGGGCAGGGGTGAACATGATACAGGGAAATTTCAGTTTCCACCTCATGAAGTGGAGGAGAGAACCTATTGCCATCCTCCAAGAAAAAACACTTTTTCTGATTAGGTAATCGAACACCTCACACTCGGAGCCTTTGCGACCAAAAGACCAATGACCTTTCAATGTATTGACTGACTCGTTGTAGTAGTATTGTTCTGATCTAAAAGATGAAGGCCGACGATGGCCAATATCGTCACTTGGAAGGTAGGTACTTTATCTAGTTATTTTTGATTGTTCTTACGGTGATTTCATTTAAAGTTCCGAGAAACGAATACCTTTCTATATTTCCGGTCTTACTGTAGCGAAAATGTAAAAATAATATGCTTCGGTCACGCAGTAACGTAATTACTGAACATTTATTGACTCTACGGCATTTAAACGTATTGTTTTGGTTTCATTTCGTGCTTATTTTCATTATACAAACAGAAGTATGTGGCCATTAATTAGAGTGCTGTAACATAAAAAGCTTGCTGCCTATATAGATTTTATATATCATATTTTTTCACTTGGCATATGAGCAAGATGGCCCAGAGCAGCGGTGGCCCAGTGGAGGCGGCCCCGACTTACGAACAGTAGGTCGTGGGTTCAAACCCAGGCAGGCGCATTACTTTGTGTAATTTATTTCATCACCACTGCTTTCAAAAACGGTGAAGGAAAACATCGTGAGGAAACCAGCATGTCATAGAACCAAAAATTCGAAGAAATGTGACATTTATCAACCCGCACTGGGCTCGCGTGGTGGATTATATCCCATTCCCTCTCATAGAGAGGACGCCGTGTGACCCAGCAGTGGGTACATTATAGACTGATTATGCTATGAGCAGGATATGTAAGCAAGAGGTCATCAGATTCCTAGGTCAGATACTAAATACCGTTACTCTTAATTTAACACATAACATATCAAGCTATAACGTACTTACTGCTGCGAGATAAGCGTGCTCCCGATGAGAGGTAATGCGCGGTCTTCAAATTTTTGGTTCTAGGATATGCTAGTTTCTTAAGATGAAAACACACAATGAACTTACCTAGCGGAGGCTATTAAAAAGCATTGCAGTTTTACGTCTTTCGGGTATAATCACTGTCAGTATAGTAGGGTTTTGATCATCTGAAACCTGTCCCGACTATGTATGGGTATGGGGTCGGTCGAGTCTAGCCGGATGCATCTGAATGTGTCACTTGGAACGACTATTTATCTGTCATCATCATCATATCAGCCCGGAATCACCCACTGCCGCCGGGTATAGGTCTCCCCTTTTTTCTGCAACACTTCCGAGTTTTGTGTCTCCCTTATCCAGGTGTTTCTCACGACTTTGACGATATCGACGACCCAACGAGCTTTAAGACGGCCCTGGTTTCTTTGGCCTAACCATGGCCACCACTCGGTCAAAGCCTTGCCTCATCAGTCATCTCCGCGTCTAGCCAGATGCCCTGCCCAGATCCAATCGAGGCGCACCGCCCGGTCCCCGACTTCGTAAACTTTCGTCCGACACCAGATTTTGGTGTAACGCATAACGCACTTGATCTAAGAAGGTTATACCGAGCATGGTTCGCTCCATGGCCCTTTGTGCCACCCGTACAGTCTCCTTTGTGAGCGTACATGTCCATATGTACTCTACTGTTACTGGGTAATACAACACTCAGTAACAGATATATTTACATAGGGTGAGATTGAAAACATTCTCAACCCTCCTAGTTGCTAGGTTAGTTTGTTACTATGCCAAGATACGACTTCTTATCCATATATCTGAATAGTCTTACACACAAATCACGTATAAGCTGTACCTTACCATCGTTTGGCACACCACTTATATTAAAAACGTGTAGGGAGACCGTAGCCAAGCGGGTGCTGTTTGATTTTCCACGTTTCTGTTCACTGAGATCGGCCTTATTCCTAACCAAATGCTCCAGAAAGAGGGTCTTTACCCTCAAAATCGTTTCGTCGGGTTCGTTTGTTTTTGTAAGTACAGTATACACGAGGTCAGATAGGCAGTCGCTCCATGTAAAACACTGATATTTAGCTGCATCCGGTGAGACTGGAAGCTGACCCGAACATAGTTGGAAAAAGGCTAGGCAGATGATCATAGTTGGGAAAATTCTTGGTACCTAGATGAAGAACATAGATACTACTCGTGTATCGCGGTATCTACGACACGAGTCGTGTCGCAGCATTCGGCCGTTGCGACTGGGCAACGACGGACGACTGGGACGTTGTCGCCGGTTGCGGTTTGCGATTGCCTTCGGCACTTAAAAATTGACACATAAAAACTAACAGATGATGATTAGGATTAGGTTTTTTTTATTGTAAACTTTCTAAAGTAATTTTATAATGACATAAGGGCGATTCAATATTAAAAAGTTTGATAAATACGACTACGTATTCTTATTCTTTATTGCACACATAATAAAAATAAATGAAAATACAAATTGCAATAATATAGCAATGCTTGCGTTTGGCGCAACTCGCCTGATGTGAAGCGATAATGCAGCCTAGTGTTGACCCACGCTTGCCTTGATGAAACCGATTCACTCAACCTTTGAAGAGATCCAGATTAAAATGTGCGGGAAACAAAGAAACCGGCGGCATAACATTGACGGCACGGTTGGCGCAGTGGCTGAGCAATTGGCTGCTGCGCTGCGTGTCGCGGGTTCGATCCCCGCACGGAACAATTATTTGTATGATCTACAGGTAGTTGTTCCGAGTCTGGCTGTTTGTGTATGTGAGTTTCAATGTTTGTAAACGCACCCACGATACAGGAGAAATTCCTAGTGCGGGGAAAATTAAAAAAAAAAATACTCCGTATTATAGCAACTAAACAACCGAGAAGTTACTGATTCTTCCGTAATTTATAATCAAAACAATGACGACACGATTGTTTAATACAAAAGTGTGCTTTCCGAACCACAAACCACATGGCCGAACGAAATCCAGACAAGTGTTCGTGGAAACCAAGTGTTTTACGACTTTACGAGCTTTTTATTAAGTGGCCATTATATTCTTTCAGGTATATAAAGTGGATATAATGAGGTGTTCACGGATTTAGCTACAATATCGTTAGGTTAATGTTCTTCGTGTCAAATAGCGAGTGGTTGCTATGATGTTACATAATTTGTCACACTTTTTATTGATGACTTTTAAATGATATAGTAGGTACTTTATTTATTATTTAAAAAAATAGACATAATGTTGCAATTACTTTCAAAATACAGTTTTAGGCTGTTATAGTTGCCGCGGCAAATTGTCGCTCAGCGGACAGACCTCCGGCGCGATCTCATGGCGACATGGAGAGAGCGACTGTCGCAACTCCGTGCAGGGCACGCCACAATAGTGGCGATAAGTCCCCTCTTTGAGGAATGGCTAGAGAGGCGCCACGGCGCCCTCACCTTCCGCCTGACGCAGGTCCTCACCGGACACGGTTGTTTCGGGAGGTTCCTGCACCGAATTGGGCGGGAGGAAACGCCCGTACCATTGTGAGGATCGACCGGAGGACACGGTGGAGCACACGGTGGAGATCTGCCCCTCGTGGGCGGAGCACCGCCGTGGCCTCGTAGCGGCGATCGGCGGCGGCGACCTCTCGCTTCCGGCCTTGGTTCAATCCATGGTCCGGAGCGAGACGGAATGGGACGCCGTCACCTCCTTCTGCGAAGCAGTCATGCTAGCGAAGGAGGTGGCGGAACGTGAGAGGGAGAGAACCTCACGTCCCAGCCGCCGCGGGAGACGCACCGGGCCACCGTAGGCGCGGGCCTGTGGACGGTGAGCTATGGGCTAGCTCGCCGTCCGTCCGTCTTATGACGACAGGCCGTGTCGACGGCGCGTTCGTGTTCCACGCGCGCCACAAGGAGAGTCAGCAAACAGGGAGGGGTCCGTAAGGACCAACGCCTGCCAGGGTTGCGGGACTGTTCGAAAGAGATACCGCGGCCCTGGAACACAAAGGGCAAAGGAAGGAACATGGATGGGTTTTAGTCAGTAAAAGTCTGACACTCCCTCCTGCTCAGCCCAGAGCGGGAGGGGTTATTTGATGATTTCTCATAGGTAAAAAAAAAAAAAAAAAAGGCTGTTATAGTTATATGAGTACCGATGTCATTTTCCTTTTTATTAACGTAACTTTAATACAAGACCCTTAACGAAGCCGAAATGCACTTGTTCTCCCCGTCATTGCGATCATTTTTTTGTTCTGGACCATACGTGGGAACTTTCTAGTTACGGAGATAATAGGGGTCAAAGTTCCAACTTTTTCAAAAGTTTTTTTAAATACATGTTTGTAGTGTAAAATTTTACTATAAACACCTCCACGACCTCCGTAGTATTCAATCCATCGATCAGAACAATGTTTTGAGTGCGTGACATTGAGTCCTACCATAAAACGTGATTTTTCACCGCAAAAAAAAAATCGTTTCCCAGCAATAATTTTTGCGTAAAGTTACTTAGTTTGTTGTACAGAATGTTTGGTTGACTGCTTTGTGAAGGGTCCAGTTACACCCTGTATACGCCATATTATCATCTGTGTGATTTTTAAAAGTCAGTACTTTTGTCTATAACATAACATAATTCATTTATTTTTTTAAAGTATTAAGGACTCATTAATATACCCAGAATTCAATTAATAACACAAATGATACATTGAACATTCCAATACAACACAAAACAATAACCACACTGACTGAACAGATTTTAATTAAATTTAGCAGACAGGTAGGCCGTTTTTCCTGAAAGAATCTTCTCGTTGCTGTTCTCGAAGCAGACAAACACTAGTTACATAATTATGAAGAAGATTTACTAGATTCTTAACTACTTTGAGAGAAAAAATACAGACCTACTTACTATGCCGACAATGCTACTTTAATAGCAGCACTTAAACCAACTAGGCTACCAAGACACTTAATTTATCCGCCATGTCACTATTAGGCCAAAGTAGCGGGAGGGGGAAGATTGGCCTGGCCGAACAAAGGCCTATCCCGATTAATCAAGACATCTGGGATCGATGTACGTACTTCTGGAATTTATAGCCTAAACTATTTGGTGTTACTCGATTAGGCGACATTGCGTCGAAAAGGCTTTGTAATTGGTTGAATGAAATCTTATTCATCATTCTCTTTGGGGTCGGCGCAGCATGTCTTCTGCTTCCATACTTCTCTATTACTCGTCATCTCATCAGACACCTCCTTTCTTGCCATATCATCCTTAACACAGTCCACTACTCTCATACCCATCCACAGTCATACTCAAAACTTTCCTCACGACATTTTCCTCATTCCTCCTTCACCTCACATGTATATACCACGACAACCGATTACCACACAACTTTTCAGTCACCGGCGCCATTTTCAGACTGTAATCTTATTATTTGATCTTATTTCTGATTCATCAAATATATCTGTGAAATACGAGTACATTTGATATATCAGAAAAGTATAGTTTGTGACGGACGATATAAAGGTTCCGATCTGAAACGGAAAAACGGCCAAGTGCGAATCGGACGGGCACATGAAGGGTTCGGTACTACCTTAACCTTTCGTATGCCGAGTATATAGACACAATTAAAAAGCTATTGTGTCTCGCGTAGATCCACGTTCCCGGCACACGAAGGGTTAAAATATATATATCTGCGAAAACGGCCGGAGGGATTTATTAAGATACAGCCCTGTGACAGACGAACGGACAGACAGAGGAGGCTTAGTGATAGGGTCCTGTTGCCTAACTTTTTCCTAACTATGTTAAGATCGGCTTCCAGTCTAACCGGATGCAGCTGAATACCAGTATTTTACATGGAGCGACTGCCTATCTGACCTCCACAACCCAGTTAGTGGGTAATACGATACCCCTTGGTGGCGCCCTACCTTTACGGAACCTAAAACGGACATTAGTAAAATCACTTTCTTCTTAATTCAGAACAACCTTTAAATACAAATTTTTAAATAGGTAGACAAAAGATAAATTACAAGGGCAAAGCCTTAGGCCATAGCTATACGTAGGTAAGTGGGTAAGTAAGTACCCACTACAAATAAGAAACTATTTGTCAATTTTTGAGTAATTACTTTGAGTTCATAATGAGAATGAGACTGGCTGAAATAAATTGGTTTGTGGGTGGCCAATTGGCCGTGTCATTTGTCTATTGTAATAGCGAGTTTAGAATTACTGATCAATTATCGTACAAATTAAAGTGAGACGACTAATCTCTATGTCAATTTAAAATAATTGCGCAAAATAACATAACTGTAGGTTGGCTTTTAATCAGGTAGGTATATATATATATATACAGCGTGTTACAAAAAGGGTATAATCATATGGAATACTGTGGTACGGACCATCAAACTGAACAACTTTCTCCATGGGACCACCGGCGAAATCGTAAAAAAATAATCAGCTACATACATACGGGTCATACATTTGGGTCGACTAGGTATTGAAATTTTTGTATAGGACAGCTGATTATTTTTTTACGATTTCGATGGTGGTACCATAAAGAAAGTTGTTCAGTTTGACGTCACGTCAAACGTCACGTCACGTTTGGTTTCACGTACTCATGGTTACGTGCGTGACACCGTCCATGCCACAACTCGTCAATGTAACAACCCTAGACCCTACCCGTCTTGTATACTTTGACAAAGCCGCAGACTTACAGATAATACAAGATGAATGGAGACTGGTGGTGTACTACAACATGTCGACTTACTGGAAAAGCACGTCTGCCGTTGAACAATACGTCCAGCAACTACACGGACTTTGTAACCGAAATATAGCGTACTTGACTATAGCCACACAACTCGAGCACGAACTAAACGAGCTCAAACACTACAACGAAGTACTACAATCTGACCAGGGAAGACGCGCTAAGCGAGGTTTCATAAACGGAATTGGGAACATTGCCAACGCTCTCTTTGGTGTACTTGATGACAAATTTGCCGAAAAATACCACAACGACATCAAACTATTACACAGTAATGAAGACCACTTGCTCAATCTGTACAAACAACATACTTCAATAATCGAAGGGGAATACAACCTCCTGAAGAGGAACGAGCAAGTAATGAACCGACAGTTCATCGTCATCAACAAAAGTCTCAGAGACTCGCTGCAACTACTGAAAACCGAACAAGACCAAGCAACTTTCCTTACTGCTACAGCACTTGCCGCAAACATGATGGTAGCAAACTTGCGGAGAATACAAGACATGTTGATCAACCTAGTTACAGATCTTCGCCACGGCAAAGTCGACACTCACTTGCTGAAACCCGATGCATTCGAAAAACAGTTGAACATCATATCGGGACAAGTACCAAAAGGATTATCACTACCCTGCTCAAACAAATTCAAGTGCATCCGGGAAATGTATAAACTAGCAAGCGTGCAAGGAAAACTAACCGAAGAATTTATTATTTTCGAAGTAAAAATCCCGTTAGTAACAGACGAACAATATGAGCTAACCGAAGTCATCCCAATCCGCAACATAAAAGGAGCCTCCATGATTAACATAATACCAACAACTCAATACATAGCCGTTAACTTGAAAATGGACATGATGATACCACTGGATCAACGACATCTTTTATCATGCACACAAGTAAACACAAATCAGCTGCTTCTATGTAACCTTGACTTACCTATTTATGGTATAAAAGCAGCCACAAAAATGTGCGAAGCTGACATAATAAACAATCGAGGAGTATCAAACTGCCGCACTGAGGTATCAAGTTGCAGCAACGAATGGAAAAAAACTACACAGCAAAGGGGCTTGGTTGTTTACGTGTTGCGAGGAATGCACTATGCGCATTTTCTGTCCAGCTGGAATAACGTCACAAACACTACAAAATACAGGCATAATCACTTTAGCGACAGGTTGCATAATGCGCGGCGATAAACATCTAATTCATTCGCACTACAATATGCAAAGCACAATGGATTTAGGAAATGAGCAAGAGATCGACGTACCAGAGATAAACCTAAACGAACTACTCAGAAGCAACAGTCAAATTACAAACATAACAAACATGGAAATTGAAACACATGAAGAACAACTAAAGGGTCTTAAGAGAAAAATCGAGCTGGTTAAAGAACAACAGGACATTCAAATAGTTAATTCCGTTGAGGCGGAGCATCATCACTACGTCCTGTACGGCTGTATGATAACCTGTGCAACAATATTCAGCATATGGGTATACTTTCAAATAAAGGCACGCTGCCTCCATTTACCTCAAGGAAGCAGAACAGCAACGCAGGCGCACCAGGAAGGGATCGAGATGGTACCAAGTCATACTCAACGGGATCTTCCTGGGAAAGGACAAACACAGGCAGATATACAGACACTAGACGAGGTCCCCGGACATCTTCCTAACAGCAACAAGGTGGATCGCGAAACGTCGCCAATATCAGTTAGCGGCGAGCGTAGAACCTGTTAATAACCCTCTTTACATACTTTGTGATAATACATTTTATTTGTTATTTGTACTTTTATAGTTGGCAGGATGTACGAGCATCGCCACATGATATTCATTGTTTTAGTTTTTACCTGATTTTACCTGTTTTTACCTTTTAGCAGTTGCTAAATTCACAGATTTATGTACATTCGCTGACTAGGCTATTACGCCCGCCACAAGTCACCTACTTTATGTATTATATATTTTAATGTTTTACATAATAAACAATCAATCATTTACGGACACAAAAACAGTGGTTTTATTCCCTGTACACATCCCGTGTGATTCGTCCATCTACATACAACATCTCAGTGTGCGGAGCTGCTGCCCGTACATTTTTGGTCATTTTTTGGTCCGTACCACAGTATTCCATATGATTATACCCTTTCTGTTACACGCTGTATATAGGTTAATAGGTAGTTATCCTATACTTACTATTACATGAGCACTATTTGTATTTTAATATTTATTTGTAATCACGTTCTCGAAAACGGCTTTAAAGATTTCGATGAAAGTTCCAATATAGTGGTTTGCGAGGGCAAAAAGTCGATCTAGCTAGGTCATATATCTGGGAAAATTCGTTTTCTCTAGTTTCACCCGAGCAGATATTGTAAGTTGGCTAACAGATACTTTATAACCTAATAGATTTATCTAGATTAACACATAGAGTACTTTTTATCCCGGTAATACGATCCCCTGGGATAATTACCGAACACCAGGCGGGCGAAGCCGCGGGCTCAAGCTAGTAGGTACTTATTGAAACAATTGAACCAAAGTTTAAAAGTCTACATTTTGGTAACCATACATATTTTTTCAAACTCAAAACTCAAACTCAAAGCATTTACTTCAATTAGACCATAACAGGTACTTCTGAATGACAGAAAAACAAAGGCGAAGCTACAGTCACAGACACAAGGCATTATAACTTGTGAAGGTACTGTAGTTGCCCACTCCAAAGCGTAGATCTCTATGGAGAAGAATGGCCAAGAAACTCCACGGACACTCTTTTCAATCAAATTTTTTTTACAAGATCTTGGTTAAATCACTCATGTTGAGTTATACATATGAGTATATATGAGAACGAACGTTTTAAGATAGTAACTTATCAAGAATGCAAAGAGTTACACATTTTTAACCTTGACGTTACTGTAAAAAACTTAATTTATAAACTGTTCCTGCGACTTCGCCTGTATGTAGTCGGAATAAAAGAATATTACATAGCCTAGTAAAAATTTAAATGTTACATTTATGTTATAAAAATATATTATTTAAATTAATAATTTAAAAAAAAATCCTATCATTTCTCTATGGAGAAGAATGGGCAAGAAACTCCATGGACACTCTTTTCAATCAAAATATTTTTGACATGATCTTGGTTACATCATTCATGTTGAGTTATACATATATACAGGATGTAACAGAAAGGGTATAACCATATGGAATACTGTGGTACGGACCATCAAACTGGATAACTTTCTCTATGGGACCACCATCGAAATCGTAAAAAAATAATCAGCTGTCCCATACATTTGGGTCGAGTAGGTATTGAAATTTTGTATAGGACAGCTGATTATTTTTTTACGATTTCGATGGTGGTCCCATAGAGAAAGTTGTTCAGTTTGATGGTCCGTACCACAGTATTCCATATGATTATACCCTTTCTGTTACACGCTGTATGAGAACGAACGTATTAAGATAGTAACTTATCAAGAATTCAAAGGGCTTTAACTTCCGCTGTGACTATAAAATTGCCTCGCCAAAGGAAATGCGGATTTGTCAAAGAATAAATCCATTGGGAAGATTCAATTTAAGTAATTCAGTCGGGATTTCTGAACAGATTTATTGTTTCGACTTCCTTGTAAGATTGATTTGTAATCTCATATTTTACTGTGGTATCACCTATTAAGGGCCTGGTTTTGTGTCAGATTGTCTACCGAAGGCGGTTTTTTGTAAATACCGATGACGGAATTATTGTTCTTGTTGGTCTAGAGGTCGCAAGTGCGAGTGCTGAGCATGAGGTCCTGGGTTCGATTCCCAGGCCGGGCAGTGTTATTGGATTTTTCCATTTGTAATTTCTCAGTAGCCGCTACGGGATTTGTCCCCGGTTGATGACAATAGGTTCGCCCCATATAACATGGGTCTGAAAAAACCATAACTGGCGAAATTATGGTGTATTAATGAGTACTCCTCTGCCTAACTCTTTGGGGGTTAGAGGCGTGCTCTTATGTTATGCTAACGGAGTCATTGTGTCACGTTAAAGCATAATCAACCTACACACGGCCTCTTCTCTATGAGACGGAATGTTCTATAATCCACCACGCGGGCCTAATGCGGGTTGGTAGATGTCACGTTTTCGATTTTTTGGTTCTACGACATGCCGGTTTCCTCACGATGTTTCTCCTTCACCGTTTTGAGAGCACTAGCGATGAAATAAATTACACAAAGTAATGCGCCTGCCTGGGTTCGAACCCGCGACTTACTATTCGTAAGTTGGCAATAGACTATTATCTTACTGGCGATATGAGGGAATATACATACTGGTGTAGACTCTCAGTAATGAAAATAAGTATAAGCAGTGGTTTGTTCTTGCAATTGGTACGCATATCTCTGCTTTTTCCTTCGGAAGATACAAGCGCAATGTTATGCTGTGTAGAGAGCATCTCCTTCAAAAATAAACATTAATTTCTTGTGTATTTTCAAATTACAATTTTAATCTCTTCCTCAATAGATTAACTAAGATTTTAGATATCTTTGCCAATTTAACTCACCAAAACCGCGAAAGCGGCAATTATGCCTATTTGCATATCTGCGCCTAATTCATGATAAAGCTCAGTGCACACCGCAGTGAGGCGCCAAGACTGTCATACGTGCTTGGATTTCAGCGGTAGTTGTCTGTGCATTGTTGGCTGTATAAAGGTTTAATAGCAAACTGGGGTAACATTTGGAAATGGAACGTTTAGATTTGGAAATGGAACTTCAGTCATTTTGTTAGAACTCATCATCTACCAAGCCTTTTCCGAACTATGTTTGGGTCGACTTCCAGTTTTACTGGAATAAAAAACGATTGTAATGATGTTCTTCAAAGATTAATATTGAAATGGACTTATGAAATATCAAGAAGTAATATAAAATTTAAGTTCTACTATTTAAATAAGTCGGTTCTAAGATACCAGCCACAAAGAAATTCTATAGAAAATTCAAACACAGCACCATTTGTTATTTTTTCCGGAAATTTACGGAGTTATTTTTAGCAGTACACATTTAGATATGTTAATAATTTGAATATGGAAATTGCTTTCGTAAAAATAAACCATGAATGAAGGACCGAAAAGCCTCTAAGCCGCGTCCTTGGTAATAATTGTGTCGTTTTTCAATGACATCCTCATTCATGGTATTCTAAGAAATTGTTATTTTTTTACAAATAAGAAAAGCCCAGCTGAGATCTTTGAAAAGGTTTCATTGAAAGTATGATCTTCCAATTGAACACGTTACGAGTTACACATTTTAACCTTCACATTAGGTACTGTAAAAAAAATATAATGTATAAACTGTTCCTACGACTTCGCCTGTATTTTCATACAAGCCTACTTGATGAAAGTAGTCGGAATAAAAGAATAATACATAAAATAGGTTTTTTTTTTTTTTGGGGTAATAAATCACATTTTACGGTAGGACTCAATGTAAACCACTCAAAACATTGTACTGATGGATGCATTGAATAGTACCGGGGTTGTGGAGGGGTTTAAAGTAAAAATCTTACATTAAAAAGAAGTATTTAAAAAAAAAAAATGAAAAAGTTGGAACTTTGGCCCCAATATCTCCATAACTAGAAGGTTCCCAGGTATGGTCTAGAACAAAAAAATGATCGCAATGATGGGGAGAACAAGTGGCTTACGGCCAGGGACGGTTACCGTTACCAAACAAATACCGGTAAAATTACCGAAACATTAACGTTATGCTACGTTAAATATTAACGTTAAACATAACGTTAATTTATAGGATTTACCGGTATTTAAGTAACGTTACTAATAACGTTAATTCACTAAAAACTAACAATATCTGGCGCGACGTTGCCAAACCGAACGCACGCCGCGCGTCTTTTCGTTCGGCTCTGCTAATCAGAGCGGCAACAGCTAGAATTTTACAACGATCGGACAGATACCTACGAAAACGCGACAAATTGCTCGCGCTTACGCTGTTACGCGTGTTTCAGTTTATAGTCCAGTACCAGTACGTCATAAAACATCGCGTACGCCAAATTAGATTTGTTTTGTTGTTCTGTTATTATAATTAGTTGTTTGTTTAAAAAATATTATTATGGGCCAAAAGAAGTGCAACAGAGTTTATCAGTATTTCAAAAGTTTTAAAGATAAACGTAAGCAATAAAACATTAAACGTAAGTACACACGGCTACACATCAAGTTATACATTTCCAGTATAAGCTGACCTCGCATTGTACGGAAATTCTATACAATGCCAGATCAGCATAAACTGGAAATGTATAGCTTGATTTGTAGCTGTGTGTACTATTGCTCGCCTTTTTACTTAAACTATATCATTCTAATTATGTATATTAATCTTTAATTAAAATATTTATTTCGACCATAAAAGTCCCATTGAGTGCTTTTGAATACTGTATGGTTCTGTTCAAACTTTATGGAGGTTCGGAAAATCGGAACACAGATTATGCTCGGAAGTGCGCTGCGACTGCGAATAAGCGAGTGACTGTCAAGCAAGTAAGATGAATAAGAGGATGTGTCCACTGCGCCCGCGCCCCGCTGATACCTAAAAGTGTGTTCTGTGCAGCTTTACGTTATGTTGATGATGGGACTTTTATGTTTTTTTTTTTAATCATTATTATATTCGACCACATGTCCCTGGATCTCTTTCATTACGAAAATATTTAGAAGACAAATTGTAGAGGTCAAATTATATGCAGCTACGTGTTGTCGACTGTAATAATGATAGGTACCTAACAGTAATATGAGTGGGTTTTTTATTAGTTATTACCTTCGTAAAATAGGTACCAATACCCATATTTTATATTTTGTCAGGTTTTTTTAACCAGTCATTAAACTTATTAAAGAAATTATAGTTTTTTTAGTTACTTAATTCTACTACCAAAGTTTTTGATTGTATTGTATTGTATAGCGGGCTGGTGTCCGAAACTCCACGTCCAAGCGTGTATTTTGCGTACGGGTGGGAAATCTATTCGATCCACCCTAACTCCTCGAGAAAGGCCAGCAGCGCCTTGATGTTGCTGGCAATCTCGCGGAGAAAAAGTTTTAGGTTATTGGGAAACAAAAAAACACAAGTTTCCTTATTTATATGGGTTAAGTCAGGTTGTGTTGGTTGCCCCGGCCTCACAAGTCAGTGTAGAGAGGCTATTTTCATCTTTAAAATTTGTAGTATCTAGGTGCAGATACAATTTAAAATAAGATATAATTGAAAATATTGTATTAATTCGAAACAATGCGTTATACAGTAAGAACAAATAGTGACCCTTCACTATTTTTTTTACCGTATTACGCACCCGAAATCGAGAAAAAAAATATCAGGTTTTTTGTCTAGATTTAGTGCTGAGTATTGCTAAAGTTTTTCTGTTATACTTATAAACAAATGTTATTTTTCTGTAGATAGTCTGCGCACGAGCTGCGAGGAATCGGTGGCTGGCTTACTTAAATCATCGGTGATTATACCCTTACATAATGATTTCATAATTTTGCACTCCGCGCGAACTAAATTATGAAATCATTCTATGAGGGTATTATGTACTTGAAATAAAACCACCGATCATTTAAGTACTTAAGCCACTTATTCCTCTGAGCTCGCGCACGGACTCTAAGGTCCGTAATACAAATTAAAAAAAAACTATAATTTCTTTAATAAGTTTTAAGTAAAAAGTAAAGTTAATAGTAGGTAGTAACAGTTACTACCTACTATTAACTTTTACTTTTTTTTTTACTTTTTATACTTTTTTTGTTTTTTTTTGTGTTTTACAAAATTAGAAAGAAAATTAAACTATTAAAGAAATTATAGTTTTTTTTATTTGTCCTTGTATTAGGTATAAAGAGAGGGAAAATTAAATCAAACCAAAATGTGCCCAGCACACAGCGACTGGGTTATTTATTAGTTATTGCGTTAGGAAATGAAACTAAATTATATACATGGCAATTATTTATTATTAATATAAACGTGTCTAGAAAAAAAAGCCCTTTGGTAATTATTTAGTTTGAGTGTCAAATGGTATTTCCTTCTCATGGCTGCCAAAATGTGATGATTTTTGCATAAACATTAGGCAGAATGTCTTCTAAACTTGACTCCACTAATTTAGCAAAATGGTAGTTAATGTTTTTGGGGTCGACTTTCGTTTGGGTACATGCTTTGCTGTTTTCGTATGTGTTCCTTGTCATTACCAGGAATTACCGCTGCTGTTTGGCTGGATTTTTCAGCACGTCCTCCGAGATTTTGATTCTTCGTTGGCCTTGATAAAATTGATTGGGACATAACATCCCAATCATCGTCGAGAAGGCTCGGGGAGACAGTGCGTCTGCGTAACCGTTTAACATCTGCAAAGAAAAAATACAAAACTTATTTTATTACTTTTATTAGTACCTACACATTTGTAGCTGCTACCGCCTCGAGGAATGAGCCATTCGGGGCCATTCCCATTTGCTGCGCAGTGCCGTTCCCGTTGCGCAGCCATTCGGAATGGCCGCGAATGGCCCATTCCTCGAGTAGCGCTAGCTACTGGCTACCTACTAACTACATATTAATTTTAAAAACATAGATAATAATGTGTTTTTACTCGTGTCTTCTCGAGTGATCAAAAAACTGAATTGTTTAAATTAGATTAAAACCCTGTAGGTACCTACTTATTTAAAACTTTACATGTAAATACCAAAATACTTACCGTTTCCTGCCATTTCACAATTTGTTGATACACCCACCAATCACTAATTCACTAGGTAATTCATACACGCGCGACTAGAGTTAGTGCGACTGTGCGAGCGCGAGCGCGACCAACATCGTTAGAAAGAGATTGGCGTATAAATTATCGGTATAAGTATCGTTACTTTTACCGATACTAATTTTAGTTATTAGGTAACGTTAACGGACTTGCGAGTATCGTTATTCATATCGTTACTTTTTTATCGTTATCATAACGGTATTTGGTAACGTTATAAAAAAAGTAACGGTAATTCGGTCCCTGCTTACGGCTTCGTTAAGGGTCTTGCTACACCCTTTATACTCGTTAAATGTTGTTTGGTAATATGACGTACACTCCCAGTCAGACATGTAAAAGAAATACAAAGAAAGATGTCAATCGATTCGTGTTGTTTACTAAACACCTTATTTATCAAACAAGAAATCAGGTCCTGTCTAATAAAAGACTCGCGTGGGCTGAAGGAGCCTTGTTTAGGTTTCAAATGTTACGATTTTGTATTTTTAAAAGTATCCGATGTCTCTAGTAAAGGAGGTGAACTGTTTGACGTCAGGAAATATCTTTGTGATGATTTTTGATAGCCAGTGACTTTAGCATGGATTCTGTTGCTTTTATTTTCCTTTTAAAGGCGTGTTTGTTAATCTAATTATTTAATTAGGTATATCCATATAACATAACATATAACATGAAGCCTGTAATCGCCGAAGAGTTAGGCTGAGGTGTGCCTAATAGCACACCCAGTTATGTTTTAAGTCCTATGTAATAGGGGGCGGGCCTATTGCTACTGAGTTTGAGGTATATCCATTAATATTTAATATTGATATACCAAGATGTGGATATTAAGGAAATTCCCATACCAAGTCAGTCTCCCTAATAGTATTGGCGTTAAGCATATACAATTAAGACTAGCTGTTGCCAGCAGCTTCGCTCGAGTTTTGGTCGGGTACGTGGGCTCTTTGTAAATATAGCCTATGGCAAGCGGGGATAATGTAGCTTCCTATTAGTGAAAGAATTTTCAAAATCGGTTCAGTAGATCCAGAGATTACCCCTTACAAATACAACCTCACAAACTTTATTTGTTCATAATATGTGTATTGATAAAAACAAAGAGTCAAGAACAACTATTATACATATAAGGTACTAGCTGTTGCACGCGGCTTCGCTCGCGTTTTGGTCGGGTACGTGGGCTCTTTGTAAATATAGCCTATGGCAAGCGGGGATAATGTAGCTTCCTATTAGTGAAAGAATTTTCAAAATCGGTTCAGTAGATCCAGAGATTACCCCTTACAAATACAACCTCACAAACTTTATTTGTTCATAATATGTGTATTGATAAAAACAAAGAGTCAAGAACAACTATTATACATATAAGGTACTAGCTGTTGCACGCGGCTTCGCTCGCGTTTTGGTCGGAAATTATTACACAGGCTCGTTATAAATAGCCTATGGCACTCGGGGATAGTGTAGCTTACTTTTAGTGAAAGAATTTTCAAACCCGGTTCAGTAGATCCAGAGATTACCCCCTACATACAAACATACAAACAAATCTTACCTCTTTATAATATTTGTAAAGAAATATACCTGGTTTATTGTGACCGCTGTATACCAGCGCTGTGGGACCGGCTTGTCGCAGTCACGACGTGCAACCTGTCAAACGTTTTTTTGTTTTTTTTTATTTATAAATATTTGTTATGCGTTGTATGTTTATTGTTTATAATTATTTTTATATACGACAAATAATTATTTTTTCATTCTGTTTTTCTTTTTTGTTTCTATACGTAATTAACAGTTATTTTGGACCTAGTCACGTAACATTGGTATGTAAGAATTGTAAGATCAAAAAGGACCAACATCAATATTAATGCAAACTGCTAATTGTATTTACTAAGTCGTAAAGTCGTCGTGGTATCCATACTAAACGTTCGTTCTCCTTAAATATCCTACAAAAAATACAGTAAGCTATGGCTAAGCCCACGCATATTTATTTATTTATTTATTTAATCTTAAAGAAAGCTTACAGACTAATAACAATATTAAATATCATACATAAGTAGGGACATTTGCTAATTACAAGCTTCCACATGTATATATCTACTTAGTTACAAGTTACTTGCGTTGACCAGTTCGATTGTTAGAACGATTTGATTGACATTACAATTAGGTAAGTAGATAAGTCGAGATAATATAAGGGGTATGTCTCACTGAAAACGACAAGCGTGAAGCTAGTAGAGACAGAAACTAAAAAACAGCCTGTGACAATTCTCCGGGTTCCAATTGGTCCCTCCGAAGAGCTGGCCACTCAATTGTCCTTATAACACCCATTGGTCCGTTAACAAGACCTGTATTTTCATTGTTAATTTGTTGGTCTACGTTATCGTTTAATGAATTAACTGTCCGCTGTGGATATTCAACTGTACTTAGTATTAGTAGATGTTACTGCCGTAATAGATTATTTCAAACCTTTTCGACTACCTACTTGTAGTGAAATTGGCAGATGTTGGCATAAGGACTGAGTTCCATTACATTGCATTACCATGGAAGTTCCGAAATTTCTGGCACTATGACCTTTAGGACCTCGCGAATGTGAATCAAATATATAGTATTTGTTATCAAATTTTATTATAGCGACAGAATACTCGGTTTCACATGTAATTATTCCTTATCATGCATGGAAAAGAAAAAATCTATACCTGAATCTAAACTGGTAAAGTAACCTTCCAATACCTCAGATGTTCTATTCGGCTTTATCACTCTAATCACCACGTCTGGTTCAGCTTGTAAATGGAAATTACTTGAAATAAAAACTTAAATCAATAAGTAAGAAAATTAGCGAGAATGATTTTTTTGTTTAACAGCTTTAAATCGTTATATATCCTAAACTATTATTTAAAATGAAAAATGATTAAAGAAACCTAAAGAGGATTTTATAATACCTATTCAACGACACCCCACTTGACATAGTTCATCGACTTTTTTTTTTTTTCATTTTGACAATATGGCGTCTGGTTGTCGCGTTGGTGAATTTTGATTACTGTCATGTCTCTAGTGACACTCGCAAGGTTAAGACGAATCGATTGATGTAAGAATTATCAAAATCGGCCTACGCATTTGGTCTCTAGAAAAAATAAAAACACAAACATACATACATACATAGACTGATAAACACATTACCCTAATTTGCGTCGCGCAGTCGGGTAAACAGGCCAAGTGTGAGTCGGACTCGTGCATGAAGATTTCCCGTACCATCGTAGTACGGGAGTCCCCTTTAATTATTTTTTGTTAGCGGCATTAGAAAAATACGTTCTGTGAAAATTTCAACTGTCGACCAATTACGGATCATGAGGTACAGCCCGCTGACAGACGGACGGAGGGATAGCGGAGGCTTAGTATTAGGGTCCCGTTGGTTACCCTTCTGGTACGGAACCCAAAACACGAGTTGTTTGTTCGAAAGGGTCCTCGCCTGGCATGTGCTGTGAATAGTTAGCGATCAACTAGTCATATTATTCATCTCTTTTGCCGTTGAGGAGTTCATGGCATAATAATAACAGCCGGTCGGGTCTATCTACAAAGTTTATTCGAGCTTTCAAAGATCGGTCCGTGGATGGGGACCATCCATTACATACCGAGTTTCCTCCGTGCCTCGAAAAGCACGCTAAGCCGTTGGTCCCGGTTGTCATTCGTAGATATTTTGAATGTCGTTACAGCTAGTCAGTGGCCCGAAAATCTGACAACCATTCTGACCAAGGGGTATCGTATTACCCAGTTAGTACTGAGTTGTGGAGGTCAGATAGGCAGTCAGTCTGAGTAAAATTCAATAGCATCCGGTAAGACTGGAAGCCGACATAGTTGAGAAAATGCTAGGCTGAAGATGTATCTCTTTTACTGACACGGGGCCTACAAACATTTGTACGTTTCTTGAGCGAGAAAACAGTCAATAGCTTCCTCGCCGACGACGGAACAGTTGCCTTAAACTCAAAGATGTGTTAACATCAAATATTGTAACAGTACTACATTTAGATACAAGATATTTTGGGCCCGAGAGTCTATATAGTTACAGTATTATATTCCTTTGGTCCGCGCGTAGGAGGAATATCTTGGATTAAATTAATTACGGAATTTTAAGATGTTGAAAGGGTTCAATGAACTGTCTTACAAAATGTAGCCAGTAGGATTCTATCGTGAACAGCGTATACATTTAGTTTCTAATTTACTTGATTAAAGTAAGCATCCTCATTTGTGAGGCTAAGAAATATTAGTACGATGAATTTTAATTGTTTTAAGTTCCTACTTTTAGCCATTTTAGTTGGGAAATGGTATTTCACCAGCTCAAATGTCTAAAAAATTGTTAAAATCACCAAATCGTACTATGTAGAACCAAAAATTCAAAGACAGACATGGCTGCTGCGCTGCTGGTTCGATTGGATTAGACCCCCATTTCTTTTCTTTTTTTAAAGACTTATGACCTTCACCAACCCACACGGCCGCATGGTTGTTTATGGTGATACTAAATTGCCTCAAGTAAACACCAGACCTAAATTTACCTATTCGGAACTGACATATTCTCCAAAACTTAAAAGAACCAGTTTCGTTGTACAACTAGTATGTAAACCGATTCGTTTTAATATAGGAACAGTTACCGTTTAACAAAAACCACATTTATCTCTAAGCAATAAATCACGTGGAACCGAAAAGCCTCTATTTAGTGGATAATGTAAAAACTATTAGTGGTAATGCGGGTACGATTTATTAATGCCGTATCTACGCATTTTCGGGTCACTTTAAATCTATTTTACTGATGGTATCCTCGTATATTGTAGTAAGTGAAGTTTTTTCAAGGTCTTCCTTATTTTTAAAATACATATAAAGCTATTTTTTTACAAGTTTCATATTATAACGGATCTTCTACAAGAAAGATTCAAATCTTGATCGATCACGCATAGCGAAAGGATCCCTAGTCAGGATCTATATTTTCTCATAGAATCTCTCACTTCACTCTCTCTCTCTCTTCTTCAACCTTAAGGCCACCCAATGCAGTGTAGGGCTCTTCTAAATCTCTCCACTTTTGGCGGTTTTGTGTCATGGATATCCAGTTTCTTCCGGCCACTTTACTGAGATCGTCTGTCCACCTAATAATCGGTTGTGTTCCCACATTCGTCCCGTCCGTGGTCTCCACTCAAGCACTTTGTTCCCCCATCTTCCATCCAGTCTACGGCATGTATGATACGGCATTTATGATCTCACACGGTTATCATTGAAAAATAATACCAATCCTCACGCAAAAATCATATATCTCGATAAATCTACCAAAGCAAAGTTATTATTGCAGTTGGAACCAAAAATATCTCAAAACAATGATAATTTAAATTATAGGGTTCCTTTTGTCATTAGGTTACGGAAGCCAAAAAGTCAGTACTCATACCAAAGGGACTGACTGCTTCCTTGTCCGAGTGGACGCCACCGCGACTGCTGCGCATGAGGCTTGGGTTCGGCTCTCGAGTCGGGCAAAGTGTTAATGAGTTTTTCTATCAGATATTTCTCAGTAGCGGTCACGCAGTCTGGATTTGTGCCCGGTTGATGGCAATAGGCTCGCCCCTTTTTACACGGGACTTAAACATAACTGGCGAAATGTAGGTTAATTTATTTAACATTTCAAGCACAAAGTACAGAGGCGGTCTTAATGCCATAGGCATTTTCTACCAGTCAACCTTTGGGTGATCCAGCGACATTACTATATTATGGTACACCTCTGCCTAACCGTTCGGGGATTTCAGTCGTAATGATGTCTTACTGCGAGTGTTATTGATCCCAGTGCCTACATTGTGGTAAACAGAAAGACTTGATTTAACACCATAGCAGTATTTTACGATACCCACAGGTGCAAACGGGTTGCCTTTTCTCGAATCACAATTTACTGCAACTCTCAAATTAATAGTAACGCCATATATCGCAATAATGGCTGCGAAACTGTCAATAAATCGCCGAAGAATTTTCTCACATCCACTAAAAGGCATACATTTCAATTTGTGCCAATCTTCACCAAAATTCTCGCGCCCACAAGGACCAAGAGATATTTAGGGTTTATAAGATCTCTTGATCATGTCCATCCAACAAAAAATCGGCCAAGTGTGAGTCGTACACACACACAGGGCTCCGTAGCACCAAACAATATAATAATAATATTTTGAAGGCTCATTCATAATTTTGTTTTACATTCAATAGCACAACTAATTTTTTTTTTCATAGTCTGTTAACGAAAAACAAAGTTACCGCTGAAATTTGATGAAAAAGTCCCATATCTCAAAAACTGAACATCAAATCTTATACAAACCTTTTTTACGCTCTACTATCCTATATTTTTTTCAGAATTTTCCTCCACTTACTTTGGAAATTAGAGGGGGGGAGGACACTCATTTTACCACTTTGGAAGTGTCTATCTTTCAAACGATTGACTTTGAGAAAACATGATTTCGGGAACTTCAATGTCATTTTTAAAGACCTATCTACATATATGTATAGGGTCTATCTATTCATACGCGAAATCTCTTAAGGGGTCATTGTACTCATCATTATGATCAACTTTTACTATGGGACCAACCTCGAAATCACGAAAAAAAATCAGCTGTTCCCTACAATATGATCGCATTAACTCGTCAAAATGTACTGAACAGCAGATTTTTTTTTTGCGCGATTTCGGGGTTGGTCCCCGAAAGAAAGTTGTCATTATGATGAGTACAATGACCCCTTAAAATATTTCGTGTATGAATAGATAGATCTTATATACACCCCACACGTATAGGTTTGAGCCCCCCCTTAACCTTTTTTTTATATAAAAATCATAAAGCGGTTCACAGAATACATCTATTTACTTAGATTTAACTGTGTAGTCCTAATAGTTTCGGAATGAAGTGGCTGTGACATACACAAATAGACAGACAGGCAGACAGACATGGCTAATCTATAAGGGTTCCGTTTTTTGCCATTCGGCTAAGGAACTCTAAAAATGAAAGACATTTTTCGGTTCGTTTCGATACCATGGTACCAAAAATTTGAAGACATGTGACACCTATCAACATGCACTGCACCCACTTGGTGGAGTACAGACCAACCCCCTTTTTTTTTTTTTTTTTTACCGATGGGAAATCATCAAATGACCCCTCCCGCTCTGGGCTGAGCAGGAGGGAGTGTCAGACTTGTACTGACTAAAACCCATCCATGTTCCTTCCTTTGCCCTTTGTGTTCCAGGGCCGCGGTATCTCTTTCGAACAGTCCCGCAACCCTGGCAGGCGTCGGCCCTTACGGACCCCTTCCTGTTTGCTGACTCTCTTTGAGGCGCGCGTGGAACACGAACGCGCCGTCGACACGGCCTGTCGTCATAAGACGGACGGACGGCGAGCTAGCCCATAGCTCACCGTCCACAGGCCCGCGTCTACGGTGGCCGGGAGCCACCACGTGGCCCCCGACGCCCGGTGCGTCTCCCGCGGCGGCTAGGACGTGAGATTCTCTCCCTCTCACGTCCCGCCACCTCCTTCGCTAGCATGACTGCTTCGCAGAAGGAGGTGACGGCGTCCCATTCCGTCTCGCTCCGGACCATGGATTGAACCAGGGCCGGACGCGAGAGGTCGCCGCCGCCGATCGCCGCTACGAGGACACGGCGTTGCTCCGCCCAAGCGGAGCAGACCTGCACAGTGTGCTCCACCGTGTCCTCCGGTCGATCCTCGCAGTGGTGACACCCGGGCGTTTCCTCCCGCCCGATTAGGTGCAGGAACCTCCCGAAACAACCATGTCCGGTGAGGACCTGCGTCAGGCGGAAGGTGAGGGCGCCGTGGCGCCTCTCCAGCCACTCCTCAAAGAGGGGACTTACCGCCATTATAGTGGCGTGCCCTGCACGGGGTTGCGACAGTCGCTCTCTCCATGTCGCCATGAACCCCCTCGAATAGAAAAGAGGCCGGGGTCATAGAAGTATTTGTTACAAAGACTGTCTCGTTGGTCTACTGGTCGCAAGCGCGACTGCTGAGCATGAGGTCATGGGTTCGATTCCCGGGTCGGGCAAAGTGTTATTGACTTTTTCCATTCGGAATTTCTCTGTAGCAACCACGGAGTCTGGATCTGTGCCCAGTTGATGCCAATAGACTCGACCATAAATACCTACTGGCGAAAATGTGGGTGTACTTTTAGGTACACCTCTACCTAACCCTTCGAGGACTACAGGCGTGTTGTTATGTATAAAGACATAAAGCCCTTTCCCACCAGCTGAAGCCGTCTTCCCTTCTACAAGTGTGTTTGCTCCCTTATCCACCATTCTATTTATGAAATCCGTTTGGCGCCAAGTCTGGAAGCAGTTAAACGCCAACTTTTTGGGACACCATAGATGATACATCATAATGAAAAAGTAGTTCTGTTTCTATTGTATTTCTTCCATTTTATTCATTGGAAAATCTGGCCTTGGCCAAAAGCTTTTGGAGATTTTATGCCTTGTGAAATTCGTATCGAGACTCGTCGATTCCAGATCGACATGTAATAGTTCTTGTTGTTTTGGACATTCGTTTTGGCTGTTGTAGTTATGTTAGTGTTTATGTCTAAATTGTCACATATTTTAGTATGTTTTTGTGTATATTTACAAAAAATAAGGCTGTATTTTGTATGTTCGACAACCTAGTACAGAAATTGCTTATATTTTTCATGGGACCAAAAGAAAAACTTTTTTAAGTGATTCTGACTAAAAACCTCCCTCTTTATTACCAGAAGTGGAACCTACATATCTGCAAATAACAAAAGAATTAAGAAAAAAGAAACACCAATACGGTTTTAGGGTTCCGTAACTTAATCGGCAATACGGAACCCTTTTATGACCACTTTGTTGTCCGTCTGTCTGTCTGTCAAGACCCTTTTTCTCATGAATGCGTTTCGGTATCAAGCTGAAATTAATACCAAATAATCAAGTCTACTACCCCTTGGAGCAATGAAAAAATCAAACTTGTAAGTCAACGCGATCAAAAGTTATGGCTGTTTATGTCGCATAATAAGCGATTTCACAAGGGAATCAAAACCTATAGGGTACTTCCCTTTGACCTAGAATCATGAAATTTGGCAAAAACCAAGGCATTACAGCACAAAAAAAGAAAAAAAAAATAGTAAATTAAAGGGTGTCCCCATACATACATAGTTGACGCCAATTAAGATATTTATTTTTTTAGATAATGGTCTAAGTTCAGGTAAAATTTGTGCAAAACAGCAATTTTTGGAGGCTTATACAGAATTTGTTTCTACTTTATTTTTATTTTTTACAACCATAGAAATCTAGATAAAGTGCACAAATTATTATTATATATATATTTTTTTTTTTAGATAATGGTACGGAACCCTTCGTGCGAGAGTCCGAATCGCACAAGGCCGGTTTTATCAAAATTTGGAAACTTCTTTTGACTGCGAATTTACAGAATATGTAAATTTACAACAGCATTTCTAAAAAAAGTGTACTATGCATGGCCCCATTAATATACAATAAAATGCCTAATTCCCTTAAGATATTGAATATCAATTCATACAAGAGAGAACTAAAAAAATTGCTTATTAGTAAGGGGTACTATAATATTACGGAGTTTTTTAATGACAAATTTTGAATTTAGACTATTTAATATGTGATTTTAGTATTAATAATTTTTATTGTTTTAATTATTCATTTTTTTTTACTTTATATTTGTATGGACTGTAATTATGTATTTGAATTGATGAAATTTAGACTATATGTAAGACGGGGGAATTGAAAGAAAATCGTCGCTGAGGCTCTGGATGAAACAACAAGCTTTTTGACCATGCTCGCGTTGACGATAGACGGGCCGGGAAGGGCCCTCAGGATCCTCCTGCTAGACGGGAGTTGTTTCTGGTGGGCTACTGCCCGACAGTTGTCGATAGTGCGATTTTTATGTTAGTTTTTCATTTGTGTCATAGATGGCGCTGTAGTACTTTTTGTCCTATGTTGCGGTAGTACTTTTTGCAGTGACACTACACTACTTTTGCTCTTAAAACAAAGTTATTCCCTCGTGATCTGACTTTTAGAACGTGTGGGTGGACGACTAATCAAGAAACATGAAGTTCACCAACTACAAGGTCTGTTGCATTTATAATTTACTAGGTACCACAAAGAGAAACAAAACAAGTTTGTGAGGTTGTAGGGAGTAATCTCTGAATCTACTGAACCGATTTTGAAAACTCTTTCACTAATAGGAAGCTACATTATCCCCGAGTGCCATAGGCTATGGGATAGTTTCCGACGTGCCTGTGGGATTGTTTCCGACCAAAACGCGAGCGAAGCCGCGGGCAACAGCTAGTCCTAAATAAAACAGATGGATCACTCACTTGCAAATTTAAAAGTAAGGGTGGCAACATACATAATGCAACGCAACATGCAAGTCAACGTGAATCTGCGCGATTTGTACTCGCGAACATATCAATATGTAAAGAATAAAGGAGTAGTACCGATGCCAGATGTTCGTTTCTTATTGGGTAACGTGAAGACAAGGCTTTATAATATAGGTGAATAGTACTATTCGTCTTGTATTTTAGACTTCAAGAATGTAAGAATATTTTGCGCTTTTATTTGGGTTTTGTTTGTTTTCGGAGGGAAACATTACACTGAAAAAAATGCGTGCCAATCAAGTGACTTTTTAGCTTGATTGACGATATCTCGTTTAGATTAATCAAAATCTTAGTTGAGTTCATCATCGCGACATGATTGCAGCAATACTAGTTCAAATGATTGAACGCTCAAACAAGTTTGTCCTTTACCCTTAACATGACATCATTGTAGAAGAGTTAAAAAAGAGACAAGTTAAAAAAATGTTAACTGTAACAAAATAAGTTAGTTGTGTCAATCAAGCATTTTGATTACTTCAATCAAGATCATTTGACTTGATAGCATCTATCATTGCAATTAATTGTATTAATCATACAACATAATCAAATCTTGCGCTAAATGTTTGCGCTAAATGAGTTTCTTGGTTGTGTTTATTTATCACTATTTGGTTGTGTTTATTATTATTTCTGCAAATAGGTTTTGTAATAACTTCAATCAAGATCCCGTTTCAAATCTCAATCAAATAAAAGTAGTAGCTGTGATCATTGTGCTTGATAGGCAAAAAAGTGTACAATGCGTCTGGGGCTTGGGAGTAAGACTGTCGAGTATAGTATTCTTACCTAATTATAGCAGTGATAGTCTAGTGGTGTGACCGTCGGACTGCCAAGTCATAGGTTCCGAGTTCGACCCCAAGACACGCACCTCTGATTTTTCGGATTCGTAAGCGTATTGACCAATTATCATCGTGAGGAAACAAAACCAGCATGCCTGAGAGATATTTCTCGACGGCATGTAAAGCCAAGTCAGAGGTCTATAGGGGGCGTAAAATCTTTAACATCAGGTTAGGAACCAACCAAACGAAAAAGAGCCGTCAAGCGTCGAGAAACACCTTTTAAAATAAATAAAAAATATATGACATCGACATAGCTCACAGAATAAGTAAGCTGAAGTGTCATATTAGCCGCAGAACCGATGACCGTTGGGGTAGACGTGTTCTCGAGTGGAGACCGCGAATCGGCAAACTTAAGGTGACCGTGGAGCGACGATCTTCGCAGGGTGGCTGGTAATAGCAACTGGATGAGAGTTGCTGAGAATCGAGTTGAGTGGCGTGCGATTGAGGAGGCATACGTCCAGCAGTGGACTGCCGTAGGCCGATGATGATTATGAAACACGATTTTCCACTAAACGGTGTATCGAAGCGTTAGGTTAAGTCATTGAAAGGTTAAATAAACACCTGTAGCTAGGATATCGTACCGTAGTCTAAATTAGAGAAAGATTTCAATATAGTGTGAATAAATATTTTGTAGTCGAATAAAATAACACATTAATATTCGAGCCTGAGGTTCGAAGGTAGCAACTAAAGTAGGTTCTATTTATTTTGGTATAATGTTAACCTAACTGCTGTGCTATGGGCGATTCGATTTTCGGCCATGTAATTAATAATGGACGAAGCCGAAAGGCAATTCGTGGTGGTTCGTGCGTGGCATTCGTTCGTTTCGTTCGTTTCGTTCGTTCTCTTCGTAACTTTTTTTTGTTCTTGACCATACTTGGGAACCTTCCAGTTACAGAGATATTGGGGGTCAAAGTGCCAACTTTTTTAGTTTTCTTTTTTTTTTTAATACGATAAAACTTTACTTACTCTACTTAACTTTACTTACCTCAATGACCCCCAAACTATTCGATGTGTCCATAAGCAGAGTTTTGAGTACATTACACCGAGTCCTACTGTTAAAAGTGATTTTTCTCCCAAAAAAAAAAGTTGTTTCCCAGCAATCATTTTTGCGTAGAGTTACTTAATTTTCTTAAAGGATCCGTCTACGCCTTGTGCAACTCGTTAAAAAAAAATGAATAAAGGCAGAATATACCATGAAAGAACTTCTAGTACACAAATAATTGGTCGTTCAGTGGACGGCACATTGGCGGTAACACTTTGAGCTCGCCTAGAAAACTTGTTAACTTTATTCACTTCAAATAATTCAGGTGACCATCCTATTTATAATCTTATATAACCCGATTACTCATAACTAAATTTTTGTCATCAGGTCTGGCCGTACCATTCGTGGAGCTGACAGTGACCCATGCATCAGTTCTTACGATCCTGGCTATCAGCTTCGAGCGCTACTACGCCATCTGCGAGCCACTGCGTGCCGGTTACGTGTGCACCAAGACGCGGGCGACCCTCATCTGCGCGCTGGTGTGGTTCTTCGCGGCGCTGTTCACCAGGTACTTTTAGTAGCAAGTGGTCAGTGATTGTAGTAGAACTCTTAAATGACTGGGACATTTTTAATTGGCTTTTGGATTTTTGAGCCGGCTTGGGTCCAGATGGAAGCCAGTGTCTTTACCTTTTAGACTTTCAGAATTGGACACCCAAATCTGTGTTTTGAGCAATAAAATAAAAGCTTTCTCTACCTCTGACCATCTTAACCTAGTTATAAGAAATTGAAAATATGTTTTAAGTTACACTATAAAATTGTGAAGTGACTTTTCCGAAGTACCTTCTACCGAATTGATCAAAATTGCCATTTATAGCAGGCAAGCCGTTGAGCCAATTCGAAAATATGCATAAAACCGTGTTATTTTTTTTTGCATCGTGGAGGCTGGTGCGACAGTGATTATTGTGATTAACAATACAGGGGCTATGTGTGCGCGTTTGTCTGCCGCGTTTGAAACGCAGCGTGGAAACGCTGTGAGTGCAGCTTTCCTAACAAATTTTACATTTTTGCTATTAACTATACACCCAAAATGGACTGTGGGTGTTGGTTTTGCTTTAAGCTAAGATTTAAATAACTTTGTGTACATTAAATTGATAATAAAACTGATATTCTATTAGTAATTTATCACTTTCAAAACGTGGATCTATTCCATTCGCATCGCGGATTTAAGGACCAGATATTATCTGAAATGGGACTTTATATACCCGAGGGTAGAAAAACATTATTCATATGTCGATCATTGTGACGAGTTATTGGCATGTGAATGTGAAAGCTAATACATTTTCCCTGTCTTCCCAAATCCCAAATATGTAGATCCGTCAAATCATTGGAACATAAATCATGATCAGTGAACCTTTTGACAGAATTTTCATCTTTTTCACTGTACTTCATCTTTTCTTTATCTAGTAATCTTTTCTACATTACAAGTCATATTATCGGGGTTAAACAAACGATATTTCTTAAAAGATGGTTCAAGAACACGACCAAGTTTATTTTAAACTGTGCTTGGAACTTTGTCTTAACTTTAAACTGAGACTTAGGTTCCATTTTCACTTGCATCGCTTTCGCTAACTCTTTGGTCGGCGTCCCCCTACACATTGGTTCAGTTCGCTCCATAATAAGTTTCTCATGACGCCACTAAGTTCCCACAAACTTTCAACGTCGTTTGCTCATACTAAATTCACATATTCAGCGTTTTCTTGCCATTTTATTGATGTCTTCATTTCATATTCTTCGTTTATACGGTTCGGATGCTGTTACTTGCAATCCTCGTATTGGAATGTAAATTCTCCATATGGGTTTTAACGATTCAATTGGTAGTTTTGAAGCAGCTTACTTTACGAGGCTCTGAAGTTGGTACAATTGACTTGAGCAAAAATATTTGTAATCGTTTTTCAAAAAAGTATTCTACTTTTCCACTGGCATTTTAAACATCCATTGTTGTTTAATTTGGAACGTTCAATTCAGCGCTGAAAGTTGAATATCAACGAAACGCTTTTGTTTAGGTATTCAACTAGATGCTACATTGTTTTAGCGAAAACGATCATAATAGTTCTATCGAAGAAATGACGTATGTACAAGAAGATGAATATAGGGCAAAAATCATCATGAAGCTAGACATATTTGATTCTAGTGGTCTTTTTTTTTTCTGAAATTGAGATGATCTAGGAAGGATAGGTACCCACTTTTATCATTAAGCATTTGCAATTCCTACAAAATTTTGAACAAACAACTCAATTGAAGACAAAACTTAGAAATTGATATTATCACAATTATTAGGCACCAATATTCCAAGTTTTCTTATTATGGAATTTCGTTGTTTACGATTGTTAGCTTAACTTAGGACTGAAAGACATCAACAGACACCTACGCTTTCATAGTGAACTCCAAAAGACGAAATTATTTTATGACTTGGGAAAAGCATTGTCAAAGTTTCACAAACAAGCATAATTCTGACTCTGAGATAATAGGAGTTTTGCTGGAGGATGTTTGGTGTGAAAATGAATAAAGAAGTACTCAAACACCTAATGGGTAATACATACCCTTATAGAAGCCGAAAGGTACTTGTTCTCCCCGTCATTGCGATTATTTTTTTGTTCTAGACCATACCTACTACTTGCGAAGATATTAGGGGTCAAAGTTCCAACTTTATCACAAGCTTTAATGTTATAATGTTACTCTAAATACCTCCACACTCCCGTACTATTCAATGCATCAATCTGCACTATGTTTTGTGTGCGTTATTTTGAGTCGTACCATAAACCATGAATGGAATGCTTGGTTGACGGTCAAGTGGTAATTGAATTTGTATACCATTGGTAAAAATTCTAAACGTATAAAAAGGTAACTGGGGCAGAGTGCTCTGGTTCAACTTGGATGAGAATTCTGACCGGCACAGGACTGCGGATGGCTGAGTTGATTGACTAAGCGGAACGTTGGCAGAGTCTCGTTCACAAAGTGTAGCAGATGGATTTTCACCACACATTGTTTTTCTCGGAGGATATAAAGGATGAAAAAAGGTTTATTTGGCACATGCCCCAAGTGCACACAACATTAAAAAAAGATCTAAACAAAAAAAAAAGAGATAATTATTGTGTATCACGTCTGCGCCAAATAGGCCCAGTTCAGCAAACTACCGAGAAGCTAGACTGCCCGACGCTGGATATTGTGTCACAACTGCTCATCTTCATAACAATACTAACCCACACTCCCATCTCATACCATCATATGACCTAACAACCTTATAAGAAAGAGACAAAACACTAAATGTGACTTGATTAAATCCTGGCAAGTCGTTGAAGACGACCAATGTTCAATATAACGTCGTTTGAGCCATCCTGGCACTATTTGCAGTATTGCAATTCCCACATCCAATACGAAATGGATTCTTGTAACAACGTTTTTAGTTCAGCTTAGGTTATATGGAATGATAGCTGTGTATTTGATACTTTTCTTTGGCTTCATCGGTTTGTATTTGAGGTAAGTATTTTAGTTTTTAGGTTTAGTAAAATTGAATTGTTATTCGTTGAGATCGTGTTAAATTTAAAATCATACAACGAAAGATTGCAATGATAGTTCTACTATATTGTCATCATCATCATCAACATTTCAGCCCGTTGTTGTCCACTGCTGAACATAGGCCTCCCCAAGCGATTTCGAACGTGTCCGGTCCAATGCCACCTGCATCCAGCGACTCCCTACACCTTTAACAAGGCCGTCGGTCCATCTAGATTTTCATACCATTGATTAAATTATCACACTGTTAAGAGCAGTTAAATAGGTTTTTTTCTGCCCTATTAGCCTCTGTTTTTATTCAGTTCTATGTAATCAGATTCTACCAAGTGATTTTAATAAAAAAATTGGTCCTTAGATCCAAAACAACATCATCTAGAAATAACATTTCCATATCAAAAAAATTGTGTCACCAGCAAAAATGTTGTATGTTTATACCTACTCAGTCTATGAACGAACTCTATTTGTGACAGTAATTCTGTTTCCGATGGCCAAAACTTATTTGGTAGTTCTTTGAGTCAGGTCTCGAAGGTTTAATGATGTTACAGCTCGTATTATTGTTTGAAATGTTAGTTGAAAAGAGGCGCATTTCTTCTTGCCAAGTATTTCCGTGATCTTTTTTCTCGACATTGCTGTTCGTATGTCCATTTGTAAGTTTGGGTATTCTTGACAATGGCAAGTTTCTGTTGAATAAAGAGCCTTCTCTCCGTCGGCAGCAATGTGAGATTTGCGCTGATATAAAGGATTACCTAATTTCTTTAAACCCTGAGAAACTTTGTACTTATAAATAATGATTTTTAATACCAAGACCTAGTACAGATTCTAAACGGTAAACGGTACGACGGCCTGTCAAATCTTCACAACCCAGAGGCTGTGAAGATTTGACAGGCCGTCGTACCGTTCCGTTTCAAAATTTGATATTCAGGAGCATCTGGATAGAGTAGGCAACGATCTCAATGTGTAGCTGGGAAAAATGGCTAGGCAGATGAAAGTCTTAAAACCATGGAAATAAAAACCTTGTTATACAATTCCTAGAAAAAAAAATCTTACTTTGACTAGAATAGGTTAAGACCTACTTTTATGACGTTACTCAGTAATGAGCTAACACATTTCCAAAATGCTTTTATTCAAAGTGTATTTGTACCTAATTATCTAAGTTAGAACTTTGTAGAATTATAACCCTACAACTTCTAACATAATTACTTAGTTCAACAATAAGTTTTTCACTAGGTCGAGTGCACTTAATCTTTAATATTTCCCGAACAGTTTAACGAGTTGAACTATAAACCTCAAGAGTTTTGGTACTTGTGAACAATTCGGACATATTGTTCAATGTCCAGGCAACTCTATAGTTTCATAGCTGAACGAGAGCCGGCTACATATTACATACGTCAAGCTATAAAAACAGCTGGCCGCTTGTCATAACGTTACTTGCAAGTTTCTGCGCTTTGCATTTTATTGGTTGGCAACCCGTAAAAGCTAGGGTGCTGCCATTCGCAGAGTTGGCCCTAAATTGTTCATTTAATAGTTGGGAGAATTTAGGTTTTGATATTGGGATTTTGTTGAAGTTTGTTGGTTTCATTAAAATTGGACTGGATTAATAAATTAATATTACCTAGTTGTATTGAACTTTCTCACATCCATAGTTACAAATATGGCCTTTTGTTTGATCGAAGTTAAGTAATTCTAAACCTATACAAATGGAATATATTGTAGTGATTTTTTTGAGTCCATGAGTCCACCATAGTAATAGCATTGAGCTTTAAATATTTTTACTAGAAACTGCATGTCCAACAACATTGCTCTTTAGGTATTTTCAATTCAACGGTCCACATTCGTACCACAAAAGTCTGTCTAAACAAAACGCTCCACATTTGCCAGCAACCATAATATTCTTTTCACAAAGAATCCTTACAACTAGAAGACTGGCTGCTCTAGTACATTATTCTAAAGAATTTTTAATACCACAGCTTATTGGAGTTCTACACGCGACGTTGGCCCCTATATTGGTTCCGGGTTTAAATAATAGATGGCGTTTTGCAATAAATCCCTCGTTTAGTCGCCATATTGGCCGTCTGTCGTTCGTTCAGTTCAATCGTTTAAGAGTTCCTTTTGAATGAATGAATGGAACTGTTTTTATTTTTGAAACTCCGGTGTCGTCGTTGTTACGGAAAATTTGTGTTCTAGATATTTTATTCTTTGTTGCAGTTTTGTTTTAATATTTGTATAATATTATCTACTATTTAATATCTATAGATATTTCCCTCGTTGTGGCTTCACTTATGTTTTATCACCAGAAGGAACCAATGACCAATTGGTTCGTCTAGTTATACTTGATTAGTTACGGAGTTGGGTCACTTGAGTTATCCGGAATTTGTTTGAATTGATAAAACCTCACATCAGAATGTCTTCAAGAAGTTTTGAGTAAGGTAATTCCAAAGTTAGTTGTGAGACAACTGTCTCGTGTATTTTTTTTCTTTTCTATCATAATGACAAAAACCAAAAAAAATATCTTCAATAAAACGCGAACGGTTTTTTTTTTTTTCAAAATTTATAGTCTAAGATACGCGACGCATTTTTTGTTTTAAATTTATACTGTGAAAAAAGATGAAAATAAAGTTATATCAAACTATAAACTAAAACCCTTTGAGAAACAAGGTTCGTACAGTTTTACGCTTTACTTTATGTATGTTTGTGACAGCTATTGTGTGTGATGTGCTTTATTTGTCTGTTTGTTCGTTTTTAAAACTGGAAACATATTTATTATACGCCACGGGATAAGAGCTCCTATTATTTTAACAACAACTTATTGTCCGACAAACAACTTCATTATAGATATTCGAATAGATTGGAAACTCACTCATAAATATTTGGGAAGAGGCTAGGAAGACGGTAATAAAGTGGTATTTTAATATTTGAAATTTTATTTAGACACTTTTCATTCAACAAAACCTACCAACGTTTTAGAGTTTATTAGATTATAATAAATTAAAAATGCTTGACCCGTTGAAAACTCTCTAACTTACAAATTCATAGATCTGCACTATGTTCTATAAGTAATTAGCGTAAACAGTTCATTTTCAATTTACATCCATAGCAATTATTAAAAACTACAAAGTCAATTAATATCATACATCATGTAGTGTCACTCAACTGACCTGAAAACAAAATGGCGTTCAAAAGCTATAGGTTCACGACCTGTCCTCATTCGTGCCCAGCGGCGATCTTCAGCACGATATGAGAAGTTTTTGCAAGTCGCCATTACAAATGAAAATTAAACTATGGAAAGATTAATTGAAATTCTTTGTACTTAGCTTTTTAGACAATGGAATTGTGGAATTAGTAAAGAAGCAATAAGGCTGTGCCAATCGTAATCGTATCGTTATGAACTTTACTCAGGCTATGTACAGCAGTGTTTTATACAAATATGAACCTTACTCTTAAACTCATATTCGTATGAAACTCTTGATCGAATTCGTCTATAATGATATGCACATTGAATGCATTAAAATTAGGTTCAGTTTTTAAATAATTCGATTAATTTATTGGATTATTATGTCGCTTTGTTATGACGTGTTTACTAAATATGTTTTCATGTTTTCCACTAACTGCTTGTGTCGCACATATTTTATTTTTATTCAATTTTTCTGCTTGACTTTTTGAAATCTTTATCTATTTATGAATTATTGAATTGTGTTTTTGAAGTATGGCTAAATAAATCTGAATTATGAAAGAAGTTTTTAACTTCATTCTTATAACTGTACCAGTCAAAATGCAAAGAACAATATTAAAATATTTTTCTACTAAATAGACCATTGAATTGAATAATGTTTATTTCGTTAAGATTGTTAAATCAAATAAAATGCTTGCAGAAAGCATCCATAAATACTTTTTCAAAGTATATAATGCGACAGGTGAAGTTAACTTTTTACTGATTCTTCAGTTTTTATGAAATGTTTTATTTTATGAGATTATTATAAAATGATGACTAGGTTCTAATATCTATCGAGTTCAAACTTTAAGCTTTTGGTGCCCTCTTTTTAGTATAGGTTAGAAATTCAAAAACTATTGAGTCGAATACCTACATAGCAAAACCATAATTATCTTGAAATAGAATGATGAAAATCCTGCATTTATAATTGGTCCTGATGCACACCAAATTAATCAGAGACATCAAAATCATTCTTGAAAATGTTAAATATGTCTTTAGACCGATAAATATTGTCGACCTCATAATTGCTTTATCACCTATGGGGTTGAATGTCACTTGCAAGTCAAAAAACGACTACGTTGACAGTTCAGTTTCTGTTTCTAAAAACTTTCAAGTTTGTGAAAATTATTTTCAAAGGCGCAAAAAAGCAATTATAAGGTAATTTAACATAGCCCTTTTTTACATTTGGTCTCTAAAAATATGAACAAGCAAAAAAATACAGACAAACTTCCTATCAGACAGAACAAAGAGTAGGCGGGTACCGTACCAAAAGATGCTGACCAACATCTAATACATGGGCAGATGAGTCATTAGTAGCCCCAAATTGGGCACGACCCACTTTCTATCCACCAAATATTTAAGGCCCATCCATTACATAAAAACAATAAACTTGGATGCTTTGGTTATGAGGACCATCTGTCATGTTCAACGAGCATGAACAACGAGCGGCATTTCATTTGATTAATTGGTTTTTAAAAGCAATGAATAAAATATATACATAGGTATTCAGAGCTAGAGCTATTGAAAAAAAAAACACTTAAAATATTTCAAATTTTTTTTAACCTGCCCTTATCCATATTCAGCTTTAGCTATAGGCTTAAGAAGAACAAATATGTACACACGACGACATATCGAGCTATACATTTCAAGTATGAGATGGCCTCGCTTTGAATAGCTTTCCCGTAAAAAGAACGATCCATTTATACTGGTTTTGCATAGCTTGATTGGTCGTTGTGGGTACTTATTTCATTGCTCTTTTGTTAAAAGTATATATAACATACATGGGATTAGACAAAGTGACATTCTACTAGCGAAAGCGATGACAAGAAAGTCAAAAATATATGAACTTGACATAAGCTACCGAAAACGTATTTTAATTCTATAGAAGGTCGGTATAGAAATACAAAACGCTTTAAAAACGGTTACAATGTGTCGAGACCCTCTGAATATGTTAACTTAACTTTTGTTGTTAAATCAAATTCATAAAGTAGTTATAATAGAATATACAAAAAATTCAGAATACTATAATATATAAACTGGTAGAACTGTTATAACGCGTCCATGAAGTGAAAAATAAGCAATTAATAAAAATGGTCGATTAAACACAGATCGTAAATTAGACAGAATTTATACACTGCAGCTAAGAGTTATTTCTAATTAATTTTCATAAAATATAACGTGTCATTTAACTCTGCGCATAAAATTTTAATGAAAAATTTGAATGATCTTCAGGAAATTACATATCATAAACGTCTGCATGATTGAATATTATTTACAGGGCATAATGGTGTAGTATGTAGGTTAGTTGCATAACACATAAATATTAGAGAAAGCTCCGCATCTTTATTAGAACTCCACCTATTATTTTCGTAGATAGACTCTTCAGATTATGTTGCAAAATCATCTGGATTTTTTTTGTTAGCTTTGTAGATATCATGATCATAATCTTTGTTCTTTTCAGTCCTATCCTGGCGATTGCTGAGCATCACACAGTCACTCGTCATGACGGCTCCGCCTACGGCCAGTGCCTCACGCAAGCCGTCACCTTCTGGCAGATCACGTTCTTCATCGCCATCATCATCCTCCTCTACGTACTACCTCTAATCATCCTCATAGTATTATACAGCGTTATAGCCAAAAATTTAATCACTGCAGCTTCTAAAGTTGTTATGAACAAAACTGTAGACCCTTACAATACAAGAGCGAGAAAGCAAGTTATCTTGATGCTTGGGACTGTTGTGTTATGTTTCTTTTTGTGTCTCATGCCCTATAGAGCTCTGACCTTATGGATAATAATGTCACCACCAGAATTCTACGAAGATTTTAGCGCAGAGAAATGGTATAACATTCTCTATTTCGCCAGAGTCATGCTCTATATAAATTCGGCGATCAATCCTATACTGTACAACTTAATGTCTTCAAAATTCCGCATCGGATTCTGTAAGGTCTGCATATGTTACAAGAGAAAGCTCCAAGACAAGACAAGGCGTGCTCAGAGAACGATTACAAATGGATCGACTACGAGCAGTAGTTTAACGCGGACGACGAACAGTTTAAAGAAATTGTTCAGCCAGAGAAGTAGCATCGACCGCACTGATACAGAATCAGAAAGCAAAGACGAAATAGAAAAAGGTCTATTTGAAAGAATATTTCCCAACAGAACATTTGTAAGACAACAATCGGCGCCCGTTTGTTCGAATACAAAACCTATCATAAACAGAATGAGGAGTGAAGGGAACATTGAGATATCCGAAGTGGTTGACGTCGAACATAAAGTTGATCCCGAAGATTGTAGGGGCGGTGATACTGGCAAGTTTATCGGTCATTCCAATAGTAAAAATATTAGGTCAGACAGCGAAGTGGATAATTTGGGTCGAAGCAACTCTTTGAGACGCAGCGTCTTAATAAACAGCGCCAAAGCTAGAAGCATGGATTGTGAAAAGAAATGTGTGTCGTACCAAAAGATAAAAGTCGATTGTGTGGTCGCTTTTCAGAAGTCTAAAAGTGTTGACTACGAATTTCCTGAAAGTTTTGTATGATGTTGTTTTGTATGTCACAGGGATAATGTTTGTTCTTTGTAGTTTTTAGGCTTGAGTCGTTACGTGCGTAGACTATTTTTGTCAAAGGGCAATACACGGTAGGAGCTATAGGAATCGGAATTTCATGTGCTGAATAATATTCTTGAAAGAGTATCTAACAGAGGCCCGTAACAAAAAATTGAATGTTTTTTTATTTGAAAACATATTTAACTATTAAATAGCTTTTTGGTTTCATTTTTAGCCATAGCCATAAATGTGAACTAAGCTTTATAACTAAGTAAATTGATTATGTCAGAAACGAGAATTGAAATTTTGAAATCATTTGTAATTTTACGTTACGTTTACTCCGAGCGTTTGTTCTAGGCCTACTGAATCACAAAGGATCTTGGACAAAATAGGCGTAAGTCCAACAACATTGAGATATATATCTCATTTCATAGTTCATAATGAGTACTCCAAGTCTTACTATTGTGACAAGTACCAAAGTCGCCGGGGACCAGCGCGAGCGGTAGGGCTATTTGAAAATATTTTGTGCATTTCCTGTATTTTGTCGAAGATTTGACTACAACAGTCTTTCATAGAAATTGCCCATGGTCCTTTTGCATAAAATATGTTTTTACTAATAAAGTATTCCTTGACGTGTTATAAAGTTTACTGGTATCTCATTCAATATTCTTGAGGCACAGGTGTTACCTACGTGTTCAAATGCCAATGCTTTTACTGAATGACTGTTAAGTATATCCTAAGTATATAATGCTTCTAAATGGAGGAATTATGATGAATATAAGACGTCTTACGCATGTTGAAATTATGGAGTAGGTAGTTTAAATTCTATAAACAAATTGTATATTCTGCTTTTGTCTGATTTTTTATTTAATTTCCTATAACGTAACCATTACTTTTCAGAATAAATATTAAATTTTGGCCTTAAGTCAATCAAACCAACCGGACTGGCTGCGTGTACCGGACATCGACATGATAAATCAGTATACAAGGTGTAAACAAGCTTCACGAAACTGTCAACTAAGCATTCTGTATATCAAACTAACTAACTGTACAGAAAAATATGCTAGCAAAAGATTTTTTTTTGGCAAAAAATCACGTTACGGTGGGAGTCAATGTAACGCACTCAAAACATTGTGCTGATGGATGCATTGAATAGTACGGGGGTAGTCGAGGTATTTAAAGTAAGTTTATAACATGAAACTCGTATTAAAAAAAAAAGACTAGTGAAATGTTCGAACTTTGACCTCCAATATCTCAGTAACTAGAAGGTTCCCCGCTATGGGCAATAAAAAAAAAATCGCAATGACGTAGAGAACAAGAGCCTTTCGGCTTCGTTAAGGGTGTGTTTATAACCTTTATTATCTGTCAAAATCTGGTATCCTCAGTCCGGTATGGTTGACAGCACTTTTAGTATAAGATACTTTTTATTTCATGTAATTATGTTTTTGAGAAATTAATATAATTATGTACATTGTATGTTGCCAAATTGCAATAAAGCTATGCAAGAGCAAATATGTAACAGCTATGTAGTAAAGCATTTAGCAAACCTAGCTCCTATAATTAAAAGAACCAATCTTGTCATACCTGCCAGTAGATAATATTTTAGCTCTTAATTTTATGTTAAAAAATAGAAGTAAATAGGTAGAGTATCCAGCTGTTAATATGGGACATCGAGTTTTACATAAAGTACGGCTTTGTAGATTGTATATCCGTCACTTGTACCATCTTCAGGTGGCTTACCATGACGTCTTAAAGCAGGAGTAATTCCAGTGTGGGAAAGAGATGGCGCTAGACGACCTGTTTAGCTCTGTCTCTTTCCCACACTGGAATTACTCCTAACCCCACTGGAGGTCACTGTATGTGACAGTTTATTTGCAACGCTCATCATGCCAATTGAACGGCTGGGTACTATTCCTTACTTACCTTATGAATCTATTTTGTAGAGTATACATGGTGGAAAGGGCACCGACGCGATGACGGTTACCATGTATTCAGTAGGGAATGGGACACTACAGAACTTTCACAGTTTTTATGTCTTGTGACTGGGACTGTAGCTCATTTCAGTGTTATCTTTGTTTCGACAGTTCAAAACTGCCTGTAACTGGCCTACTTGAAATAAATGCTTTGATTTTGTACATCATTTTGAGCCCTACATAGAAATTTTACATCCGTTATTAAAAAAATCAGCTGGTCCATATATTTTGACCATGTAAGTGTTGCACTTTTGTAGGAAACAGTAGTTTTTTTTTTATAACCGATTAAAAATTTCTATGTAGTCTCAGAATGATACTGCCACTGAATACGTGGTTACCGTTTTCGCATCAGTGTCCCTTCACCCTGTATTAAGACAATTGTATTTAAATGTTTGTCCTCTGTTGAAAATGCCTATTTATTAAATATTATAGAAAATAAACGAGATATTAATATAATAAGTGCCAAAGTATAGACGTTTTTTGTTATTTTACCTTATACAACATATGAGGGAATAAATAGCCCAGCACCCTAAATACGATCACACGCTTTCGATCACAAACTGAATTTATTGGAAGAAAACGAATCCACTGCTTCTTACGTTTGAAAAACTCGTTGTTCAACAGAATAAAATAACGCAATGAATGTGGATGAACAGCTACAATATTTTTTTCTCTTTATTTAAAGGCGCATGTTCTGTTTGAATATGTCGCCCCTGTAATACAAAATTCAACATACATATTTCAAAATACAATCACACAGTAAAGCTTTACTTAATTTATTCTATTTTTAATGCACATCTGAGCGAGCCTGCTGTACAGCAATCTGGCCTCCCTCGACAAAGGGAATGACCAAATGCCGTTGCACCAGCCCACTTCTGAGGGCATTTCAGTTTTTATAAAAATTCTAAGGTCTTCGTTTCAGACACACTCCATCAATATGTGGTAAATATCTTCTACTACATCGCATTCAGTACAGTTCGATGAAAGGCTATGCCATTGTAAGTGTGTTACGCGATAACCTCATAGTTTTCCATGTTAGAAAGCGTGAGAGAAAAACGACTGTTTCCCTATTGAAATTGATCTGCTGTCAAATCCCAAAACCACTTGACTGGCTGTTGCATGAGAATTTAATTAAAAAACAAAAGTCTTTCATTCAAATAAGGCTGATAATCAGGACTTCTTGAACGTCTAAGTTTACAAAAGACAGTCCCCCAAAACGCTTTAGCTGGGATGACGATGTGGCGGAACAAACTCCCAGCAACACATCTGTCTGATAGGTTAGAAGAACCTGATTTTATACAATAAGGTGTAACACAAACAAAGAATCCACAAATAAAATTTATTTTTTTAATTTATTTTCATTAAATTGCATTCACATGCCAGCTAGTACACACCATCATCATCTGCCTAGCCTTTTCCCAGCTATGTCGGGGTCGGCTTCCAGTCTAACCGTACGCAGCTGAATACCAGTATTTTACATGTAGCGACTGCCTATCTGACATCCACAACCCAGTTAGTACTGGGTAATACGATACCCCTTGGTAAGACTGGTTGTCGGACTTTTTGGGCCACTGACTACCTGTAACGACTGTCAAAGATCTACAGATTACAGCCGAGACCAACAGCTTAACGTGCTTTCCGAGGCATGGAGGAAACTCGGTACGTAATGGGCGGTCACCCATCCACAGACCAACCTAGGCAAGCACGGCTTAACCTAAAGATCGACCCGAGCAGCTGTTATTATTTTGCCACGAGCTCCCGCCAGCTAGTACACACCAACATTAAAAATAAAACTTTTTTTTGTGTTGATCATCAGTATTATAGAAACTGAGATATTTTATATATATCTTATATCCTAACTCTATATATTAAATATCTTCCACATTCTTACATCAAGATTAGGGTTTCGAACTCCTTTAATATGGCACACTCCTTTAATCTATTAAATTGTGTCACATGGGGTGGTAGCCATAAAAATGTTCGCCATCTTTTATTGAGCTGTAAAATATGTAATTTTCAGCAGCTGTTACAGCGGATAAAGGGTTCATTGAATTTTAATTGAAATTAGGTTTGAATTGAATTAACAAAATATTACTCATTGCACTCGGATTTCTCAGTATAACAGCCACAGGTGAGCAGATAGCCTAGTGGTGACTGCCAAGTCATAGGTTTCGAGTTCGAACACGAGGCACGCACCTCTGATTTTTCGGATTCATGTACGTATAGTATAATTATCACTAGCTTCGGTGAAGGAAAACATCGTGAAGAAACCTGCATGCCTGAGAGATATTTCTCAACTGCATGTAAAGCCAAGTCAGAGGCCAATGGGCGGTATAAAAACTCTGACACCAGGTTAGGCACTAACCACTAGCAACCATGGAGAGTGGATTTGTGCGCGGTTGATGGCAATAATATCCTCGTCCCCTATTACACGGGCCTTGATAAACATGACTGGTGTAATGTAGGTGTACTATTAGGTACTTCGGAGATTACTGGCGTGATGATACGTATCCAATAGCTACCGTTACTGTTAGCCTGTGTCCTCCCACTGCTGGGCAAAAGCCCCCATGACCTCCAAATCTTTCAATACAGGGCCAATGCGGACCACTGTTTGTAAAAGTATTCAATTCAAAACTTGTAACTTCAGGGAAGGCATTGACTTTCCGCTTCATCATCTGCCTAGCCTTTTCCTAACCATGTTGGGGTCGGCTTCCAGTCTAACCAGATGCAGCTGAATACCAGTATTTTACATGGAGCGACTTGACAGCCCAGTTAGTACTGGGTATAAGATATCCCGTGGTAAGACTGGTTGAATTGATTTTCCGCTTATGGGCTGTAAATACAAACAGCAACTGTCATAATTTTGACAGTCGTGAGAAATAGCGATGGAAAATCTTACAGCGTGACAATCTGTCAAATAATTGATTTCCTTGGCTGTTTATTCATTAAACATTAAAACTGGATGATAACTTGGAATATGCGACTTGCTTGATGACCACTTGACTAGATGATGCATGAACGTGCACGAAGCTAAATAAGCATACATAAGGATCGTAGCTGACGGTGTTCCATAGTTTCTACCAGCCCCTATAGGAAAAAGTGAGAGGTCGGCTTCCAGTCTAACCCGATGCAGCTGAATACCAGTACATATTTTACATGGAGCGACTCCCTATCTGACCTTGACAAACCAGTTAGTACTGGGTAATACGATAACCCTTGTTAAGACTCGTTGTCTGACTTTGAGGCCACTGACTACCTGTAACGACTGTCAAAGATCTACAAATGACAGCCGGGACCAACGGCTTAACGTGCTTTCCGAGGCACGGAGGAAACTCGGTACGTAACCCATTCACAGACTAACCTAGAGGCTCCACTTGAAGATTGATTCGAGTGACTGTTGTTATTTAGTCATGAAATACACCAAAAATGCCAAAACAATTTTTAAAAATATGAATGACTAGCTTATGCCCACGGCTTCGCCCGTGTGGAGTTCGGTAATTGTCCCACGAAGTCGAACTACCGGAATTAAATTATTCTATGTGTTAATCCAAGTTATAAAGTATCTGTGTGGCAAATTTCACCCAAATCCGTTCAGCCGTTTTGGCGTGAAAGAGGAACAAATATCCTCCATCATCACAAACTTCCGCATTATTAGTAGGATAGTAGTATAATAAAAACCACTTTTATACTATTTAATTACTTTACTATTATCAAATAGACACAAATATTACAGTCTCAATAATACAATCAGTATAACTTCTGATTATAATCAGTGCAAACTTTAATATTTTTACCTATTAGTCGGGACGTCTTACTAGGTCGACCGCCGTTCTTGAACTGCTTTATCGATCCCCAAGTGTGTGGCTCGTCTCTCATTTTTCCCACCATACCGTTATTCAAATGGCATGGCGGTTGGCCGTGTTGCCAATCGAAATAAATAAAATTCCAGAACAAGAAATCATGAAAGTAGGATGGTATATTCTTGAACAATAAGTATACCAAAAGCTAAGATAGAGCTATAATTTATAGCTCATCTGGGAGATTTAGCAGACAATGCACGCTATCGCAGCCTGTTAAGTTATGGCGAAGTTTAAGTTATTGCACATTGTGTACTGACAATGGGGGAGTAGGGTTGCCAAGAAAATGTTATCAAATATTTGGTTGACATAAAACATGTATAAATATTTATATTATCTTTATCTTTCTCTTTAACATTTGAAAAAACCGGTCAAGTGCAAGTCGCGCATGAAGGGTTCCGTACCATCGTAGTAAGAGAGGGTTAGTCCATCTTAAATTAAAATTGTATTTTATTGTTATAGCGGCAACAGAAATACACATCACATTGTCTACCGATTACGGATCACGAGATACACTCCGCTGACACACAAACGGACGGTCGGACGGACAGCGGAGGCTTAGTAATAGTGTCTCGTTGGTTACCCTTCGGGTCGGTACTGAACTCTGAAAAGTATATTTCATATTCTCTGATATTGGAGAGAAAGTGTGTTCCGAAAATATCTACGAAAGTAAATTATTTCACGACAAGATTTCAAAGTTGGCAGCAAAAATTAAATCATGCTTAATTTATTTTCTTTTGACAAAAATGATTGGTAAGTAAAAATGCCTCTTAGGACATGTCAGTTTCCAAATGGTGATTTCCTTTACCGTTTTGAGAGCTGTGGTGATATAATGTAAAAGTGGTGTTGAGTGGTGCGTTAATGTTTGAATCCACTATCAACAACATTACGTAATTTGGAGCCGTCTCCACTTCCTCAATAAAAACTGACTTTGCTAAAAATTAAAGAAAGAAAGAAAAAGTGTTTATTAGACTCACACAGGTAAAAAACTAAAAAAAATGGTTGAATTAACAATAAAACAAAGTTATATAAAAAAGTAAACATTAGAAAAAGATAAAACAAGTGAAATTGGTCCTGTGCGAGGCCAAAAGGCCCCTATCTCAGCATGGTGCTTTTAACATTAAAAAAAAACGTCACAGCGCTGGTATTCTGATAGGGCCCAAAGTGATGAGGTCAGATACGAATATAAATTTATAATAAAAAATAAAGTACACGTCTTAAAAATAAAGTACATCTCTTTTTTTAGATTCTCCTTTCGCAGGTATGCTGGAAGACATTTCTTTAGAAATAAGCATCACCTTTGTACTATTTTCAGTTCCTTTCTTCTTTAATGTATTTTGTGTGTACATAAATTGTTAAATAAATAAATAAAGTGTGCGACGAATAAAACAATATAATACACACATCAAAAGTGTCTAGGGATCAAGCATTTTTATGTGGATTTCTTGAGATTGAGATGTGGCTTTGTAATAAATTTATGATTTTATAAATTTATATGGATCCTTTTTGGTGCATTTCATAATTTGAATCAGGAACTGTGAATCTAATTCGAGTAAAAGATGAAAATCAGCTGTCAATATTTTCCCTATAAAAACATACAACGCATTGAAGACATTATTAGTGCTACTGTTTCCCTACTACTGATTAAAACCAACGTTATTATGGAGCGGCGACGTCATTTAAGCAGGGAAGAAATGCTCAGAGCCGTGGGAATGATAGAAGCTGGTTCCCGGCAACGTACTGTGGCTTTAGCTCTGAATACAAGTCAGAGTGTTATCAGTCGACTTTGGACACGTTACCGAAGCACTGGTACCGTGGCTGAGCGCCATGGAGGACGGTATCGCTGCACCACACGGAGACAAGACCGGTACATTCAAATCTTAACTCGAAGAGCTCCAACAATAACCGCCATGATGTTAGCCGTGAGGCTTCATCACTCTTCAGGGAACTTAATTAGCGACCAAACAGTCAGAAACCGCTTGCATGAAGTGAACCTTCATTCCCGAAGACCGCTACGGGTACCACCTATAGCAATGCACAATCGTAGGATACGATATCAATGGGCTCTTGAACACAGAAATTGGGCAGAAGAACAATGGCGTTTCGTGTGCTTTTCTGATGAGTCTCGTTTTGGTATGAGACCGGATACAAGACGTATACGACACTGGAGAACCCCTGGACGCCAACAGCGATTAAAATCCTGCCAGGAAGTCCATCCTTATAGTGGTGGAACCATCATGGTATGGGCGGGTATTTGGATCGGCGGAAGAACTGAGTTGATTTGGATCAGAGGCAACCTCAACGCTCAAATTTATGCTGAGACGATTGTATCAGACGTCATCGTTCCTCTACAAGTGCAAATCGGTCCCTTATTTCAGTTAATGCATGATAATGCACGACCGCAAACCGCAAGAGTTGTAAGACAGACTCTCGCCGCAGCTAACATCAATGTCCTGCCCTGGCCTGCTCAGTCGCCAGACTTGAATCCGATTGAGCATGCATGGGATATGCTACAGAGAAGAGCTCTGCCGAATATGGAGGGTATCCAGTCGCAAGAAGACCTTTTTTTGTTGTTGCAACGAACATGGGCGGCCATTCCACAGCGTGATTTGGATGAACTCATTTTGAGTATGCCAAACCGATGTTCTTGTGTTGTTAGTGTTCGCGGTAGAAACACGGATTATTAATTGTTTAAGTTACCCAATAAAATTTTAAAGAAAACTGTTATTTCAGTCTTTTTTTCGAACTTTTGTGTTAGTGGTTCAAATGTCAAAAATCCCTTAATTAGGAAAATGGCAAATTTCTTTATTAATGCAAAGGTGACTTGGTTTATCGTTACTGTGACAAACGAAAACACTTTATTTGATGAATCCTTAAAGAAAATTTTAATTAATATCAATCAGGAGAAAAGTTATTGCAAAAATATATGTTGATCCCTAGACACTTTTGATGTGTGTAATTAAATCTACACCCAACATAACTACAATGTTTGTCTATGCCATGAGATGTGAAAATGGGGATATAATATTGAAGCACTCTAAACTATTGTAATGAAATAAAATCGAGTTAGGAAAAATTAAGACCTTATGATTAGGTTATTAGTAAACACTTACTGCTTCGTTCGTCTAGTCATCTGTTTGCAATCACGACTGCTGAGCTTGAGGTCCCGAGCTTGATTCCCGGGTTGGGCAAAGTGTTATTGGATTATTCCACCAGGAATTTCTCAGTAGCAGCCACGGAGTCTGAATTCGTGCCCGGTTGATGGCAATAGACTCACCCTATTACATGGAACTGAAACATGAGGATGGTGAAATGTGGGTGTAACTATTAGGTACACCTCTGCCTAGCCCTGCGGGGATTACAGGCGTCATGTTATGTCATTGATAAAAACAAAGAATCAAACATCCTCTCCGACCCAAACATTTTCACCTCTAACACCTAAGTCAGAATCCTCAAAGCCGTGGCAACCCTCATTATGTGGGCGTTAAACACGAAGGCAAGCACTGAATTATACAATTTGTTTACCGAGTTAACCTGACGGCTGTTTGTAAAGGGTTCAAGGGTGTACACTCGCTCACATCATTTATCTTAGGGGGACAGGTAGACAGGAGACTACATGACGTCAAGGGAGGGTCCTATATTACCTCCTACATGGATCCTTCAGGAAGTACATGGAATTGGAATCTGTATGAATGATGCACCAGACCTTTTTCTTGTGAATAAATGAAGGCCTGGTTCTGGCACTTTTTCTTTTTATGTAACTTAATTATTTTGCTGCACTGCTGGGCTGGTCGTGATGGCCCAGAGGTTAAGGCGTCGTCTCTCATGCATGAGGTTGTGGGTTCAAATTGTACCAAATCCGGGCAAGTACCAATGTGACTTTTTCAATTCATATGTACTTTCTAAGTTTATCTTGGACATCACAGACATCGGTGAAGTAAAACATCGTGAGGAAACCTGGACTTATAAAAGTCTGAAATCGCCAACCCTCTTGCGCAAGCGTGGTGATTAATGCTCGTGCCTTCTTTGTTGCGAAGAGGCCTTTGCCCACTAGTGGGACAGTAATAGGCTGGTATTCTTTTTAAGGTTCCCCCTACTTATACCTAGAGTTTTCTCTATGTTTTGGTTTATCCGGCTAATCTGCGATCGACGATCCTGAGCTCTCACAGATGCGGGAAAATCTTTAAGTAGACCTATAACTTCTACGATAAGTCGAAGATTCCCATAATTTACAATTATACTGTTATCCATAACTTCCATTGTTATCCTCAACAAAAAATCTTCGCACAAGTTCTTGGAAATTCGTGTAGGTATTAAGTTCAATTCGGTCAAATGATTGTAACAAGAGGCCATGTCTAGCAGTGGACGTCTTTGGGACACATGACATGATAATGTGGACAAATGATGATGATGATGATGATGGTTGTAACAAGAAAAACCTTTTAGAGTTCAGACTCCGCATGAAACGAAATACGCTTGATTTGAATCTTATTGCGTTGTTTAAGAAAGAAATCTTCTTCTTCTTCTTTCATCTGCCAAGCTCATCGTGCTGTGCTGGCGCTGCCGCTGCGGCTGCAGAGAATCTCAAGCGGCGTAAATATAGTAACCTTATTGGTAACTATATTTTCGAGCCGTTTGGGGTTGAAACTATAGGTCCGTGGGGTCCAAGTGCTCACAGCCTTTTCAAGGACATTTCCAAACGCTTAGTTGACACTTCCCGTGACCCAAGGGCTGGCTTTTACCTTGGCCAAAGGCTTAGCACTGGCGGCGTTGCCACGTTATAAGTCTCTTGGGTACATTACTAGTTGACTGCGTTGAGGAGTTTTTTGACGCCATTTTTTAAGTTTTTTTTATAAGTGAATTTATAAATTAAAATAATCTAAAGTAACTAACTTTAGGTTATTTTATCCATAATATGAAAAACTTCATTTTCAAAATTAGTATACGGTCTGTTCATAAGAATCCATACAAGAACTGTTCATACTTAAGTTTATTAACTTTGGATAGAAGTTGTAGTAGATTTATAAATCCACATTAGTGTAGATTTAACACAAATACAAATAACAAAATAATATATTCAACGAATAAAAGGGTGGTCAAATTATAACTACCCTGTTGGACAAAAAAACCCTAAACCAGACTTTTCAATTTTTTAAACCAAATTGAAAATATTTCAGTATAATATTTGGTAGTTTGTCAACACAATGGTAAACAATATGCAATAAAATAAAATCTAATTATTCAAAAAATTTAGTAGCTTTTCGGTGTTGAACAGAGTTAATGACGATAAATGGGAGATTATCCTGAAACCTAGGATATTATCTGACTAGTCTTTGTCAGCTATGTTGGGGTCGGCTTTCAGTCTAACCGGATGCAGCAAAATACTAGTATTTGACAGGAAACTGGATATCTGATGTCAACCACAACTACGATTAAAAATATTATAGTCCGGTGGAATAAAGACATACAGAAGGACGGTCGGCGTAGACGTAGTAAAGATTCGCTCAATCACGTGCGAACAAATTGACATCAGACTGATAGATCATGTACTAATGTCCAGTCAACTGTCCGCAATCTGCCCGTACTTTAAATAGTGTGCCGTTTTCACCTTTTGCGCACTGAACTCTAAAAAATGGTAGCCGCACAACCTCATTGCAAAAAATACGAAAGAACTTTTTCGTAATGAAGTCTTTATATTTTTCTTTATTCCCAGAGAGTGGGGGACGCCACTTGTGATGATGAATTAATTTAATTTGCGCAGACAAATAGAGAAATAGGCTTCATTACGGAGAAATATTTAAACAAGGTTATATTGTGAAAGCTAAAAGATTAAAACCTTTTAGCTTCAACTCTAGGCGAAACCTAAACGAATACTTGAATAAACTAACGCTATGGCGTTTTCATCTCCCAGCTTGTAGCAGTGATAGCCTAATGGTGTGACCGTCGGAGTGCCAAGTCACAGATCTCGAGTTCGAACCCAAGGCACGTACCTCTGATTTTTCGGATTCATGTGCGTATTGTATAATATCACGTGCTCCGGTGAAGGAAAACATCGTAAGGAAACCAGCATGCCTGAGAGAAATTTCTCGACGGCATGTAAAGCCAAGTCAAGCCCATGGGCGACCTAAAAACTCTGACACCAGGTTAGGCACTAACCATACGATAAAGAAATATCTCTCAGCTCTGCACAAAAAATTGAAAATCCAACAACGCGATGTTATTCAGACATTCATAGTCTTAGTAGTCGGGTGTGTTGGGTTTGATTCCCAGGTCGGCCAAAGTGTTATTAGGTTTTTCCATCAGGAATTTCTCAGTAGCAGCCACGGAGTCTGGATTTGTGCCCGGTTGATGGCAACAGGCTCGCCCCCTATTACATGGTACCTACAAATAACTGTCAATATTGTTTGTTCTAATGGGTACACCTCTGGCTAACCCTTCGGGGAGTATAGGCGTCATGTTATGCAAATCGTAATAAACGTTACGTAAAGTGATAGAAAAAGTTACATTTCAACACTTTAGATTGTACGGAACCCTTAATGAGCGAATCAGATTCACATTACATCACCTAGCTTCTCTGTCTCCCGATCCTTATAAACTGGATGTCTTCGAAGTTTGAGTGTATCGGTTTCTTCTCTGCTCTGACCTCTAGACCACATCATCGCTTCATATCAGGGGGGAATAATTCCAGTGTGAGAAAGAGACAGAGCTATATAGGTCGTCTCGCACCATCTCTTTCCCACACTTGAATTACTTCTGCTTTAAGACGTCATGGTAAGCCACCAGCGATTTTAAGCCAAACGCATACACCCATATCGTGTAAAAACAAAACAACAGGCTTATATGTCATATATATATATAGTTATCATCTGTTGAATCTTTTCCCAAGTATGTTGGAGTCAGCTTCTAGTTCAACTGCCTGTACTGTTCCCACTGCTGGGACACACGCCTCCTCTCTATGATAGGGTCACATGTCAAAGGGGCCCTATATCTAAGCCTCCGCTGTCCGCCTGTCTGTCAGCGGGCTGTGCGATTCTCATTAACACGTAATAAGTAGAGAGTTGAAATTTTCACAGAATTTGTATTTCTGTTGCCGCTGTAACATCGAATAATAAAAAAATAAAGGCGGCTACCGTACTAGGATACCTGAACCCTTTGTAGTGTATCAATAAGCGCGCACACGCATGTGTGCGTATTGTGTCGGACAGGCAGTCCACAATAAACGGTTGAACTGGTTGTACGTGTCTCATTCCAACAAATACCTCAGTGGCTAACGAGGATTGGACTAGCGTGCGCAATTGAACTTTGTAAAATTTCGGCCAAAATGACTATAGGGAAGTTAATGGAATTTAGTGTGCGTTCCGGAAATTGGACATTATATGTGGAACGAGCGGAAATGTATTTCAAAGTGAACGAGATAAAGGAAGAACTATGGCTACCCACTTTAATCGCGGCAATGGGCGATGAAGCCTATGAATTGTTAAGTAATTTAACGAGTCCCGTGAAACCCAGTGAAAAAACATATGCCACAGTTACACAAGTGATGAAAGACCATTTACAACCCAAACCTTCGTTTATGGCGGAACGATATCGCTTTAGACAAAGGAGACAACAAGCGGGCGAGAGCATATCTCAATATATTTCCGAATTAAAGAAATTAGCGAGATACTGTGAATTTAAGACGGTGTTGGAAGAAAATCTTCGAGATCAGCTGGTGTGTGGACTCAGCAGTGAGACTATCAGGCAACGAGTATTCACGGAGGAGAATCTAGAATATGCCAAAGCCGTAAAAATCGCATGTGCGATGGAGGCGGCGGAGCGAGACGCGGCAGCGGTGGAGCGGTCCGAGACCGCGTCCGACAGTACCCGTGGCGGTGGCACCGATGTACTTCATGCCGGGGTTGCGCGCCGCGGGCGCGGTACTAGGGCCCGAGGCGGCGCGCGCCCTCCAAGGGAACGCGGACCAAACGCCGGCGGCGGCGGTGGCGGGGGCGGGAACAAGGTGGGTCCTTGTAGCGCCTGTGGAGGTTCCGATCATCGGGTTGATGAATGTCAGTACAATCGTTACATCTGCGGCAAATGTAAACAACGAGGTCACCTACGTAAGGTGTGCCCGGCGCGAGCGGACGGGACGCAAGCGCGGCGAGCGGGCAGCGGTGCCGGTGGCGGCGCGGGCGGCGGCGGCCTGCTGGCGCACGTGGAGGCCGGGGACCAGGAGCTCGACCTGTCTGGAGACGAGTCGCCGCCCGAGGATGAAGAGTTGGAGATTGAGGAAGATCTGCATCAACTTTGTCTAAATGGCTATAAGCCGGTAAGCTTGTCAATTAAAATTGATGGAACTAGTATACCTATGGAAATAGATACCGGCTCATTAGTATCCTGTATTAGTAAAAAAATGTACGATAAGTATTTTAATATCAGAACGTTAGAGAAATCGAATTTGGTGTTCAAGTTTTATAATGGTGCCAAAGTTAGGCCCCTAGGAGTTATTAAACCGTCTGTAAGCTACGGTAGGGAATCTAAATTTTTGGAACTTTTTGTTATTGAAGGTGGTACAACATCTTTGTTGGGAAGGCAATGGCTTTCCGAATTAAAAATAAAAATACCCACGTTGTTTAAAAAAACGGTAGAAACGGAAAACAATAATTACGATAATAACAAATTAATGTCATTGCTTTCCAGGTATAAAGAATTATTCACGGAAGGGCTGGGACGGTTCAAGGGAGGGGCGGCGCGGCTGCGGGTGCGCGAGGGGGCGACCCCGGTGTTTTGCCGCGCTCGGCCCGTGCCCTATGCGCTAAGGAATCGCGTCGATGAAGAGCTGGATACAATGCTGCGCACCGGCGTCATTGAACCCGTTGACAGCGCGGACTGGGCCACTCCACTAGTACCGGTGCATAAGGCAGACGGGGGACTTCGAATCTGTGCGGACTATAAGGTGACATTAAATCCTGTCTTGCTGATCGATAGATATCCTTTACCCCGCATCGACGACCTGTTAGTTAAACTAAATGGCGCCAAGATATTGTCAAAAATTGACCTGTCCCAAGCGTACAACCAAATTGAGTTAGACGATCCCGATAATTTAACAGTAATTAACACTCATAAGGGCCTATTTCGGTACAAGAGATTGGTTTATGGACTATCATCGAGTCCGGGTATTTTCCAGAGGATAATGTCGAACCTCCTCAATGATATTCCACATGTACAAGTATTTTTAGACGACATTATAATAGGATCAACAACGATGACCCAGCATTTAGAAACCTTAGAGAGAGTACTCGAAAGATTACATAGCAGTGGGATTAAATTAAAGAAAAATAAGTGTTTCTTTATGACAAATGAAGTAAAATACTTGGGGTATATAATCTCCGCAGATGGAATCAAGGCAGATCCAGAGAAGGTAGAAGGAATTGTAAACATCCCTTCCCCACGTAATGTCACGGAGTTAAGGTCGTTTTTAGGAACAATAAACTTTTATGCAAAATTTGTTTGTAACTTAAGCACCATTTTAGCGCCATTATATAATTTACTTAGAAAAGGTATTACTTGGAAATGGGATCACGAATGCGAGTTAGCGTGTAGGAAGGTTAAATCCATTTTAACAAGTGTAGATGTTCTAGCTCATTACGACCCGGATAAGCCATTGTTTTTGACATGTGACGCCAGCGCGCGGGGTCTAGGAGGAGTGCTAACACAGCTATGTGAGGGGGAGAGCGCGGGCGCAGGGGGCGGCACTGGCCCGCGCGAGCGACCGGTTATCTATGTGTCGCGCGCACTCACCTGTGCTGAGAAAAATTATTCGCAAATTGAACGGGAGGCGCTAGCGATTGTATTTAGCTTAGAGAAATTGCATCAATATCTTTACGGTAGGCAGTTTACGTTGAGAACCGATCATAAGCCGTTGGTAACCATTTTTGGACCCAAACAGGGAGTTCCATCAATGGCAGCGAGTCGACTACAACGATGGGCGATTAAGTTGTCAGCGTATACGTACGATATTGAATTTGTAGGGTCGAAAGATAACGGGGCGGACGGCTTATCGCGCTTGCCGGCGCGCTCGGCATGTAAACAATGTACTAAGGTGCCGGAACAAACGTACTTACATTTTGCGCAGAATGCGATGCTAATGGATTACCAGGAAATTAGGAAACAGACTAGCCGTGATCCAATGCTGGGCCGGGTTTTATCTTATCTCAGAGACGAATGGCCGTCTGATGAAATAATAACTACGCTGAAGCCATATTACAATCGAAAAAAAAAAGAGTTATATGAAGAATTAGGGTGCGTTATGTGGGGTCACAGAGTAGTAGTGCCACAACCCTGTAGAACAAAGGTATTATCAGAGTTGCACGAGGCGCATATGGGCATCGTTAAGACCAAATCATTCGCTCGTAGTTATGTGTGGTGGCCTGGCATCGACGAAGCGATCGAAACAATGTGCCGCACGTGCCGGACTTGCACAGCCGAGGCGGACGCGCCACCGCGACATGTACCCTGCCCGTGGCCCTGGCCCGATAAACCATGGGCCCGGGTTCATCTTGATTTCCTAGGACCTATCTACGGTAGAATTTTCTTAGTTATGGTTGATGCTAGGACCAAGTGGATAGAAGTAAGTCAGGTACAGAGTACGGCGGCGGCCCACACTATAAACAGGTTAAGTGAAGTCTTTGCGCGTTTTGGTTTACCAAAACAGGTAGTATCAGACAACGGCCCGCCCTTCACAAGTAGTGAGTTTTCTCAATTTTTAATCTCAAATGGAGTAGAACATCTATTTTCAGCACCATATCACCCAGCGTCAAATGGTGCTGCGGAAAATGCAGTTAGAACGGTAAAAAGAGTAATTAAAAAAGCTTTCAGAGAAAAACTGGACGTAACATTATTTCTAAACAATTTCCTATTGCATTACCGTAACACTGAGCACTGTACAACGGGTGAAACGCCGGCGCTGTTAATGTGCGGTCGGAGGCTGCGAACCAAACTAGACTCGTTGAGACCTGATAGAGGCACCAAGGTTAGGAATACCCAACAAAAGCAACAGCAGACAGGTGGCGCAAGCGGGACACGTGACCTGCGTCCCGGGGAAGAGATTTGGCTCCGTCAGTACAGAGCAGGTGATAGGTGGGTGCAGGGCAAAGTAGCAGAAAAGATAGGTGCTACAGACTATAGGGTAGTCGATGCGATAGGTAGGGAGTCGCACAGACATATCGATCAGCTTAAGCATAGGAAGCGTAGTTCACTTATTAGTCCGTCGAGTCCTCCTCGTAGCAAGGGGGAAAAAGCCGTGGATGGTGGAGGGCCCAGTCCGAGCCGTTTGGAGGGAAACACGTCTCAGACAGTCACGGTGGACGATAAGGTTGATTCACAGGAACATTTCGAAGACTGTGAGGAGCAACCTACGCAGGAAGCAACTCAATCGCCGCGCTTGCTTGAGCCGACCCGGTCCCGTCCCATGCGCCAATGCCGGCTAAATAACCCTCCTACATATAACTACTAATTAATTAGCATTAAGGTACGGTCTGAATGTGTTCACTATATTGTTAAATTAAGGTTAACTAATAAGGATTTTGTTACAGACAGTGTTGCTTACCTAGGTAGGTATTTCCCACTAGGGTTAGCTTGTAAAAATTATATGTAGCCACACTATTTAATTTGTTTATTTTTTGTGTTTGATTAGAAGTAACTATAGAATAAGGGTGGAGGATTGTAGTGTATCAATAAGCGCGCACACGCATGTGTGCGTATTGTGTCGGACAGGCAGTCCACAATAAACGGGTGAACTGGTTGTACGTGTCTCATTCCAACAAATACCTCACCCTTCATGCGCGAGTCCATCTCGCAACTTGGCCGTTTTTTAATTCTAGGACATACCGAAGGCATTTTGCCTTATTAAGTGTTTTGTGGTTATTTAAATAAATAAACTTGAGGCCATAAACCATATCTTATTAAACCCAGGCTTCCGCCAGCTAATGGAAAAACTTTGTAATAAGCATTTAAGTGATATGAACCCCCACTTATTTCTATTTAATTTACAATCCAAGTTGGCCTCTTGCTAAATAATTGTAGCCTTTATTTTTTTTTAATGGTAAGATAAAAAAATACTGTAACACGCCACAATAAATTATATTTTAAAACCACATAGATGAGGTCGTTATTTCCTTTCATTGTCTTTTCTGAGGAGAAACACTGAACATTCAGAGGTCCAGACATAATCTTAGCCAGTACATACTTGCTGAAAGTGAGCCCAAAGTTGGATTCCCAGCCAGTGCTGAAGTTAGGAACGTCCATCCTTCTGACACTACCAGATAAGTCCAGGGATGTGGTCGGATTTCTGTAGAGATTCAGGTTTCCCATTGCGGAGTAGTCCGTACGGTCCAGGAACGGGGTTCTTGCAATGTCTAGAGACCCTCCAATCTTGCCCTTATACATGTAGTCGACGCCTCCCCCAACAGTGTTGTAGTTCGGCACATTTGGTACAGCAGGCATGTGTCTGGTCAGGGAACCACGCACGTCAACATTGTGGTTGTCATTGTGGAACACGTTCAATTTCCCAGCACCAGTCAAAGAATCTTCAATGCCGGGAACATTCTGCTTCATCATCGTCAAGCTGTGACCAGCAGAGTTTTCAAGCTGCAAACCAAATCCTTTAGCGGCAGTATTCAGGTTTTTATTAAGGTTCAAAGTCCCTAGAGCACTGAGTTGTTTCGTCCCGTCGCCAGCTAGTGGTATTTTATTAAATAAGCCTAGTCCACCGTCCGAATCGAGGGTCACGCTGGCAGATGCTCTGCGGGTCCTAGCTAAGTTGCCAGGATGGTAGGTTTCATCTGAGTCTGGGATTACTTCTCCATCTTCGAAAATTGGGCGTCCTTGTTCGTTGAGTACGTTGAGGTATTGGTCGTATCCTTGGTTGTATATGTAGTCGTCTCTTGGTAGATGTCTGGCGCTTGCGACGACGAAGACTGTTGCTAGTACGAACTTGAGAGCGAACATTTTTCTTGAAGTGTTGATTATTCAAGACACTTTGTCGAATGATGCGATGTGTCTCAGTACACCTACATATTTATACAGAGTAGCCAGTGGGTTGATAAGGGAGATGAGAGTCCCGAGTCAGAGATGTACGAGTACAATTACTAGATGAGGTAAGTGTGGTCAGAATGTACTACCAAAAAGTTTCAAAAATTTTGGGATCTATTTGAAAAAGTTTAGTAATGATTGGTGACTATTCATTCAATAATATTTTTTTTTACGTTTAACGTCTCACAACTTTATAACATTTGTTAGCATAAGGACAGATTCGCTTTACGCTAGATTCGCGTTAGGTCAGATTCGCTTAAAGACAGAATATGTACAGACCGCGACATAAAATTCTTTTGTTCGCATAAGGACAAATTCGCAACACGCCAGATTATTAAACCATAAAGACGCAAACCCACCGCGCCGCATGCTGTGCACGGGCACATTTTAGCTACGTGGTTTTATATGTTTGGCGTGGGTCAACGTTTCCACTGCAGTACACACTACACACCCACAACTATGTACAACTGTAGCGTGCGTGGCCCACCGCGGCATACTCGGGTTTATATTCGTGTATGTACTGCATGCACAGCATGCATGGCGTTTACAGCGTTGAGATATGTGAGCGCCTTATTCGAGCGAGCCACGCATGTATTAATGACGTCAATTTATGCATAGCGTGTCCGTGGTTTGTAGTGGACACAATCACATAAATTTTCCTGCAAAGCGAAGCTTAACATACAATAACCCCCAAAGTAGCGGAGTTAATCTGTATCCTTTAACATCACTTATAGAAGTACAATGCTTTGGCAACAATAGATAGAATTGATGATAAAATCGACATTTTTGAATGATAATTTCTTAAATAGTTCACAGTGAGTTCAACAAAACATTTGAAAAGAAAATAAAAAGTATTTGCCCTAAATTTATATTTAGTGATTGGGCAACCAGAGGTATCAGGAAATGTAGGGAAAAACTATTTGAGCTTTATGGCCTTAAGCCTCATATAAACACTGAAACTTTCAAAATGTTGCTAAGTATTCAAAGATTTTTAGAAATACATGCAAGGTTGCTAAAGCCCTGCACATTAGCAACAAGATCAAAACAGCAGAAAATAAAATAAAGACAGTTTGAAAAGTCATTAACAACGAGAAAAACAGGAAGAAAATACATAAGACTAGCTACACATTAGATATAGCATGTGGTCCGAAAAGCTCTAATCTGGAAGTAGCTCAAGAATTTGTAAGTTTCTTTATTGATGTACCGTTAAAAACTACGGATGCTCTAAATTCCTCACCTGAAGGCTCGATTGGTTTATTAAAGGCGAACGTCCAGATGCCCGGCTGAATTTAAATTTAAACACATAAACCTTATGATAGTTAATAAAGCTTTACGGCAAATAAAAATCAAACTGACCGAAGATCTATGGGGAATGTCTATCAAAGTTTGTACATCCATAGTTGAGACTATAGCACCTTACTTAGCTATAATTTTTAATTTGTGTGTAGAGCAAGGAGTTTTCCCTGATTTAATGAAATGCAGTAAAATCATACCTCTTTTCAAATGTGGGGACAGTAAAGATACAAATAATTATAGACCTGTATCCGTTTTGCCAGTTTTTAGCGAGTATTTTTGAAAAGTAATGCTGGATCATTTAAACACCAACAGAATCCTACACGACCTACAATATGGTTTCACCAAGGGACGTTGTACGACTGACGCCGGTTACACCTTATTAAAGCACATATTTACTGCGTGGCAAGAGTCCAAAGACGCCATAGGAATATTTTGTGACCTCTCCAAAGCATTTGATTGCGTAAATCACGGCACATTACTTTTGAAACTTGAGCGTTAGGGACTTGGTAAACTTGCACTTAGTTTGGTAAAATCTTATTTAAGTGATAGAAAACAACATGTTCAAATAAATGGTTTCAATTAACAGGGTTTAAAAGTAAAAATGGGGGTTCCGCAAGGCTCAATATTGGGTACTTTCCTCTTTCTAGTATATATAAATGATCTACCCTATTTACTGATAAACCAACCTCAAAATATGGTGTTATTTGCTGATGATACTTCCCTAATTTTTAAGATAAATAGACGGGCCCAAAATTTGACGTGAAAAATGCCCTGAAGTAAGGCATTATTGGTTCATGGTCCATAATTGGTTCATCACAGCAAACAATTTAGTATTAAACGAAAAAAAGACTAAATGCACAAGATTTGCTTTACCGAGTTTTAAAAGTAGTGATTGTGATATAATATTGAATAAAGATTTACTTATTTGAATTAATTATTTTTTTAATGGTTTTTTTTTTGTTTTTACTAAGGACACTTTTAATGTGCACATCTTTGCACATTTGACGACCCGAATGGCGCAGCGGTAGTGAGGCTGACTTACGTTCTTAGAGTCCCGGGTTCGAATCCCGGTAGGAGCAAATGTTTGTGTGATGAGCATGGACATTTGTTTCCGAGTCATGGATGTTTATATGTATAATAAGTATGTATTTACAAACAAAAAGTATCTATGTATCTATCAACTATCTGGTGTGCACGTCACAAGCCTCGTTGCTTAGTGTGGCACCCAGATGGCGCTGTGTGTAATGTTATTAGCGATATATTTATTTTATATTTACATCGTGATACATCGTTCTCACATAGCGTAAAGATTCAACATGAATGATGTAACCAAGGTTTTGTAACAATATGCTTCTTGCCCGTTCTTCTCCATAGAGATCTACGCTAGGAAATTGGCAACTACAGTACTTTCAGTTTTTATGTATTGTGACTGGGACTGTAGCTACAGCAGATATTAGTACTAAACGGTTTTTTTTCTACGTTATGTCCTACTAGTAGAACTGCACGGCACAATTATACGGATACAATGACATTTCAGTGTTGTATTTGTTTGGACAGTTCAAAAGTACTTACCTGTAACTGGCCTACTTGAAATAAATGATTTGATTTGATGACTTTATTTCCTTATACTGCCACTACGAACATCACCGATATTCATACTCAAACTCAAAGTATTTATTTAAAATAGACCCGTTACAGGTACATCTGGCTGAAGGCCGTAGACTCAAGGCACCCACAGGATAGTCCGGTTAAGCAGAAGCCAGCCTCATAGGTAGACCTGCGAGATGCCATGTCGAAAAAAGAAAGTACAGGCACTTTTTATTAGTCAAAAAACATAATGTATGTGTTTTATACCTCAAGCCAGCCACAGGGATAATAACTGTAACAGGACTGTAGTTCCCCATCCCGAAGCGTAGATCTCATGGAGAAGAATGGCGAAAAACTCAATAGACATTCTTTACAAATCAAGTTGGGTATTACAAAGTCCTAGGATATGTGAGCACATTGTGGAAAAAATAATCTCAATATAAACATTAGGCCAATATTAATTAGGTTTTGTGGCAAAGCCCACAAAACATACTTAAATTTGTCCAAGGTAGGTAATCATATTTACATAAAATGAAATATAGCTTCTGCTGCAAAAAGGCTAAATCAATGTCAAATTGGTACCACTAAAGTGCGAACAAACACACCCTCCTGTAACCATACTACGCCCATCATCTTCCAAGGCTCGTCTAGCACACATAATTCTCAGTTCCCCGAAGAAATCCCCTATTCCCTGCGATATCGTAGCTGACCACAATTGACCGCAGTGAGTAATAACAACCTAGTAAATAAGCAAGACCTTACTTATCAATGCGGTTTTCCTGGGACCCTTATCGTTAAATAGGTCAAGTCCTTCTTATTATACCGTGGCCAGCTTCCAGTCTAACTGGATGCAACAGAATACCAGTATTTTATGTGGAGCAGCTGTTCATCTGCAGTCGGCAATAACGACAAAAATAATTTACTAGGTAATACGAGTATATGGATACCCTTTACGAAGACTGGCTGTCAAAATTTTGGGCTTCTGGCTTCTCCGTAAAACCTACTTAAAAACTCAGCACAATACTTTTTACTAGTCAGTGACATCACACAAGCCCCTGAAAAAGAAATGCACTCCAATCAAGTGACTTTTTAGCTTGATTGACGATATGTTGTTTAGATTAATCAAAATCTTAGTTAAGTTGATCATCACGACATGATTGCAGCAATACTAGTTCAAATGATTGAACGCTCAAACAAGTTTCTCGATTACCCTTAACATATATCATTGTAGAAGAGTTAAAAAAGAGACAAGTTAAAAAAATGTTAACTGTAACAAAATAAGTTAGTTGTGTCAATCAAGCATTTTGATTACTTCATTAAAGATCATTGAAACTTTAATAAGTTGATTTGGCTTGATAGCATCTATCATTGCAATTAATTGTATTAATCTTATAACTTGATCAAATCTTGCGCAAAATTTTTGCGCTAAAAAAGTTCCTTGGTTGTTTTTATCACTATTTGGTTGTATTTATTACTATTTGACTTGATTGCTGCAAATAGGTTTTGTGATAACTCCAATCAAGATCCCGTTTCAAATATCAATCAAATAAAAGTAGTAGCTGTGATCATTGTGTTTGATAGGCTCAGATACAAAAAGTTACGTAGTCTATCTAAACCAAATCTTGATTGTGGCAACTACTTTTTTTTCAGTGCTCTCTCTTGAACTTTGATGCGCTGTATCGTCGTAATTTTTTGATTATGTGACAAAAGAAAAAAATTAAAAATACTTTTTGGTGATCTAACTGATGAACAAATTTTTGTTTTTTTTTTTATTTTTTCAAATAGCCTATTCCAGTAAGACGAGCGTCTCTTTTTCGAACAAGTGCACAATACTCAAATATTCGCATATGGCGCAGTGGCTGAGCGATTAGCTGCTGCGTGTCGCGGGTCTGATTCCTGCTCGAAACAAATATTTGTATGGCCTGCAGGTATTTGTTCCGGGTCTGGCTGTTTGTGTATGTGAATTTAAATGCTGATGAGAGGCTTTGCCGAATTATGCTGACCCGAACAAGTACGTAACATGCAAAAAACGGAACACTTATAGATTCGTCATGCCTGACTGTCTGTCCGTCCGTATGTCACACCACTTTATTCCGAAACTATTAAGACTACACAGTTGAAACTTGGTAGGTGTGTCTGTGAAGCACTTCACGATTCTTAAACAAAAATTAAAAAAGATTAAGGCTGAGTTCCCCCATACATGGAACTGAAAATAAAATTAAGAGGAGTAAAATTCTGAAAAAAAAATTGAGAATGTAAGATTGTAGATGTACAGCGTAAAAAAACTTTCAACGAAAATTAGTTTGCATAATTATGATTTGATGTTTAGTTTTTGAGTTATGGGACTTTTTCATCAAACTACAGCAGTAACTTTGTTTTTCATTGACATACTTTGAAAAACCAATTTAGTTTCGCTGTTGAATGTAAATCAATACAAAATTTATGAATGAGCCTTCAGTATATTTTTATTACATAGTTGGTGCTACGGAACCCTGTGTGCGTGTGAGTATGACTCGCACTTGGCCAGTTTTTAACCGACTTCCAAAAGGAGGAGGTTATCAAGTCGTCTGAATTTATTTTTATTTTTTTTTTGTTTGTATGTTCAGCAATATCTTCGCCACTTGTGAACCGATTTCGATGGTTCTTTTTTTGTTTGATATAATATTGTTTCGCGGTGGTCCCATTTTAAATTTGGTGAAGATCTGATGCTGGTCTTCGGAGATATACTATGGAACTCTTCAAAAATAGACGGCAAATCTATCGTGATTGCTGCAATCGCTTGGATGTTTATTGTTTATACAACATCATAACATAATATCACGCTTGTATGCTCTAGGGGTACGCAGATGTGTACTGTACAACTTTTCGACATTTAGGTATGTTAAGTTCTATTTTATTGGGGATAAGCCTATTACCATGAAATGAATTGTTAGCGGTTCACTAATGTTTCACCAAAACTCTTTTGACAATATTTTAACCGTCTTCAGACAAAATGAGGAGGTTCTACGTTTGACTGTGTGTCCTGTATGTTCACCGATTTCTCCACTAATTGTGGACCGATTGTCAAAATTCTTTTTTTATTCGAAAGCCAAGCAAAAAGTTAGAATCTGATGATGGGATCCCAGGGAAATCGAGGGCAACCCTGACATTTTACAATGTTTTTCATATAGGTACTTTCTAATGATATTTGTACCTGATAATCATTATCTCATGTTGCTGAGCTGATGATGGAAGGTATGAGTCAGGATCTGATGCTGTTCTTCGGAGATATACAATGAAACGCTTCATTAATAGACAGAAAATCTGTCGTGATTGCTGCAATCGCTTGGATGTTTATTTTTTACACAATATTAGAACATAACATATCGCCTGTAGGCTCTGAGGAAGTACGCAGATGTGTACAGTACACCTAGATTTCGACTATGATGACGATATAAGTTACATTTTATTGGGGAAAAGCCTATCACCACGAAAGGAGTTGTTAACAATGTAAAATAAATGTATAGCAAATATTTGTGTAGAATATTGAAACTAAAAAAGGAAAAATAAAAAAAACTTTTTTGCAAAAAATAAAACCGACTTCAAAAACAAAAAACCCTGGAAAAATAACTTTAGCTCCAGAAGTCAGTGGCAAAAATATTCAATCGAACAAACAAAAGTCACCAACTTCTGAAGCTAAAGTTATTTTTCCACGGTTTTTTGTTTTTGTAGTCGGTTTTTTTTTTTGCAATTTTTTTTTTTATTAATCTTAAGATCACATAATGTATGTGAGAACAATATAACGAGCTGTGGACGTTAAAAGAGGTCCAGACCATGCATGCCTTAGTGGTACTTTTTATTTCAACCTTAGTATCTCAGGGTACCCTTATGTACATTGGATATTTTTGATAGTCAAAGGGTCAAGCAATTTGGGCAAATCGTACATTAAGGATAAAAAGCTCGATTTTCAGACCATGAAGAGTTCTTCTGAAGTAGCATTTAATTTTATAGATTATTGAGAAAATTATTGAGAAAATTCAGTTTTTTGTTTTGCTTCTAGTTCATATTAGCATTCTGACCAAAATCTCTGCGACAAATTATGCAATGTAATCGAACTTTTTATTTTTCTTATAATTAATATAAGAAAAATAAAAAGTTAAATTTAAATTAAATCTTTTTTGCATTGGAACAGGCGGTCGTTGCTACAGTGAGGGTGTAAGAAAAATACGCTAGGCACTCTCATATATCCACGAAAACAATTTAAGATAAATTGATCTCAATAATTATAAATGAATATATCTACTATAGTATAATACTATGATCCCTAATATTTATAATAATTGTATTATAGACATAGTAGTAACGTAGAGCGACATCAAATCAATATTATTTATAACTGAGTTCAATAGTATTATATTATTGTAGATATTTATTTATAACTTAACTTTATTTATAACTTGGTACAACTACACGATAATAATTTATCGTGTAGTTGTACCAAGTATGTTAGTCTGTTATACATGTGTTACCCTCCATTTGTAAATAATAAGTAGAAATGGTTATTTATTATTAACTACTTAATATTTTATTTTAATATTCTACAGGGTGTAACAAGACCCTTAACGAAGCCGTCAACCAAGCATTCTGTACATCAAATCATCATTATTGCTGGGAAACTACTTTTTTTTTGGGGTGGAAAGTCACGTTTTACGGTAGGATTAAATGTAACGCACTCAAAATATTGTGCTGGTAGATGCATTGAATATTACGGGAGTCGTTGAGGTGTTTAAAGTAAAAATCTTACATTAAAAACATGTATTTAAAAAGAACTTGTGAAAAAGTTGGAACTTTCACCCCTAATATCTCCGTAACTAGAAGGTTCCCAGGTATGGTCTAGAACAAAACAATGATCGCAATGACGGGAAGAACAAGTGCCTTTCGGCTTCGTTAAGGGTTTTGTTTCACCCTTTAAATTGCTGTGCCCTAACAGGGTCTATAATTGTTTTTAGCTGTAAGCCTTTTAGAACACATTTTTAAACTTATGGAACGTGAAATAAAAATAAATATGAATATGAAAACCTAACTAACAAAGCTTTTTTCTCTTCCACAGCCCCATCCTTGCCGTGGCTACCTTCACGTACGAGGTCTACGACGATGGCACGCAGGTCCCCGTCTGCCTCACGCAAGCAGACACCTTCTGGGCAGCACTCTTCTTCATCCTTACCATCGCTGTCTTCTTCATCGTCCCTCTCGGTGTACTCCTCGTCCTCTACAGCGTCATCGCTAAGAACCTCATGGAAAACCCCGTCATTATAGCACAGAACACCAAAAACACTAACAATAGCGGCAATGTATGCCGTTATAGGAAACAAGTCATCCTCATGCTCGGTACTGTTGTCCTCTCATTCTTCCTCTGCCTCCTACCATTCAAAGCACTCACGCTTTGGATCATCGTATTCCCACCAGAGACAATAATGTCATTAGGTATAGATGGTTACTATATACTTTTATATTTTTGTAGAGTAATGCTATATTTAAATTCGGCGATAAATCCAATATTATACAATTTGATGTCGTCTAAGTTTAGGGAGGGATTCGTCAAACTGTTAAAGATAAATAAGTTGATGAGGTGTAGCAGACATTTGAGGGAAACAATGCAAAGACGAGACACTTTCAACACGACCACTTCAACAGGATTTTCTAGCAGTCAGAATACATCTGATTCCTTTTGGAGAAGATATAGTAATAGGACGTCATCTCAAAAAATCTTCGTTAACAGAGAAAGTAAGAAAGTTAAAGAAGAAACCGTGCAACAAATGAAAGTAGGAGAAATCATTAACGTAGAGAATACAAGAAGAAACAGTATGAAAATGGTAGCTGCCCTAAACGAGACCGAAATCGATTTATATGCTGATGTACACGATAACCATAACTCTAATGAATTAGCAATAGACACTGCCAATGAGAACAATAAACAAATACAAATATTGAACCTAGATGTAAAGACTAACAATGTTTATTCAATAACTTTAGATGTAAGTGATAACGTAGAGGGTAGGAATAAATTCGTTTGTATACCAACACTTGATAGAGAGAATAATATATTTATATACGATTACAGAACTAAGGAGAGCTTCGTATGAAATGTTTTGTTTGATGTAGCGTGCTTGGCTGGGAGCCAGGCAGTTCAGTGCATTTACTTAAGACTAGCAAATATATTAACGATCGATTCGTACATCACTGGTTAAAGATAAACCTAGTAAAATGACTTGAATAGATTCGTATATGTACTTCTATTAACGCGAAACATATTTTTCTCAATGATATAAATGTTTTGGCATCATATAACTGAAGCAGTCTTCACGTTTGTTAGTTATTGATATCAATCAAATGCCTTTGACAGATCGTTTTGATCGGTAATGGCTTGCAATGTTCCAATTTCACACGCAATTAGCGGGACCATTAATTAGGTTCCGAACAGTTCCGAAACAGCGTTCCGATAGATGGGCCTATTAATTAAAGCTACCTATTTATTTGGCTAGAATATATGTGCTAGGTAGATGGGCCCTAGATTTATTAGTTTAATATTCTCGATGCCAGAGCAGGGCTTGAAATTTAAGCATTTAAATACACTTTCAGAGATGCTGAGACTAGACATACTTAAACTTAAGAGCACTAGACAATCATGCTCTTTATTTTAAGTATAATACTTATGTTCTTCAATCTATAAGTCCATCGATCGAATCTTCTAAGTAAACCATCCTTTATTTACAACCCACTGATCGAAGAGTATGCCTAATACTAAAATGAGCAGTTTAGATACCTACAATTAATTTTATGTTCAGCCAAAGAGATTATTTAATGCATTAGCATATAATCTAATGTTTGAAAATCCTATCTATCATAGTATAGACCAAATAAATTAAATTAATCGTCCACAAACATGATCATTGACCAATGACGTACGAATCGATTCTCCATACATTATAATTATCCATCTTTAAGCGAAATGAAAGCTCATATCTCGTTCCTTCGTATTTATCTTCTATCTGACAGTTTGATAAAGTACAGCCTATTTGTCACATAGATTCTATGATAAATTGCCTAAGATGGAACAGTTTATTTGTCCTAACTTAGTTTTTGTATTGATGAATTTGTATGTACTCTACTGAATCTGATATTTGCTGAACTAATGTCTCTGTGTTTAGTTGAAAAAAATGGGTGTTAAATGAGGTTTGATTTTTTTTGGAAGCTATTTTTGCTACTACCCAAATAGTTATGAGTAAGTTCCCATACAACAGTAGACAGACTGTTGATGTAAGTATGAGATATAGCAAGAATCGGACATTTGTTTCTTAAGGAAAATTGATTTATACAACGGGTAGATTCACCTCCTTAAAGGATGCAAGTAACTAAATCACCACCCTGCGTAGAATCGAAATAAACAAACGATAATTGAGGCTTTTGAAGACTACACGTAGCATATCATAACATCACGCCCGTAATTCCCGAGGGGTTTGGCAAAGGTGTACCCATTAGTATACTAATGGGTGCACCTTTGCCAGCACATGGCCAGTTATGTTTAAGTCCCGTGTAATAGAAGACGACGACGACGACTATTGCCATCAACCGGGCAGGAGTATAGACTTCGTGGAGGCTACTGAAAAATTCCTGATAGAAAAATCCAATAACACCCACTTCTGGGTTAAGCTCGCCGTTGTACATAAGTTATACAGCGTGTAACAGAAAGGGTATAATCATATGGAATACTGTGGTACGGACTATCAAACTGAACAACTTTCTCTATGGGACCACCATCGAAATCGTAAAAAAATAATCAGCTGTCCCATACATTTGGGTCGAGTAGGTATTGAAATTTTGTATAGGACAGCTGATTATTTTTTTACGATTTCGATGGTGGTCCCATGGAGAAAGTTGTTCAGTTTGATGGTCCGTGCCACAGTATTCCATATGATTATACCCTTTCTGTTACATGCTGTATATTGTAATTTTGTGTGTGCTACTTTTATATTTTGTGTGCGATAAAGAATAAGAATAAGAACACTTTGCCCGACCTGGGACTCGAACCCAGGAGCTAAGCTCAGAAGTCACGCTCGCGACCACACGAACAGTGAGGCAATATAGATTATGTTCTACAAATTGTGCAGAGGTTATTAAAATCAGCCCCTTGTCAAGTCAACGGTGATTTTAAGTTTGAAAGAAGCGCAAATAAAATCAGTCGCAGCTAGTTATTAATTTCAGTGCATTTTTGCCTTAACGGCATTTTAATCGTCAGCACTATTTTCGGCCCAGTGATCTGATAACTTTTATAGTTTTTTTCAAGCTAACTGCAGCTCATTTAATACGATAGATCTTTCACTATAATTTATAACGTTAATATTCCATTTTATATGTTTAAACTCGAAAGTTTAAAAAAAAATCGCTTAAACCGACTTCAACAAACGCAAAAAGGAAATATAATATTTTTGAATGACTCAAATCAAGTCAAAGCTACTCAATTCAACTCCGATCATACCAGTATAAATAAGATGCTCTGTGTCATATACTAAAGAAAACTGAACCAGATCGGCCGACATGTGTTGGGCTGATTGAGGATACTTTTCATCTGACAAGTGTCAAGTTTGAAGTTTCTTTTAAAAAGCAATAAACCTAAATTTGACATTTAGGTTTTTTATTATTGTACTAGACGCGGCAAATACATCGAACTCTTCAACCTCATCTCAGCAAGAATTTGGTTTATTAAAAATACAATAATACAGCTTGGAATACTAAATTATTGAAATCATCTGTTCTAGAGACAAAAAGAAAATATAAAAAACTAGCTGTTGCCCGTGGCTTCACACACAGACACTCGAGGATAATGTAGCTTCCTATTAGTGAAAGAATTTTCAAAATCGGTTCAGTAGATCCAGAGATTACCCCCTACAACCTCACAAACTCACAAACTTTACCTCTATATAATATTAGTATAGACTACCCGAAAAAATATTACACACCGAATTGCTAGGGAATATTGATACCGACAGCTCTTCAACGCGGTATATACGTGCTGATATCGTTCAGTTCCATTGGCGTAATCCACTCTTTAATCTATGTATTATTTACCCCACGTTTTCAATTTCATTTTGTAACATTGCCCACCTGTCTGGCTTAGATCGTTTATTGAATAGACCCGTTACTGTGAGCCGCAATTCTCATCAAACCTATATAACTTTAACATATTATCTTCAGGTGAAAGAACCTATGCGAGTTGCAAGGGCAATATGATCTTTATCTATACATATTATAATATTGTCTCTCTTTAGTTTTCAAATGAAGATTTTGGATAAGCGGCTAAGATTCAGCATTCTGAAAGCTGGCAACGTCGTAAATATCTGTCAAATATTTCGCTATTATGTCAATTATTTTATCAATATTTTAGTTTCATGAAATTATGAAATATTGACATGTTTTACGTTAAAATATTGACTAACTATTACAATAATAACACTGGATACGGTGTTGTAACAGTTTTTGATACAAAAAAAGCATTTGGTTTTCCAAGAGCCTTATATTTTATTATTTATTACCATATGTACGTACAAGAGTACTTTACGTACTGTACGTTTTCTCTTTAGATAACATGTAATTTGCTAGTCATTAAGATCTCATGCGCATTTACGGCTTTTTCTAGGCTATTTACCATCAAGATTTAAGTTTACATTATTTTATATCCATCACAGAAGAGCTTTCATTTCTTTTAAAAAGATTAACTTAACTAATTATATGTATAAGAGATTTTATAACTGTTTTAATTTAATTTTAAAATTATTTTAAAGCTATTTTAAAAATAATATAATTATCTGTGAATAAATAAAAATAGTGTGTTATATAAAATGTTATTATTACATAATAACAAAATAATGATTAAGTAGACCATATTTAAGAACGATATGTCTAAAGGGAACGAATTATATAAGGGAAAGTAGGTAAAAAATAACCTAAAGTGATTGTACATTGCGAACCAAGTTGGGAAATGTTAATTGTTAAATGGATGTGTATATTTTATTACCATGTAATTATATCTAACTAAATGAGCATTATTTTTAGTTGATAGGATTCACCCCATTACCATCAGCCACAGCCCATTACAGCCACTGCTGGTCCTCCCTCAGCATCTCTACGTTCCTGTGCCAGCTTCTTCCTGGTTTTACTCTCGATGGATTCACCTGGATGTGACAATTTTATATTCATTAAATGCCAGCTGGTTCAACCGACTTAAAAATACACCTAATATTTTAAACAAGATGCGAGTTTCAAGGTATCATTCGTTTCTGAAAACGTTTAAAAGTAAACAGTAAAATCTTTTAATATTGTATAATTATTATGTCATAGAACGAGCTGGAATAACGCAACATAATAGCAAAAAGTACAGTTACTTACTAGAGACATTATACAGAGTGGCCAAATCCCACCCCGGTCAAAATGTATGGAACAGGCTTTTCACGCGTCGGTGTCCGTTCTACCCTGTATGTATGTTTACTTTAATATTATCTACTTGATTGTTGTAAAGGAAACGCATAATAAATACAGATAAAAATGTAATGAATACAGAACACTACAAAATAGAAATTAAGTAATTTCGAAACAATAGTTTATTAGGAACTTACAAAGTTTTGTGATGTACATAATATTGTTTATGACATTGTTATTAACATATACGCAAATTATTTGACAAGAGAATATTTAAAAGAAGCTCATTTTAAGTGACTAAAACACTGCCAGTAATTCTAGGTTATTTTTAAGGCAGCTTTTTTGTCATTTTTTGCAATATTGTATGCGTAAATACATTTTTAACATTTTATTTAACCTTGTAAAATAAATGTCAAACGAAATCATTTTAGAACAATATTCTGTTTATAAAATAATGTATACAATAGACAATACAGCTATAGTAGAGAATGATAATGGCATTAAATCCGCTTCTGTACATTATAAATATTAAATAAATAAATATTAAATGCTCTACAAGGTGCAATTCATTCAAGGTGGGTTAATTTTGTGTCTTTTGACTTAGTTAATTAAAATTACCAAAAAATTTAAATATATATGAATGAATGATAAGTGCCAAAATGAAGGCTTTGTTTAAATAAAATGTATGAGACCTAAAATAGTAAAATACCTACACGATGTGTTAATTTTAATGACGTTGATTGTGAAAAGACAAAATCTATATTGTGTTATTGTTAACCCTTTGAATGATTTTAGAAACAGGCTTTACATAAGTACATTTTATATTTTGTAGACGAACGCTAAGTAAATTTTCTGTAACTTTGAAAACTAGTACCCAATTCTGTCTCCTCACAATGACGAATACCCAAAATGAGTTAAATAAGATGAATGTAACTAAATTGTATTCACTTATTGCCTGTTTATGTGCAAAGTTGAATATACATGTAATATTTAAAAAAAATGGTTTCATTTTCCCAATGTTAAAAAGTCTTTAGACGAGTATTGTAAAGAGGTATCACCAGACCAGTAACTTGGCTGTGAAGGTTAGACAAGCAGTCGCTCCATGTTATACCACCACTCGCCCCATGTCACACCACCACTCCAGTCCACTGCTGGACATAGGCCTCTTCAATCGCACGCCACTCATGTCGATTCTCAGCAACTCTCACCCAGTTGCTACGAGCCACCCTAGGAAGATCGTCGCTCCATCGAGCCTGAGGGCGTCCCACCTCACTCACCTCCATGTAAAATACTGGTATTAAGCTGCATCAGGTTAGACTGAAAACCAACCCCAAAGGCTAACAAGAAACTAACGATGTTTAGGTAAATTAGGCGCTCTCTAGGCAATTAGCCACACTACCAACGAAGCCTCAATAGCCAAGTGCATGAGGTCCTGGGATCGATTCCCGGGTCTCTGACGAAGTGTTATTAGGTTTTTTCATCAGGAATTTCTCAGTAGCAGCCACGGAGTCTGGATTCTTGCCCGGTTGATGGCAATAGGCTCGCCGCTTAGTAGATGTGACTTGAAACATAACTAGCGAAATGTGGGTGTACTATTAGATACACCTCTGCCTAACCCTTCGGGGATTACAGGCGTGGTGTTATGTTATGTTACCAAGTGCTGTCGCAGCTGCATATGGGTTATATGCAGCTGCGACAGCACTTGTAACAAAAACGCGAACGATTAAGACTACAAAGTGACCAACATGGTGCACACGACGTTTCTTGTTAGTCTTTGACAAATGAAACGCTGGGAAGATGATCGCAAAAGAGAGTTGCCTGTCAGAATTGCAAGGGGCAGAGGTAGAAAATCTATGGAGGAGGCCTTTGTCGAAGGACAAGCTGTTATTAGAAAAACCGATCGTCAGTAACAAATGTAATACACGTAAACTGTCACTTACGGAATATCTTCCGTGCTCAAAATAAAAGACAATCTTTTATTTTGAGCTCCCGATGTTTCGACGCTGTTGCAAGCGCCATGATCGCGGGTTGACTGGATAATGCGGGTGGATGGAAAATAAATTGTTAAGAGCAGACAAATCTGTCTACCCTCTTTCTTTGTCTTTTGCTAGGCGCACTACTGGAACTCATCACTAAGTCACGGCAAAACACACTCACAGTATCACAAGGTTTTTTGGAGTCCTTATTACGATGCCGGATGCTACGTTTGAGCATACTCAAGAAGAAAGAAAGAAGATAAACCGGGACGATATAACGGGAAGATATCCCGTAAGTAACAGTTTATGTGTAGTTGTAAACCGTGAAAGTTTAAAGCAAATGTAATAATTGTAAAACAGCAATAAAGGCTTATTTTATTTATTAATTGAGATAATTGATAAGATCACTTTGTTGATTGGCCGAATCTAGTACAATGCTCTTGCATTGTTGATCGATCCTGAGGTCAGGCAGCGAGAATTCTGCCAGGGTTGCGGGACTGTTCGAAAGAGATACCGCGGCCCTGGAACACAAAGGGCAGAGGAAGGAACATGGATGAGTTTTAGTCAGTAAAAGTCTGACACTCCCTCCTGCTCAGCCCAGAGCGGGAGGGGTTATTTGATGATTTCCCATCCGAAAAAAAAAAAAAAAAAAGAAAAGGCAGCGAGAATTGTTTTTTTTTCATCTGGAAATTATTAGTAACCTCGAATTCTGGATAAGTGACATCACCAAATGTAGTCATACCATGCACTTCTGCTTATCTCTGTGGATAAGTAACTATTGTGAAGATAACCAGAGGCAGCCCTAGCCGGTGCAAGCGGTGCAACTGCACCGGGTGACGTCACCGGGGGGACGCCGACAACGCCCGAAATCTTCCGAGACGCCAACTTATGATTTTGCACAAAGCTAACGCCACCCCAGAATGTAACAAGTAACTCGCCTGAAGGATAACAAACAGACATTGTTACTTTTGCATTTATGTAATCGTAAAGTATGGATAAAGGCCTGGTCAGACCAGATGCGTGGCGTGACGTACACGTGTACACGCGCGTGGTGACGCGCGTCAACCCCTGACACACCGAGTTACGCTTACGCTTACGCATACGTGGTACGCACGCAACTCACCGGTCCTTTGCGTACCCAGCAATTTTTGTGCACGATGTCTGAAGAAGATTGGGTAAATGGACCAAGTAGTTCATCTGATGAAGAAGAAGCAATATTACTGTTATTGTGACAGAATAGTCCTGGGTGTGCCAAAAAACAATGGGTTCAAGTTTTATATGACATATTTTTTACTCTTTGTTTTTTGTGTTTTACAAACAATTAGTTTTTCTTCAATTTCATTATTCATCATTAAAACCGAAACAAAACATCACTTACTATCGGTAAAACTTGAAAACAAATCCAACTGAATGCGTAAGTCACGCGCGTAGTCACGCGCAGCAAAGATACGTGCGTGTTCAAACTTGTTCGGTGTGACGTCTAATACGGAATGCCATTGACTACAACGTCATCACTGTACGCATCAATGTGACGTTGCTGTTCCGCTCTGCGTAGGTACGCAGCAAGTTTGACACATGGCAGCTGCAATGCGTAGCGTTACGCATGTAGTCTACGCGCACGTGTACGTCACGCAAGCGGTGTGCCATGTCTCTATAAAGTTCCATATATTACAACGTCATGGTACGTGCACGTGCACGTGCATGTCTACGCGTACGGATCCGGTGTGTTTCGGCCTTAAGTCAGTAGGTAGGTACAATGTTGTTGGACTGGGGAGTTTACTGTTATCAATACAATACAACTATGTACTGTAAAGCTACCATCACGCGTTATTATGTTTTATTCACAGTGGTCCGTAATACCTGTTAATAAGATAACCCAGAATACTATCTACCTACAGTCGCTATACAGCGTGTAACAGAAAGGGTATAATCATATGGAATACTGTGGTGCAGACCATCAAACTGAACCACTTTCTCTATGGGACCACCATCGAAATCGTAAAAAAATAATCAGCTGTCATAAACAAAATTTCAATACCTACTCGACCCAAATGTATGGGACAGCTGATTATTTTTTTACGATTTCGATGGTGGTCCCATACAGAAAGTTGTTCAGTTTGATGGTCCGTACCACAGTATTCCATATGATTATACCCTTTCTAATACACGCTGTATAGTAGACACCAGCCACCGTAGGCGCGGGCCTGTGGACGGTGAGCTATGGGCTAGCTCGCCGTCCGTCCGTCTTATGACGACAGGCCGTGTCGACGGCGCGTTCGTGTTCCACGCGCGCCTCAAAGAGAGTTAGCAAATTGGAAGGCGTCCGTAAGGATCGACGCCTGCCAGGGTTGCGGGACTGTTCGAAAGAGATACCTCGGCCCTGGAACACAAAGGGCAAAGGAAGGAACATAGATGGGTTTTAGTCAGTAAAAGTCTGACACTCCCTCCTGCTCAGCCCAGAGCGGGAGGGGTTATTTGATGATTTCCCATCGGTAAAAAAAAAGAAAGGGTTCTGGGGAATCAGTCTCTATCAAAATCTACAATTTTATTCAGACACTGTTTTAAGGTTTTAAGCTTTCACGGTTTACTACTAAACTTATAATGTCACTTACGGGATATCTTCCGTGATTGTCCATTATTTTGAGCTCCCGATATTTCGACGCTGTTGCAAGTCAACCCGCGATCATGGCGCTTGCAACAGCGTCGAAATATCGAGAGCTTAAAGTAATGGACTATCACGGAAGATATCCCGTAAGTAACAGTATAAGCTTAATTTTATTCAGGTCTACGGTTCTGAATTTGCCGTTGTTCCCGGCTGACATTTGTAGATCTTTGACAGTCGTTACAGATTGTCAGTGGCCCAAAAGTCTGAAAACCAGTCTTACCAAGTGTATCGTAGAACCCAGCACTAACTGGATTGTGGAGATCAGATAGGCAGTCGCTCCATGTAAAATACTGGTATTCAGCTGCATCAGGTTAGACTGGAAGCCGACCCCAACAAAGTTGGCAAGGCTTCCACATCCACAGACCAACCTAGGCAAGTGCGAATTAACCTGAAGATCAACCCGAGCTGCTGTTAATATTTAGCCTCGAGCTCCTCAGTTGAGGACGAATTTTAGTCTAAAAAACACAAAGAAAGCCTAAACATAATTTAAACACCAAAAATAATCAATTACCGCATTTAATTGAGACACAAAGTAACCGAATAGATGCAGAATTTAATTATTTTTTAATTTGCTTATTTTACTTCGCCTTTTTAATGTAGATGCATTAAAATCACAAATTAACAACTTTCGAACGATCTGACATTGCCATTAAGATAACCAATAAAAGGTTTTATGTAAAATATAATTATAAATTATGTTTATAAATCGGGAGTAGGAATAGCGTGCGTCGCAATAACGTCATTCGAAACTTCATATCACTCCCATGTAAAAGTATTAATGAAGGAAAAATATAGAACGTAATGTAGCGAATATGGTTTTGATAGGTAGTTTATTAGCAAACATTGTTACTAGTGGGGAACGTTTACAGCTAAACCATACAATACTAGCAGCAGCATTATAAAATCAAAAGACATTTTTTTTCTTTATTACTATGTAGACGTGGCTCAAAAGGCTGCCCAACTTAAATGGGACTGGGCAGGACATATCTGTCGCATGCCGAACGAACTGAGGGCCCGTAAAGCTTAGGATTGGTGCCCTAAAACAGTGACACGGGGTCGCGGCAGACCACGAAGGAGATGGTGAGGTGAACAGGATATCTTCCTTGAGAATGGGAAAGTAGCAGCACAGAATCGTGACCGTTGGAAGGAATAGAGGGAGGTCTTCGGCCAACAGTGGTACAATATGGGCTAGCTATAATAATAATTACCATAGGCTCGCATTTGGCCGCAACTCGCCTGATGTGAAGCGATGATGCGGCCCAGGTTCGAGCACGCTTGCCTAGAAGAAACCGATTCACTCGAGCTTTTAAGAGGTCTAGATTATAATGATCGGGAAACAGGGAAGCCGGCAGTGAATGTGGAAGCATAGCTTTGCTCGGATTCGTGGAACTTCAACCATGTAACGGTGACGCTTCGCTGTATCTCTACTCGTCCTATGATAGAATGGTGATTGGGGAATTAGGTTTTGTAATTCCAAAGCACACTCTCCGAAATGTAACTGATACAAAACAGATAGGCTGGCAATTTTGCGGGGATGTTCAAGGCTTTATATCCATTGCCAATGGGGGCTATCGCGTATGAATTCACCGCTAGAGGCGCTACTGTAGCGCGAGGTCACCGAAATGTCAGCTGTCATGGAGAGTTCGCGCGTTGCGTGCTGTTATACATAACACATATTTTTACTAATATTCATGATTGTGGTCTAGATTGAACCATTCCTGATTAATTATGACTTGAAGATTTTATGTAGCAACTTAGGATCTTTTTTGTTAGTTCTTGGAGGTAGAGTGATTTTTTAAATGTTTCATGCTTGCTAATTGTAGGGAGAATTTTGTATGTTTCTGAAGTATAAACTTTGTTGTTATACGTAAGGCAGGGTCGATAATTTTTGAGAACAAAAAAATTTAGAACAGGATGAAACCTATTGCAAAAGGAAGAAAATATATTAAAAAAAAGAGGAAAAATAAATTACGGGTGATTTGAGGTCGGGAAGGTTAGGGGATTTAAGGGTGAAAAACGGTTCATCGCGATTTCCGAGAAAACTACAACTCCTATTGAAGAAATGGAAATGGCAAAGTTGTAGGTAATTAAAAGATCTACAACCTTTGTGTTTTACACTTTTACACATAACCCAAAAATATCTGCGAAAAATTAAATGAACCGACTTTTTGCTTTTTTATTTTTATCATCTTTTTTTTTATTTTTCTCTAAATTTTGTGAAAACATACCTTTTTATGCCCCAAACACGCTCTAATTTTTTCGATTCAAGATATTTAGTTTTTCCCTTATGTTAATATTATATCGAAAAAGTGACCTTTTTTTCAATCGAAAAATCTCACGTCAAAAACGTTGGTGCGCTTTTGGTTCATTGAAACCTCTACTTTCTGATGGTGTACAACAAAATATACATTACCACGGAAAATTTTCTCAGGAAATGCAAAAAAAAAAAATAGTCGATTTTGATATTTTTTTTAACATCTTTATTTTGATATATTTATTAAAATTTACACTTTAATTACTTGAAAAACATAAGATTCTATGTCTTGTTCTTCTTCTTTGTGTCGCTGGCATGACAATTTTTAAGCCACAAGCCACAATTTCTTTAATTTTATTTTTTTTATTTTGAATAAGATTCCATGTTATATTGATAAACTAAGATATCGAAAATCATGAAACATAGAGTTTGCTAAAAATATGCGAAAATAGTCAGTTTGCTAAATATTAAAGATGGTAATGGAAGGAGATTTAATCCAAAAAATTTGACTGTTGCTCGCATTTTCTGAGAAATATTTCCATGGTAATGTATATTTTGTTGTACGTGAGATTTTTCGATTGCAAATAAGGTTCCTTTTTCGATATAATATCATAAAAAAAAGAGAAACAATAAATATTTTGAATGGAAAAAATTGGAGCGTGTTTTGGACATAAGAAGGCAAGTTTTAACAAAATTTCTTAAAAAAAAAAAATATCGTAGATAAAAATAAAAAACCAAAAAGTCGGTTATTTTGATTTTTCGCAGATATGTTTGGGTTATGTGAAAAAGTGTAGAGGCAAAAGTTGTAGATCTTTCAATTACCTACCACTTTCGGAAATCGCGATAAACCGTTTTTCACCCTTAAATCCCCCCCCTTACCCTTCCCGACCTTAAATCACCCGTAATTTATTTTTCCTGTTTTTTTTCAATATATTTTCTTTCTTTTGCAATGGATTTCATACTGTTCTATATTTTTTCCCTTTTTACCATTTTCAAAGGCTTCAGCCCTGGCCTAGTACTAAAATAACTTTTTATGAAGTTATTGGTCTTTAAAGTATAAAATAAAATTATTGACATGACCTTACACGAGTGGCGCCATCTAGTGAGCTCAAAAACGATAGCCCTCATTGTCAAGGCCCCACAACCTAACAAGGGTAAAAACCTCTAAGAGATGTTGTCACGACTAAAGTAACGTTGTTATTAACTTAAAGAACACCAAATAGGTAATTCTGGATATATTTACCGCTCCCTCAAAAACTTTGAAAACATAATTTTATTTTAAATTTAAATTTAGCTACACAGAGGACATAATACAAGCCTAAACTATCCATATTATCCATAATAATATTCGAGTTTACCCAACTCATAATAACGAATACAGACGAGTGTATTAAATGTCAAGTTTGCCATTAATTCTGGCATTCTAATGCAGTTAGAAGTTAATCGTTTGGCATAACGAGAGACACCTACAATGGGAATAGACGCATGTCTAGTTGTTTTGGCAGAATCATTTTGATAGTGTCTGGGGTTGAGTGAATTTTATAAACAATTTTGGGTTGGAAAAACTAAATCACTCTTGTATTCTGCGAAGGACTAGGCACTGTATAGTTCCACCCCTATCACGCTCAATGCATGTTGGTGTGGTTTTCATATCACTACATAGTATAAAACAAAGTCGCTTCCCGCTGTCTGTCCCTATGTATGCTTTGGTCTTTAAAACTACGCAACGGATTTTGATGCGTTTTTTTTAATAGATAGAGTGATTCAAGAGGAAGGTTTATACCTATCACATTGGACCCATGCGAAGCCGGGGTGGGCCGCTAGTATCAAAATATAAGGAAGTACAACAACAGAGAAGGCGTCGCTGCAAACCTCGTAAAAGAGAGCGGGACGAGCTGTACAAAACCAACGACCAGTGGTCCACATTAGCCCTGGATCGAAACAACTGGAACTCATGGGGAGAGACCTTTGCCCAGCAGTGGGATGGCGCAGGGTCACAGTAACTGTATCAGAGTACAACACACATACATGTATTTGGCTCAGTTTGATATCAATTGTACTTAGATACACTTATCATCACACCTTCTTCTTCTTCATCGGGTGGTTAGTGCCTAACCTGGTGTCAGAGTTTTTATGCCACCCATGGGACTCTGCCTTGGCTTGGACTCATAACGCCTGTAATCCCTAAAGGGTTAGGCAGTGGTGTACCCATTAGTACAGCCACATTTCGCCAGTTATATTCAAGTCCCAATTAATAGGGGTGAGCCTATTGCCATCAACCGGGCACAATCCCGACTCCGTGGCTGCTACTGAGAAACACCTACCAGTTGTGAAAAGAAATGAAGAAGACTACGATACAAATGCTGGGTACATATGTCATCATCATCATCATTTCAGCCGAAAGACGTCCACTGCTGGACATAGGCCTCTCCCAAGTGTCGCCGCATTGACCGGTCCCGTGCGACTCGCATCCAGCGGATCCCCGAAACCTTCACCAGGTCATCGGTCCACCTAGTGGGAGGCTTTCCAACGCAACGTCTTCCGGTTCGCGGTCGACACTCCAGAACTTTTCGGCCCCATCGGCCATCCGTTTTGCGAGCAATGTGCCCTGCCCACTAGCACTAAGTTTGGCATATGTGAACAGCTCCAAATAAGCACTACTTTGACACATCGGGAGCTTGCCATAACTTAAATGTCCACATAACAGTCTCCAGATAGACTTAAAGATGATTAAAGCCTACCTAAATATGGTAATAAAGCTCATAATGTCATGTGCAGTTTGAAGATCGCAGATCCCGTCTACGCCAATGACGTAGGAACTCCTTATACGAAAATAAGATTTAATTGCTGTTACAAAATAAACATACCTTTAAATTCCCGTTACCATTAGGTGTTTTAATTCTTCATGAAGATTGTAGATAAGTACAGAACTTTGTTTTTAATTTGCTCCTGATTAACCAACCCATTTAGAGATCTTACTTTTATAATTTTGTTAATTAATTTTAATATTATTATATTTTTTTAATGGGACGGATTAAAATAAGTAGTGTTTACAGGATGTTGAAACTTGGCTGATTTTTTTTTACCTTTGATTACGCTACAACAAACTAAAAATTATTTTGTTGTTTTCGAAGCACTCATAACCACAATCATCATGAACTGCCTAGCTTTTTCCCAACTATGTTAGGGTCGGCTTCCAGTCTAACCAGATGCAGCTGAATATAACCAGTATTTTTCATGGAGCGACTGCGTATCTGACCTCCGCAACCCAGTTAATACTGGGTAATACGATACCCCTTGGTAAGACTAACCACAATAAGATGAGTTTTTCAGTAACAGTAAGGTTTTCTGAACTGAAAAATTTCATTGTGTTTCCCCTTTACATACCAACAGTGCAATATTCCTTTCCTCAAAATAAGACAGGTCCCTACTGACTAAAACCACATGATGCGCACCATGGCCTGGCATGGCCAAGGCACATGAGTATCTAAGATTTCCCGGTGGCATTCGCTGATAGTTTTTTTTTTTTAATTTAATTTTTTTTTTTTTTTTTGTTTCTTCTCTTTGTTAAATAATAACAGCCGCTCGGTTCGATTTTTAGATGGGTGACCGCCCATAACATACCGAGTTTCCTCCGTGCCTCGGAAAGCACGTTAAGCCGTTGGTCCCGGCTGTCATTTGTAGGTCTTTGACAGTCTTTACAGGTAGTCAGTGGCCCGAAAGTCTGACAACCAGTCTTACCAAGGGGCAGGTAACTATGTACTGTACTACCCAGTACTAACTGGGTTTTGGAGGTCAGATAGGCTATCGCTCCACTTATAATTCTAGTACTCTGCTGCATGTGGTTAGACTGGAAGTCGACCACTCATAGTTGAGGAAAGACTAGGCAAATGATTCGCTGGCAGAGTTTTTGTGCAACTACGTTATTTCCTGTTATCGTTTGTTGGTAATGGGAAAGCAAGCAAGGTTCGCTTTAAAACAAATACTTTCAAGGATCAGCCTGTATTACGAAAAAGTTTTTAATAAAGTAATTTTACGGCTAAGTAGCCAGTGTGATAGCATCTTAATATGCACTTTAAGTGCTACCGAACTTAAAGTAGAAAACCGGTTGCGCACCGTTTTATTTTGGCATGTTCACTAAATTGGCCACACTTATGTAGGTATGAAGGTGTGTAGAAACATTTATAACATAACATCACGTTTGTGCTCCACGAAAGGTTAGGCAAAGGAGTACCTACCTACATTTTGCCAGTTAAAATGTACTGGTTGTTGCCCGCGGCTTCTCTCGCGTTTTGGTCGGAAATTATCCCACGGGCACGTTGTAAGTATAGCCTGTGAGACTCGGGGATACTGTAGCTTTCTATTAGTGAAAGAATTTTCAAAATCGGTTCAGTAGATCCAGAGATTACCCCCTACAACCTCACAAACTCACAAACTTTACCTCTTTATAATATTAGTATATATAAGACCCCTCAACCCCTGTAACAGGAGGCGAGCGTATTGCCATCAATTGGGCACATTTCCAGACTCCGTGGTTGCTACTGAGAATTCTTGAAGGAAAAGCCTAACAACACTTTGAAACTCGAAAAGCTACTTAATCTAAACTAATCCATACATAATAAAAGAACAAGTTAATTTTTATTCCTGAACGATAACCACCTTATTATTATATTGTAAACTAGCTTGTGCCCGCAGCTTCGCTCGCTTTAATTTAGAATTCGAAAAACCTAGCGGTGTAAAATATACTTTACGACCTGTTCACGTACCTTCCAAAAGTACATAAAAAAAAACCATAAAAATCGGTCGATCCGTTTTGGAGGAGTGCGACCACAAACACCGTGACGCAAGATTGTTATATAAACAAAATTATGTGACCCGGGATAACACAAAGATTCTAACGGTACCAAATACATTGAAATCGGTTTATTAAACGTTCAGAAGTTACGATGAATTAAAGAAAGTTACAAACATACATAATTAAAACATAACACTCCTTTTTTTGAGCAGATGTGTAATTAATGTCATATGTGTCAAATAACAACCAAAAACATTTTGTTATGACACAATTTCAGCGCAAACTTTTTATTTCCAAATTTTAAATCAGGCTCTGCTCCAAATTATGAAACTTTTTCAATCGCCGCTTGAAACTCTGGTTTTAAATACTTTTAAGCGGTTTCGGGCAACATTTTAAGGTGGCTAGGACGCCGTTTTGATATTCATAAATCTTTTAGATCATCGCCGCCGCCCGCCGGTGGAAAGTCGTATTTTTCGCGTCCGAATTTTTAAATCTTTTTTGCTTGCCCATTATTTTAATAACGAATTTGGTGTAAATGAAGTAACGTCTCTGTCTGTTCCGATCATCATGTTTTAGTGTTAGTGATGGTGATGGAAATTAATTGAAATGGTGACAGTTCACCGAAACAACTTGCGATCGACTGACGCTTGAGGGGCGTCCGTGGATCGCAAGTAGTTAAAGGGGAAAATAAGCAATTCCGTGATTAGACCTGTCGTACTGTAAGGATCGGAATGATGTGACTGAAAAACGATTGCATGTAGTGGAGATGAGAATATTGAGATGCGCTGATAACACATGGGTTTTTTCTGTAGCTGCAAAGTTATTTTATTTTCGACATTACCAAAAGAAATATCAAAAATACTTGTGAAGATAACATCTCAACATAAAACCATATTACACAACAAAACTAAGTGAACACCACACTTAATAGAACCCAGTATCTCACCTTTATTTGCGCAATTAATTAACACAATGATGTCGGAGATAGGGGAATAGCTAAACACCGTTTGTCACACCCTGACAATGACAAATGTTCCTAAATAACGCTTGTACGAGTGATGCTAAGCTGAGTGGAGCGAGCGGTGTGGAAAGATGACATTCCTCGTTAAGCTCTGGTGTTTAGTTAAGCTCTGGATTAAACTAAGAAAGAAAGTAAGAAAGAAAATACAGACATGGTGTCATTTATTCAGCACAGACCATTTTCATTCCATTTAGGTTAAGCTATTTATCTATGGGTCTTTGTTACCTGAAATAAATGGATAATTATAATTTCCTTAACATATAAAATATATATTAGGGCCAATTAAAATAGGTGGACAAATTTTAACAGAGCGTTCAGTATGTCTAACCAAAGATATCCAAGCAAAAAAAACACTGATTAAAGTGATTTTATTTTGACATAATGGATGTGTTTATTTTATAGTGCCGCCGGCAATTTATTATTATAAGTCAAAATAAAATCACTTTAATCAGTGTTTTTTTTTTGCTTTAATATTTTGGTTAGACGTACTGAACACTGTGTTAAAATTTGTCCACCTATTTTAATAAGACCTTATACAGCGTGTAACAGAAAGGGTATAATCATATGGAATACTGTGGTACAGACCATCAAACTGAACAACTTTCTCTATGGGGCCACCACCAAAATCGTAAAAAAATAATCAGTTGTCCTATACAAAATTGCAATACCTACTTGACCCAAATGTATGGAACAGCTGATTATTTTTTTACGATTTCGATGGTGGTCCCATAGAGAAAGTTGTTCAGTTTGATGGTCCGCACCACAGTATTCCATATGATTATACCCTTTCTGTTACACGCTGTATATACATATATATTTTTTTAACATTTAAAATTTAAAAAAATAGTAGCCTACCGGTATCGGGAACAGGGTCCAAGCTACCGGCGGCCAGGGCTCCAAAGAGAGGAACCTCCAAACAATACGCGCCTTGTCCAGGAATACCGCTTTCTGAATCAAGCCATTGATCTAGCTGCCTAACGAGAGCCTCCTCAGGTATTGCTTGAGGCTCCTTATTATTATTATTATAACACAACATACCTATTCTACAAATAAATAAATTCTTTTTCGGGTGTCCTGCCCTAAACTCAAAAAAATATTCAGTGACAACAAGTAGGCGTAGTTCAGCAAAAATTGCCGGACAACTAGTGCCGTACGCTGGTTTTCAACTGTACCTGGAGTAATGAGGTGATAAATAAGTAAGGACTGGACGCCCAGACGTTGACAGTTCGTTTCTTCAGTAGTAGTAGTAATTGAAGTGGCACTTTTCTTTTAGAGGTTGGTTGTAGGTGAATTTTCACGGTTTTAAAAAACGCTGTAGTTAGAACTCAGTCGGTGGTACAATTGGGAACAAAGGGATTTTTAGGACAAGTCGAGCTTATCCGTGCCGCCGTGGACGAACTATTACATTACTGAGTTTCCTCTGTGCCTCGGAAAGCACGTTTACAGATAATATGTACGTTAATCCGTTGGCCCCGGGGAGCTGTCATTTGTATCTACAAATCTGCAACGATACATTCGTTACAAATTTGTTGACGATTGACAAAGATCTCTTTGACAGTCGTTACAGGTACCCGAAAGTTTGCCAACCAGTCTTACCAAAGGGTATTTATTATATTACCCACTACTAACTGGGTTGTGGAGCTTAGATAGGCAGTCGCCGACTCCGGACCGTCTGACCACCAAATCTCACCATCGGTGGTCAGTTGAGATGAAAAAAAATCCCATCTGACTACTGGAGGTCAATTGGGAGCAATTCATTCGTAATTCATCACCAGTGATGAAGTGGGATTTTTTTGTCTCAACTTACCACCGGTGGCCTTCTGAAACAATCTCACCACTGGTGGTCAGCCGACCCCAACGTAGTTCAGAAAAGGCTGGGCAGAAGATGATGAATACTTAGTATAAATAACAGTGACGCAAGTAGGACAAAACTTTTGTTGGCTTTGCTTTCTACGCTGAAAACAGTTCTGTTTCAGCCAAAAGCTTGATGAATGACATGAAATCTTATTTTGTAAATATTAATACTAAACCAGATTCTGTCGGCTGTGTGATTGTACAGACCATACAGTAATTTAATTATTTTTGACTTCTTGTGAAATTAAAATCGAGTGGTGCAGACTGAAACTATGCAAATAATTAAGTCCTCTGTAGTATCGCTTTATTTCACAGTAAGAGTGGCATTGTGCTTTGCATTTTGAGCTTGATTAATTAATATGCGTTGCCGAGGGCAGCACTAAATGAATCAACCTTATTCGTGTCTTCATTGCAAAGTGTAAAGAATTTAAAACAGATTCAACGCTAATTGCATCAGACTAAGTTCAAAATTCTAATTACAGTTATTTGTAGTATCATGGTGTCCTAAAAGACGCTATCCATTAAATTGGTTCAACTCAGAAATCGTTAAAAATACTATAAACGTACAATAGGGAATATGCAAGAAATAAATAACTTTTTTATTTCTTAAAAAATCATCACTAGGTGACAACCTACGCTTCGCTCGCGTTAATTTAGAATATGACAATATTCTAAATTAACGCGAGCGAAGCCGCGGGAAAAACAAGTTCTATTATAATATTTTTATTGCAATTTTAGCTTGAATTAAGAAGATACAATTAATAAAATGATTCTATTAAGTGAAAAAACTTGAAGTAAACAAGGCAGATAGAGGTAAACGACGTCATAACATGGCCGCGAGAGTCACGAACGTTTGAAACTGTTGTAGAAAATTGTAGGAGTTTAATATTTTTTTTGAGCGACAAGCAGTATTTGAACTTAGCTTGTAATACTTTTTGGGTTGATAGTACTTTATTTTATTGATATGAGTAAAGTAAAAATTGAATGCATATTCCTTATTGCCAGGGCGACCATAACTAGAAACCACAGCAGCTTAACAACGCAATCGCTATGTGAGATAGCAATGACACGATTGATTCCTATGTAGTCGAAACTCTGTGAAACGCTTTCTTAGCTGGCATTTGCTGCCAGTTGCCGATATCATCATTACATAACATAACATCACGCCTTGTAATGCCCGAAGGGTTAGACAGAGGCGTACCTAACAAGTATATTCACATTTCAGTTACATATTCTAGTATAGTTAGGTTTAAGTCAAATTAACATGGACCAAAAACTTGAGGAGCCTATTGCCATCAACCGGCCACAAATCCAGACTCCGCGGCTGCTGCTGTGAAATTCCTATAAATGAAGAACTAAAACTGCAAGCCGCTTTTTAGTTTACGAAGCTCATATCTTTTAGAATGCCCCGCTGGTCGCGAGGGCGACTACCGAGCGTTCGATTCTATAGTCAGTCAGTGTTAATCATTGGTGCTAATAGGTTTTTTATTGGGTATTTCTCAGTAGCTGTCCAGACTTTGGAAGTTGGTGGTGACCCCCGTGTCATGCCTGCATCTGATCTCACCCCGATCTTGGCGATATGCTGCTGCCGTGCCATTGGATTATGAGCGTTAAGGAAAAGAGAAATTCGGCCAAGAGGATACTTATTATTACAAGCTCATCTCATTTCTAGCTTAGCTCAATGTGGTACCTTCACAAGCAAACACCTTTGAGATATGGCCACTTAAATAGTCCTGCTGGTGCCAGGCGCCAAAACTGTTCCGTTAACAATTTGTAAAGCTAAAAACAAATGGTTCTAGATTAATCTTTTTAGTTGCTCTGTCTCAAAATGTTAGGCATTTGGCTCTGTTAGGGGAAATACGAGCAGATTATTTTATTCACTTTCTTTTTAAGTCTTTATTTTCTACTTTCGTGTCTATGGTACGACTTGATTAAATTTCTTGAGCCCAGTATGTCATGTGGCCACGTTAATTGTCTGGTCGGCAGCATTCACACTGTGTTTCAGAAGGATCTTTAAATTCCTCATTTTGCCAAATTGTGGACCAACTGTGTGTGCCAAGGGTGTACAATCGGTTAAGTGCTTTCCAAACAGAACATTTGCCTTCGGGGCATGATCTGCATCATCGTCCCGTAGGCAAATGTTAATGCGGTTTAACGAAATCAAGAGTTGTATTCACTGTGATTTTTAGACGTCTTACAACGGCAGCCCACTTCATGTATCCAGTACTAAAAATTCATATAAAAAAAATAGGAATAAAATAATTAAAAGTATTAATAATAATATTATTCATTATTGACGCATAACGTAGTTGAAACACCCTGTTGCGAGTGATGATCTACTCAACTCGTGCGCTGGGTAGGTATGGTCTACCGTTTCACACGTATACATTATTAACAGAATGTTTCATAATTATAATGAACTATTTATTTTTCTTTGTATGTAAATTAATGGTAAAATAAAAATAATTGCGCCTAGAGGTATTTTATGTCGGATACACTGAGCGGACCACCTTTGTAAGACGACTAAAAAGTCACGGTGTATAAGTAACTAATCCTCGTTTTCACTCACACTAAGGGCTCATTAACGAAGACACGGCATTGTGCCGCGCTTTCAATTAAAAAATATGGCGATGTATGAGAGCGTTTACGTAGAAGCGATAACGTGTGTTTACTTAAATTGGAGCACAGCTTGCGGATGACACCGGCGCGTTGAACGTTGCAAACCAGCACCTCATTATTTCCTTTAAATCTATCATTTCTCTTATTTTATAATGTTTTAAATTTTTATTAAAAAGAACTATTATAAAAAACATTTCAAAACATACAAAAAATATGGCCCGTCGGCATCAGGAACAAGGTCCAGGCTGCCGGTGGTTAGGGCTAGAGAGGAATCGCCTCATTATGCGTGCCGTGTCCAGGAGTAGGTATTGCTTTCTGAATCAAGCCCTTGACCCAGCCGCGCAATGAGAGCCGCCTAAGGTGTTGGTCGAGTCTCTTTAAATAGGTACCTGAAATATAAACCTACATAATCAAACTATCTAGATATGCTATCAAAAGCGTTCATTTGACAAAAGCATACAATGACAGAAGTCGATGAGGTTTGAATAAAACATGGCGTCGACATAATAGCGATATGAGAAACACAAATGGAATAGTATATCGTAAAAATAGGTACCTATAAGTAAGTAATTACCTCGTGTCGAAATAAAAACAGCTGCTCGAATCAATCTTCAGATTAAGCCGCGCTTGCCTAGGTTGATCCGTAGATGGGTGTCAAGGGTGACCGCCTACTAAATACCAAATTTCCTCCATGCCTCGGAAAGCACGTTAAGCAGTTGGTCCTGGCTGTCATTTGCAGATCTTTAACAGTCGTTACAGGTACTGACCCGAAAGCCTGACAACCAGTGGTATCGTTTTACCCAGTACTAACTGGGTTGTGAAGGTCAGATAGGCAGTCGCAGTAAAATACTGGTGTCCAGCTGCATCTGGTTAGACTGGAAGACAACCCCAACATGGTTGGGAAAAGGCTAGGCAGATTATGAGGTGACTTACCCAAAGGGTAAGGCAGAGATTTACCCAGATTTTGTCTGTTACATTGAAATCCCATGAAATAGGGAAAAATAGCTGCTATTTAGACATTTTTGGCAAAAGCCTTATACAGGGTGTAACAGGAAGGGTCCTGTTACACCCTGTAAGGTACGAAGGCACGAAGCCGTCAACCAAGCATTCTGTACTTACATCAAACTAAGTAACTTTGCGCAAAAATTTTTGCTGGCAAACGACTTTTTTTTTTTTTGGGTGAAAAATTACTTTTTACGGTAGGAGTAAATGTAACGCACTCAGAACATTATGCTGATGGCGGGATTGAATAGTATGAGGGTCGAAGATGTGTTTAAAGAAAAAATCTTACATTCAAAACTTGTATTTCAAAAATAAAAAGTGTAAAAATTTTAACTTTGACCCCAATATCTCCGTAACTAGAAGGTTCCCAGGTATGGTCTAGAACAAAAAAATGATCGCAAAGACGGGGAGAGCAAGAGTCTTTCGGCTTCGTTAAGGGTCTTGTTACACCATTTATACTTTTTTTTTTTTTCGGATGTGAAATCATCAAATAACCCCTCTCGCTCTGGGCTGAGCAGGAGGGAGTGTCAGACTTTTACTGACAAAAACCCATCCGTGTTCCTTCCTTTGCCCTTTGTGTTCCAGGGCCGCGGTATCTCTTTCGAACAGTCCCGCAACACATCCTTTATACTTGGCTCGACGTAAGTATCGAACCCAAAACATCATGCTCAGCAGCAAGGACTGAATTACCCAAAAATTAAGGTACAGACGCCAGCACATCAAGCTACCCGAAACTGTAACATTTTCCCAATCAACTTTGAACCTAATGCTTTAGCGATAAAATTGAAAATCCATGAAAGAAATTTGACAGATTTCAGTAGCTTGATGTGCTGGCGTCTGTACCTTAATTTTTGGATAATTTAGTTCCTGCTGCTGAGCATGATGTTTTGGGTGCCTCTGTATCATTAATTTCAGTATGACGTCATACCGTTATACAAAGGTTTACCGAAATATTTCGGTACCGTTTTTTTTTCAGTAGCGTAATTTTGAGGTTGAGAATGCATAGCGGTATTTTTCGGTAGAAATACTATAACCTTTATAAATGTTTGTTTTAAAAGACGGACAAGTGCACATGCCAATCATCCGTTTTTTTCATGCCACATCGGACCGTAAAAATCGGACTGCCGGACGGTAAAATTTCTTGTACTGCACAAACGGCCTAAGGGTTAAATAACGGCATAGCCCCACCTTTATTTATAAAGGTATCGGTATAGCTCAACCTTTATTTTAAAACGGAAAGTACCGATATATTTTTGAGGTATCATAAACCTCTAACTCGTAACTGCTTTCAGTCCCTACTCAGCAGTAGCTCCTGGGACCCTAGACCATCAAGACAGTAAAACAAATAAATTGAGTTCAAGCACTTTCGTATTAGCAACAATTCATTTACGTAAGTGGTGAAACACTTTTTTTGATCACTGTATTTGATTCAACCCCAACCGAAAAAATGCGAGAGATAAAACCATTTTACATTTCACACACAATTGTGGCGCATAAAATATTGCACTAAACTCGCCATACACTAAAAGAACCGATTTATTTCATATAACAAACAACAGCCATTTGTTTGGTACTTTTCAAAATGTGCTAAAATAAAATGAAAATCTCCGTCGGGCATTTTGTTTTTGGAGCTCACTTTTTCTCGCATTTTGCTAACGTCACACCTACTCGGGGATGCGTAAAACAATGTTTAAATGTGTAGTGATGAGCTGTTGCGATGCATGGCGTTTTATCGACAGTCGACAGTTACATTCAAAACCGCACTATTTTATTGCTAATGTTTATTTCTTCTGTTGGTAATATTTTTGGCTTACCATCTTCTGTTGTTTAATTTGGAATATTTATTAAAACAATTTATGCAGTTATATTTTACAATGCTCTATATAAAGTTAGGAGTGCTGTAATTGACCAAATAACATCAGCGTATAAATTACACATTATTATTCCGACGCGGACGCCTCGGATTTACATGCGGACCTGTGTCAATTATTTGTTACAAATAATTATAACCGCTCTAGAAAGCATAAATTGGTTAATGTCCCATTTTGTCGCACTGTAGTTCGATCCAGCTCCCCTAGACCGCGTATGCTTGCGATGTTCAACGCGCCCGTGGAGATCTACCCTGGATTTGGCTTGTTTGCTGATGAATGGAAGACAATAATGTTAGGATGTTTGTGGTTCTTTGATAAGACCGAGTAAAAGGATAACTCAACTTTCAATTTCAGTATTAATGGCTTATGCTGTACTAAATGTAGTACAATTAATAAAAATAAATAAATGGAGCAAAGGAATATTGTCTTGATATTAAAAACATCAAGTGGAGAACTCCCAAAACAATTTAAGTACAACCTTGAGACATTTAAATTTCGTTATCTTTAGTTGACACCCTAAAAAAAATTTCAGCAACTTTTATTAAAAAAAATATAAAAACTTGGTGCAATTGTTCATGCGGAAAACGTTTTTTCGTGCCAAAGCCTTAACAAATTCACATTTTGAAAGACATCCAAATGTTAAAAAGTTCTTTATTTTATCTGGGGCGAAAATGAAATTATAAATACGAAAACCATTCGAATTCGCGAACTCAGAGGGAGTTCGCGAATTCGATGGTTTCGAAAGGAAAGTATAAATGGCGCCATTTTTTTTTTTTAAAAAAAACCTTATTTTTAAGTTGAAGAAGGTTAATCAAGATTAGATAAAATCAGGAATTTGTTTTCCTCCGAGATTCACCTTTACAATGTCAAAAAAAAAAGGAAAGGTCGTCGAATAGGAAACTAAGTGAAGCTGCTTTATAAGTAGATATCTAATGTTTGTCAATGAGGTTTTTGGGTTTTTTTTTTATCCAACGTCGGATAAACCTCTTAGAGATCATCTTAAAATAGGCAGGCTTAGTTTCTGACGAGAGAAGCCAAAATATATTAAATAATAAGAATCTCAAGATCTCGAATCACGTGCGACTAAAAGAGTGATGTAAGAAATGTTGATGGATGGAGACGAAGAGGAAGAATAAGGAAACGATGGATGGATGTGTGAAGAATAATGTAAAATAAAAAGGAGTAAATGGAAGAGTGACAGTTGACAGAGGAGAATAGAAGAAGAAAAACGTGTTGCGCCGACCCCAAGCAACATCGGACGAGGACAAGAAAATGATGATGACTAAGGATAATTCATAATACCAGTCGAACGAGTCGATCATCAGGGTTACGCAACAATATGGTATATGCAAGAAATACAAAACTTTTTTTATTTCTTAAAAATGCCTTGTATTGGACCATAAAAACATTGTGGTACACTTGTTTAATTCTCTAATACAACACTTGTTTTACAATTTTATATTTTATGTAGCGTGTTTTTGGTGAAACGGAACGCAAACACAAAACGCATCGATTCCGGTAGTGACGTCAAAATCCATGTGTCAAAGAAACACTTTTAATTGAAAAGTACTTAAAGTTTCACTAAGATTTTACTATAATATTGTTATTGCAATTTTTGCTTAAATATAGCACTTACATTTTAGTAAAACTAATCTACTAAGGGCAAAAAATTAGATTTAAACAAGGCAGATAGAGGTAAGTGACATCAAAGTCCTAACATGAATGGCCGCGATAGTCATGGACGTTTGAACTGTCGTAGAAAATTGTAGGAGTTTATTTTTTTTTTGTGCGACAAGCAGTAGTTGAAATTAACTTTTAATTATTTTCTTGGGTTGATAGTACTGCATATTATTGATTTAAGTCAAAAAAAAATTACATGCATATTCCCTATTGCCGAAAACTGTCAGTGGATGGATGACCGTTCGTACGGGTAACGAGAAGTCTGAAACTTTGACAACCAGTCCCAGCAAAAGGTAAGCTTCACTCAGTAACTGGCTTGTGGAGATCAATTAGGCAGATGTATATGCTGGGGTATTGGTCGTTTTGGTTTGGAAGAGCTCGTGGCTAAATAATAACACCCACACAGGTTGATCTTCAAGGTTAAGCCACGCTTGTCTAGATCGGTCCGTGGATGGGTGGGTTTTGCCCATTAAATAGAGAGTTTCCTCCGTGCCTCGGAAAGCACGTTCAGCCGTTGGTCCCTGCTGTCATTCATACATCTTTGACAGCCGTAACAGGCAGTCAGTGGCCCGAATGTTTGACAATCAGTCTTACCAAGAGGTATCGTATTACCCAGTAATAACTGGGTTGTAACGGTCAGATAGGCAGTCGCTACATGTAAAATACTGGTATTCAGCTGCATCCGGTTAGACTGGAAGCCGACCCTAGTATAGTTGAAAAAGGCTAGGCAGATGATGAATATGTATTAAAAGGGTTTAGTTATTTTATGTACCTACATAAAACAGATTGATCAATAACTTTGACGGGTTAAGAGCTTTTCCGACTAGAAACGAAAAAAGCAGCTTATGATGAAAATAACATATTGAGAAGCAATATTAAACTCAAATCATAGAGTTTTAAAGTTGTTTATTAAACGAAAATGTTAATGTGAAAGAAAAACAACAAACCCGGTATTATTGAACAGCGGATCTGACTAGTTGCAAAAGGAAAAGTTATTAAAGAAGTGGGTGTTAATGATTTCCTTGGGAAATAGTTGTTATTCCTATGTACTTAAGAGGGCCCTTCCCGGCGCGTCTATAGTCAACGCGAGCATGGTCGAAAACCTTGTTGTTTCATCCAGAGCCACAGCGGCACTTTTATTTCAACTCCCCCGTCTTACCCCGCCCCGACCCCGTACAACTTGTTTCCGCGCACCTCATACCGCCTAATGCGATGACATTGAACGAAAAATAGTGTTCGAAAATTTCTTAAACTTCATACAGGAAATACGTGTTTTTGAATAAATCTTACAAGTGTGTGAAATAAATATTTTCCATTAAGAATCTCCATTACATTTACAAGGTTTTTATCGAGATGTTTTCTTTATTTGTACAGTTTATGAGTACATTATGTACGGCCAAAGTTTAGGTAAAATTCGTGCAAAACCGCAATTTTTGGGGCCTATACTGAATTTGTTTATATATTTTTATTTTTTTTGCAACGATAGAAACCTAGATATAGTGCACAACATACATATTAGTAAAAAAAAAAAAACAAAGACAGATGTGTAACATCGGCATAATCACGTACGAGCGTTTGTATGAAAAGTATGACGGGTTGGCCGCTCTTAAGTTAAAAAATCAGAAACAATAACTATCTTGCTCTTTAATATAGGTACTGTCAATTATTTTCATGTCAATGAGCTAGCCCACTATTATGCTAAGCACATTTTTATTAAGCCCTATTGCCCCACGCCTGGGCTAAGGCATCCCCTCATACCTTCCCCACTCCTCTCGATGGTGTGCTTCTTCTCGTCAATTCCGGTTTGTTTGTTCCGGTTAATCTCCAAAACGGCGGGATCGATTTTGACGTGACTTTTACTGGCAGATAGCTGATGTAACTAAGGTTTAGTAAATTTGATTTTAGAAATGGATTAAGGTATCGTGCAAAAAATGAAAACCCTTGAAACTGTTAACAAAATCCGGTTCAAATGGAGAAGTCATATTTTCATAATAATTTCACGTGGACAAAGGTCGCGGGCAACAGAACAGCTAGTGAACAATATAAGTTCGCACATATCGATATTCCCCACCCCATCACTAACCCCGAAGGTCACTGCGAGAGGTCATTCCTCTGAATCAGAAGCTTTTTGCCCGACAATAACACCTAAAACCAGCCCTATTACGGTCTTATTGGGCACTGTAATGTATGTGCCGCTGTAACTTTTAGTTTGAGAGCGGACAGAAAGTGTAAAAGATGTTTTTGTGTAACTATTTTAAAAGAAAGAAGGAAGATACAGTTTCTTTAAGACTAAAAGATAAACACTTATTACTTGAAAATAAAGTATTTTTATTTATTCATTCAGTAATATGAGTACATACACATTTTATACATTTAAGTTGGTGCCAACATAAACTCACTAAAGTTTTACCGTGCACCGAGATCATCGACTACATAATTTAGAATTAGAACCACATAAGTAGGTACTTAGTTAAAAATAAAGAAACAACTACAAAAGTTATAAAGGGTATTTGGCGAAACAATATCTAATACCAACGAGCGAACCTCGGTAACCACTCCGACCGTCCGTTCATAAAAAACAGAAGTAGTGGAGGAAATTTTAAATGTTACAGGTTAAACGTGTTTTCCTGGAGAATTTCCACTTAAAGCCTAAAATTATTATTCTTTTTTTTTTTGTTTAGCCTAAGCTGTCCTACGGCTGGGCAAAAGCCTCCCCCATTCGTTTCCAGGTCTCTCAGTGTTTTACGTTCTCTGGCCAATCAATCCGGAACGAGTCCAAATCGTTACGCCAGCGTTTCTTGGGCCTCCCTCGGTGACGACGAAAAAATAGGTAAAATAAAATAATTGGTAAATGATTAACTACTACTAAGTAGTACTATATTATAGAGCCACGGTATACCTGACCCTCACAACCTATTACTGGGTGATATGATAAATAAATTAACGTTTTATAAGGCAGAGAATACTTTTGGTGGCACGTATACTGCCTCTAGGTACCATAAATAGTCTTATCAAAGTCATATAATATCTTATAATTTATATAATATCCTTGAAATGTACCTAGCTAATTAATTAATATTTCTACACCAGCAATGGTAGTATGTGTGAAACAAAACTTAATGTAAGATCTCAATGTACCATTTACTAAGAAATTAATAAATACAATACAATACAATAAAAAGGGAAGAGTAAATAATATTATAATTATAAGATAATGGATACACAATTACACATTACTGCTAGTGTACTGAACTATTTTCAAGACAAGAAGAATACATTATATTTTAGATATAGGTACTTAATCTAATTTAGAAATAATAAAATAAAACCAGTTTACAAAAAAACCTTAAGTCACTAGAAATCCACAGTCCCTAGACGTTCCCGGTGCAAAGGAGCCCATGACACTTGCAGCGTTTCCGCACTGAATTGCCAGGGCTAGCCTCTACACCAGGAAAGAACCAGAGCGTGGGTCACCGCCTCTATCTCTAAGTCGCCGGCCGATCTCGGACACAAATTTGATAACGTTGGACCCCCAGCAACCACCCAACCCACCAACCCACTGGCTGTGGAAACCACAAAACAATACTTCGGCACTAAGGTTGCCTATTTGGCCTGCTTTTTGAGAGCGGCTGATTCAACCGCGGCACCGGGTGACCCGACAGTGCGAGGGAGATGACTGGCGGCAAACGTGCTAACACACATTGCGTCCCAAAGTAGGCACTTACCCTTTTGCCAGGGTACTAAAGTCAGGCCATCCGGTCTTTTGCCATCCAAACGACCGAGACCTGGCGGTTCGAGGACACAATAGATATTGCCGCCAACCAGCGCTCTCCCGAAGTCGAATGTCGTTAAGAGCATGGTGTTGCGGGATATAGGTACCCACATATGGTATGGTATGGTATGTCCGAGTATGGACAACTGCATTTAAACAAAACAATAATTAATAAATAAATAAATATCGCTGGACATTACACACAGCGCCATCTAGGTGCTACACTAAGCAACGAGGCTTGTGTCGTGGACACCAGATAGTTGATATTAATACATAGATACTTTTTGTTTGTAAATACATACTTATTATTATTTATTATACATATAAACATCCATGACTCGGAAACAAATGTCCATGCTCATCACACAAACATTTGCTCCTACCGGGATTCGAACCCGGGACCCTAAGAACGTAAGGCAGCCTCACTACCGCTGCGCCATTCCGGTCGTTAGTTCCCGAGTCATTTCATTAATTCCGATCATAACGCAAGCGAAACCGCGGGTTGACAACAGTTGTAAAACAAATAAAATAGACCAAAAGATTGCCATTGCCAAAAGGGTTATTTTAACAAAAACGGACGATGGGCAATCGAAACAATGAGATGGTTTCAATAAATGAGTTTTTATGATCAAATCACCAAAATTGAAATCCCTAGAATGAGATCGTTACACAAAATGGCCTCTCACAGAAATTGATTCGCCAAAAATCAACTTTTTAGGAAAAAAATATTTGGCTGTTTTTTTTTTAGTTAAAGATGTTATTAGAATATGAGCGTAGTAAATAAGCTAAGCTAAGATTATAATTTGAAAACAAATATAAAAATATGTTAAAAATAGTATTGTTATAATAGGTTCATGAGAAAGCACAATGTTCTTCTCTCCTGAAATTGTTTTCTTACAATAAATTATAAAAGTAATGGCTCTCGCGGTTTCAATACGCCTACTACCTAAATATCCAGCCTACGCTGTTAAAAAAGAATTAAAATCAAGAATTTACAGAATGGATAGAAAATAATTATTCATTATATCGATAGAATTATATCAAAGTTGTAACTACACTAGTGTAATTTTTTGAGTAAAACAATTTTGAGTAAAACAATTTTGAATTTTGAGTAAAACAATTTTGAGTAAAACAATTGAAAAATCATTATCTTTTTCTTTGCTGCACAGATTTCGTCAACGAAATTCGTTGTATAGCAATTCCGGTTTTCACTTCATCCATTTACATTAGTATACCTATCCTTAAACATTGTTTACGAAGATATTTAAACCATCTTAGAACACATCTTCTAACACCCGCAGCCCCATTTAGAAAATAACCTAGTTTTAGAAAAATGCAACATTAATTTGTTACTGTTCGCATTATTCATATCTTCTAGCTATTTTAGACGGCACACTGATCGTAGTATGAAAAAAAGTACAACAATAATGACGATTTACGTACTTTTGGATAAAATATTTTTGGGGAAAACCATCGGCAATGTAGAGAGTCGTCTTTGCCAATCATACGAGTGTGACAGTTACTTTCATACTAGTCAGACCACTAGAAGTGTCATATGACCACGCCCTTCGTACTGATTTTGAATATAGGTATAATAAACAACATACCCGAAGGGTTAGCCAGAGGTGTACCTAATAGTACACCCGCATCTCGCCATTTATGTTTAAGTCCCATATAATAGGGGGCGAGCCTATTGCCATAAACCTGGCCAAAATGTATGCTCCGTGGCTGCTACTGAGAAATTCCATGCAGTAGAAAAACCTGATAACATTTTGACCAACTTGGGGATCGAACCCTGTACCTCAAGCTTAGCAGTCGCGTTTGTGACCAGTAGACCAACGCTGCAACGAGGCAGAGGTTGATTAACATCGTTATTAGTACATTAGGATTAAGAACTACAGAGTTTTAAGGTAGTAATGTATTGTATTTTACGTCCATAAGGACCTAAAATAAATGTAGCGCTTGCGACCACTAAACCAACGAGGTAATACAAAGTAGTCTGGCTAATATGCCTATCTGTTTCTGAACCAACGACTGCTGCTACCACTGCGTCTCCACTGTTCCATAGTACTTAAAAGACACATTAGCAAAGTGTCTCCAAAACTAACTTTAAGCTTTCAGTTACACTTCAACCAACTTATCTGTGCAGACGGGAAAACACAGAATTAAAATAAATTTACCAAGTTTGACATATCGATGCAAAATTTTCTTGACAAGCAGCGCCACCTTGAACTGCACACTTAAAGTGGTCATGCTATAGCTGAATATTGAATGAACATACAAAGACAACATTAAATGGAATGGACTGAATGAATGTATGAATACATAAACAAAATATTTTATGAGATACTCGGGCTTTTGAAACAGTGTTCAAGTGCTTTTTTTTAGAAAAAAATAGCTCTAACTCAGGATATAATTTTATATTAACCTAAATGAGGGTAGAAATTTTAAATTGTGTTGTGAACCAAAACGTTGGCCTTTTTCACGGTTAAACTAAACGACCCGGTTTTATGTTTCAGGGAAAAGGAGTTTGATGTTTACCTAGGTGTAAAATTACTAACTGGGTAGGTAATTTTACTGAGAAAATTTGAAAGACTCAGTTGTAGGCAGGGTAAGTTAAAAAAAAAACCTAATAGTTACGGCCAATGTGTTTTTATCCTCATTTGACAAATGTTTCTTTTAGCACCTGTACCAAATGAAGCAACTATGAATTTCCAGGAAAACCTTACGCAATCGGGTACTAGACACCCACCAATCAATATTGATTTGATAAATGAGTACCTAGGTGAAGTAAAAATCTAGGGATTAGCTCTTGAAATAGCCTTTAAGTCTTAACTGCGACACATATCATCTGCTTAGCCCTTTCTAAACTGTCTCTGTTTTTTCGACTTTCAGTCTAACCGGATGCTGCTGAATACCCGTATTTTAAACTAGCTGTTTATCTACTGTATATTTTGTTGATTCTTCTTCTCTTCTTGTTCTTGAATCTTATTCTGATTAAGTATCACAAGAATAGTCAACACCATGAAATGATTTATGACCTACTGAATATTTTGTTGATTCTTCTTCATTCTGTTCTTGAATCTTATTCTGAATAAGTATCACAAGAATAGTCAACACCATTAAATGGTTTATGACCTACTGTTTCATTCCTTTTTCATTCTGTTCTTTAATCTCATTCTGATAAAGTGTCACAAGAATAGTCAACACCATGAAATGATTTATGACCTACTGTATATTTTGTTGATTCTTCTTCATTCTGTTCTTGAATCTCATTCTGATTAAGTGTCACAAGAATAGTCTACACCATGAAATGATTTATGACCTACTGAATATTTTGTTGATTCTTCTTCATTCTGTTCTTTAATCTCATTCTGATTAAGTGTCACAAGAATAGTCTACACCATGAAATGATTTATGAGCTACTGTATATTTTGTTGATTCTTCTTCATTCTGTTCTTGAATCTCATTCTGATTAAGTGTCACAAGAATAGTCTACACCATGAAATGATTTATGACCTACTAAATATTTTGTTGATTCTTCTTCATTCTGTTCTTTAATCTCATTCTGGTTAAGTGTCACAAGAATAGTCAACACCATGAAATGATTTATGACCTACTGAATATTTTGTTGATTCTTCTTCATTCTGTTCTTGAATCTCATTCTGATTAAGTGTCACAAGAATAGTCTACACCATGAAATGATTTATGACCTACTGTATATTTTGTTGAATCTTCTTCATTCTGTTCTTGAATCTCATTCAAATTAAGTGTCACAGGAATAGTCAACACCATGAAATGATTTATGACCTACTGTATATTTTGTTGAATCTTCTTCATTCTGTTCTTGAATCTCATTCAAATTAAGTGTCACAAGAATAGTCAACACCATGAAATAATTTATGACCTACTGAATATTTTGTTGATCCTTTTTCATTCTGTTCTTTAATCTCATTCTGATAAAGTGTCACAAGAATAGTCAACACCATTAAATGATTTATGACCTACTGAATATTTTGTTGATCCTTTTTCATACTGTTCTTTAATCTCATTCTGATTAAGTGTCACAGGAATAGTCAACACCATGAAATGATTTATGACCTACTGTATATTTTGTTGATACTCCTCATTCTGATTTTATTTGTCTGTTATGTTCTATTCATTTAAAGTGATACTTCATATTCTTTTGTACATCTACAAATTCTATGTTCGGCTCCATCAAAAACATCGTATGTTACAAACTCGTGGAAATTTTACATAAAACTCACACAATGGGAAACTCATTTTCTTTATATTTTGATAACGTTAGTTGGCTTCAGTAAATCAGTACAGAAATTGTGTTTTTAAACGATTTTTCGTGGACAAGTTCTACGTCTTCTATTGGGCTGGTTCCTAACTACAATATTGAAAATATTATGACACTAGCTATTGCCCGCGGCTTCGCTCGCGTTTTGGTTGGAAATCATTCCACGGGCACGTTGTAAATATGGCACTCGGGGATAATGTAGCTTACTATTAGTGAAAGAATTTTCAAAATCGCTTCAGTATGTCCAGAGATTACCCCCTACCACCTCACAAACTCACAAACTTTACCTCTTTATAATATTAATACAGATGGAGCGCCTGCCCATCTGAATCTCCACAACCCATTTAGTAATGGGTAATACCATACCCCTTGGTAAGACTGGTTGTTAGACTTTCGGCCCACTGACTACCTGTAACGACTGTCACAGCCAGGACCAACGGCTTACCGTGCTTTCCGAGGCACGGAGGAAACTCAGTATATGGGTGGTCACCCATCTACGGACCTATCTAGGCAGGCGCGGCTTAACTTGAAGATTGACACGAACAGCTGTTAATATTTAGCCATGAGCGCCTCTCAACTGAGACACATAGAAAAAGGAAAACAACACACGACCTGTCAAATATCCTCGTTCCATTTTTAGTTTCATTCCTTTTTTAAATGTTATTAATGTTTGTCTGCCTGTACTGCCTCCTTGGTCTAGTGTTCGCAATCGCGGCTGCGGAGTAGGAGGTTCTGGGCTTCTGGTTTCGATTCTCGGGTCGGGCAAATTGTTAGGTATTGGGTTATTCCATCAGGAAATTCTCAGTAGCAGCCACGGAGTCTGGTGTTGAGCCCGGTTGATGGCAATTGGCTTACCTATTACGTGGTACTTAAAAATAACTGTAGAAATGTGGGTGTACTATGAGGTACACCTCTACCTAACCCTTCGGGGATTACAGGCGTGATGCTATGTTTATGTAATGTTTGTCCTGCGGAGCCCAATAAATACTTTTTAACCGATTTCAAAAAGGAGGAGGTTGTCAATCCATTGTTATTTTTTTTTTATATGTACACTGATGACGCTGAGATTTATGATCCGATTTACGTGATTCTTCTTTAGTTTGATGCGAAATAGTTGCCATTTGGTCCCATTTAAATTTGGTGAAGATCTGATGCTGATCTTCGGAGATATAGAATGGAACTCTTCAAAAATAGACGGCAAATCTGTCGTGATTGCTGCAAACGCTTGGATGTTTATTGTTTATACAACATCATGACGTAACATCACGCCTGTATGCTTAGAAGGGTACCCAGATTTCGACAGTTTAGTTATATTAAGTTCCATTTATTGAGGATAAGCCTATTACCATGACATGTATTGTTAACAATGTAAAATAAATACATAGCAAATATTTTTATAGGATATTACAACTAAAAATGGAAAAATAAAAAAACTTTTTACAAAAAAAAAACAGAAAGAAAAACACAAAAATGTGTAAAATAAATTTAGCTTCAGAAGCCGGTGACAAAGACACCTCATCAATCAAACGAAGGTCAAGCTTCAGAAGTTAAAATTGAAGCTAAAGTTATTTTTTACTTTTTTGTGTTTTTATGTTTGTTTTTTTTTTTGAAGTCGGTTTTATATTTTGCAGAAAACATTTTTCTTTCTTTAACTATCGATCAGTCAGTCTGTCTGTCGATCGGGTGAATTAGCATTGACATTACGCTCTCATCTTTATTAACTTATACATCATAACAGTAGCCAGCATAATTCTTACACAATCCAAAGGTTGTTTCCCCCTGGCATCAGTATTCAAGAGTAGTATGTATAAATTTGATTCAACAGGGGTCGTCGACCTGTATCTCTGAATAACGCTTCGTGTCACTTGATATACATACAAGATGTTTTATCTTAAGTTTCAAGCACTGGGGATTCGATTTGCAAGTGATGTAGGAATGGCACAGCTGTTAGTCTTGTGTTGAAGTCAGATCTATAGGTTAAACATTTGTCATAATTTGAGTTCAGACAGATGTGTGGCTGGGAAGTTCGCTACGCCAGTTCTTTTAAAGTCGGTTTAAATAAAATTGATTTCTCATCTATTCCATTCCAACGGCTTAGCGTGCTTTTTGAGGCACGGAGGAAACTTGGTATGTAACGGGCGGTCACCCATCCACAGACCAACCTAGGCAAGCACGGCTTAACCTAAAGATCGATCCGAGCGCCTGTTATAATTTTGCCACGAGCTCCTCATAAGAACATACAGTCCGCTTATAATGAGATACAAAGTAATAAGTATGATAATACAGTACAATACAAATTTCCTCCAGAGTATTATATAGACGTTACATGTTACATAAGCTTATTCCTTACTCAGTACTCGGAACTCCTTCAAATAATATGGTCTTTCTACCGTAATATTACAATTAACACAGAACGCATCCTTACGGGTCACCAATAAGGTCAGTGTTTGTCCTTGAATTTTTGTTACGACATCTTTTTAACCTAATTTCTCAAATTATCATTCAGCGTTACACACGTTCCACACGTTTCGCAAGGAACGCATTTCCAACAGCATGGCTGCATTGCCACCAGAGATGAGCGAGGATCCGTAGCGGGGTATGTGTGTGAAACTAACCAATAATATCGCGGTTATTTCCACACACATCCCTCGCATCGATGTATCAATGCCAGAAATTTGTTTTGCCCAAAATTCATCAACGCGAACTCTGCTCACCGACGCAGTCGTAAGTCATCATGTGTGGAATCGCTAATTCCATTGCATCGCTCAGTCATGTTGCATAGCACTGCCGGGAGAACTCGGAAACAGGTCATCAACACCAACCTGATAGAAAAATATACTTAACAAAACGAAAGAATGTACTTACCTAGATGAGTATAGTACTAAATAAACTTTCCTTTGTATGAAATTCATGTACTTAAATATAGTTTATCGTCAAAACAATGCTGTCGTTTATGACATACTTTTGAAGAGATCAAATACGTTTTGTTCTCAAAGTGCTCCATAGATTGTTGATACAGCTCCCGTTTATTATAACGAGCTATTTTAAATTTCAGTGTAAAGATTGTTAATAGAGTATCTTGGTGTGAACGGATGTTCCTGTCAATAATGACTATAGTCAAAATCTCGCTTAGTTATTATGATTTTTACTTTTATTTTATACTTTTTAGGGTTCCGTATCCAAGGGGTAAAAACGGGATCGTATTACTAAGACTGTCTGTCTGGCTGTCTGTCACCAGGCTGTATCTCATGAACCGCGATAGCTAGACAGTTGAAATTTTCAGAGATGATGTATTTTTGTTGGTTGTTCGCTATAACAACAAATACTAAAAACAGAATAAAATAAATATTTAAGCTTTAAAAAACAGCTTTGTTGTATTCCCGTACAACAAACCTGTTTTTAAAGCTTAAATATTACGCTTAAGCGTGGCAAAAAAGATACAAACATAGACACCGACTTCCGAAAGTAAAGTTATTTTAGACTTTTTTAGTGTTTTTAAAAGTCGGTTTTTTGTCACCGACTTCCGAAAGTAAAGTTATTTTAGACTTTTTAAGTGTTTTTTTTGAAGTCGGATTTGTTTTCGCAGCAAGTTTTTATTTTTATTTTACCCTTTTTAGTTGTAGTATACCACACAAATTCTTGTCATGAATTAGTTTTTACATTGTAACTAGAAGTTAGTTAAAGTACTCTTCAAGACGAATTATATGAGCCCAAACTCGATGAGGTTTTGTCGTTTTATAACGGTGTTCCTATGGCCACCGTCCAGCACCATCATCAGACACTGGATACCATTTAGGACCAAAGTACTCGTCAAGACAAATCATACGAGCCCAAAGTCGATGGGATTGTGTCATTTTATTACGGACTACCTGTGACCACCTTCCAGCTCCATCACCAGACCCTGGGTACCATCTATAGACAAAGTACTCGACAAGATGAATTATACGAACCCAAGCTCGATGGGGTTATGTCATTTTAATGGAGTTCCTATGGCCACCTTCCAGCTCCATCATCAGTCCCTGGTTACCATTTAGGACTACAGTACTTGTCAAGACAAATCAAACGAGTCCAAACTCGATGGCGTTGCGTCGTTTTATAACAGAGTTCGTATGGCCACCTTCCAGCTCCATCATCAGATCAGCTCCATGTATAATAATATTGCATTGTCTCGCGATATACACATGCGTGCAAAATTTCAGCTCAATCAGAAATCGGGAAGTGTGTCAAATTTAACTAGCAAGTATCACGCGACGTCGCGTGATGTACATCAGAGCGCCAGCACGCGACGTCGCGTGATGTGACAATTAACGTGAGGAAAACAACCAAATCCCTAAACCGATTTTGATGAAATTTCTATGGGACCAATCGGAAAGCTTATCCTTTCAGATGAAAAAAGAATTTTTCAAATCGGTTTACAAATGACGGAGTTCTGAGGTAGCAAACAAAAAAAAACCACCGAATTGAGAACCTCCTCCTTTTTGAAGAAAGTCGGTAAAAACAAAAGGATGAAGTTAAAGTTCCAGTCACAAGGCATAACAACTTATGATATTACTGTAGTTGCCCATTCCTAAATCTCTATGGAGAAGAGTAGACACGAAACTTCATGGAAACTCCATGGTACTCCATTTTTACTAACTCTAAACTATCAGCTGTCAATCTGTGATTTTAGGGTTCCATATAAATCCAAACCAACGGGACCCTATTACTAAAAATCCACTGTCCGTCCGTCCGTCAGTCCATCCGTCTGTCTGTCAGAGGGCTATATTTCATGATCCGTAATAGGTAGACAATTGAAATTTTTACAGAATGTGTATTTTTGTTGCCGCTATAACAACAAATAATAAAAATAAATTAAACAAACTCTTAAATGGTACGGAACCCCTCATTGCGCGAGTCCGACTCGCACATCACATCACACCACACTAAACCACTCCACATCACATCACCCCACACCGTTATATACTTCACAAGTACGTTCTTAATAATAATTTTAATGTAGTTTTTTTTTCCCCTTTATTTTTGTTTACTGTGTTCTGCTACCAATCGAAATATCATTAATTTAAGATTTAATATTCAAACACTGTTTTTGGGGGGGGCCTGGTAATCTGTGTGACAGGTTTTTTCTAGTGCAGATACCAGTCTCCCACAAAGGATTTATCAGATGTACTGCGTCTTCATATTTTTAAGGCGCCTTTGTGCAAGAGAAAATAATGGTTTATTATTATTATTTATTACCGCACTAATGGCGGCAAATTCAAATCTTGCGAAAATAATTGGGACATCAGACACAACATAATATAATACAACTACAATTCTGATATTATTCAAAACCTTAACGCAGACTTACAGTTGGAACAGTTAAACTTCGCTTAACGCTTAGTTAAGACGAACTTAAACAGCGCTCATTGAGAACTACAATTGTAGTTTAATGAGTTCAAAACACGTCTAGTATTACGCCTGCAGCTATTCCATAGTGAGGTAAGCAGAAGTCAAATTAGAAAATGTGTAGGTATGTAACGGGCGGTTGCTTCAAAAATGAGTATGAGTCGGGCAAAAAAATCGAATATTAATCTATAAGTTCTGGTACAAGCTGCTCTTCTGAGCTCAAAATGTGCCAAGCCAACACAAACTTGATGCAACGATCTACCTAAAAGCGTCCGAAAAATAAGCTATCAAAGTTAGAATTTATTCACTGATGGCACAATCAGTACAACTTTGATTGAATTGAATCACGTATAAAACCTGTCTCAATCAATAGCTGGCATTAAAACAAACAAACAAGTATTATATGAGGCAAAATCTTATAAAGCGTCACACGACCGAAATATAGCTTATATCTATATACCAAAGTTGTGCTGGTGACAAAGATTGTAATTTTGATGGCTTTTATCTCGGAAACGTGACGCAGATTTCAATTATAAAATGGCGGAAGTGAAGCAGGGCAAATAATTCAAAGCCCTTTGATTCTTTTTTTGAAATTCCTAAAACTAAAACTAAATTTGCTTGCAGGCAACTTAATAAGCGCTCTGCTGAACTGTACAAAAATTAATGGATATGTGTACATATATAATAAAAATTACCGGGACAGCAAAAAAAATATAGTAGACTGGATACAACCACTTACCTATGAGGAAACCGAAGAACTTCTGGAACACGTTGCGTAGCCGAAACTTTTCAATTTACCATAACCTCAACACACCACACCACACCACATCACATCACACCACATCACATCACATCACATCACATCACATCACATCACATCACATCACATCACATCACATCACACCATACTACACCACACCACACCACACCACACCACACCATATACACTATACATACCACACTATACACTATACACATTACACCATACCCATCATAATTATAATAATAAGTGTACTCCTAATGTCACAGTACACTACTTTTTTGTTAACTAATAGTTAGTATAAGTATACGGCAATGATATGGAAGCGCGGAGTCTCATAATACATGCACTGTTTTGCTTAAAAGGAGGCTCCAAACACGTTTAAATGTACTGAATATGCTAAATGTGACAATAAACTATATTTTTGTGTTTTGTATTGTATTTGGAAGTAAAGCAGGCCAAATAATTCAAAGCTCTTTGGTTCTTTTTTTGTCGGCAGATATTATCAGCGTTAAAAATGCTAACAACTATTAAAAAATCCACCATAATCGTTGAACATTTTACTGCACACACAAACACGTACTTTGCGACAGCTTCCCTAAGATTCGCCACAAACTGTAACATTCTCAACACTTAGACCGTCGTAAACCGAAGCCACCAATAAGCCATAAGTTCCATCGTAAATGATTTTCAATCAAGTCTCGGCGGCGTGTCCCGGACTCCGGGACTTGAAGTGCGGTCATAAGGCCGGGAATGGACGCTTTTGTCCGGGATAGATGATGATGTTCGGAGTTAGTTATCGTGGATTTTTGGGAAGGGAAGATGCGGTTCTAGAGAGGAGTATTTTGAAAGCTTTGCTGATGAAGCTGGTTTTTGTGCTAGCATTGAACCGATCATTGAGTACTTCTACTTAGGTACTAGTTTTCTGTAAAAATAGAAAGGAATGAAACACAGGCATCTGCCTAGCTTTTTCCCAACTACTACCTACTACACATATACTATCTGACCTCCCAAGTTAATACGGTAAGACTGGTTGTTAGACTTTCGGCCTATAACGGCTGTCAAAGATCTACAATGACACCCGTGACCAACGGCTTAAGAAAAAAAGGCTTAAGCTTTAAAAAAACACTAAAAACGTCTAAAATATCTTTACTTTCGGAAGTCGGTGTCTTTGTTTGTATCTTTTTTGCCACCGACTTCCGAAAGTTAAGTTATTTTAGACTTTTTTAGTGTTTTTTTGAAGTCGGTTTTGTTTTCGCAGTTTTTTATTTTACCCTATTTAGTTGTAGTATACCACACAAATTCTTGTCATGAATTAGTTTTTACAATGTAACTAGAAGTTAGTTAAAGTACTCGTCAAGACAAATCATACGAGCCCAAACTCGGTGGGATTGTGTCATTTTATTACGGACTAACTGTGACCACCTTCCAGCTCCATCACCAGACCCTGGGTACTATTTAGAGACAAAGTACTTGACAAGATGAATTATACGAACCCAAACTCGATGGGGTAATGTCGTTTTAATGGAGTTCCTATAGCCATCTTTCAGCTCCATCATCAGACCCTGGTTACCATATAGGACTACAGTACTTGTCAAGACAAATCAAACGACTCCAAACTCGACGGCGTTGCGTCGTTTTATTACAGAGTTTGTATGGCCACCTTCCAGCTCCATCGTCAGATCAGCGCCATGTCATCGTAATATTGCATTTGCGATATACACATGCGTGCAAAATTTCAGCTCAATCAGAAATCGGGACGTGTGTCTTTAACTAGCAAGTATCACGCGACGTCGCGTGATGTACATCAGAGCGCCAGCACGCGACGTCGCGTGATGTGACAATTAACGTGAGGAAAACAACCAAATTCCTGAACCGATTTCGATGAAATTTCTATGGGACCAATCGGGAAGCATATCCTTTCAGATGAGAAAAGAATTTTTCAAATCGGTTTACAAATGACGGAGTTCTGAGGTAACAAACATAAAAAAAAAATACAACCTAATTGAGAACCTCCTCCTTTTTGAAGAAAGTCGGTTAAAAAACAGTGGTTGAATTAACATTATAACAAAATTGTATAAAAAGTAAACATCGGAAAACATAAAACAAGTGAAATAGGTGATTATTGTTTGTTGTAAGGTCTAGCGATCTCATGATTGGCTTTCGTATTGATGATTTCGGTTACGAAATAGTAAAGCTAAGCTTGAGAGAACTTAAACATAACTGAGATCGTGGATTTGCTATGCTTTCAACCATTAAATGAAATGTAAATTCTCACTTCTTACGTGTTCCTAGATTTTCAATATAATTGTGAACGCCGCTTCTGGGTTTGTACAGTCACGAGCACAGATACGTAGGTACAGTATGAGTTACCGTCAAAACTGTTAATCGATCAAAAGCGATATTAAATCCGTATTTTACAGAACACATGAATGTTAATTAATTAGAATATTTACTCAAAACCTACCTATCCATTGACCCCCGAGAGTCATTTTATGCCACCAACTTGAAGGGAGCGCTCGCTCGGCTCGCGCGCGTTTTGTAAAAATCAAAATCAGAAGTCATTTATTTAAACTAGGCTGAAGATCAGCATATTTTGAACGTCAATTACATAAGACAGTCCCCCACTTCACCACTTTGTAGTGTTTTTTTTGGCTGGGAAGAAGAAATAGTCATAGTTCTAACCTAACCTAACCCATTTGGTCGGCGTACCTTAACAATAATAATAAATTAAGAAGATAATTAAAAAAGACTAATAACATAAATAACCCGACTACGTAAACAGGATCTTTTGTGGTATACCACCACTAAAAACTCGAATAATGAATAATCACGCTCTAATTAAAATCGGGGTTTTTTGGGCCATAATAACGAATCGATTGACACCTTATTCAATATTTATCAAAATCGGATGAATAGTTTAGGCGCCACGGAGGAACATACGTAAATACAAACATCATACATAGACTGCTAAAATTATAACCCTTCCTTTTGGCTTCGCCGTAGTCGGGTAAAAAAAATACACTGAAGTTTAACCAACTGCTACCGGCCGCACATAGGTATGACTGGCTAGAATTAGGTGTAAGCGTACTTCGACTTTTAGCCGTAAACTTTTGAACTTTACCAAAAAGGGTTGGATAATATACTTAGTTTACCCGGATAAACCTAGGTTTACTTTTTCTTCTAGCATTACCCGTAACATATTCTTTACGGTAACATATTTTTGATAAGTGTTCACATATTTGAGCTCATGACTGTACTTACATCCATGAAGGTTCAATATCAGCTGTTACTCGGCCGGCAAAATGGCGGCCTTTTGTCAAGAGCAGAGCATGAAAGCACATAGCAATGGCTGCCTTTGTGAGCAACCGAGATATCGTGATGATGTTCTACGTTACCGAGGTAATGTGGAGTTCAGCAGGATGTTTGTTGAGGAAGCAAGGTATTTGATGAATAGGAAACCTAGATAAGGCTTAGATAAAATGCATTTCAGGGTGGATAAAAGTGTAGAAAGGTCTCTCACCCGTATCTATAAAGTAGTCAAAGTATTTACTTGAGTAAAAGTAATTATTTGAAATATGATATAAACATAAGTTGTTTAACAGTTTAAAAACTTATATTTATATCATATATCAAATAATTACTTTTACTCAAGTAATTACTTTGACAGTTCATTTTGAGTTCCCGATATTTCGACGCTGTTGCAAGCACCATAACTTCAGTTCATCCGTGATCATGGTAAATATCCTTCAATAATAATAATAATAAATATCTTTATTTCCCAAAAAACAGATAATTGTACTTTAGTTTACAATTTTGAATGATTGATGGAGAACACTTACATTAAACATAATTATGGATGCTTCAGAAATCTGTACACAATAGATTAAACTCTGTCTCTTAAACTAGGGTATCCTGTATCTTAAGAGACAGTGTAAAATCATCAGTAAACATGGTAAATATACCACGTTTCTAGTGTTAATATATATGATTTTCATTCTGTTGTTTAGTAATTGCTTTGAAGTTAGAACTGCCAAAAGTTAGAATTCTTAGCTTTGCTTTCTTTGGCGGTTCTTACTTCGTACAAATTCTTGTCTATTGTATAACAAAATGGTCGCATATTGTAACTTGACTATACATACTGTAGATACAAGTGTATGAATCGCTGGTTGGCTACCTAAGTCATGAATTACGAAAAGCGATATTCAATTACTAATTAGTGTGTTCGATTCCAGTGGCGTAGCTAGGACTAATAAAGCCCTGTATCAAAATGATTTGGGGGCCCTATGTAACCGAGTGCGGCAAACACCAAATAAAAAATATATAAGGTTATGGGACCAATCACGAAATCGCGAAAAAAAAACAGCTTTGCAGTACATTTTGACGAATTATGCGCAGATAAATGTATGGAACAGACGATTTTTTTTCGCCATTTCAGTGTTGGTCCGATAGCGAAAGTTGTTCATAATGATGAGTACAAACGACCCCTTAAGAGATTTCGTGTATGAATAGATAGACCTTATAAAGCATCCTGACTTACATCGCTTAAGCTGTCACTGATTTTACTAAGATAGTGTAAGAGCGAGCAAAGTGGGATAGAAAATTAAGTAACCATGATCATGGATCGCACAGGTAAAGGCATTCATCGAAAATCAAAAAAAGCGAGTTCGAAAAATTCTAGTTTTCTGGACCGCGACGGGTCCTATTATTCTTTCAAGAGCAAGCGAAGCAGCAAAATTTTGAAGCCTTCTAGACTGCGATAAGTTAAATATTCATTATTTAATCATAACGGGCCTCTTATCAATAACAATTTGAGGTTATTGGAAGATTTTGTGATATTTTACGCCCTTGTTCGGTTCGCTGGGTAGGGAAAGCATAGGACGCCCACAGGTGGCTGATATCTAGCAATTGATGCTTTCGGTTAAAATGATGATCATAATCATGGGTCTGCCTCTCCAGTCTAGTGGCTGCAAGCGCAACTGCTGAGCATGAGGTCCGGCTTTCGATTCCCGGGTCGAGTAAAGTGTTATTGGGTTTTTCCATCAGGAATTTCTCAGCAGCAGCCACGGAGTCTGGATCTGTGCCCGGTTGATGGCAATAGGCTCGCCCCCTATCACATGGAACTTAAACATTACTGGCTAAATGTGGGTGTAGGTACTAATGGGTACACTTCTGCCAAACCCCTTCAGGGATTACAAGGGTGATAAATAAAACTAATTAACCTCTTAAAAAGGTTAAAAGTTATGTATCTATGTTATACTAATATTATAAAGAGGTAAAATTTGTTTGTAAGTTTGAATGTTTGTAAGTTTGTATGTAGGGGGTAATCTCTGAATCTCCTGAACCGATTTTGACAATTGTTTCACTAATAGGAAGCTACATTATTCCCGAGTGCTATAGGCTTTATTTACAACGTCCCCGTGGAATAATTTCCGAACAAAACGCGAGCGAAGCCGCGGGCAACAGCTAGTGTATGATAATCATGGGTGGTCAATGATATGGTAACTAATTTGTAGTTAGGTGCATTGCCTTGTCTCAAGTTTTGCTATAGATCTATGTATGAGTAGAAGCTATATTATAGTCATCTATAAAAAAGCAACCTACAACTGCAACTTGCAAAAAAAAAGTATTTTTGGGCTTCTTTAACTTTATTTCGCTTGCGTAAGCTTTTTATCAACCTGACTAAGATCTTTCTCTTTTATATTTTATCGTTCTTATAAATGGTCGTAAATAATTTTCAATCAAGGGCCAAGTTTTCAGCGATTCTTTAAATCGTCACGTTCTCTCGATTATTAGACTGTAACAATTGCGAAGGACTACTCAAAAGTTTTTTCGTACTTTTTGACGGTACCAGCATTAATTTTAAATGCGTGTTGTTATGTTGCCATTTTCAAGGTTTTGGTTGTTGCCAGGTTCACAAAACAGGCTGTCGTTTTGCATCCTGGTCAAATTCAAGGAGGTATTTATACTAATGATTAGATTACTTAGCCAAACTTTTGGAAATTTGTTTATTTATTTTACTATTCATTTTCTCCATCTTAAGACTATCATTACAGAACTACCTAATGCGATAGTGTAGAATGACAATAAATTAAGTTTTGTAACAAATTACAAAGAATGCAATGAAATATACGAAATAGTTTCTACCTCTGGTGAACTAATTCTGGAGCTCAGAATGAGGGCCAACATTCTTCTATTGGAATCATTGCTACATTTGTCACGTTAGTAGACTATTTCGGCCCATTTTATTTTTTTTGTTTTCTGATTGGAAATCATCAAATAACCCCTCCCGCTCTGGGCTGAGCAGGAGGGAGTGTCAGACTTTTACTGACTAAAACCCATCCATGTTCCTTCCTTTGCCCTTTGTGTTCCAGGGCCGCGGTATCTCTTTCGAACAGTCTCGCAACCCTGGCAGGCATTAGTCCTTTCGGACCCCTTCCTGTTTGCTGACGCTATTTGAGGCGCACGTGGAACACGAACGCACCGTTGACACGGCCTGTCGTCATAAGACGGACGGCCGGCCAGCTAGCCAATAGCTCACCGTCCACAGGCCCGCGAGACTATTTAGGCCCAGTAAATAGCCGCGTTGCCCAAAGAATCAGTAGTCCAAAGAATACACCAACACCCTTTGCTTTCTACGTTATCCGATTCTCAAAATGTTCATCATCAATATTTCTGCTCACACCTGGCGATGCAAGCGTGATATATTTAACACGCATGTGTAACATTTTGTATGTGTACCGTTGCACTGTGATTCATTGACGTCAAGGTATTTCTGTAAAAATAAGAGCGAGCGTGATGCTTCGCGGTAACGATGGTAGATTAGACACTCTTCAATGTGTCTAGTGTTATTTTAGGTACTTATACAACAACACCAACACAACTACAAGTATCCGAATAAACAAATTTGTTGATTTGCAAAGAAACTGTTTGCAAAAAATTGTTTGTTCGCAAAAAAAGTGGCAACACTGCCCGAGTGACATGTAATTTTTTTTATCCGTATTTTAAAATTTAATTTAATTAGTAAATAAGTAATATTAAGGTGTAATTATTTATGCAAACGTATTATAAATGCGTAAATACTCAGGGGAATTGTTTTCCTGATAATTAATACAGTTTTTGGTATTCCAACGTTACCGGTAACCTAAAACTACAGCTGACGTTCTAACCACGGCTGTAATCGGATAATTCAGGGGAAGTATTGTTTACTTTTATTCAATAACAGTACACAAACGTCACTTTAACTCGTTAACACATCCATGCAAAATTTTTGTGTAATTTTTTGCCGATTTATTACCTTTTACTGGTTCTGAATCGCTTTGTTGACAATTCCATAACAGTTTTTTTTATTTTTTCTTTTTATATCGATCTTTTCAATATTAATTCATAAATGATTTACGATCATTATTGTCTTGAAGTAATTAATATCTCAATAAAGTAACTAAGTTTAATTTTTATTTCCTGAGCAAGGTACCCACATAAGAAAAAGTAAAATCCTAAGACAATAAAACCAGTGAAAGTTAACATTCGATTAGATACATTGAATATATAGATAATCGTATAAAGTAAATATAGCAGCCTACCTCATTTAATTTCATAACTAAAGATTTTTCTCTGTTTTTTTTTTCTTTCCCCTTTCACCGCAAACTTTTCTTTATTTGGTCTATTCTATTAGTTCTCACCGTTTCTTTACTTCTAATTTTCAGTTACCAACCCTGAAATCATGCCTGTGATGACCCGTAAGGCTACTGCTCAGGATATGGAGCTTAAATTGAGAACGGCTCTCCACGAACTTAAAGAATCAAACCTCCAAGTCCAACAACTGTTACAGGAGAGAGAAGAGAGTGAGGTGGAAGTCGATAAGATTAATGGCAAAAACTCAAGCTTAAAACGGGAGCTAGTAGACCTACATCAGCAATACTTGGACGTTGTTGATGAACGGGATCAACTTAAGGCAGTCACGGATGGTTTCAATAACTGTAGTAACTTATATGAGGAGGCTTTATGTAAAATTAGGGACCTAGAAGATGAGTTAATTCATGCCAATAGTTCTATATTAAAGTTACAGAAAGAAAAAGAATGTACTCAGGCTAAAGAAACAAACCTCTTATATAATGAATTATTAAATAGTAATTGTAACCCCTCTTCCTTAATAACTATTGATCTGACTGAAGATTCCATAATGAAGCAGAAATATACAGTTAGCAACAAGAAATTAAAAAAATATGCAAAACTGAATAGAATAATTAAAAAATGTTATCAATTTAGGAAACAACAGAAACACTTTTCCAAATATATTCCACTGAGGAAAGAGCGTGTTGATTTGGTTAATAAGTTAAATAATTACCAAATAAAATTAGAAGACAGCATAAAAATTTATGAAATTGATACTCAGCATTTGCAGTCTGAAATACAAGTACTTCAGGACTCACTTAGTTCCCTTTCTAGTAGATATGTGAGTTCTCAGAATCAAATTAGGGAACATATTCTTGCGGCAAATGAGTTGGTAATGTGTCAATGTAGTTGTCAGACGGTTGAGAACTATGATACTGTCCAGCCTGAGGTAATGGAAGACCCGTTCCAGGATTTGAATTTGTCTCAGGACTCTATACTCAACCGAGAAATAACTAGTATTACACAAGATTATTTGCACGTGGTACAGCCTGAGATTTATGATAGTCATGAATGTTCTTACTCAATAATGTTCTCAGACAGTATAGGAAGAGGTGTAGGTATATTAGTAAGTAATAAACTGAGTTGTTCCAACCAAAATCACTGTATGCCAGGGTCAACATATAAACAGATAATGGCATCAGTAATTAGAAATGTTTATAATGCTAATACTGATTTAACAATATTTATAGGAAATAGTTTAAAAATTACAAAACAAGACATCACAGATAGTGTAACTGAGTTGTTAAAGTTGAATTGTCGTAAAATAATATTGTGTGCTTTCCCATACTTCGAAAAATTGTCAAACAGGAAAAACAATTATATTCACATGTTGAATAAGCATGTTCATTTCTTAGTAGGTCACTATAGTGACAGGCTTGTATTTCTTGATATCAACAGCTTTGTTGGTAAACTTAAGTCGACACGGGGTAAAGTGTATCTACCTATTAGTTGTAGACACAAAATAGCTAGGCTATTAGTTTATAATATTCACTCAGACATAAGTAGTATGTCTATGTTTAGTTATATTATTCAAACTGCGACTATTAGTAATAATACTAATAATTATTTTTACAATTACGGGGAGGATCCATGTGTAACTTTAGAAGATTCTCGAGTGGGGTCCACTAGTACTAGGATCTCATTGTCTTGTAATGGCATGGGAGTCTTGGGGATCACTCCGGATGCTCATTTAAACTAGTTAGTAAGACAACAGAAGATACATTAATGTTACACCGAACAACAACAATGTACCTTCTTGCTCTCAAATAGCTAAATGTAAAAAAGGGGCTAAGCAGAATTCCATGCAGTTATTTCATCAAAATATTCAAGGTTTCTCTTCAAAGCAACTAGAAATTGAATTGTTTTTAGAAAAAACAAAGTTTGAAATTGTTTGTTTCACTGAACATTGGTTAAAAGAATATGAAATGCTTATTAATTTCGCAAATTACAGTGTGGGCAGTTGCTTTAACCGTAATGCTAAGATTCGTGGGGGTTCATTAATCTTAGTTAAAAATTGTATTAAATTTAAGACTCGTAATGACATTGTTGATCTATCGGTTGAACATAGTATTGAGCTGTCTTGTGTTGAGCTGGATAAGCATGTAATAGTGTGCGTCTACAGACCCCCAAATTATCAAAACTACTCTATATTTGAGTCAGTAATGGAAGATGCTTTAGCAAAACTTGCAACTGGTAATAAATCATTAGTTATCTATGGTGACTTTAATGTTAATATTTTAGACAAAAATTCGAATAGCAGTAGATTCTTACATCTTTTTAAATCATTTAATTTGTCAAACGTGTTTTCGGAACCAACTCGAATTACTACAAATACTGCTACATGTATTGATAATGTGTTTTGTTGCTGCGATTACTTAGATAAATCCATTGTAAATTACCTTCCTTCTGATCACAGCGGGCAAACCGTTGCTTTCGAGTCCTACACACCATTACAAATAATCCAGATAAAATCTAGACTAATAACACCCAGTAATTTGAATAAATTTAAAAATAGCTTAATTAGTAATTTAGGCATTCCGAGCCATATTATTGTAAATGTTAATCAATTTTATGAGGAATTCTTTTCGGTAGTTTACACAGAGTTCAATAATACATTAAAAATGAAAACCAAATCTATTTGCCCAAAGTTTATGTTCAGTGACTGGGCAACTAAAGGTATTAGGAAAAGTAGGGAACGATTGTTTGAGCTGTATGGCCTTAAGCCTTACATCAACTCAGAAACTTTTAATAAATATGTTACAACTTACTCAAAAATTTTTAAAAACTCCTGTAAGTTAGCTAAAGCCTTATTCATTAGCAACAAGATTAAATCCGCCGATAATAAAATAAAGACGGTTTGGAAAATCATCAATAGTGAAACTAACAGAAATAAAAAATATAATAATGATATCACTCTAGAGACTTCACGTGGTCTTTTTAGCTCTAAAAATGAAGTTTCTCAAGAATTTGTAGATTTCTTCACTAGTATCCCACTTAAAACTACTGAAACCTTAAATTCCTCACCCTTGTTTTCTATTGATTTATTAAGAGCGAACGTTTCGGCCTGTCCGGTTGAGTTTCAATTTAAACATATAAACCCCATAGCAGTCATTAAAGCTTTTAAAGAAATCAAAGTCAAATTAACCGAGGATCTATGGGGTATGTCAATTAAAGTTTGTCAAGCCATTGTTGAGACTATAGCACCGTACTTGGCCTTAATATTTAATTTGTGTGTGGACCAAGGAGTCTTCCCGGACCTTATGAAATACAGTAAGGTAATACCACTTTTCAAGTCCGGGGACAGTAAAGACACCAATAACTATAGACCCGTATCCGTATTGCCGGTTTTCAGCAAGGTGTTTGAAAAGGTAATGCTTAATCAAATGCTCAACCACTTTAACACCAATAAAATCTTGCATGAGAAACAGTATGGTTTCACCAAAGGACGTTGTACGACTGACGCCGGTGTCACCTTATTAAAACATATATTTACTGCGTGGGAAGAGGCACAAGATGCCATAGGAATTTTCTGTGACCTCTCAAAAGCATTTGATTGCGTAAACCATGAAACCCTACTCTTAAAACTTGAACATTACGGGTTAAGGAAACTTGCGCTCAGTTTAGTGAAATCGTATTTAAACGATAGACATCAGCAAGTACAAATAAATGGTGTCAATTCTATGGGTTTAAAAGTAAGTATGGGTGTACCACAAGGTTCGATATTGGGTCCTTTCCTCTTTTTGGTATATATTAATGATCTACCCCATTTATTTAAAAACCAACCACAAATGGTGTTATTCGCTGACGATACTTCTTTAATATTTAAGATAAACAGACGTGCCACAAATCTCGACGACGTAAATAACGCCTTAATGCAGGTCCATAATTGGTTCACCGCTAATAATTTAGTATTAAATGGGAAAAAAACGAAGTGCATAAGATTTGCTCTACCGAATGTTAAAAGTAGTGATAGTGACATAGTATTGAATCAAGAGAAACTGCAATTCGTCGAAAATACTGTTTTCCTGGGGATCACGCTCGACTCAAGGCTACAATGGAGTCCGCATATAACATCTCTTGCAGGACGGCTGAGTTCAGCAGCATATGCTGTTAGAAAAATCCGCCAATTTACTGATGCAGATACCGCGAGGCTAGTCTATTTTAGTTATTTTCATAGTATTATGTCATACGGTATTTTACTATGGGGACGGGCTGCAGACATTGAGTCTATATTTATTCTGCAGAAAAGAGCCATCAGAGCCATATATGATCTACGTAGGCGCGATTCTCTAAGGGAACTGTTTAAAGAAATTAACATCATGACAGTACCTTGTCAATACATCTATGAAAACATCATGTACGTTAGGAAAAATCTGCATTTGTTTAGTAAAAGAGGTGACAGACACCACTATAATACTAGAAACAGGGACCAACTAGTACAGCCAGGTTTCAGGCTAGCTAAAGTAGACTCATCTTTCATGGGGTACTGTTTAAAATGTTATAATAAAATACCTCCCCACATTCAACAACTGAATGAGACAAAATTTAAATCTTGTATAAAACGCACACTATGTAGGCAAGCATATTATAAGTTAGGGGATTACATCGATGATAAAAATGCTTGGCTCAATGCTGGTCCTGCTCCACAACCATAGGGGCAAACTAATCAGAAGCTCATGTGAAATTATTGTGGAAGCTGCAGAAGATTGTAAAAATATCTTTGCATTGTATACATTCAATCTCTTAGTATTATATAACTGCATAGCACATGTGTGAGTACTATGTACTGTAAAGCTACCATTTACATTTAGTTATCCTTCATTGACTCGAATGTGCCCTGGTGGCTGAGAGAATGTCAGGCTCACTCAAATGTCTCGCTGATAGTGGCGGGTGTGTTGGGTCGTTTAGTTCCCTTCAATATGGTTGAGCTGAATGGAGCTGATGCATGCGTCATGTTCGTGAACGGGCGCTGTCAGTTGGGACTGGTCATCTTTTAGCTGCCACGGTTTATTTTAACTACTTTGTTTTAAATTGTTGATAGTTATAATCTTTTACTCTGGACGCTCTTAATGTGCACGTCTTTCTACATCGTTCTCACATATATGTATAATCTCAACATGAATGATGTAACCAAGATCTTGTAACAATATTTTGATTGAAAAGAGTGTCCATGGAGTTTCTTGCCCATTCTTCTCCATAGAGATCTACGCTTTGGAATGGGCAACTACAGTACTTTCACAAGTTATTATGCCTTGTGTCTGTGACTGTAGCTTCGCCTTTGTTTTTCTGACTTTCAAAAGTGCCTGCGAAGGTCTAATTGAAATAAACGCTTTGAGTTTGAGTTTACTAAAAAATTGTCAACGGATTTTGATGCAGTTTTTTTTTATAGTGATTCAACAGGAAGGTTTATGTAAAACATTGCACCTGTGCGAACCCGGGGCGGGTCGCTAGTTGTATATTAAATTAATCCAATGTGGAATCAATGTATCGCGAGCGAGCATGGGGTTTCGGTTCGATACCTAAATCAGAAAATGTGAATAGGCTCGACTGGATCGCCCAGTAGTGGGACATGAAGGGCTAGTAATAAATAATGAATGCTGTACCCTGTCTATCTGTCTGTTTATTCTAGCTAATCTCCGAATCGGCTGGACCGATTTAGACGGGGACTGTTACTGGCGGTTCTGTTATTAAATAAGACTCCGACAACTGTTGAAATATTGACGGTAGCGGTCACTAAGTTTTTCTATCAAACACAACAAGATACTTTGAAACACTAAAAGATACTACTAACGTATATCTAGTGAAAGAAATACTATTTTAATCTCCAAGCAAATGCCACTACAGTACCGGGAATTGGCACATAGCTCATTGTTCGAGTACACCGACCACCAACTCGAAAAATAACAAAGAAACTATCTTTCGGGACTGAATAGTGAATACCTGTGTTAATTTCGAGCCAATTTTATCAAATCAGTCAGGAATCAATTACATTTTTATTTTCTATCATGCCCGTTTTCAGTAACATTCAACAAAAACTAAATAAAAGCCTAATTAGCAATGCACTGTTGTTGCAGTGAGATCAAAATCCATCAGATTTTTTTACCGTGTGGTTCTAGTGCCTTATCCAACAGTGAAATAGTATTTAGGCATTCATTTAGATGTCACTTAAATTTAGTGACGGGTATAAGACGGACGGAAGATTTAAAATGAATAGATCAACTTTACCCCTACAATTTTAAATAGTCTCGCTTGCAGACTACATTTCGCTGACAGGGGTGCGCGCGAATCGGCGGCGGCAACCTCTCGCGTCCGGCCTTGGTTCAATCCATGGTCCGGAGCGAGACGGAATGGGACGGACGCCGTCGCCTCCTTCTGCGAAGCAGTTGTGCTAGCTAAGGAGGCGGCGGAACGTGAGAGGGAGAGAACCTCACGTCCCAGCCGCCGCGGGAGACGCACCGGGCGTCGGGGGCCACGTGGTGGCCCTCGGCCACCGTAGGCGCGGGCCTGTGGACGGTGAGCTATGGGCTAGCTCGCCGTCCGTCCGTCTTATGACGACAGGCCGTGTCGACGGCGCGTTCGTGTTCCACGCGCGCCTCAAGGAGATGTCAGCAATAGGAAGGGGTCCGCAAGGGCCGATGCCTGCTGGGGCTGCGGGACTGCGGGACTGTTCGAAAGAGATACCGTGGCCCCGGAACACAAAGGGCGATGAAGGAACATGGATGGGTTTTAGTCAGTAAAAGTCTGACACTCCCTACTGCTCAGCCCAGAGCGGGAGGAGTTATTTGATGATTTCCCATCTGAAAAAAAAAGGGTTGCGCGCGAATGTACTTGTATAGCTCCCGGGCCTCCGACACGTAGTAGTAGTAGGAACAGCTGTGGGTTATTAGTCACTTACAATCCGACATAACCCACCGCTCGCCCCAGCATCGCATCCTCATGGATACCCTTCGAGGGTATCCATGAGGATTTTCCAAATCAAAAAACGGCTACATTTCAATATTATTATCCATAACAAAATTTAAAAAATGTAGCTTTTCACACATGTATCGAAAGACTCTGTCCACTGGTGTATGGTAATTTGCTTTTTTTTCATGGATCCGCTATTAGTTTCTACGGGAAAGTTGTTTAATAATACGGCTAGGCTCTGCTCCTTGAAAGATGAGGGTGACTAAATCGCCAATCGCCACCCTTCATATTAATAAAGATACATTTCTTCAGCAGTGATAGCCTAGTGGTATGACCGTCGGACTATCAAGTCATAGGTCTTTTTTTTTTTTTTTACCGATGGGAAATCATCAAATAACCCCTCCCGCTCTGGGCTGAGCAGGAGTGTCAGACTTTTACTGACTAAAACCCATCCATGTTCCTTCCTTTGCCCTTTGTGTTCCAGGGCCGCGGTATCTCTTTCGAACAGTCCCGCAACCCTGGCAGGTGTCGGTCCTTACGGACCCCTCCCTGTTTGCTAACTCTCCTTGAGGCGCGCGTGGAACACGAACGCGCCGTCGACACGGCCTGTCGTCATAAGACGGACGGACGGCGAGCTAGCCCATAGCTCACCGTCCACAGGCCCGCGCCTACGGTGGCCGAGGGCCACCACGTGGCCCCCGACGCCCGGTGCGTCTCACGCGGCGGCTGGGACGTGAGGTTCTCTTCCTCTCACGTTCCGCCACCTCCTTCGCTAGCATGACTGCTTCGCAGAAGGAGGTGACGGCGTCCCATTCCGTCTCGCTCCGGACCATGGATTGAACCAAGGCCCACGCGGGGCAGATCTCCACCGTGTGCTCCACCGTGTCCTCCGGTCGATCCTCACAATGGTAGCACCCGGGCGTTTCCTCCCGCCCGATTCGGTGCAGGAACCTCCCGAAACAACCGTGTCCGGTGAGGACCTCTGTCAGGCGGAAGGTGAGGGCGCCGTGGCGCCTCTCTAGCCACTCCTCAAAGAGGGGACTTATCGCCACTATTGTGGCGTGCCCTGCACGGGGTTGCGACAGTCGCTCTCTCCATGTCGCCATGAGATAGCGCCGGAGGTCTGCCCGCTGAGCGACAATTTGCCGCGGCAGCGGAGTTACCCCCCGACGTAGTGCCTCCACGCGCCATACGTGCAGGCGCGCGAGGACTATCGCCTCCAGATCCCATGGCGGCAATCCGGCAAGGAGGCTCGCCGCCTCGCCGGAGATCGTGCGGTATCCCCGGACCAGCCTTACGGCTACCACCTTTTGGGGCGCGTTCAGGTAGTGGGCGGCTCGCCACCTCAAGGAACGCGCCCATACCGGGGCCCCGTAAAGGGCCATGGACCGCACGACCCCCGCGTAGAGCCTCCGGCAGGAGGCGTTTGGATCCCCCAGGTTGGGCAAGAGCCGCTTGAAGGCAGCCCCGGCCCGTTCCGGTTTGGGGGCCAAACGTCGGAAGTGCTCCACGAAGTTCCACCGGCTGTCGAGGACGAGACCCAGGTACTTCAACGTCGGCTCGACGCCGATGGGAACCCCTCCTACCGTGAGCATGGATCCCGACGGTGGCGCATTCCGAGGCCCATGAAAGCACATGGCCTCGGACTTGTGCAAGGCCACCTCGAGACCCAATTGCCGGATCCTCTCCACGACCATTGCAACCCCGCGTGTCATTAGCTCGGCCGCTGCCTCATGCGACCTCCCTTGCGCCAGCACCAGCGTGTCGTCTGCGTAGCAAACTACGCTGACGCCGTCGGCGTGCAGCACCCAGTCGTACCCGATGTTCCACAAGGGTGGCCCTAGAACCGATCCCTGTAGAACACCGCACGACATCTCTCGCCGGTTCCATTCTCCGCTGTTACCAGGGTAAATGACATACCTGTCCGACAGGTAGGTAGGTAGGTTCATAGGTCTGAAGTTCAAACCCGACGCGCACTTCGGATTTTTCGGATTCATGTACTTATTGTAAATTATCACTTGCTTCGGTGAAGGAAAATATCGTGAGAAAATCAGCATGCCTGAGAGACATTTCTCGACGACATGTAAAGCTAAGTCAGAGGCCTATGGGCGGCATAAAAACTCTGACACCAGGGTGGTTACTATGACTTCCACCATCTTAGGGTAGGAGTAATTCCAGTGTGGGAAAGAGACAGAGCTATACAGGTCGTCTAGCACCATCTCTTTCCCACACTGGAATTACTCTTTTTTAAGACATCATGGTAGGCCACCAGGTTAATAGGCACTAACCACACGAGAAATAAAGAAGAAAGTCTTCTTTAGGCAAAATATGAGCCTCATAATGGCAAACAAACAATAATATTCGTATCTTGCAACCCGCAACATTTATCCCGTTTCATTTCGTTCTAAAGTGGCAACATTACCGGGAGCCCCACGGTTAGTTAACCCAATTTGCTGTTCTGTACGTGAACGCCATTTTGATCACTCATTGTAGCTGTTACTGTCCACAAATAAATTATGTCATTAAATGTTCACTGAAATAATTTGCCAGCCTTGTCTGCAGCTTTTTTTGTAATGTGAGGTCGTTGGCCAAAGGTAATGTTAGAAAAAAAAAACCGTAAGGTACGGTCTAATACACAAGTAAGAAAAAAAATTATGGTTGGCCAAAATTAGAATGATAGAGGTAGAGACTAATTTTATATCGTTTATTCATTTATTAACTCAATTCTTACATTTTTAAATATTCCATAGAAAAACAAAACAAAAAAAGTGAGAATATAAAAATACCGCCCACAGGTAGGTAAAAGGAAAAAGGGTCCACAGGTAGGTAAAGAAAATAGTTTTTGTTGTGAGAATATCTACAACGTGGATAGAGTTGCAACAGGTTAATTACAATACAAAACAACAGCATTTAAGTAAGAAGACGCCGTTACAAATGCCTTTAGGGTTAGTGTAAGTTTTTGATGAAGCTCTCACTATCACAAGTAGTTCATATTTCTGAAGAATCCATGACCTAAAGTATAATGTGAAACTTCGCGAGGAAAACGACACTGTACTGGGCCCGCGAGGTGGTTAAGGGCCACTTCCTCCTCCCTGGGACCTGTATCCCAGCAGTTGCAACGTTAAGGACCGGACCCACAGAAGCGAGAGAGGAGAGGAGATGTGTTATAAACCACCAATAGAATTTCGTTGCTTACCCTTCTCGTCGCCGCTTAGCTTTAGTGGAAACGGTTGAACAGAGAGACGAAAGAAGATGTCTCCTTTGCACATCTCCGCGCAGCTTCAGTGGATACGCCCTATCGTTAAGGATCTCCTCTCCTCTCCGCTTTGCACATCTCCGTGCAGCTTCAGTGGATACGCCCTATCGTTAAGGATCTCCTCTCCTCTCCGATTTGCACATCTCCGTGCAGCTTCAGTGGATACGCCCTATCTTTAAGAATCTCCTCTCCTCTCCGCTTTGCACATCTCCGTGCAGCTTCAGTGGATACGCCCTATCTTTAAGAATCTCCTCTCCTCTCCGCTTTGCACATCTCCGTGCAGCTTCAGTGGATACGCCCTATCGTTAAGGATCTCCTCTCCTCTCCGCTTTGCACATCTCCGTGCAGCTTCAGTGGATACGCCCTATCTTTAAGAATCTCCTCTCCTCTCCGCTTTGCACATCTCCGTGCAGCTTCAGTGGATACGCCCTATCGTTAAGGATCTCTTCTCCTCTCCGCTTTGCACATCTCCGTGCAGCTTCAGTGGGTACGCCCTATCTTTAAGGATCTCCTCTCCTCTCCGATTTGCACATCTCCGCGCAGCTTCAGTGGATACGCCCTATCTTTAAGGATCTCCTCTCCTCTCCGCTTTGCACATCTCCGTGCAGCTTCAGTGGATACGCCCTATATTTAAGGATTTCCTCTCCTCTCCGATTTGCACATCTCCGCGCAGCTTCAGTGGATACGCCCTATCTTTAAGGATCTCCTCTCCTCTCCGCTTTGCACATCTCCGTGCAGCTTCAGTGGATACGCCCTATCTTTAAGGATCTCCTCTCCTCTCCGCTTTGCACATCTCCGCTCGTCCCCGCTTTGGTTTCGATTTTATCAATTTTATCGATTTTACGTATAACAAACAACTAACCGTTCACCATTTGTTAATAGAATTCATTGACAAAACCACTCATACAATCCGTTCAATTAGGTTGTATAAATAAACGTTGCATCACCCAAGATTCAGCACTTGTCGATGAATTTAATTGTTCAATTAATAATCGATGTGCACATTTGCACGTCATTCATCTTGTTCAATTTGTAACAATGTGAATACGTTATTGTCTTCTTTTTTGTTACCTACGTTTTGTGGGCACTTTTCTTTACTTTCATGAAGATAAGTGTCGTAAAATATTGTCAAAACTTTTTACTGAAATCGAATCTATAAAAAAGTGCCTCGATAGTCTAGTGGTTGCAAGGGCCGCTACGTAGGATGAGGGGTTTGATTCTCAGGTCGAGATATGGTATATTGAGTTTTCCCATTGGGAATTTCTCGGTTGCAGACCGGTGTTTGAAAATGTGTCTGGTTTATAGCTGTAGGCATTTTTTTTTTCCGATGGGAAATCATCAAATAACCCTCCCGCTCTGGGCTGAGCAGGAGGGAGTGTCAGACTTTTACTGACTAAAACCCATACACGTTCCTTCCTTTGCCCTTTGTGTTCCAGGGCCGCGGTATCTCTTTCGAACAGTCCCGCAACCCTGGCAGGCGTCGGACCTTACGGACCCCTTCTTGTTTGCTGACTCTCTTTGAGGCGCGCGTGGAACACGAACGCGCCGTGCGGCCTGTCGTCATAAGACGGACGGACGGCGAGCTAGCCCATAGCTCACCGTCCACAGGCCCGCGATAGCTGTAGGCATAACCGGACAAATAACTGGCGAAATGTGACTGCACTCACTGTACGTACAACCCTGCCTTATTCTTCGGGTATCCGAGTCAGAGTGGTACAGGCCTGATGTTAATCTACCAATGTTAGACTTTTGGGTTCTTTTGCAACGGTATGTGGAGTTTTATAGTGTTAAGGGTCTCATCGTCTTGACCATACTGCTTTTGCGTGTTTTGTTTTCCTCTCTATACCGGTTGTGTATGTCTAGATGTATGAAGGTGGACGAGGAGAAAGGAGTATGTTAGAATCGTAGCAGGTGTCGGTATATGACTGACTACCCAAATGGCGCAGGGGTAGTGAGGCTGCCTTACGTTCTTAGGGTCCCGGGTCCGAATCCCGGTAGGAGCAAATGTTTGTGTGATGAGCATGGACATTTTTGTTTCCGAGTCATGCAGTGGCGTGCAGTAGTTCTTCTGGTAAGGCAGGCCACGCATACTGAATTACTGACACCCAAAACAAAAAACTCGGCAACATCACAGCGTCGCTCTACTTAGGATGACCCTCAAAGTAGTCACATCTATTGATATATTCAGTCACCCTTCCGGGACCCCCGCACCCGCCCCTGGTATTTTTAGTACTTAAGCTTATGAGAAACAACGCCATCTAGCTTAAATATCAGGAATTTCAATGGCATTCCGTCAATACAAAAACGAAGGTAGAAGCTTCGTTAAAAAAATCTTAAAAATAAAACAGAGTGCGCTGTCAACAAAAAAATAAAATTACCTAAAATTACCATGGTATAGTGTAGATTTTTGGAATATTAGAAAAAAAACATTGGAAATAAGCCTGTAAAAACCAAAGTTATAAATACAAGAACTCACCACATTATTCAAAGTTCAAATCACGATTTTCTGACAATGCAAACAGAAGCAAGATTCATTTGAAATGACGAGTACGAGATGAATTTTGGGTTAATTCTCGTAATTCGGGTACCTACACCTTTAGACACAACTTGAATCTTATCATTAAACGATTGTGAATACTTACTGTTTTTAACTTATAACAAACACACATTATCAGCGCAAACTTCACAACGGAACACCATTTTACGTAAATAAACAAATACAACAAATAATATTTACACTACTGTACGTTTCAAAGCGAATTACAACCGTCAGATATTATAAAAAGCAAAACATTCAAGATCGCGAAATAAATTTTGCTTGTCTCATGAAACAAATATGGCTTACAACTTTCTAAGAAAAACATAATTGCTACTTTGTCGATAAAAAACACTACCAAATATAATTGCATCACTGCATACCGTTTTAGCCGGATAATACTTTGTGGCCAATCAGTGGCCAGCTACACTCGCAGGAGTTGAGCCGCCAATCTATCAATGATCTATACATGTGTGCCGTTCATACACACGAAAATGTGCATCAGTGTGCGTAAATTTATCAATGGAAATTAGGCCGGCGGCGTCGTTGCCTAGAAGAGCCGGGAGCGAGCGTCGTAGTTACGTAGTATTATTATAAGTTACGTCACACGGGCGCGACAAGTTGCTATAAGTATTTTAACAGGAGTTTTATTTATTTTTTTAAATATTTTGCATTATTTTATTACATAGTTATAATAAATACATTTGTTGCGTTGTTGGTAGGAATGGTAGGGTAGGCTAGGCCTAATTGCCTCTATGGACGGCACGCCCCTGGAGTCATGGATGTTTATATGTATAATAAGTATTTATTTAAGTATCAGCTATCTGGTGTCCACGACACAAGCCTCGTTGCTTAGTGTGGCACCTAGATGGCGCTGTGTGTAAAGTCCAGCGATATTTATTTATTTATTATATTATATAGTTTCTGTCTGAATGCGTAAGTTTATGGATGTATTCTGTTCAAGCATTCTGTACGCAAAAAAAAATGTTGCTGGGAAACTACTTTTTTAGTAGTGTGAAAAATCGTATTTTACGGCAAAACTCAATGCACTCAAAACATTGTGCCGATGGATGCATTTGTATAGTAAGCGGGTCATTGAAGTATTTAAATAAAGTTATAACCTTAATAACTGTTGGAACTTTGACCCCCAATATCTCCGTAACAAGAAGGTACGGTCTCGAAAAAATATAATAGCAATGAAGGGGCCAACGAGCACCTTCGGGCTTCGTTAAGGGTCTCTATTTACACCCTTTATACCTACATTACCGTGAAATAGGCAGTAACTGCACAGTATTTCCGAGCTTACCAAGCTTGACCTATCTTACCAAGTTAGTTAAACAGTAAATTAAATGAAAACTTTCGCATATTATCGTGACCAGCGATGCTCTTAATTACTAAGTGTTGTATCGAACTGTTACACAGCAAGTATCCAAGTTGCACAAACAAGCAAATTGCGAGTACCCGCAAATACTTCAAGTCGCTGCACCGACATGTGCGGCCACGAATCAAGATGTTCGCACAATGCATTAGTTATGACTGGTTTTCATGCAATTCTGTAGCCAAACTATTACTTGTCTAGGTTGGTCCGTTCATGGGTGACCAGTAGCGAAGGGTCAATTTTTGTAAGAGGTAAGCCGGTGTACATATCTTTTATGTGATTTTATAATTTGCCTATAAAATACTGACTGTGCCATTTTTCAAAGGGAAGCCGGAAGGAATCGAGTTGTATGGAACCTTCGCCACTGTGGGTGACCAGGACCTATTACATAACGAGTTCCTCCATACCTCGGAAAGCACGTTAAGCCCGGCTGTCATTTATAAAACTTTGACAGTCGTTATAGGGAGTCAGTGGCCCGGTTTGACAATCAGTCTTACCAAAGTGTATCGTATTACCCAGTACTAACTGGATTGTGGACAGGTCAAATAGGCAGTCGTTCTATGTAAAATACTGGTATTCAACTGCATCCAGTTAGACTGGAAGCCGACCCCAACATAGTTGGGAAAAGGCTAGGCAGATGATGATGTTGATGTTAGTGATAATTATAAAAAAATCCATACTGTTTTTGTTTCTTCATTCCATTTCTGTTTTTTATATTCTATTTAAATTTCCTGTCTGAACAGAGCCCGAAAAATACTGACTTATAACCAGGCGACATCCGCTTGTTCCGTGGCCGAACTGCAAGTGAACGCGAGTGCAAATCGAAGCAAGTTTGAAGCACGCAAGTTTTAATAGAAACGGAGACCGCAGCATGTGCTAATTATTGAAGAACTCTGCTGATACCGCGAGGAATCTTTGACTTAACGTTGCAATAGAGAACGAAGAATGTTTAATTACGCACTAGCTAATTAAAAGTTGTGAAGCCCAGCGTCAACAGTCCCGCTTCTTAATCATCAGGTCGGTTTCATATTATGAAATGAAATAATAAGTTTAAAGTTATTAAAGCTAAATACATATAAAACGCGGCGTCTTTCGGCTGAAATGATGATGATGCTGATGACATATAAAACTTAGCTACTAAATACATATAGAATTTAAACGAACATATTTTGTATCAAGAGAAACCTGGGACTAACCAGCTGAACTATAATTACGTCCGTCTATTTTCGCCAAAGGGTTAGGCACAGATTTCTCTTGAAACCTGGGAATATTAGTATAATTTTCATTATTTGTCATTTATGAAAAATGATAGCCATTGGCAGATAATAATGAAAAAAAATAATGAAAAAGCGTTTATTCGTGGTTCTAAGCAATACAAAAAAAATGTTACTTCTGCCAAACTGTAAAGCAGTTTGTTGGCAGATGTAGCTCCCATATACAACATTAGGTACCTAAAAAAAAAAGAAGAAAATGGGAGACGATGGGGATGGGATGGTAAATAGGAGATCCCTATCCTGTAACATTCACAGTCTGATACGATGGAGCTACAGGAAACAAAAAACTACAGGTCGAATACCAACCTCAACTACTCGTATACAATGTGTAACAGAATAAACGCACAACCTCTTAAGGGGTCATTGTACTCATCATTATGAACAACTTTTACTATGAGACCAATCCCAAAATCGCGAAAAAAAAAACAGCTGTTCAGTACATTTTGTCGAATTATGCGCACAGAAATGTATAGGGCAGTCGACTTTTTTTTCGCGATTTCAGTGTTGGTCCCATAGTGAAAGTTATTCATAATTATGAGTACAATGACCCCGTAAGAGGTTGTGCGTTTATTCTGTTACACATTGTATATACAACCTATTTTTGATGGACGAGATTCTAACGACCCAGAGACGTCCGACGGTCCGACAAGATGGAATGGGACAGTTCTGAAAATGACTTAATAACGGAGGAAATCGACACTTCGCGTGACACTGGCTGGCTCTTGCTTTGGCCAAAGAAATCTTTGGACAATGCTGCTTGTCTGCACGTTCCCGGGTGACAGCGATGTGGAGAAGTACTATAGACAGTAACAGGTTAGGATTATAAACAAACAGATAATCCACCATAAGTAGATTACGGAAATATGCTGGACGATTTGTTTATGACCCCTCCCACTCCGCGTGGAGCGGAAGGAAGTATCAGACTTCTACTGACTAAAACCCATCCATGTTCCTTCTTTTGCACTTTGTGTTCCAGGGCCGCGGTATCTCTTTCAAACAGTCCCGCAGCCTTGGTAAGCATCGGTCCTTTCGGACTCCTACTTGTTTGCTGGCATCTCATTGAGGCGCGCGTGGAACACGAACGCGCCGTCGACACGGCCTGCCGTCCTAAGACGGACGGACGGCGAGCTGGCCCATTACTCACCGTCCACAGGCTTGCTGGACGGTTTAAATCTGCACTATGTATCATTGGTTTTGCTTCGCCTGAAGACCAAGCTAAAATTTAAAAACAAATCCCTGAACTTTCACCAGCACCCACACCGTTTAAACTGGAACCCAGGAATGCTGCTTGGCGGCAAAAATCGGTATCTATAAATATTTCTGTAAATAAAATTAAACAGAAATAAAATAACTTCCCAGATATCGGTTTCGTTCCAGCAGCGTGTATTTCACACGTTTACGAACTTTATAAATTGTATAAATCCGACATTTATTGGTTTTAGACTTTTCTGGTTTCCCCGAGGATTGGAGAGCTCCGTAAAATCTTAATTTTTACAATACATAATGTGTGGTACAATGCAGGTTCTGAGTAAAATTATTGGAAACATGGATCTAAAATATTGAACGCGTAGATATACAAAGATTTGTGTCCGTGCTATTAACCGGTAAGTAGTTCTCTTGTGAGGAGGCGGTCCATCTGCAGGATCAAGGCATGTCTGTCATAGAAATGTATTGTCACCAGAACCAAAGGTGTGTGCGAAATTTCAACTCAATCGGTTGGGGGGAACCGGTTAGAAATTCAGTTGCTAAAAACCACCTTAAACCTTATAAGGTAAGTTAAATAAAAGCTTATAATAAGACATTTTCAACAAGTTAGTGTAATTATGCTAATAACTAGAAGTTTTCCTAGCCAGTACGAAGTGCATTAATAAAAATCATTACAGAAGAACAGCATTTTTATCACCAACCAAGCTGACAGACAACTTTCCACACGAAATAAACTACATAAGTACGAAAACAACAATTTTATTTTTATTATTTTCAAAATTGAATTTTTATTCGCAACTAGTTAAAGTTAGAACTTCGGACAAGGGCCCGCGACGGTCTAAACGTGTTTGGAATAAATACTCTAACTTTTTCAATAAAAAAACTAAAAAGTTTTCAAACACAATTTGTTGTGACGCAAGAGGAACGCTTCGGAAACTAAATTGGCGGAGATCGAAAGCTTTTGTGGGTGTCTTTTATTCTGAGTTCAGTTCTGAGTGAGGAGCCCCCGTTTACACTGTTTTTAGACTTGACAAAACATTGAGATTTATTGGTTATCTGAAAGTTCAATATGAGCATTATACGGGGTATTCAATAGGTACATCATTCTCATAGACATTTTTCATCGGTTAATAAACAGAACCGGCCAAGTGCGAGTCGGAATCGCGCACGAATTATCTAAAAAAAAAACACATTTGTTGTTTGTTACGGTAGTTGCACATCACTATTTAAAAACTGCATAAAAGTGGCAACCCACGCAATGTCAGTTTTGTCTCAGAAATAAAAAAACAGACTATTGTTTGGTTCCCGCACTATTCGCGGCGTCTACTTAAAAACAGAATAGAATAAATATTTAAGGGGAGCTCCCACACAACAACCGTGTAGGGGCGTTCAATTAACTGCAGAAGAAACGCCGCGCATACAATCATCGAACGCCTACACTGGACAAAGGCTAGTGTGAAGGGGCTCGAAAGCAGACGTCGCCGATTCGTCAATGCTTGTCACGCGGTACCATCCGCATCCATTACAACCACACATGTTAATATGGCTGCCCGCAACGCCACACATTGGTTCAAGGGCGGAAAAAAATCCTTTGTTTCAACCTTATTTAAAATGTCTACAATTTGGTACACACATACTAGAATGTTAGTAGAAACAAGTCCTAAAATTAATACGGATAAATAATTATACAGTATTTAATTATATGATGCCAAAGTAGGGTGATCGAGAATTTACAAATTTCGTGCAAAAAATATTGTTATTTCAAGTATGAATAGAACCAAAATACTATAATTATCAACTTTCATTTTTAGTTTAGTCATAAGTTTATTGTGTGTATTAATAAAATAGTAAACATAATGTTATAATATAATGAATAATTACTTGCTATTACATTTTTAGTGAAGAAGGTCATTTGGAACCTTTTGTTTTCAATCATGAGATCATAACTAATCTCCGTTATCGACCGATACGTAATAATATACTTTCGGAGATTAATTAGACCCTATAGATTAAGAATACATTAGTTTTGGCTGCGATAACCTGCGATCTTGGAAATACCAGGTCCTTAACTAATGACGCTCTGTAATTAAGAAAAAGTGCATTATATTAATAAGTGTTTCTAATGAGGGTAATTAACATTTTATCATATCGTGTAAGTATAAATAGCATTGAATGGTAGTTTTAACTTCACTTACAATTATTTTCTCTTACGATAACAGTGTTATTATAGTGATGGATAGCTTTACTATTGTCTATGCCGATTTAGTGGAAATCATAATATCAAGTAATCGTGAGATACATAAATGCCTCGAAAATTTAAAACTTATGTATCCACAGCTTACAGAAAGTGTTTGGAATCAAGTTTATGAAAAGTTAAGCCGTAATTTTCTACCCGTATTTACAAAAAAGTGGCAAACTGCAGCGAGAAATAAAAATGCTTTTATGGCAAAAAATGAACAGTGGCTGAAAAATATTTTTACCGTTGAGACATCTTCGGTGCAGACTGATGTGGTGAATTGTGACAGTAATGTTCCAGGGCCATCAAAACGCTCTCATAGAGGACGACCAGAAAAATCATTTGATGAATGTTGCGATCGAACAAAGCGATATAAAGTTAAAAGATTGTGTGAAAGCGTTCCTGAAGAAATGATTAAGAAAGCTGCCTCTAAGGTACTCGTACAAGAAGAATCATCGGATACTATCAAGTTTACTCCAGAAAAAGCGTTGGCATTATTACTTGATGCATCACTTTCGAAACATCAATATCAAGTACTGAGAAATGCAGCAAAAAGTATTGGTTGTGATATTTTTCCCGATTATCATAAAGTACTTGAAGTAAAAAGGCAATGCTACCCCACGGATATTGATGTAACGGAAAGCTACGCTTGTGTAAGTTTGCAGTCATTACTGGATCACACAACCAGAAGATTATTTGAAGTAATGTCTGAAGACGACCTTACACAGATTAGTGTAAATTCAACGTTTTTACACAAGTGGGGATGTGACGGATCATCAGGTCATGCTGAGTACAAACAGTCATTTATCGACGAAAATGTGTCAGATTCATATATGTTTTTGACATCATTAGTTCCACTGCGTCTGTATGAAAAGGAAAATAAATCTGTTGTGTATTGGACAAATGCAACTCCTTCTTCTACAAGGTGTTGTCGCCCGGTACAATTCCAATTTCAAAAAGAAACTACAGAATCTACGAAAAATGAAATTGCTAGAATGGAGTCTGAAATAGCAAACTTAAATGAAACTGTTATTAGTTTAAAGGAAAAGACTTACAAAGTCTACCATAAACTTGTGTTCACAATGATAGATGGCAAAATAGCGCAGACAGTTACGGACACATCATCATGTGCAGTGTGTTTTATATGCAAGTCAAAGCCATCAGAAATGAATAACCTTGACCAAGTGCGAAATAAAACTGTGGATACGGAGGCTCTCAAGGTCGGTTTATCCCCGCTTCACGCACGGATTAAATTTATGGAATGCATATTACATATTGCGTACAATATGTCATTTACCAGTTGGAGAACGAACGCAACTACCAAACAACAAAAAGATGAAGAGAAGAAAAGAATCCAAAGTGAGCTGTTTCAACGTTTAGGTCTAAAAGTGGATTTTGTAAAGCAAGGAATGGGAACATCTAACGATGGAAATACGTCTAGAAGATTTTTCAATAATGCAGACATTGTAGCTGAAGTCACAAGAGTCGATAAAGAACTTATTCATCGGTTTGGTATAATATTGCAAACAATTAATTCTAGTGCATTAGTTGATTCGGATAAGTTTGGTAGTTATTGTTACGAGACTGCTGAACTATACGTAAGCCTGTACAGCTGGTATAATATGCCAAATACTGTGCATAAAATCTTGCTGCATGGCAAAGAAATAATAAGTGTTGCTGCCTTACCTATTGGGATGTTATCTGAGGAAGCTCAAGAAGCGCGAAATAAAGATTACCGCAATTATAGGTTAGGTCATTCAAGAAAATGTTCTCGTCTATCATGTAATGAAGATGTTATGAATATGCTCTTAGCTACCTCAGATCCCCTTATCAACAGTTTACGTGCAGTACCGAATAAAAAATACTATCCTCTTCACGATGATGCCAAAACTTTATTAGTGGATAGCACCCATCTCTCAATCAATGTCTTCTCTATTTAATATTTAGTTTATTAATATTTATTTATTTAAAAATGCTGATTTAATTATATGAAATTCATGTGAAAAAATTTGATGAATATTTTCATATTAATAAAAAAAAAATACGTGTTATATCTTTCTCTTTGTAAACTGGTACATCCATTATATCATTTTAATAAAGTATTATGAAGAAACGCAACGTCTTTTCATTTAAAAATAATATTTTCCGCATGCCCGTACTACCTGCACCACTGTGCGCCATGACGTTCAGCTAGAGAGAAAACCAGCCAGCACCCAGCACCACTCTTGTCTGTAGTTTGCAATGTTGACCATAGACGACGACTTGTAGGGCGGCGTCAGGTATCTAAAATATTTAATGGTTTAGGGACTCATATTTAGACAATTATGTTATTTATTTGAATAAATAATCTAAATTATATGACATTGACTCGTCGAAAATCTAAAATAAAATTATTTCTAATACACACATCAAAAGTGTCTAGGGATCAAGCATTTTTATGTGGATTTCTTGAGATTGAGATGTGGCTTTGTAATAAATTTATGATTTTATAAATTTATATGGATCCTTTTTGGTGCATTTCATAATTTGAATCAGGAACTGTGAATCAAATTCGAGTAAAAGATGAAAATCAGCTGTCAATATTTTCCCTATAAAAACATACAACGCATTGAAGACATTATTAGTGCTACTGTTTCCCTACTACTGATTAAAACCAACGTTATTATGGAGCGGCGACGTCATTTAAGCAGGGAAGAAATGCTCAGAGCCGTGGGAATGATAGAAGCTGGTTCCCGGCAACGTACTGTGGCTTTAGCTCTGAATACAAGTCAGAGTGTTATCAGTCGACTTTGGACACGTTACCGAAGCACTGGTACCGTGGCTGAGCGCCATGGAGGACGGTATCGCTGCACCACACGGAGACAAGACCGATACATTCAAATCTTAACTCGAAGAGCTCCAACAATAACCGCCATGATGTTAGCCGTGAGGCTTCATCACTCTTCAGGGAACTTAATTAGCGACCAAACAGTCAGAAACCGCTTGCATGAAGTGAACCTTCATTCCCGAAGACCGCTACGGGTACCACCTATAGCAATGCACAATCGTAGGATACGATATCAATGGGCTCTTGAACACAGAAATTGGGCAGAAGAACAATGGCGTTTCGTGTGCTTTTCTGATGAGTCTCGTTTTGGTATGAGACCGGATACAAGACGTATACGACACTGGAGAACCCCTGGACGCCAACAGCGATTAAAATCCTGCCAGGAAGTCCATCCTTATAGTGGTGGAACCATCATGGTATGGGCGGGTATTTGGATCGGCGGAAGAACTGAGTTGATTTGGATCAGAGGCAACCTCAACGCTCAAATTTATGCTGAGACGATTGTATCAGACGTCATCGTTCCTCTACAAGTGCAAATCGGTCCCTTATTTCAGTTAATGCATGATAATGCACGACCGCACACCGCAAGAGTTGTAAGACAGACTCTCGCCGCAGCTAACATCAATGTCCTGCCCTGGCCTGCTCAGTCGCCAGACTTGAATCCGATTGAGCATGCATGGGATATGCTACAGAGAAGAGCTCTGCCGAATATGGAGGGTATCCAGTCGCAAGAAGACCTTTTTTTGTTGTTGCAACGAACATGGGCGGCCATTCCACAGCGTGATTTGGATGAACTCATTTTGAGTATGCCAAACCGATGTTCTTGTGTTGTTAGTGTTCGCGGTAGAAACACGGATTATTAATTGTTTAAGTTACCCAATAAAATTTTAAAGAAAACTGTTATTTCAGTCTTTTTTTCGAACTTTTGTGTTAGTGGTTCAAATGTCAAAAATCCCTTTATTAGGAAAATGGCAAATTTCTTTATTAATGCAAAGGTGACTTGGTTTATCGTTACTGTGACAAACGAAAACACTTTATTTGATGAATCCTTAAAGAAAATTTTAATTAATATCAATCAGGAGAAAAGTTATTGCAAAAATATATGTTAATCCCTAGACACTTTTGATGTGTGTATTTTAATCAGTCTTTAACGAATGATTATAGATAGATAGTCTTTTCAGTAATTCAAATTGAATTATTATGAATTATAATTGAACCAAAAACGACTACTTCCAAGCAATATCATATAGAGAGGACTTTGAAAAAAAAATATCACTCTCGACTTATACTGGTTGCGGCGGCAAACGCTACTGCCCGTGGCGTGCAAACTGTGCCGCCCCTCCAGACGTTCTGTTCGCGTCGCCCGTTCCCGTGGCCAGGCCGATAGAAAACATTTCCTGTCAACATGGTCGATATTTAATTGTATGTTTTTTTTTAATTTAGTCTTTACTGTCCCACTGCTGGACAAAGGCCTCCCCCAATTTATTCGCGCCACTTCTGACCAGCCCTCACGTTACGCATCTAGATTGTCTTGCCACCGCTTTCTGGGCCAGCCTTGGCGGCGCTATCCATTTCTTGGCACCCATTGTGATTTTGCCCTCAGTCATCGTAGGTCACCGTGATATCATCGGGGAGCAGATTCATCTTGGGCCGACTGTACAAAAGCCAGAACAACAAGCTACCCGGACTGTCAAATTTTTCCAATGAACCTTGAACCTAATACTTTAGCGATAAAGTTGAAATCTATTAAAGAAATTTGACAGATTTTAGTAGCTTGATGAGCTGGCGTCTGTACATGCAGCTGACGACTTGAACCGCCATTCCCATTTCAGCCTTACCAACGTCCACTGGCTCGTTTTAGAACGCAGCGTGATGTTATGAACTCTGTCTTGTCTTCTGGCACCCAGAATGCTGCCTTCATGCGTTCCATTGCCATTTGGCAAGGCGGGCGACCAAGTCTGAGCACCATACGTTAGGACGTGCAGGATACACATGTTGATGAGCTTGCGCATCAGGGAGATCGGTAAATCAAAAAGCGATTTACATTTATGTAGATGTATTGTGTTAAAGAGGTTGGTTAATTGTGATTTATAAACTGAGGTCGGTCCATCAAACCTACATAAGAAATGTGAGAAATCCGAGGCCAAACAACATACATCCTTACAGCCATTTACTAATAAGCCTCAGATTTACATAAACACAATATAAATCCCTCTCGCTGTTATTACACTGTTTGCAATTAGTACACTACCTAGGAGTGAGAGAGTTAGGTTTTAGGGGTACCAACTCTTAGATAAAAGATTGGCAGGCTATTTGTGTATACCAGTGCTGGGCAAAGACCGTAGCCAACATTTACTCTCCATCTTCTCGACCATTTCAAATGTTCTATCTTTACGAATAAAACATTTTTTTCAATTCTAAAACATCAACGGTACTAATTGCTATGCAGCGATAGCCTAGTGGTGTGACCGTCGGACTGCCCAGTCATAGGTCAAGAGTTTGAACCCAAGGCTCGCACCTTTGATTTTTCGGATTCCTGTGCGTATGGTATAATTATCCCAAGTTTCGGTGAAGGACAACATCATGAGGAAACCTACATGCCTGAGAAATATTTCTCGACGGCATGTAAAGCCAAGTCACAGGCTCATGGGCAGCATAAAAACTCTGACGCCAGGTTAGGCACTAACCACACGATAAAGAACGTTTAATTGAGGATTTTTTTTTCATTCAACGTGTTACCTAATAAGTTCCAGAACCCTCTTATGCTTCGATCAATCCTAAAAGGAGTCGCAGTGTATTTTTTCTTATTCATTTCATCCATCCATCTGTGTATCTGAAGACAAAACAAGCGATAGTGTTTCTTAATTTAATTTAAAGAAATTTTTCATACAAAATCCCTTCAACTTGAAAAGGTTGGCAACCTTTAAAAGAATCCTTGATTGGCACCTAACATCGATAGCTTTGAGGGAGGCGTTTTGCCAAATTGCACTTTACCAAATTGCGATCAACGGGTTACGTGAAAGGCGTTTTGTTAACACGCGGCCTTAAGATCTTTGGTTCGAGTGATTTCGTAAGTGAATAGGATTGAGCTAGATTTATTACGTCTATGATCATTGTTTTCTACTAAAGGTTGATTAACTTAGATGTATAGAATTTAGAGAAAACAGTTAAGTATTACATTTCGTTCAAGCTCATTGTATAATTTAAGTATTAATTTCTCAGATATACAGTGTCTGCGCTGGTAAGGACCTTATAGGAATAGATTCAATTTTGACTTTAAACCACAAATAGATAATTGCACAGCGACAGCAAGGTTGGAGGTAGGTTAGGGACTCACCATAGCTCGTTGAAATGTCCAGAATTTCAATCTTCGGTGTACACGAATTATAACACTTTACAGCGAAGTATCGTTCTTCTGTATTTTTGGCACAGTAAATTGCACTTATATACGAAATGATATTAGTTGTGAGTAAAATCCGATGCGTGCGCGACGAAATCAAGCCGGCAACTGAACTTCCTGGTGAGAAAGGGCGGGAAAAGAGACAAGGAATAGGTTTGCACAGTAGTGCAAAGGAGAAGGAACATCGCTGTGCAATCATACTCAATTAAAAGTTTTTTTTTTTTTTTTTAATGGTTTGGATTCTAGTAAATTGGCTTAAGCACAGGGTGTAAGCGGACCCTTCACGAAGGCGTCTACCAAGCATAATGTAAGTATATTAAACTAATGTTAGGTTTCGGAATTTTACTAGTCAATTTCCTATGTTTTCGGAAAGAATAATTTTATTTAAATGTATGAATTTAATAGCTTTATTCGTGTGAACACATCTTAAATACTTTATATTTTATTATGTAGACTGGTAACATTAATTCCGTAAGAATGGCAATACTTCTATAATTTGATTGTTAAAATGTTTGGCGCGAGAATGAAGCGGTTCTCTCGGCGCTGGATTTGGCCTCCAGAACGGCGGGCTTCTTGGTCAGGAGTTGATGCCCGAGCGAGCATTATGTGGCTGAACGTCGAAAACGACTGATAATTATTAAGATAGTGGCCGATCCGTTATGGCTGTAATAGTGTGTACTGTGTAATGTAACAAAATTGTTAATAAACCTATTTAAAGTCGTTGGAGTTTTCCTTCAAGTGCTGCAACCTTTTGGTATAAGTAAGTACATAGCCTAAGTAACTACATTTATGCAACAATTATTGCTGGGAAACGACTTTTTTTTTGGGGGTGAAAAATCATGTTTTACGGTAGCACTCAATGTAACTCAAAACATTGTGCTGATGAATGGATTGAATAGTATGGGGGTCGTGGAGGTGTTTAAAGTAAAAATCTTACATTAAATAGATGTACCTATTTAAAAAAAACTTGTAAAAAAGTTGGAACTTTGACCCCCAATATCTCCGTAACTAGACGGTTCCCAGGTATGGTCTAGAACAAAAAAATTATCGCAATGACGGGGAAAACAAGTGCCTTTCAGTTTCGTTAAGGCCGTTGTTACACCCTTTATGTATGTCAAAAATGGAGGCTTATTACCTACCGCTAAAACATAACGTAATATCCGCCTGTAATCCCCGAAGGGCTAGGCACTGGCGAAATGTAGGTAATAAATAAATAATAAATATCGCTGGACATTACACACAGCGCCATCTAGGTGCCACACTAAGCAACTAGGCTTGTGTCGTGGACACCAGATAGTTGATATTACTACATAGATACTTTTTGTTTGTAAATACATACTTACTATACATATAAACATCCATGACTCGGAAACAAATGTCCATACTCATCACACAAACATTTTGCTCCTACCGGGATTCGAACCCGGGACCCTATGAACGTAAGGCAGCCTCACTACCGCTGCGCCATTTGGGTCGCCAAGTGTACCTAATAGTACACCCACGTTTCGCCAGTTATGTTTAAGTCCTATGTAATAGGGGGCGAGCCTATTGCCATCAACCGGACACAAATCCAGACGCTTCGGCTGCTAATGAGAAATTCCTGATCGGAAAACCCAATGACAATTTGCCCGACCCGGGAATCGAACCGGGACCTCATGCTTAGCAGTCGCGGTTGCGACCACTAGACTTACTGATGAATATTTTAGACAACTTAGGAGCTGTATTAATTGTGACATAGTAATTATAATTAAAATTTTAGAACTTCCAAGCTCTGAAAAATTAAAAAAAGTTCTCTACTATACACTATCCTCGTACTCTTAAAGCAGGAGTAATTCCAGTGTGGGAAAGAGACAGAGCTATACAAGCCGTTTAGCGCCATCTCTTTCCCACAATGGAATTACTGCTGTTTTATTTAAGACGTCATGGTAGGCAACCAGTTCTCTTTTTCTTCATCTGTAACTACTGAAAATAACGCAGTGATGGAGCCAGAATGTTGGGCATAGCAAAATAATTTAACGATTGTTTCATAAGCAATTATAAGTACATCAAACTAAGTAACTTTACGCAGAAATTAATGCTGAGAAGCGACTTTTTTTTTGGGGAGAAAAATCACCTTTTACGGTAGCACTCAATGTAATGCACTCAAAACATTGTGCTGATGGATGGATTGAATAGTACGGGGGTCGCGGAGGTGTTTAAAGTAAAAATCTTACATTAGAAACATGTATTTAAAAAAAAAAACTTGTGAAAAAGTTGGAACTTTGACCCCCAATATCTCCGTAATTAGACGGTTCCCAGGTATAGTCTAGAACAAAAAAATGATCGCAATGACGGGGAAAAATATTGCCTTTAGGCTTCGTTAAGGGTCTTGTTACACCCTTTATAATTTCAGACGAATGGAAAAGAGACATCTTTGTTTCTCCAATTAACTTAACATCCCTATGCAAGTCTTCAACACAAATAAAGCAGAAAAAAACATATCAATTTGTTCCCGCCTCGGGACATAAGCGGGCACAGATGAAATGATTAACATGCCGAAATTTCCAACTAGTTTCATGAATAGCTTTGTTCATATGAAATTCATAAAAAGATACCAGCGTCAAAGAGTTTTGTGGCACATTCTGTTGTTTATTTTTACCTCGTTTTTATGGAGGAATTTATCGTGATATTGTCCGCTTTTATTTTGAAAATGTTTCGGCTGAACGTCACTAGCAAGTACATGGAATATTTTAATGAAAGATGGTTGAGACATGGGAGCAAGACAAAAAGCATGCTCTTACTTTTGTCCAGGTTATAAGCCGTAGAGACCCTAGACCAAGTCATTAACACTAGAAAAGGGATATTTACCATGTTTACTGTTGGTATTGAGTTCCTGATATTTCGGCGCTGTTGCAACTGTTGCAAGCACCATGATCAGGGTTATACACTCAAAACCAACAGTAAACATGATCCCGTTTCTAGTGTTAATGAAAATGTTAGTTACCATGACAATTTAAAAACATAGATCCTCGACAAGGTGACATTCTGTCAATACAAAAAAAATATTGAATTGACATAAGCTACCGAAAAGATTATTATGTCAAATTAAGTCAATCCTGTTGCAAATCTTTACAGAAATCGAAATGCTTTGGAAGCGATTGCTACTGGAAGTTATGAAGTCCAAGTCCTGTAATTTTGTTTGTAACCCTGCTACACCAATAACATCATTTATTTGAGGTTACAGCACACACACATTTAAACTACCAGCGGCCGTTGACCCCATAATTGGCTTTCATCACAATCATCGTTCATCATATTTCTTATGCGTTTACTTTCTTTATTGCTTCTTTAAACAATTTTTTTTGAGGGAATCAAACACCATAAACCCAACCGCCGCGAGTCGATTAAAAAAAGCGATTGTGTCTAAAATCGCAAATTTTCAAATAAACATTTTATTGTAAATAATATTTGTTTCGACATTTATGTTCTTCGGGTTCTTCCTAAACAAATAAAAAGCATGAAGTTCAATTAATGACTTGTTTATTTACATTTGTTACTTGTGCCTTATTTATAGTCCAGACTATGACAGGTTGGAGTGTAAACAGCGGGAATATGCATAGTAGTGGCAAAAATACATTTCTCATATAAATATTTATGTGTTCGTATCATTCATTTTGCGGGTTGTGTGGCGTAAGTTCTTAAATAAATAGGTAATAAATAAAGTCAAATGGAAGAAAATTATGTCCGGTTTCGTGAGTATTGGTCTTATTAAAGCTACAGTCACACCAGTACGGACAAACTGAGACGCGAAACGAATTTTATCCGTATAGTCCTACTGTTCAGTTCTACTAGTAGGACTAAACGGAGAAAAAAATCCGTTAATTTCTACTAGTAGGACAGAACGGATAGGCTGTCCTACTAGTAGAAATAAACGGAGAAAAAAAAAATTAAGTTCATGTAGTTCTACGACGAGTTCTCTCGATAGGGCTGAACGGATAGCAGAAAAATGTATATTCTTAAACCGACTTATTTTTGTTCTACGATTACATACAACATTGTATACTTCTTGGTTGGTCATGTCATAAACTCTTCATGGCCAATAATTATTATAATGTCTTTTTCCCTAATAAATAAAATAAAAATGTCGTTTTGACGTAAGAAGATCAATTCAACGACAACCAGTAATTACTCATTTGTTTGGGTACTCGTTTAAGAATAATTCTCTCCCGCCACCGCTCATTGCTTCGACTTCCACTACCCAACGTTTATAAATATGACGTCTGTTAGTTTCGTCTCGGACATATCTCAAAGTGTCCGCGCGTTGTCTCTTACTGATCTGCACATTTATATATTTTAACTGCAACACACTCTGTCGCCAGTACCTGTGTTGATTTTAACAGAATTTTGTTGTGTTATGAAGCTTGAGGAAAGTCTTAGAGAATGGGACAATTTTATGTCAAGTTATATGATGAAACGACTGGTATTTTCCAGGTGAAATTTTTCCACCTTTAAATGAAATCCTTGGTTTATCAGAATTACCAATGACTATTATGCGACGGTGCGGTGGCGGGAATCCGTTGGATGCGAGTCGCACGGGACCGGTCAATGTGGCGACACTTGGGGGAGGCCTATGTCCAGCAGTGGACGTCTGACACTGAGACGAGGGTACAGTTACTGGAGACACGCAGGACGGGTGTTCCGTCGCTTCCGCGGACAAGTTCCACTAGACAGCCAGCACAAGGGACGTGTCAATAACATAGTTTGAAGTCATAATAACACAAGTTTTGTATTCTATCTATCTATAACGTGTGGTTAGTGCCTAACCTGGTGTCAAAGTTTTTAGGCCGCACATGGGCTTTACATGCCGTTCAGAAATATCTCTCAGGCATGCAGGTTTCCTCACGATGTTTCCCTTCACCGGAGTAAGTGATAATTATACAATACGCACATGAATCCGAAAAATCAGTGGTGCGTGACGTTTTTTTTTTTTTCCTGTGGGAAATCATTAAATAACCCCTCCCGCTCTGGGCTGAGCAGGAGGGAGTGTCACACTTTTACTGACTAAAACCCATCCATGTTCCTTCCTTTGCCCTTTGTGTTCCAAGGCCGCGGTACCTCTTTCGAACAATCCCGCAACCCTGGCGGAGTGGTGCGTGCCTTGGGTTCGAACTCGAGACCTGTGACTTGGTAGTCTGACGGTCACACCACTAGGCTATTACTGCTGTAAAAAGTTAAAAAAAGTTTTGTATTTACTTTATAATACAGGGTGGAAGGGATGCCGATGCGAAAAAATCTGCTGTTCCATATTATTTTGACCACTTTTGTATGAAACAGCAGATTTTTTTTAAATAACGTACTGAATACATGGTACTTAACCGTGTTCGCGTGTCTGTGTTTCCAACCCTTAAGTTAGTTTTTAAGATATGACACATTTGCCCATGATTCGATCACGATAGATTCATTTATAAATCGTTGAAAGCCGTTATAGGTAGTCAGTAACCCGAAAGTCCAGTCTTACCAAGAGGTATCGGAGAAAGAGGTTCCTAGTGCCTATTACTAACTGGGTTGTGGAGGTCAGATAGGCAGTTGCTCCATTTAAACTGGTATTCAGCTGCATCCAGTTAGACTGGAGCCGACCCCAACATATTTCACAATCCCCAACGCAATCGCTGTTCCGAGCCGCACTCCGTATAACATTAAATCTCCTAAGACTATTAAAATGCGTTACTGCTGAGACACATCTGAGAATAATTTGACGACACATATCTGTGTCACCCATAAATCCTTTTAAAAAGATTCCTTCAAGAGTATTAAAAAAAAATACTCGACATAAATATGCAGGCAGATTTATCTTCTCTTTATAGAGGTCTGAGTACTTTCCTATAGCAAACACTTCAAGGTAATCTGACCACTAATGTTTATCCTTTAGAGGATATTCCAGCTTGTAGTTGAGTTTAAGGAGACGGTACATGACAGTTTATAGTCACTTCAAGGGGTTACATTACAGGCCAGTGATGCCACGCGTTCCAGATTAAAAGGACGTCCCCCAGAATTGAGGTCAAACTGCCTATAAGAATAACAAAATATAGAATAAAAAGCGGAACGTACTTTTATTAATTTAATCTTTATTATTTGCAGCCACTCGGATCAATCTTCAGGTTAAGCCGCGCTGGCCTAGGTTGGTCTATGGATGGGTGACCACCCATTACATACCGAGTTTCTTCCGTGCCTTGGAAGGCACGTAAAGCCGTTGGTCTTGGATACTTGACAGTCGTTACAGCTTAGTCAGTGGCCCGAAAGTCTGACAACTAGTATTATCAAGGGGTGTCGTATTACCCAGTATTGACTGTGGCGGTCAGATATACAGTCGCTCCATGTAAAATACTGGTATTCAGCTGCATCTGGTTAGACTGGAAGCCGACCCCAACATGTTTGAGAAAAGGCTAGGCAGATGATGATGATTATTCGTAGAAAAATAGACAGTTTGTCATAGGCTGAGGCCAACAAAATGGGTACACCATACGTATGATAAAAGGAACTTCGACGAGTCCAAAATCTTAAGGGCATTACATTGCCCAATGACCTTGAGCATGCTGCCCCGTACTAACTTACGACGAAACGGCGAGAGAGAGAGGGACGAGTGCGGCAGTGACATAGTGCTTTTCGCGAAATTTCCGATTTTTATAATATATTTTAAAATATTAAAAGAAATATGAGAAAAAAATCAATACACATTGTTAAATACGTCATTACGTATTTTTTGGTATAAAATTCATGCCGAGTTATTGAGCCGTTATAGAGAAAATTTTCAATTTAGGTTGAAAAAGGACCTATTTGTTACGATTTTTCGATAAAATTTGGGTTAGTTTATTAAAATTTTAAACAATACAATGTATTTGTGATTACCTTTAGTTTAACATATATTTTTTATATTGAAAACGCACAAAAGGATTCATCTACAAACTTCTTTAAACACACGGTATTTTCAGGATTTGAGCGAGGTAATCCCCTTAAGATAATGAAAGAAGTTCTGTCATGAAAACAACGAAAGCTCAACCCGACGACCACAGGGGCTAGACAGACGGCAATCACCTTCAAAGCGTTCACTAATGACAACTTGTACAAAAAACTTGCAATTATTGTAAACAATAGATATCACTATTAACCACTTTAACTGTCGCTAAAAATAATTTCGCACGCGTCTAATAATAAGGGTCCTGTATTATTTATTATACGCGTCAGATATGATATTTATCAACAGTTTGTACGGCCAGTGATAAATCTCGTTTACAATTGCGAGTTTTTGTACAAGTTCTACTAGGTTGACTTAATATTTTCGGTAGCTAGTCAACCTAATGTATTTTTGACTTTTCTGTCATCTTCACCATTTCTTTCTTCCATCATATCTTCACTGTCACTATGTCTAGGTTTTCAGTGTATCAAGTTATAGCCAGCCGGTACTTCCAATTTCCTTTTTTTAGGTTCAAAAATATCCCTGAAGCATACATACCACATTTCTCTCCATCCATACCCATATCACTCAACAGACCAAACATGACAAATCTCTTTCCCCACGCAACAATAGGGTCCATCTTGTAAAAGACGTGTCGTGTGACGTTTTATGTAAGTACGTCCCCAATTCTTTGTGGCTGGGGATTTGAGTTGCTGGTTTAACGATTAACCTTGACTGGATTTACGAACTGAAGACATGTGTTTAGGTTTTAGTTTAGAGCTTTCTAACTTTTTCCTCTTGGGTTTGGATTGTCGTCCTTTGGTGTATTTTTTTTATGACCGGTACACTCAATAGGTAGCCCTATTGAGTGTCCCAGTTCCACTGCTGGGCAAAGGTCTCCCCTTTCTCCTTCCAAACCTCTCTATCCTGTGCTATCTCTCGCCATGTTTGCCCCGCAAACAAGATCAGATCGTCACACCACATTTGCCGTGTTCTGCCTCGACGGCAATTTCCGACAGGCGTCCAGTGAGTGACGATCGTTGCCCATCTCTCAGGGCGAATCATCAATTATGCAGATCTTTTAAATTAATTCAATAATGATAGGTGTCGTCGTGAACTCAGTATACCCAGGCAGATAAGATATGTCGACAGTAAACTGCTTGCCCTATATCGAATCTCTACGGCGTTTGCCGAATCAGTCTGACTCGAACATGATTGTGCCTCGCATGTGCATTTGTGCAAGTATGATCATTTTTTTATTTTTTTTACCTTTTATTATTCAATACACACTTACAACCATTAACAAAACGTAAACATACCACACAAACCATCGTGGGTTTAACAGTGGTATGACAGACACGGCAAATTCTAAAGGTAGGTAAAGGTAGGTGTACATTCTCGCCGAGTAACTCCGAGCCAGGGTAAGTGCGACTGTGTTTCTAGGAGCACTCCTCTAGGCTCGATGTTCATCGCTTGGCTGTACACTCTAACACTCGCCCTAACTCCGTGTGTCTCAGCGAGAGGGTACAGCCACCTTAAAAGTATATCTCCGTCTAATTGATTTTTGCCTCAAATAGAATTGGGCAGGTCACGTGATCAGCATGCATAACGACCGCGATGAAGCCTTTTTTTTCGGATGGGAAATCATCTAATGACTCCTCCCGCTCTGGGCGGAGCAGGAGGGAGTGTCAGACTTTTACTGACTAAAACCCATCCATGTTCATTCATGGCCTTTTGTATGTCTTTCCTAGAAAGAAAGAAAGAATTTATTCATTTACCGCGGATGAGGATGGACAGAGCCGCCGAGGCCGACCTAGAAAGAGGTGGCGAGATGATCTAGACGCGCATCACGAAAGCTGGTTCTAGGTGGCGCAGGAGAAGAGTACCTGCAAGGTTATGGGGAGGTTTTTGTCCAGCAGTGGGACATACAAAGGCTTCAAAAAAATAAGCCATTTTCGTAGATTATTCTAATATTAATTTTTAATTTATATAACTTTAGTCAACGATATTGAGAACATCCTCGGGCTTAATATTGACCTATATATTTTAAAAGGCACAGACGGCAGACGCTTTAGGCGAAACCAAAAACCTTTACCAATATTATAATGTTTTCTTAAACAGAATAGACTTATAACAATAGGTTGGTAAAACGATTCGGTAAAGTAACACGAAACGGAATAGAAATTGATACTACTTTCGGAATCTACATTTTGTCATTTGGGCATTACTATGAAGATAATATCTACTAATATTATAAAAGCAAGAGTAACTATGTCTGTCGGTCTGTCTGTATTACCTTTCCAGAGTTCGGATAGGCACACAAATAAACCTAGGATATTTTTTATCCTAAAAGTACGTTCCTGTGGGATAATTTCCGACCACAACGCGGACATAGCCGCGAGCAAAAGCAAGTCCATTATATCTTTAGTATTATAAAGATTATTGATTATTGACAGACGATTAAACTGCTGAGCAAGTGATCCTGGGTACGATTCCCGGGTCGAGCAAATTGTTATTGGGGTTTTCCATCAGGAATTTCCAGAAGCAGCCACGGAGTCGGGATTCGTGCTCGGTTGATGGCAATAAGCTCGCTCCCTATTACATTATGGTACTTAAGTCATCTTTACCCTGGTGGGATTACAGGCGTATTATGATTACGACGAAATCGCGGGTAATTTATATTTTAAAACGATACTCATACTAAACGTATTAACAATATTAATGAAGGAAAAATAATAGTGCATGTTGCCGGAAAAACTAGTATTAAACCGATTCACATATCGATACCTACAACTAACGTCCATGATTGTATCTAGGATTCTAGGACACACATTATCAACCGATTGGCCAGAGAAATAAGTCGCAAGATGGCGAATATTCCTTATATCGGATTCTCATAACCTATTTCAGAATATCGTACTGAAATAATAAGAATCTGAAGGTCGAAGGATAATGTTTCTTTGTATGAAAGGTCAAGTGCGGTGACCTCAGTTAGGTAAATAGAGATGGAACAAATTCGAACGCGGGACGAAAGAATTTGAAACTCGAAAATTCGAAATAGGAATTTGAGACTGGAAATTCTGTTGCAATTGATCGAAGCTGGTTTAGTTTGAAATGTATCGACTATTGTGTCGTTGAATTTGTTAATAGTGTTAAGAATGATTGCCTTAGCCATAAGGCAGGATAGGTAGACTCATTCATCATCAGCTGCCAAACCTTTTCCGAACTATGTTGTGGTCGGCTCCCAGCCTAAACAGTATTTTCAATACACTTTCTCGAAAACTGGTTCTTATCGCACTACCATTAGGTTCAACATTCAATGTATGCACACGCGTGGATTTTTAATATTTTTCCTCACACCTGCGGAAATAAAACTTTCCACATATAACTATACTTATACCAAGTCCAAATGGGTTCAATGACTATAAGCGGCGGTGATTGTTTTTTGTTAATCTCGGTAAAGAGCAGCTTTATTGCGAAATTATTTTTTCAGTATTTACATTGTCTTTTTATGTAGAATATCATATAAAACATAGATAAAAATGATTAAATAAAACAAAATTATTTACTTTTATGAACAAATTAACATTTATTTGTGCTAAATCCAAAAACATTAGATTTTTTATATTAGGCTGTTTAGCAGCATCATATCTTTGCTTCTTCTTCAACCTGGCGAAAGCAAAGCACGGAAAAAAAACAAATTAAATCGTAGTTTCTTAATAATACCTGAGAAAAATACTCTCGCCGTTCTAATATTTCATTTCTTCGAAAGTGTATTGTCGTTCGTCGTTTGATACGCGTGGGGATTTGTTTCTGCAGTTCTCGGCTCCATAACAGCCTCGCGTACTGCTCGGGTGTTCATTCCGCCTCGAATGCAATAACAAAGTTTCCCCACTTATATCAAAATGTACTATTTGGTGTCCTGGTCCCTTTTGTTGAATTAACTGAGTGTTGGTAAAAAAAAGAGCGCATCCCTCAACACGGAAACGATAACGCGTTTGGGTCACAACAGGACATTCGTATTAATTGAGGTATTTGGGAGCAAACGGAAGTTTCAGCCATAAAGAATAGTGGGAGAAAGATTTTATTGCTTTGTTTCTTGTCTGTGATAGTTTGGGAATTTGGTTACTGTAGACTTTTGTATTAGTCGTCGACGGTTGAGCATGAAGTCCTGGGGCGATTCCCGGGTCGGGCAAAGTGTTGTAGGACTTTTTCGATCAGGAATTTCTCAGTAGCAGCCACGGAGTCTGGATTTGTGCCCGGTGGATGCTCGCCCTATTACATCAGACTAAAGCATAACGGCAAAATGTGGGTGTACTATTAGGTATTAGGTGACGTTATGATATGAGTTTGGAGTAGTTTCCTACCTGCTTTCTATTTAGACTACAAAAATGACGAGAACACTAGAAAATCTTTGCCATGCCCTGGAATACGTGGCTGGACAACAAAGCGGTTTAAATTAATTAGATAGGCTTTTTTTTTCGGATGGGTAATCATCAAATTACTTCTTCCACTCTGGGCGCCCTTTATGTTCCAGAGCCGCGGTGTCTCTTTCGAACAGTCCCGTAACCCTGGTAGGCGTAGGTCCTTTCGGATCCCATCCTGTTTGCTGACATCTCTTTGAGGCGCGCGTGGAACACGAACGCGCCGTCGACACGGCCTGTCGCCATAAGACAGACGGACGGTGAGTTAGCCCATTACTCAGTGTCCACAGGCCCGCGCCTCCGGTGGCCGGGAGCCACCACGAGGCCCCCGACGCCCAGGGCGTCCCCAGCGGCAGCTGAGACGTGACAGCGTCCTATTCCCTCTCGCTCCGCACCATGGATTGAACCAGGGCCGGACGCGAGAGGTCGCCACCGCCGATTGCCGCTACGAGGACACGGTGGTGCTCCGCGCAAGTGGAGCAGACCTGCACAATGTGCTCCACCGTGTCCTCCGGACTACAGGCTCGGATGGGAAATCATCAAATAACCCCTCCCGCTCTGGGCTAAGCAGGAGGGAGTGTCAGACTTTTACTGACTAAAACCCATCCATGTTCCTTCCTTTGCCCTTTGTGTTCCAGGGCCGCGGTATCTCTTTCGAACAGTCCCGCAACCCTGGCAGGCATCGGTCCTTTCGGACCCCTTCCTGTTTGCTGACTCTCTTTGTGGCGCGCGTGGAACACGAACGCGCCGTCGACACGGCCTGTTGTCATAAGACGGATCGACGGCGAGTAAGCCCATTACTCACCGTCTACAGGCCCTCGCGGACGACACGCTAAGGGCATCCCTAGGGCGTCGTTAGGGGAGGACAGCAAAGGGACACGCTGGATCTGAGTGGTCATTATTTGGGGGCTGATTTTGAACTACAGGCTCAGCTGCGCGGGCTGGCTCGAGCAAGGGTCGAGGAGGGTATGGAACGGGATGTCGCGACGGGCCTCGACGCCGACGGCGAGGACGGAATGACGGCTGTTTGCATCTGTGCCTCTTGAGCATGTTCGTTTCCCTACTGCTCTCCTGGAGGAGGGTGATAGCGTCATCGGGGGTGACGAGAGTATGCTTTGGTCGGCGAATCTTACCTCCGAATTTTAGAGGGCTCGTATCGGGCGGCCGATGCGATCAGGGATCGGAATGAGCTGTATCTGTGTACTCTTAATAGTTATGTTATGATGTTTCATTATGTTCACTCTTGTGTGTACATAAATGTTTTAATAGCCTTCAATGTTTCCCACTGTTGAGCAAAGGCCTCCCCTTTCTCCCTTCAAACCTCTGTGTTCTGTGCAATTTCTAGCCGAGCTTGCGGTAAAATAATAAATAAATAAACAGTTTGAAAATAATACCACATGACTAGAACCAATGTCACTACCCTTTATCCTTGTAACAAGAGGAAATGCCCCAGAAATTGCAGGCTTATGGTAGGCTATTCAACAGTCTCCAAAATTGGTAGTACCTCGAATATTAAGCCCAGTAGGACACCTTCTAAAGCCAGCCAGCACTAATGATCAAGGATAACAATTGAAAGCTGAAAATCCTTCACATTTAGTTCCGACCAAAGCCTTTGAGGAGTAATTAATGACACTAGAGCCCAACGTTACTTGACCATTTACCCTTTTGAGGTGTATTATACTATGTCCGCATAATTTAACGGGACTAAATTTATTGTTGCATGATATTTTAGAGGCTGTTTCCTTTATAAGGATATCTGGTTGACTAGGAAATTGTTAAGAGCATCTGCCTAGCCTTTTCCCAAATACTACTGTTGGGGTCGGCTTCCAGAACTAACCAGATGCAGCTGAGTATCAGTATTTTACATGGAGCGACTGCCTATTAGAACTCCACAACCCAGTTAATACTGTCTAATACAATACCTTTTGGCAAAACTGGATGTCAGACTTTTTGGCTGTGATTGACTACCTGTAACGAGTGTCTAGGATCTGCAAATAACAGCCGGGACCAACGGCTAAACTTGCTTTCCGAGGAGCGGAAGAAACTCGGTAATAATTGGTCACCCATCCTCAGACCAACCTAGGCAAGCACAGCTTAACCCAAAAATCAACCCGAGCGGCTGTTATTATTTAGCTACGAGCTCAAGTCAACCGTTTCATTCACTACCTTTTCTTTCATAATAATATAATTCTTAACACAATCCATTCACCGTTTCTTTGGCCTTTTTCTCCTCATCCATCCATGAACATCTATATTATGTATTCATCACTCTTTTAGTCACATGCTTGTCTGACGTTCCTTAGGTCATCATCATTCTCCCGCCCTTATCCCAATTTATTTGGGGTCGGCGCAGCATGTCTTCTTCTTCCATACTTCTTTGTTACTCGTCATCTCAACAGACACTTCTTTTTTTGCCATACCAAATCATAGCCTTCACACAGTCCATCCATCGTTTCCTTGGTCTTCCTCTACTCTTATACCCATCCACATTTCATTTTCCTCATGACATTTCCCTCATTCCTCCGCATTACATGCCCTTACCAAGCCAACAGATTAACAAGACTTTCCTTCAGTATCAAGAAAAAAAAATGTGACCTCTCAAATCAACATGAAAACGAACGATGTCATTCCTCTGGGTAATAAAATCGTGGCAAAATATTTAAAGGGGCAGTTATTAAAATTACGTTGGGGTCAAATGAAACGGGGTGTTGTGCAGTGACAACGATGAATAATTTCACATTGTGGATACCGTGCTAGCACAGTTGATTTGGTTTTGAAAGGAAAAAGGAGTAAATGATAGCGTGATGATTGACAGGGGAGACGCCTAACGCGATGACATTGAACGATAAATGTTCGAAAATTTCTTAAACTTGTTCCAGGAAATCCGTGTTTTTGAATAAGTCTTCCAAGTGTGTGAAATAAATATTTGTCATTAAGAATCTCCATTACATGTACAAGGTTTCTATCAAGATTTTTTCTCTACTTTTACAGTTTATGAGTACATTATGAACGGCCAAACTTCAGTTAAAATTTGTGCAAAACAGCAATTTTGGAGGCTTATACTGAATTTGTTTCTATAATTTTTTTTATTTTTTGCTACCATAGAAACCTAGATATAGTGCACAAAATACCTATTAGTTTAAAAAAAATCAAAGATAGATGTGTAACAACTGCATAATCACGTACGAGCGTTTGTATGAAAAGTATGACGGGTTGGCCGCTCTCATTTCGATTTCTACTAGATTGTGTGTACCTACCTATTTCGACTGCCTCGTTGGTCTAGTGGGCGCAATCGCAAATGCTAACCTCGCAGTCCCAGTTTCGATAAAGACAAAGAATAAGATAAAGATATATTTATTTGCTCAAACATGTGTACACATACAATAAAAAAGTGCATGTAGGATGACATAAATAAAATTCGTTCAGACATGTTTGCCACATACTATGGCGTGCAAATGTTTTGAATTCAAAACTGTGATTTTTAATATATCAATTGTGAAGTTAATATAGCAAAAAAAATATTAAAAGGTAAAATTAGACATTGCAAAAACAAAAAAAAAGAACGTAATTAAAAATAATAAGCACATAATAAGAAATGTCAAAGTATACGATTCCCAAATCGAGCAAAAGTGTTTTTGGGTTTTTACTGATGTACACATTATTAACAGTAGCCGACACGCAGTCGGTACGTTGCCCTTTTGGTTGTTGGTCGATATGTTGCCCGGTTGATGGAAATAGGCTCGCCTCCTATTACATGAGGCATAAACATCTGGCGAAACGTGGGTGTGGGTGTGTGGAGGTCGATCGAGTTGTTTTTTTTTCTTGTTTATTAAACTTTTTTTTTTGTAACACCTTCAGACAATGTAAATTGTTATTTAATAAATGAAATGAGGTAAACCTCTGCCTATCCCCTCGGGGATTACAGGCGTGATCTTATGATGTGTCTATCCAAAAATAAATTCATATTTACTAATACTGATACTTCTAATCATTCGTGTACGAAATAAAATGCGTGTGAACTTTAAAGTTATGGAGTTTATTGTAAATATAAAAATACAGCCGAAAGGCAAACCGTTTCACGTCGCAAGCAGAGAAGAAGGAAAAAGTATTGCCACAACACAACGGATGTTGGCATAAAATAAAGTGTTGCAAGCTTATTAACGAAACTTATTACTATTTTCGTTAACACTAAAAATAATAAATCTATACATTATATGTTTAGACTGTCCTAAACAATTCGCTCTGCTAGTAAAATTAAAGAAGTAAAGGACGCATAAGAAGCTTGCCAGCTCAGTACGACACCACGATAAAGATGGCGGGTCGTGCACAATGCTGTTTATTTCGTTATAAAACAGTTCTTTGCGTTATTAGCGGAAACATACGGTGCGGGAAGGTGGACGGGGATGCAGAGGAACATCATAATATTTATCAACTTACAATTAACTCTAATTAAGTCTCCTTGTAACACAAACGCCCTTAAACTTCTGGACCGTTTCTGTTTTTCTTCCCCAGTATTTTTTTTCATAAAAAGTAAAAACCTATTTATAAGGTCCTATTAAAATAGATGGACAAATTTTAACACGTCGTTCAGTACGTCTAACCGATGATATCCAAGCAAAGAAAAACACAGATTAAAGTGATTTTATTTTGACCTAAAATAATAAATTGCCGGCGGGACACTAGAATAAACACATGGTCAAAATAAAATCACTTTGATCAGTGTTTTTTTTTGCTTGGTTATCATTGGTTTCTAACCAATAATATCCAAGCAAAAAAAAGCACTGATCACTGATGTACCTGTGTTAAAATTTGTCTACCTATTTTAATGGGACCTTGTAGTCGAAGTATCTTCTTTAGTATCTTCTAGATATTTTTAAACAAGTTGAGAGTCAAAAAAAGGAAAGCTCGTCAACTCTTCTTTCTGCGAGTTACACATATAGAAGACTGGGTATAGCTTATATAGTAAGGCCATGGTAAAAAGATAACCCAATCAGCTGACTGGACTGTTGCTGTCGGAAACGCTATTAACCACGAGAACCAACGTGTTTAATATTCATGACGGCACGGTTAGCGCAGTGGCTAAGCGATTGACTGCTGCGCTGACTGTCGCTGGTTCGATCCCCGCACGGAATAAAATATTTGCAAGTGTGGTTTACATATAGTTGTTCCAGGTCTGGCTGTTTGTATAAGTGAGTTTAAATGATTGTAAATGCACCTACAATACAGGAGAAATTCTTAATGTGGGGCAACATTTTAAGAAAAAGATTAAGCGGACTAACCATAGACTTAGTCCATTTAATCTTAAACTCGATTGTGCAGATAAAAGGACAGGTACTGAAGAAACACATTTCAAACGCTTCTCTTCAGGAGCCCAACTCTAAGTTAACCTCGTTTATTTAGCTTGCTTTGTATTAAAACATAGGTGGTATCGTGTACTGCGACCCACAGCCACACTACACACGAAACAAATACAGGAAAACAAGTTACCCGTGGCCAGCTGTTCCATGCAGAGTCTATGCAACAGCGGAGCTGCTTAAGCCCCCTGACGGCTTCATCAGGCCGTCTGCCTTCCACATGGACGTGCTTAGCCGTGGCCCACTTGGAAATCTGTAAATAAACTCCGAACCCAAGTCACCCATAGCAAAGACAATCTCTTCAAATGGGGGTTCATGAAAGGCTCAGATATATATCATTCAATCCTGATTTTATTCGAATTTTGTTTTTGATGAAATAAGAATTTAACTTGCTTTTAGTAAATTTTTTAAATTCTATTTTTAATGATAACTAAACTTAATTTTAAGTATTTTTATTTTCTAACCTTTTGCTGCGTGAAACTTGCCCAATTGTTACCTAAATGGAAGAAGTCACTGGCTCACACACAGGTACTCTAACCTAGCTCTGGAGCCAGGGTCTCAAATTTTTCTATACCCTGTTTTTATATGGCAATAAAGAATTTATTATTATTATTATATTGAGTGTGTATCACGTGTCTCCTCAGACAATAACCCACCTTCCATCTTGCGCTGCACGCCCTGACACCTGCACACTTGACGATCTTATGACTGCATCAGCGTGAAGAGTTCGCATTGCTGAATTATGGGCCAAAAATTAGCCGTCAACGCGCCATGACGAAGTGGAGCGGTGTATTTTGCTGTTCCTGTATATTTCAACATTTCATTGTTGACCCATAGAGGACCATAAGTAAGCGGCTTGCGATAGAAAAATGGCGACGATATAAACAGTTTTACTGGAACTAACGTTTCATAATATTTTCTATCAGAATCCTGTATGAAATGTGAGGAAGAAAGAATTTCTATAACTGTGTGGCCTGGCGATTTAACTGAGTTAGTGGACGAGTTATTTGATTTTCCTCTGAGCGGAATTTCTCAGTTTAAACGAGTGTAGCTCATTGTTTGGCTGATTGATATTTCAGATTAAAAAACTGAATTGTATGCTCTAACTTACTATCAAGTAGAGGGATCTCTTCTTTTAATTTAGGCAGTCGACAGACAGACAGACAAAAATTAAGAAAAATGTTTTGTTGTTTTATAAGTGCCGTTTATACTTCATAAGCATTTAGTTTTATTATGAATTTACAAACAGACACTTGAATTTTATATTATTGTATAGATAAATAGATTTGTGATGCAGAATTCTAACATATCATCACGCCTGTAGTCATCGATGTAATCGCCGGTTAGGCAGAGGTGTACCAAATAGTACACTCCACCCATTGCAAGTTCCATATAATATAATCCAGTAACATAATTTTGCTAAGACTGTGTCATGATAGATCCATTGCCAAACTGTAATCTCAAAACTTGAACTTTTTGTGTAAAACAGCGCTTAGAAACTGTAACTTTGTCCCTAGATCCTGGATTATATCGAAATTCGAACAAAATTTTCCGTTCACCGGTTGTCAGATTATCCTTGTTCGGTAGTAACGAGACAGTTAGTGGGTCGCAGGTGGTTTTCCGGTCGCTTTGAGTGTGCCGACGTAACGACAGCAGTTAGAGTTTCGTTTTGAAGATTTATTTACAGGAAAACTTGGGGCCTGGGTGAAGGAAACATCGTGAAGAAACCGGCATGTCCTAGAACCAAAAATTTCGAAGACATGTGACGTCTACCAACCCGCACTGGGCCCGCGTGGTGGATTAAATGCCTTTCTCTCTTATAGAGAGGAGTCCGTGTGTCCCAGCAGTGGGAACATTATAGGCTGATTATGCTTATGCTGGGGCATTCCAAAGGGATATGAAGAACAGGGTGTAAAGTACTTCATCTTCCACAGAAAAGGGAGGATCCTCTGACAAAACGGGTGTTATGTCTGGTGGGTCTTGAGCAAGATGGCGCTCTCGTGAAGACTCCAAGAATTACCCTAACTTGTACAACACACACTGATTTACAAACTTATATGATTGTTGAGTACAAGTCCACAAAAGAGTATTCAAAGATCGTAGGAGGTGGTGTTATGTGGTTTCTGCCTCCCCCATGGGAAAAAGCGTGAGGGTATTTATGTAGATAAGTCCACAAAGTAATACTATCGTTTACCAACATATTTCTTCACTTAGGTACCTACCGTAGTTGCTAACGCTACACGAATACCGAATACGGCCCGATATACGGAGTTTCGAAGCTGTGGATTCGAGAGGCATACGAAATAGGACTAGAGCTTTGTCACTCCCCGTGCCCTCTAAGATATTGTACCGATTATTGGTTAGTCGACCAGGATGAAGGCATTTCAGTATGCTAGAACACCTTGTGAAAGTTACAATGTCCGGTAGATGCGATGAACCGGTGTATTCCCTTTGACCCAACCGCCCGTAGCCCCACTGGTGGGGTCAACGGGAACTATTTAAAATTGTTTAATCAATTGATAAAATAATTAATAGAGGACATTCCATCAATAATCCTTCGAAATGAACTGTTAAAGAGTTGATGAAATACCTATTACATGAGATTTAAACTGGTGAAACATGGGTTTACTAAGGTACACCTCTGCTTAACTCTTCAGCCCAATGCAGGCGGGATTTATGGAATAGATATTCCATACAAAACTTCAACACCTATTTGACCAAAATGTATGGGACAGCTGACTGCTGGGGTGATTGTGAAGAATGCAATTGTGTCCCCGCACCCCAGCCCGAAGTGACGAGGAAGAACACCTTATGATTTTAGTCAGTTGGCCTCTGGCAGACCCCTCCACCTGCCCCACGGCGGAGGACATCCATTGAAAATTTTCACAGGTAAAAAAAAGTCCCTACCCCGAGCGCGTGGCGTAAACGTAACGTAGACCAACGTAACGAAGATTTTAAAATTAAAATTGTGTCACATTTTCTTAGTTTTAATTATTGGTCCGCTATAGATTCATGATGATACACGAGTCAATAATATTTCAAATCAAATCGTTCGTTCAAACTATAGGCCTGCATCACAGAAATATATAAAAATTAACGCTGTTTATTTCAATTCGTAAATACACTCATGCAAACGGCAACAAGCCCACGCATCCGAAAATATATTGCTATTTTTTTTAACTTACATACAATGATTAACAAAGAGTCATCAACCTATTGTTTACGTGAACTTTACAATACATACATACAACTTTGTTCGGACTATTGGTTTCAAGAGCATTATGTTTGAAGAAATCTTTCTCTGGATGTCATTTTTATGAATAAACTTTCAAGGTCCTTAAACGTTATCATTTTTGATATTTCATTTAAAAAAAATACTGTCTTAATCATAACATCATTTGACGACCCGAATGGCGCAGCGGTAGTATTGCTGCCTTACGTTCCTAGGGTCCCGGGTTCGAATCCCGGTAGGAGCAAATGTTTGTGTGATGAGCATGGACATTTGTTTCCGAGTCATGGATGTTTATATGTATAATAAGTTTGTATTTTTATTTACAAACATAAAGTATCTATGTATTATTATCATCTATCTGGCGTCCACGGCACAAGCCTCGTTGCTTAGTGTGGCACCTAGATGGCGTTGTGTGTAATGTCAAGGGATATTTATTTATTTATTTATTTATCACCCCTGTTTTCTCCGAAAGGTTAAGCAAAGTTGTACCTAATAGTAAAATATGATTGTTTGTAAAATACAATACCTAAATAGTCCTCCTTATCGATTTCGGTGACCCTTGGGTAATTAAACAAACTAAAACTATTCTGCTGTCGAGCGGACTCAAATATGACTCGGTAAACCGAATTTAGGTCATAACTAGAGCAATAAATATTGTCTTATCTACAATTTTCTGTAATACTGCTGATACAGTAAATTTTCAGTTTCAATTATTTTTTATTTTCTGCGTACCAACAGGGTTTTTTTGCTTAGATTAAAATTTGACAAGAAAAAAATATGTATTTCATTCCATAGCTACCAAAACGTTATCGCAGCATAAAATTCGGAAAGTTTTTATGAAAATAGGCGTGATTATTGTTCGCAAACAAATGGGCCGAGAAAAAAAGTGTATATTGTCAAAGTTTGCAGCAGTGATTCCCAAAGTGGTCCACGTGGACCCCCAGGGGTCTCGTGGAGCCCTGGAGGACTGGCCTATGTTGGCGTGAAAAACAAATGGGGGTTTTCAAGTTGTAAGTAGGGTCCACGAAAATTAATCTGATTTCGATGGTAAAGAACAAAAATGTTGGCTTGACTTTATTTATCAATGTAGGCAGATAATAAACTACTTAAAAAGAAAAAAAAAAACAAACTAAATTATCTAACTTATGAATAAACTTAAAAAATGGCGTCAAAAAACTCCTCCTCAACAACCTCAACTGGTAATGTACCCAAGAGACTGGCGGCGCCACATTGTATTATTTGTACGCCATTTTATAAGTTTATTCATAAGTTAGTTACTGTATGATATTTTAATTTATAAATTTTAATGTTTATACAGCGTGTAACAGAAAGGGTATAATCATATGGAATACTGTGGTACGGACCATCAAACTGAATAACTTTCTCTATGGGACCACCACCGAAATTGGTAAAAAAATAATCAGCTGTCCCATACATTTGGGTCGAGTAGGTATTGAAATTTTGTATAGGACAGCTGATTATTTTTTTACGATTTCGATGGTGGTCCCATAGAGAAAGTTGTTCAGTTCGATGTTCCGTACCACAGTATTCCATATGATTATACCCTTTTTGTTACACGCTGTATATATGAATTAGTACTAACAAATTAGATCTTAAAAAGCATTTCGAAGTTTTAAGATTCTAATTTTCCGATTTGCATTTTGATAACATTTTTTAGAAGTTACGGTCCTACCTTATCAGATAATCGCATTAAAAAAATAGCAAACTTTTTGATTATCTTTTTTGGTCCACGGGCTTGATAAAAATGCAGCACCAAAGCCAGAAAATTTTAAAAGTGGTCTACGAGAAAATAAAGTTTGGGAACCTCTGGTTTATAGTCTTCTCGAGTTGTGCGCACTTGCGTAGACAATGGCCGTAGTTGCAAACTCTATCGGGTATGTTTTATTTAATTGAGAGAGGTTTGGGCTGTAAGAGGAGAGCGGGCAAGCTGTAAAATTATCCAACGTGTAACAGAATAAACGCAAAACCTCTTGAACAACTTTCACTACCTATGGGACCAACAATGAAATCGTGAAAAAAAATCGACTGCCCGTACATTTCTGCGCTGCGCTTATCTCGACAAAATGAACTGAACAGCAGTTCTTTTTTTCGCGATTTCGGGGTTGGTCCCATAGTGAAAGTTATTCATAATGATGAGTACAATGACGCCTTTTTTTTCGGACGAGAAAACATTAAATAAAGGGGTTATTTAATAATTATGTTTTTGCCGATGGGAAATCATCAAATAACTCCTCCCGCTCTGGGCTGAACAGGAGGGAGTGTCAGACTTTTACTGACTAAAATCCATCCATGTTCCTTCCTTTGCCCTTTGTGTTCCAGGGCCGCGGTATCTCTTTCGAACAGTCCCGCAACCCTGGGTACAATGACCCCTTAAGAGGTTTTGCGTTTATTCTGTTACACGTTGTATAGCCCAATACGAAGATATAGCCCCGATCCGGTGCTGATCTACTCTTTGGAATGGGCAACACAGTACTTTCACAAGTATTATGCCCCGTGTCTGAGACTGTAGCTTCGCCCTCTTAGTTTTTTCTGACATTCAAAAGTGCCTATTATGGTCTATTTGAAATAAATGCTTTGAGTTTGAGTTTGACTGAGATTGTAGCTTCATCCTTTTATGTGTGACCTTCAAAAGTGCCTGTAACATTTAGTCGTACCTATAATATGTGGGTATGTATGGACTCCACGGAATAAAAGAGAACAAGGCTTTACGTCATACTTATGTAGGTGTAATAAAAAAATCATTCATTTCGTTAGACTACACACTGATTTATTACACTACTAGCTGTTTCCCGCGGCTTCGCTCGCGTTTTTGTCGGAAATTATCCCACGGGCACGTTGTAAAAATGCCTATGGCACTCAGGGATGACGTAGCTTCCTATTAGTGAAAGAATTTTCGAAATCGGTTCGGTACATCCAGAGATTACCCCCTACATACAAACTTACAAACAAATTTTACCTCTTTATAATATTAGTATAGATTTTCTGTTACAATCATTATCATCATCTGCCTAGCCTTTTCCCAACTATGTTGGGGTCAGCTTCCAGTCTAACCGGATGTATCCGGTTAGACTGGAAGCTGACACCAGTATTTTACATGGAGCGACTATTTTCAGTTACAATATTTAACGCACATATAGTCCGGGCTCAAGCGTAAAGTCGCTATAAGCATATAATATAATCCAAGCTCCTTATATATGTATGTATGGGTCCGATAATTTTTAACTAAATACCCGATGTAATAAAAAATGAGACATTTCCGCTTTTCAAAAATAAATTGTCAGATCTATTAATTGATAAATGTTATTACTCAATTGACGAATTTCTGACCGATAAGACTTTACTGACTTAATTGATAATATGACATCTCTGTATCTGTACCTAAATGATGAATGTAATTAATTTGATTTCTGAATTCTGTAAGGTGATATCTGTTTTTATATTGACATTCCAATTCCTCATGTTTTTTATTTTTTAATTAAGTTTAAATTCTAATTATAATTATGTACTATTTGCACGCCTGTTAAGGTAGGATATGGTTCTGAGCTTTATTATTGTATTCCATCCTTGTGTATACCCATATTTAAGCAAAATAAATGATTTGATTTGATTTGATTTGTCAATACAAAGCTCCTCCCGAGGTCATTACCACTAGTAGGCCATTTGTAGTAACCCTTCGTCACGTCACCACGAGTCATAATGTCTGCACTTTTCGCGAATGTACTTCACGATGTATACCAGTGTATGTGGGTCCTTCATAGAGGCGCAGTTTGCAATCAAAAACAAAAGCCTTTGACCCTTTGTAGCGGTGTTTTGTTTAAAATGAGAATTAGAACATAACATCACGCCTGTATTTATCCGAAAGGTTAGGCAGAGGTGTGCCTAATAGTCAACCACACATCACCAATTATGTTTAAGTCCTATGTAATAAGGAGTTGCCTATGCGATGGGACCTGTCCTGTTGTTTGTACATTACAGGACGTGATAAACGCAACTGAAAGTGTCAACTCGTCGGCAATGGGCTGAATCAATTTAGATTGACATCGACACGCTAAGAATATGAAAAGGGAGAGCGGTTATTGTGATCAATCAGGCATAATTAGTGACTCCGCGGCTGGTACTGAGAAATTTCTGATTGAAAAACCTAATAGCATTTTTCCTGACCTGGGAATCGAACCCGGGACCGCTAAAATCGCTACAAGCTGACAATAGTATAGGCCAACTTCAATTTCTACACAAATCTTCCGAGGTCATTACAACCCTCGTCACGTCACAACGAGCCTTAATGTCTGCACTCCTCCACGATGTTCCAGTATGTATGGGCCCGTCATAGAGGTGCTGCTTGCAAATGCCATTGGCCATTTTTAGGGTTAAGTACCCAAGGGGTAAAAACGGGACAGTATTACCAAGACTCCACTGTCCGTCTGTCTGTCTGTCAACAGGCTGTATCTCATGAACCGTGACAGCAAGACAGTTGAAATTTTCACAGATGATGTGTTTCTGTTGCCGCTTTAACAACAAATACTAAAACAGAATAAAATAAATATTTAAGGGGGGTTCCCATACAGCAAACGTGTTTTGTTTTAGATAATGGTACGGAACCCTTCGTGCGCGAGTCCTTGGCCGGTTTTTAAACAAGAAAATTAATTTCTAAATAAAAGGGCACTGCTGGATTTTTAACGTACGGCTCAGCGTGTATGGTTGAAATTTCAACAATGAAAAAAACTTTAACTCGTAATCAATGATATTAAAAGAAAGATACGATACTTTCGTACTGAGCGGCGTTCAAATATCGTTGTGTTGTTACGAATGCGATAGATAATACGGAACGTATGATACAGAAAGAGATAGCTATCGCGCTTGAAAAACTTAAATTACGACAATTAGCTTCCTTTTTCTGCAACAATTTGCGCGCGCTAGTGCCATATCTACTTCATTTTACTTATAATATCATTGCTCGTAATCCACCCTAGCTAAGTTCATAAAATATATATGTGTACTATCTGAAGGGTTTCCTCTACCACATCACGTAAATCGGATCAGTAATCACGCGGAGCACGGAGACGCCACAGCAACAACTGTAAGAGACGGCATTGCAAACTCTTTCGTTAATGCCGTGTCGACGTATTACCTAGTGTGTCAGCCTGTCAGCCAAAGGTCTGTATCTCTGCTCACAAAGTAGTTTAGTTCCCTATTCAACCACAGTTCAAGTTACATAGAGCGCTGGTGAGGCTGTTTAATGGCGCAGATTACGCTGGGGAGACGATTTACGGTTTATCCGGGAAAAGAAAAGGGTACTGTGACATGCGTTAGTTTTATGTAAGTGTTGATTTAAGGATGTTATTTAGAGCCCGTGGACTCATGTGCGATTATTTGGAGATATTGAATGACTTTATTAGCCGGTTTCTGAAACGAAAATCGAGGCCAGTCATACTGCCAGGGTTGCGGGACTGTTCGAAAGAGATACCGCGGCCCTGGAATACAAAGGGCAAAGGAAGGAACATGGATGGGTTTTAGTCAGTTAAAGTCTGACACTCCCTCCTGCTCAGACCAGAGCGGGAGGGGTTATTTGATGACTTCCCATCGGTAAAAAAAAAAGGCCAGTCATACTGGAAATGTATAGCTTGTTGTGTCGCCGTGTGTACGCGCGCTTGACTATGATTTACCTAATTCATGTGTTGTTTTTCGTTCCGGAAACCGGATGTAACTTGACATAAGTTTGCTAAAAGCTACACCATTTTCAAAATCCAAGGGAATGTCATGTAAACAAAAAAAAAACATTTGATTTAGAAATAATTCATTAATCAATTGCTTAAAATTGGCCACTGTCTTGGCTACTCCAATAATATCTAGATTACTACGTAACTTAAATATTTGTCCAGTTCGGTCAGAAAAATGTACCTTCATACCTAAATCTGATGAAAAATCATCCCTAAGCAGCATATTCGTCCATCACACACACAGCTTAGCGATTTTTATTTCAGAATGTCGTCATTTTAGTCCACAGTGTTTTTTTTCCGCTGAAAAAACTAGACAGTAAAAAATACAACCTATCTCACTTTCAGTAAAAAACCTTACTACGCAGTACGGCAGTAATGTTATTTTTTCCGGTCAGTAACTAGAAAACATTTGCTAAGTGGTTTTCTAACCTAGCTAGGTATCCGCGCGACTTTGCTACGTCAGATAGTAATATTTTAACTCAGAAATACATTTAAAACACCATTAGGACTCATAAAAGCCGTTAAAACATAAAGAGTAATAAAAATGCGAGAAAGAAGGCCTTGTTAGGGCATAATGTCAAGTTTGTGAATGAGACTGTTTAGTGTGTAAAAGCAAAAATATACTCCAACCAACTTATCTTTGCAGGCGGAAAACACAGAATTAAAATAAATGTACAGTCACCAAAAGAGCTATGTAACCAGGGTTAATAGAACACAAATAGTTCATTTATCAAATTAAATTTCATTCGAAAACATCCATCGGTTTCGTATTAAACTTCAACTATATCCGACGACCCTGGTTACTTATCTCCTTTGGTGACCGTACCAAGTTTGACATATCGATGCAAATTTTCTTGACAAGCAATGCCACCTTGAACTGCACACTTAAAGTGGCCATACTATAGGTGTACTAATGCTGAAAAACCTGAGAAGTCAAATATTGAATGTTTATTTTTCATTAATTTACTCATCAATATTGTGAAATATTGCTTACCGATTTTTTTTGTTATTTTGAGGTTTTTGTAAATTACCTAACTTACTTATGCAGTAAGTTGGTATTGCCTTTTCATGATAATACATCGACTGATACTGAAGCTTGGTGGAGAAAAGTGGAGAGGGAATAGAATTTATCCAAAATAGAAAAAATATTAACATGGCTTTTCAACGTCACTTTCAACCAAAAATATCAACAATTTTAATGCCAACATCAGTCGCCATTACTTATCCGATAATTTACAGAACTAATAAACTCCCTCCCTCCTATTAATAAACACAGAATAAAGTTATTCCAAGTTTAACCACTATGCACGACAGAATTTTGACACATGACACATCAGCTGAATCGGCGGGGTGATGCGCATTGTCAAGAAATTCAAGAATTTTCGTGAACTTTCAGCATTCGATTTTATAATGAAAAATATGTCGCGGCAGCTGTTTCATACGATAAGTTTGTGGTTAATATCTCCAAAAACGTGTTGATGTCGGTAAAATGGCGTCAGTCTATTGCCAAATATGTGTAAATTACATACCACTACACCCTTCCAAAAATAGGTAACTTAGATGCGCTTGAAATAATGTACATGGACAAGTTTCTCGTTTGCTAAAAAAACTCGAAAGGGCAAAATAAAGACAGTAACATTCTATCTGCGTTCTTATTTTTACCATTATTCATACAAAATTTAATAAAAAAAACACGTTTCAAGTCTTGACAAATATTACTAAAACCTCTTAGTGCTGACCGTAAACCCAAGATTCAACATTCGATTAAAAAGTTGCAGTCAGCCTAATCGATTACTCGCAATGAAATCAAGTTTGGAAAAAAAAAGTTGAAACGGAATAAAAACTCCTTGGTATAATTTCAAATAATTATATCATTTTAAAATTAACATTTATGCTATCTTTTAGAATAATCTTATTTAGTAATTATTCGATGCTTTTGGCTGATTTCAAGAGAAGGAGAATAAATCTCCTCTCCTCCTCTATTCTATACTAATATTATAAAGAGGAAAAGTTTGTGAGGTTGTAGGGGTTAAACTCTGGATCTGCTGAACCGATTTTGAAAATTCTTTCACTAATAGGTAGCTACATTATCCGCGAGTGCCATAGGCAATATTTACAATGTGCCCGTGGGATAATTTTCGACCAAAACGCTAGCGAAACCGCAGGCAACAGCTAGTAAATAGACAGACGGACAGATCGACAGACTGACTGACAGACAGATTGACAGACTGACGGACCGATTGACAGACAGACTGGTAGACAGACTGACCGACAGACTGGTAGTAGAGGTGGGCGCCGCGCCGGCGCGGCGGCACCGCGCCGCGTTTTGAGCGCCGCCGCCGCGCCGCCGCCGATCATTTGAAATTTGGCGCCGATTGAGGCGGGCGGCGCCGAGGGCCCAGGCCGCTGTGAACCCGCGCCCGCGCGGTACGCGCCACCGCCAGTCGTCACGGCACTTTCGCGCTAGTTGACACGTACGCTCTTGACTTGGAACCTGACTGACTTTGACTCGAAAATGAACCAACTGGTGACGATGATGACGTTTTACAGAATTTTCAAACGTTCAATACTGAGTTTGGCGATATAAATCACTTGCAAAGCATCAAAACTGCAATGCCGACCCGTTGGCATAGTGTGCTAAGCATGTTAGAGAGCTTGGTGCATTGTTGCAATAGGAATCCAGTAAACATCATACTCACAAAGATTGGCCAGGAAGACTTGAAACTAATACAATTAGAATGGAACCTGCTGGAAGACCTTATTATATTTCTTCGAAAGCTGTCGGAAGTTTTATGTGCGCAAAAGTCTGTTTCTGTTAATTTCTTGCTCTTGTGTTTCGCTCTGAATTAAAAGAGATTATATATTCGATCTCAGACAAAGAAAGAGTCACAATGATATCGCTTAAAAATAGAATACCAAAGAAATTTCATCACAGATTTCTTTTGACCAAAAACGTAGTAGTGGCATCTCTTTTAGATCCCTGTTTTCAGAATTGAAAGAAATCGATTCTTATGTAGAAGAAAGAAATACCAATCGTGTGGCTTTTATGGCAGATTGCATCAATGAACATGTAATACTTCCCGTGATCTTACAGATCCAAGGTCCTATCAGATCCAAGGTCCTCTTCGACTCAATCTTTGCTGACAAAATTATATAAGAAGCATAGTAGTTTCAGCGACATTGAAGAGGTAACGCGAACAGATTTTTCTTTTCGAGATGCTGGAGATACCTAGCTTCGGTCTACCCCAAAGAAGTGGAGATTTTGAACGGAGATGTGCTTGCCTATTGGCGAGAGAAGAAAAATGTGATCCCAGGACTTGCTGCGCTTGCCAGAACTATTCTTGTAATTCCTGCTATAAGTACGCCGAGTGAACGTGTTTTTTCAATAGCAGGATTGGTTTTGAGCACTAAAAGATCGCGGTTGAGCCCTACACGCGTCAACAAAATAATTTTCATCCATGACAATTATAAATATTGTAAAAACTTTAAAATATATATTTTTCTGATTTTAATGTTTATTTCCTTCCTTTGATCGCTTTATAATATAACACTTAAACCAGAAATGGTTCTTTTTTTTTTTAAACACCCGCGCCGCGGCGTGGCGCCGCCGCGCCGACCAGTTCCACCAGGCGCGCCGCCGCCGGCAAATTTTTGGTCGGCGCCCACTTCTAACTGGTAGACAGACTGACCGACAGACTGGTAGACAGACTGACCGACAGATCGAGAGATAGACAGATAGACATACTGGCAGACTGATTAAAAGACAGACTGACAGACAGGCCCACAGACAGACTGATCAACAGCCTGACAGACAGACTGACTGCAGACAGGCAGACTGATAGACAGATTGAAAGACAGACTGATAGACAGACTGACAGACGGACAGGTCGACAGACTGACATACAGACTGGCAGACAGATTGACTGGCAGACTGGTTGAAAGACAGACTGACCGACAGACAGACTGGTAGACAGACTGACCGACAGACCGGTAGACAGGCTGACCGACAGACTGACAGACGGACGGGTCGACAGACTGACTGACAAACAGATTGACAGACAGATTGATAGACAGACTGATCGACTGTCTGACAGACAGACTGACAGATTGACAGACAGACTGACAGATTGACAGACCGATTGATACACAGACTGATCGACAGACTGACAGACAGACTGGTATACAGACTGGCCGACAGACCGGTAGACATACTGACCGACAGACCGGTAGACAGACTGACTGACATACTGACAGACGGACGGGTCGACAGACTGACTGACAGACCGGTTGACAAACGGATTGATAGACGGACTGATCGACAGACTGACAGACAGAATGGTAGACAGACTGACCGAAAGACAGGTCGACAGACTGACATACAGACTGGCAGACAGACTGGTAGAGAGACTGGCCGACAGACTGGCTGACAGACTGACTGACAGATCGAGAGATAGACTGACCGACAGACTGACAGACAGACTGACAGACAGACTGGTATACAGACTGGCCGACAGACCGGTAGACAGACTGACCGGCAGACCGGTAGACAGACTGACTGACAGACCGGTTGACAAACGGATTGATAGACGGACTGATCGACAGACTGACAGACAGACTGGTAGACAGACTGACCGACGGACTGGTAGACAGACTGACTGGCAGATCGAGTGACAGACTGACCGACAGACTGACAGACAGACAGACAGATTGACAGACCGATTGATACACAGACTGATCGACAGACTGACAGACAGACTGGTATACAGACTGGCCGACAGACCGGTAGACAGACTGACCGGCAGACCGGTAGACAGACTGACTGACAGACCGGTTGACAAACGGATTGATAGACGGACTGATCGACAGACTGACAGACAGACTGGTAGACAGACTGACCGACGGACTGGTAGACAGACTGACTGGCAGATCGAGTGACAGACTGACCGACAGACTGACAGACAGACAGACAGATTGACAGACCGATTGATACACAGACTGATCGACAGACTGACAGACAGACTGGTATACAGACTGGCCGACAGACCGGTAGACAGACTGACCGGCAGACCGGTAGACAGACTGACTGACAGACCGGTTGACAAACGGATTGATAGACGGACTGATCGACAGACTGACAGACAGACTGGTAGACAGACTGACCGACGGACTGGTAGACAGACTGACTGGCAGATCGAGAGACAGACTGACCGACAGACTGACAGACAGACAGACAGATTGACAGACCGATTGATACACAGACTGATCGACAGACTGACAGACAGACTGGTATATAGACTGGCCGACAGACCGGTAGACAGACTGACCGACAGACCGGTAGACAGACTGACTGACAGACTGACAGACGGACGGGTCGACAGACTGACAGACAGACCGGTTGACAAATGATTGATAGACGGACACGACAGACTGACAGACAGACTGGTAGTCAGACTGACTGACAGATCGAGAGACAGACTGATCGACAGACTGACAGACAGACTGACAGACAGACTGACAGATTGACAGACCGATTGATACACAGACTGATCGACAGACTGACAGACAGACTGGTATACAGACTGGCCGACAGACCGGTACACAGACTGACCGACAGACCGGTAGACAGACTGACTGACAGACCAGTTGACAAACGGATTGATAGACGGACTGATCGACAGACTGACAGACAGACTGGTAGACAGACTGACCGACGGACTGGTAGACAGACTGACTGGCAGATCGAGAGACAGACTGACCGACAGACTGACAGACAGACAGACAGATTGACAGACCGATTGATACACAGACTGATCGACAGACTGACAGACCGACTGGTATACAGACTGGCCGACAGACCGGTAGACAGACTGACCGGCAGACCGGTAGACAGACTGACTGACAGACCGGTTGACAAACGGATTGACAGACGGACTGATCGACAGACTGACAGACAGACTGGTAGACAGACTGACCGACGGACTGGTAGACAGACTGACTGGCAGATCGAGAGACAGACTGACCGACAGACTGACAGACAGACAGACAGATTGACAGACCGATTGATACACAGACTGATCGACAGACTGACCGACAGTACCGGTAGACAGACTGACCTACAGACTGAACTAACAGCGTGAGATTTGGCATTTACATTTACATTTTTTTTAATTTTTTGCATTTACCCACGGGGAGGCTGTTGGCATCCCCAACATTTTATAAATTATATTTGTTGTCTTGCAACACTTTAACTGTCAATGTCAATATTTTTATGTCAGATCAACGTTCAGTTCAAAAATATAGCAACTCGATTGTCTCCATGAAACAAGTCACGGTTTTTTATTTCCACAAAACCTCTCTCTCAATATTACAACCCACAAGCCTTAACAGAGGCCTTGCTTGGGAACCAAATAATTTTTTTTCTAAGGGCCCAAGACCTGGGTATTCTATATCCAACCACAGATAATATAATACTTCGTCCAATCGACCAAACAATAGAAAAATATTTATTTTTAAGTAATTCTACAAAAAAATACTTAACAGCGGTAGCAGCGGTATCAGTATAGCGCATCATTATATTATGCTATTCAGCGTTGAGTAGGGTCATCCTGAAAAGATAATCCTGGCTGAAGGATCAAATACGATTGAAATTATGTCTATTCATCCAAATTGAACGAGTATCTATACAAAGTTTCGTGTCTGGGCTATTAACCGTTGAGGAGTTCCCTCGTGAGGAGAATATCCTGGCTGCAGGATGATGTCATGATAGAAATCATATTTATTCATCAAATATGAACGCATATAAAAAATTTCTTATCTGTGCTATTAACTGTTAAGGAGTTCCGTAATGAGAAGACGATCCTGCTTGCAGGATAAAGTCATGAAAGAAATTATCTATATCTATCAAAATCAAACGCGTAGATAGAGTTTTGTGTCCGCGCTATTAACCGTTGAGGAGTTCTCTCGTGAGGAGACGATCCTGGCTGCAGGACTAAGTAATGTTTCTCATAAGAATGTATTGTCACCAGAACCAAAAGTGTGTGCAAAATTTCAGCTCAATCGGTATAGGGGAACTGGTTTGAAATTCAGTTTCAAGATTTGGCCAATACTTACTAACAAATTATGTAGATAATTTAAATACAATATAAAATTGAACAGCGAATGCATTCATAATTTAATTTTTTATAAGTATAGAATAAAAACGGCGCGAATTTAGCCATAGTTAGTCTGTGCTGTTTGTTGTGTCGGTTTTAGTACAACAATGTACGAAAAACTATTAAAATGACTATTATAAACTTAAAAAAATAATTAGTGTTTATTTATTGTATTTTACGCTTAAAACAAATTTATTTTAATTTCAATTTCTCAATTTTTTTAAATTCCTTAATTTAATTTCTCGATTTGATCGAAATTTACAAAAAAAGAATCGATTGAAATAATCGCTTCCACACATCAAGATAACAAAAAAAAAATGGTCGTCAATTTCGAATATAAATTGAGGAGTGGTAATGAATATTACGAGTTATTGGTCCCGCATTAGTAAACTACTCTAAGATCAGGGCATTTTCATGTTGTTTAGAATAATTGGAATGATATTTTGTCATATTTGTTATCGAATTAATACGCGTCTGTTTGATGTAATGTGAAAAATAAAAATGTAAACACGCAAGTTTGGCGCGAAACTTCGACTTTTGATATCAAAATTCGTCATTACCACTGCTTACTTAAATTGAACCCTGGATTAATTCGTTACATAATTAAATGACAAGTTAATCATTCTCAACATACTGAAGCTTGGATGTCCGAAAACCACTATTTTATGATTTTTAGCCTCGGCCAGCACTGCCGTCAAAATGGCGATGACCGTATTTACGCACTTGGATTTTTTAAGGGTAAATTAAGAAACTTGCGCGCTAAAGACAGAAGTTTTAATGGCGAGGACATATGAACTTTTTATCCAACTCTCTTAATTAGCGCACACTTTTTAAACCACTTTCTATCCAACTCTCTTAATTAGCGCATTTGATAATCGGAATATTAAATATTTACTTATTTAATGAGGATGACGTATGACTTAAACGCTTGCCCCTTTAGGGGCCGGTACCAAGTCAGCGGAGGTTTGTGTGTCGCGCCCCCAAAGGTACCCGTACCGAACTTTATGGTTAAACCTTTGAAAATGTATGGTTATTCCTTTGTTATTCCTGGTGTAAATTTACTCCTTGTTTATTAATAAGAGGGCCTAAGTTTTACTATAGCTCAATTAATTCAACGCAACTCTAACGCGCGAGTAAACGATTTTGGAACGAACGTAGAACGTTGTGGTCTTAGTTATTTTATTTCTTTTTATAGTTTTCATAACCTGCATTTGTGCATTCGTTTTTTAAAACAGCTATATTATGGTCCCGTTCGTGAATTCTCTTTATTTTTCACAAATGAGTTTTTAATGTTCCATGTTTTTCGGATGTTATGTAGTTTTAATGTGAGTTTAATCTTGTTTGCGCTTATCTTGCAATGTAAGGAAAGTATGTTATAATATTGCGCCCCCTTTGAATATATTTCCCTGAAGTTTGCCTAAGTTCTGTTGATCATGCCAAAACTTAGGAGAAATGAGGAAAATATTATGATTTGGTCGATATATTTGAGATTGCAGGATTTATTAATGCCCCCAAAATGCAATACTTACTAGAATCTTGACAAAGTAAACGTGAGGACACTTTGTAAATACACAAAAGTTATTCTGAGGAAGAATAGAAAATTACCGATATATTTTACCGATTTCATCTTCTATGCTAATACTGTAAAGAGGTAAAGTTTTTCAGTTTGTGAGGTTGTAGGGGATCTCTGGATCTACTGAAGCCGCGGGTAACAGCTAGTATGTAAATATAAAGAGGATTCCCTGAAGCATTTTTATTGAAAAGACCGCCTCCCGCGTTCACTCAATACAGCAGTTTACTAATATTGATTCTCAGAGCCCGGCCGCATACTGCAGATCAAATCGTAAAATTAATTTATCACCCATAAACGAGCGCTTCTACATTCTACGATTATTTATGGCCGTGAGCAGTACTGTTTATGCAGAAGTTGATTCAGTTTGAAAATAGAATTGATTAAAATTAAATTAATGGGGGCTATCGCGTATGAAATCGCCGCTAGAGGCGCTAGTGTAGCGCGGGGGCATGAAATGTCATATTTCATAGATTTTTCGCGCGTTGCGTGCTGTTTTAACACGTATTTTTACAAATATTTACGATTGTGGTCTCGATTGAGGCATTCCTGATTAATTATGACTTGAAGATTTTCACTAGCAACTTAGAATCTTAATTTTCAGTACATGGAGGTAAAATGTTTTTAAATGTTTCATGCTTGCTAATTTTATGGAGAATATTGTAAATATATGAACCTGAAGATTACACTATGTTGTTTTACGTAATAAAATAAACTTTTTGTGAAGTTATTGGTACTTTAAAGTATATAATAGAATTATTGACAAGACCTTAATCGACAGTGTCGCCATCTCGTGCATGAGCTCCAAAACGATAGTCATTGACTGCCTCATTTGTCTAGCAGTCGCAAGCGCGATTGCTGAATTAGGGTCCTGGGTTAGGTTTTCGGGTCAGCAAAGCGTTATTGGGTTTTATTATCAGGAATTTCTCAGTAGCAGGCTAACAGTCACGGAGTCTTGATCTGTGCCGGATGATGGCTAAAGGCTCGACCCCTATTACAAGAATAAAACGTGCCCGATACGATTTCTCATCGGCAAAAGTCACGAATTTCTATACAAACTGCCATCCCCTACTTGACCCTTTTATGGGACGAATTTTCAAAAATCATGCGTTTGTGGTGTGCTCTCATTTGTTATAACAGTTCCTGTATGAAAGCTGTGTGCAAAATCCAAAGGTATAGGCTGTGTTTCATTATCCTCATTCCATGATTTTGATCTTAGGTAACAGTAAGCATTGCGGGCCTGTGGACGGTGAGCTATGGGCTAGCTCGCCGTCCGTCCGTCTTATGACGGCAGGCCGTGTCGACGGCGCGTTCGTGTTCACGCGCGCCTCAAAGAGGGTCAGCAAACAGGAAGGGGTCCGTAAGGACCGACGCCTGCCAGGGTTGCGGGACTGTTCGAAAGAGATACCGCGGCCCTGGAACACAAAGGGCAAAGGAAGGAACATGGATGGGTTTTAGTCAGTAAAAGTATGACACTCTCTCCTGCTCAGGCCAGAGCGGGAGGAGTTATTTGATGATTTCCCATCGGTAAAAAAAAAAAGGTAACAGTAAGCAGCATGTAATTGAGACATCGGAGATAACTTCAACAATGATTCATATACATGGTATAAACTGGCGCTTCCCGAAGACGTCAACCAAGCATTATGTAGATACATCAAACTAAGTGACTTTACGCAAAAATTATTGCACGGAAACGACTATTTTTTGGGGTGAAAAATCACGTTTTACGGTAGGACTCAATGTAACGAACTCAAAACATAGTGCTGATTGATGGATTGAATAGTACGGGCATCGTAAAGGTGTTTTAAGTAAAACAAAAAATAAAAAATAAAAAAAAATGAATGATTAATGATTTGATTTTGATTTGATTTGATTAAAAACATGTATTAAAAAAAACTTGTGAAACTTTGACCCCCAATATCTCCGTAACTAGAAGGTTCCCAGGTATGGTCTAGAACAAAAAAAATGATCCCAATGACGGGGAGAACAAGTACCTTTCGGCTTTGTTAAAGGTCTTGTTACACCCTTTATTTATTCAAATGGATAAGATAAAGAAAAAACCCCCTAAGAGCAGCCCACGTAAATACCAACAACGTTCTACCTACAATTTGTTGCTAATAGATTGGTCCTGGATCCCTGCCCACTCCCTAATGATTGGAACAATTAACCTAGTTTCTTTTCCTACACAATTTTATCTTTATTTTCCATTATCTTATGTTTTTATTTAAAAGAGAGCCTACTAATTTGTGGATTATCGACAAATAGGTAAGCTTTTATCTTTTAAAAAGCTTAACAGGATCAAATTAAAGGAAATTCGAGCTTTTCGTAATTACTTACTTACTATAATTATTTCCTTAATTAAAGGACACAGCACACATAACAAATCGGAACGGGATCGGCACCGTATCGCCTTTCACCTCGCCGTCAAACAGGCGTCAACCTAACGTAAGCAAGCGGATCTGTACCTCCGATACGTCTACTCGGCTACGGCTAAGCGACACCGCGGCGAGCTTACGGCTAGGGAACGCCGCGCTTGCTGCAAGTTGCGCTGTGGAATGACAGCACGTGTGTCAACAGTAGTGTGCGTAAGGGTAGACGAAGTTGCGTAAGCTCGGGTACGGATTGACGTAAGCGCGGTTACGGATAGGCGTAAGCGCGGCTACGGAGATACGAGTTGACCACGCACCGCACCGCGGTTCGTGAGCTTGTCCCGAGGCGAGGCGATTACGTTACGATTCCGATTAGTGTGCGTTGCAGTAGGGAGTTTGATACAAAGAATACTGAACGGCTCGATTTGATACGGTGCCGATGCCTTTCTGATTTGATAAGTGTGCTGTGTCCTTAGTCTTCATACTGTTTTTCGGCTAAAAATATTCACAGGTCTTTTTTTTTTTTAAAGTGTGCCTGGTTTTGTGGCAGCATTGATTTGATTAATAAAATACATAACAATACGCCTGTAATCCCTGAAGAATTAGGCAGAGGTGTACCTACCTAATAGTACACCCACACTTTGCCACTTATATCCGACCGGGCACAAATCCAGAATCAGTGGCGTGAGTAATTCTTGAAAGAAAAACCCAATAATAAATTGCTCGACATGGGTATCGAACCCTGAACCAATACCTAGAGCTTGCGACCACTAGACCAACGATAAAATAATCTAACAAAGACATTCAAATATTACGAGCTACCTACTTTTAAATCTCTTTGTAAAAAAACATGTTTTTTTTTTTTTCAAAATGTCTGTTCAAAAGCTGGTACAATGTTTTGGGGAAAATCATATCTGGTTCAATTCCCGTCTACACTTAATGAGTGATTTAGCTTAAAGTTTCCACCTAGTATAAAATGCTTAAAGAAAGAAAAAATATTAATTTGTCCCACGGAAATGACGTGCACACAAAATGACATTAAAAAAAAAACAATGAACACACAACGCATAACAAATACTTCTTAATACAACAGGACGGAACACACTCAAAGAAATGATGTCAAGTGAAACATAATATCAAATTGAATACGACCTCAATTACTATGTACGAAGAAGTCTTCTTCCTCTATTGCTTTTAAAACCTCGCAGTATAAGCCAGCGACTGCTCCAGTTGATTCAAATGACTGAAACTGGTGGGCGTTGAAATCAATCCGACATTTTGTTAAGTAAATATTTGGTTTGGAAAATGGAAAAGGTTTACAAAGATGGAATATGGAATTACGGTACTTCTGATTCAAGTTTAGGGTAGTTTTCCGGGAAAAATCGACTGAGATTAGAAATAGAGCTACCTATATGACGTTGCTTGACTGGGGATTCATTGTGTATCAAAGAGAGTAAAATATTTACACTACAGCTAACTTGTCTGCAGCCGGAAAAAACAGAACTAAAATAAATATACTTAGTTTGACATATCGATGCGATGATTTTTTCTTGACAAGCAACGCCATCTTGGAAGTGGTTATACTGTACCAAAATATAGTATATTCGGCGTCATATGTTTTGTAAATTTATATGGTAGTGACACTGACAGCTGGTCGTAATACTGTATGGTGTCGGACGTAAAGAATAGCACCATCCCTTAACTTCCTGTGGGTGTCATTAGAGGCGACTAAGGGACTTACCAGAGAATGGGCTGCAGGGTTCTCTGTGTTTTTATAATAACCGTACTTCGATCCCCAACCCGCCTGCCAAGTGTGGCGATTATGGCAAAACCCTCCCTTTGGGGGAGGCCTATGTCCAGCAGTGAACGTCTTTCAGCTAATTATTGTTATTGTGACAGAGTTACAACCTCATTGTAAGTGTACCCGAAGTTCATTGTCATTGTAAGTGTACCTACCCGCAGTTACATTGTCATTGTAAGTGTACCCGTAGTTACACTATGTCTGTATCGCATTCCGTTTGGTATGGGCACCGGTATAATTACAAGCACCTATTACTTTTCATAAAAGGAGGCCTGACCCAGTAGTGGGAGTGGGATTACAGGCTGATAATACAATATAAACTAATAACAACTAAATGATAACAGCCGCTCGGGTCAATCTTCAGGTTGAGCCGTACTTGCCTAGGTTGGTCCGTAGATGGGTAACCGTTTATTATATACCGAATTTCCTCCGTGCCTCGGAAAGCACGTTAAACCGTTGGTCCCGGCTGTCAATTGTAGATTTTTGACAGTTGTTACTGGTTGTCAGTGACCCGAAAGTTTGACAACCAGTCTTACCAACGGGTATCGTGTTACCCAGTACTAACTGGGTTGTGGAGGTCAGATATGAGATGTGCAGTCACTCCATGTAAGATACTGGTATTCAGATTCGTCCGGTTAGACTGGAACCGGCCTCAACATAGGAAAATTGGGAAAAGACCAGGAAGATCATCAATGTAATACAATCATTGATTTACCGCACACGAATCCGTACCATTATTAAAAAAACAAGTGTTTTGTATGGGAGTCCCCCTTTTTTTTTCGGATGGGATGTCATCAAATAACCCCTCCCGCTCTGGGCTGAGCAGGAGGGAGTGTCAGACTTTTACTGACTAAAACCCATCCATGTTCCTTCCTTTGCCCTTTGTGTTCCAGGGCCGCGGTATCTCTTTCGAACAGTCCCGCAACCCTGGCAGGCGTCGGTCCTTACGGACCCCTTCCTGTTTGCTGACTCTCTTTGAGGCGCGCGTGGAACACGAACGCGCCGTCGACACGGCCTGTCGTCATAAGACGGACGGACGGCGAGCTAGCCCATAGCTCACCGTCCGCAGGCCCGTTTGGGAGCCCCCTTAAATATTTATTTTATTCTGTTTTTAGTATTTATTGTTACAGCGCAACAGAAATACATCATCTGTGAAATTTTCAACTGTCTAGCTATTAAGGTTCATGAGATACAGCCTGGTCACAGACAGCCAGACAGCCAGACAGACAGACAGACAGACGGACAGTGGCGTCTTAGTAATAGAGCCCCGTTTATACCCCTTGGGTACAAATACGGAACCCTAAAAAGAAGCTCCGCCCACCCACACACGTAATATCATAAAGCTATCTATGTAGGTGGAAATCTGACAATATTCTATCGGGGTCGCCTTGATTGATTCGAGCCTGGAAACTTTTATAAAAGTGTGTAATATTAAACCAATCAGTAATGCGTCAATCATTTTACTCGTTAATTTCAGTTTCAGCGCCTATAATTTTTCATAGCGATTTCATGAAAACATTTAGTCATTATTAATGAAAGATTGAGAGTCTACACAGGTTTTATTCCTAAACGTAGGCGTATAATATTTCCTAATGTAAATAATTAGACGTTTAACAAAATATCTCATAGATGGATATAATAAAGATCATATATAAGTAATAGGATAATTGGCAATTTCAAAGAAAACGACTCGACTGCTGAGCATGAGGTCGGGCGTTCGATTCCCAGGTCGGACAAAATGATATTAGGTTTTTCCACCAGGAATTTCTCAATAGCAGCCACGGAGTCTGGATTTGTGCCCGGTTGATGGCAATAGGCTCGCCCCTTTTACATGGGACTTAACCATAACTGGCGAAATGTGGATGTACTATTAGGTACCCCTCTGCCTAACCCTTCGGGGAATACAGGCGTGATGTTATGTTATGTTGTAAAAGAAAACGTGACGCTTAACTTAGGAAACTACAAAAACAATAAGTGGGGAGGAAAATAAGTGGTGTAAAAATTTTAGATAATGACTAGCTGTTGCCCGCGGCTTTGCTCGCGTTTGGTCGGAAATTATCCCACGGGCTCGTTGTAAATATAGCCTATGGCATTTGGGGATAATGTAGCTTCCTATTCGTGAAAGAATTTTCAAAATCGGTTCAGTAGATCTAGAGATTACCCCCTACAACCTCACAAAACCTCTTTATAATATTAGCATAGATAAGTACTGTTGACATTTCCCCATTCCTCCGCATCACATTTAGGTTAGGTCCATATTACTTAGGTAATAGTGTCATAGTAACAATCTAAATCAACTTTCGTTGCTAACCGTACCTCACTCACTGAATAATTCAGTGAGTGAGGTACGGTTAGCATTGAAAGTTGATTTTATTATAGCTAAAAATTTTGTACGCTTATCACTGTTAAGCAAAAACATGTATGGTCTTGTTTTCTTTTGTATTTTACCATCTTGTATATACCATGTTTTTAAGTAAATAAATATTATTCTATTCTATTATGTTCTATTCTATAGAAACAGGCAACAGCATTGTTTTGCGAACCTTCTAAGCCTAGACAAAAAAGATACCATCTTCCAAAACCTATCTGAATAAAAACTCCTTACTTCTTTTATGAATCAGATAAAAACGACGGGATCTCTTTTAAATTCAATTCTTAATACTACCTAACCCCGTTTGGCCCAGAGTGAATAAAAACAGAGTACTCCCGATCAATCAGGCCGGCTATCACAAACAGTCGGCCACGGGAATATGGCCCTTATTGCACTCGATGAGAGAATAAGTTAGAATTTTCTTTAGTATCAGCTTGAATTGACCCACTGTCTTTTCTTATACATATGTATACAGTAAGGTTGTACTGCGTGGCAATTTCATAGCTATAAGTTTTGTGCGATGCTTTATTTTTTACTAGGTAAAGTGTATAATCAAAGTGGTATAAGTCTGATTTTAAAACGGTTATAATATACTTATGTTTGTAATTTTAGATGTAGGGGGTAATCTTTGGAACTCCTGATACAATTCCAAAAATTCTTTCACTAATGGGAAGCTGCATTATCCCCGAGTATCATACTAGGCTACATTCAAAACGCTCCCGTGGGATAATTTCCCACCTTAACGCGAGCAAAGCTGCGGAGAAAAGCTAGTTAAGGCTTATAAACGATACAGTTGATCAAAGGAGGTTTAAATTGAACTAGCTCGTGTTGTGTATAGGTACAGTGGACCTGCTATTTAGAAAGTATACCTTTTAGTAAATGAAGGCGTTTATGAACTCAATAGATTCAACCTTATTTCCTTGGTCGCACGTTTACTGAAAGCTCTGAAAGCATCTTCCTAACATCTAATACTCTATTCATACAAATTAATAAAATTGAAGTGTCAGCTTTTTACTGAATGCATATGAAAATATATACTGTACCTATCATAAAAACATCTTTTTTTCAGTTTTTGTCTGTCTGTCCGTCTGTCTGTTTGTTGCGGCTGAACCGATTTTGACTGGAGTTTTACTGGCAGATAGCTGATGTTATCATGTTGCTTTCATGATCCCTGAGTGTCATAGGGTAAGTGTAAAACGTTCCCGTGGGATAATTTCCGACCAAATCGCTAGCGAATTCGCAGGCAACAGCTAGTCCTTAATTAAGAGACTATGATCATCGTCTATGCGTGATGGTTCAATTATGAAATTATGATGGTTCAATTAGGAAAATCTATGATAACGTCTATGGTTAAGCTTAACATTATTCAGTTTTATGTCTCTTGATACGGGAATTGAACCCGGAAAATTCTGTCCAAAAATTCACCGCATTGCCGCTTCACTATATCACAACTACAATAAATAAAATCTAATAAATACGAAAAGTTTGCGGAATTTTCCTTTTCAGGTTTTTATTCATTGGACAAAGTCCAAGATTTAAAGGTTTCCATTGAGAAAATTAAATTAAAATACGAATTATTCTTAAAGTTGGTTCCATTTCATGAAGTTTAAATTGTCTTTTGTCATAAACTGCCTTAGATTATATTCTTTCGTTTTTGTATAAAAGATACGTAGGTACTCCGAGATGCTGTTTTATTTTGGTCACAATTCTCAATAAATTTGGAACGGGGCCGTTTATTGCTGATCCCTTTCTTTGGCATGTCATCTTTGATTATACATATAATATCTAGATAGAGCAACAAATGTGCGCAAACGTGTCAAAAAATATCAGTCAACTGTTGGCTTATAAGTTCTCACACCAGAGACATAGACGCACTGTACACCAGCCACACGCTGCCGCACGCACACATGTTTGAAATTGTTGCCTCGTTTTCTTTGTTTGATAGTAGGGCGACGCTTTATATAGACATTATACGAGTTCATAAAAACATTTCGAAGTCATTTTCTGTTGGCGTCAATGAGATTCTTCAAACACAAATAGTAGGTACAAAGAGTTTCAACGACATATGCACCTTCATCCTGGGCAGTTCATATCGCTGCAAACTTCCCTGTCTGGCCAATAATGTTACCACAGTACAAACTATTCACGTAATAGTTGGAAGCTCATTCCGAGACAAGTACTATTTCCAATACGTAGTCACATACGTATTGTTTGTTGCTCACGGATTTCCTATTCAGGACCGTCAAGAATAGAATTGCACATTTTGTTGGAAAGGAACTGTAGTAAAATATCTATATTTGGAGCTAAGTAAGTAAAAACAGGGCAGTTCCGATCAATCAGTGGGCACAGCAAATGTGCGGAAGTTCGGCCTTTTTGCTAGGTTCCGAATGGTCCGATCAGCCAAGCGAAAATTGATTTGTTTTGTGGATTTTATTTTGACGTTAATGTGTTTTTGTTTGCAAACTGGGGGAGTTGAAAAGAACCTGGGATATTTGATATTTTTGTTACCCCGCTGACATTTTGTGTCACCCAGAATTTACGTCATATAATCTTAAAAGGGTTCTTAAGAGGACCTCCTGTATTCTAAGTAAAGATCGCGAGTAAACCAGTTTCCTTTCAGCGAAATGGAACGGAGTTTTAAGAAAATTTTAAACTTGTTTCTTGAAATTGTACTAGGTATACTTATGGACCTAACGTCTGCGATAGAACAGGATGCATTTGCATACACCTGGGAAAATGTACCTACTCGTATCATGTGACTGACAAGATTCTGCAGTTGTAAAAGGCAGATCATAATACCAGACCTAGATGCATCATGAGGCATCTTCTGCCATTTCCGTTACAAAGTAAGATGGTACTGTAGAGACCTTGACCTTTGTGGTCATTTTGGAATTAAGGCTGGCACGTTGTAAAGAAAAAGGAAATGAACAAAAAGGTCGAACCAAGAACAAGAAAAGTTTAGACAGCCTAGGGGTCCGTCAAAGTGTGTCAATGTAAAATATTATTCTTTTTAATTTTCTTTATTCGTAACTATACATTTACCTCTTTAAATATTTCAATAAAAAAAAAAATATATTAAAAATAGTACTATACGGTACTCCTGGACACGGTTCGTATCGGTACTCCTGGACACGGCTCGTATTGTTAGGAGGTTCCTCTCTCTGGAGCCCTGACAGCCGGTAGCTTGGACCCTGTACCCGATACCGGTGGGCTACAATTTTTTATATTTTTAAATGTTTTATTTTAATCATTTTTAATTAATAATTATTACAGTTCAAATCATATAAACGCCTTTTAATTAATATAGAATATCAGCTCGTATTGATATTCTACAGTACATACCGACTCGAATAAATAGCACAGAATATCATAGTCTGTTTAAAATTTCCTCTACAAAAGCTCGCCTATTTTCCTCTAAAATGTACAGAAAATCTTCGTGTCTTAAGGTATTTGTAGGCCCGAAGTTAATAAATAAGGAACAGTTACCTTCGAAGGAAATAAATCGCTTTTAGTTAGTCTATCCTGATTGCACGCAAATGGGGGCAAGGTTCTTCCAAATCCTGTATTACTTAGGTATACATATAAAAACTTATTTTATTTACCTTTTGTTTTAATATCCTGTTCTGTATCCTTTAGAATAATTTGTTTCTTTCTCGTTTTTCTTTTGTTTGCTTGCCTATTAGGGCACAAGGTGAGCGCAAAACGCAGCGGCGAAACCTAAAAAATCGCTTTGAAAGACCGCAGCGACACTACAGACTATTTAAAGTATATTTGACTGTATGAAAACGTTGCCATAGATAGTTGCGTTTAGTTGCGTAGTTTGCGTTCTGCTGTCGCTTTCGGAATTACACCTCTATGCTCAACCTAGGATGCTGACAGCTGAAGAGTTGGTACATTGCGCCACACCATTTCCAACCAGTGTATTCCCTGAAAGCCAGAATCAACTAGGAATGAGAAAAAACTATGTCATGTATGTTGTCCCTCCACATCAATTGTTGCTGTTTTGGTTTCTCTTTATATTTTCAATGAATAATAAGATCTCCAACAGCAACGAATCAAACTCAAACGCCATCATAAGCAAAGAGTTTTTCGATTCCGCGAGTGTGTGTAATTTTTTTAACGATCCACTGTAATCGTTCTGAATTCGGAAAAATGCGGTTTCTCCATGATTTAAACCACAGCAGCGTTATAAAAATTCTGGCAGAATATCAGCTTAAATCAGTAAGTTGGCAACCCTAGGGAAGTCCCGCAAATTGTTTGGGACGCATACAAATGGCCGTGTTTTTGTAACCACATCGTGTCAATTAAGACAAAGAGTTTTTGTTGCTGGCCACACCGATTTATGCGCATTCTTTACTGAAGTTTGAGTATTTCCATTTATATTTTTACTACTTCTCTTTCAGATTGATACAATCTACTAAAAGAAAGCATGTTAGAATGTACAGTGGTTTTCGCCTAAGCGACACTTTCCTCTTTCGAGGTAGAGAGGAACTCCTGTTGAATCGAACCACCTTCAGAATATTCCATGGAACGCACGTTAACTGCATCTACTGATAGATACTTTGCAACCGGCGATACCAAGAGTACTGCTAAAGACCTTAAGCACACAGTTGAAGTACCTGCAATTTCAGTGGCAATCTCCAAACATTGTGTTCGAATGTAAAGAACAGGTAACCTACATAAAGGATTAATCTTTTGACGGCACGATTGGCGCAGTGGCTGAGCGATTGGCTGCTGCGCTGTGTGTCGTGGGTTTGATCCCCGCACGAAACAAGTACCTGTATGACTTACAGGTAGTTGTTCTGGGTCTGGCTGTTTGTGTATGTGAGTTTAAATGTTTGTAAACGCACCCACGATACAGGAGAAATTCCTAGTGTGTTCAGAAAGTTGGAAATAATTCTACCAATTATTTCCAGAAAAGAAATATTCAGCTGTTTTCAGATGAGAACGGTAAACAGCGAACAAATAATTAACTATTCAAGTGACATTTACCGACCTAAATGATTGATCACAACAGGTTCAAACTGCGATGATATAGGTAATCAATCATTAACAAGATTTATTTATTTATTATACGTATTTATTCAGCGTCATATTACCGCAAATCGTTTCCATTTACATCACTATATTAAATCATGACGTCATCTATCACCAAGGTATTCCAAAATCAGAAATTCCGAATGAATTTTCCGATTATTCATTGTCTGTGACAGCCCTTGATTTACATGATCAAAATTGAATGATAATTGGAATGAATATTAATAATTCTTCCATACCAACCTACTTTTTACTAAGAAGTTACAGGATTAGGCTGAGGAGCTTGTGGCGAAATACTAAGAGCAGCTCGGGTCAATCTTCCGGTTAAGCTGCACTTGCCTTGATTGGTCCGTGGGTGGGTGACCAACTGACCACCCATTACAGACCGAGTTTCCTCCGTGCCTCGGAAAGCACGCTAAGACGTTGGTCCTGGCTGTCATATGTAGATCTTTGACAGTCGTTACAGGTAGTCAGTGGTGGTAGTCAAGTCTGACAACCAGTCTTACCAAGGGGTATCGTTTTACCGACTAAGTACTAACTGGATTGTGGAGATCAGATAGGCAGTCGCTCCATGTAAAATACTGGTATTCAGCTGCATCCGGTTAGACTGGAAGCAGACACAAGACGACAGGTCGTGTCGACGGCTCGTTTGTGTTCCACGCACGCCTCAAAGAGAGGTCACCAAATCGGAAGAGGTCCGCAAGAACCAATGCCTGCCAGGGCTGCGGGACTGTTCGAAAGAGATACCGCGGCCCTAGAAGACAAAGGGCTAAGAAGGAACATAGATGGGTTTTAGTCGGTACAAGTCTGACACTGCCTTCCGCTCCGCCCAGAGCGAGAGGGAGTGTCAGATGACCCCCGGCATTTGATGATTTCCCATCCGAAAAAAAGGGCATGATTTTTAGAGCATTATTGGTGCCTATCTTCTCTTGAGAACCTTGTAATCTTGTATCTCAATCGCAAAATGTACCTACACTACTTTTTAAGTCTTAGCTGATTAAATCTCCAATTTCTGTGGCCAGTCCTCCATAGTGAACCGATCATTCACACCACCAACAAATGAAGGATTGTCCGTATGTATCCAAGCAAAAGTAAACCTTATATTCTAACAATTTAAGTGATTCAAGCAGATCCAATATTTGGTAACATGCCTCCTACTTACCATAATCAAATATCATTTCTTTATGACACAGAGTTACAATTTCGAGATTGAAGATTTAGGTACTTTGAAGGGATCTGTACTGAAGAGGGCTTTGATTGGAGTTTCCCTGTTCAATCGAATGAGAAATGAACAGATCGGCAGTAAAAACTGAGGTAAAGGGCTAAGAATGAAGCTGCTTCATTGGTCTAGTGGTCACAAGAGAGCCACTGTTGAGCATGAGGTCCTGCGAAGTCCTGAGGAACTACACAGTAGCAACCATGAAGTCTGAATTTGTGCCAACCTTTCCACTCTTTTACTATGTCTCTAAGTCTAAATGTCAATTGGTATTTTTTTATATTTTGACTAAGGATCGTAGCAGATTGCGTTTTGTAGGTACTTACCACCATGAGAAAGAGGCGTGAATTTATACATATACAGCGTGTACCAGAAAGGTGTGCTCATATTTCTGTTTAAGGGTGTGATTCAGACATCAAACTAAACAACTTTTGTCATAGGAACACCATAGACATCGCGTAAAAAATCAGTTGACCCATTCGTTTAAGTCGAGTAGGTATTATTGAAGTTCTGTACAGGACAGCTGATTTTTTCGTGAGTTTGTGGTGGTTCCATTAACTGAGAAAGATTTTCAGTTTGATGGTCTGAATCACACCCTAAAATATAATAATCCTCAAAATGTCCACAATGATCTCCATCAAAGTGGATTTCCCAGCTATAAATTGACACAAATTGTTACCAGGACCGAAATGGGTCGCCAAATTATGCTGAATATGAAATGATTTTCAACGAGGATGTAGGACTCAATGTCACACCCTGATCATTTGATATCGACACCATTTTAGTGACATTTGAGCGCGGGGATAGTAATTTAAAGTTAGGTTTGGGAGTGTGAGATAAAACTAATTATGGGGCGACTGATTTGCATGTCGATTTAGCTCAAGTTGACGTGCCCAGTTAAAATGTATGCTGTCCCAGTGGTGGGCACGCTACTGGGACAGCCAGCACACTACTTTAACTGGACCAATAATACGGCAAGCCCGTAAAGCACGCAGACTGTCCAGAAACACATCCTTACATCATGTCCTCTCACAGGTCTGCTGGAAGAAATTTCTTATGAAATTAACAATACTGAATTGACGACCCGAATGGCGCAGCGGTAGTGAGGCTGCCTTACGTTCTTAGGGTCCCGGGTTCGAATCCCGGTAGGAGCAAATGTTTGTGTGATGAGCATGGACAGTTGTTTCCGACTCATGGACGTTTATATGTATAATAAGTATGTATTTACAAACAAAAAGTATCTATGTAGTAGTATCAACTATCTGGTGTCCACGACACAAGCCTCGTTGCTTAGTATGGCTCCTAGATGGCGCTGTGTTTAATGTCCAGCGATATTTATTATTATTATTTATTAATACCTTTGTGCTCTTCTATCTTAATGTAATGTCCTGATAGTGTTATGTATTTTGTGTGTACTTACAAAAATAAATAAACAAACAACAAGAACAACACAAAACAAACAACAACAAATTTATGTTATAATAAATTAATTAATTAAAAAAAGCCATGATGATAATATACCACCAGTAATTATGACCGCGATTAACGTGAACACATACTGGACCCAAGAAATTTTCGAAGAAAAATCAATTCTGAATTTGAATTAATCAATTCAATTCAATTCATCATTTAATCATTCATTCATGTTGATTTAATTCATTATGAATTGATTTCTGAATTTAGAAGAAGAAGAAGAACTTATGACCCCTGTAGAGGACCACCTTGAACTGGTCATTCTTGCAAGCAATTATTTATGCTGACACACAGTCAGTAGAATAGTAGGTATTATGCTGACAGTCCATCAATCTCTCGATTTGAGGTGATGCTGGCGGCTTAGCTAAAGGCTGTTCATTCGGAAAGAAAGGGATTTATCATCTCATTGCCAGGAAATGCGAAAATGCTTTCAAAAGTAATGGTAAGAAAATGAGCTTTACACTGAAAAAAATCAAAGATATAGAAATAGTTTAGCCACTATAGCTTTGAAACTGACCACCGAGTGTTTCTCGTCACCTAATTCGTCATATACCGACTTTCAGTAAGATAGGCGGTTAATGTGAACATATACTCACGCCGACATATCAAGAAAAGCAAGAATGATACTGTATTTCACTCCAGAAACAACCGAACGACTCCTAATCGCTCCAACTATGGCACAATAAAGTCTATCACAAACAGTTAACGGCTTCACATCTCAAGCGAAGCCACAGCGAAGCTATAAATCCAACTGATGTCAAGCTGTATAACACGACATAAAAATGTGCACGCAGCAGTCACACTTGCTTTGCGAAACCCATCCTTGCAGCTTTGTAATAAAGACGATATCAAAGAAAAAATGTTGCTATAAACGTGCCGCGTCTGTGCCCGCAGTAAATCTGTCTGTCCGTACGTACACTAAGTGCTTTGTGGGTATTAAGTATTATAAACTTTGAAATGGATAGTTTTGGATTTGATATCGTGAACAGTTTATGGATACTGCTGGAAGATAGCTAAAGGCGTACCTAAATCTGAGAGAATTATTGCCTGACAGTTTTTAGGAAGGTATTTCTGAGTGAAATTGATAATATTTGGTTAGAAAATGTGTGACTATACTGATATTACTAATAATATAAAAGTATGGAAGAAGACCTTGACATACTGTGCCGATCTCAAATAAATTGGGATTGGCGATTCCCACACAACACTGCTAGTCCACATAGACGGACGCAGCGAAACAGATTTCCGGCGGTGCGCCGCGCGGAGAGGCGATGACCGCTGCACGCACGTCCGCGCGGTCGGGTGGTGTAAGTGTGTTAGAAAAAACGATTTCACAAAAACCAATGCGACGTGAGACGAGCGGTGTCGTGAGAAAACTGCCCTTTATGAGCCACAGAATATAATAACTAACTCTAACTGAGTCTGTCACATTTTCACGCATTAACGGCTGAACAGATTCGATTACAGACACACAAGAAGATCATGACCAGGATTAGGACATACCTAATAGGATTCCTTTTTATAAAGGTCTTACGTTTTCGTGGTTTAATTTTCAACCCTTACACGGGTGAAGCCGCGAGCTTTAAGCTGACCTACATCTACTTACTATCAACATCAAAAATGTAGATCCCCTAGTCTGCCACATACTGTATTGAACAGTTACTGGTTACTGTTACCGGGTCCACTGAGGTCGAACACTTCTCAACTTTATTAATTAGGGCATAATAATGAAAAGTGGTAGAACGTCTTTGAACCCGGTAGTACACACGGCTACACATCAAGCTATACATTTCCAGTATACGAGTAAGCTGACCTCGCAATGTACGGAAATCCTATACAATGCGAGATCAGTCTTAACTGGAAATTTATGGTTTGATGTGTACATAAGCACAGTCAGTTTTGGGTCAATGTGTAACTGTCACCACAATATAATTAGAGACATGTCAATCAGTGCGATTGCTACCCAAACCTCAAGCTAATGAAACAGCAAACCACATCAAAATCTATCACCTCAGTTTATCCGCAGGACCCTTAGACCGTACACTCACACTTAGGCTCCTGTTCCACCGTTGACGAGAAAGCGACTAAATATGGTCAATTTTCTCGCTCAAGAAACGATAAGATTTTAGGTCCATGTCAGCTGAATAGATAGTTGATCGCTAACTGTTCACAATGTCGATAAAAACTCTCTTTCCAATACATTATCACAATGACAAGAGCTAAGAAACAAAATACTCGCTCAGCGACGCTCGCTTGGCTGGCAGAACTCTCGCTGAGAAACTCTCGCTTGGTATATTCGCATACCAGAAAAGACTGTTAATCGCCCACTGCAGTCTCGCACTGTGTCGCAGTCCCGCGACAAAACTATAGAACTACTAACTCGCTTCTCCTCGCCAACTGGTTTCTATTTGTGATTTTAGTGCAGTCGTATACCCAAAAGTGACTGGACAGTCTTTCAGTCAGTAATCGCCTATTGCACTCTCGAACTCACTCTCAAGCGCGGGCCACACCGCCAGCTGGCGGGCTGGCGAGCGACGCAAACACCTCTTCGATTCACCTTTTTTATACTTTTGGTTCACACCGTGAACTATCGAAAGATACGAACAAAGAATGAAAAGGGCGTCGTTCGCGTCGCTCGCCTGCCCGTCAGCTGGCGGCGTGGCCTGCGCTTCATAGTCCACCGACAAAACTATCAGAACTACAAACTCGCTTCTCTTAGCTCGCAAACTCCTTTCTAGTTACTGTCGCTTAGTGCAGTTAATTAGTATACCAGAAAATGACTGGGCAGTCGTTCAGTCAGTATTCGCCCATTACACTCTCGCACTCGCTCGTAGTCTAGCGGCAAAAATATCAGAACTACAAACTCGCTTCTCTTTGCTTGCCAAGACGCTTTTCGCTAATCGCCGGTTGTAGGACCGTAGTACAGATGCCTAAAGGCCTTTAACCTAACCCAGCGACTCATAAATAAGGACTCGCAGGCCTTTCATCCTAGGTATCGTGTTGAGCCTGTCTAATAAAAGCACCTGAGACAAAGTACTCGTTTAAAAGCGGCTAACTACCAACGACCGCAGTTTGGGGGCCGCCGTCAATTTACGCTCCCCCAAAATTGCCTTCAGACGGGGGATAGAATGCGGTACTCGGTTAATTAAAAGAAAAAACGTGTAGCTGATATTGTTATTGGGTGCTTTTAACTGTTTTTAAATGTAATTACGGAAAAGCGAAAATAAAACGGAGAACATTAAGGGAGGATATGTAATAATAACAAACAAACCTATGTAAGTATGTCTTTTAATTAAGAAATAAAGGAAAGTCTAAGATTAGACCGTCGTCGTCGTCGCGTCGTGGACCATCGGTTCGTACTTAAGCCTCTATTGTCTATGTAAAAGCAGTTGAAAAGCTATTCCCCCCAAAAAAAAATGACAATTAGAGGACAGACCACTTACAAATAAAACATTTTCCTCATCAAGTGGGGTCCACAAACTGTACGACAATAAACATTGCAGTGTAAATTGTAAAATCAATTAATTTAAACGTTCATTTGGGAACAATTTGTGGACAATTATTTGCCATGCTGCCACAAATATTTGCTCAGCTCTCGTTCCCCTGTTGAGTCCACATTACCAGATGCGGGTAGAGAGAAAAAAATCACTAACGTCATTCGTTTTAATTGATTTAAAATGGAGTTTGTTTAATCGAGAATATGTGGGTAGATAGATACTTAGGTATCTGGAATCTAATTTCTTTTTAATTAAAAACGGGAATGATTGTCATTCTTTCACCAATCGAAATATACAGGCGTGATTTTATTTTGGTGTATAGGTAGAGGTACTTGTTCATATAACTTTTGAAGTATTATACCTAATACAAAATCGAGGATCGATCCTAAAATTTTTTTAAACTTACTACTTTAGTATATTTCATAAAGATATGAAAAGTGGCTTCTCAATCCTTACGGACATCCAGGCTATTTTATGTAACAATATTTTTGAATTTTGCAACTTTTGATGAAGAAAGAAATCTTAACTATCCTATCCTAGCCTCATCCTGAAAACTACCGAACTTAATCAAACCATTAACGTCACGCAATACCTACTACTCAGGTACCAATTCCGTTTCCGTAAAATTAGATGAACGGCCCACGCTAAACACTGCCCTCTATAGAATGAGTACTAACCCAATTCAACCAGTTTCCGAAGTTGTAAACTAGAGAATGAGTCGGCAATTACTGAACAATCGGCAGCTTGATAGACAACTAATAGCTTGGGGCTACTGCAGCTAAACTTTATTAAATGACGATGAGTATTTTAGTAGACACGACTACGTGACGACTACGCAGTAACTTAGAAAGGAAAAGTCGGAGATGTAGGTTTATGAGAGATTTCGTGTGGATTTCTGGCAATAACGAGGCAATCAGCTGGTTGATAGACAACTAATGGCTTGGGGTTTGCAGTAGCTCCAAGACCCCCAAGTTATTCGTTGTCTACTTATCTTTTGTTAAACGCGGAAGAGACTTTTAGCGTAAGCGACTACATTACGACTACGTAAGCACGACGATCAATCAAGCTATACAAAACTAGTTTATGCGGATCTCTCATTGTACGGAAAACGTACACAAACCGAGGCCATGCCCAAAAATAGCTTGATGTGTCGCCCTGTGTATTATTAAGAGTTGAAAACGTATGTTTTACAGACTATGTGACGACCGCGACTAGGAACCTATTTGGAATAGAAGATGACGGGTACCATATGTAAACTACTTATAATGGTCATGTATACCTACCATACCAATATTGTATCGTCAAATATATATGAAAAAATCAGTGCATGCTGGTTGATGGACAACTAATAGCGTGTGGCTACTGCAGGTAGGCTTTATTAAATAAGAAAGAAGCTTTTATTGTAGATGACTACGTGACAACTACGTACTTACTTAATAATAATTATGTACTTAAGTAGAAAACGCACAAGGTGGCCACCAAAAGATGTTACAAGTAACGCCATCTGTCGGTAGTAAAATGTTCTCCAACCACTCGAGAAAAAAAACTTTTTTTAGGACTATCAAAAATCTCTCATGGATCCTTCCAAGAGATATCTAAAAATCTCTCATGGAAGGAATCTGTATGATCACTATTTAAAAGAATCTGTAAACTCACTGTCGAGGACTCTGTTTATCTACTCACAACCAAAGTAACTAGATTTCATGATATGTTAGGTATCATTTATTTATGCGAATACATTAATATACATGCTCCGGGCGTTAGGTCAATTAGGTTACGGAGACCAAAGCAGCATCGTTATTGAGTTACCAATCTATGACGGAGCTTGTTAGGGTGGAAGGGACATCGTCGCAGAAACGGTTACCACGTATTCATTATGTATGTTAATGAAAAACATAGTTACTGCTGCAGTTTCATGAACAAGTCCCATATCTCAAAAACTAAACATCAAATCTTATTCAAACCAATTTTCGTTGAAAGTTTGTTTACGTTCTACAATCCTACATTTTTTTCAGAATTTTCCTCCTCATACTTTAAAAAAAAATAGTGTTTTAAAAACCTCAATGTAATTTTCATCCCCCCCCCCCTCCGCACGTGTAGGTTTGATGACTTTTTTTAGTTTCAGTTTCATCCGTTTCTTTTTTTGTTGTAGGTTTACAAATCGTAAAGCGATTCCAAGAATACATCTACCAACCAAGTTTCAACCGTGTAGTCCTAATGGTTTCGGAATAGAGTGGCTGTGACATACACGGACAGACAGACATGATGAATCTCTAAGGGTTCCGTTTTTTGCCATTCGACTACGGAACCCTAAAAACGGATTGAAACCAATAACTATAAAATACTAGCTATTGCCCGCGGCTTTGAACGCGCAAGCTGATTCGGTTAAGTACCGACTATCTACTTACATTTCGAGATACCTACGATAAAGCTTATTGTATTGGAGGTGCGGAATGAGGCGAGGGGGATGCTGCCGACAACGCATGATATTCGCAAGCATGCTATCCACCGTTGCCAGAATGTTACTTTTGTACAATTTACGTTACTTATTGACCTTCCCATGTTACCTCCATGTTTTATTTCAAAGTCAAGTCGTCTAGAATGTCTTGTACACACGGCTACACATCAAGCTATACTTTTCCAGTTTATGCTGATCTCGCATCGTATAGGATTTCCGTACAATGCGAGGTCAGCTTATACTGGAAGTGTACAGCTTGATGTGTAGCCGTGTGTACTTATAGATACAAAGAAGTTTTTATAACTGACTATAAATCTGACGTTTTTAACGTGATGGTATTTAACGTCAAATTTTAAGCTTAACACATTCGAGTCCACCCCCGTTTCATAGTGCGCATGTGCCATCCCACCATACATAATGCAAGTGGACCCTCCAGGTGGGTCAGTGGCATTACGTTTGCACAAAAGTGAACCCACCTGGAGGGCTCTCGGCATTAGGTTTGAGATTAAGATTTAAAATCCTAAAATAAGTGGTAAAATAGAGTTTTCAGGGGGTATTATCGCTATATTTGCTATCTGTGGGGGTATTTTCATGTCCTAATAGGGTAGGTTAGTGCAATAATCAAGTAAAAAAAAAAATTAAAATGTAAAATCGCCCGCTCTGAACCCGTGACAGGGGTGAAAAAAAAAATTGCATGTAAATCTTTTGTGAGATTTTCATGCAATTTTTTTTAAATTTAATTTACGTAATCGCAATTATTGTTACTTTTAGATTTTAATAAATAACATTTTAAAACTTTTTAATGATAACAAACATTGCATTTGTAGGTAGTTTATTTGACAGTTAGTTTTGTGTGAACCACCCAGTAACTCTATTAATTACATATTCTATTCCCTTGTAATACCGGATTAAATTTGCTACCGATACTCCGCAGCTGTGATGGATATCGATATCTTAACATAATAAAACAAACAAAAAACGGATTTGATGACATTTTGTTAGGTTAACGACCATAAGTAGTGCAGTTATTTTAAATACAACATCGATTTAAATCATAGATGTGCCCTTGCCGTACTTCGCGCGACCGTATTCACACTGAGATGAGCTTGCTCGTTTAAACTTCACGGTATACAAACACGATATACAAATAAAATGTCGCAAAAAAAAAAAAACTAAGTAAAAACCATACACAAAAAAGTTAAAATTACTTTCGGAAGTCGGTGCTTTTGCTTGTTTCATCTTCATTTTGTATGTTTGAGGTTTAAAGAAACCTAACACGAAAGGGATCGTAGTCTAGGCAATTCAATTGAAAAATGCTAGCAGTATGTACTCCAAATGTCAAGTTAATAAGTATTAGTTTATGTCTATTTTGATACCGAACACTAAAAAGCCTCGAATTTGAACTCATTTTCGTGTCCTAAAATGTAAAAATAATTATTTTTAGAAACTATTTAAAATCGTGCCTTTGGTTTTTCACCCCTGAAAAAGGACCCACCACGTGGGTTCTCGGCATCTAGGAAGAGGTCAAAAATTTATTGAAAATAAAAATGCTTGTATTTTGAAACCACGGCGTATTCTTATTAATCTTGTTAAAACATACAACTGTTTTTATTTTTTCGTTATTTGATCCTGTATTCGCTAAGAAAAACCTACATTTAAAATGAGCCCACCAGGTGGGTTCTTGGCATCCCAAGTGCGACTTGAGTGAACCCACCAGGTGGGTTCCCGGCACTGAATGTGTTAAAAGGAGACGCCACCAACCACCAATTAAATAATACATTTTTTTTTTTTGATTTTCAAGTTCGACCGAGGTGGCGATAAAAAAAATTGGTAAAATCGGAAGGTGCCAAATAGCGCGCGCGCACGAGTTTCACACTCGCCAGTTGACGGATAAGTCGTCTATTCGGTGTAACTCCAAGTATCCATAACAGCGGGGATATGTCAGTAGGGTTAAATGGAACGGGGGTGTATGCCGACTTTTATGTTATGGTCTATCTATTCAATGGACCATAACAGAGCGAGTGCCGAGAAAAGAGGGCGGACAGAGGCCCGCCGCGTCTTGTCGCTCGCCTATTTGATTGACTCAACACGCTCATCGCGAGAGCAATCAACAGCCCGCCCAGTTGTCCGACTGGGACACCTCTATAAGGACGCGCCCGCTCCCCGAGTCCGCTCTCACCGGGGCTGCGCACTAATTCCCGAAAATTAAAAAAAAGCTTGCTTACAGCGCCATCTGTGTATTATCGAGGAAATATTAGAAGAAATATTATTTGAAAATTGAAATGAATATTTCTATACAAGTAACCATTTTATTCAGTAAAACAATTATATTACTTACAATATAAATTAAATCATACTTTAAATACCAGTGTGGAGCTTACAACCAACATATTTACACATTTATATGCGATTTTTAAACAAATGAATAAATATAAAAACATGTTTTAAAATGTGTGAATTATTCCATATAATAATTGGCTGAGAAACTTTTGTAACAAATGGTTGGTTTTAGATGTAGACACGCCAGTAACCAAAACAGCAAAGTACCACTTGACTCAAGCTAAGGTCAGTAGCGTATGAATATACGAAAATTAACTGAATTCATTTGAAGTTAAGTTGAGAATGCAACTGTGTGTGACACGCACTTCTGTGTAGCTTAAAGTTTGCTCTAAAAATCTCAGCTTAAGCGAATGATAAAAACAAATAAGTGATATGGATTTAAAGAATGGAACATTTACTTAATTTTTATATGACTTCTAGTCAAATAAATGACGAGTTTTTGACTGATTTATAGTCATAAAAAGCCATTACAAGAATCAAAATTATTTCATTTTTCCTCCTGCTAAATTGCCTGAGTAAAGGTTTGGTCAACCAGTATGGTCAAAGTACTAGTCAACAGACACCGACAGGTACATTAGTAAACTGTATTTGTATGGAGGTGTCCATGCCCAAAACCTCATAGGAATTTGTCTGAACCAATTAGGCAGAGCCTTTTGGGGGTAGCGCCAGGGTAGGTCTTGAAATGCAAATTTTTCTTTTGGTTTTTTGCAATTTACAGGCCAGTGTCAGGCGTTGAACAAAATAGGATTCGCGACTCGTTAACACTTATTTATTTACAGAATTAAAATCATTAAAATGATCAATACAACACTCTCTAGTTCATTATGATCCCATTAAATTAATGACTTTTTCATGCAACGAGTTCAATGGTTATGGGTTTATATGAACTTAGAGGGTTGTATAGATGATTTAAGTGATTATAATTCTCTAAATACATACATATCTATATAAAGCCTGTTACGGTTGCAAATCATATTTAGTTTAACATACAGACTAACACCTGCAAATTGCAAAAAACATCAGAAAATTTGAATTTCACGGACTACCTGGCGCTTCCACCTTAACACAGGCCCAAAGTCATACTGCAACGTTTACCTCAACTTACAATTTGTTTCAAAATATGCTTAGAAACTAACCTAACCTTAATAAACATGTACCATCCCATAAATAAAAGTCCAAAACAGAACATAAGTGAATAAAGCTCCAAAGAATCCGTTGGTCAGTACGCTTTGTCTGGAGACATAGTATTTTTTCCAATTTGGCCCCGTCTTGACCATGAACATCACCCATAGGCTGACGACTGCGAAGACATAGAAGGCAAATCCATAGAGACCTGTTAGGCCTAGGACACCTGGAAATGAGAAATAGAAAAGTTGAAGTATTGTTATTAAAAGAGTTTTAATAGTAAAAGTACACAATGGTGTCAGTAAATTATTGACTATTGAATAGTTTCTGAAAACAGTATCTGATCCGTCGGCCGGAAGAATTATGACCACCCATTTAAACTAGTTCCAGAAATGTTTGTCCTCTATGGTTTTAGTGTTAATACATTGTTTAATAAGTAAATGTGATGTAAAATACATGCACACAATTACTTTGGTTATATATAACCTAACCAAAGTAATTGTGTATTTTACTGGTTAGTCAAAACATGTTTTTAAGGTAACTGAGATTAATCCGTTTCTATTGAAACTGACAAATCTCAGTGAGACCACATTAGTAACCAGTCTTCTAATTATTCGGAATTTATAGCATTGTCATTATGTAGCATCATAAACTAAGTACTGCTGTTATTTTGTTGTTTAAAATACGTGTTCTAAGCAAATCAATAGTTTTTTTGCATTTACAGCTGAGCACTCCTACACACATAATTATAACAAAAGGTTACTTTCCACAGGTTAAGAAAAAAAGTGTGGTATGGCTTTTATTGCTGTAATCTTATCCAATTAGCACTAAGAAAATTCTATTAGAATAAATAATGAATTACCAGCAGTGGAACCGGACAACGCAGCCATGGATGTTCTACAATATTCGACGACCACAGCATTATTTCTTAGCGCAGCGTCGCTGTATGCAACGGGCTCGGACTTGATGTTTTCTTTAGTCACTTTAGCTACAGACATCTTTTATTTGATTGTTTTAATACTTATTAAATTGAGGAAATTATTAATCAATTTCAAGCAGTTTCATGACTTTTAGTTCAACGTTTTGACGTTTACATTTGACACTTGCTTGGCTGACAATGACATGACAGTGATAGCTGGGATATGACATTGACAAGATACCAGCTGAGACATTGTTTATGGTTTGAACTTTTCAAACAATGGCACTAATATTTATTTATGTATTTAATTCTTTAATACTTTAACACTACTACTATTCTTTTATTTTTATGATACATTTTATAGTATGATTTGATAGTATGATAGATTTTGTTAAATTATTTCTTCTTTTTTATAATGTCCGCTAATGAACCATCGCCAATCTGTCATTACGCTAAACTAAATCGGATTTTTGATTTCTGGGGTTCAGTACCTTTATATACCACTAATACTTCTACTACTAATACTTATGTATCTATAATTATTTAGAAATTAAAAAATAATTAAATGTGTGTTTTTCACTTTTTTACATATAAGTAATGAAAATATTCACTGGCTCAATTTTCCTCGATGACGACTTAGTGTTTGTTTTCATTTTACTTATAGACACTGCGAGGCACACATTGGTGGCCAGTGGTTGACAGTCTAACCAAGGGGTATTGTATTTCCCAGTACTAACTGGGTTGTGGATAGGCAGTCGCTCCAATACTGGTATTCATTTGCATCCGGTTAGACTGGAAGCCGACTCCAATATAGTTGGGAAATGGCTAGGCGGATGATGATGATGATGATGATGAGACACTGCCTCAAGGCATCTGCTTGGATACTTTGCCACGTCTGGCTTCCATAAGTCGCCAGACATTCGTTGCATCAGAGCCAAACGGTACCTACTTCATAACTATACATTTTAGAAAATCCTGGTGGAATCTTGAATAATATGCTAGTTGCCGTGATTGGATAGCAAAATTGCCTTTTTGCCGTCAATTTGACAATCTTTTTAGAATTAATTATTAATTCTTGAATGTGCCTTAAAAAAATAAGGCTCGTACCGATTAATTATATATATATTTTTTTAATATAAAAATCAATCAATATTTTTGCCGTTTATTTTTATATTTTACGGAACCCTAAAAACGAACTATTTTGAAAGCGTCGGTAAAACAGTTTGTGATAAGCGAAGCCATTGAACTGTGTGAAACTCTAAACATGTATGTGTGTATTCAATACAAAAATTGTCGTTGTATTCTTACCCACACAAACAAACGTATTCATGTGTTTTCGCGGCACTGGAGCGTCGGTATTTCTGTAGCGGAACTTATTTTCATTTGTAGTTCTAAAATTAATGCATTTTAATCAGTGTTTATAGTTTTATTCGTGAGATAATTTATGATAACGTTTCTGGAAAGCGCAGTAATGCTTACTGTGGGCTGGTTCCGCTAAATTCTTCGAATGGAATAATGATGGCGCGTGTTTGACTGTGTTACTGGGTGCTTTCTCGTAACAAATTGGGACTTTGCTCGAACGATATTTGAGCGCTGACGATTATTGTTAAAGTTTCTGTTTCTGTGCTAGAAAACGATCCTGAATCTGGTGTTGGAACAATTATATCTGGAAACATCGTTGTGTAAAAAAGGATATTAAGTTTTCGATGTACTGTGGCTCAATTATGCACCAAGGAGACCACCAATCTGTCGATTTGTCTCGTGCAAATTGCAATCACTGACGCGACTATACTGAATAAAGCAGAGGTGAGTCGACATTTTGCATTTTCATTCATAAAATTTTCCATTTTCACATACAAAACATGATATTGTGTTCAAATATTGAATTAACCTATTTCATGAGAAAAACGAAACTTCATTTCGATTCTTTTGTTTCAGAAAACCAAGTGAAACGCTCTTGGACGTGCGTAACCTGTAAATCTTGGTTTGTCGTCACATTTCGCATTGTATTTTTCTCCTTAAAATGGGATTGAAATAAAATATTCGTGATTTGTGGCGATACTTGCGATGTTCCATTTTGTTACGTCAGACGCATATAGAAAGGCCTAGATTGATCGAAAGAGGTCACAATGGATGAGTCAGAGGATAACATGGGTTCTGAGGACATAATGGGTTCTGGTAGTCCACTGACTGTCAAAACAAAACCAAAGAAGAGATCACTTATTGAGCGGGAACTTGAAACCAGTTTGACTTCAAGAATAACTTCCCCGGTGTCTATTAGTGATGGTACTAGCACCAGCCGCTATGGCAGAGCTCGCCGGCTCAAGACTGAAGTGGAACAGTCTGATTTGAAGAAAGTAAAAGTAGAACTAAAGTCACCACTGGCCGAGAAGTCACCAGTAAAGACTCAGTCCCCAGTATACAGGATGCATGCATCAAACTCTCCATTAAGATCTGAACCCCCAAAATTAATTGGTGAAGAAACTTTCCTGGAAAATCAAATAGAGAGTATTTACCAAGAAAATATTTCATTGAGCCGTTTTGGCACTGAGGAGGTACAGAGGACTAGCCCGTCTCCTGCTAAGAAGTTCCCCAAAGTTTATATACGAAAGGACCTTATCCAAAATAGGGAGTCAGATGAGAATGTGGCTTTTGTCCAGAATATGTTCTCACCAGTAAAAAGTGTCAACAAGTCTTCCAGTACTCATTTAAATAATGTTCTAGAACGGTCCTCTGAGAGGTTCAGCTTAGGTTCTGGAAACCAGCAGAATGGATTTGTGGACAATTCTTCTGTAGTCAAAACTTTGGACTTTGACAGTAAAAAGAAGAAGAAAGAACCAAAGGATAATAAAACTCCATCCAAGAGTGACTTGTTTGATGTGGAAGCCAAATGTCCCTATCAAGTTGGAGATTTGGCCTGGGCCAGGATGGGAACCTATCCTTACTGGCCTTCTCTTGTCACTAGAGACCCTGATAGTGGGATTTTTGTTAAAAAGAAGTGTAAGTATCAAAAATTTCCTTTTAAAAAAAAACATTTGAGAATAAAGCCTCAAACAATTGCATATTTCTTAATTCGCTAACATGTCACACAATGAAGCAAGCACTATTATAATCAACATAGTTATTTAAATATATTTAGTCATATTTATCGAAACTTCCTTTAGTTAGCATATGCTTTGCAGTTTACAGATAATGATTTAATATTCTATTGCATTATGGTAAAATAAAAAGATATCTAATCTATGTATATGTTTACAAAACTATTTCTAACAAACTGTTTAATTTGTTGATAGGAATAACTTCTAATTATTTTGAATATTGATATTATAATAATCAACATTCGTTATTGACTTATCATTATGTAATGCTTGCTGCTATTGAATTTATATAATATTATTCCTCTTTTCTTGCTGTGCAATTGTGCCCCCTCAAAACACCTCATGCGGAAATAAAATATTAGTAATAGCTAAAATATTCTAACTTAATTTGTTTAGTTTGTCAAAAGTGAAACTTAGAATGCAGATGTTGGTATGCTACCCATCAGACTTAAATACATAATTCTGTGTTCCCTTCTCCAAAAAAAGCAAAGGGTTGTTTATTCTTTACCTGAACCAACAGAGCTGTATAAAAAAAAGAAGAAAGAAAAAGCAACGGGTTCTACAAAATTAAATATCATGCTGCTCTTACCAGAAAGCATAGTACGTATGTACATACTTAGGATATAGAATACTTTTATTACTCAACATTCTTGGACAAAGAACAAAAAAAAAATTGGATTTCAAAATTAACTGCCAATTTCTGATTTGATATGTAGATTAGTCAAATTCTAGTAAAGTTGATTCCTTCAGTGTAAAGTAGCACTCAAAGTTAAAAATATTCCAAAAAAATATTATATTGTACCTACCTAAATTAAATAATTATCAAATAGTTGATACACCTGTGCTTTAACCCTTAGTAGATTACAGGCGAGAATTTTTTTTATGTTATTCAATTCACACATTCACATATTCGTACATTTCAACTGCTTAAAAATGACAATTGGAAGAGCGGAGTCTCCTAATACAAGCAATTCCTTGCTTAAAAGGTGATCTCCAATAATATGTATCGAAATGCCTACTGTAATTGAAATAAACGTTTTTATTTTATTTATTCTATTTTTAATTTAGAAACTGGCAACTAGTAACTAAAAAAAACTTATATTTTACCATACAGCTCCAAGTCTAACCTTCTTTTATTTCCCTCTTCCATAGTATTCGGGCGCATAGAACGTGATGTCATTCACGTGACATTCTTCGGAGACAACGGTCGTCGCGGCTGGATCGTCGACAATATGCTCCGCAGGTACCTTGGACAGCTCGAGTTTGAAAGCGTTCGAGGTAGTTTTACACCTGAGGTGAGGTTATATGTTTATCTTTGGAGAGAAAAAAAATCTGCTGCGTTGTAATTGCGAGTATGGCCAGATTTATGAATGGGGACAAGGCGAAAGGAGTATGTAAGGATAGTAGCAGGTGGCATTCTGTAGTTATAGCCTAACTCCACGGGAAAAAGACGTGAGTGATGTGTATGCGACATTAGTTTACCCCCTGAACTGTGTTGGAGATATGAGTAAATTGATTTTTTATTTAACCTTGACATTATGGGGGTTAGCGTTCATGCTCCTAATCCCAAAGTTATTTTTATAGACCAGAAGAAAACCCTCAGTAATAATTTTCTTCTTTTCCAGGACAAGAAAAGAGACCCTAAACACTATGCAGCTTTCTTCGCGTCAGAGAAAAGACAAGCCTCATGGGACACCTCAGTAGAAGAAGCAGAGATGCTGTTAAGAGAACCAAAGAGGCTGAGAATAGATATCTTCAACGACTTGCTAGAAAAGACTAGAACAAGCGTAGCAAAAGCGAAGCAACAAAAGAGCGGGAAAATCAGTAGGACAGACAGCGACGTGTCTTTAAGCGAGAGTTTGTATGACAGCCTGTTTTCAGAAGAAGATAGTAAAACAGAAAACGCCGAACGTTCTAGAAACAGGACAGGGAACAAGCCTTTGGACGTGTTCGATGTTGTTAGCGCTTGTTTGGACGATATGGCGGCTAAAACAGGCAACACCAAGATTCAAAGACAGTCTCATATGGACAGGTGGCTTCTGAAAGCCAAGTCCAAAACTCCAGAGAAAACTCTGGCTAAGCCCAATGGTCCTAGATCAAAAGGTGAAGAAAAAAAAGGATCAAAAGTTATCAGTTCAAAAAAAAAGAAAAGTTTGTCTAGAGTGGCAATAAATAAGCCTTATAGTTTAAGAAGATCTATGGCCGAATCTCAGAATTTGATGACTTTTCAAAATGAACATGATTATAGTAAAAATGTTATAGAAATCACGGATTCGGATCACAATTCTACAGATACTGATAGTTCTAAGAACTGTGCTTCTCAGGAACTTACTTGCATCACTGCTCCAGAGAGAAATCCGACTCCTAAAAGTGAAAAAAACGAAGAATCTGCAGTAAACGAAGATGATTCTAAACCAGAGAGGTCAAAAGAAACTACTACAATAAATGGATCATGTGAATCTTCGGCAGATGAGAGTAGCGTGTATGAAAATAGTCAAGACAGCATTTTAAGTACAGCAACATCTCCAGGCAACAATAATAGAACAAAAGGGGGAAGTGGAGCAAAGGTGTCTTTTTACACCGATGAAATCGAAAAAACGACAAAAGACCGTGCTAATACCCCAGATACTGTAAGGAATACGGATCAAGCGACAAGTCCTGTTTATGACGATTCATTTGATGACCAATACAGTCAGGCAGCAGTTGACGGAAGTCACACCGAAAATGAAGGAATCACTGCTCAACACAAACCTGAAAATCTTACTTCCGACTCACAGGACGAAATGATAAATGACGATTCAGTTGCAGATGTGCCAAGCTACATGTCTGTTGATGAAGACAGCGATTATAAGCCTGATTATGAAACTGATAGCCAGACTGATGACAACCGCAGTTTGAGTGAAGCTCCTCTTACTGATGATAGTATACTAGATACTCAACATGATATAGATGACGATTCAATATCTGTTGTGACTGCTAAAAAGAGTGTTGTCATTGAAATTGATAGTAGTGTAAGTGCTGACAATTTTAACGTAGAAGTAACAAATGATGTGCCTTCTAAAGTACTGAGTAAGGATACTAATTTAGTAGACGATTATGGGTTTCCTCCGATGTCGGATTCTGTGTCAGAAGATGAAAAACAAAATGTATTAATTAGTGATTCTATTGACTTGCACAATGAAGTAGAAAGTAGTAATCAATTTAAATTTTGTAATAGTAAAATTAGTGGTGAAATTCCAAATCGTGATATTGTTGAAAGTATTACAAAAAATGGACCTATTAATGGTCATTTAAATGTGAAAGAGGTTGATATGAATACTGCGAATGAGGTACATATACCTATGTCCAGGCCTCAAATGATAAAAGAAAATGGCTTTCACGACGACGACAGTCGTATGAATGGCGACATTGATTTTGACACGATCTCAATTAACTCGGAAGACAGCGTAACCTCAAATAAATCAGAAAGCAAACGTAAACTACGATCAAAAGAAAAAAAACCAGAAGATCCTCTTGAAAATGCAGAATTTGTTAAATATCTAGAACTGAGACAAGATGCAATAATGGATGAAAGTCCGGAGTTAACTCGCGACGACATTGTAGCCTATTTGTTCAAAACATGGCTTTATGAAGAAAATTCTAAATCTGATGTCAAGAAAAACGATGATTTGCGAGAGTTGAACTTAGTTAAAGGGTTAAACTCTGAACCTGAACAGAAAAAGAAACCAAGAGAAAGGGATCAAACAAAACAAAGGAACCATAAAAAGAATTTGAGTCTTAACAAAAATATTATGCAGAGATTCTTACATAGAAAGACAAGAGGCGAAAGAAAAATGGTATATACGGACGTCGATAGTAGTTTTCAAATCAATGAAGAAGCTGATAAATTTTTAGATGATGTTGATGACGTACCATCACCGGCGTATGAATTACTAGACGATGATAAAGACGAAATAACTCAAACATTTACTTCAGTGAAAGATAAATTTCTAAGTAAAGAAACGGAAATTGCGTTGGGGTCTTCCACACCTAAACCAAAAGAAAATACAGACGTAAGCGCTGATACAAAAGATGTTAAACAAAATGATGATAATAAAATAACATTGACAACTTCTGATGAGCAAAACATGGAAAAAAGTAAAGAAGTAACGCAAATAGACCCTTCAAATGCAGTACAAGTGGCTTTCCCACAGGAACCAGAGAAAAGTAACCTCAATGATGATTTTGACGCAGATTCTATTGGCTCAGAAGATAGCGAAGCACCTCTTATAAGGTGCAAACTACGCTCAAAAGCTAAAAAAGAAAATAACTTTAGTGAAGACATTAAAATTAAAGACGAAGAAGCTGACACAATTTCGATTAATTCCGGAGACAGCGAAATATCTATAACTAAACGTAAAAAGAAGTTTCCTCCTAAAAAGTTCGAAAATGCTCTAGAAGATCCTGAATTTGTCAATTATTTGGAACTACGACAAGACTCTTTGATAGACGAAAATCCACAACTGACTCAGGATGAAATCGTGTCTTATTTATACCATTCTTGGTTGTATGAAGAAAAGACTAAATCTGAAATTAAGAGAAATGACGAGATTGAACAATCAGGCTTAGTGAAAGGTCTCGAAGATGTCGTACAACAACCTAAAAAAGTTAAAAGAAAAATCAAAACTGAAAAAGAAGCTGAAAAAGAAGAGAAACGAGAATCTGACGACCAAGCTGTACCAAAAGATAAGCCTAAAAGAAAAGTAATAAAACCTTATTACAATGAAGAGTTCTCAGATATCGAAGAAGAATTAGAAGTATTTTCAATATTTAAACCTAAAAACAAACATATTGATGAAAATGGCGAAGAATCTGAAGAACCAATTCATGAAGGAAACGATATTGATGAAGTAGAACTCTACTTTGAAAAATTAGCCCAACCAAAACCTAATGTTTTCAAAGGTCTAGTTAGAGAGAAAGTATGCGAAATCTGCGAGGTGACTGGCAACCTAGTCAAATGCAAAGGCTGTAATAGCATGTTCCACGTTGACTGCGTTAATAAAGAAGATGTAGAAATAGAAACCCCTGTCCCTTCCAGAGGCAGAAGGAGGAAGAAAAAATGGGGTCGAAAACCGAAAAGCTCTGATGAGTTAGATAGTCAAGACGAAAGATCTCAAGATGTTTCTGAAGAAAACATTTCAATTGATGAAATAATTGAAACGGAATCGTGTACAGTTGATGCTGAGACACTAGAAGCACAATTGGAAGCCAAAATGAAAGAGTTACTTGAAGCTGAAAATGAGAAAATCGATTACGATTCTTACTCGAGCGATGACGGCTGCGATTGGAGCGACACAATACCAGGCAAATGCGAGATAATCGACATCAAACTAAAACCTCGACGCTCCGAAACAGATTACTCAAATTTCAAATGCAAGAACTGTCAGAAATACGATACCCCAGTGTGCTTTGTATGCAAATCTGCTGTGTCGAAAAACGAGGCAACTTTGCGACAAAAATGCCATGTGGCGCACTGTCATAAATACTATCATTTGAAGTGCTTGGACCAATGGCCTCAAACTCAGTTCAATGGTGGGGAGCCTTCGAAAACAAACAAAAAAATAAATGAGTACTTTGAAGCCTTGACGTGTCCACGCCATGTTTGTCATACATGTGTGTCTGATGACCCTAGAGGGTGTAAGACGAGGTTCAGCGGCGATAAGTTGGCGAGATGTGTCCGGTGTCCTGCGACGTATCATTCGTTTACAAAATGTCTACCAGCTGGGACGCTGATTTTGACCGCGTCGCATATTATTTGTCCGAGGCATTATGAGCATAGGTGAGTGTTTTATTTATCTATACTAATATTATATTCTTCTTCTTTATCGTGTGGTTAGTGCCTAACCTAGTGTCAGAGTTTTTATGCCGCCAATGGGACTCTGACTTGGCTTTATATGCCGTCGAGAAATGTCTCTTAGGCACGCTGGTTTCCTCACGATGTTTTCCTTCACCGAAGCAAGTGATAATTGTACAATACGCACATGAATCCGAAAAATCAGGGGCGCGTGTCTAGGGATCGAACTCGTGACTCATGACTCGGTCTTCCGACGGTCACACCACTAGGCTACTGATTCAGCATCATACAAACTAGATCGCGGAAAGGGGCGGTATTATCGCAAAAAACTAAAATCTTAAAAAAAAAACATTGGCCGATTTAAGTGCGAATATTAGTTGAACTATAGTGTGTTCTTTATTTTGTATTGGTAGTATTACCCTCATAAAATCTTCACTTTTTCTGCCCCAGGCCCGGCAAAGTCCCGTGCCACGTGAATACAGGATGGTGCTTCATATGCGCGCTGGGCGGATCTCTGATATGCTGCGAGTACTGCCCGACGTCCTTTCACGCTGAGTGCCTTAACATTAAACCACCTGAAGGTAAGTTGAACTAAATTCATCACCTTTTATACCAAATTGTTATTTTATCAATTACTTTAAGTTCGTACGTAGTGTTATTAAGAGCGGCCACCCCGTCATACTTTTCATACAAACGCTCGTACGTGATTATGCAGTTGTTACACATCTATCTTTGAAATTTTTGTATTTTGTGCACTAGGTTTCTATGGGAGCAAAAAATAAAAAAAACTTAGACACAAATTCAGTATACGCCTCCAAAAATTGCTGTTTTGCACAAATTTTAACTTTGGCCGTTCATAATGTACTCATAAACTGAAAAATAAAGAAAACATCTTGATAGAAACTTTGCACATGTAATGGAGATTCTTAATGACAAATGTTTATTTCACACACTTGTAAGACTTCTTCATTAAAACGTATTTCCTGGAACAAGTTTAACGAACACTATTTTTCGTTCAATGTCATCGCGTTAGGCGGTAAAAGATGCGCGGGAGACGAGTTATGCGGGATCGGGGCGGGGTAAGACGGGGGAGTTGAAAGAAAATCGCCGCTGTGGCTCTGGATGAAACAAAAAGCTTTTCGACCATGCTCGCGCATAAAGTCAAATTGAATCAACCTGGTCCTAAGTTAGTTGCTACCTCTTTCATAAAATATGTTATTTCTTATAGTATGGCATGAAGTTAAATGTAATTTTCAAAGATATTGTAGGATAAGAGGAGCAATATAGTAAAAAAAAACATTTAGGTCAGCCAATGAGGTCTAGCCTAGTGCCTAGTTTTTAAAGACGAAAGAAAGTGGTATGGTAACTAATAACAAAAGGGCCGGCAGTTTATAAGGGTACCTATCTAAACTGCCGGCCCGCTCGATGAAACGACTCGGAAAATTATTCTTGTTTGATTTTGAAAGAAACCAGTAATTATCATACTAATATTATATTAATATTATAGAGGTCAAATTTGTGAGGTTGTAGGACTTGCAGGGGTAATCTCTGGATCTACTGAACCGATTTTGAAAATTCTATCACGAATAGGAAGCTACATTATCCCCGAGTACCATAGGATATATTTACAACGTACCTGTGGGATAATTTCCAAACGAAATAATAATAATCACCAAAACGCGAGCGAAGCCGCGCGCAACAGCTAGTAATCACTCAATAGATCTAACTGACACACACACACAGAACAGAAGTAAATCTCAAAAAAATGTTTAGTTCGGCCCATAAATTTCTAAACTATTACGTCATACTACATTTGCATGGCCGGGAACTAAGGCCTTGACCTCGTCAGAGCGGGACGCTTACAACCGGCGACCCGCCGACCGTCGCTGGCGCCCGCGCCGCCTGTAGACTGTTCATACATACATACGTACATACATGAATACAATTGTATTCTAATTTGATTGAAGATGCCTTGTTTTTAAAAAGCAAAGAATGAAAAAATTAACTACATAAACAGGGTTACTGGTAACTCGACGTATTCTTTTCAGGACGCCGTAATAGGTTTAAAATGCAACAAATTAAACCACCAAATTGTCTACCGATATTCAGTAGTTTTTGAGTTGTTTTTTTTTTTTTTAATGAAAAATCCCAGATTAAATCATTTGAAGCCAATTTAAAACTGATTTACAGCGCAGCTGTACTAAAATTTAAGTTATTATCATAGTTGATGCCGTAGCTAACCTTTGTTAATAATGAAAAGTTCAAAAATGCCTAAAACTTTGGCAAAGATAATTAAACTAAACTATTTAACTTTTAATTAAACTATTTTTTTTTTTTTAAATAATTTGTTTACATCATAAAAAATTGTCTAATTCTAAAAAAAATACTATGCCAGATGTACAAATTACTAGAAAAATATCCTTATCTTGTCAGCTGTATAAAAGGTATGAAACTTAAAACAAAGTCATGGACTACATTATGAAAATCGGATTTGATTTATCACAGGAAGGTGTGCATCTCATAAAAAGTGATTATCCGGAAAATCAAATTAAATAATTTCGTGAACATTTATTATTCCTATAATTTTCTTTTCACAAAATAATTTCATTTTCAAATATTAATTTAAAAAATATTTAAAATATATAAAAATTGTAGCCCACCGGTATCGGGTACAGGGTCCAAGTTACCGGCTGCGGCGATCAGGGCTTCAGAGAGGAACCTTCTAACAATACGAGCCGTGTCCAGGAGTACCGCTTTCTGAATCAAGCCCTTGATCCAGCTGCCTAACGAGAGCCTCCTCAGGTATTGATCGAGGCTCTTGGCAATTAAGCCATGGGCTGATACGACTATCGGCACAATGATCGCGGAGTCCACATCCCACATGTTGACAACCTCGCAAGCCATGTCAAGATACTTGATATGCTTATCTTTATCGGCTTTCGTGAACATTATCATTATTTTTAATCAATATCAATTTGAAAACTTTAATTACACACATTTCAAACGTCGTCAAAAAATAAACTAAATAAAAACTAACCTTTGTTTGTTTCAGGTGGATACATGTGTGAAGATTGTGAGACAGGACGTTTGCCGCTATATGGGGAGATGGTGTGGGTCAAACTTGGACATTACAGGTTAGTAACATAACACATAAACATATTTTAGTATACAAGGTGTAACAGCACCCTTAACGAAGCCGTCAACGAAGCATTATGTACATCAAACTAAGTGACTTTACGCAAAAATGAAAAATCACAATTTACGATACATCTTAATGTAACGGTCATGGAGGTATTTAAAGTTAAGTTATAACATTATGAATATAAACTTCTATTGAAAAAAATAAAACGAACGTACCCCTAATATCTCTGTAACTAGCAGGTGCCCAGGTATGGCCTAGAAAAAAAAAAAGATCTCGGTGACGGGGAGAACAAATGCCTTTCGGCTTCGTTAAACGTCTTTTTACACCAATTAGATTAATTTTGCAACTATCATTTGTGCCCGAAAATCTGACAACCAGTCTTACTAAGGGGTATCGTATTACCCGGTAATAACTGGGTTGTGGAGGTCAGACAGGGAGTCGCTCCATATAAAATACTGGTATTCAGCTGCATCCGGTTAGACTGGAAACTGATCCCGAATTAGTTGGGAAAAGGCTAGGCAGATGATGAGATTAATTTTGCAAGCTTCAGAGGCAAACTATAGTATTTTAGGCTTTTATCTACCGGCCTACTTGGGGCTATATGCTATGAAGTGATAAAGCCGTTTTCTTTCTCGCACCAAAACATAACATGCTAGAACACGACACACAGTACAAGTGAATTGTAGTGATAGTGTAACTGAGCCATCAAATACAATGGAAACTATAAATCCCCCACACAACAGCAATCATTTTCACCTAAAACATGTTCAAATTATTTATTTAACAATTTATGTACACACTAAATATAGAAAATAAGGGAACGGAAAATAGCGCAAAGGTGATGCTTATTTCTAAAGAAATCTCTTCCAGCATACCTGCGAAAGAAGAAACTAAAAATAGAGATGAGAAATGTAGACATGGTGTGTAAAAGAAGAAGAGAAAGAAAAGAAGAGATTATCAGCCCGCGTAGCATTGCAATACTATCTCTATTCTACCAAGAATCGACAAACCTCTTTCTATACAACTTGACATGTCTGTCATACATTTTTAACATCGCCATGCTTGCGACGATAGAAATCTTTCCTCAATCTGTCATTTTTTTCTATTCTTCGTCAGCAAAACCCGTTTCTACGGTGGTCATACTATGCGGGCTGTAATTTATTTCTGTCTGTTTTCTCTTAGTTGAAATTCACTTATAAAACATATTTTTTATGGGAATGTTTGGAAACAAAGCTACTGACAGAGGAAACTAACATTATTAACCTTTTCACAGATGGTGGCCCGGTATAATCCTGCATCCATCAGAAATTCCGGAGAACATAATGGCCGTGAAGCACAACCACGGCGAGTTCGTCGTTCGGTTCTTTGGACAGTACGACCATTACTGGGTCAATAGGGGACGTGTGTTCCCGTTCCAAGAGGGTTAGTTTGTTTTGACATTAAATAAACCTTTCGTTAAAATATTCCTATGGAAATAATCATAAATAACTACTTAGTATTTCGGGAAATTTTCAAGCGATTGGTCGACTCTTCACGTGACCAGAGGCCGGGCCTATGTTTTGGCCAAAGAATCAGCATTGCCATCAATGTGGCAATGTTGCCAGCCTTCTAGGCACTTTTCATGTTGACAGCGATGTGGACGAATTTTTTGACGCCCTGTAATCCTTTTGATACTTGTACATATTTTTATTACTATTATGTATAGATTTTTATTTTGTAAATAATGGAAATAAAATCATCAGATTTTTATCATTAGATTTTTTTTTTCGATATATTTTTAAGATAATTCAAGCAATGACTTGCAAATGCTTAAATAAATTATGTGGAGGCAGTTCACATCACATCACGTTACAACACGGAAACAGTTAAATTGGAAGAGCTGTAGAACTAGTACCAGAGTAGTTTCCTAGCACAAGATTTTTCTTTTTAAATTTTGCTTCACACTGAATTTCTCCTGTGTCGTTGGGGCGTTTACAAACGTTTAAACTCGCAAACAGCTAGACCCAGAAATACCTGTAGGCCATACAAATATTTGTTCCGTACGGGAATCGAACCACTGCGCCAACCGTGCCGTCAACTAAGTTTTGAACTGCTCAAACGCAGAGTGAATCTTGATTTTTTGTATCTAATATGATAATTAATTTGTTCCCAGGGGATTCTGGTCGTATATCAAGCCAGAAGTCTAAGATAGACGCAGCCTTCACCACCGCTATGGAACACGCACAGAGGGCTTGTGAAATATTAAAAAGTAAGTGCTTCACAAATTCTACACATTCATATTCATAAATATAGAAAATCAAATTATCAGCTTTTTACTGAATGTAAATGAAAATTTAAACGGCACTTATTACAAAAACACATTTTTTTTTACAAGTTTTTATCTGTCTGTTTGTTCCGGCTAATCTCCAAAACGGCTCGACCTATTTTGACGGGACTTTTACTGGCAGATAGCCGATATTATAAGGTCTAACATAGGCCACTTTTATTTTAGAAAAATAATTAGGGTTCCGTGCAAAAAATTAAAACCATTAAAATTGTTAACAAAATTCTATTAAAAAAAGGAAGTATTTTTTTTTTAAATAATGATCAACGTATAAGGTCGCGGGCAACAGCTAGTTTTCAATATATTCAAACTTGAAAAGTCAAATAAGCAAAATGTGCTTTGACAACAGTCAGTTTATAATCACATGTAGACGATCGTAATTCGTAACACACACAGCGTTACTCACGGCAGTCATTTTAGTCGTCGGTATTATGTTGTACTAGCTTATGCCCGCGGCTTCGCCCGCGCCGAGTTAGGTAATTATCCCACGGGATCCTACTACCGGGATAAAAAGTATCCTATATGTTAATCCAAGTTATAAATTATCTGTGTGCCAAATTTCACCCAAATCCGTTCAACCGTTTTTGCGTAAGAGGTCAAACATCCATCCATCCTCAGAAACTTTCGCATTTTTAATATTAGTAGGATTCGTTTTCGACCAATGAAGTGAAGGTCCCGTCGAAAACGGTCCAGCCGTTTCGCAGATTAATAATAATTTAATAATAATTTAATTTGAGCAACAAGACCGAGATCGAGAGATCGAGATTAGCCGGAACAGACCGACAGATGAAAATTGGGAAAATGTATTTTTGTTATAAGTAGGTAGTACCTACCGTATATGTTTTCATATGCATTTAGTAAAAAACTGTTATTCTGATATTACAAACAGACTTTAATTGTATTTATTTGATTTTGATTGTTTTTATTAGATTAAAAATTTGGTCGAATCGACGCAAATAACACCCCGAAATTACTATCCTGCACATTCAGGTTTCTAACAGAAAGCATTAATAAAATCGGTCTAACTCTAAACTCTATTTGAATTCCAAAAATGATAAGTGATCAATGTGTATTTTTATCCGAACTTTTTCAGGCGCTGCTCCAAACGAGGAAGAATCTCTAGACATCGCATCATCCCTGCTCCCGCCTCACTACGTCAAACTAAAGGTCAACAAACCTTGCGGGTCTTTGTATGGCCGAAAACTAGAGGACCCTGAGAGTTCGCTCACGCAGTGTGAGTGCAATCCTAACGATGATGACCCGTGTGGGGCTTACTCGCAGTGTCTTAATAGGTAAGTACTACACTATATCACGAGAGTATTCTGCTTCATTAGCATGCTATATGTGGGTGATAAAAGTCTACAAGATGAATAAAAAAGTCGCCTTTGTTCACCTGGGTGAATCAATTCCAAGGCGCATAAAGGCCTCCGATTATGTCGAATTATTTCACCTGAAAGAACCGAGGTGAAATTCTTCGAAGGTGAAATGAGGGAACCAAAAAGTCTACTGATATTACCCAGGTTAACATAGTGGAATAAACCTAAGCAGATGCACGGTTTATCATAGTCCACTACCCCTTGTTTTACACCACATTCTTCACAGTTTACGGTTGCCAAGGCATGGTTATGATGATGGTGCCATTTAGCTGGTTCGGTTAAAATGATGTAGTTTCCGATCATAGGGCTCGAGTTTCTTTTTTTGATGTGACGCGCTTTGGCACTAAAACCGACTCATAATGCCATGACAGCAAACGTGAAGCTCCTACGCCACCGCTCTCGACCTCCTTGTGTGTGCGCGCGTATACTTTGTCACTTTGTTGCTTTACTCCATATTTCGTTAAAGATTTTTATTAATTCTAATATAGTATACATGAATGGCGAAGGTTCCTTACAACTCGAATCCTACCGGCTTCCCTTTGAAAAATGGCATAGTCAGTATTCTATAGACTAATAATTTACTCACATTAAAGATATGTTGTACTCCGGCTTACCTCTTACAAAAATTGACCCTTCGCTACTGGTATACATGTTTTATATTCATACAATACATGCCGGGCGGCCAGCGTGACGGCTAACTTTTTTTTCTCTCTTCCTTTGACTACGCAAATCCTATTTTAGGCAAGTCATGTTATTTTAAGTAACTAGCGTATTAGGTTATTTCGCCATTTCTTCTAATTGGTTGATATTTTGAGACCGAAGCTAACCAGGCTTTTCTAAAAAAACTACGTATTCCACAGAATGCTGCTAACAGAATGCGGACCGACCTGCAAAGCGGGGGATAGATGCGCGAACCGCGCGTTTGAGAAGCGCCTGTACCCCAAGCTGGTGCCGTATAGGACACCTAGTAGGGGTTGGGGGCTCAAGACCTTAGAAGATATTAAAGCAGGTAGGGTTTAGTGTGCCACAGACAATGTTATCTTCTCTCCTCAGTCTTTAGCCATAGTTTATCATTTTCATTACCTTACAAAAAATGTGCTTCGCCTGTAGTGAGTCTGCCTCGTTACCGTGGCCCGATCTTAGTATCTAACTCAAGGCTACATCAAATCAAAATAGCTTAGCTTCCATGCATAATCACAAAAAGTAAACATTACAGTATTCAATTGTAGTTGAACACAATAAATAAAATAAAATAAACTATTGTAAATAATCACAAAAATCCTAATTAAAAATAATCAATAGTAAATCATAAACATGTAATTTAAGAAAGAAAAGAAAAAGAAAAGTAGTATACTAGTTAGTAGTAATATGACTTTAATAAAGCAGCTACATATCATTACCAGAAATAGGGAATATGCATGTAATTTTTTTTTCACTTAAATCATTATTATGCAGTACTATCAACCCAAGAAAATAATTAAAAGTTAATTTCAACTACTGTTTGTCGCACAAAAAAAATATTAAACTCCTGCAATTTTCTACGACAGTTCAAACGTCCATGACTATCGGGCCATTCATGTCAGGACTTTGATGTCACTTACCTCTATCTGCCTTGTTTAAATCTAATTTTTTGCCCTTAGTAGATTAGTTTTACTAAATTGTAAGTGCTTTATTTAAGCAAAAATTGCAATAACAAATATTATAGTGAAATCTTAGTGAAACTTTAAGTACTTTTCAATTAAAAGTGTTTCTTTGACACATGGATTTTGACGTCACTACCGGAATCGATGCGTTTTGTGTTTGCGTTCCGTTGCACCAAAAACTATCACGAATTGTCCTGTAAATAAAAAACGATCCAGGCTTTCGAATAACTTTCTTACCGACTTAAGCCAATAGGGTATATGCAAGAAATACAAAACTTTTTTATTTCTTAAAAATGCCTTGTATTGGATCATAAAAACATTGTGGTACACTTGTTTAATTCTCTAATACAACACTTATTTTACAATTTAATATTTTATTAAGCGTGTTTTTGGTAAAACGGAACACAAACACAAAACGCATCGATTCCGGTAGTGACGTCAAAATCCATGTGTCAAAGAAACACTTTTAATTGAAAAGTACTTGAAAGTTTCACTAAGATTTTACTATAATATTGTTATTGCAATTTTTGCTTAAATAAAGCACTTAATCACTTACATTTTAGTAAAACTAATCTACTAAGGGCAAAAAATTAGATTTAAACAAGGCAGACAGAGGTAAGTGACATCAAAGTCCTGACATGAATGGCCGCGATAATCATGGACGTTTGAACTGTCGTAGAAAATTGTAGGAGTTTAATATTTTTTTTGTGCGACAAGCAGTAGTTGAAATTAACTTTTAATTATTTTCTTGGCTTGGTAGTACTGCATATTATTGATTTAAGTGAAAAAAAAATTACATGCATATTCCCTATTGGTCAATTTCAGTCTTTGATCCTCCTGACCAACCAAGTCAAGGACTAAGTAAACTAAAACGTTTTCTTATTTATTTACAGGACAATTCGTGATAGAATACGTGGGCGAATTAATAGATGAAGAGGAGTTCCGTCGACGCATGCGGAGGAAGCACGAGATCAGGGATGAGAACTTTTACTTTTTGACACTGGACAAGGAGAGGATGATCGATGCTGGACCTAAGGGGAATCTTGCTAGGTAAGTTTTTTATATTCGATTGAAGTCTTCCACAAAAGACACACACACACACACACATCACACACACACCATACACACACATCACATACACACACACATCACACTTCGTCACATTATCTTGCCGTACGCCTCTTACGGTTGGATTCCATTGAAATGTTTCTATCACTGCTGTTTTAATAGTACTCTTGTGAAGGGTGGTGCCAGGTGCCAATAGCCGATAGCGTTTAATGGGATAATACCTATTTAGTATTTACCACCATTTCAGCCAAGCTGATTTGAATGGTGTGGTAAATTAAATATTGGAGGCATATTAATATAAGTTTTTTTTTTGTAATGGCAAAGGCAATACACCTTTGGCATTGTAGATGGTCAATCCATACGCATCGATGATCAACCATTAGGTGGACTACCTGCTTGTCGCAAAATAACTATACAATAATAGTCGGCCCAATATTTTTATTCTAAAATAAATAAAATAAAATCTTTATTGACCATTGCTCAAACATCAGTGTAGCCCTGGCTCTTGTACTAGGAGTTCCTGTATCACAAGAGCCAAAATAATGATAACAATTTAATTTCTGTTTTATTTCAGATTCATGAATCATTGTTGCGAGCCAAACTGCGAGACACAAAAATGGACAGTACTAGGCGACGTTCGCGTAGGACTGTTCGCTTTATACGACATACCGGCTGTAAGTAAAACATACTAAACAATTTAAGGCAGACGAAAGCATCCGCTAGCAGATAGCCCGCGAAATTAAAATTTTCTTACGTTTTTTTGAATTTTGCAGGTCAGTGTCAGGTTGTTCATTTAATCCCGTTGAATGAATCTTTAAAAAAAGTCTCTTTTTTCGAAAAAGTCATTCAATGGATGGACTATAGAGTTGTATTGATGGTTTTAATGATTATAAACAAATAAATAAATATCGCTGGACATTACACACAGCGCCATCTAGGTGCCACATTAAGCAACGAGGCTTGTGCCGTGGACGCCAGATAGTTGATAATACTACATAGATACTTTTTGTTTGTAAATACATACTTATTATACATATAAACATCCATTACTCGGAAACAAATGTCCATGCTCATCACACAAACATTTGCTCCTACCGGGATTCCAACCCGAGACCCTAAGAACGTATGGCAGCCTCTCTACCGCTGCGCCATTCGGGGATTATATCTCGGTAAAGCTCTATTTGTTTTTTTAATTATCATGATAATTATCAACGATATAATTATGATGATAATTATCACTACGAACCCTGGTATAAAACTAGACAAAAAATAACTTAAAGATTTACTAATTCTCTAAACAAGCAACTAAAAGTGTTATGCCTATATTACAGAATAGCGAAGTAACTTTCAACTACAACTTGGAGTGCGCCGGCATCGAAAAGAAGCGCTGCATGTGTGGAGCCAAGCGATGCTCCGGATATATAGGAGCTAAACCTAAACAAGTATGTGTACCAAATCCCATCACTCATGATCTACCTAACAAATAAGAAAGTTATTTAACATAACATCAAGTCTAATCCCCGAAGGGTTACGCAGAGGTATGCTATGGTAGGCTATGACCTAATAGAACATCCACGTTCAGCCAGTTATGTTTTTAAGCCCTTTGTATTGGGTGGCGAGCTTATTGCAATCAACCAGCCACAAATCCTACTACTAATGCACCATCATCAATGCTCAATCCTACTAATAATGTAACATAAATTTGCAAAGCCAAATGATTTTAAAACAGTAACCATGGAGTTTCTTGCCACTTCTTCTCCATGGACCAACCCGAATCGTACACCGTTTTTCGACGTTTTATAAGTTATGCAGGCCTGTATGAAATAAAACATTTTGATTTTGTCAACTCACACATTCTTTATATTTTTCCAGGACGAATCTCAATCAAAGAAACCAAAAATCCCTGGCAAACGGACATACAAGAAAAGAAAAACAACAGAAGAGTCGCCTTCGACGAAAAACAAACCGAAACGTCCCATAGGCCGACCACCAAAGCCGAGAGAGTTGACCGACATCGAAAAAGACCTCCTTATAATACAGAGTGCGACGAACGGCATCTCTAGCGACGAATCTTCCCGAAGTACGAGTTCGGATTCCGAAAGAAATCCGAAAGCGTTGAAGAGAAAAAGAGTTGGCTTTTCAACTGAAGAAAGTACATTGTCCTCAGAACCGTCAGGATCTGAGTCACCTTGTGTTAAGAAACAGAAGACAGAAGATAAAACTGATGTTGGTGACTGAGAAAAAAAAATAGTCGTTACTAATCGCGAGTTCGTGAAATGAGACTTTTTATCGTTGACATTAGGTTTGAACTGCAATGCGCGTTCGGGAAATGCAACGACTGTGTTCGTATGTTGGTGCGATTTTAGTGTTGAAATTTGAAAGTGTAAAGGGTGTTATAAAACAGCTTTAATGATACAGGCTGATACAAAAATGAAAAACATATATTTACTGCTTAGTGTTAGTTTTTTGTTTTGCCTTTACGGAGAATTTTTGGTTTGATGTCGTAGGTAATAGTTGTAGAATAAAAAAAAATAATATATATGGTGGTTTGACATATATTATATACAAAAAAAATTGTCAAAGCGCCGTTTGTATTCCTCAGATATTGACAAATTGATGTTGATGAAATTATAGTGCATATATCTATGCAAAAGTGTGAGATCAATACACTAATCTAAATCTATTGTATTATAAAATTACATATAATAGTGTGAACACCAATTGGTGACAATATTTGTAATCAACCATCTTTTTTCGCTGATGAAGCGGCCTCAGGGAGGTCTTTTACTAATGAAAACGTAAAAACTACCGCGTATACAACTACTTTTCGTCTACAGGGCGTTAGTCTAACCGAGGGACATACTTTCAGAGTGACTAAGTATAGTAATACTTGCTCATTTCCATGAGTACTTCACTCCCTTCAAGTATATCTATCGATACAGACGGTATCTAACCGTCTGTATAATAAATATTAGCGGCCGTTTTCAATAACTTACTAACAGTTAACGGAACGTCGCTATCTCAGATAAACAGTTAAAGAAACATCAACTGTCATAACTCCGAGAGACAGATAAGTGACGTGGATAGGATATTCCTGTCAATTCATTGCTAAGTTTGTTTATAGAAACACCGATAGCTACTAGAGTAAGGCATAATTAACTAACCGTTATACGTAAGTAAGTTATAGAAAACGGCCGTAAGTCAACACCAGAATAAGACCGTTCTTTTATGTGATTGGTTGAAATCTGCCTTCATAAGAATCATAAATCCGACCATATCAACATTACATCAACACATATTGTGTTATTGTAAATATTCTTAGCTTTAGCACTACATAGATTATACATACGTCAGATAAGTCTCATGCAACTATCGCCTTTATGCATAGGAAAATAATGTTCATAATACCATAAAAATGTTCGTCGACTTAGTTGCGTTGTTGAAATGCCAAATTTTTCAGGCTAGGTTTAGACTAAATCTTGTTTGTTTGTGAAAAAAAGTGATTCTGTGATGAAAAATTTTAGGATTTTTCTTGTAATTTGTAATATGTGTAGTTAGAATTATATTGTTACCCGAAGACGTAGAAATTGGGGGTTTGTCAAGACAGAATAATTAAGTTAAATAAAATATTAAAACATATTTCAGTTTTTATTCTGACTGTCCCGTATCTCGCTAACTCATAACATATTTTTTTAATCTGTGGTGTACCACAGATTAAAAAATAGTGCTAACGTTTACACCTAACCTTTCCTCGTCTGTATGTATGTCACAGAGGACGTCTTAGCGCATAATGTCGTTTTCTCAAAATGTCCTTTGTAATTTCTCAGAATGATCTTTTCTTAAAATATTTAGAAATGTCTATTTCAAAGAATTTTTGTTTTAGTAAATTTCTCTCTTAATAGGTTCACCTATAGATTAATAGGTTCACTGACCTCGTTGAAAATCATAAGACGAATAATTTTGGTGGGTACGGAACAATAAGGGATGATTCCTGAGTAAAAAAAAAGGTTCTATTTAGTACGTCGGTAAATTATTGAAAAATATGGGATACGTATTTTTTGTTTTATCAAATCAATAGAAACTGATGAAGATAGATAACGCATCAAATAAATCGAAGTGGGGGCTTGTGACATCACTTGTACGTAAAAAGTGTACTTAAAAATGACGTCACGCGAGTTTTCGATGCACTGTATCGTCTTCATTTTTTGTTTACGTGAAAAAAGAAAAAATATTATAAATTTATCTCGACGGAGTAATTATTTTTTTTTATCCATCTACCTTATTGCGAGAGCCAAAAAATGGGGTCTCTGAATAAAATTTTGCAATGTGATTGGAACATTAACAAATAAACACGTGACGGTTGGCGCTGTGGCTTAGTGACTGGCTGCTGGCCTGCGTGTCACGTTCGATCCCCGCATGGAACAAATATTTGTATGGCCTACTTAAAGTAGTTTTTTCGGGTCTGCCTATTTTAGTGTGTGAATTTGGGTTGCTCCTCATCTAGCAGCACGCGAACAGCGGGAATGCTACCGGACGCGGCAGCAACGACGTTGCGATCGGCAGCACGCTCTGCTTCTCGCTCTAGCAAAATGTCGGTTCTGAGCGATAGAAAAGGATAGACGTATGGAAAAGTGCGAATCCGTATTGCTAGATGAGGTTCGACCCTTAGTTGATATAACAAACTGCCCTGTTGGTCTCGACTAGACTAGAGCTTGCGACTACTAACGGCCGTTTTCTATAACTTACTTACCTAAACCGGTTTGTTAATATGCCTAACTCTAGTAGGTATCGGTGTTTCTATAAACAAAGAGCAATGAATTGACAGGAATATCCTATCCACGTCACTTATCTGTCTCTCGGAGGGTTGACAGGTGATGTTTCTATGAGATAGCAACGTTCCGTGAACTGTTCTAAGTTATTGAAAACGGCCGTAAGCGGTTGCAAGCTCGACTGGTGAGCATGAGGTCTTCGCTTCGATTCCGAGTTCAGGCAGTCTTACTGAGTTTTTCCATCAGGAATTTCTCAGTAGTAGCCACGAAGTTTGGATTTGTGCCCGGTTGATGGTAATAGGTTCGTCCCCTATTATATGGGACTTCAACTTAAGTAGCGAAAAGAGGGTATACTACCTATTAGGTATACCTCTGCCTAACCCTTTGGGGAATTACAAGCGTGATGATGAATATGAAGGGTCATCAAAAAAAAAGTAAAGGAAATAAGCTTTATTAAATCTGTGTTGAAATTAGAATAATTTGTATCATAAACGCAAGTGTACAAGTGAAATACAAACAACACACGAGTGTGTATAGAATTTTATATCGCCTCTCGTTCACCATTGACACGACTTTGTACTTTTTCTCAAAAAACACATCTGTGCACCATAACAACTGAAACAAAGAAAACAAATAATTAAAAAATTGAGCAAAAAAACTGGCCAAGCAAGAGTTGAACTCGCGCATGAAGGGTTCCGTACTGTCGTAATAAGGGAGGCCCCTTTAATTTTTAATTTATTTTTATTATTTGTTGTTTAAGGGGCCATCTCCCCCTGGTTCAATCCATGGTCCGGAGCGAGACGGAATGGGACGCCGTCACCTCCTTCTGCGAAGCAGTCATGCTAGCGAAGGAGGTGGCGGGACGTGAGAGGGAGAGAACCTCACGTCCCAGCCGCCGCGGGGACGCACCGGGCGTCGGGGGCCACGTGGTGGCCCCCGGCCACCGTAGACGTGGGCCTGTGGACGGTGAGCTATGGGCTAGCTCGCCGTCCGTCCGTCTTATGACGACAGGCCGTGTCGACGGCGCGTTCGTGTTCCACGCGCGCCTCAAAGAGAGTCAGCAAACAGGAAGGGGTCCGTACGGGCCGACGCCTGCCAGGGTTGCGGGACTGTTCGAAAGAGATACCGCGGCCCTGGAACACAAAGGGCAAAGGAAGGAACATGGATGGGTTTTAGTCAGTACAAGTCTGACACTCCCTCCTGCTCAGCCCAGAGCGGGAGGGGTCATTTGATGATTTCCCATCGATAAAAAAAAAAAAAAAAAAAAAAGGGGCCATCTCCACGAGCGACAGAATCGCGGCGATATTGTCGTCGCGCCACGTATTTCAATACGATACCCTCGCTCGTGGAGATGGACCCTAAGCGGCAACAGAAATACATCATCTGTGAAAATATCAACTGTAGCTATCACGGTTCATGAGAGCCTGGTGACAGACAGTCAGACGGACAGTGGAGTCTTAGTAATAGGGTTTCGTTGTTACCCCTTGGGTACGGTAACCTAAAATCGAAGATGAGTACCTAGATACTGCACATGCGGCTAGATGTAAGCCTGCCCCTCCGCGAAATATGAGCAACGGCTTGTACGGTAAGACCACTGATGAAGGAGTGGCTGGAGACACGGTTTATCGCTCACATTTTCCATGCCATGGGTGCTTCGGAAAGTACTCGTGTAGTATAAGATCTGCGGTGACTGCTCTAACGACATGGAACAGCACACTCTGGAGAAGCGTCCGTAGACAATGCAGCGCCGTGATCCTGACGCAGAGGTAAGTGGTGCGGATAACATCTCGCTTCCCGTCGTCGTTTAGTCCATGGTCGGGAGGACGAGCGCGTGGGACATCGTCACCTCCTTTTGTGAAGAAGTGATGGTCGCAAAGAAGGCGACGGAAAGAGACCGGGAGGACTACCTCCCGGGCTGGTCAAACCCCGGTAAGCGGAAGACGCCTCGCCGTAAGCTAGATGACTGGTGTGAACAGTCTGATCCCGAGCAAAGGCGGTATGTTTCTTTTAAGACAGCGTTGCAGTTTCATAGAAATAATCCCGAACAGCACCTGCCGTGCTTAAAAATGCGCGATGATATTCTTAAGGCCCCTTCTAACAGGCGCCGAGAGTCTCCGATTTCATACAGAGCATCTTACGTGCCACTAGAAACACGCTAGGTTCGACCCGGCTGCCATTCGAAGATCTTTGACAGTCAAATACTCAGAGCCTGAAATTTGGCAACCAGACTTAGCACTAGTTACTGGCATGACTGGCTTCATAAGCCAGTAACTTGGTAACCAGTTACTGGCTCATGAAGAGGAGGCTTCGCCAGCGCGCGTCACTTTCCAGCTCAGGGTATCAGAGAGGTTTGTTGTCCCGGTAAACTGTCAATAAAATAATTATTCTCTTGGAAATCTGGTAAACGAGAAAATGGCAAGAGATACTTACAGCACCAAAGATAGCGCAAAATATGCAGCCAGTTTTGAGACCAAAACTGAAGTTAAGACTGTTAGGATCATTGACGTCCAAGAATTTTTTGATCATGTTGCTATTTGTCTTCCTCTGAAGCGAACCGCTTGGAGAGGAAAATGGATACTCTTAAACAGGTAATAAATATTTTTTGGTAACAAATTCTTCTGAAGGTTTGCCCTTTAATGAAACATACAGCAAGCATTTCAAAGATTATATTGACGTTTGAAATTATATCCAGAGAACAGAGTACATCACAAAGTCAGTGTACAAGTCAGCATGTCACTTTTTGACTTCTTGTTTATTCCTAGTCTTTTTAAAAGGTTTTGTCTGTGGTTTTCATGAAAGAGGCTATTCATATTTTGCCTATGATTTGCTTTCGTTTTCAAGTGGTCTTGAAATTGTTGGACCAACTGCTTCATGTTATTTTTCGAAACAAGGGAAGGGAGTATCATTCCGCCTACTCACAAATTCCAGGCTGCTGATATTCAGAAAATTCTAAGGGAAAACGCTAATCACACTTGGCTCAACTTTGGAATCAAACCCTGGACGCTACACTCAGCAGTCTCGTGATCTGATTGCGACCTCGATATCAACGATAATGGTATGAAAGTGTTTATAGTTTGTTGCTTAATGAAGCCCCTCGACTTGATTATTGCCAGTTGCCACAATGTGCGACCAAGTTTTGCACGCTTATAGCGAATTTCTGGAACCTACCTAAACTAGATCGTCGTTCCACTAAGTTCTAGGTCTACCCGCACAACCCTACAGATATGGCTGTTATAGGCTTAGACATGCACGCCTCGTTAGTCATGCATGAGGCCCTGAGGGTTTGATTCCCAGGTCGAGCAAAGTGTTATTGGGTTTTCCTATCAGGAATTTCTCAGTAGCAGTTACGGTGTCTGGATTTCTGCCCGGTTGATGGCAATAGGCTCGCCCTCCAATAAATAAACTTAACTGGCGAAATGTAGGTGTACAATTAGGTACGCCTCTGCCTAACCATTTGGGGATTACATGCGTGATGTTATCCTATGATACGATGAACACAAAATCGCAGTCCTAAAATAGAAATTAAATTAAGTATAATGTCAGCCGTAATAAAAATGAAATTCTATTTTCCATTTGAAAGGCACCGAGTTGAATGGCATATAATTCTCAAAGAGCTCGTCGTAATGATACAAAGAGAGATATAATAAATCATACCTAGCACAATTTTATTTATTTCTAGGTACCTATTGAAAATCAGTGCTGATTAACTATTCTTGTATGCATGGAAAAATATTCAACTACCCTATTTGATTGCAAATTTGCAAGCGCGATTGATGAGAATGGGATTCTTGGTTCGATCACCGAGCCAAGCAGTTCGATGGATGTTTCCACTCATTTGCGCCCAAATTGTGGCACAAATCCAGACTCCGTGGCTGTTACTGAGAAATTCCTGATAGAAAAACCCAATAACACATTCCCCGACCTGGGAATCGAACCCAGGACCTCATGCTCAGCAGCTTGCGACCACATAGACAAACGCGGCAGTATTTTAATATTTTTCTCACAATTTCCATAATTCCCATATCAGTACAAACATAACGTTTACGAGTTTATAAAGAAGTTGAATTTCGCGATTGGCTCAGTACCTACCCAATTTCCGGCAGCGACGGGTTTTTGATGAGATATAACCTACCTACCTCTATGGGCGACATAAAACATGATTAGGTTAGGATATCCTATTTATTATTTCTGAGACAAACATACAATATGAAGAAGAAAATTTCTTCTTCATATTGTATGTTTGTTATATAACGAGGGGAAAATACAGGGTGTACACGGAGCCTTCATGAAGCCGTCAACCAAGCATTCTGTACATCAAACTATGTAATATTACGCAAAAATTATTGCCGGGAAACACTTTTTTTTTTTGCGGTGAAAAATCATGTTTTACGGTAGGACTCAATGTAACGCACTCAAAACATTGTGCTGATGGATGGTTTGAATAGTAAGCGGGTCGTGGATGTGTTTAAAGTAGTCTCTAGTACGTAGTAGTAGTCTTAGAAGAAAACAAAAACGCAATGACGGAGAGAACAAGTGCCTTTTGGCTTCGTTAAGGGTCTTGTTACACCCTGAAAATTCTTGATCGACTGCATAGTTGATCCTGAACTGATCAGTTAGTTCACATAACAAGCATCATGCTTGTAAACTGCGAATGTTTAGGCAGAGGTGAATCAAATAGTACTCCGACATTCCGTCAGTTATTTTTGAGGCCTGTAATAGGGAGTGAGCATTTTCATGGCAATGACGTCTGTAATACACAAATGGTTCGGTAGAGTAATTCCCTCACATTTCGCCAGTTTATGTCTCATGTACTAGGGGGCGAGCCTATTGCCATCAACCGGGTACAAACACACCACAACGACATGGTATTCAAATGAAAGAAAGAAAAGAAACAAAGAATAGAAAGAAAGAAAGAAAGAAAAGAAAGAAAGAAAAGAAAAAAAGAAAGAAAAGAAAAAAAAAACTGGTCTTCCAATGAACCTTGAACTTACCCCCTGGTAAGTGACAGACAGAAAACAGTTTCAAAACATAAATTATATAAATAAATAGTTACAATAAATAGATATCGAGTAAATAGTAAAAGCAAAGAGGAGTAAGGAGTAAAAGCAAGTGGTAGCTAAGAATACAAAAATCAGACGGAGTCACAGGCAAAATCTAGTCTTATAATACACAAGATTCGGAAATCTTATTTATTATACGGAGACGTTTATTTTAACAGTCGATGTTGTACTGTATACAAGAGGCATGATACGCAGTTTTATTATTAATGGAAAAACGCTGACTCGGTGTGAATTTGGAGTTATTATATACTGACGGAGATGGCTTACTCGAGTTATACGGGTTTTCTGTTATTCTATTTTATTTAAAGATAAATGATTGACTGCCTCGGTGGTCTAGTGGTCGTAATCCCGACTACTGGGTTCATGTTGGTTCATGTGTGTTTTGATGATTTACTAATTTAGGTGCTTTTATTCTTACAGAGACAGTTTCCTATTTTTGTAATCCCGCAAACTGTATTTAATCTATGTTAAGAGTACTCTAAATATTTGAATGACAGCCAGGACCAACAGCCTAACGTGCTTTCCGAGTCATGGACGAAACTCGCTATTACGTAATGGATGTTCACTCATCCACGTACCAACACAGGCAAGCCGGGCTAAGCCTGAAGATCGACCTGAGTAGCTGTTACTATGTAGACACTAGCGCCTCAAACTACTCGCATTCATTAGCTCGTATTTCATTGCAATGACCAGTGTTATAAATGCATCGTTGACCGAATACGAGTAAAGTCTTTCAGGCACCCGAATACGGGCTAATGACCAAGTGTAATTGCGCCATTACCGTCAGAACGAATTGCAGTGTCTGACACACAAAAAAGTATCCCACCTGCCCAGGTAGGTCAATTTTTATCCCGGTGTAGTACGTTCGTGTGGGCGAACTCGCGAGCAAACGCTAGCCTGCCTTAAGGTAATGTCAGCCACAGCCATGCCCCAGCTGTATTTTATGACCGCACATTTGTATGCGACAACGTCATAGCTACGCTGATCGCGACTACGAATGCGTCAGATTTATGAATATGGCAATTTGATACGTTGTCTCCTTAAATGTTTTTTCAAAAGTAACGCTTTAAATCGTGATATTAAATCTTGATCTTGGATTATTAAATTCATAATAACCTGCATGAACGTAGAAAACAACGACCAGCAATGCTATTGTTTAAGGACACATCCTTGAGCGCATAGCATAATCAGCCTTTAATGTTCCCACTGCTAGGACACTCGGCCTCCTCTCTATGAGAGGGAATGGGCTATCATCCACCACGCTGGCCTAGTGCGGGTTGGTAGTTGTCACATGTCTTCGAATTTTTGGTTCTAGGACAAGCCGGTTTCCTCACGATGTTTTCCTTCACCGTTTTGAGAGCAGTGGTGATGAAATAAATTACACAAAGTAATGCGCCTGCCTGAGTTCGAACCCATGACTTACTGTTCGTAAGTCGGGGCCACCACCACTGGGCCACCGCTGCTCTTTGAGCGCATAAAACTTATATATATTTTCCAATAACCACTGAACATCACATCAATATTGATTCATGTTTATCATCAACATTTTGAATTCATCTGTGTACGCACGAACACAAAGCTCTTTTCCGTATGAAATCGAGTGGAAACGACAAGAATCGATCATATCGCATGAAATAAACATCCGGTATAACAGGGACGCGACGAAGTGGTTCGATTTACTAATCGATTGAGTCCCTCGGTGGTTTTTGGGTTCGGATCAACTATTGACTATATCCCTTCGTAAAAGTATTAGTAAGTATATGGTTATGTTTATAGGAAAAATGAAAGGTGAATAGGAATTATATTTACAAGATGTGAGTGGAAACCCGTATCACACTGCTTGCATGTGATGCGGAGGAATGAGTAAAATGTCGTGAGGATTTGTCGTGAGAATGTCGTGAAAGTTTTGAGTATGAATGTGGATGAGTATAAGAGTAGAGGAAGACCAAAGAAACGATGGATGGACTGTGTGAAGGATGATATGGCTAGAAAGGAAGTGACTGCTGAGATGACGAGTAATAGAGAAGTATGGAACAAGAAGACATGCTGCCCGGACCTAATGAATTTGATTAAAGGGCAGGAGGTTGATGATAATGTGAGTGGAAACCCCAGGAGAGGACGACCAAGAAGGACTTTTACTGACGTTATTGATCTTTTTTTGACAACTCGAATGGCGCAGCGGTAGTGAGGCTGCCTTACATTCTTAGGGTCCCGGGTTCGAATCCCGGTAGGAGCAAAATGTTTGTGTGATGAGCATGGACATTTGTTTCCGAGTCCTGGATGTTTATATGTATAATAAGTATGTATTTACAAACAAAAAGTATCTATGAAGTATTATCAACTATCTGGTGTCCACGACACAAGCCTCGTTGCTTAGTGTGGCACCTAGATGGCGCTGTGTGTATTGTCCAGCGATATTTATTTATTTTATTTTTTCTAGATAGGTCAGGTGAGTAGTACTTGCAACCGGCTTGCCTGTATGTTCAGATGTTTGAACGTGGACGAAGCAAAAGTAGTATGTATCGAACGACGCAAATGTCGCTCTATATGTTATTTATTTATTTGACACTTCAAGCACAAAGTACAGAGGCGGTTATAATGCCATAGGCATTTTCTACCAGTCAACCTTTGGGTGATTCAGAGACAAGCAGTGGGAGGTGTCTATCTGAAAATAATTTTAATAAATACTAAGATAAACTACAATGATGTATAAGATCCCGTTAAAATAGGTGGACAAATTTTAACACAGCATTCAGTACGTCTAACCAATGATATCCAAGCAAAAAGAACACTGATTAAAGGGATTTACAGATACTACAAATATTTATCACATACTGTAAGTTAGTTTACCATAGAACCATCAGTATCTATAGACTGATTTTAAAGACTCAATTGGAGGCAAAAATAAATCATAATTCATTTTCGATAATCGAATCACTACGAAACTCGTAGCAACGCTACGCCGTAGCAAAGTCGTAGCGGTGACGTGTTGCTACGTATCTTCAAAGAAAGATTGTGCGATTGAGATCTTTAATATTAATTTACGAAGTTTCTTTTGATGTTACACACATACGCATATATAAAAACATCTTTGTATACATAATGATTTATTTTTTTAAATGTATGTTAGCTGCCTCGTTGGTCTAGTGGTCGCAAACGCAACTGCAGAGCATGAGGTCCTGGATTCGATTCCCAGGACAGGCAAAGTGTTATTGGGTTTTTCTATCAGGAATTTCTCAGTAGCAGCCACGGTGTCTGGATTTGGCCACGGCCCCTATTACGTGGGGCTTAAAGTCTGCCTAACACTTCTTACAGGAGTAATGCTATGTTATGTTAGACTATGCTAAGCTTTAAAAATCATAGTTTTCTCTCCTGTCATATCGGATTGCCGTCCCATCGGACTATTAGAGCGAGGGGAGAGAGCGCACCTGTGTCTGCGCACGTACACACTTGTGCACTATGATATCTCCAGCGCCGATCAATAGTCCCCGCTGAGATCGGCCACGTAACTGAAATTCATTCATGAGGACGACTATAACAAAATAAAATAGATAAAAAACCGGCAAAGTGCGAGTCAGCCTTGCGCATGTCGGGTCCCGTACCATCGAAGTAGGACAGCCCTCTTTAACTTTCTTTTTATTTGTATAGCGGCAAAAGAAATACACATTTTGTGAAAATTTCAACTGTCTACCTATTACTGATCATGAGATACAGCCCGCTAAATACAGAGGGACGGATGGACAGCAAAGGCTTAGTGATAGGCTCCCGTTGGTTATCCTTCGTGTACGGAACCCTAAAAGTACGTACATAGACAGGGTGTAACAGGACCCTCCACGAAGCCGTCAACCAAGCATTAAGTACATACATGAAACTAAGTAACATAAATTATCGCAAAAATTATTGCTGGGAAACGACTTTTCACGTTGTACTGTAGGACTCAATGTAATGCACTTAAAACATTGTGCTGATTGATGAATTGAATAGTACGGGGGTCGTGGAGGTGTTTAAAGTAAAAATCTTAGATAAAAACGTTATAAAAAAAAAAAATGTGAATAAGTTGGAACTTTGACCCCCGATATCTCCGTAACTAGAAGGTTCCCAGGTATGGTCTATAAAAAAAAAATGATCGCAATGACGGGCAGAACAAGTGCTGTTCGGCGTCGTTAAGGGTCTTGTTGTGTACGTCAGTACACAGTAGACAGCTAAGATACCTCATACTCATTAGCAAACAAGACTACACACAATTTTAAGCACGCTTCATCTAAACTCTCTAAGTAGTAGCTTTGTAAGAGGTTCTTAAGTATCTGCTTATACTCCAGATAAATATATTATGTATGGCTTGTCACTAAGGGCTCGCCTACAATGAGGTACACCTGTCTACTTTAAGTTAATTCTGCGCAAAGTGAGAACGCTCATTCTGTTTTGATATGGTGAAACTGGTTTAGCAAAACAACATCACTTAGTATGTTTTAAGTAAAGAACTCCGAATATATACTATAATCGGAGAGAGCAGCGGTGGCCGAATAGTCGCGGCCCTGACTTACGAACAGTAAGTCGTGGGTTCGAACCCAGGCAGGCGCATTACTTTGTGTAATTTATTTCATCACCACTGCTCTCAAAAACGGTGAAGGAAAACATCGTGAGGAAACATGGACTTATAAAAGTCTGAAACCGCCAACCCGTCTTGAGCAAGCGTGGTGATCAATGCTCGTGCCTTTTCTGTTGAGAAGAGGCCTTTGCCCAGCCGTGGGACAGTGATAGGCTGGCATTATTATAAAAACGTTGATGTTATGAGACAAAATGAATGAAAGAGTAGAGTATACTATTAGTTTTTAGAACAACTATAAAAGTTATTTTAGGATTAGATTTCGTTCTAAAATTACTCATCCATGTAGACACAGCCTTAGTGCGTAAGTGCCGTAAGAGGTTCAGCGAGGGAACACTAACCGCTTGGGATGGAACACTGCCTTTTATCGCGAATACTTAACCTACCTGCTGCCATAGACTACGTTATATAAAGGAGACACCAAACTTTCTAAGAGTAGCGTTGAGATAGGTACATTACTATTTGTATAAATCATTTCAACCCGGGGCACATAAATGCCTCAACGGTAATTTAAAAAAAACTGTGGTTCCTACAAAAGTGCACAATACACGTGTCAAAATGTACGGAACGGCAATTTTTTTTTTTAAGTTTTCGATGAAAAAATTCTTTATGGCATTCGGAATAATGTGTGAATACGTGGTAATTAAATGAAATTAAATTTAATAGCTTTGAAAGCATTAGTACTTATATGTATCTATCTAGTCATTCTCCGTAATCATTGCAGTTGTATGGACATGAAGACATCGAGTCTAGTTTTACTTCTAGGTCTACACAAGGATACAACTTATTCTGTTACGAAATATCAACAAATATATCACATTCTCTTGAAGAAAATTGTTAGAACTTAGCTTTGTTAGGTTAGGTAAGACTGTAAGAAGTACTTCAATTATTTTCCGGGAAGGAAGGCAAATCGTCCTGGAGTAGGTACTTTCTTTTCGCACACACACACGCACACACACTCAATCTCGCACACACAATACTCGTCCACTCTTCCAATTAATGATGCCATATTTTTATTTTGGTTTGGTTTTTATTTTTTTTATTGATTGATTGTATTATTTTTTATTTCTGAATTATTTTATTTCCTATTTTCATAATTAATTGTCACTTGTGTCTTGATGTGCTGTGTCACGCTAAACGGTCATTAATTCATTCTGCATTTTCTGTCTATATTGAGCCACCAAGATATAGGCTGTGCCTAGTTTGGGGCCCATGGTTACTTCTACTTATGCACTCTGTTAATTATCATGGTTTCTGTTTGTTTGATCCTAACTTGTGTATGTCAATAAATTGATTTATTTTATCTTTTCTTTTTAAATAAAGCTTGGCTACGAGCTACTCGCTCAAGGGACACGTGTGTTGCTACTGCAAAGAAAACAAGCGTATAGTAAAATAAAACCTTTTTAAAAACAAGCATTTAAATATAGGCGTAATTTTTTTTTCAGCTCAATCGAAAACCGGGTAGTGAGTGAAATTTAAGTTCTAGGTTTTTTTTTTCATAATTAGTTAGTTACAGGTGAAGTGAAAAAATAAATCTAATAATAACCTACTAAATCTATGCTGTGCCCGACAGGGTCCATAATTGTGCCTAGTATATTTATTTTCCTACCAACTAATTATATTATGGTATGCAATAAAGAATTGAGAATTAAATAAAAGCGTTTTAAGAGGTATCAGGGGCTTCTATTGTCCATACAAATGTATTCCCCTTTTTTATTCCTGAATAATGCATCCTAGACCAATCATTTTTCATAAAATCTAGGTCTACTATGGACACTGTCATTTTCTTTTTTCAGCAAGTAATAAGTAAAGAAAATATGACCTTCCAAAAATGACAAAAAAATACCCATTTTTGCAGCCGTGATTAGAGGACTAACAGAAAAAAAAAACTTTTATGATATTTATAGGAACCTAGACATACTCATTCTTAAAATTATTGTTGTCAAAAGTAATTAAATCGAATAGTTTTCGAGGAAAGAAAGGGGAATACAAAACGTCGATCTATTCAACATTTTTGTGGTATAATCGGCTTGACGCAGCGCGAGGGCAATCCCGCGCGCCTTTTTTCAAAATCCTCGCCGGCCCTGTTCCCTCATAAAAATGTATGAACTTATATAGGGGAATGCCACGACGCGACTTGCGGAGAGGGGACTAGTGTCGCGGGCGGTTGTCACTCTTGTTGATCGTATTATCTTAGGTGTTATCTTAGCTCCCTTTTTTTTTTTTTTTTTTTTTTTTATCGATGGGAAAACATCAAATGACCCCTCCCGCTCTGGGCTGAGCAGGAGGGAGTGTCAGACTTGTACTGACTAAAACCCATCCATGTTCCTTCCTTTGCCCTTTATGTTCCAGGGCCGCGGTATCTCTTTCGAACAGTCCTGCAACCCTGGCAGGCATCGGTCCTTTCGGACCCCTTCCTGTTTGCTGACTCTCTTTGAGGCGCGCGTGGAACACAAACGCGCCGTCGACACGGCCTGTCGTCATAAGACGGACGGACGGCGAGCTAGCCCATAGCTCACCGTCCACAGGCCCGCGTCTACGGTGGCCGGGGGCCACCACGTGGCCCCCGACGCCCGGTGCGTCTCCCGCGGCGGCTGGGACGTGAGGTTCTCTCCCTCTCACGTTCCGCCACCTCCTTCGCTAGCATGACTGCTTCGCAGAAGGAGGTGACGGCGTCCCATTCCGTCTCGCTCCGGACCATGGATTGAACCAAGGCCGGAAGCGAGAGGTCGCCGCCGCCGATCGCCGCTACGAGGACACGGCGGTGCTCCGCCCACGCGGGGCAGATCTCCACCGTGTGCTCCACCGTGTCCTCCGGTCGATCGTCACAATGGTAGCACCCGGGCGTTTCCTCCCGCCCGATTCGGTGCAGGAACCTCCCGAAACAACCGTGTCCGGTGAGGACCTGCGTCAGGCGGAAGGTGAGGGCGCCGTGGCGCCTCTCTAGCCACTCCTCAAAGAGGGGACTTATCGCCACTATTGTGGCGTGCCCTGCACGGGGTTGCGACAGTCGCTCTCTCCATGTCGCCATGAGATCACGCCGGAGGTCTGTCCGCTGAGCGACAATTTGCCGCGGCAGCGGAGTTACCCCCCGGCGTAGTGCCTCCACGCGCCATTCGTGTAGGCGCGCGAGGACTATCGCCTCCAGATCCCATGGCGGCAATCCGGCAAGGAGGCTCGCCGCCTCGCCGGAGATCGTGCGGTATCCCCGGACCAGCCTTACGGCTACCACCTTTTGGGGCGCGTTCAGGTAGTGGGCGGCTCGCCGCCTCAAGGAACGCGCCCACACCGGGGCCCCGTAAAGGGCCATGGACCGCACGACCCCCGCGTAGAGCCTCCGGCAGGAGGCGTTTGGACCCCCCAGGTTGGGCAAGAGCCGCTTGAAGGCAGCCCCGGCCCGTTCCAGTTTGGGGGCCAAACGTCGGAAGTGCTCCACGAAGTTCCACCGGCTGTCGAGGACGAGACCCAGGTACTTCAACGTCGGCTCGACGCCGATGGAAACCCCTCCTACCGTGAGCATGGGTCCCGACGGTGGCGCATTCCGAGGCCCATGAAAGCACATGGCCTCGGACTTGTGCAGTGCCACCTCGAGACCCAATTGCCGGATCCTCTCCACGACCATCGCAACCCCGCGTGTCATTAGCTCGGCCGCCGCCTCGTGCGACCTCCCTTGTGCCAGCACCAGCGTGTCGTCTGCGTAGCAAACTATATCTTAGCTCCCTGAGATAATGCAAACGTGTGTTCCTTGATTATTCACTGAAAAGCATTTTGCTACAGCATTCAAAAGTCAGTGCTGGTATTGGCGGGGGTCTAAGGTCGTGGGACTCGTGGGTTTCGAACCCAAGTAGGCACTTTTCAGCATAAGCAGCCTACAATATTGGCACTACTAGAACACGGACCAGCAATCTGTGCTAGGTAGAGGTCAGAAATAAATTTGCCAGTATCTGCGTTTAGAAATGAGACTTTGCACCTCAATCATACGGACACTAATGGTCCACGCGTCTCTAGTGCGGGACGGTGAATGGGAGTTTATTTTTTTCAAACAAACAATTTTATCTGCTTATTCCTAAACAAAATATTTATTAAGATTATACCACAGAGTCTCTAACTTATGAACAAGTAGAATAAGTCCCTTCTTACTTTGTTAACTTAAGCAATACTTGAGTCATTTGGGGATAAAAGAAAAATACTAGTACGGGTTCTTCTTTTATTACGGTTTATCATTTGTCTTTATCTTTTTCTGCTGATTTTGGGATGTTACATTAAGATAAATATTGGATTTAGGTATTAGTGGGCAAATAAAATTATAGCCACGCAGCGGTTTAATCATTGTAATTTCTTCTTATTTCTTACAAACGATGGATTAAGTTTGCAAATCCACGAGTTCATCTTGTTTTGTGAATGTTTTAACAGTCCAAGTCGGTAATAGTCGTCAAATTGCACTGATCCAGCGTTTTTTTTACAATTCTATTTAGTTCTACCCGTATTAGGTTCAAACATGCGAACTCCTCAAAGCAAGCTGTTGGCCGGACGAAAGTCGCGTTCAAACGTCATGCATTTTTTTTGGAAAATCGGGCGGCCTCTTTTGTATGCAGTTCAGTTTGCCGAACAAAAACAGCACGACTTGAGACTATTTCAATTTTATTGCTTGAATTTTTTAGAAGTGGTGATTTCCAAATCGTCAACGACCGACCTTCTACCTCACCCTTTTCGCAAAAATGAAGCTAATAAAGACAGATAATAATTTCGTACATTTCCAGTGCGGTAAAGTAAGGTTTGTCTCCAGGGAGCGTTCGGTAATAATACGATTATTAGGAGCGGGGCCGCAGTTACGGGTTGAGGCTTCCCAAGTACTGGAGCGAGGCGCACAACAATTGAATTAGTGGGAAATAGATCGTGAGATGTGGTGTTTACGCCTGTACCACACTATTTTTGATAGGCACAGAGAAAGTTTACGTTCACCGCGTTGCGTTTGTAGGTTTGTGTTAAACTTTTTACCTTCTAAATCATTTTAGGCATTCTCCTTGCAAAATTGAATTAAAGGAATTCATGTTACGCAATAATGTTAAATAGTTCTGTGATAAAATCGATGGGAAGTGGTCCATGAAAAAATAGTTATACTTAGTTATAAAAAAAAATCTTCATATTGGCGCCATGCATATTTATTTTATTTCTTAAAATTGGACCAAAGTAGAGTAGTTAATTTTAGTGAAGAAAGTAGCCATTTATTTTAATTAGTTACTTATACTAGCAGAAAGTCCATCAATGGCTAGTTGTGGCCAAAGCTTGTATAGTATTTTTCTCAAATAATGCGAGGATGATCAATGATGCACAAACAATAGTTTTTCTCGCGTTGAAGAGTTCATTTTTTTTTTTTTTCAATAACCCGCTTTCTATTTGCAAGCCCATTCGAAATTTAAATAAAATCTTTGATAATTTACCTCCATGGTTGCCATGTTTCAGAGTAAAAGATCGTTCCATTTTTAAATAACACGACAGATATGGATTCTCATACAACTTTTGCCGGCTGCTGGTCGCATGTATCTGGCCAGTACAGGAATTTCGATTTATCTCGAAGAAGGTTGTCAAAAAAATGCTCAATTTCCAAGCATGTTTGAGAAAATACAATTTAAAATGGCTTATTCGCTAATTTTCATACAAAATAAAATCCATTAAAACAAATCCAAAAATAATCTCGCAAACTTCCTAACTCAGGATAAACCTTAATAACTTAACGCGTTATATTTGACTACCTCTCACAAAAGTAGGACAGGTTGGATTTCATCTCCGTAAGTACCTGCTCAAATGAAAATGTGTCTATCCTCCAGAGAATGTAAGCAGATACTTCAAAAATATATAGGCGTGAGAGGAGAAAAAGCGTGTATATTAGGAACTGAAAATAATGTCGATAAAAAGACCTTGAAAAACTTCCTTAAATTATTTTGCCTGTGAATGAATACTAGATGATAAAAGTCTTATCGTACACCACTATAACGAACAGTTTCGGAGAAATCACCTTTATGATAACGAGGGGTTAGGCAGAGTTGTATCTAATAGTACACCCACATTTCGCCAGTTATATATATTTAACTCCCATGTAATAGGGGGCGAGCTTATTGCCATCAACTGGGCACTAATTCGGTTTCGTGGCTTCTACTGAGAAATTCCTGATGGAAAAACGCAATAACACTTTGCCCTGCCTGGGAATCGAACCCAGGACCTCGTGCTCAGCAGTCGTGACCACAAGACCAACGAAGTAGTCAAATCAGAGTTATTAAATAAAATCAAATAATTTATTTGCGTAATATTGATAAATAAAATGGTATATGGTAAATGTAACATTACACAATATAACAATAATGATCCTCATATTAACCATCTTTGGTATATGAAACATAAAGTAAAAGCATAAAGTAACAATGAAACAGAATGGGTACATAACTATACATAGGTACTCTTTTTCATTTTCATTGTATACTAACATAACTAGGTATTATTGCACTGGAATAGGAACATAGTGAGGTGTTACAATAATTTTCTATTCTTATAACTAAGATATTCCTGGGTCGTGTAGAAACATTTATTGACGAACCAGGCATACAATTTTTTTCAGAATAAAGTAATGGGTAGGTCTTTCAGTGCACTTGGTAATTTGTTAAATAATTTGATTGACATGGGGTAACAGTTTCTTTTAAACAGATCAATTTTTATGTTTGGCAAGGGAAAGCTATTGGGATAACGGGTATTAAAATTACAATAGTCACCAAGAATTTGTATAGGAACTGATGTGTTTTGATGAAAATACAAGACTCAAATATATGTATGGACGGTGCTGTTAGTAGATTTAGCTTTTGGAACAATGGACAATCACCAGTGTTATCATTATCATAGACGATATCATATTGAGAGCTGGTTGTGTAATTTATTTTATCACTGTTGCTCTTATAACAGTGAAGGAAAACATCATAAAGAAACCGTCATATCCAGGTGAAAGACGTGTGCTCCTCTCACGCCTATATACGACCACAGGGATAGATACACCAAGATTACGCAAGAGGAGCACCTATTTCACGTGCCCGGCTTAAGAATTTTATGCTTAACGTGGCTACTGTCACAGCAAGCGAATTTGTTTAAACAACTTTAATTCTAGACATTTAAAAAACAAAAACGTAGTCTATTTTGTATAGTTACTTGTATGTATAGTACAGTAACTAAAAAGTGGTTATGAGGTCATAGTAGATAGTCAAAAAAAGGACCGCTTGGTTTTCATACGGATCGTGATACTTCCGTTATCTAGATATATCTATATCTGTGATCACGAATCACTCCCTCTCATAAAGAGGGAATGCCTAAGTTACAGCAATAAGATCATATTCGACCTATTATCAGTATACGCCCTTGATTTTCTGCCTCGCGTTTACTTTTACAATAAAAGAGACAATCAAATCACTGCTACTATTATTGAAGAGCCCGTGATAACCTTAACTAACCAATACATCAAAGTATTAATTTATTTAGTATCGTATGGCTTTTGAGCAGCCTCTTTGTAAACCCACTGGTGGCGGTTACCTATTATTAGTGCCAGAATGTATAATTTATTATTAAGGTAGACAATATAAATATATAATAATTTAAATATAATATAATTAAATATAAAATTAATAAATGTAAAAGCCTAGTATGTTTGTGCTTACCGCAAAACGAAACGCGCGTCTACAAGTTGTAGACGCACGTGTTGAGTGATTCATCTCTCCCGCCACTGAGAAGGCGTATAAAAACGACGTTGCACAAGCAAACTGTTCTTTTGCCCGGTTATGCAGTAGCCAGCCTCAGAGGCTGAACTTTGAGATGCCATAATTATCCAAAAAAAGCAAACTGTTCAGTCGAGTTTGAGCGATTATAGAGTGCGCAGCTCAGAGTCTAAACTTAAAATGTAAGTGCTATTTATTATTTATTTTATGCTAAAATGATAGTTGTTATGATTTTAAATGTTCTTTTTATACTAAATGTAATGTAATATAATTTAGTGAAACCAAGTCTAACATATTTATTCATTTCACGCTTCCATGTAAATCCTTATAATCTTTACGATCCATATTATTTTAACAAAAGTAAAATAGATAAGGTGGGATTGTCCTGCAAAGACTGTACGACGATCCAACATTAGCGTAAAAAAAAAGACAATACCGCGACACAAAAATAATATACTTTGAAAAATACAACCGCAGAATATAGCCTACTTTGTCTGGCAGCTGTGTCCTATCTCAATGTAGGGTAGTAATGTTTTTATTTGTACCGCGAATACAATGAAAGGAAAAAATAAATTAAAAATAAACAGTGTGGGGCATGAATGTGAAAATAACCGGGTATGTGCGAGTCGTAGATTTTGTAACATAGGGTACTGTGTATTTTTTATCAGTCTGTGCCAGAATTCGTACTTACTGTATAAAACTCGATATTGAAGGTGTAAACAGAGCCTTTATGAAGCCGTCAACCAAGCATTCTGTACATCAAACTTAGTATCGCTTCGCAAAAATTGTTGCTGGGTAACGAATTTTGTTTTGGAATGAAAAATCACGATTTTCGGTAGGACTCAATGTAACGCATTCAAAATATTGTGCTGAAGTATGCATTGAACAGTACAGGGGTCATGGATGTATTTAAAGTAAAGTTATAACATTAAAAACTTGTATTAAAAAAAACTCAGATTTATTTAACTGGTACGGGTTAATTGTGGACCGACTGTGGACAACGGACACTGCACAAATATATGGACAAACGGGTAAAGAGGTGTCTGAGTTATGGACAGATACTTATGTCAGACTTAAATAAAGATAGTTACCTACTGCCTGTTGACACAAGTTGTATACGGAACCCTAAAAACTGTTTTGTTTGAATAAATCGTGTTACAGGTCTAATTTACAACAGGAAGGGACCAACTGATGAAGGACATGTTTTTCAATTCAATATTTCCACAGATTTTGAAATTAAATTAGTATTTGGAAAAGGGTTTTTTTAAATAATACCTGCCTATATGATATGACCTTAGTAAATATGAATTGTGTGATGAATGATATGAATGAGAAAGGAGTAAATGATGTCGTGACGTCTGACAGGGGAGAATGGAAATAGAAAACGTGTTGCGCCGACCCCAAGTAGATTGTGTTAAGGGCAGAAAGATGATGAATTGCAGTAGAAAAGATGATGAATTTGTTCGCCGATGACGGCTAGAAAAAATTTGACTGTTTAACAACATATTGAATAGTCAAATTGTAAGTGCCGTGTTACGTCGCCCGAGAGGTAAATTTATCCTTGGCGTATTTTCTTTTTTGAGACAACCTCGCCACTCTATTCCCAAGTCTTCTACGTCGTATCCTCCCTACTGAGGATCGCGACCACATATGAAGGTCTCCTAGCCATTTTTTTTTTATGGGTATCTTCAGATACCTCCTCCCGCTCTGGTCAGACTTTTACTAACTAAAACCCATACATGTTCCTTCATTGCCCTTTGTGTTCCGGGGCTATGGTATCTCTTTCGAACAGTCCCGCAATCCCGGCAGGACATCTCCAAGCCATGCGGTCTCCTGCAGTGTGAACCGCTCGGTACAGGCTGTCTCCACTGCCTTCTTGATTGCGGACCATCTGGCCGGTGTTCTTGCGCGAGTTTACTGCCCGGCTCAGTATTATAAGCCTTTCCCGAAAATGCCTAGGCGAACGCATAATATGTGCCAAAATCTAATAACACGATCCAGGCAGATTTCTGAACGTTTGGTGATTTTGTGCTCCGCGAGTATGAGCTCATTAGTTCTCATTACGGTTCATGGTATACGTAGCAGCCTCCGTAAATACCACATTTCGAAAGCATCTATTCCCAGACGATTCTACGAAATCCAGCCGTCTTTTAGCATAAAGGGTGTAACAAGATCCTTAACGAAGCCGAAAGGCACTTCCCCGTCATTGGGAACCTTCTAGTTCAGGGATTCCCAAAGTGGTCGATATCGACCCCTTGGGGTCGATATCGGTTTCCTAGGGGTCGACATAAACGAAAACTGATTATGGGGGTCGACGAGGTCTAAAAATCGACCCCTATTAAATTAACACAAGTTCTTATTTAAAACTTTCAAGATAGGTAGGTAGGTACTGTATTGTTTATGTTGTGTTACGTGTACTAAGAATAATTAATATTTATGTAGGAAATAGCATTGTTGTAGTAATATAAAGCCTCAAGTTCGTACAAGATGAAAAACTCGGCAAGTCAGTGTGGACAAGTTTGTGCAAGATAATGAGTTCGAGCGTACGTCTTTCAGGCGCGTTTTGACTTGCTCTCTATTTGACGCTTGCGCGATTTAACACGAACGAATTCATGATCAAGTTGCAAGTCCAAACATGTTCCTGATATTTTACTATTTAACGAGGTTGCACTTAGGTTGAAAGTTCATTTGCGTTTTGAAATTCGTTGGAGCTTGAACGATAATAACTCATATAAGTACTCATTTATTTCAAGAGATTACAAAATTATTACATAGCTAAATTAAGTGAAGTAAAGTGACTGAAAAAGAATTTACAAAATGCTGAGCTCCCTACGCAGTTAATAGCGTAACCACACAATATCTGCAGTTTATGAAAAATTAACAGGGTAAGTACCAAACAGTTTTTATCCGGCACAGCGCATCAGCATTGCCCCACTGCACACTGTGTGATAGTGATCAGTTGAGCTATCTGTAGATTGTTTGCAACAGTTTGCAGTTGCCTCAGTTGTTTCAATTGTAAAAATTTACCAGTAAATTTAACAGTTTATTAGGTATTGTTTTTAATTTAGGTACTTAGTTTCTTATTTTTTTATTTGCAGGATTACTGAGAGTTTTATGATGGCGGACACGAAAAAAAAATGCAGACAATACAGTTTGGACTACTTGAAGTTCGGATTTATTGCATCTCCATCAAATCAACACTTGCCGATGTGTCTCATATGTGAAAAAGTATTCAGTAACGATGCCATGAAGCCTTCAAAAATGGATGACCACTTATCGAGAGTACATGCTGACAAAAAAAGTAAGCCCTTGACATTTTTTCAAGCACTTAAAGAAAAACTAGACAAAAGGCCATCCATAAGATCGATGTTTGCGTCATCATCTATTAAAGACGATGATGGTTTACGAGCGTCCTATAATATATCTTTACTAATAGCGAAGTCGGGGAAACCCCACACAATTGGAGAGCAGCTTATCTTACCAGCCATTGCGGAGGTCCTTAACAATGTATTGCACAAACCCGCACATGATATTTTAAAGAGAATACCTTTGAGCAATAACACCGTTCAGAGACGCATAGACGAGATGGGACGCGATGTGGAAAACATTTTATGCAAGTTCTTACAGACCAACAGATTCTCTCTCCAGTTGGACGAGTCTACATTACCCGGCAATGAAGCTCTGTTGTTAGGATATGTTCGATATATCAAAGATGAAAATATGTGCCAAGAACTGCTTTTTGCTACATATTTAGAGACTGATACCAGAGGAGAATCAATTTTTCAGGCCGTGGAACATTTTTTTACTGACAAAGCTATTCCATGGAAGAACATTGTTTCTGTTGCGACTGATGGTGCACCGTCTATGGTTGGTCGTCATCGTGGTTTTATAGCTCACTTAAAGCGACAACTGCCTGATGTACTGGTCATTCACTGCGTGATTCACAGGCAGCATTTAGTAGCAAAAAAGCTGAGTCCTAGATTGCATAAGTCTTTACAATATGTAATAAATGCTATCAACAAGATTCGAAGCAATTCTTTGAACTCTCGGTTATTTGCTCAGCTATGTGAGGAAAACGACGAAGTCTTTACTCGATTACTTCTTCACACTGAAGTTCGCTGGCTATCAAGAGGCTCTTGCTTAGAAAGATTTTCAGCCGTTTTTGAATCTGTGTTGGAGTTTTTACAAGAAAAAGATCCGAATTTGAAAGAAAATCTGAACAATTGTAAAACAGATATTTATTACTTGACTGATATCTTTGGAATGTTCAACAAAGTTAATTTGCAGCTGCAGGGTGACGATCTTAACTTGATTAAAACAAAATCAATAATATCGGCCTTCGTGGGTAAACTAATCCTTTATAAACAAAATTTAGGCAGAAAAGAATATTCGCAGTTTCTGCATTTGTCAAAATTACCAGAAACGCTTCAAGATGATGACATTTTATTATATGTCACTCACTTGGACGCATTACACAAGGATTTTACGGAGAGGTTTGAGGATCTTTTAAATTTACAAATTCCTCAATGGATAATAAATCCGTACAATACCACAGCCATAGAAGAAGCCAATGTGATAATGCAAGAAGAGTTGATTACCATCAGCACAGACGAAGAGCTTAAGCAGAAGTTCAACCAAGGCTATCAGAAGTTCTGGTTGCAACGCAACATTGAAACACAGTATCCTACATTGTGGAACATTGCTGAAAAATACCTTATCGCTTTTCCATCATCATACCTAGTTGAAAAAAGCTTCAGTGTGGTAACAAACATTTTGACGAAACAAAGAAACCGTTTGAAAATCAACGAACGTGGAGATTTAAGGCTGCAACTCACCAATATTGAACCGGATGTAGCTAGATTGGTAGATAGTCACCAGGTTCATCCATCACACTGAATGTTTTATTTTCTCTTTGCGAATTAATACTTTTTTAAATATAATTTCCTACCTACTTAAAATTCTTTAAGTACCTAATTTGTAATAATCGTTATAAATTAAACTTGATATTTACTGAATTGTATGTCTTTTTATTTTGTTAAATTTTGATACGAAAATGAAGTCAATTTTACTCACTTAACCAAGTGCAAAGTTTTCCAATTGGTACCTTAGTACCTAGGTATTTTGTGTCAATAGGAAAAAACTAAAGATAGGCCCCCTTATTCATAATAGTCTGCTAACTTAAAGCATTGCTAATTCTCACTCTGTCTTCTTCTATTGACCTAAGTCAGAATGAAAAATAACACACTGTAGCAGCTGTTTTAAGTTAGCGGACCATTATGAATAAGGGGGTTGATCTTAAAAGTAGGTAATTTGGCCATGGGGGTCTGAGGTAACAGTTCATTTTGGAAAAGGGGTCACTTGTCCAAAATAGTTTGGGGATCCCTGTTCTAGTTAAATACTGGTTTTTAACGTAAGATTTTTACTGTAAACACCTCCACGAACCCCGTATTAATCAATTATCTATCCATCAGCACAATGTTTTGAGTGCGTTACATTGAGTCCTACCGTAAAACATGATTTTTCACCCAAAAAAAAGTCGTTTCCCAGCAATAATTTTTGCGTAAAGTCACCTAATTTGATGTGCATAATGCCTGGTTGACGACTTCGTTAAGGGTCTTGTTACACCCTGTATAATATGACGTTTTCAACAGCTCAAGTTAAGAGTTTCCCTACTTATGTCCTACAGTTCAGCTCAGTGTTAAGTACAAGTACCGCGAGCTGAGTTCGAACACAATCTGCATAGGAGGCGGCGGCCGTGTGTTTGCAGCTGTTTGGTAGTGGTACTCGCATTCATGTCGGAGTGTTCAATCCAGGTTGAATGCTACTAAGGAAGATAAACAGGAGATATTTTCAAGTTAAAATCGGGCCTGAAAGAGTACGCCTCAAATTAATTCGTTTATTTGCTAGAAGGTAATACATTTCACAAATATTTTTGAAATCATATACTTAGTCATAACATGAAAGTAAAATACTATTCTTCATTCTATGCGCTTCTATTAAAAGCCGATGCTCACACCACTGAAAATACTAATAACACATTTGAAAATTTCACAGATGATGTATTTCTGTTGACGCTATAACAACCAATACTAAAAACAGAATAAAATAAATATTTAAATGGGGCTCCCATAAAACAACATCATTTTTTTCTTAGATAATGGTACGGAACCCTTCGTGCTTGAGTCCGACTCGCCCTTGGCCGGTTTTTTTACAAACTATGTAGTTATAGTCTGTATTTCCTATTAGATACACGGTGAAAGGGACATCGACGAACAAACGGTCGCCACGTGTTCAGTACGTCCGCTCGTATCGAAGGTTGGTTCTGATATTTTTCAGGACTGAATTATTGTTGGCGCGACCATATTTGTGGTCCTTCGAGCCGGATTTCTGATCCTTTTAAATATTGGAACCCTCCAGCCGCCCTTATTAGGATTTAATAGGCCCTAATAGGAGAAACATTCATAAATCTACCCCATTGTAGTATACCGCGTGGATCAACATTTCTAGATAAACATATTAAATCTCCATCTAATCTTTATTTCAGTACCTAAATAACGCTAAATTTGGATAAATTCGAGTTTTAATTTCGTACAATTTTCATACTACACGGCAAGACAACAATTTAATTTGAGGGTAGTTTAATATGTATAAACTTTCCATCGGTAATTAAAAAAAAGAAAGTATAAACTTTTCATCGGTAATTTAAAAAAAATGATGTTTTCTATAAAAGTGAAATACCTACACGTATGGACTACGGTCATAATGTATGAAACACCTGATTGACATTCGATGCCCCTCCACTCAGCATCGATGAACGATCGCAGATTATTGGTCTATAACTGAAGTGACGTTCATCGTCAAGTTAATGGCATTAACTCTGGGTCACTTAGCGTGCCAATTCGGAATGCCGATAATCTCTCAATCTATAAATTATACATAGACTTATTGGATGCAATGACATTTATGGTAGAATAGTCTAGGTCCTAAATTATTCTACAGGGTGTAAATAGAGCCTTCACGAAGCCATCAACCAAGCATTCTGTACATCAAACTAAGTGACTTAACGCAAAAATTATTGCTGGGTAACTACTTTTTTTTTAGGGTGAAAAATTACGTTTTACGGTAGGGCTTAATGTAACGCGCTCAAAATATTGTGCTGATGGGCGGATTGAATAGTACGGCGGCCATGGAGGTGCTTAAAGTAAAAAAATTACATTAACTTGTGAAAAAGTTGGAACTTTGACCCTCATTATTGCAGTAACTAGAAGGTTCCCAGGTATGGTCTACAACAAAAAAATGATCGCAATGACGGGGAGATTAAGTACCTTTCGGTTTCGATAAGGGTCTTGTTACACCCTTTATGATATAAGAAGTTCTATGAAGTATTATTGATAGTCATATTGGTAGCGTCCATTAATTACGTCAGTCGATTTTCAGCATAGTTTCAACATAATTGGTAAAAGAGCCACTTGGCCACCATGAGGCTATTGAAATGTAATTGAACATAACATAACATTACGCCTGTAATTCCCGAAGGGTTAGGCAGAGGTGTACCTAACAAGTACACCTACATTTCGCCAGTTATGTTTAAGTCCCATGCGAGAGCCTATTTCCATCAACCGGGCACAAATCCGACTCCGTGGACTCCTAATGGAAAAACCCAATACCGCTTTGCCCGGCCTAGGAATCGAACCCAGGACCTCATGCTCAGCAGCGCTCTTACAAACACTAGACTAACGAGGCAGTCTTGTAATTGAAAAGAGTTATTTATAAATTTTAATCGAATAAGATCTACAAACCGAAAACTAATAAAGGTATTTCGTTTACATCCTCGAAGCGAACGTTTAATTTGTATTGAATTTTAATTAAAAAGGAATTCGTCAGCCAAAATTTCAAACGTTAATGCTTGATTTACTCCGGAAAGCGATCCGATTATTTAATTAATTTTTATCCGAAAATGGTGGAGAGAGGTTACGTTGTTTATTTTTAGTTGATTTCAAAGACGTTCAAATATGTACGAGCGATAGACGGGACAAGACGATGAAAATCGTAATCCAAGACTTGTTACTTTAGTAAGAAATCGTTCTGTCTAGTGCCATACGCCCGCTTGGTGGACCTGGGCCTGTGGACGGTGAGTAATGGGCTAGCTCGCCGTCCGACCGTATTATGACGACAGGACGTGTCGACAGCGCGTTCGTGTTTCACGCGCGCCTTAAAGACCGTCAGCAAACGAGAAGGCGTCCGAAAGGACCGATGCTTTCCAGGGCTGCGGGACTGTTGGAAAGAGATCCCGCGGCTCTGGACCACAAAGGACAAAAGAAGGAACATAGATGGGTTTTAGTCAGTACAAGTCTGACACTCCCTTCCGCTCGGCCCAGGGGCGGAGGGGTAGGGAGGAAAGGGAGGGTCATTTGATGAATCCCATCCGAAAAAAAAAGACTTGTTACTACTTAGTAACAAATCGTTCTGCCTGGTGTCATACGCCCGCTTGTCAGGTAGTATTCGTTTGTCAAAATCTAAAATGTTAGGGATCAACATTTTTGTATGAAAATATTCATAATCCCATTGTACGCGCTATGACTACGAGTATTTTAATGTCTTTAGTTGACACTTCCCGTGACCCAAGGGCTGGCTTTTTACCTTGGCCAAAGGCTTAATATTGCCATACAACGTGGCAACGCCGCCAGTCTCTTGGGTACATTACCAGTTGATTGCGTTGTGGAGGAGTTTTTTGACGCCATTTTTTAATTTTATTAATAAGTTAGTTACTTTAGGTTATTTTAATTTATACATTTTAGGGAAATCTATATTTAAAATTTAGAAGCTTTGCTCATTCCTTTAGTTGAATTAGGCGATGTAATGAAGGAATGTTTTATTTTGTTAAATAAATGTCATTACGGATTGTTGCCGCTTCCCGTAACCCTAGGACGGCTTTAAATTTGGCCAGAGACAGCATTGCCATACCACATGGCAATGCCACCAGTCTCTTGGGCACATTACTGGTTGACAGCGTTGAGGAGTTTTTTGATACCATGTTTTAGTTAGTTGTTCATGTAGGTTATTTTATTGCATTTACTTTGAATGTATACGGGGTGTAACATAATTAATGCAAGAACTCTCGAGTGGTGTCTAAGACAATGAAATGGAAGAACTTTTACACTGTGACTTTTTAAAATTCATAAGTTTTTTTAGTTTCAATACTTGTTGATCAGCTGAGCGCGTCAGTTCCTACTTCCTACAGAAATTTTGCGTATTTCAAGAAAACGTAAAACTAAAGTTGTTTTACGTTACCAGCTTCTCATAAGAATAGGAGAAGACTATCAAATACAAAGACCACAATAAGGATACAGAATATTCAAAACTGCTGTTCGGTGTCGAAGTCACAGATGTTTTAAGCGCTGTTCGTAATTTTGGACTTAAATTGGTATTTTGAAAGGATTATGAATACTTATACCGTAGGTACTCATTCGTAATTGTAAAATTTTAATAATATGCTATTGAGGGTTTCAATAACTTAGAAAGATCTATACAAAAATATAAAATGGAAGTGTCTGGTTGTATTTCAAAATAACAGCTTTTTATTGAATGCATCATTAAATTAAATACGATCCCTAGAACAAAAACATTTTTTTAGTTTTTGTTTGTCTATCTGTTTGTTCCGGCTAATCTCCGAAACGGCTAGACTGATTTTGATGGGACTTTTACTGGCAGATAAGTGGTTTTATAGGAAGTAACTTAAGCTACTTTTATTTTAGAAACAGGATTAGGGTTCCGTGCAAAAAAAATAAAACCCTTGAAATGGTTATCAAAACTCGATTCAAATAGTGAAGTTATATTTTTATAATCATAATTTCATGCGGACGAAGATCGCGGGGCACAGCTAGTAGCAAATAAATTTAATTGACCCAGATACGGGGAACTTTTCTTTGATTAATTATGTTTTCTCTACTGTCATAATCTATTTCCTATGATCAAACAATCATAATTATCCTATTTTAATAGTTATACTATTTAATGTAAATGTGAAATTTTGTAAGTTAGTGTGTTTGTGAATTAGAATGTTTGAACCCCATCGATTTCCCTCCCTTACCCCTCCTCGTCCTCGCCTCATCGGCTGTCATGCGGCCTGACCATGACTTGGACTTGCCTAGCATGACTTGCCTAGCGAATAAAGGATTTTTTGATAATTTCCGCCGGTTTGGCTGCTGGTAAAAGCAGGAACACCTCGTAATATACTTCGTTAGAATATAAAGTTCTTGCCATAAAGCGCAACGTATTATACTTTTCAATGTAATAGCTCCATTTCAGACTATATGCACTCTATTCTAATCCTTGGAAAATAAATATCCTGTGCAATTTTCTTCCTTTGCTGCACAAATTAGAACTTTCATCTCAGTTATTGTCTAGAGAGTGTAGTAATTATTAATTTCTTTGTTATTGCTCTGCGAGATTTCAGGCTATAACTTAGAGCTTAGCACCTCTAGAGCTTTTATTTGCATCTAGAAGCTTTATTTGTATTACGGAGATGTAAAGTGGACTGTAAGTGTTATTTTTCTTGGAATTATCAGGCAGTAGTGTTCTAATACTGGGAAAAGGCGTCTTATCATAAACAAAGTGTATACAAACCCTTCACGACGCCGTCAACTAAGCATTATGTACATCAAACTTAGTAAATCCATGTAACAACTATAGCTGGGAAACGTTTTTTTTTGGGTTAAAAATCACGTTTTACGGTAGGGCTCAATGTAACGCAGTCGAAACATTGTGCTGATGGATGGATTGAATAGTACGGAGGTCGTGAAGGTATTTAAAAAAGTTATAACATTAAAATAAAACTTTAACAAAAGTTTAAACTTCCGTAAAAAAAAAAAAAAAATGTCACTGGAAGATTCCCAGGAACAAAAAAAATCTCGAATTGACAAGTGTCTTTTGGCTTCGTTATGTAGTTTTTTACAGCCTTTGGACAAGGTATGAACAATAAATTAATAACATAACAAACATTATTAAAGCGACAATGACTAGATTTTCCGAACAAATTAGTGACAGAACGCGATGATTACGTATTCACCCAAACGATCACTTTGGTTAGGACGCGGGCAATAGGATTTTACGATGTTTTTCCTACTCAACGCTGTACTTATGTTGTCAACATTCAAGTTTTCTTTCAGATAGACAAACAAATAAATAAAAGCTTTTAAAACCTTTTAAGTCTAAGGACATACCAACAGAATCCATTAAAAAACTAAACCAATAACAATAAACTAACTTTATTTTAACGAAACTAGTTAGTACGAGTAATGGAATCGCATCATAATAAGTAATAATAGACGGTCACTTTCATCCCTACACGGTCGTAAACAACATGGCTTTTAGCTCGCAAAGTTAAAAATGTTGGTCTTTCTATAGTGACAACGTAGAGTTCGTTTGAGTTACGCACTGGGTAGATAGTCTGCTACGGGCAAACATCGACAGATACAAGGTGTAACAAGACCCTTAACGAAGCCGTCAACCAAGCATTCTGTACATCGAACTAAGTTATTTTACGCAAAAAATATTGTTGAGAAACGACTTTTTTTTGGAGTGAAAAGTCAATGTAGCGCACTCAAGACATTATGCTGATGGATGGATTGAATAGTACCAGGCTCGTGTAGGTGTTTAAAGTAAAAATCTAAGTAAAAACATGTATTTCGTGCTTCCTTTATGGAAGCACACTCACCTTTTGGACAAAATGGATCAAATTATCAGAAATACAATATCATCAATTTTAAATGTGGCTTTGGACGACAGAACTTGGGCACAAGCTACTCTTCCCATTCGTATGGGAGGACTCGGCGTCCTCAAAATTTCTAGTATTAGTTTACCGGCTTTTATATCCTCGGTCCACGGCACTGAGAAATTAATCAGGAATATCCTGGCTTCCACACTGATTGATTTTGAGGTGCCGTGCTTCTCCGAGGCTATTAATGCCTAGAAACTCGCTTGCCCCAATTCTGAAGAACCCGACCATCCATTTTCCCAGAGACGGTGGGACGAGCCGCTCTGCAGAGTAGTTCAGAATAATTTACTGAACACGTCTGCTACTACTGCTGAGCGTGCACGTTTGCTGGCTGTGGGTGAGTGGGAGTCAGGTCTTTGGCTTCACGCACTACCGTCGTCGAACATAGGTACTTTGTTCGACGACACTACTTTCCGCCTCGCTGCTTCTCTACGCCTAGGTGCCCCATGTTGTTCTCCTCATCGCTGTCACTGTGGTGAAGTTGTCAACAGCCTTGGACACCACGGCACGCGAACTTAAATGACATCATCCGTCGAGCTCTTGTCACCGTCGGCGTTCCAGCTATTTTAGAACCCAATGGCTTGGCACGAGACGATGGCAAGAGACCGGACGGCATGTCTTTGTTTCCTAGGAAGATGAGTAGGCCTTTAGTGTGGGACGCAACTTGCATCTTCCAAGCTCGTCGTGCTGTGCTGGTGCTGCCGCTGCGGCTGCAGAGAACCTCAAGCGGCGTAAACATAGTAACCTAATTGGTAACTATATTTTCGAGCCGTTTGGGGTTGAAACTCTAGGTCCAACTGTAGGTTCAAGGACATTTCCAAACGCTTAGTTGACACTTCCCGTGACTCAAGGGCTGGCTTTTACATTGGCCAAAGGCTTAGCATTGCCATGCAACGTGGCAACGCCGCCAGTCTCTTGGGTACATTACCAGTTGACTGCGTTGAGGATTAGTTTTTTGACGCTATTTTTTAATTTTATTAATATGTTAGTTACTATAAGTTATTTTAATTTATCCTAAAAATATTACAAAAACATGTAAGTATTTAAAAAAAACTTGTGAAAAAGTTGGAACTTTGACCCCCAATATCTCCGTTGCTAGAAGGTTCCCAGGTATGATCTAGAACAACAAAATGATCGCAATGAGGAGGAGATTAAGTGCCTTTCGGGTTCGTTGAGGGTCTTGTTACACCCTTTATTTCAGGATAGCTATAGGAACGATAATGGTATATCATCATTCCTCCTCTTTCCATTCCTCATTGCGTCTCCTTTCTTAATCTTTCCGAACTATGTTAGGGTCGGCTCCTGTTCAAATCGGATGCAGCTGAACACCTTTTTGCATGTAGCGATGAGCTCGTGGCTAAATAATATCAGCTTCTCGGGTCGATCTTCAGGTTAACCATCGCTTGCCTAGGTTTGGTCCGTTTATGGGTGACCACCCATTACATACCAAGTTTCCTCCGTGCCTCAGAAAACACGTTAAACCGTTGGTTCCGGCTGTCATTTGTAGATCTTAGACAGTTGTTATAGGTACTCAGTGGCCCGAAAGTCTGACAACAAGTCTTACCAAAGGAGTATTGTTTTGCCTAGTACTAACTAGGTTGTGGAGGTCAGATAGGCAGTCGCTCAATGTCAAATATTGGTATTCTGCTGCAGACTGGAAGCCGACCACAACCAGAGTTGGGAAAAGGTTAGGCAGACCGCAGATGATGATCTACGAGTACAACCCAGTGACTGTAATCTTCCTCGTCATCGTCGTGCCACACATCTTCAAGCCATGCGGTTTTCTGCAGTATGGACCGGTCGGTACAGGCTGCCTCCAACAGGCTTTTTTATTGGCTCTGACCATCTTACCTATGCTCTGGCTTGCGCACGTTTACCTTCTACCCAGCCCAGTATCATTGGTCTTTCCACACAATGCCTAGGTTATCAGACTATTGAGCTTCAAAAAACTATAAAAATACTCATAAATACGCTGTTAGAATAGAATGGAATTCTATAAAAACTTGGTATTACTCGACGCCTAATAATACAGAAAACCCTCCGCGAAGATCAATTAGACTGCAGCTGTCAAACAGCCTAGTGCGTGCACCGTATTTGTCTACCATTGTATAGCAAGCAGACCCGTACTTTATTGAACTTTATTTGACTACGGGAAAATAGAAACAAAGCTCAGCAAAGAACTCGTTCAAAACTGTATTTTATTAGATAGTTTTAGCCGCGGATTTGCTTGCGTGTATGGAAAATATAATATAGCTCGTAGGTAAGCCGTTAATTTGCCGACAAGCCTTTTCTCTGTTACTGACACTTGGTTGCTAAGCTTTCTCAGGTTCTGGGGTTAACATAACTTCTTAAAGCGTGGGAAAGAGATGGAGCTACATGTCCTGTATAGCTGCATCTCTATCCCGCTCTGACACCAGTCCACCAGGTTTAAGGTCTTGACTCCACCGAAGCGCAGGTGTGCGAAGTGGAGAGAACAGACTTTAAAAGAGACAGTGATCTCTGAGTTTGTTTCGACTGTTTCTTCTCAGAGTATGTAGTCCGGTACAAAACACCGGCCTCATCTAGTTTTAAAACCTAACATTTAGTGACGTGTAAAAGTGTTTTGTAAAATCAAAACCAATTCACAGAAATAAATTCAATGTGATAAATTATGTTTATTAAGCGAATAGGTTTTTACAAACAGTTTTACACGTAATTTTTTTAAACTAGATGGGGCCGGTGTTTCGTACTTGACTACTCTGAGAAGAAACAACCAACTCACATGAAGGACTATGCAGTTGAGTGTCTGAGATGGTCTCTTGAAGAAAGAACCACACAGATTTGAGTGGACCTCAAAACCAGTCGAGTCCGTGCAAGCATTTTTCAGTTATCGTGTAGTTCGACTCAAAGAGCTCAACGATGACAACAGATCTCCTCCGTCCGCGCCTAACAGAGGACCCATTCAAGAATAAAAGCACCATGTATTTCTGTCCACTAATCTAATAATATATTCCCTTTCCTTTGTTTAACTTACATTCGATAAGAGGTTCATTCGAGGTTCATTTAATATGTATTAACTGACGAATAAGTTAGTGTTTGTGTAACATTCAGTTTAAGGTTGTTCGTCTTAAGATAAAGCCGCCTACATCTTAATGCGTGGGAGTTGTATGAAGCGAATAAATAACAATTTTGTAATAGAAGTAATCAAGTTGTTTTTTGTTGGCTTAGTTGTAATGTGGGTGACTGAAGATCCACAGATCTTGAGTTTGTAGTTCGAGATAAAAACATAATTCTCCTAAAAGACATGTGGGAGAATAGGTTATTTGCATACTTGTTTATAAACTGACTCATGTTCTTTATGATTGACTGCCTCTGGCCTAGTGGTCGCAAGCGCGACTCCTGCGCATGAGGTCATGAGGCAAGGTGATATTGCGTTTTTCCATCAGGAATTTCTCAGTAGCAGCCACGGAGTCTGAATTTGTGCCCGGTTGATGGCAATAGGCTCGCTCCCTATTACATGTGACTTAAACATGACTGGCGAAATGTGGGTGTACTATAAGGTACAACTCTGCCTAGCCCTTCGGGGATTACAGGCGTGATAATATGCTTATATAACTAAGTTTAGTAAGGATTAGGGACATTGTCAGTAGAATAAAATAAACAATACAGCCAACTGCAATCACTCTCAAATACCTCCCTGTACCCTGCATAGTACATCAACAGGTGAAGTGGAGCGATGTCTGAACGTATCCTTTATAAACGCACTTTATTGGACATGCATTGTACCGTCCCTTCATTGTTTTCATTGAACTATTCAGTGTATGAATTCGATGTTGTATTGGACTGTTGTTTTTATTTCTAGCTGAATATGGATATTTAAGAGTCGATGAGAGAGGAGCAAGCGGCTAAATAATAACTGCCGCTCACGTCAATCTTCAGGTTAAACCGCGCTTGCCTAGGTTGGTCTGTGGATGGGTGACCACGCATTACATACCGAGTTACCGAGTAGTCGTTACAGCTAGTCAGTGGCCCGAAAGTCTGACAACCAGTCTTATCGTATTATCCAGTGCTAACTGGGTATTGGAGGTCAGATAGGCAATGTCTCCATGGAAAATATTAGTGTTCAGTTGCATCCGGTGAGACTGGAAGCCGACCCAAATATAGTTGGGAAAAGGCTAGGCAGATGACGATGAGAGTTGATGAGACTTTCAGAAGAAGTCTACAAGGGTTTGAAAAGGAAAGATTATTTTTGCTTCTAGTTTTCGTAGCCATGCTACGAGCTGTGCTACGGCGTAGCACTTTGCTACGGTAACGCGGTTTCGACGCATATAGCTCATGATTGTGAAAGATTTATCTGTGTGAGAGCACGTCATTTTCTCACCCCTCCCGACCCTTGCTAGTAAGTAGTTTTTAATCAGCCCCTAAATAGATCCAGCCTGTCCCCTTGTTGCCCTTTCCAGCGACGCCCTAAGCCAAGGCACATACCTCACAGGTGGTGCCCATGCATGCTCTCGCTTAGTTTATAAGTTTTTGGCCTCTGTCTGGAGGCCTTAGTCTCACGGCACCCCCAGGATTGAGTCCTTAGTCTCAGGGCACCCCCAGGATTGAGTCCGGTTGAGCAGAAGCCAGCCTCATAGGTCGACCTGCGAGATACCATAACGAAAAAAAACCGGTCAAGTGCGAGTCCGACTTGTGCGTGAAGGGTTCAGTACCATTATCTAAAAAAAAACCTTTTTTGTATGGGAGCCCCCCTTAAATATTTATTTTATTCTGTTTTTAGTATTTGTTGTTATAGCGGCATCAGAAATACATCATCTGTGAAAGTTTCAACTGTCTAGCTATCACGGTTCATGAGATACAGCCTGGTGACATACAGACAGATGGACGATGGAGTCTTAGTTATAGGGTCCCGTTTATACCCCTGGGTTCCGTAGACTCTAAAAAACATTTTATCGTTTCCTTTTGTAATTATTTTCACTTCCTCCATCAGCCTAAAGCTTACCTTTTACCGGCTGTAGGCAAACTTACTGCTAACTTCACGTTGTTAACTTTTCGTGTCGCGATCAAAAAGTTTCAGTAATCAACGCCTCGGATCTCCGAAGGTACGCGAAGTAAAAGATCCTTTTATTTTTCATTACGTTTAGAATAACTAGAAAAAGTGTAAGAAACAAGGAAGAATGTTGTAAGAAATTACTGTTTTTCATTTTGCTTCAGTATAGGACATTATTTTTATTTTGTGAACATAATAATTTCGATAGCCCGTTTCTTATTATGAGTGTTCGTCAAAGTTTCGTATATCGCCATTGTCTTATAGTCTTTAAATGCAAAAGTTTGGTTGAAAGAAAGAAAAAACGATAGAAAAACAATTTAAACTCACACAGGAAAAAACAAAAAAACAAAATGGTTGAATTAACAATAAAACAAAATTATACAAAAAGTAAGTAAAGAAAAAGATAAAACAAAAAAATATCTCAGTATAGATGTTTGTTACTCAATCATGCGAGAACGGCTCAACAAATCTGGATGAAATGTGGCACAGAGATAGTTACAACAGAATAGGCAACATGATATTTTTTTGTCTTCCACGTCAAAATTTCCACGCGAACGGAGTCACGGGCAACAGCTAGTATTTCATAAGTTTGTGTCATTTGATAATGTTTATAAATAACATTATAGCCTGCAATGTGCAGCTGGGACTTAGGCCTATTTTCTGCAAAAGGGAGCGGGCCCTAATCCACCACGCGAGTTCGGGCAGGAAAACACCGAACTAAAATAAAAGTACCAAATTTGACACATCGATGCATTTTTAGGGTTCCCTACCCGAAGGGTATCCAACGGGATACCCTTATTGCTAAGCGTCCGCTATCCGTCCGTCTGGCTGTCAGCGGGCTGAATCTCATGATCCGTAATAGTTAGTTAGTTAAAAAAATAGTTCAACTATCTAACTATACACGTCATATAAATAAATATAAAAATTAATAAAAATAAACAGGGGGCACCCCTACTAAGATGGTACGGAACCCTGGTCGGCCATGCGCAAGTCCGTGTCACATTTGGCTGGTTTTCTTTTTCTTGACAAGCAGCGCCGCCTTGCACACTTAAATTGTCCGTAATAATATAAGTAGACGTGAAACATCCCGCACTTAGTTAGCTCGCAGGAAGTTTATGGATGAAACCATGAAATGCTTCAGCTTTGCAACTCGGCAATTGGATAGTTTTCAGTTCTACAGCGGCGATCAGTTTCAGGCATTCGGAAGTTTCCCTGCAAACGGTAACGTTACCCCGTTCTAAATGACCTGGTATTCATTTACAAAAGGGAAATGACTGAGTAGATACTTTGATTTATCTTACTACTTCTTATAATTTACAATTATAAAATGTGAAAGTTTGTGAGGATGGAATGGATGGATGTTTGTCTGTTACTCTGTCATGCAAAAAATACTGAATAGTCTTGGATGAAATGCACACAGATAGTTTACCTGAATCACCGAAGGTACTATTTATTCCGGTGGTACGATCCAGTGGGGTAATTAAAGAACTCAACGACTGACTGCCTCGTTGGTCTAGTGGTCCAAAGCGCGACGGCTAAGCATAAGGTTCTTGGTTCGATTCACGGGTCGTACAAAGTGTTATTGGGCTTTCCATGGGGAAATTTTTAGTAGCAGCCACTGAGTCTGGATCTGTGCCCGGTTGATGGCAATAGGCTTGCCCCAATTACATAGGACTCAATCATAACTGGCGAAATTTGGGTGTACTGTAAGTATACCTCTGCCTAACCCTTCAGGAATTACAAGGCGTGATGTTATGTGTTTCAATAAAGTATCGCGCCTGTGACCTCTCAGCTGTTAGCCGCGTGATGCCGTTATGTCTCATTACTATCGTACCGTGCAACAGTTGGTAGGCAGAGCACCCGCGCGGCGCGGGATTTTCATACCACCAAACACAAAAAGATCCTATAACAGGCGCGGTCCCAGGGCGGGGGGGGGGTGTCACAGGGGTTACGACCTCCCCAAAAATCATAGACGCCAATTGACAAACCTTCCTAAAATATATTTTTTCGGATATAAATTATTAACATCCTATTTAATCGTTGAACAAGAGCAACTAACCTTTCCGAGGCAGAATGCTAAAATTTTCGAGCTCGCTAAAGAAAAGTGCAAAGCTCGCAAAAGTCGTGTTAGTAGCAAAGGTTCTCCATGAAAAACTCTTTTCAATTATGTATATCTTAGAGCTATTAGACCTTGGGGCAGATGCCCATACTACGAAGCCCATTCTCCTTTTACGAACTCGCTGCGTTCGGTCTTGAATCCTGACTTTTTTCAATTGATAGGCTTTTCTATGTAAGTCGACAAAATTATTCCTTGCATGAATCAACACTGACAAACGAAAACCTAACATATCCATGGTGGAGTACAGCTCTTTTCGGGGAGACCCCCGGAAATAAACCTGTAAATAAATGCCCATGATCGTTTTGACTATCCGTCCAAACCGCTTTTTTTATTCGGGGTAACCCGTCCCAACCAAATTCCTGGCTACGGCCCTGTGTGACCCCCACAAAGTCGTAGGCTGGGACCGCGCCTGTTCTATAAAGGTTCCGTTTCGCTGACGGAACCCTAAAAAAACTATGCCACACTAACAAGCCGAACGGTGTCACTTGTTAACGTTGCTTTGAGCGTAAAGATCTATCGATATGAAGTGTGGCTACACAGCACTAGATCGCGGACGGTATCAATGAAAGAGATCGTTTTAATGAGGAGCGACTTGATTGCTAGTGGTGTTAGGAATAAAGTAGAGGTTGGATTTATAGGCAAATGCATATTTGCATATGCGTTTAATATTATGGCCATTTTTTGAAGATAGGCATGTTTCCTTTAATTATAACTGTATCTAACTGGGAAATGTGTCGTAGGTGATACCCGCAAATAAAGCACATAAATTCAAATAGTGACACATTAGTGGACGATGGTTTTCTAATTCTAAATAAACTTTAAATAATAGAAGGCTCAATCAGACTACTTATAATTTGGATCAGTGCTCGATTGAAGTTTTCAAGTACAAAGATGATAATATCTTGTCGAAAATGCAGTAAATAAAAAAGAAATACATTATTTTGTGTTGCTTATTCAAATTCAAATTCAAATTCATTTATTCACGTATAAATAGAGTAAATACAATTATTCCAATTTTATGGTGCATATGTCTAGTGGTCGCAATTGCGACTGTTGAGCATAAGGTCCTGAATTCGATTCCTGGGTCGGCCAATTTGCTAATGGGTTTTTCCATCAGGAATTTCTCAGTAGCAGCCACGGAGTCTGGATTTGTGCCAGTTTATGGCAATAGGCCCCCTATTACATGGAACTTATACATAACTGGCGCAATGTGGGCGTACACCCTACATTATGTGGATTACAGGCGTGTTGTCATGTTATGTTATATGTTATTTTAGCATATAAGATGCATATTAAGACGATTTTAAGTTGCATCTAATCCTGTCTCTAGTAAAAAGTTATCGAGAAACCTCCTCGGTCACCTTAGCGCTTAGTGCTACTAGTTCCACGCTTAAATTAAAATAAAGTAATTTCGATGCACCGACGACAAACCATAAACAAACGCCGAGCTTATTTTATGTTGTTGCAAAAATGAGAGCAAAAAGGTTTTGTTTAATGCTGTAATGAAAAAAAAATATGCACACAGATTGATATGAAAAACTTGATAAACTCATCACATTGTCAATATAAACCTATATTTTTAGTTTATTTTCAAAATCACGTTCATGCTTGAAAATTCTACTAAATCTATGTTTTGATGTTTGTTTTTAATATGACGGCTATGAAACATTTTAATCTGCTGGCTTTAGATTTTGTTTGCACTGAAAATGTTTACAGAAACATTTATTCGTATGAAAAACATTGCATGGAATGGAATGACACGTGCTGAAAAAACTAGGTCAATAGTTTGAGATTTTTTCCTATGATTTGTGGCTTTTTAGATGAGGGTGCAGGTATTTTTATTGATGTGAAACATATTGGCGCGCCTTGGTAGTAAAATCGACGTGTATGCCGTGACGGCAAACGGCATGACACTGTCATGCCGTGATACGCCACCGCTCTCGATTCCCTTGCGTGTACGATCGCGTACTATATACCAAAGAATTTGGTGCTTTTATTTCTATCCACGGAACAGAAAAAAACAAAATGGCGCCAAGGAAAATGTTTGGTTTTCCTTCATGGGTGTCGTTTTATTATTACAAGTTTTAATTGAAAGAAAAAAGCGCTGTACGTGTAATTTCTATTAAAAAGCCTTTACATTTCCTACGTAATAATTTTCAACTTACAATCATTCACCATTAACCAGGCTTACTGTAAGTCACTTGACTATATAAATTAAAATTGCGTGGTAGTGCGCAATTACATACTCAACGAAGCTTGCATGTTAATTAATTAGTAGAATCATAATAGAAAGTATAAAATCCGTTGTAAAAGTACATTTTTATGCTTGAAATTCATTTCAGTAATTTCATTTTTATTAAGCACTAGCTATTGCCCGCGACCTTCGTTCGTGTAAAATTATTATAAAAAATATTAGGTACTTTCCTTTTTTAATCGAATTTTGATACCAACTTTAAGGGTTTTCATTTTTTGCACGGAACCCTAATTATTTTTTTTAAATACAGACAGACCAAAATAATGTGTTTTTGATAAAAGTACCGTATATACTTTCATATGCATTCAGTAAAAAAGCTATTATTTTGAGATTACAAACAAACATTTCAATTTTATTTATTTGTACGTATTGATGTATACTCTTTGGAACTAAGGTGGGGTTTTATTTTGTTGAAATATTTATACAATGTAAACTAAGCATAATCAGCCTTCATCGTTCTTAACTTCCCCCTCTCTGTGAAGACCGTATTCCATCACGTGGACCCAAACAGCAGCTAGAAACAGATTCATCATCATCAGCGTCCAGCAGTGCTGCACTGTTTGACATAAGCCTCCTCAATCGCACGTCACTCAACTCAATTCGCAGCAACTCTCACGAAAAAAACAAGAAACTGATTATTTCTTTTCTTCTTCTTGTTAGCGTATTGATGGCAAAAAGTTCAAATTTGGTTAGCTCAAAACTCAGGCACGTGGACCCCGCTCACTGATGCAGTGAGTAGGTCATCAGGTGCGTAGGTGAAGGGCATGCGGTGCAAGATGGAAGGTGGGCGATTGTCTGTAGGGAGACGCCGCATACGCACTTGAGGTCTGAACCGTCCATGAACCCCCATCTGAAGAGATAGTATTCATTCCGGTCGATTTGGGTTCGAAGTCGGCAAATGTAAATAAATGATTTCTTTTGAATGATAATGGTATTATGTACCAGATTATATGCAAATGCTTAAGCATATTAAAAAAAAATCACTGGTGCTCAGAACAACGACAAAGGTCGTAACGCGAACAAAAGAAGTATAAATACGAAACTACGACTGTGATATGTCTAATCTATCTTTTTGGTATCTATTGATCATCTCTTGTCTCCATCTAAAAAAATTGTCTATTCTGAAAAAATAAAACGTCAAATTAGATTTCCTTTTGGTACAAGTATTCAACTCTTTGAATTAGATTTCTGTATGTAAAAGTATCGGTCTTGTATATTTTGAACATATCATTTATGAAAGCAGTTATTTGTAGTTTGTGCTGGAGGCAGACAAAGATATAAAGTGCCTTGTTTGCTCCGTGTACCTAAATGTGTTTCAGTTCTGAATTTATTTTAAAAAGTGGACTATTTTGAGTGCTACGCATTGATAACTTTAAAGTACAATTTAGAAAGGCACAACCAGTTTCTATGTAATTCTAAGAAAATACTTCTATGATAATAATGTAAAAGATGAAAATACCGCCTGTTACCATTTTTTTGTTGGTCAGTGTCCCGAAAGTCTGACAACCAGTCTAACCAAGGGGTATCGTATTACCCAGTACTAATTAGATGTGGGGGTCAGATAGGCAGTCGCTCCATGTAAGATACTGATATTCAGCTGCATCAGGTTAGACTGGAAGCCGACCCCAACATGGTTGGGACATGACATGACATAGAAACCATTAATTTCGCTGCGATGTGTTATTTCAGTTGCTTTTAGAATTGTACCATTATTTTATGAATCCTTTTTTTCAGCACAAAGTGCACACATGTGCATAACATGCAGCAATGTTCCGATAACGCCTGGATTTGCGTGTAATTCCTGATGCATTCTTACTTTAAACTGTCACCTGTGGATTGTTTCGGATACCGCTACAAATGCTGCTACTGCATCCCATTACGTGTTGCCGCCTTGATTGTTTGCCTTTTATCATGTGTAGGTTGCTTTAACTTTGTCACTTTTTAGCAAAACCAGTAGTCCAGTAGTGTATACAAGGTGCAAACGGACCCATAACGAAGCTGAAAGGCACTTGTTCTCCTCATTATTGCAATCATTTTTTTGTTCTAAACCATACCTGGGAACCTTCTAGTTACGGAGATATTGGGGGTCAAAGTTCCAACATTTTTACAAGTTTTTTTTAAAATACTTTTTTTTTTTTATAACTTTACTTTAAATGCCTCCAAATCCTCCGTTATATTCAATGCATCCCTCAGCACAATGGTTTGAGTGCGTTGCATTGAGTCCTACCGTAAAACGTGATTTTTCCCCCAAAAAAAAGACAGTCCTGTCCCAGCAATATATAATTTTTGGGTAGAGTTACTTAGTTAAAAACGTACAATAAGTACGTTTACAGCTTGTATATAGCTCTGTATTCATTGGAACCCAAAGTATCATTAACTATATTTTTGGAGAACGCTATTGGCCCCAACTTATGTCGTCGATTGAACTTAGGCAAGTGTATTACTTTGTGTAATTTACTTCATCACAACCAGTCTTAAAACGGTGAAGGACAACGTCGTGAAACATGTCCTAGAGAAAGAAATTCAAAGACTTGTGACATCTACTGACCCGCACTGAGCCCTCGTGGGACTGGTTTGCTGTGTCCCAGCTGTGGGAACTTTTGTAGGCTGATTATGCTATAGCCTTCTTTTATACTATTTTTTTTTGTTCGCAGTTATGGGCTACAATCGAGATAGCGCGATCAGATTCGATCACGAAATCAATACTTCGAGGAGTTGACCCACTCATTCTTGCGATTGCAAGGGCAGCTCATATATTTCTGGTGGTCGTCTTTTTAATATCTTGTGGTGTACTATTGGTCGGGGTAATTATTGTAAGTAAATGATATTGTTAGTACAAAAAAAATCTTTATCATCTCTCTAATCTTTTCCAGTATGGGAAGGAGACAGAGCTATACGGGTCGTCTAGCGCCAACTCTTTCCTACACTGGTATTACTCCTGTTTTAAGACGTCATGGTAGGCCACCTGGAGATTGGAGAAGGACAGAGGTCACTTTTCACTCTAGCTCTATGATATGGTTGCGGAGAAATAATAGATTTCATACAAAGCGTAGTTGTGTTAACGTGCATATCCTTAGCCGTAGACTTCTGTGAAGAACTGATTAAATGATTTTTATTTATTTTTCAGAAACGGACTGCTCCAATTCGTGTATTCATTTGGAGCTCGTTTTTATTCAACTGCATGTGCATAATATTGACAATCTTGTCCGTTGCTTTTCAAATGGTACACACAGCGAAACTAACTAGGAAGATATTCATGACTGTACTTCTTTGTGCTATATGGTATAGCTGTAAGTTTGATTTTAATTTTGTTTTACAAGGTATCTATATGTACGATTCCGCAGGCGGCCGCAACCGCGAACCGCACAAATACTGAACGCGACTGTCGACCGCAACGACAATACTGATGTTGTTGCGGTCGCTGCTGTCAATGATGTCGTCAAATCTCGCCATCAATGTTTTTTTTTTTGTGAAGTGCCCCTTTCATGTTAACTTATGAGGTTGTCATCTGCTTAACTGGACTATCCTGTAGGTGCCTTGAGTGTAAGGCCTCCAGCCAGGGGCATAAAACTTAAAAACTAACCGGCTACACGCTATGGGTACCCTCTGTGGGGTGCGCTTCCTCGGCTTAGGGTATACGTCATCTATGGAAGTGTTTTAGCGTTACATAAAACCTGACGCGTCGCTGCGGTCTTTGATAGTGGTTAGGCGGCTTTACTGCTGCGGTTAGTAGTTGCCGTCGCTTTCGTAAAAGGCATTTTGTAAACCCACATTTTATTAGAAAGCCCCCACCTAATTATTGGGGGCGTATTTCCTTAAAACGGGCTCAAATCTAGACTCCTGGTTTCTGCTCAGAAATTCCTAGTGGAAAACCAAATTACTGTTTGCCAGTTTGCCCGACCTGGGATCAAACTCAGGACTTTATACTCACTACACGCTTGCGACCACTACACCAATGAGGCAGTCAATGTTAAGTGATTTTAATTTCACTTCGTTCAACTAAGTGGAGTTATCGGCGAATTCGACAGAGGAAATAAAGAAAAGCTTTGTCACTTAAATGAAAAAGGTCACTAGGAAAATTTTACGGATGTCCGAAAGAATTAGTGACATATAAAGAGACGATCACTTATATTAAAGTAGGACTAAGCTTCGACCTCTAAGGGCTTATTTACGGGGACACGATACGTTTCGCGTCGCGTGCGGTGGCCTGCGCTATCACACGCGCAAACACAAACATGCAAGTAATAATTTAAGATGTTATTTACGGAGTTGCGAGGCGTGAAGCGGGGCGTGCGAAGCCGCGTGAAGCGGGGCGTGCGAAGCCGCGTGCTCCGTCGTGGGTATCGTTACGTTTCACACGCCGCTTCTCCGTGAACAAAGCATTTAAGAAACTGGCTCTTATGCGGGTTTTGCCGCAAGTAATGCTGCATTTAAAGCAAGGGCGCGTAAAATCGCTTCTCCGTAAACGCTCTCGTACGTCGCTATACGTTTGAATGTATTGCCGTACCACGGGCCGCGTGCCACGCCGCGTTTCCGTATATGAGCCTTAATGGCGTAAGTTAAAACTCGCGTGGTGCGCTTCGAGTCTGTATTGAAAAATAGTATGAGCAGCGCTAATAGGTGCGGGCGCGTGCTACGTGTTTTCCACAGATAATTCCGGACACGCTCCGTGCACCCAAGCGACATGCCCCTATTCCTAAACTTAATAAAAGCCAAGTTTTTTTGTTCGCAGCGTTCTTTTTCTTACTATTCCAAGTGCATAATTACAAGAATTTGTGCGCGGTTTAAAAAAGCTCTGCTATTGAAGATATGCCGTAAATATCGAATCGTTTTCTTAGCGTGTCGATGGCAATGTTAAGTTAACCGGCCCAGAATTTAGCTTCAAGTTTGGCGCCATCAGTTCCTGTAACGTACCTACTAACCAGGACAGACAGGGCACAATATTAAGTGACTCATCATTTGCGGAATAGCACATTTACACTCCTGGGTGGCTGAACAGGTTTTCTCACTTTACAAACTTAGCCCAGGTAACCCAGGTACTCGAATTTAAAACTGTATTTCTGTGTAAATATAGTTTTTAATACTGTTATTTGCTTTTGATTTAATCAAGATTTGAGAAGTCGTTTGATCGGCAGCGCGCGCGCGCATGACGGCGACGCGAAGGTGGGGTGAGCGCGAGACAAAAAAACACGTCACACACAACTCTCAACGAAGTCGGACCTTTCCTAAAACCTACATTGAAGGTTTTAGGAAAGGTCCAACTTCGTTGAGAGTTGTCTCTATCACTAGGAATAATACTTAAAACGGCATATTTACCAAGTTTATTATTTTTTAAGGAGCTCGTGACTAAACCAGCCACTCGGATCAATCTTCAGGTTAAGCCGCGCTTGCCTCGGTTGGTCTGTGGATCCATTGCATACCAAGTTTTCTCCGTGCCTCGGAAAGCACGTTAAGCCGTAGGCTTCAGCTGTCATTTGTATATACTTGTCAGTCGTTACAGGTTGTCAGTGATCCGAAAGTCTGACAACCAGTCTCACCAAGGGGTATCGTATTACCCAGTACTAACTGGTTGTGGAGGTCAGATAGGCAGCCGCTCCATGTATAAAATACTGGTATTCAGCTGTATCCGGTGAGAGTAACTATCTAAAATTTGACATCCTAAAACCCGGTTTTATGGAGTATTAGAATGTACATAGTATTTTCAGTTGATGATACTGTTATCTGCATCTTTGGTTTGGTGGTCGAAAGCTACAGCTGCTTTAAGTGAGCGTTAGGATTTAGACTGAGCTTTGCACAACCCGGATTCAAAGTGTTTTTGTATTATTTTTTTGTAAAAAAAACCTATCTAGAAGTTTCCATTATATGTAAACACCTTTGCTGCTCCTCTTTACTAAATTACAAATATGTTTTATTTGTCCACAGTATGCTTCTACTTTATAAATGTGGTGAATAGTTATTGGGCTGTGTTAGTGGGTGAAAATAATCTGTACTACAGGTAAATAAATCTTTTAAAATTGTGATGTTACGATTCTTTAATATTTACAGAATTTGGTTAACTAGACATAACCCTATTTATCACTAATACCCAATCTAATCATTCTCCGACTATAACGTAACGTCACGTCATTAATCCCCGAAGGGTTAGGCTGAGGTGTACCGGGCACACATCCAGACTCCGAAGCTGCTACTGAGAAATTCCTGATAGAAAAACCCAATAACACTTTGCCTGACCTGGGAATCGAATCCTGGATCCACCCATCACCCAATTTCAATGGCTTTATGTGATACAAAATTCAAAAAAATAAAATAGAGAGCGCTGTCAACAAACGAATAATATAATAACCATGTATAAGTTAGAGTCGTCGTTCCGGTCCCAATTTTAGCCATGAGCATGTTAGAAATTATTTTGATAAGAAAATAGAGACCACTAACATTTTTATCGATTTGGGAATCGAACCCAGTCTAGGACCTCATATTCAGCGCTTTCAATGACTTCACTAAAGAAGCACTCAGCTGTGATCAATTTACCTTTTTAAGCGACAAAAATTAAAGGAGGAGTTTCTCAATTCGACTCGTATTTTTTTTAATGTATGGCCACGCATAATTTTTACAATGTGGTCCGATTTAAAAATTCTTTTTTTGTTGGAAATGTTTTGTAAATGGTCCCATTTAAATTTGAAAAGTAAATTCCACCCCTAAGGGCAGAAAAAAGAGGTTAATTGAAAAGCGAAAAAAAAGTTTGGTCTAAATGAGCAGGTGCCAAACAAATAAGCAACGAAGATCAATGAAGCTATTATCATTTTACGCTACGTAATTATTTTGCTTGTGTATGTGAAGACAGAGAGACATGGGACTGGTCAATGTGGCGACACTTGGGGGATGCCTATGTCCAGCAGTGGACGTCTTTCAGCTGAAGTGATGGTGATGATGATATGGCACCGCCTCAAAAATGGTTACTTACCTGAATTGAGGAGCTTATTTAGACTAAACTCTTTTTTTTTGTTTTGCTTTTCAGTTTGATTCCGTTGGTTTATTTTTTTGTTAAAAGTTTTTTTTAAGTCTGTATGGCAAAGTCGCCAGCAAATTAAGTTACCACAAACTGTAAATTTTTTCCAAATGATTTTTAACCAAAAAATGTTGATGGTTAAGTTCAAAATCGAAAGATAAAAATTTTACAGTTTGTAGTTTGATGCGCTGGCGACTGTACCAATTAGTGTACCAAGGGGTATTAAATCCAGGTTATGTGAAATACTGGTATTAAGCTGCATGCAGTTAGACTGAAAGCAGACCCCAATCTGCTATATCTGCTATGATTGAGTTTTTCAATGATATCGTACTGTGTCCTTGGAGATGTGGCATCTCTCCTGCCACGCTATCCTGGTAGATATGCACGCAAGGGTCTATGGCTAAATTCTTGACATCCATTGAAGATACAGCAGTGATAGCCTAGTGATGTGACCGTTGGAATGCTAAGTGGGGTAGGTCTCGAGTTTGAACCCAAGACACCACACCTCTGATTTTTCGGATTCATGTGCGTATTGTATAATTATCACTTGCTTCGGTGAAGGAAACCGTCGTGAGGAAACCAGTATGCCTGAGAGATATTTCTTGACGGCATGTAAAGCCAAGTTAGAATCCCATGGGCAGCATAAAAACTCTGACATCAGGTTAGGCACTAACCACACGATAAAGAAAGAATTAAAGAGACAATAGACAGCCACCACAAGTGTTCGTCAAGCTGAGGTGACTGGCCTTTTTTTTTTTTCGGATGGGTAATCATCAAATAACTTCTCCCGCTCTGGGCTGAGCAGGAGGAAGTGTCAGACTTTTACTGACTAAAACCTATCCATGTTCCTTCCTTTGCCCTTTGTGTTCCAGGGCCGCGGTATCTCTTTCGAACAGTCCCGCAACCCTGGCAGGCATCGGTCCTTTCGGACCCCTTCCTGAGGTGACTCGCTCGAATGGCTACAAAAACCGCAATATTTATATAACCAAGTTGTCTAAGCCGTGTTGCCCCCCACTTTGATGTCTAACTGCGCACTCCCCTTGAGTGCAAAGGTGATAAATTCCCAATTTCGAAACCAGGTCTTATTTCTTGTATGCGCTTGTGTTTATTAACACTAACAACACGCCTGTAATCCCCGAAGGGTTAGGCAAAGGTGTACCTAATAGTACACCCACATTTCGCCAGTTATGTTTTTTAAGTCTTATGTAATAGGGGGGCGAACCTATTGCCATCAAGCGGGCACAAATCCACACCGTGTCGCTGCTACTGAGAAATTTCTGATTTAAAACCACAATAACACTTTGCCCGACCCGGGAATCGAACCCAAGACCTCATGCTCAGCAGTCGCGCTTGCGACCACACGACCGAGGCATTCCTTAATAAATGCCCAAATAAAACCAATAATATTGAGGCATTCATTTAAGTGACGTATAGAGTAAATGAATAAAAGCGTGGGGATATAAAATGCCTACCGAGAACCACTCACACAGAAAAACCTTAGAATACGCACATATACCCAACATATATCAATGTACCCACATTTACAAAGTGACATGGAAAAACTTTCACTCACTACAATATATCTTACTTACTTATTCAAGTTGTTCTCGTAGAAGGCATTCGATGTACTTGGTGTACTTAAGTCTACGCCAACTACTAAGTGTTTACTTAAGGTGCTTGACATTTGATTAAGTTCTGCTTAAGTTGTAGGCTGTTTTTCGATATAAATTTTATTAGTAAGCGTCCCACGATATGTCTATTTACCTAGTCATCATGAAATGTGTTCGGTTAAATAAATATGACGGTCGGTCCCACGTGTCGTACGGTACCACAACGCAAATCGTGTAACTTTTCAGTTTATTAAATTAAAACTGAGCACAATAGCAAAAAACGGAGTATAATAATAATAAAGGTATTTCAAATTCAAACACTGAACACCTATAGACCTACCGATACCTATACACACACCTACACCTACACCTATATACCGATATCCTGTAACACCTATAGTAAACATCATACCATGTATATTATCTACACATGTTTTTGCAAATAAATTAATCTTTATCTTTATCTTTGAAAACCAGATTGAGAAACAATTTTGCTTCAATTTTGATTGTGAAATGAATAGAGTGTATCGAATTTCATTGTTGATATTACAGGGAAAAGTTATGACGATGTAGCTGGCGTAGCTACTGTGTAGTACACGTCAGCAACGCGTAGCTACTGCGTAGTACTCGTCAGCTACGGCGTAGCTACTGCGTAGTACACGTCAGCTACGGCGTAGCTACTGCGTAGCAGTATTCTTAAATCACATAATGATTACAATTTAATCATGCCATGATGTATTTAAAATTGTTTGGCAGTATTGTACCTATGCATTAAGAGATAAATGCACAAATTTCTGAATAGACACAGGTACAAAAGACGGTGTGTGTCCAATCTAGGTCGTAGGGTCGGAGTCGGGGTCCATATGGAAGTCATGAGGATCAATACCTGGCCAGATAGATGTGAGTGACAGATATCATGTGCTACAAATGTGACTAATTATTCCTGTCGTAAGCACGGCCGTTCTTCAAATTTTTAACCTAAAACTTCGCCACTTTTACGGTGTTGTCACTCGCAGTAAAGCGTAGCACAGAGGGCAGGACAGGCTGTGGAAAATAGGTGGGCAAAGGGATCTGTCGAACTATTACTGACTACACGATGTTCTTCAACTACCTCTGGCCGGGGTGCTGAATTACTTGCACAGTTCGTTACGCTCATGGCCGGAGCTCCACATCCGCACTTACCATCTATGTATAAAAATCGATATGGTGTATTTACAATGGTGTAATAGAGTTATAGTGGAGCAAAGAGGAAGAATCTCCAGGCTTACCGCATAATTAAGTCGATACCTGAGGTAGCTGCGCGGTGCGGGAGGCGTGTCGTGAGAGCTCACTCATTCACTGCCTTTAGTCTGTGAACACCCCTCCCGTACCGCGCACCTACCTCAGTCACTGTCTCACTTAGAGACCTGCACAGTTCATTAGGCGCTTGGTTAACAGTCTAGAAGGCGCTGTTGCTCTTAAATTGTGATATTGTATTGAAAAAGAGGGCGATCGGTTGGCCGCCATAAACGCTCTAACGTCGACCGGGGTATATGTTTAAAAAGTAGGGTAAACCATGGATGATGATGTGAGCAAGATACACTTTTAGAGGGCTTCGTAAAGGTCGTCGGTTTTGAAAAAAGATTTTTATTTGACAGTTTTTGGCCTAAAAAAGGTGATTTTAATATCTACTTAGCAGTGGCGTAGTCAAGTCTTATATTTGGGGGAGAAGGGGATGGACAGTACCAGCTAGCTGGAACTAGTTAGCTAGCAAAACGCAAAGTTTTCAATTGCGGTAAAAGCGGTTACGACATTCCTCGAGACACATAAAGAAGCTGCGCCTTTAACACTAATGCGAGCGGGGCGAGCGCAAAATTTAATGATTCTGTTCTGATAGACCAACTAACAGACACAGGACAACTGACTTCTTGACCGATTCACACTGTTCCAAACTGGTGTACCGGAACGTATGGCGGCCCTAACTAAAGCCACTCTAAATGGTAGGTACAAAAACGAAGATTTGATTTTCATTAGTTCTTATGATTCAAAAACAGATCTTGCTAAAACATGATACTTATAACTGTTCACCACACTTATGTAGTAGAAGAATACTGTGGACAAAGAAAATTATGATTATGTAATCATACAATAGAATATCACGCAATTTTTACGCAGGCATGTATCTCTAATAGTACATAAGTACACCTACCATTTCACCAGTTTTTAGTCATACATTTCAATATAATCACACATGCATTCCTCGAATGAAGAATAACGGTGTATAATATAAAATGTTGATATGTTATGGAATGCTACGTTACTTTGTAGAAATCCATGGTATTAAATTGTATACAAATTATTTAAAAAATCCAGGCAACATGCACATGTCGTGCAAGTAATTAGCATGCTCCATGCAACCAAACCTGCCCGACACGTGTTTCGCTCCTCAACTGGCATCCTCAGGAGATGTTGACTGACTACTGCTCGGAATCATGGGGGGGGGGTGAAATACGTATCGATGTTTCGACAATGTAAAATACTTACAGCAATGCCAAAAAACACCAATTGTCATGATAAAAGCTATCCTCCTTGTAACAGCCTCTCCTCTTACGATCTGACATGTTACCGATACGGAAGTCACCACAATACATATGCAGTTGAACATAAAGGCAATCCAGACGTATACGTTGATGGCCTTAAATCTGTTCTGGAAATAAAATAAAAGCTCTTAAGACACTTATGCATGCACGAAGACCGCTGGGCAAAACTCTCCATACGATGGTTGTCGGAAGACGGACGGCGTCGCCGAGGCCAGCCCACAAAGTGGCGAGACGACCTAGACACGTACCGCGAGGGCCGGTTCGAGGAGGAAAAGAGCACATGGAAGGAATTGGGGGAGACTTTTGCCTAGCAGTAGGACAGTACAGACTATTAAAAAAACTGGCCAAGGGCGAGTCGTACTCACACGCAGACAGGGTTCCGTAGCACCCAACAATATAATAAAAATATTTTGAAGGCTCATTCTTATGTTGTATTTTATTACATTCACCAGCAAAACTATTTTTTTTTTCATAGTGTATTAATGAAAAACAAAGTTACTGCTGCAGTTTGATGAAAAAGTCCCGTATCGTCCCGTATCGTAGTCTCGAAAACCAAACATCAAATCTTATTCAAACTAATTTTGGCTGAAAGTTTTTCCTGCTCTTACTTTAGAAATTAGAGGGGGGACACACATTTTACCACTTTGGAAGTGTCTATCTTTCAAACGATTGACTTTGAGAAAACATGATTTTAGGAACCTCAATGTCATTTTTAAAGACCGATTTATAGAGGATAGACATCCCGCACGTTTAGTTATGGTGACAAAAATATTTTTTTGTTTCAGTTCCAGCATGGGGGGCTGGAACTGAAACAAAAAAATTTTTTTAATCTTTTATTTATTTTATTTAATCTTTTATTTATTCCTTAAACTTTTATTTATTTTATTTTTGTATAAACATCGTAAAGCAGTTTACAGAATACATCTACCTGCTAAGTTTCAACTGTGTAGTCCTAATAGTTTCGGAATAAAGGGCTGTGACATACACGGACAGACAGATAGATAGACAGACATGGCGAATCTATAAGGGTTCCGTTTTTTGCCATTCGACTACGGAACCCTAAAAAACACACACCTGTAAGCGCTGCACCAGATCAGTATCACCTCACCATTGTTATTAACTGATCTTGATCAGAAGCGATGCAGTGACGATTCTTATACGTTGCTGCATGGAGTTGCAGAAAAGAATGGAAACCGGCTCGAGTTGAGGTAATGCTTACACTCTATGTTGACCTTAAACGGGATAAACGGCCGTCGCCATTTTGACCTGAATTCGTATAAACGTCTATTCGAAGTGAACTAGGGGTGCATGTCAGAAATGCGAATAAGACAGTTTGACTGTATTTTATGAGCTTTATATCTCGAAAGTATAATAGATGGCAGGACGGGAATTGCACCATCGCATTAGGCTTATGGGCACAAAGGAAAAGTACCCACAAAAGTACACCAGATAGGTGATGTGCGTGGTTGCGGCCTAGCAGCGTCTAAAAGTAGACACGAGAAATTCCCTTTTACATACAAAATCGAATCAAACGAAACACGGCCATTACGGTAGTGTCGCCCAAAGAGACACTGTCAACCGATTTTTGGTTTTAGGTCATGTCATCATCTCAGCGGATCCCCGCAACCTTCTTCAGCTCATCGATCCACCTAATGGCAGGCTTTGCAACGCTACGTCTTCCAGTTCGCGGTCGCCACTCCAGAAATTTTCGGCCCCATCGGCCATCCGTTCTGCGAGCAATGTGCCCTGCCCACTACCACTGTGCTGGGTAGTGGGCAGGGCACATTACTCGCAGAACGGGATTTTTAGGCTGTCGGTGATGATGATTTTTTGTCATTCCAAAATTTTTATTTTCACACTAAATTGGATTGACAACGTCTGTCAGATCAGCTGGTTATTATTATAAATAACATAACATAACATTACGCCTGTAATCCCCAAAGGGTTAGGCAGAGGTGTACCTAATAGTACAGTCACATTTCGCCAGTTATGTTGCTACACAAGTGCCATGTAATAGGGGGCGAGCCTATTGCCCAGGGCTCGGAAACCGGTTAATTTTCCAAACCGGTTTCGGTCATTGACCACAAACCAGAAACGATTGCGGTTTAGGTTTCAGTTACTGGTGTTTTAACCGGTTAATGTGAGGACACGTTTTTTTTACAAATTCCGATTATGTTGAGCGAAAATAACCGGTTAATTTGAGTTTCGACGGTAAGTATATAAGAGTTCAACCAACTACGCTATCTCTCTTACCCTACAATAAAAAAGCTCTCGCTCTAGTCGCTCTACGCCAACGAATACCTCTCTCACAGGCAGATTGTTGATTCGACCGCGCTCGTAGTTTCGTTCTAAGTTTCGTGTGTGCAACAAAACAACTGAATTGAGTCTGTTAAAACCGGTTTATTTAGGTTAGCGCGAGTATTAAAATTTTATTTTCTTCTAAAACCAGTATCCAAAATGATTTAGGTTTAGTCTAAACCGTTTTTGTTATTAACCGGTTAATCGATGATCGATATTATAACGGTTTTATGAACAATATAAACCGGTATTTCAAAACCGGTTCCAAGACCTGCTATTGCCATCAACCGGGCACTAATCCAAACTCCGTGGCTGGTACTGAAAAATTCCTGATGGAAAAACTCAATAACACTTTGCCCGACCTGGGAATCGAACCCAGGACCAGCAGCCGAGCAGGGCAGCAGGGCTCAGCAGTCGCGCTTGCGACCACGAGACCAATGGGGCAGTTCTATAAATACTCACAGTAATAACTCCAATCATGAGGGCTCCACAGGATACCAAGTATACCGTTATAATGAATATGTGGATCAGTTTGGCAACTTTAAATACGTCGTCTTTCTCAGTGAATATCGTAGCCATTGTCCTTGCTGATTTTGCAAGCTCGAACATAGCCCACATCTGAAATATTATAAGAATTAAGGTTTCATTATCATCTCCTAGCCTTTTCCTAACTATGTTGGGGTCGGCTTACAGTCTAACCGGATGCAGCTGAATACCAGTATTTTACATGGAGCGACTGCCTATCTGACGTCCACAAACCAGTTAGTACTGGGTAATATCATACCCCTTGGTTGTCAGACTTTTTGGGCCACTGACTACCTGTAACGACTGTCAAAGATCTACAGATGACAGCCGGGACCAACGGCTTAATGTGCCTTTCGAGGCACAGAGGAAACTCGGTATGTAATGGACGGTCATTCATCCACAGACCAACCTTAGCAAGCACGGCTTAACCTAAAGATCGACCCGAGCGGCTCTTATTATTTTTCCATAAGCTCCACCTAAAAAATTAAACTAATAAAAAAAAAAAGTTAAATAACGAAACTGTGGTGGCTCTGTGGTAACGGTTCCGACTAATGAGTTGTAGGTGGTAGATTCGGACCCAGGCAGGGATCATTCTCCTGCCCTTATCCCAATTTGTTTGGAGTCGGTGCGGCGCGACTCGTCATCTCATCAGAAACCTCCTTTCTTGCCTTATCATCCTTCACACAGTCCATCCATCGTTTCTTTGGTTTTCCTCTATTCTTATACCCTCCACCTTCAAACTCAAAACTATCCTTTTTTTTTTTTTTCTGATGGCAAATCATCACATGACTCCTCTCGCTCTGGGCTGAGCAGGAGGGAGTGTCAGACTTTTACTGACTAAAACCCATCCATGTTCCTTCATCGCCCTTTGTGTTCCGGGGCCACGGTATCTCTTTCGAACAGTCCCGCAGCCCCGGCAGGCATCGGCCCTTGCGGACCCCTTCCTGTTGCTGACATCTCTTTGAGGCGCGCGTGGAACACGAACGCGCCATCGACACGGCCTGTTGTCATAAGACGGACGGACGGCGAGCTAGCCCATAGCTCGCCGTCCACAAGCCCGCGCCTACGGTGGCCCCCGGCCACCGTAGGTTCTCTCCCTCTCACGTTCCGCCGTCTCCTTCGCTAGCATGACTGCTTCGCAGAAGGAGGTGACGGCGTCCCATTCCGTCTCGCTCCGGACCATGGAATGAACCAAGGCCGGACGCGAGAGGTCGCCGCCGCCGATCACCACTACGAGGAGACGGCGGTGCTGCGCCCACGCGGGGCAGACCTCCACCGTTTGCTCCACCGTGTCCTCCGGCCGATCCTCACAGTGGTAACACCCGGGCGTTTCCTCCCGCCCGATCCGGTGCAGGTACCTCCCGAAACAAGCGTGTCCGGTGAGGACCTGCGTCAGGCGGAAGGTGAGGACGCCGTGGCGCCTCTCAAGCCACTCCTCAAAGAGGGGCCTTATCGCCACTATTGTGGCGTGCCCTGCACGGGGTTGCGACAGTCGTTCTCTCCATGTCGCCATGAGATCACGCCGGAAGTCTGTCCACTGAGCGGCAATTTGCCGCGGCAGCGGAGTTTCCCCCCGGCGTAGAGCCTCCGCGCGCCATTCGTGCAGGCGCGCGAGTATTATTGGCCCATGGCGAAAATTTTCCTCACCGCATTTTCCTCATTCCTCCGCATCATATGCCCATACCACGCCAACCGATTACCACACAAATTTTCAGTCACCGGCGCCATTTTCAGACTTCCTCCTAAGTGCTCATTTCTAATTTTATCCGTTCACAAAATACAACACATCCCTCTTAACCCTTTATTTGAATATGTCCGCTGGGACGGACATGATTTTCAGCAAAATCTTGCGAGTCACGTAAACATATTTTTTATTTTTTTTGAGTGGTAATTATTCGTTTAACCTTTAATAATTTAGTATAAAATATAATCTTACACTGACAATACTGTATCTGTCAGTCGTCGAAAACAAAATGTCATCGAGGATGAGGTAATCTGTTTTTGACAAGGTAAATAAATTAGTATTATATTGTTTTATGCAATACTATCAAACAGTTTTTGCATTATTTGTTAGAATATATGTTGTTGGTTCTGTTTGCTAACAATTCTTAACGATTTGTGCGTGTATCATTATTTTTTTTGCATCCCAACCTCTTTGTCCGTCACAGCGGACATTGCCAACGACTTACAAAGATTGTCACAAATGACTTTGTCCGCTGAGGCGGACAATGCCAATGAAAGTATGATTTGTAGTGATGGCTTTTCCTTATTTTTTTTTGTTTCTCGCATGTTAACAGCATGTACGTGCGACAAGAATATTGGCTTTAGTCCCAAAAGAAAGGGCACCTTCTGATGCAAGTGATAAATCAGATTCCGAGCATGAAATGCACGACGATTGTGCTTCTTCTTGCTTTTCTTCGCCGCCACCATCCATTGTATCCTCGCTTGAACGCATTAATATTTCTGAAGCTGATGAAGAAGTGGAACAACAACCCGATACCGTCACTATCTGCAATTCCTTCACTTCCCTCAACGAGTAACGAGTCAAGTAGTGATTGATTTATGTCAAAGTATCAACCACAATCCAGCAATAATATTATATTGTGATAATTTCTTTTCTTCTCCGGAATTGTTCTATGTTTTACGAGAAGAATATGAGATTTTCGATCTGGGTACTACACGTAACAATCGTATCAGAGGTGCAGAAAAAGTTTTACCAGATGAAAAAGCTTTCAAAAAGCATCTAAGTCACTTTGCTTAGCTGTGACAAGAACGGCTTGGCAGTTGTTCGCTGGAACGATAATAAGGTCTTGACATTTATAAGTTCTTTTGTTGCTAGCGAACCTGTGAAAAGATTGTGCGATATTCACAAGATGAGAAGAAGAAAGTAGAAGTACAGTGTCCTCAAATTGTGCGGCAGTACAATAAACAAATGGACGGAGTTGATCTCGCGGATATGTTAGTCTCGCTGTATAAAACGCCGTTCAAAACAAGAAGGTGGTACATGGGTATTTTTGCACAAATGTTGGACATATGCGTCAACAACGCTTGGCTGATACATCGAAAAAAGAATGAAAGCAGTCGGAAAATACCACTGAAAGCATTCAGATATGCTATATATGAGAATCTCATATATGAAAATGGAAAACCCAACGGAACAGAAAAACTAGGCCAAAAGTTGTCAAACCTCGTGTGGCACGCCCTTCCAGCCCAGTAAAATTTGACAATCTAGGTCATTTCCCATCAACGATGGAAGAAGGACGCTGCAGATATTGCCAAAAGAAGACTGTGGTGTTCTGCATAAAATGCCAGTCACGACTATGTTTCGTGACTGGCAAAAATTGTTTCTTAGACTTCCACACAAAAAAAAATACCTTTTTAGAATTTCTTCATTAGATTTCTTTTAGTTCCTGATAAAAAATACCTAATATAAACAATTGGTTTTTATTATTTACCTCCTTTGATATTGTCCGTCACACCGGACAGTCAAATCTGTAAATCAGTTGTTACTTATATGGCAATGTCCGGTGGGACGGACATGCTGTTTTAGAAAAACTACACATAAGAGATTTTTTTTATATATTTTTTCACACCTCTTCACACACCACTTTCCAAATATTAAAACAAATAAAATGTTTTTTGACTTTTCATCTCTTGCCAAATTAAGGGTACATTATCATCTCAGCCACATTGAAATGCCTTTCATTTATTCCTTTTGTTGTTTATGTACTTTATTTCGCTATCACTGCTTTCAAAACGGTGAAGGAAAACATCGTAAAGAAATCGATACACAAAAAACAATGTGACCCACTAATCCACGCTGGGCACGTGTGACGGATTAAAGCCTTTATCCTCTTACAGATAGCAGACCTTTTTTCTAGCAGTGAAAATGTTAAGAGATTAAACGATCATTAAGGTATTAGAGGATAGCTGTAGCTACGTTCATTTTCATGAATCAAATTATATGCTCCGAATTTTGTTAAAGGTGTAGGGTTAAAACGTGATTCCAGCCTACATAGTCCACTGCTGGACGATACCCGGCAAGGTTCTTCGATTTCGGCCGCCAGAATATTAAATTATGTGGCTAAAATTGTGAAATGAAATCAGAAAATGAAATGATACTTGATAACAATACTATTGATAAGATGAAATAATAATTTATTTTTGTAAAAAAGATCCGTTGCTTTTACACGACAACATTTTAGCGAATATTTTAAAAGTATCTCTTATTTTAAAGCTCAATCTGTATCACAACTACTCAAACAAATCTCCTGTCACACTTTAAACGTAAACTAAAAATGCGAAGTGTTTGAAACAAATCTGCAGAAATGACGTAAATGTTGAAAAGACACCGAGAGCCAAGTCGAGTGGTGCATACAGACACATTTTGTAATTCTGACTGCTCTTTGGATACAAATGACTCGTAATTGAGGGTTCTGTCTCACTGCCAGCGATTAGTGATAAGCAAGTTGAGCTAACGAAAATGGCCAAGGAAACCATCATGACGAAATCAAGATCTAAGAACCAAAAATTTGAAGACATGCGACATCTACCAACCCGCAATAGCGACAGGCGTGGTGGATAGCTACAGCCCACTCCCTCTCATAGAGGGGAGGCCTGTGTCGCAGCTGTGGAAACATTATAGGCTGATTGCTGATTACCAAAACAAATCGAAGATTTCAAACAACAAGGTCCATGCGAGTAAGTATCTTTTCATTTAAATGGGTGTTACCTACAGTATTTTCTAGTTTTTTGAGCGAGAAAATCGTCAATAGCCTGCCGCTTGCTAGTCGGCGGAGAGACAAGTGCTTAAGAATCTGTGTTTTCTACCGTCGGATGTTTTGTTTACGAACAACAGATATGGTATCTTTTCACTTGGAACACTGCGCAGGTAGGTTAGATTTCTACATGTTTCAGAGTATAACTTAGAACGTGAATTTATTGCCTGTTTAGGGATAAAGTTGTTCGGGTTATTCTCAAAACGTTTGCGTCACGGAGGTTATAAAAGCCGTGCGGCAGATGACCTCAACACAAATGATGTTACCAAGGTTTTCTAACAATATTCCGATTTAATAGAGTATCCATGGAGTTTCTTGCCCATTCTTCTATATAGTGATTTACGCTTTGGAATGGCCAACTACAATACTTTCACAGTTATTATGCCTTGTGACTTCTTCTCAGCGTATCGATGGCAAAAAAGTTTAAGTATGTTTAGCCCAAAACTCAGCCACACGAACTCCGCTCACAGATGCAGTAAATAGATCATCAAGTGCGCAGGTGCAAGATGGAAGGTGGGCTATTGTGTGTGAGGAGGCGCCGCATACGCACTTGAGGTCTGAGCCGTCCATGAACCCCCATCTGCAGAGATTATCTTTTGTTCTAGAGGGGTTCAGAATGATGTACTGAAAACGTGGTAATCGTCTGATCGCTTCGGTGTCCCTTCCACCCTGAATATATAAGGTGTATCTATTCATACACGAAATCTTTTAAGGGGTCATTGTACTCATCATTATGAACCACTTTCACTATGGGACCAACCCCGAAATCGCGAAAAAAAATCAGATGTTCAGTACATTTTGACGAATTAATGCGATCATATTGTAGGGAACAGCTGCTTTTTTTTCGCGATTCGAGTTTGGTCCCATAGTAAAAGTGCTTCATAATCATGAGTACAATGACCCCTTAAGAGATTTCGTGTATGAATAGATAGACCCTATATAAATTGTGATTCTAAAGCGTAACACTCCGCCCCAATTTTATGATTGGGTACTTTTGATTATTACACGAGATATGTCGAAGATTAAGCATAATTGCATCATTAAATCAGACCTCAGCTTCCAACTATTAAACGGTTCCCAACTTTCAAGCGAGCTAGTTACTCGTACATCTGTACAAGTTTCAAATTCAATCTGTTACTTGCAGTACGCAGATTAACACGTTTGTCACCGTTTAAGAGGTAGTGATAAAGATTTCAAACACACCACATGTTTTGAGCTGGTCACTTTTAGAAGTAGGTTCCCGGCTATCATTTGAAGACCTTTGAAACTCGTTACAGGTAGTCAGTGGCTCAAAAGTCTGACAACCAGTCTACCAAGTGGCATCGTATTACCCAGGACTAACTGGGTTATGGAGGTTAGATGACCTACCATGAAGTCTTAAAGCAGGAGTTATTCCAGTGTGGGAAAGAGATTGCGCTAGACGACCTGTATTGTTCTGTCTCTTTTCCACACTGGAATTACTCATGCTTTAAGACGTTGTAGTAACCCCCCCAGATAGCTGCATCCGGTTGTTTAACCGGAAGCTGATCCCGACAGTTGGGAAAAGGCTTAGCAGATCATGACTTTTAGAAGTAAGGCTACGGAAACCTGTTGTGTAAATGGAATCTAAATCAAACGTTTTATCATGTTTAGATAAAAATACCTATCACGCCTGCCTAGTTTCGCTAGCTAATTTAATTTGAGCTTCAACACCTTCCTGAATATCTAGTCTGACTACCCATACGAGACTGGCACAACAGAAATATCATTAACACTATTATCGGGATACTTACCGTGATAACTATAAATTTTGAGTTCCTGATGCGCATGACGCGCAGACCAATTGGTCAACCCTCTTCCTTGTACGTTTTAGACGCTCAGTACCAAAATAAATAGCAAACATATTAAATATCCCGTTTTTAGTCTTAAAGATGGTACTAACAGGTCCAATAGAGACATTACTTTGGTACTTACAAAAGATAGAAAGCATATGATACCAACACCAGCCTTCAGAGGGAAGCAGCGGCAACATCTGTTAGGGTACCCGAGACAGTCTACCAGTGATCTGTACCGAGGCTTGACGGGGTCATAAACTTGAGGCGGAAGCGGTGGAATGGGGCAGATGCATGATGTACTGGAAAAATAAGAGAAAGGGGACTTGAAATACGGAGAGGACACAGAAATGGAGAAGCTTAATCATCATTTGCCATATTATGCATATTCAAAACTTGTTGTTGTGTTTGTAGTTAAAAGTTAGGAGCCTATATCCAAAGGGTGTAACAAGATCCTTAACAAAGCTGAAAGGCATTTGTTCTCCCCATCATTGCGGTATTTTTTTTTGTTCTAGACCATACCTTCGGGAACCTTCTAGTTAAGGAGATTTTGGGGGTCAAAGTTCCAACTTATTCACAAGTTTTTTTTTTTATATAAATACATATTTTTAACGTAAGTTTTTTTTCTTTAAACACCTCCACGACCCCCGTACTATTCAATCCATCCATCGGCACAATGTTTTGAGTGCCTAACATAGAGTCCTATCATAAAACAGCGTGATGTTTCCCAAAAAAAAAAGTCGTTGCCCAGCAATCATTTTTGCGTAAAGTTACTTAGTTTGATGTACATAATGCTTGCTTATTAGCTGTTGCCTGCGGCTTCACTCGCGTTTTGGTCGGAAATTTTCCCACGGGCACGTTGTAAATATAACCTACTAGCGATGCGCCCCGGCTGCGCACGAGTGCAATGTCATACATCCTTCCTCTTGAATCACTCTATCTATTTAAAAAAACCGCATCAAAATCCGTTGCGTAGTTTTAAAGATCTAAGGATACATAGGGACAGACAGCGTGAAGCGACTTTGTTTTATATTATGTAGTGATGGCACTCGGGGATAATGTAGCTTTATATTAGTGAAAGAATTTTCAAAATCGGTTTAGTAGATCCAGTCATTACCCCCTACAACCTCACAAACTTTACCTCTTTATAAAATTAAGTATAGATAAATACTGTACTAAGGCGTACTTAGGGGGGTCGTATCATTTACCAGCAATTTGCCCTTAAAATATATAGTTTTAGGAACTTACCCTTTAATAATACACATAAAGTTGACCACAAAATAATTTACAAAGAAATAATAATATAAATTGTCTTCCAGTAGGCTGGTGTTTAACCATTTATTGTCTATATCAATTACGTATAATTTTATTTTTACTTATAAATACAATAATTTTAAGAAATAAGTTATAATATAAATTACACGAAATTATTTAATTTACATTTGTACATGATTTTGGCGATTCATGATTTTATGACTTCAGCAACATGACATGTATTTTTTTTTCAGAACAGATTAAAATATTTAGACTATGTCAATCTTCTCCATTGGATTTTATCTGGTATAGTAATTAAGGAAGTTTTCTTTATGGATTTATTCTGTACTTATGTATTCTTCCTGGTTTTGGTGAAGTTTTTCAGAAAGGTTTGGGGATAACCACAGAACGCCACCTGCTACGATCCTAACATACTCCTTTTTCATCGTCCACGTTCATACATCTAGTCAAACACACGCTGGTTGCGAGCATTACGCACCTGACCTTTCTGAAGAACCTCACCAATAAGGTCAGTGTATGGGCATAAATTGGCCAGGCGGACTAGGGTTCAAATCAGCGTCCTCTTGGTTGAGACATGGTTTCCTAAACCACAGGCCTTTTAGAACAATTAGAGTAACGAACAAATATTCCTTTGACTTATCCGATATCCGCAAGACGGGAGCGCTCTGGAGTATTCAAATTAATACATTTTTGGTTTGTTATAAATATTCTATGAAGCTTAATAAATCATGGGATCAAATCTAATCTTGCCTGATTGGAAGCCACAATATCAAATTATTTGAATGTTTAATTTCGGGGTTGTTAAGGGTGGTGTACCGGTTTTGAATAATTTAGGTTCTACAAGATGTTGCCCGCGACTTTCGCCCGCGTGATATTTTATAAAAATATTACTTCCCCATTTGAATCGGATTTTGTTGTTTTGGACGGAACCCTCATCGTTTTAAAAAAAATATAAGTAGCCTTTTTTTTTCGTATGGGACATCATCAAATAACTCCTCCCGCTCTGGGCTGAGCAGGAGGGAGTGTCAGACTTTTACTGAGTTACTCTTTATAACATCAGCTATCTGCCAGAGAACTAACAAACAAACAGACAGACAAAAAAAACAAGTATCTTATACAGGCTGAATTTTTCAAGTGGGCGTGGATGGCCAAATCCGAAAATATGAGGAATAGCGAAAAATACTCAAAGGAGTCTCGAGCTCGATTATGAAATTCACCCTATATAGTGCATCATGTATTCAGCAAAAAGCTGTTCCTTTGAAATTACAAAGCGACACTTCAATTTTTATTTATTTGTGTATAGATGTAGTAAAGCGATATCCTACTGTTACTGTCTTGTTATTATTATTAATGCGAAAGGTAATGACAATGGATGTGTGGAGGCATGGATATTTGATAGGTACATTTTCACGCAAAAAATCCTGAACGGATTTGGATGATATTCGGCACGCAGATAGTTCATAACCTGAACATATCGGATTTTTATCCCTGTAGTCCCGTGGGACAATTATTGAGCTCTACACGGGCGATACCGCGGGCATAAGCTGGTTACTACAATATTTTGCAATGCACAAAATATGACTCTCTGATCCTGGGTAGTTGTTTCTTAATACAAACTCATAATGTCAACCGTGTCCTAACCAAAGCTATTGTTGAGAAAACTGGAAATTCGTTGAATAAAATGTCGCGTTTTCGCTCGACGATCGCTTTGGTTAAGACGTCATGGCCTGAACAAAAAAAAAACGAACTCCTAAAGAACAGTGAAATAAAAAATTCAGATAGCTTCTCATCGGCCTACGAACGTTTTAACTGAAGAGAGAGGGTCGTCTCATAATCCACTACTTGGGATAGTTTAAGAAGAAAATAAATGGAAATTCAATGTGTTCTTGTTTTTTAAAGATTTAAAGATTCTTTGTAAACCCACGCAAATCCTTCAAACATTTTCTACCGAGTAAATAGTATATGACTTTTCTTCAGTATATAGCAAACTACTTTGGTCGAAGAACAATAAAATTAGTTCGTTTCTAGAAGAAGTTACTAAACAGTTTTATATGAGTTCTTGGTAAGAAACGTCCATTGCACAGAGCCGATGATCGAAATCGCCGCGACATAATAAAAAAAAATTTTGGCGTTGAAAGTGCGTGCATAACTTCAGTCAAAAGGCGGGTCCCACGAACACAAACCTTGCACGCAACAAACGCGCGCTATGGACGTGTCAACTTCGACGTGGACGCTATCTTGCTAACATAGTCCGTCCGTCTATGTTCTGCACGCAAATCGCACTGTTCGCGCATATGCGCAGGTGTGCACTCGCCTGGTGTCAGTTTCTCTTCGTAGTCTTTGATTATATAATGTCTAGATGGAGCGTCGAGCTTCAATCAAAACAAAGAAAATGAGCCAACAATTTCAAACATGTGTGCACATAGACATACAGTGTAAACACTATGTGTCTATGTCTCTGTGTGCGAACTTATAAGCCAACAGTTGGCTGATATTTTTTGGACACGTTTGCGCACATTTGATACCCTGTCTAGACATTACATAATCAAAGATCGTAGTACGAGTTGAAACCTTTTAGTTGTGTTTCATTTTGAATAATTTTTACAGTGAGATTTTTCTCGTTACAATAAGGCTGCAGCCACTGAAATGACTGTCATAATCAGTGGTCTTTATTCTCGTTACGATACGGTTGCTTTTGGGTTGTAAACTCTTGTTTTGTACGGATTCGAAAATGTTGTCAATGTCGCCTTTAGCAACAGCGGCTGCAAGGCGCCTCCGTGCTCTGTGGACCATCACCCACTCAGGCTTTAGCTAACACGGTGTGAAGTTGAAAACTTGGAACTTTATTTATTTTCCAACTTATCACTAGATATTACAAAACTAAGTTTCTTGTGTTTAGTTTGTGTTTTCAAAATGATTTTGTGTTTAAGGTCTGTACAATGCATCTTTAGTCTAATGTTACTACAAGCATGGCGATGAAGGGCCTACATGTGTCCAGGAGTCACTACCGGGGTCAATAAAAAAAAATTCCGTCAGTGTTTTTGTGCTGGTCTTCACATGAAAAATTGCCGACTTGTGGGTGTACTTTTAACCATCCATCCATCAGGAAGGGATCTCATTTTCTGTCCAAAGTCTTGGAGGTTAATCTCTTCTTTACGCAGAATTTGACGACGAGTTTAGCACCTTCAGTAGCGTCCATGAGTTCCAGTTTCGTACAGTCAAGGGGACTTAAAGGACACGATATTAGGTAAGTGTTTGATCAAATCAAATCAAATCAAATCAAAGCATTTATTTCAAGTAGGCCAGTTACAGGCACTTTTGAATTGTCGAAACAAAGATAACAATTAAATGTAGCTACAGTCCCAGTCACAAGGCATAAAAACTGTGAAAGTACTGTAGTTGCCCATTCCCTATCGTAGATTTCTATGGAGAAGAACGGGCAAGAAACTCCATGGACACTCTTTTAAATCAGCAAATTGTTACAAAATCTTGGTTACATCATTCATGTTGAGATGGTACACTATGTGAGAACGATGTAGCAAGATGTGCACATTAAAAGTGTCCACAGTAAAAACAAAAAAGACAATTAAAAAAATAAAAATAATTCATTCAAATAAGCCGTGGCAACTAAGAGATGACCAGTCACACTGACAGCGCCCGTTCACGAACATGACGCATAGATCAGCACCATTCAACTCAACCATTTTGAAGGGAACTAAATGATCCGACACACGCGCCACCATCAGCGAGACATTTGAGTGAGCATGACATACTCTCAACCGCCAGGGCACATTCAGGTCAAGAAAGGACGTAGGTTTCCAGTGAACGATAGCTTTTTAACACATAGTTCTCACACAATATGGGCTTTATATAATACTAAAGAGATTGATTCTATACAATGCAAAGATAGTTGTACAATCTTCAGCAGCTCCAACAATACTATTTAGTGTTATCAATTTGTGCGTCCCTGTCCTTGTGGAGCAGGACCGGCATTGAGCCAAGCATTTTTATCAACGATATAATCGTTCAACTTGTAATATGCTTGCTTGCAAAGTGTGCGTTTAATGCATGTTTTAAATTTCGTCTCATTGAGTTCAAGAATACTTTGTGGAATTTTATTATAGCATCTCAAACAGTACCCCATGAAAGATGAGTCTACTTTAGCGAGTCTGAAGCCTGGCTGAACTAATTGGTTCCTATTTCTAGTACTGTAACTGTGTCTGTCACCTCTTTTACTAAAAAGATGCAGATTTTTTCTTACGTACATTATGTTTTCATAGATGTATTGACAATGTACCGTCATGATGTTAATGTCCTTAAACAGTTCCCTTACAGAGTCGCACCTACGAAGATTATATATGGCTCTGATGGCTCTTTTTTGCAGAATAAATATAGACTGCATGTCTGCAGCCCGTCCCCATAACAAAATGCCATAAGACATTATACTATGAAAATAACTAAAATAGACCAGTCGAGCGGTATCTACATCAGTAAATTGACGAATTTGTGAAACAACACCATATTTCCACTCCAGGGCAGAGTCATCTCGCGAGCCTGTGGACGGTGAGTGATGGGCTAGCTCACCGTCCGTTCGGCTTATGACGACAGGCCGTGTCGACGGCGCGCAAACGGGAAGGGGTCCGAAAGGGCCGATGCCTGCCAGGGCTGCGGGACTGTTTGAGAGAGATACCGCGGCCCTGGAATACAAAGGGCAAAAGAAGGAACATGGGTGGGTTTAAGTCAGTAGAAGCCTGACACTCCCTTCCAGGGGGAGATGATCATTTGATGATTTCCCATCCGAAAAAAAAGGAACGAGTCATCTATGAATCTTCACCCAAAATTGTTTATTTTTCGGTATTTAATAAATGTGATAATTGAAGAATGTAGGAATGCGAAAATTGAGACGAATAAGCCGTTTTGCATGGAGCTATATTAAACCCCTCTCTAAGTCAATACCCACTTGTGTACTCCCTGTGTTAATTTTGGACATCACAACGGCAACGGAAACCATTCTGTAACATGCACACACGCACTAAGCAAGCGTATTCAGTGTTCCTTTCTTCTTTGTTCGTCAAGAAGGCCTTGTCGACGGAGCAAGATCGCGAGCACAGATTATGGAAGAGGGTATGATAAAAGAAGATATTGCATTACAAAATATATGTGTGCTGTGGCACTACACGCGAGTGGTCCTCACTTGACCCGCATCCCGTGCGGTCGAGGTAGGGTTATCACTGTGAGATAAGATATTTTATTTTTACTGACAGTTTCAGTTTTGCTGTGTTCGGTTTGAAGATTTAAAAACCGGTCAAGTGCATGTCAGACTCGCGCACGAAGGGTTCAGTACCCATACATTAAAAAAAAACGACGTTTGTTGAATGGGATCCTTAAATATTTATTTTAGGGGAGGGCCTGTACTTATGCTTTCGCGGTTGCACAACGACATGCTTTGCTAATGCTTTGCTTGGTAGTATAGTTGCAGGCCTACCTCACTGCCTCCTTCAGGGGCAGTGAGGTGGCGGGGTCTTGAGGGTGAGCGCCACAGTCGTGTAGATCCTCAAGGCAAGTCTGGGGGATTCACCTTCACGAGGTTGCCGCCCTGTTTTTGGTCTAATTCCATAAGAAATAGACGCAACGAAAACCCCCGGGCGCTTTTTCAAAAAAAAAAAAAAAAAAAAAAAAAAACTTCCCGAAGCCAAAATCCCAGGCCTAGGGTAACCCGAAACCCCTTTCCCATGATCCTACGCCCAATCCCTCCTTCCTTTTTCCTTTCTCCTTTCGGTCCATGAGGAGGGGTAACCTCATCTCCAAAAAAGCCCACAAACCCTCAACAAATGTCGCAGAAAGGTTTTAATAATCCCCAGGTGGGTCCCGGCAATGCCGGGGAATCCCACGCCGACCCGTCGGCCAGCTCCCACCGTAATCTGGGGGGGGGCACCAATCTGCCACTTAGGGCCGCGCCTTCTGCGCGGCCGGCTGCTTTAGCGCCAACAGCACTGGCTGCGGCTCACGCGCCACCCGACACGACCATGGCTGCGACCTCTGCGCCAATTGACACGACGGCTGCGATTTCCGCGCCTACGACCCTGACACCCGTTATACTTTCCACGAGGGCCTGGCAACAGAGCATCGTTCGGAATAGTATAACGAACAACCCCGACAATGACACCGACAATGCACGACTCTCCAGCCTTGACGGAGAACTCCGCGCGCTGGCACTCCAGCGCGAGAAGATCGAAGCAAGGCTGAGAGACATAGACTCTGGACACCACGGGACGGGAAAGGAAGCTGAATCCGGTGGCCCTGGATTCATCTCTGTGGATGAAGTACGCTTGCTGAAGCGTAAGCGCGGAAAAATCCGGAACAGAGTAAGAGATCTCAACAACCGTTTGAGCAAGATCCGCGAAGGCAATAGCCAGCGCGATGCGCAAACGGTTGCTTGTAAGGGAGTACGCGACCAGCCGCAAGTACGCGAAGGGGAAACCCAGCGCGAAAAGCAGCCGGACGCGGAAACATGCGGGCAAGGACCATTACGCGAAGGGGAAACCCAGCGCGGAACGTCACTGCCCGCACCAGGACCATCCGGAGGAAACAACCGGAACCGCACCGAGACGACCCAAAACCGACACAGACCGAAACAGAAGCGAGGCAAGCGATCTGGATTTTCGCGCAGGGTGTCCCTGGCACGGAACACCGTGCCATGCCCCTCGGAACCGCAACCTGGACCAAGTGGCCAGGGAACGGCGAAGAGGGTGCGCCCGGACGACACGGCTTCGCCGAGCACGCTCCAGGGGGACGCCAAGCGAGTCAAAATTCAGACCGCTCAAGGGGAGCAGAGGACCTACGCACGAGCTACAAAGGATATTCCTGCGCGGCTCGCCGTAGCGATCTGCCTCTCGCCTCCATCACGTGACATGACCACTGACGAGGCCGAGCACATCAAGCTCAGCCTTGAAGACCTCGTCATGGACGCCGACCCCTCCAAACCACTCCCGGCCTTCCGCGGTTACCCTCGGGTAGCGGACGGCACGGTTCAGATGTGGTGTGAGGACGACGGCGCCCTGACCTGGCTAACAGATAACGTACCGAAGATTAGACTGCCCAACACAGACGCGACACTGATAGTCATGAGACAGTCCGACGTGCCGACCCGTGTCCGAGCAGCGCTCTTTGTACCCAGGTACAATGGGGACATAGCGCGGCTCCAGAGCGTTCTGACTCGTCAGAATACTTGGTACGACATAGGGAGGTGGTCGCTGTACAGGGCGACATCAGTCGGTGGTGATAACCATGGGACTTATTTGACCCTGGGCATCCCACCGGAGGAAGTCGAAAAGGTCTTGGGGAGGGAGCGGCGGGTATCGTACCTACTTGGGTCGATATACGTGCGCTTTTTCCCCAACACCCAACCCTCTGACACCCAGACTACGACCACTAGCACTGCACTGACGCAACCGACACCGACAGAACTCGACATGACCATGACGCAACTGGAGGAGGAGATGGCCAGAACGGCAATGGCTGATGCTGTTGCTGGGAGCATGCCAACCTCACCACCAGGGTGGACAGAACAGCTGCTCACCTCGTCACCGTCAATGAGCGACGACCGGCATGGACTGGAGGATGGGGGGGATTTATCCGATGGATCCGTCTCCTCATAACTCCACTCCACCGCCACCGGCGCCCACGTCTAGTCCCCTAAACATCATCCAGACCAACCTCCAGCATAGCCAGACTGCCACGGCTTGCCTGCGCAGGGCGCTGGAGATGAAACCCCGAACTATTGCCCTAATCCAAGAGCCGTGGATTCGAAATAACAGAATATGCGGCCTCGGAAACATTGGAGGTAAGCTAATTCTTGACACACAGGGCACAGAAAAACCAAGGACCTGCGCCTACATACCCAAAGATGTGCCCACCACAACACTCACACAATTATGTTCCAGAGATTTGACAGTCGTCAGGCTCAAAACTGACGGCGATGCACCTGACATCGTCTTAGCCTCGGTTTACATGCCAGGCGAGGATGAAGACTGCCCACCAAAAGAGATGGCCGACCTGGTAAGGTACTGTGAAGACGCCAACCTGGACCTGGTCATCTGCACGGATTCGAACGCCCATCACCCGCTTTGGGGTTGCAATAAAGCCAACACTAGAGGTGAGGTATTATGCACATATCTATTCTCCACTAACCTTAACATCGTTAACCGTGGTTCGGAACCCACTTGGGTCACAGCTCGCGGACAAACAATTATTGACCTAACGCTGGCTTCAGAAAGCGCGACAAAACTTATCTCTAACTGGCACGTATCCAACGAGCCTTCTTGCTCTGATCATAGGAGGATTCGTTTCTCACTAGTAGCTAACACAAAAAAACCCGATCCTAGGCGCAACCCACGACGTACCAACGTACCCGGCTACAAACGGCTTCTGGCCTCACTGCTAACAAGGCACCAAAAACCCCTAAATCTAACGGATCCCAAACAGCTTGAAGACACTGTAATTAAACTCTCAGAATATATCATCGAAGCCTACCACGCCTGCTGCAAACTACCAGATCCAAACACCAAGAGCAAGGGAAACTCTTGGTGGACTGCAGAGCTCGGCAAGCTCAGGCAAACGATGCGCAAACAATTCAACAGAGCCAAGAATTCCAGGCTCCCAGAAGACTGGGACCTATACAAGAAAACACAGTACACCTTCAAAAACCAAGTCAGGTTTGCCAGCAGGGCAGCCTGGCGGAAATTCTGCGAAGACATTGAATCGAACAGCGAAGCTGCGCGAGTAAGGAAGATCCTATCCACCGATCAGGATCGCACCCTCGGATCGCTGAAAAACCCAGACAACACGTACACAAAGTCGGACCATGAAACAAGTAAAGTTCTTCTGGAAACCCATTTCCCAGACTGCAGCCTCTCCGAGGACAGAGTATGGGCAAGTGAACCAATGCACTCACCAAACGACCAGGACTGGTCCAGAGCCCGCACAGTAGTAACCGAAGACAGAATAAAATGGGCAATCAAGACTTTCAAACCATACAAATCCGCAGGTTTAGACGAAATTCTCCCAGCCCTATTGCAATGGGGAGTAGACGTCCTTACGCCATGGCTGGCTGTCATTTTCCAAGCCTGCCTAGCACACAGATATGTGCCACTTCAATGGCGAGAGGTGAAAGTCATTTTCATCCCCAAACCAGGCAAACCCGATTATACACAACCTAAAGCGTACAGACCAATAAGCCTGACATCTTTCCTACTGAAAACCCTTGAGAGACTCTGTGACCGACACATTCGGGACGGACCTCTTCAGGAGCTGCCACTCCACAAACAACAACATGCCTACTCCACAGGAAAATCCACAGAATCTGCACTCCACAGTGTGATCTCCAAGATCGAATGTGCAGTAGACTACAAATGCTCCTCACTAGCTGTTTTTATTGACATAGAAGGTGCTTTTGATAAAACCATTTTTCATAGCATCAACGCAGCCCTCGAGGAACACGGCGTAGACTCGACCCTGCGAGGATGGATCACAAACATGCTCAGACTGAGAGCCGTACAGGTTACGGTGAATGACACTACTAGAGCCATCGTGGCGAAAGGCTGCCCTCAAGGGGGCGTCCTTTCGCCACTTCTATGGAACCTCGTGGTAGACAGCCTCATCAAGCGTCTAAATGACAGAGGCTACTTCACGGTGGGCTACGCTGATGATATAACCATAATAATTAACGGCACACACGAAAATACACTATGCAACCTTATGCGTCAAGCCTTGAAAATGGTAGAGGACTGGTGCAAAGAATATAAACTGGCGGTGAACCCTACCAAAACTGAACTCGTCCTTTTCACAAAGAAAAGAAAGTTGGCAACCTTACAGTTACCACGCTTCTTTGGGACCACCCTAAGCCTGTCGACTGAAACCAAATACCTGGGCATCTATTTGGATAAACAACTGAATTGGGCAAAACACACCGACTACATTACCACAAAAGCCAGCATAGCCCTATGGCAGTGCAAAAGACTGCTCGGCAGAAATTGGGGCCTAAGCCCTAAAATCACCTACTGGCTATACACCACAGTCATCCGACCAATCATCACATACGGCTCGTTAGTTTGGTGGCCCAGGACCAACCTGAGCACAGCCCAGAAAGATCTCGAGAAGCTACAGAGATTTGCCTGCGTAGCAATCACCAGTAGCATGAGGACATCACCCACTGCCGCTTTACAGGTGATGCTGGGGCTGTCACCTCTACACCTCGTTGTAAGAGAGGAGGCGACCCTAGCGATTTTCAGGCTCGAAGTATCCGGCACCCTCAGTAAAGATTCCAGAATCAAACATACACGCTTAAAAGATGATGCTATCAAGCGGCAGCCCATGATGGCATCACCCTGCGACAGAACCCTGAAGACCCACTGCTTTCATAAACACTACAGCATAGAGCTCACAGCGGAGACGCGTGACTACTCAGGTCCAAAAGAGCTAAGGATCTACACTGATGGATCAAAGACCGAAGACGGGACAGGTGTCGGAGTCTTCTCCAACGACCTAAATATTAAAATATCCAAACCCCTGGGAATGCTCAACTCTGTCTATCAAGCTGAGTGTGTTGGCATTATCCAAGCGGCACACGCCATTGAGGTCAGGGAAGTTACGAATACCCATATTCGTATACTCTCCGACAGTGCCTCAGTCCTTCAATCCTTAAAGAGAAACCAGATAACGTCGAGACTAATACTAGAATGCCATAATGCCCTAGAACGTGTTACGGTACTAAACCACAACACTGTGACACTACAATGGATCAAAGGACACAGCGGATCACTTGGAAACGATGCGGCTGATGAACTTGCCAGAAGGGGATCCAGCACAAAAGCCTTCGGACCCGAACCCATTGTGCCCATTCCCTTCAAGCAGCTAAGGAGTTGGTTAAAGGAACACACTCAAACGCAAGCGGGAAAATGGTGGACCTTGACACCAGGGTGCAGGCAATCCAAGGAAGCTATGCCATCCCTGGACACGAAGCTAACCAAGCGCCTTCTGCGCCTGGACAGAGATAGCCTGCGACTGGTGGCGGGGACCATCACTGGACATTGCTCACTGAACAAACACTTCCACACCCTAGGTATCACTGATAGCCCCCTGTGCAGAGCGTGCATGGAGGCGGAAGAAACTGTAGCGCATGTACTCCTCGAGTGCACCGGCGTCACCCAGATCCGTGAGGATACTCTTGGAACACCGAGATCCCTTGAGGATGTCCTGAGAAGACCGGGAAGTTTGATCTGCTTCTGGAGGGAGGTGGGCTGGTTGGAGTAACGGCCACCATGGCTCACGCACAATGGTCCAATTTAGGGACTAAGTGCGGAAACCAAACCCTTAACATAGAACATAGAACATATTTATTTTATTCCGTTTTTAGTAGTTGTTGTTATAGCGGCAACAGAAATACATCTTCTGTGAAAATTTCAAATGTCTAGCTATCACGGTTCATGAGATACAGCCTGGTGATAGACAGCCAGATAGACAGACGGACAGTGGAGTCTTAGTAATAGTGTTCCTTTTTTACCCCTGGGGTACAGAACCCTAAAAATGACTAGTCGGTTGGAGCAAGGACAATCTCTCGGTGTAAAAATAACGTAAATACGTCGATTTTAAAATAAAAAATACTCGTTTCAGATATATTATTTTTATAATTTTAAGTATTTAATCATATCCACGGACGGACGATACTGATATGCTTGTTGCACACAATTTAAATGAAATGCTATACGATAATTGTATTTTTATTTCATAAATCGACGTACGTTACGTTTACACCGCGTCCTCGTACAATCACCAGCACATCATGATACTACAATCCATCAAATTTCATCAATCGATTTTTAACTTAATCGCTACAGATATTAGGTTCAAGGTCGATTGGGAAAATTTGTTGGTTTCGGGCAGCTTATGAGTTGGCGTCTGTACCAGGTCTTTTTTTCTTTTTTTTTTCTCATTTGAAATCATCAAATAACCCCTCCCGCTCTGGGCTGAGCAGGAGGGAGTGTCAGACTTTTACTGACTAAAACCCATCCACGTTCCTTCCTTTGCCCTTTGTGTTCCAGGGCCGCGGTATCTCTTCCGAACAGTCCCGCAACCCTGGCAGTTGTACTAGGGCCTCAAATCTCTTATGGTGTAGTCCCAGTACCATAGCACAATTTCCATTTCGATGCCTTAGTTCACAATTGCACTAACTACAAAATTGACAATTTTCAGGAGAGAGCATTAAAGTTTTTTAAAGTTTAGACAAGAACAGTAGAAAAACAAAGCAAAATAACAAAACAAATATGCATCTATTCATAAGACTAGTCCTTTAACTCCATCATATCTCAATATTGTAATATTAGTATATACGTAACCTTCTCAAAATGTCTAAATAAACATACCCCCCATTTAATACATTTGTGCACTTCAAAAATTGCCAAACCCGTTCAAGTTCAAATAAACGTAACGTACTTAATATACTTGTTACAGGAAATCCAATACCTATCGATCGAAAACCGCGATGCGTGAGCAGATATTGTAAATGTATTTAATACGTTTGTGTTATGAAATGTTCTACAGTTGAGGAACTTAAAATCAGTTAAAGTGTATCTTGATTGGATTTACAAAAATAAAGGTCATTGGTTTAGTACATCATTCATGGAACATTAATGGAACTTATTTAATACAACTGTGACCTCTGTTTTTTGTAGAAAGAGACGGAAGAACAGTATTACGATACGCGCAAATGAAAGAGCATGAAATTTAGTGTGTTTGGCACTAAACAAGTGAAAATTGATGAAAATGAACTAAGGCATCGATTTATAGGCGCATGTAAGCGGAGGTAGTGTTGCTGAATTATGGCAATAATATAAACATATTTGAAGTTTTTACCATATCGATGGTAAAGAGAAGAATTCCAATGACATAGGATTTAGGCTCTGTATTGCTTTCAACACGTTCCGAAGATGAAGGTTAGAAAACCTCTAAAACTTTTAGGAAAAAATAGCATATCAGTATGCCCTGATACGTTTTAGAGCATAGTAACAAAATGTGCGTATTTCTTACAGTTTTAAAAATAGTGTCATATTCATTAATTTAACGATTGTGCGTCTGTTTTTGTCAAAACAGCTCTGTCATAAAGGAAGTTTATATTTTAGGTCGTTCGGTCGATTAATCGTCGTCGTCTTCCAGTTATTCTTTATGGATATCGGACATCCTAAATGAGTTTTGGCAGAGGGCAGGCTGGGCAAAGTACGACGAAGCAATGTTGACCATTGAGCAGATGAGTCCATGAAAGGAAATCTCGAATCGGTAAACGTAGCGCAGGACGCCAAGACAGGTTCAGCCTCGGTCATGAAAAGGCGGGTGGATGCAGAAGGTGGAAAACCGCATGTTGGCTACAGTAATATCACTATGCCGGCCGGCCAGTGAAGTGCAGTCATTGGCCTAGCCTGTTTCCAATTACGGTTTGCTAGCCTTCCAACCTAACTTAATAACACACGTATTATTTATTTATCTTTGACGATCGATTTTAATCAACAGCTTGTACTTCGACAAAGTCCTGCTCTAAAGTTTTCCATTTCTGCATGTCTCTCGTTGTTCTCGTCCACTCTGGACCAGCTACTTTTTTGATGTCATGTTCCCAGCTTAACTAAATGCAGCTTAATGTGAATACAAGAACTTTTCAAGGAGCGACTGCTTAACTAACTTCACAACTCAGTTACTGAGTAACATTTTCTTTCTTTCTTTCTTATATGACCCAATCTATTTAAGACGCGAGTTAATATTCTTCTTTTGGGTTAGCGCGTTCCATAGTCGACCTCACCTTCGTCCTAGAACAAGATTGAGGGCCCATTTAAGATAAAAAAAGAATGACAGCCAGGATTTTCATATCGTGCTTTTCGAAGCCCATACAAACTCAATTTTTAATTACATACAAACAAGTGTGCCAACCCTAGGCAAACAACCTCACAAGTCGGACGTGTGAAGGGCTATGGTTGCCACTTCTTTGTTTTCTTTGGTTCCGCCGTCTTTATAAAGTTTATAAATAGAATGTTTTAGCTATACCGGATCTTGGGTTAACACGTTTAGGTCGAGTTTTCCCCCACATGGTTCCGGGCTTATGCGCTATTTATTTTTAGAAGCTTTTTTTTGTGAATAAATCAAGCCAGTAGGCATGGTAAGAATATTCTTTAGTAGAGGTATAATACAGTGACTGAAGTTAAGCGCAATGATGGCGTGTAGTGTTACTGCCTCAATTAACGTATCGCAGGCAGATAGTGGATTCAATCCCAAATAGACACTTTACCTGGTGTAAATCAATATGAACCTAGAACAAAAAAGTCAGAGAATTAAATGACATGACTATCCACATGACGAGATTTGTGATGAAAAAGATGGATGACTAAAATGGTAAAGTAAAAAATGATCATATTAGAGGAATTTTGAAAGTGGTGCCAGTTACAGAAAAGTTGAAAGGGATTCGTCTGTCTTGGTATGGACATGTGATGAGGAGGGATGAAACACGTGAGACAACAATAGTGATGAATATATACGTTGATGGATGGAGAGGGAGAAGAAGACCAAAGAAAACATGAATGGATTGTGTGAAGAATGATTTGGAAAAAAAAGAGTAAATGGAAAAAATTGACAGGGAAGACAAAAACGTCTTGCGAAGACCCAAGCAGGAAGGTGATGACTTAGGCGAAGAGGCCTCTGTCTTACGGTACGGCAGCACCATGTGGGATGAGTAGGAGGTATCTCCCAAATAAAAAATAATCATTAAACAAACAGTAAACATTTTTGCAAAAAAAAAAAAATAGCCGACTTCCAAAAAAATAATAAAAAATAACTTTACTTTCAGATGTCGGTGACTTTTGTTTGTTTCATTATTATTTTTCCATCGACTTCCGAAAGATCTCTTTATCTCACACAAATGCTTGTCAAGAATCATTTTGTTAGTAGAATTTATCAGCACATCAGCCACACGGACGAAGAAAACAAACTTCATACATAATTAACTCTATAAATAACTACCGGCCCGTCCCGGCGTCGCACGGGTGGACATAAGATTTTTTTTTATAGCCTATGTTACTCAGGGTGAATGTAACTTTCTAATGGTGAAGAATTTTTAAAATCGGCGCAGTAGTTTTTGAGTTTATTCATTATAAACATACACACAAAAATACAAATCTTACCTCTTTATAATATTAGTGTAGATAACTCGTAAAGTATCGAAGCAAAGTTAATAAAATGTATAATATACGTATAATGGGACCATCGCGCTAGCTTTTTTACCAAATAAAAAATAATCAATCACGGAGAAATAGGTACATACATGAAAAACAAAAAGTCTTTTTTAGGTTTTAGAAGACTGTGAAAAATAAACAAACACTTTCTCAAACACCAGTAAAGTAATTTAAAAAACCGAAGTCCATCTTTCTATTTTCCAGCGCAATTATTAATAGTCACGCAAAGAAAAATGAAGCCTTTAGTCGTTAAACTACCATTTAAAGAGAGTGCCGCCATCTTTAAAGCCGGCCCCGTTCACGACCTCAGGCGATGCGACTTGCGACACGACTAGCGATGCGACTTGCGTAACGATTTGCGACACGACTTGCTACGCGACTTGCGATGATACTAACGACTCGACTTGCGACGATATTTGCGACAAGACTTAAGACACAGTGGCTGTCGCAACAAGTCAGTCACTTGAGCGCGTCTTGGCCCAGCGATAATGCTAGCTTTAAAAACAAAGCAACAAGAAATATGTGGTTGCTAGGAAGAACGATAAATCTTAATTCAACGTAGATAAAGAAGTTGGAGTAAATAGAGATACGAAGCGAGGAAAGGTTTAAACACTTTGTTTCCGTTTTACTAAACTATTGTTTGAGAAAATTTGTTGTAGAAAAAGCAAAACATCGAAAATGGAAACGTGTTCTTTTTTTCAATAGTTGTATTATAATGCAGTAGTTAATATTATGTCCAAATACCAATGGCGGCCTTTGGTTGGTGTCGGCTTGATCGCTCTCGCTCGTATTAGTGTAAACGGACATAGTTTTCTTTAAACTATAATAGTGTTTGAAAAAGATGCGATGATTAAAAAGTGCAGGAACATAAAACACGATTACGTATTAAAAAATATATTAAGTTCATCATCTGCTTAGCGTTTTCCCAACTATGTTGTAGGTGGCTCCCAGTCTAACTGGATGCAGCTGAATACAGTATTTTACATAGAGCAACTGTCAAAGAGATCTTTCTAATACGTTATGACGTTGGTCACAAGTGTCATTTGAATCTACAAATGACACTATGTACCGTACTTCCCGTACGTATCGTACTTTCTGAGCCACGGAGAAAACTCGCTATGTATTAGATGGTCACCCATCCACGTAATAACCTATGCACGTGCGACTAAACCTGAAGATCGAACAAACTGGCTGTTCTATTTAGCCCCGAGCTCCTCATTCAAACCACCAAAACATTCAGCAAAACAAAGTCAATATGAAAGTAAAATCACTTACTCATAGAACCCAAGTGACAAAAATACAATTCTGTAGTTTCCTCTCTCTTATTATATTGAAATAGTTCTGATTAATGTCGCACTAGATTTCATATCTCCCAGTAAGCGTGAATGACAAAGAATTCTGAAAATCTAGTTATTTCTGGAGACCATTTAGAAGAAAAATTATGGGGGCAGTATTTTATCGTCCCTCACCGGTTATGTAACGAAACTATCTAAGAAAATAAACTTACAAATCATGGGTTTAAACATTCATAAACTCACGCAATTTTTGCCATAGTTATATGCTACGATTCTTACATACGTACTCCTTTTTAGAGGATCCCATAGCCGAATGACAAAAAATGGAACCTTATAGATTCGTCATGTCTGTCTGTCTATCCGTGTATGTTACAGCCACTTTATTCCGAAACAATTAGGACTACACGGTTGAAACTTGGTAGGTAGATGTATTCTGTAAACGGCTTTACGATTTTTGAACAAAAAAAAAACAAAACAAACGTAGACACTTTTTGTTGCCGACACGGCACACCATCTCAGAGAACCGTAGTTGCTGTGTCCTGATTTGACACTGGTTCTATAGAAATCAAATATTCATTGGTAGCTTGTATCCGACACAAGACACGAACGTGTCTACGTTTGCGCAGCGCTTAAAATTTAATTTTTTTTTTGTAGAGAAGACCTTCAAAGGCAGCAATTGTAATCTAGCGCCGTCTATTGCGGGACCTAGGTCTCAAATTGCGCCACAGCACCTCAGCGAAGGACAGCCTCCGCCTTTGAAATTCTGTCCCAGCCACCTTTCAAGATCGTCGGCACAACGCGCAGGGGTGGCACACGCTACAATTTCCGATACAAAGTCTTGAATTTCTGCAATTTGTGAGGCCCGTAATAACCAGCATTTTAAATCTATACTAATATTATAAAGAGGTGCTTCGGGACTTTTCGAAAGAGATACCGCGCCCCTGGAACACAAAGGGCAAAGAAGGAACATGGATGAGTTTTAGTCAGTACAAGTCTGACACTCCCTTCCGCTCCGTACAGAGTGAGTAATATAATCTGCATTTAATTTAATCTGTATTAATATTATAAAGAGGCAAAGTTTGTGAGTTTGTGAGGTTGTAGGGGTAATCTATGGATCCACTGAACCGATTTTGACTATTCTTTCACTAATAGGAAGCTACATTATCCCCGAGTGCCATAGGCTATATTTACAACGTGCTCGTGGGATAACTTCCAACCAAAACGCAAGCGAAGCCGCGGGCAACAGTTAGTTAGTCTAATAAAATACATAACATCACGCCTGTAATTCCCGAAGGTTAGGCAGAGGTGTACCTAATAGTAAACCTACATTTCGTCAGTTATGTTAAGTCCCATGTAATATGTGGCTAGTCTATTGATAAATTTCTGATGGAAAAACTTAGTAACACTTTGGTCTGGAGACCGAACACAGGACCTCATGCCCTGCAGTCGCGTTTGCGACCACTAGACCAACGTGAAAAAAAAAAAAGATTTTTTCTAGAAAAAATAAAGTCAAAATCCGTAAATCAAATATCTTGAGAAAGACTTTGCTGTATCTCGTTATTTACTGCAATAAAATATAATGGTTTAAAAACGCAAAAAAGTGGTGGTGGTGGCATAAAAGTCAATGAAACAAACAAAAGTCGGTTTAATTTTACGGAAGTTTTTTAAAGATTTTACTTTACCAGACTTTAATTAATATTTAAGTGAATTGACACAACCTTTCACATTAGTTAAAGTCTACCGGCCGCTACGCTGCTACGAATTATTTTAAAGTTTATGCATTTATGATATTTAATATCGTTGTCCATTTCAATATACAGGATAGATAGATTCATTTACTTGTTTGAAATATGGTATTTTACAGATGTTTTATTACAGGTTGGAATATGATATTTTACAGGATGGAACATCGACGCATAAACGATCATAGAAATTTTTCATCAGTCATTATGTACCATGGTCACCCATCCAAGGAGAAACCTCAGCAAGCGTTGCATAACGTTGAAGATCGATCCGTGCAGCTGTTATATTTAAACGCGAGCCGCTTTCTCGTCTGCACAGTCTGTGGCCTCTAAAATACAAAGAGGCCACATCTTCAATAGAAACTTCACTATTATTTAGTTTTCTTTGAAATGAACCATATGAATAGCTAGATTTATTTATTTGCATTTAAGATCTGCATCCTTGTAAAATATCCTTCATGAAGATTTTCTTTATTTAAATTGAAGACCAACTGTGTTACTTTAGTGCTTGGCCTCGAAAATAGCGATAAACTCCAAGTTCGCTTCGTATATTAAAGGAATTAGTTGGTACAAAGGACGTCTAATACTCGACTCTGTGAACATACAGGGTGTAATAGGCATTGAATTAGGTGACACATATTGTTGGTGAAAACGGGGATGAGGCATTGAATTAGGTGCCAATTAGTGTTGGTGAATACGGGCAGTTAGGCATTGAATTAGGTGTCACTTAGTGTTGGTGAAAACGGGCAGTTCTGCATTGTTTTCACCAACACTAAGTGGCCCCTAATTCAATGCCTAACTGCCCGTTTTCACCAACACTAAGTGACACCTAACTCAATGCCTAACTGCCCGTTTTCACCAACATTAAGTGACAAATAACTCAATGCATAACTGCCCGTTTTCACGAATTTATTGACACCTAATTCAATGCCTTGTCGTGAAAACAGGCCTAACCTAACTATCAAACCTAACCTAACTTGCTGACCTAACCTAACTTTCAAACCTCACCTGTTGCTGACCAAACCTAACTCGCAGACCTTATTTTACTACTTTCAAACCTCACCATAACTAATTTTCAAACTACGTTAACTTATTGACCAAACTTTCTAACCTCACCTAGGTTGCTGACCTAACCTAACTTGCTTACCTTACCTAACTTTCAAACTCACAAACACTAAGTGGCACCTAATTCAATGCCTAACTGCCCGTTTTCGCCAACACTAAGTGACACCTAATTCAATGACTAACTGCCCGTTGTCACCAACACTAAGTGGCACCTAATTCAATGCATAACTGCCCGTTTTCACGAACACTAAATGACACCTAATTCAATGCTTAGCTGCCCATTTTCACCAACACTAAGTGGCCCTTAATTCAATACCTAACTGCCCGTTTTCACCAACACTAAGTGACACCTAACTCAATGCCTAACTGCCCGTTTTCACCAACATTAAGTGACACCTAACTCAATGCATAACTGCCCGTTTTCACGAATTTATTGACACCTAATTCAATGCATTGTCGTGAAAACAGGCCTAACCTAACTATCAAACCTAACCTAACTTGCTGACCTAACCTAACTTTCAAACCTAACCTAACTTTCAAACCTCACCTGTTGCTGACCGCACCTAACTCGCAGACCTTATTTTACTACTTTCAAACCTCACCATAACTAATTTTCAAACTACGTTAACTGATTGACCAAACTTTCTAACCTCACCTAAGTTGCTGACCTAACTTAACTTGCTTACCTTACCTAACTTTCAAACTCACAAACACTAAGTGGCACCTAATTCAATGCCTAACTGCCCGTTTTCACCAACACTTAGTGGCACCTAATTCAATGACTAACTGCCCGTTGTCACCAACACTAAGTGGCACCTAATTCAATGCATAGCTGCCCGTTTTAACCAACACTAAGTGACACCTAACTCAATGCCTAGCTGCCCGTTTTCACCAAACACTAAGTGGCATCTAATTCAATGCCAGGCTGCCCGTTGTAACCAACACTAAGTGACATTGAATTAGGTGACACTTAGTGTTGGTGAAAACGGGGATAAGGCATTGAATTAGGCGCCACTTAGTGTTGGTGAGTTTGAAAGTTAGGTTAGGTAAGCAAGTTAGGTTAGGTCAGCAACTTAGGTGAGGTTAGGTTAAGTCAGCAACTAAGGCGAGGTTAGAAAGTTTGGTCACCAAGTTAACTTAGTTTGAAAATTAGTTATGGTGAGGTTTGAAAGTAGTAAGGTAAGGTCTGCGAGTTAGGTTCGGTCAGCAACAAGTGAGGTTTGAAAGTTAGGTTAGGTCAGCAAGTTAGGTTAGGTCAGCAAGTTAGGTGAGGTTAGAAAGTTTGGTCAATTAGTTAACGTAGTTTGGTTAGGTTTGATAGTTAGGTTAGGCCTGTTTTCACGACAAGGCGTCAATAAATTCGTGAGAACGAGCAGTTATGCATTGAGTTAGGTGTCACTTAGTGTTGGTGAAAACGGGGATAAGGCATTGAATTAGGTGCCACTTAGTGTTGGTGAATACCGGCAGTTAGGCATTGAATTAGGTGTCACTTAGTGTTGGTGAAAACGGGCAGCTAAGCATTGAGTTAGGTGCCACTTAGGGTTGGTGAAAACGGGCAGCTAAGCATTGAGTTAGGTGCCACTTAGGGTTGGTGAAAACGGGCAGCTAAGCATTGAGTTAGGTGCCACTTAGGGTTGGTGAAAACGGGCAGTTAGGCATTGAATTAGGTGACACATATTGTTGGTGAAAACGGGGATAAGGCATTGAATTAGGTGCCACTTAGTGTTGGTGAATACAGGCAGTTAGGCATTGAATTAGGTGTCACTTAGTGTTGGTGAAAACGGGCAGTTAGGCATTGAATTAGGGGCCACTTAGTGTTGGTGGAAAAGGGCAGCTAAGCATTGAATTAGGTGCCACTTAGGGTTGGTGAAACCGGGAAGTTAGGCATTAAGTTAGGTGTCACTTAGTGTTGGTGAAAACGGGCAGTTAGGCATTGAATTAGGTAACACTTAGGGTTGGTGAAAACGGGCATTTAGGCATTGAATTAGGTGCCACTTAGGATTGGTGAAAATGGGCAGTTAGGCATTGAATTAGGTGACACTTATTGTTGGTGAAAACGGGGATAAGGCATTGAATTAGGTGCCACTTAGTGTTGGTGAATACGGGCAGATAGGCATTGCATTAGGTGTCACTTAGTGTTGGTGAAAACGGGCAGTTATGCATTGTTTTCACCAAAACTAAGTGACACCTAATTCAATGCCTAGCTGCCCGTTTTAACCAACACTAAGTGGCACCTAACTCAATGCTTAGCTGCCCGTTTTCACCAACACTATGTGACACCTAATTCAATGCTTAGCTGCCCGTTTTCACCAACACTAAGTGACACCTAACTCAATGCCTAACTGCCCGTTTTTACCAACACTAAGTGGCACCTAATTCAATGACTAACTGCCCGTTGTCACCAACACTAAGTGACACCTAACTTAATGCATAACTGCTCGTTCTCACGAATTTATTGACGCCTTGTCGTGAAAAGAGGCCTAACCTAACTATCAAACCTAACCAAACTACGTTAATTAATTGACCAAACTTTCTAACCTCACCTAAGTTGCTGACCTAACCTAACTTGCTGACCTAACCTAACTTTCAAACCTCACTTGTTGCTGACCGAACCTAACTCGCAGACCTTACCTTACTACTTTCAAACCTCACCATAACTAATTTTCAAACTAAGTTAACTTGGTGACCAAACTTTCTAACCTCGCCTTAGTTGCTGACTTAACCTAACCTCACCTAAGTTGCTGACCTAACCTAACTTGCTTACCTAACCTAACTTTCAAACTTACCAACACTAAGTGGCGCCTAATTCAATGCCTTATCCCCGTTTTCACCAACACTAAGAGTCACCTAATTCAATGTCACTTAGTGTTGGTGACAACGGGCAGCCTGGCATTGAATTAGATGCCACTTAGTGTTTGGTGAAAACGAGCAGCTAGGCATTGAGTTAGGTGTCACTTAGTGTTGGTGAAAACGGGCAGTTAGGCATTGAATTAGGTGCCACTTAGTGTTTGTGAGTTTGAAAGTTAGGTAAGGTAAGCAAGCTAGGTTAGGTCAGCAACTTAGGTGAGGTTAGAAAGTTTGGTCAATAAGTTAACGTAGTTTGAAAATTAGTTATGGTAAGGTTTGAAAGTAGTAAGGTAAGATCTGCGAGTTAGGTTCGGTCAGCAACAGGTGAGATTTGAAAGTTAGGTTAGGTTTGAAAGTTAGGTTAGGTCAGAAAGTTAGGTTAGGTTTGATAGTTAGGGTAGGCCTGCTTTCACGACAAGGCATTGAATAAGGTCTCAATAAATTCGTGACAACGGGCAGCTAGGCTAATGCTTAGCTGCCCGTTTTCACCAACACTAAGTGACACCTAATTCAATGCTTAGCTGCCCGTTTTCACCAACACTAAGTGACACCTAACTCAATGCCTAACTGCCCGTTTTTACCAACACTAAGTGGCACCTAATTCAATGACTAACTGCCCGTTGTCACCAACACTAAGTGGCACCTAATTCAATGCATAGCTGCCCGTTTTCACCAACACTAAGTGACACTTAACTCAATGCATAACTGCCCGTTTTCAACAACACTAAGTGACACCTAACTCAATGCATAACTGCTCGTTCTCACGAATTTATTGACGCCTTGTCGTGAAAACAGGCCTAACCCAACTATCAAACCTAACCAAATTACGTTAACTAATTGACCAAACTTTCTAACCTCACCTAAGCTGCTGACCTAACCTAACTTGCTGACCTAACCTAACTTTCAAACCTCACTTGTTGCTGACCGAATCTAACTCGCAGACCTTACCTTACTACTTTCAAACCTCACCATAACTAATTTTCAAACTAAGTTAACTTGGTGACCAAACTTTCTAACCTCGCCTTAGTTGCTGACCTAACCTAACTTGCTTACCTAACCTAACTTTCAAACTCACCAACACTAAGTGGCGCCTAATTCAATGCCTTATCCCCGTTTTCACCAACACTAAGAGTCACCTAATTCAATGTCACTTAGTGTTGGTGACAACGGGCAGCCTGGCATTGAATTAGATGCCACTTAGTGTTTGGTGAAAACGGGCAGCTAGGCATTGAGTTAGGCGTCACTTAGTGTTGGTGAAAACGGGCAGTTAGGCATTGAATTAGGTGCCACTTAGTGTTTGTGAGTTTGAAAGTTAGGTTAGGTAAGTAAGTTAGGTTAGGTCAGCAACTTAGGTGAGATAAGAAAGTTTGGTCAATAAGTTAACGTAGTTTGATAATTAGTAATGGTGAGGTTTGAAAGTATTAAGGTAAGGTCTGCGAGTTAGGTTCGGTCAGCAACAGGTGAGGTTTGAAAGTTAGGTTAGGTTTGAAAGTTAGGTTAGGTCGGCAAGTTAGGTTAGGTTTGATAGTTAGGTTTGGCCTGCTTTCACGACAAGGCATTGAATAAGGTGTCAATAAATTCTTGACAACGGGCAGCTAGGCATTGAGTTAGGTGTCACTTAGTGTTGGTTAAAACGGGCAGCTAGGCATTGAATTAGGTGTCACTTAGTGTTGGTGAAAACGGGCAGTTATGCATTGTTTTAGGTGTCACTTAGTGTTGGTGAAAACGGGCAGTTATGCATTGTTTTCACCAACACTAAGGGACACCTAATTCAATGCCTAACTGCCCGTATTCACCAACAGTAAGTGGCACCTAATTCAATGCCTTATCCCCTTTTCACCAAGAATAAGTGACACCTAATTCAATGCCTAACTGCCTGTATTCACCAACACTAAGTGGCACCTAATTCAATGCCTTATCCCCGTTTTCACCAACAATAAGTGTCACCTAATCCAATGCCTAACTGCCCATTTTCACCAACCCTAAGTGGCACCTAATTCAATGCTTAGCTGCCCGTTTCCACCAACACTAAGTGGCCCCTAATTCAATGCCTAACTGCCCGTTTTCACAAACACTAAGTGACACCTAATTCAATGCTTAGCTGCCCGTTTTCACCAACACTAAGTGACACCTAACTCAATGCCTAACTGCTCGTTTTTACCAACACTAAGTGGCACCTAATTCAATGACTAACTGCCCGTTGTCACCAACACTAAATGGCACCTAACTCAATGCTTAGCTGCCCGTTTTCACCAACAGTAAGTGACACCTAATTCAATGCTTAGCTGCCCGTTTTCACCAACACTAAGTGACACCTAACTCAATGCCTAACTGCCCGTTTTCACCAACACTAAGTGACACCTAACTCAATGCCTAACTGCCCGTTTTTACCAACACTAAGTGGCACCTAATTCAATGACTAACTGCCCGTTGTCACCAACACTAAGTGGCACCTAATTCAATGCATAGCTGCCCGTTTTCACCAACACTAAGTGACACTTAACTCAATGCATAACTGCCCGTTTGCAACAACACTAAGTGACACCTAACTCAATGCATAACTGCTCGTTCTCACGAATTTATTGACGCCTTGTCGTGAAAACAGGCCTAACCCAACTATCAAACCTAACCAAATTACGTTAACTAATTGACCAAACTTTCTAACCTCACCTAAGCTGCTGACCTAACCTAACTTGCTGACCTAACCTAACTTTCAAACCTCACTTGTTGCTGACCGAATCTAACTCGCAGACCTTACCTTACTACTTTCAAACCTCACCATAACTAATTTTCAAACTAAGTTAACTTGGTGACCAAACTTTCTAACCTCGCCTTAGTTGCTGACCTAACCTAACTTGCTTACCTAACCTAACTTTCAAACTCACCAACACTAAGTGGCGCCTAATTCAATGCCTTATCCCCGTTTTCACCAACACTAAGTGTCACCTAATTCAATGCCACTTAGTGTTAGTGACAACGGGCAGCCTGGCATTGAATTAGATGCCACTTAGTGTTTGGTGAAAACGGGCAGCTAGGCATTGAGTTAGGTGTCACTTAGTGTTGGTGAAAACGGGCAGTTAGGCATTGAATTAGGTGCCACTTAGTGTTTGTGAGTTTGAAAGTTAGGTTAGGTAAGTAAGTTAGGTTAGGTCAGCAACTTAGGTGAGATAAGAAAGTTTGGTCAATAAGTTAACGTAGTTTGATAATTAGTAATGGTGAGGTTTGAAAGTATTAAGGTAAGGTCTGCGAGTTAGGTTCGGTCAGCAACTACAGGTGAGGTTTGAAAGTTAGGTTAGGTTTGAAAGTTAGGTTAGGTCGGCAAGTTAGGTTAGGTTTGATAGTTAGGTTTGGCCTGCTTTCACGACAAGGCATTGAATAAGGTGTCAATAAATTCTTGACAACGGGCAGCTAGGCATTGAGTTAGGTGTCACTTAGTGTTGGTTAAAACGGGCAGCTAGGCATTGAATTAGGTGTCCCTTAGTGTTGGTGAAAACAATGCATAACTGCCCGTTTTCACCAACACTAAGTGGCACCTAATTCAATGCCTTATCCCCGTTTTCACCAACAATAAGTGTCACCTAATCCAATGCCTAACTGCCCATTTTCACCAACCCTAAGTGGCACCTAATTCAATGCTTAGCTGCCCGTTTCCACCAACACTAAGTGGCCCCTAATTCAATGCCTAACTGCCCGTTTTCACAAACACTAAGTGACACCTAATTCAATGCTTAGCTGCCCGTTTTCACCAACACTAAGTGACACCTAACTCAATGCCTAACTGCCCGTTTTTACCAACACTAAGTGGCACCTAATTCAATGACTAACTGCCCGTTGTCACCAACACTAAGTGGCACCTAACTCAATGCTTAGCTGCCCGTTTTCACCAACAGTAAGTGACACCTAATTCAATGCTTAGCTGCCCGTTTTCACCAACACTAAGTGACACCTAACTCAATGCCTAACTGCCCGTTTTTACCAACACTAAGTGGCACCTAATTCAATGACTAACTACCCGTTGTCACCAACACTAAGTGGCACCTAATTCAATGCATAGCTGCCCGTTTTCACCAACACTTAGTGACATTTAACTCAATGCATAACTGCCCGTTTTCAACAACACTAAGTGACACCTAATTCAATGCCACTTAGTGTTGGTGACAACGGGCAGCCAGGCATTGAATTAGATGCCACTTAGTGTTTGGTGAAAACGGGCAGCTAGGCATTGAGTTATGTGTCACTTAGTTTTGGTGAAAACGGGCAGTTAGGCATTGCATTAGGTGCCACTTAGTGTTGGTGAAAACGTGCAGTTAGGCATTGAATTAGATCTTACTTATTGTTTGGTGAAAACGGGCAGCTAGGCATTGAATTAGGGGCCACTTAGTGTTGGTGAAAACGGGCAGCTAAGCATTGAATTAGGTGCCATTTAGTGTTGGAAAAAACGGGCAGTTATGCATTGAGTTAGGTGTCACTTAGTGTTGCTGAAAACGGGCAGTTAGGCATTGAATTAGGGGCCACTTAGTGTTGGTTAAAACTTGAAGGGACCTGTTACAGGTCCCTTCACAAAGCCGTCAACCAAGCATTTTGTACATCAAACGAAGTAACATTACGCAAAAATTATTACTGGGAAACGACTTTCTTTTTTGGGGTGAAAAATCACATTTTACGGTAGCACTCAATGTGACGCACTCAAAACATTGCGCTGATGGATGGATTGAATAATACGAGAACCGTGGAGGTGTTTAACGTAAAAATCTTACATTAATGTATTTCAAAAAAACTTGTGAAAAAGTTGGAACTTTGACTCCCAATATCTCCGTAACTAGAAGGTTCCCAGTTAGGGTCTAGAACAAAAAAAAATATCGCAATGACGCGGAGAACATGTGCCTTTTGGCTTCGTTATGGGTTGTTGGTTGTTACAACCTTTAGTAAAATTGCTAGTTTATACAAGCGGCATACTCCATCATCATCATCATCATAATCATCTGCATAGCCTTGTTACCAGACTGCCAAGGAAGGGTTATGTTTTCGCGCGTATCTTTTTTTTTTTTTTCTTTATTTATTTAGGGACATTTATAACCGCAATGCGTATGTCAGTCCCATCGTACCCTAAATACACATTGTTCATATCTGGGCTATGAACCTGAACGGACTCTTCGCATCATCACCATTTGGTTGAGCCAGGATTTTATGGAATGTGCCTACTTCAAGTCTGTTCAGCCTCAGTACCCTAAACAGGTCATTTCTCCCAGACTCATGCCGAACACAGTCCATCAATAAGTGGTGTAAGTCTTCAACAACTCCACACTCCACACAATTAGGCGAGCTCGTTTTTCTCATCATGAAAGCGAACTTATTACATGGAATGTGTCCAGATCTGAGTCTAAGAGCCGTAACAACTAATTTTCGGTTGGTTAATAAAACCATGGTGATTTAGCCTTTTTACCAGACTGCCAAGGAAGGGTTATGTTTTCGCGCGTATCTTGTATTTAAGTATGTATGTTTGCATGTGATATTCTTTATTATTACTTACTACCTTTATCTTTTAGATTTATTTTATTAACTTACTGCAACAGTCGGGACCCAGTAAATAATCTAGGCTAAAACCATTCTATCCCATATGGGTCCCGACAACTGCAGTCAATATGTTCCGTATTCAAATTTATTATTTAATATTTTTTTTTTTATTATTTTATTATTTATTATTTTATTATTTTTTATTTTTTTTTTTATTAGAAAAAAAAAGCAAAAAAGAAACAAAAAGAAAAAAAAGCATAGAAAGCATTCTACACTTCTGGACTGATCTTGTTTTTTTCTTTTCAGATTTTATTTAAAGTTAATTATTTTTTACGCTGTCGGGTTTTTTTTTTTTTTTTCAACTAAGTTGGAATCGGCTTTCAGTATAACCGGATGCAGCTGAAAACTAGAATTTAACATGGAGCGACAGTCCATGTAACAAGCGTTATATTCCGTAAGTACTAAACTAGTTATTGATGAATTCAGAGGTTCTAGCACCAGAGCGAAACATAAGTTTCAACGATTTTTGAATTGAAAGTAACTGTGAAGCATTTTGTTTTAAAAAAAATGCGACAATCACACTAAACATTGCCAATGGATATGAATAAAATCTTGAAACCAAGAAAATATTATATGCGGAACGAATATTTTCAGTTTTAAAATAGGTTGAATTTACGTTTTTTTTACTCCGCACTTTCATGCTAGGGCCACGACCAGGACACATTTGTAAACGTACAAAAGTTAGGCTAATCGTCGTTTCAGTCCGTCATTTCTGTGTGAGAAGCTCCATGTACCATATTGACGCGGGTTTTGTACACTGTTAACTTTGTGGCCTCGCAATAGAGAACAAAGCCGTTTGCGGGGCTCACTTCCCGGAACTTGTGTCATAGTTCTAGTGGGAACAATTACTGTAGGTTCGATTCTCAAAAGTTTTCATGTTCGGTATTCATTTTAGCTGTAAAACTTTGGAGCTAATTTTTTTTTCTAGAAATTTTATCTTTCACTTGTAACGGATAGTTTTCGGCAATACAAAACTATGGGATATGAATTTCAAGCATGACATTTGAGTGTTTTTTTATGATAAAACTAGCTGACCCGCGCAACTTCGTCTGCGTGCGTGCGTACATAGAAGAAAAAGAGGTTAGAGAGAGTGTGCGTCAACCTTAAAAGTTAGACATATGGCAACTGCGGATATTTTTTTAGAGCTTTTTAAGAGGGACAATTCCGACATACATGATAATTGCGTAACTTTAACCGTTCACGCACAACGGAAGCTCTCAAAAGGAGTAAATCCCTATTATATACTATTACCGATGGATAATCATCAAATGACCCCCCTCCCACTCTGGACGAAGCGGAAGGGAGTGTCAGACTTGTACTGACTAAAATCCATCCACGTTTCTTCTTTTGCCCTTTGTGTTCCAGGGCCACCGTATCTCTTTCGAACAGTCCCGAAACCCTATCTCTCGTCTCTATCGTTTGACCGTCGATGACAGTCATACTTCAGCAAGGCCTAAAGTTCTCATCAAGGTGCATGAAATGAGCCCAAACACGTTATTGTTGCTGCAAAGTCTTGAGGACCTCTTGCAAGTGCCTTCCGTCTCCATCGTCAGACCTTCGATGACGTCATACTCCAGCCAGATCTAAAGTTCTCATCAAGGTGTAGGAAATGAGCTCAAACACGATTTCTCAATTTAAAAAACAAAAGATCATGCTTAACGGACTTCTCTGTAAAAAGTTATGCGTCGTCAGGTCATACATAAAATAAAAAAAATATAGACGCGTCGAATTGAGAACCTCTTCTTTTTGTTTCGTTGGTTAAAAAACCAAGCTTCAGACATTTGACACGGGCGAGGGTCATTCTTTCACGGAAAACTTAACACCGCGATTCAGAAAATGGAGTGAAATTAATAGCGCCATCTATCGAGCACGAAATTAAGCCGCTAAAATATAATGCATGTAAAGCGATCGAACACACACTCTACAGGGTTATAGCGTCATGTAGACTAATCTGGAGTACATTTTGCTATCAGAACTTTTTTGTAAAGCTGGTCAACCGATTTAAAAGTTATCTTGTGAGCACATTTTTATTAATTAGTACCATTTTGGTGCAATAGATGTCGTCGCATGTATCTTACACAATGATGGTCAGTTCTTCTTGAACCCTTGAATTCATAAATCTTTTGATAGAGAGCACTGATTACAATGAAACAAAAACTAAAACTTTCTCCAAGTTCCGCACAATATTAGTGCATTGAATCTTATCACATGGTTTCCCAACAACATGAACTCCCGCCTTATTATTTTGATGCGGAGTTATTTTAAAACTGTGATATCTCCTGAGATATTCATTTAAATTGAATGATGTAAAGGGCACTTTTGGTCACAATTGAACGCTAAAGATGACTAACATATTCATTTTGATAAGGATTAATACTATGTCGGTAAAAATACCTTTGCAAATAAAGCACTATTTTTGACCAAATTTTAAAATCATAAAAATGGTTATTGTTAGTCAACCTTAAAAGATAGGCATGTGCTGTCGCGGACTTTTTTTTAGACATTTTTAGGAGGAATAATTCCCCCAAACATTATTTTTGTGCAACTTTAACCGTTTAACCAGCGTACGCAACGGAAGCTCTCAAAGATAATAAATTTTCCCCGTTTTTGCAACATTTTTCATTGATGCTCAGCTCCTATTGATTGTAGCGTGATGATATATAGCCTATAGCCTTCCTCGATATATAAGCTATCCAACACTGAAAGAATTTTTCAATTCGAACCAGTAGTTCCTCAGATTAGCGCGTTCAAACAAACAAACAAACTCTTCAGCTTTATAATATTAGTATAGACTAGCTGTGCCCGCGACTTCGTTCGCGTGGTTGTCGAGAACAAAACAACGTCGTTTAGATAAGAGTATATCACCTTTTTGATGATTTAGATAAGAGTCCTGACTTTGGTATAGTTGATTACGTTAAAGCTTCTCTATATACTATGTTAGCGGTGGAATTACCCGGAGCATATACAAAAAGGTTGTTTGGGTCAGCGTTGCCAGACCTACGGATTTGTCCGTAGATCTACGGACTTTAGGTCTTGTCTACGGACATACGGATTTTAGTCGCAAATCTACGGATTTTTGTTCGATTGTCTTCAAATGTTACTGAGAATCGTGAGAGTGACACCGATAGTAATAATTAATGAGTGTAGATTCAATCATTAATTATTACTGTTGGTACTGTATACATACATACTTACATATAATGAATCTGTAGACGTGGCGTTTCTGTACATTGAAAATATTTAGAAAAAAATAGTACACACGGCTACACATGAAGCTATACATTTCCAGTATAAGCTGACATCGCATTGTACGGAAATCATATACAATGCGAGATCAGCGTAAACTGGAAATGTATAGCTTGATGTGTAGCCGTGTGTACCTAGGGCTGTTAAAGGATCCCTAACAGAACTAATTTCTACCATTTTTAGATTTTTTGTCTGTCTGTCTGTATGTCTGTGCGGGGTCTTTTGTTACAACATCACGTGTAAAGTATAAAACCGATGTGTTTAGATTGAATGCACAAATATTGGGCAAAACTTAGAGAAGGTTTTATTTTTTGTTTCATTGTAATTGGTGCTTTCTATCAAAAGATATTTAAATTTAAAGTGTTCATGAATAACTTATCAAATGTAAGATACATGCAGCGACATCTATTAAACCAAAATGGTTCTAATGACTTAAAATGTGCTCACAAGATAACTTTTAAATCGAGTGACCGTCTTTTAAAAAAATATATGGTAGCGAATACGTTATAGTATAACATCACGCTACAATCAATAGGAGCGGAGCATCAATGAAAAATGTTGCAAATTCAGGGAAAAAATATTGCTTTTGAGTTTCCATTGCGTCCGCTGCGGTTAAAGTTACTCAACAATTATGCATGTATGACGAGATTGTTCCTCTTAAAATGTTCTTAAAAAAAGTCCGCTATCTTTTAAGGTTGACTCACACTCTCTCTAATCCTCTCTCTCTCCTAAGTGACTCAGACGAAGTTGCGCGGGTCAGCTAGTTGATTAATAAAAAAAATAAAATAAACTACTCTCGTCTTTTCGATTTTCCCGCAAATTTTTTCAATTTCTTTACCGGCAAGGAATTTGGTTTAAGGTCAGTCCATCTATAAATAGTCAGGTTTAGCTTTAAAAAATGTCCGTAGATCTACGGATTTTTGTAGAGGCAATTTACGGTCTTCTACGGATTTTTTAGAGTAGCCCTACGGATTTTTAAAAATTGGATCTGGCAGCACTGGTTTGGGTTGCTAACACGTGATAGAGAAACATAGAGTTGGCCGTGTGAAAAACAATCAAAAGTAAGGTCCTTACTGTATAACGATTGGCACTATTGGATTCAAACTACGAAGTAAATAAAATACAATCTTTACTTCGTACTTCAAACCAATGACCAAAGTTGACCAAACGAAACCAATAAGATAAGCCAAAATTTTTTTTTCGACCAATTTAAAAAATCGATAAACCAAGCAACCAAGGAACTTTTACGACACACGCAAGAACTTTAAAGTCACCTAACGAAACCCAATTTGCCTAGTAAACACGGTGGACGTCATTCTCGCGCGGAAAATCTTAACACCGCGATTCAGAAAATGACGTCATTTGCACAACGCCATCTATCGGATTTGGATTTCAACTATCAACATTAGTTCTATTTTTAGTCTTAAGATGTCGTTGCAAGTACTATACTGAATTGCGTAACGTAACACATCAAAAGTGTCTAGGGATCAACATATATTTTTGCAATAACTTTTCTCCTGATTGATATTAATTAAAATTTTCTTTAAGGATTCATCAAATAAAGTGTTTTCGTTTGTCACAGTAACGATAAACCAAGTCACCTTTGCATTAATAAAGAAATTTGCCATTTTCCTAATAAAGGGATTTTTGACATTTGAACCACTAACACAAAAGTTCGAAAAAAAGACTGAAATAACACTTTTCTTTAAAATTTTATTGGGTAACTTAAACAATTAATAATCCGTGTTTCTACCGCGAACACTAACAACACAAGAACATCGGTTTGGCATACTCAAAATGAGTTCATCCAAATCACGCTGTGGAATGGCCGCCCATGTTCGTTGCAACAACAAAAAAAGGTCTTCTTGCGACTGGATACCCTCCATATTCGGCAGAGCTCTTCTCTGTAGCATATCCCATGCATGCTCAATCGGATTCAAGTCTGGCGACTGAGCAGGCCAGGGCAGGACATTGATGTTAGCTGCGGCGAGAGTCTGTCTTACAACTCTTGCGGTGTGCGGTCGTGCATTATCATGCATTAACTGAAATAAGGGACCGATTTGCACTTGTAGAGGAACGATGACGTCTGATACAATCGTCTCAGCATAAATTTGAGCGTTGAGGTTGCCTCTGATCCAAATCAACTCAGTTCTTCCGCCGATCCAAATACCCGCCCATACCATGATGGTTCCACCACTATAAGGATGGACTTCCTGGCAGGATTTTAATCGCTGTTGGCGTCCAGGGGTTCTCCAGTGTCGTATACGTCTTGTATCCGGTCTCATACCAAAACGAGACTCATCAGAAAAGCACACGAAACGCCATTGTTCTTCTGCCCAATTTCTGTGTTCAAGAGCCCATTGATATCGTATCCTACGATTGTGCATTGCTATAGGTGGTACCCGTAGCGGTCTTCGGGAATGAAGGTTCACTTCATGCAAGCGGTTTCTGACTGTTTGGTCGCTAATTAAGTTCCCTGAAGAGTGATGAAGCCTCACGGCTAACATCATGGCGGTTATTGTTGGAGCTCTTCGAGTTAAGATTTGAATGTATCGGTCTTGTCTCCGTGTGGTGCAGCGATACCGTCCTCCATGGCGCTCAGCCACGGTACCAGTGCTTCGGTAACGTGTCCAAAGTCGACTGATAACACTCTGACTTGTATTCATAGCTAAAGCCACAGTACGTTGCCGGGAACCAGCTTCTATCATTCCCACGGCTCTGAGCATTTCTTCCCTGCTTAAATGACGTCGCCGCTCCATAATAACGTTGGTTTTAATCAGTAGTAGGGAAACAGTAGCACTAATAATGTCTTCAATGCGTTGTATGTTTTTATAGGGAAAATATTGACAGCTGATTTTCATCTTTTACTCGAATTTGATTCACAGTTCCTGATTCAAATTATGAAATGCACCAAAAAGGATCCATATAAATTTATAAAATCATAAATTTATTACAAAGCCACATCTCAATCTCAAGAAATCCACATAAAAATGCTTGATCCCTAGACACTTTTGATGTGTGTATTTTACTTCTTGACCTCACTAAATTAATCATATCTTTTGATAGAGTGAACCGATTTCGATGAAACAAAAACTAAGTTAAACCTCAAGTTGCGTATAGTTTTTGTATATAAACATTGTCAGCATTGAATTCGTAGATTTTACGTGATGTGCGCACAAACAAACAGACAAACAGACAAAAATTACTTATCTTTTCACACGCTGGCTATTTTTTGTTTCAATTTCTTCAATGTACAAAAATGACTTTTCTACAGATTTATTATATGTATAGATTGTATGCCTGCCTAAGTATACAAGGTTAAAATGTATGGAACGGTATTTTTTTGTATTATCGATGTAAAATTTCTATGTTGAGGTGTTCAGAATAATGTACAGGCACGAGCACCAATATACAGCGTGTAACAGAAAGGGTATAGTCATATGGAAGAATGTGGTACGGACCACCAAATTAAACAACTTTCTCTATGGGACCACCATCGTAATCGTAATCGTAAAAAAATAATCTGCTGTCTATTTATTATTTATGTATTTTTTAGTTAATTGACGAAGACTGATTGTCTTCGTCAATTAAATAAAAAATATGCCTTCTTAATTTCCTTTATAATCACAGAGTTTTAAAACGAGAATAAAACATAAGTGAATATAGGTAATTGGATTCCTTTCTGTTGAAGAGATTCACTTCTCGTAATTTGACGAATCGTAGGACCATCTTATCATATATCTCACATATAGATTTTTTAGATTTTGGTTTAAAGTTACTCGTTTTGATTTTTTGATGCTGGCGGGTGATCGTCTTCCGTATGGGTGACTGAACCGTAAGAACATGGAGTTGGATGCCTTATTGGGTAGTAAAAGAATGTAAAAGGGGAGAGGAGATAGAGGATATAATTTTTGTAATAAGTAACACAGGAATTAACGTCAAATTGCTATTTTTTTTGTTTTTTTATTTTATTTCTCGACTTCCCGGGTACTCAACCCTTTTTCACCCGTCTCGACTAAGGCCAAATTTCCCGGGACTTCCCGCTTCGAGACTTATCGATGAGAAACCCTAGTTCCGTACCATTACCAATATAAAAAAAAAAAAAATGGCGTCAAACGTATATTTATGTAACTATGGTGACACCCTTTAATTTTCAATTTTTATTTGTTTTTTTTGGGATTTTTCCTTTATTTGTGTTAGGTCAAAGGGGAGTTCCCTATAGGTTTTGATACCCTTGTGAAATCGCATAATGTGCGACATAAACAGTCATATCTTTTGATCGCGTTGACTTATAAGTTTGATTTTTTCATTGCTCCAAGGGGTAGCAGACTTGAGTATTTGGTATTAATTTCAGCTTGATACCACCACGAATTCCTGAGAAAAAGGGTCTTGAACTTTACAGACAGAGAGACGGACAACAAAGTGATATTACAAGGGTTCCGTTTTGCCGATTGAGGTACGGAACTCTAAAAAACAGGGTTGATGAAAGTTATGTCATAATTTTATTCCTATGTCTGAATGAATCCTAGCGTGACGTCATAATGGACTGCCATGGCCTTAAAGATACAAACAAAGGCCACGTTTACTAGGTCGCTTCCTTATTACGCGCCTCATTGGACTTTCGTACGAAACATATTCATATGTAGCCTTATTCACAACAGGGAATGGCGTCTTTTCGATAAATTACCGTTGCCAATTAGTTAAATGAAGCAGAAGGAGGAAATTGGTATTTTATCTAATTAATATAGGGTTCAAATCCGGGCAAGTACCAATGTGACTTTTCCAATTCATGTACATACTTTCTGCATTTGTACATTGTGAGGAACTAGCTGTTACCCGCAACTATTGTAAATTAACTATACAAATAAATAAAATTGAACTGTTTGTTTGTAATTTCAAAATAACAGCTTTTTCTAAGGCACATAAAACAAATAAAAATAAAACTTTTATTTTTTATTTTTGTTCATGCTAATCTCAGAAACTGTTGCACCTATTGTGATGGGACTTTACTGGTAGATAGCTGATATTATAACTAAGAATTTATTTTAGGAAAATAACTAGGGTTTTTTTTTTAATATGAGCGATTCGGACAACCAGTTCCTTCCTAGAAAGTAATCCAATGATTCCTTGGAAGAAAATGGAAGTGGGTGCACTGAAAAACAAGACGATCTCTTAAATTTCATAGTAATTTAATTAATTACTAATTAATTAAATATAATTTAATTCATCCATGTTCCTTTCTTTGCCCTTTGTGTTCCAGGGCCGCGGTATCTCTTTCGAACAGTCCCGCAACCCCGGCAGGCATCGGTCCTTACGGACCCCTTCCTGTTTGCTGACTCTCTTTGAGGCGCGCGTGGAATACGAACGCGCCGTCGACACGGCCTGTCGTCATAAGACGGACGGACGGCGAGCTAGCCCATTACTCTCCATCTAAAGGTTGTTTACTAATGTAAATTCTTGATGTACAGACTCAGCAAGTCACCTACTTGAAACTGTCAAATTTTCCCAATCAACCTTGAACCTAATGCTCTAGCCATGAAGTTGAAAATCGATTGTATTTACAATCTTATTAAAATACAGCTTTCAATTGTATGCATCTTACAGATAGATACATATATAGAATACTCTCACTATATTTACACTTAAAAATGTAAATACATTATTACATACGGTGACAGAATGGGCTGTCAACTTCAATGTTCTGCAATTTATATTATGATCATTTTCCAGCCAAACTTTCGATGAAACTTCAAGCACCTGTTGAAAACACTAACCTTTAAACGAGGCCACAAGGCCACAAGTGTCAGTTCTCCCATTGTAATACCGGTGACGGATGGCCAGTCCCTTTGAAGGGTTAACGTGATCCATTTCTCTTAGTTAAGGCCTTGTGATAAACAGCTGATGTATCCTGTTTTGATGAAACTTGTCTGCAGTAACGAAGGATACAAGGGGCCGGGGGGGGCGGGGAGATAAGAGTGTTATTGTAGTTTGTCGGACCTTGAGTATGTTGATAAGTTTGAAGGTCCGGAAAATTATGTGTTTTCTAGTTTTTGAATGAAAATTAGTATGTATTGTTTCGAGTCGTTTTATATAACATAACGCCTATGATCCCCGAAGGGTTAGGCAGAGGTGTACCTAATAGTTCACCCGCATTTCACCAGTTACTTTTAAGTCCTGCTGTAATAGGGGGTGGACGTATGAAACACCGGCCCCGTCTAGTTTTGAAACATAACAAGATGTGACGTTTTTTGTAAAACCAATTTACTGAAATAAATATGTTTTATTGCCATCAATCGGACATAAATGCAGTCTCCGTGGCTGCTACTGGGAAATTCCTGATGGGAAAACCACAATTAGCCCGACCCGGGAATCGAACCCCCGATTGCGACCACAAGATCAAAGAGGCAGTCGAGTAATTTGATTTGTTTAAAATTATTTGGGTACTTCGCTTGAAAAATAAATACGGGTCAAGGAAACATACAATTCTGCCAAATCAAATTGTAAAATGTTTTGTTGTTTTCAGTGGTTTTCAAGGTGTGTTTCGACCAGCTCGTTGGGATACATGAAAAGTGGACTGTATTTTAAATTAATAGGCGTGGTTTATTGCCGATTTAGATTTCAACATTGAACTGTCCAGGGCAAACATAGAATTAAATGAGCGAGAATTAAACGATTGAGAAGTATCGTCCTTTGCGGTGGTGTCCGAGAAAGCGAGTGTCCGCTGGCTCGGTCACGTAACCTGCGCGTGCCGGCTGCGTGTATGTTGGGTGCGATTCCCAAATGTACGTCCGTTTTTGCAAATACAGCTTGTATTTGCAAAAACGGACAGACAAACAAGCATCAAAATTTATAATACTTATAGGCACTAGAAAATTTATTAGGCACAACCTTAGGTAACGATATTAAACATGATAGCGACTTGTTTATAAATTACAGATAGGATTTATGCCTGCAGCATGGACACTTAAAATTTATTAAGACTAAAATTAATTTTCAAGAACATTCAGTATACTTCAATAAGCTTTAACAATAAACACTTTAATTTAATTACAAGATCACATTGATTATCATTAATTTAAACGTAAACCTACATTTTAGCTTCAATAATAAATTGGGCACCTGTCCTACTGAAAGCGATAAGCGATAAGTGAGCAGAGCTAGCAACTACAAACGAAATGTTTTTTTGACATATTTTATAACCTTTTCATCGATATTGATTGTTTATTACTTAAATGCGTTAAAAGAAAATGCGGGTGGTCTTTTCTCCATTCAAACGCTTTTGCCTGTTTTCTTTCTGATTTATGACTTTAACCAATGATTTTTAACAGTAAAATAAATATCAACCTCTTCTATGTCCTTATGTTTTATTTTTTGACGATACATTATCTATAGGAGCACTAGAACCCTTACAAAATGCTCAAAGTTGCCTACTTAGACCGCTGTCAACAGAGGCCTATATGACAACTTCTAATTATTCAGTTTATGAAATATCTTTTAAATTGGTCCAATATTGGAGGAGAAAATAGTCGAGAGCCAAATCTCGAATTATGGCTTTTCATTTCATTATTCAGTCGGCTCTGCAGTTGTTCTATCGCACAAATGTCGAAATCGCGGTCGCAGAGCGACAACGATAGTTTCTTCAAATAGATAATTTTCAAAAATCTCTCCGCCCCCATTGTTAAACCCCGGACGAAGGAACCGGCCAAATACTGCCTGAAGAGGTTTCTGCATAATGGCGCCACTCTGTCCTGTAACTCAGTTGACGTCGAGAGGTCATTTTTCAGGTTACAAATTAATATACTTACATATTAAGCGACAAACGTCACGAGTTTGCTCTATGTAATCTAATAAAATATTTAATTGTGTACAGTCACATCAATAAAAACTGATTAATTAATACAATTTACATACATTTTGAGAAAATAAAAGCAATACTGTGCATATTTTAGCATTTCAATAGTGCTTATAATCCGATGTCTAATTAGGTATCTGTATCCTGTTTACTCACGGACCTAAAATATTTTGTATAATTCTTGAGCAAGAAAAAACCAGCCAAATGTAAAGAGCAGTCGCACATGAAAAATTGTTAGTTAAATCCACAAGCTACACTTACTTTGTGACTCACTAAATATCACAATAGTAATGTAAGTGACATTACTATTGTGATGTTCAGTGAGCCACAAAGTAAGCGTAGCTCGTGTTAAGTAATAGTTAAGATTAAATGAGTAAACTTAACTTTTAACTTGAATACCCCATATTCCTTTAATTTGTAACTTCAATATTATTATTTGATTTTAATGCAGACATAGTAATGCACACTCTATGAAATTTGCAAGTGTCTACCAATCGCGGATCATAAGATACAGTCCTGTGACAGACGGATAGACTGTGCTTTAATAATAAGCGTCCCGTTGGTATCCGTTGGGTACGATACCCTAATAATCGCTAGTCGCTTCCCTTAGGACGCATCCCTTATGGCCTGAAAATGTCCTTGGTCAAACCGTGGCCCAGTCATAAATTAATTAATATTGTCATCGGATATTGAGGTAAAAGATAATTTATTCGTTATGATTCGGCCGTGTTCGATTTATTTCGGCTTTGTTCGGCTTTTCGAGTGTCATTGAGGGATATTATTGATAGAAGGAGCTTTGCATGTTTATATATGGAACGTTATGACGACTGTCGTTAGTGATCCGACGAGATTATTCAAGAGTTTTTGTTTTTCACAGCTTTTAAGGGTTCTGTACCCAAGGGATACAAAAGGGGCCCGTTAGTAATAACTAAGACTCCACTGTCCGTCTGTCTGTCAGTCTGTCACCAGGCTGTATCTCATGAAGCGTGATAGCTAGACAGTTGAAATTTTCACAGATGATGTACTTATTTCTGTTGCCGCTGTTACAAAAAATACTAAAAACAGAATAAAATAAATATTTAATTGGGGTTCCCATACAACAAACGTGTTTTTTTTTTAGATTATCGTACGGAACCCTTTTTTTGTTTGGATAGCAGGATAGTATCATCATGATCGAACTACAGTAGTCCACTGCTAGACTTAGGCCTCTTTTCTCACTCAAATCCATTCTCGGCCACTCTCATCCCGTTACTACACTACCAAGCCTAAGGGCGTCCACCATAGCACGATTACCCCAACGGTCATCGGTTCTAGGGCTTAAAAGGCCTATTGCCACTTCAGCCTACTTATTCTGTGAACTATGTTGACCAACCTGGTTCTCTATCGGATTACCTCGTTCTGGACAGCATAACCAGCCTATAATGTTGGAAACATTATAGGCTGGTTATGCTGTTGGGCATGCTCTCTGTAAAACGTCATCCCAGTGCGGGTCGGTGGATGTCATAGGTATGCCTTCGAACTTTTGATCAATTATTCCAGATAGTGACTTTTAATGGGGGCTATCGCGTGTGAATTCGCCGCTAGAGGCGCTAGTGTAGCGCGAGGCTACAGAAATGTCAGATTTCATAGAAAGTTCACGCGTTGCGTGCTTTTTTATCACGTATTTTTACTAATATTTATACGATTGTGGTCTAGACTGCTATTCCAGATTAATCAAGACTTGAAGATTTTAAGTAGAAACTTAGAATCTAACTTGTTAGTACTTGGACGTAAAATGATTTTAATATGTTCCATGCTAGCTAGTTACACTATGTTGTAAAATAAACTATTTATGAAGTTATTGGTACTGTAAAGTATAAAATAGAATTATTGACATAACCTTACGCGACAGTGGCGCCATCTGGTTAGCTAAAAAACGATAGCCCTCATTCTTTCAATTATTAACCCTACGACCACCTTCACTCTCTCTTGAATAGTGAATCCCAAATGTCAGGTATGTCAAAAGACAAAGACAAAGACAAAGACATTTATTCGTAGGATACGGTAGGCACAAAGTTGTTAAATAGAAATAGCATAGTTCAGGACATATCCGCCGCTAGACGCGGCATACGAATATTTACATTATTTACACTTGAAAACACTACAATTTTACACTCTATTAGAATAAAGCAAAAAAAAAAAAAAAAAAAAAACTAAATGTCTAAACTCTTTATAATCTAATACATAAAATATAAAACACAACATTAACATTAACCTTGGATATAATAAAAAAATAAAATAAAAACATAAAAAAGTGTATAACAATATCCAGTATCTACCTATTATATTTAATATCTTCAAGAAATTCTTTTACTGAGTAAAAAGTCTTTTGAAGTAGCCATGATTTCAACTTGTTTTTAAAAAAATGAAGTGGTGACTCTCTTATTGGTTTCGGAATGTGGTTGTAAATTTTAATGGACATTAAGTAACTGTTTTTATAGTGAAGAGTACTATTGCAAAATTGGTTTTTAAGTTTAGTAGGGTCCCTTTTTGTGAATCTGTTGTTTTCGGCTACAGTGGAGAAGTCAAAAAATAGACAGGTCCATTCAACGGGGTTTTTATTTTTTTTTCGGATGGAATATCATCAAATAACTCCTCCCGCTCTGGGCTGAGCAGGAGGGCGTGTCAGACTTTTACTGACTAAAACCCATCCATGTTCCTTCCTTTGCCCTTTGTGTTCCAGGGCCGCGGTATCTCTTTCGAACAGTCCCGCAACCCTGGCAGGCATCGGTCCTTCGGACCCCTTCCTGTTTGCTGACTCTCTATTCAAAGGGGTTGGAATATTGTTTTATGAAACCTGGCTTGCAGGACTTCCTTCATTTTATTTAGTTTTCAAAATGGCAGCAACAAAAAAAAAACTCAATAACTGTTATCAATACATATAAGTATTATGCATGTGACAAAATCTTAAGCGTTACGTTTCCGAGATGGCAGAAGCAAGGCTAGCCAACAAATTCAAACGGATAAATGCGTGAATAAACCGTTCCTGGACTCTCTGGAGTTTTAACGAATATTACATATTAATATTTTTTTTTTGTACCCTACCACAGTTTTCTTATTTAACCCAAATGTTGACTGGTGGTTGAATGCTTTATGGCATTAAGTCCGCCTATGTACCACTATTGTACATAAAGTTTAAATAAATAATAATAATTAATACATAAGGACTTCTTAGCGTCCGTATCTTGGCTACGCTTCGGTCACCTCTTCGGGGAAACCGAAGGTTTTGTCTGTGCAATAATGGACGAAGTTATGATGACGAATAACTACCGAAAATACATTGTGAAGGATGGCACGGTTGACATATGTCGGGCATGCCACCGTCCGGGAGAATCAATCCGATACATTATTTCCGGGTGTTCTCGTCTGGCTAACGGAGAGTACTTGCATAGACACAACCTCGTCGCCAGGATTATCCACCAGCAACTTGCTCTGAAGTACAGCCTTGTGGAATCAGAAGTGCCATACTATAAGTATGCGCCCGACCCAGTTCTCGATAATGGTAATATCACGTTGTATTGGGATCGATCTATCGTCACTGACAGGACTATTGTTGCCAATAAGCCTGATATTGTGGTGATAGATCGATTGGAGCGTCGCGCAATGATTGTTGATATAACGGTCCCGCATGACGAGAACCTCGTGAAAGCAGAGAAAGATAAGCAGTTCAAGTATCTAGATCTGGGGGGTTACTATGACGTCTTAAAGCAGGAGTAATTCCAGTGTGAGAAAGAGACAGAGCTATACAGGTCGTCTAGCGCCATCTCTTTCCCACACTGGAATGACTACTGCTATAAGACATCATGGTAGGCCATCTGGCTTGTGAGGTTGTCGACATGTGGGACGTGAGTACAGCAGTCATTGTGCCGATAGTCGTGTCGGCAAATGGCTTAATAGCCAATAGCCTAGAACAACATCTGCGGAGCCTCTCGCTTGGCAGCTGGATCAAGAGCTTGATTCAGAAAGCAGTACTTCTAGACACGGCGCGTATTGTTAGGAGGTACCTCTCTCAAGAGTCCTGACCATCGGTAGCTCGGACCCTTTTCCCGATGCCAGTGGGCTCCTATTTTTTATATTTTTAAATGTTTTTTATATTGTTTTATATTAGAATATTTAAAAATGTAAATAATACGTAGTTTAATGAATAAAGGAGACAATTAATACATAAAATACACAAATAAACATAACATAACGCCTGCAATCCCCGAGGGGTTAGGCAGAGGTGTACCTAATAGTACATCCACATTCGCCAATTATTTTTAAGTCGCATGTAACAGGGGGCGAGCCTATTAGCCTAGCCTGGACTCCGAAGCTGCTACTGAAAAAATCCTGATGAAAACCGCAATAACACTTTGCCCGACCTGGGAATCGAACCCAGAACCTCATGGTCAGCAGTCGCGCTTGCGAACACTACACCAACGAGGCAGTCAATATTAATAAAGACTTATTTTTGTTATATCTTCTCTAGATTCCCTAATCATTATCAGTCTTAAATAATCCAAAAAGCAATTAATACTAACTCTGTACCTATATTACTTCCACCAATGAATTCTTTACCAAAATATTACCAAGCAAAAGTTAATTTATTCAATTTTCGCTTAAACAAGCTTTTATAAGCGAAAATAATTTCAAAACCTAGGATATTGTGGCCTTGAGAGCAACGGGAGTACCGGGGGAGTTAAAGGAGAGGCAACTTTCTTTATTCAAGGAGGGTTAGAGGGATTTTGTTGGGGAAATGGCCAGCAGTATATTGCTATCGTCCACCGGCTACACACATACGTTTAGAAAGAAAAGTATTTTTCAATAAACTTTCTCGAAGACTGGTTCTTAGCGCTCTACGATTAGGTTCAATATGCAATGTATTTCACACGCGTAGGTTATTAATATTTTTCCACAGATAACTATACTATAAATACTAAGTCCAAATGGGTTCAATGATTAAAGCTATTGTCGGCGGTGATTGTTTTTTTTTTAATCTCGACAAAGAGATGTGCATCTTTACGGCGTAAATATTTTTTGAGTATTTAAATTGTGTTTATAAACATGATTATTTAAAACAAATATTTACTTTTATGAACAAATTAACATTTATAGGTGTTCTAAATTCAAAAATATTTGAATTTTCTATTTTTCATATTAGGCTGTTTAACGGCATAATACCTTTGCTTCTTCTTCAACCTGGCGAAAGCAAAGTGCAGAAAAAAAGCAAATTAAATCATAGTTTCATAATAATTTCTGACAAAAAATACTTTCCGTTCTAATAATTAATTTATTCGAAAGTGTATTGGAAAACGTCGTTTGATACGCATGAGGATTTGTTACTGCAGTTCTCGGCTCCATAACACCCTCGCCTGCAGCTCGGGTGTAAATTCCGCGCTCGAAATCAACAACAAAGTTTCCGCACTTATATCAAAATGTCCTTATATTTGTTTCCGACAGGACAAAACTAAATGATTAATATTAACAATAAAACAAAAGCATAAAAAGTAAACACAAGAAAAGCTCAAAAATAAGACTACATTAAACTAAAATTGGTCCTGTATGAGGCCAAGAGGCAAGGCAAAGCAAGGCAAGGCAAGGTAACTAAGCATGGTGCTGTTACAATAAATAGATTTATAGATATACACCCACATTAAGAGGGCCCTTCCCGGTCCGTCTATCGTCAACGCGAGCATCGTCGAAAACCTTGTTGTTTCATTCAGAGCCGCAGCGGCGATTTTCTTTCAATTCTCCCGTCTTTCCCCGAGCCCGACCCCGCACATCTCGTCTCCCGCGCACCTCATACCTCCTAACGCGATGACATTGAACGAAAAATAGTGTTCGAAAATTTCTTAAACTTGTTCCAGGAAATACGTGTTTTTGAATAAGTCTTACAAGGGTGTGAAATAAATATTTGTTATTAAGAATCTCCATTACATGCGCAAGGTTACTATCGAGATGTTTTCTTTATTTTTACAGTTTATGAGTACATTATGAACGGCCAAAGTTCAGGTAAAATTTGAGCAAAACAGCAAATTTTGGAGGCTTATACTGAATTTTTTTCTACAATTTTTTATTTTTTGCTACCATAGAAACCTAGATATAGTGCACAAAATACCCATTAGTTCAAAAAAATCAAAGATAGATGTGTAACAACGGCATAATCACGTACGAGCGTTTGTATGAAAACTATGTCGGGTTGGCCGCTCTTAAGCCTCTTAATTTTTAAATCCCGGAGAGAGCCAAGAAATTCCTGATTGAAAACCCAACAGCACTTTGCCTGACCTGGGAGCCGGACACTTGCACTTGCGGGCTTGCGCTATCTCGCTGTTAGAATGCTTTCTATCCACTAGACCAGCGAGATAACGAAGCTTCTGGTCATCATCATCTGCCTCGCCTTTTCTTAACTAAGTTGTGGTCGGTTTCCAGTCTAACCGGACGCAGCTGAATAATAATAATAATAAGTTTATTTATTTTCTCTCACAATGGTTTTGTAGCACTTAACAGTTTTGAACTAAATAAATTCACATTGTGAAAGCTGGTGCCTGAATACCAGTATTTTACATGGAGCGACTGCCTATCTGACCTCCATTACCCAGTCAGACTGGTTATAAGACTTTCGGGATACTCAGTACTTAACGACTGTCAAAGATGTAGAATTGACAGCCGGGACTAGTTGCATTAACGTGCTTTCCGAGGCACGAAGGAAACGCGATATGTAATGGGTGGTCACCCAACCACGGACTAACCCAGGCAAGCACGGCTTAACCTGAAGATCGACCCTAGCGGCTGTTAATATTTAGCTACAAGCTCCTCGAGGGAACGAATCATTCTATCACCGTATTATACGTATAATTATCCTCTTGAGAAAAATACCTTTGAGTTTGTTTAAAACATAGAACAGTTACATTTTTGAATAATAGCCCACCTATTGAATTTATGATACGAGAACCACTATCTATCAATTTAAACCAAAATGACGTACAACAAAACCCTGGGGATGTAATTGAATAATGCCCATTATATTGTCTATTCCCCAGAAAATAAATAAAATTATTAATTGTCACAGTTTCATCATAATTAATAATGACAAGCTAGTAAAACAAATTACTGTCTGAAATGAAAATAATTATGTTCGGTTGTCCTTCTATTTTGTAAGTCATTATTCTCAATTATAAGGCAATATAAGTTGGTGGTTCTTGTACTATTTTAGAAGGTTGGATAGTAATTGGAATGTCCTTCAAAGGTCTACACTAAAAATAGAGTTAGTTTTAGATGTTTCATTATATAAATTATAGACGTTTTAAAATTATAAATAAATCGTTTATTGGACTTAGTAAAATATAGCTTAATACAATGTCAGCCATGGTGTAAAAAACAGGCTGTAAAACACTAAATGGATGCCTGACCTTCAAACTAGGTAAAGAACCTGTATTTTGGAAATCAGTACACTTACATGGACAAAATTTCGTTATTAAAATTATAGAAATAGTAGATGACAATTCCAAGTGAATTTCAATTGAAATTGGTAGACTACAAAATCTAGTTTTTTTTTTTCCTATGGGAAATCATCAAATAACCCCTCCCGCTCTGGGCTGAGCAGGAGGGAGTGTCAGACTTTTACTGACGAAAACCCATCCATGTTCCTTCCTTTGCCCTTTGTGTTCCAGGGCCGCGGTATCTCTTTCGAACAGTCCCGCAACCCTGGCAGGCATCGGTTTTTTCGGACCCCTTCCTGTTTGCTGACTCTCTTTGAGGCACGCGTGGAACACGAACGCCGTCGAAACGGCTTGTCGTCATAAGACGGACGGACGGCGAGCTAGCTCATAGCTCACCGTCCACAGGCCCGCGCCTACGGTGGCCGGCGCCGACGCCCGGTGCGTCTCCCGCGGCGGCTGAGACGTGAAGCTCTCTCCCTCTCACGTCTCGCCACCTCCTTCGCTAGCATGACTGCTTCGTAGAAGGAGGTGACGGCGTCCCATTCCGTCTCGCTCCGGACCATGGATTGAACCAAGGACGGACGCGAGAGGTCGCCGCTACGAAAATTTAGATATTAAACATAACACAATAATTATAATTAAAACTGACTAAGAAATAAAGAAAAAAAAAAAAGTGATATAACAAGGAATTTAAGTGAGGTAGTATTTTGTGTTTGGTGTGGGGTGTGATAGTGAGAATGTGTGTGATAGTGTATTATTAGCTTTTAGAAAGTATATAAATATCTATTTATAACTTCACGCTAGTTATTCTAGAAGTGTTAGGCAGAGGTAGACTTATAGTACACCAACATTTAGCCAGTTATTTTTAAGTCCCGTATAGTAAGGGGCGAACCTATTGCCATTATACGGGCACAAATCCTGACTCCGATCTGGTACTGAGAAATTCCAGGTTGAAATACCCAGTAACACTCTGCCCGGCCTGGGAATGGAACCTAAAATCTCAAGCTCAGCAGTCGTGTTTGCAACCACTAGACCAAAGAGTATTTAGAAGGTTAAATAATAATTAGTATAATCGTTATTTTAGGTTGTTTTATTGTGTCAATTATACAATTTAATTTACTTTCTAAAAGGGAGCTTTATAATCCAAGCTAATTTTATTAAGAGGTTAAGTTTGTGAGTTTGTAGGGGGTAATCTCTGGAACTACTGAACAGATTCTGAAAATTCTTTTACTAATACGACACGACGACGTCGACGACGTCTTCACGATGTGCAAGCTGTTAATTTTTTATTATTTTTTTCTTTGTTTCTGTCCTTTGTGTTTATAATAGTTGTTATACGTTGTATTATTATTGTTAATTTATTTTTTGTATGCACGTCATGTCCCTGCCACGAATAAACATGTTTTATTTATTTCTTTCTTCTTTCAATACCATAGGTTATATTTACAACATGCCCGTGGGATAATTTCCAACCAAAACTCGAGTGAAGCCGCGGGCAACAGCTAGTACAAAATAAACAAAACGCACCGGCTCGCCTGTAATACTTAAAGGATTTGGCAGAGGTATACTCACATGTTTAAGTCCCATGTAATAAGGGCGAGCCTATTGCCATCAACTGGAGACAAATCCTGATTCCTGGCTGCTACTGAGAGATTCCTAATAAAAGTAGCCAATAACACTCTGTCCGACTTGGTAATCGAACCCTTAAAAAAAAACAATAAAAAAACACTCTTTGAATAATTAAATACTAATCTAGGGTTATCATTCTAATATCCAAAAAGTTCTAAAGCAAAAAGGCCGGAGGTCTTAAAAAGAAAATAAAAATCTTATGAAAGATTAAAACGCGAGTGAAAAGATGTAGATAAAATACTTTTAAAACGACCCAACACTTCTATTGTACTTTCCATTATTTAAATTTAGAATTGGGTGTTGTATAGAAAGACGAGTATCTCCATTATTACACAGGATATTCGGTTAAATTAGGGTCACAATCACAATCCATAAAAGTGCTTCCAGTCTAACCGGATGCAGCAGAATACCAGTATTTTACATGGAGCCACTGCCTATCTGACCTTCACAACCCAGTTAGTACTGGGTAATACGATACGCCTTGGTAAGACTGGTCAGATGGGTCACTGGCTACCTGTAACGACTGTCAAAGATCTACAAATGACAGCTGGGAACTTAACGTGCTTTTCGAGGCACGGATGAAACTCCATAAAAGTGTATTTCTCATACAAACTGATAACTCTCATAAATGCTGTTGCCTACAAAGTGCAATTGTTAGAATTTGTATTGTGCTAAGTTGTAAGTTTAATAATCAATCTTTAAACAGTCGTATTTACTAATAATTTAATAATTATTGTGTATGGTTTAATTGATTAATATTATATCCTTTTCCTAATAAGTTATTTCGAATTAATAATAAAGTGTACATTCAAATAAGTATTGTGAAATATTAAATAACAAAATATTACATAATACAAACCTAGAAACAATAAAAGTATTTTAGTAAAGTGTAATATTCGATACTTCCGTTAATAATGAAACTAGACTTGTTTTGTACTCTAAAGTGGGGGTAGCTTTGATGAAATGATGGACAATGAATACTGAGGCAGTCTGAGTGTGACCGTCGGGGTGAATAGTCAGCTACTCCAACGACTGTGAATTGTTAAGTGTTAAAACTTGGATAAAAAGTAAAAGTGTTGTGCTGAAAATAAATCTTTTATTTGGAGAATCTACCCTGGTTCCTGATACAATATCAACATCTTCTTCGGGCCCTTGTCCCAGGTTTCTTGGAGTCCGCGCAACACGTCTTAAGGATGACTTCCTCGGATCGGATTGGATCATCGGAACAGATTTTATTTATTTAAACTTCATGTACAACAGTGGAACACAGGCGGACTTAATGCCATTGAATAATTAATTATTATTATTTATTTAATTGATTTTACAATCTTTAACGATATTAAATCGTGTACACAGTATTTAAAGTCTAAATTACCAAGTCGCGCAAAGCAATTTGAACGCGGTCTTCCGCTCGCGATCGTAGCAGAAAGTATGTTGCGAAGCGCGGCCGGCTCCGTTCGCCAGTCCTCGTATCAGACAAGGTAGGAATGAAACTATTTGACTAGGCATAGAAAAGGATACGTTCGCAAGCGACGGTACGGAGCCGATCGTATGCGTCGACATCCTGCTGGACGCGATCGGTTGTTGCCGCATCCGATGCGATGCGAGCCGTTTGGTGGAAATCATCCTTTACGCGATCAAAATGTATCGATGTCAGTTCGTCGAGAAACTGTAAATGAACGCATTTAACGCACATTTTTAGACTAAGAACTTGAACACCGTCCACATAACTCCGAAATTATTGTTTGTCTTCCTTTTTAAAAATCTTTTTAACTTTTGATCGCCTTTTTTTGATCCATACACACGTTTCTAGGCAGAATCATCTCTTGAATCTGACGTCGGCACAGTTTCCATAAATTAAAAAAGAATAGAATATAAGACGTTGTTGATATTTAGCCAGCCTATATTTACCTACCACGCCATAGCACTGCTTAGCTATCATAGTCGTTATGGGTAATTTTGTGTATTCCTTGAGGATATCACTTTTTGAGTTTACTGGTCCTTTGAAATAATCTTGAACAAAATGGCCGACGTAAGTCGAAACCGGTCTTTTGAACTTGAAATAAAATGCTTTAATTCGAAAACAGACGAACAATATACGGATCAAGACTTAAGTCTGAAAGAGAGCCTTTTCTTTGACTTTGGCAGATTTATTTCCAACCCAGACTCAGTAAGTACTTAATAGTTCCATGTATAAAACAGAATTCGTTTATGACTGTTCCATGTTCGAAATTCAAATATTTTTTCCCTATCCAAAATTTAGACGTTTGGATGGGAAAAAAATACATACTTGAATTTGCATGACATGACATGAACATGACTGCCAACTTTCCAACAAAAAAACAACAATATTTTTATCATCATACTCCTGCCCTTATCCCAATTTATTTGTGGTCGGTGCAGCTTCCATACTTCTCTATTCATCTCATGACTCACCTCCTTTGCTAGCCATATCATCCTACACACAGCCCATCCACCGTTACTTTGGTCTTCCCTTACTTTAGCCATCCACATATATACTCAAAACTAAACTTTGATTGCAATTTAATCTCCAAAAAAAAACTGCTTCGTGTCAGTAAGTATTCATGTTCCAAGAAACTAGCCTGCACTATTAGACCGCGGACATACTCGCGGTAACAGGCGAACCTGCGCTATAAGAAATAATTCACTGCAGCGGGCCTCACGGTCCCCGTCTCCAGTCAGTCTCGCCGCGCGCTGTGCGACGGTCGCGTGCCTGCAACCGCCCTTATTCGCGCTCCAAATTCAAAAGTGATCCTTTGTGTGAATTCGGAATACGTGTGTTATTTACAATATATTTTTTTTGTTTGTAAAAGTGTGCCTGTGTCAGTTTTTGAGTGAATGTGGATTATTTATTTTTTAACGGATGTGGTAAGTTTGAATTTTATTTTTTGAAAAGTTTTTCTGATATTGTTTGGTGTTTTAATTTTAATATGACTGAAAAGTTTTTCTCTCTACCCAAGGAAAGTAGAAAATACTTTATTTTAATATTACTAATGCCGTATGTCTAATTTGAACTTGAAACTTTAATTTCCCGATTATAGCTTTTCTGTTCTGAATAAACTAAACCTTAAGATTTAAACAAAGTTCTATTTTAAATAACCATTCATGTTTTTGTGTTTCTTCTTTTGAAGAAAAATATTTTTCTTACAATTCATATAAATCTTAGACTAATATTACAAAATGGAAATTACTTTTAATTGATTAACAAAAACCTTTTCTCATTTCGGTAAACAATTTGATACGGCTATTAAATTGTATTATTACTTTAAATAAATTAACATCAAAGTTTTAATTTAAACACAACCGCACTGTTTGGCCTGACACAATTAATTTTAAATTACCACATAAAAGCATTCAAAAAGATTCTAATAAAGTAAGTAGGTACCACAAATTCATATTCAACAATATTGATAATTTCAAAACTTCCATGGTGATCTACATTTATGTATAACCATGGCAGCTGCTTCTAAATGGTGAATATAAATCATCAATAACAAAAAAAAAATACTCGTTTGTCTAGTAGTCTCAAGCGCGACCTCTGAGCATGAGGTCCTGGGTTTAATTCCCAGGTCAGGTAAAGTGATAATAGGATTTTTCCGTTGAGATTTTTATCAGTAGCAGCCATGGCGTCTGGATTTGTGCCCGGCTGATGGCAATAGACTCGCCCTCTGCTACATCGGACTTAATCATAACTGGCGAAATGTGGGTGTACTACTAGGTTAGTACATCTTTGCCTGGATGGATCAGAGGCATGGCAGCATCTTGAACTTGGGAATATAATCTGCCCATCACTTACCAATTTTTCTTATGGTCTGTTTGTCAATCTCCTAATAATTTTCAAGTTTTTAATGTTGCGCAATTTGGAAGAGAATTTTATCCAATGGTGGACTGCAATGGGCTGAGTTGGTTAATTGCCTGGAAGATATCTCTATCAGCGATAAGAGCGCCGTTATAATCATAGAATTAGCAAACACTGTTTTAAGCGTTCACGGTTTATAACTAAACTTACACTGTCACTTACGGGATATCTTCCGTGATTGTTAATTATTTTGAGTTTCAAAACCGCGATCATGGCGCTTGCAACAGCGTCGAAATATCGGCTATAGTAATAGCTCACAATAATTAACAATCACGGAAGATTTTCAGTAAGTGACAGTATAAGATTATGGAGTATCTTCCCCATTCTTCTGCCGTGATTTTTAACTATTGTGACCTCCCGATATTTCGAAACTGTTGCAAGCATTTTGATCGTGGGATGTCATACCGCGATCATGGCGCTTGCAACATCGTGTAAGTTTGATCTTTTGATTTACTAAATTATGGCGTTAAAGTTAAAAATCCATGGCGGAAAAATGTTGATATCTTCCGTGATTTTCAAATATTGTGATCTCCCGATATTTCGACGCTGTTGCAAGCGCTATGCCGGGAAGACTCATACCGCGATCACGGCACTTGAAACAGCGTCGGAAAATCACGGAAGATATTCCGTAAGTGACAGTGTAAATATAAAGGGTGTAACAAGACCCCCAACGAAGCCGAAAGGCATTTGTTCTCCTCGTCATTGCGATCATTTATTTGTTCTAGACCATACCTGGGGAACCTTTTAGTTACGGAGATATTGGTGGACATAGTTCCAACTTTTCTCAAGTTTTTTTTTTAATACTTGATTTTAATGTAAGATGTTTACTTAAAACATCTCCACGGCCCCCGTACTATTCAATGCATCCACCAGCACAGTGTTTTGAGTGCGTTACATTGAGTTTTACGGTAAAACGTGATTTTTTACCCCAAAACAAAATTGTTACCCAGCAATAATTTTTACGTAAAGTTACTGAGTTTGATGTACATAATACTTGGGTTTACGGCTTCGTGAAGAGTCCTGTTACACCCTGTATGTAGAATTAGCTAAATTGTAAAAGAGCTCAGTCTATTACAATTTTGGTGTACAAAAACGTAGGTATATTCTATTAATCTATCTAACTGAAGATAATGTCATACGATACGACTTCAGTTTATTTTTTAGTGTGTATCTGATGGACAGTGTACTTTAGGGAGGTTACTATGACGTCTTAAAGCAGGAGTAATTTCAGTGTAGGAAAGAGACAGAGCTATACAGGTCGTCTAGCGCCATCTGTTCCCCATAATGTAATTACTCCTCCTTTAAGACATCATGGTAGGCCACCTGTATTCAATAAACATCTGAGAACTGATGATGAGCTCAGCTTTTATGTTGAGGAAATTTTTATTAGGTTTTAGACACGAAGTTTCTTGCCATCACCACACCGAAATAGGCCAAAGTATTAAAGTCAGAATGCTGAAATTCTGTAAATGGTCTTTTATGTACAAACTCAGGCACTTTGAATTCTGTAACGACTAGTTGATTATTCGTATGACAGCTTCTCTAGAGGACTAACAGAGACCGAGACCTCACTGCTTAACGGTCACCCATCAATTGCCTGACCGCGACAGGTGTTGCTTAACCTTTCACATCTAGACACCCCATGGTATCTAGGTACAACAGAACACGGGGTTTGTTTGACTTTTTGCAAAAGAATTGTCTTTTCAATCACCATGATCTGCGTAGCCTATCTGTGGGCTTTCAGTTTCACCCGATGCAGCTGAATACCAGTATTTTACGTGGAGTGACTGCTTATCTGATCTCCACATTTCGAAGTTATTGCTGGCTGTCAGACATTTGGGTTCTAACTACTCGTTACGACTATCAAAGAGCTACAAATGAGAGCCGTGACCAACGGCTTAACATGCTTTTCGATATGTGACGGATCACGGACGGTCACCCATCAATGAACCGACCACGGCAAGAGCACCATAACCATCGAATCGATCGACCGGTGTAGCTGTTTTACTTAGCCACAAGCTACTAAGAATATTCAATTTAATCAAGTTCTAAAATAAGGTTTTACTTCGTTTTTGAAGTTCGCTATTTTTGAAGTACCTACTAAGAAAACAATGAAGCCTGATTGTTTGTCGTAAACCGAAACAATAGTCTTTATTAACACGTAATTCGGTACATTTACATTTGGAATTAGTTCATTTTTTTTTAATTTGCATTCATACTTTTTGGGTGGGAGAATAATTATCATAAATACTGAAAACGGGATATTTACTGATTGTTTTGAGTTCCCAATATTTTCCAGTTCTTCGTGTTAATAATAATGTTTGAGACCATGTCAAGAGAATGATATGATATGTAACTGATAGTATTTGCGGGCAGCCAGCAACATGCATAGTCTGCCGGCTTTTTAGAGTCAGAGCGGGTCCACAACCAGTCTTACCATGGGGTATCTTATTAAACAGTAGCTAGGTTTTGGAGGTTATATAGGCAATTCCTCGATACTACAGCTGTTACTCTCCTTACTCCTTTCGCCTCATCCACGTCCATACATATTAAAATATTTGTTAAAAAAACACGCCACTCGCTATATGAACCCCTAGTACTTCGCCCGCGACTTCATCCGCAAAAATTGTAATAGCTCGACTAATATGCATGATATAAATATAATGTATAGCTTAAAGCACCCACGAATAATGTAGGTTTCTGCCAGTGAAATAATTTTTAAAATTGAATCTTTAGTTCTGGAGATTTAACCCCTACTTACAAATACTCTTTATAATATTAGTGTAGATGTACAGCTTTAGGTGTGAATGGACTCTGAATAGTATTACCACTCGAGGAGGCTGTTCTGAAACTAAATTCAAACTGGAGATCAAAGCCAAAAGAGGTTAGTACCCTAACAAGTAGATAGCAATAAAACCTCTTTGCTTATGTCGAAACATTTTAATTACTTCGCCGATCAGTTTGAAGCTGTCAACAAATTCGTTTTGTGGCTGTATTTGTTTTCTAACACTCCATATTAATTACTATTTGGTTTGAAATTATGTTAACAATTTAATAAACACGGTTCTTGGTCTCTTTGTGTTTAGGCTAGGTTTGGTTTGGTTGATGAAACTTCGAGTGTCATAGGAATTCAGTGAAATCTCACTTTTGAAGTGATGAGAATATTTCTTGAAAGTACAATTCCAAAGTCGACCGCAATGTTACCCAATAACAAAGATCGATCTAAAATGGGGTCTAAAATGGGGTCTAAAATGGCCGCTTTAGAGAATCATAATAGGATAATAATATAAATCACTTTAAAATTCTAAAAATCACAGACTTATTTGATGTTATGAATTGTCACTTTGTGACCAATTTATTAATTGTAACGTGATTCATATTATTATGCAATGATTCTGCTAAAGTGGCCATTTTAGGCCCCCTGAAAACGTGTTGTTATAGACAAGTCACGAAGCTTCGATCTGTAATAGCGATTGTTCGGTTTTACCGCTGCGATAATTTACGCTTGTTTATTCGTTTTGAGTTTGAGAAATTCAATAACTAATTTGACTACGAAAATGACCAAGGCAACACTGATTGTAGTTTGGCTTTGATTGTGGTTCGGGTCACAAGTACAAAAGCTGATGCTAAGGTTTGTGGTAAAAACATTGATATGTTAACGGGTCAAAACGAGTTATGAGTGGCAGTAGCCACAGATATCTGGAAACCTACGTCCTGTCTCGACTTGAATGTGCCCTGGCGGTTGAGAGTATGTCATGCTCACTCAATGTCTCGCTGATGGTGGCGCGTGTGTCGGATCATTTAGTTCCCTTCAAAGTGGTTGAGTTGAATGGTGCTGATCCATGTGTCATGTTCGTGAACGGGCGCTGTCAGTTGTGACTGGTCATCTCTTAGTTGCCACGGCTTATTTGAATTAATTTTTTTTTTTTTTTTGATTGTCTTTTTTATTTTTACTATGGACACTTTTAACGTGCACATCTTGCTACATCGTTCTCACATAACGTGCCATCTCAATATGAATGATTTTGTAACAATATGCTGATTTAAAAGAGTGTCCATGGAGTTTCTTGCCCGTTCTTCTCCATAGAGATCTACGCTAGGGAATGGGCAACTACAGTACTTTCACAGTTTTTATGCCTCGTGACTGGGACTGTAGCTACATTTCATTGTTATCTTTGTTTCGACAGTTCAAAAGTGCCTGTAACTGGCCTACTTGAAATAAATGCTTTGATTTTGATTTTATCTTTGACAACATCCTAGAGTCAGGATAACTGGTACCTAACGAAAAGCAAACTTAGTTTCATTTACCGGTTCGTAGCAGTGATAGTCTAGTGGTGTGACCGTCCGACTGCCAAGTCATAGGTCTCGAGTTCGAACCCAAGACACGCACCTCTGATTTTTAGGATTCATGTGCGTATTGTATAATTATCACTTGCTCCGGTGAAGGGAAACATCGTGAAGAAACCAACATGCCTGACAGATTCTCGACGGCATGTAAAGCCAAGTCAGAGGCCAATGGGCGGCCTAAAACTCTGACACCAGGTTATGTACTAACCACACGATAAAGAAGAAGATTTACCGGATGTGTCCGGTTAATGAAATTAAGCTTGCTTGTCGTTACAGGAGACTTAAAATAAATTACCGGCGAAATAATACACCGGCCTACTTGAAATACATGCTTTGATTTTGATTTGAGTTTTGAGAGTGTGAGATCTGATTTAAATCAGATACAGATAATCTAAGAGGAAACTGTTCTACACATAAAATGTCACTTACGGGATGGGATATCTTCCGCGATTGTCTTGTTTTTTTAGTTTAGGAAACTGTTCTAAACCAATCGTGTTTCAGAGAATTGTTAGGATATAGATAAAACATTGCGAATTATTTGCCAGATTTATCTATTTACCTTCGAAAATTCTCAGTAAATACCAAATCTCTATCGTAATCATTTGCCGACATCTTTTTCAAGATAAAATTCAGTAGTTTATTAGATTGAATTGATTGGTATTTTAGTTTGCTGATATTTAATTTTAGTATTACCAACGAAATCAACCGGCCAAGTGCGAGTCGTACGTCACACGCACATAGGGTTCCGTAGCACCAAACAATATAATAAAATCATTTTGAAGGCTCATTCATATGTTGTATTGTTTTACATTCAACAACAAAACTAAATTTATTTTTCATATTAAGTTAATAAAAACAAAGTTACTGCTTCAGTTTGATGAAAAAGTTCCATATCTCAAAAACTAAATATCAAATCTTATTCAAACCAATTTTGGATAAAAGTTTTAATTACGTTCTACAACCCCACATTTTTTCAGAATTTTTCTCCTCCAACTTTAGGAATTAGAGGGGGGGGGGGACACTCATTTTACCACTTTGGAAGCGTCTATCTTTTAAAAGATTGACTTTGAGAAAAAATGGTTTTAGGAACCTCAATGTCATTTTTAAAGACCTATCTAAAGACACGCACAGGTTTAATGAAAAAAAAAAATGTTTCAGTTCCATGTAAGGGGAGTTCCCTTAATCTTTGTTTTTTTTTTTTTAATTTTGTATAAAAATTCCTCCGGCTGTCTTTGGCAGTCGTTACAGGTACGAGTAGTCGGCAATCCGCAAGTCTGACAACCAGTCTTACCACGAGGTATCGTATTCCCCAGCAATAATATTAACTGGGTTGTGGAGATCAGATAGGCAGTCGCTCCATGTAAAATACTGGTACTCAGCTGCATCAGGTTGGACTGGAAGCCGACCAAAAGCTGCATCCGGTAAGGCTGGAGGCCAACCCCAATATAGTGCGGAAAAGGCTAGGCAGATATGACCGGCATTTCCTAAAATCAAAAGTTCGAAGACATATTGTGTCGTCCACCGACGGGAACAGGGCCTGCTGGTGGATTATGTGCCACTCCCTGTCCCTCATAGAGACGTGTGTCCCAGCAGTGGGATAGTTTAGGTTGACAATTCTATTTAGAAAGAAAGAAAGAAGAGAATACAATAAACATATTTTTTTCTTTCATTGTATTTTAAATATTTCGGACTTTTCACTTTCACGCCAAAGAGTTATTTACTTCACCTGTTGATAAAAGTGTCGTCTGCCATAATGTTTATAATGATACTGGTTATCTTATTCGTCGCTCTCTTCATGAGAAATTACGACCAAAAATGTTTATGAATGAAATATGAAATCAGCAATCAAAATGAAACTCGCTGAAAAGAATAAAAGAGCCATATCGAAAGGACAATGACCAAAAGATCAAAATTTTTACAGTAATTATTTTCATATTTTTTTAAGACATTACGCGTCATGGATTTGATTTTTGATTAAGGAATTAAATTTAAATGAGAGAAGTATGAATATTGTTTTACTCCCTTTACATGACGTTCATACAATCGGTCATAGAGATGTAGAATGCAATAGAAACTATTTTGATAAATCGACTAGCCAGTCATTCCAATCGTTTCTTTTTATAATAAATTAGCGACTCGCCCCGGCTTCGCACTGGTGCAATGTATACATATAAACCTTCCTCTTGCATCACTCTATCTATGAAAAAAAACGCATCAAAATCCGTTGCGTAGTTTTAAAGATCTAATAGGGACAGACAGCGGGAAGCGACTTTGTTTTATACTATGTAATGATAACTATAACGTTTGCTTCAAAAATAGTTTACGAATTATATTATTTTATTACCTTTGCTTTCAAATTGCTTAGATTGCAAATTTATTAATTTGTTAAAAAACGGTAACAATTAAGTAAAACCAGTACACCAAATCGATTTGTTATTGCTAATTGACACAAAATTGAAATTCAGACATTTAATCTGACGTTTACGTCTGTCTGTGCTTCTAGAGTTGAGATTAATTAATTATTGTGTTGTGTGTTGAGAAGTAGGATTTTTTTGTATTTTGCGAACTTATTTCTGTGTATTTCATTGTGCAAATATGTCGAGTCGTGGGGTCAACCAAATGACGCCGTCAGACACCCGGCAAAAACCGATGTATCAATTGTTAATTTTCTTGTTGCTTAGTTTTGAGGTTATTTCGGTTTTATTTTACTCCGAAACTCGGGTTTTGCTTAAATGTAGTCTACAAAAGACAAAGTTTGATTTTGATGCAGCATGGTACGGGATTCCATACAGCCATGAGCATTGTCCCTTGCGTTTTGTGGGAAATGACAAAATTGTGTTCGTGTTTTAGTTCGTGTTCGCAGAAATGAAAGAGATGAAATGTTTTTGTTTGTCTTTGTCTAGCACGATATCGTCACTTTTTGATTCACTAGACGATAGACCATTTTATAAGGTTAGGAGTAGTTTCTCAATTCGCCGTAATTTTGAGTTTGGTGACTTTCGTTCTAACTGTGTGCTGACATAATAAAGAACTCTAGTAAGTAAAGAGTATAAATTACATTTCGAACAAAAAATCAGTTTTACTTGTGAGTCACCATTCTCCTGCCCTTATCCCAATATATTTGTGGTCGCCGCAGCATGTCTTCTTCTTCCATACTTCTCTATTACTCGTCATCTCAGCAGTCACTTCCTTTCTTACCAAATCATCCTTCACACAGTGCATCCATCGTTTCTTTGGTCTTCCTCTACTCATATAGCCATCTACATTTTATCAGTTTTACTTGTGAGTATTACGATTTTATGAAAATATTTCCAGTGTGCGTTCGATATTTTTATTTATAAAATACATGCATACATTAACTTACGCCTACAATCGTCCGAAGGATAAGCAGGTGTGTTTGCCGTTAACAGGAGTTTGTACGAGTACACCCACGATGGTTATGAAAAAGTAACTGCGCACTAAAATACGCTCGGTTGTATGCCGCTGTACTTCTCATTTCAGATTAATGTTATCCATACTGAAATCAAATCAAGTCAAATATGTTTATTAACCAACTAGCTGTTGCCCGCGGCTTCGCTCGCGCTTTGGTGGGAAAATATCCCATGGGCACGTTGTAAATATAATCTGTGGCACTCGGGGATAATGTCGCTTCCTATTAGTGAAAGTATTTTCAAAATCGGTTCAGTAGATCCAGAGATTACCCCCTACAACCTCACAAATTCACAAATTTTACCTCTATATAATATTATAGTATACATAGAAACAGGACAGTTGTTTCATCTAATCAGTGAGCCACAAACTAAGCTAAAATACTGTCTTATCTCTCTATTAAGATAGAGGTTTTCGTCTCGTGATTTCCTCCACTCCAGCGTTGACTTAAATTTGATTTGAATCGAAATAAGATGTTTATTTATATTCATGAGTTTTTAGCCGGAAGACTGAATTAAGGAAAACATTCAAAATAAACAAGAGACCAAATTAAGGGATCAAGATATTAAAAAATAATCTGTGTAAGGTGGACAAATAATCTAATCTAGTAGACAGACCTCCGGCGCGATCTCATGGCGACATGGAGAGAGCGACTGTCGCAACCCCGGGCAGGGCACGCCACAATAGTGGCGATAAGTCCCTTCTTTGAGGAGTGGCTTGAGAGGCACCACGTCGCCCTCACCTTCCGCCTGACGCAGGTCCTCACCGGACATGGTTGTTTCGGGAGGTATCTGCACCGTATCTGGCGGGAGGAAACGCCCGGGTGTTACCATTGTGAGGATCAACCGGAGGACACGGTGGAGCACACGGTGGAGGTCTGCCCCGCTTGGGCGGAGCACCGCCGTGTCCTAGTAGCGGCGATCGGCGGCGGCGACCTCCCAGGTAACACATAAGCACGATAACAGTACACATTTAGAACATTTTACAGTTCAAAGATGAATATAGTTTGTATAAGAGCTTTGGGAATAGCCCAATGCTGATTTAGGTTGAGTTCGGACCCTAAAAATTCTTAACGCTTTATAAATTCTGCATTTCTGTCCTTTCCTTCTTTACGCTTAATAACCAATCACTGTAAGATTATTATACAGACGTTATTTAGCATTACGCATTCCAGGTGGCTTAAAGCTGAAAAACAGGCCCGTCGGTAGCATTTATATGAATAACCATAATCTATATTGCTATTATTAAAGCAGTACTAAGCTAGTAGCGTTTGAAACAGCTAATTGCTGAATAAAGTATTACCTTCTGAATAATATTGTTACATAAGTCTTTTATACAGCTTGATACTGAATAATTGTTTTTATTTTATCTTTATACTGGATAAGATTCTATGTTTCACTAATTATTCAGCTGCTGAGTAAACAATATTATTTATGGCTTTTATCAGTATAATAGAGTTTCAAACTAACTTATTCAAATCAAAGACCATATTTGTATTGTTATAGCACCCATAGCTTAATACCAGCTTAATTAAAATTTTATTGTACAAATATTATTGCATGAAAGTCGTGAAAAACACGTAAGAGAACCGGCTAAATCAAAATAAAATTGTTAAAAGAATATTTAAATATCCGCAGTAGTAATAAATTGTCCAAGTGTTTCTGGTCATCAAAGGATTTGTGAAAATAGTTGAACAAAGCTGAACCCGGTCCCAGCCAGCATGCGTGGTTGGCGTGCAATGAAGAGGGTTCCGTCCCCCAAAAAACTCAAACAACATTGTAATTCACGCAAAAAGAGAGTGCATTTGATAGCAGCTGTACAGATATCGAAGAAAAACAATGTACCTATATTATATATGTATCTATATTATATGCAGATTAAATTTCTATTAACATTAAATTTTGAAAGACAAAGACAAAGACATTTATTCGTAGGATACGGTAGGCACAAAGTTGTTAAATAGAAATAGCATAGTTCAGGACATATCCGCCGCTAGACGCGGCATACGAATATTTACATTATTTACACTTGAAAACACTAAAATTTTACACTCTATTAGAATAAAGCAAAAAAAAAAAAAAACAAAACTAAATGTCTAAACTCTTTATAATCTAATACATAAAATATAAAACACAACATTAACATTAACCTTGGATATAATAAAAAAATAAAATAAAAACATAAAAAAGTGTATAACAATATCCAGTATCTACCTATTATATTTAATATATTCAAGAAATTCTTTTACTGAGTAAAAAGTCTTTTGAAGTAGCCATGATTTCAACTTGTTTTTAAAAAAATGAAGTGGTGACTCTCTTATTGGTTTCGGAATGTGGTTGTAAATTTTAATGGACATTAAGTAACTGTTTTTATAGTGAAGAGTACTATTGCAAAATTGGTTTTTAAGTTTAGTAGGGTCCCTTTTTGTGAATCTGTTGTTTTCGGCTACAGTGGAGAAGAAGTGTGATTTTTTTTTAACAAATATACCTATCTCTAAGATATAGGTACAAGCTAGAGTTAAAACCTTTAACTTTTTAAAAACAGGTCTGCAGCTCTCGTAAGGAGGTGTCCCAGTAATTGCTCTCAAGCATTTTTTTTGTGCTATAAAAGCTCTTTGGACATGAGTCGAATTACCCCATAAAAGTAAACCGTATCTCAGTATAGACGCTACATAGCCATGGTAGGCGTTGAGTGCGGCTTGTTCATTTGCTGTTTTGCGTAGCTCTTTTAGCGCGTATACAAATCTGTTTATTTTTTTACACAGGTTGTCAATATGGATTCCCCAATTACAATTTTTATCTAATGTTAACCCTAAAAATTTTATGCTGTTTTCTCTATTAATTGTTTCATTATTGTGTTCTATGTTAATTATTGGTGGATTTTGTTTATAGTTTGCAAATTGAATGAATTTTGTTTTAGATAAATTAACTTTTAAGTGGTTTTCATTGAGCCAATTTATGATATCGGTAATGGTTTCTTTTACTTCTTGTTGGTGCAGTGTTTTGTCATTCTCAGGTATTATTACTGACACATCATCGGCAAATAGTACGCATTTATGTTTAGTGATATTTGGTAAGTCGTTGATGTATAAGAGGAAGAGAAGAGGCCCAAGGATACTTCCTTGAGGCACTCCTGACCCATTGTGACGAAATAAGGATCTATATATCATTGCAACAAGTTTATCACTAATTCGGGATATTTCAACACACTGTTGTCTATTGCTCAGATAACCTTTTAGCCAATCTAGTGCAGGACCTCTAATTCCATAGCGTTCGCACTTATCAAGAAGTGTATCGTGATTAACGAGATCAAAAGCCTTGCTCATGTCAAGGAAGATTACTGAAACAGAACGTTTTTTATCTATATTATCAGTTATGGACCTTACTAGAGAGAATGCTGCCAAAGTGGTTGACTTACCTTTTTGAAACCCATTTTGTTCTTCATTAATAATTTTATGCTTATTTATAAATTCAATTAAACGACTATGCATTATTTTCTCATAAATTTTAGAGAATATTGAAATGAGTGTGATAGGTCTATAATTAGTTTTGTCTAATGTACTCTTACTTTTATGCAGGGGCTTGACTATAGAAGATTTTAGAATAATTGGAAAGACTCCCTCAAATAGAGATAAATTAATTGTGTGACACAGAATTGGTGATATCACTTTAGCGCATAGTTTCAGTATGTGAGTGGAGATCTCATCATATCCTACTGATTTTTTATTGTTGAGGGATGATATTACACGAAACACTTCAGTGTCAGAGCATGGTTTCAAAAATATGCTGGAGTTGTTCCGTGTGAGTTGAGATGTATGGGTACTTTTGGCAGATTGTTTTGTATGAGAAATATCAATAAAGAAATTATTTAATGAGTTAGCTATTTGAGTTGGGTCATTTAAAATTAAACCATCGTGATCTATTGCGTTTATCTGATTAAATGTTTTGTGTGTATCTGTTCTATTTTTGATGATATCCCATGTAGCTTTATTTTTATTTTTAGATTTTAGTATGTAGTTAAGGTTAGAACTTTTCTTTGAGCGGATTACGCAAGATTTTAATATTTTATTATATTCTAAATACCTAGACCGTATTTCGTTATTTTTATTTTTTAAGTAACACATCTTTTTAAGTTGTCTTTTATTAGAACAAGATTTCCTAATACCTTTGGTAATCCATTTAGGTGACGTATTATTAACATATACTTTAGTTTTCCTTAAGGGAAAACATAACTTATAAAATAGCGAGAAGTTTTCATGGAATATATTAAAGCTATCGTTTGCGTCGGTGTTGTCGAAAACATCGATCCACGACAAATTCCCTACAGCTTCCATAAATTTTTTAATGTTATCATCTGAGTAATCCCTGTTTATTTTATACCAATATTTTAAGGCAGGTTTCCTCTCAGCAACTGGGAATGTTAGTGTTTGGCATGTATTATGATCTGATAAATAAACTTCGTGTGTGGTTCCAGTTGAATTTTCTATGTTACTTATAATCTAATCTAAGCAAGAAAGCTGGCGTGTTGGTGTATCAATATGCAGAGTTAACCCATAGTTAGATAAAATATCTTTAAGTTTGGTTGTATCATTGGTTCCTTTTAATGTATCAATATTTAGGTCTCCTGTAATTATAATACGTATGAAATAAGTATTTTCCAATGACTTCCAAGCAACACGTAGAAATATAATTGTTGATTTACTTAAGTTAATTATTAATTCCTGTACCTACATTTTTTCAGGTGTTTGCTACTTTAATGGGAAACACGGTTGTATGAAATGTGTGACAGTAGGTGAATATTCGCGCCAGTCCCAACGCCAAAAAAGTCCACAAAAAGTGCCAACTGAAACACGCGCCTCAATATGCCTATCTCCTCAAGATGTCAAATTTAAATTTGTGCGTAATGAATATAGGAATGAGTTATATTTCGTACCTTTATTGCACACTGTATAATAGGTTAAGTTCGAAGTAAAATTAAAACTAAATAAATTTAAGCCTAAAAGTTAAATCGTTTATTTCAACTACAAAATTGTTTATCAACAACAAAAGTCACAGTTACAAAATGACGTCCTTCATGATTACAAACACGAGATTACGACAGTACTTTCTGAAACAATTTTTAAGTTTATTCTAACTACAACATTGTTTATCAACAAAATTTAACCAATACAAAATAATGTTTTAAATTTAAATTGCTTTTTTTAATTTTTTGCTTAAATTTTTGGATGTCATGTTTAGTCATATTATCCTGATAGTTTACATAATTTTAAGTAGGTATATAATTTCTATAACTAAATTTTATTACAGTTTTATACGGGGTGGATGGACACAGACACGAAAACGGTTACCACATATTTAGTACATCATTCTGAGCCCCCCTATATAGAAATTTTTCATCGGCTTTTAAAACAAAAATCTGCAGTTTCCTACACTAATGCAATACCACGGTCAAAATGTATGGAACAGCAGATTTTTATTTCAATAACCGATGAAAAAGGTCTAAGGGGGGCTCAGAATGATTTAAGTACTGAATACGTGGTAACCGTTTTCGCTTCGGTGTCCCTTCCAACCCGTGTTTTTAATTAACATTTAAAAAAACATCTGCGTTACGTCACACAGTAGCTTGAGTAATCCAACACTAAATACAACATAATTATAAACAAACTTATTCTAACACAGAGATTCTTCATCATTTTCTTCTCCAATTTGGTTATCATCTTTTTGATGGTTATTTTCAATAAAATTTTGCGGTGCTGTCGAAGTTTTTTGATCATTTCCACTATTTTTCTCATTGTCAATCTTACGCTTTACCCTGCTTTTCTTCGCAGAAGAGCGAATATTTTCATATTTTTGCGTTTTAACGTATTTCTCAACACCGTTTTAAAGAAATTTTCGTTGTGGTCCGTCGTATAAGTTGAATCCCAGAAGTTACTCAAGGTGAAAAAAAAAAATATTACGTTTTAGAAAGCCTTGACCCCTATTTACACATCAGCTGCATAACGGCTACCTCTAGTCCAGGAACATTGGCACAGAAAATCCTTCGTAAACAGTATATCCAGCAACCTGTAAGCTCACTTAAGGCCGTTTCCCAGTAATGCAGGACATACAATTGAGTATTGTTGCTTGAGTTTTTCAAAAGTTTCTTTGATTGAGAGCTCCTGTTCTAGTTTTTCCAAGTTTCCAATGTCATTTATAGGTCTTAGCATGAAAAATTCTACTTCCATACCCTTAGCCTCACCTAATAGTGTTACAATTGTTGGCTGCCGATCATTTCTTAATTCTTTAACTTGCACAGAAATTTCTGCAAGTTTTTTCATGATTTTGTCTTGATTTGATTGGGAAAATTTAACAGATTCGAGTGGCTTGACGTGCATCTGTACATAAAACAAATAACAAAATATGTATAGGAATAAAGTAGGGCCTATTTCACACCACACACACGAAATCTGATATTTTTGAAACATAAATGAGTGTTTTTTTACGAAAATTTTCAAAAAAAGTAGCTATAATTTTAAATGTAATCAATTTAGTGAAAGCTGGGCGGGAAAATTCGTTTCGTTTTGGTTCGTTCGATTAGAGAATTCTAAAAATCTGAGTAATGTAGAAATGTGATCAACTATATAATTGTTATTCAGAAGTTAGTGTAATGAGACAACTCTTTTTCAAGTTATAGCTTAGTAACAAGACATGTGTGCACTTATATTCAGCAATATAAAGCAAAACAATCGATCGCCATTAAAAATCTTTCTGTTTTATACTTACAAGGAATTTACGAGATCACTAAAATGATTTATCTTACAACTACAACATTTTCAACTCGATTCATGTTATTTTGATAGATTAAAACTGCTAGAATTAGTTATTTCGTCACAAGTACTTTTGTCAGACCTAATATGTACGTATGAAAATACTATTTACTATCTGTTATCTTGATTATTCACGTGGCGCGTCATAAGTAATGAAAAAAAAACATACTATTCACGACAAAATTACTTGCGCACTAACAATTAACATATAACAGACCTCTAAATTGTTAATTAAAATTTACTTACCGATTTCATAAGCCCACCATGTCAACTTAACATCGACATTAAAATATTTAAGCCAATTGAATTCTTTCACAATTTGTATGATGAATATTGTTTGCAAAAATGTGAACAATAATTTAAATACTTAATAAACTCTGAATACAATAACCAATTTGACTAAGCTGAATAACTCAGTTGTAAGAGCTTAATAAAAACAATGTGAGCTGTTATTCAAAAGTTATTAAGCTAATTGAAACGTTATTAAGCTCCTACTCAGATGTTGCTCAGATGTTATTCAGCGTTAAGCATTAAAAATTGGGGCCCTTTTTGCTTGAATAACAGCTGAATAGACGGTACTCAGACGTTATTCAGCTTAGTATTCAGCTTATGTTCTTGATGATTGCTCTTACTCAATCTTTATTCAGCACGTCTGTGTTACTTGGGCTCTCGCGTCCGGCCTTGGTTCAATCCATGGTCCGGAACGAGACGGAATGGGCCGTCGCCTCCTTCTGCGAAGCAGTCATGCTAGCGAAGGAGGCGGCGGAACGTGAGAGGGAGAGAACCTCATGTCCCAGCCGCCGCGGGAGACGCAACGTTCGTCGGGGGCCAAGTGATGGCCCCAGGCCACCGTAGGCGCGGGCCTATGCACGGTGAGCTATGGGCTAGCTCGCCGTCCGTCCGTCTTATGACGACAGGCCGTGTCGAGTACGGCGCGTTCGTGTTCCACGCGCGTCTCAAAGAGATGTCAGTAATGGGAAGGGGTCCGCAAGGACCGACGCCTGCCGGGGCTGCGGGACTGTTCTAAAGAGATATCGTGGCCCCGGAACATGAAGGGCGATGAAGGAAGATGGATGGGTTTTAGTCAGTAAAAGTCTAACACTCCCTCCTGCTCAGCCCAGAGCGGGAGGGGTTATTTGATGATGGAAATCACCCGAAAAAAAAAAAAAGTGGACAAATACCTCCTTTTCGGATTCACTGCAGCTACAAACATAATGTATTTAAATGGTGTACTTTTCCATGGGTCTGAAACAGCATGTATCAGAAAATTATGGTAATATTTAAGAGAAAACGCGGTAGGTATTTGAAGAAACTATCGCTGTAGCTCTTCGAGCGCGATTTCGACATTGGTGCAATAAAGACAACTACAGATCCAACGAGTAAAAAGTCTTAATTCAAGGTTTGCTGATACAGATTATTTATCATCAAAAAGAAAACATAGGTCATACAAGAGGTTGATATTTATTTAACTGTAAAAAATCATAGCTTTAAAGTCATAAACCAGAACGAAAACAGGCGAGAGCGTTTGTATGGAGAAAAGACCGCTCGCATTTTCTCTTAAGAGTTTCAATACCTGTTCTATCTGCTTAGCCATTTCCCAACTATGTTTGTCACCAATATTATACTTGGAGCGACAGCCTAATTGCCTGTCTGATCACCACAACCCAGTCAGTACTGGGTAATACGATACCCTTTCGTAAGACTGGTTGTCAGACTTTCGGGCCACTGACTACCTGTAACGACTGTCAAAGATCTATAAATGACGCAAAACAACTGGAAAGGACCGTAACTCTGTTTTAAACTCTCACGGTTTACACTTACACATAAACTTACGGGATATCTATCTATATAAGTTGCAGCCGGCAGCGTAATAAAGACTACAAAAAGCCTTGTGATACTGTGAGTGCGCTTTGCCGTGACTTGGTGATGAGTTCCAGTAGTGCGCATAACAAAAGACAAAGAAAGAGGGTAGACAGATTTGTCTGCTCTTGACAATTTATTTTCCATCCACCCGCATTCTCCAGTCAACCCGCGATCATGGCGCTTGCAACAGCGTCGAAATATCGGGAGCTCAAAATTACAGATAATCACGGAAGATGTCCCGAAAGTGACAGTTTATTTATTTATTTATTGACACACCAACGACTTATTCACTAAATCATTAAATTAAATATATTCTATTTAACAGCTTTGCGATGAATGCGTCACTTATAGGTGTGCACAGCACTTGTATAATCAATAATAAAAAATAAAATGGAAATATATGATACTAACAAAATTAAAATTTACAAAGTTTGCATTGAATTTAAAATGTCAAGTAGTTAAATTAAATTACAGTACAATTAAAAAATTAAAAAAAAAACATCAATTAAATTTGAATAGAAAAACAATTATAAATTAAAACTATAACATTACAAATATATTAGGACAAAATTATTACATTAATTATAATTCAAATTAAAAGAATAGATTAGATTGAAATTTGAGTTCAAAAATTAAATTAAATGTGTGGGACTGTAACTGTTCCAAGACAGATATACCTAGAGAGATAGAGATCACTGTTTAGATACAAATAGATAACACTAGTATCACCATCCGTATGAAAACCAAGCGTGTCATTTTTTAAATACCTACTATGACGCCATAAGCACTATTTAGTTACTATACAAACAAGTTACTAAACAAAATAGACTACAGTTTTGTTCTTTAAATGTCTAAAATTAACACCTTCTTTTAAAGTTGTTTTTTTTTTTTTTTAATTTATATTTTTGTGTACGCGAATTAGGTGCTCTTGCGTTATCTAGGTATATCTAAGTCTGTGGTCCCAAGTCAAAACGAGTAGTCTGACATTGACATTAAGGCATTATGCCAAGACAATAATACAAACAAAACAAACACCAAAGACATTGTAAACTTCTAGGATTTTGAGAACCACAAACACAACATTGAAGCCATTAAATCTAGAACCGAGGGCACATTAAGACCTCAAAGTGCTCTTGTCTAGGTCTTAGCGAGCGTAATTAGGGTGATTTTAACAATTTTAGGCTTCGTCACAGCCTCAAGGGATGCTGCTTGCGATACGACTTGAGACCAATTTGTGACACGACTACAGAAAACTACATCATTACAAAGAAACAAAATTAAAGTTTCTGTTTCTTGTTTCAAAATAACAGCCTTTTAATGAAGGCATATAAAAGTATTTACTAAATTACTAAGGTAGGTACATAAAAAAAAAAAAACATATATTTTAATTTTTGTCTGTCTGTGCGTATGTTTGTTGCGGCTAAACTCCGAAATGGCTGGACCGATTTGGTCAAGACAATAACTAGCAGATAGCTGATGTTATAAGGAGTAACTTAGGCTACGGAATTTTTATTTTAGAAAAAGGATTAGGGTCCCGTGCAAAAAAGATTAAAACCTTGAAATTGTTAACAATATTCGACTCAAATAGAGAAGTAATATTTTAATAATCATTTCACGCGGACAAAGGACTATTAATAAACAACAGCTCTTGATTGCACGTGGCAAAATACTCACAATACAATGAACATACTACATTCACAATTTTATTTGCGCACACAAGATAAAATCCTAGCTAACATCAACAAAACTGATGCCGGTTTTCACCAACACAAAACTCCACCTTAACTAATGCCTTAATAAATACTGCTTTGTTGGATTTTAGACTTTCAGCCGAGCGCACAAAGTTGGAAGTCCGCTTCTATTTAGGTGTAAAACAGTCTAAAGGCATAAACGCTACAGATGACACCCATTCTCTATAGTCTAGACAAGTCTATTAGAATATTACATTATCTGTGCTAAACCTACACAATTGTCGGCTCAGCATTTATGTTCAGACTTGAAATTAATTATACAATACTAATGTTACAGTTACAAGATACTGCTGTTTGTCTATAGGTATATACAGGGTGTAACAAGACCCTTTACGAAGCCGTCAACCAAGCATTATGTACATCAAACTAAGTAACCTTACGCAAAAATTATTGCTGGGAAACGACTTTTTTTTTAATAACCGACGACAAATTTCTATTCTTTTCTATTTCTATGTGGGGAGGAGGGTAATACGTGGTAACCGTTTTAGTTGGTTGTCCCTTCCACCTTGTTTGATTTCCATTTGATAAGATACCTTTCTACAATTGGTAATTCGGTTTGGTTTGTATTGTGTTGGAAATTTATACAAAGAGAGGATAAAAAAAAATGTGTTAAACAATATAAAATATATAATTGTAAGTATAAAAAATATGATAATATGTATATTGTGTTTAAAAATTAAATTTAAATCTATTTATTTCCACATGCATTAACAAAACTTTTACATCGAAAATAGCGCTCAATCTTTTTGAGGCAAGATTATGTGCGCTATCGATTAAGATTTAAGTTACTCACTCACAGGTCTTTGTCTAGTAGTGAACCCACACGTATGCCCCTCAGAGTTTTCAATGGTGACATAGGTTTTTAAGATATTTTTTATTTGTCGAGGTTTTTTGTTTTCCAATTTTTGATGATACTGTTTTGTGCTAATTTATATGCGACCTCCCGCAATTCCTGATCAAGCGCAACCAAAATGTTGACACTGACAGCTCTTGAACTCCGTTTAGAGTTAAAAATAAATTAGAAATTAGAATTGAATTAATTAGAAATTTGCAGTTAAACTCGTTTCTACAAGTTTTCTTAGGGTAAGACGTCTTTCTTTCAGTAGGCGTATTGTTTCGTTTTCGTCCTTCCGAAAATAAGAATTGTTTACTTTTGTTTGATAAAACATTTAGCTTCCGGGGTTATTGGATACGGCCTCGAAAATGTATTTTTGTCTTTAAAGATAATAGATAATAGATAAATCATTCGATAATAGAATATGAAAAGACGGACCAACCTAGGCAATGAAGATGTTCCGAGTAGCTATTCCTACGAACCTATGTCCTTTCTCGACTTGAATGTGCCCTGGCGGTTGAGAGTATGTCATGCTCACTCAAATGTCCCGCTGATGGTGACGCGTGTGTCAGATCATTTAGTCCCCTTCAAAATGGTTGAGTTGAATGGTGCTGATCCATTCGTCATGTTCGTGAACGGGCGCTGTCAGTTGTGACTGGTCATCTCTTAGTTGCCACGGGTTATTTGTTTTTTTTTTCTTGTTTTTACTATGGACACTTTTAACGTGCACATCTTGCTACATCGTTCTCACATAGTGTACCATCTCCACATGAATGATGTAACCAAGGTTTTGTAACAATATGCTGATTTAAAAGAGTGTGCATGGAGTTTCTTGCCCGTTCTTCTCCATAGAGATCTACGCTAGGGAATGGGTAACTACAATCCTTTTCAGTTTTTATGCCTTGTGACTGTAGCTACATTTCTTTGTTTTCTTTGTTTCGACAATTTTAAAGTGTCTGTAACTGGCCTTCTTGAAGTAAATGCTTTGATTTTGATTTTGCCACGAGGTTCATGCTTAATGCATGTCAATATTTGCAATCTTAAGTGTACCTACCTACTTCAATTGAATGAAATTCACGCAAATATTCAGTGGAAACACTCTAGCATTGTTCGATGTGTACTCAGATTTATCTTGCACAAACATTTTATCTTACAAGATTAACAATACGAATGTAAACGTTTGTATATCTTTGTTACGGAAATTACGCTAGATTATTTTGAAATGTTTGCTAAAAGAATTTTAAGGTTTAATAAGTCGAATGGATTTATTTTGTATGATTATTTTTCGATTTTGTCCGTATGGATGGTTGAAAATATAAAACTAACACATGCACACACAGGTACGACCCTTCACAAAACCGTAAACCAAGTATTCTGTACATCAAACTAAGTAACCCTGCGCAAAATGTATTGCTGGGAAACGATTTTTTTTGTGGGGGTGAAAATTCGGAGCATGGAGGTAGTTGAAGAAAAGTTATAACCTTTAAAACAAGTACTTATTAAAAAAAATTGAATAATATTAACTTTGACCTCCAATATCTCCTTCTTAAAGGTTCCAGAACAAAAAAATGACCGTAATGACGTGAAGAACAAATGACGTTTGGCTTCGTTCAGGGTCTATTTACACCCTTTATTTGGGAAAGAGCTAGACAGGTGCAGGTGAAACGGAGATCTTTAAGAAAGATAACTTCCAAAATACATATGTCTGGTCTGCCAGCAAGTCACTAAACTGTTGTGGGAAATTTATATTTACAGTATATTGTTGTCATATAAGTATTATGGCTGGCGTCTCAACACAGTCTTAACTTACCGAACCCGGGTGCTATCAAAAGTTATTTATGTATTAAACTTTATGCGCATAATGTAAAAACACTGTACAAAGGCGGACTTGATGCCCTGGGAATTTTCTACCAGTCTACCTTAGGGTGTAACCTTATACAGTATGTAACAGGACCCTTCACGAAGCCGTCAACCAAGCATTATGAACATCAAACTAAGTAAAAATTATTGCTGGGAAATTACTTTTTTTTGGGGTGAAAATTCACGTTTTACGGTGGGACTCAATGTAACGCACTCAAAACACTGTGTGGATGGATTGAATAGTATGGGGGTTGTGGAGGTGTTAAAGTAAAAATTGTACATTAAAAACACGTATTTAAAAAAAAAAACTTGTGAAAAAGTTGGAACTTTGACCCCCAATATCTCCGTAACTAGAAGGTTCCCAGGTATGGTCTAGAACAAAAAAAATTCCACTTGTTATCTAGAACAAAAAAAATTATCGCAATGACCCCGTCATTGCGATAATTTTTTTTGTTCTAGATAACAAGTGACATTCGGCTTCGTTAAGGGTCTTGTTACACCCTTTTTGTTCGGAATAAAAATAAGACTAAACAATCTGGTTCTTATGACACAATGCTAATTGAGTAGTTGTGTACACTACATCTCACTTATAGTATGATATGATTCATGCTTATAAAGTCTTGATGTTGTCTTTGGTTTGAAAGTAAAACTTCATAATTTCTTGCTGTTTCATCGAACCTATTGCTTTCTGTATGCAACCACTTTATTACGTGATCCAAGATATCATGAACACAGCCTTACATTATATTAAACAAATATTAACAAACATAAAAAAAATATTGAAAAATGTGTGGTGTGATGTATCACACCACACATTTTTAAATATTTTGTTACACAAAAGACTTATTAATGTTTGTTTATTATTTATATTTGAATTATAATAAACATTAACATATTCATAAAATATCAAAAGCGAAAAATGTATTATTTTTCTAAATTGAAAATAACAAACCTTTGAAATACAGATTAATTATATCAAAGGCAAACATCCATATTTATGCATCACGTGTTACTGAATATCTTTTGAAAGAAATGAATTTTATCTTTGTTTAATTAGTTTCATATTATTCATGAAAATACAAGGTTCAAAATTTTATTATTTTTATTTAAAAAAATGTTTGATTTTCGTTGCGATAGATCCCTGTAATACAAAACATGGCGCACATTTTCTGAATTACTTAATTGCTTATACTGGCGAAACAGCTTTAAATTCGATCCTCTTATAATTTATTATTTAGCAGGTTTTTTTTTTAACCAATGAAAAAATTCTATGTCATCTGCCACCAGTAGGGACAAAGGTCGGAGTAAATTCCACTGAACAGACGCAACCACCAGTAGTGGTGGTGGATGCAACAAATAGTTGCAACTGCCACCAGTGGAGACAGGCCGGTGGGGGTAGACGGGAATAAACCGTCTAGAATGATATACTGAATAACCGTTTTAGCGTCGCTCGGTGACCCTTCCATCATGTATAGGTACAACCATACAAAAGATTATATTATCATCGTTGTTAAAATGCATTGGAATATTTTTTTCTCCTCACATTTGCTGGCAGAACTGTGTAGTAGAACTAGTGGGAATGATCCAATATTTCATCGTGACAATGTACTCGTAAAAGTAGAATTTATAACGTAGGAGTATTTTTATCTACGAGAGTGCTTAGGCTGTCGCTCCATGCAAAATTCTGGTATTTGGCTGGGTCTAGTTTGGCTGGAAGTGGACCTCAGTATAGTTGGGATAGGGGACGTTGTTGATGAGTACAATAGATACATTTATGGGCTTAGCATGAGCTCGTGGACCAAAAATAACGTACATTAAAACGATTTGAGATTTTAAAATACTAGTTTAGCACATTATATTTATTTAGTTTCAAGGCATTGCGTTATAAAATGATTATAGTTGTAAGAGGAGCTCGTTGGCTAAACAATAACAATTGCTCGGTGCGATCTTCACGTTAAGCTGCGCTTGCATTGCATAGATTGGTCCGTGGATGGGTGACCACCCATTACACACTGAGTTTCCTACGTGCCTTGGATAGCATGTTAAGCCGTTGGCGTTGGTCCCAACTGTCAATTGTAAATCTTTGACCGAAGTTACTGGTACAAAGTGGCCCGAAAGTCTGACAACCAGTCTTACCAAGGGGTGTATATCGTACGACCCAGTACTAACTGGGTTGTGGAGGTCAGATAGGCAGTATCTCCATTTAAAATATATTTTTTTATTTTTTTAAATATTTTTTTTTCTACTTATATACTGCTGCATCCAGTTAGACTGGTAGCCGACCCCAACATAAGTGGGATAAGGCTAGCAGATGATGATAGAGGATATCTATATTCGGTTCAAAAACAGTTCGAGTTTACGTTACGTTTACGTCATGCGTTGTAGGCTTAAAGTCACCCAAAGGGCAATAGAGAGGGCTAAGCTCGGAGTTTCCTTGCGTGATCGAATCAGAAATGAAGACATCCGCAAGAGAACCAAGGTTACCGTCGTAGCCCGAAGAATTGCCAAACTGAAGTGGTAGTGGGCAGGGCACATTGCTCGCAGAACGGATAGCCGATGGGGCCGAAAAGTTCTGGAGTGGCGACCGCGAACCGGAAGACGTTGCGTTGGAAGGCCTCCCACTAGATGGACTGACGACATGGTGAAGGTTCCGATCCGCTGGATGCGAGTCGCATGGGACCGGTCAGTGTGGCGACACTTGGGGGAGGCCTATGTCCAACTGTGGACGTTTTTCGGCTGAAATGATGCGTTGTAGTTGGAAAAGGTCACGCAGATGATAAGAACCTAGACTCATAGGCAGTTCAAATCTAGATATAACTCATTACACACTAGTTTCTCAAAACAGCTATTTAAACCAATCATGTGGAACGAATAGTGGTCAGCAATCGATGCGGGATGAACATCAATCATTCTGGGAGATCAAACGGACTTCGAACTCTGATATTTACTGCTTAATGTCCTGCATCGAACAAAAAAAAGATGATTCTTCAAAGATGCGATCAAAACTAACAACTAATTGGATCGGCGGAATATGGACTGATTGCGGACGCTGCCTTTAATTCCCGAAGGGTCAGAGGAAGAGGGAAGAGGGACATTTCGGCAGTCCCTTTGTTGAGCGAGCCTATTGCTATTAAATGGGCCCATAACCAGACTCCTTGGCTGTTACTGACAGATCTCTGACAGAAAAACCTAATAACACTTTGCCTGACCTGGGAATCGAACCCTCATGCATAACAGTTGCGTTTTCGACCACTAGACCAACAAGATACATATTTCAGTACATTATCTATCAAAGTCTATAAGTATATTGTCTATGAGTCGGGCTCGGTCGATTTGACCTCACCTTGACTATCTGTGGGTGTCATCAAAGGATTTCCAGAAATAGTGTACTTACTTGGAAGTAGTAGGATTTGCCGTGGGTGTAAGCGATGGATTTCTGTGAAAGAGCGATTAAAGCTTGACTTAAGAGGGCACATTCTGAAAGCTGGCAACGTTGCTAATAGACGTCAAGAACTCCGCTGTTTTATTTAATGTTCTTTTTTTAAACACAATACTAAAAATCTAGGAGTAAGGCATTAACAACTTATTGCAGTTGATAATAAGTATTGTTGTGTAATTATTAAAACAGTAGTGAAGTAGGAATGAAGCATTTGTCAGCTGTTTGAGACGCTGCCAACTTTCTGAATCAAGGTATTTTACATAATATTATTTGAATTTTCTATACACTGATTCTCATACTGTTAGCCTGCGTCATTCCATAGCTGGGCAAAGGCCTCTCCCCAAGACTTTCAGTTGGTTCGATCCAAGGCGAATGTGGGCCACTGATCGGTGGTTTTATCTAGCTCGTTCCGCCATCTTCTACGAGGTTCTTTATAATGGGTGTAAAATATCCATAACGAAGCCGAAAGGCACTTGTTCTCCCCGCCATTGCGATATTTTTTTTGTTCTAGACCACACTATCTAGTTACGGAAATATTGGGGGCCTCTAAGTTTTTCAAATACAAGTTTTTAATGTTCTAATAACTTTACTTAAAAAACTTCCACGACCCTCTTACTATACAACGCATCCATCAGAAATGTTTTGAGTGCGTATCATTGAGTCTTACCGTGAAACGTGATTTTTCACCTCAAAAAAAAGTAAAGAAAGTTTCCTAGCATACCTATATTGTTGCTAAGAGTTACTTATGACAATGTAATAACTGACGAACAAGGAAACTTGCGAACCAGGAAAGTAACGGGTTAGGAACATGACGAAATAGCAAAACTGACAATTTCAACTAACTGACGAACAAGCAAACTTGCGAACGAGGAAACCAACTTAATAGGGACATTGATAACTTAGTGAAACTGGCTAATAAAAAATTGGCGAATTCAGAAACTTTCTAATGAGTAAACTGGTGAATTAGTGAAATTGACGAGTAAGGAAACTGACCAGTGACTGACAACTCGTTTGAAGTACAGAATACTGGTTGACAACATTATGAAGGGTCCAACCAAACCGTAAACACTTTGTATTATATTGTGTGAACTACCTATTTAGATATTTGGCCTAGTATTAATTTTCGTATTAAATGATGTTTATTTAGCAAATAGGTTTTGACACTTTTACACGACATTTTTTTTTAAACTAGATGGGGCCGGTATTTTGTACCTGACTACTCTGAGAAGAAACAGCCGAAACAAACTCAGAGGTCATAGTCTCTTTTAAAGTCCAAACATAATCTTGTTCAACTCACATGAGAACTATGCAGATGAGTGTCTGAGATGGTCTCTTGAAGAAAGAACCCCACAGATTTGAATGGACCTGTCCAGTCAGTGCAAGCATTTGTCAGTTATTGTGTAGCTCGACTTATAACTCAAGGAGCTCAACGACACGACGTACAATACCAAAGAAAGGACATTTGGGTAGGTCGCTTATAGTACTCAAACTGCCAGACAATCGTGAGAAAAGAAAATCAAACAAGAAAAAAATGACCCACCTGGTCCTCACATTCACAATAATCAAATAAAATTAATACATAATACTTTGCAAATAAATGAAATGTGACCACACTCGGTGTTGGAGGAACCAATAATATATTTCGCCAGATTATATTTGCAGCGGACTACTTGGGTACGCAATCGATTCAGAGCTTTCCAAATAGGCCACTGTAGTTCACTGCCGGGAGCCAGGTGTTCTTGGGGCTTTAAGAAGTCGTGGTGCTTTAAGGTGGTGGACACTTCTCTTGCCATAACCTGCTTCGTACTTTAGGTGGCAAGTCTTGGATTGCCTGAGTGGAGCGTAGGAAGCTTTTGCGGCTTTTTAGTCTGGGGGGTAGTTTTGTGGTCATGGAGGGGATGTCGGGAATCGGATTCTTGGTTCTTTTTTTCCAGCACGCATGCGACATCCCTTCGTACAGCAGTTGGTGCAATACCTGCAGCGTATACAGCTTATTGAGGGGAGTCGGTTTTAGGCAACCCAATAGTATCCGGCACGTCTCGTTTAGAGCTGTATCTACTTGCTTTGCGAGAGCGGATCGGTGCCACACTGGGCACGCAAATTCGCCAGCAGAAAAACATAGGGACGGCGTCCACCACCACCATTCACAGTAATAAATATAAAATAGTAATTAAACATACTTTAAAGTATTTGAGTATCGGAGAGTGAATATAAATCACTTTTAAAGTTGTATCGTCTAACTTTCTTGCAAAATGTATGTCAGATTAAAGTTTCACCCAAATTGCAACGGTCTTGGGAACTTCTGAATTTCGGACAGACGGTCGAACATTTATCATTTAAGAGTAGGTCAAGTTCGGCTCCCTAAAGACTTCTTGATGTCTTGAGAAGGGTATTTAGTGCTGAAATTGTTTGCAGTAAAGCTGAAGATTTTGTGTGTGAAAAGTCAGTTGTTGAATTAATATACTTTAGTTAGGTGGATGTGTTCGAACATTCAATTAATAGTAACAATCCAATGGATATGTCGAACAAAAACTGGGGTTGATAGAAAGTATTCCGACTTTAATAAGAGATATAAGCGAAAAACTGATAAAAGTTAGAACAAAAATGTCTTCTTGTACGGTACATTATTAAGACATTTTTGTTCTGTCAATTTGACATTGACAGTTGAGTTTTCGTTCTGAAATGAGGGAGGCCTGCACTGCATAGTTGGGAACCCTAAGTGTACCCCCAAACAACCTGTTAAAGTTCCATTAACTTCTGAATGCTTTCCAGGTAAAAGTACATAACCCATTTCTGCCCTTGTCCTATTCTATTTGGGGTCGGCGCATCGGGATCATTTACTCCTTTCTCTTTCATATCATTCCTCACACAATCCATCCATAATTTCTGGGTAAATTACATAACTGCTGTACTATAATAACAGTGTAAAAAAGAATGCCGAGAATAATTTGTTCTTAGTAGGTACAGACGCCAGCACATCAAGCTGTCCGAAACTGTCAAATTTTATGCACGCTACTGCGAACAACGGTTCTACACAAAAAGTAAAAGTCGTTTCTCAATATTTTTTGTAAAATCTAAGTTTCAAGTACAAATTGCGTCATTGTTAGCTGTGATATTTATTTAAAGCCTGTATATTATTTGTGAGATTATTTTATTTGTGTTCCTCCTTGACGCTGCCAACTTTAATCACGTTAAGCCATTGGTCACGGCTGCCATTTGTAGATCTTTGACAGTCGTTACAGGTAGTCAGTGGCCCGAAAGTCTGACCAAGGGGTATCGTATACTGCCAAGGTTGCGGGACTGTTCGAAAGAGATACCGCGGCCCTGGAACACAAAGGACAAAGGAAGGAACATGGATGGGTTTTAGTCAGTAAAAGTCTGACACTCCCTCCTATCAGCCCAGAGCGGGAGGAGTTATTTGATGATTTCCGATCCGAAAAAAAAAAGAATAAAAAGGGGTATCGTATTACCCAGTACTAACTGAGTTGCAGAGATCAGATAGGCAGTCACTCCATGTAAAATACTGGTTATTCAGCTGCATCTGGCTCGACTGGAAGCTGACCCCAGCGTAGTTGGGAAAAGACTAGGCGGATGATTATTTGTGTTCCTGCAGATTACTCCCAAACATAACATAGATTGCAGTTTCACAAACCAAATTGCGTCTGGTATTTCATGAAATTGTTTAGATATCCCCAATCACGTCCCCAAAACAGAAATTGAACCCTCAATTGAGCGCAATTTACGCCTCAGCGGCTAACATTGAATACAACCTAACATATCGCTATAAATTGTTGGAGATAAGACGAAAGTACCTAAACATTTTTGCTTATGAATTTTGTTTCAAGCATCTCTTATCGGCAATTACAGTTCTTTTATAGTTATTATGGCTGGAGCTTCATCATTTTGATTTTGACTAGTCAAAAGTGCTTATGATGGATTTTCGTTGATTTTAAGTCCAATGATGAACGTAGAAACGTTTGGTGGGGATCTTTGGACGTATTTTTCCAAGAAATCCCCATTAGGTTGTGTTTACATAACTAGTGGGGGATATATCCGTGGGGGTTTCTGCTTCATTGGTCTTGTGGCCGCAATCGCGACTGCTGAGCGTGAGGTCCTGGGTTCGATTCCCGGGTCAGGCAAATTCTTAATGGGTTTTTCCATTAGGAATTTCTCAGTAGCAGCCACGGAAGTCTGGATTTGTGCTCAGTAGATGGCAATAGGCTTGCCTCCAATTACATGGGACTTAAACGTAACTGCCGAAATGTGGGTGTAGGGACTATTAGGTACACCTCTACCTAACCCTTTGGTTATTACAGGCGTGATGTTATTTTATGTCCAGTAGCGGACTGCAATTGGCTGCGTCATCCTCAAAAAATATTTAAGCAGCTATCATGCTTAAATATTTTTTTAGGATAACATTTCAATCGCCTTCATAATATCAATCAATATGCATATCACATTAACATCTATTTCCATAGCCGTACTAATCGAGATCCTGGCGATAGGAGATGACAACGAATTACATATTAACATAATCAATCCAATTGATTCATGACATGGATTGTCATTACTGAGTAAGGATGGAGACATTACGCATTCTTACCAACGTCGTATTGCGAGAAAACGGCCGTAGAAATGCGCCCACAAAATGTGTCTTGTCACGAAATTGTTAATACTCTACCTTCTTTTTAAGGTCTGTCATGAATTCATGGTACATACAAGCTCTAGTAAAATGTATTTAATTAGTTCTTTCTTTCTTTAGATTTAGAGTTTTTATGCCGCCATTGGGCCTCTGACTTGGCTTTATATAGCATAATCAGCCTATATTGTTCCCACTGCTGGCACACACGGCCTCCTCTCTATGAGAGGGAATAGGCTATAATCCACCACGCGGGCCCAGTGCGGGTTGGTAGATGTCACATGTCTTCGAATTTTTGGTTCTAGGAAATGCCGGTTTCCTCACGATGTTTTCCTTCACCGTTTTTAGAGCAGTGGTGATGAAATAAATTTCTCAAAGTAATGCGCCTGCTTGGGTTCGAACCCACGACTTACTGTTCGTAAGTTGGTGCCGCCACCACTGGGCCAACGCTGCTCTCCATGTCGTACTTACATGCCGTCGAGAAATATCTCTCAGGCATGCTGGTTTCCTCACGATGTGTTCCTTCACCGAAGCAAGTGACAATTATACAATACGCAAATTAATTCGAAAAATCGGAGGTGCGTATCTTGGGGCATAGTCTTGAGAGACTTACACACAAGGCCTAGGCTTGGTACTAAGGTATAGAACCCAACCTAAATAATACACTAGAAGGTAATAACAGCATCACGGCTGTAAACCTCGAAAGGGTAGGCAGAGGTGTACTCGTATACTACACTCACATTTCGACAGCTATGTTAAAGTCCCATGTCACAGGCGGCGAGCCCATTATCATCAACCGGGCCTTATTCAATACTTCGTGCCTATTGATACTATACTATTATTATAGACACCTTTTTACTTATGATTAATATGATATGTGATTATTTAACCAATTAATGTTATCTCCAATCGCCTGAAACGCATGATTACGAGTATCTACGAGTAGTTCATGCACAAATTATGGGTGAACTTGTGTATTTAACGTTACACCTATTTTTTTTTTTTTTATGCAGACATTTTTGATGAAAAACCCCTAAAACCACATGCCTTTTTTGGGATGGGAAATCGTCATATAACTCCTCCCATTCTGGGCGGAGCAGGAGGGAGTGTCAGACTTTTACTGACTAAAACCCATCCAGGTTCCTTCATCGCCCTTTGTGTTCCGGGGCCACGGTATCTCTTTCGAACAGTCCGGCAGCCCCGGCAGGCATCGGCCCTTGCGGACCTCTTCCTTTTGCTGACATCTCTTTGTGGCGCGTAATAACACATGCCTCACCTAGAAATCAAGCCCGAGATGGAATCAACCACTAGACCATCGAAGCTGTCATACAATACGACATGACACATCATCATCATTCGCCTACCCTCATCCCAATTTAGTTGGGGTCAGCAAAGTATTCATTCTTCCTTACTTTCTAATTAATAGGCATCACATGACTCATCGTCTTTGTAGGCAAAACGAGACGATAAAATAGACGTAGCATAACAAAAGATACAACGTATCAACTGAGGGATGAAACGCGTCGAACTAATTGACTTCAATGGAACAACGTGTCGAATCAGGTCCATCCAATAATGCATTTATTCAGTTGTGCATGCAATTAATGGGGCGGAATAATAGGTTTATGGCACCTGAATTGAAACGGCTTTTCGTTTAACAGAGGGTAAAACGAAGGAAATATTACAGGCATGGAATTTGGGCAGGCTTTCTGCGTAGAAAGCAACTTGCGTCGCGGGCCTTGCCATCTTTGTAGTACAATGGGCAACGCTGGGGTGTGCATTGTAGGTGCTGAAAACCACAAACGGTGCAAATACAGTAAAGTTAGTTGGTAGATAAGTGGATGAGCCGTTTGTGATTGAAACACTAGGACCATGGGGTCCGAGTATTTCGGGTTATTGTCGGTTGGTCGACTCTTCACGTGACCAGGCTGGCCTTTTTTTCTGCCAAAGAATCGGCATTGCTATAATAATAATAATAAATATCATTTATTTTCTCTACACAAGTTACTTAATGCTAGGGTTACAGTGGAGCACGAACAAGGAATTAACTTTGTGAGAGACTGGTGCTTGAAGTAGGTCTCTATAGAAACCTGTATTACAAGTCACCATGGAAGAGTTTATGCATATTAAGAAGAGTGCAGGAAACTAATTTAAAACACAAACTAAAAACAGTAGTGTTGTTTAATTTATTATACAGGTATGGTCCGAGAAACAAGAAGAAATTATGGGAGTGAGCATAGTTGAGCTATCCTACGTGACAATGCTGCAGACTTCTGGGTACATTTCCTACAGACAGCGACGCAGACGATCTTCTTGACGCCCTGGCATTCTTTTCCCATTTAGATACTTTTACATATTTTTATCATTTTTTTTTGTTCGAAATAAAGACTCGATTAGAATATTTATGGTTGCACAAAAGTCGAATTATGTTCCTTTGGCCACTGATTATTAGGTTGTGGATTATCGTCCCAGAGAGTAAAAAGCCTGAGGTCCTGCGAGGAAAATAATACAAGCAGATAAAATCGAAAGTAAGCCTGTTTGTCTGACATAGGTACCATTGCGGGTCCTGGATGACGCTACCACAGGAACGTGGACATTACGAACGTGAACGTATGAATGTGGCACAAGATGATGGAAGAAATAGAGGCATGTTCTCAGCAGCGAGTGATGTTCTGCGTCTGATGGTGGATCCCGATAGTGCATTGCCGGGTAGTAATTCCCGACATCCAGCGAAGCCGCGGTTAAGTCTAGTGGTTATTTATATAACGCCAACGATTCGGTTGTACAGTAAAGGCTATATTGGCTTGATTCCAATCACTACAGTTAATGATAATTGATTTATCAGATAAGCACAATCTGGGCAACCATTAGCTAAATGGAGCAGAAACTTCAAACAATGATGGCTAATGATATAATTGGCAGTATCTACTCGTATATTAATTAATTAGTTGGCGTAGAACGTAAGAGGAAGACAAGTCTGAGAGTGGCATCGTTGAGAGACAAGTTGTGTGGTTATGGTATAGGCATTTTATGCGGAGTGAGAAAAATGGGTATGTATGCTGCTGGCTACAAGATAGAAAACCAAAGAAACAATGAATGAACTGTGTGTAGAGATGATAAGGCTAGACTAATGAGTAAGAAATAGAGAGGTACAAATAATTTGGAATAAGGGCAGGAGAATGTTGGTGATGATGAGCATATCGTGTTACCCAGTAATTGAGATCTGTAGGTTAGATAGGCAGTCGCCCCATGCAAACTACTATTGGATTTAGAATAATGTCACTTAGCTAACCATGCATGCTAACCTAACCTAACCATGCATGGTTATCCAAACTCAACATGTTTACAAAATTTCAGCTTAATCGGAAACTGGGAAGTGGGTCAAATTTAACTCCTAAGACTTTTTTACATAGTTACAGGACACACACAGTGTACAGGTGAAGCTAATAAAAACTGAGATTGGTCTCGTTCCTGTTGGTCCTGGACCACAAATAATATCAATTATTCTTTGCACAAAAAATTCAAGTGACTTTATTTCACCAACATCGACACTACCGCAAAATTGATCACAAAAACCATCATTAATAACCTGCACGCGCTCGAATAAAGCCATAACTCGTATGTCGACGCTTCCCCATTTGTTTTACTCTATTTACTGTTCGTTCGATATATTTCGTCGCTATCAACAATGATATAGACGACACCGCGAGGCATGTCATGTGCCATAACTATACATGAGAGATGTTCATTTGTTTGGCCGTGTGAACGACAGCTGTTATATGTGGCTGAATTTTGAGATGGAACGCGTGTTATGAAGTACGGTATATACTGATACTGTTAGCCTGCAACATTCAACTGCTGAGCAAATGCTACTGTGGACCAGTGGTCACTGGTCTTGTCCAGATTGTCCCGCCATCATCTACAAGGTCTGCCGCGACACCTTCTGGCTGTTTCAGGGCTCCAGAAAGTGGCTATTTTGGCCCACAGCTCATTGGGCATGACCAGTCCTTAGGTTTGCGGCTTTATGAGCAATGTCAGTAATTTATATTTTGGAGCGTTGTGTGGTGTTGCGTACACGGTCGGTTAGGTTGTGTCAGCTTGCAGTGTATCGTCATCATCATCATGTCAACCGAAAGACGTCCACTGCGGGACAAAGGCCTCCCCCAAGTGTCACCAGTCGCCACATATACCTGTCCCGGGCGACCCGCATCCAGCAGATCCCCGCAACCTTCGCCAGGTCAGCTAGTGGGAGGCCTTCCAACGCAACGTCTTTCAGTTTGCGGTCGCCACTCCAGAACTTTTCGACCCCATCGGGCATCCATTCTGCGAGCAATGTGCCTGCCCAACGCCACTTAGTTTGCCAATTCTTCGGGCTACGCTTACGCAGCATAGTATAATGCCTGTTGGTTTTTACTGCTGGCCCACCACACGGGCAGAGTGCAGCATGGTAGATGTCTCATGTCTTCGAGTTTTCGGTTTTAGGATATACCTGCCTAGTGATAAGATTTGTTTATGCAATGTGCAAAAAGAACACGATAGACTCAAAACATGCGCCGTTTTGTTAGTTGTTGCTATGTTTTTTCTTGTTTTAAGGTGATTGAATAAGTTAACAAAATTTGAAGTTTACAATGACACCATATTTTTTCCACTTCGGAAGGAGTTCCTTTACCGGGGGTCTCAATTCGAATTTCCCAAAAAAAGAGTCTCCCCTAATACCCTTCTATAAAAATACCCAACCCAGTTTATAAATAGCAGATACCTTCATATCAAAATATCGTTGATTAATTTCTCCGATCGGGAAATATGCTTCCAAAAAATATGACATTGTCAGCATTCTTTGGTATATTTACCGAAGTTACGTTCATTTTTCATTGTGAATCATCGCGTTATTACGGGGAAGGTCGTAGGAATTATTTTCGACGTCGAAATTAGTAACTTGTAGGTATGGGGTGTAGGTAATGATATAATAGTAATATTTGGTTTATTCATTTTTATACACATTCTTTATATTTTCACATATTTTTTTAGCCAAGTTCACATTGAGTGTAAAAAGACCTTTAACGAAGCCGAAAGGCACTTGTTCTCTCCTTCATTGCAATATTTTTTTGTTCTCTAGACCATACCTGGGAACCTGTTACTTACGGCCATATTGAGGACAAAGTTACAACTTTTACATTTTTTTTTAAATGCAATTTTTTAGTTTCACTATTCAATCTAACCATGGGCACAGTGTTTTGAGTGTAACATTGAGTCAAAGTCCAGTCACCCCAAAAAAAATGCCGTTTCCCAGCAATAATTTGTTTACGTAAAGTACATAGTTTGATGTACCGAGTGCTTGGTTGACGTCTTCGTGAAGGGTCCAATTATACCCCGTATAAAATGAGGCGGATATGTTACTAGCAGATATCTCCTACCTTGCCTTCTTAGCCCAAAAACATGCAGCCGAAGTGACCTTTGCGCTGCCACCGACGACCCAGTGGAGGTGGCGAAGTTCTGGGCCAACAACATTGAAAAACCGTCGTGCCAGCGAGACGAAGCAGAAGAAGCGCATTGTGACTCAAAATTGAGCTAATTTTGTCATCTTGTCTTTAGTACGCGTCAAGAAATCATAAACTATACCTCGAGAAAACATTTGAAGCACAATCGTTCGATAGCTATCTTTTTTACTTCCGTACCAATCCTATCTTTTGTAGGTACTATTCATTTGTGGAACTTATCAATATCTATTGCGTGCACTATAGGTTGGCTAAGTATGTATACAGGGTGGAAGGAACACCAACGCGAAAACAATTACCACGTATTCAGAACATTATTCTGAACCCCCCCCCCCCACATAGAAATGTTTCGGCGGTTATTAAAAAAAACAGTTTCCTCCAAAACTGCAAAACCTACACGGTCAAAATGTATATACTTAAGTAACATTTTTAGCAGGGCTATTGCGTATCTCTGTTGACAGTTCATAGTGATCATCACTTGGCGAGCCCAAGATATATCCCTGCAGACCTCAAAAGAGATTATAAAAAGATTACATAATAAATTTTGGCAAAAAATTCTTAGACAAACCTTTTCATTTAAGGTAAATGCCCAAGTTTTACGTTACTTCAACGAAATTCATATCCCTAATATGTGACACGATGCGTGGCGTGGAACAAATGATATGTTCCACCTACTTGGGTGCGGGTTCGGTTAATTGGCTCATTGACTGAGTCAGTTGAGGCGAATCTTAATTTATTCATGCTGCCTATTCTTGGAATTTGAAGAACTGGGTATTTTCTTCAATTGTTTGGCTTGAACAGACTATTTAGAGTTGGTTAAGTTGAAGCTTTGTATAAAGTCTAGACGGTGCGTCGTCGCCCTACAATCAAAACAAAGAAAACGAATCAACAATTTCAAACATGTGTGCGTGCGGCAGAGTGCGGCCGGTGTGCGGTCTGCACTGTGCGTCTATGTCTCTGTGTGCGAACTTATAAGCCAACAGTTGGCTGATATTTTTTGACACGTTTGTGAACATTTGATGCTCTTTCTAGACATTATAATTATAATCAAAGAGTCGAAGTTCTAAGTGACTTGTCATTTTAGCTGTTGTCCATTTATGAATAATGGTAATTTTGTCCAGGTCTTCTCTGCATGACAATAATATTAATATTTAAAAATACAACTATCACTCATGGTCATAGCGCCAGGGCAGCTCGCGGTATGTAAATTTTCTTAGTTTTTTTTTTTGCAATTTGCAGGGCAGTGTCCGGTTGTATGTTAAACAAAATATGATTCACGACCGTAACGTGTATGTATGTATTTACAGAATTAGAATCATGAATACAACACTCTGAGTTCATAGAATCCCATTAATAAAAATTACTAAATTCATGATAACCCTATTTATTACGGTCGCCGAACATGTTTTAATCAATATACAACCGGACACTGACCGCAAAAAACGTAAGAAAATTAGAATTTGGTTTTTTGGATGTGGCTGGCTGACTTAGCGCATCCTCCTAAACAACGCAACGCTTAAGAGACAAGATGAACCTAGTTTGAAGAACAGGTGTCTTACTTAACTGTAATAATAACCTAACCTAATCTTTATTTCAACAACTGAAGTGACCTAGACCAAAGTTTGTTGTAAATAAATGATTAATTACTAACTACCAGCATATCAAATCAACACGTCACAACATCTGAATTTTCTCAGAGCTATCAATCGAAAATACCTTTCAAAATAATCGTGCATACGTTACGCTTTAAGGACACTGCATATCTACTTCAAGGATTATCTGCTTTCCCAGCTGTGTTAAGGTCGTGTCAGTATTTTTCATGGAGCGATTGCCTATCTGACGTCCACAACCCAGTTAGTACTGGGTAATACTATACCCCTTGGAAAGGTTATGGTTGTCAGAGTTTCAGCTTCTGACTACCTGTCAAAGATCTTCAAATGACAGCCAGGATCAATGGCTTAGCGAGAAAATTCGGTATGAAACGAGTGGTCACCCATCCACGAACCAACCTAGGCAAGCGCGGCTTAACCTGAAGATTGACCCGAGCCGTTGTTATTATTTAGCCACTCTATCTACTTCAAGCGACTTGAAAAATAATATAACTACCTAACCAAATTGAAAACGTCACTATTAAATATGAGAAGTTAAATGACCATGTCCTATAGGACATTATATATATACGCCTTAACGGTCGGTTGGCAATACGATCTATTTTCGGCCAACATCAATCGAGCATTATAAACGTGTCAATGAACTTGAAATGACTGAATGGACCGCGGTTATACGCAGTAATACCATAACATCACGACAGTAATCCCCGAAGTGTAAGACAGAGCCTACGTCGAGCCTGTGGACGGTGAGCTATGGGCTAGCTCGCCGTCCGTCCGTCTTATGACGACAGGCCGTGTCGACGGCGCGTTCATGTTCCACGCGCGCCTCAAAGAGATGTCAGCAAAAGGAAGGGGTCCGCAAGGGCCGATGCCTGCCGGGGCTGCGGGACTGTTCGAAAGAGATACCGTGGCCCCGGAACACAAAGGGCGATGAAGGAACATGGATGGGTTTTAGTCAGTAAAAATCTGACACTCCCTCCTACTCCGCCCAGAGCGGGAGGAGTTATTTGATGATTTCCCATCCAAAAAAAAAAAGAAAAAGGTGTACGTAACATTCCACCCAAATTTCGCCGGTAATTTTTAAGGCTGCACAAGCCAATTAGCTACACAACTAAATAAAATTGAAATATCTGTTTGTAATTTCAAAATAACAGCATTTTAATGAATGCATATGAAAGCACACACCTCCCTCGCTCCCTCTACTTTTTTTAGAAAACGGTTTAGGGATCCATGCAAAAAAAGTAAAAGCCTTGAAATTGTTAACAAAAACCGGTTTAAATATTTTTGTAATATTTTTACGCGGACGACAGCTACATGTTCCATACAAACGGAGAAAAGTCATATGGATTTTTTTCGTCATTATTTAGTATTATTGCCTGTTTAGGACAGTCTAAACATATAGATTTATTATTTTTAATGTTAAGGAAAATAGTAATAATTTTAGTTAATAAGCTTGCAACACTTTATTTTGTGCCAACATCCTTTGTGTTGTGGCAATACTTTTTTTTTCTTCTTCTCTGATTGCTACGTGAAACGGTTTGCCTCTCGACTGAATTTATAAATTTACAATAAACTCCATAAGTTTAAAGTTCACACGCATTTTATTTCGTACATTGCTAATAAGAACAGTTAAAAAAAAACTTAACAGTTCCATACAACAAGTAATTTAAACACAACTTTGCGTAAATAAATTGCATTAGGCTTAGGAAAACTTCAAAATAATATATCAGTGGGCATAGTTTATTTATCAATTAGTTCAAATAACTTTACTTTGCAAAGATGTATCAACTAGTCTTTTTTCCGAAGGACAGCTTAGTCTTTTTCGTAGGAATGATATGTGCATCTCGCTTTGTCTTACGGTGCTTTATGAAATGCAAGCATTTTTTGGCGAGTTTGACAGAGCGTGCGCGCGCACTTTTAATTCCCATGTCTTAAGGGGCGAGTCTATTGCCATCAACCGGGCACAAATCCAGACTCCGTGGCTAATACTGAGAAATTCCGGATGGAAAAACTGAATAACACTGCCGTACCTGCCCGCGTAGCATGACCACCGTAGAAACGGGTTTTGTCGACGAAGAATAGAAAAAAATGTCAGATTGTGGAAAGATTTCTATCGTCGCAAGCATGGCGATGTTAGAAATGTATGACAAGACATGTTAAGTTGTATACAAAGAGCTTTGTCGATTATTGGTAGAATAGAGATAGTATTGCCATGCTACGCGGGCAGGGGATTGAACACAGGACCTGATTATCAGCAGTCGCGCTTACAACCAACACCGCCAGATCAGTATTTTTTCTTACAAATTAGGTCATGATTTTAGCAAGTTACCTGTAATCTTACTCTGTGTCCCAATTTATCCTTTATACAAGCCATTCTGACTTAATTAATAAAAGGCACGAACGACATTTTTGTAATCCCTCCATCTCTCTCACAATCCAAAGAACTGTATATTTCTATCTCTTTCTCACAACAGTAACAAATGACTGTTTTTGTACAGTTCGGTACACAATCGTTAGCTAAGTAATACAGTACAGTGGTGGACATAATTACTTGATACATTAATCTTTGAGAGTGAAATCACAGACTATGTTACATTTCGTGTTTAGAAAAGATTAGGCATTTTTTATGCTATAATGATGTTTTATTAAATCAGTGTGTTTTTTTTAGGTGATACAATGAGATAAAAAAAAAATAGAATATTATAAAAATATCACTTTCGCTACCATCTAGAAATTAATGATTGACAAAAACGGAGCGGTTGGTGTTTTCAGAGTGTTTAGTATTCAATAGTGTTTTTATTTATTTTATTTATTTAAATCGAACACAAATGATTCATATTGTTGTTAGTACCACTTTTCAACTATGTTAGTAACATTTTCCATATAAATTAAATTAAATTAAAATTAAAATAAATTTCTCAATAAAATGAAGTAAAATAAACTAATTTAAAAACCTATACCTATAACTAAGTCCGCTTCCCGCTGCACCAGACCTGCAGCTGTGCATACGGGTCCAGTGCCCCAGGAACGGACAATCAGGCTTATCAACTATCACTTTTAAAATGCTGTTGGAGCTCCCCCGAATCCTTTGCATAAGGGATGCTGTTCTTTTCCGCATAATTGCTTGAAAACTGTCTGTATTAGCTTCAGCGAACATGCCCGATGCGCTACAGAACCGCGGGAGCCCCAACAGCACCCTAAAAGCGTTATTATACTGTACGCGAAGAACGTTGTAGGCCCTCTGCGTATGTCTAACCCACAGGCTGCACGTGTAGAAAGACGTGCAAAACGCTTTAGTGAGTTGTGGTGCTAATTGGGCTTTAGTTAATACTGTGTATAAATAAATTAGTATCCGCATTAATAATCCAGTTTTAAAACACATAACATCACGCTTGTAATCCCGATGAGTTAGGCAGAGGTGTACCTAATAGTCCACCCACATTATCCACACCTAGTCAAAACAGCTATTAATGTAGATGTTTGGTATAGGCTCGTCCCTCATTACATGATACACAAACATAACAGGCGTGATATTACGTGTTTAGAAAGAGCATTAGTGGTGCGGATACTAAATTAAGGAAAGTTTGTGCGATCAAGATAACCTTATTGTTACAAACCGTGAGATCTATCAGTTGCGAAGGTTCCATACAACTCGATTCTTACCGGCTTCCCTTTGAAAAATGGCACAGTCAGTATTTTATAGGCAAACTAGCTTTTGCACGCGGCTTCGCTCGCGTTTTGGTCGGAAATTATCCCACGGGCACGTTGTAAATATAGCCTATGACACTCGGGAATAATGTAGCTTCCTATTAGTGAAAGAATTCTCAATCGGCTCAGTAGATTCAGAGATTACCCCCTACAACCTCACAAACTTTATCTCTTTATAATAATAGTATAAATAATAAAATGACATTAAAGATATATTATGTGGAGTATGTACATATCTTTACGTCTTACAAAAATTTACCCTTCGCTACTGCGATCTATAAAATTTCCCATCATCCAAATAGAATGGAACAAGGTCAGGAAGATTCCTGCCCTTGTTCTAGGCAGTTCTTGCCAGTGTAGCCTCCACCTGTTTAATTCCCACCTAATAATTGGCGACTGAATAAAAAACGGGCGTGTACTTTTAAAAGTGTATCACTACATAATTATAAAACAAAGTCGCTTCCCGCTGTGTCTGTCCCTATGTATGCTTAGATCTTTAAAACTGCGCAACAGATTTTAATGCGTTTTTTTTTTAAATAGATAGAGTGATTCAAGAGGAAGGTTTATCCTGTATATTACCTATGTATTATATGTATTATGTACCTATAACATTGCATCCGTGCAAAGCCGGGGCGGGTTGCTAGTAATTAATAAAACCAAGCTGGTTAAGCCGGAGGCACACAAAAATTTGTAGGTCGTGGGTTACGGACGTCTGTTGTCACTTCTGCAGGGATAGGTGCGCTGCGCTGACCGGAGATGAAAGATTCCTGCCCTTGTCCAATTCTATTTGGGGTCGGCGCAACACGTTACGGCACCATTTACTCCTTTCTCTTTCATATCAGTCTTCACACAATCCAGCTATCTTTTCTTTGGGGTTCCTCTCCCCCTCCATCCATCAACATTCATATCCATCACTCTTTTAGTCACATTCGTTTCTTCCCTCGTCATTACATGTCCGTACCAAGACAAACGTCTTCCTTTCAATATTTCTGTAACAGGCGCCATTTTCAAACTTCCTATAATATACTCATTCCTTATTTTATCCATTTTTCCATGGACATAAATTATTACTAATTATCTTACATACTTCCATCCAATCCTTTCATTTAACTCCGTAACAGGAAGAATTCTCAAAAATTCTTTCTAAATGTTCAAAATCAATACACATTGTTAAATACGTCATTACGTATTTTTTGGTATAAAATTCATGCCGAGTTATTGAGCCGTTATAGAGAAAATTTTCAATTTAGGTTGAAAAAGGACCTATTTGTTACGATTTTTTGATAAAATTTGAGTTAGTTTATTAAAATTTTAAACAATACAATGTATTTGTGATGACCTTTAATTTAACATATATTTTTTATATTGAAAACGCACAAAAGGATTCATCTACAAACTTCTTTAAAGACACGGTATTTTCAGGATTTGAGCGAGGTAATCCCCTTATGAGACTTTTAGGGGCTGGCCATTCCTTAGCTGCCATGGTTTATTAATTTTATTTTTAAATTGTTGATTATATCGTTTTACTCTGGACGCTTAACGTCTTACGGCATTTCATACAAACTTTGAACTCATTTGTTTTCGAAATGACTGAACCGATTTTAATGAAACTTCATACGCATAAGCAGGATACATATGTCTAAAAAGTTGACGGAGAACATATTCGAAAGGTCTTTGAAATAAAAGATAATTGGAAATTTCTGTTTCTATGAAAATTCTAAAATCGGTCTAATTTAGCTGTAGCACTATTTTTCGAAAATGTTCTGTCAACTTTTTAGACCTTTGTATCCTGCCTAAGCGTTTGAAGTTTCATTAAAATCGGTTCAGTCATTTCGAAAACAAATGAGTTCAAAGTTTGTATGAAATGCCGTAAGACATTAATGCTCTTAACTTGCACGTCTTTCTACATCGTCCTGACATGTATTTATATTCTCAACATTCATGATGTAACAAAGATTTTGTAACAATATTTTGATTTAAAAGAGTGTCCATGGAGTTTCTCGCCCATTTTTCTCCATAGAGATCTACAGGTGGCCTACAATGACGTCTTAAAGCAGGAGTAATTCCAGTGTGGGAAAGAGATGGCGCTAGACGATCTGTTTTATTATTAGTTTATTTATTTATATTAAAATCATGGTAAGTAAACTTGTAAACTAAGCCCCACAAAACCGTAATGGTTACGTGTAAAGCTCTGTCCCTTTCCCACACTGGAACTACTCCTGTTTTTTTGATGGTGGCATCTCGCATTTCAGTCTAAGAGGCTGGCTACTGCTTTACCGGTCTAATCCTGTGGATGCCTTGAATTTAAGGCCTCCAGCCAGGGGTGAATTACTCCTGCTTTAAGACGTCATATAGTCACACCCCAGTACTTTCACAAGTTATTATGCCTTGCGACTGGCATTGTAGCTTCGTTCTTTTTTGTTTTTAAGATTCCGTGCCTCAATCGGCATAACGGAACCCTTATAGGATCATACTTTGTTGTCCGTCTATCTGTCTGTCAAGACCCTTTTTCTCAGGAATGCTTAGCGGTATGTCGCATATTATGTGATTTCACAAGGGAATCAAAACCTTTAGGGTACTTCCCTCTCCTTCAGCGCAAATAAAGGAAAAAATAAAAAAAAATAAAAAAATTAAAGGGTTTAGAATGATACGGAACCCTTCCCGCGCGAGGCCGACTCGCACTTGGCCGGTTTTTTTTACTTTCAAAAGTGTCTATTTGCTTTGAGTTTGCGGTTTTGCCAGTGAATTTTGTATCTCTAACTAAGAAAAGGTACTAACATTTTTTTTTTATAAAATCGACTTTTCACAGAATGTTTAGTAGGAGCTTACTTTGTTCGCATTTCTATAACTTTGTTCGATGTAGGCAAAGTTTTATGTTTTACGTTTCCTTTTCAGCCTGAAGAAAATGATTCCATAAAGTTTTTTCTTACCTCTTTTCTTCGCTTAAGTGTTTGCCTTAAGTATTGAATAGAGTTGCTGTTACCGATTTTATTTATTTATGTACACATAAAATACTTAACAGCACATTAAATTAAGATAGAAGAGCGCAAAGGTACTGTTTATTTCATAAGAAATTTCTTCCAGCAGACCTGCGACAGGAAAATTGGATTGGAAATGTAGACACAGTGTGTAGAAAAGACAAAACAGGAAATTTTCAATTGGAACTTAAAACAAAAATACAGGGTGTAACAAGACCCTTCACGAAGCCGTCAACCACGCATTATGTTACACCAAACTAATTAATTTTAAGCAAAAATTATTGCTGGCAAATGAATTTTAATTTTGGGGTGAAAAATCACTTTTTATGGTAAAACGCAATGTAACACAGTCAAAACATTGTGCTGGTAGATGAATTGAATAGTACGGGGGTCGTGGAGGTGTTTACAGTAAAAATCTTACGCTAAAAACAACTATAAAAAAAAAAAAACTTGTGAAAAAGTTGGAACTTTGTCCCCTAATATCTCCGTTACTAGAAGGTTCCCAGATATGGTCTAGCTAGAACAAAAAAATGATCGCAATGACGGGGAGAAAAAGTACGTTTCGGCTTCATTAAGGGACTTGTTACACCCTTTATACTTATATACAATAAATATATACAAATATATACACAAAAAAATACTGTGCGGGTTCGCGACCGAGTCAACAAGAACAAAAATAAGTAATAATGATACAAAAATAAGTTGTAACGATTAAATTTATTAAAAATATCAAGTAACTATAGCTAGCATTTACACTTTACATTTGTATATATACGCAAGTCACGTTGTTTTTATAACTAATTGTTTTTATATTATGTGGAAAATGTCGTCGGTACATTTACTCACACCCTAGATATAATTCTGTGTCAGACTGTAATGTATAACCGTTCGTTTTCCCAAATAAATGAAATTAAATTAAAATTATGTATTTTATGAGTTTTGTGAACGTTCAAATTTAACAACTTAGTAAACCCACACTGAATATGATCAAAATAATACTAGTTTAAGTAGTGGTGGAACCCCACAACATAGAAATTTATCATCGGCAATTTAACAAAAAAAATATAGTTGATCCTTACATTTTGACCACGTAGATACGCGGGGGGGTTTGGAATGATGTAGGTACTGAATATGTGTTGTCGTTTGTGCATGCGATAATACACCTTCCACTCTGTATAAAAATCTTCTCGTAAAAAATAAATATTCTATACCAATATTTGCTATGCATTTCATTTTTACCAAATAGCATAACTATTCCGCATCAAACTAAAGAAGAATCACGTAAATCGGATCATAAATCTCAGCGCAAACGGTGTACATACATAAAAAAAATACCAGTCGACTTGAAAACCTCGTCCTTTTTGAAGACGGTTAAAAATGTGAAACGCTTTAAATAAATAAATAAATAAAATCCATTTATTTCAGGTTTCCCCATATTAAAAATACACGTTATTAGGACACAATCGTAAATCACAATTAAAAAATACAAATAAAATGAAAAAAATGCTTGCTTATGCTTTGAAATGGATTTCCACTTGTGTGGGAAAAAAATCGCTTATTTTTTATAAAGAGGTCCTTTTTATAAAACAAGCGAAAACAACGATACTTGTTTTATTAAAGAGAAATGAAGTATCGTTCAAAGAAATGAATAATATCGGTCTTAGCTACAGGTGATCGATCGGTAATATATTCTAAACATGCTCGAGTACCTTTAGTTTACTTATGTTAACGAGGTTTTTATTCAATTTAGAGGTACCTAACATACTAAAGATACGGATTTTTTTAGAGCCTTGTTGTCAGTGTGTTTAAAGCGTTGTAGGTAAAGAATAATAGTGCTATATTTAGATTCCTACCCTTAAACTTCTAGACCGTGTATAATGGATTACATAACGGAAAAATCTCCAGCGTAGATACATAAAAGAATCGAAAGTACAATTATAATGCTACCAAAACGTATACTAAATCTGTATCAATATAATCTGCATTTAATTTAATCTGTATTAATATTATAAAGAGGCAAAGTTTGTGAGTTTGTGAGGTTGTAGGGGGTAATCTCTTGATCTACTGAACCGATTTTGAAAATTCTTTTACTAATAGGAAATAATATTACCCCCGAGTGCCATAGGCTATATTTACAACGTGCCCGTGGGATAATTTCCGACGAAAACGCGAGCGAAGCCGCGGCAACAGCTATACTGAATATCTATCCTGGAATTGTTCGATGTTGCATGGAAAATTAGATTTTTTCTTGCCATTTGAAGGTGTATGTTTTAACGGCGTTGGTAATTTACATCCAGGGAAAAAAAAACAATTGAAACCCTAATAATTTTATAGTTTAACATTTTTTGCCTTAATTTAACGCCATAATTGAGTAGGTATATCAAAATGTCAAACTTACACGCTGTTGCAAGCGCCATGATCGCGGTATGACATCCCACGATCATGGCGCTTGCAACAGTGTCGAAATATCGGGAGCTTAATTGAAAATCACGGACGATATCCCGTAAGTTACAGTGTAAATTCAGTTATAAACCTTAAAGCTTAAAACTACATACACACCAATATCAAACTGATAATTTGATCACTGATCAAAATGTCAGTTTGATATTTGTGTGTATGTTATTTTTTTTTCAAATGGTGTAATTATAGTTTCGGTTCGGCGTTTTTTTCTTGGTCCTTTTTTTCCGCATTTTATTTATTATTGTGACACTGTAGCAATTTAAACTATTTATATTGCTGTGCCCTAGCATGGTTCATGTATGAAACTATATACTTGTAACACTTATAAACTACATGACTGACAATTATGATTAAGCAAAAGATCGAACTATGAATTTAAACCAAACGTCAAAAAGGAATCTCATTTTGATCTCTTCCCAAAAATCAATTTAATAGTACGGTCAGCAACAAAAGTAGCTTAACATTTCGGAATTTAAATTATTTGATGTACAGGATTCCAGCAATTATTTTTAATGTTTCAGAAGATTATTTTTTAAAATTTTCCTTACTCTTCAATACCTTGTTAGTAACGAGTAATATCTAATAAGTTTTTATTAAGAAACCTGCTTTGAAACTTTGAGTAGTGTTAATCTTCTTCTGAAACTGAGGTAACTGAGCCTTGCTATTATGTTTTTAGAGAAATGACTTCGTTATGCTACGAATTATCTGTGTTTCCAACTTAATATTCTTTTCTTTTGGAAGTAACGGTCAGTTATCCACCCTAAAAAGATTTTTCCAAAGGCGAATTTACTATTCCATTAAATCGTGTAACATTGGTTAACCTTCCTAAATAAACTAGTCAATGAGATGGAAAAACGAACAAGATTACTTTGATAGAGGCACCGAGAGGATTACTAAAAATAAGAATACAGGTTGTTTAACAAAGGGATGTACGAGACTTCGGTGAGCGATATTAGGCCAAAATGTACAGTACACACACACATTGCTCGCAGAACGGATAGCCGAAAAGTACTGCGACCGCGAACCGGAAGACGTTGCGTTGGAAGTACTCCCACTAGGTGGACCGATGACCCCGTGAGGGTTGCGGGGATCCGATGGATGCGAGACGCATGGGACCGGTCAATGTGGCGACACTTGGGGTAGGCCTATGTCCAGCAGTGGACGTCTTTTGGCTGAAATGATGATGATGTACGGTAAAACGAAAAACAAAATGTACGTAATTGCGTCCCGGTGATTCGACTTGCGACCCGACTTAAATCAGGCGCTTTTTTCTGTTGCTCTATAGACCGCCTTTGTCGCTGTGACTCGCTGCATGCTTTTAATCATTCCTCTGCTTTGTTTTATCTGCCTCGTTGATCTAGTGGTCGCAAACGCGACTGCTGAGCATGAGGTCCTGGGTTCGATTCCCAGATTTCGTAACACCTTAGCCAAGATTTTGTAACAATATTATGATTGAATTTTGAGTGTCCATGGAGTTTCTTGCTCATTCTTCTCCATACAGATCTACGCTTTGGAATGGGCAACCACAGTACTTTCACAAGTTATTATGCTTTGTGTACGTGACTGTAGCTTCGCTTGCTTTGTTTTTCTGACATTCAAAAGTGCCTGTTATGGTCTAATTGAAAGAATGAGTTTGAGGTTGGGTAAAGCTTGAAGCTATGATTTTGACATGATTAATGTTGATTTTGACATCATTTTAATGATTTTATAAACATTATTAGTAAATTATTACCAACATTTTTCAAATATAATTATGTACATACTAACAGTAGTGTTTAATATTAGTAACAAATTGTATTTTATGATCTGTTAATATATGATTCGATTTTGATTTGAAAGCGTCGTTGGGGTTTTTAATCAGGAATTTCTCAGTAGTTATGACATGGTACTTATTTATACATATCTGGCGAAATGTGGTTGTGCTATTGCATGGTACAAATCTACCTAACCTTTCGGATTACAGCGTGATGTTATGTTATATTAAAAATATCAGCCTATGATTAGTTTTAAGTCCTTTTTTCCTACATCGCGTCAGTCATAGTCGGATATCACAGTTTTCTAAAATATCAATATTTCCTACACCCTTTTTTTTTTTTTTTATCGATGGGAAATCATCAAATGACCCCTCCCGCTCTGGCACCCTTTATATTTGGAGCGCGTACCCAAGGTATAAGTTTATATAGTTCCGTCACTTAAAGGTAACATAGGACCGACAGTAACAAAACCAATTTGCTATTTTCGGGTTTATCTTTGTATAGAAAATTGCAAATCTGGGCGGTAGGGCTGTTTGATACTTACTATCTGATAGATATCTTATACAGGTTGGTAGTGAGGGCAGCCCTCCGCAGACTGATGAGGTGAATGAATACAGTATATCATACTAAGATGACCAGTACGAGAAATTATTTCATGAACGTTATAGGAATCCAATAAATTTGATTTATTTTATTTGATCATACGCAATGTATTGTAACTGGCAAAACGCACGTACGGCAAGCGCGACGACGAGTTCGATGATTTCTGTAGCTAGGCAGGAAGTGAACAGCTGATTTAACGCGTCGTTCGTTTGAGTATTTCAACATCCATTGTTGGTTTTTATTTTATTTTAGCCGTTTTTTATTTTATTTACATAAATTGAGTGCTGCGTACAGAGAAACTAATTTTACAATGAAATAAAGGAAGGAGTTGAATGTACGCTGTCAGTTTGCGGGAGGAATAGAATAGAATTTTATATTGCAAACATGGGTAAACACAATAGTTATTATGAAATATCAAAGCTCGAAATACGAAAAAATATTTACATTTTAGCCATACAACTAGTATGGCGTCTCGCACCCAGCGGATCCCTTCAAAATACTAGGTATGCAGTTCGGTAATCTTGGTATTTCCGAATTAGCACGAATGTTGCACCGCAGAATGACTCCAAATTGAGGCAAAGCTTGTAAGTTTTGTACTTCCGTTCCTTGAGCTGAAATAGTGACTTAATATGCGTATGCAACTTACACCTACCAAGGTTGCACATCCTCATTATATTTCACCTGTCTGTTTCCAAATTTCTTCGGAATTGCATAAAGTGGTCTATATATAGTTCTCTAAACAAATATTAGTAGCGCTAAACGCACATTCATCATCCGAATGTGCATTTAGCGCTACACATAATAATAAAATGCATTCTCTAGACGCAGCCGTCGTGGTGTGATAATTTCATGTTCTTTGCTTATGTCAAACATCATAAAATGAACAAAGTACCTACTTCTAGTCCTAGGCCTACACAGCCAAGTAAATTGAGTACTGCTGTTTACACAAACATAAAATAGTTAGCTTTTTACGCCAATGTAGTGTCGATTACAAACGTAGACAGTCTTGTGTAGATTAGCTGTTATTGTACGGCCGTATGTAATCTTTGTAATCTTTTACAGTCACTGGAATTTGGTGCTAAAAAGTAGTATATTATAAAAGAAAATCGCATCAGCTGGTAAAACCGTTTAGTTGCTAATTCTCAACATTAACAACATTTTATTTTAAACTTTGCCACACACTTGAATTTCTTCTGTATCTGTGGGTGCGTTTACAAACATTTAAACTCTCATACACAAACAGCCAGACCCGGAGCAACTACCTTTAGGTCATACAAATATTTGTTACGAGCGGGGATCGGACCCGCGACACGCGGCGTGGCAGCCAATCGCTTAGCCACTGCGCCAACCGTGCCGTCAGAACTTAAAAGAAGCGTACGACACACTTCCTACACTTATTTTCTTCTTGTTTTTCATCATTCCCTCAATGTTTAGGATCACGACCAGATAAAGGGTGTAACAACCAACAACCCATAACGAAGCCAAAAGGCACTTATTCTCCCCGTCATTGCGATCATTTTTTTTTGTTCCAGACCATACCTGGGAACCCTTTAGTTACGGAGATATTGGGGGTCAAAGTTCCGACTTTTTCACAAGATTTTTTTTTTAAATACGTGTTTTTAATGTAAGATTTTTACTTTAGACTCCTTCACGACCCCCGTACTATTCAATCCATCCATCAGCACAATGTTTTGAGTGCGTTACATGGAGTCCCACTGTAAAACGTAATTTTTCACCCCAAAAAAAAAGTCGATCCCCAGCAATAATGTTTGCGTAAAGTTACTTAGTTTGATGTACCCAACGCTTGGTTGACGGCTTCGTGAAGGGTCCTGTTACACCCTGTATGACACGTCTCCAATCGACGTACAGAATGGCGTCTGATCATCTTGCACACTGACTCTTAGGGCCATGTTGAAAGTTCACCGCAAGCAACACATTTAGTTCACATATCAAGGCTCCTTTCCTTCCTCTTTGAGTCGAGTCGGAGTGGAGTCGGCATCGAATCTGTGTAATGTGCGAAGACCTTAAGGCCATGCTAAAAGTTTACCTAAACAAAGACGAAAGAGAAAATATATGCCTAATTTTTTACAAATATTGGATTAAAGTGTGTCGTTGTGCCAATATTATTTAGTGACATATACAAGGTGAAAGGAAAGAACAAAGACGCGCAAACAATTAGCACGTACATCATTCTGAACCACATAGAATTTTTTTAAAAAGGTCGCATACTTTTATGTTTTACTACTATTGGTCCGCAGCCTCTCTGTACTGACCAATAGTAGTAAGGGTCGTGAACAGATATGGATATCGGGTGCACAGGATTTTGTTTAAAAAGTGAGCAGATTCATCTTTTGGTGATGGTACGTATAGCAGTGTGTTTTTTAATAACCGACGAAAAGGCAATGGAGAGGGCTATGCTCGGAGTTTCTTTGTGTGATTAAATCAGAAATGAGGACATCCGCAAGAGAACCAAAGGTTACCGACGTAGCCCGAAGAATTACCAAACTTAAGTGGCAGTGGGCCGGGGACTTTGCTTGCAGAACGGATGGCCGATGGTGCTGAAAAGTTCTGGAGTAACGACCGCGAACCGGAAGACCTGATTCTGATAAAGCAGCCATTATAGACCCACTGGTGAAAGTTGCGGTAATCCGCTTTATGCGAGTAGCACGGGACCGGTCAATGTGGCGACACTTGGGGGATACCTATGTTCCAGCATTTTACGTTTTTCGGCTGAAATGTTGATGATGATGATGAACTGACGTAAATTGTAGATCATGTGAATGTCAGAATGATTTACTGAATACGTGGTAATTGCTTTAGCTTCGCGTCAGTGGCCGTTCCACGCCGTACAGGTACTTATTGCTATTTAATTACTCTGTCTTCGTTTTGTTTACACAAACATGACATAATTGGCTCTTAACGTCTACATAGTGTCGATTACATAGACGTTTTAGGCATACAGTGACATTTGTGTAAACAGTATGTACCTAGTGTCTTTTGACGGCAAAGGAAAGCAATTAATTTTGGTACTTGTTGAGTAGAACATTGGATTAGAAAGTTAGTTTCTGTTTTATGACTAAACTAGCTGCTGCCCGCGAACATCGTTCACGTGAAAATATTAGGTACCTACTTCGCTTTGAATCAAATTTTGTTAACAATTTCAAGCGTTTTAATTTTTTTTTCACGGAACTCTAATCATTTTTCTAAATAAAAATAGCTTATATTAGCTATTTGCCATTAAAAGTCCTGTCAAAATCGGTCCAGCCTTTTCAGAGATTAGCCGGAACAAACAGACCAAACAAAAATTGACAAAGATGTGTTTTTGTTACAGGTGCAGTATATATTTTCATATGCATTCAGTAAAAAGCTGTTATTTTGATATTACAAACAGACACTTCAATTTTATTTATATGTATACACGTCATATGTACTCGTATAGATAAATACAAAAGGCATTAGACTGAGTGTTCTCTGATGAAAATTACGATAGAGTTATTTTTAGACTGTGTTTAAAATGTACTTGATTACCACGTTGGTCTAGTAGCCGCAAGTGCGACTGCTGAGCAGGAGGTCCTGGGTTCGATTCCCAGGTCGGGCAAATGCTATCGGATTTTTTCCATCCGGAATTTGACAGTAGCAAGCCACGGAATCTGGATTTGTGTCCGGTTAATGGCAATAAGCTCGACCCCTTTTACATGGGGCTAAAATATAACTGGTGAAATGTGGGTGTACTATTAGGTACACCTCTACCTAACCCTGCGGGGATTACAGCCGTGATGTTATATTATGTTTTAAATATAAAAAAAGGAAAACGTGGTTTACTTAGCACAATCGTGTTGATCTCACGCATAGCTGATCCATACTTGTTGACTGCTGGGCCAGGTTAACTATTTATTTATTTATATATCATGCAAAAGGTCAGCCCAGATACCCTGCATTTTTATGCGACATATTATCCGTTTCCGTTCCCTTCAATATGGTTGAGCTGAATGGGGCTGATCCATGCGTCATGTTCGGGAACGGGCGCTGTCAGTTGGGACTGGTCATCTCTTAGCTGCCACGGTTTATTTTAACTACTTTGTTTTTAAATTGTTGATAGTTATAATCTTTTACTCTTTACGCTTTTAATGTGCACGTCTTTCTACATCGTTCTCACATATGTGTATAATCTCAACATGAATGATGTAACCAAGATCATGTAACAATATTTTGATTGAAAAAAGTGTCCATGGAGTTTCTTGCCCATTCTTCTCCATAGAGATCTACGCTTTGGAATGGGCAACTACAGTACTTTCACAAGTTATTATGCCTTGTGTCTGTGACTGTAGCTTCGCCTTTGTTTCTCTGACTTTCAAAAGTGCCTGCTAAGGTCTAATTGAAATAAATGCTTTGAGTTTGAGTTTTGAACCATTATCCATTCCTTATTTTTTTTGTAATGGATTTTTGAAAAGGATTTGACGTCTGTTTTCGTTTTTCCATTTTTTATCTTATATGAAATATTTAGTCTTTTGATTATGATGCCAGCTTGGCGTTTTTTTCTACAGCGATTGCATTCGATGGCTTTCAAGGATGGTTATCATGAGGATGCACGGAGCGTCAACAATTCGTAGCGCGAATATGTTGACGGTGCCGATACGCTACGTGCATCAGTGCGCGGTGTTGTATTTTTCAATACAAATAATATTTTTTGCCTAATACGTTCAAAGCTCGGTAATACGGTACTGTGTAGTGCGCAAAATCATTTAATCATATATATATTTTTTTAAATTTAGCCTATATTGTCCCACTGCTAGCCAAAGGCCTCGCCTATAGCCTTCCTCTCTTCTCTACGTGCGGCTTTCTCAGGCCATCTTTCACAAACGCCTCTAAGTCGCTCACTCTTAATGAATTAATCTTATCACAGCAAAATTATATAATTTCCTACAAAACCGATGACTCTAAGAACAAGATTTACGGCAATTACACATGCGTCAATATTGACGATTCTCTCGTTATAACGTTTATTTGACTAAGAGAACCGAGAGTATTATGCGAGACCGCAGTTTGATCTCTTATGCCAATATGGTTGGTTGCCGATGTGTGGATGTCAATTTAAAAAGGAACTTCTCGGGAAATTGTGTATTTAGGCTTTCAAATAATATAAAAATTATATGTTATCCAATAGAAAACATCGACTCCATCTAAGTATTTTCGTAACCTCCTATGGGAGTGGGCAGAAACAATAAAAGCCACCTGCTATACTACAATCCTTCCTCATTAGGATTTTTAATAGTGATGTGTATCTACAAGTCACACTGAAAATGGGATATTTATCGCCGAAATATCGGGAGCTCAAAATAAATATCGGGAGCTCAAAATAAATATCGGGAGCTCAACATAAATATCGGGATCTCAAAATAAATAGTAACAATCAAGTTAATGATTACAATATGAAGAAAGAAAGAAAACATATTTATTTGGCACACGCCACAAGTGCACACAACAATAAAATAAAAAATAATATAATAAAAAACTTAAAACTACGCAATAAAAAAACAAAAACCTAAAACTAATCAGAAAAAAAGAGATAATATTGTGTGTCTCACGGCTGCGCCAATTTAAAACTTCTAATAAATTACATGGATCAATTTTTGAAAAAAAAAAATGTTTTTTTATCCATAAGAAATGATTGTATTAATTACATGTATTTATTTTAAAAAAAAAACAGTGCACTTAACATGCTATTTATTCAAATTACCTAACTGAAAAGAACTCAACCATTCAAAAGCTTGTCCAAAATGTTGCTAAAATAAAATACATCACAGAAACGGTTCAATAAATCGGCTACCCTATTCAGCTGTGGTGAACATTTTTTCTTCGACCAATTTATAAAGGGGGCTACCCGATTTTTCTTTGAGAATTAAGCACCTAAACTTTGTAAAAACGTACAGAATGAATAATTTAGGGGTAAAGGTTGAATAGGTTATACCTAGATCCGAAAATGAGCGAAATATTTTTAAGTATTCGCTAAATTTTTAAAGGTTTATACCCGTAACGCGTAACTTAGCGCAGAAAACATTTCCACAACCTCTACACGAGAATAAAATTACGACACCAATTCGCCAACGCGTCATGATTAGGCAAATCTAACTCCAAATTAATATAACCGTAGTAAAAAATATTCGCCTCGTTGCTCTAGTGGTCGCAAGCGCGACTGATAAACATGAGGTCCTGGGTTTGATTCCCAAGTCGGGAATAATCTAATTTGGTTTTTCCGTCAGGAATTTCTCAGTAGCATCCGCGGAGTCTGGATTTGTGCCCGGTTAATGATGGCAATATGCTCGCCCCCTGTTACATGGGACTTAAATATAACTGGAGAAATGTGGGTGTACTATTAGGTAACCCTTCTGTCTAACCCTTCTGAGATTATAGGCGTGATTTTATGGTGTGTTATGTAGTAAAAAAATCAAACTAACATCTGATTTCTTAAACGCAAGTCAAAAGTTGCGTTAGTTGCGTATGATTATAATTCATTATAATGTCACATCACAGTAGATTACGCGCGCTTGATATTTGTTGGTTTATTTTTGAGTAGAAATCGAGAATTAGTATTTTTTATTAAGTCACTTAAATGCCCAACTCATTAGACTAACACAAAAAAAACCTAACCTTTACTAATAAAATGTGTGGTTTTATATTTCACAAAAATTGACCTTTAAATCCAAACCCTATCCACTTGTAGTGAATATTTTTTCTTTCTCGTCCAATTTATTTAAAGGCCACACGATTTTTCTCTTAGAATTATTAAGGGCCAAAACTTTGTACATAACGGTCAGAACGGGTCAGAAACGGACCAGAATGAGTTACGGGTTAAACCTTTGCATACATTGTTATAGTTCTGAGGTTCAAAAATTAACGCGGTCCGTTTTTGTTGTAATTTTTTGTTTCGGATTTGCGTATTTGTTTTAGGGCCAAAAAAACAAAGAGAGCAAATAGATTTATTTGACCCATGATAAGGTAATGTACAAACAAAAAACAGACAAAATCTTAGAAACAAAAAAATTAAGTTGCCTGTCACTATTTTTCAACCTACCACTTGAAAAATAGTGACAGTGTTACTTACAACTTTGGTTCTACTTTCTATGCGTTCAAATTATCTCGAGAATTTGGCTGTGGAATACAAAGTTAGACGCTAGAATGATACAATCATACAATCTATTAAAAAAAAACCCTGTTAGATCCGAAATGAGCGTGTAGGTATACCAATGACATTACCAAATAAATATGAAAACTTAAAATATTAATGAAAGTAAATATATATTTAAAATGCTTTCCATTTTAAAACCCTGATGTTTGTGCCAAAATTACCACCATTTCCCCAAAATCTAACAAACTTTTAAAATGTGACAACACCATCTTCGACATTAGTTTAATCAATCGTCAGTTGTTTGTTTATGATGTCACTACCCAAGAAGCGACCGGTGTGTCACCGCCCGCGCTCCTGGGTTGCCTTGTAAGTTTCTTTATTTTAGTACATTTTATTTAGTTTTTGTCCGGCTATTTTATACTTCACTATGTAGTCCTTTTTGGATAACAAATAGAATCTAATATCGATACCTAATAATACTCTCACGGATCGGACAGGGTTTTTTAATATGTTGTAAACTAGCGACCCGCCCCGGCTTCACACGGGTGCAATGGTAAACATATAACGCTTCCTCTTGAATCACTCTATCTATTAAAAAATACCGCATCAAAATTCGTTGCGTAGTTTTAAAGATTTAAGCATACATAGGGACAGACACCGGGAAGCGACTTTGTTTTATACTAGGTATGTAGTAAAGTGAAGTTCTTTGTGAAACTCGATCGGGAAAGAACTCGTTTTTGCCAGCATGCAAACGACAAAATATCAAGAAAACATAACTTTGACAGACCTTATTTACACAATGAAAGTACCTCAGGTGCTCAGGGATTAGTTTATAGGTCTACAAGCCTACTTTAAATGCCTACTTTTACGGCCTATTACATTCCCGATAAAATTTAAAAATCGATCTTTTTCTACATCTGAATGATACACCAAAATAGAATACATTAAGGTAAAGGTAAGCCCAAGCATAAATAATAAATTATAAGGGGGTGTATAGACCGCCAGATGGGCGGAGTGAGTTATAGGCAAAACGTGGTGCCGCGGGCCAAACGCGATTACGATACGCTTAGAAAATGTTGAATGTGTACAGGCTTTATGCTGTTGTAAATATTTTCGTGTACAATGGTATAGTTGGACTTAGTCCAAATGGCTGCAGATTGTATACTTTTACACTGAGAGATGTTGTACTTACTCACGCCTTTTCCCATATGAATAAGCAGAAATTATAGTATTAGTACGCCACCTGCTACTGCTAATAATAATAGCAGTAGCAGGTGGCGTACTAATACTAGGTATAATTATTTACTATTTTAAATATTCCTAAAAAACAATATAAAAATTGTAGCCCGGTATCGGGAACATGGTTCAAGCAGGGCGCCAGAGAGATGAACCTCCTAACTTTACGAGCCGTATCCAGGAGTACCGTTTTCTAAATCAGCCCTTGATCCAGCTGCCTAACGAGAGCGTCCTCAAGTATTGGTCGAGGCTCTTGGCAATTAAGCCATTGGCTGAAACGACTATCGGCATAATAATCGCTGAGCTCATATTCCACTTTATCCATAATATTATGAGCCTGATGAGTCCCACTGGAAGTCAATGGCCCCCCTTCCCTCTTTCCATTTATCTCTGTCGTTGGCTTTTTGGGTCCTCCTTTTGATAAGAGTCCAGCTCGTCACACCATCTCTTGGGCCTACCGCGTCGCCGGATTCTGTTGTTAGGAATCCAATCTGTTGCCACTTTGGCCCAATTTTGAAGCGACAGTTCCATTTTAATTTGGCGGCTGTGTTTCAAACGTCTGCGATTTGGCTCTTGGACTCGTATTGTTCCTTATACGATCAGAAATGTTGACTCCTAGTATACTGTATACCTTGTATACTGTGATTATCCTTACATACTCCGTCTGCGTTCATACATCTAGATGTATGAATTGAACTGTCTTGGATTCCGTACGTCTATACTAGTATAGACGTACGGAATCCAAGACAGTTCAATTGTATTGGAGATTACAATGTGGCATCACTAATATGAAAACTTAGTCTGTGGTTTTCTACATTTTGACTATGGTCTCTCTCTTACAATGGCGGTTGCGTTGTATAGAAGCATGTTGTGCTCAGTTGATTAAATAAAAGGTTTTTCTAAGTAACACTCTCTTTCTCTGGTGTCCCACATATTCTAACAGGTTTTGGGCCCAGGCATGAAAGATTGAGAATACCTATTTGCGAGTCTCGATTAAGTCGCGGTGTAGCAAAGGTTGGAGCCCTGCGTAGCCCGTGGTTCGAACAAGCAAACGAGAAGTTTAATGGCGGCAGTGGTTTGCGCGGCAATTCTATTGGTGTTAGATTGCGTGCTTATCAGAAATGTCGAATTCGGAGAATATTAGTAAGACGATCGTTCTTAATGGTCGCAATTGGCAAGCGTGGCGTTTTCAAACGACAATAGTTCTCCGTTCCAAGAAGTTATTGGGAATAGTGACAGGCACTGAAGTGAGGCCTGTGGAAGCTGGAAAAGTACAAGAAATATGGGATGAGAGAGAAAATAAAGCCCAAGAGGTGATCGTTACTAGAGTCGAGGAGACAGTGATGACGTATTTGATTTCGTGTTCCAGTAGTCGTGAAATGTGGCAGAAGTTATGTACCTTATATGAACCGGCAACGAGAGTCGGGGTGCATTTGTTGCAACAGAGATTTTTTAATATAAAATATGAGGACCCCATAGCTGTGTTCATAACGAAGGTTGAGGAGTGTGTTAACCAGTTGGCAACAGCAGGAGAAAAGATATCAGAAAATATGATAATAACTAAGATAGTTATGTCATTACCTGACAAATACAAACATTTTGCCTCAGCATGGGAAAGTATTCCAGAAGAAAAACAGACATTGCAGGAGTTGACAGGCAGGTTGCTAGTTGAGGAGGAGCGCAGCGGAAATGGTGCTATTTCCAGTGCCAGTAGCAGCGGACAGCAAAATTCTGCATTGGTAGTTGGTGCGCAGCGTACTATAAAGTGTTTCGAGTGTGGTAAAATAGGCCATAAAAGGAATGAGTGTAGAAATAGAAAGTGCAATAACTGTCACAAGGTGGGTCATTTAATGAAAGACTGTAAGTTGCAGAAAAATAAATTTACTGAGAAAAATACGAATACCAAGTCTAAAACTTCATTTGTAACAAGAGAGATTCAAGGTAATTTATTAAATTCAAAGAATTTTGTGTTAGATTCAGGGGCAAGTGACCATATGTGTTATATTAAAGAGATGTATTCAGAGTTTTGTGAATTAAGTAATAAAAGATTTGTTACAATTGGTGATGGTAAAAATTTAGAAGTTTTAGGTATTGGAAAAGTTGATGTGTATGCCTATAATGATTCAGAGTATACTCTCTGTACTTTAAATGATGTGTTATATGTGCCTCAATTAAATGTGAATTTGTTTTCTCTCGGGTCAGCCATTAATAAAGGTCACAAGATGGTTTCAGATTCTAATGGATGTAAGTTTTATAAAGATGGTTGTGTAACGGGTGTAGCTGACAAATATGATAAAATGTATGTGATGAAATTTAAATTTAGTGATGTAGCTTTGTTAACTTTGACAGATTGGCATAGTAAGATGGCACACCAAAATTATCAGTATGTAAAAGAGTTTTTAGATTTAAAAGGCATAAAATATGAAGGGCAGACTGATCAGTGTTTACCGTGTGTCCAGGGAAAACAGCATAGGTTACCCTTTCATCAGAGTAGTAGTAGGTCAGTTGAACCAGGTGAACTCATACACATGGATCTATGCGGTCCAATGGAGGAAGTATCAGTAGGGGGCTCTTCATATTTTCTTTTATTAAAGGATGATTATAGTAGTTACAGGTTTGTTTATTTTATCAAGAATAAGTATGAAACTAAAGAGAAAATTGAGGAATTTATAGAGCTGTTTGAAAATGAGTTTAAGTGTAAAATAAAAAGATTTAGGTCAGATAATGGAACAGAGTTTGTGAATAGAGTAGTAGAGAATTTATTTAAGACAAAAGGAATAGTACATGAGTTAACAGTTAGTTATACTCCCGAGCAAAATGGTAGAATCGAGCGTGAGATGCGTACTGTAGTTGAGTCTGCGAGAACAATGATTATTCAGTCGGGTTTAGGGAAAGAACTTTGGGCTGAAGCAGTGAATACAGCGGTGTTTACAATAAATAGGACGGGTAAAAGTAAGGTGAGTGGGAAGACACCGTATGAGTTACTGTATAATAATAGTTTTGATGTTACTTTATTGAGAGAATTTGGCACTAAGGTATGTACACATATACCTAAACAGCTTAGATTGAAGTGGGACTCTAAGAGTAAATTAGGAGTTTTTGTAGGTTATGGTGATTGTACAAAAGGATACAGGGTGTGGTATTCTAACACAAGAAGAGTAGAAACTTATAGGGATGTTGTATTTATCAAAAACAAGAACGAAGTAGTAAAGGTGAATATAAGTCCGAGCATTTTATTATCAGATGAAGATGCTATTGTACAAGAACCCCCTCTTGACAAAGGCAACAGGGAACAGAATCAAGAAGATAAACAAGTGGAATTACAGGAAGAAAATAAAGAGATTGAGATAGAAGAATGCAAAGAAGTTGAGCAGCAAGAAGACGGAATAGGAAGTAATGAAGAAGATGAAAGATCAAGTGAAGTTGATTTGGTGGAAGAGTACTTAGAGGAAGAATTCTTAGATGCAGAAGAAGAGAAATCTGAAGAAAAGACAATTTCTAGAAATAGAAGGCAAGTTAAGAAGCCTGTATGGACAAAAGATTATGAGATGGCATTGATAGCACAAGAAGAAGAACAATTAACTTATGAAGAAGCTGTTAGTGGAGAACATAAAGAAGAATGGCTAAAAGCAATAGAAGTAGAGTTAGAAGCGCTAAACAAAAATAATACATGGAAAGAAGTTAGTTTACCAGAAGGCAAGAAAGTAATTGATACTAAGTGGGTATTTAAGATTAAGAAAGAAGGAAATAAGAATCTTTATAAAGCTAGATTAGTTGCAAGAGGTTTTAAGCAAGAAGATAAGTTTGATCATTCAGAGATTTATGCTCCAGTAGCTAAATTACCTACACTGCGGATTCTATTAGCAATAGCTAGTAAATATTACATGGATATACAGCAGATGGATGTCAATAGTGCATTTCTGTATGGGAACATAGAGGAGGAGGTGTTTGTGGAGAAACCTAAAGGTATGAAGAAAGATTCCAAAGTATTGAAGTTACAACGGTCTTTGTATGGATTAAAAAAATCTCCAAGATATTGGAATGACAAATTTAATCAATTTATGGTTAAGGAAGGGTTCCAAAGAAACCAGAGTGACTACTGTTTATATTATAAGAAGGATAAGAAGTTCTATATCTTACTTTATGTTGATGATTTGATTTTACTTTGTCAAGATGAACAAGAGATAAAAATATTTAAAGAAGCATTACAAGAAAAATTTGATATGAAAGACTTGGGGAGTAATAATCTAAAATATCTAGGAATAAATATAACTAAGAAGAATGACGTAATTGAGTTGGACCAAGAGCAGTATTTAAATAATTTATTGAAGAAGTATAATATGGAAGGATGTAAACCTATAGCAACACCCATAGAACAAGGTTTAGTCTTAGAAAAAGAAGTAACTACGGACAAAGAATTGATAAAAAGGTGCAGGCAGTTAATAGGCAGTCTCATGTATGCCATGTTAGGAACACGTCCAGATTTGTGCTATGCATTGAGTTATTTAAGTCGTTTTCAATGTTGTGCTAATGAGAGCTTATGGAAGGCATTAAAAAGAATTTTAAGATATATCAAGGGTACTCTAGGATTAAAACTAATTTATAGAAAAAGAGTAGATGTGCCGTTAGAAGGGTATACAGATGCTGATTGGGCAGGAGATCAAGGGGATAGAAAATCTACATCAGGGTATATAATGAAAGTTTTTGGTAATATAGTGTCATGGTCTTGTAATAAACAGCAATGTATGTCATTATCAAGTACAGAATCAGAATATATAGCATTAGGAAAGGGAATTGCAGAGGGTTGCTGGATTAGGAATTTATTAAGAGAAATAGAAGTTGATTGTAAAAGTTTTATTATAAAAATTGATAATCAGTCTGCAATTCATGTTGCCAAAAACCCAGAATATCATAAGCGCCTGAAACATATTGATATTAAGTATCATTTTGTCAGACAGAAAGTTGAAAGTAAAATTGTTCATTTGGAGTATGTACCTTCAAGGGATCAGCTTGCTGATATATGTACTAAAGGATTATGTAAAGTTACCTTTGCTAAGTTGAGAGAAATGTTGTTCTCTTAGTTGTTATTATGTTTGTTTTTTTAAGTAGAGTCAAGTCTATAATGTAGAGTCAGTTGTGAAGTAGGAAATGGTTATTTGCATTGAAGTATTGTGAAAGTTAATGTTATGATTGTAAGTGATGTTTACATTGAGGAAGGGTATTGGAGATTACAATGTGGCATCACTAATATGAAAACTTAGTCTGTGGTTTTCTACATTTTGACTATGGTCTCTCTCTTACAATGGCGGTTGCGTTGTATAGAAGCATGTTGTGCTCAGTTGATTAAATAAAAGGTTTTTCTAAGTAACACTCTCTTTCTCTGGTGTCCCACATATTCTAACAAATTGTTTCTCTCGGACTTCGTCGACCATCATTGTATTGGTGCTTTTCTAGTTGTCACCACTGTTGATTCTGGCTTTCAAAAGTTGCAGTGGTTTGGAAATAGTGTAGCGGGCTTGTCTCTAAAAAAAAGCAGTGTTTAGAAGATGAGGTAAAACCTGAATTTCAATAATACCTGTACGTGTACAGGCGATTTTAGTACATTTAATCTAAATTCTAATCCAAGAATTCGTTGGTTGGAAAACTAGGTCACTCTACCTTATTTGAGGTAGAATTCGACCAGCAAAAAACGTGAACCGACTGCTAAAAGCGTGCTTTGGGAAAAGAACCTTGAATGAAGTTGAAAGTGTAAATTCTAAATGCGGCACGTTCCCGTTCTAAGCTGTACCTAGAAAGATAATTGTCAGCTTTTTGGCCGATATTATTGTCATCATCTTCTTGCCTTGTCTCATGTTACTTGGGGTCTCCCCAACTCGTTTTTTCTTCCTTCCAATCGGTACACTATCATTTAGTCTCTTCTCTCATAATTATCATTCCGCTCAATTCATTCATCTTTTCTTTGCTCTTCCTCTCCCTCTCAATCCATTAACATTTATATTCATCACTCTTTTGTGTCCGACCGATTCAAGTTTCGGCTTCGGCCTCCATCGGCTAAAAAAACCACCTTCGGCCGAAATGGGTCAAAGTTTTGGCAGCAGCCAAAGGTTTCCAGCAAGCGCCGAAATACAACAAACTGTTACGTATGCGCGATGGAAAAGGTGATGCACGGGAAGCAGGGGCGGGGATTTCGAAATGTATTATTTCTGACAAGAGCATGAAAAATGGCGATTCCGTGCTGCTAATAAGGCGCATTCCTAAATAGAACAAAACTAACGTTCCTGTAGTAGATTCCTTTTATTTTGGTAAAAATGCTGAAATTCTATTCTGGAAAACTAAATCTATCGTCCTCTTACATGACACACTTTCCTTCTAAGCAAGTCACAAGAAATCTATTTTGTTTTCGCTTATTGGGCATCTAAAATGGCCCTCATAGTGGACAATATACGTCTTCCTTTTGGGGAAACAAAACACAATTTATTTTAATACCGTGACACCCAAACCGATTGACTGAAACAAGTGGGTAGCAGAAAATTGTAACAAAATAAGGTAAAATTGCTTTTTTTACGAAAGTGAATTGGAATTAGATTTCCTTCGAGGCTATAATGTGCAAACGGTGTTTTTTCCTTCTTATTTTTTAAAAGAGTTCTCTTTTAAAAGGATGCCAGGTTCCCATTTAGTTGTTGTGGTTTAAAGACGTTGATTGCTAGGATAATAATATTGGAAAGTGGTTTGTAAGACTACAATCTAATTGCAGTATGACTAAAAAGCTAGGCGAATCTTCACGTGCGCTATTAGTTTGACAATAGGGTAATAGGGTATATGCAAGAAATAATAAACTTTTTTATTTCTTAAAAATGCCTTGTATTGGCCCATAAAAACATTGTGGTACACTTGTTTAATTCGCTAATACAACACTTTTTTTACTATTTAATATTTTATGTAGCGTGTTTTTGGTGAAACGGGACGCAAACACAAAACGCATCGATTCCGGTAGTGACGTCAAATGCTATGTGTCAAAGAAACACTTTTAGTTGAAAAGTACTTAAAGTTTTACTAACTTTTTACTATAATATTGTTATTGCAATTTTTGCTTTACTAAAGTACATAATATATAATAATATAGCACTATAATATAGTAATATAGCACTTACAATATAGTAAAACTATTCTATTAAGGGCAAAAAATTAGATTTAAACAAGGCAGATAGAGGGAAGTGACATCAAATGCTATGACTTGAATGGCCGCGACAGTCATGGACGTTTGAACTGTCGTAGAAAATTGTAGGAGTTTAATATTTTTTTGGTGCAACAAGCAGTACTTGAAATTAACTTTTAATTATTTTCTTGGGTTGATAGTACTGCATTTTATTGACATAGGTGAAAAAAAAAATTACATGCATATTCCCTATTGACCATTTGTCGTTACTAAAGTAATACCTTCATGTATATGCATAAGTTTTCGCAATAATATCGCCGTTTCTATTTCATTTATTGACATGGGCTATGTAAAAGCTGCTTGTAGTAAAAAGTTACAATTCAACAAACTCTATGGTAAATACACAGACACAACATTTTTTTTTTTTAATATTAAATGGGCCTACTCTTGACATTCATCTTGTCTTGAGGACAGAGGTGAGGTCGACGATGGAACGAGTTAACCCAAAAGAACATTAACTCGCGACTTAAATAGATTGGGGTCATAGGAACTTGGGAACACCGACTAAAAAAAACGTTTTTTACGCATACAGTTTTTATTCTTTTGAGTAGCAAGAAAAAAAAAATAATAAGAAAAAAATGTTTTACGCACATATTTTTGGTTTCTTGGGTAGCAACCTTTAGCCCAACTGCCGCAAAAGGACATCAAAAATACATAAAAATTGCCATTCTAGGAACTCTCAGAAAACTCTCACGTGTATATGTTAGTCCACGTTGGAGATGTCGAATAACACCATTGGTGAGCTACGTGCCGAAGTGGAGTTGTTGCGCAGCGCCGTGTCGGTAAATAGGTCACCTGATGCCACCAACGTGAGCACGCGTCGCGAAGCAAGTAACGCTAGCGTCGGCAGTTTCGAGTCGGCGAGCTCTACTACGTCACCCGCTGCTGATACTGCACGCGTTGCAACTTGCGCCGCCGCCGTCGCTGACTCTATGCCGGTCGAAACAGTGACTTGTGTGGGTACGTTGACCCCTAAACGTGCCTACGCTGATATCGTCGCCACGCACAAACCTGTGTCGCAGGCCAAGAAGGGGGAAAAGAAGAGTTGCTGTGAACCTGCCAGGGGTTCGAAACAGCAAGGCCCAGCTACGGGCACGTGTGACAAGGAGGGCTTCGTGAAGGTAGAGAGGAAGAAGAGGAAGAAGCCCCCTAGTCGGAACCAGTGCGGGACCGCACTGGCAGGACCCAATGGGCTGCGTCCGGCAATACCAACGACGCAGCTTTATGTATCCCGGCTACATCACACTACGAAGGTTGAGGAGATCGTGGAGTATGTCCGATCGAAGACCAGCTGGACCTTGAGGGTTGAGAAGTTGGAGTCGCGCCATAACACGAATTTCAAGTCGTTCGTGGTGCGAGTTCCGACTCATCATATTGAGACCTTCCTCAAGGAAGAGTTTTGGCCGAAGGGTGTCATGTATCGACGTTTCCGCGGAAGGCTACGTGACACCACGCAGCGCAACACGATGCCGTCACTTCGTGTACAATAGTTATATTTTCTGGTTTTTATATATATGTATGATAGTCTTTAAGGTATTTATGTTATGGGTCTTTGTAACCTGCAATAAATGATATATTATTATTATTATTATACCTACATCTATTTATAAACCTTGCCCATTAAAACTTAGCCTAAAGTTATTTTTCATTCATAAATCGAGTTCAAAGTAAGAAGTCTATTTTCGCCATCGCCTGAGGCCCAAGAGTAGGGACAGATATAGAATTATGATATAACTGTCTGAAACTGCGATACAAAAGAGGGTGTTATTGATCTATAACTGAAATAGTCCGTGTTCTAGAAATATTTAATTCATTATTCTGCTGCATTTGACGTCAAATCTTTTTTTAACTCTTTCGTAAAATAAAATAATAGTACCTACTATTATTTTAACTCTTCTCGAGTTTGTTTTTACGAATAACCAATTAAGTAAGAAAGAGACTGTTCTAATTTCTATATTTTTGTTGCTTTATTCTACGGCAATCATTAATTAACTTAAGTGGCCGGGCAACACATTGTTCGCAGAATGGATGGCCGATGCGATGGGGCCGAAAAGTTCTGGAGTGGCGACCGCGAACAGGAAGACATTGCGTTGAAAGGCCTCCCCACTAGGTGACCTATGACCGATGACCTGGTGAAGGTTGTAGGTATCCGCTGGATGCGAGACGCACGGGACCGGTCAATGTGGCGTCACTTGGGGGAGGCCTATGTCCAGCAGTGGACGTCTTTCGGCTGAAATGATGATGATGATGATGAATCTTTAATAGGGTATATGCAAGAAATACAAAACATTTTTTATTTCTTAAAAATGCCTTGTATTGGACCATAAAAACATTGTGGTACACTTGTTTAATTCTCTAATACAACACTTATTTTACAATTTAATATTTTATTTAGCGGGTTTTTGGTGAAACGGAACGCAAACACAAAACGCATTGAATCCGGTAGTGACGTCAAAATCCATGTGTCAAAGAAACACTTTTAATTGAAAAGTACTTAAAGTTTCACTGAGATTTTACTATAATATTATTATTGCAATTTTTGCTTAAATAAAGCACTTACATTTTAGTAAAACTAATCTACTGAGGGCTAAAAATTAGATTTAAACAAGGCAGATAGAGGTAAGTGATATCAAAGTCCTGACATGAATGGCCGCGACAGTCATGGACGTTTGAACTGTCGTAGAAAATTGTAGGAGTTTAATATTTTTTTGTGCGACAAGCAGTAGTTGAAATTAACTTTTAATTATTTTCTTGGGTTGGTAGTACTGCATATTATTGATTTAAGTGAAAAAAAATTACATGCATATTCCCTATTGCCACTACTATCATAAGAGGTATAAGTGGACGTGACGCGAAATAGGAAGAATTATATATCTGGTTGGCATCTTCTTATGTGATTCCCACAAGAGGTATCTTGTGACGACAACCGGTAGGTTGTTCGCACGGTCGGGTGGAGGAGGCGAAGATTTATACACGGTGTATACGGACCCTCACGAAGCCGTCAACCAAGCATTCTGTACATCAAACTAAGTAACTTTACGCAAAAATTATATTAATTATTTTTTGGGTTGTGGAAAAATCACGTCTTACAGTAGAACTCAATCTAAGTATGCTTTGCTGCTGTGGTTTGCGGTTACGGTCGCTTTCTTTTAGGAATTTAGAAGCACCTATAAATACCTATAAAAATTACTAATACGCCAAATAATGCAGACCTTAAAAGTAAGAAAAAAACTTAATTTTATGAATGGCACAAACAATTTTGTTGGTTTCCCAAACTTGACTCACGTCCGAATTTAGCTCGTTAGCCGAAATGTTAAAAAAAAACGAACGGCCCGACTGATTACCCAACTTTATAGTCTCCATAGAAGTTTGGATACCTAAAAAAAGTAAATATTTCGGATTTCTGTTGAGAATTATTTTTAACGAAGTAAAAGAGGGTAAACTAAATGTTTTTCTTCTAGAAAAAAATAGAACCATAGCTTATCTATTTTCATGTCTTTGATCAGACCAGTATAATGTTTAACCAGAATGATCTTGATGATTCTCGACGGCATGTAAAGCCATGTCAGAGGCCCATGGGTGGCATAAAAACTGTGACACCAGGTTCGGCACTAACAACACGAATAAAGCCCTTAAAGATCTTGAGAACGACCAGGTGTACTTATAAATTCAAAATATCAGATTATTTGTAGATTTGAAACCGCTACTTCTATTCAAAAGTCCTTGGACGTGTCGATTATTGTGACGATTGTTCTTTAGAAGAATACCAAAACTAGCAAATGATATCAATGCTCTTAAAACGTAGAATTAACATGACCGTCGAGAAACACAAGTATATAATCTCAAAGATTACTGGCCCACCTACGAACATTACAATCAAAGCAAATGGGTAGCTATTCACCTCAATTGACTTTGCAATGCGTTGTATCGTGAACGACTGACTCTTTGTAAAAATATGTACCTATAAATTTTTGCTTATATGATACTAGCTGTGGCCTTCGACTTTCGTCAACATGAAATTATTATAAAAATATTCCTACTTGAATAGGATTTTGTTAAAAATTTCAAGTGTTTTATTTTTTTTTAAATAAAATCCTTAGAGCTTAGGCTCTCAGATGATTTTATAAGGACTTACTTAGGTAAGTCCTTATAAAATCATCTGCCAGTAAAAATCCCGTCAAAATCGGTCTAGTCGTTTCGGAGATAAGTCAAAAATTTAAAATCTTTTATATACATTCAGTATAAGTAGTACTAAAGTAGTAAGTAGTAGTAGTATGTTAGTATATTCTTATATGGTATCAGTAGGTATTATATTTAAATAGTTCTTCTTTATGTTTTGTATTCCATTTTCTTTTCTTCTTTTACACACTGTGTCTACATCTCTTTTTAAATTCTCCTTTCGCAGGTATGCTGGAAGAGATTTCTTTAGAAATAAGCATCACCTTTGTACTATTTTCTGTTCCTTTTTACTTTTCTGTATTTAGTGTGTACATAAATTGTTAAATAAATAAATAAAAGCTATTATTTTGAAATTACGAACAGGCACTTCAATTTGATTTATTTGTATTAAGAGACATAATAATGCCACTACTAACATTGGAGTTGCTTCCTTTTTAATAATATTAACAGCTGTGATATCTCCATTCAGCGTTTCCACGGAATTTTGGCTCTAAAGTCTGCTTATTAGGTACCTGCTGTTGCGTCTAAACCTATTTTATGGCGCAAAATGTTTGAGAATAGCACTGACAAAGCAATTTTAGGTTGTAGCCAAGCCTAAATTGCTCATTTATTTCTACTTAGTTCACCGAAATTATACTTATTTACCATTTAGTATGTTTCAGCCATAAAAAACCCATACCATATTATTTATCACTCGAAATGATAGCTTATTAATCCGGCAATAAAGGCATATTTTGTACGTGTTTATGGTTTCAACCAATTTGTAAGTGTCAATTAAATGGTTTTCCTGATTTAATGGTCTATGGTTCAGCCATTAAATACTCGCTTTGGTTTATTAAGATTTTTACCATATTGGTTGCCATGTTCGCCGACCCGCCGTCCCGGGTTCGAATCCCGGTAGGAGCAGATGTTTTTGTGATGAGCATGGACATTTGTTTCCGAGTCATGGATGTTTATATGTATAATAAGTATGTATTTACAAACAAAAAGTGTCTATGTAGAATTATCAACTATCTGGTGTCCACGACACAAGCCTCGTTGCTTAGTGTGGTACCTAGATGGCGCTGTGTGTAATGTTCAGCGGTATTTTATTTATTATTTAAAACTGTTCCATAGGAAAAAAAATGTCAAGAGCTAACTTTTGCCCGCAGCTTCGCTCGCGTTAGTTTAGAATTTAACAAGTAAACTCTTAACACACTACTAAAGCTTCTATAATCATAAAATTCAATCATGATTCGAAAGACTCGCGCCATCTATATATCATAAGAACGTTATTGCTGTTTTCCTCGGGAACATCGGGTTTCTGTAAACCTAACAACGTATATGCAAAATTTCAGGATGATCAGTTCAGTGGTTTCGGCGTGAAAATGTAACAAACAAACAAACATACTTTCGCATTTATAATATTAGTTAGGATAAGAATGCCAGAAATAAGGTAAAATTTTAATAGTCAAAATTGTGTTGGTCTTTGTTCAAATACAAGGCCCTAAGCTATTTAAACTAATTTTATTCAAGAAAAACATTACCTTTTAGATACAAAGGCGATTTACTCGTAGTTGTAAATCACAAAGACCAAAATTGGAGTGCCCATCTTGTCTATAAAAGCGAATAATCAATTCTCTTTGTTATCAAAAGAATCGGGGGACAAGCCCCAGCTTAAAAACATACACGATGAGGAAACACAACACTGTTTATATTCACAAAAAAAGATTTTAGGCCCTTCGCCCACTGCAAGTTTTGTGGAAATGCAGTATTTCTGAAGACCGTATTTTTGAACTACAATTGTCACTGTCAATTGTCACTGTCATTGCCACTGTAACGGTTAGGGCTCAGCCGGTAAATAAAACCCAGAAGAGGCGTAACTACAAAAATTATAATGATTAAAAAAATAATTATATATATATATATAATTTTAATTACACCCCAGTTGAGGACTGGCGTGAGTTCTCGACATCGAGCGCGTATTCAATTCTAGACCGCCTAACGAAAGCCACTATCCTGTAGGTTCCAGAACGTAGGTGACTGGTGGCAGCCAGGTAGGTAGGACGATCTTGGGATTCAGGTATTGCGCGCAGCACGCAGGGTTGTCCAGCCACAGCCCCTGCAGCGGCAGCTCGTATAGCTGTCTAGTAGAAGAATTCAGTTGTCAGCGGATAGTTCAGTTGTAACGTTTACAGGCATTGCTGTATCGATGCCGAGTTACGCTTGCATCGCACGCGCAGCTCAGCAGCCAATCATTTAGTTACTGACAACAACATCCATTTATTTTCAGGCTACTTTGGCCCATAGATATATACCTTACAGACGACCTTACCTTACGACTGTCAATGACGTACAAATGACAACTGGGACCACTTGTTCACTTGTGTCTTTTCAAAGGCACGGAATTAAGCCAAGTCAGATGCCCATGGGCGTCATAAAAACTCTCGACACCAGGCTAGGCACTAACTAGGCACACGATAAAGAAAAAAAGGTACGGAGGTAACTCAGTACGTAATGGATGCTCACCCATCCACAAACCGACCTTGGCAAGCGTTGCTTAACCTTAAAGATTGATCCGTGTGGCTGTTATTATTAAGCCACAAGTTATGTTACTTAATGTTGTGTTGTGTTATGATATTTTGTATAATTATGTTAGTTACGTTTGCATCAGCTGTAAAAAGTCGCGGTGGACGAGTGCCCTTAATATCGATGACAAAGCCGTCTTGAGTTGCGAGGCGCAGGATTATGTCTGAGGGCCACAGGAGGCATTACACTAATCCTCGACTGAAACCGAAAAGGTCTTATGTTGGAGTGTTTTTCGCAAAATCGCTCAGTCTCAAACAAATGATGTACGGTTCTGTAAAATGGTTAGAGTAAAAGTCTTTGGGTTCTTTTTGTAATTTTTGCAAACGTTTGTAAAATAAAACACCATTACTGATACTGTTTACATGTCTTCCCACTGCTGGGCAAAGGCTTTATAATTATTTTAATTAATTACGTGCTTCGTTTGCGTGAAATTATTAGCATTAAAATATTATCTATTTAATTTTTTTAATCGAATTTTGTTACCAATTTCAAGGGTTTTACTTTTTTTTCACGGAACTCTAATAATTTTTCTAAAATAAAAGTAGCTTATGTTAGACCCTATAACATCAGCTATCAAACAGTAAAACTCCCGTCGTAATCGGTCCAGCCGTTTCAGAGTTTAGCCGGAACAAATAGACAGACAGACAAAAATGGAAAAAAATGTGTTTTTGTTATAAGTACCGTAAATACTTTCATAAGCATTCAGTAAAAAGCTGTTATTTTGGTATTACAAACAGAAACTTCAATTTTATTTATTTCTATGTAGTATATAAAGATGCAAATTACTTTTATAGCCCGTAGCTTAATCACACCATGTGCTTTCTGAGGTCAAGTTGTGGATCCCTGCGTCCTAACTAAAACAATCGGTCCCGCGAATCGTGGTTGTCATGATTTTTTAAACGTTGCCCCACACTAGGAATTTCTCCTGTATCGTGGGTGCGTTTACAAACATTTAAAACTCACATAAACAAACAGCCAGACTTTCGATCATTTTACATTCGTTATACACACGGCGCTTTCTGTTGGTACGACTGGCTTCGTCGAACAAAATGATCGACGCGATGGTCGTGTGGTCGCGTAACTGTCGCTTTGTTTTGGACGGAGTTGATTGGTCAACATTTGACATATTTCACGACTAGATTATCCAAAACTAGCTTTTGATTACCGCTTCGCTCGCCCTAAAGTCGTTAATTATGGAAACGTTTTAAATATATATGTAATGTGTGGGGATCTCCAGGAAAACTTCAAACTACTTTTCAATGGTTTATTTTAGATATAAAAATGAACACCTTACAATACACGTCTTTCTCATTTCTTATTACTCGCCATCTTGCTTTTTTCCTTCACCTTTCACTCGTTCAACCACTCATCCGATCATTCGTTTACAAACATGCTTTCTTTACGTTTAGAAATGTTCAGCTATACAGCCTATTACGAGTACTTGTCTTAATTTAATCCTACATATATGACACTCGGGAATAATGTAGCTCCATAAATAGTGGAATCGATATGCGGAATTGAATTTGGACTTACGATATTAACTGGAATTTTGAGCCAGATTTTATTATAATTTCTAGTTTATTTTATTTTAGTTCTTTTCTCATTTCGTCTGTTACATGAAATAACATCACGCCTGTAATCCTTTAAGGGTTAGGCAGAGGTGTACCTAATAGTACACCCACACTTCGCCAGATAAGTTTAAGTCGCACCTAATGGGAGGCGAGCCTATTGCCATAGAGAGTTGTTCTAGTGGTGGCAAGCGCGACTGCTGAGCAATGGTCTTGGGTTCATTTCTCGGGTCGGGCAAAGCGTTAATGGGCTTTTCCATCAGGAATTTCTCCGTATCAGCCACGGAATCTGGATTTGTGTCCGATTGATGGCAATAGACTCGCCCCCTATTTCATGAGACTTAAACATAACCGGCCAAATGTAACCGTACTTTGTTAGGTACACCTCTGCCTAGCCCTTCGGGGATTACTAGCGTGATGTTATGTTTGTGTAAGACAATATCAGGGCTAACTGTCCCAGGGCAAAATTTTTTTTGACGCTTTCTCTGTGTTACAGAATTTGTCTTATTAATCAATTAAATGTACTTAATAGGATAAGATGATAATGATTAAAGTAGACTTCAAATAACCTACCTATCCAATTTTGATAATATAATGTCTAAATGGAGCATCAAATGTGCGAAAACGTGTAAAAAAATATCAGCCGACTGTTAGTGACTGTTCACAGGCGTCTTATGTCTCTGAGCACCGCGAGCACGCTGCCGCACGCACACATGTTTGAAATTGTTGCCTCGTTTTCTTTGTTTTGATTGAAGGGCGACGCTCCATCTAGACATTATATAATCAAAGCTACCCAGTTAATTTATAGCTACAAGAGTTTTAAAATAAAATACTGTCCTATAACCTGACAATTAAAATTAGTGACGCTTCCAAAAGTAAATAAATAGCCTGCCTTAGGCAAAAATATCGGCCTACCGTACCAAAAAAGGGTAAAAATATTCGCCCTACCCTCTATAAGCGATTTTTCACGAATCAATTCTTCCATTTTCCTTAAGGGATACTGTTCGACCTTTGTGTAATTTAAAACTAAACGGTGGCTTTGTAAATAAAAGGTTTTTATACAAATATGGGAGGAAAAATAAATATTATTTCCCTATTTGCTTTTTATATTGCAAGTTATCAATCTTGTATCAACCATAGATCGTAATCGCACTCGATTTTTTGTTGTATATTTAACTACTGACAAAAAAAGGACTAAATTAAGACTCTACATACAGTATACGTGTAAAGGGTGTAACAAGACCCATAACGAAGCCGAAAGGTACTTATTCTCCCCGTCATTGCGATCATTATTTTTTGTTCCAGACCATACCTGGGAACCATCTAGTTACGGAGATATTGAGGGTCAAAGTTCCAACTTAATGTAAGATTTTTACTTTAAACACCTCCACGACCCCCGTATTAATCAATCCATCCATCAGCACAATGTTTTGAATTGGTTACATTGTCCTACCGTAAAACGTAATTTATCACCCCAAAAAAAGTGGTTTCCCAGCAATGATTTTTGCGTAAACTTTTTAGTTTTATGTACATAATGCTGACGGATGGCCGATGGAGCCGAAAAGTTCTGGAGTGGCGATCGCGAACCGGAAGACGTTGCGTTGGAAGTCCTCCCACTAGGTGGACCGATGAGCTGGTGAAGGTTGCGGGGATCCGCTGGATGCCAGACGCACGGGACCGGTCAATGTGGCGACACATGGGGGAGGCCTATGTCCAGCAGTGAAATGATGTGATGATGATGATGAATGACATAATGCTTGGTTGACGGCTTCGTTAAGGGTCTTGTTACACCCTGTATCAATGAAGACGATAGGAGGTGCCAAAGTACTCCTCTGCATCGCTGTCATCCGGGAACGTGCCCCAGACACTACTGTCATATTTGTTTTCAAAATTTTCAGTTTTTTTTTTTTAAATATGAAAATAATCACATACTAATTTTGAAGAACAATAGAATATTCTTCAATATTTTCTTGGAAAAATTATGATGTTCAAGAAATAATCAATAAACATGAAGCGAAGCTTACAACTAATGTTTTTCTGTTAATTGCATTTACTTCTGTGATTTACAAATTTTTAATACAAAAATCATATTCATAAACAGCCCACCCAAATCAACCCATGTCAAACATACAGACATACAAGACAAGCTAAAGAAAGCAATTCGATCATGCGAAATAACATTTCATCTCTCTATGATATCTGCCTTCTACCTAAACAAGCTCTCCTGCCCTATTCCCAACTATATTGGGGTCGGCTTCCAGTCTTACCGGATTTAGCTGTCTACCAGTATTTTACATGGAGCGACTGCCTATATGACCTCCACAACCCAGTTTTATTTTTTATCTATACTATTATTATAAAGAGGTAAAATTTGTTTGTAACTTTGTATCTTTGTATGTAGAGGGTAATCTCTACTCAACCGATTCTTTCACTAATAGGAAGCTACATTATCCCCGAGTACCATAGGATATATTTACAACGTGCCCGTGGGATAATTCCCGATAGAAACGCGAGCGACGACGCCGCGGGCAACAGCTAGTTTTTTTTAATGGGCCTGTGTGATCCGTGGCTAATTCAATCTGATAACGTGATTGGTGGAGACAAACCCTGCTCTTGACCTCGAGTTAGTATTGGGTATTACGATACCCCTTGGTAACACTGGTTGTCAGACTTTCAGGCCACTGGCTTACCTCTAACGACTGTCAAACATCTATAAATGACAACCGGGACCAACGGCTTAACGTGCTTTCCGCAGCACGGAAGATACTCGGTGTATAATAGGTGGTCACCCATCCACGAACCAACCTAGGCAAGCGCGGCTTAACCTGAAAATCGACCCGAGCGTCTGTTATTATTTAGCGACGAAATCCTTCTACTTCTACAACAATAACCGATATTTCACTGAACTCAAAAACGCAGAAAGAAGTTGCAAACAAATAAAAACCCATCATAAAACCAATGGTCCAGCAAATACAGGAACATTGCGAAAACTATACCTTTCACAACTGAAAAATAACTACTGTTTTCATACAATATTTTTCTAGCAAATGTCCTCACACTGTGCACCGGTAAACACGTTTACCAATAAAATAAACATACTGAAAAATGAATTTCCATCGTGCTTTACCGAACTATTTCAACAGCGCACATTCAATTATGTACGTGAAGCAACTGGAGCGTACAGAAAAGTGCTGAAAACTTTAGGAACATTATGAATCGAGTGCAATGTTCAGTGCGGTAATGCTCAGTAGGATATAACTAGATTTTGACTTGATATTTTTATCTGTATTTAAGTGTATTAGTATTTGTATCTATTTATGTAAGTATATCAATTTATGTTAACAAAATAGTATTTTTCTTATTTATTTTTTTGTACTCTATCATAATGCTGTCCTATTTGACCCAAAGGTTGACTGGTAGAGAATTCCTTGTGGCTTTGTACCACTCTTGCACATGAAGTTTAAATCAATAAATAGATTTTGTGGAAGTGTTTCTGGGTTTCATTGTAAGTTTAGATTGTTAGGTTTGATCACGGTTTTGGTTAAAGTTAATTTCGAGACGGTGCATGTTGATCAATCCGAAATGATGATCAATACTCTTTGTCATTTTATGATAATTGCATGTCATCGTCATCTGCCTAGCCTTTTCCCAACCATGTTGGGGTCTGTAACCGGATGCAGCTGAATACAGTATTTGACATAGAGCGACTGCCCATCTGACCCCCACAGCCCAGTTAGTACTGAGTAATACGATACGATAGATTTACGCTTCAGTCAACGTGTATTGAAAACCAAAGCTCTCGAAAACCTCACTAGAAAGCCATCGAATGCAGTCGCTGTGGCCGAAATTGGCTAGATGGCATCATCATCAACATCATCATCATTGAAAACTACTATAAAATGAGTCGAAAGTACGTTAGAATACTTAGACTTATAAATAAAGCTTTGCTGGCCAATTTTCAGCTGCAATATACGCTTGGTAACTTATTCCCTGCGCATTGAGCCGAAATATGACGCTCTTGTGCACAGGAATCAAGCACTTACGTTATTAATATACATATATATGTATGCCCGAGAAATCAGAATTGTAGTGTTCAGATATCTCAGATATGGAATGCATGTTGTGTAATACGTGGAGACTATTATATAGCTCAGTTTCAGCCGATACCAAGCAATCTATTGGTCTTCGGTGAAGGTAGGTAAGCTGTTGATTCTCAAGATAGTTAATTTCGCTCTTATGTCTTTAGATTCGATTAAATACTGTGGAATACTCAGGCTTTAAAACACATCAAGCTTTAGAGAAAGAGCATACAGATATGATGGCAGAGACGAAACGACCCACATTTTTTCTAATTTCAATCAAGCATGAGTAGGTACTGTCGGGTACTTACGAAAACGTTTAAGTAATTAGTACATAAGAAGTCTGAAAATGGCGCTGGTGACTGAAAAGTTGTTTGTTAATCGATTGGCTTGATATGGGCATGTGATGCGAAGGAATGACGAAAATCTCATGAAAAAAGTTTTGAGTATGAATATGGGTGGGTATAAGAGTGGAGGAAGACCAAATAACCGATGGATGGGCTGAAGGATGGCAACAAAGGAGGTGTCTGATGAGACGACGAGTATAATAGCAGCATTGCCACTTCGAATGGCAATGATAATTCTTTGGCCAAAGAAAGAGTACCAATACTATTTTAAACCTCTTTGTGTGTAGTTGATTCGATTTGCAATGAAAACGTTCTGAAACGTGGCTATATAGAATCCAGCAACTGTAAATACTTTTAGTCCATGTTCCGGTTTAACCTAAAACCGAGCAAGCGGCTTCTGACGCAACCCTACCATTTCCAAGCTTAGGATTTAACTTGCAAAATTTTAGTATTTTCGTGTGTTAATGACGAATGTTAAAACTTTTATTAAAATAAAGCTCAGTTTAAAACTAGATTTGGGTCAAATATTTGGTTTAGGTTCTCTGTACCTACCAAATGAAATAGTGTCAAGTGCCTCTGCTTTACAATCATTGATTTTATAACGTGTGATTATTGCTTCCTCGTGTCAGAGTTTCTATGCCTCCCATGGGCCTCTGACTTGGCTTTACATAGTATAATCAGCCTATAATGTTCCCACTGCTGGAACACACCGCCTCCTCTCTATGAGAGGGAATGGTTTTGATGGCTTTACATGCAGTCGAGAAATATCTCTCAGGTCTGTTGGTTTCCTCACGATGTTTTCCTTCACCGAAGCAAAGCAATATGCACATGAATCCGAAAAATCTGAGCTGCGGGTCTTGGGCTCGAACTCGAGACCCATTACTTGGCAGTCCTACGGTCACTCTGTTTGTTTGTCATCACTGCTATATGTATAATCATTTATAATGATTAGTTTGGGGGATAATAAAATGGGGGAAATAGGGAAAAATGAATCGTACTAGATACACACTTAGGCCTAATTTTTTTCACATTTTTTCCGCAGATAAGATGCGCCTGCATTGCTTGGTACAGCATACATAGTTAAGACTATTACTACTATAAAATCATGTGCCCTCTATTGCAACTTACATCTTTAGTCTTTTTTTTCCTAGCCTGCTCTGTCCCACCCCTGCTCGAAGGCCTACCTCAAGTCCTTCCAGTTCTCGCGAACCCGCGCATCCTCCTTCCAGTTCTTAAAATTAAAAAAAATATAAATATATACCTATATATATTTTTTTTTTTTTCGGCTGGGAATTCATCAAATAACCCCTCCGGCTCTGGGCTGAGCGGAAGGGAGTGTCAGACTTGCACTGACTAAAACCCATCCATGTTCCTTCTTTTGCCCTTTATGTTCCAGGGCCGCGGTATCTCTTTCGAACAGTCCCGCAACCCTGGCAGGATATAAATATAGCTTACATCTATATTTCGATTGACGACAAAATTGTGGAGGATCGCACACACACAATAATTATGTTGATACACCAAACATTGTTTTTTATTTAATTTATGTCCTATTATCATCTACCATGTTGGCAGGACATAAATTAAAAAAGAGGCATTTCTTTTTGACAGTATATACACTTTGTTTTCATTATAAAACACAGAAATATACACGTGTATGTCTTTGCTACAAAATAATTTGAGTGGAAATGTCTGTAAATGGTAATGAGAAAAATATATTATAATATGTTTGTATTGTTTGGATGTATAAGGAAATCTGGTTTATTTTTGTACCTGTGTGTAGGTACACCATTTTGACACTAACACTTACATAGTTTCAGCCAAAGATATTAAAATATGTACGAGCAATAGATGGAACAAGATGAAGAAAATTGTAATCGAAAAATTTCGGGATCAATATTGTTCGCTCTATAAATCTCTTTGGTTTCAGCATAATTAGCCTACACGTTTCCCACCACTGGGACACTCTACTCTGTGAGAGGAACTGGCTCATAATCCACAACGCATGTAAACTGAGGGTTGGGGTATGTCACATTTCTTCGGAAACTGTCATATCACATATTTATTTATTTATTTAGGGAAAACAAACAATTATACAATATATTTTACGGTAAATATTACAACGTATTAGAAGTAGGCTACAATCCACGAGGTTTTCACATATTACTTAGGTTAAAGAAACAGTGTACACACATTATTTTAAATTATAATAACGTAAATAAGAAGACAAAAAAGTAATCATAAAATAACGACAGAAGGAGATAAAAAGCAAATGTACATTACTTAACTCATCCTATGACTAAAGGTACCTACTTTATAAATAATTAAACATTACATCAAATGTTTCGTTTAATAGGATATGACGGTTTCCTCACGATGCTTTCCTTTACCGTTTTGAGAGCAGTGGTGAAGACATAAATTATACAAAGTAGACTGGGTTTGAACTCAAAACCTAAGACTCGTTTCAAAATAAAAATAAAAACAATCGAGTTCCAAAAAAAATCACTAAAAAGCGAAAAATAGCTTTACTTTTGGAAGTCGGTGACTTGTTTGTTTCATTGACTTTTTTGCCACCGACTTCCGTTTTTAAAAGCTATTATTTATTTTGTTACCTGATGACCACAATCCGAAGCGATGCCATTACGGCCCATAATGTAAGAAAGAATCCAAACCACGTCGAGTTCAGTATTTAAAATTTTGGTTTCGAAGTACATAATTTTGTTTACAAAAACAAGTATAAATAACTTACGAAAAATACCTGTTATTTTTAACACAACATTTTTCATGCCAATATTCTTTGTGCCCGCTGACCTAATTATTCGCCACAGGATTCAAGTTAATAACGCTCATGAATAAAGATCAGTTTCCATTAAAAGTGTTAATTTCGTTAATGGTGTTCTATCGAGAAAACTTGATACTGTGGGTAAAGATGTCTCGATCTCGAGAGGTTTTGTTTATGTAAAGCGGTTTCTTAAGAAGAAATGCGGGTGGCCTTTTCTCCATACAAACGCTCTCACCTGTTTTTTTTCTGGTTTATGACTATAAAGCAATGATTTTTCACAGTAAAATAAATATCAACTTCTTCTATGTCCCTATGTTTTCGTTTTTGACGATACATTATCTGTATAAGCGCTAGGACCCTTACAAAATGCTTAAAATTGCCTATTTAGACCGCTGTCAACAGATACCTAGTGTACAAATTTGACAACTCTTCATGAAAAAAGAAAAACATAGGGACACAGTGTATATCCTTCTTATTATAATGATAAAGAATCTTTTTAATTGGTCCAATATTAGAGGAGGAAATAGTCGAGAGCCAAACGTCAAATTGTGATTTTATTGACATTCAAAATACTAGGCTTTCAGGAGCTGGTGGCTAAATAATGACAGCTGCACGGGCTGACCTCCAAGGTTAAGCAATGCATTTGAAGGTCGCTCTGTGAATGAAATTGGTGACTATTATTACATATCGAGTTCTCTCCGTGCTTCGAAAAGCAAGTTAACCCGTTGGTCCCAGTTGTAGGTCTTAGAAAGTAGTTACAGGTACAGAAGCTTAAAAGTCTGACAACCAGTCTAACTGACAGGTATCTTATTACCTAGTACAGTTACTAGGTAATAAGATACCTGTCAGTTAGACTGGACACGGAGCGTCTGCCTATATGACCTGACCTGAATGCTCCGTGTGAAATACTGGTAAGACGAAAGTATGATTTCCACCAAACGGAACGGATTTTACCATTTTTAAACGATATTAAATCGTGTACACAGTATTTAAAGTCTATATTACCAAGCTGCGCACAGCACCTTGACCGCGTTCGTCTTCCGCGACACGCCATCGTAGCTAAAAGTATGCTGCGACGCGCGATCGGCTCCGTTTGCCTGTCGTCGTATCCGATCGGATCCTTTCGGCTGTTTTCAAACATTAGAACACGTCAACACGGTTGAAATTAAACTATTTGACTAGGCGCAGAAACACATACGTTTGCAAGCGACGGTACGGAGCCGATCGTATGCGTCGATATTCTGCCGGACCCGATCGGCTGACGCCGCATCCGTTCGTATCCTTTCCGATCCGATGCGATGCCAGCCGTTTGGTGGAAGTTATCCTTTACACGATATATTAAACAGAAAAACATAATATAAAATTAACAATGTCAACGGAAGCGTATCGTCACTACACGTCTAGTACCGTCGTCACTGTAATAATAAGGTGACGTAAATACCTTATTAGAATGAAATACATTCATATTTCAACTTGTTCGCTGGAGGTATGTTTTTGACATTCACGTGTGAGTGATATTTTTGACATTAGTATTATTTTAGTGATGAATCATCATCTGAAAATACATGGTGGAAGGGACAGTGTATTTGACTATAATTTTATTTTATTCGACTTTTGTGTGACTGACTGACTGACTGTGACTTTTGTGATGTTTTTTAAAGAATTAATTACAAATTGTCCAACTTATTATTCTCTATTTCATCCTTTTATTTTATCCTCTACATTATAAACTTTTTTAAATGTTTTTTTTTTTAATTATTTTTAATTACTTTAAATGCTACTATAAATATTGTAATAAATTTGGACCCTGTCCATGTGAGCTTTATTATTAATTGAAGATCTTGTAAAACACATGTGATATGCAATAAAGAATTGAATTGAATTGACATCGGCGCACGAACGGGTACCACGTACTCAGTAAGTACATCATTCTGAACCCACATACAAATTTTTCATCGGTAATTTAAAAAAAGAATCTGCTCTTTCATACATTTCGACTGTTCAGGTATTGCACATTCGTAGGAAACAGCTTTTTATTTGTGCGTCGGTGTCTCTGCCACCTTGTATACCTCTTCGATACGATACGCCACTGATTTTAGTTCTAGGCCACGCTCTATTGTCAAAATAGTTGTGAGTAATGGGCTAGCTCACCGTCCGTCCGTCTTATGACGATAGGCCGTGTTGACGGCGCGTTCGTATTCCACGCGCACCTCAAAGAAATGTCAGCAAACGGGAAGGGGTCCAAAAGGACCGATGGCTGCCAGGGTTGCGGGGCTGTTCGAAAGAGATACCGCGGCCCTGGAACATAAAGGACAAAAGAAGGAACATGGATGGGTTTTAGTCAGTGCAAGTCTGACACTCCCTTCCGCTCCGCCCAGAGTGGGAGGGGTCATTTGATGATTACCCATCCGGAAAAAAAAATAAAAAAACCATAGTTTATCATCATCATATCAGCCTGGAATCACCAACTGCTGGGTATAGGCCTCACCTTTCTTCTTCCACACTTCCAGGTGCTGTGCATCCGGCATTCTTGTTGTTTCCCATTTTCGTGAACATAAACTTCGTTTAATACACCTCTCAAATACTTATATGGACCCATAAGACCTTTATTTTACCAGCATCACCTCATTTTATATGGAAACGATCAATCATGTTGTTAAACTGCTTTCCTAGATTGTTATTGATCGACTTCGATAGAAACGTTACGGCGTTTTTGGGACGGGCCCATTGTCAATAAGTACTGAAAAACCTTATTGTGGTAGTAAAATGATTGGGTACTTTTAGTTTCCATACTTTAAGTTGGTTTTCTCATCATCATCTGCGTCGGTTTCCAGTCTAACCTGATGAGCTGAATACCAGTATTTACATGGAGCGACTGCCTATCTGACCTCCAAAACCCAATGAATACTGGGTAAAACGATACCCATTGGTAAGATTGGTTGTCAGACTTCCAGGCCACTGATTACTTGTAACGACTGTCAAAGATCTACAATTGACAGCCGGGATCAACGGCTTGACGTTCTTTCCGAGGCACGGAGGAAACTTGGTATGTAATGGGTGGTCACCCATCCACGGACCAACTAGGCAAGGTTGGTTTTGTATGTCCCAATCTTATTTTACTAATATTATTAATGCGAAAGTTTGTGAGGTGTGCGAGGTGTGTGAGATGGATGTTACTCTTTCACGCAAAAACTACTGAATGGATTTGGATGGGATAGTATATAACCTGGATTAACACATAGGATACTTTTTATCCCGGCATTACGATCTCGTGGGACAATTACCGAACTCCATGCGTGCGAAGCCGCGGGAATAAGCTAGTGTACAATATTTTTTATAACAACGTTTAGCTAAGCGGTAATTTATTGTAATAATACAACAAACACACGTAACACGCGTGTAATCTCCGAAGGGTTAGGCAGAGATGTACCTAAATAGCTCACCCACATTCCGCTTATGTTTAAGTCCCATATAACAGGGGTCGAGCCTACTGCCATCATCCAGGCACAAATCCAGACTCCGTGGCTGCTACAGATGAAAAATATTGTTTTAAAAAAAAAGAAAAAAAATAACTAACCTACTTAATTTTGTCACTTGACAATAAAACCCATGTTCCATTATTAAACTGCAGCTAGCGAGAACAATTTTATTCTCATACATTACTCTTGACTTTGTCTACAAAGACACTGCATTAAAAATGGATGCCGTGGATATCGTATTTCATTAAAACCCGTTCAACAGAAGAGAATATTGTGTTTACTCTACAAAATGCATTGAACGACGATCAAGGAAAACATTGGTAATACAATATTAAATTGCGATTGTTGACAACACCAACAGAGATTTATTATAATTTTACTTGCAACATTGTTTTTTTGTTGTGTCAAGCATGATTGTGAATAGATACACGCGAGTTTATTGTCCTGCAATGTATTATATTTTCTTGAGATGAATTTGCATTTCTAGTCGCCACACCCTGCCACCGAATAATTATTAATTAATAATTGATAATTATATAGCCCACTCATTAAGATCCCAACAGCGATCACACAGAAGAATGCATCTTCTTTGTAAAACTAAACAATAACGGCCTTTTTCCTTCTCGTGTGGTTAGTGTCTAACTTGGCAGACTTTTAATGCCGCCCATGGGCCTCTGACTTGGCTTTACATGGCGTCGAGAATATCTCTCAGGCATGCTGGTTTCCTCACGATGTTTTCCTTCACCGAAGCAAATGATAATTATACAATACGCACATGTATCTGAAAAATCAGAGGTGCGTGTCAACAACAACGGTGAAAACATAAGGTACCAGCCGAATAAATAACCTCCTTATTTATTAGAAGTCAGTTTAAAATTTAAAGGCAATCATACTGATACAGGCGAATGCTACGGTGAGGTAGCGCCTTAAGGCTGAAATCCGAGTGGTAAAAACTAAAAAATACACTGCAAAAACAAAGACAAATCGTGTGCGCGGGGAGCTCCCCTTTGATATCCAGCTCTACTCAAATAATCTGATACGATGCATAAGATGCCCCAGAAGAGGAGCATCGTACGGTGCTTTATGCTGAGCCATCATCATCATCATTCTCCTGCCCTTATCCCAATTCATTTGGGGTCGGCACAGCATGTCTTCTTCTTCCATACTTCTTTATTACTCGTCATCTTAGCAGTCACCTCCTTTCTAGCCCTATTATCCTTCATTAATACTCAAAAATTTCCTCACTACATTTCCTCAGTCCAGTCATGGATGGATCATACACCATACCACACCACGTGCATCCATACCACGATAACCGATTACCACACCACTTTTTCGTCACTGGCGCCTCCTGCACTCTCTATGCTGAGCCAAACATTGGAAAATCAACAGCTCATCATCGTATCATAACGGCACTGCAAACAACCATCAATACGTACTTACTACAAACAATAGTTCCCCATATTTCCTTATGCCACAAATAAAAGCCATTCCATGTATTCACATCTACCCTCCAGAGACTACGTTCGAAGATAAATAAGTAAATAGTTTTACCACAATGCGGGTAGGTCGCGCTCTCGTTAGACCGAGGGGTGGGGGAAGCGATAACGTCATAAGCAGCTCAGACGTTGCCGCGAGCGATCGTCCTAGTGCGAGATAGTTGAATATTAATATGTGATTCATGAATACGGTGATACGATTCAATTGTGGCTGGTTTATGTTGAGATAAGTAATGAAGGAGATGGTTTGATTTGGGTTTTGGTTGCTTTATCACATTTTTGTTGAGTAATCCATACTTTCGTGCTTAATATACTGGAGAGTGAAATAAATGCGACAGTTACTCTGTCCGTCAATCTGTCCTTTGCTTTAACGACTGAATGAATTTCGATGAAGGTTATGGTGGAACATAACCTGAGTTATTACATAGAATATTTATTATTAGAGCGTTCCAGTAGGCTACTTTGATTTAAGCGAAATCGTGGGACAGAGCTCTGTCCCACGATTTCGCTACTACTACTTTCGCTAGAAACTAGCTAGTTTAAATGTCAATGTCACATAGTCTTCATTAATATGACAGTATTAAATCAAAAAGCGATATATTCCCAACATTTTCACCCTTTTGTTTCAAGGTTCCAAAATAAACCAAACCCCATACATTTCATTTCGCCCTAATTAACAGTTTCAGTATGAATCAGCGGGCGCCACAAAATAAGCGTCGTTTCATACCGGCCATTATCCTTTGTTCATTAAAACTTTTTGCGCTCATCGCAGTTTCCGTGAGCTCGGAAAACAGCGGGGGCGATAAGCTGGGCTTTAATGAAAAAGTGAGATAATTTTCACGGAATTTGCAATGGAGTTTTATATGTTTTTGGACAAAAGGCTTGTTTATTCTGTGAGGGTAGGCAGAAGTGAATACTGCACTCCCATTTTCGTCACTTAAGTTTAAGTTGAATGTGTGGGAGTGAGCTTATTGCTATTAAAGCAGCATACATTTTGGTTTTTAGTTTACGGACTGCGGGCTTCGGACTTTGACAGATAACATAACATAGCATCATGCCTGTATTCCCCAAAGGGTTAGGCAGAGGTGTAATTATTAGAATACCCACATTTCGCCTGTTATGTTTAAGTCCCATGTAATAGAGGGCGAGCATATTGCCATCAACCAGACACAAATCCAAACTCTATGCTTCTGCTACTGAGAAGTTCCAAATGGAGAATCCCAATAACACTTGGCCCGCCCCGGGAATCGAACCCAGGACCTCGTGCTCAGCAGTCGCACTTGCGACCACAAGACTAACGAGGCAGTCACAGAAAGATAATGTACTGAAATATCTGAATAAGTGCATGCTGGCGGCCAACCCGCAGTCCGGTTCGCTCAGATTTACTGCACTTTTACGGATTCAGGAGAAGATACTTTTCCAAACCTGGAAAGCGAATTTAGGAAACCACGTTCAGCAGTCACTACCTACGACCATAAGGCCTATCAGGCTCCACCGGTTTATTTCACATAAATATCGAATAAGTGAGTATATTTATTTGCTTAGTCAGCATTTTATAAAAAAAAAGAGCAGGATACATTCCGCCATAATAATAGCATGCAAAAGAACTTTTTTTTTACATTAGGTAGGTACATTAAAATGAACAACATAGGATATCTATTCATACAATTATGCAAGTACATTAGAATAATTTATTAAAGGTAGAGTAGAGTAGGGACTCCATTTTCCGTACTTAGACTGACTTTATTAAAGGTACTAAGTAGATGATTTACTGACTAAAATGTTCTTATAAATAGATAATAGGTAGTTATTAAAACAACTTGAAAACTCATTGGTTTTGCGGCCCCAATCCAGCATCCCCAGTGTTTTCCATTCTAATTTCTGAATATAAAAACTGTAAATAGAAGTTGCTCCGACTTTAATAACTCCCAATGGAAACGTTCAACACAGCGAGTTGAAACTCTCTCATAATACTAATACAGTTTTTTTTAACAGCATAATCAGCCTTTAATGTTCCCACTGCTGGGACACTCGGCCTCCTCTATATGAGAGGGAATGGGCTATAATCCACCACGCGGGCCCAGTGCGGGTTGGTAGATGTCACATGTCTTCGAATTTTTGGTTCTTGGACATGCCGGTTTCCTCACGATGTTCCTTCACCGTTTTTGAGAGCAGTGGTGATGAAATTAATTACACAAAGTAATTTCGTCTGCCTGGGTTCGAACCCACGACTTACTGTTCCGTAAGTCGGGGCCGCCACCACTGGGCCACCGCTGCTCTCATTGGTTGTTTTTAACACCCCACGCAAAAGAATAATAAGGAAAAGTTGGGTTAATTTATTTATTTATTTTTATACACATTAATTATATTTTAAATATATTTTTTATATATACTTTTATAAAAAAAAAAAAAACATTTAAAAATATAAAAAATTGTTGCCCACCGGTATAGGGAACAGTGTCCAAGCTACTGGCGGTCAGGGCTCCAGGGAGAGAACCCTCCTAACAATACGAGCCGTGTAAAGTGTTTATAGTTATTTTGTTTACATAGTAGATGTTTTGACCTAGATTTCAATACACGTTCAATAAGAAAACGGCTGTGGGAAACATGTTGAACCGTTGGTCTCGACTGTTAATTGTCGATCTTTGACAGTCGTATAGGTAGTAAGAAGCCCAATTTGGCAACCAGTCTTAGCAAGGGTGTTTGTGTTACCTAGGAGGCCGATACACATTTAACATAACATCACGTTTGTAATCCCCAAAGCACCACTATACAGGGTGTAACAAGACCCTTCACGAAGCCGTCAACCAAGCATTACGAGTATGTGCATCAAACTAAATAATTGTACGTAAAAATTATTGCTGGGAAACGACTTTTTTTTTGGGGTAAAAAATCAAGTTTTACGGTAGGGCTCAATGTTACGCACTAAAAACATTGTGCTGATGGATGGATTGAATAGTAAGGGGGTCGTGGAGGTGTTTAAAGTAAAAAAAATACATTAAAAATATGTATTAAAAAAAAAAAACTTGTGAAAAGGTTGTAACTTTGACCCCCAATATCTCCGTAACTAGAAGGTTCCCAGGTATGGTCTAGAACCAAAAAATGATCGCAATGACGGGGAGAACAGGTGCCTTTCGGCTTCGTTAAGGGTCTTGTTACACCCATTATGTATACACATTCCTAAATTCAAAAGCAATTTTCGATAATAACGATTGTAACATGGAAATTTCTATGAAAAAGATTCTATCATCTTTTTCATAAAAATATGAGTTCGAGAATACTGTGTTTGTAACAACATGATTTTTTTATCAGAACAGTGCAGTAGGAGAAATTACTTTTAACAGTTGTTAAGTGTTGACTTTTTGGTGCTCGTGACAGTACACCCACATTTCGCCTGTTTAAGTCCCATGTCCCAAATCGTGACACCGTGGCTGCTACAAAAAAAATGCTGTTGAAAAACTCCAATGACACTTTGCCCGACTCGGGAATCAAAACCAAGACCACATGCTCAGCAGTTACGATTGCGAACACAACACCAACGAGGCAGGCGCTCTAAAGTAATACTGGTATTCAGCTGCATCCGGTTAGACAAGAAGCAGATCCCAAGATAGTTGGGAAAAGGCTAGGCAGTAGAGCAGCGGTGGCCCAGTGGTGGCGGACCCGTCTTACGAACAGTAAGTCGTGGGTTCGAACCCAGACAGGCGAAATTACTTTGTGTAATTTATTTCATCACCACTGCTCTCAAAAACGGTGAAGGAAAACATCGTGAGGAAACCGGCATGTCCTAGAACCAAAAATTCGAAGACATGTGACATCTACCAACCCGCACTGGACCCGCGTGGTGGATTATAGCCCTTTCCCTCTCATATAGAGGAGGCCGAGTGTCCCAGCAGTGGGAACATTAAAGGCTGATTATGCTAGGCAGTCGTGTGATGTGTATGTTTGGACTCCGAATCAATAAAATCCAATGAAGCGCTTAGGAGATCTACTTTCTGGTGTGTGGGTAACCATTTCAGTAATCTCACAGAAAATCAAACATAATTATGAATTATGAAGAAAGACAAAATGTTTTCTGATATCGAATAACAAAATAGTATTTAAAGTTTATTTCCAGTAACGCTAAAACGAAACCTTTCCTGAAATTGTTTATCTACGTCTCAATCAATAAATTACTACCCACCACTTACAGATTACTAAGAAGAACTTATCCTGAAGCAATAAATATCAAACGATTATTCCACGAATCGTACAATAAAAAAGATTTTCTAATAAAGTACCATCTCAGACAGACAGTACAAACCTTCATCTAACATTACCGCAGTAATCTTTCTTTTTTACTTAAACGCCAATCTTTATCTTTTCTGACACAAGTTATACGCACATCAGAAAGTTGTGAAACTTCAGCCTTAGTGAATACTCGAGAGAATTTATTAATATTGAGTTTACGTCCCAAAGCAGCCTGTTGGGGCTACAGTAGGGTTGTTACCTTTAAAATTCATATTTAAATAGCTTTTTCCCGCGGGTTTCACCGCAAGGAGGTCGCAAAATATCTCACGGGAACATGTACCATTCGTTCTGGGCCAGGTCAGAAACGGCCTGAGTGCCACGTGTGTGAGTGCAACAAGTGACCATTTACAGATTAGTACAATGGGTTTTTTCCTATATCTACTACATATTTGTAGAAATCAGTATTTATCAATAACAAAAGTACTTCTGGCTCAAATTTAGGAAAATTACTTAATAAAAAATTAAGTGTGCGTTAAGTAGAGAATTTCAGTCAAACAATTATGAACACGGGGCTGGTAGGGATACCAACACGAAAACGGTCACCACGTATTCAGTACATCGTTCTGAGCCACCCTACATAGAAATGTTTCATCGGCTATTAAAAAAAAATTGCTGTTTCTTACAAAAGTGCAATATCTACACGGTCAAAATATATGGATAAATTTTCTTTTTTTTTAATTTCTTGTTGGGGGAATGGGGGGCTCAGAATGTTGTACTGAATACTTGGTACGTAGAATGTTCTAGTTATGGAAATATTGGGGGTCAAAATTCAAATATTTTCACAAGTTTTTTTTTTAAATACTTACATGTTTTTAACGTAAGATTTTAACTGTAGATATAACTCCACGACCGCCGTACTATTCAATCCATCCATCAGCAGCACAATGTTTTGAGTGCATCCCATTGAGTCCTACCGTAAAACGCGATTTTTCAACCCCAAAAAAAAAAAATCGTTTCCCAGCAATAATTTGTGGGTAAAGTAACTTAGTTTGATGTACTTATTGCTTGGTTGACGGCTGCGTTAAGGGTCGTGTTACACCCTGTATATGGAATTAAATAATCTTTGAGATCGGCAGATTGGCAGACTCTACAGGTATCGCATTATTGTGACTTCAAATTGAAACCATTTATTTCAGTAAGGCACTTTTGAACGTCAAACACAAAAATTGAATGGTATCTATTTTAAGTTTTCCTACAAAAAACAAGGAACATGAAAGTGGTCTATTCGTAGTAAGGGGTTCGATTTCTAGGTCGGGCAAAGTAGTAATGGGTTTTTTCATTCAGTAGCAGTCACATGGGAATTAATCATAACTGGCAAAATGTGGGTATATTATTAGGTACACCTCTGCCTAACCCTTCAGGGATTACAGGCGTGATAAGATGTTATGTTATGAAAGTGTTGCCTTTCTTTGGTTTTTTTCTCTGAAAATACATATTTTTTTCTTGCTCAAATTAAAACACTTCAACCATTTCATAGAAACGAAACTTAAAAAGAAAACAATGGCCCAATTTTACACTTATCTGCCAACCCTAAACACAAGCTAATGTTACTAACACGTCAAACCGCAAAGTTCCTCGCCCCGGGGATGTGTTATCATAAACTAGCGCCACTCGTGGATTTGAAAAGAACTTTTTTGAAGTTTAACCGCTTGGCCACAAACTACACCTCAACTAACTGAGCTGTGAAGGCGGGAAAACACAGAACTAAAATAAATGTACCAAGTTTGACATATTGATGCATTTTTTCTTGATAAGCAGCGCCACCTCGAACTGAAAACTTGAAGTGGTCATACTGTACACGCTTAAGAGGAAATGCGGTAGGTATTTGAAGAAACTGTTGCTGTCCCTTTACGACCGCGATTTCGACATTGGTGCGATAAGGACAACTACAGATCCGACAGAAAAAACGTTTAATTCGAGGTTTGGCTCTCGGCTATCCGGCCTCCTCCAATATTCGACCAATTTAGAAGATATTTCATAAACTGGATATTTACTGTTTCCCTATGTTTTTTTTTCCATTAATATTTGTCAAATTTGTCCTAGGCCTCTGTTGACAGTGGTCCAAATTGACTTTTTTTATCATTTTGTGTGTTCTAGTGCTGATATAGATTATACACATAGGGATATAGAAAAGGTTGATATTTATTTAACTGTAAAAATCATAGCTCTAAAGTCATAAACCAGAAACAAAACGGGCGAGATCGTTTGTATGGAGAAAAGACCACCCGCATTTCCTCTTAAGAAGCATGCGTGTTGTGACAGTGAATGCAAAGATCATACACCAAATGATTTGAAAAGAGTAACCATGTAGTTTCTTGCCGGTTCTTCTCCATAGGAAATGACCAACCCGAACCGTGCACCTTTTTGTCGACGTTTTTTAAGTGCCCATCTAGGTCTATGTGAAATAAAAATATTTTGATTTTGAAAGAAAACAAATGAAAAAGCATGCCACAAGTCACTGTGATCCGACTTACCAACGGTAGATGCTCACGTGACGGAAATAAATGACGCGTGCATTTTGATTGTCGCAGACGCATCGTTCGAGGTCGTGAACGGGGTTTCTAATACTGTTACAGCTGTGAAAGTTTTCAGAATCTCATTTGTTTTGAAAAAGGTTCAGGATTTTGGGTATGGCATACATTTTAATTAAGTTGCTATGGTATTAGTAAAGGGTCGGCATGTTTCGACCAAGGTATGGTAGTAAGGGGTGGAAGGCATCGAGTCGCAATCTTTAAAAATATGCTTAATGCCGATGATTCCTAACTTAACTAATTAAATTTGTTTCGACCAGAACTCAGCCACATCGACGGCGTTGGTTAGTGCCTTCGGACAGGTCCCTTAAAGTGCAGGAGGTGGGCTATGGTTTGGTATGAGATTCCACGGTTGCATACAGCTTTATCGGAATTAGGGGTATTCCGGACCAAGTTGTAGCTGCAGCGGCCCACATGGCTTCGAAGTCGGTTAAGAGTCTGCCAGATGGGTCATTGTAGTTGGTGAACCGCTGGGAGCTCTTCTTCAGGCACAGCATTGTGAGCCGGAGGGCGATGTCTGAGGGGTCGCAACTTTTTCGAGCTAACCACCAACCCTATTGTTGTTGATTAGATCTTTTCGAATTAAAACAGTACACGTTTATATACCCATCGAGGGCAAAAAGTCGACGGTTATTAAAAAAAATCTGCTGAATAACCGTAACTACTGTCAAAGATCTACGTATGACAGCCAGGACCAATCGCTGAACGTACCTTCTGATGCACGAGGGTCTCTGCATGTAGATGATCACCTATTCACGGACCAACCTGAGCAAATGTTGCTTAACCTTGATGATCGACCTGTTTGACTGTAATTATTTAGGAATGAGTCCTTTAACTCCATTATTTATCTACCATCAAAAGGCATCTTGGTCAGAATATCTCGCGGATATTTGATAGTAAAGAGCAATTCAAAATGTACAAGAGATATACTGTAAAAGGGAACATTTCGTTAAAAATTGTACCATTTTAATAAAATATGCGACTTTGCCGTTGACATTTTGATTTTAGAGGTTCACATCAAAAGAAAAGGTCGACATTAATTGGCACATATACATATTATAATATGGAATATCGCATCTAAATTTGCGTCCACTCCTGTGACCTTTATATGTGGTTTCAGAAAATATAAAATCCAGCTTACACGTGCAAAAATTGCTCAACTACTAACCACATAAAGGTTTTTCTTGGATTGCTCCAATGCCTGGCTGCTGTTGCTGGACAATAATTCCTGAAAAAATAAAAGTTATACTTCTCCATTTGTTTGTGGCGACATAAGAGGAACACTTGCTCTCTACAGAAAGTCGTTGAAGTCTAAAAATACCAGATTATGGTTGAAGCAAGGTATTATGTAATAAATACAAAATGGATCGCTAACTTTTGTTTGCAAAGTTTACATGAAACGAGTGCCTATCTGAACTCCACAACCATACGTTAACCCTTGGTAAGACTGGACTTGGTACTGGTATTTACCTGTGAAACATCAACAAATGGAAGCTGAAACAACGGCTTAAAGTGATTTCCGAGGCGAGAAAGAAACTGTAATGATCGGCACTCACCCACGGATAGACCGTGGCACTATGGGACCAACCGGTATTTTCCAACTCAAAAATCGATAACTCTGTTGTTTTGTGATTTATCTCCTTGATTTTTTTTTCACGTATTTGTGAATATCTAGGCAATAAAAGAAATCAAACATCATCATTCTAAAAAAAATATTTTTTCCGAAAAAAAATGACAAAGATAAAGTTATACGAAATTTCATACAAAAAATCATACAGTTATATTAAAATAGCAATAAAAGTTACACTTATGCTTAAAATAAGTTTAAAACTAAATTATTATTATTAAACAAACAGTTACATGACAAAAAAAAATTATTACTTAAACTTATCCTACTCATCACTTTCTATTTCCAACAATTCTTTAGCTTCGTCAAATAATTCTTTGGATATTAGAAAACTTGGTTTATTTAAGCTAGATATATAAGGATCAGATGTATATAACAAAATATGCAGAACGTCTTCGTTTGTTGCTGATCTGGAACACTTCCTAGCGTGATGTAACCTATATTTCTTATAATCTTTATTTCGAGCTTCCTGGGCATCTTCGGATAATTGTCCTATAGGCAAAACTGCATAATGCTCTATTATTTTAGCACCATGTATAAGTACTTTATGGACCGAAGATGGCATGTAGTACCAGTTATATTTGCTTACATATAATTGCGCGGTTACCAATGTATACTGACCAAATTTTTCTGCGTTTATAGGAAATCCCGATGACATAGTTTGAAGAATTACATATAGTCTCTTGATTAATTCTTCATCAATTCCGGTTATCTCTGCAGAACATTGGTAATTTTGGAAAAATCTCCTTGCCGTATTACCGTCATTGCTATTACCGGAACCTTGACGTGGTTTATCAATATGCAAGCCAAGCACTTCTCGGAAACGTTTTTGGACAAATTTTTTCTTGTCTTCTTTAAGTTGCTTATTTTCTGGAGTTGTTGCAGACCACTTCTCAAAACCTAAATTGTAAGAAATATGGAGGATCATTTCCATAAATCTTATCCATGCGTGTAGCGTCGACAATCCGTATTTAAACGCATTTTCATTTTCAACTCTCGTTGTAACTTTTAAAAGATCATTCATTTGTCTGGGAGTTGCTCCACAAACAGTGCAGGTAGCACTGGATGATGTGTTTGTCAACACTTGAGCAACTTTCCCATCAATCATTGTCATAAACAGTTGATGTTTAACTTCGATGACTTTGTCTTCTATTGACACAAGAGTTGGAATCAATTGATTAATTTTGGCTTCAATTTCACTGACAACCGCTGTAGTTTTTTCGGGAGTTTCTTTTGCAAATTCTAATGAAATTGGTCTGCAATATCTAACAGATGAGCAAGTAGGGTTTTTCCATATGACCGTAGAAGTTTCTTCGTCTACTAGTCGCAGTGGTACAAGGGACACTATAAACAAATTAGCGTCCGATATTTGTTCGTTTTCTTTCGGTAGAGTTTGTTTATACTCACTTTGCCCGGAGGATCCATCACATTCCCATTTAGTGAAAAGCTTGAGACGATTGTAAGTCGATCCTGACTTTATCCTTATAATACGGCAGACTGTATGGTCTAGGAGATCTTGCAGGTTGATTTTTGCGCTTATATTTGTCACCGTAATGCTGGATGCAGGCGGATAGCAAGCCTTTTTTGCTTCACTTAGTGTTTGATACGAAGGCAATACAGAACTTAAATTCTTATCAACGAGCCTTTTTCTTAGGTACGCATATTGTGCTTTGGTTAAATCAGTTTCAATGCATATACTCAATGCTTCCTCTTTTGTAAAGGAAAGTGCGTTATCTGGATTGAGTATATTTTGTAGAATAACTTTTTTCTCTTCTTTTTCCTTATTTCTGATAATAGTCACAATCGACGCTTCGTCATTTTCCCCCATGGATCTTAAACCTTGCACATAAGCGTTACGGACATGTTCCATTCCATACTCCTGGACCAGCTCCATATTTTTTCGTTTCTTTGTGTTTTCCGAGCACTCGTCATATTGTTTTTTTGGTCTTTCACGTTCACCATAAGTATTCAAACCAGAATTTACAGTGGATGAGGTACTGCAAGAATTCAATGATACTTTAAACTCACCATTTAACCAATTTGAGTATAGGCTCTCGAACCGGTCCGGCTTTCTTTGAGCTTTGGTCCATTTCTGGTTGCAACTCGATGTTAGATTTTTTTGAATACTCTCTATTACAGTATTAACGTCAGTTTCCGATAGTTGAAAATTTTCCAATAAATATTTTTTGAGGTCTGAAGTACTTTTCCCTTTTATTATTTGATCACAAAGATCGCGTCGAACACAAACGAATTCACTCATTGTTAGATAATAATGTTTTTTATGCGTTAATTGTTATTGAAAAGAAGTATCTGAACACTTTGATGAATCGTATGCTGAACATACACGGGTATTTAAAGGACTAATATTTTAGTGCCTTGTGCAAAAACCATGGGACAATTGATTATAACAGTTGTCATCGAAATAGTGTAATCAGTACTGATTATAATTATTTACCACAACAGATAAATAGAACTTCCGCAGCAATATAGTTTATCATACTTGTGGTTAAGGTGACCACCCCAAACAAAATTGCCATGGGAAGATTCTTTCAAATATAATAGCAGTTTTTTTAATTTGCAAATGTATGTTTTTATCATAGAAATAGAAAAAACAATATAGACATCAAAGGATAATAACTAAATATAATATTTCATAATAAAAAAGAAGAACCGTAATTTTCGAGGATTTTTCCCCGATTGACATTATTGCTTCAAAATCACCTCTGGCGCAAAAAACGCGCAAGTTTTTTTTAAATCCTCATATTACTGAGTAAATAAGGTCTCTAATAGAGTAATTAACTTGACACCGGCTGCTTTCGGCAACAACGAAAACTCCAATTGAAATTAACAAAAACTAAATTTTCTTTACTTCACTAAAAAAATATTAAAAAATTAAATAAAAATATTTTTTTTACAAAAACTGAACGTGGTTGCAAAGTGTATATTCTAAGCTATCTAATGATGTATAACACTAATATGTTTCCTTGGAAAACTTTCGAATAATTATGTGTTGAACTCCCTTAACGGTAATTTAATTGGCATGAAAATATTTATGCCCAATGTTTGAGGTTCATTTTATAAACGTAAAACTTTATATTTTTTTATATTTTGTAATTTATTCGTAAGTTCCATCTTTTGAGAGTATAAAACCATAAAACAATCTATGGATTTACGACTTTCGACAAAAACATTTTTGAGATGGAAAATACTGTTTGGTCCCATAGTGCGTGGCCAGCGCTCCTTAATTTTGAAGATTAACCCTTGTGAGCCACGTGCGCCTCCTAAAAGTAGTATAAAACAACGCTTCTGGATTAGCTAGGCTCTGATTTTTCGGATTCATGTGCGTTTTGTATAATTCATCACTTGCTAAGGTGAAGGAAATCTTTGTGAGGAAACCAGTATGCTTGAGAGATATTTCTTGACGGCATTTAAAACCAAGTCAAAGGCCCATGGGCAGTATAAAAATTCTGAAACCAGGTTAGACACTAACCACACGTCAAAAAAAAATACTTTCTGCGAAAACAAAACCGACTTCCAAAAAGATACTAAAAATGTCTAAAATAACTTTAATTTCGATGACTTGATTTGTTTCATTGACTTTTTTGCTACCGACTTCCGAAATTTTTCAAATCGGTTCCTAGATGACAGATTTATGAGGTAACAAACATAAAAAAACGACTGAATTGAGAACCTCCTCATTTTTTAAGAAAGTCGGTTAAAAAGAAGAAGAAGCTAGACAGAAAGATTTGTCGAATAATAAGTATGCAAGTGACATAGCCTTTTATCTTAATTCCATTATCTCTAAACATTTCTTTCAACTTTCACAAAGAATTTGAAAGAGGTCTCCTTGATTTCTATATTAAAACAAAACTTCAAAAACTTAGTCATTTGACAAATGCTTTGAACATTCAATTATAAAAATGATGAGATAAAAGATTGAGATTCTTTGACATGCCATTTAAATTTTGATATCATTATGTTTGGTAATCTTAGATTATTTAAATTTTATTACGTGTCGCTGAAAGGCGTCTTTAGATGTGCCCATACATAATAGGATATCATAAGTATAAAGATTGCCATTATAATTGAAAATATAATTACAGTCTGCTGATGCTCGTGGCTTTACCTATGTGGAGTTCGGTAATTGTCCCAAGTGATTGTACTACCGGGATCAAAACTATCCTGTGTGCCATTTTTTTTAATTCAATTTAATAATTATTTTAGTAATTAAATTTATAATTTTTGTGTGCAAGAGTAATAAACACACATACCATATCCTCACAAACTTTCGCATTTAGAATAGTTAATAAGATTATAATATAATTAATATTACGCGAAAAGTATTCACATTGAGAAGAGTGAGCTCGAACATCCCGCATAGAACGACAGATACGATTTTCAGTATGAGTGAAAGAGACATGCTATTCAAACGTCATTTTCAACAAAACAGAAACGTCATTTTGTGACAGGGTAGAACGACTCTAGTGATTTAAATCTTTGTTTTCGGGTCATTAACCCTAGGTATTTATTTCAAAAGGATACGATATTTTTTTATATTTCATTTATTTCGGCGAAACCGAATATGGAGTATTTTATTTAAGTTATTTATTTAATCGTTTATTCGTATTTCGGATAGATAGAATAATACACGAAAATAGAAAAGTACAGCAGGTACGAGTAGTAAGTAAATGCTTTTATCGAAAGAAATCATTTTTAGCAGACTATAATATACATAATAAGCCTTTAATGTTCCAACTGGTGGGACACACGGCCTCCTCTCTATGAGAGGGAATGGGCTATAATCCACGCGGGCCCAGTGCGGGTTGGTAGATGTCACCTGTCTTTTAATTTTCGGTTTAAGGACATGCTCCTGGTATCCTCACGATTTTTTCTTTCACCAATTCATTTGTAACTTTTTTTTTTTTGGATGGGAAATCATCAAATAACCCCTCCCGCTCTGGGCTGAGCAAGAGGGAGTGTCAGACTTTTACTGACTAAACCCATCCATGTTCCTTCCTTTGCCCTTTGTGTTCCAGGGCCGCGGTATCTCTTTCGAACAGTCCCGCAACCCTGGCAGGCATCGGTCCTTTCGGATCCCTTCCTGTTTGCTTGGCTTTGGCGCGTGTGGAACACGAACGCGCCGTCGACACGGCCTGTCGTCATAAGACGGACGGACGGCGAGCTAACCCATAGCTCACCGTCCACAGGCCCGCGAATTCATTTGTACCTACCTCTAAAATATTTCATTTGTATATTTTATTTATTTATTTATTTATTTTACTATTTATGTACACACAGTAGATTACACAGGAAAATACAATTACAAAATATGAGTACAAAGGTACTGCTTATTTCTTAAGAAATTTCTGCCAGCAGACCTGCAAAAGGAGAAATGAAAAAGAAACGTAGACTATAGTGTGTGAGAAAAGGAAAAGAATAATGTGTTTATGTCCCTTACCTAACTTAATCTATAATATTAAATAAACATAAAATACACATACTAAGTGAATATGAATATATACTTATATAAATACATAATGAAAAGATATATAAACAATAAAATATATATATATAATAAATCATAATTGAGAGGAAAGGTAATGCTCTTTCACTCTGGACAAGTTTGACAAGACGTTGAACGACTTTGACAGTTTTAAGAAGTGACGTTTTTGAGTCTTTCCTGGCTTTGAGTTTGGATTGGACGTGTTTCGGAGTTTTTAGTGATTGTTTCTGTTTTGCGACGCAGTTTACTACTACGGATATTGATTGATTGCTTCTCTGTTGACCCCGGCTTTGTTAAATGGTTTCTGATTCGACTGTGATTTGGATTCCGTTGTGTGTTATTTTAACAAATCTCTAACTGCTCGAATAGGTGATAGAAGATGTGCTACCGCAGTCGAATAGAATACTCTGTAGTCTTATTTTATCGAAACCATAACCCAAGATTTTCGAAATACGTATTGTTTTCAATACATCAATCGTTTCGTCATTTCGTCAATCAAATGTCATTGTCAAAATGGCATTTTTCGCATGCTGCTGATCTGATCCACCATGTTTAATTTTATGTTGTGTTGCTATCCTTGGCTAAGTTAATTTGAATTTACTCTGAAATGAAGTGAAATTAAAGAAAATTAACAATAAAAAACGTTTACTGTAATACATAGCGATATTTACATACAGTGTACATAGTGCTGGCCCAGGCTCCATACATTTCTGGAACATCTCCTTTGTGATTGATTATTTCCAAAGGCCATCTATGATTTTTAGGGTTCCGAAGCTACATTTCTAAAATAAAACCCTTATAGATTCGTCCTATCTGTCTGTCTGTGCGTCCGTATGACAGCCATTTTATTGCGAGACTGTTGGCACCACACAGCTGGAATTGAAGAGTAGATGTCTTCTATAAACCGACTCGTGAGCCGAGCTAGTTTTTTTATAATGTCAATCAAAATTACATAATAATGAGTGTGTGGCGTTTGTAATTGTCGTAAAATCTGTAAAGTACCATATTTCAGGCAAATAAATGAATCTGAATCTGAATCTGAATCTGAGCAATTCTGCGCATATCTGTTCAATATATTAACCTGCGTGTTGCGGTGCCACATATGACAGCTTGTCATACTCATACTCCCGGATGAATCCTGATTACTTTCTCAAAACTTATTTAATTAAACGTACTTCTTAAGTGAACTTCGGATGTTTGACATTCTAACATATTGACATACTCCTTGGCGATGATTCGTCTGTATTTAAGTTTGAAGACCAGACTGGGTGTAAATGGAACCTTCACGAAGCCGTCAACCAAGCACTCATCTGTACATCAAGCTTAGTAATTGTGGCGGGACGTGAGAGGGAGAGAGCCTCACGTCTCAGCCGCCGCGGGAGACGCACCGGGCGTCGGGGGCCACCGTAGGCGCGGGCCTGTGGACGGTGAGCTATGGGCTAGCTCGCCGTCCGTCCGTCTTATGACGACAGGCCGTGTCGACGGCGCGTTCGTGTTCCACGCGCGCCTCACAGAGAGTCAGCAAACAGGAAGGGGTCCGTAAGGACCGATGCCTGCCAGGGTTGCGGGACTGTTCGAAAGAGATACCGCGGCCCTGGAACACAAAGGGCAAAGGAAGGAACATGGATGGGTTTTAGTCAGTAAAAGTCTGACACTCCCTCCTGCTCAGCCCAGAGCGGGAGGGGTTATTTGATGATTACCGATCGGTAAAAAAAAAAGCTCAGTAATTCTCAGCAAAACTTATTGCTCGGAAACGACTTTTTTTTTTGGGGTGAAAAATCACGTTTTACGGTATGACTCAATGTAACACACTCAAAACATTATGCTGATGAGTGCATTGAAGAGTACGGGGGTCGTGGAGGTATTTAAAGTAAAGTTACATTAAAAACATGTGAAAAAGTACCGACTTTTACTCAAGTTTTTAATGCTTTAAGTTATAACTTTATAAAGAAACTTTTCTTTTCTTTTTTTTGACCATTTTTTGTATTACATCGACCCCCAATATCTCCGGAACTAGAAGGTTCCCAGATATGATCTAGAACAAAAAAAAATGATGTCAATGACGGCGAGAACAAGTACCTTTCGGCTTCGTTAAGGTTAATTTTAATCTTTTATTTATGTTAAGGTCTAGTTTCAGCTGATTGTTGTTACTGTAAATGATGCGGGGTCAAAGGCCTACGCACTAGTTGTCAGAATTGAAAAAAAAATTAAAAGATAAAATACCAATTAAAACTGTGATCCAATTAAGATAGCAATAATATCCGAAGTCACACATTGACTAAAGGCAACAATAATCCGGGTTTTGGTCGTGGTCCACCTGCTTAGTTCACCTGGGTGGACCACGGGCACTTTTTCTTGCCGGAAGTCCACCTCAGTCCACCTAGGTGGACCACGGGCACTTTTTCTTGCCGGAGGTCCACCTCAATCCACCTAGGTGGACCACGGGCACTTTTTCTTGCCGGAGGTCCACCTCAGTCCACCTAGATGGACCACGGGCACTTTTCCTTGCCGGTGGTCCACCTCAGTCCACCTAGGTGGACCACGGGCACTTTTTCTTGCCGGAGGTCTACCTAGGTGGACCACGGGCACTTTTTTTTGCCGGAGGTCCACCTCAGTCCACCTAGGTGGACCACGGGCACTTTTTCTTGCCAGAGGTCCACCTCAGTCCACCTAGGTGGACCACGGGCACTTTTTCTTGCCGGAGGTCCACCTCAGTCCATCTAGGTGGACCACGGGCACTTTTTCTTGCTGAAGGTCCACATCAGTCCACCTAAGTAGACCACGGGCACTTTCTCTTGCCGGAGGTCAACCTCAGTCCACCTAGGTGGACCACGGGCACTTTTTCTTACCGGTGGTCCACCTTTATAATAATATAAAATAATGTATGTCCCGTGGGAGTGGAGGTCGAGGCTTTCTATATGCTAAGGCTCTCCACAATCGCGTCTTATGCTATGTCAATAAATCGCTTTTCTAAAAACTGTGATAAGCTCAATTATTTTTTTCATTTCCTACCCATATTCAAATTTATTTGGGGTCGGCGCAGCATGTCTACCATACTTCTCTATTACTCTTTATCTCATCAGACACCGCCTTTCTTGCCATATCATGGTTCACACAGTCCATCCATCGTTTCTTCGGTCTTCGCTCTACTCCTAGTACTCACATTCATGCTCAAAACTTTGTTTATGAAATTTTCCTTATATTTCCGTAGAACATACCTATAAAATAAAAAGAATGATTCCTTTGGTTTGTCTGCATTGTTCAACATTCGATTGTCGCATACAATGTCTTCTAACAAATTGAGGGATCTGAACAGTTATAAACTCCGCTGACATCCCACAAGGGACGCCATGACGGTCCTTGCTCAGCAAAAATAGCCATTTTGTTCGTTTCAAGCGCTTATAAAGGCAATAAACTTCTACAGTAGATTTCCCGTGGGTATGTCGCCACGATCAATCTTCGCATAGATGATGGAATATGTTTAATTTTGTAAATAAATGCTTATTTTCTGGTGAAGGACATCAAAACAATAACATTCTGAGGAAACCTGGATTTATAGTTAACTAGCTGTTGCCCAGGGCTTCGCTCGCGTTTTTGTTGGTAATTATGTCACGGGCACGTTGTAAAAATAGCCTATGACACTCGGGGATAATATAGCTTCCTATTAGTGAAAGAATTTCACTCAAATCGGTTCAGTAGATCCAGAGGTTACCCCCTACATACAAACTTACAAATTTTACGTCTTTATAATATTAGTATAGAAGTAAAGATAATATAGATAACATAACATTACGCCTGTAATCTCCGAAGGGTAAGGCAGAGGTGTACCTAATAGTACATACACCCAAATCCGCGTCACAACCACGACTCCTGGGCATAAGGTCCTGGGTTCGATGCCCTGGTCGGGCAAATTGTTATTGGGTTTTTCTATCAGGAATTTCTCAGTAACAGCCACGAGGTCTGGATTTGTGCCCGGTTGATGGCAATTCCTATTACATGGTACTGTGGGTGCACTATTAGGTACACCTCTGCATAACCCTTCGGGGACTAGAGGCGTGATGTTATGACGATAATGGTCCCATGGATAAAGTTGTTCAATTTAATAGTCTTTATATTAGCTTCTAAAATATAACCGCAAATTTCTGATACGCTGTTACCGCTCGAAAACATTCGTATCAGAAAGCAAGTAAACATCGCGTCCATATTCATAGTCCTAGCCAAAGATCCATGCCCACAATGACACTTGATACTGTGTCAATACTATAGAAACTATAGATGTGCACCAGTAAGCCTCTTACGACCATTTTATGGAGTTCAATTGCGATTGGTGACGTAGTCCCTCGTGGGATTTCAAGGCTTCTCAGAATCTGAATCAGGTTAATATCATTGATGTACGTCGAGAAACATAACGCCATTCCTATGATCTCAGAGTGGTTAGGCAGAGTATAGTAGTCGCACATTTTGTCACTCATGTTTATGTCCAATATACGATACATCGATCTAGCCACAGAATAGATAAATATCTGTACTATGGAGCGATCCTATTAAAATCAACCGGAAACAATTCAAACTCCAGGAGGGTTACTATCCAGGGTTGCGGGACTGTTCGAAAGAGATACCGCGGCCCTGGAACACAAATGGCAAAAGAAGGAACATGGATGGGTTTTAGTCAGTAAAAGTCTGACACTCCCTTCCGCTCCGCCCAGAGTGGGAGGAGTTATTTGACAATTCCCCATACGAAAAAAAAAAAGGTGGCATTACTACGTTCTGCTAAACAAACCATCTGATAGTTAGACGTTTTGCTACATGGAAATTTTGCTAATTAGACTTGGCTCATTAGACGTTTCGCGCTGTTGGACATTTTGCCACTTTGACTTTCTGATCAGGAGGGGTTCAATCCATGGTTCGGAGCGAGACGGAATGGGAGGCCGTCACCTCCTTCTGCGAAACAGTCATGCTAGCGTAGGAGGTGGCGGAACGTGAGAGATATCAGCAAAAGGAAGGGGTCCACAAGGGCCGATGCCTGCCGGGGTTGCGGGACTGTTCGAAAGAGATACCGTGGCCCCGAACACAAAGGGCGATGAAGGAACATGGATGGGTTTTAGTCAGTACAAGTCTGGCACTCCTTTCTGCTTCGCCCAGAGTGGGAGGGGTCATTTGATGACTACACGTCCGAAAAAAAACGCTGCTATGGGAGTTTAACGACGTATCAGAAGCTATATTCAAAAAAGTTGGTGAGCTCTACTTATATGCCATACATATTGAATCATCATCTGCCTAGCCTTTTCCCAACTATGTTGGGGTCGGCTTCCAGTCTAACTGGATGCAGCTGAATACCAGTATTTTACATGGAGCAACTGCCTATCTGACCTCCACAACCCAGTTAGTACTGGGTAATACTATACCGCTTGGTAATAGTGGTCGTCAGTCTTTCAGGCCACTGACTACGTGTAACGACTATCAAAGATCTACAAATGATAGCCAGGACCAAAGGCGTAACGTGCTTTCCGAGGTACGGAGGAAACTCGGTATGTAATGGGTGGTCACCCATCCACACACCAACCAACATATTGAATAAATAACAGAAATATCCAAACTGGATGTAAAAATCTTACAAGTATTACAGCAACTCCATTTGACACAATGCCCATTATAACAATCCTTTTCAAAAAAGGCTTTATTTGCTTATCAGCGCACACCGGTAATGCCTACCTTCGCGTTTTAACATCTCTGTATAGGTATGAAAACCTGTGTGGTTTGTGCTACGGTTTCGTAGCTGCGTAGCGGCTGGCGTAGCGATCTTCGTAGAAGCGTAGCGGACGGTAGACTTTAACTAAAGTGGAAGGTTTAATTGTAGTACAAGTCAAGTTTTTTTTTTATGTAATTCACTTAAATATTAATTAAAGTCTGCCAAAATAAAATCTTAAAAAAAAACGTAAAATAAACCGACTTTTGTTTGTTTTGTTGACTTTAGTTGAAAATTTTAATTTTTTGTAGAAAATAGTATTTTTTTGCAGCTGTTTTAGTTTTGGTATGAAGATATCTTGAACAAAGTCTTATCGAGTATTCATTTTGCTTTGTTACTACAAGTTATTAGAAGATCATAGACATGAAAAAAAAGTATTCAAGAAGATGATAACTCCTAAACTACTCAAACAATGTGAATAAAACTTATATGACCTACCACCTACGGAGTACGGAGTTATGAGGTAACAAATATACCAAATTCCGTCCCTCCTCTTCTTTAGAAGTCGACTAAAAAGACTTCGGTGTTATTAGAACAATATTTGCGGATGGGTCAGTGGAAACGCTTCTAGTCAACCTACTATTATATTGTGACCTTTTGCGAACTGTTATACGGGACCCCGAAAAGAACGTTTTAAAAAAAACACTTTTATTAACACGATGGAAACAATTTATTTCGGGGTTTGACCTTGAACACTTTCGGTTAACAAAATATTGGAACTGGCAGACACAACTATAAAATAACGGAGATGGTAGAGGTTCGGCGATCGGGAAGAGACTGGTGCACCGCGGGAGCGGGAGGCAATGCTGCCCTTAAAATGATGATGAGACAATTTAGAGAATATCTTAGTAATGGATTATTATTGATTATTAAGGGTTTTCCCTAGCATTGGGAAACTGTAACAGCCCCCCGATTTAGAGTAAACTACACCCTTTAAAGTGAAGTTTATGTTTAAGTTAATAAAACATGAGTCAGCCAATTCGAAGAGAGGGCCCCGTGTTAATGTTTGAGGGGTTAATGTCATCTAATTCAGTCTCATTATTTTCAGGAGTTCTATTTTCTCTAGATTTCATTAGTCTCTTGTGTATGCCAGTTTTATACACCTTATAGATAATAAAGAACATAATGGAAATTATAATTACAATTGTTACACCTGAATAGTATTTTTGATATAAAACAATATGTGGTTTTTCAATTATGTTATTAAGGCTTTTCAGGATTTCAGGATTATCATAAGCTAAGGAATCTAAGTTAACATTCTTAAGATTAATTACAGGTAAGTTTGATACAATATTATTATACGCTACAATGTTACAACATGAATCATTTAAAATATTAAAATTAGAAACAATCGTTTTCAGCAGAACTTTACGATTTTCATGCGGAGTTAAACGAATGTCCTTGCAGTAGGCGACACATTCAGAAGGTAAGTACAATATACCATTTCCACTAAATTCTATTTCAGTAGATTGGGAGTTATTACATTCAATACTTATTTTAGTTTTTACTGACATTACAAATAACCATCTATTATGGCGTAGTGGCTGCCAGATGCTAACGTGACCATGAATAAATTTGGTTTCACAAATCGAAGGAATTGAGGTAAGTACTTTTGTAATAATTTCCGTTTTACAAGAAGGCGTCGCGGAAGAGGAGTACAATATAGGTGTTTCACAAAGGTAATGGTCATTATTAATTATTTTACAATAGTCTAGATTATCTAACTTACAGTACATGGACCTATCTCTGCTTATACCAATATATTTGGATGATGGAATGATGGTCGATTATGACTCTGGATTATTTTTATCATGAGGAACCGGTGAAGGTAAGTTATGATATACATTTAATTGTATAGGATTTATGAGAGGGATTTTTACTACAAACACTACTTTTTCTTTATTGAAGTAACTAGATATTTCTGATATATTTAAAATAGTATGCATGTTATCAAGGTTTAAAGAAACAGGAAGTTGCTTAGTTGTGGGTAAGAATCTGTAATTATCCACCAGTTCGGTGTAAAGTTCCTTAGGTGTTAGGATTGTGGGGTATAGGACATTTGATTTGCTAAACATGATAGAATTAATTATGTCTTCGACTTTGAAGGACAAGGCTAGGAGACTGTTTTCTATCATAGAAGTTATTTCCAGCATGCGAGACCTAATGCCTAATTCTTTTGAAACATAAGTCAGATTTAGAATATCTTGGGACAGTTCATCGATTGCATTTTTCAGATGCTTTTCATTTAGTTTAATTATGGACAGAGTTTCATTGAAAGATTTAAGCGAAGAAGTAGTGACTAATATATTTTCCTTCATTAGAAGGGCTAGTTTCTTTTGATCCGTTTCTACTTCTCTAATGGCATTGTCGTATCGGATGGCATCGTCTTCATCCATTGTACCAAATAATTTATTTGATAAAGTGCCTACAAATCCGAGAAGTGCAGATCTTCTCGACTGGCGAGATGTTAGGTGAAAAATAGCCTCGTTGTCATGGGCTATATCATTATAACGGGTGTTCAACGGTTCAAAGAGGTTTGTACATTCCAAATAATCAAAGACTTTACCATTGTCACATGCTTGTTTGGATTTATCGAGAATAAGACGGAGATTTAGAATATGTGGATTTATAAAAGAGACATCATATGGAATAACTATACTAAGGTGACTATCAATTAGACTTAAGGAACCTAAGGGATCGAAGTAGATGCCAGGACTGTTCGTCAAGGACGTAATGAACTCCTGACCCAGCGCAGAATTACTGTAATAGAATATTATAATTAAAATTAGTATTAAGAATATTATAAACTAGGACTACGCTACAGATCTAGGAGCTAGTTTCACTTCGTCATAGTGATGCGTCACATGACGTCTATTTATGAGTAAGGTCAAGGTGCTTTTACCATTGATCTTTACAACTTTATACGGGCCTTTCCAAATTGGCGAAAGGGCCTTACGCAGACGTACATGATTTTTGAGATACACGTAATCTCCGACTTTATACTGAACAGGTCGCGAATGGTTGTCATAATACTGTTTAGATCTTTCTTTCGATCTTTGTATGTTTTCGATGGCTTTTTCGCGTGAAAGTTTTAGGCGATGATGCAGAGATTTGAGGTATTCTGGATATGTAAGGTCTGATTGTAATTCGTAGACGGAGTCCGGAATAAAAGGCTTCTGACCAAAGAGGAGCTCGTATGGCGTAAAGTTAGTGGTGGAATGAGTAGAAGTGTTATACGCCAACATAGCAGTATAGACATACTTATGCCAATCAGAATGATTTCCATTGACATAAGATTTAAGGTATTCCTTGAGTGTGGAGTGACTGCGTTCAAGTGCACCTTGAGTTTGAGGATGGTATGGGGAAGACCAGGTTTGCTTAATTTTCAGGAAGCTGCAGGTTCTTTTAAATAAATCTGCGGTGAAGTTTGTGCCTTGATCAGTTAAAATAGATTTTGGGATGCCGAAAACAGAAATAAAGTGCACCAGACACTCACATGTTTCTTCTGCAGTCGCATTAGCGACAGGGTAAGCAAGGGAATATTTGGTGAGGTCGTCTTGTAATGTAACAATGAACTTGAGCTTAGTAAGACCAGCTTCCGGAAGGGGACCCACAAGGTCGAGGCTTAGTCGTTCAAATGGCTTAGTGGAAGTGGTAGTTATTTGCATTGGTGATTTATTAATTTGTCTTAGGGCTTTATTACTTTGGCATTGGGAGCAATTTCTAACGTAACTTTCGATATCTGTCCGCATATTTTTCCAGAAATACCTTTCTTTTACTCTGTGAAACATTCGCGTAGATCCTAAATGTCCGGCAATAGGGATGTCATGGTTTTCGCGGAGTATTTTAGGTATCTCTGAGGGTGTAGGGTAAATTATAGTATTATGATAAATATAAACTGAAACTTGAGTATTGTGAAAGATATAGCAGAACATGTTATATATTTTTGCCCAGATATGTTTGTCGAAAGGATTTTGGAAATCAGTAATAGCTAAGTTTGGATTGGGGTCAGTAGAATTATGTAGTATATCGGATCGAAGATTAAGTATACTTTTATAAATGTCTTCATAAGAACAGTTGTGAAAGTGGTATACTTTAGTGAATAGGAAATATATTGATTTTCCCTTATGATCAAATGAGATAAAGGAGTAGAGAGTTCTTTCCCTATCTAGGAGTTCCATAGAGTTTTCGAGATTGCTCACGATTTCTTCTACATGAGGATTGGATTCATCGAGATCGATAGAGGTAGGTATGACAATTATTTTGCAGTTAGTTTTCAGGATGCTTTCATTGTGTTCTATGATTTTAGCGTTACTGTTAAAATCTTTGTTACTCATTGTCTTCAGGAATTTGCTATAGTTATCGTCGCGAGATGGATTTGTTGTGGGATTCAGAGATTTGTTAGATGTGGTCGATGTGGAAGGGTCATCGATTCCTGGTGGTGAATCATCGTTTTCCAAGAGATCTACAGAAGGTAGTTTACCGTCGAGATCTAGAGAACCAGGAGGTAGTTGGATATCAAAATCCTCGAGAGTTAAAGGGCTGAATCGAGGTGATGCATCATCTGCATTTTGGTTAAAAGTGGATGGAGTAGGATCACAGACTGATGGTTGAATTGGGTTTACAGGATATCGGGATAAAGCGTCAGCAGCGGCATTAAGTTTTCCTTTCTGATAATCGATTTCATACTCGTACTCCATTAGTTTCAGGCGCCACCTCTGTAATTTACTACTAGGATCTTTATGATTAAACAACCACTTTAATGGCCTATGATCAGTTATGATCAGGAATTTTCGTCCATAGAGATACGGGCGAAAGGTTTTGCAACCGAACAAAATAGCAAGAAGTTCTTTTTCAGTGGTATTGTAGTTAGATTCGCTCTTGTTGAGGGTCCGAGAGGCATAGGCTATTGGCCTATCTTTACCAACTGGACCTTGACTGAGTACGGCACCGATGGCATAATTAGAAGCGTCACACGTTAAGATGAAAGGGGCAGAAAAATCTGGATAGATGAGGATAGGAGCAGAGGTAAGTTTGTGTTTGAGTTCGTCAAAGGCGATTTGTTGTTGGTTTTCCCATAGAAAGGGAACATCCTTTTTTAAAAGTTGAGTTAGAGATTTTGCAATTTTTGAAAAGTTAGCAATGAAACGGCGATAATAGGATACAAGTCCGAGGAAGGACTTAATGTCCTTTGGAGATTTGGGAGTAGGAAATTGGGTTACTGCTTTTATCTTTTCAGGGTTAGGTTTTACACCATCTTTAGTTATTTGATGGCCAAGATATGCGACTTCACGTCGGAGAAACTCGCACTTGTCAGGTTGGAGTTTTAGATTGTAATCTCTAAGCCTTTGGAATACTGACGAAAGATTATCGATATGAGAATTCAAATCATGAGAGTATATAACTATGTCATCAAGATAAACAAAACACCGTATGCCTTGGAGGCCTGTGAGGGCGGTATTCATTAATCGTTGGAAAGTGGCGGGTGCGTTTTTTAAACCAAATGGCATTCTTGTAAATTGGTAATGTCCTTGAGGTACACTAAACGCAGTTTTAGGCGCGTCTTCCTCATTAATTAAAATTTGATGGAAGCCAGATGCAAGGTCAAGGGTCGAGAAGTATTTACTCTGACCCAGCTGATCTAAAATTTCGGATATCTGTGGTATAGGGTAGCTGTCACCAACAGTGATATCGTTTAGTTTTCGGTAGTCGATAACTATGCGCCATTTTTGCTGACCGGAAGCGTCAATTTTTTTTGGGACAATCCATATCGGTGAAGACCATGGAGACTCTGAATGTTTTATGATTCCTTGGTCAAGCATTTGGTCAATTTGTTTATTGACCTCTTGTTTGTGAACCTCTGGGAACCGATAAGATTTGACATTTATTGGATTTTGATCGCTTGTTTTTATGTTATGTTTAAGTGCATTTGTGTGAGACAGTTTATCACCCGGGATAAAGAATATATCTGAGTATTCAGAGCAAACATCGTGAAGAGCATTTGCTTCTTCAGGATTGAGGTGAGAGATTCTAAGAAGATTTAATACTTCTTGTGTTCGGAGGTAAGAGTTGGTATTTTTAAGATGACAAACTGTATGAGCGTCTACTGGATCAGAAGGATTGATGAAAGAACTTAAAGGAATGAGTGTGATATCCAAATTTGACTTTAAAGTTATAGGAGTTTCGGAAGTATTAATTACTGATAAATTAATTCTTTTGTTCTCTTTGACTGCAACTAAGCAATTGGCAATCAGTAAGTCTTCGTGATAAAATTGATCTAGTACGAGCCCTTCTTTCACCTCAGGGTTGGAGACAGAGCATTCTATGACAGTTTCGGACCTGGGAGGAATTACATAAGTAGGTTCATTGAAATGTAATTTTATTTCGTATTCACCTATTTTCAAGGTTTCACGAGTGTAGTCAATTGTGCAGCCAAAAGCGATCAGCATATCAGTGCCAATTATACCATCATAAGGTAAGTGTATTTTAGGTATTATGTGGAATCTATGTGTGATACTATTTTTATCATTTATTTTTAATTTCAGTTGAAAATGACCCATGGTTGGTGAAGCTTGATCAATGGGGTCAATGCCTTTCAAAAAGATTACTTCTGTTGAGATATCAACTGGTATTTGTATAGAAGATCGCTTCAGTAGGCTTACAGTTGCACCAGAGTCTACAAGAAGAGATAAGGTAGTATCTGACACTGAGGAATAGACAAGGATGTGAGGTAAGCGTTTTTTAAATGGACCAATATTAATTTCATAAATTTTTGTTTCAGGATTTAATTTATGTTCGGCGGGAGCAGAAGATACAGCGGAAGCAGAGGATACAGAGGGTACAGCAGATGCAGAGGATACAGTGGATACAGTGGATGCAGAGGATACAGTGGATGCAGAGGATACCGAGGATACAGTGGATACAGTGGATGCAGTGGATACAGTGGATACAGTGGATGCAGAGGATACAGAGGATACAGTGGATGCAGAGTTGTGATTTGTTCGCGAGTCCCTATCATTAGGGGATACAGCGGAAGCAGAGGATACAGTGCTATGTTTTATTCGCGAGTCCCTATTTTTAGGGGATACAGAGGATACAGTGGATATAGCATTGGTGTCTTTGTTATGGCGAAGTTTAGGAATTTGAGGTCTGGGTCTCACGAGACACCGCCGTGAGCCCTTTATTCGTTTAAATCATTGTTTGAATTATCCTGAATATTTTCTGTGTAGTTATAGCCTTCATTATTATTTACCACGTGAATTTGACCTTGATTGTTTTGGTAACGCCTTGGAAATTGTCTTTGATTATTTTGGTCTCTGAAGCGATTATTGTTGAACTCCCGTTTTTTACATTCTTCAATGGTGTGGCCCACATTTTTACAATAGCGGCACACCGGAGGACCTGAAGTAGATGGTCTCTGACTATTAGGATCATTTGGATAACCTTGCTGTTGGTTTCGGTTTTGTTGGAATCGGCGTTGAGGCCAACGTCCTTGATTAGGTGAGCTGGTGTTGATAGCTGATGGATTACGTTTAGAAATTGTCTGAAAAATTTTTTCTTCGGACACAGCGAAGCCAATGGCTTCATTTAAAGTTTCAGGGTCACGGCATCTAACTACAGTTGATAATCGAGAATTCAAGCCACTGATAAATGTATGCAATGCCAAATCTTGCATTGCAGCGACACGGCCAGCCAGTTCACCTTTCTTTTTAGTGGGTATTGAAATATTAATTTCAGTTAACAGTTTCGCTAAGCATGTTTCTACGCGTAGTGCGAACTGGTTGACATTTTCGCTATTAGATTGACAGCAATCTTGGAGGTCCGAGAGTAGTGCAGCGTAGTGTTTTTTCTCACCGAATTGATTTTTTAGGAACTCTTCTAGCTGCTGCCAGGTTTCAAACTCTTTAATTGAGCACGCGCTTTCGGCACGTCCTTCAAGTTGGCTCAAGATGTATTTTAATACTATGTCTTGCTGATACGATGACGCAAGGCTTATTGCATTTCTGCAATTATTTAGGAATGCATTGAGTTTTTCTCGGTTTCCGTCGAATTTATTGATAAATTTGCTTATGAAGTTCATGTCTATTTCTTTTGTTTCTTTCGACATGACACAAAGCTCTTCTTTAGGCATGGCCAGTTAGACAAAACAAAGATAACGCGCAAGGTACGGAGAATTTGCGATAAGAAAAGAATGTTGCACTAGTCTCGGAGCTTCGGAATGTAACGATAAGAAATAGTACACAGGAACAATTTGATTAACTGGATATTATAAAGCACTTTAGAATTAATTTGGAACTAAGATGAAACTTGTAGTTTTAGATCACTTGCACTATTTTCACAACACGGATACGGTAAGTACTTACAGGAACATTGCGACTACGACGGCACCACGAATCATTTCGTAGCCAGGCGAGATCACCCAAGGTGAGTGATAGATGTTTGGAGTATGCCTAACAGGGCACGTGAGGGTCTGGTAAGACCAGCAGGATACAGCGATGAACGAAGAGATACAGCGATAAACGGAGAGACACGGCGACACAGAGGTGAGATTGGATTTCGGCACTTTTCACTGTCACAATCACAGCACAGTATGGTTTTTCTTTTGTTTAATTTGCACGAATTTGAGGCGTTCCGAGGATTTATTTATTTAAAATCCCACCGCTGCCACCAATGTTATACGGGACCCCGAAAAGAACGTTTTAAAAAAAACACTTTTATTAACACGATGGAAACAATTTATTTCGGGGTTTGACCTTGAACACTTTCGGTTAACAAAATATTGGAACTGGCAGACACAACTATAAAATAACGGAGATGGTAGAGGTTCGGCGATCGGGAAGAGACTGGTGCACCGCGGGAGCGGGAGGCAATGCTGCCCTTAAAATGATGATGAGACAATTTAGAGAATATCTTAGTAATGGATTATTATTGATTATTAAGGGTTTTCCCTAGCATTGGGAAACTGTAACAGAACGAACCAAAGTCAGATTACAGTCGATCGTGGGACGATTGACAGATTGACTTTACGTTCCCTAGTGAAACACTTTTCTTTTACATGATATATCTTTATTTTATTTATAAACTGTGTTACATTATCCTCAACTGTTGTAAAAACCGTGTAACGCAAAGATAAGGTTACGCAGTTTACGCTACAAACTGAGCGTATCGTTGTTTGACATTGGAAGATACAGTAAGCAGTAAAATTCCTGACTTAATTCGGAAACTTAGATGCCTTGAAAACCCACTGCGTCTGTATACAGAAACTACTTTCGAATTCTTTGACAATGGTAATGAAATAGCTGTACCACTAATCTGTTTATTTAATTATTTACACCCTGTGGTGTAACAAGACCCTTCAAGAAGCCGTCAACCAAGCATTATATGTTACCGGCCAAACCCGATTTCAGGCCAAACTAGTTTGTCCTAGGCCAAACCGTTTTACTGCAAAGCAATTAAACTGCGCCCAACTTGGATGTTGCGCTCGCAGGCCGCTGCCGCGGCGCCGCTAGTTGCGCTCGCTCTGCTCGCGCGTGGTTGGTCACTAATCTAGCCTAACCTAACCCATTTAGTCAGGGTGCTCTATGATTGTCCTTTTGTGATGATCCGTAGTTGGCCTAGGACGAACTAGTTTGGCCTAAAATTGGGTTTGACCGGTAACATATACATCAAAATAAGTAACTTTACGCAAAAATGATTGCTGGGAAACGACTTTTTTGTGGGGTGAGAAATCACGTTTTACGGTAGGACTCAATGTAAAGCACTCAAAACATTGTACTAATGTGTGTGTGTGTAATCGTGGAGGTGTAAGAAAGTGAAAATCTTAAGTTAAAAACGTGTTTTAATAAAAAAACTTGTGAAAAAGTTGGAACTTTGACCCCCAATATCTCCGTAACTTGAAGGTTCCCAGGTATGGTCTAGAACAAAAAAATGATCGCAATGACGGGGAGAACAATTACCTTTCGGCTTCGTTAAGGGTCTTGTTACGCCCTATATAATCTACACTATTTATAACTCAAGAACGGCTGAACCGATTTGGCTGAAAATTGGTGGGGAGGTAGCTTAAAACCAGGAAAAGGACATATGATACTTTTTGTCTTTTTTTATTTATTTATTTATGTCTAAATCCTCGCGGACGAAGTCGCGGGCACAGCTAGTTTAAAATACACGATAAAATGTATCACTTTGATAAAAATATTTTGTCTTATAACGGTTTTATTTTTGTAACCTACATTGTGTCCCACTGTTGGGCTAAGGTCTTCCCTTTCCCCTTCATGCCTCTCTATTCTGGGCGAGATGTCTGGTCATGTTACCCCACAACCATGATCAGATCGTCACGCCACATTCGCTGCGGTCGACCTCGACAGCCAGGCGGAAGTTAAGCTAAGGCTAAGTGGCATGAATGCTCCTGGAGGGATGGCAAAGATCGTCATACACTGGACGCTTGAGTAAGGACAAAAGTAATGTAAACTAAATTGGCTATAAACGCTCCGCTTATTCACCAAGCCCATAGCTTTACACTGATTCGAGGCAATTTTTAAAATCTGTCCGTATGTAAACACGAGGAGGTCATGTCAAAGTGGAGCTTACATATTCATGAGGTCAACTGTTATATGAGTTTATTGTGAACAGCTGAATTATGACCCCTATGTATTTGTATATGTGTGTAATATGTTCCATATATTCGTGATGAAGCGATTAAATATTCAGTTAAGAACTTAATTGTTAGGATTCCGATGCAGGGAATGTAATGTGAGTTGTTTTATAATTATAACATAACACATAACATATCATCACGCCTATAATCCCCGAAGGTTAGGCAGAGCTGTACCTAATAGTACACCCACATTTCCGGACTCCGTGGTTGCTACGGAGAAATTCCTGATGTAAAAATCCAATAACACTTTCGAATCCAGGATGCTCAACAATCGCGTTTGCGACCACTAGACCAACGAGGCAGTCAGTTTTATAATTGTTTAAATAAAAAGAAAGAAGTGGCGAGACGACTTGGACGTGTACTGTGAGGGATGGTTCGAGATGGCACGGGAAGATACATTCTGGGAGGAATAGGGGTGAGGCCATTGTCCAGCGGTGAGATAGTATAGCGTAAGCATAAGCATGAGCATAATCAGCCTATTATTTTCCCACTGCTGGGACACACGGCCTACTCTCTATAAGAGGGAATGGGCTATAATCCAACACGCGGGCCCAGTGTGGGTTGGAAGATGTTATATGTCTTCGAATTTTTGGGTCTAGGACATGCCGGTTTCCTCACGATGTTTTCCTTCACCTTTTTCAGAGCAGTTGTGATTAAATAATTATACGAAGTTGTAGCGGACTGAGCCTAATCACCACACTGCTGGTTTACAAGACTTCCTATTTTAAAGGGGACTGTTATACGAAAGTAAACGCCGTGATACCAATACCCAACCAAGCGCAGTACGAATCGCGACAGGTTGTGACTTAGACCCCTTACGTGTGGCCCTAGATACGGTGAGATGCCAGTTGTCAATGCCAATGATGAGCATTGGCTGAATATTACCGTAACACAACTCATCTGCAAGATCCGCAAGATATGGGTATTTCGTGACGGCGTCCCTGTTGACAAACTGAGACGACACCCCTAGACTGCCAATAGATCTAGCCCTACGAATAAGGTGACTATCTTTCGCGTGACGACCCTTGATGTAGAAGTCGACGTAACGCACCAGTGCGTTCTTATTAAGGCCCCCTATGCAATCTACGTGAACGCGTCCTTCTGGCCCCTTAACACCTATCTTAGCAGCAACCTCCGCATCAATAAAAGTAGCGGTCGACCCGTCGTCCAATAAGGCATAAGTATCGACACTACCAGACGGACCAGACACAGTTACAGCAACAACTTTCAGTAACGGGCGAAGACTCAGCGATTGCGCCGGACTTTCAGCTGAAAAAGAAGTTGACGCGTGGGACAGGATTTCTTTCCCTTCAGCAAGAGAAACTATAGGTACGGAGCTCGACGCGCACGGGGCGGAGCTCAGCGTGGACGGCGCAGTATCGTCGTCCTCTTCTAAGCCTACGTGAGCTGCGGCTGCGCGCTCACTAGCACTGTGCAACAACCTATGATGGCGGAATTTACAATCGCCAATGTCACACAAACTTTTTGCTGAACACGAACTTAGCCTATGCCAACCTTCTTTGAGGCACCTGTGACAAATTCTTTTCTTTTTTATAAAACGCCACTTGTCATCTACTGACAAGGAAAGAAATTTGTCACATTGCGTCAATGAATGCTGTTGTTGACATAAAACACAATGAATTTTGCCTGAAACAGTCGTGGATGAACTATTTTTAGATTTTGACCGAGATTTCTCTCCATCAACGACTGCGTGCACCTTATCCCTGAATCGGCTATTGGCAGCGGAAGTCGAACTCGGTGCGCCAGCCGATTCAGGGAGGAGACCGAATCTAGACTGAAGCTCGACTATGTTGGCCAGGAAATCGGCGAACATGTCGAGCATGGGTAGACCACTGGCCGCGTGACTGCTGGCGTAGGCCACCCATTGTGCTCGTAACAGTGCGGGGACTTTAGAAATAACCGATTGAATCAGCTCTGGCGATGTTAGGTAGTGAGGCTGGTCGAGTAGCCGAATCGCTTCCACACAATTACGAACACGACTGGCAAAAATAGCAAGGTCTTTACCTTCACCGGAGACGCGCGGTAAAGTGCGCATTGCAGCTGCCTCCTGAGCCACTATAAGCTCGGGGCGGCCGAAGCGCGTATCAAGCGCGCGCAGCACGACATCAGGCTCACGCGCCGTTGCCAGCAGCATCATGACCGCTTCACGCGCGCATCCCTTCAATGCTTTGTTCAACCTAGCTAGATTTTCCACTGCAGAATGTGAGTCCATCGTATCTAGAAAGGCTCTTTTTAAAGAAAGCCATTCTAGATGCGATTTACCGTCGAAAAACGGCAATGGAAAATCCCTATCACCCCTACGGTGGCATGCGCCTTTATTAACATTATCTATGAGAATGCCTAACGACTTCACAAGGCGGTCTGAATCGCTGGAACAGAGATGCATGTTAGCATTTGTAGCTGTTGTGGCTAGGTCAGCCGGTTTTATAGGCGAAACCGGGGCTGGGGCTAGGCGAGAGGGGGCGACCGAGATAATTGAATGAAACTCGACGGGGTCAGCTAGGCCAACTGGATCAACTTTCAGAGCAGCTTGCGATTTTTGCAGCCAGTCATTGACCGAACGACTGCTTCTCGAACTACGATGACTGGCATCAGCATCTATAGCCGCCAATTCTGCTCGGAGTTCCAACTCCGCTGCCTCGCGCTCTCGCGCGGCGACCCTCTCTGCGGCGACCCTCTCTGCGGCGACCCTCTCTGCGGCCTCCTGCTCTAATTCAGCCATACGGCGAGCATGTAAAGCCTCTGCGGCTAACTTTCTAGCCACCATTGTAGCAGAAGAACGAGATGAAGTTCTACTTACTGGTCTCGACGGAGTCTGGATTGTAGTGACGGGCCTCGGCGGGGTCTGATTGCCGGAGACGGAAGGGGTCTGGACTGCGGCCGCCGCGTCGGCGGGTGAATGGCTGGGCCCTGGTTGCTCCAGCTCCTTCTCCACAGCGTTCCCTTCAGCCCCCATCTTGGCACCCGCACGAGTACGCACCATCACCAATATTTGCTAGACTGGCTGTAGAAGGACCACGATGTAGCGGACTGAGCCTAATCACCACACTGCTGGTTTACAAGACTTCCTATTTTAAAGGGGACTGTTATACGAAAGTAAACGCCGTGATGGTTGGTGGTAGACTGGTCTTTTTAATGGAAAACAAAATATCAAAAATACAGCATTCGAAATATAAAAGAAACATTGTACAAAATATACCAAAAAGTATAAAAATTACAAAAAGGTGCGTCGTGCACAGAAGTAATGCGCTTATCTTCGGGTTCGAACCCACGACTTACTATTCGTGAGTCGGGGCAGCCACCATTGGGCCACAGGTACTCTCTCAAAGAATAATATATCAGTTGTATAATTTGTATATTATCTAGAATAGACGTTAAACGAAATGACACATTCAATGTGACGGGAAGTAATAGTATCTTCAACAGTAATTGTCTATCTATAAGTAGCGTGGATTGGCAAACTGACAAGTACTACCTGTAGGCAGGAATTATATCCGATACAACCCACACAATATCAAATAGTTTACAAACTACCTCAAGTTTCTTGTTTAATTTGAAATTCGAATGTTCGTTTTAACAACCATTACTTTATTCACTTATCAGTTGGCCGCGAGCTTTACACCGGTATTTTTAGTCGTGGATTGAACTTAAGTCGGACTTGACACGCATAATTTCACATAAACGCCTTTGAAAAGCGGGATTATAAACAAATTGTAGCTGTCAATATGTCTAATGGGGCAGAATGTAGGCGTGTCAAGTCCGACTTCAGTTCAATCCACGACTAAGAATACCGGTGTTAGTGTCACACAGCTCGCGGCAGTACTTGGAAACAAGTGACACACGCACGTGTTGTGTGCGCGTGTTATGTGTGTGTGTGTGTGTGTAAGCAGTGTTTGCAAATATTTATTAGTTCGATTGAAAATTAAAAACTAAAAATAACGTAATTAGTTGAATAGTTTTAGTCGTAAAAAAATTAAATAATGATTGAATCATTTTAGACTCTTTCCAGGTAGTGACACTAACAGCGATAGAATGTGGTAATAAAAGAAAAGTATCCTGATAAAGCTTATTTTGAATTGAAAGAAAGTAATTTGTAAGAGTTTAAAGTGTTTTTGCTTTGTGTCTTTAGTTACTAGAAGGTACAAGGTCGGTTAATTTTCTGGAAAATATTTCAGTGCCTCGTTTTCATAAATAAAACATTACTTTTTAGTTAAAAAAATAATCGAAACTAAATAATAATAATAACTAATCATTACTCGATTTTAGAGATGACTTAAACTAAAATATCAATCAATTGACGAATCAAACTAAAAAGTTAGTGTTTATTTTAGTTAAGACTATTTAGTTTAGATTGAAAATATTAACGACTTATTCAAACTCTTGTCGCAAGTGGCATAATCTTCCCCTGCCAGGGTTGCGGGACTGTTCGAAAGAGATACCGCGGCCCTGGAACACAAAGGGCAAAGGAAGAAACATGGATGGGTTTTAGTCAGTAAAAGTCTGACACTCCCTCCTGCTCAGCCCAGAGCGGGAGGGGTTATTTGATGATTTCCCATCGGTACAAAAAAAAACAGTGTCATAATCTACGGTGAACAGGGCACAATGATGCTTGCCAATACAGCAATTAATACCAACTTGCTATGTCTTTGTTTTAGATAAAATGACATAGATTCCAAAAAGGAAAATGTAAGTGAACCTTTCAACAAAACGTATAAAGGTTCCAGTAACATTTCCTGCGTGGACGTACACGCATTACACAATGGAACAGAGTGCCAGATCCCTTGAAATGAAAGCGCGGATTTCCCTTTGATCAAAAACACGCGTACTAAACTGTTTGATGTCAAAACGGCGAAAAACGTCTCTCACGAAAAACGTTTGCCATTTTGAGGACAAAAGAAAACTTAACTTCCTTTTCTGTTTCAGGTAACAACAATGGAAATCACCTCTACGGAATCACACACCAACGCTTACGGAATAAAAGCAAAAGCGACCTGAAAAAATGTGAAACATGAAACTTGAAATCGTTCTTGAGCCTGACAATTTTACTTTAGACCTAGCCGACTTATCTACATCCATGTATCTAACAGATATATATGTGAACAAGACACTGGAAGTCAATGAAACGACAAACGATTTGGTGTATTCAAATCAGTTTGAAGACGACCCCGTAATTGTGATTTTAGTGATATTAAAATGTTTCATAATGCTGTTCATCATTCTCGCAGCAATATTCGGGAATTTACTAGTGATAGTGTCAGTAATGAGACACAGAAAGCTACGTGTAATCACGAACTATTTCGTCGTTTCATTAGCCCTGGCTGACATGTTGGTCGCTATCTGGGCGATGTGTTTCAACTTCAGCGTAGAAATTACAAACGGGGAATGGTTGTTCGGGTATTTTATGTGCGATGTTTGGAACTCTCTGGACGTGTATTTTTCATCAGCTTCTATTCTCCATCTATGCTGCATCAGCGTTGATAGATACTACGCCATCGTCCAGCCTCTGGACTACCCCCTGATAATGACAACAGCAAAATTGGGTATAATGTTGGCTGTAGTCTGGTGCAGTCCAGCGTTAGTCTCCTTTCTTCCTATCTTCATGGGCTGGTATACTACGGAAGACCATCTGAACTTTAGGAAGAGATTCCCGAACGTGTGTAGTTTCACTGTGAATAAGGTGTATGCTGTGGTGTCAAGTAGTGTTAGTTTTTGGATCCCGGGTGTCATCATGCTGTACATGTACTACAGGATCTACCTGGAAGCTGAAAGGCAGGAGAGGATGTTGTACAGGTGAGAATATTTTAAATAATAATTCTAGGTCTTTCATCTTTTATTGATTTACACCACCCATTACATACCGAGTTTCCTCCATGCCTCGGAAAGCACGTTAAGCCTTTGGTCCCGGCTGTCATTTGTAGATCTTGGACTGTCGTTACAGGTAGTCAGTAACCCGAAAGTCTGACAACCAGTCTTAGGAAGGGGTATATATATTATCCAGTACGAACTGGGTTTTGGGAATAGATAGACAGACGCTCCATAACGAAATGTTTATACAAAATTGTTGGAATTCGTCAGGTGGTAGAATTATTTTATCGAATAGTTGAGTACTGAATTACTTTGAAACATGCCATTCGATAATATTTTTAAATTTAAAATTACTCCGTATTTTGCAAATTGTTTAGCGGAATAAATTGAAAGTTATTCAATTTGAAAACATTTTCCTCGCATTGTGAAATAACATATTTAAAATTAATCAATATTTGTAATCGCCATTCCATTAAATGTTATTACATGTCATTTTTGCAGTTTTCAGGAAAATCATAAGTTAAATGACGTTAATACTTTAATACTAATCACAATGCGAATGATTAGAAGTTGTAATATTGGTACTTTTGAAGATAAACTGATAACAATTCATTAATAATATTGCTTCCGTTTTATGTGTTGGTATTTTTATATAATGATAATGCTGTACTCGTGAATCTGATTGCAATAATAAAAGTAGCTATCTAAAAAAAACATAGAATATTTAGTGGATCGTATCAGAGTCTCAAAAAATCCAACCTAAAGAAACACGAAAAATTGAAAATGTAAGATTCAGATTGAAAAAATGTATACTAAAAAAACATTTTTTTTAAATTATTAATACTTATTTATTTATGCTGGTTTTGTTTTTTTCTAAGCAAACATAAAAGGAAAATGCATTTAGATAAATGCTAATAATAAAGCAACAGTCGTCATCGTAAAAAGGCCTCCAAAAAACTTGGTAATATTGTGAGTGTGTTTTGCCGTGACTTTATATCGAGTTCCAGTAGTGCGCGTAGCAAAAGACTTAAGAACGATCGACGGTAGACAGATTTGTCTGCACCTAACGATTTATTTACCACCCACCAGCGTTCTCCGGTCATCCCGCGATCATGGCGCTTGCAACAGCGTCGAAATATCGGGAGCTCGCAATAATTTAAAATCACAATAATTGAAGTATTATAAGCTTAGTTATAAACAGTGTAAGCTTAAAACAGTGTTTGATCTAATTACTTATTTATATCGTCTTTATCATTACGCAAACCTAAATAAATATACATAGGTGCTTAGTTACTTTAATCACCATACTACATCAATAGTTCAGTAACCTCTCCTAATAGCGGCAACAGGCTCCCTCGAGGAGCGACCTTTTGAGTCCCTCCCTAATGAAGCTAATTCCTATCAGGAGATAATGAGGAAAGCGGGGGCGGGGGTAAAGGAATTGTGGTTTGTTTGTTTCTATTATTTGGTACATATTTACAAGTACATACCTGCTTAAGTATTTAAGAATCAAACTCAACACAAAACACTTTCAACACATAGGTTTAATGTGTGTAAATCGAAAGATATTCTCCCCGTCATTCTGATGATTTTATGTTCCGAACCACACCTAAGAACGAAGATATTGTTCAAAGTTCATCCAGGAGATCAATATTAGGAGTTATTTTGTAACTGGTATACAGCTGCATCTGGTTAGACTGGAATATGACCCCACCAAGTATAGGTGGGAAAAGGCTGGGAAGATGATAATCAAGACGACTGAATGGAGTTTTAAGGTCATGCTTCTCCATGAGATACTTCCCTTTAAAACAAAGATATTAAAAAGACTTATAGACTTTCAAAATTTTTGTATGAATATATTCTTAGTGTCCGCTGACGTTGGGAATATATTTATACAAAAATTTTGATCCCGAACATTTTTGATTTTGACACACGAATGCTACCTGACAAGCGCGACACGAGACAGAACAAATCAAATCAAAAATAATTATTTGTAGGAATATGGTACAAATATAATATAATATATATAGTAATATAATATATCGCTGGACATTACACACAGCGCCATCTAGGTGCCACACTAAGCTACGAGGCTTGTGTCGTGGACACCAGATAGTTGATAATACTACATAGATACTTTTTTGTTTGTAAATACATACTTATTATACATATAAACGTCCATGACTCGGAAACAAATGGCCATGCTCATCACACAAACATTTGCTCCTACCGGGACTCGAACCCGGGACCCTCAGAACGTAAGGCAGCCTCAATACCGCTGCGCCATTCGGGTCGTGTCGAAATAGATGTTACAATATTGGTTCTAGCATATCCTGCCATAATATGGCGTACAAATATTTTTAACCAGAAACAAAACTATTAAAACCTATTAATAATTATCAAATATCATAGAGAATAAAATATGAAAAATAAATTAATAAAGATTGAGATTGTATTGTAGTTATAATTATAATTAATAATGACTATGTAGTTTGTCATGGGCTACACTAAAGACTTTTTTATTTCACTATATTGGTCACTAACGACTTATCCTCTAAGTATTCTTGAACACTGTAATAGTTTTTTTCTAATAACATTCTAGACAATACTCAAGAACTACGAAGACTAGGGACTTATTACGAAGTAGTAACAAGTATTGGATTACAATTTTCGTTGACTTGTTCCGTCTATCCCTCGTAAATATTTGAATATCTTTTCTTAGAATCATCAACTAGTTTCAATCAATAAATTCTACTTTCTTGTAAGTTTTGTCGTTCAAAAGCGCCTTTTAAGAGAAAATGCGGTAGGTATTTAAAGAAACTATCGCTGTCCCTATACAGAGCGATTCCAACATTGGTGCGATAAGGACAACTACAGATCCGACAAGTAAAAAGTCATAATTCGAGGTTTGGCTCTCTAAACTGTGTCCCTATGTTTTTCTTTTTTCACTCTGTTGACAGCGGTCCAAATTGGGCTTTATTTAGCATTTTGTAAAGGTTCTAGTGCTGATACATCAGATTATGTATCATCAAAATGGAAACCATAGGGACATAGAAAAGGTTGATATATATGTCGGAGGGCTAGGATTTATTCCGCTAGGCTTCTACATCATGTGGGCAGACGATGGGTTTCGTGCTATGAAAAGACACTGAGCGATACACTGTTTCTAGCAAAACTAACGAATTACTTGAGTTTATAACTTAGCACAATAACAAGGGGCACAATGAATCGGGTACAGTTCCAAGATGTCTTAACTTCGCCACGATCAGACACTGAGTGACTGTCGTCCTGGCTCAGAGTTTACCATCTGGGCTCTGTGACAAATGACGCTGAGGTGTGGGTAGACTGATTTTTTTTCGCTATTTCAGTGTTGGTCCAATAGTGAAAGTTGTTCATAATCATGAGTACAATGACCCTTAAGAGGTTTTGCGTTTACTCTGTTACACGTTGTATATAAGCTAGTTACATAATAAGATTAGTATATGGGTATTTTAGATGTCAACAATGTGAAATATTAAGGTACAATTTCCCACTCCCATCAAAGTTCAAAATTAAATTTTTAATCACGTAGGAACTGGTAAATTCGACCGCTTTTCAAAAATAACCTGAAACGGGTCGTTGGGCACGTCAATTTGTTGACCGCCGCGCCGAATGAATTCTTAATGCCCTAACCCAGTGACCGATAATTACTTTTTTGGCAGTTAATTTAATTACTCGTTTAAGTATTTAACAGTATAATTGAATGTTTGACTACTTTTTAAGTGGGTATTTAATTTTACGTGTTCTGAATTGTGCGGCAGTGAAAAATATTGCTAGTAAACAATAGTGTTATTAGGTTATTCTGGGCTACAAGCAAGCCACATACATACTTATTATAATTTGGGATAAGTTTAGGCATACTACTTGTTTATGGTTTGTCACAAGCAAACCGTTACTGCTGGGGTGATTGTGGACAATGCAACAGTGTTCCCGCACCTCAAGCCAGAAGGGACGATGAATAGAATAGAATAGAACAATTTATTTCAATCGGCACAGGATCATAAAATTCAACACATTGTAATAATACTCACAAAACAAAAAACAATAAAAAAAAAAACACAAAAAAGTAAAATAATAGTAATGAGGAACACCGTGTGGTTTTAATCGGTGGGAGTCTGAGGATTTTCTCAGGTAAAGAAAAAGGCTAGGCAGATAACAGTCTATGCCATATCTCTAGAACTTTGATAGAATAAAAATTAAACTCTTTTTATTATTGCTCCATAAGCTCCTTTGTAACTAATGCAAAACAGGTCAACAACAAACTGAAGGAACAAAGCGAATGAATTCTTAATTTCTTTATCCGGAACGGAGTTAATTACTTTCAAATTCATTCAATGAGTGAACTGAAGTAAATTGTTTATCAACATCTTAGGCCTGGTTCCCAAGAGCGGAGCGCAGAGCTGCGTGGGAATCAACCAATCACAATTGTTGAAAATCCATATCGCGTGTCTCGTCTCTCTTAAGATTGGTCGAAATTTGCACATCTCCGCTTTGATCCTCACGCTGGGAACCGGGCCTTGGGCAAAAAATTAGTAGGTCTGAGTTTTGTCTCTGACGACGAGCGAGTGCGCGAATGCGACAGTAGGTCGTACTTCCATTCGACACCACCATTGACTGAGCTACAGTCCCTCAGCGAGTTTTCTGCCAGCTATGGAGCGTCGCTTGGCGAGTCTTTTCTTTGATAGCTCTAGTCACTAAAACAAACTAGTAGTGATCGGGTTCTCGCCGGCGATATGAACAGTTAGAGATCAACTTTGTATCAAAAATGTCCGCTAAAAATTGCCGCAAAACAGAAATAGTAGTTTTGAGACCTACGCATTTAATTTTTTGTGTGTTTACCAAAGCTTTCCCTAAAGATTGTCACTTGTGCTATTAGATCTCTTTTTTGCAGTATTTTTATGGTGGTTTATTCAATTATAGAGTCAGTATAATTTAAGTTGAGGGTGTTATCTAAAAACCTGATATTTTTGTGTTATGAAAGGTTTTTTAGGGACATGCGTCTTTTTTACTGACTCTACGTCTATTGTACACACAGCATCATTAAGCGTCTACCCCTGAAGCTTTAACATTTAAAGCTTGAGGGGTTAGCACTTACTGAGGCTGTCTGTACATTTCTTGATCGGGAAAATGGTCTGACAGCTGCCTTATTCAAAATCGTATCTTTGTTTATTTATTTCAAAGTTTACAAATGGAACTCCTGTGTTCTATTATTCTCTTGCTTAGTTTTGTTTATCTTGAACAATGAACCAACAGTTTTATTTTTAAAACTAAGACAGTTCTGAAACCGCAACTGTGTTCTTGTTTTAATTTCAAGAATAGAATGCTTGTTTTGTTTTTCTTTTCCTTGAATTTTGTAGTGGCTATGACAAAATAAGGAAGTTAATCAAGGGTGTAATTTTGTCATTTGTTGTGTATCAGTTTTAAATAAATGTTTGAGACGAACTGACACCATTCTGTGATGCATTTTTCTTGTTGGAATTATGGAAATTGAATACATTAGATACGTCCTACTAACGTGCGGGTGCATGTTACCTATATATCATGTACCAATCCCTATAATAATGCATTGTCAGTTCAAATCCAGTTTGGCTAAGATTGGAAGCAAACGTGTTATTACATTTTTGTCTAAGAATCTTTAAAGTTCCAGAGTTTGTAACGTATAATCGGTTTTGTTAAATGGGTTTGACATAAGCCGACGATCGATGGACTGTGTGAAGGATGATATGCCTAGAAAACAGGTGTCGAGTAATAGAGAAGTATGGAAGAAGAAGACATACTACCCCAAATAAATTGGGATAAGTGCAGGACAATAATGATGATAAGCCGCAAAATATGTACTTTATCACTGGCGAAATCATCGTGGTATTCGGGTTCAGAATGATGTACTAATACTAAATACACGGTAACCGTATGCGCGTCCATGTCTCTTTTACCGCGTATTATGGTCTATCCACACATATCAGGGCCGTGCCCGGGACGTGGACGAACCGTGCCCTCAAAAAAACATCGGTGTGTGTATATTTTATATGAATCCGTTCACACACGTCCGTGCCCGGGCCGGCGACGAAGCTTCAGTGCCTACATTCGGCCACAGCCCTGTCACGTCCCGGGCACGGCCCTGATGTGTGTAGATAGACCTTTAGTATGGATTTTATGGAAACGAAATTCTATTGATAGATGTTAAAAGATGTCCTTTTAAACATTCTTTCTTCAAATTTTCTAAAAATGTTCACCAAGGACGACATCCAAAATTAGATTGACAATCCTACTGGCTTTTAAAAAGAACGTAATATCTTTAAGAGCCTTATACTTTTTGGATTAAATTGTAAAAATCCTGAAAACTTGCGAGTAAAAAAGTTCAATCCCAAAAATAGCACGTTTTAATAATAAATGACCTGATTTCTTGTAAAAGTGACCCATTTTAGTAGAGACGTTTTCATTTCATCAGTTGATGAGGTACCTTTAACACAGAATAAATAGTAATAGAAGGCTGACTCCGCCATCAGCAACGAGGACGGCAGTGGCCAGAAAGTCTGACAACCAGTATTACTAAAGGGTGATCGTTACTCAGTACTAACTGGGTTGTGGAGGTCAGATAGCAATTGCTGCATATAAAATACTAGTATTCGGCTGCATCCGGTACGACCAGATGCCAATCCCAAGGATATGCAGATGATGATAAATCTGACTCTGTACAACGAACCAAAACACATGCACACTTAGGATAACAATAACATTCACAAAACGCACTTTACTGTGCAAAATTTTACTCGAAATTGCATTTTTTGAACGTGTGCCAGTATCAAACAGACGGTGTAGTATCTGGGCCAGAATGTAGGCTACCTCCACCTGATATAAGCCGCTTCAAAAGCTCTGGCTATTTTAGTTCGACTTTGAATTCTCATGTTTATGATGTGGTTTTTGAAAAACCCAAACGATTCATTTTTAATTTTAAAATAATGATTGTTTAGACCAGGGATCCCCAAACTATTTTGGACAAGTGACCCCTTTTCCAAAATGAACTGTTACCTCAGACCCCCATGGCCAAATTACCTACTTTTAAGATCAACCCCCTTATTCATAATGGTCCGCTAACTTAAAACAGCTGCTACAGTGTGTTATTTTTCATTCTGACTTAGGTCAATAGAAGAAGACAGAGTGAGAATTAGCAATGCTTTAAGTTAGCAGACTATTATGAATAAGGGGGCCTATCTTTAGTTTTTTCCTATTGACAAAAAATACCTAGGTACTAAGGTACCAATTGGAAAACTTTGCACTTGGTAAAGTGAGTAAAATTGACTTCATTTTCGTATCAAAATTTAACAAAATAAAAAGACATACAATTCAGTAAATATCAAGTTTAATTTATAACGATTATTACAAATTAGGTACTTAAAGAATTTTAAGTAGGTAGGAAATTATATTTAAAAAAGTATTAATTCGCAAAGAGAAAATAAAACATTCAGTGTGATGGATGAACCTGGTGACTATCTACCAATCTAGCTACATCCGGTTCAATATTGGTGAGTTGCAGCCTTAAATCTCCACGTTCGTTGATTTTCAAACGGTTTCTTTATTTCGTCAAAATGTTTGTTACCACACTGAAGCTTTTTTCAACTAGGTATGATGATGGAAAAGCGATAAGGTATTTTTCAGCAATGTTCCACAATGTAGGATACTGTGTTTCAATGTTGCGTTGCAACCAGAACTTCTGATAGCCTTGGTTGAACTTCTGCTTAAGCTCTTCGTCTGTGCTGATGGTAATCAACTCTTCTTGCATTATCACATTGGCTTCTTCTATGGCTGTGGTATTGTACGGATTTATTATCCATTGAGGAATTTGTAAATTTAAAAGATCCTCAAACCTCTCCGTAAAATCCTTGTGTAATGCGTCCAAGTGAGTGACATATAATAAAATGTCATCATCTTGAAGCGTTTCTGGTAATTTTGACAAATGCAGAAACTGCGAATATTCTTTTCTGCCTAAATTTTGTTTATAAAGGATTAGTTTACCCACGAAGGCCGATATTATTGATTTTGTTTTAATCAAGTTAAGATCGTCACCCTGCAGCTGCAAATTAACTTTGTTGAACATTCCAAAGATATCAGTCAAGTAATAAATATCTGTTTTACAATTGTTCAGATTTTCTTTCAAATTCGGATCTTTTTCTTGTAAAAACTCCAACACAGATTCAAAAACGGCTGAAAATCTTTCTAAGCAAGAGCCTCTTGATAGCCAGCGAACTTCAGTGTGAAGAAGTAATCGAGTAAAGACTTCGTCGTTTTCCTCACATAGCTGAGCAAATAACCGAGAGTTCAAAGAATTGCTTCGAATCTTGTTGATAGCATTTATTACATATTGTAAAGACTTATGCAATCTAGGACTCAGCTTTTTTGCTACTAAATGCTGCCTGTGAATCACGCAGTGAATGACCAGTACATCAGGCAGTTGTCGCTTTAAGTGAGCTATAAAACCACGATGACGACCAACCATAGACGGTGCACCATCAGTCGCAACAGAAACAATGTTCTTCCATGGAATAGCTTTGTCAGTAAAAAAATGTTCCACGGCCTGAAAAATTGATTCTCCTCTGGTATCAGTCTCTAAATATGTAGCAAAAAGCAGTTCTTGGCACATATTTTCATCTTTGATATATCGAACATATCCTAACAACAGAGCTTCATTGCCGGGTAATGTAGACTCGTCCAACTGGAGAGAGAATCTGTTGGTCTGTAAGAACTTGCATAAAATGTTTTCCACATCGCGTCCCATCTCGTCTATGCGTCTCTGAACGGTGTTATTGCTCAAAGGTATTCTCTTTAAAATATCATGTGCGGGTTTGTGCAATACATTGTTAAGGACCTCCGCAATGGCTGGTAAGATAAGCTGCTCTCCAATTGTGTGGGGTTTCCCCGACTTCGCTATTAGTAAAGATATATTATAGGACGCTCGTAAACCATCATCGTCTTTAATAGATGATGACGCAAACATCGATCTTATGGATGGCCTTTTGTCTAGTTTTTCTTTAAGTGCTTGAAAAAATGTCAAGGGCTTACTTTTTTTGTCAGCATGTACTCTCGATAAGTGGTCATCCATTTTTGAAGGCTTCATGGCATCGTTACTGAATACTTTTTCACATATGAGACACATCGGCAAGTGTTGATTTGATGGAAATGCAATAAATCCGAACTTCAAGTAGTCCAAACTGTATTGTCTGCATTTTTTTTTCGTGTCCGCCATCATAAAACTCTCAGTAATCCTGCAAATAAAAAAATAAGAAACTAAGTACCTAAATTAAAAACAATACCTAATAAACTGTTAAATTTACTGGTAAATTTTTACAATTGAAACAACTGAGGCAACTGCAAACTGTTGCAAACAATCTACAGATAGCTCAACTGATCACTATCACACAGTGTGCAGTGGGGCAATGCTGATGCGCTGTGCCGGATAAAAACTGTTTGGTACTTACCCTGTTAATTTTTCATAAACTGCAGATATTGTGTGGTTACGCTATTAACTCGCGTAGGGAGCTCAGCATTTTGTAAATTCTTTTTCAGTCACTTTACTTCACTTAATTTAGCTATGTAATAACTTTGTAATCTCTTGAAATAAATGAGTACTTATATGAGTTATTATCGTTCAAGCTCCAACGAATTTCAAAACGCAAATGAACTTTCAACCTAAGTGCAACCTCGTTAAATAGTAAAATATCAGGAACATGTTTGGACTTGCAACTTGATCATGAATTCGTTCGTGTTAAATCGCGCAAGCGTCAAATAGAGAGCAAGTCAAAACGCGCCTGAAAGACGTACGCTCGAACTCATTATCTTGCACAAACTTGTCCACACTGACTTGCCGAGTTTTTCATCTTGTACGAACTTGAGGCTTTATATTACTACAACAATGCTATTTCCTACATAAATATTAATTATTCTTAGTACACGTAACACAACATAAACAATACAGTACCTACCTACCTATCTTGAAAGTTTTAAATAAGAACTTGTGTTAATTTAATAGGGGTCGATTTTTAGACCTCGTCGACCCCCATAATCAGTTTTCGTTTATGTCGACCCCTAGGAAACCGATATCGACCCCAAGGGGTCGATATCGACCACTTTGGGAATCCCTGGTTTAGACCAACCTAATTATGTAAATGTGGTTTCATTCAAAATCAAATATCAAAAAATATTTATTGACATGAAAATATTGTACACGGTTTATTGTATTCTCTGACTCCTGCGATAGTTGGAACTGTGTTGCAGGAGCCAGTGTCCTCCATTATGTTATACATTGACTGACTTCGCAAACTATGTGATATAGCTCCGTCCACTGAACCCACTGAAATCCGACGAAGCCGTGGAAGTGCCGAAGTTTTATGATAATAAAATAATGTCGTGCCAGCCACACGAAAAAGACTGGCTTCCAATGACTGTCAAAAAGGGAAAATCTCAGCAAAAGTCTAGGTTTTGTTTTTGTCCCACTCTAGGAATTTCTCCTGTATCGTGGATGCGTTTTCAAACATTTAAACTCACATACACAAACAGCCAGCCAGAACAACTACCTGTAGCTTATACAATTGTTCCGTGCGGGGATCGAACTCACGAGTCGCGGCGCAGCAGTCAGCCGCTCAGCCAGTGCGCCAACTGTGTCGTCATCGTGGTTTGATTCCACTCCAGCCTATAGCGGTGCCTACTGCTGGAACATGGATCCCATTTCTATGAGAGGGAATTGGCCATAATCTATTATACGGGCCTACTGCGGTTCGGTGGATGTAACATGTGTGTGTACTAAGTAATTTTTGGTGCTAGGACACACCGGTGTCCTCATGACGTTTTGCTCATCTACAAATCCGCACTGGGTCTGCGTGGAATTCAGTCCATTCGTTCTCCATTAAGAGCAGTGTGGCTCAGTAGTAATGGCCCTAGCTTAAGAGTTGTATGTCCTGGGCTCGAAGCCAGTCAGGCGCATTACTTTGTGTAATTTATTTCATTACCACAGCTCTCACAAAAATCTCTCTCTCTCTCTCTCTCTCTCGAAAATTCGAAGACAACCAATCCGCGTCAGGCTCGTGTGGTATTATAGCCCACTCTAGCCCAGCAGTGGGATATTCCAACATAACATCACGCCTGTAATCTAAGGCCGCGGTTCACTACTTCCCCGGACGAGTGTGTGAGAAAGCTCTATTATTCCTAAAAACATCGGATATCACCCCTCATTTATTTCCATCTCTATTTCAAAAGTTTCCTGCACTCAACATTGTTATTTATTAGTCTACCGAAAAAGCAAACAACAGAATATAGTACATTTTGATATAAGTGGGGAAACTTTGTTATTGCATTCGAGGCGGAATTAACACCCGACCTGCAGGCGAGGGTGTTATGGAGCCGAGAACTGCAGTAACAAATCCCCACGCGTATCAGACGACGTTTTTCAATACACTTTAGAAGAAATAAAATATTAAAACGGAAAGTATTTCTGTCAGAAATTATTAGGAAACTATGATATAATTTGCTTTTAACCGCGCTTTGCTTTCGCCAGGTTGAAGAAAAAGCAAAGGTATGATGCCGCTAATGTTAATTTATTCACGTTTTTTTTTATTTTTTTTTATTTACACAAATAAATGTTAATTTGTTCATAAAAGTAAATACTTGTTTTAAATAATTATGTTTATCTATGATGTTCTACTTATAAACACAATTTAAATACTCAAAAATAGTTTCGCGGTTAAGACGCATATACCTCTTTACCGAGATTATTGAACCCATTTGGACTTATCCGTGGAAATTTTATTGCCGCACGTGTGCGGAAAAATATTAACAATCCACGCGTGTGAAATGCATTGCATGTTGAACCTAATCGTAGTGCGATAAGAACCAGTTTTCGAGAAAGTGTATTGAAAAACACTTTTATAATGTAGAAACTACACGTGTACAGTACACGTGTAAAGTGTAACTACCGACACGTGTCGCTTGTTAAAGTAAAGCGCACGCATATTTCATAGTGTGCTACAGCAGCAGGTAAAGTCAGTTTTAATGATGCATTTTATCAACTAGCTAGTGAAATATGAACTTGTATTGGTTGTGACGCAAATAGTAATTACAGGAAAAAGTTTACTAAAAACCGACCAAGTGATCTTGATCCGTAATAGGTAGACAGTTGATGAGTATTTGGTCTCGTGGTCGCAAGCTCGACTGCTTATGGGTTTTTCCATTAGAAATTTCTCAGTAGTAGCCCGGAGTTTGGAAGTTGGCGGTATGATACCCCCGTGCCTCGGAAAGCACGTTAAGCGGTTGGTCCTGCGCCTGATCTCTCTCCGGTCGTGTCGGATTGCCGTCCCATCGGACTATGAGGTAAAGGAACAGAGAGTGCACCTGTGTCAGCGCACACACTTGTGCACTATAATATCTCCCGCGCCGATGGTTAATCTGGGTTGAGATTGGCCGCTGAGAGGAGGACAGAAGGACTATTATTATTATTTCTGTTGCCGCTATAACAACAAACAATAAAATTAATAAAAAAATTAAAGGGGACTATGATGGTACGGAACCCTTATCATGCGCGAGTCTGGTTCAGACTTGGCCAGTTTTTATTGACGTTATCATTTGCGTTGTAAACCTACTTGCACAAAGTTATGTTAATCTTGATCATACTAACTGTGGTCAAGATTTACATAGGCTGATTGTACATGCATCGAACAAAGACTACCTCCTACACATTCATCCCACTTTGTAAGCGCTATTTCCCATAGTCACTAGATCCATAATGGATCTGGCCAATGGATCTTCTGAGAATGAACGTATTTCCCTCGCAAAATCAATAACCTAACCTCAACTGCATTTTAGTGTTCACCCGTCCACTTCTACTGCACAAACTTTGTTCTACCCATTCACATAATCCTTTAACACTTAAACTACCCGCAAACTGAAGCGTTTAGAAAGTTCTAGTTTCCAAACTGTTTTCACAGGTGGTCCAACTGAACGTTCAATTTAAATAAGCACCATCTATTGGTGGCAAACGGCACTAATCCTTGCAAGCGGGAAAACTTTTAATTTAATTCAGTGAAATGGTAATAGTTTGGGTTTGTTTCTGAGTTTAGTATTTGTGTTGGTTTTGTTTTGATAATACGGAATATTTTATGACATGACACGAATTTTGCTTGATTTAAGATTATTAAACAGTTAACTGCGACCAGCTTCCTAACCACGTCACGGGATTTCACAAAGCTTTAGAGAGTTCAGTATGGTAATTCATAAAATAGTATTGGGAAATGTCAATATCGAAAGACTTCACGATTTAATTATTTATTTTTATTTAATTACAACGGCTGTTAAACCAATTATAGTAACTAAAAAAGAACTAAAAGAGTTATACATACAATTAAAATAAACAAAATAACAAAGTAAAGGTTCACACTTAAATTCCTTTCACAATACTTCTGACATGCCAATAAAATCTTCGTCCATCCATCCGCAAACAGATCGTCTGTTGGATTAGAACCCAAGAGATCATTAAGCGCGGCCAGAGTGCGAGGAATTGGCGACTTAGCACGTGCAACAGTGTGACATGGAGGCACGGCAAACAACCTGTGCTTTCTGCCCCGGCAGTAATTGTCCGGAACAAAGAAGCGCGCCAGCAAATTAAAAAGATCAGGAGCGTCAATAGAGCCACGGAGCGTCTTACGATGATTTTGAGTGGGAATCCGTTCAGTAGTTTCCGAAATTCAATAGAATATTAATCATAATTATTGGGTAATTTGGCATTTAGATGTTTTATAAATTGAAACTTGGACCGAACACGTATCCTACGTTTGTTATGATACGTTTTATGCGCAACACGATCCCAAATAGGCCCATATAGCTGAAGTGGCAATGGGCCGGCCCTAGAACCGATGACCGATGGGGAGGACGTATTCTTGAGTGGAGACTGAACGCCCAGCCTGCCAGGGCTGCGGGACTGTTCGAAAGAGATACCGCGGCCCTGGAACATAAAGGGCAAAAGAAGGAACATGGATGGGTTTTAGTCAGTACAATTCTGACACTCCCTTCCGCTACGCCCAGAGAAGGACGGGTCCCATTCAAAAAAAAAAGTTGGGACGCCCTCAGGCTCGATGGAGCGACGATCTTCGCAGAGTCGCTGGTAGCAACTGGATGAGAGTTGCTGAGAATCGAGTTGAGTGGCTTTCGATTGAGGAGGCCTATGTCCATCAGTGGACTGCTGGCTGATAATGAGTGTGACTACGATCCCTTTGGACTATTATCGAACGCCACGCGGTGGAAGCCGCGGGCATAAGTTTGTTATGTAATGCTGCGCTGTTGAAATTAAAGGAAATATTAACCTACAACGTACAAATCAAATCCCAGATGCTTACCTACTAATCATTCAGTAATTAGCGGTTCTGAACCTTATCCAATTAACTATTCAGAAGCAGGTACTTTAACACCAAAATCAATAGGGCCATTAGTGCCATTAACACTATAACTAACATTCAAAGGGCAAAATTGGTAGGACCAGGTACAGAAGGGAAGGCAACGCCTCGTTGGTGTAATGGTCGGAATTGCAACTGCTGAACATGAGATCCTGGGTTCGATTTCCGGGTCGGGCAAAGTGTTATTTGTTTTTTGGAATTTCTTATTAGCAGCCACGGAGTCTGGATTTGAACCCGGTTGATGGCATTAGGCTCGCCCCCTATTACATGGGATTCAAAACATAGCTGGGCGAATTCTGGGTGTAGGTACTATTTAGTACACCTGTGCCTAACCCTTCGGTAGGGTCGGTACTTTCATACAAGCTTATAAGCTTGGTTAGCCCTTAAAACCTGCCACGAAGCCTGTATTTGAGCCCGATTGATGACATTAGGCTCGCCCTTATTACATGGGGTTCACAACATAGTAACTATTACAAACGAGTAACTATTACATTTTTTTTTTTTAAATTCATTATTTTGATTTAGTTGACATTATTTACTTTTTCAAGTCTGGTATTATTATTTCGTTTTTTTTTCTTTTTACATATTATATTTTTTACATTATTTACTTTTTCTAGTGTCGTATTGTCGTTTTTTATTTTTTGTTTACGAGTATTACTGTGAATATGAGGATTTTGTGGGTCATATTTTTATTATGATTTAGTTAGTTATTTTCACGATTGTCTGGCAGTTTGAGTACTTTATGAGGCCTACTCAAATGTCTTTTCTGTGGTATTGTTCGTCATGTCGTTGAGCTCCTTGGGTTTTGAGTCGAGTTACATGATCACTGACAAATGCTTGCACTGACTAAACAGGACAGGTCCACTCAAATCTGTGTGGTTATTTCTTCAAAAGACCATCTCAGACATTAATCTGCATGGTCCTCATATGACTTGACCAATGTCTGGACTTCAAAAGAGACAGTGACCTCTGAGTTTGTTTCGGCTGTTTCTTCTCAGAGTAGTCAGTTACGAAACACCCGCCCCATATAGTTTTAAAATCGACGTGTAAAAGTGTTCTATAAAACCAATTTACAGAAATAAATATGATTTATGATTTATAGCTGGCGAATTCTGAATGTAGGTACAATTTAGTACACCTCTGCCTAACTATTTGGTAGTGGCGGTATTTTCATTCAAGTCCAAGCTTGGCCTGCCGTTTTATCTTACTACTCTTCATGATGTAAGTAGGTAGGTTTCTGAACAGTATATGCATGCACTTCTAATAGTAGCTGAAATAGTAATGTCTATGCCATGCGTCTCGTTTGGTGTCGGACACCACTTACTCTCTCGTAATGCTTCTAACGCTGAGATGCAAGTTTCATCTCTGCGTGATTTAGGTAATCATCTACCATGCGGGTCCAGTGCGTAGGGAGTGTTTACTACTAACACAAAAAACATTAGGTATTTTGTTACCTACGGGTGTAACAAGACCCTTCACGAAACCGTCAACCAAGCATTACATCAAACTAAGTAATTTTACGCAAAAAATATTGCTGGGAAACAACTTTTTTTTTGGGGAGAAATATCATGTTTTACGGTAGGCCTCACAGTAACGTATTCAAAACATTTTGTTGATGGATGGATTGAATAGTACGGGGGTCGGGAATGTGTTTAAAGTATAGTTCTTACATTACAAACATGTATTAAAAAAACTTGTGAAAAAGTATTAGGAACTGACCCCCAATATCTCCGTAACTAGTAGGTTCCCAGGTATGGTCTAGAACCTATGGTCTATCGCAATGACGGGGAGAACAAGTGCCTTTCGGCTTCCTTAAGGGTTTTGTTACAGCCCAGCAATAAAAGTAGGTCGCAAAACATAAAATAAAATATAGTGCAAAGTATTCAGAAAAACACATCAATAAAGAGAACTTATAAAAATAATTACCTATATTTTTTTGTGATTATTGCTTGCCAGTAAAAGCTACAAAATAATTCTTTTATAGCTTTGGCTTACTTAGATGGATGGCTACGTACTTCAAAGTTATACCATGAGAAAACAACTGAACATCGAAAAACTGCTACTTACCCAGATCACGACCTCAGGGGTTCCGACGTGCGTCAAGCGATAAGCGAATATGTCATTAGTTTCGGTAGCGTTGCCGTCGCGCTGTCTCGGGCGTGACATGTTCTAAAGCCGGCCATAGACGATAGGTTATGCATGTGCAGTTTGGCCTGTATAGTCAACCTGTACAGGCATGCATGAACGTGTAGGAGAAAACTGTACATACTGTACGGTACTGTACATATTGTACTATACGGTGTTGTCATGCTTGCAATTGAGTCAATCGACAGGCTTGCAATTACGCATGTGTCCTCTAGGGACAGTCTAGGGAACTCGGTTTCACGTAAAGATTTTGCATGCATAATTAAAACTGTCATGTAACCTGTCGTCTATGGCCCGCTTAAACAATTTCTTTCAAACACTGTTTTAAGCTTTCACGGTTTATAACTAAAGTTATACTGTCACTTACGGGATTGTCAGTTATTTTGAGCTCCCGATAATTAGCAAGCTGCAATTTGCTATTTAGCCGCTGTTGCAACAGCGTCGAAATATCGGATGCACAAAATAAGTGACAATCACGGAAGATATCCCGTAAGTGACAGTTTAAGTTCAATTTCATTCATTCAGTTTTTCCACAGTTACGTTGCAACTCGAGTATCGCTTGGCCATGTAGCTTGTGGCCAAATGTTTAGGTATATTTTTCCCGCAAATGACTTTGTGTCTCCCAATAAATAAATTAGTTAGTCAATGTAAATCTGAAAAGTTTTTTATTTGTATGAAATGTCTTATTTGACGTACCATTGTGTCAAAAAAGTTCTGTGACCCCTGTATTCGATTTGATTGAAGCAATTATAGTGATGTGATTATTTGCATCGAATTACGTTTTCTTTGTTGAAAAGTCTGTTTGTCAATAAAACTTTCTATTATTTTAACCTTTTTATTTATTTCTAAATTTGTTTACCTAAACAAACATTTTGTGTGTGACAAAATATGCAAAAGGTACTAAAAGCGCAGGGGTTTTTATTGGATTAAAAGTGTGGACATAAAAAATCACTCATTTGTTTTTTTTCTAATCCCGAAAATTACCTACCGCTAAATAAAACTATTATAACTAAGACAATATGGCAAATCCGGAATCTATAAGAGATATGGCACAAGGGACAACTCTCTTAGAAAAATTTGATCTTTTTTTAAGAAAACCATTTTGGCATAATCATTTTTTTGGTTATGGGCGTCTTGACCCTAAGGGCCTCCGATAAAATGTGTGTGGGTGCACGTAGCGGGTGCACGCTGTCAAAATATCCTTAGAAAGTCTATAGCTCGCGCCCGTGCCTTTTTATACACAGACATCTGAGCGTGCACTCGCGCCGGTGGCGACCTAGCGGACACCCTAAACATAAGTAGACCTGATTAAACTTAAATTTTGATGTGGTCAGACTATGTTTCATGAAAGCATCCGTTCAAAAATCACTGTTCTTATATTAAAGGAGTATCCTAGTATAAAAAACGCATCAAAATGGTCTAAACCTCGCAATCACGAACTGGTAACAATTTAATATTATGCAAATTGCAAGCGCTATACTTATTTTAGCACAAAATGCAAAACAGGCTAAAAGTCTCGATGAGAACTTTCCAAGTTAATGGAAGGCTGGCAAACATTTATTAATGTCCAAACAAACTGCTAAGGCGCTGGTTGAATTTGCATAGTATTAGATAAAACCTTTGCTCTTTTCCGTTCAAGTACACACGGCTAAAAAGTTTAGTGTTCACGCAATTTATAAAGAAAGAAAGGAAAACTATGTATTTGTCTCGCACAAAACAAAAGAAAATGATTAAATTAACAATAAAACAAACCGATACTGTTTACCTGTGTCATCCCACAGCTGGGCAAAGGCTATGAATTCCAAAAAACACGAATTATTGTCGTTACTGTTAACCCGCTGAACTGAATTGAGACTGGGTTGACCATGTCTGCCGTAGGCCCGACGAGCTGTGGGCCAAAATAATCACGATGTGAAGCCCTGACACAGCCAGATGACAACGCGGTAGACCACGTGAGAGAAGGCGGGACAAGCTGGATAGAACCAACGATCAGTAGTCCACATTGGCTCTGGGTCGAAGGATTTAAAATAAAACAAAATTATATAATGTAAGACACACATTAAACTAAATTGGTCGTGTACTAGGCCAAATTTGATCTCTAGGCTAGCAACTAACTAACTAGGTCAATTTAATAAAATGTCACACCGCTGTTTATCGTCGGTTATAAAAAGAAACCAACAGTACGCATTTAGTCGCCTAGTGTTACGAAATTGCAAAGATAAAACTCAACCAGTCCATACAAGATTTGGATAAAGTTTTATTTCAAATACCCCTCGAAATGTGGCGGCCATATTTCGCGTAATTGCGCGCAATTGTTGGGCCACCCAAGGTGGTCGCATGCGATTTGGCGCGTCTGATTAAAACGACGATTTCTTTTTAATTATGTTAGCTATCTCGTTAAAAGTTATACCATTGGAATTGTTATTAAATTAACTAACAGATTATTTATGGATAAGTATATTTTTGCCTTGTAATTTATTAGTAATTTAATGTGTGTTCAGTGTGAGGGAATTTTTACCAGTTTCTTGTGTCTGGTCATTATAATAAACTCAAACTCAAAGCATTTATTTCAATTACACCTTAGCAGGCACTTTTGAAAGTCAGAAAAACAAAGGCGAAGCTACAGTCACAGACACAAGGCATAATAACTTGTGAAAGTACTTTAGTTGCCCATTCCAAAGCGTAGATCTCTATGGAGAAGAATGCGCAGTTCAAAAAATAAACCATTATTTCAAAAAGTTATTATTTTACTTCCACAAATACATATTATTTCACATAAATCATACAAAAGAACAGACCTCGCCATATTTTTTTTTCAGCTCACAAGCTTAAGAATAAATGCCTATTGAATTATTTTGCCGTGTGTACAAGAAAATTGTGTATAACGTCTGAATAAATTGAAGGGAAGAAAACTTTTTTCTGTTAGCATATCGTTTGGAAAAAGTTTTGTTCTTAACTGGAGATTGCAAGTATCGAGATGTTCTAAGAATAACTGTTCCTACACAACTGGTGAATGTTGATAAATTTTCTTCTGGATAATACTACCTGACAAATTTTAACACAGCTTTCAGTACGTCAAACCAAAGATATCCAAGCAAAAAAAAAACACTGATTAAAATGACTTTATTTTGATCTAATGGATGTGTTTATTCTAGAGTGCCGCCGTTTTTATTTTAGGTCAAAATAAAATCAATTTGATTTGTGTTTTTTTGCTTGGATATCTTTGATTAGACGTACTGAACGCTGTGTTAAAATTTTTAAAAGTTAACCTTTCTCCTTAGGGACTGATATCATAAACTATTTTCAATTTGCAGTAGTTCTAGTACAACATTCAAGCTAGATGAGTTCAAATTCCATAGTGCATAGTTAACCTAACTTTTTTGTACGAGTACCATATACAACAGACTATGAACCCAACTAATATAAACAAACCCACTGTCACAAACTACTAAAGTCTAACACAATTACTGGGGTTCGAACCTGGGACTTTCCACTGAAACTTCCAGATTATTGTCAGTTATGTCGAGAATGTTCCGGAACAGCTGTAAAGTAGTATGTTAGTGTATTAGTTTATATTTTGTTTTAGTGTTAAGTTTCTATGAGCTGTAATTTGTTTTATAATGAGTTGGATACTTTAGGAAGGGTTCCTTCTCATTTGTGAACACAAAATGATATCCTATACTATTATACTAAACTAGCTTTTGCCCACGGCTTCTCTCCCGTTAATTTAGAATTACAACCAATTCAGGTTGCACTCTGCTTGTAATAATATAATTTAATCATGATTCCGAAATACACGGGACGCCATCTATTTTATCATAAGTACGTTATTGCTGTTGGGCCTATTTGGCGCAGCCGCGAGACACACAATCTTTGTTTTTCTGTTTAGTTTTAGGTTTTTATTTTTTTATTGTGTAGTTTTAAGTTTTATATTTCATTTTTGTTATTTTTTCTTTTGTGTGCACTTGTGGCGTGTGCCAAATAAATATGTTTCTTTCTTTCGTTTCTTTCTTTCTGTTTTCCTCGGGAACAGTACTTTTTTTCGAGATGAAAGGTATTCTATGTCCGTGTCTATACACCTGACAACGTACATGCAACATTTCAGTATGATCGGTTCAGTGGTTTAGGCGTGAAAAGTATCGGCTATATATATTTTTTTTCTAGCCTGCTCTGTGCCACTCCTGGGCAGAGGCCTCTCTCCACTCCTTACACTTCTCACGAACCTGCGCGTCTTCCTTCCAGTTCGGACGGAACTTGTCCAGTTTGTCCCGCCATCTCCCTCGTGATGTCGATGTTAATTAAAGACCAAGTCTGAGCACCATAGGTTAAGAATATTTTAGAATATAAAAAATATCAACACACTAAATATGTACATATGCACTATCCCACCATCGTCACCAGGAACAGGGTCCACAAGCAACAGCTAATACACACTCTAGATGATTAAGATTTAATATCTATCTAGATATTAATTATTAATCTATCTAGATTCATCTAGTTCCAGTTCCATAGTAGACAACCAATCTTCTTGATGAGCAATATTGCCCAGACAAAATCAACATTGCCCTGAACTCAATATTAACATTTAGCGAGAGCAATATCAATATTGCAGCCGTAGAGATAGTCAAACACTGTCTAGAACTTGGTTAAATCCGATTTGAGTTGAACTCAATACTCACAGGGGTAGAGACGTCTTAAGATAAGTCCTTGCGGTCTTAAGACTGGTGCGAACTGTAGATAATGTTTGAATGGAACTTTGTTAATCCTTTAACGTTCAAAATGGCTGCAGGTAATAATTGGTAAGTTTTTTCCGGGTGATCACTGAAAACCAATGCTGTGCTGTGGGCCTCCCATAGCACAGCATCATGCGGAGTAACCTTCTTGTCGCAGTGATGACGTGCAAGCTGTAAACTTTTTTTGTTTCTGTCCTGAGTATTTATAATATTTGTTGAGTTGTTAATTTATTTTTTGTATGCACGTCATGTCAAACTCAAACTCAAAGCATTTATTTCAATTAGACCATTACAGGCACTTTTGAATGTCAAACAAAAAAAAAAGCTAAGCTACAGTCACAAGGCATAATAACTTGAGAAAGTACTGTAGTTGCACATTCCAAAGCGTAGATCTCTATGGAGAAGAATGGGCAAGGAACTCATGGACACTCTTTTTAATCAAAATATTGTTACAAAATCTTGGTTACATCATTCACGTTGAGATTAAACATATATGTGAGAACGATGTAGAAAGACGTGCACATTAAGAGCGTCCAGAGTAAAAGATTAAAATAATCAACAATTTCAAAATAAAGGCCCTGCGACACCCTGTCCCTGCGACAAATAAATGTATTTTCTTTTTTCCTTTCTTACATTGCTAAGGTCCCACACTGTAGGGAGAAGGTCTACTCTCAAGGTTTGATCATCATGCTTGTTCATTTCCAAATAACACCTTGTTGGTCTAGTGATCGTAAGAGACTCTTTACTTAGTTTGATGTTCAAAATGATTCGTTGACAGCTTCGTGAAGGGTCCTGTTACATCCTGTATAATATTTTATTTATAAGCAATGGCATGCAAACTTACTTACAAAAATCAAAATCATAAAAAAAGAACCCATCAAAACAGAAATTCTAGTGTTCTCGAAAAAACTTTATCAATTTACCGCTTGTCTGTTCCCTCGTACCCACTCGAAAATTCAAGATGTATTATCCCACAAAAACATCAATTTAATTTAAGACGAGCCTAAGGCAGAGGCATAGAATAAAAACAGATAGAAGCGAACCGACTTTAAAAATGCCCACAGATTTGGGGCGTATAGGCGCTTCAGGCAACTTACTAGAGGGTCCAGCTAGACTGAGCTACATTTTATTAGCGATAATGAATTCTCACTTCTTGAAGCATATCAATACAACCAGACAGTATTTTGGTTTTGTAGCCGCACTACAATAAGTATTAAAGTAACATAGTACAAAAAGTAAACCAGTGCCATCTATGACACAAATGAAGAACTAACATCAACATTCTGAATTGGGTCGTTCTTCTTTTTTATCGACAATAAATTGGTGTTTCTCGGTTTTTCGAGTTTTTCAAGTGACAATATTTTGATTTCCGTATTAGATTTTTTTTTCAGATGCATTTAATTTTCATTTGGATGATTTAATCTTTGTTTTTATGCCCTTACTGTTGTTTCTTTTATGGTGATTTTCGAGAAAACAATGTGACAGAGGGGTCTTTTTTGGGTAGGAAATCATTATGAATTACTACTCTGTCACGGAATTTAATGAAAAATTTACACACGCAAAAAAATTATTGACTACAGAAAGTTAAAGATTACTTAGTATTAAAAGGTATAAAGCGATGAGGATGTAAATTCAAACAATGAAAACATAATAATTCATACAATATGACCGAATGAGGTGAGAGACCGACATTGTCGATAAAATAGAAGAACGACCCAATTGCGCTTTTATAGTTATCCGTGACTTATGACTATGTAGAAAAACCTGAAAATAACTGTCGGGCAGTACCCCATCAGACACAACACCCGTTTGGTGCAACTTTCCTTACACGTGTACACCTTTTGAGATATTGGGCCCACACTCAGGGAAAATTATATAAAGTTCGCATCTGCTCATTTTTTGTATTCTATGAGAAAGCTAAGATTAAGGTTGGTAAAGATCACTTGAGTGGGAAAAGGTTAATTTTGAACCTGCGATCAAGGGAGTTCTAGAGTGCTTGGGTTTGTATCTTTAGAATTAGGGATTTGGTTGAAGGAAGTGCGGTTCCTTTCAATGTAATAAAGGTTATGTGAGTGTATGATTTGTTGATTGTAAGTACTTGAAAACCTGGCAGCAGAGCTGTTTATAAAGAGGCGCATTCAAAGTAGAACTACCACTTTGAGTGTTATTGGTGGTGTGTATTTAATTTCTTGCTGATGTTCTGCATACAATCAAAATCAAAATATTTTTATTTCACACTAACGGCCCGTCCCGGATTTGCACGGGTACCTATGTTACTCAGGGTGAATGTAGCTTTCTAATGGTGAAAGAATTTTTGAAATCGGCGCAGTAGTTTTAGAGTTTATTCATTACAAACATACACACAAAAATACAAATCTTTCCTCTTTACAATATTAGTGTAGATAGATCTAGATGGGCACATATAAAACGTTGACGTTGAGGTTCACGGTTCGTTTCCTATGGGTTACAGCATTCGTACTTAAGTATAGAGATCTACGTTTCCGATGGGCAACTACAGTACCTACTTTCAGAAGTCATTATGCCTTTTAACTGGGACTGTACATTCATCCTTTATTTTTGACATTTAAAAGTGCCTGTAATGGTCTAATCATCTAATGAAAATAATTGCTTTGTTTCGGTTTGAATAGTCCCTAGAATGTGCTTTGGTCTTCAAATTCAATTTTCGGGTGTAATTATTTAGATACCTGCGACATTACAATTTGATCTTTAAATACAGCAACACACATGTCAAACCTCATAGAAGCTTATATTGCGGATGATCCTTTGGTAGATCAGGTATCGAGGAAGGAGGTAGACGGCGTATAACTTACATAATCGTGTCATTTATTGTGCAGTGCAGTTGTGTTTTTGCGACTTACAAAAAAACAATCTGCGAAAAAAAAAAACGACTTCCAAAAAAACACTAAAAAAGTCTAAAATAACTTACTTTCGGAAGGAGTTTTTGTTTTTTCATTGGCTTTTTTGCCACAAGTTATTTTAGATTGTTTTAGTGTTTTTTTTTTTAAGTCGATTTTTTTTCGCAGAAAGTTTTTTATTCAACCCTGTTTTAGTTATACCACAGAAATTCTTGTTATGAATTAATTTTTATATTGTTACTAGAAGTTATTATGACATCATCATGTCATCAACATAGCCCAAGAAGAAAAAATAAATAAAACGTATTAACGGTCCGTTACGAAGCGGGCGCGAGAGAAAATTAGGTATTTAAGCTCTACTCACACAGTGATAGACGCGCTCGCTCCACTCAGACACGCATCTATGTATACACAGTGGTTCGAGCGACAGTAAGCGCGTAACACAATAATATTTTGTTGTCATTTTTATTGCTTAAAAACTTAGTATGAAGGATGGGAGATGGGTTGGTTTATTGCACAGTTTTGTATGACGTATCAACCAGCTGTTAAAAAATATGCAATTTTTTCGTGTAGTAAAGTTAAAAAGAGAAATAAGTGAATTTAGAGAGCGAGAGCCAGCGAAGCGATCTCTCGGCTTTAGCATCCTCGAAAACCATGAAATAGCCTGCCGTGATGAAAAATTTGAAAGTCATCGCAGCCGCCATCTTGGATTTTGATTTTGGCCTCACTATCGGCTTTAGCATCCTCGGAAATCATGAAAACGACTCCCGTGATGAAAAATTCGAAATTTATCACAGCCGCCATCTTAGATTTTTATTTTGACCTCACTATCGGTTTTAGCATGTCAAAAACCAAAAAAAAAAAGAATTTGCAACCTTAAGTAATTTTCCGTAATTCTACAGTAAAGTTGATAAAACCATGCTAGACGAACAGCCTGAACAGTTTCCAGATTGCGGAAAATATAATACACAGTAAAAAAAACGCGAGTGCTGAGCATGAAGTCCCGATTCGATTCCCCAGTCGGAAAAATTATTATTTGGTTTTTATATCAGGTAATTTTCAGTAGCAGCGTGCGGATCCTGGATTTGTACCCATGTGGATGACAACAGGCTCGACCCCTATTAAATGGGACTTAAACATAACGCGAAATTTGGGTGTAGGTACGTCTCTGCGTAACCCATCGAGGACTACAGGCGGGATGTTATATGTGTGATATGTGTGAAAAGAATAAAAATATTATTCATTCAACGATTCGCTGCCCCAAAATGTCTAGCCTTTATCAATGGTTCAAAAATAATTTCGTCCGGAACCTGGCTACGGATTTAGCTTTGAGACCGGACGCAAACACTCCACCGTCATTAGAGACATCAATCTCCATTACACAACTATATTGAGGTCAGACTCCAGCAAAACCAGATGTGGCCAGAAAATTAAAAAAAGAAAAAATAAACCTAACTTTTCTGGGCTGTAAATATTTTAATATCGTTTTCTAGTTAATTGTTTTTGTTGAAATTGGACGATGGTTTAAAGAACCAATTATTGAGCAGATTTGGGGGTTTAAATCTACTTCGTATGAAATATTCGGGGGATCGAACGAAGTTAATCGATTGGTGTACTTACGAAGTTGATCTTTGGATGCAACTCTCCTGATGTGAAGCCATGATGCGGTCTAGACTCTTCAAAATTCACTTGAACCTTGAAGAGGTCACAGGCTTTCCTTTTTCCAACCAAACCTTCGTAATTAACCAATTCCTGACCATGTCTGCCCTTGATCATGTCAAACCAGCTCATATTATTTGATTGAAACAAAATAAAAATACTATGAGCCTATTTCGTGTCAACGAACTCATCTCTTATATACATCCAATAATACAATGACAGAAAATAAAACAGCACAAAATGAGGTCGCTACGGATTTACGGTCCTATAAACCTATCCTTCCATTATCAATAAATAGACACTGTCTGAACTATACTAGGACGAAACTAAAGGAATCTTCTTTAGTTTGCCTAAAGTTGGGTTTACATGGGCAATTTTGTTAGAAATTATCTGACATAGTCACTAACAATAAAAAGAGGATATTTACTATGTTTTGTCTGCACATAAACACCTACCCGCAATAACTTCAGTTTATCCGTGATCATGGTGCTTGCAACAGCGCTGAAATATCGGGAACACAAAATAAATATTCTTCTACTTTTTCTTTAATACCCGACTGCGCGAAGCAAATGGGGGTAATGTTTTTATCAGTCTATGTTTGTTCCTATGTGGCGTTGTAGAGACCAAACCTGCAGACCGATTTTGATGATTCTTACGTCAATCAATTTGTCATAAGCTTACAAGTGTTGATGTTTTATGCTTTACAGTTTTTTCAGTCGGGTTTTTTAGTTTTTTCAACTACTTTTGTCTTCTTCTTCGTTTTGAAATCGTGACATATTTTACCACTATTGCTATTTAAGTTGCCATTGTAAACCCATATTTAGGGATACCTTCATAAATTATTTGTATTAACAAAGACAAGTTCGTCTAGGGTTGTCAAAAGTTTGACTTTAATTAATCATTGTTATTTGTCTTTTTTTATACAACAAAATGTGTTAATGACTTCATTTGTCCGTTTGTGAGGTTCAAACTGGTAGCAAGTTCATCATTATTCAACCTTAGACTCCGCCTATACGTAAACTTTGCTATAAACTAACGATGATTTGATTCGTAGGTAATTAATTAATAATCAAACCTATTTCCAGAAAATATTCCCCTACAATAGTTTTATGTTTTAACGTTCTCCTGTTTGTCTGTTTGTAAATTCTGGAAACTGTCGGTAGTGTCAGAAACACGGAGTCCTCTTTTTAATAAAAGCAGAGTAAAATTATTTCACACATAAATTCCTCAAAAAAGTTATGGTTAATCTGAAAGTGATACTGCTTGTAACTTTACTTCGCGTTAATTTGCTCTGGTTAAATATAACATAACAGCACGCTTGTAATCCTCGATGGGTTCGGCAGTGGTGTAACTAATATAGTAGGTAATATATATATTATTTATATTTATTATTTATGTCCCATGTAATAGGGGGCAAGCCTATTGTCATCCACCGCGCACAAATCCAGACTCCGTGGCTGCTACTGAGAAATTCCTGATAGAAACACCCTATAGGACTGTTTCCTGACCTGTTTTGTTTTTTGTTTTTAAAAATGAAATGAAATTTATTTGCTAGAATTGTAGTACATTATAGATGGTCGAGTTTTATTACAGTTGCTCACACAAATCGCTAAAACTAGCATGCAAAATTAAAGAATAGGTACATTACATTAATACAATAATTGAATCTAATATAATTGGTATGTTATAATAATATGAATGTCACTAATAAAAATGTCAATAATAAGAATGTCAATAATTTTCTATTAATTAATAATGGGAAATGTCATCGTGATTCCTTGAGGTTAAGATACTCATTCACAGAATAAAATGATTTCTCTATAAGCCATCTGAATCAGTTTTAAATCGATTGATTGGCAGTTCCCTATATGATTTTGGTAGTTTATTATATATCCTTATTACCATTGGAAAGCAACTTCTGTGATATAAGCGGCTTTTCATTTGAGGAATAATCAGTCTATCAGGATATCTCGTGTTAAACGTCTCCTGGTAATCGAACCAAGGATCTAATACTCAATAGTCGCGATAGCAACCACAAGAACAAAGTGGCTCTGGTTAAAAAAATGGGTATTGGTATTGGGGCTAATGCCATAAAGAACTAGTTAGGTATGGTCGATCTTCTCTCCTTTAAATAAGTTCAAAGGTTGATTTAGAACTTTCTTTATCGTGTGGTTAGTGCCTAACCTGGTGTCAGAGTTTTAAGGCCGCCCATGGGCCTCTGACTTGGCTTTACATGCCGTCGAGAAATATCTCTCAGGCATGCAAGTTTCTTCACGATGTTTTCCTTCACCGAGCAAGTCATAATTCAACAATACGCACATGAATCCGAAAAATCAGTGATGCGTGCCTTGGGTTCGAACTCGAGACCTATGACTTGGTAGTCCGACGGTCACACCACTAGGCTATCATTTCTATTATTGATCTATATGATAGGTACATACCTAAATCATTATAACTGTAGTAATTATAAGTTTTACTGTTGCAAGGCAAATTTTCAGTTTAATAAATTTATCAACCCTAACAGTTCCCGATTGACACTAACGAAGTTATTATTCAGTTAGTTTCGAAATAAAACGGAAATTGAAATTCCAACACTTCCGATTGAATTTTAAATGAATTTATTATCAGTTTATACAATTTTACACACTTTACCCGCGACTTCGTCCGCAAAAATTGAGCTAGCTCGGCTAATGTGCATGATATAAATATAATTTACAACCTGTAGCACTCACGACTATCTATCTTTTTATAATTGAACTTTTTTTTAGAATTGGATCATTCGTTCCGGAGATTATCCCCTATATACAAACTTATAAACAAATACCTCTTTTTAATATTAGTATCTTCTTTGTCGTTTCACTCTTGACAGAGTGCTCGTGGTCAGCATGTCGCAGCAAGACACCGTGCTGCCATGATTCGCCTTACGATGCGACGCCAGCCCTCCCTGTCGGCTGTAATTCGTGTGCACTCATGCAGCGGACCACCCACTGCAGACTTGATCTGGTCAGTCCATCGCATGGGTGACCTGCCACGCGCTCTCGTGCCTTCCACTTTCCCCTGGACAACAAGCCGCTCAATAGAGTCATTGCCTCTCCGGGACACGTGACCAAAGAACTGAAGAATTCGAGCCTGCACTATAGCTGACAGACGCTGCTTGATGCCGAGTTCTTGGAGAATGGATATGTTGGCGCGAAATTCAGTCCAAGATACTCCAAGCATTTTCCTCCAGCACCACATTTCCAGAGCGTCTATTTTACTTTTTTCAGCTTCTCTCAGCGTCCAGGTCTCGGCTGCGTATAGAAACATGGGGAACACCAGTGCCCGTACGAGCCGGGTTTTCGTGGCTTTGGTGACGTTGCGGTTCCTCCATACTTTCTTCAGTCTATCCATGGCAGACCTGGTGATAGCCATGCGTCGCTTGATCTCGTCCACGCAACCACCGCGGTTCGATATTAGGGCGCCTAGGTAGACATATGATTGCACGACGTCGCAATTCGCGATTTGAGTGACTACGGGCGAGTTTTCGTTGATGCGGTTGACAATCATAATTTTCGTCTTGCTTCTGTTGATCCTCAAACCGAAAATAGAGCTGGTATGTTCCATCTTGGACAACAAATCCTCCATATAGTGAGCAGAAGTTGCGAACAGCGTAGTATCATCCGCATGGCGCAAGTTTGACACCCTCACACCTCCTATTGATACACCGTGTGTCCAATCTTCAAGGGTAATCCTCATTATCAGTTCGGTGTAGATGTTGAATAGGAGCGGCGAGATTATACAACCCTGACGAACGTCCGCACTGGGATGAAAGTCACTCGATAATACGCCATCCGTCCTCCCTGACGCGGTTCCATCCTCATAAAGATGCCTCAAAAGGTGCACAAGGTGTTTGGGGGTGCCCATAGCAAGGAGGGATCCCCACAGCACTGGCCATTTCACGGAATCAAACGCCTTAGAGAAGTCAACGAAGCAAATATACGTTGGCTTGTTGAACTCACGGGCTTTCTCAATGATTTGGCGCACTATGAAGATCTGTTCTCGAGTGCCTTTGCCTTTTACAAACCCTGCCTGTTCAGGTGCAATTTCTTTAGATAAGAACGTCTTTAATCGCTCATTCAGAATGTGCAGTAAAATTTTGCTAGCGTGTGATATTAGTGCAATCAGTCGGTAGTTGCTACACTTCTTCGTCGAGCCCTTTTTGTGTAGTGGAATGAAGACAGTATGAGCCCATTCTTTAGGCCATGTTCCGCTTTGCCGTATTTTGTTGCAGATAGTGTGGAATATCTGCACCCCCTGGTCGCCTGCGGCTTTAATGGTCTCTATTGGAATGGCATCCTTGCCAGTGGCCTTGCCATTCTTCAGGTGTTTAATTGCAGCTTCGACTTCCTCCTTAAGAATGTCGGGCTCCATGTCTTCACTCGAGGGTTCTGTATGAGCAAAATCCCGGGATAAGGGGTCCTCATACAAAGACTGGCAGTTGTTTCCACGTCTCGGATATCTCTTCCAGCTCAGTGACCACTTCCCCACGACAGTTCTCAATAGCCCAGGTTCTAGAAGAGAGAGTCTTTGTAATTGAGCGTATTTTGTGACGTAAGGCCTTGGACTCATTTTTACCGCTATGGGCCTCGATTTCTTCGCATATTTTGCGTAAGCTGGTGTTCCGGTCTCGTCTACAAGCAGCTTGAATCTGTGCGGACTGTTTGTTCAGGGTTCTCACATCAGCGCCCGATGCCTTCATCCTTCGTCTCTCCTCAACGAGCATAAGAGTCTCGTCGCTCATCCATTGTTGGCGTTTACGAGTTTTTGCAGGAGGCTTAGAGTCAGCGACTGTACGCTCTAAAAGAGTTCTTGCACGGTCCCATAGCTCATTTGGAGTCTCTGCTTCCAGATCCGCGTCTGTCCATTCGCTCCAATTTTGCTCCAGTGCCAACCTAAACTTTAAGCTATCCTGCACTTTGATCCTAGAGCCCTTGTCGAGTTTCCTAGCAGCTCGTAGCTTGAAGTGCATTTTGGAGATCAGCAGTTGGTGATCAGATCCACAGTCTGCTCCTGGTAGTGTGTGGACATTTCTGATCGAGGTTCGCCATCGCGATCTAACGAGAATGTAGTCGATCTGGTTACAATACTGTCCATCAGGTGACGTCCAAGTATACAGCCTACGAGGATGATGTTGAAATACGCTGTTTGAAATAACCATATTGTTATCGGCTGCAAACTGTATTAAGCGTTCGCCTCTCTCATTACGCTGCCCTAGCCCAAATTTACCCACGCAGTTACTTAATTGGTGTGAATTTTCACCTATTTTAGCATTGAAATCACCCACAATCATAAGCATTTCTCAAGAGGGGATTTTAGAGATAGCAATTTCAAGCTCCCGGTAGAATTTGTCGACAGCATCATCACCAGCTGACGTGGTGGGGGCATAGACCTGGAGGATGTTGAGGTTAACCGGCGAGGCCTTGAGTTTAATGCTCAGAAGACGATCATTTATAGGCTCATAACCAATTACGCAATTCTTAAATATTAGTATAGTCTAGCATTTTCCCGCAGCTTTTCCTGCATGGTGATTGGTAATTAACTCACAAGCAAGTTCAACTGAGATAAAAAGTACGGTATCCAGACATATCTACGTCATGGCCAAATGGCCTGCCGAGCTATATCGAAATCTGTTCAACCATTAATTCGTAAAAAGTTAACAGACATCACATGTGATTTTCATTAGTTTTAGTCACTTTTTTCATCTACAAAGCTATTAATTTCCGTTGTCGAGAATCTGTGTCTAAAACGTATTTCATTTATCCATCTCTCTTAAAAAGATTGGCGAAACCAGCCGAAACAGATATCATATACGACACTGAAGTGCCAAAGCTTTCACGATATTACTACTGTGTTCATATTTGAGCCATCTGCTGACCGGAATCTGTCAAACGTTCCTTCTATCTATGTAGTACCTATGAGCTTGGTTTGTATTCGTTTTAAGAAGTTATTACCAACGAAATGCCTCGTTGGTCTAGTGGTCGCAAGTGGGACTGCTGAGCATGGGGTCCTTGGTTCGATTCCCAGGTCAGGTTAAGTGTTATTGGGTTTTTTCTACCTGCAATTTCTCAGTAGCAGCCACGGAGTCTGGATTTGTGCCGGTTGATGGCAACAGGCTGCCCCCTATTATTTATTTATTTAAACTTCATGTACAATAGTGGGACATAGGCGGACTTAATGCCATTAGGCATTCTCTACCAGTCAACCTTTGGGTTCAATAAGAAAACGCTGTGGTAGGGTACAAAATAAATATCTAAAACAATAATTTATGTAAGTACTTATAGTGATACTAATACACATAATACATATAAAAAAAACAATAAATATTTTAACAAATACCAAAATATAAAACGAAAAACCTAATAATAATTACCGTGACTCGACTTCAAATTGAGAGTTATTTATTCTGACTTAGATAGTGGTTACGAACTTTTCTTTTAAAAGTGAATTTGCTTTCAGCGCTCTTAATGCCAAAAGGTAGCGCGTTCCAGAGCTTTATCGTAGAGATAGTGTAAGAATTTGACTTAACCTTTCGTATGCCGAGTATATAGACACAATTAAAAAGCTATTGTGTCTCGCGTAGATCTACGTTCCCGGCACACGAAGGGTTAAAACCGGTGCGGTGTGAAGGAATTTGGAGAAGTAGATTCTTGGAAGCTCGAAGGTTACGATTGTGAGAGCTGCCCAGCACGTATTATGCTTATTATTACGCTTATTATGTAGTACTTAAACATAACTGGTGAATGTGGGTGTGCTATTCACCCCTGCCGAACCCCGGAATTACAGGCGTGATGTTAGGTTATGGTAACACATGGGATACTTTTTACCCTGGTAGTACGATCCTGTGGGACAATTACCGAACACCAGGCTTGCGAAGCCTTGGACATAAGCCAATCTAAATATATCAATGACTAGCTGTTGCCCGCGACCTCCGTTTGCGTGAAATTTATTTAAAAAAAATGTTACTTCCATTTTTGAATCTTAATATAATAATAATAATAATTTTTTTTGCACGGAACCCAAATTCTTATAAATAAAAGTAGCCTTAGTTCTTAAGACATCAGTTATCTGCCAGTAAAGGTCCCGTCAGAATCAGTCCAGCCGATTCGGAGATTAGCCGGAACAAACAGACAGAAAAACATTGAAAAAGATGTGTTTTTGTTATAAGTAGGTACCGCATTTAGAGGGTATAACAAGACCCTTAAGAGGGCCCTTCCCGACCCGTCTATCGTCAACGCGAGCATGGTCAAAAAGCTTGTTGTTTCATCCAGATCCACAGCTTTCAGCTCCCCTGTCTTACCCCGCGCCGACCCCGCACAACTCGTCTCCCACGCACCTCATACCGCCTAACGCGATGACATTGAACGAAAAATAGTGTTCGAAAATTTCTTAAACTTGTTCCAGGAAATACGTGTTTTTGAATAAGTGTTACAAGTGTGTGAAATAAGTATTTATCATTAAGAATCTCCATTACATGTGCAAGGTTTCTATCGAGATGTTTTCTTTATTTTGACAGTTTATGAGTACACTATGAACGGCCAAAGTTCAGGTAAAATTTGTGCAAAACAGCAATTTTTGGAGGCTTGTACTGAATTTATTTCTACTTTAGTTTTATTTTTTACATCCATAGAAACCTAGACATAGTGCATAAAATACCTATAAGTTCAAAAAATTCAAAGATAGATGTGTAACAATGGCATAATCACGTACGAGCGTTTGTATAAAAAGTATGACGGGTTGGCCGCTCTTAACGAAGCCGTCAACCAAACATTCTGTACATCAAATTAAGTATACGCAAAAAATATTGCTGGGAAACTACTTTTTTTTGGGTGAAAAATCACGTTTTACAGTAGGGCTCAATGTAGCACACTCAAAACATTGTGCTGATGGATTGATTGAATAGTACAGGGGTCATGGAGGTGTTTAAAAATCTTACATTCAAATCATGTATTTAAAAAAAAACTTGTGAAAAAGTTGGCACTTTGACCCCCAATATCTCCGTAACTAGAAGGTTCCCAGGTATGGTCTAGAACAAAAAAAATGATGGCAATGATGGAAAGAACAAGTGCCTTTCAGCTTCGTTAAGGGTCTTGTATGCATTCAGAAAAAAAAACTGTTATTTTGATATTATAAACCGAAAATTCAATTTTCTTTATTTGTTTAGATTGACACAACTAAAAAGATCTAGATTAGTGAAATACTAGAGTACCCATTGTATTTTATGCTAAAACTTAGATTTAATAATCTCGTTGTACTGTACCTGTGTCATCCCACTGTTGGGCAAAGGCCTCCCCCCATGACTTCCAAATCCTTCAATCCAGAGCCAATGTGGTCGTCGGTTCTGTCCAGCTCATCCCGCCATCTCCTGCGAGGTCTACCTTCTGTCTATATCAGGACTCGACATCGTGGTTATTTTGGCCCACAGCTCATCGGGCATACGGCAGACGTGACCAGCCCAGTCCCACTTCAGCTTCTCATCGATCTTTTTGTAACTATTGAATAGTTTTCAATAAGTATGTACTCAAAATAAAATAGAAACTGGTGTTTCAAGAACCTTTTATTGATGGATCAATTGAAATACTCAAAGTCTCGTCTTACTAATCACAAGATAGTTTGAAGTTCCGTCCGTCTGAAGAATTTTGAGAGTCCATCCTCTCTTTATTAAGTTTTCTCCTCTTATCTTAGAGACGAAGTTTTAACGACATTATGTTTTAATCTTTAGCCTGGATTTCAACCTAGACGTGGTAGAATTAATTTATTCAACGAACTTTTAGTTCCTATTATAATGTTATGATTACTTATGATGGCTTAGATATACGAAGAGTTACTACCGCGTTTACGGTTACCTAAGTTTATGCACTGAGAAATAAGATTGAAAACATTACCCTCCTTCTGACGCAGCCGGGTAAAAATGGTCGTCCGTCAGTGAATGCAGCAGCACATTATTTTATATCCTAAACATTTGTATATGTAAAAGAGCTCGTCGCTCAATAATAACAGCAGCTCGGGTAAATCTTCAGGTTAAGCCGCGCTTGCCTAGGTTGGTCGGTGGATGGGCGACCATCCATTACATAAAGAGTTTCCTCTGTGCCTCAGAAAACACGTTAAGTCGTTGATCCCGACTGTCAATTGTAGATTTGTAAGCCTTTGATCCCGGCTGTCATTGGAGATTTTAAGCCTTTGATCCCGGCTGTCAATTGTAGATTTGATTTTTAAGCCTTTTATTCCGGCTGTAAATTGTAGATTTTTAAGCCGTTGATCCCGGCTGTCAATTGTTGATTTTTAAGCCTTTGATCCCGGCTGTCAATTGTACATTTTCAAGCCTTTGATCCCGGCTGTCAATTGTAGATTTTTAAGCCTTTGATCCCGGCTGTCAATTGTAGATTTTTAAGCCTTTGATCCCGGCTGTAAATTGTAGATTTTTAAGCCTTTGATCCCGGCTGTCAATTGTACATTTTTAAGCCTTTGATCTCGGCTGTCTATTGTAGATTTTTATGCCGTTGATTTCGGCTGTCAATTGTAGATTTTTAAGCCGTTGATCCCAGCTGTCAATTGTAGATTTTTAAGCCTTTAATCCCGGCTGTCAATTGTAGATTTTTAAGCCGTTGATTTCGGCTGTCAATTGTAGATTTTTAGGCCGTGGATCCCAGCTGTCAATAGTAGATTTTTAAGCCTTTGATCCCGGCTGTCAATTGTAGATTTTTAAGCCTTTGATCTCGACTGTCAATAGTAGATTTTTAAGCCGTTGATTTCGGCTGTCAATTGTAGGTTTTTAAGCCTTTGATCCCCACTGTCAATTGTAGATTTTTAAGCCGTTGATTTCGGCTGTCAATTGTAGATTTTTAAGCCTTTGATCCCGGCTGTCAATTGTAGATTTTTGAGTCGTGGCCCGAAAGTCTGACATACAGTCCTACCAAGAGGAATCATAGTACCCAGTACTAATTGATTGTGAAGGTCAGATAGGCTGGTATTATGTCAGCTGCATCTGGTTAGACTGGAAGCCGAAGAAGAAAAAGCAGGCAGATGATGACTTCAAATACGTAAAATAGTTAATAGTTTTGTTGCTGTCATCTTCAAACAACAGAAACAGAATGAGTTTTGAAATTCGTTTAATGATAAACATGTTTAGTGATTGAATAAACTTTCAATCACTAAACATGTTTATCGCTGTGTGCCTAAAATTAAAACAAAAATTAAATCAAATACCATTTTGCGTTTTACCCAGTGCGAAGCAAACCGCCTTTCGTTTCAAAAGACCAACACAGCCACTCCAGTACTATTATATTTTCATAATAAATTCCGAATCTTTCAGCAAGATTTTAATATCGTTAACCTGAAAATTCAAAGACAAAAACGTAATGCCGACGACGTAATAAATTCCGTCGTAATTTTGTGAATTACAGCGTCTTCATAAAGATTTGTCCTGAAATTTTCAATACCTTTATACTTTGATGGTATTTTTTTTCGTCTGAACAGGGTCTTTTTAAGGAGAATAATAAAATTTTATTGCATATGGGTGTAACTTGTGACCTAACTTAGTAAAAGGTTAAGTTAGGTAGAGATATAAGTCTCTGCCTAAACCTTCGGGGAATACCTACTTGATGTTAAAGTTCAGATTGTAAAATACTTCAAATTCGGGACGAATTTTACCAACGAAAATATTGATACTGTCAGCTCTTGGATGCAGTTTAGATCTGCTGATCGTGTGCGGCCGACGATTTAGTAACCTGTATCCTTTAAGGAGGTGTCTATCTCAAAAAAACTAATATTCGTCACGTAAAAAAAAAACTCATATTCGTCACGTGAAAATAAAACAAATTCCTGAACAACGGTTTAAGACAGACTGTTTCGATTCATGTTAGTTCTTTTGGTAAAGTTGTCTAATATCGTCATATTAAACAACAATCTCAAAATGACTTATATCCGATTTAGGCGGTGAGCGTACCTTTTTTTTTTTACCGATTGTAAATCATCAAATAACCCCTCCTGCTCTGGGCTGAGCAGGAGGGAGTGTCAGACTTTTACTGACTGAAACCCATCCATGTTCCTTCATCGCCCTTTGTGTTCCGGGGCCACGGTATCTCTTTCGAACAGTCCCGCAGCCCCGGCAGGCATCGGCCCTTGCGGACCCCCTGTTTGCTGACATCTCTTTGAGGCGCGCGTGGAACACGAACGCGCCGTCGACACGGCCTGTCGTCATAAGACGGACGGACGGCGAGCTAGCCCATAGCTCGCCGTCCACAAGCCCGCGCCTACGGTGGCCGGGGGCCACCACGTAGGAGCATCATCTGCCTAGCCTTTTCTTAACTATATTAAGGTCGGCTTCTAGTATAACCGTATGTAGCTGAATACCAGTATTTTACATGGAGCGACTGCCTATCTGACCTCCACAACCCAGTTAGTACTGAATAACTTTAAGGATAGGGAGACTAAATCACTAGCCTATACAGATAGATCGATAAACCATTTATTTAGTGCACACAAAAGACATAGCACAAGACACAGAAGCACAATTAAATGATACAATTTAATAATAATAATACTTTATTGATACAAGTCCTTACAATATGCTTAAATCTAGCTAAAGTTCTCAATAATTAAAGGCACATAGAAGTTGAAACCCTGACTCCTAAACTAGGAATACCTGTGACTTAGGAGTCAGTGTTCTACTGCCACTTGGACACTATCAACCTCTATGAAAATTAAGAGCTTATGAGAGATTAAGATGAACATTATACAAAAGAATATATTATTATGTAGTGATTTAAAAAAATAATTTAATTTACATGAATATATAAATAAATATAACTTTATAAAAACAAGGTGCCAACACACAAAAAGAAAAACATATTATTATATTGATATCATCATCATTAGCCTACAGCACTCCACTGCTGGACATAGTCTTCCTCAATCGCATGCAACTCAACTCAGCAACTCTCATCCAGTTGCTACCAGCCTGTCTAAATAGATTAATTACTACTTACTTCAATTAATAATAGCTTGATGACACTTGGCAGAATAATCTTATATATAAAATTCTCGTGTCGCAATGTTAGTTACCACACTCCTCCGAAACGGCTTGACCGAGTTTTATTAAATTTTATATGCATATTCAGTAGGTCTGAGAATCGGCTACTATCTATTTTTCATACCCCTGGGATAATTTTCGACCAAAACGCGAGCGAAGCCGCGGGCAACAGCTAGTATTTCATAAAAAACATGTTTATGAAGTCTCCATAGCGACATCTACAGTTGTTGTTACTAAATCAACATTATTATACAAAAGAATGCCACGACAAAAGGAATTGTGGAATATGAATTCCGAATTCTGAATAATATAATTGAGTGATATTGAAAAGCCTTTAATTCGCCATTGTTAACGTTTCTATATTTAATTTAATATTCAGCTTGATTTCGGCTTTCAATTGATGGAATATTTGACAGAGAATTTAATAAAGGGCAATGTAAATGATCATTCCTTTGCAAATGGTATTTGAAATAGTATTATGATAACGAATCATATTTTAATTAACATACTCATACAACCTGACACTGAACTGCTAATTGAAAAAGACGTAAGAGCATCTGAACCTCGTGGGCTATCCTGGAGTTTCCACCTTATTTAATTCTGCTGGTCCTATATTACACAAAAAATATGGCTCTTTATTATGCCACTAAATAAATTACTATTAATATTTAGGCCTCTTTTAGTCTTCTATAACGGGGTTTCTTTTTTAAATACTGCTCTTTTATATCATACTCGTACAATAGTGTTAGGAACTTGATACTATACAGGGTGTAACAGGACCCTTCACGAAGCCGTCAACCAAGCATTATGTACATGAAACTAAGTAACTTTACGCAAAAATTATTGCTGGGAAAAGACTTGTTTTTTTTTTGGGTGGAAAATCACGTTTTACGGTAGGACTCAATGTAACGCACTCATAAAATTATGGTGATGGATGGATTGAATAGTACGGGGGTCGAGGAGGTGTTTAAAGTAAAAATCATACATTAGAATCACGTATTAAAAAAAAAAACTTGTGAAGATGTTGGAACTTTGACCCGCAATATCTCAGTAACTAGAAGGTTCCCAGGTATGGTCTAGAACAAAAAAATGATCGCAATGATGGGGAGAACAAGTGCTTCTTGGCTTCGTTAAGGGTCTTGTTAGACCCTTTATGTACCTTACAAATCCAAAATTTCAACTGCTTATGGGCTTCATAAGGTATTCGTTAATTAATTGTAAGAGCGCCTAGCTAGCAAACTCCTTTTCAAACATTATACTTACTTTCATAATCACCTAACGGGGCTATAACACCAAAACTGGAATTAAGAAAAATAGTAGTTATTTTAAGTAGGACGCTATGTAAATTAATTAAAATAGAAAATGTAATAGTAATTATAATCTTTAATGAGTAAATGATAGCGTGACGATTTGACGAAATTGATTGATTAAATAACGAATATCTTTTGAAGTATAAGCTCACAAAAAGTCGAAATTTTAGATTTTTAATCAAATCAAATCATTTTATTTGCTATATAGTATTGGTACAATTTCGGTCTTAACATAAATAATCCATATCCTTAATACTAAATCATAATAATGTGACATGCAAACATTTGGGCTTATAATTATCATCATTAAATTCATATTTCAATGTCAAATAAAATTCGATACATTTTCTATAATATTAGGTCAGTGGTTAAATAATAATGACCGTTATATTTTATTTACCAATTTATTATTAAATAAGTCACTTACTGAGTAGAAATTCGTTTCCCTTAACCATACTTTAAGACATCTTGCAAATTTATTAGCTGGTAAGTTTTTAATACTGTCAGGTATAGCATTAAATATGCGAACACACATTGCCTAGCTATTCTTGCTGTATAATGCTGTCCTAGGAATTATGGGCAAAACTATTCTATTTCTATGCCTATTACTGTTTGGAAATATTTCATGAGCTTTTTTAAACAACTCCGGGTACATTTTCACAAATTTAACGCTTTCAAAGATATAAAGACTCGGAAGTGTTAGAATCTTGAACTTTTTCAAAAAAGGTTTGCAGGATTCCCACGGGCGTATTCCAGCTATGGCGCGGATGCATTTTTTCTGTGCGACGAACCCTCTCTGACTGTCTGTTGAGTAACCCCAGGTGATAAGACCATACCTCAACACAGAATCAACGTACCCATAGTATGCAGATAATACTGTTTTTAACGCTGGCGTTTTCGAAAGTTCGTTTAGAACGTAAACGAATTTATTTATTTTATTGCATACTTTATTGACGTGGGACTTCCAGTTGCAGTTTTTATCAATCGTGATACCGAGAAAGGTCGTTTCGTTTACTTCGTTTAATTTAAGTCCTCTATATTTGATGTCTATAGTCTTATTTTCTCTTCTATATGTACTAAATTGAATAAAGTTAGTTTTTGTGAGATTTACGCGTAAATAATTTTCGTCAAGCCATGTTATTATCGATTCAATTGTATTATTTATGTCAGTTGTATATTTATTTGATGTCATTATTAACGATATGTCATCAGCGAACAGAAAACAGGGGTGATTAGTCACTTCAGGAAGGTCATTTATATATAGTAGGAACAACAGTGAACTGAGCACTCCCCCTTGGGGCACACCAGACCTGTTATGTTTATAGTTTGATCTGTACGACTAGTTCTCGTTGACTATCGATTTTTTCGATTTCTACACACTGTAATCTGTTATTTAAATAGCTTTTTATCCATTGGAGTGCAGGGCCCCGTATCCCATACTTTTCTAGCTTGTCTATTAGCAATTTGTGGTAGGTAATTTTTTTAGATCTTTTTAAGAGGAACAATTCCGATTTACATGATTATTGCGTAATTTTAACCGTTCACGAAGCGCACACAACGGAAGCTCTCAACCTGTTTTTGAAACATTTTTCATTGATGCTCCGCTCCTATTGGTTGTAGCGTGATGTTATATAACCGCCATCCTAGATGAATGGGCTATCCAACATTAAAATAATTTTTCAATTCGATCCAGTAGTTCCTGAAATTAGCGCGTTCATTGTTCAACCAACCAAACAAACAAAATCTTCAGCTTTATAATATTAGTGTAGATTCAAGTAGGTAACAATTTAATTTTTCGGAAATATTTTCATTAATCGCTAAAATATTCTACTTATGTTTTTTCAAAGAAGGGCTTCCTTCGACAGCCTTACGTCTTCATCCTTAAACATTCGATCAAAGTCATACACCAGCTAGTTCGAAAGTTCTCATCAAGGTGGATGAAATGAGCCGAGACACGATAAAATAGATGTAAACTGTTGCGGACCTCTTGAAACTGCCTTTCGTCTCCATCGTCAGACCTTTGATGACAGCCATACTCCAGGCAGGTCTAAAGTTCTCATCAAGGTGCATGAAATGAGCCCAAACACGATATGGATTCTGTAAACTCTTGAGAACCTCTTGCAACTACCGTCCGCCTCCATCGACAGACCTTCGATGAAAGTCAAACTTAGGTTCAAAATTCTCATCAAGGTGCATGAAATGAGCCCAAATACAATAGAGCTTCTGTAAACTTTTTATAACCTCTTGCAACTGCTTTCCGTCTCCATCGTCAGACCTTCGATGACAGCCATACTCCAGGCAGGTCTTCAGTTCTCATCACGGTGCATGAAATGAGCCCAAACACGATATAGATGCTGTAAACTCTTGAGGACCTCTAGCACCTACCTTCCGTCTCCATCGTCAGACCTTTGATGACAGTCATACTCCATGCAGGTCTTAAGTTCCCACCAAAGTGCATGAAATGAGCCTAATAACAATATAGCTGCTGCAAAATGTTTAGGACCTTTTTCAACTGCCATTTACCTCCATCGTTTGACCGTCGATGACAGTCATACTTCAGCAAGATTTAAAGTTCTCATCAAGGTGCATGAAATGAGCCCAAACACGATTTTTCTATTTTAAATGGGACCAAACTTAGTTATGTATACGCTTTTCACAAAAAAAAAGAATCATGCTTATCGGACTTGTCTGTAAAAAGTTAAGCGTGGTCATATTTAAAAAAATAAAAATATAGACGCGTCGAATTGGGAACCCTCTTTTCTGTTTCGTCGGTTAGAAATCCACGCTTTAGACATTTGACACGGGCGAGGGTCATTCTTTCACGGAAAATCCTAACACCGCGATTCGGAAAATGGAGTGAAATGAACAACCCCATATACCGAGCATGAAATTAAACCACTAAAATGTAATGCGAAAGCGATCGAACACGCACTCTACAGGGTTATAACGTCATGTAGACTAATCTAGAGTACCTTTTGCTATCACAACTTTTTTTAAAGCCGGTTAGTCGATTTCAAAGATAGCTTGTGAGCACATTTTTATTCATTAGTACCATTTTGGTGCAATAAATGTCGTTGCATGTATCTTACACAATGATGATAATTTTTTTTTTGAACACTTTAAATTCATAAATCTTTTGATAGAGAGCACCAATTACAATGAAACAAAAACTAAAACCTCCTCTAAGTTACGCACAATATTTCTGCATTAAATCTAACCACATTGGTTTTATAATTTACACGTTTTGCTTTATCAAAAAAAATACCTGGAGACACTCATATATCTTTTGTTAGAGAGCACCGATTATAATTAAACAAAAACGAAAACCTTCTCTAAGTTATGCACAACATTTGTGCATTGAATTTAACCACATACTAAATATGATTAATAATATTTAAATCGTCCAGGAACACTACTTATACTTTTCCGGGTTAAAATGCCTAGTGTTAATGGCCAGAATATAAGGTATCCTGATACCAACTGTTATTCAGATCTGTTAAGCCGTTTGAGCGTAATTGAGTTAAAACCATATTTCAGTTATTTGATTATCCTACGGGAACACCGCATTTTTCCGGGATCCAATGTAGCCTATGTGTTAATCCAGAATATAAGCTATCTTGTTACCCAATTTCATCCAAATCCGTTAAGCCGTTTGAGCGTGAAGGAGTAACACACATACATACATACAAGCTTTCACCTTTATAATATTAGTGTGATAGTGTGATGTGGTATTATACATACATATATATTAAGGTACATAATAGTTTCTAACTCCGAGCATGGGCGATCTGAAAGTATAAAAACAATAAAAGAATCATTAGGGGCCGGGCCCGCTAGCTAGATACTTCATAGAAACGTCATAAATAATCAAAAACTGTCGAGGTACAAAAACATCTTATTTAATTTCTTTAAGTACAAAATAATGTCTTTATGTAAACCTATCACCTGTTGATAAACCTCGTTGGGGCCTGCCAGATAGACTCACACCTTATCTGCAAGTTTTAGTATCACTGCTCCAGCCCGAGATTTTCTTTACATGACATTAAGTTGAAATAAACAAAACAGACTCAAGACCCGAGATACGGAGTAATCCGAGCATATATATATATTGTGCAGAATGAAGATTACGAACACAAAACAATACATAAGCCTTGTTTTTGAACAAGACTTATGTTTTGTTCGTATGTAATTTAAATAAAGGATTTAATTTATTTGGAATATGTGTCCATATTTCTTTGCGTTTGTTTGGATATTTTAGTGAAATATTATGTTTTAGAATTCTGTACCTACAGTTAACAGAAAATCCTCCAAAAATTAAGCTAATCACTGACATAAAATATCAAGACTGAAACTATATGTTTAAATTTATGCTTAATATGAACATCATGATACATGACAGTTTATATGATAAGACAAGATTATAGTACTTCTATGTAAACTCTGTGAGCATAAGCATTTACTTAGTTTGATGTACAGAATGCTTGGTTGACTTGGCTTCGTTAAGGGTCTTTTTACATCCTGTATTTAAAATATACAATTATATTTTCGCATTCCTCGCTTCAAAAACGTAAACGAAATATATATACAAAGAAGACATACAAAGGTTACAAGTTTATGTTGCTATCTCAAATAAAATACAAGGTGTATTTTCTTACTCGTGTCGTAGTCGTATAATATGTCAGTAGCATAAAACGTTTACGAGTTTCTCTTTATTTCAAGTATTTTTCTTCTTTTATTTAACTGTTTTATTTTTATTTTTTTATTAATAAGTTGTGAACCACGTGTTGGTTTTGATTGTTTAGCGCTATAAATTGAACTTAGTGTTTTGTTTCTTGGTATAATCAAGTCATAATATAAAACAAGGTCACTTATCGCATATATCTGAGTGTTCACTTAGTTCCTCAAAACTAGACCATTATTGATCTGGAGCTCGTGGCTGAAAAATAACAGCCGCTTGGGTCGATCTTTAGGTTAAGCCCATCCAAGGACCAAACTAGGCAAGCGCGGCTCAACCTGATGATCAACCTCAAACACAGCATAATCATAATCAACCTTAATGTTCCCACGGCTAGGACACACGGCCTCCTTTCTATGAGAGAAAATGTGCGACCTTCAACTGCTGTTATTATTTCGAAACCCCTGTCTTTAATCATTATAAGAACAACCTGTAAGTACATAATTCGAAAAAAACCAAAAATTTAAGATACGTCAAGCAATTAATATTAATGGGCAAGAGCCTCGACCAACATCTAAAGAGGCTCTCGTTAGCGGCCGGGTCAAGTGGTAGACTCAACGTGGAATACAATGCTGGGATTCTTTTTTGGTGTACCCACTACTTGTACCCTAGTGAGAGTAGTAGGTTCTTGTTTCTAACGCCCGCTTTACTGGAGTTATAGATTAATGGGGTTTCTTAAGTTAGATGAAGATTGTGTGGTGGTTGCTATAAAATTAATAAAAACGTTTTTCAGACACAGCGAAGTCGGACACAGTAGGTTAACGGTTTAAAGAGTATCGGTATTACAAGTTCTGTTTCAACAATATCATAAACAATTTCGAGGTCAATTTCGGGTTGGACCCATAAAAAAATTTTGATCAGAATTAGAAACAAGATCGATTGACATCAACAAAATGTTTTGTGTGAAATGGCCATTTTCTTGCAAACTGTATATTTAAAAACAAAAACTGCGAATGGGCATCAATATTTCAGGAAAATTTATGGATAGTCGCTCAAGACCAGTTTCGTGTAGCTGCAATGGCTTACTGCCCCGTCGAAAGTTTCCACTCTGTATAGGCAAAGTACAAACTCGAAATGGAAATCATTTATTTCCACCAGATCATTCAACACTGGGTCTGAATTAACAAAAACTAACAACCATAAAGCAAATATTCCAAGAAATATAAACCATGACGAGAAATATATTCCACCTGGTGCCTTAATAATAAAGGTACTCACGAAAAAAATGCAATGGTACTTTGAAGATTAAAATTCAAGATATCTCTTGATAGGTACACAATCTACATCTGAAGCTTAACGTTATCCCGTAGGCACTTACACTGGATCAGTTTTTCCTCAAAGGTCGACTCGAATTACTATCGCATCGGTTTCAGTGAACGATAAAATCTACAGTCCGTTCACACTTAGTTTACGTCTGCCAGCAGCAACGGAAAAACCTCCTTACAGCGATGAGAATAAAGATCACTATAATTTGATGGACTTTTCAGTGGCAGCAAGCAAATATCAACCTTATAGTAACGGCAATCAAGAGCACTGTTCTTTTGACAGTAGTACCGAATAAGAAGTAAACTAACTATGAAATAACAGTATTGGTATTTCGAATCGTTTAAGTTCTTGACAATCGGAGTGGCCTTTTCTTGTCATTTACTCTGATAGTGCTTACGGAAGAAAATGAACGAGCGATCGAGATCATCTTGATTTTAATTTATTTGTGGGATATCTGAACGAAAGATTTTGTGCATCGTTGAGTATTTTGTAGACAGGGTGGGATTTGTGGATCGGGTTAGGTTAGGTTAAAAAAAATGTCAGTCGTATTTTTTCGTGGCTTGCTCTATCCCGCTACTGGGCAAAGGCCTCCTTCCAGTTCGGACGGAACTTGTCCAGTTCGTCCCGCCACCTCCTTCGTGGCCTGCTGCGACCCCGCCTCACTGTGTCAGGGCACCTGTTTCCAGCTATTTTGGCTCACAGTTGGTACATACAAACAAAAGTAACGGTACAAAATCTGTGAGTAATATTGTTTCGCGCAGGATTATGATTCGCAATCAAATAAGAGATATTTCTCGAGTTTTTTGTTGTCCCCACTTAAAAACTACGTGTAAAATAATGACAACCGGGACCAACAGCTGAACGCGTTTTCCGAGGCACAATGTAAAATGGTCACCCATCCTCGGACTAACCTAGGCGTGCACGGCTTAACCTGAAGATCGACCCGAGCGCCTGTTATTATTTAGCCACGAGCTCATTTCTACAGTATTATTATAAAATAATCCCAAATAATTCTCTTGTCCCCAGGAGTAAAGTAGCAGCCCTACTCCTGGACAAGCACCTGCAGATCAACGGGATCTCGATGGGCGAGGTCATGCGAGAGAGACAGAGCATACAGATGCAGCCTATGGCTAGCAGCAAGATGAAGCGAGAGAGGAAAGCGGCCAGGACCCTCGGCATTATCATGTCTGCTTTCTTGGCGTGTTGGCTGCCATTCTTTTTATGGTAAGAAGCATTTAACAAGCTTAGTTTAATCAACCTTTATCATTTTTTTAAGCCCGATTTACACTGGTTAGGACAGAGGTAGCAGCGGATCCCAGTGGTGGCGGCCCCGACTTACGAACAGTAAGTCGTGGTTTCGAACCCATCAGGCGCTTTGTGTAATTTATTTCACCACCGCTGCTCTCAAAAACGGTGAAGGAAAACATCGTGAGGAAACCGGCATGTCCTAGAACCAGAAATTCGAAGACATGTGACATCTACCAACCCGCACTGGGCCCGCGTGGTGCATTATAGCCCATTCCCTCTCATAGAGAGGAGGCCGTGTGTCCCACAATGGGACCGTTATAGGCTGATTTTGCAATATCATTCTGTTGATTTACTAGAAGCATTTCAATAACCTTCTCATCTTCAACAGGTACATAATCACAGCCCTCTGCGGTGACGCCTGTCCTTCTCCCCCGTCGGTGGTGGCCGCCGTCTTCTGGGTGGGCTACTTCAACTCTGCGCTGAACCCCCTCATCTATGCCTACTTCAACAGGGACTTTAGGGCAGCCTTCAGGAAAACCTTGGATTCTTGCTGCAGGTTCGTGTTTCTTGAATACGGCTTGACTAAGGTCTTTATGATAAAGACCTATAGATATATAGACTATATCTCACTAAGACACCAGTCGTGCCACTAACAAAATCAATACAGCTCTATTGAAGGTATCTCAACCGTCCATATTTTTCTTTGGTAACGCAACCAAGGAGTGTACCACCACCTCTTGCAGTCTTGCAGAAATACTTTGTTATTTTCTTGTGTGGAAAACAGATGGCTATATAAGGTGTAAACGAACCCTTCAAGAAGTCGTCAACCAAACATTCTGTACATCAAACTAAATAACTTTACGCAAAAATTATTGCTGGGAAACTGCTTTTCTTTTGGGGTCAAATATCATGTTTGGCGGTAAGACTCAATGTAACGCACTCAAAACATTGTGCTTAATAGATGCTTAATAGGATGGGTTGAATAGAACGGAGGTTTCGGAGGTATTTAAAGTATAGTAAAAACTAGCGTTACAAAAAAACTTGTGAAAACGTTGGAACCTTGACCTCCAAAATCTCCGTAACTAAAAGGTATGGTCTAGAGAACAAATTGATGATCGCAATTACGGGGAGAACAAGTGCCATTAAGCTTCGATAAGGGTACTTTTACATCCATTATTATGCATTCATCATTTTTGTTTTTATTACTACAGGTCGTCTAGCTCTATCTCTTTCTCACACTACAGTTAGATTAATGCGAATTAATACTGCTATGAGAGATCATGGTAGGCCCCCTGGTAACGTAGTGGTTTGTTCAAATAATTGTGCGATTCGATCCAACATGTAAATGCAAGCGGTACAGCGGAGCATGAGGTCCTGGATCGGGTCAAGTATTTTTCCATGAGGAATTTCTTTGTAGCAGCCGGCAGTTTGTACTTGTACTCGATTGCTGGCAATAGGCTCACCCCTATTACACGCCCATAAAGTGATCGCTTCTGCTAAACCCTTTGACTTGAAAACAGATGTAATAACGACGTCTCAATCCCAAGATTGTACTCAAAATTTCCAAGAATTACATAATTTTAGAAGCTGAGGTTATTTTTCTAGTCATTAATAACTGAATGCCTTGAAATAGATATACTAACCCTGAACTAGATTCGATCTTCGTTTTATGAATAGCCGATCAATACCGTACTTGATCTATTGAACTCTAACCAAGGTTGATTTCCGGAGTCGTGTAGAATTTATAGGTCATTCCGGTCGACTCCTATTTGACACCTAGGGCACCCAGGTAACACATTACTGTACTTAAAAAAGAAAAAAAAGTTACATTATAATATCTATACTAATATTATTATTAAGAGATAAAGTTAGTGAGTTTGTGAGGTTGTAGGGGGTAACTACTGAACCGATTTTGAAGATTCTTTCACTAATAGGAAGCTACATTATGCCCGAGTGCCATAGGGTATATTTATAACGTGCCCGTGGGATAATTTCCGACTAAAACACAAGCGAAGCTGTTGAGCAAACGAATTTTTCAAGCATATGAGGCAATGTATAAAGAATATCCTTGAAGACCCTTAGGATTTATATAAAAAAGTATGTGGTGCTGAATTTCAAATTGTACCGTGTTGTCCGTTTTTACTTGTTTGCCCTGGATCCTAGCATGTTCCTCGCCCTGAGAAACCAGGTGGTGGATGACGTGACCTCTAACCTAATTTCTCTTCGCCCAGGTCTCTCTGCGGCGACGTCGCCCGCCGCTACTGCTGCCAGCGTACCCGCCGCGAGCAGCACCATTCCAACGCCTCCTCAGACATTCACATGAACAATTGTGTCAAGTCAACATCTGCAGATGTTCTCCGAGCTCACCATGCTTCTTGCTCTAGACCAGAGGAAATTGTCTTCGGGACTGCGTAAAAAACTAAGGTCTTTCAGCAGATTTTCCCATTGAAATTGAACATCTAGATGATGAATGGGCCGTGAGAAAGATGATAAAAAAGGAAGCTATTAGAGATGTATGGAAGAAAAAGACATGCTGCCAACCCCTAAATAGGTATAAGGGCAGGATAATGATAAAAGTGAACATCTAAACCGCGTTCACGAGCAGTCAGTGTCAATCTTCTACAACTATAATGACACTGACAGCTGCAATAAAGCAGATGCAGCAGATGCATTAAAGTATTGAGTATTGAGCTTTTGAACGCAGTTTAGGAGTGGTGATCGCGTTTAGCTTTATTGGCGAAATCCGCTCTTACTGTGAAAGCAATGATTTTGTAATATAATATTAAGTGTAGCTGTAATCATAGATTGATTTTGGAACTAAGTTTGTTTTTTGAGTGTCAGAAATCAAGTACGTTCCAAGGCGCAGTTTTATTGCTGCAAAAACAAGAAACAAATGAACTCATGCTCTCGTAACGTATCCTACGTAGCAATGCAATTGCGCCTTTATAATTATGTTACTAAGTTTGGATTTCTTTTCGAGGTTTCACAATCAACTTATAGGCGTGTGTTTATGTATTTTTTCAATGTGTCATTAAACTTATGACTAAACCAAGATGTTAAAATTATTACTATATTTTTTTTAATGACCCGTTTTCTGAATTGTAAGTAACATACAGAAAAAAAGATACAATGTTTATTTAAGGGCAAGTTGTCAGTCTCTTGTTATTTAAGTGTGTGTCAACTTTTCTAGATGTCTATATAAATGAAATTCTATTTACTTTAAATATACTTGAAACGCACTAAGTGGGGTTTCAAGTCAAACAAAAATAATACTTATTTTTAAAACGGGAAAGATGCTTTTTAAGTAGTTAAGGTTGTGAAGAAGGTTAATAGTTCAGATGGTTGTTAAAAGATTAGTTTTCTTTTATTTTGTTAATAGATTCTAAGTAACATGGTTAAATCGAAAACCAAAAAGGAATGTATTATTTAGAATATTAAAAATAAGCAGAAAACGCTTAAATGCTTAGTTTTAATGTAAATGGTTTAAAACCATGATATTAATAGGATGTTAATGAATGTCTAATGTGCCCACTGAAATTATTTACAAATGTATGTTAGATGTAACTGTAAAATCTATGTTATTTAGGCTGTGTGCAGACTTGATTCAAGGTTGTTTTTAGTCATACTGTCCTTATGGAAAATAACCATGGTATATATATCTCCGATATCCCATTGCTGGGCAAAAGGCCTCCCTCATAGCCTTCCACCATTCTCTCCGTGCGGTTTTCTCTGGCCAATCACTCACAAAGGCCCCTAGGTAGTGACGTCAACGTTTTCTAGGCCTCCCTCCTTTTGTCACGCAGCCACTGCATGATGACTCCGGCCAATCGGTCCTGATGCATTCTATAGATTAATTAAATACTCATCATCTGCTTGCATTTTTTATGTTGGGGTCGGCTTCCAGTCTTACCGGATGCAGCTGAATACCATTATTTTACACGGAGCGACTGCCTATCTGACCTCCACAACCCAGTTAGCATTGGGTAATACACTATTCCTTTAAAGAACTAGTACTAACAGTTTACAGCAGACAAGAAAGAAGTGTTAGCTACTTTTTCATGGGCAATGTATGGCGATGTGTTATTATTTAAGTACCTATTTAATCGATACAACATAAAATCGTGCTAGGTAAAGGCTTCCTAATTGACTTTTACTTGTATAGAATTTAACAGCTTTCATTGAAAGCTGGCATTTGAAAAAATACAACGATATTGCTACGTGTTTACCACTGTTGAAGACATATCATTTTTAGTACGAGTACTGTTAATCACACATAATGACTGTTTAAATACAGATGAAAACTATTCCGGTTTCAGATTATTACAAAAGGTATTTTCAAACTTAAACTCAAACTCAAGCATTTATTTCAATTAGACCTTAGCAGGCACTTTTGAAACTCAGAAAAACAAAGGCGAAGCTACAGTCACAGACACAAGGCATAATAACTTGTGAAAGTACTGTAGTTGCCCATTCCAAAGCATAGATCTCTATGGAGAAGAATGGGCAAGAAACTCCATGGACACTCTTTTCAATCAAAATATTGTTACAATATTGTTTTTCTATTCGGATTCATAAAAAAAATCCCTTAGGATACCAATAAAACCACTTCAAAACCTAATTTGCAATGTTTTACCCAGCATCGCAGATATTCTGGTTTCAATCTTCACAAAAGCCACAAAATTATATGAAACAAATTTTCCACTAACTTTATAAGTATGCGAAGAAACTTTGCACTCACAAGATTACTTCCCCATTCTTCTCCGTAATATTTCATGTCGGTATGACGTAATCACTTTCGTATTCCGAATGTCATTATTACCCTTCGAGGTATCTCAATAAAGTAGGGTAGTGTGGGGAAAAACGGGACACGGTACCGGGACTTTTTGACCAAACTCGGGATGAGAACAAAGAATTTGGACAGTTTCACATAAAAAATAAGCGTGTCATTTTGCGCTAAGAAATCCCGAGATTTAAAAATAATATTTAGTTAATACAAAGCGAGAAACAGGACAAATATGACCTTCGTTTTCAAAGAGACCCTTGTCTAATAAAATAAAGTTTAGTTTCCAACAAAAACTTTGTTACTTTTATCAATCAATCTTCATTGTAAGGTCAAAGGTCACTAAGAAGTCTCTCTGTCAACATTTCTTTTAAGAGACGAAACTTTTATCAAAGCTCCCAAAATAAACGATGAATGGATGTTACAGGAGACACACTGAATACAAATTGACAAGGTATCACCCTAAAGAACGGTTGTCAGAATATTGAATCAGAATTGATCAATGCAATAGCGAGAATCAATCACTGTAGAAAGGAAAATGGTATACACTTTCGTCTATTGTTCGTGTTGGCGAGCAGAAACAAGACAAAGCTGAAACCTTACTTTTATATCACCTGCTTGCTTTGCTGATTGTGGCTCGAATTGGCACTATGAAACGGCAAAAGGGTTTTGAGAACTTTGCCGTTCAAAAAGTTTTGATTATCAGCATAATTTAGAGTGTCTTTGAAAAACTGACTTAGATTCAGGGTTTAAAGTATGAAATTGCCGATTTGTATGGACGATGTCACGAAAGTGATATTTCCGTACCAACCTTTATTTTTTTTCTTGGAATCAGCAGCTTATAGTTAGAATTAAAACGGTGCGCTGCACTGCTTATCTTGTATTCTCAAAACACAGTCTATGAGAAAAATATACTTACTTGAAGTAGTGAAACTGACGGCAAATTGAAACAGGTGTTTTGACACACTACCATAAGAGGTAATATACAACTACTAGTACGGTTTTTAAACATTAAAAGATACGTAATTTAAAAATTAATACAATAAAAATAGAATTAGGAAAAATATAACTATACGTCTAAATTACAACCAGAACAAAATGTGAGAAAAAAACGCCAATTTCATAGTTAAAGATCTATTTCATTAAGTGTATGATTAAAAAAAGGGTTTAACCATCATTCGATATCGTTAGTAGCCCGAGTCTGACCGGCAATCTTCCCAAGAGATATCAATTTACCCAATAAATGGGTTGTAGATAAGCAGTTTTTTATGTGAACTATTTGTATCCAGTTTGAAAGCCGAATCTAAAATAGTTCGCAAAATTCTATGTTAAGATGATGATGACAATGGCCGTACATAAAAGTTTAGCTTTGTAAGCTAAACTTTTTACACTAGATTTAACGGCTGCTTATATGACGTATTCTAAACATCAGTTTAACCCCCCAGATAGAAATTTTTCATCGGTATTTTTTTTTTAAATCTGCCGATCGATACCTTTTGACCGAGTAGGCATTGCACTTTTCCAGAAAAAAATTAAAAATTCTAGGTTCAGAATGATTTTCTGAATACGGTGGTAAACATTTTTGCGTCAGTCATTTTTCCACCCTGTTTAATTACACAACAAAATAACCATCTAAACAATAAGACAATCCCGGGAAAACGGGACTCTTGCCAACACCAGTCATGACGGACTATGTCATGAAATACCTCCACGAAAATATTTAGTAGGTGGAATTATTGGGACGACCTTTGGTCCTCTTCACGTAATGTATTATGTCATGGTCAGACATAGTTGATATTGGAAAATAAGGCAGGTATTCGGGAAAATTGCTCAGTGATTGGTATAGTTCTGAAACAGTATTTTATATTGTTTTTCTTTTCTCGTCTCTCCGAATACGAATGATTTTCATGGTTAAATCTTTTGTCAATCAATTATTTTATTAGTTGTGTTATCTTATCCTCATGTAAAAGGTTTTAACATTAAAAAAAAAAATTGGTTTATTTCAAGTAACAAGACTCACACACAAACATACAAAAAAAGGATTCAGTCAGGATAACAAGCATAGGCAAAAATGAACACTCAAAAAGTAACAATATGTCTGCTACAGCATTTCCGGATATAAAGACAATCCAGTCTGTTGGTGCTGCCCCGCACTGTGTACACTTTTCATTTTTTAATACTTGCGTTTGGTCGCAACTCGCCTGATGTGAAGCTATGACTCAGCCTAGGATAGAGCACCCATTTAAAATTAAACTTTGATATATAAGTACCTAGAAACCATGATTATCGCAGTTTTCATTTAATACTGGCAGAATTTCAAAGTCTTTCATATAGTCTTTCGGCGTAAATAGCCTTGTCTATCGCCTTTGTTTTTCAACTTAAAATAGAAAATGGTGGAAATGTTTGTGTCTGATTTTGTTCTATCTATGTAGTTGAAATCTAAAACTAACTAACTAGCCGTTACCCGTGGTTACTAATTGAGATAGTTTGAGGGATAACTGGGCAAACAAAATGATAAAAAAAGAATTGATCATCTAAAAAATTCTATATTTTCTAATGATGATCAGACTGTTTTTTTGTAGCCTACTCTATCCCATTCCTGGGCAAAGGCCTCCCTCTACTAATTTCATTCCTCGCGGATCTGCGCGTCCTACTTCCAGTTCTGACGGAACTTGTCCAGTTCGTCCCGCCATCATACTTCTTGATCTAAAAACTTTTTGATCTTCTAATGGTGATGATCTCTGGCTTTCTTTCAAAGTCGAATAAATAGAGAATTATATCAGGATCACAAAGAGAACACACATTAATTAGAGTGACTATTAAAAAAATGAGAAATCAATATTTTTTTTTAAACTTGAAAATACTCAAAAAACTCTAAACTCTAGGATTTTCTCCTGTATCGAGGGTGCGTTTACAAACATTTGTAGGCCGTTCAAATATTTGTTCCGTGAAATCAAAGCGAATCGAAGCAGTCGATCGTTTAGCTACTGTGCCAACCGTGCCGTCGAAAATAGAAACTAATTCGTTGAGTCTGTCTGTACTTGTCGAAGAAAATATTAAACACAAATAATTAAAAAAATCCTCATAGCATACTTAAAGTCTCCTGGTATTCTCCAATTTACTTTCCCACCTAAGAAAGGTATTATAATTTTAATTACGTCACCATATTAATCAACCATGACGCGGTACCGTTAAAATGAATACCGTAGTTGAGTGCTTTAATTAAAATTCCCAGCGAGCCATTTCAATGCACTTTGTTGGCTATCTATTATAGGAGCAGGACTAATATATAGGTAGGGTCACTTTGCTTCTATTTATAAGCCCGTATTGATGAACGGAGGTTGAATAACGTAGTAGAATCTCCGCGTTCCAGATTTTATTGGTTCTAAATTGTTCTAGTATTTTCTGAGCTTATCGTCCAAGAATTTTTCAAACAGCGAGGAGCTCGTGGTTAGATAATAAAAGCCGCTCGGGTTGACCTTCAGGTTAAGCCGCGCTTTCCCAGGTTGCTCCGTGGATGAGCGACCACCTATGCATGCACCTATGCAGCATGTTTAGAGCGTTAACTTTGTGCGGCATTTTATACAAACTTTTAAGTCTTTTTTATATCGAAATGACTGAACAGATTTTAATGAAACTTCATACGCATAAATAGGATAAATATGTCTAAAAGATTGAGAGAGAACTATTCGAAATGTCTTAAAAAAAGGATTTTTAATTTTCTATAGAAATAGAATTTTCCAATTATCTTTTTTTTATGATATTTCGAAAAGTACTCTCTCTCAAATTTTTGCTTATGCATATGAAGTTTCATTAAAATTGGTTCAGTCATTTCGAAAAAAAAAAGTTTGTATGAAATGCCGTACAACGTTAACGCTCTTAAGCCGTTGGGCTCGGATGTCATTTTTAGATCTTTGACAGCCGTAGCAGTTGGTCAACGGCCCGAAATTCTGACAACCAGTCTTACCAAAGAACATCGTATTACCTAGTGCTAATTGGGTTGTCGAGATCAGATATGCAGTCGCTCCATGTCCGGTTAGACTGGAAACCGACCCCGACTTAGTTGGGAAAAGGCTAGGCAGATGATGAGATGATGAATTGTGTTTTAATGTCTGTTTATTTACGAACAAAGTAACAGAAATCCGCGAAAAATATTTCAAGAAACAAGAGAAATATTCTTTCTCAAACACTCTTCGGAATACACAATCGAATTTTAGTGTTGCATTTTCGAAGTGAAACGAAATATTCAATGTGTCCTTATTTCCATTTTGCTTGCCGGTTCTGCCAGAAGCATCCGGCACGGTTCCGGGCCACAAGTGCTTGAACGGTTTTGTATATTTGCATGGCATTTTGTAGCGTTTTATTTTCTTGCTTTGTTTAGTTTTCCATAATTGTGTTTGAGGTATAAATGTTTGGTTGATTGACATATTGTGAAAAAAACGTAAGATATTTTTGAAATATGAAAGAAGAAAAGATGGAAAGAAAGACTATTTATTTAACTCGCACAGGACAAAACAGTAAAACAAACTAAATAAAAAAACAACCAAAAAAATTACAAGCCTAAAAAAAGAGGTCCTAAATATTTTAAGATGAGCCTCTTATGTGATGTTTTATATATTTATGACCTTTGTTACCATGTACCCTTTAAAATAGTAAATTCTTTATTCGGATTCTAAAAAAGATCAAACCATATTATCCGAAAGAAACAGAAAGAAGTTTCTAGTCTGCGAACATTTGTGAGGGTGACTCTTTCTTGTAAAAACTACCACACGGATTTGGATTTTTGGCACAGATTAAGTTTTATAACCTGGATTAATACATAGGATACCTTTTATCCCTGTTGTACGATCCCGTGGAACAGTTACCGAACACCATACAGGCAAAGCTGCGGGTATAGGCTATTTCTTAATCTTGCAAGCGTTTCCACCCCTGTTTCTCTACCCTGCACAAACAGATTGAAACCCCTAAAATCTGTTCCTCATCTTGAAAGATTTAACTCATTTCCGTCACGAAAAAGGTCCTGCAAAAAAAGAAAAAAGACAAGTTGTAAAAACAACCCTTTTTGCGGGCTGGAATTGAAATAAAACCCCTTCTAAGATTAGAGGGGTTTATTGTTAACCCTTTGACGGCCACAGTCGTGTTTATTTAGGCAAAGTACTTTCAATTGTTGGGGAGTAATCGTTAGCAATCAAGGGAATCCTTTGCGGTTGAAGAATTGGAGCAAAATCTGCAATTTAGAATTTCCGACTGTCGTTTGTTTTTTTGTTAAAGGATTGAAGGACTCTGGTTTACTGGGGTCTTATTGCTGTTTTTGGGGATTTTGGTATTAGCGAATTTGACTGGGAGATCAAAGGAATACATTGATATAGTAGTACATATATCTACAGGAGCAATACCAAAATTGGAACATACTCTTATGTTTTATCAGCATCTTCCTGCCTTTTTTTTTCGAAGCCTCTCTCCTTCTCACGTCCCGCCACCTCCTTCGCTAGCAAGACTGCTTTGCAGAAGGAGGCGACGGCGTCCCATTCCCTCTCGACCATGTATTGAACCAGGGCTGGATGCGAGAGGTCGCCACCGCCGATCGCCGCTACAAGTGCGTATATATATATACGCACTCCAGCGAAGCAGACCTCCACCGTGTCCTCCGGTCGATCCTCGCAGTGATGACACCCAGGCGTTTCCTCCCGCCCGATTAGGTGCAGGAACCTCCCGAAACATCCATGTGCGGACCTGCGTCAGGCGGAAGCTGAGGACGCCGTGGCATCTCTCTAGCCACTCCTCAAAGAGGGGACTTATCGTCACTATTGTGGCGTGCCTTGTAACCAGTTCATCATCTCATCACCTTCCCCATGTTACTTGTGGTCGGCGCAACACGTTTTTCTTCTTCCATTCTCCCCTGTCAACCGTCACGCTAACATTCACTCCCTTTTCCTTAATATCATTCCTCACACAGTCCATCTATAATTTCGTTAGTTTTCATCTCCCTCTCCATCCATCAACATTTGTATTCATCAGTCTTTTAATGACATGCGATTCGTCTCTCCTCATCACGTGCCCATTACTCTTCTGTTTCTTCTTCAATATAATTCCATGAAACACTTTCACAAATAAACTTATACTGTCATTTACGGGATATCTTCCGTGATAATCCATTATTTTGAGCTCCCGATGCGCCATGATCGCGGGCTGACTGGAGAATGCGGGTGTTTGAAGGTTCACAAATGTTTACCAAAACATGTCAATGTCGTTCACGCACCAAAAGAACAATACGGCACGAGAAATCTGATATGAAATTGCTTAAAATAAAACATGTTAATAAACCGAAATATTGATAATTTTCACGACGAGTAGGTAAACATAAGTTATATTTAAAAAATAACCAAATAGAAAGGTAAAAGAAGGTTACACTAACAAAAACACGTTACACCAAAAAAAGAGCGGTCTGTAATTAAATTTTTTATGTCGATTAAAAATTAAAAATCAACACCAATTTTCGGGAATTAATTGCTTTTTTTTACTCGCATACTTCTGGCATGCAGTCAGTGATCCGAAAGTCTGACAACCAGTCTTACCAAGGTATATCCAGTAGTAACTAGGTTGTGGAGGTCAGATAGGCGGTCGGTCCATGTAAAATACTGGCATTCAGCTGCATCCGGTTAGACTGGAAGCCGACCCCAGGCTAAGCATGATGATGATGAATTTATATTTTTGGCATGAAATTAATCATTGAAGATAAAAGTTTTAAAACTGACATGGTCACTGACATTGTCAGGAACTCGAAATTTATAGTAAACATGGTACATAGTTTAGTTAGTGTAAATAATAATTGACGAATTGAACACCTTTTTTTTAAAAGTCAATTCAAAATCTTGGTTTTGTTACTGGATTTCTTCCATATTCTCCTGTCAGCCCTCACACTATCAATCCCTCCTTTTCCATTCATATCAGCCTGGTTTTGTCACTAGAAATACAAGCTAAAAATGTTAGCAGTTCTCGTAGCACGTAGCTGGCAGCTACGCGCTACGAAAACTGCTACGCTGTCGTAGCAGATAAGCGACTAGCTACGAGCCAAATCTGACGTGTACTTTATTAGTTGCTATTTCATTTTAAATAGTGGTACATTTTATAAAAATGTGTCTTGGGTTTTTAAAAAGTGTGTTCGGTTAAAGTCCACTTGCACTAGGCATCTAAATAGGTTTTTAAAGCCAAACGTATTTAAGAAATCGTGCCGTCTCTGTCATCTTTAAACGATTGACAGAAACAGAACGATTTATGTTTAGGATCAATCATGTTTATCCATTTGTGATACAAGTGGGTCTTTATAAGATCAATAATTCATTTCACTAAAGTTTTTTCTATAGAGTGTCGACTGTTTCAGACATTGCCTCTTTCTTATTACAATGCTAAATTACTTAGGAAATTACTACATTGATACATATTCGATAACTATGCCGTAAAAAAATACCAAAGAATAAATCAAGCCCTTGATTTTTATATAATACTGGATAGGTATATTATTATTTCCACTTAATAACTCGGCCATTTTATTTTCGAGTTTCCCTTAAGAAATAAATCCTTAGATGTGCCTTCGCCATGCTTAGGTCACGCGAAAGAGTGTTTACTCTAAGAAGAGTGAGCTCGCAAGTCCCCCATTGAACGATGTATATGATTTTCAATGACAGTGAGCGAGAGAGTGCTATTCAAATTAATTTCGGTATCGTTTATTTATTAGTCTGAATTTGTGCCCGATTAATGGCAATAGGCTCGCCCCCTATAACATGGGACTTAAACATAACTGGCCAAATGTGGGTGTACTATTAGGGGTGATGTTATATTTACTTTCCATAACTTTAAAGTTTTCTGACCATTCTGCTTGGGGGTTTCAGGGGCTTACCATACCTTACCGTAATTTTGATTAGACACTCCACTCCACTCCATGAGTTAGGTCAGCTTACACCAGAAAAGTATTGAGCATCAAAGCACCCAAACCGGGGGCTGGTTAGTAAGTTACACTTGAATATTTGTGACCTAGTTTGGTGCATCTGAAGATTTAAATATTTGGTTTACCGTAATAACGCAACAGCTTGCCTAAATCGCCTGTAAATTACACCTACCGACTGGCTAACCTATTATTATAGACTTCACTGCGGCGAATCGACGACACGAATACCTAAAGACGAATGTTTTTACTGTGTTTTTGTGTGAGTAGAAAAAATGAGGCTTTTACTCAGCAATGGGCGCTATTTGGTGTAAAAAAAAATACCTACCAGTGTAAAATATCAGTATTGATTTTCTACGGTAACGTTTGGAACAATTTTCTTCAAACAACAATTCGTTTGCTTCTTCACCCATAGTCTAAATGTGGTCTATATTTTTATTATTTAGTGTACAAAAAGTGGTACCTTATTGTTTTCTTACTTTTAATACTAAATTCCTGGATCAGTTTTAATTATAATAAGAGAGGCTAAGATTTTATTTTAATAAGAGATTACCTTTTTTAATATACTTGAGTGTAATTATTTAATTAATTTAAAAAAATGTATTATATGTCCGAAGCGAAAAGTTTCAAAGAAGGCATAAAAATGCAAAAGTACAACAAGAATAGACAATATTAAAACCAAAATGTATTTTTATTTGAATAAATTTTAGTGTGATTTAAATGAGTGTTAATAAAATCGAGCAATTATACATTTAAAATAAATGTATCTATTTATTATTGTAATCATGATAGAAATGTAAATATTTATATATTAATAAACTTTAAATGTTTGTATCGATCCTAGATTTTTAATAAAAGTATTTTGAAGGGTGGTTTAACAACAATTTATTTTTAAAACTTTTACTATTATTTTACTGTTTTTATTTATTTCTATAACTCTTAAAAATATTATTTAATTTGTATTTTTATAAAAAAAGGTTTTATAACTAACTCTATCGAAATCACCCTTTATAAATACAAAATTGACATAAAATGTGAATTTAAACAAATGTAACATATCTTTAATGCGGCAATAATGTGCCAAAATAAACTATTATTTAAATAAATAGTAATAATTAGATCAATGGCTTCACGTTCCTTGTACATAGTACCTTGAGTGTTTATATAATATCGTATAGACCCCTATTTTGAGATCTATGTATGTACATTGCATTCAAGTAGTATATCAAAATTTCGAGATAAATTCTGTGTTAAGTTGGTTTTGAGATGTACCTCGTATGGTTTATGTATTTGAGAAATATTTGCTATTTTTGTAACATAACGTCTTGTTTTTCTTCAAATAAAGAAAGAGAACTAAATCATTTGACCATTACAAACTTTTAAAAGAGTTTTAGATTTGTAAAATGTATTTGATTTACAAAACTTATTTAGTTTATATAAAATAATAAAATATCGATACAAAACCATCGAACACGGTACATCTCTAAAATGTAAATAATACTAGTGTTGTATTGTTTTACATTCCACGTCACGGGTATTAAGTATAACTAGATTATTAGTTAGCAATGAACTAAGTTTGTAAATAATCTGTGTAAGGATTGTATTAGAAGAATAAATTCATTATTATGCGTGGATCTGTGTTTTTTTTTTTATTGAATACTGACTGTTGCCCGCGACCTTCGTCCTCGTGAAATGATTAAAAAATATTACAACATCCCGAACTTTTGGATCGGATTTGGGCTGCGGGACTGTTCGAAAGAGATATATACCGTAGCCCCGGAACACAAAGAGCGATGAAGGAACATGGATGGATTTCAGTCAGTAAAAGTCTGACACTCTCTTTTGCTCCGCCCAGAGTGAGAGGAGTCATTTAATGATTTCCCACCAGAAAAAAAGAGTTTTTTTTTTTCACGGTACTGATACTTTTTCTAAAATAAAAGTAGACTTACTTACTCCCTGTAATAACAGCTATATGCCAGTAAAAGTACCGTCAAAATTGTTCCAGCTGTTTCCGAGATTAGTCGGAACAAACAGACAGACAAAAAAAAAAGTGATTTTGTACTAAGTACCGTGTACGGGGTGGAAGGGACACCGACGTGAAAACACTTACCACGTAAGCCGTACATCAAAGTTCTCATCGACAGTAAAAAAAAAAACAGGTGTTCCATATATTTTGACCGTGTAGGTATTGCACTTTTGGAAACAGCTCTGTTTTTTTTTTAAATACCGAATAAATATATGTATGTGGACCACAGCCTGCGTAGCATGGCAATACTATGTCTATTCTACCAAGACTCGACAAAGCTCTTTCTATATAACTTGATGACATGTCTGTCATACATTTTTAACATCGCCATGCATGCGACGATAGAAATCTTTCCACAATATGTAATTTTTTTCGATTATTCGTCGACAAAACCCGTTTCTACGGTAGTCATGCTACGCAAGCTGATCAGAATCTTGTACTGTATTCGTTGTAACCGTTTTCTCGTCGGTGTGGTCCACCCTGTATACTTTCATATGCATTCAGTAAAAAGCTGTTATTTTGAAATACACACTATTTTTTTTTTATAGACAGAAAACTTTTATATGACTCGTTTCCTGGAAGAGCTAGGCTAAGGTGTATTGAATAGCACACCGACATTTCGCAAGATATATTCTCTGGTCAGTAAAAAAGGGCGGGGGGGGGGTGAGTGTGGAGAACACTGAGGGATTTTTTAGTATCTGCTCGAAGTCCAAATATGAGCCCGGTTGATGCCAATACGCTCGCCTCTATTTTATGGGACTTAAACATAGGGCAAAATGTGGTTGTAATAAAGGCACACATCTGCCAAACCCCGAAGGGAAATATTGGCGTGATGTTATATTTGTCAAAAACGGTGATTATGGCCAAATGAGTTGGTGACTTATCTGATGGTAAGTAGTTATACTAAAGCTACTAAATACCTCCAATAAAGAGCATCGCAAATGCTTTACCATCCCAGTGACAAACCTGTAATGAGGAGCTCGTTGTTAAATAACAGCTGCAAGGGTCGATCTTCAAGGTTAAGCCGCGCTTGCCAAGGTCGGTCCGTGGATGGGTGACCATGAATCACATACCGACCTTACTCCATGCTTTGGAAAGCACGTTAATCCTTTTTCCGTTCTTGCCTGGCTGTTCTTAATAGATTTTTTACATTCGTTCTTAGTCAGTGGACCGAAAGTCTGACAACCAATCTTACCAAGGGGTATTGGTAGTCGCTGCATGTGTGTGTGGGGCCTTTTGGCTTCGTACAGGACTAATTTCGTTGTTTTTTTTGTAAATTATAGTTTTATTTACTTTTATAATTTTGTTGTACTTCATGTAAATGTAACCATATTTTTGTTTTATTTCGTCCTGTGCGGGCTAATAAACACATTTTCTTTCTTTCTTTAAAATACTCGTATTCAGCTGCAGCCAGTTGGACTGGAAGCCGATCCCAACAAAATTGGCAAAAGGCCGGCAGATGATGGTGTCAAAGCTGTAATGCCACATAAGACTGTAACCCCAAAGTTGTGTTTACGCTGCTACGTCGACAGTACAGCTCCAGGAGCGAAGAAATAAAAATACGTGGACTGGATAGATTTGGTTTACTGCAGGAAAGCAAGGTTTAACAAGTGCAGTGCCTTCGCCGTGGTAAGAATTTGAGTGAGCCTCGGCTTGGAGCGCGTGGCTGCGCGAGCGCCCGCGCCGCCCGTGCGCCCCTCAGCCGCCGCCGTCACCCGATGCTGATGCCGCCGCCCGCACGCCCCCTCAGCCGCCGCGCGCCTCCAACCAGCTGTAGGCATGCCATTCAGGCAGTTGCCATACTTATTTTCGACAAGTCCTGTCAAAAACATGTCGTGTATGAAACATGATTGTGTCATACCTTTATTGTAATGAATCCACGCATTTAATTTTCTATTGTTAACTGTTAGCTAATGCTGTTAGCTCACCTATTTGACATTAATCAAATGTCTATATAACTAGTACTAACAACTTGTTTAACTTCTAATTGGTTGCGTGGGGTGTTACACAGCCCTTTATAACTTTTTTTAAAACACGTGTATTGATCATAATCATGATTTTGACGACACGGTTGGCGCAGCGGCTGAGCGATTGACTGCTGCGTTACGTGTCGCGGGTTTGATCCCCTCACGGAACAAATATTTGTATGGCCTACAGATAGTTGTTCCGGGTCTGGCTGTTTGTGTATGTGAGTTTAAATGTTTGTAAACGCACCCACGATACAGGAGAAATTTCTAGTGCGGGGCAGCGTTTTTCTAAGAAAAAAAAAACATTTTGTATGTATTTCGTATTTTATTTATATGAACAGGGTGTCACGCACACCCACGCGACCGTTTAAGTAACTTTTAAACCAAAGAGTTATGGATAAGCGATATCTAAACTAAATTACTTGACGCAACATGTATAAATGTAGTTATACAGGGTGTAAGAGACAGCCCTCCGCAGACTGATGGGTTGAATTCAGTATATCATACTAAGATGACCGGTACATGAAATTATTTTAGGAAAGTTATAGGAATCCAATAAATTTGATTTGTTTTATTTCCTCATACGCAATGTATCGTTACCGTAGCCAAACGCACGTAGCGAACGGTAAGCGCGACGACGAGTTCGATGAACTAGGCAGGAAGTGAACAGCTGATTTCTGTTGCCATATTATTTACATAAATGGAGTGTTGCGTACGGAGAATGTAATTTTACATTGAAATGAAGGAATAGTAAATGATAAAAAATAAAAGTTTCCTGAGAAAAATTCCGGTAGAATATGATTCAAAATAAGGAGCTAAATGAACCCAGTCAGTTTGCGGAGGGCAGTCCCTTACATCCTGTATTCTATACCTTAGTGTAAACCCTTTTACGCTCATGGCTCTCTCAATGCGTTGAATTACAAAGTGAATAAAAATGCAATAAACGTTGCATTTCTATAAAACTTAGTAGCAGCAAAGTTTTATACTTGTGGAAGTACCCCCTGAGAATGCAGTTTATTTTTTCTAAGAATTTTGTAGAAGGAAAACTTTCCACTACTTGGGATCAAACTTCAGTCGTAATTTTTCCCTATTTCAGTTACAGATAAAACTGTGTCTAGACTTTCTATTCCTCATCATCTGCCTAGCCTTTTCCCAACTTTATTGGGGTCGGCTTCCAGTCTAACCGGATGCAGCTGAATACCAGTATTTTACATGGAGCGACTGCCTATCTGACCTCCACAACCCAGTTAGGACTGGGTTATACGATGCCCCTTGATAAGACTGGTTGTCAGAATTTCGGGCCACTGACTACCTGGAACGAATGTCAAAGATCTACAAATGACAGCTGGGACCATCGGCTTATCGTGCTTTCCGAGTCACAGAGTTAGCTCGGTATGTGATTGATGGTTCATCACACCAATCCACGGACCGACCTTGGCAAGGGCGGCTTAATCTTGAAGATCGACCCATACGGCTGTTACTTACCCACGAGCTCCTCATTACAGGTTTGTCACTGGGATGGTTAAGCATTTGCTATGCTCTTGGTATTGCAGATATTTATTAGTTTTAGTGACTAGTGATGTCTAGATTTCTATGACAGTTAGCAAATGCACTTTGACAGATAATCACGCAGTAAAAGAACAAGAAAGTGTACTAAGGCGGCCACGACTACGAATTATCACATCACCATCATCAGACTGCAGCAGTCAACAGTTGGACATCCTGCCTCTCCTCATCGTGCTGGGCCTCTTCAATCGCACGCCACTAAACTCGATTCTCAGCAACACTCATCCAGTTGCTACCAGCCATCTTGCAAAGATCGTCGAAACTTGGCCATGCGCCCAAACTTTCGTCCTGGTCGCGGAATCCGGCCAAAAGTCGAAGTCGCGTAGTGAGCGAGATCCCTAATCGTAAGTAATGAAACTATCAGAATCCATTAACATTATTAGCTGTCCATCATAATTTGGGAGCAATGTAAACAGATCAACTCATTATTTGGGGTCGCCGCAACAGGTTTTTGTAAATAGATCAACTATGGGTGGATAATGGAACGATGGGTATATGGGTTATCATGTCTCAATCAAAAAATTATGAACTTAGAGGGTTGTATTGATGATTTTAATTAAAATTCTGTAAATACATGCGAATCACGGTCGCAAATCGCATATTTTGTTCAATCTAAAGTCTGACACTGACCGGAAAATTGCAAAAAACGTAATAAAATTTGAATTTCGCGGGCTACATTGGCGATTCCACCTTAAAGATAAACTAACTTCTAAAACTGCCAACACAAAGCGAGCAAGTTTGGCTTTAAAATATTAAAGCACTTAAAATCTCTGTATTTGAAGAAGTTATTTATTTATTTATATAAACTTCATGTACAATAGTGGTACATAGGCCGACTTAATACCACAAGGCTTCTCTACCGGTCAACCTTTGGGTCAAATAGGACAGCATAGTGATAGAGGACAAAAAAATTCTGACATTATAATTTTGGGAAATTTGAGTTTTAATTTATATTATTTAATTAATTATTTTTGTATTTAAATTTAAATTTTTGTAATTGTTCATCTTTGTTTTAGTCATTGACATTATAATTTTAGAATTTTAGGTTTAATTTATATTATTTAATTGTTTTAATTTTGTTACGGATTGAAATTTTTAACTTTTTAATTGTAAACTTATTTCAAATGTGTTCTTTTATGATCCTAAATGGATTGAAATAAATGATTTTGAATTTGAATTTAAATTTGAAATTTGAAACATTCAAGTCATATTACACGTATGATTGGATTTTTTACAGCGAAACGAGAACAAATTATATTGAACGCCAGTTTCGAGTTCCCGAAACAATTGAAAATACCTGAATATTTTCGCCGAAAGTGATTGGTATTGATTTCATGTCGGAATTGAATTGCTATGACTTCCGTATGACGTTACTGTAGGCCCCTGTTCGAGTATCGTGTGTACAGTTTACCAATATCAATTTTAAAAATGGGAAATTTGCCCTTTGATTAGTTTCGAGTGGGATGAGTTTCCCCATAGCCTTCATGGTTTCGGGCGGTGAGACTTGCGAGGCGACTTGCGTTAAGAAACAGGGCCGGCGAGGAATTTGAACAATAAGTATTTGAAGAAACTGTTGCCGTTGCACTATGTGAAACCTGCCACCGTAGAGTGCGATAGAGACAACTGCAGCTCAGACGGATTATATCACAAAAAAAATGACAAGATCGACGTTTCGAATTCTTCTTTTTTTAACTTCGAAAATTGAACCGATTCAATTATTTTGGACATTAAAATTAAAAAAAAAAAAAAAAGTGTCGAGGCTCCTACCAATTTCTTTTATGTTAAAAACTTTACGAATTTGTCTGGTAGTCCCTCTTATCACGGCAGTAAAAATGAGGCATTTTTTGTAATTTTTGGAGGGCCATATTTTGAAAAAAAGAAGATGACAGGAACGTCGGAACGGAATACTTTTGGCCAAAAGTTACCATGATTGCAGTAATTTTAGTAACTTTTAATAACTAGCATCGGCAACCAAGACTACATCATTCTTTCACAGCGACCTACTCTTTCTTTTAAAATTTTAAGTAAAAAAAAAATATTATTAGCTTCAATGATTGTACAAGAAACACTTATCTAAGCACTATGCAGCGTTACAACTACGGAAAAGAGAGTTTTCGATGAGCTCTGGCACCCAATGTAAGATTTAACTTGTGTTTAGGGTGCCAGCGTCCTCTCCTATGGTTTGAATATGTAGCAGTAGTTGTAAGACGAGCACAGTATATCAACATTGAATTACAATATTATTTTTACTAGCTAATGCAACTAAGATGTGGCCTATTTATGTACCTATGTATGGGTGTGTAATTTGTGTATATGTGTGTGAGGTGGAGAGAAATATAGTGAAAGTTTGTGTTTATGTCTGTGTAAATATAAGTATAAACACACAAGCAGGTACCTAAGGTAATTGGGAACCATTTTGTTTTTTCTTGACCAAACGCAAAATAAAATGCACTTGAAAAGATAGTTACACTACATTGTATGTAACATACTCTGAACCTTTCAAGTTTCAACTTCAGCAAAGTAGGTACAAAAAAATACGATTTTTCCACTGCAGCGCCGCGGTTACCTAATAACACGGGCCTTTTCTACCCCGAGCCGCAGCGAATGTGTTAATACAGGTTGTATGAGCCATAGAGTAACTAAGTGTGGAAGTGACACTCCTTATCCGAACGTATTCTAAATGCCTGCGGTTTCAAGGGCACAGATCAACGCAGCCATCGCTACCAGCGGGCCTAAAATGGCTGCTTTATCAGAATCATAATATTGTTACGCCGCCGGTTGCCTTACAGAACATTCTAGATTATGTGCCAGTCTCGAATATTCCTGTAAGGACCTGTTTCGTAGATAAGAGTCTAGAATGTTCCACTATAGAACTGTCTAGAAGATTCGAGAGAGTGGTGGAAGTTTCTCGAAGGACAATGTACTACTATGGAACTTTCTAGAAGATTCGAGAAACATAGTAGTACATTGTCCTTCGAGAAACTTCCACCACTCTCTCGAATCTTCTAGACAGTTCCACAAGGAACTTTCTAGAAGATTCGAGAAACTTGTGGAAGTTTCTAGAAGATTCGAGAAACTTGTGGAAGTTTCTCGAAGGATGATGTTTCACCATAGACTGTGAAGAACGTTCGAGAAGGTTGTAGATGTTTCTCGAAGGATCGGTCGTCATATAAATAGACGTCGTGTTTGCGGGAACAGTTTCACTCAGATCAGATCTCAGATCCAGCCTGTCCCTTTGCTGCCCCCCCCAGCGACGCCCTAAGCCGAGAGGCCCGTACCCCACAGGGGGTGCCCTTAGCGAGTGGTCGCTTAGTTTTTAAGCATAGTTTTAAGCCCCTGGCTAGAGGCCTTAGATTCATTTTTAAGGCATCCACAGGGAATTGCCCGGTTAAGCATTAGCCAGCCTCAGAGGCTGAACTGCGAGATGCCAAGTCTGATTTTGGCTACACAACGAAGCGAATCGAAGTGAACTGGAAGTAAGATATCTAAGTGAATAGTGATCAGTAGTGTATTTGTGAGTAAGTTTTAAGTATTTTGTGATTATTAAAGTTATTTCGTGTTTAATCGGTAGTATTTAATTTATCCCTTAACCAGCTCGTAACAATATGATGAATCACGTTAAAAATTTTAAACTCTTAAAATGGACTTTGTAAAAGACCATTTTAAGAATTTTATTTTTTTACGTCATTCATATTTTTACTCTAAATATGATGATAAAGCAGCCATTTTAGGCCCCCTGCTTGTCGCAGTCACGACATGCAAGCTGTTAACTTAACTTTTAGATAGAAACAAATTTCTATCTAAATAAACTAGATACACAGATTTATAATATTTGTTATGCGTTGTATGATTATTGATAATTTATTTTTTGTATGCACGTCATGTCCCTGCGACAAATAAACATTTTTACTTTCTTTTTTCTTTCTATCGATGACAGAATGTCTAAGCCATCATGATGCTATATTAGAATCTTTTGAAGCTGGCAAAACAATTGAATGTGAACTTGTACCGAAAACTCACAATTTTAAGCGAAATGTATTGCTACCGATTACCACGTATTCAGTACATCATAGCAAACCCCCTCATCTAGAAATTGTTCACAGCTGATTTATTTTTCAATTGCCAATTAAAAATGTCTACATAGGGGGTGGTCGGAATGATGTAATGAACTCCTGTATAACGCACCGAAACTTAGTAATGCAGTTTGGGGGTAGAATTAACACTTCTCCAGTGACAATTTCAAAATTAAAACTGATCGTGATCAGCACATCTCAACCGCGATCAAGAGCTGTCTTTTTAACCAGTGTCATCATAGTATTTATCTATGGATCTTTGTTACCTGAAGTAAATGGATTATGATTATAATGGCACTTTCAGTGTAATCATTGTGACAGAATATTAACACTGCGCTCTGAAACGTGAATTAGATACACTATCGGCGTTCAGTTTCATTATGAATTTCGCCCTTAACTAGTAGGCTCGTACTATTTTCGCTTCTATGCGGTTTTTATAATCTATGTACTAGCATTCCTCTCGCTCTCGGCGTGAATATCTGAGCTCCTACTACGGTAGCAGTCGTTTATAATCCGCTAGAAAATAATGCTGAACTTGGTGCAAGTATGACTAGGAATGGTATTTTTAGCTTTTATTTCTAAGTAAGTTCTGACGTTTTGCTTTTTTGGTAGTAGCATATATCTTTTCCACTTTCGGTTCATATGCCTTCTCTTTGTGTGACAGAATAGGCCATGTGCACTCAGTGTGGCTTGGTTCACGTTAAAGGGTTAATCTTAGTTGTCGGTTGATCTTTGACAGTCGTGCCCAGTACTAACTGTTTTGTGGAGGTCAGATATACAGGGTGTAACAAGACACTTAACGAAGCCCTCAATCAAGCATTCTCTACATCAAACTAAATTGTTTTACGAAAAAATTATTGCTGGAAAACGACTTTTTTTTTTGGGGTGACAAATCACGTTTTGCGGTAGGACTTAATGAAACGCACTCAAAACATTGTGCTGATAGATAGATTGAAGAGTACGGGAGTCGTGGAGGCATTTAAAGTAAAAATCTTATATTAATAACACATATTTAAAAAAAACTTGTGAATAAGTTTGAACTTTGACCCCCAATATCTCCGTAACTAGAAGATTCCCAGGTATGGTCTAGAACAAAAAAAAATATCGCAATGACGAGAAGAACAAGCGGCTTTCGGCTTCGTTAAGGGTGTTGTTACACCCTTTATAAGCAATCGCTCCATGTAAAATACATGCATCCGGTTAGACTGGAAGCCGGCCCCAATATAGCTGGGAAAGGCAAGCAGATGATGAATCAGTGTGACTTGGTGAATGTCTTCGAAATTTGGTTTATGTTAGAAAAAAAATACAAGGCTATTGTAGTCATTTCTGATTTAGTTTTCATAGATATTTAATTTATCTGACTTCTTTTAAGTTACCCAGCAATGTCTGATCTCTTATTAAAAGCCTTCGGGGAAGTATATAATAAGTTCAAGACACGCACCTCTAATTTTTCGGATTCATGGGCGTATTGTAAATTATCACTTGCTTCGGTGAAGGGAAACATCGTGAGGAAACCAGCTTGCCTGAGAGATATTTCTCGACGACATGTAAAGCCAAGTCAGAGGTCCAAGGGCGGCATAAAAACTCTGACACCAAGTTAGGCACAAACCAAACGAAAAAGAAAAAAGGAGAAGATAATAAGTTCTGGTTAGTTTACATAACAAATGCAGGAGTGATTACTCTCATGATTTCTCAAATCTCTCAAATCAAAGAAAAAATCATTAAAATTACGTCAAAACAAAGGTTCAACTATGTCAGAGCTTCGACAAAATGAAGCTTATTTCCAAGAAAATCGCTCTAGACTTGCTATGAAGTCCTATGCATGCATTTACTCTTTGATTATGGCACCTTTTGAGATGGTAATACCGTGCAATTTCATTCCTCATTTTCTATTTTACCTCATAAGTACAATCCTGATCAAAGGAAAGACTGTTATTACGCGGTAAAAACGGAGATATCAACATGTTTTATGTGCATGTTGAAATCTTTTTTTAACCGTCGCCGTCGAACTGTCAAGTCATAGGTCCCAAGTTTGAACCCAAGACCTCTGATTTTTCGGATTCATGTGCCTATTGTATAATTATCACTTGCTTCGGTGAACGAAAACGTCGTGAGGAAACCAGCATGCCTGAGAGATATTTCTCGACGGCATGTAAAGTCAAGTCAGATGCCCATGGCGGCATAATAACTCTGACACCAGGTTAGGCACTAACCACACGAGAAAGAAAGGCGAAGATATGAATAATTCGTTATTTTTATCATAAACGTATTATTTATTTATTTATTTTGCTTTACATCAGGTAGATTACCCATAGATTTTGTTAGTATTCCTTAACCTATGTTAGTATAATTCACACACACACAACAAATAACAACACAATAAATATAATCGATAAAACTTAACTTAAACACTTAATTGCGCCACCTCCTGGAGATACCTGGCAACAGTACATGCACAGCGCATAAGTGCCCCATTAGGTGGCCTTCAGTTTTACTAACAACAATGCTCAGAAGACTGCTGTCGCTACCCCGCATCCGACGCAGTAGTGACGCAGATCTTTTGCGTATGATCGCAAAGAAGTCATCTGTACGCGCTGCAGCGAACATCCCTGACGCGCTACAGAAATGAGGCAATTATGGTTTGGGAAAATTCCTATTACTTACACAAGTGCTCTTTAGTCGTGAGACGTAAGTCAATTAGAGAGTTTGCTACATACTTGATTTTCTTTAGAAAATTCTAGAATTTAAAGCGTGTTTAAAGGGTGAATAAATGATGACGTCATTAAAATATGAGCAGCTGTCTAATCTACACTCTATTAAAAACATAATAGAAATAATCTGACAACCATCTGTTATATACATAACTTTTAAGCCAGTATTCCAGTAGGCGTAGGATGTAATTTATAAAACACCCACATATCGTATTATTAAATCTTATTTGAGGGGGCGAGTTTTATTCTGATTTCTGAGAAATTCCTAATAAGAAACCCAATAACACCTCTTCCCACCAAAGGATTGAACCCAGGAGAAGCTTAGCAGTCGCACTTGACGAGGCCCTAAGGCGCCTTCAAATTAGAGACGTGAAGAAGCGCTGAAGTGGAGCCACCAGGTCAAAATGCTTTTAACTAGGCAAAACAAGTGAATGTCAACTTGTACCAAAAACTCGCAATTGTAAACGATAGGTATCGTTACCCATACTAACTGTAGCTAAATATTATATCGCACACGTATTCTTAAATATTATATCGGACACAGGTCCTTTATTAGGCACTGCAGCGCTTCTTCTCGCCTATAATTTAATGGCGCCCCTTAGGATATAACATCGCGGGCCTGTGGACGGTGAGTAATGGGCTAGCTCGCCACCCGTCCGTCTTATGACGACGCCGTGTCGACGTCGCGTTCGCGTTCCACGCGCGCCTCAAAGAAATGTCAGCAAACGAGAAGGGGTCCGAAAGGACCGATGCCCCTCAGGGCTGCGAGACTGTTCGAAAGAGATACCGCGGCCCTGGAACACAAAGGGCAAAAGAAGGAACATGGATGGGTTTTAGTCAGTAGAAGAATACATTTTTCTTTTTAAGATTTTTACTTAAAACACCTCCACGACCCTCGTACAATTCAATCCATCCATCAGCACAATGTTTTGAGTGCGTTACATTGAGTCCTACCGTAAAACGTGATTTTTTACCCCAAAAAAAAAGTCGTTTCTCAGCAATAATTTTTGCGTAAAGTTACTTAGTTTCATGTCCATAATGCTTGGTTAACGGCTTCGTGAAGGGTCTCGTTTCACCCCGTATAGTGGGTGCTTACCCATTCACTTCCAACCCAGGCAAGCGCGGCTTAACCTGAAGATCGACCCGAGCAGCTGTCATTATTTAACCACGAGCTCCTCCACGCTAAATAAGCAATCAATATTTTTCTAAAATAAGATTACTACTAAAAAGGGAGACGGGATGATACAAGACCTACAAAGCCGTCAAAGGTAGAGATTTAAAAAGTGATTTCCGAATCGAGATTAAAACCAATAGTACTCTGATTACTCGCCTCCCATATGATAGCAACGGAATGTAAAATGAATCGCATAGCTTAGAAGTATTTATTAAAGCAATATGCAGAATTAAATCGTTGCAGGTTTTAATAAATTTCTTTGAAGGTGTTTGCGGATTGAAAATTAATGTGTTGCTTTGCTATTTTCCGATATTGAATTTTTTTTTCATGTTATTCAGGCTAGGAATAAAATTCTCGTAATACCTGATTATTTATTTAACTCCTGTCAACGATCGCTTTTTATACATACACAGGCTGCATCGTTGGTCTAGTGGTCGCAATCGCGACTTCTGAGCATGAGGTCCTGGATTCGATTCCCGGGTTGGGCAACTTTGGTTTATCCATCAGGAATTTCTCAGTAGCAGCCACGGAGTCTGGATTTGTCCAGTTAATGGTGTGACTGTTCCTAAATTACCCTAGGCTGATAAAATTTTCGTTTTTCCTAAATCATATTAATATTAGTACTAAGGTCGGTTTCCCCGAAGGGGAAAAGGCCGCGCCCCGCCATCCGCACGGCCCTGTAAGGTTCGTCCCTGACTGGTCGCCTTCCCACCGACTAAGAGGACTGAATTCCCAATTTGGGGCTGCCCTGTCCCGTCCTTGGAGGCTAAGGGACAGGGATGGGATACAAGGTGAAGTTAATATTGGGAATTCACAGTTAGACATATACATGAATAATATCAAATCCAATGAGGCAAAACATCAATAAGGTATGAAGCTAATAAGACAAGAGGGCGCAAAGATATGATATATGGTGAAAAGGTTGGTAAGGGAAACGTTACGCTTGTGCTTAAGAAATTAATCATTTAGAGTTACGTTAACTTTATTATTTATATGTACTACGAACCCATATCTATGGCATGTAAACGGTTACAATAACTGCCCCAGTACGTGACTGCTAGACCTAAGCGCATAGGCCCACTAAGGACACTGCTACGAGTTAATATTTAAATTTTAATTTTTGTAATTGTTAATTTTTGTTCTGACATTATAATTTTGGGAAATTTGAGTTTTAATTTATATTATTTAATTAATTATTTTTGTATTTAAATTTAAATTTTTGTAATTGTTCATCTTTGTTTTAGTCATTGACATTATAATTTTAGAATTTTAGATTTAATTTATATTATTTAATTGTTTTAATTTTGTTACGAATTGAAATTTTTAACTTTTTAATTGTAAACTTATTTCAAATGTGTTCTTTTATGATCCTAAATGGATTGCATAATTAAAAAAAAAAAGAAAAAAAAAAAATAGAGATCTACGCTAGGGAATGGGCAACTACAGTACTTTCATAGTGTTTATGCCTTGTGACTGGGACTGTAGCTACATTTAATTGTTATCTTTGTTTCGACAATTCATAAGGGCCTGTAACTGGCCTACTTGAAATAAATGCTTTGATTTTGATTTTGTGTTATATGTGTACATAGACATAGAAAACCGACCATCACATTTAAACCTGTTTGTTTTTCCAGTGCGATTCCTAATAAATACTTTTGTTATTTTCGTACTATGACGTGGTGGAAGTGACAGTGACATTCATTAAAGCAATACGAAGTTGGCTTTAGACGATTCTCACATGACACCGCTCGTCCACGCAGTCGAGCGTAGGCAGCGCAGAAAGTATATTGTCGGAGCGCCGCGCGGAGACGCGGTTAGTGTCCCTCGTCAGCGCGGTCGGACGGTGTATAGTTCGGTTCAAACTTTATGGCGGCTCGGAAGTTAGCTGCGAGTGACAGTCTGCGCATTATCCAGTCAAGACGATGCGTTCTCTGCGCCCCGCGATACCTAAAATTGAGTTCTGCGCAGCTTTACGTTAGATGTTCCGATCCGCCATAAAGTGTGAACCATTATGCCTGCGCAGACCGCCACTCGCAGCTAACTTCCGAGCCACCATAAAGTTTGAACTGAACCGTACGTGTGTTAAGCCGACCATTGATAGACCATAGGTTATGCAAGTGCAGTTTTACGTGTACAGTCAATCTGTACAAGCATGTATGAACGTGTGTAGGAGAAAACTACAGTAATCCTGGCCAGTACATGCAAACTATACAATATCGGAATGGATATTTCTTCCGCTTGATTGGAACATGTGTGGAAAATCGCATGCACAGTTCTCAGCTCTCAGTGGTTTTCGATTTTTAATAACTAGTAATAAACCCACTAAAGCAGCCATAATCGTCGTGTGTTGCCGGTGATTTCATGCTTGCAGATGAGCTGACCGATACGCTTGCAGTTATCATGTGTCTCCTATGTACATATGTATGTTTGTGAGCTCATTTTGCTTGCAGCTGATTTGAAACTGTCCTGCATGACCTATCGCCCGGCTTTAGGCATCAACGGATTTCACAACAGCCATGCGACGTGAGATACGCTTATCAGACAGCATGGACGAGTGGTATTGGGTGAAAATCCCCCAACATAGTATGCAATCTAATCAACTGTATATTTTTGTCTTTAAAACAACCTTTCGGTTCAAGTGAAATAGAAAAATGTGTTCGTTGTCGTAACAAGGATATCATCATCTGCCTAGCCTGTTCCCAACTATGTTGGGGTCGGCTTCCAGCCTAACCGGATGCAGCTGAACACCAGTATTTTTCAGGGAGCCACTGCCTATCTGACCTCCACAATATGATAGCCCTTGATAAGACTGGTTGTCAGATTTTCGGGCCACTGACTACCTGTAACGACTGTCAAAGATCTACAAATGACAGCCGGGACCAACGGCCTAATGTGCTTTCCGAGACACGGAGGAAATCTGGGTGGTCACCCATTCACGGAATAACCTCAGCAAGCGTGGCTTAACCTGAAGACCTATCCGAGCGATTGTTATTATTTAGCCATAAGCTCCTCAAAGACAGCGACGTTATTGTAACAAGTATAAAACCTATCTTAAATAACCAACAAGAATGTTACATTATCATGACGACCTAATTAAGATTAATACCTAAAAACGTTAAAATATTAATTAACAGCAATTAATTAATTCCATGAAACATGGTACATACCTACTTCTTTAAACACATACTTCAAAGATAAAATAGAGAGCTGAATTAATTTATATTTCCTTGATGAGGAATTCTTTGAAAGTTATACAACAAAAACAGCAGAGAATATTTTTTCTGCGCAAGTTGAAAAACACTCGAAGGAAAAGTTCACTGATGTTTTCTGTACTTAATTAATTTTCAAAAGAAAATATCAGCAGTATGTCTTTAACAAACTGAACTCAACTAATCATAGTGCTATCTTTGACAAAGAGGCTCGGGTTATATAGGATGACTGGAAACTAGTGAAGTGATTATACTCATGATAACAAACAACTTTCCCAAATAACGTTATTTTTATAGTCATTCACTTTTATCACGGTTTTCGTAAGTGTGAGTCGGTGAACCACAAATCAATCAGTAATTGCACGGGCATCAGCTATGAAGTGTGAATTGCGTTCAATTTATGCTTGCCACAACATTAGCTGTGACTGTCGAAAGGCTTGACAAGAAGTGGATATCCACATAGGTTGATCACAGTTTAAGTTAGTTCGATTCATGGTCTGGGGCTCGTGCTCGATTTCGGCTGTAGCCGCCTACAGCTATACATGAGGGTAATTAGATCGATAGCTCTCTGCGGAGCTCCGATGAGGGATTGCTTCACAAATCGGAGTGCCGCTCTACTGCGTAAAGCGCAACGGATGATGGCGGTCCGCGCTATACATGGATATCGCACAATTTCCGGCGTGGCAGCGTGTGCAGCTGGGTCGGTGCCATGGGACTTAGACGCAGAGTCACTAGCGTCCCTATATATGTGGCGCAAGGAAGTGGGGATACAGATCCCAACCAGAGTTTTGGAGCACCGACAAAGCCTGCGAGGAGGAACATCGTGTGGTTTTACCCAGTAGGAGTCATGGTTCGGTGATTCATGGTTGGGTGACCAATCATTCCATACTGACATCCCTCCCAGGCTCTGAAAACACGTAAAAACTGTTTAGCCCGACTGTCACTCGTAGATCATTGTCAGTCGTAACAGATACCAAGTCTTACCAAGAAGTATCGTATTACCCAGTAACTGACTTATGGATGTTAAAAAGGTTCTTTCGTTCATCGAAAAAGCTATTTAGCTGCTTCAGGTTAGACTGGAAGCTGACCCCATCATAGTTGGGAAGAATACAAAGCAGATGATGGCTGCGTCTTTTCTTTATACTTGAGTGTTGTAACTCAATTCTTCATTACCTAATTTACGTTTCTCCTTAAACAATATCTTATCTGTATTTCCAAAGTCATTGAAAGCTTTAAGGGTGACTAAAAGCGGTGATAGCCTTGTTACATGACCGCTGGACTGCCAAGTCATTTATCACGAATTCGTACCCAAGACACGCACCTCGCGCGTTCGTGTTCCACGCGCGCCTCAAAGAGATGTCAGCAAACGAGAAGGGGTCAGAAAGGACCGACACCTGCCAGGGTTACGGGACTGTTCGAAAGAGATACCGCGGCCCTGGAACACAAAGGGCAAAAGAAGGAACATGGATGGGTTTTAGTCAGTACAAGTCTTACACTCCCTTCCGCTCCACCCAAAGTGGGAGGGGGGTCATTTGATGATTTAACATCCGAAAATTTCGGATTTATGTGCGTATTGTATAATTATAAAAATCCAAACCCCGAGAGATATTTCTCGACGGCATGTAAAGCCAAGTCACCAGGTTTGGTTTTAACCACACGAAAAGGAAAAAAGAAGTATGAATAAAGCCTTAAATCTTATCAAGTATATGGCGGTGCAATCGGAAAGCAATCAACCGGGATCCTTAAACTCAATTGAATCGAACAATACTTCGAGGCGGATTCTTCGTTCCACTGGGAGATTAGACTGAGTATTACTTGATTGTTTTTAGTTATTTTCTCGTTAGGTACTGATAGTAAAGGTATTATTGAACTATCAAAGCTTGGCTTACGGAGAAAATTGTGTGAGATAACTAGCTTGAACATAGGTATCTGCCGAATGTCAGACCACCATGGGCCAAGCTCACAAAACGATGGGTCCCTCTCAATGGTAAGGGATATCGTAGCAGGCACAGACGGAGATGGTGGGATGAGGTGGACTTTTTCAACAATAACAGGTCTATAGCTTTTTTTTTCTAATTCTATTTTTAACACTGAAAAAGGGATGTACATACCGTAGGTACACTATGTTTACTATTTGTTTTGAGTTCCCGATGTTTCGGCGCTGTTGCAAGCACCATGATCACGGATAAACAAAATACTAGACATGTTAAGTATTCCGTTTTGTCTGTTAATTGTAAGTCCGTAGAAGCTTTAAATAGAGATAAATGGTAAGGGATAATAGGGTTTTGTACAATGTTTATATAAATAATATCATTGGTTTTCATTGATTATTTATTTATTTATTTATTTATTATTCACAAAATCCACAGCTCTTTACAATTTTGTCTTAAACTATATAAACTAATCCTACAGCCAATTACGGATTTACAATTTAATAGCTATACAAAACATTGCTAAGAGTACAGCGTGAATGAGTGTGTAGGAGTGTGCATGAAGAGTTGCAAATGTGTGTGTGGGTATGTCATAGTGGTGTGTGGTGATTGTCTGTATACCTTCTGTTTAAATTATATCTATTTAATTATTTTTATTTGTCAATTCTTCACATACTGACATTATTAATTGTTTCCTGAATATACCTTTTTTAGTATTAAATATATCAAGATGAGAGAATCTTTTGTTAAAATTATTAATTGTTATCTATGTATGTACACGAGCGTCATTTAAATATTTAAAATAAGATGTTTTTATATATGGACTTGGTCTGAAATAATTTTTACTATTATTTATTTTAAGTATTTATCTTTTCTCTTTATTTTATACATTTTTAAATATTTCTTAAAAAATCCTACATATTAAAAAAACTCACGCCTCACTATGCGTGCCGTATCCAGGACTACTGCTTTCTGAATCAAGCCCTTGACCCAGCCGCGCAAAGAGTGCCTCCTAAGGTGTTGGTTGAGGCTCTTTGCTATTAGTCCATTTATTATTTGTCCTGCATTAGGACACTACAGACTTTTTGTAATAAACTAAGGGTTTCGTTTCGCGTGCGAGTTTCTGCAAGATCGAGATGTTTTCGATTTCTTGTAAGTAATGGTATTTTCACTTCCAGCAAAACGTGAAGTAACTGGAATTTATATTATTATGCATCTGTCGTCATCATCATCACCCAGAAACTGTCTTCACCCACTGCTGGGTATAGGCCTTGATTGCTTGTGCCAAGCTCCACGCTCTTGTGCCAGCCTCATCTAAGATATTCCCATTCACAATGCCATCTGCCCATCTCGCAGCGGGACGACCTTCTCTTTCCAGTCCTTGGACATCACTCAGTCATAGCTTTACTCCACCTGCCATCACCGCGTTTTACTAGGTCTGTCGAGTATAGAGAAATGGCTTCAAAAATTAGGTTCACCAACTAGAACAAAATACCACCAAAAAATATTTAAACAAAAGCTAACAAAATATGAAATACCTTCTCATTAAACCACGAACAAACAAAAATAAAACCCACGCACAAACCTCAACACTTCCGTACCCACATGTCCGCACCGCATTTCCAAATTCAAAATAGTCATAAAACAGAACGAGCCATAAACCGAAGGAAAACGTCCGTTTGAACAAACTGCCTGTGTGAACACGATAACATTGTAAAATAAAATTAAATGCAGCAGTGACCTTGCATGTGGGGATGGCCAATAATGTTTGTGAAGTGTTCAAGGGCAAGAAAACAAATTAAAGAGTAAAGTATGATTTTGATGTTGGCGACTTTTTTGTGGCGCAACTGTTACGAAGCTATTCTAATCGAAATGTTAGTAGTTACGACTGCCTTCTTTATTGTGATAGTTAATTTTAATATGATTCAAGATGGAACTCGCATGAAATATGATACATTATGGTCTTACAAATAAAAAGGTTTCACATAAATATTTCGTTTACACCCTTCAGCATGCAAGTAAAGTAATACCTGTAGTTCAATAGGCAGTATTGTGTTTAAAAGCATGTAATTTAGAGATAAGATCCTCATCTTCAGCTTCTTGCCCTTATCAGATGTTACACGGGGTCGGCGCAACACGTTTTCTTTTCTTCCATCCTCCTCTTTCAATCGTCACGCCATCACTTACTCCTTTTTTTTTCATGCATATACAAGGCGGCGACGGTAATACGACAATAAATGAAAACACATCGAAATGAGGAGCAGCGGTGGCAGCAGCGGTGGCCCAGTGGTGGCGGCCCAGACTTTCGAACAGTAAGTCGTGGGTTCGAACCCAGGCAGGCGCTATACTTTGTGTAATTTATTTCATCACCACTGCTCCCAAAACGATAAAGGAAACATCGCGACGAAACCGGCATTTCCTAGAACCAAAAATTCGAAGACATGTGACATCTGCCAATCCGCCCTGGGCCTGCGTGGTGCCCATTCCCTCTCATAGAGAGGAGGCCGAGTGTCTCAGCAGTGGGATCATTAAAAGGCTGATTATGCTCAGCAACGAAATAAAAAAAAAAAACAAACGAACTGAATAGCATGGAAACTGTTAACGACGTAGAACACCATTAATTAATATTAGTTCACTAACCTTAGGTATATTTTGCACTAATTTGGATCTGAAAATAAAATGTAAGGAACTAATTAGGCAATGGTTTTTGAAGTAGCGAGTAGGCAAGGGCAACATGTCTTTAGTGTTATACAGATGCGGATGTCGACATGTCGTTAACTTGTCGGAGCTAGCCTATTAATCTACATACTGTAGAAAACGCTGATAAGAAAAATTATTTCTTGTGACTAAGTTAGTGTATAATTTCGATTTAATTTTTGTATGCAGTCTGGGAACGTCACGAGGTATACGCAGTTTAATTTACTGTCGTAATGTCGTCGCCATCCTGTATACCGATCTCACCGAATACTCAGTTTACGTGAAGCAGGATTTTACGTGCGAGGTTGAATTAGGCGTTGTAGATGGCGCCACAGACTATTAGGTAGGCACTGTATACCATATCTGGCAACAAAAAAGTATCCCAACTAAAAGTTGCCCAGCTCCCAACCAACCTAAACAACAAGGAACTATTTGAACGATTTCAATCTTATAGAACGACTCTCTAGAAAGCCAATTGGCTTCGTAATTAACTAAGATTTTATCTTTTGTTTTTAATTTAATACTTTTACTTTGAAGGTGACTTTGAAAAGAAAGAGGGAGAAATGAATGGAGGAGGACTGTCGCCAGGTAAACGTTATTGAAGTTACTTTTCTTCCAATGAAAATGAATTGTTATAAGAAAATAAATAAATATGCTTGTTATGCATTGCGTGTGTCATCTTCTGTAAACTCCCGCCCGCCAATTTCGCTTCCAAAACATATTTTATTTATCCAACTGCGGCGAAGCCCAAAAGGAGGGTTATGTTCTGTGTTGTTTGACCCGTATGTATGCGTGTCCGTTTCTTTGTTGTCTCGTAACTCCTAAACGGGTGAATCAATTTTGATAAATTATAAGTCCTTAGATTCGTCTTGGTGGCGCAAGTGTCACTGGCTACATTAAAAATCTAAAATGCAAAGGACAAGCACATTTTAAATTAAAGTTGGAAGCAGGCGGGACCCATGAAATTTTTTACGATCATCATCGGTTTTTTGGTAATCATCGTTGATGGTAAATAATATACTGGCACTAAACAAAGTAGGTGTGGTTTTTACTAATAAAAAACGTGATATGTACGGTTGAGTTCAATACGTTTGCTCCATACTAGATGGAACATAAATATAACTAATGAAATAGAGGTGTGGTGTGGTGTGGTGAAGGCACATCGCTACCTAACCCTTCGGAATCCCACAGGCATGTTGTTCAATGTAATGTATTATTGGCTTCTGTGAGACGTCAGGCATTTTATTCTAAGTTTCTCACTTTTTGACTGCCTCGTCGGTCTTATGATCACAATCGCGACTGTTGAGCATGAGGTCCTGGATTCGATGTGCATGGCATAGGGTAGAAATTCTAGATGTGGTTTTTTCATCTAGAATTTGTCAGCAGCCACGGCGTCTAAATTCATGCCCGGTTGATGGCAATAGGCTCGCCTCTTATTACATGAGACTTGAACATAACTGGTGGCATATAGGTGGACACACTATTAGGTACAACTCTGCCTTAGCCTTCATTTACTTTTTTATAATTCTTATTTAAAAAAATACCACTGAAAAATGTCCTTTGCTTCTCCCAAAGAAACTTCATAATCCGTAATCATTTAAATGTTATTCCTAAACATTAATTAAATACTACCTACATCTGTATTATTTTTCAATCTCGTTAGACATTTTTCTTGGACATACTCTTAGAAGAAAAATAAATTATTTCCTCCGCGATCCTGTGTTTAATTATTGAACAATTTTATCACAATATTAAAAAACTTAATTACATTACTTTTATGATACTACATAAACATGGATCAAATTAACATTTATATATAACCTAAATGTATCCAGACTACGACCAGCTCGCGGCTAAATAATAACAGCCGCCCGGGTCGATCTTCAGGTTAAGCCGTGCTTGCCTAGGTTGGTCTGTGGATGGGTGACCACCCTTTACATACCGAGTTTCCTCCGTGCCTCGGAAAGCACGTTAAGCCGTCGGTCCCAGCTGTCAATTGTAGATCTTTGATATTCTTTAAGTAGTCAGTGGCCTGCAATTTTGACAATCAGTCTTAGCAAGGAGTATTGAATTACCCAGTACTAACGTGGTTGTGGAGTCGCTCCATGTAAAATACTGGTATTCAGCTGCATCCGGGTAGACTGGAAGTCCATCCCCAGACTATAAAAATATGAATGCAGTTTGTAAATCACCTCTACGACATTTATATATCAACACGTCAAATGTATAAAAAAAAAAAAAAAAAAAAAAAATGTCGTAAAATGTATTGTGAAACTAGTCTTAGCAAGAGGTATAGTATTACCCAGTACTTACTGGGTTGTGGAGATCAGATAGGCAGTCGCTCCATGTAAAATACTGGTATTCAGCTGCATCCGGGTAGACTGGAAGCCCATCCCCAGACTATACAAATATGAACGCAGTTTGTAAATCACCTCTACGACATTTAAATATCAATACGTCTTTTTGCCAAAATGTATTGTGAAACTAGTCTTAGCAAGAGGTATAGTATTACCCAGTACTTACTGGGTTGTGGAGATCAGATAGGCAGTCGCTCCATGTAAAATACTGGTATTCAGCTGCATCCGGGTAGACTGGAAGCCCATCCCCAGACTATACAAATATGAACGCAGTTTGTAAATCACCTCTACGACATTTAAATATCAATACGTCTTTTTGCCAAAATGTATTGTGAAACTAGTCTTAGCAAGAGGTATAGTATTACCCAGTACTTACTGGGTTGTGGAGATCAGATAGGCAGTTGCTCCATGTAAAATACTGGTATTTAGCTGCATCCAGTTAGACTGGAAGCCGACCCCAACATAGTAGAATGTCCATTTAAAATAGACACAAAAGGCATTTCATGTCATGTCATGGATGTTTATCTGTATAATAAGTATGTATTTACAAACAAAAAGTATATAAGTAGTATTATCAACTATCTGGTGTCCACGACACAAGCCTAGTTGCTTAGTGTGGCACCTAGATGGCGCTGTGTGTAATGTCCAGCGATATTTATTTATTTATTTCCTCATAAAACGCATAAAGACGATATTAACAGCCAGTATTCTGCTAAACATCAAAACAAAATATAAATAAACAGCCACCAAATAACCCAACAAATGAAGCAATTAAGAAGAAATTTTAATAATTCACAAAGTATTTTCGATGATAATTTTTGGCGCAAACAGAAACTTTATGAATTTGTTATTCCGTGGTTCGTTAAGATTACGTGCGAAAAGAAATACAATAGAACAACTTTAAATTGTTGTTGCTTATGTTGTTTGGAAAGATATTGTAATGAAAAAAAATCCGTAATACAGGGGGAAACTCAAAAGACATAACATACAATCACGACTGTAATCCGCGAAGGGTGAGGCAGTTACCTATGTTTTAAGTCACTGTATGATGGTCCATCAACCGGACGCAAATCCAGACTCCGTGGCTGTTATTGAGAAACACTTGATGGAAAAACTGAATAACACTTTGCCCGACCGGGGAATAGAACCCAGGACCTCATGATCAACAGTCGCGCAGTCAACGAGGCAGTAAAAAAAAACAAATCAAACAGAAGAAGTGAAAAGGCAACAACATTCCCACTGCTGGGGCAATAGTCTACTTTCTCCTGGAGGGAGTCGTTGCTAGATGTCACATGTCTTCGATTTTTCAATTCTAGGAAAAACCGGTTTCCTGAGTTGCTGGGAATCGAGCTGAGTGGTGTGTGATTGAGGAGGCCTATGCCCAGCTGTGGACTGCTGTAGGCTGATGATGATGATGAGGACAAGCCGGTTTTCTTCACAGTTTTGAGAGCAGTATCACCGTCACACATCACATCACACACATCACCGTCACAGTCATCACCTGGCTAACCTTTTCCCAACTGTGTTAGGGTCGGCTTTCAGTCTAATCGGATGCAGCTTAATTACCAGTATTTCACATGGAGCGAATGACTATCTGACCTCCAAAGCCCAGTTAGTACCGGGCAATATATCGTATTGGAAAGACCGGTTGTCAGACTTTCGGGCCATTGACTACTTAAAGGGTGTAACAAAACCTTAACGAAGCCAAAAGCCACTTGTTCTCTCCGTCATCGCGATCATTTTTTTCTAGACCTGGGAACTTTCTAGTTACGGAGATATTGGGGGTCAAACATCAAACTTTTTTTTTTAAATACTTGTTTTTACTTTAAACACTTCCACGACCCCCGTTCTATTAAATGCATCCATCAGCACAATGTTTTGAGTGCGTTACATTGAGTCCTACCGTAAAACGTGATTTTTCACCCCAAAAAAAAAAGTCGTTTCCCAGTAATAATTTTTGCGTAAAGTTACTTAGTTTGGGGTACATAATGCTTGGTTGGCGGCTTCGTGAAGGCTTGTTACACCCTGTATATCCGACTGTCAAAGATCTACAAATGACACCCGGTATGTTAGTATGGTCACCAATCCACGGACTGACGACGACTCATGTCACGTAAGTCGTGGCCGTTACTCCTGGTACCTACCACTGGTCGTGCTTGCAGTAATCGTGTAGCTAAACTCAGGAGCTCAGCGATTGCTGGTGGTACCTTCTTAACGCGGAGCTCCTACACAAATATTTCTGAAGTGCACTACGTCAGGTCGAGACAAATGTCTGTATGACACGGTTACAAGGATATAGAATGCTTCGTTGACGGCCTGTAAAGGGGCCTTTTACTAAGCAGTGTCGCATAAGTATTAGGACCCGTCTCCACAAGCGAGAGAATCGCGGCGATATTATCGTATGGAAATACAACATATCCAATAATGATTATATTGATATATTATCGTATAATATTATTATTCCCTTTATTTAACTTTTGTACAAATTATTTACATTTTTAAATATTTCTTATAAAAACAATATAAAAACATTTAAAAATATTAAAAAAAATATATATTATTATTATTATGTCCATGCGTTTTTTTTTTGCTCGGCTAGCCGGGTAGCCGGAAAGTACTGATAGCACGGGCCTAAGCCAAGTGATTATCAGCTGGGTTAGGAGTTAAAGAGGTAGTAATAGGTACAATACGGTTTTGCGTTGTAGCTTGAAAGAGAGATGAGGGTATGTTTAAGTGGATATGTTGGTGCGGGTTGTCTGATTCACATTGCAGGAACTTCCTCACCAGTCTGCACGTGTTCAGTATCACTGCCTTCTGCAGCAGGTGGTAGGTGTTAGAAGGCAGGTTCAGAGAAGTAAGGGACTGGTGGAGTTGTTTTGGTATTACTCCTGTTGTGGACAATACTATGGGGACTATTGTTACTTTTTGCAGATGCCAGAGGCGGGTTATTTCTTCTTTTAATTCAGTATACTTAGATATTTTTTCTGCAATAGTACATTGTAAGTTGTGTGTATTTGGTACAGCTATGTCTATGAGGTATCCAGTTTTGTTTGTTTTATTTATTAATGTGATGTCTGGTCTATTGAAATGGATGGTTCGGTCAGTAAAAATCCCTCGGTCAAAATATAATTTAGTTGAAGTGTTTTCTAGCACAGTTTCGGGATTGTATTTGTAGTAAGGTACTATGGAGTCTATTAGTTTGTATTGGTGTGCTAGTTTCTGATGTATGACTTTAGCAACTTGGTCGTGTCTATGTTTGTAGTCGCTCTGGGCTATTGATTTACACGCTCCTGTAATATGTTGGATGGTTTCTGGTGAACTGTTGCATTTTCTACATGTGTCAGTGCTCAAGTTTTTTATGATGTATTTCCTATAGTTTTTAGTCTCGATAACTTGGTCCTGTATTGCCAGCATGAAGCCTTCAGTCTCAGGGAAGAGTTCGCCTCGTTTAAGCCATGCGTTATTATTATTATTTATTTATTTCAATCTTCTTTGGATCATAGGTACAATAATTAAACAGAATTAAAAAAAATATAAAATCAGCAGCACAATTAAAATCAACGTCACAATTAAAATCACTAATAAAATTAAAATTATTAACAAAATAAAACATCAAATTAATATGGCGGACAAGGTTGACGGACCTTTTAGTAGACTCGGCGCGGGCAGACATGTGCGTGCACATGTTCATGTAGCCAATTAGTTTTACTTTTAAGTTGTAAATAGTTATTTATTATTTACTAACATTGGATAAGTTCATACTAACCCTATATGGATCCATTGTGCATTGGTTTGTTTTTTTTTTTTTTTAATTTGAATTTGATAATATCGCTGCGATTCTTCACTTGTGGAGACGGCCCAAAAGTCGCACTTGGGTAGTGTCGAACTACAGTCGCATAAGCATTTGTCGCACTAGCGTGATATCTAGCTTCAGTTTGCCGCACTTGCGTGCATTCGAACTATGGTGAGTCGCAGTACAGTTTTGTCGCACACGACCTCGTGTAGTGCACCCATATTTCTGTTACTACCTACAAAATTTTAACCTTTTTTACCCTTAGCTATACAAAAGGTAGATATGACTGAACCTTCTTTAGCATAATCTGCGGGTAAAACCCGGGCATAATGAGATAAGTAAGATTATAGCCGGGTCTTCACCGGCCACGGGTAACGGCTAATGGTGCCATTATTTTTGCCTCTTAATTTGTATATTGGGTCTTAGACATTTTATGATTATGTGCACGTAAACGGAAAACACTGTAGTAGTATTATTATTATTTGGAGGAAGTTATAGGGGTAGCAATGATCGTTTTGTAATCTTCTTCATGAGTTTATTAACCTGTGAGGTATCGGCATTTTCATGGTTTTATTAGCTGCGTGCTGTTTCTAATTTGACCGGCTAATTCATTAAAAAAAACAGCCAAGTGCGAGCTGGACTCGTGCACCGAGGGTTCCATACAAACATCATAATGCAGGCCGTTTTTTTTGTTATTAAACAATATATTTACGATTTTCTGTTTTTTTTTACTATACATGTGTACACATTGTTTCTTAGCAAATTTATGATTCTAGGTCAACGGAAAGTACCCGTAGATTTTGATTCCCTTGTGAAATCGCTTAACATGCGAAAACATGCGACTTAAACGGTCATATCTTTTGATCGCGTTGACTTATAAGATAAATTTGTCATCGCTGAAAGAGCCCGTAAACGTTCTCAGAAGGCAGGCAGATGGACAACAAAATGATCCTCTAAGGGTTCCTTTTTCTTTTTGAGGTACGGAACCATAAAATAATAATAATAAATAATATATCATTTAATTCAGGTAACAAAGACCCATAACCTTAAAGACTATCATACATATTTATAAAAAACCAGAAAATATAACTATTGTACACGAAGTGACGGCGTCATGTTGCGCTGCGGGGTGTCGCGAAGCCTTCCGCGGAAACGTCGATACACGACACCCTTCGGCCAAAACTCTTGCTTGAGGAAGGTCTCAATATGATGAGGCGGAACTCGCACCACGAAGGACTTGAAATTAGTGTTGTGGCGCGACTCCAACTTCTCAACCCTCAAGGTCCAGCTGGTCTTCGATCGAACATACTCCGCGATCTCTTCAACCTTCGTGTTGTGATGTAGCCGGGACACATAAAGCTGCGTCGTTGGTATTGCCGGACGCGCACATTGGGTCCTGACAGTGCGGTCCCGCACTGGTTCCGACTAGGGGGCTTCCTCCTTTTCTTCCTCTCCACCTTCACGAAGCCCTCCTTGTCACACGTGCCCGTAGCTGGGTCTTGCTGTTTCGAACCCCTGTTGGCAGGCTCACAGCAGCTCTTCTTGCCCACTTTTTGCTCTGCGACACAGGTTTGTGCGTGGCGACGATAGCAGCGTAGGCACGTTTAGGGGTCAACCCCCACAAGTCACTACTTCGACCGGCATCGAGTCAGCGATGGTGGTGGCGCAAGTTGCAACGCATGCAGTATCAGCAGCGGGTGACGCAGTAGAGCTCGCCGACTCGAAACTGCTGACGCTAGCGTTTCTTGTTTCGCGGCGCGTGCTCACGTTGGTGGCGTCAGGTGACCTATTTACCGTAATGGCGCTGCGCAACAACTCCACTTCGGCACGTAGCTCACCAATGGTGTTATTCGACTCCTCCATCTTGGACTGTACCTCAACCAGGCTTACCTTGAGAGTTGTGATGTCCTTCAGCAACCTGGTGATGTCGACGTGGTCAAACGTGACGCGGAGCAGCTTATGAAGCTCCTTCTCCACAAAAGCGGGCACGTCGTCCGGGTCGGTGCTCTAAAATAATGTAAGAAGTTGTTACTGTAGAGATGCCCGTGTAGTTAAATACTTTCTAGTTATGGATACTATATATATGTATATAGAGGAGCCATTCTTCTAAGACGAAATGTGTCAACGTGTCAACAATTCTTGAGCTCCTAAAAAACTTAGGGCTCATTTACAAGCGGACATGCGGAGCTTTGAGCGGCGCGGCCCACTTTAATTTCAAACATATGGAAATGTATGAGAGCGTTTACGGAGAAGCAATTTTACGCGCGTTTGCTTGTACTGCATGCGGCGCCCGCTGCGTACCCCCGCGGCGGCGAACGCGGCGGTGCCCGCGGCGGCACCCGCTGCGTCGCCCGCGGCCGTACCCGCGTAGGCGCCCGCTGCGTCGCCCGCTGCGTCGCCCGCGGCGGGGAACACGGCGGTGCCCGCGGCGGCACACGCGCTTATACTCCGGGAGGTACCGTTGCAAATGAAAAAGTCATAGTAAGCCGGCTGAAATTGACATAGATAGTTGATCTTATATGACTAATAAGAGAACCGACCGTCAGCTGCTCAAGTAGAGGTGGGTTTGGGTGTGGGAGAAATAGAAATAGAAATCATTTATTTGCCAATAATGTAGGTATACAGATAATTAAGGTGGTTATTTTGATGAGCGTCCCGATACATTTTGCCTTACGGCATGCAAAATTATTTAACATAATAGGTACATTTAGAAAACAAAAAAAAAAAACTTAAATTAAAGAAGCATTCCATTCATTTGGCAACAATACTATAATTATTAAAAATACTCATATTATTCAAAAAAAAACATTCGGAAGTAAGCACAATGTCAATAATTTAAATAAAAAAAGAATTATAAGGAGAAAATAAATGTGAATAACCAAAACTACAAATGTCAATCAATTAAATGTCAGAAAATTCAATTACAAATGTCAACAAAGTTTAAAATCCCAATAAATTCAATTAATAATGTCAATAAATTCGAGAAATGGCAAAAAAAAAAAAAAAAAAATCAACATTAGAATTGCAATAAAAAATAAAAATGTCGCTAAATTAAATCACACGGAAGTAGCATACACCCTATTAACAGAAAGTTTTGTCACTAAGGAAAACTTTAATTGCGTAGTAACACTTGTCCAGTAGCAGTTACAGTTGCAGTTAGTTGGAGATTACGGAAATTGTAAAAAAAATAAAAAATTAGTCATAGTACGCCGTCTGAAACTTTTTTCATAGATAGTATATTTTCATAACTTCCGTAACCTCCCACACCCAAACCCACGCTACTTGAGCAGCTGACGGTCGGTTCTCTTATTAGTCATATAAGATCAACTATCTACACACATCAAAAGTGTCTAGGGATCAACATATATTTTTGCAATAACTTTTCTCCTGATTGATATTAATTAAAATTTTCTTTAAGGATTCATCAAATAAAGTGTTTTCGTTTGTCACAGTAACGATAAACCGAGTCACCTTTGCATTAATAAAGAAATTTGCCATTTTCCTAATAAAGGGATTTTTGACATTTGAACCACTAACACAAAAGTTCGAAAAAAAGACTGAAATAACAGTTTTCTTTAAAATTTTATTGGGTAACTTAAACAATTAATAATCCGTGTTTCTACCGCGAACACTAACAACACAAGAACATCGGTTTGGCATACTCAAAATGAGTTCATCCAAATCACGCTGTGGAATGGCCGCCCATGTTCGTTGCAACAACAAAAAAAGGTCTTCTTGCGACTGGATACCCTCCATATTCGGCAGAGCTCTTCTCTGTAGCATATCCCATGCATGCTCAATCGGATTCAAGTCTGGCGACTGAGCAGGCCAGGGCAGGACATTGATGTTAGCTGCGGCGAGAGTCTGTCTTACAACTCTTGCGGTGTGCGGTCGTGCATTATCATGCATTAACTGAAATAAGGGACCGATTTGCACTTGTAGAGGAACGATGACGTCTGATACAATCGTCTCAGCATAAATTTGAGCGTTGAGGTTGCCTCTGATCCAAATCAACTCAGTTCTTCCGCCGATCCAAATACCCGCCCATACCATGATGGTTCCACCACTATAAGGATGGACTTCCTGGCAGGATTTTAATCGCTGTTGGCGTCCAGGGGTTCTCCAGTGTCGTATACGTCTTGTATCCGGTCTCATACCAAAACGAGACTCATCAGAAAAGCACACGAAACGCCATTGTTCTTCTGCCCAATTTCTGTGTTCAAGAGCCCATTGATATCGTATCCTACGATTGTGCATTGCTATAGGTGGTACCCGTAGCGGTCTTCGGGAATGAAGGTTCACTTCATGCAAGCGGTTTCTGACTGTTTGGTCGCTAATTAAGTTCCCTGAAGAGTGATGAAGCCTCACGGCTAACATCATGGCGGTTATTGTTGGAGCTCTTCGAGTTAAGATTTGAATGTATCGGTCTTGTCTCCGTGTGGTGCAGCGATACCGTCCTCCATGGCGCTCAGCCACGGTACCAGTGCTTCGGTAACGTGTCCAAAGTCGACTGATAACACTCTGGCTTGTATTCAGAGCTAAAGCCACAGTACGTTGCCGGGAACCAGCTTCTATCATTCCCACGGCTCTGAGCATTTCTTCCCTGCTTAAATGACGTCGCCGCTCCATAATAACGTTGGTTTTAATCAGTAGTAGGGAAACAGTAGCACTAATAATGTCTTCAATGCGTTGTATGTTTTTATAGGGAAAATATTGACAGCTGATTTTCATCTTTTACTCGAATTTGATTCACAGTTCCTGATTCAAATTATGAAATGCACCAAAAAGGATCCATATATATTTATAAAATCATAAATTTATTACAAAGCCACATCTCAATCTCAAGAAATCCACATAAAAATGCTTGATCCCTAGACACTTTTGATGTGTGTATGTCAATTTCAGCCGGCTTACTATGATTTTTTCATTTGCAACGCTACCTCCCGGACTATAAGCGCGTGTACCGCCGCGTGCACCGCGGCGGGCGACGCGGCGGGCGACGCGGCGGGCGACGCGGCGGGCGACGCGCCGGGCGAGGCGGCGGCCAACGCGGCTGCTACCGCTGCTCCTCACGCACCGCACCACGCGCCGCGTCTCCGTAAACAACATCATACATTGCGATATGTTTGTGTTTGGGCGTGCAGTAACGTGGGCCACTGCACGCGCCGCCTCTCCATAAACGGAAAAAACGCTCAACGCGCCGCACGACGCGCCGCCCGACGCGCCGCTTCTCCGAAAATATGCACTTAGACATTTTCCCTTAAAGGTGCACTCGGTGTTTTTAACATAATGGAAAGCTCATCCCACTATAATCCAAAGAGCTGGACCATAATTTCTACTTTAACAACTGATAATTCAGGCATAATAATGTCCTCACCGGTAGACCGTCAAGATTTTATGTCCTTCAAGAGATGGATGACTTTAATCCTGTCTATTATTCTAATGCATAGTCATAATAAAATACACCAATACTAAGGTAGATTTTTTAGATTTTCGTCCCTGAATAGTTTTGGAAAGTTGCATTTGGTCATAAAGAACACGAATTAAAAAAATATACATATATTCGAACCCACTTTTAACCGCCATATTTTTTTTTTAAACTATGGTTTAGTACTTTCCAGAACTATTCCGATTCAAATATCTAAAAAAAATTGTCGCTCTTCTCGAACCAATACTGCAAAGCAAAGTCCATTTTCGTTAGAGTCTACTTGTGCTTAGCATAACCAGCCTCCGATGTTCCCACGCCTGAGAAGAGATCTTCTTTCCGAGAGAGAGACAACCTTAATCCACAACGTGAGCCCAATGCGGATTAGTACTTTTTTTTATTGGGACAAGCCCGGCACACTATTCCCAAATCACTGCAACTCTTGAAAGCCAGAATCAACAGAGATGACCACCAGAAAAGCGTCGTCCCAGAGAAACAATTTAACTGTTGTCCACGCCAACTGCTGGCGCCACCTATTGTCGAGGTGCACTCAACCCGGTGCGGCGCTGGTGCCGTACCAACGACATCTGCCGGCGAAGGGAGTCATCAATCTTCGGTTCATTCTATCATTCGGTCTCATTCTTAACTTCACTCAACCGTGGCTATAAAAGCCCTAGCATTGTATAGAATCATTCCTTTTCATTTCTCATTCTCCCCGTCAGCGTAGACAAACCGCCTCCCACCATGTAAACCAAATCTTCCATTATTCAATATACCATTATGTACCATCCAAGTTGCTTCATTTTCGACGGAACAGCCCTGATCCTGCACAACTGTCTTGAAAGAAAAGAATAGCGGAGTAGTAGGAAAAAGCGGATTGGCACATGTCACATGTCCTTCGAATGTTTGGGTGTAAGACATGTCAGTTTTACCACGATGTTTTTCGTCACCGTTTTTGAAACAGATTTCACCACCATTTAGTAAAAAAAATTCGGGAGGTTTAAATCCTAACTAATATTACAAATGCGAAAGTAAGTTTGTTTGGTATCTTTTCACACCTAAACCACTGAGCTGATCATCATGAATCATCCTGAAATTGCGTGTACGGTAAGGTAGATTAACGGACATGGGGTACCTTTCATCCCGAAAAAAACTACTGTTCCCAAGGAAAACCACAATCAACACAAACCTCTTATGGGGTCATTATACTCATCAATATGAACAACTTTCACTATGGGTCCAACACTGAAAACGCGAAAAAAAACTTAGACTGCCCCATACATTTCTGTACGCATACCTCGACCAAATGTACAGAACAGCTGATTTTTTTTCGCGATTTCGGAGTTTGTCCCATAGTAATAGTTGTTCATAATGATGAGTACAATGACCCCTTAAGAGTTTTTGCGTTTATTCTGTCACACGTTGTATAAAGCATAGAAATCTCAATGTTTTAAAATTTGTCACCATTTCAATAGATTCCTCTTGTACGGCACACAAACAGGTCGGTAGTAATATTCATAAGTGCATCATAAAATGATCTAGATCATTTTATAGTACGTCCTAAGTTCTACTAATCGTAAACTTCTAAGATTTTAATGCCTTTTTATAGCTTTCTCGTAAGTCTTGGAAACGTTTTCGTATGAGCAATTTTATCACCGACATATGGCTGAGGTATAATAAGGTTTCAGAGTTTCGCAAAGCGATCGAGAGAGGAGCGATTTGTTAGCACTCCAAGTTGTTTTTATTTTCTAACATAAGTGTTTATTTTTAATAGTCTTTTTCTGCGTGTCGATGATTCCTATGGTTATTTCATTATTTGTTTCGATCAGACCTCAACCACATCGATGGCGTTGGTGGTGGAAGAAAGAAAGAAAAGAAAGAAAAAGTATTTATTAGACTCACACGGGACAATACAAAAAATGGTTGACCATACCATTAAAACAAAATTATATAAAAAGTAACATTTTACAAAAAAAAAAACAAGTTAAATAGGACATGTGCGAGGCCAAAAGGATAAAGTTTAAAGTTTAATAAAAAAAAGTCACAGCGCTGGTATGCGCTGGTAGGTGGAGTTGCACAAAGAGCATGTCAGGAGGCGGGCCATGGTTTGGGATGAGACTCCGCAGTCGCACTCAGCTTTATCGGAATACTCCCACCGGACCAAGTTGTACCAGCAGCGGACCACCTGGCTTCGAAGTCGGTTTAGAGTCTTCCAGGTGGGCCATGGCAGTTGGTGACTCGCTGGTAGCTTTTCTGCAGGCTCAACATAGTGAGCCGGAGGGGGATGCCTGAGGAGCCATAACTTTTTGCGAGCTATACCAATCCTATTCTGGCCGATTAATAAATAAATGTATAAATAAATGCCACACTACAAGCTTCTAATAAACTTGCAATGTTTGTATTTGTATGTTCGTTTTAGAGTCCCGTACCCGAAGGGTAGGTAACGAACAGGTACCTATTACTAAGCCTCAGCTGTCCGTCCGTCTGTCTATCAGCGGGCTGTATCTCATGATCCGTAATAGGTAAATTTTTTTTCACAAAATATGTAGGTACTTACCTAGTTTTGTGCCGCTATAACAACAATATAACAACATATTTCGAGCCTCTCCTTACGCGGTTGGATCAATGGCCTGATTCGGAAGGCAGTCCTCGATACGGCTCGCATCGTGAGGAGGTTCCTGTCTCTGGAGCCCTAACCATCGGTAGCTTGGACCCTGTTCCCGACACCGGCGGAAACCTATTGTTATTTTTTTTTTTAATATGTAAAACTATAAAAAATGTGTAAAAAAATGAATAAACGAGAATAATAATAATTAATAACGTAATAATCAATCCGTCACATTATCTCCGGGTGTTCTCGTCTAGCTAACGGAGAGTACTTGCATAGACACAACCTTGTAGCCAGGATTATCCATCAGCAACTTGCTCTAAAATACAGCCTTGTGGAATCGGAAGTGCCGTATTATAGGTATGTGCCCGACCCAGTTCTCGAAAATGGCAATATCACATTGTACTGGGATCGATCCATCATCACTGACAGGACTATTGTAGCCAATAAACCCGATATAGTGGTGGTGGATCGATCAGAGCGGCGCGCAATGATTGTTGACATAACGGTCCCGCATGATGGGAACCTCGTCAAAGCCGAGAAAGATAAGCAAATCAAGTATCTTGACTTGGCTCGCGAGGTTGTCGACATGTGGGATGTGGACTCAGCGATCATTGTGCCGATAGTCGTATCAGCCCATGGCTTAATTGCCAAGAGCCTCGATGAATACCTGAGGAGGCTCTCGTTAGGCAGCTGGATCAAGGGCTTGATTCAGAAAGCGGTACTCCTGGACACGGTTCGTATTGTTAGGAGGTTCCTCTCTCTGGAGCTCTGACCGCCGGTAGCTTGGACCCTGTTCCCGATACCGGTAGGCAACAATTTTTTATATTTTTAAATGTTTTTATATTGTTTTTTTTAAGAAATATTTAAAAATGTAAATAATTTGTATAAAAGTTAAATAAAGGAATTAAACTTATCAGAAAAAAAACTCGTTTTACAACGCATCCCAACATCGTGTTATCAAAAAACCCTATGTTATCTTAATCAAGCTGATTCAGCATGTTTCTGTCAATGAAACTAGGCCGAAAACATAACGAAGCATCTTTTATATGAAGCTGAAAAACTGAGACTGCGGAAACTGGGTCAAAACTAGTTTAAGAGTATCACTGCATGCGGGCCGTGGACTAGAAAATTTACGTGGATATGTCGGGCAGTTATGTATCGGGTATAAAGTTTTGGTTAAAAGTTTTTGAAGGAGATTTTGACAATGCTAAGAACCATATTAATTGTTTCGTTGTATGACAGGGTGTAACAAGACCCTTAACAAAGCCGTTTACTAAGCATTATGTACATCAAACTAATTAACTTTACGCAAAAATTATTGCTGGGGAACGACTTTTTTTTTCGAGTTGCAAAATCACATTTTACGGTACGACTCAATGTAACGCACTCAAAACTTTGTGCTGATGGATGCATTGAATAGTACAAGGGTCGTGGAGGTGTCTAAAGCAAAAATCTTACGTTAAAAAAAAAGTTGAAATTTTGACCCCCAATATCTCCGTAACTAGAAGGTTCCCAGATATAGTCTAGAACAAAAAATGTTCGCAATGATAGGCAAAACAAGTATCTTTTGGCTTCGTTAAGGGTCTTGTTACACCCTTTAAATTTATTTGTTTATCAGACTTAACTGTCCCACTCCCGGGCAAAGGCCTCCCCCATTTTTTTTTTTCTGATGGGAAATCATCAAAAACCCCTCCCACTCTGGGCTGAGCAGGAGGGAGAGTCAGACTTGTACTGACTAAAACCCATCCATGTTCCTTCCTTTGCCCTTTGTGTTCCAGGGCCGCGGTATCTCTTTCGAACAGTCCCGGAACCACCTCCCCCATTCCTTCCACTTTGCTCGATGCTGCGCCTCTTCTCTCCAATTAACGAGTCTCCTCGGTCTGCCGCGACCCCGTATAGCTGTCTTCGGGCTCCAGCTTATATGCGCAGTCCCTTTTTTAACCATAGTTTTTACCGTAGTGTTCTTGCTGTCATCATACAAAAATGAACAGAAACTAAAAAAAAAAATGAATGGCACTAAATAGGAACTAAGCACACTCTCGTGCGATAAGTACCGTTTATTAACACGGTTTAGTTCATTGCCTTTTATCTGTCTGTTCCAAACTATGGTGGGGTCGGATTCTAGTCTAACCAGCGCCCGTATTCACAAACGTTCGGATTCAACTTCGATTCGGCAAGACATATATCTATCTTTTTTTGGCATTACGAAAACGAGCGAGATATACATACGACTTTCCGAATCGAAGTTGAATCCGAACGTTTGTGAATACGGGAGCAGATGCAGCAGAATACCAGTATTTTAAATGGAGCGACTGTCTGACCTTCACAACTCAGTCAGGACTGGGTAATACCTCCGATACCGGCAGAAAGGCAGACACAAATAAAAAAGAAGTGTCTGTCTGTCTGTTGTTGTTTTTATAGAGACACTATCTAATGGTGTAACAATACAGCGTATGTTTTTTTTTTCAAAATCAACCGTTCGATTCCTGTCTAGGAATATTGATTTTTCAAAAATCCAATGATGAAGTTTTAGTTTTCATCAAAATCGGGCTCGAGACTCCTTTGAGTATTTTTCGCTATCCCTCATAGTTTCGGATTTAACCATCCACGCCCACTTGAAAAAATCACCCTGTATACATTCATATTAAAAACTGTTGTATGAAATAACAAATGTACACTTCAATTTTGTTTATTTGAATGTTTAAATTGTATAGCTAAGGTGTAGTTACAAACCATTTTTAAAGACTAAAGTATCATTTTTAGATAGTCAACTATAATACAATTACGTTTCAAAATAAGTTCGTAATCATCAAATTAGCATGCAGATCGAAAAATAACTCAATAAGACAGATTAATACAACAATAATGTGAATTTCACTAAGTGCCTTCTATCTCAATAAATAAATTTAGTGAATTTCTTGCTCTAATTATATTAAAACTTAATTAATTATATTGGAAAGCCAACTTATTGAAGATGCGTTAGATTCTAGAAGAAGTTAACTTTGTTAGAATTTACTGAAGGAGATCTATTGTAAAATAAAGCTACAATTAGGCTATTAAGATGTAAATTAAGTGGTTGGAATTTAAAGATAAGTGCACACAAGAGAACTATTTTAGTTTGTAAATGACTTTAGTAGATGTTTGAAAGAAAGAATACTTGTTCGTTGGTACAAACAAACCTGCTACAAGTAGGTATTCATATTCATTTTATTTTGCGTGTCGTAATTTGAAAAATGTATGTTGCCGTTCCAAATTCAACAGTGCATTTTAATGGCCGTATTGGAATAGATGTTTTTGGATGAGGCGTGGCTAACTAACAACAGCCGCTCTGGTCGATCTTCGGGTTAAGTTGCGCTTGCCTAGGTTGATCCGTGGATGGGTGACCACCCATTACATATCAAGCTTCCTCCGTGCCTCGGAAATCACGTTAAGCCGTTGGTCAAGGGCTGTCAATTGCAGGTCTTTGACAGTCGTTAAGTAGTTAGTGGCCCAAAAGTCTGACAACCAGTCTTACCAAAGGGTATCGTATTACCCAGTACTGTAACTGGATTGTGGAGGTCAGATAGGCAGTCGCTCCATGTAAAATACTGGTATTCAGCTGCATCCGGTTAGACTGGAAGCCGACCCCAACATAGTTGGGAAAAGGCTGGCAGAAGATGATTGAAACAAATGTATTGACTTTGTTCTTAATCGTTCCCACCCGTGGGACACCCACCTCTTCTCTTTTCGAAGTAGCCATAAAACACCACGCGGGCCCAGTGAGTGTTGGTGGTTCCCGCTTGCCGTACAGTCTCGACATAGATAGCGATGAACGATGCAGATTTAATGTGGAAGCCGACGATGGCGGGTCGCGTCTGTCTTGCGTCCACCTTAAAGGCCGAAACACACCGGATCCGTACACGTAGACGTGCACGTGCACGTGCACGTACCATGACGTTGTAATATATGGAACTTTATAGAGACACGGCACACCGCTTGCGTGACGTACACGTGCGCGTAAACTACATGCGTAACGCTACGCATTGCAGCTGCCATGTGTCAAACTTGCTGCGTACCTACGCAGAGCGGAACAGCAACGTCACATTGATGCGTGCAGTAATGACGTTGTAGTCAATGGTATTCCGTATTGGACGTCACACCGAACAAGTTTGAACACGCACGTATCTTTGCTGCGCGTGACTACGCGCGTGACTTACGCATTCAGTTGTATTTGTTTTCAAGATTTACCGATAGTAAGTGATGTTTTGCTTCGGTTTTAATGATGAATAATGAAATTAAAGAAAAACTAATTGTTTGTACAACACAAAAAACAAAGAGTAAAAAATATGTCATATAAAACTTGAACCCATTGTTTTTTGGCACACCCAGGAATATTCTGTCACAATAACAGTTTTATAGCTTCTTCTTCATCAGATGAACTACTTGATCCATTTAGCCAATCTTCTTCAGACATCGTGCACAAGAATTGCTGGGTACGCAAAGGACCGGTGCGTTGCGTGCGTACCACGTATGCGTAAGCGTAAGCGTACACGTATGCGTAACCCGGTGTGTCAGGGGTTCACGCGCGTCACACGCGCGTTTACACGTGTACGTCACGCCACGCATCTGGTCTGACCAGGCCTTAAATCCGCATCGTTATGGCTTTGCGACTGAATTCAGTTGTTTTGCGATCGCTATCAATGTCGAGACTACAGGACCAGCGTGAAGTCGACAAACAGAAGCGCGATTAACGGTTGTGCGACATAACTGTACTGCGACTCACTGTAGTTCGAATGCACGCTTGTGCGCAAAACTAAAGTTCGACATCAAGCTAGTGCCACATGAATGTAGTTTTAATCCAATTAAAGTCAGTTTATTTGAGAGGGGACTTAGTAACAAGTTTTCGCTGAAAATTTGGTGAGATTTGGAAATCCAGGAATCGACTGGCCTTCTCCAAAACCTGAACGGCAAATCAAAAAGATACTAGTAATTTCAGTTTAGGTACTTAAGGGACACTATCAAGTATCAGTAGATAGTAGTAGTAATATTTAAATAAATAATAATTGGGCATGTCGTTGCGAGAGTCAAATATGCGATTTATTTAAGCTTAACTCCTTATAATTTAATGTGAATGAATAGTAGTATTTAATTTAATTTGAACAATAATTTGAATAATTCAATGCATGAAAATGTTTTAATTGTATTATAAGTATCCAAAATTTGTATGCCTATTTGGTTAAACATAGGGATCCTGACATCCAAATTAGATCTTATTTTAATATGTTTTTTTTTTATGTTTCACAAATAAATTATTATATTTAAAAGCATTAACTATCTACATATACATTAATATTTATAAATTAAAATAATCTAAAGTAACTAACTTATTAATAAAATTAAAAAATGGCGTCAAAAAACTCCTCCTCAACGCAGTCAACTGGTAATGTACCCAAGAGACAGGCGGCGTTGCCACGTTGTATGGCAATACTAAGCCTTTGGCCAAGGTAAAAGCCAGCCCGTGGGTCACGGGAAATGTCAACTAAGCGTTTGGAAATGTCCTTGAAAAGGCTGTGAGCACTTGGACCCCACGGACCTAGAGTTTCAACCCCAAACGGCTCGAAAATATAGTTACCAATAAGGTTACTATATTTACGCCGCTTGAGGTTCGCTGCAAATAAATAGTTTGAATTTGTATATACAGCGTGTAACAGAAAGGGTATAATCATATGGAATACTGAGGTAGGGACCATCAAACTGAACAACTTTCTCTATGGGACCACCATCCAAATCGTAAAAAAATAATCAGCTGTCCCATACATTTGGGTCGAGTAGGTATTGAATTTTTGTATAGGACAGCTGATAATTTTTTTACGATTTCCATGGTGGTCCCATAGAGAAAGTGGTTCAGTTTGATGGTCCCTACCACAGTATTCCATATGATTATACCCTTTCTGTTACACGCTGTATAATAACATCACCCATATAATCACGCCTGTAATCCTCGAAGAGGTAGGCAGCGGTGTACTCTTATAGTACACCCATATTTCGACGGTTATGCGAACGGGGATGAACCTATTGATATCCACCGGGCACAGATCCATACTCCGTGGCTGCTATTTAGAAATTTCTGATGGAAAAACCCAATAAAACTTAAGAACCTAAGACCTCTTGCTCAGCAGTCGCGATTGTGATCACTAGACCAACGCGGCAGTCAATCAATTATTATCAATATTACAAAAATAATGAATTAAACTTTAAATTCATTCAGCGTTTTTACACCTTGGGTACGGAACCCTATTACTACGACTCCACTGTCCGTCCGTCTATCTGTCTGTCTGGCATATTAAAAACAGAATAAAATAAATATTTAAAGTTTTCCCATACAACGACCGTAGTTTTTTTAGGTAATGTTAAGGAACCTTTCGTCCGCGAGTCCAATTTGCAGTTGGCCGGTTGGTTTATTGGATTCCTTGAAACCAAGAGGTCTTTGTAATGTACCTAATGAAAACATAACAGGCATCAAATATAATTCCAAGGCAACTCAATATAAATGTAAATGCAGTTTCTTATCTATTAAAACAACTACTGTGTGTTTAGAATATTGAAGTTATAAAAGAAGTTTCAAGGTGAAAGTGTCCTCTGCGATTAGCTTTTTTTTTAAAACGTAGGTTTCCGAGTTAAACTCGTAAAAAAAAACTCGGGATGTAGTGGGTGGTTACCTATCCACAGACCAACCTAAGCAAGCGCGGCTTAACCTGAAGATTGATCCGAGAGGCTGTTATTATTCAACCACGAGCTCCTCCTTCGCTTTTAAAATAATAGAATCAACCCATATAATTCCATTCCTGCGTATTCCAATTCACAAGTTTATCCAATAAGCTCATATTCACCGTCTTGAAAATACACGACCATTTTATTCTATGTATTCCCCCCTATAGAATTACTCTCTTCAATAGGTGATAATGAAGAAAGCTTGTTGCAGCAATCAACCTTAGTTAGTCATAACATACATATGCACTTAAATAGAATCACTACATGGATACTTAGCAAGTATAAAGGCTGTATCAAGACCCTTAACGAAGCCGAAAGGCACTTGTTCTCCCCGTCACTGCGATTTTTTTTTTTGTTCTAGACCATACCTGGGAACCTTTTAGTTACGGAGATATTGGGGGTCAAAAAGTTCAAACATTTTCACAATTTTTTTTAAAAATACATGTTTTTAGCGTAACATTTTCAATTAAAACACCTCTACGACCCCCGTACTAGTCAATGCATACATCAGCACAATGGTTTGAGTGTGTTGCATTGAGTTCTACCGTAAAACGTAATTTTTCACCCCAAAAAAAAGTCTTTTCGCAGCAATAATTTTTGCGTAAAGTGACTTAGTTTGATGTACATAATGCTTGGTTGACGGCTTCGTAAAGGGTCTTGTTACATCCTGTATACGCACTATACAGAATATGAGTTTCTAACTGAAATTGATTGAGAGATTTTGAAGAAAGAAAATACAGTATGTGTGTATTTTTTTATCTTTAAAACTTGGTAAATTCTAAGTAAATAAACGTGTAACAAATACCTTTTTTCTCCTGCTAACTACAAAGTGTTGCCACCGTGTTGTTTACAAAAAAAATGTAGTTTCAAAGACCTTTCCAATATAGTCTCAAGTTGCTACAAGGGTGGGTACGTTGAACTCATCATTCTTTCTACTGTTATAATATACTGCCATGTATAAAATGCGACATTGCTTTATAAGTATTGAAAACCAGTTACAACATGGTGCACTTTTTGTTGGGGTTCTTCTAAAAGACCCAACACAAATAGATAAACAATTTGCATTTTATCATAGGTATGTTAGTCTGTAAGGTACAGTACACAGGGTGAATTTTTCAAGTGGGTGTGGGTGGCCAAATCCGAAACTGTGAGGAATAGCGAAAAATGCTCAAAGGAGTCTCGAGTCCGATTTTGGTGAAAACTCAAACTGCATCATTGGATTGTTGAAAAATCAATTTTCCTGGCCAGGAATCGAACATGTCGGTAAAAAGCAAAACACCTACTGTATTATTACACCATTCGATAAAGTCGCCATTAAGAATCAAATTCTGGGAAGTAATAACATATTTTAGTATGACAAATCAAAGGAAGGAGTTATTTTTTGATAAAATACCTAACAGTCTGCAAACAGTTAGTAGTATTTAATGAAACTTCGAACAAATCACTATTGGCGCCTACTCACTTGTATGTTCTAATTTCAATTGTTTACAATTTTTTGTTTTGTTGAGGCCTACTACCACGAAGAGATAAAAAAAAATAGAATATAACGTTTTGAAGATGACTGCGGTGCAAATGCAAATAAAAATCAAGGACATTAATTTAAAATATAATAAAACCTAAAATTTTACATTTTCCTTAAATTTTCCGCATGTCATTACTTCCCCGAATTTGATCCCTATTAGCGACACTATCGAATGGTGTGTGTTTTTTCAAAAGTAAAAAGTTCGATTCCTGGCCAAGAATATTGATTTTTCAAAAATCTAATGATGCAGTTTTAGTTTTCATCAATATCGAGCTCGTGACTCATAAGAGCATTTTTCGATTTCTATTGATTTGGCCATCCACGCCCACTTGAAAAATTCATCCTGTATATCTATGGGCCCAAGTAGCCTGAAAATAGAATAATAGATGTTGTTGTAAAAAAAATTCGTTTAATTGTGTGACTAAGATACATTTTTATTTTATTTTTTCGTGAAGCGGCGAAACACGTGTCGCTAATTATAATTGCTTTTCCTGCATGTGCATATTTTTGCAGATGAGAGGGCGGTGCTGCATTCTGCATCCAGGCCTGGATCTTATTCGTGGAATTAAAACTACACATTTTGCATAACATTTAATGTCATAGATTTCCGCAAAGCCTGATCCTGTAATTTATCTTTTTTTTTTTCAATATTCAATGTCGTAACTTCCCCTGTAACCATAAGTGCGCAATGTAGAATACTCTTAGTGCACACTTTATTAATGTCGAATATTTTGGTGCGCAGGATGAAATGCCTTATAATTTCGATATACACAGTCTCAGTTCAAACATATCTATCATACAGACACACATAAAACAACATATCTATCTACATCATACAGGTACACTTTCAAAAATCTAATGATGCAGTTTTAGTTTTCATCAATATCGAGCTCGTTACTCATAAGAGCATTTTTCGATTTATATTGATTTGGCCATCCACGCCCACTTGAAAAATTCATCCTGTATATCTATGGGCCCAAGTAGCCTGAAAATAAAATAATAGATGTTGTTTAAAAAAAAATGCGTTTAATTGTGTGAGTAAGATACATTTTTGTTTTATTTTTTCACAAACACGTGTCGCTAATTATAATTGCTTTTCCTGTATGTGCATATTTTTGCAGACGAGAGGGCGGTGCTGCATCCTGCATCCAGGCCGGAATCTCTTTCGCGAAATTAAAACCACACATTTTGCATAACATTTAATGTCATAGATTTCCGCAAAGCCTAGCTGATCCTGTAATTTATCTTTTTTTTTTTTCAATATTCAATGTCGTAGCTTCCCCTGTAACCATAAGTGCGCAATGTGGAATACTCTTAATATCTTGATGCGCATTACGAAATGCCTTATAATTTCCCACACAGTCTCAGTTCAAACATATCTATCATACAGACACACACAAAATAACATATCTATCATTATATATCTATATCATACAGGTACACTTCATAGGTAGCAATATCGTAACCTAACACGCCAGAATGTTTGGCGAACGTATCAAACACGGAGGTATGTAAACGTCCCTTGCAATTAATCCAATTAAATTGAATCGGAGTACTAAAGTTGTGGGGTCGCGGGTTCGGTGTTCGGGTTTTGTATAAATTAGAACCAACTCCCGGCTTATAAGCAATCAGGGTGTGGTTGACACTGATCCTTCAATTTTGATGGTTTATCTTGTTGCTGGAATTTTGAATAGCTAGTCAAATTAACTACATAATATACAGGGTGTGAACAGACCCTTCACGAAGCCGTCAACCAAGCATTCTGTACATCAAACTAAGTAACTCTACGCTTAATTATTGCTGGGTAATGGCATTTTTAACTTGATTCACTTAAAACATGGTGCTGATGGATGGATTGTATGGTACGGGGGTCATGAAGGTGCTTAAAGTAAAAAAAATACATCAAAAATTTAAAAAAATTGTATAAAAAAAATTGTATTTAAAAAAAAAAAGTTGGAACTTTGACCTCTAATATAACTAACTAGACGGTTCCTAGGTATGGTCTAGAACAAAAAAATAATCGCAATGATGGGGAGAACAAGTGGCTTTCGGCTTCGTTAAGGGTCTTGTTACACCCTTTATATAGCAATGGCAGCCTGTGATTGTCCCACTATAAGGTAGGTAAAGTTCACTTTATTATATATGTATATTATATTTGTATATTATAATTTATATGCATACATAAATTCAAGCCTGAAATACGCGAAGGGTTAGGCAAAGGTGTACATAATAATACACCCACCCAGTAGTTAGTCGAATGTAATAGAGCACCCGCTCTATCGCCATCAACCGGGCACAAATCCAGGCTCCGTGACTGCTACTGAGAAATTCCTGATGGAAAAACTCAATAATAATTTGCCCGATCCGGGAATCGACTCCAGGACCTCATGTTCAGCAGTCGCTTGCGACCATTAGACCAACGAGGCAGTCAAACAATATTAATTTAAATGAAAAATAAAAAAAAAACAATAAAAATATATATAATATGCCTGATGTACTGACGTCGAATAAACATTTTTCTTTCTTTCTTTCTTTTCTGTCCCATACATTTGGGTCGAGTAGGTATTGAAATTTTGTATAGGACAGCTGATTATTTTTTTACGATTTCGATGGTGGTCCCATAGAGAAAGTTGTTCAGTTTGATGGTCCGTACCACAGTATTCCATATGATTATACCCTTTCTGTTACACGCTGTTATTAATATTATTTTTTACTTATGCCTACACGGTTGCTCACAGTGGGGTTGTCATATGGTTGTCATTCATTTTCAGAATATTAGGCTATTTCTTGTCTTCTATGTGTTTTCCTTTGACGTAAATGTCAGATGTGTCTTAGAATTTCAACCAATAGAAATCTTTACAAAAACCAGAACAGTGCCTCATCATCTGTCTAGACTATTCTCGACTATGTTGGGGCATACTTCCAGTGTAACCGGACGCAGCTTAATACCAGTACTTTACATGGAGCGACTGTCTATCCGACCTCCACAAAACAGTTAGTATTGGGTAATACGATACCCCTTGGTAAGACTGGTTGTCAAGCTTTCGGGCCACTGACTACCTTACATGGCTGTCAAAGATCTACAAATGACAGCCGGGATCAGCGGCATAACGTGCTTTCAGAGACACGGAGGAAATTCGGTATGTTAGACATTGCATGGCAATCGTGGATTAAGCTTGAAGATGGACCTGTGGCTGTTATTATTTAACCGCGAGCTCCTCCAAAAACCAGAACTGTGGCACTTGGCGTTAATTTGACACTTCGCTGTTTAGTAAGAGACAGTCAATCAGAGGCCTTAGTCTGCTATTGCAGTAGTGTCAGAATGGTCTATCATTGATTTAATAAGGCCCTGCGCAGACGAATTACCCTTTGTACGCACGTCAAACGAGTTTCGAACGCGCTTCAATACGCCGTGGGCTAGGGGCCTTATTAAATCAATTATAGGACATTCTGACACTATTGCAATAGCAGACTAAGGCCCCAGGCCAGAGTGTCAGTGACGACACTAATAACCCGAAATTCTTCTAAATAAAAAATATCGTTAAAAAACACATGCTTTAGAATGCCCAATCAAATCCGTATTTAATGCTATTTCTATACCCTCAGCTGTAGCAAAGATGAAGAATTTTGGTAGATCGTCTTTACTTTCATAAAACAAAAAATCATTTGAAAGTATGTCTGGAAATTTGACCGTATCTACCGTTGGGAACTAACATGTTTGTACGCCAATTGCTTTCTTTCGCATTTTGTATAGACCGTCACGCTTTGATTTCAAACTTGGCATGTCTACAAAATCATCGTCTTCCTCAAGCTCACCCATAGTTTCTTCAAAAATGTTACTTACTGATTTTCATTCCTTTTTTACTCTTTCTTTGCATTTATTCATCTTAACGCCAATCAAATTCTTATCGAAGTTAGGCTTACAGGTATGTCCGCTTTCCCTCAGAATTGACCCAGAATCACTGCTTAAAGTTATGGATCCATTGCACTCGCTTCTATTTACGCAACGCCAGATTGTAGTACCGTTTTTGTTTGTCGAGTTAGAATGGAATTGATATCCTGCACGTAATAGTTTCTTTTTGCCTTTTTCAGTATCTGTAAATGTAAACACAGAATGGCTGCCTTTACTAGTAGAAGACATAATATATATTTCACCAAACCGGAGACACGAAAATAAAGAATTTAATTGTTGTCATTTACAAATAATGAAATGTCACATAATTGACGGGAAAACAAATGACGGCATAATAGGCTATTCTATTTAGCCAGCATTTTTCGCCTACATTCTATTCTCACAGATACAAAGGAGGTAACAATCGTAACAAATTAAACCTCAGAATACTACAATTACTAATTACTACATTTTAATTATGTAAATGGGAACCTACAGCAGGCGGCTTTTCTTTTTGTAAGTTCCTACAAGTAAATTATGTGAATTCCAAACGCATGGTTTCATCGACTGTACATGGACTTGACCAATAGCGTATGTGGCAAATTTCATAATTGGACAAACAGACGATTCGACGAACTACAGCTTTGCCCGATATAAAATTTGACGAATTGCCGATTTGACGAATATCAGACTTAACCAATGTCGTGCAACCCAATTATATCATGAGAATGCAACCAAAATACCTAGTCTGCACTCGATGAGAGTGCGCCATATTGGATTTAGAATGACGCCACTCAGCTGACCTTGCATTGTCATCTAAACGTTGAGTTTTGTAAAACTTGCCGTGCTATATTAATAAAGAAGATAGGTAAGTATCTATTTAGACACAAAAATCAAAATTTATATCTTTCATCTTAACTACCTACTTACCCAGCCCCATAAACAACTAAAATCCTGTTTAAAATTCAGCTCACACGTTAATTAAAATCTGTTAGAAAATCTTCCTTTGTTACAAAGATGTTATCTCCGTAAAATGGCTGGACATGAAAAATGTCTGGGTTAGCGCCAAGCGATATGGCGAATTAATTCCTGCCGCGGACCGAGTGCTGTATGAAAATCGTTTTGTACTGGCGTGTGGTAAACTGTTAGATGGTTTGAAAATCTGAACAAAGTTTATAGTAAAAATTGTGTTTTGCTATAGGAGTTTACTTCTGGATGCGCCGTGTTTGGGTAAGCAGTGTGATAATTATATAAAGGGTGTAACAAGACCCTAACGAAGCCGGAGCGCACTTGTTCTCCCCGTCATTGCAATCATTTTTTTGTTGCAGACCATACCTGGGAACCTTCTAGTTATGGAGATATTTGGGGTCAAAGTTCGAACTTTTTCTCAAGTTTTTTTTAAAACACATTTTTATAATGTATTTTTTTTACTTTGAACACCTCCACCGTCTCCGTACTATTCAATCCATCCATTACAGTATAATGTTTTGAGTCCGTTACATTGAGTCCTACCGTAAAACTTGATTTTTCACCCCCAAAAAAAAGTCTTTTCCCAGCAATAATTTTTGCGTAAAGTTACTTAGTTTGATGTACATAATTCTTGGTTGACGGCTTCGTTAAGGCTCTTGTTACACCCTGAATATACTAGGTTTTGCCCGTGGCTTCGCTCGCGTTAATTTAGGTTTTGACAACCAATTCGCCCTACTAAAGTTTCTATAATAATATAATTCAATCATGATTTGAAAGACACGAGGCGCCATCTATTATCATATAATTATTGTTCTTTTCCTCGGGAACAGTACTTTTTTTCGGTATGAAAGGTACTTCCGTTTCTGTACTGACAACGTATAAGCAAAATTTCAGGATGATCGGTTCAGTGGTTTAGGCGTAAAAAGTAACAAACAAACCAACTTACTTACGCATTTATTATATTAGTTAGGAAGTTAGGATTAATTTGATTTGAATGTTTCTCAGCGAATCGATAGCAAAAAAACATCAAACATATTTGGGTGAAGATTCTGCTACGGAGACACGCTTGCTGATGCAGTTAAAAGCTTAAAAAACATAATTCCTTATAATCCAAATTAATAGGTGAATAAATGTTAAAGTGTCTTTATCATAGACTAAAGGCGTCTCCCCGTTACACCGTGAACTATTAAAGTATCGGGCACGGAAAGAAACAATTCAAAACATGAAAACAAAAGAATAATAATCAAATTCCGACAGATGACATAACCGCACATGACACACGTACCTAACGCTATTCACTCTATCGTTTCCGATTACGTTAACGACTGTACCAATCTATGCACAGCCCTCTCGGGTCTCGTCCCGGCAACTGCGATAATTTATTGTTCAACGTAGCACCAACACTGGCGCGGTCATTTTTATGATTTTGTCTACTGTTTCCAGGCTTTTTCCTCATTGCTCATGGAATGACTAAAGTAATAGTATTGGGTTTCTTTTGATTAACTTTCTGTGTCGGCTGGTATATCAATCTTGATACGATTCGTCACGGTTAGGTGACAAAAGAAAAAGTATTTATTAGACTTATTAGATTCACACAGAGCAAAAAAAAACAAACAAAATAAAATAAACATATCACCCTCATTCTCCTGCCCTTACCCCAATTTATTTGGTGTCGGAGCTGCATGTTTTCTTCTTCCATACTTCTCTGTTACTCGTCATCTTACCAGATACCTCCTTTCTACCCGTGTCATCCTTCACACAGTCCATCCATCTTTTCTTTGGCCTTCCTCTCTCATACATCATCAAACTTATATAAGACTTAATAACATTAAAACAAATTGGTAAGACTGGTTGTCAGACTTTCGGGCCACTGACTACCTGTAACGACGGTCAAAGATCTACAAATGACAGCTGAGACCAACAGTTTAACATGCTTGCCGAGACACGGAGGAAACTTGGTATGTAATTGGTGGTCACCCATCCACAGATCAGCCTAGACAAACGCGGCTTAACCTAAAGATTGATACGAGGGGCTGTTAATAGGTATTTACGACCTCCTCCTCCTTCAGAAATGTTCTATGCCACGAAAATCAAGTGAGTATATGAATGTCAAATTATCATTTCAATCACTGGATCATTATCTGATAACCATTTTAAAGTGTTTTCCATGGAAATGAATTAGCAAAAAATCTCAAGTATGTCCGCCTGAAATAGGCATGACTGACGATGCCTCAACCAACATTTCTTTTGTATGAAACTTCGCATGAATACATCCCTTCCGAGAAAGGCATAGGGGCATGTCAGAGTCCTATTATTTCCAACCGTCTTTCCCTTCGTAATTGACAACCGTGTAGGCCCTTTTGACGGCGAGATCGCTTTTAGCGATAAGTCTGTCTAATGTGACACCCCATGTAACTTATGTTTTGTTATTATTATTTATATAAAAATGTAGTGAAAAATATCATAAAGGTATGAATTTATGGTAGATCAAGTTCCAAACAGCAAAAAAGAAGGAAATGTAGACCATTTAATAGATGGAGTAAAGGCATTAAATACATTAGAAACCGCTGGAAACTTATGGCCTAGACTAGCAAGACAAAGTCAGCTGGAACCGTTTGGAGGAGACTTCCACCGCAAAGGGCTGCCTGCCCTTACAATTCTAATCTTATTTTACGTACAAAAAACTAACATTACAAACAAATAAATAAGTACACAACACATCGAATATGAGATAATAAAACAAAAAAAACAAAAAAACAATGAAAAAAACAAAAACTCAATGTAGAGGATACAATAAACCTAGATCACAACATGGTATAAAACAAAGTCGCTTCCCGCTGTCTGTTTGTCCCTATGTATGCTTAGATTTAAAACTCCGCAACGGATTTTGATGCGGTTTTTTTTAATAGAGTAGAGTAGAGTAGGGACTCCATTTTCCGCACTTAGACTCTAATATGGTCCGTTGTGCGTAGGTGTCCGGCTAAGTTAGCCAGCCTAGCTCCGCCCAGAAGCACAGAAGTTTCCTGGGAGCTTCACAGGCTTCGCGGAGCGACCTCACCGTTCCGAGGATTTGTTTGCGTTGGGTAGCCACGGCCTCGCATTCCAGGATGACGTGGGCGGCTGATTCTTCGGCGTCAAAGCAGCCCCTGCAGAGTGGGCTGTCCGTGGCGCCTATGTTAAAGAGATGTTTATTTAGGGGGCAATGGCCCGTTATTGTCCCTATTATTATTCTGAGGTTATTTCTACTTAGGCTGAGCAGTAGTTTTGTTAGTCGCGGATGTAGACTTGGCATCGCCATTTTGGACTGCCTGCAGTCCGTAGACCGTGACCATTTGTTGTTGTGAAGTTCAGTTGATCTCTGGCGAACCCATGTACGGAATTGTGAGAAAGGTAAGGGAAGGAGTGGGTACGTTTTTTTAATAGATAGATTGATTCAAGGGGAACGCTTCTACGTATAAAATTGCACCCGTGCGAAGCCGGGGCGGGTCGCTAGTTTATTAATAAAGTTCCAAACATCAAAATCCGAAGACGTACGAGGGTTTTCGATGTCTTATCTCAAATGGAGTTGGGCAGAACTCCTAGCATGGCGCGGTGATGGCAGGTGGAGAACTTTGATCATATGACGTTCAAGGAGTAAGAAAGAAAAGTGTTGGCCATCTGGCAGCGAAATGGGCGGATGACATTATTGCCATCGCGGGTAAATCTTGGATGTGTCTAACACAGTAACGCGGAGATCAGCACAAGCAAAGAAATAGTCCTATACCCAGTATTTAGTTAAGTCTGGCTAGGAGCACTTCTGCGGATTTTGATGTTCATCAGCCTTTTGCAGTCCGCTGCTGGGCTTAGGCCTCTTCAGTCGCACCCACCAGCCAGCCACGTTGCGAAGATCGTCGTTCCACCGAGCCTGAGGGCGTCCCACCTTATGCTTTTCGATTCGCGGTTTGCACTCAAGAATACGTCTAGGGTCAACGGTCATGGGTTCTAAGGCTAATATGGCCGGCTCAATGCCTCTTCAGCTTGTTTTTTCTGACGTTAGGACATCCCAAAAGACGAAGATATAGTAATTATCTTTAGGAGTCCTTATCGGACACTGTTAATATCGCGCCGAATCAAGGGTACCCTAACATTTGTATATAGAATCAAGCTATCCCAAAATCTGTTCTAAGAACAAAAGACTACTTAAACTTAAGGTAAGTCTAAGATCTTCTAAAAACAGCCTTACCTACCCTCTTTAAAAAACATGGCTATTATTCTTAGGGGCGCTACACATATGCCTGTTCGGGTCGGTTGTATTCGTCACAGACAAATGGTAAAAACTAATATAATTGATATATTTTCAAGAAAAGGCCGCTCGGCTTAGTTCAAATTGTGCCCAACTGATTCGAACTTGAGACAGGATACAACGATGATTGAAGCCGAACGGAGTTTGCCGACCCGAATGCAGAACATGTGTAGTAAATACTCCAGTCAGCTTTGTCGTTATTTATGTCATTCCCAGCCCGTGTCGTCCCACTGCAAGGCTAAGGTCACCCATTCCCATTTCCAATCCTCACTGTTTTGAGCTAGTAAGTGGGCGTCCTATCAGTAGGCGTCAAGTTCGTCCCACCATCTTCGCCACATTTTTTCCGGGACCAGAATGTGGGTCCATGGTATGTTGGCCATTCTATCTAGCCTGTTCCCAACTATGTTGAGGTCGCCTTCCAGTCAAACCAGATGCAGCTGAATACCAGTATTTTACATGGAGCGACTGTCTAGCTATCCCCCATAACCCAGATAGTACTTGGTAATACGACATCCCTTGGCAAGATTGGTTGACACACTTTCAACCCACTGACTACCTGTAACGATTGTCAAAGATCTACAAATGACAGCCGGGACCAACGGTTTATCGTGCTTTCCGAGGCAAGGAGGAAACTCTGTATGAAAGACATTGGCAAGCCTGCCAGGGTTGCGGGACTGTTCGAAAGAGATACCGCGGCCCTGGAACACAAAGGGCAAAATAAGGAACATAGACGGATTTTAGTCAGTACAAGTCTGACACTTCCTTCCGCTCCACCCAGAGTGGGAGGGGTCATTTGACGAAACCCATCCGTAAAAAAAAGACATTGACAAGCATTATTATTTATTTATTTTTTCTGATGGGAAGTCATCAAATAACTCCTCCCGCTCTGGGCTGAGCAGGAGGGAGTGTCAGACTTTTACGGACTAAAACCCATCCATGTTCCTTCTTTTGCCCTTTGTGTTCCAGGGCCGCGGTATCTCTTTCGAACAGTCCCGCAACCCTGGCAAGCATCGGTCCTTTCGGACCCCTCCCTGTTTGCTGACATCTCTTTGAGGCGCGCGTGGAACACGAACGCCCGTCGACACGGCCTGTCATCATAAGACAGACGGACGGACGGCACATTGGCAATCCTGGCTTAACCTTAAATATTAAGCCATACGGCTGTTATGTACGTGCGTGCACTGTAGTATGTGGAACAGTATTGATGAATCGAAAAAGGGTCCGCATAAGTATGTAACACCTCTTAAAAAAAATATGAGGTCAGACGGACATACTCGTAGATGTAATCGGCTTTTCTTGTGAGTGATCCCCTCGAGAAGGAGGCGGCCCCTTGACCGGCCATTAAAAGTTTTTTTTTTGTTCATCTTATTTGAGAAAACAGTGGCGTTTTGTGACTAAAATTTTTCTGTATGAGTTGTTGGGTAGACATTTTTACTATTTTTTTGGAGTTTTTATGTATTTGAATGTAAAAGGTCGTGGGATTTAGGATACCTCTGAAATGACAACAGATACTTTTACCAGTTATTATGCATTGTGACTGGGACTGTGGCTTCGTCTTTTTGTATTTTTTTGACATTCAAAAGTGCCGTAATGGTCTAATTGAAATAAAAGCTTTGAGGTTGAGTTTCACTTTTCGGGAGACGTTGATTAAAGTATGTAGTACAGTGTTGTGATGCCATAGATATTTGAACTTTTGTATGAAACAAAATTGTTTTTTAATAACCAACAAAGTTAGTATAAAATAGAATAATATTATATTGTTGTTGTATGTGTCACAAATACAGGTGGGAAAAATTGTGAAAAAGTAGGAAAATTGCAGAGTAATTATTTTAACAAATATTTTTTTAAGTAATAATATTGATGGAGTTTGATAATAATATTGATGGTTTTGCCGCCATTATTAGAAATAGATGTGCATCCCTGATGACTCGTGTTCGCGGCAGCACCAACAGTATTCTCAGTGTATTCGCAGATCGGTGGGATTCCCCGATGGTGCGGAGGTGGATGCGGCTCCATGCTGTATTGTGTTTGTGCATTTTAATCTGTATCTGTAACCTACTAACACTAGAACTTAAGTAAAATTGTTACTAACCCTATGGACTCCGGTCTGAAATAAAAACTTTCTATTCTATTCTATTCTAAGTACTGTATGTGTTTTCAAGGATGGCCTGACCTGTTCTGCAATATTATCAAACCATCCCACACACGATTTTATTATAATAACGATGAATTCCTTATTAAAATGAAATAAAGTCGGTATTGTCATTAAACAATGCCAATAATATTTGGGTTGTTCTATTTGTATTTATCTGCGTTTCCAGTACAACGCGTTAATTTGATGATTTATCACATGTATGTGGCTAATTAAGTATGACTGTGATAGTTCAATTGACAAATACATTCAACTGCATTCAGTGGTAATAAAAATTACATACACACAAATAAATACATAGATAAACTCATGCATTTTTTCCATGGGGGTAGGCAGAAACCACAGAACGCCACCTGCTACGATCCTTACATACCTTTTTGCCTCGTCCACGTTCAAACATCTCAAATCAATCAAATCAAATTAAAATATTTTTATTTCAAATAGGCCTAGATGGGCACTTATAAAACGTCGACAAAAAGGTGCACGGTTCGGGTTGCTCGTTTCCTATGGAGAAGAACCGGCAAGAAACTCCATGGTTACTCTTTTCAAATCATTTGGTGTTACAATATTATCATGTTACAGCATTAGTACTTAAGTATGGAGGGACAGCATAGGCCGTTGCTTACTACACAAAAAATGTAAGTTAAGATAAAAAAGTTAACAAGCATCTGGTCATACACACACGCTGGTTGCGAGTACTACGCTCCTGACCTTTCTGAAGAACCTCACCAATAAGGTCAGTGTATGTCCTTTTACGGCGTCCCTTCCCAGCGTTGCCACTCACATCTGCGTCGTAAATATCTTTTAAAAATTGCTTAAACAATCAACTAGAGCTGACAAAAAGGGTCTTAATCCGTTGGCACCGACTTTCAAGATTCATGGATCTTTGACAGTCGTGACGAGTTGTCAGAAGCCCGAGAGTCTAACAACCAGTCTCGTCAATGGGGTATTGTGTACCCCACAGTTTTTTTTTGGATTGTGACGGCACGATTGTCGCAGTGGCTAAGCGATTAGCTGCTGCGCTGCGTGTCGCGGGTTCGATCTCCACACGAAACAATTATTTGTTTTACCTACAGGTAGTTGTTCCGGTCCGGGTGTCTGTGAGTTTACATGTTTGTAAACGCACCCACAATACAGGAGAAATTCCTGAGGCACAGTTTTTTTTTTTTTTTAAAGAAATGTATTGATAGGTAACCACTCCATCTGCACTTCTGGTATTTAGCTCCATCTGATTAGTCTGAATGCCAATCGATGATGAAGTAGGTTTATTATTATTTCCTTTATTTATCTTTTCACTAATTATTTAAATTTTAAAATATTCCAGAAAACAATATTAAAAAAATGCAACATAAATAATAATTAATTATTTATAATTGCAAACTGCATTTTAAAATATAAAAAATTGTAGCCAACTGGTATCGGGAACAGGGTCCAAGCTACCGGCGGTCAGCAGGGCTCCAGCGAGAGGAACAAGATAGTTAATTTTACAACATTTGAGTTTTAATTATTTGAACTAATCAATAAACCAAATTGACTTTCGAAAACAGTTTTTCCTTTTGACCAATATAGCGCCATTGGTTTAGTCTGAAAGCGTTAAATAAGATTTTCACTTATTAAACCCAATTATTTTTAACACAGAAATAAAATTATAAATGAATTACGTGAATAAAATATATTGAACGTAATATTTTATTCCAATACAATTACATCTCACAGATATTTATTTAGTTGGCTACGCAATGCTACGAGTGCTACACAGGTGCTACGGGCGCTACGCAGGTGCTACGAGAAATTCGGTTGAGTTGCTTTTCATACAAAATTATTGTATGCTTGTGTAATATCAAGATGTGATCTTTTCCAAAAAATATTATAAATTTACCTACTTATTTTTAGCCGACCGAACAGAATGATTTAGTGCTGCTGTTGAAATATCAGTCTTTACTTTATTTATTTATTGAAATCTCCCTTACAACTAACATTACAGGTCTTTAAATTAACTTATTTACAATAAAACTATAAAAACGTAAATAACTAGTAATCATTAAAATAACATCTAACAATCATAGCTTCTATAATAAGTTCCCTAACTATAAAAACACAATATTAAAATTATAAAACAACAACATTTAACCTACTCTAATCTACACTATAACATACAATAAACAACAGTACTTTTGCGAATTCACTCAAAAAGCATGTAAGTACATCCATCTTGACGTGAAGATCGTTAATTATCCGAATAGCGCGGGTCAATGGTGTTTTAGCGAGAACACAAACATAGGCACTGCAGCACTCCTGGGTTATGCTCAATGCCCCGAAGTAACCTAACTAAATACGACACAAGCGTGAATTCCCGTCGCACCCCCAGTTGGTTGTACCCGACCATACCGAGCACAAATAGAGTGGGGTACATCAACGGGTAGAACGGATAAACGCCTTAGAACTTCTTAGACAAGTGGCGCGTGAATTTGTTCTGCACACGTTCTAACATTACCAGGTACTTGGCTTCATGTGGAGCCCATATGACAGCACTATGTTCCAGATGACTCCTGACTAGTGTGTCACACAGGACCCTGACTGAAGCGATGTTAGTGAAGTGCCTTGTGGCGGTCATCGCTACTCCGGCAATTAATAACTTTAATTAGGATAAAATCGAAAATGTAAACACTCCACAATACAAGTAGTACATCTTATTGTCCCGTTACACAGAGCTGTCAAATTCGAACAAATGTCAGATCATAGACAACAACAGAAAACACAATCATTGTCTTTGGGTATAAATAAACTAAGAGTTATTAACAGGAATATACACATTTATTTAGTTGCTATATTTATATCACACATAATATCTATTTACAAATTTAACAATACTAATAAATATTTACACTGAACAAAATATAAGCATACATTGTAATGTACGGGTGTGTACCTTTCCGAACGCAACTTCGGGCGCGTTCGGCAAAGCTCGGCCTCCGTCGGAACATATGACTAGCTAAAAATCAATTAGGCATGATCATCGAGTTCAGTACACAGAGCATCTTATATAGGTTCAGTACTCGTTTTGGCCTCCTGACCTGTACACGCTACTTGTTGCAACCAAATCTAGACTTGTGTCGTAGACCTAGATCTCGCTAATCGGCTCGATATAATCTCCGCAGCCAAGTGCCTGTATTTAGTAAACTGTCCTCTATCGTTTTAGACAATTTGTAGCACTAAGCGTACTAGAAGTGTAGAGAAATTTATAATATAGGAATTATATTCCGGACCGCCGTTTTATTCGCCGTTTCCTCCATACACTTCAGCCTTGTCTGCCTCAGAACAAAAACCCAACATTCTAAACGTCAGTCTTCATCGTCATTCTCTTACCCTTGTTCTAATTCAATTGGGGTCGGCGCAGCATGTCTTCTTCTTATAGCTGCTGTTTAAATATCAGTCTTTAGTCTAGGAAGCATTATGAAAAGTCAATTTTACTCGTCATTAACTAATCACGCTAGGAATCTCAGAGTGTTTTGCTTATTAACAACTATCAAGATATATCGAAAATAGTAAGCTAGCACATCTAAAAACATGAGTAACCATGTCCCAATACAGTCGACTAACTAGGTATATCCACATAACTATTACCCACAGTGCGTAAATAAAAAAATGCAGGCCTGATTTTATTATTTTGATAAAACTCTTCAAAAATTTATGAAAAATAGGAAAGCAGCGGTGGCCCAATGGTGGCGGCCCCGACTTACGAGCAGTAAGTCGTGGGTTCAAACCCAGGTACGCGCATTACTTTGTGTAACTTATTTCATCACCACTGCTCTCAAAACGGTGAAGAAAACATCGTAAGCAAACCGGCATGTCTTAGAACCAAAAATTCGAAGACATGTGACATCTACCAACCCGCACTGGGCCCGCGTGGTGATTATAGCCCATTCCCTCTCATCTAGAGAGGAGGCCTGTATCCCAGCAGTGGGCACACTAAATGCTGATTATACTTATGCTTCAAAAATTTTAAAAAAAAAGTCCAGACATCAGTATAAAACCCAAAACAGCAACGCGAGACGAACCCTCAACAGACGCTTGTCTCGTGTTGACGCGTATCCTGCCATTTCGGTCACCACCATAAAAATGCTTACAACCATCATAGTACCCTAGTATAGTAGTATCCTCGTATCATAGTACCCTCGTCTCTAGTACCCTATTAGAATACTCCATCTCCTTATTGAATTAAAAGTTTTTCGCAAAGTCGGTAAAATATACATACAGGGTATAACAAGACCCTTAACGAACTTATGCCGTCAACCAAGCATTCTGTACATCAAACTAAGTAACTTTACGCAAAAAATATTGCTGGGAAACGACTTTTTTTTTGGGGTGAAAAATCACGTTTTACGGTAGGACTCAAAGTTACGGATTCAAAACGTTTTGCTAATGGATGGATTAAATAGTAATCATTATCTCCGAAAATAGAAGGTTCTCAGTTATTTATTTATTTATAATAAGCTCACCAACAGCTTAGTCACTTACAATTCAAATCAAATAACATCTAATATTGGCATTTCAGTAACCATGCAAATAACAGGAATGCATGACATGGAACATATGAATATCAGAGACAAAGGAGAACAATAATAAAATAAAAAAGTGTGTCTAACCCTACAAAACAATCTAATTTGAGCTACTTAGATATGCACTCATCGCATTATTTAAATACGGCACGTCTGTATGAAGCGAAACTCATGGAGGAAATATCAATAGGGTATTCAGAGTATGGTCTAGAACAAAAAAATGATCACAATGATGGGGAAAATACGGCCTTTCGGCTTCGTTAAAGGTCTTTATACTTAAACAAATTGTCGATCAACATAACGTAACATCACCTAATTGGAATTTCTCCGTTGATGGCAATAGGCTCGCCTCCTATTACATAGGACTTAAACAGTGGCGAAAATGTAGGTATTCTATTTATGACCATCTCTACCTAACCGTTTGGGGATTACAGGCGTCATGTTATATTAACATAACATAACATAACATAACATAACATAACATAACATACAACATAACAAAACATAGCATAATATAACAGGTTACTAACTAACCTGTCTTGGCCCACGGCAGTGCTAAGGATTAAGGACTGTATTTGATTGGCAATATGTAATTTTGTATTACTTCTACACCAAAGAATCACCAACTTCCATAAAAGGCTACAGTAATATACCTTCAGTATAAAAAGTAGGTTTACACTTGATCCTTGGCGACAATCCCTAGAGGCACCACCAAGGCCCTCTAACGCGATTACTTGGGTACCTGGAGGTCAAGTAAAAAGAGATTAGCGTTTTTTTTTTGTGGTAACAAATCCGAATAAGCGGCTTTGTTTTCTATTTAAACTCCGTGCTACGTTAGGCCAGCTCAAAGTTGTACCACGTATAAATGTGCGTTAGTCTGAACCTGTCAGGAAACTAAACCTTTAACGATAGTGTATTGTTTGATCACGTTTATAAACACACGTTTATCTATATATATAAAAGAAAGTCGAGTTAGTTACACTATTTATAACTCAAGAACGGCTGAACCGATTTGACTGAAAATTGGTGGGGAGTAGCTTAGAACCAGGAGACGGACATAGAATACTTTTTACCTTTTTTAAAATCTTTTATTTTTATTTAGATCTAACTTCTCGCGGACGAGGTCGCGGGCGCAGCTAGTAATATAAACAAGCTGTGCCCAGCTTGCGTTGCAATACACCTTTATTTACCCTACCTAACTACCCCCTAATCACCTAGCGGTGTGAAATATACTTTACGGCCTATTCTCATACCTACCAATTATACATTAAAAAAATCATAAAAATCGGTCGAACCTATTCGGGGGACTGCGGCCATAAACACCGTGACAGCCGGCTTAAAAGATATGTTCCACTTGTCTTATTAACCTCACGCCTGTAATCTGTGAGGGGCTAGGCAGAGGTACATAATAGTACACCCATATTTCGCAAATTATGTTGTAAGTCCCATGTAATAGGGGGCGAGCCTGTTGCCATCAACCGGACACAAATCCAGACTCCGTGTCTGCTACTGAGAGTTTCCTAATGGAAAAACACAATAGCCCTTTGACCCACCCGGGAAACGAACCGAGGACCTCAGGCTCAGCAGTGGCGCTTCAGACCACTAGACCAACGAGGCTTTTTTTATTATTTATTATTATTTAAGATTCGGTCAAATTAGTACTGATTAGTTGTAGATCGGCTTCGGAGAACTAATTTGCAGTGTGTCCGTACTGGTTTGAGCGAAACGTTATTTGTTAGTATGATGATGCACTAACAAATATAATGATACAGTTAACATCATTCTCGCGCCTTATCCCAATTTATTTGGGGTCGGCGCAGCATATCTTCAAATAATTGTTAGTATGGACAAATGATCCGCTATAATGGTAAGGTAATATTATAATGGTAATTCTGTCCTATGGCTTGCATATCGCAGGAGCTGACGGACGGTACTAAAAGTGCCAAACTCGTCGTCAAATTTTGGGCCGACTCAATTTAAATTGTCATCAACAAAGTTAAGAACAAGAACGGTAAGATAGTTCGCAAGAACAAAAATCTCATACCTCACACCACACAAAATAAACCAAAGAAGTGTGAAAATACGTGCACGCCACTGTAATTTGATATATCGACGCTGTATTATTTGTAACATATTTACAATTTCCATTGTTTGTGTTACATACATTCAGTACGGGTACACGTCGGGCCAACGAAACTGTATTGCGTTCGACAATGTTTGCTGCCTCATGGAGTGAAATGTTTTAAGACAATAATGGTTGATACCTTTGTTTGGTTGGTGTGCTTTTTTTACGGTTGCGTAGTGAAGTGACAAAAATGAAACCCTTGCTATTTCGTCTTACCTGTCAGTCCAGGCGTTATCATCAGCATCAGCCATTTTACTTGGGGTACTATTTGTTTGCAATACAGCTGTGTTTTTTTTTTAATGAATTAATAATAGTAATGCAATCAAATCAAGTATCTTGACTTGGCTCGCGAGGTTGTCGACATGTGGGATGTGAACTCAGCGATCATTGTGCCGATAGTCGTATCAGCCCATGGCTTAATTGCCAAGAGCCTCGATGATTACCTGAGGAGGCTCTCGTTAGGCTGGATCAAGGGCTTGATTCAGAAAGCGGTACTCCTGGACACGGCTCGTATTGTTAGGAGGTTCCTCTCTCTGGAGCCCTGACCGCCGGTAGCTTGGACCCTGTTCCCAATACCGGTAGACTGCAATTTTTTTATATTTTTAAATGTTTTAATATTGTTTTTATAAGAAATATTTAAAAATCGAGCTTTATATAGTATAATGTAAACAATTTGCAAAAATATAAATAAAGGAAATAATAATGCGAAATAATACTAATCTTTATTACCTCCGTACCCTTTTTTTTAGACTTTGGGCTGGCAGACATGTGCGTGCGCATGTTCATGTTGCCAATAAGTATATTTTTAAGGTTTTGTTATTTATTATTTACTAACATAGGATAAGTTTACACTAACCCTATCTGGATCCATTGGTCTATTTTTGTTCACCTATACAACGTTTAACAGAATAAACGCAAAACCTCTTAAGGGGTCATTGTACTCGTCATTATGACCAACTTTCACTATGGGACCAACACTGAAATCGCGAAAAAAAATTCGACTGCCCCCTAAATTTCTGTGCGCATGACTCGACAAAATGCGTACCAAACAGCTGTTTTTTTTTATGATTTCGGTGTTGGTCCCATAGTGAAAGTTGTTCATAATGATGAGTATAATGATCCTTTAAGAGGTTTTGCTTTTATTCTGTTACACGTTGTATATACAGGGTTAGTTTCAGCTTAAAGATCAGCCAAATTCTCAGATATGATGCAGTACGACATTCTGAGACAGAAATTTTTCATCGGTTATTATAAAAAAACAGCTGTTTCATACATTTTGACCATGTAGGTATTGCACTTTTGTAGGAAACAGCTGTTTTTTTTTTAATAACCGAAGAAAAATATCTATGTGGGGGGGCTCAGAATGATGTACTGCATTATATCTGAGAATTTGGCTGGTCTTTGGAAACTAACCCTGTATATATTTTTTTTCACAAGTAGAGTGCTTAATAAAGCATTTGAGGTCAAACTAGGCATAACCTGTATTTCAGCCCTCAATAAGCGATGAAAATTGGAAAGAAGATGTATTCTGTGCACCTCTAAAAAATAGATTTCAGAAAACAAATAGTGGTGGTGGCACTCCCCATACATAATAATCGAGACATTATCATCATCTGCCTAGCCTTGTTCCAACTATGTTGGGGTCGGCTTCCAGTCTAACCGGATGCAGCTGAATACCAGTATTTTACATGGAGCGACTGCCTATCTGATCTCCACAACCCAGTTAGTGCTGGATAATGCGATACCCCTCAGTAAGACTGGTTGTCAGACTTTTTGGGCCACTGACTACCTGTAACAACTGTCAAAGATCTACAGATGATATTATTATAATCAAGACATGATGATGAAAAATAAATTCATAGCACATCATCATCATCATCAGCCTATGGCAGTCCACTGCTGGACATAGGTCTCTTCAATTGCACGCCACTCAACTCGATTCTCAGCAACTCTCATCCAGTTGCTACAAGTCACCCTGCGAAGATCGACACCCTGCAATAATCGTAGCACAAAAGCGTGTCGAATGTTTTTTTTTATAATTATGATGTTTCTAAGGAACACGTTAATTGTTTTTGAAATATGATATATTTTCAGTTAGTTCCGTTCAGTTGTTCATAGATTTTAGAGCCATAAAAATCATGAAAATAAAATAATAAATAATGCGTAAAGTATTCCCGACTACGGAACCGTTGATATTGCGTCGTCCAACACGCACGTGGCCGTTTTTTTCTAAGTGTGGGTCTTTTTTCCTAGGTTTTATGTAAAGTAGTAACAGGATAAGGTACCTTTTGTAAGGTTGATGGTGATCGAGTTATGTACAGACAGCATCAGAAGTAGATTAACACTACTCAAAGTTTCTTTACGACCTGATGATGTCCAGCCAGGGTCTGCACTGCACAGGGCTTCGGATGGAACCAGGGAGACTTGAATAAAACACACACAGCAACCCTGTTCTAACGGTATATTTGCAGTAAGAGGAAATTTCTAAGTCCATCGGGTTCTTATATACTAATCGACAGAGAATCTTAACACCGCGATCTAGAAAGTAGGGTCAACGCCATTTATCGAGGCATCGAGAACCAATTTACAAAACAGTGTGCCCAGGGTAGTCGACACAGTGCGAACAAGGTTATACAGTTTCAAAGCAGGTTTTTTTTAATAAAAACTTGTTAGATATTACTCGTTACTAACAAGATATTGAAGAGTAAGGAATAGTTTAAAGAATTATCTTCTGAAACATTAAAAATAATAGCTGGAGCCCTGCACATTAAATAATAAAAATTCAGAAATGTTAAGCTACTTCCGTTGCTAACCGTATACCAGGTATTATAAGTTTTTTATTGATTCTCAATAAAAGGTTTTTAATAATACTATTCTAATATGTGATATGTTACATAATATAACGTCACGCTTGTAATCCCCGAAGGCTAAGCAGAGGTGTACCTAATTATAAATTCACATTCCCCAAATATGAAGTCCCATGTAATAGGGGTGAGCCTGCTGCCATCAATCGGGCACAAATTCAGACTCCGTGGAAAATGATGATGGAAAAACCCAACAACACTTTACCCGACCTGGGAATCGAACCCAGGACCTCATGCTCAGCAGTCGCGCTTGTGACTCCTAGACCAAAGAAGCCGGTGTGATATGTAACTAAGAAATACTCTTTGTTGCTGTTAATCTGGTACTTACAAATTTATCTAAATGTACATACGTCAATTTGAGAAATGGGCAAGAAAATTCTAAAATTCTAGAACTGAAAGGCTGCTCAACTCAAATGGGACTGGGCAGGTCATATCTGCCGCACGCCCGACAAACTGTAGGCAACTAGTACAGGAAACTGGTGCCCTGACAGGGTGAGGCGGCGGTGTCGCGGCACGCCAAGAAGGAGATGGCGGGACGAACTGGACAAGTTGCGTCCGAACTGGAAGGAGGACGCGCAGGTTCGCCAGAAGACGAAGGAGTAGAGAGAGTCCATCGCCCAGGAGTGGCACAGAGCAGGCTAGGAAAAAAACCCAGCCAAGTGCGAGTCAGACACGCGCACGAAGGGTTCCGAACAATTAAGTAAAAAAAAAAACTTAATTGGCGTCAATTATGTATGTATGGGGACATCCTTTAATTTTCAATTTCTTTTATTTTTTTGAATTTTTCCTTTATTTGCCTTACTTTTTGACCATGATTCTAGGTCAAAGGGAAGTACCCTATAGGTTTTGATTCCCTTGTGAAATCGCATAATATGCGACATAAACAGTCATATCTTTTAATCGCGTTGACTTACAAGTTTGTTTGTTTTTTTTCATTGTTCCAAGGGGTAGCAGATTTTCTGGAGCCTTCTGTCAAATCATGCCAGTTGTACCAGCAGGGCTATTGCGTATCTCTGTTGACAATTCATAGTGATCATCACTTGGCGAGTTTTGATATACAATGACCGTTCTTGTGTATTTGGTATTAATTTCAGCTTGATACCGCCACGCATTCCTGAGAAAAAAGGTCTTGACAAACATATATCATCATGACATACATGGCTCATCACATCATCATGCATCATGACATGTCATGGATGTTTATATGTATAATAAGTATGTATTTACAAACAAAAAGTATCTATGTAGTATTATCAACTATCTGGTGTCCACGACACAAGCCTCGTTGCTTAGTGTGGCACCTAGATGGCGCTGTGTGTAATGTCAAGCGAAGCGATATAAGGGTTCCGTTTTGCCGATTGAAGTACGGAACCCTAAAAAGAGCTAAAATTGTATGTTATCTACCACGTTAACCTATTTTCTGTACAAAATAATACAAACCATTACCACACAAATTCTATCTCTCTTGCGGTAACGGCCTGTAATTCTTTTAATCAAATAAATAAGGCAAGAAAATGATTGATTGTCTACAGACGTATATTTAATTAGTAACATTATTTCTTACTCTTTCTTCTACTTCAATTAATAATTAGTGATGTACAAAACTTAGTACATCTGTAATATTTGTTAACAAAATAATACAGAATGGTTTATTCGATTTTATGCAACTTAATAATTATTTTTATGTAATTATTAAGTAATTATATATATAATTTATTTACAATGAGGTTGGAAAGTGAAAGCTGATCTCAGATGGCGCCACCACGGCACAGACCCAATCTGACCAATGAGGTACAAGGTGAGGTGGGCTCTTTGAAATACAGAATGACGATGCTATGAACCAGCGATGCTAGCGCCATTAGTTTCACAAGTTGCCATCCCCATTGTATTATGCACGTTAAGCCGTTGGTCCCGGGTGTCAATTGTAGATCTTTGGCAGTGGTTATAGGTAGTTAGTGATACGAAAGTCTGACAACCAGTCTTACCAAGGGGAAAAAAAAATACTCTGAAGTCGGTTACCTTTGTTTGTTACATTTAGTTCTTTTGTCATCGACTTTTGAAGCAAAAGTTATTTTGACTTTTTTGTGTTTTTGAAGTCGCGATTTATTTTTTGCAGATTTTTTTTTTAAACCAATTTTGTTAGCGATTTCAAGGGTTTTAATTTTTGCACGGAACCCTAATTCTTATTCTTAAATAAAAGTAGCTTCAAAATCGGTTCAGCTGTTTCGAAAATTAGCCAGAACAAACAGACAGACAGACAGACAAAAATTGGAAAAAATGTGTTTTTGTTATATAGTACCGTATATACTTTCAAATGCATTCCGTAAAACGCTGTTATTTTTGCATTACAGACACTGAAATTTTATTTCTTTGTTTATATGTAGATGTATGGATAAGATATAAATGTATAGATACCTACAATACAGTACAAAAAATGAGCAAAGGCTTCTTAATAAAGTTCTTTAATATAACTGAACTCATGCTCGAAAGAATTTTAATACATTCAGACATCACTTTCTTTTCCAATATATTTTCGAGTAGCTAATAATAAAGTAGATATTTGACAATATTTTTTAGCTCAGGGCTTCTCCTATATTCATAAAAGAAAAATGACAGCAGGATATATACCTGAAATTGAATTGTAAGGGTTCGAGGGAGTTCTCTTGCAATAAGGATTTATGTGGGACCGTAAATATATATGTACTCGACTTTTCTAGGTTGATTTGTGTATGTTTAGCGAACGATGGATACTTGGCTTTTTGTTTAGGTTATTGTTGGTCTGAGCTCGCTTTGTCATTGTCTATTTTTCATATAATGGGTGTAAAAATACACATAACGAAGCCGAAAGGCACTAGTTCTCCCCATCATTGCGATCACTTTTTTGTTATAGACCATACCTGGAAACCTTCAAGTTTCGGAGATATTGGGGGTCAAAGTTCCAACTTTTTCACAAGTTTTTTTTTTCAATAAAAAATTTATAATGTTACAAACTTATAAGTATACTTTAAATTCCTACACGAACCCCGTACTATTCAATACGTCCATCAGCACAATGTTTCGAGTGCGTTACATTGAGCCCTACCGTAAAACGTGTTTTTTTTATAAACCTAAAGCTTTCATCTCAAGTAGGACTCCAGACCACGACCACTTATACCTTAGTTACTTAAAAACATCTAACTTTGAACACATATCATTCGACTAAAAGCCAGGAGCCACACTTGATTAAATTCTTGTCAATTAATTTACCTAGCTCACGGACGGACAGTCGGTTATTGTCGAGTAACTTCGGTTAACGTCGGCAATGACAGCGGCCACCACAGATTGTGTGGTGTCAATGTAAGAGCTGGTAACGACGTGGAAATGTTTAATTATAACAGACTTGGACGAACCACCTGAAAAGTTCAAATAAAGAAACATTTGCCTATAATGTAAGAGAATACTACAACTTGTAACATGAATGCAACAAAAAACTGAATCAAATATTTAAATTTTACAGGCGAATGTTCTTCAGTTGTTACGTAATGCTCGAAATCGAATCTTGGATTCGATTAATTGATGTTCTTTTTTTTTTTTTTTTTTTGGTTGAAGTTTCTTGGATTTCTTTTTTCTTTTTGCTCTCATTAATTACATTTTAAAAAGAAATATTAATTTTAAGTATTTTTTCTAAGTGACACCTACATAATTGCATTGAATAGTTGTCGTAGTGCAAGTAGACACCTCTGTTAAGATAGTAAACTACCCAAAGATATCTGTGTTTATCTATGATGATTTGAAAAGAGTCTGTTCTTCTCCATAGGAAACGATCAACCCGAACCGTGCACCTTTTTGTCGTCGTTTTATAAGTGCCCATCTAGGCCTATGTGAAAAAAAAATATTTTGATTTGACTTGATTTGATTGATATGATATCGATAAAGACCAACAAACTTACAGAGGAGCTTTACAGCTTACCATTCAACGATTTTCAGCCATACAATCTATGAAACCTTTAACAAAACAACATGAACAATATTCAAAAACGTCCAAACCTTATAACTTGGACCATAAATAAATGACGGACAAAAGGGTCCACCTCAAGCCTTAGGGCACTTACTCTGGATTTAGTTTTTCCCTAGTTGACCTAGTAGGTACTTACCTAGTCCCTTGATTTGCTGTTTTATTCTCCTCTCCTTTCATAAATAAACAAATATTCAGGATCCCGAATCCAGGTGCTTTCGTAGAATAGAATAGAGCTCTTTATTGTAGGTACACCATTCTTACATATTTTATTTCTAGGTTATACTTTTTTCTGTTTATTATCTACAGTGAGCAGCCGTGGCCCAAGTGGTGGACGCTCAACTTACGAGCAGTAAGTCGTGGGTCCGAACCCAGGCAGGCGCATAACTTTGTGTCATTTATTTCATCACCACTGCTCTCAAAACGGTGAAGGAAAACATTGTGAGGAAACCAGCATGTCCTAGAACCAAAAATTCGAAGACATGTGACATCTACCAACCAGGTCCAGGGTCCGCGTGGTGGATTATAGCTCATTCCCTCTCATAATAGGGTATATTAATACTCGTCGCCACTGAGAAGTATGTAGGCGGCGCAAAGGAAACAACCGATTAGAACTGCAGCTCGTTTATTACTGACGTGATGACGGTACTGCGCAGAGCACCTACATGTATAAGTTTATGCAAACATATCAGTTACACAACATAAATACGAAAAACTTTATTCCGTCAGTCACAAACACGAATTTCAAAATACCGATTTTCATAATTCCGAATATAACAACTCCGACTTACCATTAGTCCTATTTTTATAATTCCTTAACTTCAATATTCCTAACGTTCGGTATCACAATACCGAGTTTCAATATAGATCGAATAACAAATAGTCTGACTTAATGATAATTCGAAACATCAAAAATACGAATTCCGATTATTAAAATACCGTTTAATACAATTCCGAAATAAAAACGCCTCGTAAAACTGAATAGCAAGACAAATAAACGTGGTGGCCCCCGGCCACGGCTTGCTCTTAAGACGTCAGGCCTTGTTGACGGCGCGTTTCCACGCGCGCCTCAAAGAGAGTCAGCAAACAGGAAGGGGTCCGAAAGGACCGATGCCTGACAGGGTTGCGGGACTGTTCGAAAGAGATACCGCGGCCCTGGAACACAAAGGGCATAGGAAGGAACATGGATGGGTTTTAGTCAGTAGAAGTCTGACACTCCCTCCTGCTCAGCCCAGAGCAGGAGGGGTTATTTGATGACTCCCCAAACGAAAAAAAAAAAAAAAATGGTAGGGCAGACAAGACTGCGTGAAGTCGGTTTTGCAGCGATTCGTTTCTGTTACTAAATTTTGCACACACATCTTAAAAAAATCAACATGTTGTTGATTTTTTTAAAATATATATCAAATAAAGCTTATAGCAAAAAAGATGTCGGTCAATAGGTTTAGATAAAATGAAATTCGAACAAATCAAATTGGGAAAAGTGATTCAGAATCCGTATCCAAATCAGTTTCAGTAGTTTATTCGAAGTATTGAAAATCGGAATGTCGTTTTTCGGACCGAGAACCCTTCGAGCATTTGATTCTTCGAACGTATGAAAATAGGAAAACTAACAAAATATCGCATTTACGACTTTCGGTAAAATAAATAATAAATTTCGTGATTTTTAATAATAGACATTATAATTCTTAGGTATTAGGAAATTCGGACTTTTGAAAATCGGAACATCGAAATTCGGAATAAAATATTTCGGAGTATTTGGGTGTTCCCGTTTAAACGTCAATTGGTAACAAAGATTTAAATATACTGATACTGCTCTGGCTGATTCGATGATATTTTTGAAAATCTCTTTTGTAAAAAGTGTATCTCATAAAAACCAAGTAACGCAACCTACAATGTTGCTTACATTGTAGGTTGCGTATTTTAACAAAGAAAAAACATAAAACCTAACATTATTACAGGCAAATTGCCCATACAAACCCATTACCTGTTTAATAGAAACATAATCTACGTCATCAAACTTAACAACGACCAATAGGGTTTTAAGAACACCATTGTACCCCTTGTATAATGGTGCTTAGCAGCAAAATAAAAGGGTACTACCCACCTGTTGGGTTGACATAAAGCTGGGCATAAAATCGGATGGCTTTCAGCTTTTATAATGTTACATGCAAACTCTGTATTGACTGCAGGCTTCTGTTTCAGAACTAGTTGTTTTTTTTTTCCTAGCCTGCTCTGTCCCACTCCTGGGCAAAGACCTTCCTCTACTCCTTCCATTTCTCGTGAACTCGCACGTCCTCCTTAATTCCAGTTTTGACGAAACCTGTCTAACTCGTCCCGCCATCTCCTTCGCGGCCTGCCGCGACCCCGCCTCACTGTGCCAGGGCACCAGTTTCCAGATTTTTATGCCTACAGTTTATCCGGCATGCGTGCGGCAGACGTGTCTTGTACCAGTCCCATTTGAATTGAGTCCCAATTGCTTATAGTTGTTTATTTCCACAAACGGCACGGAAGCGACAAACATTGAAGAAGTCAAGTGCGCTATCTACGACGAAGACACCATGGCTTATCTGCGTGAAACAGCGCTACTCTGTGCTTCTTGCAAATCTTCGTACAGCAGGTGTAGATCGTGATGCAAGGCAGCAGCATCCATCCACATTTTGATTCTATGGGTAGGTATTGTAGGTAATGAGTTCTTTAGTAAAAAAGAGCCTAAAGATAGGTCAAGATAAAGAGTAGGAGAATCTAAAGTTGGTTCTATGTGGAAAGTCTAGTAAAATGTGGGAGGGGAACACCGAAAAAAATCTCGAAAGCTTAATTGAGATATCTGTTCCCAGCTCGTGAAATCTTTGCCACAACCTACCAAGCGACACGCTTGTTAGACAGCGACTGTGTAGGAACCAAATAGAAGGAGGTCGCGTGACCGCCAGACCTACGCGGCTACGTCATTTTATAAAAGCCGAACCTTTTTCTGCGGAAGTACCTTATACCTACCTACCTTACCTTACCGGTCGGAACAATTGGTTATTATGAAAAGTTGGTCTTGTTGACTTTGGCATATCAGGTAACAAAGGTATGCTAAATAGCTGCTAAGTTACGTAACTTAGCAGCTATTTAGAACTATGGAACTATGGTTATTTTTAAACTATGGTAACTTGTAATTGAACTTACGTAAGTTCAATTACAAGTACAACAGTCAACAGACCCAACAGAATCGCTTGTTCCTAACAGCGCATAGCTCGATTTGGCTCGTTTATTTAACAATTTTGGAGGCAAACCGTGGGTCGCACGCATATTGTCGAGCCACCCAAATTACAAGCAATTCGCGAGGATTATACGGAACGAGACAAATAATTGAAAACGTTTATTCAAATGTTGATTGATCTCAAATATTGCGTTTTTAGGGTTCCGTAGCCGAATGGCAAAGGCAATGGCTGTCTGTCCGTCCGTATGTCACAACCACTTTATTTCGATACTATTAGGACTACACAGTTTAAACTTAGTAGGTAAATGTATTCTATAAACCGCTTTACGATTTTCATACAAAAATAAGAAGATTAAGGGGGGGCTCCCCATAACTGGAACTAAAACTAAAATATGTGCGGCCCTCTAATTTTTAAAGTAAGAGGAAAATTCTGAAAAAAATAGGATTGTAAACGTAAAAAAATCTTTCAACGAAAATTGGTTTGCAGTAGCATAAGATATGATGTTTAGTTTTTGAGAAATGAGACTTTTTCGTCAAACTGCAGCAGTACCTTTGTTTTTCATTAACATACTATGAAAAACAAATTTAGTTTTGCTGTTGAACGTAAACAATACTACATAATTATATGAATGAGCTTTCAAAATATTTTTATCATATTGTTTGGTGCTACGGAACCCTGTGTGCTTGTGAGTACGACTCGCACTTGGCCGGTTTTTAAATGAAGGTTTTTTCCTGTGTTTTTTTACAGGATCAGTTAGGATTAAGTTGGGTTCAGTGCTCGTCTGAATATGCTAATACTAGGCGACCATATAAATTAATGGCTAAATAAAAATGCGGTGTTGGATTTTCAAAGCTTGACACAGCACCGAGAGCTGGAAAATCGTACAGTGCAAAAACATTAAACGGCTTTCGTTTAAAATAATCAGTTATGCAAATCATAAGCACATACCTGCGGGAACCAAATCAAGCTCAGTACCTACCTTGTTGTAATGTATTATGGCGACTGTACCATCTCGCCATGTTTTTAATGCAAGATTTTTACTTTAAACACCTTCATGACCCCCTTAATATTCAATGCATCCATCAGCACAATGTTTTGAGAGCGTTACATTGAGTCCTACCGTAAAACGTGATTTTTCACCCCCAAAAAAACAGTCGTTTCCCAGCAATAATTTTTGTGTAAAGTTACTTAGTTTGATGTACAGAATGCTTGGTTGACGGCTTCGTGAAGGGTCTTGTTACATCCTGTATACATGTGTGACCTTAATTATTTTTGTTCGTATCTTATAATAGCGTTTAAGTAACATTAGATAGTTAGTTCATAATATATATAAACCCATACTAACTTATTTCACTAATGCTTTTTCACTATAATGTTAAATATTGTTAAGAAATCTATTGTCTAAATAGTATTTATTAAAAACATGCCGCCTGTGATACAGGTCTAACTTAGTACAGCAGCTTTGTTATACCAACATTATTTATATTGTATTTATTGTGCCAATTACAATTTTTAAATAAATATATTATATTATTATTATATTTGCGTATAGTCAATAGAATGAATGTTTTTTTTTAATTTAACAGAACAAATACAACACAACTATGTTCATTTAATATGCAACTAGGTAACTAATGAATTGTAGATAATGAAAACGAGCAATTGATGCGTTTTTCTTAGACAAAATAAAACGAATAGGTATGTTTTACTTTCAACCCTAGCTTAACGAATCGCCGAGAGTGTGGCCACGAAAATACTCGTAAATGTTGTGCTTTAGTTTGTCCTTTCTCGACAGGGTTTTCGACTTTGTTTTCATTATAAAGGCACTTTGCTAAACTTCACTCTATTTCTATACAAATAACATGAACAGCTTAACATTAAAGTTTATTGCAATTGTTTGTTTTTAATCTAGCAAATATTTGGACAATTAACGTAAAACATTGCTGTTTTGATCACTGAATCTTTAAGAGGGTGCATTCCATAAATGAGTAACGTCACAAGCTGCCAAACGTTTCAGTATTTTCGTGACTTAATCAATAATACCAAAATAAATGATGAAAATAAGAATTATGAACTAAGAGCGTTATGGACACGACATGCGTCTAGAAAGACGCGCTCGTCTCACTTGTATTCGGTGACTACCGCCGCATCGCTAGTCTGGTCGCGGTATCTCTTGGCAAGCTCGTGTCGCTTGAGCGTGAAGCTCATGGTGAAATGGTAACTTACTAGCCCCACAGCGTCTGCACCAAGATAGGTCACTAAATTTATTACATTGCAATCAACTGCCCGACGTTGTTTTATCGGCGCAGAGTTTCAAGTCGATGCAAGTAGTCTGTTAGCCCACCGCTGGGATAGTGGGGTTATTTATTTATCGAGTATTATTGATTTATTTTTGGTAGAGGTGAATGATCGAATTACTAGTATTCCTTTTAAATGATGTGAAGAGTGTGAGGTTTATTTGCTGTGATAGATGTACGCTGGTTTTCTTGAAAAATATAAACTTTTATCTTTATGAATTTTCATTGATCTTGATCATTTTTTTTTTTGTAGAACTATGAAAAATTGAACAGGCATGATTGTCCTTTTTCTCCACAAGGAAAAATACTGATAACTTCAGGGTGGGTTAGGTTTGGGGGTACCTTTAATAGGAAAAAGTTTTACCATAGATTTTCTTTATATTGTCACTTTCATAGTACCCCACTTAAGTATTCCAGTGGGGTTACCATGAGGTCTTAAAGCAGGAGTAATTACAGTGTGGGACAGAGACAGAGCTATACAGGTCGTTTAGCGCCATCTCTTTCCCACACTGGAATTACTCAGGAGTAATTCCAGAGTGGGAAAGAGATGGCGCTAAATAAAAAGATGGATGGCGATAAAGCAGGCTTTAAGACGTCATGGTATGCCACCAGGTCCTATTAAACTGCTACTATTAAATCAATATGTGATTGTTTTAGAGAGAATTCTTATCAAATATTGCACCATCATCTGCCTAGCCTTTACATAACTATGTAGGAGTCGGCTTCCAGACTTACCGGCTACAGCTGAATCCCAGTATTTTATATGGAGCGACTGCCTATCTGACATCCACAGTCCAGTTACTACTGGGTAAAACCAAGTAATACGCAACCCCTTGTCAGACTGGTAGTTTGCCAGATTGTCGGGCCACCAGTAACGACTGTCAATGATCTACAAATGACAGCAGGGACCAACGGATTAACGTGTTTTCCGAGGCATGGAGGAAACTCGGTATGTAGGGAGTGGTCACCCGTCCAAATACCAACCTAGGCAAGCGCGGCTTGACCTGAATATCAACCCGAGCGGCAATCGAGAGTGTCCGGTTCGGTTTCGGACAAAGGCAGTGCAATCGGTTTGAGTACAAACCATTGTCTTGTATGTGCTTTTCACACTTACCTAATACCTACTATAATATTGATAAACCATGAAGCCTTATTAAATATTCAGTTGCTAAGAGGCAGCAGGTGGCAATACGTCCGTTTTCTTAAATATTTCTCCATAAAAGATATTATCTTTTTATACCCTCTTATTCCAGACGATATAACTTTCTTTAAAGTTCTAACAGTATTGCCATAAGGAAATTATGTTCAGTATTATAAGTTCATCGAAGACTAATATTAATTGAACATACATAATATCACGCTTAAAATCCCCGAAGGGTTAGACAGAGATGTACCTATAGTACAAGGACATTCAAATATTCACGAGCGATAGACGAGACAAGACGACGAAAATCGTAATCCAATACTTGTTATAATAAGTAAAAAATTGCATTCATGTCAAAATCAAAAATGTTCGGGATTAAAAATTTTATACGAAAAAAAAAGTTCTAACGAATTAATAACCTCCTCCTTTTGGAAGTCTGTTAAAAATATTCCCAATGTCCGCTTTATAAAGGTCACAGCACACATATCAACTCGGAAAGGGATCGGCACCGTATCGCCTTTCGCCTCGCCGTCAAACAGGCGTCAACTTAACGTAAGCAAGTGGATCAGCAGCTCCGATACGTTGATTCGGCTACGGCTAGGTGATATCGCGCTTACGGCTCGCTGACGCCGCGGACGACTGGAATTTGCCCTGTCAATGACAGCACGTGTGGCAACAGTAGTGTGCTTAAGGGTGGAAAAAGAGACGGAAGCTCGAGGACGACGAGCTGTAAGCGAGTTGACCACGCACCACACCGCGATTCGTGAGTTTGTCCCGAGGCAAGGCAATTACGTTACGATCCCGATTAATGTGCAGAAGGGACTTTAATACAAAGAATACTGAACGGCTCGAGTTAATACGGTGCCGAGCCCTTTCCGAGTTTATATGTGTGCTGTGACCTTAAGTCTTTTGAATTTCGTTGACACAAAAGAGTGTTCCTACTGATAAATCTCTGGCTTGGAACAGTAAATAATGTTGGGAATATGAAAAAAAAAAAACGATTTAAAGTCTCTGCAACTAAACTTGTAACTTTTCCTCAACAATGCTTTTGTATTTCATGTAACTGAAACTAAGACTAGCACCTCAAAAACAAACCTGTTCTGTTGGCTGTTGGGAAGGACGCGGCCACTTAATTGTGTCTTTGAATTAGATGCCGCAGTTTTCCATTTTATGTAAATCTAATAAAAACAGACGAAGGTTTAATAATAGATTAAAAAAAGTATATACCGCCTTGAATACTTGCTAATCGCCTTATCATCAAAACATTCCGCCTGCGCAACAGAAAAAGTTGACACACAAAGAGACATCAATTTCAAACTTCAATACATTTGAATACCAAACTTGTGCCACGGAGCGTTTCTAACAGAAAAAGATTTCCTCCATAAATTGCTAATCGGATTCAATATGTATTGGCGGAAGGGTATTGATAAGACAAGCTATTAAAACAGCCTGCTTGAGAATAACGTGCAAGCTATTTTTTTTTGCAAGTAACAGCACTATAATTATACTTAATAGGGAAGATGACCAAAAAAATTCTATTTAGTTCATCAGATAGATTTTCAAAAAATATGAACTAAGTATTTTTTCTTTTTTCACGTAAACAAAAAATTCAATCAATTAATCAATCTCTTTATTGTGGATCATAGGTAAGGTACATAATACAGGTCTTAAATAATTAGATTGTAATCAGCTATGTCCCGCCCATTGGGCATACAATAGTTAATTACATACAAATTACATACATTAACAATACATTATTACATTATTGATACAAATGATTAAATTATTGAAATGTCACATGGAATATAATAAAGAGAACAGTAAACAAAGGTGGGCCACTGAACGCGTCATGACTGAGGGAGACTGTATTGGATTAGAGATTTGTCTGATATGAAGTCTTTTAAAGAGTAGTAGCATTTATTTACTAGCAGATCATGGAGATTCTTTTTAAATTTTGTTATATCTGGAATTATTCGAATAGGCCCCGGGTTATTATTGAAGATGCGTGACGCTATACAAACGATACTTTCATTCATTAAATGAGTCAGTGCGTCGAAAACTCGCGTGACGTCACTTGTATGTACACTTTTTACCAACAAGTGACGTCACAAGCCCCCACTTCGATTATTTGATGCGTTTTATCTTCGTATTTTTTTATTGATTTGGTAAAACAAAAAATACGTTTCCAATATTTTTCGATAATCTAACTGACAGACTAAACAGAATAATATTTTTTTACTCAGGAATCATCCCTATTATGTAAGACTACTAAAAATAACCGGAGTGCGTGTTTTTCCCTTCTTTTTTTTTACCGATGGGAAATCATCAAATAACTCCTCCCGCTCTGGCCTGAGCAGGAGGGAGTGTCAGACTTTTACTGACTAAAACCCATCCATGTTCCTTCCTTTGCCCTTTGTGTTCCAGGGCCGCGGTATCTCTTTCGAACAGTCCCGCAACCCTGGCAGGCGTCGGTCCTTACGGACCCCTTCCTGTTTGCTGACTCTCTTTGAGGCGCGCGTGGAACACGAACGCGCCGTCGACACGGCCTGTCGTCATAAGACGGACGGACGGCGAGCTAGCCCATAGCTCACCGTCCACAGGCCCGCGCCTACGGTGGCCGGGGGCCACCACGTGGCCCCCGACGCCCGGTGCGTCTCCCGCGGCGGCTGGGACGTGAGGTTCTCTCCCTCTAACGTTCCGCCACCTCCTTCGCTAGCATGACTGCTTCGCAGAAGGAGGTGACGGCGTCCCATTCCATCTCGCTCCGGACCATGGATTGAATGGGTGACATCACCGGACAGGCCTGCCGATGTCAACAATGAGGCGGGTTGGTTCCAGGAGGCCATGTCCGATATATGTGACGTGGCAATGCCCCGGGTTCGGTCAGAAAGCGCCCGGCGTCAGGTGTACTGGTGGTCGCGAGAGCTGACGTCTCTGCGCGAGGCGTGCGTCGATGCGCGGCACCTGTACGCCAGGCATCGCAGGCTCCGCATCCGCCCTCCGGATGCGGTGGCCATCGAGGCGGAGCTGTATGAGGGATACAGAGCGGCGAAGACCGCCCTCCAAGAGGCTGTCCTGCGGGCCAAGGATGTGGCCCGCGAGGAGATGCTGGAGACTCGACAGAGATCCGTGGGGGCGCCCTTATAAGATGGTGCGGGATAAACTCCGCACAGTCAGCAAACAGGGAGGGGTCCATAAGGACCGACGCCTGCCAGGGTTGCGGGACTGTTCGAAAGAGATACCGCGGCCCTGGAACATAAAGGGCAAAGGAAGGAACATGGATGGGTTTTAGTCAGTACAAGTCTGACACTCCCTCCTGCTCAGCCCAGAGCGGGAGGGGTCATTTGATGATTTCCCATCGATAAAAAAAAAAAAAAAAAAGGATCGTATAGTTTTATGGTTCCTACCTATACGGGGTGGAATGGACACTGACACGAAAACGGATACACTACGTATTCAGTACATCATTCTCACATAGAATTTTTTCATCCGTTACTAAAACCACGATGCGAAAAAGATGCGTTTCCCTGGTGCACCGGGTGCGGGCCAGCCTCAACATTATACTGCAGTGTGTTGCGAGCAGACTGGACTGTTTGTGTATGAATCGTTGCTGCAAGCTTTCTACATCGGTGTTGAGCTTGTAGCAGGGGTTCTCATATCTATATGGCAGTGTTAGGTTAAGTGTGTAGGTTAAGTTTATTATTACAGTTGTTAAGAAATATTGTTACTAACTTAATTTGAGTCCTATTACTTGCTCATTAAATATATAATATAATAAGCAAGTTTATTAAACGAAAATTCGTGATAGCTACAGTTAATAAGTAATACGATACTAACAAACTTCGCTCTTCATCTACAACAGTCCGCTGCCACAGGTACGCTCAATTGAGACGAGTCTTGTTACAGCGACTGCAGAGAAAACAAATGGAAGAAGTTGTTTTGACCATGCTACTTGTCACTATGACCCGATGGTCCGATTTGCGACTCGACGGTGCCCACGCGTGTCGGTTGAGGCTAGTCACATCCCAACTTGGATCTCTTGAGCTTGTCAATGGGGGCGTGAGTACAAAATTATGATCCTTACTTTACCTCTACTTATTCATACCCCAGGGTTTCAAGCTTACAAATATTACGAAGATTATCAACGTAGAAAGTTTTTTTTTTGCGAGTTCATACAAAATTTGGAAATACATTTCTTTGGGGAGCTTTATGAGATTTCTTACTTTTTAGCGTGAATAAAAAAGTTCGGTGTTTCCTGAGATTTTTGTTTCGGAAAAAGATTTAAAATATAATTTTGGAGTTCAATTCCTTTATGGTTTGCGAAGTGTTTGACACTACCATATACACGCCAGACAGTCCTTGACACCAATGTCACAGAATATTTTGCGTCAGAAAAATTTGTATTTTTTCGCTATATTTTTTTTTTATGGGTGAAAAAGCTTAAATTATTTCTTGATATAAGTATCATCATCATAATCATATCCACAACACCATCACAATGACAACAGATTAAGAATATTCAAAAAAAAAATAATGATAATCATCATTATATCCGCAACACCATCATCATTGTGATGGTGTTGCGGAAATGATGATGATTATCATTATTGTTTCTCATAATTATTATCATTGTCTTTATTTTTTTTTACTGTATTGTAAAAAATAATCATAATCAAGTTTTAAAAGACAATTCAACAATCAATCAATCAGTTGAATATTGACATTTAAAATTTTTACGAAATTGCAACTAGCTAAAAATCTAGCGAAACTAGTGAAAGCAATCAGCGTAAATTCGTAATACACACGAGCACTTAGTTTAAACAAAAATGCAGAAATCAGCCTCATTTTTTGTCATTATTGTCAATATCTCCTATACCACTGCAGTATCCATTTCAAAAGAAGTAAGTACAGACGCCAGCACAACAAGCTACCCGAAACTGTCAAATAAAAAAAAAAGATAAAGTTAAACACAAAACACAAATGTTAGCACAAATATTGGAATCGTTGGGATTGCTCGTTCCAGACAGCAGGCTGCGGTTGGGACCGAGGGAGGGGCTTTTTAAAGTTCCGCCAATCCGCAAGTTTATTAGAGTTTGCACCAGTGATTCGTGCAATAAAAATTCTTAATAGTGTCATTTTTGTTGGACATATTTTCTGGCTCTTTGGCGGAATTCCAAAGGGTGACACTTAGTATGTTGTCCACTGTGTAACCTGTGCTTCTCCCCAGACCCGTTACTTGGGACTGGACAATTAGCAATTTATGACTACTTTGTTAGCTTGGGTCATAAGTACCTGTTAAAACAAATGTATGTGATGATGAAAAAACATTAAAAAAAAGTTGAAAATCTATTAAAGTTTGACAGCTTGTAGTAGCTTAATGTGCTGCAGGCGTCTGTACATCCATGTACTGTCGATCTGAGGAAAGCTCTTTGAGCTAAGTTTTCTTTTTTTGTTGAAAGCGAGCGCGACTGTACTCGGCAGTACTTGTTTATCGGACTCTCTTTTAATTAACGTTATTAGCTGTCAAAGAGCAAAACTTTTTTTCTACAAAAGAAACAAAATTTTGATGAAAAGTTGCTTTGTGCGCGAAGCGAGCGACATCGGGTTGCCGGATTGAAAATCAGAGCTGCAGTGCATTTTCATTTGTTTCGAGTCTCTTTTGTTTTAGAGGGGTATCAGAAAGCTTATCACAGACATCGGTGAAAGAAACGATCTTGAGGAAACCTGGACTTATAAAAGTCTGAAATCGGAAACCCGTCTTGGGCAAGTAAGCGTGGTGATCAATGCTCGTGCCTTCTCTGTTGAGAAGAGGCCTTTGCCCAGCAGTGGGACAGTAATATTCTGTTATTATTGTTATTATTTTATCAGAAAGATAGCGTCCCTTGTCCCATTCTACTTGGGGTCGGCGCATCACGTTGTTTCTTCCATTCTCTTCTGTCAACCCTCACGGTATCATTTACACCTTTTTCCTTCATATCATTCCTCACACAATCCATCCATCGTTTCCTTGGCCTTCCTCTCACTTTCCATCTATCAACATATTTTATAGTCATCACTCTTTTAGTCACATGCGATTCGTCCCTCCTTATCAAATGTCCATACCAAGACCGCCGATTCCTTTTCAACTTTTCTGTAACTGGCGCAACTTTCAAACTTTCTCTAATATACTAATAACATAACATGACGCCTGTAATCCCTGAAGGGGTAGGCAGAGATGTACCTAATAGTACACCCACATTTCACCAGTTATGTTTTAGTCCCATGTAATAGGCGGTGAGCCTATTGTCTTCACCAGGACGCAAATCCAGACTCCGTGGCTGCTACTGGGAAATTCCAGATGGAAAAATCCAATAACTCTTTGCCCGACCTGGGAATCGAAGCAAGGACCTCTTGCTCAGCAGTCGCGCTTGCGATCACTAGACCATTTAGGCAGTTTAATTAATATACTCATTCTGTGGACCACCCATTACATACCGAGTTTCCTTCGTGCCTCAGAAAGCACGTCAAGCCGTTGGTCCCGGCTGTCATTTGTAGATCTTTGACAGTCGTTACAGGTAGTCAGTGACGCGAAAGTCTGACAACCAGTTTTACCAAGGGGTATCGTATTACCCAGTACTAACTATGTTGGTAGGTTAAATAGGCAGTTGCTCCATGTAAGATACTGGTATTCAGCTGCATCTTGTTAGACTGGACGCTGACCCCAACTTAGTTGGGAAAAGGCTAGGCAGATAATGATGATGATTCTTACTTTATCCAACATTATTTAGACACACACTTCGTTATAAGTTCCCATATTAACGAGAAAACAGCAAAACAAAGCACTTTAGACTTCACTATTAAGGTCAACCTGTCAAACTTATGAACAATAGCGGTCTAACCCTTTAGCCGTACAAGTGACGTCAACCTGATGCTAACTTAGTTGCGAACACTTAACCACAACTTGATATATTGTCGTCACAACTTAACTGACAGGTTTGCCGAAACTTGTGTTTTACATGTGCTTAACTAGAGGGTTTATAGATGAGTTAGATAACTCTTGATCGTTATACAATATGTTGGTACTATCTACTTTGATGGACACTGCATATCCTAAACAGCTGGGTCAAGGAACATGTTATATAACAGTGTAATTATTTTTTCAAATTGTGTCCTTCTCGTTTTAATTATTTAATGGTGTTTTTTTTTGCGCATTATGTAGTACATGCCGTGCTTTTCTGTAAGTGATGAGGCGCTTAGACTTAAGTTAGCAATGTACAAATTATAATGTCACAGTGTACTCATTGTTGAGAAGCCTAAAAATATTTTAATAAATAAATGTAAGTACTACGAAAAGATTATCGAGAATTCAACTTTTAGGAGGTTCAATAGAAGCTAAATGCTCGTATGGAAGTTCGTTTCGTTTTTATCATAACCAATGGTCACAAAACATCATGAGGAAACCGTTATGCCCCAGACCAGGGTCAGCAAGTTGTTTTATATCCAGGTTCCGAATAAAAACTCATAATGCTTTGTTACTGTGTACTAGTCCGATATTTTGTCTCATCCAAGTAATTATACAGGGTATTTTTTCCATCACATCAGTCGAAGGTGTTACTTGTAAATAAGTACTAGCCATATTCTACGTTGGTTTCAAACGTATGTAGTTGTATAAAAATATTATTTCTATTGAGTCTTGTTTCTTCGTTTTCGTATGGTCAGTGCCTAACTTGGTGTCAGAGTTTTCATGCCGCCTATGGGCATCTGATTTGGCTTTACATGCCGTCGAGAAATATATCTCTTATGTTGGTTCGGTTTCCTCACGATGTTTTTCTTCACCGAAGCAAGTGATAATTATACAATACGCACACGAACCCAAAATCAGATGTCTTTTAAATTGAGTACCTAGATATATTTAACTCTGAACTTAAAAAATCGAAGCCATGTGACTTTAACTAATCTGGACCTTCGTGGTGCATTATGGCCCACTCTCTGGCAAAGAGGTAGCCTCAGCTCTGTCCCAGCTGTAGGAACATCATAGGCTGATTATTCTATGAACTGTTCCGCCATCTTCTACTGAACAATACTGCAAGCAAAGCCTGGGACCTACCCGATGTACCAAATCAATCCAAAACTCAAACCTCATCCCACTAAAACGTACAACTTTTTGGGATTTTAAAAGTACGAAACTTTTATTTTTTTGTAACGAGAAATACTTTTCATGTAATTCATATGAGCTTTTATAAATTATTTTTAGAAATATTTTAAGAGTGTGTATTGAGCGTGAAGGGTGATAATATTGTATTTCAATAATGTTTTTTTTTTTAAATGTGTAATATCTTGTTGAGTTTATTGATATAATATGGAACCTTCTTAAATTTAATAAAGAAAACAGACTTCGAAACACATTTCTGAGAAGTTTTCTGAAACATTTTTGATTATAAAGTGAAATGAATAGGTATTTACTGTAGGTGCTCATTGGTGTTTATTATTTACTATTGAGTCTTTTATTATCAAATGATGTTAAAACTTTATTTTTTTAATTAAAATACTGGTATTCAGCATCATCCGATAAGACTGGAAGCCGACCCCAACATACTCGTACTTGGAAAAAGATGACGATGGTACAGGTCATGATGAAATTGAAATTGCATTAGTTCTTTTATCTTCAAATCTTTACCCACCTACAAGGTGTAACAGGAACACAAGAACTACGCAAGCCGGCAACCAAGCATTATATAATAATAATAAAGCTTTATTCATTCCACACAATCAAACAATAATCAAATCAAAAGATGAAATAATAACAATAAATATTAATAGTAATCAAATAAAAATTAAATAATAACCCTAATTATAAAATCAACAAATAAATTACATTAGATTAAAAACATTCATTATTATTTCCATTTTAAATTGTTGAATTTTATATAAGTAATAAAATTGAAAATTCAAATAAATGTAGTTATGATAATACGCAATCACGACGGGTGAAAAATCACGTTTTACTGTAGGACTCAATGTAACGCACTCAAAACATTACGCTGATGGATGGATTGAATATTAGGAGGGTCGTGGAGGTGTTTAAAGTAAAAATCATACATTAAAAACAAGTATTAAAAAAAAATACATGTGAGAAAGTTGGACCTTTGACCCCAATATCTTCGTAACTAGAAGGTTCCCAGGTATGGTCTACAACAAAAAAATGATCGCAATGACGGGGAGAACAAGTGCCTTTCAGCTTCGTTAAGGGTCTTGTTACACTCTTTATATCCTTGTTATGGACTATCTGTCTGTCATAAATGGTCCTATGGTCCTGTCCTGTTATGGAGATCAGATAGGCATCTGACCTCCACAACCCATAGTTAGTACTGGGTAATACAACAACAAAAATATATCCATTTATTTTCAGGCTACTTATGCCCACAGATACCCCTACATAAAATACCCCTTGGTAATACTGGTTGACATCACATACTGTACCATGAAAATTAAATTAAATTACCAATAAGTACCTTCCATCATGTTTTAATGAAGGGTAAAACGTTTCCTGTACCCTTTATCATGAAAGTAATTGAAAATCGATCGTTTAAAATTTAATAAGCGATTCCCGTGTCAATATTAATAACTTGACACTTGAGTTACGTAAAGGGCTTCGAAAGTAATTTGTCATCAGTAAATTGGGTTCAATACTCTGTAATGAAGCAGAAACTTCTATGCATTTATAGCTTAGCATAATCAGCCTATAATGTTCCCACTGCTGGGACACATGGCCGCCTCTCTATGAGAGGGAATGGGCTATAATCCACTACGCGGGCTCAGTGCGGGTAAGTACGAGTAGATGTCACAACTCACATGTCTTAGAATTGATGGTTCTAGGACATGCCGGTTTCCTCGCGATGTTTTCCTTCACCGTTTTGAGAGCAGTGGTGATGAAATTAATTACACAAAGTAATGCACCTGCCTAGGTTCGAACCCACGACTTACTGATCATAAGTCGGGGCCGCCACCACTGGGCCACCGCTGCTATCTCATTTATAGCATAGATTGATAAAAATGTAGCTTTTTTGGCAGAAAACTGAAGCAAATATAATACATACATGCCTTAGTAGTAATAGCTGCACGGCTTCATCGATTGACGCGATGCCGCGGTCGGACCATAGATGGGAAACCATACTTGGTATCACTGCAAAGTATAAAACAGAGTCGCTTCCCGCTGTCTGTCCCTATGTATGCTTAGATCTTTAAAACAACGCAACGGATTTTGATGCGGTTTTTTTAAATAGATAGAGTAATTCAAGGCGAAGGTTTATATGTATGACATTGCACCTGTGCGAAGCCGAGGCGGCACGCTAGTTGTTCCATGTCAAGCATCCCATTTTACTATATAGTAAACATAATATTACTAAAATTATTTTTAACAAATATCATTATGATTTAATACACGCTGGTCCTCAGCTATTACTGGCAAATATACGGCAAATGTCCTGGCCTCTTGGTGGCAGAAATCTTTCCAAATTAATTATTAAAAAATGCATTGAATGTTTTAAATATAAGTGTCAAGTCGTGCAACCTATAATGGGTCAATTGCCTTCTTCAAGGACACATTTAGAATTTCCATTTCTAAAATGCAGTGTCGACTATGCCGGGCCAGTAATGATAAATGACCGCAAAGGACGAGGGTGTAGACTTGTCAAGGCATATTTGTGTATTTTTGTTTCCCTTGCAGTTAAAGCTGTTCATATTGGGCTCGTTACAGATCTGACTAAGGAAGCGTACATGGCTGCCTTAAACCGCTTTGTGTCTCGTCGTGGCAAGCCCCAAAGCATCTTGTCAGATAATAGCACCAATTTCGTTGGTGCATGTAATTTATTTATTTTATTTTATTACATCGGCTGCTGAACCAATTATAGTAACTAAAAAAGAACTAAAAGAGTTATACATACAATTAAAATAAACAAAATAACAAAGTAAAGGTTCACACTTTCATAAATTCCTTTCATAATACTTCTGACATGCCAATAAAATCTTCGTCCATCCATCCGCAAACAGATCGTCTGTTGGATTAGAATCCAAGAGATCATTAAGCGCGGCCAGAGTGCGAGGAATTGGCGACTTAGCACGTGCAACAGTGTGACATGGAGGCACGGCAAACAGCCTGTGCTTTCTGCCCCGGCAGTAATTATCCGGAACAAAGAAGCGTAATGAATTGGGGAAATTCCTACAAGATTCAAGCCTTGAATTTGATATCAGTCAGCAAGGTATCGAATTTACTTTCGCGCCTCCGTACTCCCCTCACTTCAACGGCATTGCTGAAGCCGCTGTTAAAGCTACCAAACACCATTTGAAAAGACTTCTCGCTCTAGTACACTTCACATATGAGGAGATGGCCACATGCTTGAGTCAAATAGAGGCAGTCTTGAATTCGCGTCCACTTACCCCACTTTCCTCTGATTCTCTAGATTGTACTGTCCTAACTCCTTCTCATTTTTTAATTGGACGACCACTCATGTCAGTTCCGCATCCACAGGTGACTGACACTGACATCGGCCGATTGGAGCGCTACCACAGAGTGGAGCACATACGACAACATTTCTGGAAAAAAATTCACATTGAATATGTTTCTCTGCTCCAGCTAAAAACAAAGTGGACTTCCTCAACAGGGCAGCTAACTGTGGGAACTCTCGTTCTAATTAAAGAACACAACCGCCACTCGTGTGGCCACTGGGACGAGTCACGAAGGTCTTCCCAGGCAGCGACGAAGCTTCACGCGTGGCCGAGCTGAAGACGAAGAAAGGGACAACGCTGCAGGCCTACAACAACCTCTGCCCACTTCCTCTCACTTGAATGTATCAACCCGGGGAGGATGTTTGGGCGCCGTCGGCTATCTTCGTCAGGCGTCGGTTGGTTGCGCGGGCGACGGCGTGATCGGCTGCGCGGGGGTACGAGAGGGGGCCGCGGGCCCAGCCAGCTCACTTCATTAGCGAGAACAACCGACGTCACACGCGCGCCTTATTTCTACTATTGTTCATAATTTTGGATATACGTTGTCAGTTTACAGTCCACTGCTTTTATTTAAAGTCCAAGTTAAGACCCTAACACCTAGTTATTAATATAATTAAAGATAAAAGACAAAGCAGGTGGAGATAGTTTCGTGTACATACCGGACTCTCACAATTGTTGATAGACAAAGTATATTACTCTGTTAACGAATTTCTAAATGACAAACTGATGTAATGTTGACATTTTATTTATTTATTCTATTTGCCTATACATCTACATTTTTACTTATATTGACTTACTCTGACATTTGATACATGTGATTTTAATATTTAAATAGCTGACATAGAATTGTAGATTATGTTGTCGTTTTTTTTTTTTGATGTTGTGACATTTGATGTTTTTTTTTTTTTGACGCAATTTGATTATATGTACCTGACGGGAGAAGCGTTTTGTATGCCTAACGGCGGGACACAGATAGGTTCTCAATATACACATACATAATACCACCTACTTTTGTTCACAAAATAAATGAATTTGAATTTGGAGTATGGAAGGTTGACAGAGATGTACAGTCTGTCTATAAAGACATCAAAATAATGTTTGAGGAACTAACATTATTCAAAAGTAGGGCAACACTAAATCATAGTACATCGAATGTCATCAGCTGTCAACAACTTATTTTGTAACTCGTTATCTATTGCATTTTTTATTGCTTTTCAAATCTAAGTGGATAAAACTTTGACGAAACGTGTGAACTAAGAGGAAAACAAATTGGAGTGGAGCTCGGGAAATTATTTTTAAAGTGTATCAGTGATGTTTGTTAGAACACCAACCTGGACAAATTATATTAAATTTGGATGATGTATAAGCTCGAACAGCAGCTGTGACAGGTATGTAATCGTGTTACTGTTTGTTTTTATCTACCAGAAGTTATAAATTTACTAAATATACGATTTTAAGACTAAAATAAAGATTGTTTACATTGCGCATTAATAGGTAAGATTCCAAATCTAAATAAGCCATATTATAGTGCGACTAGACCTTTTATACTTTTGGGTGATTAAATATACCGCTGATTTTAAATCTGTCTATATTATATCATGTCTGAAATTATAAATAGTGCTTTATAATTTCAGACGTATTTACTGTTAGATACTACTTTTTTTAATCTTTCTTTCAGGAAACAGAGTAAAGTGAGGCGTATTGTAGATGAAGGCTATAAAAATGATGGCAAATTTGGAAACCCTGGCAAACACAGATAAAGATATAGATGAGTAATTAGTCATTCGCCTAGGCTAGGCAAAGATAGCAGCAGCAATGACAGCAGTAGCCAAGACGTTAGTGACGCAGCTGACTGTGAAAATACTTTTTTTAACGTAGAATATTTGGAATCAGATGATGAAAGTGAATAATTATGTTATGGGATATTTTTCATTAATAAAAAAAGTTTAAACATGTAATAATAAAAAATATGTATGAACATTTTTCTTTTATTTACTCATTTTATTTGAACGACAGAGACCATAGATTTGTGCTATCTGAACTAATGTAGGTATTTCGTGATGGCCCAGAGGTTGCGGCTTCCCCCCTCAGCATGAGGTTGTGGGTTCGAATCCGGGCCTTTTTTCTTTCACCAATGATATGTATGATGTAATGATAAATTCCTTCACCAATGTGACTTTCTCGATTCATATGTACTTTCTAAGTTTATCTTGGACATCACAGACATTGGTGAAGGAAAACATCGTGAGGAAACCTACAGGGCTATTGCGTATCTCTGTTGACAGTTCATAGTATTCATCACTTGGCGAGTTTTGATATACAATGACCGTTTTTGTTGGTTTCAATTGACGCTACCCGTGCAGAACAGTCATTTTATATCAAAATTCGCCAAGTGATGAACACTATGAACTGTCTACAGAGATACGCAATAGCCCTGCTGGACATATAAAAGTCTGAAATCGCCAACCCGTCTTGAGCAAGCGTGGTGATCAATGTTCGTGCCTTCTCTGTTGAGAAGAAGCCTTTGCCCAGCAATGGGATAATAATAGGCTGGTACCTATTATTATTATTTATAATGAAGGTCGCATCTTTGTCTATGGTTTCTGTAGATTTTTTTAATAAGATTACGGATTTCACCTTTTCTATCCAGTTTAAAAAAGCGTCTACGAGTAAAAATTATGTTTTCATTAAAACCAGGTTTGCTTCTAATATAAAATAATGTGCTAGTATCAAAATCAATTTACTCACACTATGCAGGGTTGCTACGTGCACGACCGCAGCGCCCTCATTTTTTTTCATGACTTTATAGACAGACTGTATGTAGGTAGAAAATAATGTCTGGTAAAGATGTTATAGGTATGTTCCTTGACCAGAACACTTGGAAGGAAAATCATGTCGTCAATCATGCGTCCCTTCGACAGCAGCCGATATTTCCACCAAGCGTCACGAGAGGAGAAAGTTTGAGGATTCACCACACAGCGCCAATAATTTTCACTTATAGAGTTTTTGGCGGGAGCGCGAGCGCACGGAGATACGTGTCGTCAGTAAGCGAGCGGATTTTTTAAATTTTAGTATAGTCTTAGTTTGATGTACAGAATGCTTTGTTGATGGCTTTGTGAAGGGTCCCTTTTACACCTTGCAGATACTTACATCATCTTCTGCCTAGCGTTTTCCCAATATGTTCGGGTCGGCTTCCAGTCTAACTGGATGCAGCTACTAGATACCAATATTTTACATGAAGCAACTGCCTATCTGACCTCCACAACCAAGTTAGTACCGGGTAATACGATACCCCTTGGTAAGCCTGGTTGTCAGATTTTCGGGCCATTGATTACCCGTAACGACTGTCAAAGATCTACAATTGACAGCCGGGACTAACGGTTTAATGTGCTTTTCGAGGCACGGAGGAAACTCGGTATGTAATGGGCGGTCACCCATCCACAGACCGACCCAGGCAAGCGCGGCTTAACCTAAAGATCGACCTGAGCGGCTGTTATTACTTTGCCACGAGCTCCCCTCAGATACTTACCTAGATGATAATTATTAACTTGTCTTCCCAGAGATGCTTGACCTAAAAATAAACATTAGAATTACTTCCATCAGAGAAAAACTTGAAAAACGCAACCAAAACTACGATCACAGATAGTTTACTTACAAAGAAAACTCGTCAACAAATGAGTGCACTCAGAACAGGGGCCTTTCTGCTATTGCAATAGTGTCAGAATGGTCTATCATTGATTTAATAAGGCCCCGCGCAGACGAATTACCCTTTGTACGCACGTCAAACGAGTTTCGAACGCGCTTCAATACGCCGTGGGCTAGGGGCCTTATTAAATCAATGATAGAACATTCTGACACTATTGCAAAAGCAGACTAAGGCCCCTGAACCGTCGTCGCTTCCAGCCATTGTCTAAAACAACGTGAAACTACTGGAATTGTACACTTAATTAATAAAAACCTTTTGCAGAGGATGTTACATTATTGTTGTGGAAGTACTACAGTTGTTGTGATAGGTACGGTAGGCTGCGGTTGATGAAAATGAAAAAAAAATGAAAAATGATTTATTGTTTTTGCCAAGTTTTTCTTACCAACTAGTGATTGGAATTTCCTTTTAGGCGTCTAAAGCCTGTGTTAGGAAACTCCACTCTTCCATAACTTATTTACAATAATAAACTTGTTTTTTTTTCAGTTATTTCAGAAAAAAAAAAAAAAAAAAGCAAAGTACATTATAAAAATCGAAAAATACAGAAAAATAAATAAAAGTGAGAAAGTGCATGTGCTTGTCACTAAGACGGTGTGTGAGGAATGGTTAGGTGTGAGTGAGTGTATGGGGAGGGGTGACTGAGTGAGTGTATGAGGTAATCCTGTGTGGGGGAGGGGTTGGGATGTTGTTTTATGTAGTGAAACGGGTATGCAATGATACACAACTATTTATTAAAAGTAATATAATTCTACAGGCAAGGGCAGACTTTCGACTTAATTAATATCCAAAAGCTGAATTCCATCTGCCATCTGACTCGGCTTGGCTTGGCTTGGCTTAGCTTGGCTTGGCTTGGCGTGGGCTGAACACATACCGTGGCGTTACAGTTGTATTATAGCTGAGCCCCGCGACCTTCATCCGCGTGAGATTATTATAAAAAATTTACTTGCCTATTTGAATTGGATTTTGTTAACAATTTCAAAGGTTTTAATTTTTTGCACGGCACCCTAATCTTTTTTTAAATAAAACTAGAGTAACTTAAGTTACTCCTTATAACATCAGCTATCTGCCAGTAAAAGGCCCGTCAAAATCGGTACAGCCGTTTCGGAGATTAGCCGGAACAAACAGAAAGACAGAAAACAAATGTTTTTTTTTTTATATATAAATACCGTGTAGAAATTGTATATTTCTTATGCACTCAGTAAAATACTTTTATTTTGAAATTACATACAGACACTTCAATTTTATTTATTTGTATGTATGTATTTATATTTATTTTATTGTATTTACCTTAACCAAATCATTGTCTCTGTATACATCGATCAGAAAACCATAAAACATAGTCGTAAAAAGACCATCATTAAATTAACGTAACTGTTTATTTACTTTTACAGCCCATAAAATACGAATCAAATATCCGGTAGAAACGGATATGACATACGGAAGCAATAATATAAAGGTTCGATCTCACTGAACCGAAGGCTTTCCATTTGGCAAAGTTCGGATGCAAGTGTGGGCCAAAAAAGATACGGGTGATTTAAAAGTGTCACATTAACATGACACCGTGGAAAGTGATCGCTATCTTTCGAAGTTGGTAAATGTTATGTGTAAACGTTATGCAATATAATTATGTAGTTTTCGGAGAGCAGCGGTGGCCCAGTGCTGGCGCCCCGACTTACGAGCAGTAAGTCGTGGTGGGTTCGAACCCAGGCAGGCGCATTACTTTGTGTAATTCATTTTCATCAACACTGCTCTTAAAACGGTGAAGGAAAACATCGTGAGGACATCGGCATGGCCTAGAACCAAAAATTCGAAGGCATGTGACATCTACCAACCCGCACTGGGCCAGCGTGTTGGATTATAGCCTTTTCCCTCTCCTAGAGGGGAAGCCGTGTGTCCCAGCACCACTACAAATAGCACAATCAGCCTATAATGTTCGTGGGAACATTATAGATGCTGATTATTGATTGCTATTTGTAGTTGTAATTCTGCGAAAAAGATCCTGGCCTAGATGTAGGATGCAGCACCACCCTCTCGCCTGCAAGAATATGCACATGCTGAAAAGGCAATAAGATTTAGCATGCCATGCACCCAAACCTTTATTAACGCGAGAGAGCGCGCGCGGGAAAGCGATGGTGCATCCTGCATCCAGGGGGGTTACTATTACGTCTTTAAGCATGAGTAATTCCAGTGTGGGAAAGAGACAGAGCTATACAGGTCGTCCAGCGCCATCTCTTTCCCACACTGGAATTACTCCTGCTTTATGAACTCATGGTAGGCTACCAAGCCTGGATCTTGTGCGTGGAATTAAAACTTTGTACATATTTTGCGTGACATTTAATATCATGGATTTCTGAAAGGTAACGCCTAATTTTATAACTTACTAGCTGTGCCCACAACTTCGTCCGCGAGGACTTAGATATAAATTAAAAAAAAAAAAAAAAAGATAAAAAGTAACCTAATGTCCGTCTCCTGGTTCTAAGCTACCTCCCCACCAATTTTCAGCCAAGTCGGTTCAGCCATTCTTGAGTTATAAATAGTGTCACTAACTCGACTTTTTTCATAGATGTTATTTGTACGTAAAGTGTTCATGAAAGTTCACTTTTGAAATCACAGGGCAGTGAAATAAGTTAGAGATCCGATTGATTTTATTATTTTGCTGTCGAATTAGGACTCTCTTCCCTTTCTTTTGTCTTTGACAGACAACACGGCTCTCTATGATTAAAATAACTCTTTAAATAAACCTAATTATTAAAATAAAAACCGGTCCACAAAGAACATAACAGTCTTTCCATTTAGTAATTACATCAGTGTTATAAAAGATAAAGAACACAGTATGTTCGTTAAGCCGGCCGAAGCCTCTGGCAAAATCAGGTATTCAATATGATGTAGAATACAATATGTGCGTTATCATTTGTAATCATTGATATTGGATCCATTGCTCCATTAATTAAGGCTCGTATTAATTAGCTATCATTAACATGACACCGGATTTGCGCAGAAACGTGAAACAGGCTTTTAAACAGTACACGTCACATCAATTTAATAGGCCTAGGCCTGGTCAGACCAAATGCGTGGCGTGACGTATACGTGTACACGCGCGTGGTGACGCGCGTGAGCCCCTGACGCACCGGGTTACGCATACGTGTACGCTTACGCTTACGCATACGTGGTACGCACGCAACGCACCGGCCCTTTGCGTACCCAGCAATTCTTGTGCACGATGTCTGAAGAAGATTGGGTAAATGGACCAAGTAGTTCATCTGATGAAGTAGAAGCAATATTACTGTTATTGTGACAGAATATTCCTGGGTGTGGCAAAAAACCAATGGGTTCAAGTTTTATATGACATATTTTTTACTCTTTGTTTTTTGTGTTGAACAAACAATTAGTTTTTCTTTAATTTCATTATTCATCACTAAAACCGAAACAAAACATCACTTACTATCGGTAAAACTTGAAAACAAATACAACTGAATGCGTAAGTCACGCGCGTAGTCACGCGCAGCAAAGATACGTGCGTGTTCAAACTTGTTCGGTGTGACGTCCAATACGGAATGCCATTGACTACAACGTCATTACTGCACGCATTAATGTGACTTTGCTGTTCCGCTCTGCCTTAGGTTCGCAGCAAGTTTGACACATGGCAGCTGCAATGCGTAGCGTTACGCATGTAGTCTACGCGCACGTCTACGTCACGTAAGCGGTGTGCCATGTCTCTATAAAGTTCCATATATTACAACGTCATGGTACGTGCACGTACACGTCTACGTGTACGGATCCGGTGTGTTTCGGCCTTCAACAGTCATAGTGTTACGCAATCCCCAATAACTGGAATAAGACACATGCATGATGTTTAAATTTTCGTTACTACACTTTGTTTTATTTGTTCATATATAACCATCACTAGGAGTCATCGATATCAGAATACCAGCGCCGACAGCGGACGACTCAGATCTCAATTGCGTATGTGGCGTCTTTCCAATGGCCTACCTTTCATCTTGCGACACATGTCCTTATACATGCGCACTTGATGAGCTTTTAACTGCATCAGTAAGCGGAGTTTACGTAGCTGACGTTAATGGAACACATTTGAACTGTTTTTGCCATCGATACGCAAGGAAGAAGATAGACAGAGCCAACACGAAACAAATCGCCAATACTACAGTCATTTCAAGGTTCTTGTATCTCTGATATCACTATTAAAATCACATTGATATTCATTCGATGTAGTTACCAACAACAAGGATACTAGTAATAGTTAGGAAAAAGATTTTGTATAATTAGGTTGATTGGTCCGTCTTACGAAAGGGTATCGTATTGTTCTGAGTTGTGGAGGTCAGATAGGCAGTCGCTCTATGTAAAATACTGGTATCAGCTACATCCGGTTAGACTGGAAGCCGACCCCAACAATTATGTAGTTGGGAATAGGCTAGGCAGATAATGATGATTAGGATCGTCGTGCGTTCGTCGTGTGTTAGGTACAGGGATTTCTGTTCACACTTACTTATCACAGGAATGAAAGATGTAATTGTAATAGTTTTGTCGAAAACGAATCTACTTGTAAACAAACTTAAACTAGGTACACTTATCTTATAACTTTTAACGAGACTTCCATAGCGTTTCATCTATAACTTTCTTTTCTTTGTAAGTCATACCAATAATGATATAAACAGTTCCAAATTAATAATATTTATTTATTTTTGCTTCTTCCTTTTATCGTGTGGTTAGTGCCTAACCTGATGTCAGAGTTTTTTGCCCCCATGGGCCTCTGACTCAGCTTTACATGCCGTCGAGAAATATCTCTCCGGCAAGCCAGTTTCCTCACGATGTTTTCATTCACCGAAGCTAGTGAAATTTATACAATACGCATATATATACCGGATACAGCTCAACACTAGTATTTTACATGGAGTGACTGCTTATCTGACCTCCACAATCCAGTTAGTATATTAGGTAATACGATACCACTTGGTCAGACTGGTTGTCAGTCTTTCAGGCCACTGACTACCTGTAACGACTGTCAAAGATCTACAATTGACAGTCGGGACCAACGGCTTAGCGTGCTTGCCGAGGCATGGAGGGAACTCGGTATGTAATGCGTGGTCACCCATCCACGGACCAACCCAGGCAATCGCGACTTAACCTGAAGAATGAGCCCAGTGGCTGTAATTATTTAGCTGCGAGCTCTGTGTACACAATAACAATAATATGAAGTTGTTCGTGTCAATCACCGAACAATAATAAACATGTCAGCGTAATTGCGGCACCGCGCTCTATGCCTTGAATATTTTATGTATTAGCTAAGTAAAACCGTCAGTACGTCTCGGACAGCATATCGGGCGCGACTCAATCTCATCTCATTAGTTTTAATCGTTATCCCATTCGTATTACTGAAATATAGTTATCTTTATAATCTTTAATCTTAGTTTATCTTAATCTCACCCCAACCCCGAACAGAAGTTTTGTTCCTAATAACAAACAATGAATTTTATTTTACTCAGCGAACAATGGAGTAAATCAACGTCACCAGCTATGAGGTTGAGAGTGCGGAGTGCACGCGTCAGTGGCGCCTCACCTAATGAATTGGTCCTAATATAATTGGATTGTCAAAAAAATATACAAAAATTGCTCGACCAATAAATAAGAGCTTTTGACTTCAAAGGTTTATATAAGTTCAACGACCTTAGTAAGTTGTGAATTTGTGATTGACGGTAGGTACTTTTGAATTTTATTTGAAACAAGTTTTTGTGAATTATTATTATAATATTTTTTGGGGAATTCGAGATCCCTTGGGACATACTTAATGTTAAAAGTTTTGAAATAAAAAGTATGAAAATGTAGATATATGTATTTAAATAGTAATATGTTTGACATCGTATCCCTTGAGAAAGGAAGCCTAAGCTTTAGCATACTCATCCTATAATGTTCCCACTGCTGGGAGTGCTGGGACACTAAGAAAACCTTAGGCTTCACAGCTAGACCAGCGCAGCGTAATATCCATAGAGGTGTACGAAAACCTTCACTGTTCAACATTCGCTGGTCAGCGCTGAACTATGAATGCTATCATACAAGTCTATTGATATCAAAACGCACGACCAGCGGCGGTGCACGCAACCGGCGGCGGCGCCAGTCTTGCTCTGAAATAGGCCTTATTCTTCTTAGCGTATCGATGGCAATCCAGAATTTTGCTACATGTTTGGCGCCGTCAGTGCGTCCATCAGTTCCTGTATAAACGAATAACAGGACACGCAGGACACGATATTAAGTGCCCCATCGTTTGCGGAACAACAAATTATTTGCATTCTAGGGCTGTCATTTACAGGTAGTTTGTACCCCGAAAATCTGACAACTAGTCTTACCAAGGGGTATCTATGTTCTATGTTAAGGGTTTGGTTTCCGCACTTAGTTGCCAAGGGGTATCGAATTTCCCAGTTCTAACTGGGTTGTGGAACCAGGTAGGCAGTCGCTCCATGTAAAAGTTGAATACCAGTATTCAGCTAGATCCAACCAACAGCTAGATCAAGCCAACCCCAAAATAACCGGGAAAAGGCTCGGCGGATGATGATATCTTTGGCTTTTACATCTCTGGCTTCATCTTACACGAGGATAATTAAAAGTAATTTTAAGTCTATTTTACTTAGCCAACCAAGTCTTGAAGAAATAAGTTTTGTCTAGGTATTTAAAGCAGCACTTAGCTAAGAGTGTACATTTGACATTAATGTTACTGCTTTGTTCTAGGCGCTGCTTAGACATTGTTCAAGTTGTGGCCACGAATAAAGCGGTGGCATTTAATTTCATGGATTTTTGCAGCGGAATGAAATTGTAAATTTTGTGCAGAATAAATTAATTTTCTTTATGCATTTATGTCTACTCGTAAAAGCTTGCAGCACCAGGTCCTCACCTCTACTCTCGGCTTTCAAATTAAGTACAGCATAGAAATATTGGTATAAAACCAATTAATTTGAAATCTAGAATTATAAGTAAATTGTGAATCTATACTAATATTATAAAAAGAGGTAATATTTATTTGCAAGTTTGTAAGTTTGTATGTAAGCGATAATACCAAGCGATAATACCATGCGATGCCTAGAAGCAGTTGCCCTTAATCAAATATCCTCCTACGTATTCAAGAATGACCTGTTGTCCAGTTTCCAATCTGGTTTTCGGCCTGGCCACAGCACAGCCACAGCTCTGCTTAAAGTTACTGAAGACATAAGAGATGGCCTGGAGAATTCGAGATTAACGGTCTTGGTTTTAATAGACTTTTCCAATGCTTTTAACACCGTTGATCACGACATTCTCCTGGCCATACTGGCTCAAATTGGGGTCTCTTCGTTGTCACGTGATTGGTTTTCATCATATCTTCGTGGTCGCCAGCAGGCGGTGCGTGTTGGTCAGGATTGCTCTGACTGGTGTGACCTAGTAACTGGTGTTCCACAAGGCGGTATACTCTCTCCTCTCTTATTTTCTTTATTTATTAACTCCATCACTGCTGTCCTCAAATGTTCTTACCATCTGTACGCTGATGACTTGCAACTATACGCTCAGTCAGACATAGCCAACCTTGACAATTGCATTTCATCACTCAACGTTGATCTTCGAACTATCGAAGAATGGTCTGGCAAATTTGGGGTTTCTGTTAACGTCGGGAAATGTCAGGCCATCCTCATTGGTAGTTCGTACTATTTGAGAAATGTGAACACTAGCCAACTTATGCCACTGATGTACGAAAACTCCGTCATATCTCTTTCACCGCACGTAAAAGACTTGGGTCTGTACATTGACGACAGTTTAAGTTGGAATAAACACGTGGCTCAGGTGAGCCAGAAAGTCACGTTCTCACTGCGGTCTCTCTATAGATTCAGGCATTTCCTGCCATCTAGCACCAAACTTACTTTGGTCCAGTCACTTGTACTTCCCATTATCGATTATGCTGATGTTTGTTATTCTGATCTTTCCCAAGAACTTCTAAATAAATTGGATCGACTTCTCAATAATTGTATTCGCTTTGTTTTTGGCCTTCGTAAGTACGATCACATTTCTTCCTTCCGTTCTCAGCTTAAATGGTTGCCTATCCGACTCAGGAGGTCCCTCAGATCTCTCTGCATGCTCTTCACGATTATGAACGATCGATGTGCTCCCGATTATCTAAAAAAGTACTTCAAAGTGTTGGGCAGCTCTCACAGTCGTAACCTTCGAGCTTCCAAGAATCTACTTCTCCAAATTCCTTCTCACCGCACCGGTTTTAAGTCAAATTCTTACGCTATCTCTACTATAAAGCTCTGGAATGCGCTACCTTTTGGCATTAAGAAAGCTGAAAGCAAATTCACTTTTAAGAGAAAAGTTCGTTACCACTATCTAAGTCAGAATAAATAACTCTCAATTTGAAGTCGAGTCACGGTAATTATTATTAGGTTTTTTTTCTTTTTATATTTTTGGTATTTGTTATAATATTTATTAGTTTATCTTGTATGTATTATGTGTATTAGTATCACTATAAGTACTTATATATATTTTTTCTTTTTTATATAGTTATTTTGTACCCTACCACAGCGTTTTCGTATTGAACCCAAAGGTTGACTGGTAGAGAATGCCTAATGGCATTAAGTCCGCCTATGTACCACTATTGTACATGAAGTTTAAATAAATAAATAAAAACTCCTAAAATTAAAATTCTTTAACTAATTAAGCTGCGAGCAAAAGCTAGTGTTTAATATGTATAAATGTAGTATTCAAGAAATACCTTAAGCCAAATCAAGCAACAACTTTGTTTTTCATTAACATACTATGAAAAACAAATTTAGTTTTGTTGATGATAAAACAATACAACATATGAACGAATCCCTTCAAAATATTTTTATTATATTGTTTGGTGCTACGGAACCCTATGTGCGTGTGAGTAAGACTCGCATTTGGCCGGTTTTTTTTTGTCGCAGCCGACAGCAATAGAAATAGTGGGACAATCAGTCTAAATCAGGCCCAGTATTTCTATCAATAGAAATACTTAATAGAAATAGTGAGATACACCCAACTGAACTTCATCATCATTTCAGCCGAAAGACGTCCACTGCTGGACATAGGCTCCCCTAAGTGTCGCTACATTGACCGGTCCCGTGCATCTCGCATCCAGAGGATCTCCGCAACCTTCACCAGGTCATCGGTCCACCTAGTGTGAGGCGAACTGAACTTCACGTAAATCCAAAGATTTTGATACAAATAAGCACACAATATTTTATGTCGACCAGGGTAATTTTTCACTCTGCTAAACTTCAAGAACTCAATACGTCGATTTAGAGGCCCAAATCTACCACTTAGTCCAAATTAAAGGATTGGCGGCCTAGCCATTAAAAATGTCTACTAAATTTTACTTAGTAGCGTTCCATGTCTGTCATTACGTAGTTTTGAACAGTCTATTAATTTCATGAACAGAAGAAAATCTCCAAAGAACACGTTTATGCTAGACCAGTCATATAAAAGACTAGCACGAGTTCTTCCGCAATGTAATAGCTCAGCTAATATCCATCATATAAATATAATTTATAGCCTAGAGTACCCACGAATAATTTAGCTTTCTGCCAGTGAATGATTTTTTTGATTGGATCATTAGTTCCTGAGATAACCTCTACATACAAACTTACAAACTTTAGCCTCTTTATAATATTAGTATAGATAACAGGTCGTAAATGGTACTTAACTGATTTTCTGGTAAGTTGTTAGGATTGATACCAATGTAAATCAGTTTGAAGCTTCAAAACCTTTATGTTTACTGAGTGGTGTTCGAAAATTATCGGTGACTGTGGTCTACCTGTATTCAATGGAAAAAGTCACTCTGTATACTCTTGAAGTAGACTAAATACCTAACCAGCCAATAGTCATATAATCCCATTCAATGACTATTACATGAAGAAGTGATTCAATGTGATTAAATGAACGAAGAGGGTTCATTGATAATTTTAATGATTATAATTCTATGAAGTCATTTACGTTACAGTCGCAAATCATAATTTTATCAACATATAACCCGATACTGGCCTTCCAATTGCAAAAAAAAACCGAAAGAAAATTCGAATTTGGCAGGGATAATTCAATGTTGATGTTTGAAAATATCTCAATACAAACCTAAACCTGAAACCGCGAAGTTCAGATTATCAGTATAAATGAAACACCAAACTATTGTCAAAAAATTCTATTTGACAGGAAAGAAATCACTCATTAAAAAAACTTTGTACCTTTCACGGTAAAAATGCTACCTGATTTAGAAACACTCTTGGCATAGTCATACCAAAAGTACAATTTATTATACCCTTCGGCTTACTTTTGAAACTCGAAAAATCTTGATTTGTGTGAGATACATCATTATCATAGTCCAAGATCCAACCCAATATCGACCCACATCATCTAATTATTAAAATGAGAAGATTTTTTTTTGCAAAAAAAATCTCATTAAAACAATAGATAAGGTAGGTCGGTGTTAGGTCAGATCTAGAAGGGTTATGTGTGTGCTTCGAGAACATAACTGTTCGCCACACAACAGAAGTAATACCACACTGAAACAATATAAAAGTTAAACACATTATTAACGGTTTGAAAACAAACAACATCGAAAACTTTCAGCAGTAATTTAAAAAAAAAAACTGTTTTTCTATGTATTTTGACCGTGTTATTGCAGTTTTGTAGCAAACAGCTTTTATATCATGGAACAAAACTAGTTCTCGAGCTAGTTTCTGGTTGCTAGCTCTACTCGCGTTGAGCATTAAGGTTTTTAGATAATATAGCCCAGTCAATTTAGACATGCAAGGTTACAAAAATTCGCATAGGTACAGCTGAAAATTTGTACGAATGTTCAGAACACCAATATAAATGAAAATCAAATCGAAAAAAAATATTCAAGGTCAAAAAGGTCGCGAAAATGTTTTTTTGCACATTTCAGCTAAACGGTAAGTTTTATCATAAAAATAGATCAGACTAAAATTGTAGATCATGCAATTATCTATAAAAATTGCTAATGGTGTCCTCAACATTCATACCAATTTTTAGCTCTATGCGAATTATTGTAACCTTACCCCTATTTTTTTAGAAAACTTGACTGAGTTAATAATACAGCACCAGAAACTACAGTGGCCAGTCTCGAAATTTCTTAGCTGACTGCGGGCCCAGGTTAGCCGCTGTAGACGTAATTTGGGCAAATGGGGTCTCCTCGACCCACCCAATAACAATGCTTGCAATTCACAATGCTTCTTTCATGCCTGTCCAACACAACTACCTTCACCTGTTAGGATGCAAGGTGTAAGCGGACCCTTCACGAAGCCGTCAACCAAGCATGCTATACATCAAACTAAGTAACCCTAAAATTATTGCTGGGAAACGACTTTTATTTTCGAGGTGCAAAATCACATTTTACGGTAAAACTCAATGTAACGCACTCAATACATTGTGCTGATGGATGCATTGGATATAGTACGGGGGTCGTGGAAGTATTAAAGTAAGGTTGTATCATAAAAACTAGTATTTTTTTTAACTTGTGAAAAAGTTGAAATTTTGACCTCCAATATCTCCATAGCTAAAAGGTTGCCAGGTATGGTCTAGAACAAAAAAAAAAAATCGCAATGACGGGAAGACCAAGTGCCTTTCAGCTTTGTTAAGTGGTATTATACACCTATTATGAGGCCGTGTGTCCCAGCAGTGGGAGCTGTGTTGACTGCATAAGGCATGTCTGACAAAGTTTGAATGTTATCGACACGTCAAGAAGAAGGGATACATTATAAAAGATCTTACATATTAAATAAGCCACGACAGATAGAATAATGCATGACGCAGATAGCCAGTCCATATTGCCAAGTAAACACGTATCCAAATAAATACACTGAAACGTAACCGCTATGACCAAGATGAATCCGATAAATATATTTAAAAATACAAGCCACACGAACATTTGAGCGAATCCTTCTTGATCCTGGAAGAAAAATATGTCAATAACAAACAGAATTCGCAAGATTTTTTTTAAATGCTATTTACTGGTTTGTTTGTGTAAATGCAGTGGTGGCCCGAGTTGTAGTCCGTGGGACCCAGGCAGGCGCATTACTTTGTGTAATTTTTGTTTTTGTCATAAAACTAAAAATGGAAGATATGTGACATACACAAACCCGCTCTGGATACTCTTGGTGGATAGAGCCTAACGCGGGAAGTATTTTTAATTTAGACTCTTCTGTCCCACTTCTGGGCAAAGGGCTCCCCCATTCCTTTCCAACTCTCTCGTTGCTTTGCCTTCTCTGGCCAATCAGTGTGGAAAGAGTCCAAATCGTCACGCCAGCGTTTCTTGGGCCTACCTCGGTGACGACGACCGTCTTCAGGCACCCACTGTGTGACGATTCTGGAAATGTGACCCATCCAGTTCCATTTTAACCTCGCAGACTTATCACCAACATCGGCGATGCCTGTCTTGGAGCGTATTTGGTGTTGCGTTTTCGATCTATGATTATGATGTTTAAAATGCTACGCTTTTTTTTTTTTGTTCCTGGGCCGCGGTATCTCTTTCGAACAGTCCCGCAAACCTGGCAGGCATTGGTCCTTTCGGACCCCTTCCTGTTTGCTGACATCTCTTTGAGGCGCGCGTGGAACACGAACGACGTCGACACGGCCTGTCGTCATAAGACTGATGGACGGCGAGTAAGCCCATTACTCACCGTCCACAGGTCCGCGCCTACGGTGGCCGGGAGCCACCACGTGTCCCCCGACGCCCAGGGCGTCTCCCGCGGCGGCTGAGACTTGAGGCTCTCTCCCTCTCACGTCCCGCCACCTCCTTCGCTAGCATGACTGCTTCGCAGAAGGAGGTGACGGCGTCCCATTCCCTCTCGCTCCGGACCATGGATTGAACCAGGGCCGGACGCGAGAGGTCGCCGCCGCCGATTGCCGCAACGAGGACACGGCGGTGCTCCGCCCAAGCGGAGCAGACCTGCACAGTGTGCTCCACCTTGTCCTCCGGTCGATCCTCGCAGTGGTGATACCCGGGCGTTTCCTCCCGCCCGATAAAATGCTACGCTCCATCGCTCTTTGGCAAACCTTCAGTTTGGACTTCTGAGCTTCCTTCAAAGACTCGGAAGAATGAACCTTATAGGTTGATAATACTTACCGTTAAAGTAGAAAACATGCACGTGATGCCCGCGAACATGAAGACAAATGCCATAAAGACTATTAGCGAACAGATGATATTAAATAAATTAGGTAAGACCTGCGTGGTTTCTGGAAGCAAACAAATATTTAGGATTATTCAGGGCTTAGGGTAATATCGTCATAATGACGGCCGGGACTACGGCTTAACGTGCTTCCCAAGGCACGAAGGGAACTTGGTATGCAAGTTTTAAATGTAATTACTGAACTTTAAATACCATAGCTAAATGATTAAAAATAATTCTGAGCATGAGTTCCTGGGCACATGAAAAAGATCGCGGCGGCAATCTCAGCGCAGATTAACCAGCGACGCGGGAGATTTGTAGTGCACAAAGATAGTGCACTCTCTATTCCTTTACTCTCATAGTCCGATGGGACGGCAATACGACAAGACTGTCCAGCAGGGCTATTGCGAATCTCTGTTAACAGTTCATAGTGATGATCACTTGGCGAGTTTTGATATACAATGGCCGTTCTTGTTGGTTTCAACTGACGTTACCTGTGCAGAACTGTCATTGTATATCAAAACTCGCCAAGTGATGATCACTATGAACTGTCAACAGAGATACGCAATAGCCCTGCAGGACGGATATCAGGCGTTGGACTAACGGCTTTACGAGCCACGGGGGTATTATACCGCCAACTTCCAAAATTCGGGCTGTTACTGTGTGGGAATTGAACCCAGCCCCCCACGCTCAGCAGTCGCGCTTGCTGCCACGGGACCAAAGGAGCAGTCAACTTACCGGTGATATTTGAGACATTGCCATACACATGAAGCATGTTTTCGAAGCCCATATTAGTCTTTTGTTCCACCACACCAAGAGTGACGGCTCCCGTTGTCTGTAACAAACATGATCTTACATATTTAAGTACCTGTTCACCACCAATATTGACACAACTTATAAATCTGTTTTATATCCGTACCATTTCTAATCCAATTCGAAAACCAGCTTCGGACACTAGTTGCCCCGGCATTTTGCTGAACTTGGGTTACTATGACGTCTTAAAGCGGGAGTAATTCCAGTGTGGGAAAGAGACAGAGCCATACAGGCCATCTAGTGCCATCTCGTCCCCACACTGGAATTACTCCTGCTTTAGACTTTATGGAAGGCTACCTGGGCCTATTTGGCGCAGCCGTGAGACACATAGTGTTACATTTCTTGTTTAGATTTAAGTTTATTTTTTATTTTTTGTTATATTATTTTTACAATGTGTGCACTTGTAGGATGTGCGAAATAAATGTATTATCTTTCTTTCTTCTTTCATCTATTTATTATCATCTGCCGAGCTTATACCCTGCGCTGCCCACCTTAGGTTGGGGTCGGCTTTCAGTCTTACCGCATCCAACCGAATACCAGTTCTTTTCATGAGCGACCGCCTATCTGATCTCGACAACTTAGTTACATAGTTAATACAGCATCGACTCAAATGTCAGAGATAAATTCGTAGCCAATGATGAAACTCCCACGCTGACCCAAAATAAATTCAATTAACTTATTAAAATCAGTTCCGCAAGGAACTCAAATGGCTCCCTATTCGTCTTCGCAGGAACACTCGAATATTATGTCTTCTCTACAACATACTTTTATAACCCTTCATATCCTAGCTACCTGCGCGATCGTTTTTCGTTTACCCGCCCTTCTGATGCTCTGTTTAGATCCCACCTCAGGCATCATCATAATTTCCCATCCCATAAAACCGAATTCTATTTTAATTCCTTTCCTGTCCACGCAGTACGTTTGTGGAACTCTCTTCCGCCTAACATTAGAGATTCTAAAACTATATTCACATCACACTATATTCTTCTATATTCGATATTTGTTATGTATTGAATGATTATTTTTAATTTATTTCTTGTACGCACGTCATGTCCCTGCGACAAATAAACATTTTTTCTTTCTTTCTTTATATGTATTTGTCTTCAAAAAGCAATTCAAAGAACACTATCTTTCCTCTATACTGTAATATTCTGGATATTATTCATATTATATATGTATATATTTATTTTGTACATTATGTGTATATATTTGTGTGTATATTTATATTATATAGGTATATTTTTGTTTTAAGTTTTATTTGAAATTTTCCTGTTGTCTTTTCTACACACCGTGTCTACATTTCTAATCAAACTTTCCTCTCGAAGTTCTGCTGGAAGAAATTTCTTATAAAATAAGCAGTACCTTTGTGCTCTTCTATCTTAATGTAATGTCCTGTAAAGTATTTTGTGTGTACATAAATAAATAAATAAAATCATATTTTGAAAAAAAAAAAAAAAAAGTCCGTGTATGTGTCTAACGTTAGCTATTGATGAGGTTCTTCAGAAAGGTCAGGTGCGTAGTACTCGCAACCGGCGTGCGTGTGTGACCAGATGTATGAACGTGGACGAGGCGAAAGGAGTATGTAAGGATCGTAGCAGGTGGCGTTCTGCCTACCCCCATGGGTTAAAGGCGTAAGTCTATAGATATCAATATAGTATATTGATATCAATGGTACATAGAAGTTTTAAAACCGTCGTGGTCCCTAACATTATCATTAACAATAGAAACGGGATCTTTACCATGTTTATCTGTGATCATGGTGCTTGCAACAGCGCCAAATATCAGGAACTCAAAATGAACAGTTAACATGGTAAATTTCCAGTTTCTAGTGTTAATGATAATGGTAGATAGGTTTCGCTTTATTTTATCTATGAACATCGCGTCGGTACGAATAAGGAGACTCCCACCTACTCCATTTAATATTCGGCATTTTTTTTAAAGATAGTTGTTTTTTTATTACATAAAAAAAAGTTACCTTTTCATCAATTTAAGAAGAAATTGCACACATTTTTAATTGACAAATGTTATTATAATGTTAACGAATATTTAGAGGACAAAAATATTGTAATCTTATTTATCATTTGAATTTCATTTTAACTGTTACCAAGCAATCATTATTATTTAATCAATTACAAGATGTGATCCATTTCTTTAAAATTGTGACCACTGCGAAGGGTGGACAAGTTTAAGTATCTGGGCCACTGATGATCTTAAAGATAATTGTGACATTGAAAGGGAACGTAGGTCGCTGGCTGTCCGTTGTAACATGCTGGCTCGCAGGTTTGCACGTTGTACGAAACCAGTAAAAGTAACGCTTTTCAAAGCTTACTGTCAGTCCTTCTACACGTGCGGCCTGTGGGTCAGCGGACATACAGCGACCTACGCGTTCAATACAATAATGCACTGAGAGTGCTGCTGCGGCTGCCGTGGCGTAGTAGTGCGTCGGGGATGTTTGCAGATAATAATCTTGATGGTTTTGCCGCCATTATTAGAAATAGATGTGCATCCCTGATGACTCGTGTTCGCGGCAGCACCAACAGTATTCTCAGTGTATTCGCAGATCGGTGGGATTCCCCGATGGTGCGGAGGTGGATGCGGCTCCATGCTGTATTGTGATTGTACATTTTCATCTGTGTCTATAAGCTACTAACACTAAAACTTAAGTAAAATTGATACTAACCCTATGGACTCCGGTCTGAAATAAAAACTTTCTATTCTATTCTATAGAAAGGAGATCCACATTTATGTAACCACTATCTTCTATGCGTTTATTCTCATCTGCCACCAACCATCTGACCCAGATGGTGGCCGCTTTGCAACGGTTTTCCCATCGGCCACCATTAGTGGTGGATGCGACTTATGCAGTGGCATCTGCCCCTTCCTCAGTCGCAACAGGAAGCAGATGCAACTTAAAAAGTAGTTGCAACTATCACCACTGTTGAGTATATTGGCTTATTTGTAACTAGCTTCTGCCCGCGACTTCGTACGCGGATCCTGTTGCTTTTGCCAGCGACAACGGGGTCGTCAAGAAAATCGAAGATCTGAAACGTCTGATGTAGAATTCTGAGGCCCGGGGACGGGAAAACAACTGGATGAGCGAGACGATTGAAGACGTTCCAGATCTTTCATTTTCGTAAATCCACAGGAAATGCCCATCAGACTAAACAACTTTTGCTAAGACGTCATTCCTTAATATGTTATAGTGTCGCTGGGCTTTGGAGATCCACAACAGGGTTCCAGATCTCCAAATTTATTCTCAAAGCAGAAAATGCTCTTCACGTGGAATAATTTTTGTTATGACACCATTTTTATATCTCTTATACTTTAGCTGTTCTGTTGCGGTTCTGCATCAGGTGTTCCAATTTCAAAAATAAATTATAGCCTATATGTTGCCCAGACTACACAACAAATACCTTTTCTTCCCGTTATTCTGTCAAATACATATGCCTTCGGGCTTATGTTATTTGAGTGTTTAATTTCCTTTTCCATTTATCTTCGTGACACGGTAGCCTACCCGGTAACGCGGGGGAGCAGTCACTTAGATTTTAATTGATCAGGTATCTTCAAATTTAAACTATAACTATGCCTAGAAAGAGGTCAAATCTTTCCCAACGTTCCAAAGGAGCTAAAAGATTGAGAATCATAAGATCCCAAGAATCTACCGAAGAGCGTCAGGAGAGACTTGATGCTGTTCGAGAACATCAGGCTGCAACTCGCTCCGTAGAAACCTCTTCGGATCGCGAAGCACACCTGCGTTCTCAGTGTATTTACGCATTTACATCCAGGTCTCTAGAGACCAGTGAAGAAATCATGCATTGTCTCGTGAGTCGCAGACGTTCACGGATAGATAATTGCGCATTACTTCTCAGCGTATCTACGCATCTGCTTCTAGGTCTCTAGAGATAAGTGCGGAACATGATGCGCGACTGTCCGCTATGTTAAGCGTTTGCCTAGGTTTACCCGTGGATGGGTTACCTCCCATTACATACCGAGTTTCCTCACTTCCTCGCTGAACATCTGATGCAGCACCACAACAGACCAGCTAAACTATAAGAGATACAAAAATGGTACCATAGCAAAAATTGTTCCACGTGATGAGCATTTTCTGCTAAGAGAATAAATTTGAAGATCTGGAACACCTGAAGTGGAACTCAAAGAGCCCAGCTACACTATAACATATATAGGAATGACGTCTTAGCAAGAGTTGTTCAGCCTGATGAGCACTCTCTGCGTAAAGACTTAGTTTGATGTACAGAATGCTTGGTTGACCGCTTCGTGAAGGGTCTTTTTGTTGTAAAGACAACATATAGGCTATAATTTATCTTGGAAACTTGAACATCTGATGCAGTGATAGCTTTGATTTCCATATCAGGTGTTCCAGTGTTCTTCGCGATCCGAAGAGGTTTCTACGGAGCGAGTTGCAGCCTGGTGTTCTCGAACAGCATCAAGTCTCTCCTGACGCTCTTCGGTAGATTCTTGGGATCTTATGATCCTCAATCTTTTAGCTCCTTTGGAACGTTGGGAAAGATTTGACCTCTTTCTAGACATAGTTATAGTTTAATTCTGAAGATACCTGATCAATTAAAATCTAAGGGACTGCTCCCCTGCGTTACCGGGTAGGCTACCGTGTCACGAAAATAAATGAAAAAGGAAATTAAACACTCAAATAACATAAGCCCGAAGGCTTATTTATTTGATAAAATAAAATAATAAATGGGAGTTTTGGCCAGTAGAGTCAAATTTTCAATGATTCATCGAATTTTCATCGAAAATCAGTCCTAAACTGTTACCGACTTCACCGCGTGGAGGTACTCCCAGCTTATGTTATTTTATAATTATATAGTGAAATTAGTGATAGCTTTGATTTCCATATCAGGTGTTCCAGATATTCATTTTTTTTTTTTTTTAATTTTCAATTCCACAACGCGTGTGCCAGATCTTCAATTTTTATACGTCAACAGAGAGTGCTCATCAGGCTGAACAACTCTTGCTAAGACGTCATTCCTATATGTATATGTTATAGTGTAGCTGGGCTCTTGGAGTTCCACATCAGCTGTTCCAGGTCTTCAAATTTGTTCTCTTATCAGAAAATGCTCATCACGTGGAACAATGTTTGCTATGGTACCATTTTTGTATCTCTTATAGTTTAGCTGGTCTGTTGCGGTGCTGCATCAGATGTTCAAGTTTCCAAGATAAATTATAGCCTATATGTTGCCCAGATTTAATACCTTTACAACAAAAAAAAAATCATTTAAATCCGTCGAGTAGTTCCGAAGATTAGCGTGTACAAACAAACAGACATACAGACAAACAGACAGATTTTTTTTTTGGATTCGTGCTCTATTACTGTTTCCAAACCCCCCTCAATAATTATTTTTTTAATATATTCAATGTACAGACACAGTTTTAGATATGAGAGTATTTTATAGTACACGTCTGCAGTACCCTGCGAGTATTACAGGTTTATAACGTTACACATTATAAATACTATAATAATTTATGTAGTTTGGCATTCACACGAGCAGTTGTGGTTGCGGTTCGTCGAGGACATGCTCTAATTTGGGACAAAGCGCGAAACACCCGCCATATTGATTTTTGGTGTAAAATTCGAATAATCGTGTACGAGTATCGCGCATAATAGTTCGGCATTTTGTGCCATCTGGTAAACTAATAAACAGAATACTTATCTATGGAACCGCTTGACAATCCGGTTATTTTGGATAAGTAACTTTTTCACCGAAAAGGAGGTGTTTTTTTTTCGGCCCAAACATGTACCGAGGTACAAATTACTATTTAAATTCCTTCAATACATAGTGTTATTAGCAGTATTTTAAATCCTTCAATATTCGATAGATTAAGAAATAAAAGAATATGAAAAAACACTACCTCGAATTGTAACTGCGTTTAAAGAAACGTTCATAACAGCGCTGGCGGCTGTCAATCTATTCCATCTGTCAAAATATTAAACTCTTTCGAGATCGGTCGTCTGACAAGGGCTAGAATAATCGGAATGACAATATTGTCACCAACAACAACAAAAAGAATAAAATAGTAAATTAACGGCCCTGGAGCACTGTATTTTGGCCAGTAGCTAACCAAACGCAAAAAATAATCTGAAATGTGAAAAAAATGTATATTTTAAATTCTTGATCCCATAATTTTTCACGAAAAAAGTATGCCGGGAAAAATAATCTATCTTTAATACAAAACTAAATTCTAAAAAGAATATTTCTTGGTTTTATACGTGTATAAAATGAAGTAACGAAACGCATCATCGGAGAAATTAATCACGAGATTGTCAGATGAAAATTTTTGGGTTGCAAGTTTTTGCATCTTTGATCGACAATTTCAGGTGGTACAAATGCATTAATAAATCCAATATTTATTTTTTCAGAATCTGCGATTTTTTTCCTATAACTTCATACCTTTATAGTTAAGGTACATTGTTTGGCCACAATTGTATGGGGAAAAAAACACCTCCTTTTCAACGTACAGACTTCAGCTTCAACTTTATCGCTGAAGCATTAGGTTCAAGTTCAAGGTTGATTGCGAAAATTTGACAGTTTCGGGTAGATTGATGTGCTGACCACTTTTCAACCTTATGACTTAGGACATAAGGCTGAAAAGTTGCAGACCGCCAGTGAACTTGGTAGTACCTAGAATCTTAAGTTCAATGGACGAATCTACTGGTTCTTTTACACAACAGATCTTTATCCACTTAACGAAAGTGTTTACTAAGAAAGAACTATTAAAATGTTAAAACGTTGTATAGTTAAACAATAAATGAAATTAAAAATAAATTACGAAAATGGCTTTTATCCTTAACTTATGAGACAGAAAATATATTGGCTATAGAATCATAACTTTATCAAACCTACTTTGAAAGAGAGTTATTAAAACACTTTGATTTCAAATACACAACTCATCACACACACACTACACTCATTTACACACCCCTAGATACACAAACACACTCGAATGAGTGTTAACATTGCTTATCGAGTGAATACTCGATAAGCAATGTTAAAAAAAAAGAAGTATATATGTTGTAAACAAACAGAAAGTCACGGTTGTATTAAATAAATTGAAGCCGAAAATCTCCTGACGCCTAAGATACAGGACTGCCTACCTAGTTTAGGAGCCCGGGAACCCGACAATATACATTGTTATTATATATATACATTGTTTCCATATGCTATGTACTGTGTTGTTGTTTTTGTTATGTACTAACAAACTTATTATTATTATGTTTCCCTGAAAGAGGGTGAAAGTTGCCGAGGGGTAAACCCATCAGAGAACTGATTTATTCATACTAGTATATTTCTGCATCTAAGAATAAAATTTAAAATCATTCCTAAAGAAAAACCATCTATACATACAGACATATACATACATACAAATAAATTAATTTGAAGTATCTGTTTGTAATACTAAAATAACAAAAAAAAAAAAAAAAACGTTTGTTGCTTCAACTTACATAACATATTCTAGTTACATTGAGAAGAATCCTTTTAAGCAAACAGTATGCTTGCTTAATAACAGCTTTTACTGAATGGATAAGAGAATATACAGCGTGTAACAGAAAGGGTATAATCATATGGAATACTGTGGTACGGACCATCAAACTGAACCACTTTCTCTATGGGACCACCATCGAAATCGTAAAAAAATAATCAGCTGCCCCATACATTTGGGTCGAGTAGGTATTGAAATTTTGTACGGGACCGCTGATTATTTTTTTACGATTTCGATGGTGATCCCATAGATAAAGTTGTTCAGTTTGATGGTCCGTACCACAGTATTCGATATGATTATACCCTTTCTGTTACACCCTGTATACGGCACTAAAAACACATTTTTGTCTTTCTATCTCTCTGTCTGTTCCGGTAAAACTCTGAAACGCCTGGACCGGTTTTTGGTGGGACTTTGACTGTCAGATAGCTGATGTTATAAGGTCTAACATACCATACCATACTAACATGGTCTAGCTACCTTTATTTAAAAAAAAAAAAATTAGGGTTCCGTGATTTTTCACGGAACTTTCTTAAATTAAAACCCTTGCGTTTGTTAACCAAATCTGTTTCAAAGCGAAGTTCGCGGGCAACAGCTAGTCTGTAAATAAAATACTTTCAACATTACAGTATTGTCATTATTATTAACACTAAAACCGGGATAATTACCATGTTCACTGTTTGTTTTGAGTTAATATGAGTTAGTTTATATGATAATGTCAGTTTAAAAACTTATATCGTTATTTTGGTTCACTTAATTGTTATCGTAAAATTGTACCAAGTAGGTATGTTACTAATAACCCTTTGTTTGTAAATTTTAAGTAGAAATGGTTGTTATTTCCTTTATTTATCTTTTTACAAATTACTTACATTTTTAAATATATCTTTAAAAAAAAAAACAATATAAAATTGTAGCCCACCGGTATTGGGGACAGGGTCCAAGCTACCGGTGGTCAGGGTTCCAGAGAGAGGAACCTTCTAACAATACGAGCCTTGTCCAGGAGTACCACTTTCTGAATCAAGCTGCTAACAAGAGCCTCCTTAGGTATAGATCGAGGCTCTTAGCAATTAAACCATGGGCTGATAAGCCTATTGGCACAATGATCGCTGAGTTCACATCCCACATGTCGACAACCTCGCGAGCCAAATCAAGATACTTTATTTGCTTATCTTGCTCGGCTTTCACGAGGTTCCCATCATGCGGACAATCATTGCACGCCGCTCTGATTGATCCACCACCACTGTATCAGGCTTATTGGCTACAATAGTCCTGTCAGTGTTGGTGGATTTATCCCAGCACAATGTGATATTGCCATTTTCAAGAACTGGGTCGGGCCCATCCTAAAGAACGGCACTTCCGATTCCACAAGGCTGTATTTTAGGTAAAGTTGCTGATGGATAATCATAGCAACAAGGTTGTGTCTATGCAAGTACTCTCCGTTAGCCAGATGAGAACACCCAGAGATGTGACGGATTGTTTCGCCTGGACGGTGGCATGCCCGACATTTATGTCAAAAATGGTTGTTTATTAATAACTACATACAAATTAATTTTAATATTGTATATTGCTGTGCCCTGCAGGTTCCATAATTGTTCTTAGCATTAAGCCTTTTGTCACACCATAGTAATATTGTGGAACGCAAATAAAATGAATAAGAATAATAAATGTTTTTTTTTCACTTTTGATTCATTTTGTGTTTAGACGTTAGATTTCGAGTGAAAGATACCAAACGAAAGGCAATCTTACTACTATTATAAATACGTTATACTTTTGGGTTATTTATTACTCAATCACGCCAGAACGTCGTCTGAAAAGAACTGGAAGAAATTTGGCATAGAAATAGATTACCTATAGTCTGCAACAGCATATAAGCCACATTTTACTCTTTTTTCACATTCATACACATCAAAATTTCTAAGGGAACGATGTCGTGGCAACAGCTAGTAATAAATAAAAGTGTATCTTATTGGTTTAGTTAAAAAAGACCATGTACAAAAAAAAATGCATGTAAGGATCGTAGGACGGAGGGACGTATCGTATGTGACTAAAAGAGTGATGAATATAAATGTTGATGGATGGAGAGGGAGAAGAAGACCAAGGAAACGATGGATGGATTGTGTGAGGAATGATATGAAAGAAAAACTGGCCAAGTGCGAGTCGGACTCGCGCACGAAGGGTTCCGTATCATTATTAATATCGAGCAAAAAAAAAAACGGCAAATAATTTTACCGATGGGAAATCATCAAATAACTCCTCCCGCTCTGGGCTGAGCAGGATGGGAGTGTCAGACTTTTACTGACTAAAACCCATCCATGTTCCTTCCTTTGCCCTTTGTGTTGCGGGCCGCAGTATCTCTTTCGAACAGTCCCGCAACCCTGGCAGGCGTCGGTCCTTTCGGACCCCTTCCTGTTTGTTGTCTCTCTATTTTAGGGGGTTCCCATGGAACCCCTAAAATATTATTCTGTTATCTTATTCTGTTTTTAGTATTTGTTGTTATAGCAGCAACAGAAATACATCATCTGTGAAAATTTTAACTGTCTAGCTATCACGGTTCATGAGATACAGCCTGGTGACAGACAAACGGACAGTGGAGTCTTAGTAATAGGGTCGCCTTTTTACCTTTTGGGCACGCAACCCTAAAAAGGAGTAAATGATAGCGTGACGGTTGACAGAGGAGGATGGAAGAAAATAACGTACTGCACCGACCTCAAGTGACATGGGACGAGAGCAGGACGATGATGATGAGGATGGTGATGATCATAGCAGGTAGCATTCTCCAGTTTCTACCTACCCCCATCATGGGATGAGTTTATTATGTATTATGTATGTAAAAAACTTACATCGATATCTTGCGGAACTCGGACATCTTGGAAGGAAGTTAATATCTCAACCTTAAGCGACTGTGTAGCCAATCCAAGAAGTAATTGAAAAATATTCGACCAAGGAAATTAAACAGTGGCCAGGCCATTTTAACCATGCGTGATACGTGTATTAGTTGAAAACCAGTATTTTTTTTCACTTATTTTTGTTTTTTGTATTTATCTTTCTAGCACATCTTCAGGTATAGTTAGATAAAGCCGTGAGCCTTCCAACTCGCAGAGTAAAGGTCTATCCATACATAATTATCAGGGCAGTGCCCAGGACGTGACACGGCCGTTACCGTATGTCGGCACTGAAGCTTCGTCACCGGCCCGGGCACGGACGTGTGTGTACCAGTTCATACAGGGTGTAACAGGACCTTTTACGAAGCCGTTAACCAAATATTATGTACATCAAACTAAGTAACTTTACGCAAAAATTATTGCTGGGAAACGGTTTTTTTTTTTTTTGGGGTGAAAAGTCACGTTTTACGGTAAGACTCAATGTAACGCACTCAAAACATTGTGCTGATTGATGCATTGAATAGTACGGGGTTCATGGAGATGTTTAAAGTAAAAATCTAACATTAAAAACAAGTATTTAAAAAAAAAACTTGCGAAAAAGTTGGAACTTTGACCCCTAATATCTCCGTAATTAGAAGGTTCCCAGGTATGGTCTTGAGCAATAAAATGATCGCAATGACGGGGAAAATACATGCCTTGCGACTTCGTTAAGGGTCTTGTTACACCCTTTATAAAATGTACACACCGATATTTTTTTAGGGCACGGTCCATCCACGTCCCGGGCATAGTCTTAATATGTGTGGATAGACCTTAAACGTAGCGTAAAATGGAACGATTTTAAAATTGAAATTAAAATTAGAGTTTCGCAAACATTAACATTTAGTTTGTTTTCAGGCTTATTTATTAAACAATATGTACACACTTATTAAACAATATGTACACACTTAAAACAAACAAACAGAAAGATACAAAACAATGGGTACTATACATGATATTGTGTCAAAAAAAATAAAATATTTTTTATTGGATAGTTGAATTTTCGATTAAAGAAGCTTTCGCATTTACGTTACGTATTCATGCTAGGCCCACGGTTTTTTCTTAATTAGTGTTTTATGCGGTTACTGGTACTCACTATGGACAAAGTTGCTATAAGCATCATTCCGACACGAATGGATGCCATCCCCAAGCAGCTGTCTACTTCAGGGAATATCTCACACATGATTGCGAATTTATCGACACATTTGTACACAAAAACTGTTATGACATTTTGAAAAATGAATTTGACGGTAAATTTAATTAAAAAACACTATGTTTTAGGTAGTAAATAATGCTGACGCCATGACATTAGTGCCATAAATGAAATTTACTACTCTTTAAAATCTATGGGGAACCATAAATGGACCACAGAGGAAAAAGTACCTACATGAAAGTGTAAGCATACCACAAATCCTTTGAACTTGCAATCACTGACAGAATAAGATATCTACTAAAATCCTATCGTAACAAACTCAAAGCATTTGCTTGCCTACCGTTTCCCAAATACGAGCATGATGTTTTCGGCTACTAGTATAACTAGAAGCAACTGAATACTGCCGTCATACGGTAATGGCCGTGTAACTACTTCAAAGTATATTTTGAGTGGACAGTTTTCATTTTAGTAAATAATCATCGTCAGCCTACTGCAGTCCACTGGTGGACATAGGACTCCTCAATCGCACGCCACTCAACTCGATTCTCAGCTACCCTCATCCAGTTGCTACCAGCCACCCTGCGAAGATCGTCGCTCCACCGAGCCTGAGGGCGTCCCACCTTACGTTTACCGATTCGCGGTCTCCACTCAAGAACACGTCGTAAAAATTAACGTAGGTAAATTTTGGAACTCTAAGCAGGAAAGCCTCAATTACGGCTTTTCTTGTTACAATTGTCAATAACGCCTTTTCATGCTAGAATCGAAGCTTTTATACTATTTTGGCTTTTCATCGTCTTCGGGGCTAAATTACACCTTTTTACCTAAATGTATCTGTGGCTACGACCGACTTAAGAGCTTTATTAGCTATACAGAAAGATAAGGAATTTCTTTCTGAATCAGAATCAATGATCAACTCATTTTTGATAATAAATTAACGGCCCGAATACCAGTATTATAGTCCATGGAACGACTACCTAACAGACCTCCACGATACAATACACCTTGTTAAGGACTAGACTCCACCGAAGCGGAGACAATACGACACGAGACGAGATGTATTGTAAACTACCAATAGAATTTCGTCATTTACACTTCTCGCCTCCGCTTAGCTTTAATGGAAACGGTTGAGCGGAGAGGAGAGATGTCTCGTAATTGTTTAGGCCAGTGGAGACAAGAAGAGACTTGAGCGATGTGAGGTGAGCGGTGTGCGGTGACCGATGTGCGTTGAGTGGTGTGCTATGACCTATGAGCGGCGTGCTTTGCACATGTCCGCACAGCTTCGGTGATAGTAATACACTCCAGATTTTACAGGAGTATGGTGTGCCTGATTTTTACGCTCTTATGCGGACACGAATAGTATCACTGATGCGGCGAGTGAAATATAGCTCTTACATCTGTGCGGCTATTATGGTCGACAGAATGGACTGTCCAATGATGTGGCACTGGATGACCACTCATCGTTCGTCAATTAAATATTTGAAATAAGATGTTTCTAAACATGGACTTCATCTGAAATAAATTTTATTATTATCTCCTTTTTTCATTTCTTCATCTTATTTCATACATTTTTAAATATTTCTTAAAAAAACGAAAAAAAACAATTAAAAGTATAAAAAATAGTGTTCTGCTTGTGTCGGCAGCAGGGTCCAAGCTACCGGTGGTTAGGGTTCCAGAGACAGGAACCTCCTCACAATGCGGGCCGTATAGAGAAGCACGGCCTTCTGAATCAGGCCCTTGAACCCAACCGAATGAAAGCCTCGACAGATGTTTGTCGAGGCTCTTGACCATCAGGCCATTAGTATTATTATTATTTTACGCAGCATCTCCTCTCCGCTTCGCTCATATCCACTTTAGTGGGTTCCGGGACTAAGACTGGTTGTAGACTATTGTAACAAAATAGCATTATCATCAACATTGTAATAAAACAGCAAAATGGGTTTCAAAGTTCCCTTAATAAAGTCAAAAGGCACGTATTCTCCCCGTCACTGTTATATTTTTTTTGTTCTAGAATGTACCTGAGAATCTGCTAGTTACGGAGATATAGGGGGTCAAAGTTAAAATTATTTCATAAGCTTTTTGTTAAATGTATGTATTTAATGTTATAACCTTACTTTAAATACCTCCACCACCCCCATTCAAGGCATCCAACGGCACAATTTTTCGAGTGCGTTTGAGTCCTACCGTAAAACGTGATTTTTCACCCCCGAAAAAAAAAGTATTTTCTCAGCAATCATATTTGCGTAGAGTTACTTAGATGTACGGAATGCTTGGTTGACGGCTTCGTTAAGGATTCGTTTTCACCTTGTATGAATAAAATTATCAGTGATCGCTCCATACTTCGCTTCAAAACGAAAGAATGTTTTTTCTAACTACATATTTTATACCACAGCACACATCATGATCATGTAAACTAAATATTTACGATTTTCGATATTTATTTATGATTTTTTCGTTTACATTTGTACTGTAAGACATTGCTTCTTGCCAAATTTCATGATTCTAAGTCAACGGAAACTACCCGTAGATAGGTTTTGATTCCCTCGTGAAATCGTAAAATATGCGACATAACGGTCATATCTTTTGATCGCGTTCATTTACAAGTTTGATTTTTTCACTGCTCCAAGGGGTTGCAGATTTAAATATTTGATATTAATTTCAACTTGACACCTCCACGCGTGCCTGAGAAACAGACGGACAGACGGACAACAAAGTGTTTCTATAAGGGTTCCATTTTGCTGACCGAGGTACGGAACTCTTAAAAGAAAAGAAAAACGATAATTCAAAACCTTTATTAACAAGACCAACTAGTTCCACAATAACGGATAACACTGAAAACTAATTTGGAGTCAAAATACGTTCATATAACAATGTCATTACTTGATAGGAATTTTAGAGACATTCTGAGACTGTTCGTCACTATTAGGAAGTACACCGTCACTGAAAAAGTAAAAAAAACATGATGAACATTCTAAAATATTTCACCTGCGATTTTGTAACATTGTCAAAATAAGAGTGATCTTTAGTGTCCTTAAAATAAGGTTGCTGTTGAGAAAACACATTAAACATAGGTCCCTCCAAAGTAAGCAAGCTTGTAGTAACAAAAAATTAAAACAAGCAATTAAAATAGTTGTGACGTAATTTTTTTTCGTTTACATCTCGGCAAACCCTTTTAATTGATACCCATTTCATGGGTGTGCATAAAAATAACTAGTTCGACATCTTTGGGAGTCCACCATATTGGATTTAGAATTTAGTTACTTAGCTAACCATGCATTGTCATATAAACTAAACGTGTATGAAAAATTTCAGCTCAATCGGTTGGGTTGGATAACTGTTTTAAAATTCAGTTGCAAGATTTGACATAAACAAACATACAAACATTGCAAGTTGAATAGAAACTTGTTTATACAGCGTGTAACAGAAAGGGTTTAGTCATATGGAAGACTGCGGTACGGACCATCGAACTGAACAACTTTCTCTATGGGACCACCATCGTAATCAGAAAAAAATAATCAACTGCCCCATACAAAATTTCAATACCTACTCGACCTAAATATATGGGACAGCTGATTATTTTTTTACGATTTCGATGATGGTCATAGATAAAGTTGTTCAGTTTGATGGTCCGTACCACAGTCTTCCATATGACTATACCCTTTCTGTTACACGTTGTATAAGAGCAGATACAGTACACGTAAGTTACATAACATGATACAGTGATTTATAAATAGAGACAGTGATATAGTTGACGGAGACGATGTTCTATAAAGCCGAACTGGGGGTTTACTATGACGTCTTAAAACAGGAGTAATTCCAGTGTGGGAAAGAGACAGAGCTATAGAGGTCGTCTAGCGCCATCTCTTTCCTACACTGTAATTACTCCTACTTTAAGACGTCATGGTAGACCACCTGTTCTAAAACTCAGTGCCGTGTTAACATATTTTTTATAGGAATAATTTTATGAAAATATCGAGACATGTTAAGGATTGATATAGACTACACAGCAGGGCCGAAGTCACCTAAGAAGCCGATTCCTGCCAGCTTCCCTTCGGGAACAAAGCACTCTGGTACACAGTAAAAAATATTTGCACTCTGGGAGAAAATAGGGGAATTTGTATGAACATGTGATGAGGAGGGACGAATCGCATGTGACTAAAAGAGTGAAGAATATAAATGTTGATGGTTGGAGACGGAGACGAAAACCAAGGAAGGATGGATGTATTGTGTGACGAATGATATGAAATGAAAACGAGTAAATAATAGCGTGACAGTGTGACAGAGGGGAATGGAGGAAAAAAACGTGTTGCGCTGACCCCGAGTAAGATGGGACAATAGCAAGAAGATAATGGACGATTGTATATTATATGCAAAGCATAGTAAGCCTTCCGTCTTAGATTACACAGTCTGATTCAGTTTACTTATTTTCTTACAAAAACAAAATAAAGAAGAACTCACATAAAGCAATAATCACGATCAAGAAACACAAGACAGCGCCCGCCAGAATACAGTTGTTGTGAACGAAGAAGCAGAAGATAGCTAGTAAGAAGAATAGAGCTATCAAAGTTGCACTGTAAAGTATGGCGATCCACTGGTATATTTCTATCAGAATTGGTAAATTCTGTAAGGGGAAAAATATGTTAATACAAAAATCTATTTATAGGAAATACGAGTATTATACGCAGATGGCCCGTTTACGTGATTTGATACGATTGAGAGACAATACGAGTATCAGCATATACGGCAGGCGTTATCTATATGGTGTTTTTTTATATCCCAGGGTATGAATGAGACCATAAAAATAAAAAAATAAGTGAAAAAAAATGTAATTAATGAAAATAAATTATTCTTATTCTTGTATCAAAGAATCAACTGTCATGTGAATTATTTTTCAATTATCTTTTTTTTTTGTTTTCATTTTGCATACAAAATAATTCGACGAAGTCACGATTATTAATGTAAAACACCCTTATGTGAAATATTAAGAATGATTGGTTTAAATGATTCTAGAACTTTTTGTATTATTTTTATTTATAGAATATAACCCTAGAATTATTATCCCCGAGTGTCATAGGCTATATTTAAAACGTTCCCGTGCGAAGCCGCGGTCAAAATCTATAGTAGAAATAGTTCTTACACAACAAGATCCAATAAGCAACAGGGCGCTAGCAACGCAAAGCATGATGGATGCTATACCGAGCGTCATCTGCGCAATCATCTCGGTGAAATCACTGTAATTTGACAGCACCACGTTCATATCCCAGTAGCCTTTCGTCTGGCTTACATTTGGGGCAAATAATATGCCAACTATCTGTAAAAGAATCGGGAAGAAATTATAGGAAGCTGTATAAGGAACAAGCCTGAACATGATCAGCGTTGAAAGCTCCGTCACGACTTTCTCTTTTTTTTTGCCTCGTTGGTCGAGTGGTCGTAAGTCTGGATATTAGTGCCCGATTGATGGCAAAAGACTCGCCCCCTATTGGATAGGACTTTCAAAAACCGGCCAAGTGCGAGTCGTACTCACATGCACACAGGGTTCCGTAGCACCAAACAATATAATAAAAATATTTTGAAGGCTCATTCATATGTTGTATTGTTTTACATTCAACAGCAAAATAAATTTGTTTTTCATAAAATGTTAATGAAAAACAAAGTTGTTGCTGCAGTTTAATGAAAAAGTCCCATATCTCAAAAAATAAAGATCAAATCTTATTCAAACCAATTTTGGTTCAAAGTTTTTTTTACGTTCTATAATCCTATATTTTTTTCAGAATTATCCTCCTCTTACTTAAAAAATAGAGGGGGGGGACACGTATTTTACCACTTTGGAAGTAAATCTATCTTTCAAACGATTGACTTTGAGAGAAAATGGTTTTAGGTGCCTCAATGTCAGTCCAGCACGTATAGGTTTGAAGAAAATTTTTTTTTAGTTTCAGTTCCATGTATGGGGAGACCCCAATTAATCTTATATTTTTGTATAAAAACCGTAAAGCGGTTCACAGAATACATCTACTTACTAAGTTTCAACTGTATAGTCCTAATAGTTTCAGAATAAAGTGGCTGTGACATACACGGACAGACAGACTTGGCGAATCTATAAGGGTTGCGTTTTTTGCCATTCGGCTACGGAACCCTAAAAACATAACTGGCGAAATGTGGATGTACTATTAGGTACACCTCTGCTTAATCCTTCGGGCATTACAGGCGTGATTTAATGTACAATGTATATAGGTTTAAACATAAGGTAATTAGTGACCGATACTTAAACACGTGATTGTACTCATGATAACAAACCACTTTCCCAAAGAAACATTTTTTTATACTCATTCACATCGCAATAAACACAACAGCGATATGAAATTCGCGCGCGCGCGCCCTTTACTCATCAGCTGTTAGCCGCGTGACCTACCCACTGTTGCACGGTACGATAGTAATGAGACAGAACGGCGTCAAGCTTGCCTAACCCATCGGAGCTTCTGGCTTTCAGGAGTTGAAGTGGTTTGGGAATTATGTGAAGGGAAAACCCATCGGGTATTATAGGCCTGATTTTATATTATGTATTAAGGCGGAAGCATCAAGGGTAGCCCGCGAAATTCAAATTTTCTTACGTTTTAGGTCGGTGTCAGTTTGTATGCTGATAAAAAATGAGTCGCGCAAGTAACACATATGTAGTTACAGATTGAATGATGTTTTCATGAAATAGTTATTGAATGGGGTTACATAAACTTAGAGGGTTGTATTAATGATTTTAATTATTATAATTCTGGCGTGTTACATGCGCGACAAATTTTTCATCAACATACAACCGGACACTGACCTGCAAATTTTAAAAAAAACGTAAGAAAATTTGAATTTCGCGAGCCACCCTGGCGCTTGCACTTTAAGTGGAAAAAATCAAGGTACATACGAATGAGAAGGCGGCTATCAAGACGCATCCAGCTCTAAGAAAACAGCAGAAGCAACAGCTTATAACTGTCGGCAATTTGTCCATGAACTTCATTTTGAACGATTTTTATCACACTGAAATGAAATGGAATTATTAGCTCTTTAGATAGGATATTGAGAGTCACTTTGACAAGTCGAGTTTTTAATTAAAAAAGCTAGATGGAGTCGACATCTCCTGCCTGACTACCCTGAGAAGAAATGCTGTCCCTAAGATGACCCCCAGACCAAGGTGTCTTTGAAGTACAGGCAATAAGTATTAAAAACATTGTGTCACAAAAATGCTGGTAACATCCGAGCCTTTTGAAAAGGTACCATAAACAGTTTGAGTAAACCTGCCCGAATTTACACTAACCACTCATTGATTTTGAATTTTTTATATCATTGTATCAATTGGTACTTTTAATTTCACAGAGTTTTCGTGGTAAATTTTGACGGTTTTTTGACAAATGGGATTTTTTTTCTCTCTGTCAGTGGCACTGTCACTGTAAAAAGATGACACTAAAGAGGTTTTGTATCTTGAAAACAGCAAGGAGTTTAGAAATTTTAACAATATAACATTACGACCGACCAGCTTCATGTTGGATGAAAATTTGCTGTAACTAATAATTCCGTTTTGGAAGCAGCGCGGTCTAAAACTCCATAAATATACCACGACATGATTATTTAAAAAAAACACTGCAAGCTTTCATGGCTTATGACTAAACTTACACTGTCACTTACAGTATATCTTCCGAAATTAGAAAGAAAGAAAGAAAAAGTATTTATTATTCTCACACAGGACAATACAAAAAATGGTTGACATAACATTAAAACAAAATTATACAAAAAGTAAACATTAATGCAAAAAAAAAGAAGTGAATTAAGACCTGTGCGAGGCCAAAAGGCCCCAAGGCAAAGGCAAAGGAGGTAATTATCAATTATTCTCTCAATTTGTATCTCTTCTTTATATTGGAAGCTCAGAATAATTGATTAGACATGATGTCACAAGACCCTTCATGAAGTCAACTAAGCATTATGTAGATACATCAAACTAAGTAACTTAACCCTAAAATTATTGCTGGGAAACTACTTTTTTCACCACAAAATCACTTTTTACGGTAGGACTCAATGTAATGCATTCAAAACATTGTGCCGATAGATCGATTGAATAGTAGGGACCCGGGTCATGGTAAAAATCTTACAATAAAAATATGTAATTAAAAAAAAAAAAACTTGTGAAAAAGTTGGAACTCTGACCCCCAATATCTACGTAACTAATTATCGCAATGAACAAGTGCCTTTTGGCTTCGTTAAGGTTCTTGTGTGAGGTGGACTGTATGGTTTAACAGCACCTAGACTGAATATTTCCGTAGTGGACTGTATATTAAAACATTTACTTGATAAATCACTTGTTTTATTTCACTATTAAGTTACATTGTAGAGAGCTTGTAATCGACTGTGCTCTGGCATTTTTTTTTTTTTTTTTTAGTTTTTTTTAGAAGGGACCACTCGCAGCGCAACAACTCTGAGGTTGATGCTGCTTAACCGGACTTTGTGCTCTGGCATCGCCTGGTTCGGTCTTTTATACACGAGCGCGAAAGCGCACGGGGCGGCGGTGCCCAACATTATTCCCGCCAAATGATCAATAACATGGCGCAGAGCAACGGAGGGGCACCGGACAGGTTTCGACCTGTCGCGACTTGAACAGAACATGAATGCCGCTCCGTTGGTCGACCAATCAGAGTGTTTGTTACATTTTAACATGTCAGAACCTGTTGGTTCAAGGGTTTCTGGCTTCTATGTGCCTAATCATTATTATTTATTGATTATACATAAGTCTTAACCTACTTGGGACCCGAAGATCGGTGTCTTTATTACTATCATTTATTATATCTAAGTCTTATTCTACTTGGGACCCGAAGATCGGTGTCTTTATTACTATCATTTATTATATCTAAGTCTTATTCTACTTGGGGCCCGGAGATCGGTGTCTTTATTACTATCTATACATAAGTTTTATGTTGGTTGTGATCCTGAGATCGGCGTCCGCAACAGTCCTCCCCCCGGCGCAGCCTGCGTAGCCTCTTCCTTTTTCATAAGGACGACGAGCTTGCTCACCGGACGTCGGAAGGTTCTGGTCCGCACCTCGACGACTCGAATGCTGCCGTCTGTTCCTGGATGCGTTCTCTCGACGACTCCCATCGGCCAGGTGTTCCGGGGCAGCGTGTGGTCGACCACGAGGACTACATCTCCAGCCCGCAGGGGCCGGGCGTCGTTTCTTGGTTCGCCGCGTGGTACCAGCGTTGGCAGGTATTCCCGGAGCCAGCGCCGCCAGAAGTGGTCGGCAAGCGCTTGGCTAGCTCGCCATGCTCGTCGGTCGGCTTCCTCGCAGGGTCCCGTTGCCGGTAGGCCGTTTGATGACCCTAGCAGGAAGTGGTTGGGGGTCAAGGCCTCGGGGTCGTCGGGATCCACGCTGACGTGGGTCAATGGTCGTGCGTTGATGGAGAACTCAGCCTCGGTGAGGAGTGTGCTGAGTACTTCCTCTGCTGGTGCCTTCTCCCGCAGGGTGACTTTGAGGGCCGTTTTGACTGAGCGGACCATCCTCTCCCACGCGCCGCCTTGATTGGGCGCGCCCGGAGGAATGAAGCGCCACTCCATTCGATGCTGTAGTCCCTCGTCGCTCAGCGCGGGCAGCCACTCGGTGTAGGCGTTGCGTAACTCTTGGTCAGCCCCGCGGAAGTTAGTTCTATTGTCGGAGTACATTAGCCGCGGCCGTCCTCGGCGGGCGGCCATTCTTCTTAGTGCCATGATGGCGGAGTCGGTTGAAAGGGACGCTACCAACTCGATGTGCACGGCGCGGGAGGTCAGGCAGGTGAACAGCGCTCCCCATCTTTTTTCTCGGCGCCGGCCCACCTTGACCATCATTGGTCCGAAATAATCCACACCGCAATTAGTGAACGGGCGGTGGAAAGGGTCTAGGCGGGCGTGCGGCAGGTCTCCTGTGGCCGGCGTCTTGGGCGTTCCCTTCAGTCTCTTGCAGAAAGCGCAGTTTCTCTCTATCGTGCGCACGGTGGGTCGTAGGTGTATGATCCAGTAGCGCTGCCGTAGGTCGTTCGTCACGCGTTCTCTGTTGGCGTGTCCCGCAGCGCAGTGTTCCCGCAGCACGATGAGTTTGGTCAGCGGGTGGCGGCCGTCCATTATGATGGGCCGCTTTGTCTCTGTGGGTGCCGAAGATGCCTCGATCCGTCCTCGCACCCTCAGGACCTTCTATAATCGGATCTAGGCGGTACAGCCGGCTCGTCTTAGTTAATGGTCGAGCCGACTTGATCCTTTTCATTTCTTCGTCGAAGCTTTCTTCTTGCGCATGCCGGATTAGTTCCATCTCGGCGCGCTGAATGTGCCGATGTTCCATGTTAGTTGCCTTACGTCGGCAAATGTCAATGAAGGCGAGTGCCCGTGCAGTGGTTCTCACCAGGACTTCGTACTTTGAGAAGCGGGCAGGGTCGGGTAGCCAGCTGTCTTGTCTCAGTTCTTCCCTGGTATGCAGGACCTCGTCGACCTCGTCTTCTGCTGTTGTGATCGTGGGCCATTGCTCTTCAGGTTGGTACAGAAAGGCAGGCCCCTGGAACCATCGATCCGTTGTGCTCAGAGGAGTGTCGCTGAGCCTTGTTGTTAAGAAGAGGTTTGCAAGTGTTTGTCAGACTGGCTGGTATGGGAGATGACGGATGTTTTAAATATGACTTGTTAGGAACATCTGTGTGTCAATACTGTTATTTTCTGTGTTGTCAAGAAAAACCAAATAAAAATTTCTATGTGCTTTTTACGTTGCCTTTCAATCTACGGATAGCCAAGTCCCACCAGGTTATGGACCCACACACGTAGTAGAGAGTAGGCAATATGGAAACGAAAGATGTTGCAAACACGACTACGGGCGGCGGACTAGAGAGATCGCAGCAGGTACGAGATACGGGTATGAGTTTAATGTCAATAGAGAAACTTGATGGAAACTCGAATTATAGTACATGGAAGTTTGTGGTAGAGTTGTATTTAATCCATGATGATCTGTGGGTGCTCACTCAGAAGACACCAGAGAGCACAGATGTATTTGGCTTAAAGAGAGACCAAAAAGCGAGAGCCAGGATATGTATGATGATACAACCGCATTGCCTGATTCACGTGAGACATGCGAAAACGGCAAAGGAGGCTTGGGAGTCTTTGAGGTCAGCTTTTGAAGATAAAGGACTACATAACCGATGCAGACTTTTATCAAAGCTAGTAAGCCTTAAACTTGAGCAGTTCACATCTATGAGAGACTATGTGACTGCGCTAATGTCAGTAGCACAGCAGCTGAGGGATATCGGAAAAGAAGTTGACGATGAGCTGTTAGCGGCGCTGATGTTGCAAGGATTACCGGAGGAGTATAATCCGATGAGATTGGCGTTGGAGAACACCAATATTGAGCTGACAACAGACTATGTGAAAACTAAACTGTTGCAATTAGACCAAGGCGCATCTTGCGCAAGTTCCAGTAATTCGACGAGTGCTGCACTTACAGCGAAGATGAAGAATCAGAATTATAAAAAGTTTGTTCAGAGGAATAAAGACAAAGAAAAGAAAATAAGATGTTTCATTTGCGATGGATTGCATAAAGCTTGTGACTGTCCGGATAATCCGAAGCGGAACGCGAAGGCGGTTAATATGGTAACTGCAACACCGACTGCGACGGCGATGGAGACAGCAACGGCGACGGCGATAGCGCTTGATACGAGAAGTCAAGAGAAGCAAGCAGATGATGCATGGGTTATTGATTCAGGAGCTTCGATGCATATGAGTAGCAGAAAAGACTGGATGAGTAAATTTGCGGAGGCTAATCATAAGGTTGAAGTGTCTTGTGCAAATGGAGGTAAGATGTATGGAAAGGGATATGGTAATGTAATAGATGAGCATCTGAACATTGAGAATGTGTTGTACGTACCAGGACTGACATCGAACCTACTGAGTGTTAGTAGTATTGTTAAAAAAGGTAAGGTCGTTGTTTTTACCAACAGAGGTTGTGAGATTTTCAATGAGTGTGAGTATACGTCGAGAGGACAACCATGTGTGATAGGTTTGCTTGATAAGGGTGTGTATAAAATTAAATCTCCTTCTCAGCAGGTCTGTGCAATAGCGACTACAGCATCAATGTAGCTATGGCATAAGAGAATGGCACACTTGGGTATACGGAATTTGACACTATTGAGAGATAAAATGGCAACTGGGGTAAAGTTTGAACATAACGACAAATTAGACTGTGTAGCTTGTCTAATGGGAAAACAAACGCGGCAACCGTTTGAGAGAAATAAAGCCACGCGAGCCAAAAGTTTATTAGAATTGATACATTCCGATATCAGCGGACCAATGAGTGAGAATTCTTTTGGAGGTTTTAGATATTATATTACTTTTATTGATGATTTTTCGCGTAAAACTTTCGTATTCTTTTTAAAGCAAAAGAGTGAAGCCTTTGAGAAGATGAAGGAGTTCAAGAGTTTTGCTGAGACACAAACAGGTAAGAAGTTGAAGGTTTTAAGAACCGATAATGGGCGCGAATATTGCAATAAAAGGTTTGACGAGTTCTTGAGAGAACACGGTGTTAGACACCAGCTTACGATTGCTTACACACCTCAACAAAATGGTGTGGCGGAGAGAGCCAATCGTACCATAGGGGAAAAAGCACGAACAATGCTTCAAGAAGCAGGTCTTCCCGTTCGATTTTGGGCTGAAGCTGTAAATACAGCGGTGTATTTGAAAAACAGGAGTCCTACCATCGCAGTGAAGAACAAAACACCCGAGGAGGTTTGGAGTGACCATAAAATAGATTTGTCTAATCTTCGTGTGTTTGGTTGCAGAGCGTTTATGCATATCCCAGATGAAAAGAGAACCAAATGGGATGCAAAGAGTAAAGAACTAGTGTTTGTAGGATACTGTGAAGAATCGAAAGGTTACAGATTAGTCAACCCTATGAATGGAGAGCTGCATAGAGCGAGAGATGTGGTATTTTTCGAAAACCAGATGAACCATAAATTGATTAAGACTGAAGAGGATAGAAAGACTGAAACAATTCTTCTAGAGAATGATGATGGGAGACAAGTTGTTCATCAAGAAGAGACCGAACTCGAACGTGATAGAGATCACACAGATGATGTTAGAGATGCTGAATTCATGGAAGAGGAAGATGAACAGTGGACATCATTTGAAGAGCAGCCGGAGGAAGAGCAACCTGTTGAAACAATACCTGTAGTAGAAGAGAGAAGATACCCACTCAGGAACAGAAAACCTGTGGAGTTTAAGGATCATATCACCTATGAGGCGATAGTGGAAGAAAGAGATCCACTAACAGTTCAAGAGGCACTGTCGAGAAAAGATGCAAAACAGTGGAAAGTTGCTATTCAGGAGGAGCTGGATGCATTAAAGAAAAATAAAACCTGGGTGTTGGTAAAGCCAAACCAAGCGAGCAACATTATTGATTCGAAATGGTTATTCCGAATCAAAAAGGAGGCGGGAAATAAGACTCGGTATAAAGCTCGTTTGGTTGCAAGAGGTTTCAGACAGAGAAAGGGTATTGATTACGATGAGACGTTCTCCCCTGTTGTGCGTCATAGCTCTTTGAGGCTGCTAATAGCGCTAGCAGCGCAGATGAATCTGCAAATAAATCACATGGACGTGAAGACAGCGTTTCTAAATGGAAACTTAAACGAAGAGGTTTACATGCGTCAACCACCATATTTCGAAGAGAAAGGCAAAGAAGACCATGTATGCTTATTGAAGAGATCTCTTTATGGGCTGAAACAGGCTCCACGTTCATGGAATTATAAACTTCATTCAGAGCTAGAGAGTCTGAATTTCAACCGTTGCAAGAATGAACCATGTGTCTACACCAGGCGAATCGAGAATGATATGATAATACTTGCAGTTTATGTTGATGATATACTAATCTTTTATAAAAATGCAAGAGAAATGCATAAGGTCAAGAAAGAACTTATGTCCAAATCCGAGATGAAAGATTTAGGAAAAGCTGAATTATTTTTAGGGATGCGGGTAAAGCAAGAGAATGGCCACATAAAGATTGACCAAGAAGATTATATAGAGAAGCTTCTACGCAGATTTGGCATGGAGGACTGCAAGACAGTTGCCACACCAGCAGTACCTGGTCAACATTTGAAGAAGCCAGAGGGCTCACACACACCGAGTGACAAAATACCTTACAGAGAGTTGATAGGATCACTGATGTACTTGGCTGTGTGTACGCGACCAGACATAGCTCATGCTGTGAATATTATGAGTCAATTCTGCAACTGCTATGAAGAGATTCATTGGAGTGCTGCCAAGAGGATTCTAAGGTACCTTAAAGGTACTAAGAACATGGGACTCGTGTACTCAAATGATGCCTGTAGTAAAGAGATACAAGGTTTCTCTGATGCTGATCATGGAGGGAATATAATAGATAGAAAATCTTATTCCGGAAATGTTTTCACATTGGCAGGAGGAGCAGTGTCATGGCAGAGTGCTAAGCAGAGAAGCATAGCCATATCAACAGCAGAGGCTGAATATGTCAGCTTATCGGAAGCTGCTAAAGATGCCATATTTTTGAGAAGGTTCTTGGGAGAACTGGTGGACACCCAAGAAAAGGCTATCACAGTTTACACGGATAGTCAGTCAGCAATGGCTATAGCACAAAACCCGGTGCACCATCAGCAGACTAAGCATATCGATTTACGATATCATTTTGTTAGAGAGGCCTTAGAGAAGGAGATTATTAAGTTGAAATATCTCGCAACAAATGTGATGGTCGCTGACATTATGACAAAACCTGTGCCTAAGAGTAAGCATGAGTTTTGTCGTAAGGAGATGGGTGTGCAAGAGTGAGTCAGAGGGAAACGCTTGAGGAGGAGTGTTAAGAAGAGGTTTGCAAGTGTTTGTCAGACTGGCTGGTATGGGAGATGACGGATGTTTTAAATATGACTTGTTAGGAACATCTGTGTGTCAATATTGTTATTTTCTGTGTTGTCAAGAAAAACCAAATAAAAATTTCTATGTGCTTTTTACGTTGCCTTTCAATCTACGGATAGCCAAGTCCCACCACTTGTTGCGTCGTCTGCCACGTTGTGTTCTGTGGGCAGCCATCGCCAGTCTTCCTTCTTTGTGAGTTCCGCGATCTCACCCAGTCTGTGCGCGACGAAAGGTGTGTAGCGTCGCATGTCGTGGTGTTTCCAGTGTACCACGGTGGATGAGTCGGTCCAGTAGGTCGTTCGACCAATCTTTATGCGGTGTTCTCGTCTGATCGTGTCGGCGAGTCTTGCACCGATGACCGCTGCTTGAAGTTCGAGCCGAGGTATGGGCCAACTTGGCTTTTGCGGCCACCAATACCACGGTGATACTCCCGTCGCTGCTTGTGATCCTCCAGTAGGCCACGGTGGCGTAGGCCTGTTCGCTGGCGTCACATAGCACGTGGAGGTCGATGCTCTCGTACTTCTTCTTCGTGTAGCAGCGTGGCAGTCGGAGCTTGGCAATCTCGGCGAGGTGTGCCAACCACGATGCGAAGAGTTCGTTTTCTTCCGTCGGTATATGTTCGTCCCACGTTGTCTGGAGGCGCCATAAGCTCTGCAGGATGATTTTAGAGCGGATGGTGTAATGGCTCAGCAACCCGAGAGGGTCGTAGATGGACATCACGGCGCTGAGGGCTTCGCGTTTGGTTGGTGCGCGAGCTCGATCTCGTACCTCTGTTGGCACTCGGTTCATGGATGTATTGAACCCGAGTTCATCTCGTTCCGCGTTCCAGAACAGGCCGAGGATCTTGCTTTCCGGCTGCTCTCCCCCCAGTTGTGTGGGTGTAGTGGCGTACAACTCAGGGGGTATGTCGCGCACACTGTTTTATCGCTGGCGTTCCATCCCCGCAATGTGAAGCCGGCGTTGGCGTGTACTGTTCTCGTCTCTTCCACCGTCTTCCATGCTTCCGTTGGGTCGTCGTAGCTTGCCACCAGGTCGTCCATGTAATGGCTCTCCTTGATTGCCTCCAGCGCGCGCGGGTACTCCTGCCCGTGAATGTCTGCGTTGTGATTGCGAACATAATGGGCCATGTACGGGGAGCACGCGGCGCCGAAGAGCATACTTATCATCTTGAATTTGAGTGGAGGCGTCTCTCTCTCGTCGCCTCGCCACAAGAACTGCTGCGCTGGTTGGTCTTCCGTTCTTATTTGTATTCTTAAGAACATCTCTTGAATGTCCGCTGTTACTGCCACTGCCCTTTCACGGAATCGGAATAGGATTCCCGGTAATGACAGCAGCAGGTCTGGTCCCTCCAACAGTTCATCGTTCAGGCATGTTCCGTGGCTTCTCGCGGCTGCATCAAACACTAGCCTGCACTTGCCGGGCTTGTTCGGGTTCTGCACGGTAAAGTGTGGCAGGAACCAGCACACCGGGCTCGCACGTTCTGAGCCGTCGCACGGTGTGGCGTAGCCTTTCTTCAACAGGTTGTCGATCTGGCTGGAGTACTCTTTGGCAAATTTCGGATCGGCGTCCATCTTTTTCTCGATCGTTGTGAGGCGTCGGAGTGCTTGGCTGTAACTGGGTGGCATGACGGTGTCGTCTGTTCGCCACGGCAGCCCCACCTCGTACCCTGCTTCGGTCTTCTTTGTGGTCGCCTCGACTATCTTGATGGCACGCTGATCTGCCTCTCGTACTCGTGGCTTCCCTTCTATGCAGAGAGCCTCTATCTTGAAGTGAGCGTCGACCAAGTGGTGGAGCTCCTGATTGCTCACGTTCGACTCTCGGTCGGGCTCGTATATATGCAGCACCCTACCCTTTTGAATGAGGGCGCTGCGTGGTGCGGTTCCGTGCACCACCCATCCCAGCTTCGTTCTCGATGCGGCCGGCTCGTTCGGGTTGCCGGTCCTGAGTTCCCTGGAGACGATGCACTCCCAGTGGTCTGTCCCCACTAAGAGCCCGGGGCGTGCGCGTTCGTAACACACCTCGTTTCTGGGAAGGTCCTTCAGGTGCTCGTGTTGAAGAAGGGTTTCGGAGATGGCCTGCTGATGCAGCTGTAGGTCTTTTACGGTCCTGGCTCTGACCTTGTACTTTTCGGTTTCGTTTACGCCTCTGACGTCTATTGTGACGAGCTGGCTCTCGGTTTCCTCTTGTGACATGTTGACGCCGTTCAAGTGCAGCGGTTGTGATGGCCCTTCTGCCCCGATGCTGGTTGCTAACTCTTTGTCGATGAGAGTTACTGTTGCTCCTTCGTCTAGGAGTGCGTAGGTCTGCACCTCCCCTTGTGGTCCTGACACGATGATCGGACACATCTTCAGCAGTACTGTTCTTTGACTCATAGCTGGTTGCGGCGTGACCGATAGAACGGCCTCCTGCTTCGGCGTCTCTGCCTTCGGCGCTTCTGCTGCTTTGGCCGCCTCTGGTCGTGGCGGCGCCTGGTGCAGGGACGCGTGATGTGGTCGGCGGCATTGGTCCACGCCGCAGGGTCTTGACTTGCATCCGATGCGCCGGTGCTGTCTTTGGGTGCACTTGAAGCAGATTCTCTTTTCTTTGAGAAACTCCCATCGTTGTTGAATTGTTAGTGCCTTGTACTTGGGGCACTGAGGCAGGGCGTGTGCTTGTTCACACCCAGGGCATGGTATCTTCTCGTCATCAGCTGCGGCGACAGTGTTGTAAACTGTTGCTTTCTTCTTTAGGGTTACGGCTGGTCGTGTCTCCTTCTTTTGGCTTGCGGTGGTGCACGTGGATGGGGCATAAGTGTAGCGTAGTGCCCTGTCCGCCTCCCTCATTAGGAATCGGGAGATTATGACGATTTCTGGGTCGGCCGTCCCTTCGTTCTCATAGGCGTAGTCACATCAGCGGGAGCGGAGATGTGGACTCAGCTTGTCCAGCACTTCTCTCGTCAGCAGGGGTGTGCACGACGCACCTTTTTGTAATTTTTATACTTTTTGGTATATTTTGTACAATGTTTCTTTTATATTTCGAATGCTGTATTTTTGATATTTTGTTTTCCATTAAAAAGACCAGTCTACCACCAACCATCACGGCGTTTACTTTCGTATAACAGTCCCCTTTAAAATAGGAAGTCTTGTAAACCAGCAGTGTGGTGATTAGGCTCAGTCCGCTACATCGTGGTCCTTCGATAGCCAGTCTAGCAAATATTGGTGATGGTGCGTACTCGTGCGGGTGCCAAGATGGGGGCTGAAGGGAACGCTGTGGAGAAGGAGCTGGAGCAACCAGGGCCCAGCCATTCACCCGCCGACGCGGCGGCCGCAGTCCAGACCCCTTCCGTCTCCGGCAATCAGACCCCGCCGAGGCCCGTCACTACAATCCAGACTCCGTCGAGACCAGTAAGTAGAACTTCATCTCGTTCTTCTGCTACAATGGTGGCTAGAAAGTTAGCCGCAGAGGCTTTACATGCTCGCCGTATGGCTGAATTAGAGCAGGAGGCCGCAGAGAGGGTCGCCGCAGAGAGGGTCGCCGCAGAGAGGGTCGCCGCAGAGAGGGTCGCCGCAGAGAGGGTCGCCGCAGAGAGGGTCGCCGCAGAGAGGGTCGCCGCAGAGAGGGTCGCCGCGCGAGAGCGCGAGGCAGCGGAGTTGGAACTCCGAGCAGAATTGGCGGCTATAGATGCTGATGCCAGTCATCGTAGTTCGAGAAGCAGTCGTTCGGTCAATGACTGGCTGCAAAAATCGCAAGCTGCTCTGAAAGTTGATCCAGTTGGCCTAGCTGACCCCGTCGAGTTTCATTCAATTATCTCGGTCGCCCCCTCTCGCCTAGCCCCAGCCCCGGTTTCGCCTATAAAACCGGCTGACCTAGCCACAACAGCTACAAATGCTAACATGCATCTCTGTTCCAGCGATTCAGACCGCCTTGTGAAGTCGTTAGGCATTCTCATAGATAATGTTAATAAAGGCGCATGCCACCGTAGGGGTGATAGGGATTTTCCATTGCCGTTTTTCGACGGTAAATCGCATCTAGAATGGCTTTCTTTAAAAAGAGCCTTTCTAGATACGATGGACTCACATTCTGCAGTGGAAAATCTAGCTAGGTTGAACAAAGCATTGAAGGGATGCGCGCGTGAAGCGGTCATGATGCTGCTGGCAACGGCGCGTGAGCCTGATGTCGTGCTGCGCGCGCTTGATACGCGCTTCGGCCGCCCCGAGCTTATAGTGGCTCAGGAGGCAGCTGCAATGCGCACTTTACCGCGCGTCTCCGGTGAAGGTAAAGACCTTGCTATTTTTGCCAGTCGTGTTCGTAATTGTGTGGAAGCGATTCGGCTACTCGACCAGCCTCACTACCTAACATCGCCAGAGCTGATTCAATCGGTTATTTCTAAAGTCCCCGCACTGTTACGAGCACAATGGGTGGCCTACGCCAGCAGTCACGCGGCCAGTGGTCTACCCATGCTCGACATGTTCGCCGATTTCCTGGCCAACATAGTCGAGCTTCAGTCTAGATTCGGTCTCCTCCCTGAATCGGCTGGCGCACCGAGTTCGACTTCCGCTGCCAATAGCCGATTCAGGGATAAGGTGCACGCAGTCGTTGATGGAGAGAAATCTCGGTCAAAATCTAAAAATAGTTCATCCACGACTGTTTCAGGCAAAATTCATTGTGTTTTATGTCAACAACAGCATTCATTGACGCAATGTGACAAATTTCTTTCCTTGTCAGTAGATGACAAGTGGCGTTTTATAAAAAAGAAAAGAATTTGTCACAGGTGCCTCAAAGAAGGTTGGCATAGGCTAAGTTCGTGTTCAGCAAAAAGTTTGTGTGACATTGGCGATTGTAAATTCCGCCATCATAGGTTGTTGCACAGTGCTAGTGAGCGCGCAGCCGCAGCTCACGTAGGCTTAGAAGAGGACGACGATACTGCGCCGTCCACGCTGAGCTCCGCCCCGTGCGCGTCGAGCTCCGTACCTATAGTTTCTCTTGCTGAAGGGAAAGAAATCCTGTCCCACGCGTCAACTTCTTTTTCAGCTGAAAGTCCGGCGCAATCGCTGAGTCTTCGCCCGTTACTGAAAGTTGTTGCTGTAACTGTGTCTGGTCCGTCTGGTAGTGTCGATACTTATGCCTTATTGGACGACGGGTCGACCGCTACTTTTATTGATGCGGAGGTTGCTGCTAAGATAGGTGTTAAGGGGCCAGAAGGACGCGTTCACGTAGATTGCATAGGGGGCCTTAATAAGAACGCACTGGTGCGTTACGTCGACTTCTACATCAAGGGTCGTCACGCGAAAGATAGTCACCTTATTCGTAGGGCTAGATCTATTGGCAGTCTAGGGGTGTCGTCTCAGTTTGTCAACAGGGACGCCGTCACGAAATACCCATATCTTGCGGATCTTGCAGATGAGTTGTGTTACGGTAATATTCAGCCAATGCTCATCATTGGCATTGACAACTGGCATCTCACCGTATCTAGGGCCACACGTAAGGGGTCTAAGTCACAACCTGTCGCGATTCGTACTGCGCTTGGTTGGGTATTATTCGGTTTCGGTTGTAGTTCAACTACTCAGGTTGATGTTGTTAGCCACGCCACACTGTTTGAATCCGCGACTGTAGCCCACAGCGACCGTTCCGAATTAGAGCAGCTTATTAAGGAGCAGTACAAACTCGAGTCTATAGGTATTTCGAAACGTGAGGCGCGCAATGCTGATGACGAACGTGCTGATCAGATTATTGAGCGCACAGCACGCCGCCTGCCCAGTGGTCGTTTTGAAGTAGGTCTGATCTGGAAGTCTGACGTTTTATCGGTACCTAATAGTTACAACCTCGCCTTATCTAGGTTTTTAGGCTTGGAGAAGAAGTTGTGTAGGGATGGTGCCTACGCGGAGCGGTATCGTGCCAACGTTCTCGATATGGTTGGGAAGGGCTACGCCGAGCTGTGTCCAGAGACACCCACAGGGCCACGTATTTGGTACCTGCCTCACTTCGGCGTGGTCAACCCAAACAAGCCTAATAAGCTGCGGGTTGTGCACGATGCCGCTGCCAAATCCAAGGGCGTCTCACTAAACTCGTTGTTGTTACCGGGCCCTGACCTGCTTGTGCCACTACTCGGCGTTCTTTTTCGATTTAGAGAAGGCAAAATTGGGTTGACCGCGGACATTCGGGAAATGTTTCCGCAAATTAAAATTCGCGTTGAAGACCGCGACGCGCAGAGGTTTTTGTGGCGCGATAATCCACGCGAACCGTTGCGCGTTTACCGGATGTCGTCGATGATGTTCGGTGCCGCTTCTAGTCCCTTTACGGCAATTTACATTAAAAATAAAAATGCGGCCGAGCATCAGACACAATACCCGGACGCAGCACGTGCAATCATTTGCGACCATTATATGGACGATTGCATCTGCAGCCTTGACAGTGTGGATGAAGCAGCAAAACTGGCCGCTGATATTCACGCTGTCCACAAAAACGGGGGTTTTGAAATGCGTGGCTGGGCCTCCAACAGTGCCTCGGCTCTGACGTTGTTACCGAAGGAGACATTGCTGGAGGTGCCGGTGACTTCACCCGTGGACCTGGGCCACCTGGCCACTCCTGTGAGGACGCTTGGCCTTATTTGGCAGCCCACTACAGACTGTGTCGGTTTCAATATTGGATTAAAAAAGGATGGGCTGCCAAAAAAGCTTACCAAGCGGGTGGTTTTGGCCCACGTGATGCGAGTTTTCGACCCCCTCGGAATTATTGCGCCTCTAGTAGTGACCGGTCGCATCATGTTTCAAAATGCGTGGCGCAAGGGTCTCGAGTGGGATGAAGAACTTTCACAGCAGGACAGTGCAGCGTGGAGGCTATGGTTTCAGGATTTGTTTGGGGTTGCCGAATTGCAGATCCCACGCTGCTACTGCCTAGCCGACTATGAAGTGAATCATTGCGAGCTTCATGTTTTTTCTGACGCCAGCGAGTCTGCCTTTGCTGCGGTGGCTTACTGGCGGTTCGTACTTAAGGATGGAGGAGTCAAGCTCGCACTGGTTTGCAGCAAGGTCCGTGTAGCTCCCTTAAAGCCGGTGTCGATTCCGCGGTTGGAGCTGCAGGGAGCGTTGATCGCCGCGCGCCTCGCTTCAACAATCTGCAATTCTCATCGTTTGAGACCCGTCAGGCAAGTTTTTTGGTGTGATTCAATGACGGTGTTGAGTTGGTTACGAAGCGAGGCCCGCTCATTCAAACCTTTTGTTTCGCATAGAGTCGGCGAGATCCTGGAGTTAACGAGTGCCAGTGATTGGCGGTGGGTGCCTAGCGAGTTGAACGTCGCTGACGATGCAACCCGGTTAAAACGCACTACGTTATCCCTAGAGTCTCGCTGGATCACTGGTCCAGAATTCTTGCTTTCTTCTGACTGGCCTAGTGAGCCTAGTTCCTTCCCAACCGTAAATGAAGAGAGTAGGAATCCGGCATATACCACAGCAGTTTACCTCATCGGTAGCGTAGAGAGGCATGTGCCAGTCTCAGCTGATCCCAAGCGGTTTAGCTCTTGGCTGAGATTGGTACGTGCAACTTATAAAGCTCATAAATATATAACTCTTATAAGACTCCATTCATTATCACGTAGGGGGCTTCAGGTAGATAATTTAGTGCGTGAGCAAGGGCGGATACTAACCTTTTCTTTTCAGCCTTCAAGCTCTTTTGGCTCTCCACATTCAGCGCATGAGACAGCTGCCGATATGCGCCTGGCCGAGACGCACATTTTGCTCCAGGCACAGCTGGACTCATTTCCTGTTGAGATGATGCGTTTGAGCAGTCTCCCTCCCCTGCCCATACCTCGCACCAGTCGGCTGTTCCGACTGTCACTGATTGTGGATGAAGACGGCCTCATACGCCTATCCAGCCGTATCGCCGCAGCCTCGGGAGTGCCTGAAGCCACAAAAAACCCCATCATCCTCGATGGGAAGCACCCTGCCGTCCAGCTACTAGTAGACCACCACCACCGCCGAGCCGCCCATGCCAACACAGAGACCGTGGTCAACGAGCTTCGTCAGAGCTTCTACTTGCTCGGCTTAAGAAACGTCGTCCGCTCCGTTGCCTTCCGTTGTCAGCTATGCCGCATTCGCCGAGCTGAGAAATTCCAGCCGCCTACAGGGAATTTACCGGAGGCACGTTTAGCTCACCACAAGCGCCCCTTTACATTCACTGGGCTAGACTACTTTGGACCAGTTCAAGTGACTATTGGCCGAAGACGGGAGAAGAGATGGGTCGCTTTGTACACGTGCCTAGTCGTCCGCGCCATCCACTTGGACGTTGTTGGAAGCTTGTCGACAGATTCTGCTGTAATGAGTCTTCGGCGCTTCGTGGCTCGCAGAGGAACGCCTTCTGAGATTTGGTCTGACAATGGCACCGCATTCATCGGGGCAAGAAGAGAACTCCGTGCACTCTACGGGGACGCAGCCATAGAATATGCTGCAACGGAGAAAATTAGTTGGCGCTTCATTCCTCCATCGGCTCCATTTATGGGTGGAGTATGGGAGCGACTGGTGAGAAGTGTGAAGACAGCACTCCGAGCGACCCTCACCGAACGTGCTCCGACAGAAGAAGTTCTCCGAACCGTACTCGCAGAAGCAGAAGGGCTAATCAACTCCCGCCCCCTGACGCACGTTTCGGTAGAGCCCGGCAGCGAAGAGGCGCTCACCCCAAATCATTTCCTCCTTGCAGCTTCATCGGGGCGTCCCGTTCCAGCAACCTTGACGGACCGTGATCTGGTGTCGAGAAGCGGTTGGCGCAAAGCGGTCAGACTGGCGGACCACTTCTGGCAGCGCTGGGTTAAAGAGTACTTGCCGAATCTCATTCCCAGACCCAGGCAAGGCGACGTTCCAGAGTTGGCTGTGGGCGATCTGGTCCTGGTGGCTGACGGCAACCTACCGAGGGGCTCCTGGCCGAGAGGGCGCATCTCAGCGACTTACCCGGGCCGCGATGGGGTGATCCGAGTGGCGGAAGTCAGGACTGCAGCGGGCACACTGAAGAGGCCCTTGAGGAAGCTGCTCAAGCTGAGTGCTTAACTTTGGGGGGAAGGAATGTGCACGACGCACCTTTTTGTAATTTTTATACTTTTTGGTATATTTTGTACAATGTTTCTTTTATATTTCGAATGCTGTATTTTTGATATTTTGTTTTCCATTAAAAAGACCAGTCTACCACCAACCATCACGGCGTTTACTTTCGTATAACAGTCCCCTTTAAAATAGGAAGTCTTGTAAACCAGCAGTGTGGTGATTAGGCTCAGTCCGCTACAAGGGGATTGAATAGGTAACCCCTTCGGTCGATGGTCTTCAGTACGCAGATAATGTTCTGTAGTTTCACAGCAAAACTGTTGAGGTCGGCTGCTGATGCTCCAGGTCTAGGGAGCTTCTTCAGATCCTCGAGTGCCCGATCGATGATAATTTCGGGTCGCCCGAAGCACTGCTCCAAGGTCTTCATTATTATGTCAGGGTCTGTGGCCGTGTGTAGTAGTGCGGCCACAGCATCCCGAGCTTCTCCCTTCAGGCAGCTCCTCAGTCTGTGAATGTTCTCTGCTTCCGGAATCTGGTACATGTTGGGTGAGTCTCGAACGGCTGCCTTGAAGGGCAACCACTCGCTGGCGGCTCCAGTGAACGTCGGTAGGTCCGTATATCGCGGACGGGGTCTGGCCATCTTCTCGAGGGTCGTGGCTAGTTGCTCGATGCTATTTCTCGTTCTGGTTGGAGTTGGCGATCGTGCTCTGGGCGCCTCGAACCTTATTTGTCTTGGTTCCTCCCTGGCGTCCTTGGTCGCTTCCTCCCCCCGTGAGTCGAGCGGGTTCGTTCGTAGCCACTCGTCTACCTTTAGATGAGGTTCTTTTGTTATGGGCTCATCATTGATGCTTTCTTCGTCGTTGATGGCGGACACCTCTGCGGCTAGTCTCTTCTTAACTAGGTCCGCTTCCACGTCCATCTGTTTTCTTTGTAGAACCGCCAGTCTCTCTGCGGCGTTTAGTTCCGCTTGTCGTAGTCGCGTCGTGATGCTTGTGGTCGATCGGTGTGACCTCAGCGACCTTGCTGGTGACCTTGCTCGTCACCGTCGTTGTCACCGTTGCTGTGCTCGTTTCCGCCAGCCTTGAGAAGGGTGAGGCCGGCGGATCTAAAGATACTCGTCGAAGTCGCTCTTTTTCTATGTTTTCTTGCTCTCGGCGGCGTGCGGCTTCTTGTGTGCGTCGCTGCTCTTCTAATTCGACTAAGTCTGATTGGCTTCTTGTTACGACCATTTTGAAAATGTGCCTAGGGTTGGCACACTTCCTGTTCGGGTCGGCGCGCAGACGGTTCGGGTTGACACGCAAGTAGTTCGGTACAAGCGGTCAAGTCGACACGCAGACGGTCGTTTACAGGCACTGTCTACCTAGTCTAGGTTAGTTCGGTTCGTCACAGACCCAGATAGGTAGGCACAGGCACTCGTTGATTCTGCCTCGATGTTCTTGACTTAGTTTGACTTATGCGCCTTGCCTATATTGGTAGGCGCTGGCACACGTTGATTCTGCCTGACTGGCAGGCACAAGTACTCGCAGATTTTGCCGGGCTAGTAGGCACAGGCACGCACTTTATCAGTTTTGGGTTATATACTTCGGCTTATATACTTTGGCTTATATACTTTGGCTTATGTACTTTGCGCTTATATACTTTGCGCTTATATACTTTTGCACTGTTATATACCTTGTTTATATACTTTGCGCATATATACTTTTGCACTATTATATACTTTGTTTATATACTTAGGCACTGTTATATACTTTGGCACTGTTATATACTTGGGCACTGTTACTCACGTAATGTTCTTTGTTATTTGTCCAACACAACAGCGTTCCTGCCTGGCACTTGTTACACTCACGCGTTAGTTCTCCCTAGGTTACAGGCACAGGTATTTACTTGTACGATCTGTCTATCGGTCTATAGACACAGGTACATACTTGTAAGTTCCGTCTGAAGCACTAGGTACGCGCACTCGTTACTATTGCTTAGATAGCAGGCACAGGCGCGCTTGTATTATATACTTTACGCGCACTTGGTTACTAGTTATATACTTTGCACTGTTACTCACGTAATGTTCTCTTTGTTTAACAACGTTTCTGCCTGGTAACTTGATACACTCACGCGTTAGTTCTCCTAGGTTACAGGCACAGGTACGCACTTGTACGATCTGTCTATCGGTCTATAGACACAGGTACATACTTGTAAGTTCCGTCTGAAGCACTAGGTACACGCACTCGTTACTATTGCCTAGATAGCTAGGCACACAGGCGTTCGGTTTGGATCCGGACGGCGGCACTACTTATTATCTGGCCGACGTTTACCCAGATCCGTGGCAGTCGATTCTCTCGTTTACACATTACGTTAAGTTCACAAGTATATACTTTTTTTTTCACTGAATTTAATACTTTTTCAAATAACTACACTGGTTTAGTTTTTAAACTTATATCACGACTCGATGGACCAAAACTGAGTTTAAAACTTTTCAAATTCACTGGTTTAGTTTTTTAAACTTATATCACGACTCGAAGGACCAAAACTGAGGTGGACTGTATGGTTTAACAGCACCTAGACTGAATATTTCCGTAGTGGACTGTATATTAAAACATTTACTTGATAAATCACTTGTTTTATTTCACTATTAAGTTACATTGTAGAGAGCTTGTAATCGACTGTGCTCTGGCATCGCCTGGTTCGGTCTTTTATACACGAGCGCGAAAGCGCACGGGGCGGCGCGGCGGTGCCCAACATTATTCCCGCCAAATGATTAATAACATGGCGCAGAGCAACGGAGGGGCACCGGACAGGTTTCGACCTGTCGCGACTTGAACAGAACATGAATGCCGCTCCGTTGGTCGACCAATCAGAGTGTTTGTTACATTTTAACATGTCAGAACCTGTTGGTTCAAGGGTTTCTGGCTTCTATGTGCCTCATCATTATTATTTATTGATTATACATAAGTCTTAACCTACTTGGGACCCGAAGATCGGTGTCTTTATTACTATCATTTATTATATCTAAGTCTTATTCTACTTGGGACCCGAAGATCGGTGTCTTTATTACTATCATTTATTATATCTAAGTCTTATTCTACTTGGGACCCGGAGATCGGTGTCTTTATTACTATCTATACATAAGTTTTATGTTGGTTGTGATCCTGAGATCGGCGTCCGCAACATTGTGAGACCCTTTATAAAACCATATACACCATGACATCATTGAAGGTATCCCGTAAATGACAATGTAACGTTAATTAACAATCGGATTAGCCTCAGTATTTATGACATAATACCATATATTTTCCCCTGCTGGTAGATAGACCTTTCTGCGAGACGGACTGGCCTGTTTTTCCACCAAGCGGGTCCAGTGTAACTTGGTTGACATAACATGATTGCTCAATTTCCATAATTATTCTTTACGATCGCCTTCACCATTTTGAGAGAATCCTGGATTAAAAATATGTACCATAACTAATATAGCAAATCAAGTATCTTGACCTGGCTCGCGAGGTTGTCGACATGTGGGATATAGGGCCGTATCAGCCAATGGCTTAATTGCCAAGAGCCTCGACCAATAGCTGAGGAGGCTCTCGTCATGAACGCAAAGTGACATAGTCCACAAGTGAAGTGTTACAGTGTTACTAACATGCTTTTAAGTTTCTATTTACTGACATAATTTTTATTTTATCATATGTATGTTAGTCAGTAAGGTATATATTTGTGGGCCAAAGTAATCTGAAAATAAATGGATATTGTGGTTGTTAGGCAGCTGGATCAAGGGCTTGATTCAGAAAGCGGTACTGTACGCGCCACGGACACGGCTCATATTGTTAGGAGATTCCTTTCTCTGGAGCCCTGACCGCCGGGGAGGTTGGACCCTATACCGATACCGTAAGGCAACATTTTTTTTAAATATTTTTACATGTTTTTTTCAGAATATTTAAAAATGTATTAAAAAAAATGTATGAAGAAATAAATCAAGGAAACAATAGTACCTTATTTAATCAAATTCTCCACAATGGACAAATTAAGGCCTAGAATTGAATAAAACTTTAAGGAATTGAGTGAAGAACTCTTTCACAAAGACAAATAATTAAAAAGTAAAGTCACGGACGAACACAAGTCCAGTTTCAAACTTCGGAAATAATTAAACAATGATCCTTGAAAAGTTAGAATTAGAGAGGCTCTGACGAATTCTTTTGGCATGGTTTTCAATTTCTTTAATATTTAACCAATGAATAAGGAAAATACTTATTTGTCGGATCCGGTCATTATTACGGACATCAACTGAATCGCAAGCGCGCCAGTGGTAATATCACGCGACCTGCTGCTTACCAGTCTGCTACACTCCAGCGAAGAGGACAGTCAGTGTCTGATGGCAGTGGAGTCAGGACAACCCGGTTTTTTTTGGGACCAACCCGCCTCACTATTGCCAAACAAGTGCAACTCTTAACATATACCAAACCGGAACTGTATCCAATTTGTTGTTCCGAGTGTTATTGTGTTAATTGTAATTTCAAGTACTGTGTTCTAGATGGCATGTAAAGCCAAGTCAGAGGCCCATGGGCGGCATAAAAACTAGGCCACCAGGTTAGGCACTAAGCACACGATACAGAAGATGAAGAATAATTAATATTATGAGTGATTTCGACTGCGATCCCAAATAAAAAGCTCATGCCTTATCCCAGATCCGAAGCTATCAAATTGAAATTTCATAACGATCGGCCCAGTGCTTTAGGAGTGATCAACAAGAGTAGAAAGACAGAGTTCCTTCCCATTAGTAGTTAATTATGGAATAATAGATGTACTACATATTAACAATACGGTCTTTAAAAATCTTCCCAATTCGTTTATACAAGACATCGTTATAATAATAATTTAATTTAATTCGAGCAACAAGACTCATAGTGTTAGTAACAATATACTTACAAACTATGTTAGTAATACACTTACAAAGACCAAAAACAGAAACAGATTGTGACATCATTGCTGCAAGGTGACAGGCCCAGCCGAAACCTTGCAGCAGTGGTTCACAAACTCACAATCAAGCCTGCTTGCTAACATAGATAGGATGCTGTTGGCGCTGCCCCGCACCCTACGGACCAAGGATGCGCACCGTTTCCGCATCACCGTGTAGAAACAGTCCACGTGAGCTTCAGCGAACATCCCCGATGCCCTGCAGTATCGGGGCAACCCCATCAACACCCTGAATGCGTTATTGCTTCCTCCATAAAATATCGTAAGAAACCAAGTCAAAAGCCTTGCTCAAATCAAGGAAGCAAGCATAAACTGGAGTGTGGCGATCCGTGTAGTACTTCACAGTGTGCTTCACACTCAATATAGCGCTGTCAGTAGATAATCCAGAACTGAAACCAAATTGGTTATCGTGAACACGTACATGACTGCTAAGTTGAGCGTTAAAACGTAGTACGTTATGCATCGGTGTCATATTTCTGAAGATCATCATCTGCCTAGCCTATTCTCAACTATGTTGGGGTCGGTTTCCAGTCTAACTAGATGCAACTGAATACCTGTATTTTACATGGAGCGACTGCATAACTGGCCTCCACAACCCAGTTATACTGGGTTGGAAGACTACACGAAGACAGGACTTTCAGGTCACTGACTGAAATGATAGCCAGGACCAACGGCTTAACGTGCTTTCCGAGGCACGGAGGAGACTCGGTATGAAAAGGGTGGTCACCCATCCACGGACCACCCATGGCAAGCACGGCTTAACCTAAAGATCGACCCAAGCGGCTGTTATTATTTAGCCGCCATATTTCTTAAGATAATATCTGAAAATATTGCCCCTGAACATAAATAGAAGAATCTAAATACTACTTACTTTTACACGCTGTAGCCTGAACCTACTTTATTGCCACCGAAAGTAAAAGGGTGCATCTAAGGAGAGGGAACAAGAAAATGAGTTTTTCTAGATACCCCTGTTTTTTTTGTAAAACTTATTTTCTGTTACATTTTTCCCCAGATGCGCCCCTTTTGCTTACGACGCGACGGTAATAATACGTTCACTACGTATGATTTATACCACAGATATAGATATATTTAGATAACGCAAGTACGAGTATCACGGGTATCACGATCCGTATGAAAAGCAAGTGTGCTATTTTTTGACTACGTACTATGATGTAACTAACGCACAATTTAGTTACTATACAAACAAGAAAGAAACATAGAAAGTTACAATTCAAAATAGACTACCTTTTCATTCTTTAAATGTCTAGAAATAAGTTCTTGAGTTGTAACATTCGCCATTACACACAAATTAATTATACACAAATTGCATAAGGTGGCGGCGCGGCGCAGGTGCAGGGCAGGTGTGGAAAGTATAAAGGAAAAAAAAACGGCGTGCCTGGGGTCGGGGGCTTTTGGGACCGGGACCGCGGTCCCTGATTCCACCTAAAAATACAATAATTATTTTGGAGTAGTATTTTGGGACCACAAATATAATACGCCGCTTGAGTGTAATTCATGACACGTCGCCTATGTACATTTTGTATGAAAACGTTTTGAAGCGGCATCATGCCTGCGCCGCGCCTTCACCTTACGCCGTTTCTGTGTAATTCGCGCCTAACGTTTAAACAAATTAGCTTGCTGCGACAGTAGTCATGTTAAGCTGGGCACGCGAAGTAGGTGCTCTAGCTTTATCTAGGTATATTTCTAACTGTGATTTATGCTCTCAGATTCAAACAGAATCGTATCCTAACCTGACGATCCGCCCTTATTGTGTCTAAGGTCAGGTAATCTACAAGTGCCTCCCTGCCATATTGAGCATCAGACACGGGTAGAAGCACCCTCTGTTACACCTTAGTTGTTAATTTTGATACCATTCACATGCGTACTACGGCGTAAGGCATTCAACAGGCTAAATGGCTCATTTACATTTAGAGATTCATCAAAATTATTTCAGCGTTGCGAAGAAGATTTCTTGATTAGACGGGCGTTTTTTAACATTTTTTTAATTAATTTAAACTAATGACATGGATGTAGTGTTTTGTATGGATCAGAATATTGGGCCACAAAACAGATGAATGAAAGGCACTTGCACGTGGCTGAGACGAAAATGCTAAGGGGGATGTGTCGTGTTACGGGAATGGATAAAATAAGCAATGAGTTCATAAAAGGAAGTCTGTGTGGCGTCGGTGACTGAAAAGTTGTGTGGTAATCAGTTGGCTTGGCATGTGATGCGTAGAAATGAGAAAAATGTCATGGCGAAAGTTTTGAGTATGAATGTGGATGTATACAAGAGTAGAGGAAGACCAAAGAAACGATGGATGCACTGTGTGAAGGATGATATGGCTAGAAAGGAGATGTCGGATGAGATGACGAGTAATAGAGAGAAATGGAAGAAGACATGCTACGCCGACCACAAATAAATTGGGGTATGGGCAGGAGAATGAAAATAATGAACATATATGTAGTGTTTTTGATCTTGTTAGTAAAGTTCACTAAATAAAACGAGTCATACCCACTAATGAATTGTGTTCTTATAATTACGCCTATTACACCTTAAAAAAACAATTGTTTGTTATTCAAGGTCCTTTTGCGGCAACTGTTCTACGGTATAAGACAGACCCTGAGTGATGTATTGTGTTCCTTGTCTATAGTATTAAGTTTGAAAGTGAGATAGTAATGTCGATCCTTAGTGTAAAACTGAAACCTATAAGTACCTGATCTACAGTGTTTATGTACTGACCCATATTTTCTATACTAGTCGTTACTAATATTATAAAGAGGTAAAGTTTGAGAGGTTGTGAGGTTGTAGAGGGTAATCTACTGAAACGATTTTGAAAATTCTTTCAGTAATAGGAAGCTACATTATCTCCGAGTGCCATAGTCTATATTTACAACGTGCCCGTGGGATAAGTTCCGACCAAAACGCGAGCGAAGACGCGGGCAACACCTAGTTAGAGATACTTTCATACCCAGTACATAACCAAGACAACTTGTTGTCGCTAGTCTGCTCTCCCAGTCCAGCCTTAAGGCACGATCCCCCCACCAATTTACATTCAAATAGGTCGTAACTAACGCGCCCAGAATATTAATAATTATCAACCGTCCCATCTTAGTTCAGATATCTTAAAATTTACATTGCAATCTGCCAAATGAAAGCCCTATTGTGGACCCGTCATTCAACATTTGATTATATACTAGCTGTTGCCCGCGGATTCGCTCGCGTTTTGGTCGGAAATTATCCCACGGGCACGTTGCAAATATAGCCTATGGCACTCGTGAAAAATGTAGCTTCCCATTAGTGTAAAATTTTTCAAAATCGTTTCAGTAAATCCCTACATCCTCACAAACTTTACCTCTTTATAATATTATAAGTATAAGTATAGAAGTATAGATTACAAGGTTATATCGCTATAGGAGCTTGTGGCTAAATAATAACAACCGTTTGGGTCGATCTTCAGATCAAGCCACGCTTGCCTTGGGGCACCCCAACCTGGACAGATTAGGTTCGAAGGGTATGGCGGGGTAGTGAGCGAGCGAAGCGACTGAACTAAGACCCCGCCATCCCCTTCGTGTTAGGTTAGGTTAGGTCCGTGGTTGGGTGACGTCACATTACATACCGAGTTTCCTCGGAAAGCCCGGCTGTCATCTATAGATCTTTGACAGTCGTTACAGGTAGTCAGTGGCCCGAAAGTCTGACAACCAGCCTTACCAATGAGTATCGTATTACCCAGTGCTAACTGGGTTATGGAGTTCAGATAGGCAATTACTCCATGTAAAATACTGGTATTCAGCGGCATCCAATTAGACTGGAAGCCGACCCCAACATAGTGGGGAAAAGCCAAAGCAAATGATGACAAGAGTATAAAGGGTGTAACATGACCCTTAACGAAGCCGAAAGACACTTGTTCTCCTCGTCATCGCGATCATTTTTTTGTTCTAGACCATACCTGGGAACCTTCTAGTTACGGATATATTGAGGGTCAATGTTTAAAGCCTTTTGACTAGTTTTTTTAAATATACGTTTTTAATGTAAGAATTTTTTTTTTTTTTTTTTTTTTTTTTTTGTATAAAACACCTCCACAACTCACGTACTATTCAATTCCCATCAGCACTTTTTGAGTGCCATAAATTAAGATCTACCGTAAAATGTGATTTTGCACGCCAAAAAAAAAGTTGTTTCCCAGCAATAATTTTTGCGTAAAGTTACTTAGTTTGATGTACATAATGCTTGGTTGACGGCTTCATGAAGGGTCTTGTTACACCCTGTATAGCTATATACTCTTGTCATCATCTGCCTCAAAATCATCCATGACAGCTGTCATGGACGTGATTATCAGGTTTCGTGATTTTAAGTTTTGGTGTAGGAGCTGTCACAGAAGTAATACTCCTGGGTATTGGAGAGAGATTAATAGCTTCAAAACCTGTCTCTCCTTGAAATATCAAACGCCAAATGTCTCCTAGTAGACTATAGTACAAAGGCCTTGTCGAAATTAAGGATTACATTCCTCACGATATTTATTCAAATAGGTACCAGAATATGTCTTTGACCATTTGTTTCCTTAATGTTGGTGTAATAAGAATAATCAAATTGCTTTCAAGCTTCGTGTTCTCCGAAATAACATCAACAAAGATTTATCATGCAAAGAACATATTCGATCATCCTTTTGGGATTCATTAAACTGATACGCATATTTTTTTCAATTAATTGATACGTAACATCACGCCTGTAGTCTCCGACGGGTTAGGCAGATGGTGCACCTTTCGCTAGTTATGTTTTAAGTCCCATGTAATAAGTGGTGAGCCTGTTCATGCCTGCCATCAACTGGGCACAAATCTAGACTCCGTGGCTGATACTGAGAGACACCTTATGGAAAACCCTAATAACACTTTGCCCGACCCGGGAATGGACCCTAGGGCCTCAAGCTCATCGGTCGCGCTTGAGACCACTTGACCAATGAGGCGTTTAATTATAGTAAACAATACTTTGGCGCCGCTTCTGCATTCCGTACATAACGATAGAATATCTCTACTTACCCTACACGCGCACTCCATAGTATAAAACAAAGTCGCTTCCCGCAGTCTGTCCCTATGGATGCTTAGATCTTTAAAACTGCGCAACGGATTTAATGCGTTTTAATAGATAGAGTGATTCAAGAGGAAGGTATATATGTACAACATTGCACCCGTGCGAAGCCGGGGCGGGTCGCTAGTCATACATAAATACTACTTACTTCCACATTAAAATTCTCCCAGCCATAATCATAAAAACTCCTTCAAGAAAGCACTTCAATATACCCTTCATAGTATATTAATGTATCTATTTAGTAGCACACACTTGCACTCAAACTGTGGTTGTAAACTGCCTATAAATAATTTATTAACTAGCTTAGAGCCGTGGTTTCGTTCGTAGAAACGGTACTACCATTTCTGCGAAATTTCAGAAGGAAACGTTGTCTGATATTAACTATAGCGACCTGCCCCTGGTCTAGACAGTTAAATTATAAAATGTCCTATATCCAAGTTAAATATGAATGATAAATGATGTATATTTTGTAAATAGGTTTTTAAAAACACTTTTACACGTCTCTTTTTTTTAAACTAGATGGGGTCGGTGTTTCGTACCTGACTACTCTGAGAAGAAACAGCCGAAACAAACTCAGAGGTCATAGTCTCTTTTAAAGTCCAGACATAATCTTGGTTAACTCACATGAGGACTATGCAGATTAGTGTCTGAGAAGGTCTCTTGAAGAAAGAACCACACAAATTTGAGTGGACCTGTCCAGTCAGTGCGAGCATTTGTCAGTTACCGTGTAGCTCGACTTATAACTCAAGGAGCTCAACAGCGAATATATTAATCACATAACTCTACGACCCTAGGCGTAATCGTCGAAATTACTGATCCAATTCCGAAAATTCTTTCACTAACGGGAAGCCACAGTATCCTCGGTTACATTTGAAACGTTCCGGTGTTGTAATTTGCGTACATAACGGGAGCGCAACCGCGAGAATAAGCCAGTTTAATATGTTCAGATATAGATTTAGATATAGACTAGATTACGGCTTTGCTACCTATCTGAGGACGTAAGGAGTCTGCCAACAAGAAAAATGTTTAGATATTCTTACGAGTGGATGGGCAACGCGAAGAAAATCGTAATAAAATCACCAAATAAAAAAGTAAAAAAAACAGTCTTGCAATCATCATATATGATATTCAAAAACAGCTGAATTGTTCGATTATCCAATGACATACCAAACTGTTATTATCAAAAGAATTACCAAATAATCTAATCTCCTCTACTTTGATTTATTAAACCATATTACTACTTATATGTAAATGAACAAAACAGAAGCAGTAATAAGAGGACCCTCTTCAAACGATACACTCAATTTGGAACCCTGGTCCTTTATGTTAACGTTCAATTTAGTAATGTCAGTTTGACCCAATTATGCCGAGACCACAGGTGGTAGTGCTTGCTAATTTGCGGGTACACAGCCGTTCATGCAAAGCCTATCTTTGTCTTGATTTACGTCAGGAGTTTAGGCAAGTAGTCTTTGATTTGGTTTGCATAATTCTTATAGTGGGTAGTTAAGTGAAAGAATACACAAATAGACAATAACGTACTGGACTTATGTATTATGAATAGTGGCGGTCTGGAAGATATCGCTATCAGCGATAAGATCGCGGGCCATTGCAGCCATAGAATTAGCAATATTGTAAAACAGTTGTGTTTCAATTTTGGTATCCAAAGTATATTCTATTCTTTGTGTATAAAGTCTAGATGGAGCGTCGCCCTTCAATCAAAACAAAGAAAACGAGGCAACAATTTCAAACATGTGTGCGTGCGGCAGCGTGCTCGCGGTACACAGAGACAATACTAACTGACCGACTGTGTGCGAACTTATAAGCCAACAGTTGGCTGATATTTTTTTTTCCATCTAGAAATTATATAATCAAACATTCTATTATATTCTACTTTCATACACGCCTATAAGCTAGGTTTGCCCTTATAATGGTTTTAGAATAGTTTTCTCGCCTTATAGGATTGTCGTATTTTTGGCCTCAAAGCACACCACTGATTATGAAACGTTTCTAGTTGAGATGAGGGAGCTATTGTTTAGGTACCTAGCTTAACCGTCGTACCTTACTCCATATATGTTTGTACGATATGTTGTGTGTAAACTACAGAATCAAAGTCTTGGTCCATCGCCCTGATTACATTGATCGAAGAAGAAAACGTACGTAAAAGAGTCACGTTTGAATTTATAGGTAAAGAGTGTTCACAAAAAGGCATTATTATAAAGGGTGTAAGAAGACCCTTAATGAAGCCAAAAGGTACTTGGTGACGCCATCTTCGTGTTACTTATAATTCTACCACTCATCATCATATGACGTAGATCATAAGAACAGGCGACGATATTATACCCATCTCTTTCCCTCTCCCTTTTCGCTCACCTGCCTGAATCGGCGGGCCTCACGCCACTCCATCCATTCTGTTGTACTTTGGGTGAATTTACAAGAACAGCTACATATAGAATTTGCTATGTTAAAAATAGTTGAACTATTTAAATTTTAAGTGTGCTACAATATCGCATTGGGTCTAGCCTGTAAGGATATTTGTATGTTTAGAGATAGTAAATAAATAAATAAAATCTTTAGACACGTAATCGACCGCATCAACCGACCGCCGCTGCGTTAACGCAGCTGCTGCAGGTCAATCGCTTCCGCGGGAATCGAGACATATATGTCTCGATTCCCATTGCGCATTGTGCATTGCATTTGCGGATGGATCCCGGGGTCGCTTATAAGCGACCCCGGGATCCATCCGCTAACGCGACCTGGAGATCCAGAAGACCCTCATAACCAGGGTTTCATCCAAACGCCGGCCACGCCATCGATGCGCGCTCGCTCCGTCTACATCCACGTGGTCCAGGAACAGAGGTAGGTGGGTGAGGCTTATTTCTTTTTCCCCTTATTCATTTTGTCGCCTGTTCGTTATTTTGATTCCCCAAGACGATTACCAGAAACCTTAATACAGTCCACTTTTCATTTTTTTCAATCGCCTTTTAAATTGGTGATTTTAAACACCAATTTAAAAGGCGATTGAAAGAAATGGACTGGCTGACTACTGGTTCTCTTCGTCATTGTGATCAATTTTTTGTTGTAGACCATACCTGGGAACCTTCTAGTTACGGAGATATTGGGGATCAAAGTTCCAACTTTTTCACAAGTATTTTTTTAATACATGTTTTTATTATAATATTTTTACTTTATACACCTCCACGGCCCTCGTACTATTCAATCCACCCACCAGCACAATGTTTGGAGTCCGTTACATTGAGTCCTACCGCAAAACGTAATTTTTCACTCCAAAAAAAAAAGTCGTTTCCCAGCAATAATTTTTGCGTAAAGTTACTTAGTTTCATGTACAGAATGCTTGGTTGACAGCTTCGTGAAGGGTGCGTTTACACCCTGTATAAATACACGTTGGTCTTACCGTATAGTGTTTATGACTTTTTATGCGCGCAACCTTACAATGAGCCGCATTTAAATTTTTAATTCGACATTATTACCAACAATAAATCATAATTAAACCCTGAAATACTTACAACCGACTTAAAGTCAAGGTCTCACAAACTCTAAAATGAACTAAAATATTGCTAAAGTTCTCTTAGATAGCAATTACGTGCGGTCCCTAGATATAATCTTCGGGACACCTCTAACAAAGTTACACAAGTTTTCACTGCTTATACCCAGAGAGTACTGAGATGCCTCAGAGGCTGTTTCTAGATGCGGTATTTTCAAAAATAAAAAAATCAAATCATTTACTAACAGATCTTAAAATCCAATTTATTAGTAATACATACACATCTTAAACACTAGTAGTTAGTACATAATTATACTTGGATTATAAAGACTCTCCGTACAAACCAGTAGGCGTCATCGTTTACACTAATCTTCTCTAATCTGTCCTCATTAGGACATGTGAAACCGGGTTTCGGTCCCCTAGTAACACCGGTTTTTCCCGAGTTTTACTACGAGACCGAAACCACGTTTCGCATACCCTAGTCCTCATATGACCTGACCAAAATTCCATTTGGAGTTTAAAATAGACTGTTACCTAAGAGTGTTTCGGTGTCTGAAACACCGACCTCATCTAATTAAAATTGTATTTCAAAACTACAGAAATAAATAGTGATGGCCAGTGGAGTAAAAATGTGACCGAGTGGCATCCAAGGACTGGAAAGAGAAATGTTGGTCGTCCGGCGGTGAGATGGGCAGACGACGTTGTTGCCATCGCGGGAATATCGTGGATGAGGCTGGCACAAGAGCGTGGAGCTTGGCACAAGCAAACAGAGGCCTATTCCCAGCAGTGGGTGAAATCGGGCTGTGGATCGATGATAATAAACACCTTTCTCAGCAGAGACCAGCCCTCGGTGCAAGAAAAATTATAGTTCACTAATGTGTGCGCCAACACATGTGAACTCTCTGTCTTCCTTTACTCTCATAGGCTGATGGGACGGCAATCCGAGATGACTGGTGAAATGTCAGACGTAGGACGTGCTTTCTGAGACACAGGTTATCATGCGCCAAACTCCGCTGCTAATATGAAACTACATAAATCACCATCATCTGCCAAGCCCAAATATGTTGGGGTCGACTTCCAGTCTAACCATTGAGTACCAGTATTTTACATGGAGCGACTGAGCTTCACAACCCAGTTAGTACTGGGTAATACGGTACCCCTTGTAAGACTGGTTGTCAGACTTTCGGGCACTGACTACCTGTAACGACTGTCAAAGATCTACAAATGCCCTTTGAAAACTGACGGCATTGACGGTCCATGACTCACGTTTTGACGAAATACTAGTACTGCCGTCTCTTATCGCCTCCGCGGTTCGGCAATTCTGTGTTCTGTGCTCATAACCATTGACTAATTAATGAAGATTCACATCTTTGTCTCGGTTTTGTTAATCAGTGTAATCAGTAAACTTAAAGTTTTGGGTAAGCCTCAAGGATGATTGTATGCGTAATTTTGGCACTTACCTAATAATTTATTTAGTTATACTTCATTTAACTGTATCCCACTATAATAACGTTACCTTTAATCATTGCAGAATGTCGGAATGGTGTTAGAATAAGATGACGGTTAAGAATTGGCTAAACCGTTACTTTCAAAACCCTTTTAAATGTATTCCAACAATTGCTTACGAGCGTTAACGACTTACGGCATTTCAGATAAACTTTCAAGTCATTTTTTTTTCGAAACTACTGAACCGATTTGAATGAAACTTCATACACCTAAGCAGGATCTATAGCTCGACCGATTTTAGATTTTCCATAGAAACAGAAATTTCCAATTATCTTTTTTTTTTAAAAGACATTTCAAAAAGTTCTCTATCAACTTTTTAGGGCTATGTATCCTGCATAAGCGTATGCAGTTTAAAATCGGTTCAGTCATTTCGAAAAAAAAATCCTTAATGGTTTGTTTGAAGTGCCGTCGGTCATTAGACCGCTTTCTTTCTTCAAGCTAACAACAACACCTCAAGAATCATCATACATGTGGGAAATCAAAACAATTTTACAATTTGATTCCCCACATAGATGTTATAGTGGGTGTCAAAAAAAGGCCGTTACCTAGCAGTGGGGCCAGTACTCATCATAAGTGCACTGGCAGCTACTCAGACAAATCACAAAATCTGTCAGAAGCGTCGATTACATGAGAGGACAAATCTTTTCCTACATACATTTATTATACGGGTTGGAAGGGACATCGAGGCCAAGATGGTTACCACGTATTCATTACATATTTTGAGACCCCCTTTAAAGAAATTCATAGGTCATTAAAAAAAAAATTGCTGTTCCATAAATTTTGACGTGTAGATATTGCACTTTTGCAGGAAACAGCAGTTTTTTTTTTTTATTATTATATAATGTTCCTTCCACCTTGCATACCTACAGATCTATCTATACGAGTAAAAAAATACATATAATTAATAAAATTGAAGTGTTTATTTGTATTGTCAAAATAACAGCATTTTACTGAATGCATATGAAGGTATATTCCGCATTTATAACACAAAAAACTTTTTTTTTTGTCTCTGTGTTTGTTTCGGCTAATCTCCGAAACCGTTGACCCGATTTTGACGGGACTTTTATAAGAAGTAACTGAATAGTTCTAGTTTACTAATAACTTAGTAACTTAATTTTATTAAAAAGGAAAAAGGATTAGAATTCCGTGCAAAGAAATTAAAACCCATTAATTGGTTTACATCCAATTCAAATAGGGAAGTTATTTTATTTCTTTACCAATAATTTCGCAGAAAGTCGCGGGCTATAGTCATTATATGCCCCGAAAATTTCTCATTTAGTATACCAGTTTGTTAATCAGTCTCTTCAAAAGTTTACGGCCGGAGTTCCAAATAGAATGCCCCAGGCCATGAGCTATGAGATTGCGCGGGAGATAATTTGTTCCTGTTTGACTTCGGATGGTCGTGAGAAATGTGTTCCACGGGTTAGAAAACTTGTAAATGAGTTTCCATTATTTTTCACTTTAGGTAATTAGTAAGCTACATAATAACAGAACTCGGGTTGATCTTTAGGTTAAGCCTCGCTTGCCTAGGTTGGTCCGTGGGTGTGTGACCACCCATTACATACTGAGTTTCCTCCGTGCCTCGGAAAGCACGTTAAGCAGTTGGTCCCGGCTGTTATTTGTACATCTTTGTCAGTCGTTACAGGTAGTCAGAGGCCAGAAAGTCTGACAACCAGTCTTACCAACAGGTATCGTATTAACCAGTACTAACTAGGTTGTGGAGGTCAGACAGGCAGTCGCTACTGGTATTCAGCTGCATCTGGTTGGACTGGAAGATGACCCCAATATAATTTGGAAAAAGCTAGGCAGGTGACAGTCTTTACCGTCAGGATCCTGAAAATCTGACCACCAATTTTAACAGGCGGGATGATACCTAATAATTAGATTTTGCGCTGCATCAGATGAAAAACTGACTGCAGCATAGTTAGCAAAAGGCAGATAGTAAATCTTCTTGTCTGACTGACTCGTTGGTTTAGTGGTCGCAAGCGCGGCTGCTGAGCATGCGGTCCTGGGTTCGATTTCTGAGTCGGGCAAATTATTATTGGGTTTTTCTATCAGGAATTTCTCAATAGAAGCCACAGAGTCTGGATTTGTGCCCGGTTGATGGCAATAGGCTCGCCCCCTATAACATGGGACTTAAACACAACTGGCGAAATATGAGTATACTATTAATTAGGCGCCTGCCGAACCTTTAAAATCTTGCATGAGAAACAGTATGGTTTCACCAAAGGACGTTGTACGACTGACGCCGGTGTCACCTTATTAAAACATATATTTACTGCGTGGGAAGAGGCACAAGATGCCATAGGAATTTTCTGTGACCTCTCAAAAGCATTTGATTGCGTAAACCATGAAACCCTACTCTTAAAACTTGAACATTACGGGTTAAGGAAACTTGCGCTCAGTTTAGTGAAATCGTATTTAAACGATAGACATCAGCAAGTACAAATAAATGGTGTCAATTCAATGGGTTTAAAAGTAAGTATGGGTGTACCACAAGGTTCGATATTGGGTCCTTTCCTCTTTTTGGTATATATTAATGATCTACCCCATTTATTTAAAAACCAACCACAAATGGTGTTATTCGCTGACGATACTTCTTTAATATTTAAGATAAACAGACGTGCCACAAATCTCGACGACGTAAATAACGCCTTAATGCAGGTCCATAATTGGTTCACCGCTAATAATTTAGTATTAAATGGGAAAAAAACGAAGTGCATAAGATTTGCTCTACCGAATGTTAAAAGTAGTGATAGTGACATAGTATTGAATCAAGAGAAACTGCAATTCGTCGAAAATACTGTTTTCCTGGGGATCACGCTCGACTCAAGGCTACAATGGGGTCCGCATATAACATCTCTTGCAGGGCGGCTGAGTTCAGCAGCATATGCTGTTAGAAAATTCCGCCAATTTACTGATGCAGATACCGCGAGGCTAGTCTATTTTAGTTATTTTCATAGTATTATGTCATACGGTATTTTACTATGGGGACGGGCTGCAGACATTGAGTCTATATTTATTCTGCAGAAAAGAGCCATCAGAGCCATATATGATCTACGTAGGCGCGATTCTCTAAGGGAACTGTTTAAAGAAATTAACATCATGACAGTACCTTGTCAATACATCTATGAAAACATCATGTACGTTAGGAAAAATCTGCATTTGTTTAGTAAAAGAGGTGACAGACACCACTATAATACTAGAAACAGGGACCAACTAGTACAGCCAGGTTTCAGGCTAGCTAAAGTAGACTCATCTTTCATGGGGTACTGTTTAAAATGTTATAATAAAATACCTCCCCACATTCAACAACTGAATGAGACAAAATTTAAATCTTGTATAAAACGCACACTATGTAGGCAAGCATATTATAAGTTAGGGGATTACATCGATGATAAAAATGCTTGGCTCAATGCTGGTCCTGCTCCACAACCATAGGGGCAAACTAATCAGAAGCTCATGTGAAATTATTGTGGAAGCTGCAGAAGATTGTAAAAATATCTTTGCATTGTATAGATTCAATCTCTTAGTATTATATAACTGCATAGCACATGTGTGAGTACTATGTACTGTAAAGCTACCATTTACATTTAGTTATCCTTCATTGACTCGAATGTGCCCTGGTGGCTGAGAGAATGTCAGGCTCACTCAAATGTCTCGCTGATAGTGGCGGGTGTGTTGGGTCGTTTAGTTCCCTTCAATATGGTTGAGCTGAATGGAGCTGATGCATGCGTCATGTTCGTGAACGGGCGCTGTCAGTTGGGACTGGTCATCTCTTAGCTGCCACGGTTTATTTTAACTACTTTGTTTTTAAATTGTTGATAGTTATAATCTTTTACTCTGGACGCTCTTAATGTGCACGTCTTTCTACATCGTTCTCACATATATGTATAATCTCAACATGAATGATGTAACCAAGATCTTGTAACAATATTTTGATTGAAAAGAGTGTCCATGGAGTTTCTTGCCCATTCTTCTCCATAGAGATCTACGCTTTGGAATGGGCAACTACAGTACTTTCACAAGTTATTATGCCTTGTGTCTGTGACTGTAGCTTCGCCTTTGTTTTTCTGACTTTCAAAAGTGCCTGCGAAGGTCTAATTGAAATAAACGCTTTGAGTTTGAGTTTGAGTTTGAGTTTTCGGGGATTACAGTCGTGATGTTATACTATGTAATTTTTTTGTATGGGAAATTGACAACTAGTTTGGTATTACGGGCAAAGACATCCTCTAAACGTTTGCATTTGACTAAATGAACAAACAACCTTCTGTATATTGTCATAGTGCAACAGCAACTGCAATATCACTGACTCAGGTACAGTCAAGCTCATTTGCGGCTTAGCTTCGTCTGCGGTGCTGCTTCTAAGATAATAAAGTACGGTCAGTAAAAGAATTGCTAGCAATGTATTATTTTTTCTTCAGCTGTTCGTCTAAAATTGTCTCTATGGAACTAAAAATATAAATAAACTAGTATGTATTTTTATTTTCAATTTTAAAAACGTTTGTTTGAAATCTGTTATTTCTTTCATAAAAACGCATATGGCTAAAAGAGTGATGGATGGAGACGGAGAGGAAGGCCAAAGAAAAGATGGATGGATTGTGTGAGGAATGATGTGAATGAGAAAGGAGTAAATGATGCCAGGACGTCTGACAGGGGAGAATGGGATAAGAAAACGTGTCGTCTGTCGTAGTCTTTTATGAGTTATCTACGAAGACTTGCAGCACCCTGCGGGATCTCGCAAATACCTGGGTCCCGCGGGATTGAGAATAGTCAGTCCCGTAATTGCTAGGACTGAAATTAATATCATATAGGATTGCATTCCATTTATCGACAGAACTCTTTTGAAAAGTATTTGAAACTATACGTCTCCCATTATGCGCCGAAAATTTTTAAATTTTGGTTTTGGAAAAACGTGATCTGCTGACGGAAGTTAGTAGAGCATATTTTCATTTCAAGCCAGAACTATTTCTTAAAAGTATAAGAAACTCTAAGACACAGACGCATACGAAAGAACTTGCATGTTCAAGTGTCACGTTCTTTTATGTTCCGTTGGAAAGTGATGTGCCAAGTTCACCCCACATCATTCGATTCAACTGTATCTGTGAGGAAACCAGCTTGCCTGACAGATATTTCTCGACAGCATGTAAAGCCAAATCAGAGGCCCATGGGCTGCATAAACACTCTGACACCAGGTTAGGTTTTAATTACAGGGTAAAGAAAGAGCTTGTATTTGTGGACAACAAATCCGGCCCAACAGTTCCTACACGTTTTCGGCAAAAGCTAATCTAGGTATCATTAGACAAACTCATTTCTACTACAGCTTACTTTTAAACTACTGGTTTTAATTAAACTAACGGCAAAATATTACAGAGAAATGAAATATCATATTTCCTTAATAAAACCATACCCGAAATTTACCATATTCGTTTTATAAACTCATCCAGCAAACATTAGGGCTTCTCGACATTTTAGAACCCACACACCGTATTATTTTTCAGCTGGAAACCGAAATGTACTGTCACAAGCATAAACTGTACTTTTAGAAAATAATGTCATAGTTTTCTTTTCTTTTTCGTGTGGTGAGTACCTAACCTGGTGTCACAGTTTTATACTCTGACTTGGCCTTACATACCGTCGAGAAAAATCTTTCACGCATGCTGGTTTCCTCACGATGTTTCGCTTCATCGGAGCAAGTGAGCACATGAATCCGAAAAATTAGGTGCGTGCTTTGGGTTCGAACTCGAGACCTATGACTTGGATTATACAAAACGCAAATGAATCCGAAAAATCAGTGTGTTGTGTTTGAACTTGAGTCCTATGAAAATCCCATAGTGGTTTAGGAATCAAAAATAAATGTTCGTTATTTTAATGTGTTCGTTACACCAAGAAAATTCTATCAATAAATTAGGAGAAAATCACTTTTGAACGTGTGTAAATAATAAACAATCACGGAAGATATCCCATAAGTGACAGTATAAGTTTATGTAAGTGTAAGGAATTTATGTTCGCGAATGTACTGTCTAAAACAAACAGGGAGGATTATGTGGGAGGTAGAGCTTACGTTGCATTGAAATATAGCCATATTTAGTACCTAGTTTCGCGTCTGAATACAGTCACAGCCGTGACTGTATTCAGACGCGAAACTGTGAGGCCATATTATGGCGACAAACAAGAGGCATGTTTTGAGGTAGTGCTGTTAATGTCCCATGGTGTCTACAATACTGGTGGCCTACCATGATGTCTTAAAGCAGGAGTAATTCCAGTGTAGGAAAGAGATGGCGCTAGACGACCTGTGTAGGTATGTCTTTTTCCCACACTGAAATTACTCCTGCTTCAATATGCTGCTTCAACAAGTTGGCAGTCTCGTATCTCTCTTATCTTTATAATTTTGTAATATGTAAAAATAATATGTGTTTATTCTTATATAATTTAGTTATAAATATTTTCTAGTCTTTTTTTCTGTTATTGCACCTACTTTAAGTTATCTCTGCATCTCCGTAAGGTAGACTGGTAGAAAATGCCCAAGGCATTAAGTCCGCCTTTATACAGTTTTTTTTTTTTTTTAAGTTGTGCATAAAGTTTTAATAAATAAATAAATATGGTACGTCATAGTAACCCCCTTGATGTGAAACATCCACTCATCTGTGTTTCCCATCTGACTATTCTGAAGAGAAACTTTGAAAGAAACTCAGAGGTCTTGTATGAAATCTAACTTTCTATTTACCACAAAATATAAAAAGGTTCAATCGAAAACTTGATCAAAATCTATAATATATACACCTAGTGGCTCAGTTCTGGGCCGACACAAATTAGATTGTCATCGACGCGCTAAGAAGAAGAAATATACCTTACATTTTCAGTTAACAGAATATTCTTGTCGAAAAACATTAAATTGTAAAGTTTACAAGTCGAGGAGACATGTTTTGACATTGTCGTATCGCTAACTTCATACGTGACAGTTAGAAGACGTCCATCGAGTACGGTTAGCAAAGAAAGAGAATATATTTTATTTTTTAGATATTTTTTAGCATTGCACGCTTGCTCAAGACGAGTCGATTTCTGACTTATTTTAATTTTATTATACGAGTAAGTCCAGGTTTTCTCACGTGATGTTTTCTTTCACCGATGGCTGTGATGTCCAAGATAAACTTAGAAACTACTTATGAAAGTTACGTGTGACTTGGTACACTCAGATACAGCAATTCAATTTTATTTACTTTCCTCAAATAAATTAAATATAAAAGAATAGTTATAAGATTCTGTCAATTAGTACTCTAAAAAGTCTCAACCATTTATGCGCATTTATGTTTTTTTTTTGTTTTTTTTTTATTTATTTTTTATTTATGCGTTTACGCGACACCACGCTGCGAAACACGACGCCGACAACGTGTGTTTAGTTATAGTTTCATATGTTTTAGAATATTTATTAGTTTATTATTGTTGTAAAATGTAATTTTGTGTATTTTATCTATGGGCCTTAGATGCCTGATAATAAAATGATTATTATTATGCAAAGGTGGGTCCGCAAATTGCTATAACTCACTGTACTTGGACAATATAAATGTACAAGTTTGTGAGAATGGATGTGTTACTGTTTCATGCAAAAACTACTGAACCGATTTAGATCAAATTTAGCACATAGCTAGTTTATAACCTGAAGTAACACTTACGATACTTTTTATCTTGGTAGTAGCGTTCCTATAAGATAAAACTCGACGTTGACTCGGGCGAAGCCGCGAGCTAAAGATATTTATAATCCCCTAGCGACCTCTTACAATACTATCAACAAGTCCGCTACGTATTTTCTAGCAGAAAACCTTTTCCATTCATTATATACCTACTCGTTGTTCATATAAAACCCTTGGGTAAATCTTTAAATAAATCAAAAGGGTTACACTATTTATTGTACTCATATCAAAATTTATTGGGCTCTCTGCAGTAAATGTAAAATCTTGGCCACAAGCTTCACGTTCAAGCGAGTACACGACGCGAGTCACCGTGGTGAGATAGAGCGATGATAGCTAGACACTCACGCAAAGGGAATAGGAAACGAGCGTGCGTGTCACGTCACGAGCTACACTCACATTGGCAGACATGTGCGTGCTCATGTTCATGTAGCCAATTAGTATATTTTTAAGTTGTAGTTATTTATTGTTTACTTACATAGGATAAGTTCATACTAACCCTATACGGATCCATTGGTCTGAATTAAAAATTTTGAATTTGAATTTGAAATAGTGACTCATCATCATTACCTTCAACACGTTTTTTTCTTGCATCCCCCCCTGTCAATCATCACGTTATTATTTATTTTATTTATTTACTGTATTTACCACTTTTTCCTTCATATCATTCCTCACACAACCATCCTTCTTTTCTTTCTTCTCTTGAAATAGCGACTGCGGAGAAAAATAAAACTAGAACTTTATTTGGAGCATGTCACTGATCACAGTGACGCGACTTGCAGAGCGACGATACTAACGCGAAGGAAACAAGAACAAACGCGCGCGTTTCACTTAATCCGAGGTCGTGACCAGAGCCTTAAATGTGGTAAAAATTGCGACTTGTTTGCTTGCTAGCGTCCCGTTGTGTTTGTAATGAGGTGAACGGTGTAAGGTCAGCATAACAATTGTATTGGCAAGCTTATTAAATGTAGAGAATTGAGAAGATATAAAGTTATTGACATCTGTCTCGGTGTAAGTGACATATATTTTGTAAATTCGTCTCTAAAAAGTTTTTGTAATTTTTTTTTTTTAACTAGGCAGGTCATACGATTTGATACTTTAGATAAATTGTTGAAAACAACCAAATTGTAGTGACAGTAACAAGCTTCATATTGTGTATTCCTTTTCGGCATGTTTTATAATTATTTTATATAATAAGTTTTAAAAAAACCTGTTCGATCCGTGAGGGATTATAAGGTCGATACCTTATAATACCCTTACGGATCGAAGTAGGTAAGATTCTATTTATGTAATCATTTTTGGATAACAAGTAAGAAAACACCTCGATAAAAATTTAATCGCACAGTACACAGGGGCGCGGATGGTGACACTCCGGTCGCTTCTCAGGTAGTGACGTCATAAACAAACAATTGACGACGAACATATTAATATCGAAGATGATGTTCACGTTTTAAAAGTTTTTCGGAGTTTGTGGAAATTATAATAATAATACATTTAATTCAGACATGGTCCATACAAAACAATCAATAAAAAATCAATAATATAATCAATATCAATATAATTAATAATATAATCAATTATGGTAATTTAGTAACAAAAATAATTTATTTATTTAACAATTTATGTACACACTAAATACAGAAAAGAAGAAAGGAACAGAAAATAGTACAAAGGTGATGATCATGGTGTTATTCATTAAAAAATTTACTTTCATTACCATTTCATGTTTCGTATTTTATTTTGGTAATGTCATTGGTATATGGCCCTTTCGGATCGGATAGAGTTTTTTTTACATAATTGTGTATCAATGGCATTACTCCATACTTTCTTCATTCTGAAAAGAAGAGAATGAGATAGTGGATAAAGACTTTATAAACCACATTTAAAAGAAGCAGGTAATTCAAATTTGATAACAGTATTATTCCATACACCAAAGCCAACAGCAATCACTATCGATTTCGCTAGGCGCAAAAATAAATGAAAAGCAATCAACATTCCCACCCTGTATAATGATCACGAGTTCATCTAATATAATTAACGCGGAATACCAACAGCAGCCGGAAACCATTCCTAGAATACGTTAGCGCCACAATTTCGCTGACATTCTACGAAATCCTGTCACAAATACCTTTGATAACATTTAATTATTCAAATAGACTGTCATAGATTAAAAATTGATAGAACATACTTTATTTGCAGCAAAATTGTTACACAATAACACAAGGCACGTGGTTTTGCATATCACCAGTGTGATAAAAATATTTTTAGATCTAAACTCAAGGTGAATCTTCCATCCGTCCGTCTTATGACGACCGGCCGTGTCGACGGCGTGTTCGTGTTCCACCGCACCTCAAAGAGATGTCAGCAAATGGGAGCGGGTCTAAAATAACTGATGCTTACCAGGGCTGCGGGACTGTTCGAAAGAGATACCGCGGCCCTGGAACACTAAGGGCAAAAGAAGGAACACGGGTGGCTTTTATCAGTCCAAGTCTGACACTCCCTTCCGCACCGCCCAGAGGGGGAGGATCATTTGATGATTACCTATGCGAAAAAAAAGGGAATCTTCCCCTTGAGTTTAAATCTAAGAATATTTTTTATAAAACGATGGTTAGACCTGCTGTCTTGTATAGATCAGAAAGTTGGGTCAAAAAATGGATGAATGTAAGCCAATTAAGCCAATTTAAATTGCATGTGGCTGACATGTGGATGCTAAGGGGGATGTGTCGTGTAATGTGATTGGATAAAATAAGGAATGGGTACATGAGAGGAAGTCTAAAAGTGGCGCCGGTGACTGAAAAGTTGTGTGGTAATCGGTTATCGTGGTATGTGATGTGATGCAGAAAATGTCGTGAGGAAAATGTTGAGAATAACGTAGATGACTATAAGAGTAGAGATGGACTGTGTGCAGGATGATATGGCTAGAAAGGAGGTGTCTGATGAGATGACGAGTAATAGAGAAGTATGGAAGAAGAAGACATGCTGCTCCGACACCAAATATATTGGGATAAGGGCAGACGTACGTAAACTGCATTTCACATTGAGCATTCAATGTGTTTTAGGTAAAGTAGATAAAGATAGAAGAATGATAACATGAGTTTCGCTTCTGCACCAATTTCTTATTCTATGATATCTTGCATCTATTTCCCTAAAACATTTCGCTGCTGACGGTAGCTCTCATTACCGCAAGCTAGTTCGCTTGTAATTAATTTATGATGTTATATTTTAATGTTGCATAACCTTACTGGCTGTTTGAGTGTTTACCTTTGCCACTTGCTGACGAGGTTTGTGTTGCGCAATCACGAAAAACGTTAACATTTTTTTTTTTAATGCGCCATGTGCTTGTCGAACCATACAGTGAAGTGTTCTGTAAATGTATAAATATGTATACATTGTTCATTAATTTTATGACCCCTTTATACAGGGTGTAACAAAACCCTTAAAAACGAAGCCGTCAACTAAGCGTTATGTACATCAAAACTATGTAAGTTTACGCAAAAAATATTGGTGGGAAGCGATTTTTTTGGTTGTGGTGAAAAATCACGTTTTACGGTAGGATTCAAAGTAGCGCACTCAAAACATTGTGATAATGGATGTATTGAAAAGTGATCGGTAGTCGTGGAGGTGTTGACAGTAAAAATCTTATGTTAAGAACATGTTATAACAAAACTTGTGAAAAAGTTGGAACTTTGACCCTCAATATCTCCGCAGTAGAAAGAAGGTATAATGGTCTAGAACAGAAAAATGATCGCAATGATGGGCAGAATAAATACCTTTTGGCTTCGTTAAGGGTCTTGTTACACCCTTTATAAGTTTGTATTTCTATTTCTGCTTCGGGTCGTATGAAAACTCGACGGGTGGATAGATGGTGTGACGAACAGACAGACGGACATGAATAAGAATTCTAGTTTTGCCATTTGATTTCAAAAGTTAAAAAGGCTGAGGTAACCAACATATTATGTATGATTATAGCAGCTTTTAACTAAAGTAGTCTCAAATAAACTACAAACAGTTAACTGATGGTGCTGCCTTGTTGGTCTAGTGGTAGCAAGCGACTGCTGATCATAAGGTCCTGGGTTGGATTCCCAGTTCAGGCAAAGTGTTATTGCGTTTTTCCATCAGGAATTTCTCAGTAGCAGCCACGGAGTCTGGATCTGTGCCCGGTTGATGGCAATAGGCTCGCCGCCTATTACGTGAGACTTAAACATAACTGGCGAAATGCAGTTGTACTATTAGTTACACCTCTGCCTAACCCTTCGGTAACAGGCGTGATATTATGTTATGAATCCCGAAAACTCAATTCTGGTACAGATTTATAAAACATCTATCACAGGTAAATTCTCTTTATGCAAAAGTAAACGAACTTCGTATCAATTCAAAAACCCAACTAATTCACCGCTAACAAATCCTAAACAAAATTCAATCAACCGAACAAAACTCGCAACCCTACCTTTATGTAAAGTAGGTATACATACTACCTGCCCCTCCCTAAATTGACGTACTAAATTATTTCATCGGGAACATTCCTCTTTGCTGGTACATTCAGCGTCACAAATAACGACACACTCTGTTCTATTTTGAGGTGTAACAGATTCAATGTAGTTTTTTTTTTTAATGTTTATTTAAAACTAAACTTAAAAAAGTATTAAAAATATGTACATTATAGAAAAGAAGAATAGCATTAAAGAGCGTCCAAAATTTGTCCAAATCGCTGTCAATTGGAATTTCCAGAAGGCTGGCAGCATTGCCACGTTGGATGACAATGCTGACTATTTGACCAAAAAATAGGCAAGCCAGAGGGCATGGCATATTTTTTAGCCGTTTTTTAATTTAACTCCCGTGATACTAGGTAGGCACTCGGACGCATAGCCTTAGTGTTTCACCCTCAAACGGCTCAAACACATAACTACCAATTACCTTAGTTATTGTATTTGCGCCCTTTCAGGTTTTCAGCACCTGCAGCAGCCGCCCCAGCGCAGCCCACCGTTCTAGGAAGATGGGATGGCGCAACGGTGTCGACGCAAGCCTAGTTGCATCCTAGACCAATTATCTATATTTGAATAATTTGTTTTTATTTACCCAAGTGCCATTAATTACAGGATTACTCCGTCGTTTTCATTCCGAAAAACTCCTTGTGCCATCGAACATAAAATTTGTAATTTATTCGTGCCGATATTTTTGACGCTGCCAGTACACAGGTACCTACACTGGATACGGTCTGACGAGTTATCATATGAGACAGGTAATCAAAGATCCTGTGTGTGTAAATTGGGGCGTCAGATACAGGAGTGATCATTGATCAAGTGATCGGCCTCTTGTGATTCATTTTCAAGGTTCGTGTTGGTATTATTTAGTGAGTCATGGTTTTAAAGCTGGGACACGTAGCTAAATCACAACAGCCGCTCAGGTCAATCTTCAGGTTAAGCCGCGCTTGCTTAGGTTCTTCCGTGGATGGGGGACCACCCGTTACATACCAAGTTTGCTCCGTGCCTTGGAAAGCACGTCCCGACTGTCAATTGAAGATCTTGTACAGTTGTTACAGTAGTAGTCAGTGGCCCGAAAGTCTGACAACCAGTATTTACCAAGGGGTATCATATTACACAGTACTAACTTGGTTGTGGAGGTCAGATAGGTAGTCGTTCCATGTAATATTCTGGTATTCCGCTGCATTTGGTTAGACTGGAAGCCGACCCCAACACAGTTGGTAAGAGTCTCGGCAGACGATGAGTTTGTTTTTATTATCACTGGTATACTCTCAACTAACACTCAAGATTTCTCAAGTGGCCGAGATTATTCCCAGATCAGACAATTAAACTACAGCGGGACGTGAAATCTCGTTAGATGACGCAAATTGTACGGCAACGAGACAGGTGTCCCGCCGGTGTAGCCTTGAAACATTTCACTAGATAATACTCGAGAATGTCCACTGCTGAAATAAAGTTTTGAAGTTTGTGACAGAAATTGGTCGTAAAAGACCGCAACTCCACAATCGTCGCGTTCTTGTGTCACTGATTTGTTCAGAAAACTGGAAAGCGACCTCTGTCAGTAAGTAAAATAGATAGTCACCCATCCATGGGTTGATCATGGCAAACGCTGCTTAACCTTGCCATAAACTTGCTACGTTTCAGTTCACGGAAATATTAGTTCCGGTTTAAATTATTTCATCACCTCTGCTTTCAAAACGGTAAAGAAAAACATCGTGGGAAAACCGGCATGTCCTAGAACCAAAAGTTTGAAGACAAGTGACAACACATTCATGTCTACCAACCTGCACTGGACCCGCGCTGTGGATAACAGCCCATGACGTCTCATAGAGAGGAGGCCTGGTGTCCCAGCTGTGAAACTATGTTGGGGTCGGCTTCGAGCCTAACCGGATACAGCTGAATACCAGTATTTTACATGGAGCGACTGCCTATCTGACCTCCACAACCCAGTTAGTACTGGGTAATACGATAGGTACCTATGGTAAGACTGTTTGTCAGACTTTCGGGCCACTGACTAGCTGTAACGACTGTCAAAGATCTACAAATGGTGCTGTAGTCACCAATGAGGAATGGATACCTAAATGTATGGAAGCAGGTGTGTAGTACCATAATTGTCACGATTAATTAATTAAACTTTTACCAATCGTACTCAGAATTTTAACATTTTCCTGCCCAACACTTCCTTATAAAAAATACCATCCATCTTAACAGCTTTGGAGATATCTAAATAAGACTAATGATCCAACCTCCGCCAAGAAACTCACCATATAAAAGACCATAAAATTAAACTTTATGTCACAGTTTTAAAGTATAGTTTCCTTCAGCAGACGGAGGTTCAATAAAAACATTTACCGTCTATTGTCCTGAGAATTCCTCAAGAGTTTTAGTAAATAATATCACTTTGAGGGAATACTTTTCTGTAACGTATAAAGTGACTATCGCCGGGTGGATTGAAATATTATATACTAAAGAAGACGTTACTTTGTTCGGTACAACTTCAACTTTTGAAAACATCATTCAAGTATGCTGATAACTTTTGATAGCCTCTTTATAACCAAATACCAATCATTACCATCTGCCTAGCCATTCCTTAACTCAAATCTCATTCAGTTAAAATACTTTTGCAATTTTCTACAAAATCGCCAATATCGGCCGTGGAAGTACCACCGCAGTGGCCACCGCGTTTGAAGCGGCTTATATCAGATGGACTGAGGTAGCCCAGATTCTGGGCCAGATATTGCACCGGCTGTCTAATACTGGCACACGTCCAAAAATAGCTTTTACGAGGAAAACTGAATCAAATTATCGGAGTTTAAAGCACGTGCGTGTTTGGATTTTATTTAAAGTAATATTAGTAGTATTTGGCAACGATTATAACTTTGTTTACATTTTCTTCCCCATCTCAGCACAGGTTTATAATACACACTGTGTGCTTGCGCGTTTTTACCTTATTAAAAAGTGGCCAGTTTAATAAATGTTGAAAAAGAAAGTTGAGTGAACAAAATTTAAAAGGGAAATTATATTGCTCAACATATTTCTCGTCAGTCCATCCAAGAACCTATTTCGATTATTAAAATGTCTACTTATGCCGCTTTACTTATCGGTTAGCTACATCTTCTAACAATACTGTGCAAGAGCCGTGAGACGGTCTCACGTGTAGTCAGGCTTTTAGAATTATTGAACACCAGTCTGGAACAGCCGTACGGATCGATCGATGGATAAGCCACGCTTGCTGAGGCTAGTGTGTAGATAGCTGACCAGTCTATACATAAGAGCATGTTAAGCCCTTGGAGCATGTAAAGCAGTGATAGATATTTTGTCAAAAAAGCAGTAATTTAATTGAATTATTTTGTATTCTATTTTGAATTTAATTATTTTGAATTAAATAATATTGAACTGAATTTAATTTTACTGAACTGAATTGAATTAATTCGACTTGAAATATATTGAACTCAATTTTATGAAACTGAATTGCATTGAATCAATAATTTAGCGGAATTTAAATAATTTGTAATTTGTTTTTAATCCAAAAAAGTAAGAAAAGTTTAATTGAATTAAATGGAAATAAATTAATTTGTAATATATTGTATACAGCTGTCACCGAAGGCTCAGATATTCTGTAAAATCTACCATAGTCTGTTATTCTTTTGTGAAGACGTGGATATTGATGTGGGTTACATGTTTGTGATCTTTAGCTTTTAAGGATTTATGTCCCTAATAAATAAATAAAATACAATAAAGATAGTCTAGTGGTGTGACCGTCGGACTGCCAAGTCACAGATCTCGAGTTCGAACCCAAGACACGTACCTCTGATTTTTCGGATTCATGTGCGTATTGTATAATTATCACGTCTTGCTTCGGTGAAGGAAAACATCGTGAGGAAACCAGCCAGCCTGAGAGATATTTCAGGCAGGTCAGAGGCCCATGGGAGGCATAAAAACTCTGACACCAGGTTAGGCACTAACCACACCAAAAAGAAGAAAGAAGCCCTTGGTCACAGCTAACATTTGGAGATGTTTGAGAGTCAATACAGGTAGTCAGTGGCCCAAAAAGTCTCACAAACAATCTTACGGGGGGTATCGTATTAACCCGTAACTGGGTCGAGGAGGTCAGATAGGCTGTCGGTCCATTGAAGTCTGGTTAGACTGCAAGCCAACCTCAACAGAAATGGGAGAAGGCTACGCAGATAATGATTCTAGATCTTATTTATAGAAGCAGTAAGAGTGAATACAGTGTGTGTTTAGTAAGTTTAGACTCATCTTGTAAGCGTTTTTTCTGAAACATTAAACTGGGACTTGTGTTATCATAATTTTAATTTACTAACTCAACAAAATAATGAAAATAAAATTAACTCTCGCAGTGTTTTTTGTAAAAAAAGGTGTTGATGACTATATGCGTCACTTAGTAACAAATAAATATTACAAAAATATTCCTGACCGTTTTGGGTCATGGCTGCCAATCTCAGTAGGACACGAGAAATATTATAGTGTAAAACTGACACAGGTACCTACCTGTGTCAGTTTTACACTATAATATTTCTACACTCTCTCTTTCATCACGCAAACGGTCCGATGGGACGGCTATCAGGCACGACCGCTAAACAAAAATAACTTAACTGAGCTTCCAAACTCCAAGACAGACAAAAGGACCTGAGACAGACATACCGACAGCGGATTTAATATGAAATTCTTCTTGCTGCCTCGTTGGTCGAGTGGTCGCAAGCGCGACTGCTGAGCATGAGGTCCTGAATTTGATTCCCGGGTCGGATAAAGTGTTATTGGATTTTTCCAGGAATTTCTCAACAGCAGCCACGGAATCTGGATTTATGCCCGGTTGATGGCAATAGGCTCGCCCCCTATTACATGAGACTTAAAACATAACAAATGTGGGTGTACTATTAGGTACACTTATGCCTAACCCTTTGAGGATTACTTACTTTGGTTATTCTGCTTACTGCGTACTAGCTGTTGTCCGCGGCTTCGCTCACGTTCTGGTCGGAAGTTATTACACAGGCACGTTGTTAATATAGCCTATGGCACTTGGGGATAATGTAGCTTCCTATTCGTGAAAGAATTTTCAAAATTGGTTCAGAAGATCCAGACATTACCCCCACATTCTCACAACCACCACGCTCTCCCCACCAAACATCGCTGGTTTTTTTCCACCTGGCTAGACTAAAATTGTGATAGTTCAGCTAATATGCATGATATCATTATAATGTATAGTCTATAGCTCTCACGAATAATGTAGGTTTCTACAAGTGATTTTTTTTTTAAATTGGATCATCAGTTCTGGAGATTACCCCATACACACAAACTTAATAACATACAAACTTACAAACAAATTTTACCTCTTAATAATATTAGTATAGATACAGACACTAAAAACACAATAACTACAGCGTCTTCTATATACCTAGATCCTTTTCTTATTCATATACTACCCTTGACTTGCTGCCAAGCTACTTATCTATGAAAATTGGTCAGCTATTGTCATTCCAAGAAATAGTAATCAAACAAATCGATTGTAGAGCTCATCAATTTTGTACACCTCGTAGTTCAAGGGTAATATTGATTGAGACAGAAGTGGACAGTCTTCCATTATTCTATTTCTATAGGTAATTTTTTTAAATCGGTTTTATACAATGTCTAACAGAATTAACGCACAACCTCTTAAGGGGTCATTGTACTCATCATTATGAACAACTTTCACTACGGGACCAAAACTGAAATTGCGAAAAAAAAATCGACTGCCCCATAAATTTCTGTGCGCATAATTCGACAAAATGTACTGAACAGCTGTTTTTTTTTCGCGTTTCGGGGTTAGTCCCATAGTGAAAGTTGTTCATAATGATGAGTACAATGACCCCTTAAGAGGTTGTGCGTTTATTCTGTTACACATTGTATACAGAGTCTTTTGAATTATTTAAAATCTTTATTCAAGCGGGCCCCTCACGAAGCCGTCAACCAAGCATTCTGTACATCAAACTAAGTAACTCTACGCAAAAAATATTGCTTGAAAATCGCGTTTTTGGGGTAGGATTTAACGTAACGCACTCGAAATAATAATAAAGAGAGAAGATAGTCGTATCAGCCCATGGCTTAATTGCTAAGAGCCTCGATGAATACCTGAGGAGGCTCTCGTTAGGCTGGATCAAGGGCTTGATTCAGAAAGCAGTACTCCTGGACACGGCTCGTATTGTTAGGAGGTTTCTCTCTCTAGAGCCCTGACCATCGGTAGCTCGGACCTTGTTCCCGATGCCGGTGGGCTCCTATTTTTTATATTTTTAAATGTTTTTTTTTATATTGTTTTATAATGAATATTTAAAAATGTAAATTATATGTAGTTAAATGAATAAAGGAAATAATAATAAAATTCTTTATTTCAATACAGTAACAACATTGTTACAGACATCTTAAGATATAACATACAGATTATGTCCCACAGATAGGTCCCCTGGTTCCCAAACTAGGTTTTCACCTGTGATTTGGGAGACAGTGTTTCTCCATTAAGAAAGTCGTTATGCATGTCATAGCCTCATAGGTGACCAAAAATGTAGTGAAAAAAAGTAGAAATGAAAATGAACAAAAGGTATTTCATTTCTTTAAATAATACAAAAATCACACTCATTGTAAAACACGAAGTGCATGATAGTGTGTTGTGAGAGTAATGTGTGTGCCTGTGTGAGTATGTGTGTCTGTGTGGGTGTGGTTGCGTATATCTGTGTGTGTGTATATTATTAAATCGTTTATTTCAGGTATCAACCCATAATTATAACTAATTACATAAAATACATTAAAATAATATCACATTGCAATACATTATACATATGTGTTGATGGGGTGTAAAGTGCATATGAAATGGGCTATCGAGTAGGGGAGAATAGTAAATCTTCTATTTAGTCGTAGCTTTTCGTCATCAACGACGTTTTTACCACGCTTTTACATTGGTGCATGTTAAGGTTATGTATCGCGAGCAATTTGTTGATGGAGTTGTACATCTTTTGGCTGAGATAAGAGAACTGGTGTTCAGCAGAAATATTGTGCTGATGGACGCATTGAATAGTACAGGGGTTAAAAATATACAACTTACGTTAAATACCTCCGGGTATTTACGTAAGTTGTAACGTAAGTAGTATATTTTTTTTATCTGGCTGCGGCGATGCCCAAAAGGAGGGTAAAAAGTTAAATCGTCTGCAAAATCTTTCACGTTATTAAACTAAACAGCTGGAAATAAAAAAACTATTTGAGAAACCTAAATAACCCGACTCAAAAAACTGAAAAGCAAAAAAAAAAAAACATTATAAATTAAACTAAAGTTGGAAGCAGACGGGACCTATTTTTATATAAAATTATGAAAATGGAATGGGTCCCACCTGCTTCCAACTTTTGTTTAATTTAAAATGTGCTTGATTTTTGCTTTTCACCTTTAGTTAAACGTTTGAAAAATTGTAACTTAGACCTTCAATATCTCCGTAACTAGAACTAGGCTAACGAGCCAGTCTTCAAGTATTTCTACCCACTTAATTGTTCACCAGCTCGGACAAAAAATAATATAATGTTTGTGATACCAATTCTTTTTTTTTAATTCTTTTCTTTGAGTTTGGTCTTGTACGAAATTTTATAAAGTCTTTTTTTTTTTTAATCCTTGCCACACTTTAGGAATTTCTCCTGTATCGTGGGTGCGCTTACAAACATTTAAACTCACATACACAAACAGCCAGACCCAGAACAACTACCTGTAGATCATACATATATTTGTTCCGTGCGGGAATCGAACCCGCGACACGCAGCGCAGCTGCCAATCGCTCAGCCACTGCGCCAACCGTGCCGTCAAGTTAAAAGATTTTTTAATACCAATTAATAGTTAATATTCCGACAGCATGGAAAATAAATCCTAAGTGTGAATAGACAAGAAATGTAACGCAAAAATATTTCCTTCCACAAAAAATCTGTAATGACTTTTTCTTTCCTATTCAACATCATCAGAACCTCCCAAACGGTCCCCTAATCCGAGGATATTGCCTTATTTTGTAAGAAAACCTTCCATCGCTACACACAGGTATTTATCGCAAAAACAATAATAAATCATAAGTAATCCTGGCCGGGGAGAAGTGAGGACATTAATACCGTCGTTTTATTTTAGGGTGGATATGATGAGGAAGAAAATTGGACTTTCTTAGATGGTAATAACATAACAAACAATCACGTGCCATGTACCATATGTTCCTAATAGAACACACATATTTCGCCAGATAGGCTTATATCCCATGTAATAGAGGGCGAGCCTATTGCCATCAATCGGGCTCAAATCCAGTATCCATGGCTGCTACTGAGAAATTCCTGATTGAAAAACCCAAGAACACTTTGCCCGACTTGGGAATAAAACCCTCCAGGACCTCATGCTTAGAAGTCGCGCTTGCAACCACTAGTCCAATGAGGCAGTCGACGGTAATAACTTGTGGGGAAATATATCTACAAAGTGAAAATGGTAATTCACAGATAGACAACAGACTCAACTGCCGAACTACTACCGGTCTAGAAGCATACAATTTGGCACAAGAGGTTATTTCATAACAACGGCAACCAGAGTTACCAAGGGGTATCGTATCACCCAACGGCAAACACTAAGAAGAAATCATATCATCATCATCATCTGCTTAGCCTTTTCCCAACTGTGTTGGGGTCGGCTTCCAGTCTAACTGGATGCAGCTGAGTACCAGTATTTTACAGGGAGAGACTGCCTATCTCACCTCCACAACCCAGTTAGTACTGTGTAATACGATACGGCTTGGTAAGACTGGTTGTGAGACTGTTTGGGCCACTGACTACCTGTAACGACTGTCAAAGATCTACAGATGACAGTCGGGACCAACGGTTTAACGTGCTTTCCGAGGCACGGAGGAAACTCGGTATGTAATGGGCGGTCACCCATCCACAGACCAACCTAGGCAAGCGCGGCTTAACTTAAAGATCGACCCGAGCGGCTGTTATTATTTTGCCACGAACTCCTCGCACTAAGAAGAAATCATCTCCAAAAAATATTTAATAGGAGTAAGAGCGTTTTCAGATTAGCCGATCCGATATCGGTATCGGACACCAATATGACATCGGGGCAAGTAAAATTAAGTTAAGCTACGTGCCGCGAAGCCGAACACCCCGGTGTACATCTCTCGCCTACATTACACCACTAAGGCAGAGGACATCGAGGAGTACGTCCGCCAAAAAGAAGTACGCGCCAAGAGTACAGCTATTGGAGTCGCGCCGGAACGTCAATTTCAAGGCGTTTGTGGTGCGTATATCAACGTGTATGCTCCATTTGGTGCTGGAGGAAAGTTGTTGGCCGCAGGATTTGGTGTTCCGTCGCTTCTGCGGACTAATTCCACAAGAACGCACAAATCATCGTGCAAGTGAAGTGTTACTAACATAGTTTATAAGTTGCTAATACTAACAAAATGTTATTAAGATTAGATTAGGAGGTTAGATTAAGGTATTTATCTATGGGTCTTTGTTACCTGAAATAAATGGTTTATTATTATTATTAAAATGTATGAAGCATGTATCTGTCTTTCACATTATCGGATCCGACACCGATACGTTGACGGCACTATCGGGCGCCCGTGCGCTGTCGGATGAAAAAGTTCTAAACGGGTATCTAAATTGTCTTTGTGTGCGCAGAGCCCGATGCGCGGCGGTCATTTTGGTTGTTTACTAGTTTGGTTGTCATCATGGCGTCTCAAATATAATAGATACAGCAAATAAAGTTTTCTATAATAGTCTGCCATGATGACCTGACCGCACTAAAGCTATCGAGCAAATGGCCGTGTTGTTTTATAAATTTGACATTTATCAGCACTAATAAAGTAGCCGATTACCAAGCTATAAATCTTAGATAATATTACAGCTGCAATATTTTAGTCACATAGGTCATTCACCTTAAACGTGCACTAAAGCCATTTAAAGTTCTGCCACTGAAAAAAAAATGTCTATTAAAAGTTGCTAGGTACTACACATTTGCTACGCGCAGCTACGAATTCGCTACGCACGGCTACGCTTACTACGCTGGTAGCAATTCACCGACATAATTTAATTTGAGACCGTATTCGTTCCACGTATAAACTATTATACTAAGGGTTACTCACTGACCATTTATAAGTTAGCTAAAAGTACGTACTTGTAAGTAAGTACTTGTTAAAGGTATTAAAAAGGCGGCTATATTTTACGCTTAGGTCCTTTTGCAACACAAATGACTCATTCTGTTTTTGTCAATGCCGAATGATGTTTTAATGAATATGCTTATCGTTAACGCATTTAATGAGTGGTGACTTAGGATTGCCCCTCATATATCAGCACGGAAACGCATTTTTCCATGCTTCTATCCTTTTCTGTGGTTCAGAACCGTAATTTGCTGAGTGTCAGAATCCTTGTTCGAAAGACATGTTCGAAGATTATTGTTCGGGACGTTCTCGAAAATGAGGCCAAAATGAAAGTAGCCAAGAGGTTGATCTCAATAAACAGATGTCATTTAGCCTCTTAGGATCGAATTATACACAAACGGCGTAAGGCGACGGCGCGGCGCAAGCATCAAAACGTTTTCATACAAAATGTACGCACTCAAGCCTCGGGGCGCAGGCACGCCGTTTTTTTTTTTTTCATTATATTTTCCACGCCTGCGCTGCTCCGGCACCGCGCCGTCACCTTACGCCATTTGTGTATAATTCGCGCCTTAGGATAAAGAAAATCACCGATTGGAATATAAACAAAACGAATGGTCACCCTACCCTCCCCAGACTAAGTCCATGTCTGGACGCCTCGGGCTCTCATTTCCGTTGGCGTACTTCCTCCGACGACACTAAGGGATACAGAAATATGGACCGAAACGCTCCACTGATCTTAATGTTACTGACTTCTGTACGAATTGACTAAGATATATTTTACTGGGGACACAGTTGAACATATTATAAGTTACAGTATTACAACTTTCGTTGGATTGATGCATGGGAAACATCAAAAATCAATCAAAATCAAGGCATTTATTTCAAGTAGGCCAGTTACAGGCACTTTTGAACTGTCGAAACAAAGATAACAATGAAATGTAGCTACAGTCCCAGTCACAAGGCATAAAAACTGTGAAAGTACTGTAGTTGCCCATTCCCTAGCGTAGATCTCTATGGAGAAGAACGGGCAAGAAACTCCATGGACACTCTTTTAAACCAGGATATTGTTACAAAAAAAAAATTCAAATAAGCTAAAACTAAGAGATGACCAGTCACAACTGACAGCGCCGTTCCCGAACATGACGCATGGATCAGCACCATTCAACTCAACCATTTTGAAGGGAACTAAATGATCCGACACACTGGAATGAGAGACGTACGGAACCGTGAAGTATGGCAGACGAAATAGGATGCCTATAACAAGCAGAGGGTGATTCCGGGCTGAAAATACATGCATTATTCCCATGGGGGTAGGCAGAAACCACAGAACGCCACCTGCTACGATCTTTACATATTCATTTTGCCTCGTCCACGTTCATACATCTCACACAAGCACGCCGGTTGCGAGTACTACGCACCTGACCTTTCTGAAGAACCTCACCAATAAGGTATATGTCCTCGGGCAGGAGGGCTCCCGGCATTGCCACTCACACGGGTTCACTCCGGGCTGAAATGATGATAATTACAACGAAGAATGGAATGGTCGGATTCGACTCACATAACCATAAGAAAAGCATTTAGACAAATTCTAAGTATGCTTCAGGTAACAGGTTACTCCTGCCAGGGCTGCGGGACTGTTTGAGAGAGATACCACGGCCCTGGAACACAAAGGGCAAAAGAAGGAACATGGATGGGTTTTAGTCAGTAAAAGTCTGGCACTCCCTCCTGCTCAGCCCAGAGCGGGAGGAGTTATTTGATGATTTCCGTACCGAAAAAAAAAGGTAACATGTTACTCGTGAGGGGAGGCTACCGCATCTAGAAAAGTGGGTACGTTTTATATGTGTTACCAAAGTACGTTAAGCCGTTGGTCCCGGCTGTCATTTGTAGATCTTTGACAGTCGTTACAGGTAGTCGAAAGTCGACCAGTTTTACCAAGGGATACTATGTAACCAGATTGTGTAGGTCAGATAGGTAGTTGCTCCATGTAAAATACAGGTATGCAGCTACATTCGATTAGACTGGAAGATAATGCCAGCATAGTTGGACATAGGCTAGGCAGATTATGAGCCATGATTAGGGCCTAATTGATTTACTGGTTATCTCTATACTGTGCCAGAGAATTCTAGCTTTTGCTGGGGAAATTTATCCACTATTTGATTATATTCCTAGATCCGCTTCGTAGACTGGTGAGTTAGGCATTAGATGAGATATTCAGCCTTATATGTAAGTGCTGATATTTTTATTTATTTACTTGGTTAAATATTGTTTGGTTGATTGGTGACGTATGTAGGGTATATAACGCGTAGGCCTGTTTACATGACCTTTTCATCGAATTACAACTGTTTATATTTAAAAGATTTTTTGACGGGGAGAAAATTACATAAAGCTGGTGGGCCATTATTTCTAACGGAGTTCCTTTGTGCACAACTCGACGAGAATGTTTATTTTTCTGAATTCAACAAGAAAACATTCCTTTTCAGCTTCGTATTTGAAGACGGGAATACTTTGCGAAGTGTTCATGTTTTAGTCGGTATACAGGATGGAACGGACACCGATGCACAACCAGTTACCGCGTATTCAGTACATCATTAGGAAAACCGAGTCGAAAGTTTTCATCTAAATCAGCTGTTCCATAGGTACATACTGACTGAATGAAACAGCAGTTTTTTTTTAATTACCAATAAAAAAAAACTATATGGAAGGGTTCAGGATGATGTACCGTATCCGTGGTAACCGTATGTGCGTCAATGCCCTTCAACCGTGTATAGAAAACGTCACGAAGACTTCAAAATACAAATCACTTCAAATGAATCCAACAATTTCTTCACAAACGTCTGTACTTACAGTCACGAGCACCAATATATATGTAAACACGTAACTCACACAAGTATTTTTCATTATTTTATAATTAACTTGTTGGTTGAGTAATACAGGGTGTAACAAGACCCTTCACGAAGCCGTCAACCAAGCATTATGTACATCAAAATAAGTAACTTTACGCAAAAATTATTGCTGGGAAACGACTTTTGTTTTTGGAGTGAAAAATCACGATTAACGGTAGGACTCAATGTAACGCACTCAAAACATTGTTCTGATGGATGGATTGAATAGTACGGAGGTCGTGGAGGTGTTTAAACAAAACATCTTACATTAAAAACATGTATTTAAAAAAAAACTTGTGAAAAAGTTGGAACTTTGCCCCCCAACTAGAAGGGCTCTCCGTAACTAGAAGGTTCCCAGGTATGGTCTAGAACATAAAAATGATCGCAATAACGGGGAGAACAAGTACCTTTCGGGTTCTTTGAGGGTCTTGTTACACCCTTTATAGTTAATTAAGAGCAGATTCGCCTATTATTCAATTGTACAATCACCCTTAAAGTATATTCTCTAACAAATGTACATAGAAGTTATTATTTCCATATTGTTTTATACATAAATCATATTTATATTCCTAAATTTACAATACGTACATACGAACAAACAATATAAATGTGAAGAAAATCACGTACATTTCACTCACAGTTTCAATATTGAGCGCTCACACAAGCCACCGTCAATGGCTTCGCAAACAATGATCACCTGTATCTACTCAACAAAGTTAAACAACACAAAAACACTGGATAATAAACCTAGTTTTTGTGTTGATAAGGTGGGGGATGATTGTGTATTTAACTTGGTATTTTGTCTATTGTTTGCAATGTTTGATTGGTCGAAAAATTGTGCTTCAGAAATAAGCCCAGATTTCAGGAACTTCGGAACGTATATTCACATGCTTGGATTTTAAAATGGGATGTTTTAAATACGGTTGTTTTTGTCCGTATGCGGGCTTTGTTTTAATGGAATTTTACGTGTGTTGATATAGAACAATGAGGATTCCTGCATGACAACAGAATGCTTTGGGTTTGGTACTGAATTTTTTCATAGATTTGCTGCAGCACCTTATAGTATTTAGTTTAACGAATTAAAAACATTACTCTCCTTCTGACGTAGTAGGGTAAAAATACAAGTGAAATATTAAGTATTTTACGATTTTTTACTAATTCAGATAATAAAATGATTTCTAATTAACACGCTAATCAAACGGCAAATAAACTCGGAATCACGCAAATAAATAAATATTAAACGTAAATAACTTAGTACTTCGAGATAAGGCGTCGTTAATTAAAGTTGATAGCCCAGTAGCGATATCAAAGGGAATCTTGTTTATAAAGAAAAGGTGGGGACACAGAATAGATAGACTGTATAGAAGGCCAGCTTCATGCGATGTGCAAAAACAAATGCACACATAGACACGCTTCACATACTGTACGGTAGATCACACGTTAGTAACAAATCAGTATAAGCTGAGGCCGGCCGATCAAAACTCCGTATTACGCTAGGCCAGATCAAAGTATAAGACCACTAAGGTAGAGGTGTACCTTTAAGTACACCGACATTTCGCCAGTTATGATTTAGTCCCATGTAATGTGGGGCTACCCTATTGCTATCAACAGGGCACAAAATGCACAAATAGATCATAATAAATGCATAGATAGAATTTCGTGTCTACTGAAAAAATCCTGGTGGACAAAACCCAATAACACTTTGCCCGATCCCGTTATCGAACCCGGGAACCCATGCTCATTTGTCGCGCTTGCTACTACTAGACCAACGAAGCAGTCATAATTTACTTTTACAGAAAATGGGTTTTTATCAATGTAATTAGTAGAAAAGACAAAGAGAATAGAATAGAGTAGAATTTTATTTTGCAAATATGGGTTATACACAATAGTTGTTATGAAATATCAAAGCTCAGCCATATTTTACCATTGCGCATGCAAAACTTATTACATTACTTATGAAAAAAAAAATGTATGTACATGACATACAATTTGAAGAAATATTATTATTATTACAATTATCATGCATTATCACTTAATAAATTATGTCATTTTCATTACAATTGTCATTCAATAGTTTAATATATATCATTCAGTCAGTAGATCAATTAATAAATTATCATTATCATTTTAAAATTAATCAAAAATATTTTCCTCTGTTAGAAACTCATTTATACTATAGAGAGCGCGGCATGAGAGGAGCTGGCTTTCTGTAACTTTCTATTCTGTGGTACCCACTACTCGTACCAAAGCGAAGTGGGTGAATTTCTACAGAAAGTGGGCGAATTGAAAAAGGAAGTGGATGACTTGTATTTCATTTGGCTTTGGCACTCTTTATCTCTTTTACAGTTCGAAATGTCGTAATTATGACCGCTGTTTATCTTGGGCATTGAGTTTCAGAGGAATGAAAAGCTTTAGATGTTAATACTCGTCTCTAGTCCGCCCACAGTAAGTTTGATTTACAGTGTAGGTGTAAATCTTGTCATTTTTATTTCTTGGAATATTACTCCCATTTTGCTGCCAGGGGAAGTTTCTTCAATATTTTTTTTAAGACTTCAAAGAAGAAAGGATTTTCTAAAGACCAACAACATTCGTTCTCAATGTTGCAATTGATGGCTATCGTTTTTGAGCTTACCAGATGGCGTCACTGTCGACTAAGGCCCTGTCAATAATTCTATTTTATTCTTTAGAGTACCAATAACTTCATAAAAAGTTTATTTTATTACTTATAACAATATAGTGAAAATTCAGGTTACTTACATAAGTATACGAATATTCTCCCTAAAATTAGCTAGCATGAAACATTTAAAAAACATTTTACCTCCAAGTACTAACAAATAAGATTCTAAGTAGCTACTTAAAATCTTCAAGTCATAATTAATCAGGAATGGCTCAATCTAGACCACAATCGTGAATATTTGCAAAAATATATGATAAAAAAGCACGCAACGCGCGAACAATCTATGACATCTGACATTTCGGTGACCTCACGCTAAACTAGCGCCTCTAGCGGCGAATTCATAAGCGATAACCCCATTGCGTAATAACAACTTACAATTGCTATGTTTTCATTTTGACACTGTTAAGAAAACAATTTTTTCAAACATTATGATCCAATAAATTAGGAATCTCCTTAAATGTTTTGAATTGTGATTGCAAGTATGTTACGCAGTGCTCAGAGCTGGTATCCAAGAGGCTTTAGATCTTTAGTTTGGATGGAAACCTAGCTGAAGACCCCTTTGATTATAACTCCATAGGTACTACAATGGAGCAATGGAACATTGGAGCCATGGAGAGGGCTATGCTCGGAGCTTCCTTGCGTGATCTAATCAGAAATGAAGACATCCGAAAGATAACCAACATTACCGACGTAGCCCGAAGAATTGCCAAACTTAGGTGCCAGTGGGCAGGGCACATTGCTCGCAGAACGGATGGCCGATGGGGCCGAAAAGTTCTGGAGTGGAGACCGCAAACCGGAAGACGTTGCGTTGGAAGGCCTCCCACTAGGTGGACCGATGACCTGGTGAAGGTTGCGTGGATCCGCTGGATGCGAGACGTACGGGACCGGTCAATGTGGCGACACTTAGGAGAGGCCTATGTCCAGCAGTGGACGGCTGCAATGATGATGATGTGGTACTACAATCGACAAGCAAAAGAGTGAGGAAGACCAAGGAAACGATGGAAGGATTGTGTGAGAAATTAATTGAAAGAAAATGGAGTAAATAATAGCGTGAGGGTTGGCAGAGGAGGATGGAAGAAAAAAACGTGTTGCGTCCACCCCAAGTAACATGGAACGAGAGCATGAAGATGATGATGACCGCAATCTCCGCAAAAGACGTGTTGGTAATCAAAATTAGGAGGCCTAGGATTAACAGCGTAACAATTTTAATGAGTCTATCAGACGTTAGTAAAGACGTAAGGAAAGTTCATATTTACAATGTAACATAATTTTCAAAGTTAAACTAAATGGAATAGTCCCACAAAAGCGTTTTGAAACTCAAACAATTTGCTTTGAGTGTTAACTGCACAACACTATGAAGTTAAAGTCAATATACACTGAAATCTAATCTAGATTATATTACAAGTCTAGACTGAATAAAATAATCAAAAAAGGACGATTCTAACTGGCCCTGTTATAAGCTCTTGCAAAATAAAAAACCGATTGTGTTGGTTCAAGCTCTAATGTTTTAAAATTTAATTTCAACAAGGTTTATGAAGAGAAAGTAGAATTAATTACACTAATGTTTGCGAAAGATAAAACAAAATAAAGCAACTTTAAAAGATTTCCACGAAAAAGATACGTCCGGTGCACCCTGGTAACTGCTGTTTTTGGCTAGGTAATCTTTTTATCAGAAATTTTAAGTTTATTTAGTGGCAATAATAGAAAGGAAAGCAAGAATAGTCGTTAGAGGTAGTCAGTGGCCTGAAAGTCTGACAACCAGTCTTACCAATGGGTATCGTATTATCCAGTAGTAACTGGGTTGTGGAGGTCAGATAAGCAGTCAAAATAGTCGCTTCAGTTAAAATATGGGGATTTAATGCATCCGGTTAGACCCCAACCGTTTCCCAAAATACACACATCAAAAGTGTCTAGGGATCAAGCATTTTTATGTGGATTTCTTGAGATTGAGATGTGGCTTTGTAATAAATTTATGATTTTATAAATTTATATGGATCCTTTTTGGTGCATTTCATAATTTGAATCAGGAACTGTGAATCAAATTCGAGTAAAAGATGAAAATCAGCTGTCAATATTTTCCCTATAAAAACATACAACGCATTGAAGACATTATTAGTGCTACTGTTTCCCTACTACTGATTAAAACCAACGTTATTATGGAGCGGCGACGTCATTTAAGCAGGGAAGAAATGCTCAGAGCCGTGGGAATGATAAAAGCTGGTTCCCGGCAACGTACTGTGGCTTTAGCTCTGAATACAAGTCAGAGTGTTATCAGTCGACTTTGGACACGTTACCGAAGCACTGGTACCGTGGCTGAGCGCCATGGAGGACGGTATCGCTGCACCACACGGAGACAATTCCCAACAAACAAAAATTGCTCTTGTAGTAGCTTATATAGCCAAAAATAATATTCTTATAGGAGCCGCATTATCGCTAATAAGGGTGCATTTGGGCACAAATTATAAAGACAATAACCTTATACCCCTCTTATAGTTGCTTTATTGTCCACTTTTTTTTCCTTATACGTGTTATATTATGACAAGTAACAAGGAAGTTACACTTATAATGGCAAGAAAAAATACTCCTCAAATGCAAACACACTTGAAAGAAACATATAGAAAGCGTTAATACGGGGGATCACCCATATACGTGTTTTATTATGGTCCGATACAAGGGAGTTAAACTCATTGCTTCAAATCATAGGCTCTTAAAAAGCCGTAGGCCCTTATAGCCGTCTGTTTATGATTCTGCAATAAGTTTTTTTCTTAGTGATTATTACATTTTCGTAACAGTTTGGGTAACAAAAAGAGAAACGTCAACCATTTTACTGAAAAGTGAACGGTAAGTTATTATTTTATGTACTTTATTTATCTGATTTATGTGCTCGTTTATAGTGAAAAGTGTATGGGAATTCAAATTCATGATAAAATGTGGTACGCTGTGTGTTGTAGTATCAACTCGCCCTTGAATTTAAGCTGTTTTGTGCTACAAACGTTATAAATTATTTAGTCATGTTATAAATAGTGCTTTTTTATGAGAGCAAAACGATTCGCACATCGTCTACAAGGAGTTTATGAGACTGAAGACTTTGTAATGGCCACATTTGTTGCTTATGCTATCGCCATTTTACATACTTTCAGGGTTCCTTTCTCACGAACAAAATCCTGTACCTAGCAAGTCTTGTTCCAATAAATTATAAAATTTATGTTTCTATGGTTGGCTGAAAGAGATCTTTTTATAGGGATAAGCTTGCTTTTGTGCACTATTTTAATTATGAAATATAATTATAATTGTAAGTACACAATAAAGAATATAATTGTAATATAAAATGTTTGTCCGCAGATATTGCAATGGTAGTATCCATATTGGCAGATGTTGACAAATTCCTACAAAGAAAAGATCTTAATTTACATAATAAGCGATGGCCATGGAAGTGGACACATTTTGTTCTAAGAAAGAAATGTTTTAATTGTACATATCCGACTCTTTCTAGTTTACCTTTACACTTTGTGATTAGTCGTGAAAACATAAAGGATTTGCAACAATTCACTTTCATTTTATGCCAAAATTGTAAAGAGTATTTGATTTACGACCACTTTATTGAAGATGAATGCAAGTATTGTAATCCTTAATTAATTGTTAATAATTAATAATAAATTAATTACTAGGTAAGTGTAAGTTGGTAAACATTTCTATAAGTTTAGTAGCTTGTACTTTGTGCAAAACCAGTTGAGATATATCCATCTCTTTCCCCCTACGGTACGAAATCAGTCATTGGTCCATAGATTAATATACATTGGTCGGCGTGTGTTTGTTTTTTGTTTATGTAGTGTCGCTTCCGAGCTCGCGCCAGACAATAAAAAACACATTGGAAGAGGGTATTTTACTTGTAAAAACGGAATCAATCTATCTATTGATGATGGTTGATCATTTTCCTACTAGTATATAAGTAAAACTATATTCTAATTACTATGTCACAACATGCTAAGTTACTCTACTGTTTTATTATTAAACTAGCTGTTTCCCGCGACCTTTTTCGCTTATGTTAATTACTAAGATAATATTTATTTTTAAAAATTAAAAATTAGCCTTCCTTTAAACAATGCCCGATTTGAGAGCCACTCTTCCTCTGGATTTTGATATACGGCGGCATGATAGCCTATGAAAAATGATAACTTTAATAAAAATACGTGATTTTCAAATTAGTTGTTTTATTTTACAAAGTATGGATTAATGGTGTAAAATACAATACCGAATTATATTCTACATTTAATAATTTGCATTTAATGTCAGCGCATGAAAACTCATATATATTTATTGATTTACTAGAGATGTAATCATCACATTTATAAATATTAATTAATGAAGACTTTAAGGGGTAGTCAAAGGCGTCAACTAAATTACCCATGCGGTATCCTTCTAGTCGTACGTCTTCAGCTTCATTAATGTGTATTGCTCTTATTTCTATAACTTGTTCGTCCGTTGTTAAAAACCATTTATTGTGTTTTTGGGAAGATAAAATAAAAGATTCAAGATACAGTACCATTATAGATCCATTTTTGCTGTTGCATTGTTTTGCAAACGGATATTTCATTTTATTTTTACTGTAAGTCTCAATCTCGACTTCACTTCTTTCGTAGAACCTTCGAGCTACTTGTGCTAGAGGCTTATTTCCCTGTCTTAACATATGTTTGATCATTTGGAGTTTATTCTCAAAAGGGTAAGCATTAAAACTTTGTAAAGTGCCAAATTTTCGAACCTCATCAACGAGGTGTGATAAATTATGCACATTACTTGTAATATAATCCTTTCCATAATATTTTGCATAATTTTTTATAAATGAATTTAATAACGCCTGTGCTAGACGTAAAAACTTAAAATGATTTTCGTTAGAACAAATTGTGATGGCACAGAATAAACAAAGGAAGTGTTTGTATGCGTCAGAATCTAAAACATGCTTCAGTATTACCCAACTCAGGTATAATACAAAAGTGCGGTATTCAGAAGCTTTCCAATGTAATAGAACATCAACAGTCCGAACAGATCTGTGTATTTCTTTGGGTAACTTAATAGTTACTAAAAACGCGTTCACTTTTTCAATATCACGATTACACCACTTAGTACGTTTATTAATATAATTTCCATCTCGCTATCCTATTAATAAACGTTCCATAACTCCGAGGTCTATAAGATGCAGTGAATCACCAACCGGAAAATTTTCGATCATATCAATTTTCAATTGAAGTAGAGGTGAATCAACTTTATGATGTAGTCCATATTTTTTATATGTAAGTAATCCATTATGCCAATAATGTCCCGTACCAATTTCAGTATTGCATATTTCAACTTTATTTGTTTTGAGGAATGTACGCGCATCCAATGGCATTTTGTTTGGCATAACATGATGTAATATTTTTAATAAGTCACTTAGAGCGATATGGGAAATGTTAAATTTCACCGCCCATTCTCTGATGTCACTACAAATTTCAATATTCTTTAACTCTTCATTTAAAAATACGCCTATATCACTATCCCTGTCGCTACAATTATATTCTTCCTCACTGGTTTCCTTTTCGGTCACATATTCTATAAAATAATCCTCTGCGGAACCACTAGCTGATTCGTTGGTATCGGCTTGGTCATTTTGTAGCATCAGGAGTAGAGGTGGTGGGTGTAATGCTCCCAACCACGTTTTCGTAGACTTTTTTTACTTTTCTTCTGTAACCACCGCTCCTTTTAAACTTCTTCCAGTGTTTTGAATCCATTTTTTAAATGTTAATTCCACTCCGTAATAAATTCACACAATCTGCTGTACTTTCAATGGCGAATCTAGTTATGTAAAACATTTTAATGTTATCATGTAGAGAATAATATCTTTATAATCACTGTATAAGGGAATACGGATTGCTTTCATCCTTGTAAAGATCATATACAATGTTAGAATTCATTTGTCGGATAGACGTCGTATCAAATGCTCCTATAAGTTAAAAAACATCATAGTTACCTTGTGCATTACTTTTCTAAGAATAATTAACCATATGAAAAGCCTTTATATGACTTAGAATATTATATGGCTAAAAAACAATGTAACTAGCCTCTATAAGAAGAACACATTTCAAACCCTTATTGTAGCCGTATTAATTGGATTTATTAACGTTTACTCAGCCAAATTATAAGAATAAAGGTAATATTAGCCAAATCTTCTAATAATGTGCCACTATAAGGAACATTAACATAATAAATGCTCTTTTATAACAAGTATAAGAGTTTAGACCTTATAGACTTAATTTTATAAGCTTAGTTTGTTTGTTGGAGTTAAGATTTGAATGTATCGGTCTTATAAGACCGATACATTCAAATCTTAACTCGAAGAGCTCCAACAATAACCGCCATGATGTTAGCCGTGAGGCTTCATCACTCTTCAGGGAACTTAATTAGCGACCAAACAGTCAGAAACCGCTTGCATGAAGTGAACCTTCATTCCCGAAGACCGCTACGGGTACCACCTATAGCAATGCACAATCGTAGGATACGATATCAATGGGCTCTTGAACACAGAAATTGGGCAGAAGAACAATGGCGTTTCGTGTGCTTTTCTGATGAGTCTCGTTTTGGTATGAGACCGGATACAAGACGTATACGACACTGGAGAACCCCTGGACGCCAACAGCGATTAAAATCCTGCCAGGAAGTCCATCCTTATAGTGGTGGAACCATCATGGTATGGGCGGGTATTTGGATCGGCGGAAGAACTGAGTTGATTTGGATCAGAGGCAACCTCAACGCTCAAATTTATGCTGAGACGATTGTATCAGACGTCATCGTTCCTCTACAAGTGCAAATCGGTCCCTTATTTCAGTTAATGCATGATAATGCACGACCGCACACCGCAAGAGTTGTAAGACAGACTCTCGCCGCAGCTAACATCAATGTCCTGCCCTGGCCTGCTCAGTCGCCAGACTTGAATCCGATTGAGCATGCATGGGATATGCTACAGAGAAGAGCTCTGCCGAATATGGAGGGTATCCAGTCGCAAGAAGACCTTTTTTTGTTGTTGCAACGAACATGGGCGGCCATTCCACAGCGTGATTTGGATGAACTCATTTTGAGTATGCCAAACCGATGTTCTTGTGTTGTTAGTGTTCGCGGTAGAAACACGGATTATTAATTGTTTAAGTTACCCAATAAAATTTTAAAGAAAACTGTTATTTCAGTCTTTTTTCGAACTTTTGTGTTAGTGGTTCAAATGTCAGAAATCCCTTTATTAGGAAAATGGCAAATTTCTTTATTAATGCAAAGGTGACTTGGTTTATCGTTACTGTGACAAACGAAAACACTTTATTTGATGAATCCTTAAAGAAAATTTTAATTAATATCAATCAGGAGAAAAGTTATTGCAAAAATATATGTTGATCCCTATACACTTTTGATGTGTGTAGTTGGGAAATGGCTGGGAGATGATAAGAGATAAATTCGCTTCCCATTAGTTAAAGAACAGTCGGAATTGGATCAGTGTTCCGAAGATAACCCCAACCTCTTATCTCAAAGTAGAAACCGTTATTTGACGAGCAAATTTCTTTTGATTTTTGCTAAGTGGGGTAAGGGGTTTAAAGTATGTAAATTACCGAGTTGTATGGACGATTTCGTGAAAAGTGACATTCCCAAACCAACACTTTTTGGGTTCCTTGGAAACGTCTGAACTGATTATGTATGATGCAATTGCAAACTTAGAAAAAAAAAGCTGCCCTACCCTGCGTATCTTAAATTCTCAAAACACAGTTTATGACAAAAATTTACCTAAGACTTGAATTAGTGAAATTAAGACGGCACATTAAAACAGGTGTTTTGGCACGCTACCCTATGACGTAATATGTAACTACTAGTACGGTTTTTAAACTCTAAAAGGTACGTAATTTAACAATTAATCCAATGAAAATGGAATTAGGAAAAACTTTAACTACACGTCCAAATTACGCACAGAACAAAAAGTGAAAAAAAAAATGGGAATTTCATAATCGATTTAAATACCTGGGGCACTGGGTCACCGATAGGCTGTCGGATGACGCTGATTTAGAGAGGGAACGTAGAGCGCTGGCAGTCAGGTGTAACATGCTGGCCCGCAGGTTCGCACGGTGTACGCGAGAGGTTAAAATAACACTGTTCAGGGCCTATTGCCAGTCGCTGTACACGTGCGCCCTGTGGGTCAGTTATACACAGGGCTCGTACGGTGCTCTACGAGTCCAATATAATAACGCGTTCCGGGTGTTGTTGGGGCTGCCGCGCTTCTGTAGCGCGTCGGGGATGTTCGCGGACGCACGCGTTCCGGATTTTGGCTCGCTGCTGCGTCTGCGAATCGCATCGCTGATGCGTCGGGTGCGCGGCAGCCCCAACAGCCTTGTGGCTACTGTAGCCGGCCGAGTGGATGGCAAAATAATGTGCCACTGGGTGGCGGCACACAGACCGTCATTCAGATATGTGTTTTAAGTTTTATTTTATTTTATTTAGTTAGTGCCAAGCTGTTTTGTATTTGTATTTTTATCCTATGGATCTCTGATCTGAAAATAAAGATTTATTATTATTATTATAATTAAATACGTATTATTTGCGCACATGACTGTACACCAAGATTTCACTGATATGTTCTAATAACCATGTTTTATAAGGTAAAACCATTAAGCTGGTCTGCAGGCACGTATTTGTCAAAAATATGACATAAGAAGCAATCTTACATCTATCTCTTTTACCCGTTTTACCTATTTACCTAAGAATATGATATCATCAAACGACCGCTCGCAGACACTTTACAATGTGGATGTCATTAGGGCACCAGCTTACCTACGTATACCGTACATCGGTGTGTTATAATGATGCTAATTCTATCTTGAACGGAGAACTACGAAGATTAAAATAGAATTATCTGCACCTTATTTTCTGACACGGGTAAACTTTAACTGTAAATGACTTCTTTCAAGGTGTCCGTTTACACCTTGACAGAAGTCATTTACAATTAAAGTTCCCTTCACGAAACCGGAGACCAAGCTTCTGCACATCAAATTATGTAACTCTGCGCTAAAATTCTACCTGGGAAACTTTTTTTTTCGGTGAAAAATCACGTTTTACGGTAAACGTCAATGTAAGGTCTGATGGATGCATTTAGTGGTGGCCATGAAGGTATTTAAAATGGCTTAGTCGAATAATGCCCAATTCTTAAAATGCCTAGTATTCTAAAAATGCCTCGTTCTTAAAATGGCGAATTCGCGAAAAGACTAATTCTTAGAATGGCCAATTCGCAAAAGGACTAATTCTTAAAATGGCCAATTCGCAAAAGGACTAATTCTTATAATGGCCAATTCTAAAATGGACTATTTCTTAAAATGGCCAATTCGAAAAAGGTATTTTTCTTGAAGTACTTCCAGAGATATATAAACAAATACATACAGGGATATTATTTAGAATAAGGTAAGGTAGTAAAGTATTTTAATTTTAAGCTATTTTATTTTATTTTATTTTATTGTTTCCGGAAAGCTTACAGCTAGGCAGACATAATAGTTTTGTTAATAATAACAATATGGCCAATTACAAGCTCTCACAAATAGCTTAAATTTATAATAGTTAAAGAAAACAAAAATAAAAACTAAAAGACAGTGGTAAGAAAGAATTAGTACACACATATTAAACGTTAACGAAAAGAAAAAGAAAAAATAATAATAATTAAAATAACAAAGAACACAAATTGACATCATTCAAACATTGTCGAAGAAGCGGCCGCAAAAGGCCTTTTTCAATTTAGACACGCTTGTATTAAAGATGTCGATATCAACCTCCGGGCAAGACGCATTGTACTCACGGCTCGCCCTAATCATGTACGAGTTTTGTCTGTAATTAGTCCTTGTCGTTGGTATGTGCAACAAACGAGATTTACGCAGAAACGAACCAGGTACCCGCAGCCCAATCTTGCTTAGCAGCTCAGGGACATCACTGGATCCGTTTGCAATTTTAATTAGAAAGGCCAAATCTGAGATTTTTCTTCGTTCATGCAAAGGAAGAATATGAAACCTTTTGCAACGTTTAAAATAATTTGGTAGATATATTTTGGAACGAAATTGAATGTACCTTAAGAACTTTCTCTGTATGCCCTCTAATCGAGCGATATATACGTTGTATTTAGGGTTCCAGACTTGAGAGGCATACTCGAGGTGACTACAAACGAATGAGCAATATAGAATCTTGATAGTTTTGATGTTCCTGAACTCTGATGAGACCCTGCAGATAAAACCTAGAGCTTTCGACGCTTTTCTATCAATATTATTTATATGTGTGTCAAAAATAAGCTTCGAGTCAAAAGTAACCCCCATGTCCCTAATTACGCTGACTCTTTCTATTGGAGTATCCATAAGTTTGTAGGAAAAATATAAAGGGTGTGGTTTGCGGGTGAAAGTGCACACATAGCATTTGGAGACGTTTAAGTCCAACTTATTTAATTTGCAGTAGGTTTGAAAAGCGTTTAGATCCGCCTGCAGTAAGAGAGCATCCGCCTGGGTAGTAACCTGTTTCATGATCTTCATGTCGTCAGCATACAACAATATTCTACAGTGCTGAAAACAAGAAATTACATCGTTGATGAAAATATTGAACAGGAGCGGCCCCAATAACGATCCCTGGGGAACTCTCGAGGGAATACGCATAGCTCTAGATGAGTAACCATTCAGCACCACGGTCTGGCATCTACCTTCAACATATGACATGAACCACCTGTAGAGGTCACCCCTGATACCCATCGATAAAAGCTTACGCATCAAGATTACATGATCTATTCTGTCAAAACATTTACTGTAATCGGTATAAATAACATCGACTGTTACTTACTCGTTATAACATTAAAAACATTTAGGTATTTAAATTGGAGCTTTGAGCCCCAATATCTCCGTAACCAGAAGATTCCCAGATATGGTCCAAAGTCCAGACAAAAAATATCGCAATAACAATGAGAACAAGTGCCTTTGCACTTCGTTAAGGGTATTTTTACACCCATTATATGACAAAATCTAATAAAATTACAAGATACAGATTCCAATGGTAGGAGATCGACCCCAAGGCGTCAAAGGGGCTTTCCCTTTGCGGCATTGATTATTGGAATCTGTATCTTATTATCACTAGCTACGAATGACTTTACGATGGTGAAAGTTAAAATGCTCTGTCCTGCAGTTGCTGATGTCCGCTGACCTTAGCAGGGTCTATAAGCTCGCTTTCTTCTACGTAATTGACAGGGCCTTTCAGTTGTCAACGGTGTTTAAAAGCCTGCTCAGAATGTTAGTGAACTCCTTTAAAAAAACTATTTTACCAAACTTTCAGTGTCACTTACGGGATATCTTCCGTGACGCCACTCGCGTTCTCCAATCAGCCCGCGACCATAGCGCTTGCAACTGCGTCGAAATATCGGGAGCTCAGAATAATTGATAACCACAGAAGTGAAGTGAAGCCCGTAAGTGACAGTTTAAGCTTAAAACAGTACTATTTTACCATTTTGCCCTCATAAAATTCGAACTTGCGCAAAAAATACACTCTCAAAATATACCTTCTTACATCCACGGCATAATTTCTCAAGCCATTGAGCCCGCGTCTCCATCGAGGCGAGCATTTTGTCGATCGTAAAGCCATGCGTCCCAAATGTTGCTCACTCCTTCCTCACCTGCCATTACGGCCTCTTTGTTATGTTAACGTATTGTGTGCTTTACCCCTGACTTTGGAGGGTTAAAAGTCTAGCAGTAGTTATTGATTTTCTGGGTTTATATGTATAGTTGGTGTATAGTTTCGGATCTTGGAATTTTCTTTGGTCTATGATTCGCTATTCGATTATAGTAGTTGCTACGAATTAGGCTGTATGTGTACCACGAGTCAATAACCTCATGAAGTCATGAACTCGACGACAAATGACAGTCTAAGAATTCGAGGTCTGCTTTGGATAGAAGCCTAATGAATCCCTGGAATACAAGATGTACAATGCGTCTTGTGAGATAGATAGTAGATAAATAACTTCTGTTTTATCCTGAGAAAATTCTTAAATTTTAAGGTAACCAACGGGACCATAATACTAAGCCTCCGCTGTCAGTCCATCTATCTGTTAGCGGGCTGTATCTCATGATCCATAATAGGTAGACAGTTGCGATTTGCACAAAATACTATGACATTTGCTGCTACACCAACAAATAATAAAAATAAATTAAAGTGGGCTCCCTACTACAATGGTACAGAACCCTTCATGCGCGAGTTCAACTCGTACTAGGCCGGTTTTGAAATCCCACGAAACATTCAAAATTCCCAAAGATAAAAATCCTTTAGATCAATTTTCAGTGATCCATGTTTAGTCTCTACTCTTTTGTACACATGAACGAACTCATAGCTACAGTAGATACTATTGCACGAGCATGTACCTAAAAAAATATATTTTTATTCCACAAAACATTGCGATCCGAGCAAAAATCCTAATCCTTAATCCAGAGAAGCAATAAATCTTCAACTTTCACATATTAAGAGTTTTTATTAAAATAATTCCAAGCCATAACCTGACTGTCCCTACAGCACTCAGCATTTAATTACAATCAGACTGCACAGTTGCACACTTTATTTACATCATGCAGACTGTCACCACAGAGTTAAATGAAAGTAGACCCATTCTGAACAAGGCGTACTCATAAATAATAGGTAAACATGAATGAAAGACCCATTTTGTAAAGTTATTATTTATTTTACTATTTATTTATTATTATTTATTTATTTTTTAGTTATTTTTTCGTTCATTCATTTTTTTTACATATATTTAACATTTTTTAAATATTTCTTAAATAAAACCATTGTTAGAAGGGGGAAATAAAAGAAAAGTTGGAAGCAGGCGGGGCCGTTCCATTTTCATAATTTTATATTCAAATTGGCCTGCTTCCAACTTATGTTTAATTTATAATACGCTTGTTTTTTGCATTTTTAGTCAGGTTTTTAGTTTTTTCAACTACTTCTATTTTATTCTGTTGTGTCGACCTTCTGTTTCTCTCGAGTATAACTGGCTATAACAGTTTTATGCTCTAAGTTGCAGACACTAGTCGTTTTCATGTTTAACTTGCTATGTTGTAGACATATGTAAGTTTTTGACGTTTTGATAAAGAGCTTTTCGGAAGCAGTGGACTGTGAGCTTGAATTTTGCATAAAGTTATTGGAGTGCTTTCTGTCTCAAGCGTAAGTAGACAATAAGCGCTCCTGAAATTAAAAATTGTAACATTTTGTATGCAAAGAAAATATCAATGGTTGGATGAGATATTTTTGTATCGAACCGGCGACTCGGGAGCTCCCGCATGTGGCGCGTCCGCCGGGACGACTGCGACGCTGAGCTGAGCGTCGAGCCTGGAGATGATCGGTGTGTCTCCGGTACCTTGACCTGGCTTCTAGTCAGTATGGTGTTCAGCTGCCTCCGGTTAGACTGGAAACCGACCCCATCATAGTTGGGAAAAAGCTAGCCAGATGCTGATGACCGAATGCAGCAGAAAGTGGTTAAACTTATACATACACTCTCCCCTTTTGCCCATGAGGATATGTAGACACTGCAGAACTCCACTTACCACAATACTTACTTAGGCTTTACCATAAAAAAATACATGCACTGATTTTAGTGTTCAAGTTCTTTAGAATACAAATAGGGACTTTATGCCCGACTCGTCACTGTTCCGATTGGTCACCAGTTTTTATTCCATACAAGATGTCTTAATTCGTCATCTTAGGAAAACAAATGATTTTAATTTAATTTTGATGTTCCCGTCGTCATCAGTATAATTTGCGTGTCAAAAAGTACAGTTAGTAAGTAAATAAATTGATTAAAAGTCATACTATATTATAGTATGACTTTTAATCAATTTATTTACAACAACTTTAAACAAAAAAAAAATCTTACAAACATAAATATCAGGTAGGTTTCAGCCATCGATCTATAATCCTCTTGATCGAAGGTTTCAGTACTTTCAGTACTCACAACTGGCGTGGACGCAGCGTGGCGTGGGCGGGGAAGAAGCTTAGTTATCATACCAAAACTATTATTGATCCAAGGTTTCAGTACTTTCAGTACTCCCTACCGGCGTGAACGCAACGTGGCGTGGGCGTGGAAGCAGCTTAGTTATCCAACCAAAACTATTATTGATCCAAGGTTTCAGTACTTTCAGTACTCACAACTGCCGTGGACGCTGCGTGGCGTGGGCGTGGAAGAAGCTTAGTTATCATACCAAAAGTTTTTAAATCGACATTTAACCTCCTTCTCTTATTCACAATTCTTCTTTCATTTGACAGCAAAACAAGTAAATCTCTGTGTCACAAACATTAAACTTCGATCAAAGTTTTTGTTCGACATCAAATAATATTGACGCACCTTTGAGTAAGTTTAAATCGTTAAACTTTCAAAGGTAAAAAGCCTAAGTTAACTCGAGCCGAGTAATCGCTAAACTTAACCAAAGTACGCAGCAAGAAACATTTGACTCATCAGTTTGTCAAACATAAACATATAGAGTTAATTATTTTGATTAATACTATGTCAGCATGTCTCTTGCGGCTTGTAATTATAAGTTTGCGATTGGGAAAGTTTGAATTATTTATTATTGAATAGAATCTTGAATTGCGTCAGCAGAAGTTACTCGTACACTTACACGAGCTGTATAGGTTATGCCTTGATCAAAAGATAAGTCACATGATGAAATCTAATCAAGTAATTAACATTGCCCTTGCTAGGCGTTAAAAAAATACTGAAAGACAACGCAAATACGAACAAAATTGAGCTCACCAGTTTCAGGAACAGGGTCCAAGCTACAGGGCTCCAGAGAAACGAACCTCCTAAAAATACGAGCCGTGTCCAGGAGTACCGCTTTCTGTGTCAAGCCCTTGATCCAGCTGCCTAACGAGAGCCTGCTCAGATATTGGTTGAGGCTATGGCAATTAAGCCATTGGCTGATACGCCTATCGGCACAATAGTCGCCGAGTCGCGGTATTTTTGTCGATGGAAAATCTCTCTAAGTTTCTATAGAATTACTTCTTTCAAGTTGACATCTACCTGTACCTGTTTTAAGCATGTTTTTCCGAGACATTAAAATTGTTTTTTAGACCAAATTCTCCTTTATTCATCATTTCTCTTATGTTATAAATTTTCAAATATTTCTTAAAAAATCTATTAATAAAAAATATTTAAAAAATAGATGGCCCATCGCCATCAGGAACAAGGTCCAGGCTGCCAGTGGTCAGGGCTCCAGAGAGAGGAACCGCCTCAGTATGTGTGCCGTGTCTAGGAGTACTGAATCAAGCCCTTGACCCAGCCGCGCAATGCGAGCTCCTAAGTTGTTGCTCGAGGCCGTAACCGAACCGTAACGACTATCGATACAATGATTGCAGAGTCCACGTCCCACATTTTGTCAACCTCGTGTGCTAAATCAAGATACTTGATTTTTTTATCATTCTCAGCTTTCACGAGTTTTTCGTCAGACCAATTATTATTCTACTATTACTTATTTGGATACTTCAGTGACAACTTAGTTATCCTTATAGATGGAGGTATGAAGAACAGGGTGTGGAGTTCTTCACCTCCTATAGACAAGGGTGGACCCTCCGTCCAGACGGGTGTTGAGTCTAGTGGGCTATTGCCCGACAGTTGTCACGACACTAACTGCGATTTAGAATTTTGATGTCAGTGTTTCATTAATCTGCCAGGGTTGCGGGACTGTTCGAAAGAGATACCGCGGCTCTGGAACACAAAGGGCAAAGGAAGGAACATGGATGGGTTTTAGTCAGTAAAAGTCTGACTCTCCCTCCTGCTCAGCCCAGAGCGGGAGGGGTTATTTGATGATTTCCCATCGGTAAAAAAAAAAAAAATTGTTTCATTAATGCCATAGATGGCGCTGTAGCACTTTTTGTACTACATATGTTGCCGTAGTACTTTTTGTATTACCGCTACAATATAAATCATTAATTAAGTTCACGCAGTGCCCAACAAAGGCTAGTCAATACAATCTATTACGAAAAGTAAACTTGCCTACAACATAAGAAAAACTTACCACTCTCCAGGTGGCCAGTATTTAATTCAACTTTCATCGTTTGAGGAAAACTGCAATGGTTCCGTCTCTCCCTTTTAATTAAAGATAAATAGATCTTCCAGCTGTTAGTACAGTTGATGAACTACTGTTTATCTTGTTTTAAGAATCTTAAGAATAAGAGGAAGATGAAGAAATGAAAAATAATTAAGAGGAAATGCGGTAGGTAATAAAAAAAAACTATCGTTGTCCTAGGACAAGTAAAAAGTCATAATTTGAGATTTGGCTCTCGACTGTTTCCTCCTCCAACATTCGACCAATTTAAAAGATATTTCATAAACTGAATAAGAAGGATATATACTGTGTCCCTAAGTTTTTCTTTTATCAATAGTTGTCAAATTTGTACACTAGGCCTCTGTTGACCGCGGTCCAAATTGGCCCTTTTTTAGCATTTTGTAAAGGTTCTAGTGCTGATACAGGTTATGTATCATCAAAAAGGAAAACATAGGGACATAGAAAAGGTTGATATTTATTTAACTGTAAAAAATCATAGCTCTAAAGTCATAAACCAGAAAGAAAACAGGCGAGAGCGTTTGTATGGAGAAAAGACCACCCGCATTTCCTCTTAATTGTCAGTTGGAGATTTTTCCTGTATTGTGGTCACGTTCTGAAATACCCAGACATGGACAAATCTTTTGTACAGAGTTTAAGGGACATCGAACCACAAACGGTTAATATGAATACAATTAAAAAAAAAACAGCGGTTTCCTATTGTTACGAGCTGGGTATGAGATAAATTAAAAACTACCGATTAAACACGAATTAACTTTATTAATTTCAAAACATTTAGAACTTAATCACAAATACACTATCATCACTATTCACTTAGATATCGCACTTCTAGTTCACTTCGATTCGCTTCGTTGTGTAGCCAAAATCAGACTGACTGCTCCCGCAAAAACGACGGCTATTTATATGACGACCGATCCTTCGAGAAAGATCTACAACCTTCTCGAACGTTCTTCACAGTCCATAGCGAAACATCATCCTTCGAGAAAGTTCCACAGCTTTCTCAAATCTTCTAGATAGTTCTATAGTGGAACATTCTAGACTCTAATCCTCTAAACAGGTCCTTACAGGAATATTCGAGACTCGCACGTAATCTAGAATGTTCCCGTAAGGCAGCCGACGTAACACTATTAAAGTGCAATACTGACAGTCAAAATACATGGAATTTGTGTGTCGGCGTCGGTGTCCTTTTCCATGTATTATAAAATGCGGAAGTAGTCTGTGTCTGTTTATCTTTTCACGCCTTACGTAACAGCTGAAAAGATTTTGATGAAACTTAGCGTACGGAGTTACCATGACCTGAGATAAGAAGCATCTTTATGGCCTACCATTAGGACACTTTTTTATCCCGGTAATACATTCCGAGGCATAATTTCTGATCTTTACGTTGGCAAAATTGCGGCTAAAACTATTGGATTATAAAATAAAACTTGAAATAATGTTTGATTTAACTGCGAAGTCCTACAACATATATCAGAAAGGTATGGTCATATTTCAGGGTGTGACTCAGACCATCAAACTGAACAACTTTCTCCATGTGACCAGCAGCTGTCCCGTACAAAACTTTAATACCTAATCGACCCAAATCTAGGGGACAGCAAATATTTTCTTCACGACCACACCATTCTAGTACACGCTGTACAATAATTATTGTGAGTAACATGAGTGACACCCTATAAATAAAAGACATTTAATCCTAATCCGAACATTATACCTTGGCATACAAAGCCGTACTATCGATTGATTCGCTTGTTTCCTCGAATTCTACCAATAACGTATCGTTTAACTTGAGCCATCCGTACTTAGAAGTCGAGTACGAAAATAAATGACGAGCGGGTTGTACCTTCGTGGAATCGGGAGTAGTGATGTGCTTACGGACTGTGACTTCAATGTTATTTTTTGGAAAGAAAAATAGAGAAATCTTTAATAGATATTTTCCGTTTATTCTACGAAAAATACTGTTTGTTGAAAGAATTTTCTGTGGATAAGCTTACTAACATTATGCAATATTATGTTAAAAAAAAACCCTGTCTGATCCAAAAGGGGTATATAGGCATACCAATGACATTGCTAAATAGAATAAAAAACATACAATATTCATGAAATTAAAAATATTAATGAATTTTAAAATGCATAATTTTAGTCCCAAATTACCACCGTTTCCCTAAATTCTATCAAACTTTTAAAAAGTGACAACACCATCTTCGGCTTAAGTATGTTCGATCGTCAATTGTTTTTTATGACGTAACTACCCGAGAAGCGATCGCTCGCGCCCGTGTGCTGCCATAGATATATTTCCTCTAGTACATTTTATTTAATTTTTATCGGGGATTTTTTTTACTTGTTCTCCAAAAAGGATTACATAAATAAAACCTAATAAAACCCTCACGGATCGGACAGGGTTTTTGTACATAATGTTTATGATTTTGTGATTGATTGAGTTAACCAATTTATTTGACACAGGACACAGAATGTACAGACAGCATACAGAAAAAGTTAACTATATTTCTTTATAGTTCTTGCCGCTAAGAGAAAAATGAAGATGGACTTATTTTGCATTACTACAACATAACATAACCTCTAATATTGTTCAGCTAATAACTATCAAATTAACATACTTTTATTGAGTACGGTTAGGTGTAAAAATACTAGTCCGCCATTTTGGTTTTTAAATGACGTCACGCAAGCATTGTCATCCAAACTAAACCTTTATGCAAAATTTTAGCTCAATCGGAAACCGGTAAGTGAGTTTTTATCTTCTAAGATTTTTTGAATACAAGTGAAGGTAATAAAATCGTGTTAAACATCAAATCAAAAACAGATATAAAAATTCCCATCACTATCTTAAACTCACACCTCTCAAGAATACGAGGACAGTAAGGAAGTAAAACAAAACACGATACTGATTGTTGACATTATCAATCCGAGATACTCGGATCCTCCCCCGTACTTCACGTGTACGCTGTACAGTCAAGCGCAAACTTGTTTGATTTACGCTACGGGCCATTGGTGTACCAAGTTGTGTGTCTTCGTACTTAGTGTTTAACAACCATTTTCTCCTTAAACAGGGTTGTCTTTAACCTATTGGAGGCCATGGGCGTTTTAGGAAGATGGGGCCCATGTAGTATGCAAGAAGGAGCGAAACGAGCTTGAACATTTTAGATAAAGTTAGGTTTTCTTTTGACAGTTACTAGTTAAGACTCTTACGGGAACTAAGGGCTCCTAAGATCGCGGGGCCCAGAGTAAAAGTGACCAATGGAAAAGATGGCCCTGTGAACCTAAAGTATTGATTGAAACTGTGAGCAGTTTGGCGTGGGTATTTCAGATACTACATCGTGAGGAAACCGGCATGTCCTAGAACCAAAAATTCGAAGACATGTGATATCTACCAACCCGCACTGGGCCCGTGTTGTGGATTATAGCATATTCCCTCTTATAAAGAGAAGCCCGTGTGTCCCAGCAGTGGGAACATTATAGGCTGATTATGCTTATGCCACATACCAGTATGTACCTATATTATAAGAGTTCAACAAACAAGATCGATAGTCTACGGGACGGGACACTCGCTTATTTTGAGTTTTGCTAGCGCGCGCTTGCAATATTGAATGATGTTCATAAAATAGGTGAAACAGTGGAGTAGGTCGATCTCACACAAAATTTTTGCCAACGACTGTACCCACACTAAACTGCGATTCAAAATAGCTCTCATTACGGCACTGCTTCGAAGAAAAGCGATGACTACTTAATTTGTTTTAGAAGAACTTCTTGAGAGGCCGTATATTTGAATCATGTTTATCATAACTGTGTATTTGAATTTGAAATTGCAATTTGAAAAAAAAAAACATTAATAGTAGTAGAAGCTCTTTGAAATAGAGCTCATCCCTGGAAGTAAGACCTAACTTATTTCTGCTGAAAAGCATCGTTGCTGTGTTCCACTTCGAATGGTATCGCTTAAAGCATTATCAGGCTGTAATGTTCCCACAGCTGGGACACAAATCTTCTGTCTATGAGAAGGAGTGGGATGTAATCCAGGTACACACTCCAGGATGCTACTGAGGAATTTCTGGCTTGCAACGAATAAGCCATTGAAGCCGTCTACAGTAAATAAATAAATATGCCCATCCCATATATATGGTTTCTGCCTACCCCATGGGAACAAGGCGTGAGTTTATGTATCTATCTTACAAATTATCTTCTATCCATCTTCTTAGACCGCTTTCTCATTTAGGCAACTTTAGCAGCACGACACTCGCGCGTCTTTCGCGCGTTTCGCGCTGTCAGAATTTCATATGCTAAACAGAAGCGCGTCGGTCGCACGCTTCCGCCGCGGCCGGCCGTCGCGTGCGCTCAGTCGGCGATGAGCCTGTGTTCAGAATCCACTTTTGAAATGAAGTGCGCTACAATGGTCTAAACTGGGGCGCGACAGCCGCGCTGTTAACGCGCGGCTGTTCTTATAATGTGAAGGAATATGCTTCTGCCGCGCTACTGTCGCGCTGCTAACGTCCTAATGTGAAAGCGGCCTTACAAATAAATACAATAAATTGTAGTGTCTGTTTGTAATACCAAAATAACAGCTTTTTACTGAATGCATATGAAGTAATATACGGTACTTCTAACAAAAACATATTTTTTTCAATTTGTGACTGTCTCTTTGCCGGTCTGTCTGTTTGTTTGTTCCGGCTAATCTCCGAAACGGCTAGACCGATTTTTTATTTAAGGATAAGAATTAGGGTTCCGTGCAATCAAATTAAAACCCTTGAAATTGGTAACAACATTCGATTCAAAAAGGAAAGTAGGTAATATTTTTTATAATAATTTCACGCGAACGAAGGTCGCGGGCAACAACTAGCAGTGTATGTGTATGTAAATATGCCCTTTACATCGCGAAAAACGAACTGAAATAGGGTAGTAGGGAGATATTGATTCAGTTATATTGTATTGGCGTATCAGAAATAGATTTCACGTTTACATGCACGACATGTTTATTTTGTAAAGAAAGCTTTTGATAAATCTGCGTAGAAATATGATTATAACAAATCCAATTTCTGCTTTGATGTTTCTTTTATGTTATTTTTCAACCGTTTGCCCTATTTCTAAGATACTATCAGACTGTAAAAGACGGTCGTTGGTAGGTAGGTATTGTACACGTTTCGGGGAAACTAGAACCTTTGACGTATCTTTGACTGTTGCTGCCAAACGACATTTAGAATTGGAATAGGAAAGTACCTATTTAGATACAATTTTGCTTCATAAGCACGAAAGTTTGTGGGTATGGATGTTTGTTACGCATTTACGGAAATAGGAAATAGGAAGAACTATATTTTTAGAGTTCCGTACCTGTCGGCAGAAACGTAACCTTTTATAGGATCACTTTGTTGTCCGTCTGTCAAGACCCTTTTTCTCACGAACGCGTAGAGGTATCAAGTGAAACTAATATAAAATACTCAAGTCTGCTACCCCTTGTAGCAGTGAAAAAATCAAACTTGTAAGTCAACACGTTCAAAAGATATGACTGTTAATGTCGCATATTTTGCGATTTCACAAGGGAATCAAAACCTACAGGGTACTTCCCACTGACTTAGAATCATGAAATTTGTCAAGAAGCCAATGTCTTACAGCACATGTAAAGGAAAAAATCGTAAATATGTAGTTTAATAACAAAATACCTACAAGTTTATACAGAACCCTCAGTGCGCGAGTTCAACTCACACTTGGCCTGTTTTTAATAGTAATTTGCACCCGTTTGAAGCCGGGACGGGTCACTGGTGCCAATAAAGTCAAGGGTCCTTAGAGTAGTCTCTCCCAAACAAAAACACCAGACACAATAAACACTTCATATATTAATAACTTCATCATTCTTCATCAGTAAACCTAACTAAATTAAAACTCCTCCAGAATCTCCCAGGAGACTGAAACCAGGTGAAGTTGAATTTGTTCACAATTAGTGTTACTAGAAGTTCAACAAATAACTTCAGTTGGAGGGGATCGGTAATTGAATCAATGGTCGCTTGGAGAAATAACTGGGGCTAAGTTTGGTATTTGCTGGCTCTTGTCTCGGGTATTATTTCGTTTTTGTTATTGAACAAAAGTCTGGGTTCCATGAGAATTTTCCTACCAAAACAAAGGGTGGTTTCAGTTTTCGTTCTTCTTTTTGTAACAACTTATTTTGATTTCAAAGAATGTCCATGGAGTTTCTTGCCAAATTTTATAAGTCGAGCTACACGATAACTGACAAATGCTTGCACTGACTGGACGGGTCCACTCAAATCTGTGTGGTTCTTTCTTCAAGAGACCATCTCAGACACTAATCTGCATAGTCCTCATGTGAGTTAACCAAGATTATGTCTGGACTTTAAAAGAGACTATGACCTCTGAGTTTGTTTCGGCTGTTTCTTCTCAGAGTAGTCCGGTACGAAACACCGGCCCCATCTAGTTTAAAAAAAAAGAGACGTGTAAAAGTGTTTTTAAAAACCTATTTGCAAAATAAACATCATTTATCATTTAATCTTCTCCATAAAAATCTACAGTTCTTTCACAAGTTGTTATGCCTTGTGACTGGGACCGTAGCGTCATCTTTTCGTTTTGGACAATTCAAAAGTATCTTGAAATGGTCTAATTGGAATAAATGCTTTCAGTGTGGGCTTAAGGATATTAGTTCGGATTGCTTGTGACTGCGTTAAGTATTCATGAAATTCTGCCTATAACTATGTCATAGCATACGATAGGCAAATGCCGTTTAGCCAAAAAATCTAATTAGCCGTGTGCTAAAAGTAAGAGTTTTGTCTAATAACTAGGTATCTATTGTAGTTCATCATCATCTGCCTAGCCTTTTTCCAGCTATGTTGGGGTCGGCTTCCAGTCTAACCGGATGCACCTGAATACCAGTATTTTATATGGAGCGACAGCTTATCTGACCTCCACACACAACCCAGTTAGTACGGGGTAATACGATACCCCTTGGTAAGACTGGTTGTCAGACTTTCGGGTCACTGACTACCTGGAACTACGGTCAAAGATTTATAAATAACATCTGGGACCAACGGTTTCCGAGGCACGGGGGTAACTCGGTACGTAATGGGTCATCCACAGACCAACCTATCAAGCCCAGCTTAGCTTGAAGATTGATCCGAGAGGCTGTTATTATTATTCACAAGCTCAATCCCTTTTAGCCAAATTATAAGCATAAACATTATTGTACCTTATGTATAATTCAATCAATCAATACAATGTATAATAAATATATTCTCGACAATTTGTAGCTTTCCTTTGAACAGAAATTGCTCTTGCAATATTGAGTCTTATAATCAAGCTCCGATGCAATTTAGCTTCAAGTATAATTCAATTATGAAGCCTGCAAGCATACATAGTGCGATCAATGATCCTCTATCTATTCTCTATTAATATTCCGACCACGTCTCTCTAATGGAAAAATTTGCTTTCAATAAAATTCTTTTCTTAATAACATCTGAATCAATTATGTTTTAATTTTCAAGAAAATGCTAGAATTTTATATTAGACGCTCCTTTTTCATGGCATGGAGGAGTGTTTTTTTCAATTTCTTAACGTTTATAATATTCTTAAAATATTCGACTATTGAGCGTAAAGTTCTAGGTTGGATTCCTATGCTGGGCATGTGATTTCGTGTTTTCTGTCAGAAATGGGATTTTTCTAGTGGGCATAGTGTCCGTGTCATGTTTCTTTCCATATCTAGTACGGTGTAGTGGGCAGACTCCTCAAAGATAAGGAGTACCGCTTGTAACGGCTTGTAAACACCACAATAGGGATGATTCCTGAGTAAAAAAAAAAATATGATTGTATATTTAGTCCGTCAGTTAGAATAATTCCTGATTTTAAAAAAATATGATTATATTTAGTCCGTCAGATTAACGATATTAGATACTTACGTATTTTTGGTTTTACCAAATCAATAAAAAATGACTAAGATAAAACGCATCAAATAATCGAAGTTGGGGCTTGTGACGTCACTTTTACGTAAAAAGTGTACATACAAGTGACGTCACGCGAGTTTTCGACGCACTGTATCGTCTTCATTTTTTGTTTACGTGAAAAAAGAAAAAATACGTATCCAATATCCTAATAAAATTAATCCTAAGTACTCGCTACTAACCCCTATGGACTGTTGTTCGAAATAAAGATTTTTGATTGATTGAATATCTTTTGGAAATCCATCTGACGGACTAATTCGATTTTTTTGTTCATCAACCCTATTGAAAACAAATTAAAATTGCAAAATAATTAATTTGAGGAGGTCCCTAATCGAATCACTCCACAATACCTACATTACCTTCCACTAAACACAATTCGTCCAGTCTGCTTATCGATAGCTTCTAAAGTTCTCAACAATACAGTGAAAACGATAATCCCTCAAAATCAGTTTAACAATACCTCTTCTTCAAAAACTAGACACAATGATATCCCAAAAAAAAAGACACACAAAAGACTTTCACAACTTTATGAAAAGACATCGAAAAGTTCTTTTTATTTTCAGAGACAATCGGCCGAAGCGAATGGCTCGAATAAAATGCGATTTTCAGGTAAAATGAATTTGTCAAGTGATGCTTGAAAGGTGAGGAAAGAACATTCGAGAATTCGTTATCCAATGCCCGATTACAGATGATTTCTTTGGGACAAGGCAGATTTAAGCTTTTTATTGCATTTTATAAAGTTCCTCTTTATCGTGTGGTTAGTGCCTAATCTGGTATCAGAGGTTTTATGCCATCCATGGGCCTCTGACTTGGCTTTACATGCCGTTGAGATATATCTCCCAGGCATGCTGGTTTCCTCACGATGTTTTCCTTCACCGAAGCAAGTGATAATTATATTTACAATACGGATATTTTTAGAAGTAATTCATCAGTTCGGCTTTTACGATACTTGTGTGCTGATTCCGATTGATTCGGAAGGAGGAGCTCCTGGCTAAATAATAAGTGCGCGCCCTGCCTTTTCTGTGTGTTTTGTGTCGCGACGCTTCTATACATTTTGTATGAAAAAGACGCGGAAGAGACATATGTCTGCACCCTGTCTGCGTCGTACGTCTTTTCTGTGTGTCCTATGCCCTATAGATACACCTCTGCCAAACCCGTCTAGAAAGAAGGTGTAGTAAGAAGGTGTTATGTTTCTACTCTATTCTGTATGTATGCACACAATATCACACTTTCTTCAGTACTCCAGGCGTGACAAATTCATCTTGACTACACATAAAGTCATGTCTCAAATTATAATATTCAAAGAACACCCTGTATTCAAATTATACATCTCTACCCATAAAAACAAGTTCTACAGACAGATACTGACTCAAAGAAACACTTACATTTGCGTTTCGTTTTAGAACGTTCCAAGAAGTTGTGGTACATATTATGTGCATCTCAGAACGTCATTATTTGTCTTAATCGTCTTTAACCTTATATGCAGCGTTATTTTTAGCTTTCAGCTTTTTACAGCGTTCAGTACTTTCATGTGTGTCACGGACAAATCAAATAAAATATCATATTTTTAGAGTTCTGTACCTCAGTCGGCAAAAAGGGAACCCTAATAGGATAACTTTGTTGTCCGTCTGTACGTTTGTCAACAAGACCCTTTTTCTCAGGAACGCGTGGAGGTATCAAGCTGAAATTAATATCAAATACTCAGGTCTGCTTTTCCTTGGAGCAATGAAAAAATCAACTTGTAAGTCAACGCGATTAAAAGATTTAACCGTGTATGTCGCATATTTCACAAGGGAATCAATACTTATAAGGTACTGGTAAGGTACCCATTGTAGAATCATGAAATTTAGCATGAAGCAATGTCTTATTTATCACATGTAAAAGAAAAAATCTGAAAATCGTAAATATGTAGTTTAATAACAAAATACCTTCAAGTTTATACGGAACCTTCGGTGCGCGAGTACAACTCACACTCAGCCGGTTATTTTTTCAACGAAGACCACAAAATTCCTACTCATTCATCATCTTTAACACATAATATACACCAGCTACCATAATATAAACGTAATGGTCAATATATTAGGTAATAAGGGTTATTTGTCGAGTCAGGAGCAAATAAGATTTACTACGGGCCCTTACATTATGTAGGAAAACTAATGAAAGTAATACCTAAAGATTTGTGTTGTTTTTGGAGAAGGGAAAATGTGATTATGAACCTTAATAATCATAGTGATTTGAATCCAAGAATATTAGAAATATCAACAACTAGTATATCCACAACATTGGTATCATTATGAGCTTAGCCTGTTCCCTACTGTGTTAGGGTCGGCTTCCTGTCTAACCGGATACAGCTGAATACCAGTATTTTACATGGACCGACTGCCCATCTGACCTCCACAACCCAGTTAGTACCGGCCAATACGGTACCCTTTGGTAAGGACTGGTTGTCAGACTTTCGGGCCAACCTGGCCAGTTAGAAGTTCTATCTTCATGGCTGCAGTGCTTTGAAGGGAAAGTTGTTGGAAAATTCAATGATATAATATAGATATGATACATATACAGCGTGTAACAGAAAGGGTATAATCATATGGAATACTGTGGTACGGAACATCAAACTGAACAACTTTCTCTATGGGACCACCATCGAAATCGTAAAAAAATAATCAGCTGTCCTATACAAAATTTCAATACCTACTTGACCCAAATGTATAGGACAGCTGATTATTTTTTTACGATTTCGATGGTGGTCCCATAGAGAAAGTTGTTCAGTTTGATGTTTCGTACCACAGTATTCCATATGATTATACCCTTTCTGTTACACGCTGTATATGTATCATATCTATATTATATCATTGAATTTTCCAACAACTTTCCCTTCAAAGCACTGCAGCCATGAAGATAGAACTTCTAAGACATTATCGACAGCACTGAAGCCAGTTTCACTATATCTATTTCTTAGAAATCCGTATAAAATATATCGAACTAGCATTTCGCCCTCGTAAAGCCGCGTTGACACGATCAGAGGATGCTCGGACTGAGTGGACTCGGATACCTACTCGGATGTAACTAGTATTATGGCAACCCATAATCTGAGCGCACTCGAATGGGTTGGTATGGGTCGACCAACCTAGGCAAGTGCGGTTTAACCAGAAGTTCTACTCGCGGTTGTTTATAAGACATGTTCGGTTCTCTCTGTTCGCAAATTATTTATACTTAATATTGTTTTACCCACACACTCTCAAACTCCTTACGCACCATTCAAATTTGGCTCCAAACGACGTAAACACACTGTCTGTCCCTCCATCCGTGCAAAGTGTCGTTCGGCTCAACGCGGTTTCCCTTTCCTCAGCAGCTATGTCTATAACAAAGCTAATATATTTTTTAATATATACCCAATGTGCAGATCAAAATGCAAAAGAACTATTACGACCAAATACTATCAAATGTCTCGCTGATAGTGGCGGATGTGTCGGGTCGTTTAGTTCCCTTCAATATGGTTGAGCTGAATGGGGCTGATCCCTGCGTCATGTTCGTGGACGGGCGCTGTCAGTTGGGACTGGTCATCTCTTAGCTGCCACGGTTTATTTTAACTACTTTGTTTTTAAATTGTTGATAATTATAATCTTTTACTCTGGACGCTCCTAATGTGCACGTCTTTCTACATCGTTCTCACATTTATGTATAATCTCAACATGAATGATGTAACCAAGATCTTGTAACAATATTTTGATTGAAAAGAGTGTCCATGGAGTTTCTTGCGGCTTTGGAATGGGCAACTACAGTACTTTCACAAGTTATTATGCCTTGTGTCTGTGACTGTAGCTTCGCCTTTGTTTTTCTGACTTTCAAAAGTGCCTGCTAAGGTCTAATTGAAATAAATGCTTTGAGTTTGAGTTTACGAAATGGCTACTTTAATTGGATTATGCAGAGGCTGAAAAGTTACTAAATATTCTAAAATAATTTTTGTCTACCGGAACTATTCACCTAATCAAATTATCTTGGATCGCGTTTCACCTTGTTAACCACACACACACACTCGGGCAAGTAGGTGCGATAGGTAGGTAGGGGCAGGTAGGTAGGAGGAGTTATGTCGCACTCACGGACACACAACACTCTCCAAAGACACTCATAGCACATCACTCTTTGTTTTGTATTTTATTCTCTTCCTCTCATTACTTGGAGCTTTTACAAAGTTTTAGTACGTAAGTGCAATTTAATGTCGTAACTTCAAGGGTGTGCGCCTGGAGATCTGTCATACAGGTCTCGAACCCATTATAGACTCCAGAATCTTTGAATCTGCCTGTAACCTAGCTACTATGTTCCAAAATTTCACCCTTTTGTGAGAAATTAATTACTATTGTATAGTATTGTATATGATTTATTGTTATTATTGAGCCACGAGCTCTCCTCTATATAATATTAGTACAAGATATAGATAATTGTCTCGTCTAGTCATATCGTGCCCTCAAGTTATTTGGCTTTTCATTATGAATATCTCAGTTCCAGCCTGGAGTTTGTAACTGACCAGTTAGCAATAGGTTCCCTATGATACGAATGTGGGTGTACTATATTTATTCGCCTGTGCCAAAGTCTTTTGGGGAATATCAAAGGTTATGTATGACATATAATATATTCACAATGTTTTTGATCTTCTCGAATTTAGTCAATATTTGTCTGACAGCCATATCAATATCGTATTAACTAAAGTAATTTAACCTACGCAGAAATAGACTTTCCCAGAAAGGAAGAAACAAGAAGATAGCACGAATAAAAATACCAACCTACGTACTAACGTATATACCGAATACATATGCCAATGACAATAAAATTCTTTCCTAAACGATAAATAGCGACTGAAATAGTCGCACGAGGAAATAAAAATAGAATCGGTCTTATTTCGACTCAAAATAAAAGAACGCCCACGTAGATACTTAATTAGCACCTACTACCAACTACGACCTTTTATTTTAGACGTAATTTCAGTGTTTTAGTATTCACACTTTGTCTTCTCACTCAACCTAAAATTCTAGAGCAAGCCAAATATTAATTCTAACTTTTAAATACTAGAAACTTTTGCGGTCATTCATATCAGATATATCATTACAGAGACGAAAAGGGCCCGAGGTCTTTCTCAAGTGGCACTTGGTCAGACCTTATGAAATATTAGCCTAAGGTTTCCAGACGGAAATGTTGTCAGTATCGTGATAGGGCCTGGAATCCGATGTTGATAATAGCTCACTGCATTGATATTGAAGGACGTTGACGACCTTAAGAATGATAATTATCTAAAATTGTTGTTATAGATTAAACACGTTACATAAATAAATAAATCAGTCATAGCGATGACAGAAAACTTAAAATGTATTGTTAGCATAGCTACCGAAATGCTTTGAAAGCGATTGCCATTTAATCTGGAACGATGACATGTTGTTCTATAAACGCGTGGTAGATCATGTCCCACTCGTACGTCCCTCTCACATAGGGTGGCCAGATGTCCGGAATTTTCCGAACAGATCCGGAATTGTAGCTCAGTGTCCGGAATGCGAGAGGAATTCTACACCGTCCAGAATTCCTAAATGAGAAAAGTTAAACATAGTAAAGTATTGCTAACTAAATAAAATATTTTGAATAAAAGCAACATAGCAATCAATAGTTTCAGTTTCATAGGTAGACAATCGTTAGCTGTGATCAATTTCAATAATAGATTTTGCGATAGGTTTCATGGTTTACTTCTTGACATGAGTTACAGAATAAAATAATTTATAAAGAAATAGATTTGCGCGACATGCGCGTCTCGTCTTGTTGTAGGTAAGCGGAAGAGAGAGCGATCAAGATGGCCGCCGCTCGCGCAGACTCCCGGCGCGTTCCGTCCGTGACGTAGTAACGACCTTTAGTCTTGGAGCGTTCCAGCTCCAGTGCGAACAACAATATAATGAAAGTCGTGTTTAAAATGCATATTTTAAACAACTTCTTTGCAACAAATCTATATCTAAAAATACAAATTATACTGCATGATTCCAAGGAAAGAAAAGTCCGGAATTTTCTCCAGAACATTCCTTTTAGATCTGGTAACCCTACTCTCGCAGAGTTCTGTGTGAACATTATAAGCTAGCATAAATATGATTAAGTTACAAGAAAGTACGAGACAACATTTATTTCAAATCAGGTCTCTTTATAATGGTATTTTTGAAATGCTTGATTAAACTAAATTATTGTAGAACTACGGTTTTAATCTTAGAGTAAAAATATCAAATTATTTACTCAATGATGCTTCTAATAATTTCATAACGAAAACTTCCAATCTGCATTGAAGGATCTCGGTATTTCTTACCAAGGCTAGCAATTAACAAACATAAAACAAATATACCAGAAAACGAGGTTTACGAACGAAAATATTATTAAGGCGAAAGTATTTTTTTCTTGTCTTTTTGTGTGTCTGGTTCATTTTCTCTCCTTAACAGCTAGACGGATTTGAAAGAGTTTTGGTACATGGATAGACCATGATCTGTTAGGATAGGATATTTTTTATCCCTATAATAGGTACCTGTGGGACAATTCCCGACCCCAACACGTGTGAAGCCGAGGGTAAAACCTAGTCAAGCATATTCTTCAAAGATTTATTGCTTTTAAAGATATAATATCAAATGGAAAGCAAACAGAACTCTGTGGAAATCATACAAAGTTAGTCAAAGAGTTTGTATCGGGAAAATATATTTGCTTTAGCCTTATTTTAAACTAGATATCCGTTCTTAGAATTTCTTTTGAATCAATAGAAATGGAAAAGAGCCTGAAGGTGGGCTGCATAGGAAGGGTGCGGGTGGAAGTTTTGTTCAAGGTTATTAGTTTGAAGAGGGCAGAGAAAGCAACAGATCTTTAAACGTTATTTAGCACTTTGGTTAAGCTATAGGTATTCTTTTCAAACTCAAAATTTGATTACACTTATAGTAATATGGTAATTGATACGGTAAGTATATTGTGATAAAAAGATTGCATGTAGTGGAGATGAGAATATTGAGGAGGATGTGAGATCGAAAATTATCTCTCAGGCATGCTGGTTTCCTTACGATTTTTTCCTTCACCGAAGCAAGCGATAATTAAACAAAACGCACATGAATCCGAAAAGTCAGAGGTGAGTGTCTTAGGTTCGAACTCGAGACCTATGACTTGGCAGTCCGGCGGTCACACCACTAGGCTATCACTGCTATAAATAATAGTGTTGATAAAAATATTTTATGACGACCCGAATGGCGCAGCGGTAGTGAGGCTGCCTTACGTTCTTAGGATCCCGGGCTCGAATCCCGGTAGCAGCAAATGTTTGTGTGATGAGCATGGACATTTGTTTCCGAGTCATGGATGTTTATATGTATAATAAGTATGTATTTACAAACAAAAAGTATATAAGTAGTATTATCAACTATCTGGTGTCCACGACACAAGCCTAGTTGCTTAGTGTGGCACCTAGATGGCGCTGTGTGTAATGTCCAGCGATATTTATTAATATTGTTGCTGTGAGTAAAAAGCATACTACATAGTATTTTTAACTTTTCAATCATTTGTGGAAAAAAGTACGTCTATCATAAATTTTTCATTCACAAATCTCTTCATCTTCTTTAGAAAATGTTAACCTACTTTTTCCGTCAGTCTACTGGTACCAATATTAAAATATGTTATTCACACAAAAGAACTGAATTCTTACTCGTACACCGTCTGATATATTCTTCAACATACAATTCATATTCAATAGTCGAGTCGAACATCCATCACAAAATGTAATATTACAATAAATGCCATCTCACTTGCACACCGGATATTGGGTAGCGCCCCGCCACCGGAAGACAAGCGCTTGAATTTAGAACAAAGGGAAATCAGCGCCATCTAGCGGCGGGAAGTTGATGTAGGTGGGGGTGTTTTATTGTTTGTTCTCTTTCGTGGTTTTTTTAATGGTCTTTAAGTATGGGTAATAAAGACTGATAACAATAAGAGAATGGTAAAAAAAAGTTCGGCAGTATCTTTTGCACTTAGCTGGTGCGTTTGTTCAACAAAAACTATTTTTTCTTCCAAGCTCAAAAAGTGTTGCAATTTTTTTTTTCGCTTGGCGTATCATCAAATAACTCCTCCCGCTCTGGGCGGAGCAGGAGGGAATATCAGACTTTTACTGACTAAAACCCATACATGTTCCTTCTTTTGCCCTTTGTGTTCCAGGGCCGCGGTATTTCTTTCGAACAGTCCCGCAACCCTGGCAGGCATCGGTCCTTTCGGACCCCTTCCTGTTTGCTGACATCTCTCTGAGGCGCGTGTGGAACACGAAAGCGCTGTGGACATGGCCTGTCGTCATAAGACGGACGGACGGCGAGCTATCCCATAGCTCACAGGCCCGCGCCTACCGGTGGGGCCCAACTGGGCCCCGGCCCAGATGTCCGGTACGTCTCACGCTGCAGCTGGGACGTGAAGTTCTCTCCCTCTCACGTTCCGCCACCTCTTTCGCTCGCAGAAGGAGGTGACGGCGTCCCATTCCATCTCGCTCCGGACCATAGATTGAACCAAGGCCGGACGCGAGAGGTCGCCGCCGCCGATCGCCTTGCTGCAAATCCCTAAGGTTAGATTTTAAGGCGCCCACTGACTACGATTTTAATTGCGACTATACCGCGTAAGCTATTGTCACCACTATGAAGAGTGAGTAAGGTTAAAAATTGAAAATAATATAATGTTTTTGTTGATATTAAGACTAAACTGCGAATGGCATTTATTTTACAGGTTTTCTTTAGATTATTCAAAATATAAACATTAAATTAAATAATAGTTTCGTTAAAGTTTTAATAAAATGTTAATTCTATTAAATTCTGAAATGGAAATACAGAGATCTTCAACGCCAAAGTTTATTTTTGTGCCGCAACTTCCCAATTTTTTATTGGGAATATCAAACTATTATTTATTATTCTGCTCGGTTCAAATTTTTCTTTAAACCCTTCTCTATCCAGTGTAATTTTTGCGTTAGATATTTTCATTGCATTACATCTAACTCGACTATTTAAGAAACCAATATTTGGGAAAAGTGAGGTAACACCGCGCCTTAAACAAAAAGGGAACACCTATTTTGAATATAATAATATAACTTTGATTTTGATTGATTGAATAAATATTTACTACTGACTTTTGGCCAAATGCGAACAAGGCATCAGCCAACGCTATACAGGTAGAAAGGGACATACAGGAGCGCACAAACTGTTTCCATGAATTAGACCATGTACGGAGATGCCTATCAGCATCAGCAGTCTGTTACTGGGCCGGCTACTCTCATCCAGCTCCAACTTTGAGAAGATCGTTGCTACACCTAGATTGCGGGTGTACCCTACGTTTGCCGATTCACTCAAGAACACGTCCAACCCAGTCGTTACGGGCTCTTACTTCTAAGGCTAATATAGCCAGCTCTTTACCAGTTCAGCTTGTTTATTCAAAAGGCCAACCCTAAAAGTATGGCTTGCCCTTATAACCTAGTACTCTTTATGATATTAGCGTTTCTGAAGAGTTTGCTTGCCTTTAGCCTTATAAGCTTTACGTTTTGTTGCCGACCTTTTAAAAAAAAAACAGCTTTTCAATGCATTTTGACCGTGTAGGTATTGCACTTTTGTAGGAAACAGCCGATGAAAATATGTATATAGAAAATGGGGGGTTCGGAATAATATACTGAACACGTCGTAATCCTTTGTGTGTCCATTGTCTATGTCCCCTCGACCCTGTATTACAATAACCCGTAGCGTAGAAATTGATATTCCGATTTCAAACAAATCTTCACAATTTTTACAATAGTAGTCATATTTTTTGACATAATTAGTTGTAAGGAAAATGTCACGTTATGTCATCGATACGATTCTGTTATATCAAGAATACGTATTTTATAACGTCTCATATTCTTGAATAGGTAATAAAGGTACAATTCCGAAAGTGATCGGCAGCAAACCGCAGCAGATCCTTATACCAAACCGCATGTTTTCTTTCTCTTCTCTTACTGCTGAGAATCGTGAATCCGTTTCAAATAATTATCAACGGATTTTACTCCATATGATATGATCACAATCAATAGCCTAAGGGCCAAAATGGCTACCGCTTTCAAAGTGTTTCGTATTTGTTCTACGACGTCCAACAAGATTAACATAAACTTGCGGTAGCTTTTGTCAATCCAATACGTTTTCGACTTTTCCGTTGTCATTTCTATATTGTCGCGGCATTACAAAATATATTACAGCGACATCTATGACACTAATGAAGAACTGACATCAAAATTCTAAATCGCGCTATTAAAAATATCCGCAAATTATGACGAAATAGAAAAACCAGACAACAAATGTCAGGCAGTAGCCCACTAGATACAACACCCGTCTGAAGATCCTCCCTTTTCTATACTTTTCTGTTCTTCATTACTCTTATAATAGATTTGCTAGAAAGTAAGGTACTTTTTCAAGGTCCTCTGGTGATTTTTTACGTAACTCGATGAAAACGCTTTCGGGAGATGGCAATATTGCCGCCTATTGTCGTTTTTCTTAGAGTTACCAAAGAAACGAATGGTGCAGCGATTTGTGTTTGTATTCGCCTTCAGAATTGTACCTTAATGGCCAGACACATAACGTGTCATTATAGTACTAAAATATTCTGTTGACATTTTGTTGAATAAAGTAATAGGTGGAGGATCGAAATGTCTAGAAAAAAATAGAACGACAGTTGCTTAGAGATATGCGGCCGCGGCGCGGTGGGTTAGTGGCTACCTAAAATATATTTGATAGTTGGTTCTCTATTAGGCTTTCTCAAGCATTGTGGGTGCATTTCAAAGTCATCTTGCTCTAATATAAAATTAGAAAAGCGCTGAGACATTTGCAGCTTGATGAGTTATAGTTTAAGCTAATTTACCTACCTACATTGATGGCTATTTACCCACGGACCCGGACGGTACCCCACGGAATTCAAAATTTCTCACGTTTTTTTGCAATTTTCAGGTCAATGTAGGGTTTTATGTTGATAACAATGTGATTTGCGGCCGTAATATTTATTTATTTATTTATCACACACTCGTACATAAACCTAAACATATTATACTCATTCATCAATTATAATCATTACAATCATGAATACAACCCTCAAAGTTAATTTAATCCCATTGAATGATTATTTCATGAAAAAGTTAGTGTTAGTATGGGATTAAATGAACTAATTAAATCTTATTTCGTTCCACATGCAGCTTGACACTGACCAGTAAATTAAAAAAAAAACGCAAGAAAATTTGAATTTCACGGGCTGGCCTGGCGTTTCCACCTTAACTGAAGTAGTTGCGAATTTGGATAAACACTCCCCACAAAAAAACCTTCGTGGTTTGTATTCTGCATAATAAACCAAAATAGCCGGACATTTTATACGCCAACCGCACTTTTATCCCCTCAGTTGCATAATTATCCACTTGCAACACAAAACCTCGACACAATGATACAGAACAAGTTTTTGTTCGACACTCTACTCCTTTGTTTTGTCGACACACGGAAGCCACAGTTTTATCTAAAAAAAAAAATATGGAGTTTTATCAAAATGGGTAGATTTTTACTGAGTAATATGTGGATAATACCCTCCTCTAATTTATTAGCTTGATTACTACAGAACTTAAAAATCATTCCGGGAATTTATATTTTTTATCTTACGTCCTTGAATTACTTACTTCATTGAGTTACTTTCTAGGATTACTTACTTCCAAGAATTACTTACTTGAAGTTTAGGCAAATAAACTACTTTATACAATGCCTGGTCATAACAGAATCTTTAGTTTAAGCAGCAGTGCCTAGCAAACTGATTAAAAAAACTTGATAGAAAACCCGGTCTGAGCAGTGATCCAAAAGATTTAAATCTTTCGTTTTAATTCTAAAGCTCCCCTGGTCTTTAGTCGCCTAGGCCGTGTCGACGGCGCGTTCGTGTTCCACGCGCGCCACAGAGAGATGTCAACAAACGGGAGTGGGTCCGAAAGGACCGATGCCAGGGCTGCGGAACTGCTCGTGCTTAGTCAGTACAAGTCTGACATTTCCTGCCGCTCCGCCCAGAGTGATAGGGGTAATTTGATGATTTTCCATCCGTAAAAAAAAAGGGGGCTCTTAAGCTTATATAGCTTACCTTGCATGGCTAAATAATAACAGCCGTACGGGTCTATCTTCAAGCTTTAGCTGCGCTTGCCAAGGTTTCCTCCGTGCCTCGAAAAGCACGTTAAGCCGTTGGGCCCGGCTGTCATTTGTAGATCTTTGACAGTCGTTACAGGTAGTCAGTTGGCCCGAAAGTCGGACAACCAGTCTTACGAAGCGGTACCGTAATAACTAGTACTAACTGGGTTGTGGAAGTCAAATAGGCAGTCACGCCATGTGACCATTCCATGACCATGACTGGAAGCTGACCCCAATATAGTTGGGAACAGGCTAGGCAGATGATGAAGGTATAGATCGCCTTGACCTTTGAGTCTAGTTCTATTCTGGACTCTAAAGCTCTCGGACTTTGTATCCGAAAGTGTATCAGAGATTTTCCCTATTTTTAGAATAGAATAGAATAGAAAGTTTTTATTTCAGACCGAGTCCATAGGGTTAGTAACAATTTTACTTAAGTTTTAGTGTTAGTAGCTTATAGACACAGATGAAAATGTACAATCACAATACAGCATGGAGCCGCATCCACCTCCGCACCATCGGGGAATCCCACCGATCTGCGAATACACTGAGAATACTGTTGGTGCTGCCGCGAACACGAGTCTTCAGGGATGCACATCTATTTCTAATAATGGCGGCGAAACCATCAATATTATTATCTGCAAACATCCCCGACGCACTACTACGCCACGGCATCCGCAGCAGCACTCTCAGTGAATTATTGTATTGAACGCGAAGGTCGCTGTATGTCCGCAGAGTACAGCTGACCCACAGGCTGCACGTGTAGAAGGACTGACAGTAAGCTTTGAAAAGCGTTACTTTTACTGGCTTCGTACAACGTGCAAACCTGCGAGCCAGCATGTTACAACGGACAGCCAGCGACCTACGTTCCCTTTCAATGTCACAATTATCTTTAAGATCATCAGTGACCCAGTGGCCCAGATACTTAAACTTGTCCACCCTTCGCAGTGGTTCTCCACAAAGAGCGACAGTTGGAATACACGAATATGTCACACTTCCTGCTTTAATACTTTCGCTTAACCTTACAGCATCACACTTCAAACTTAAAAATGTATAAAAATCAAAATTAAAATTAAGATTTGTCTAGATTGAATTTAGCTAGTTTTTTTTTATATTTGACATAGAAAAATTTTACGCTGTTTAGGGTTCCGAAAAAACGGGTCCTTATTACTAAGACCACTGTCCGTCTGTCTGGCTGTCTGTCACCAGGCTGTATCTCATGAACCTTGATAGCTAGACAGTTTAAATTTTCACAGATGATGTATTACTGTTGCCGCTATAACAACAAATACTAAAAACAGAATAAAATAAATATTTAAGGGGGGCTCCCATACAACAAACAACTTTTTTTTTGACAATGGTACGAAACCCTTCATTTTTAGTTTTTTTAAAACCATATCTCATCTCATTACAGTTTGGCCCAGATATCCCCGTCTCCTTTAGTACGCGAGATACCCAACACAATTTTCATACATTTCTAAACAAACGCTGCAAGTCATTACCCGGCGTGACACTTGGAAATGAACCACCGGTACTCCGTCACTCTGACACACAGTAATGTACCTGACCGTATTACCTGGCTGTACTTACTTACGGATAAAAGACGTGACTGTAATATGACAGGGAACTCCGGGGTCTTAAAGGAAGGAGTGACGCATAATGTTATGAACAAGAAATGAGGGTTCTATTTTGCGAAACTAGTCCTTTAGAAAATTCTATCAAATTAAGTTCATTCCGCTTATTAGTATCCTCACTGCACTCAGGGCCAGTTACTACGAACACGAGGACCATTTTTTTTAAAATGTTACCTTTGTTTTGGCCTCGTACAGGACCAGATTAGTTTAAGCATCTTATTTTTTTTTTGTTTTCTATTCATTTCGTGTTATTGTTTTGTCTTGTGCGAGTCTTTTTCATTCTTTCTTACAAAACGAAAATTTGGTGCTTGTCTGGCGCCCCTCTGAGGCGTAACCTTAAAAACTAACTATAATCTTTTCACGTACTGACCAAAAGAGAAGGAAACTCGCTTGCCCAAATTCTGAAGAACCCGACCATCCATTTTCCCAGAGAATGTGGGACGAGCCGCTCTGCAGAGTAGGTCAGAACAATTTACTGAACACGTCTGCTACTGCTGAGCGCGCTCGTCTGCTGGCTGTGGGTGAGTGGGAGTCGGGTCTTTGGCTTCACGCACTACCGTCGTCGAACACAGGTACGTTGCTCGACGACACTACTTTCCGCCTCGCTGCTTCTCTACGCCTAGGTGCCGCATTATGTTCTCCTCATCGCTGTCACTGTGGTGAAGTTGTCAACAGCCTCGGACATCACGGCCTGTCATGCAGCCGAAGTGCGGGCCGTTTTGCACGGCACGCGAATTTAAATGACATCATCCGACGAGCTCTTGTCACCGTCGGCGTTCCAGCTATATTAGAACCCAATGGCTTGGCACGCGACGATGGCAAGAGACCGGACGGGATTTCTTTGTTTCCATGGAAGATGGGTAGGCCTTTAGTGTGGGACGCAACATGTGTCGATACTCTTGCGCCATCCCATCTTCCTAGCTCATCGTGCTGTGCTGGGGCTGCCGCTGCGGCTGCAGAGAACCTCAAGTGGCGTAAATATAGTAACCTCATTGGTAACTATATTTTCGAGCCGTTTGGGGTTGAAACTCTAGGACCGTGGGGTCCGAGCGCTCACAGCCTTTTCAAGGATATTTCTAAACGTTTAGTTGACACTTCCCGTGACCCAAGGGCTGGCTTTTACCTTGGCCAAAGGCTTAGCGTTGCCATACAACGTGGCAACGCCGCCAGTCTCTTGGGTACATTACCAGTTGACAGCGTTGAGGAGGAGTTTTTTGACGCCATTTTTTAAGTTTGTTGCTAGGTTATTTACTTTAGGTTATTTTAATTAATAAATTATACATTAATGTACATAGTAGAAATAATTAAATCACATTAAAGTTATTAAAACAAAAAGAGAAGGCGATTTCAACAATAAAAAAATATACAAGACCTCCTAAGTAGAAATTATGTTCTGAAAGTAACCACTTCGAACTCGCTTTACTAAACAATAATTCTTTATGAACAAAGTTCAAGATCACTTACAGTAACATTACACCATCATAAATGCCTTTCACTCGACTGCGATGGAGTCAGTAAGGATGGTAGTGATTTATTCTCTGAAACCGCCATCAATATATTAGTACCTACTCTCAAGAATGAGCCGCGTCACAAACAGCCGTAACACGTAAAATAAGCAATGAAGCACACAGTTCAGTACGTGATGACAAACATGCGGTTGTATCAACAAACAACTCGACGTTGTTTTTACTAGCTATCAGTAAGTATTCGACTAGGAATTTGTGTTGTTGTTTGCGAGATAGACAAGTTGACAGACGTGTGTGGGATAATGGTGTTCAGTGGCGTTTAGTGGAAATTCGATGTTAACTCATTGGGAGGTTGCTCATTATGGTCTCCAAGCAATTCCATTAAGAATTTTCGGTGCATTACCGGCTAATTGCAAACCATCATGACCTACTTAGCCTTTTCTTAACTAAGTTGAGGTTGGCTTCCAGTCTAACCAACGAGTACCAGTATTTTACATGGAGCGATTGTCTATCTGATCACCGTAACTGGGTAACACTAACTAAAACTAACCCTTGGCAAATGATACCTTAATGTAAATCCTTCACTTTAGTTCTTACCGATACGAAAAAAGAAGAATTAATTGAGAAAAGCAATCATTCGGGAGGTGGATTACCAGCTTTCTCAGTACTCCTTAGCATTTCCTCATGATGACCGCAGGTACCAAGGATGAGATTAAGAAATACAGGGGATTATTCTACAATCAGGTTTACCAAATAATCCAGTCCATTCTAGTATCTAGCACTTATTTTTAAAACTTTACTAAGTGGGCACAAAAATATTCCAAAAAGTATCCATGTAATATTATATTTTCTTCGAAAATCTAAGCACATACTTATACAAGATGACACGTGTTACTAGCTCCAATTTTGTCGCCATATGACGTCGGACCTCGTAAATACGTCCTCCATGTGGATTGGATTTAAAGACCTTGAAATGGACTCGCAAATGCCACGTTCCTAGCCTCGGTCGTTGCGAATAGCGTTCTCATCTTATTCCAGCGCTAGACGTCCTCTATAGCCGCGTCTCTTTCCCACACTGGAGTGATATTAAAACAATACTGCTATAAGACGTCATGGTAACCCCCCAGTGCTTCTTTCTACGCATTCCGCTTGAGCCGTAAGCGATCCCGAGCCCGTTGCCAAACGGTCAGTTGTTGCGCAGCTACAGCAAATTCATTCTGTCTAATCTTTTGGAATATTCTCCATCAATATGGTTTACACCAGCTAGTACAGACGCCAGCACATAAAGCTACTACAATCTGTAAAATTTCTTAAATAGATTTTCAACTTTATCGTTATAGCATTAGGCTCAAGGTCGATTGGGAAAATTTGACATCTTTGGGTAGCTTGATGTGCTGACGTCTGTACTAGCTGCTGCAAGCATAGTATATTTAAACATCCAGGGTGTAAACGGACCCTTCATGAAGCCGTCAACCAAGCATTCTGTATATCAAACTAACTCTGCGCAAAAATTATCGCTGGGAAGCGACTTTTTTCTTGAGTGAAAAAAATACGTTTTACGGTAGAACTCAATTTAACGCACTGAACACTTTGTGCTGATGGATGCATTGATTAGTACGGGGGGTACGGGGGGGATTTAAAAAAATTGTACCCATTAAAAAAAAAACTTGTGAAGAAGTTAGAACTGTGTCCCCGAATATCTCCGTAAATATAAGGTAAGGGAAGGTATAGTCCAGAGCAAAAAAATGGTCGCAATGACAGGGAGAACAAGTGCCTTTCGGCTTCGTTAAGGATACTTTTACACCCATAGTATTATGTCGCAGGTGTTTTAAAGAAATGCATTATACTGAAGGAATGAATTCAAAATGATTAAAAATCACTGACTATGCCATGAGCCAGGCCTCTTCTGAAAAGAAAACGTATTGCCGAGAACCAAAAAGCACGCATGCAAGGAAAGCAGTACCATCTGTAATAAGGACTGTTACATCAAATAAAAATATGAATTCCTATTTATTACTAGCATATGCCCGCGGCTTCGCCCGCGTGTAGTTCGTTAATCGTCCCACGGGATCGTGCTACCAGGATAAAATGTATCCTATGTGTTAATCCAAGTTATTAACTATATCTGTGCCAAATCATCCAAATCCGGTCAGTGGTTTTTGCGTGAAAGAGTAATTAACATCCATCCATCCATTCATCCTAACTTTCACATTCAATATAATCATTATATAGTTTAGAAAAAAGTCGCTTTCCGCTGTCTGTCCCTATGTATGCTTAGATCTTTAAAACTACGCAACGAATTTTGATGCGATTTTTTATTAATAGATAGTTTGATTCAAGAGGAAGGTTGATATGTACATTGCACCCGTGCGAAGCCGGTGTGGGTCGCTAGTATTATAAATAGTAGGATTCATTTTATATTTAGTACAGCATAAGCCATTAATACTATATTTAGTTTAGTAATCATTTCACTCGATGACTAGTCATCGAGTGAAATGATTACTAAACTATTATGTGGTGAGGTTAGAAAATTGGTTCGTAATACAATTTCCTCGCATGGCTGGTCGTCGGACGATGGGCAATTTGTTTATCCATAACAGAAATCGGTTATGGTTACATTTTATATTTCAAGGTAGAAATGAAATGGACGGTGAGCTATGGGCTAGCTCGCCGTCCGTCCGTCTTATGACGACAGGCCGTGTCGACGGCGCGTTCGTGTTCCACGCGCGCCTCAAAGAGAGTCAGCAAACAGGAAGGGGTCCGTAAGGACCGACGCCTGCCAGGGTTGCGGAACTGTTCGAAAGAGATACCGCGGTCCTGGAACACAAAGGGCAAAGGAAGGAACATGGATGGCTTTTAGTCAGTAAAAGTCTGACACTCCCTCCTGCTCAGCCCAGAGCGGGAGGGGTTATTTGATGATTTCCAATCGGTAAACAAAAAAAAAAAAAAAAGGTAGAAATGAAATGCTGAGAAAAAAAAATACAACGTTATACTTGTACTTATTTGTATTATTCTCTTACTTTCCCTATGAATAGGTACTAATTACCTAGTGGTCGCAAGCGCGATTGCTGAGCGTGAGGTGCTGGGCTCGATTCCCGGGTCAGGCAAAGTGTTATTGGGTTTTTCCATCAGGATTTTCTCAGTAGCAGCCACGGAGTCTGGATTTGTGCCCGTTTGATGGCAATAGACTTGCCTCGCTTAAGCATATCTTCTTAATCCGTACCCTTTTGACAGTTCTCCACCAACTGAACTAGTAATGCGAACACTGCGTTTCCTTAACGAGTGGAATCGACGCGAACCGTCGCGATAAAAAAAATATTTTAGTATTTTGATGAAGAAAAATAAATCAAAAATATTACCCTCCTTGTGAGGTACATGGTAATCGATTCAGAAGAACCACATAAAAGTAAAAAGCTTTTTTTTCTATCTTTGGTTACAATGCTCTATGTTGTGGACACAATTTTATCTCAAGAACCTCCCCACGGTTTCAACACATATTTTTAAACGTAAATTGGATACCTACTATAATTATCTACAATAGCAAAACATTATTTAGTAAGAGATTAGTTTCACACGTCGACGCTGAAAAGGCTTTTATTCATACACACATTAACTCACGCTTTGTTCTTAGGAGCAAAGCAGAAACCACGTAACGCCATACTACGATACTTATGTACTATTGCAGCATACACAGTATTCCATCTTTCATCTATACATCTTTAATTAACTATATAAATAAATAAAATTTACGTGTCTGTTTGTAATATCAAAATAGCAGCTTTTTACTGAATGCGAATGAAAATATAAACGGCACTTATAACAAAATCATTTTTTTTTCAATTTCTGTCTGTCTGTCTGTTTGTGCCGGCTAATCTCCCAAACATCTGCGCCGATTTTGACGGGACTTTTACTGGCAGATAGCTGTTGTTATAAGGTCTAACATGCATAATTAGGGTTCCGTACAAAAAAAGTAAAACCCTTGAAGTTGTTGACAAAATCCGATACAAAAAGGAAAGTAATAATTTCACGCGAAAGAAGGTCGCGGGAAGTAGATACTTATGATGGCGAATGATTTGGTAATCGCAGTGAAACAAGCATTTTATTTATACTTAAAATAAATTCAGGAGGAACGCCTTCAAATGATTCACAAGCACAGATATAGATATACCTAGATAAGGCACACATTCATAGGTTTAAGGTTATCTACTAACACATATTGTATTTTATCATATTTATAATCATAGACTAGTTATACTATACAGACACACACACACACCACACTACACACACACACACACTCACACACACACACCACACTAGACTACACACACACACTTCCCACACTGGACACACTACACACTACACTGGACTAGTTACACTATAGTTATAGACTAGTTTTGGTTTAATGTGTATAGTCGTAGTTGTGTTTTTATCGTATTTGTAGTTTATTGTTTGTAGTTTGTGTTGTAGTGATTGTATATGTAGTGTGTTAGTTTGTAAGGTAGGTTAGTTGGTATGTATCTATAGACCAACATTACCTGAGAATTCTTTCTTGGTTTCCTTTATTTCTTTCTTTTTTCCTTTACCTGAGAATAAATGAATGTTATGTTTGTTAAGTTATGTTACGCATTATATGGGTTACTGTCGCATTCTTCAGTTGTAACGTTGTTGTTGTAAGCAAATTAACGTTTACAACAACAACGTTACAACTGAAGAATTTAATTCTAGACATTTGAAGAACTAAAACGTTGTCTACTTTGTATTGTTACTTGTTTTAAAGTAACTAAATAGTACTTATGACGTCATAGTGGGTAGTCATAAAATGGCACGCTTGGTTTTCTTCTTATCTAGGTATATCTATATCAGTGTTCAGAAGTAAGAACAGACCAATGTAATGTCAGCCAACATTACGTTGTCCGTTACATTTACTCTTCGCATGACAGTGCAATTTTCAGCGTGACACAAAATTGCTAGCTTGCATTGTATGGAAGAAAGCGAGTTATATTGTTAGACTCCACAGCATTCGTAGCCTGACCAATACCATCTCTATTCTACCAAGAATAGACAAAGCTCTCTAACCAGCCCCTAAACCAGATCCAGCCTGTCCCCTTGCTGCCCTCCCCAGCGACGCCCTAACCACTCCTGCCCCGCCAGTGTCCCTCTGACGTGATCAGAGTCCTTTTCAGCTAATATTTGTACTTTTTAACGACGGATTACTTAAGAGGCCGAAGAGACCACGCTCTATGCGATTAATTTTGACTGAATATTTTAATACTTTAAACTGCTCCAATAATGTTATATTTATGTTTTCTATCTTTATTTACTATTTATATGTTGCTATTTTACTCAACATTAATTACTATTTATTCTAGATACTAATTACAATATTTATATATATGTTTCTGCTACACTTTATATTTTACTGCTTATTCTTTTATTTTACGATTTTACATAAATTTTGATGTCTTTGTCCCCAATATTTATGCCCTCATGGTAGTTCTCCTATTTTGTATTAAATACTGGGTTTATTTCTGTGATATAGACATTGTATACTTATTATGCATTTGTATATCACAGTTTTAACCAAAATTTATTCCCTAATGTATTATTTAAAACAAATACAATTTTAATTTGAAATAGGGTTCCAACCAACTTGACACAACTTGACGATTACACTAGAGTTGACTTACGGTCCAGTATAATTCCAGCCACTTTCTCATGAAAGTGACTCCAATTGCTGTTCTCCACTAAGTCAAGCCTAGTGGTTCGCTCAATGCGTCGGCAATCTGGTTGTGTCAAACTGGTTATCTCTGTGTACGTGGAAGTGAGCGCATCGACAACTTTAGCAATACGCTATGGTTGCTCGCGCGAATGCTTCCCACTTCCGACGTACCGGGCATTCTTTGCTGAACGCATTGTGCTAGTGCTCCCCGAGCTTGGCTCTGGTCCAGTTCACGCACGCCGCTGCTTCGCCAAGATGTTTGACTGGACAGTCCACCCTAAGGTGTGGACCGCCGCAGTGGCTGCATAAGTCGGCCGGCTCCGTGCATAGACGCTTGCCGTGGCCATATGCTAAGCACGCACCGCACGATCTCCGGCGAGGCGGCGAGCCTCCTTGCCGGATTGCCGCCATGGGATCTGGAGGCGATAGTCCTCGCGCGCCTGCACGAGTGGCGCGTGGAGGCACTACGCCGGGGGGAAACTCCGCTGCCGCGGCAAATTGTCGCTCAGCGGACAGACTTCCGGCGTGATCTCATGGCGACATGGAGAGAGCGACTGTCGCAACCCCGTGCAGGGCACGCCACTATAATGGCGGTAAGTCCCCTCTTTGAGGATTGGCTGGAGAGGCGCCACGGCGCCCTCACCTTCCGCCTGACGCAGGTCCTCACCGGACATGGTTGTTTCGGGAGGTTCCTGCACCTAATCGGGCGGGAGGAAACGCCCGGGTGTCACCACTGCGAGGATCGACCGGAGGACACGGTGGAGCACACTGTGCAGGTCTGCTCCGCTTGGGCGGAGCAACGCCGTGTCCTCGTAGCGGCGATCGGCGGCGGCGACCTCTCGCGTCCGGCCCTGGTTCAATCCATGGTCCGCAGCGAGACGGAATGGGACGCCGTCACCTCCTTCTGCGAAGCAGTCATGCTAGCGTCTCACGTCTCGCCACCTCCTTGGTGGCGGGACGTGAGAGGGAGAGAACCTCACGTCCCAGCCGCCGCGGGAGACGCACCGGGCGTCGGGGGCCACGTGGTGGCCCCCGGCCACCGTAGACGCGGGCCTGTGGACGGTGGGCTATGGGCTAGCTCGCCGTCCGTCCGTCTTATGACGACAGACCGTGTCGACGGCGCGTTCGTGTTCCACGCGCGCCTGAAAGAGAGTCAGCAAACAGGAAGGGGTCCGTAAGGGCCGACGCCTACTAGGGTTGCGGGACTGTTCGAAAGAGATACCGCGGCCCTGGAACACAAAGGGCAAAGGAAGGAACATGGATGGGTTTTAGTCAGTAGAAGTCTGACACTCCCTCCTGCTCAGCCCAGAGCGGGAGGGGTTATTTGATGATTTCCCATCGGTAAAAAAAAAAAAAAAAAAAAGGTGTGGACCGCCGCAGTGGCTGCATAAGTCGGCCGGCTCCGTGCATAGACGCTTGCCGTGGCCGTATGCTAAGCAGCGGGTGCACTACACCAGAGGCGTCTGGTCTTCGACACGCACTCTCTGGAGGTCAATGCGGAGCTTGCCTCCTTCGAGTGCCCTCTTCCAGATTGCAGGGGAAACACTCAACACAATGTTGTTCACGTGAGGGTTACGCGATTTCTTTCGAAATTTAATAGAAACTTTCTGTTCCTCGTCGCCGAGGCCGTCAAATAGCTCCCGGTTCTGATTCCTAAGGGCTCGCAACACATCCTCGTCACTGTGGATCAGCAACACGTCCCTAAGAATCAGAAGCGGGTCTCGGTTTTTGACTTCCTCGACGACGAGGTTCTCTCCGGCCGCCTCCAATCGTGCCTATAATATTGTTATTGCAATTTTTGCTTAAATAAAGCACTTACATTATAGTAAAACTATTCTACTAAGGGCAACAAATTAGATTTAAACAAGGCAGATAGAGGTAAGTGACATCAAATGCTATGATATGAATAGCCGCGATAGTCATGGACGTTTGAACTGTCGTAGAAAATTGTAGGAAATTAATATATTTTTTTGTGCGACAAGCAGTAGTTGAAATTAACTATTAATTATTTTCTTGGGCTGATAAGTACTGCATATTATTGATTTATGTGAAAAAAAAATAGATGCATATTCGCTATTGGGCATTTAGTTAGGTGTCACTTAGTGTTGGTGAAAACAAGAATTAAGCATTCAGTTAGGCGTTACCTAGAGTTGGTGAATACGGGTACAAGGCATTAATTTAGGTGACACTTATTGTTGGTGAAAACGGGCATAAAGCTAGGTGTCACTCAGTATTGGTGAAAACGGGCTTTAGGCATTGAGATAGATGTTACTTAGTGTTGGTGAAAACGGGAATTAGGCATTAAGCTAGGTGTCACCTAGTGTTGGTGAAAACGGGAATTAGGCATTAAGCTAGGTGTCACCTAGTGTTGGTGAAAACAGGAATTAAGCATTCAGTTAGGCGCTACCTAGAGTTGGTGAATACGGGCACTAGGCGTTAATTTAGGTGACACTTATTGTTGGTGAAAACGGGCACTAAGCTAAGTGTCACTCAGTGTTGGTGAAAACGGGCTTTAGGCATGGAAAAAGATGTTACTTAGTGTTGGTGAAAACGGGAATTAGGCATTAAGCTAGGTGTCACCTAGTGTTGGTGAAAACGGGAATTAGGCATTGAGTAAGGTGTCACTTACTGTTAGTGAAAACAGCAATTGGGCATTTAGTTAGGTGTCACTTAGTGTTGATGAAAACAGGAATTAAGCATTCAGTTAGGCGTTACCTAGAGTTGGTGAATACGGGTACAAGGCATTAGTTTAGATGACACTTATTGTTGGTGAAAACGGGCACTAAGCTAGGTGTCACTCAGTGTTGGTGAAAACGGGCTTTATGCATTGAAATAGATGTTACTTCGTGTTGGTGAAAACGGGGATTAGCCATTAAGCTAGGTGTCACCTAGTGTTGGTGAAAACGGGAATTAGGCATTGAGTAAGGTGTCACTTACTGTTAGTGAAAACAGCAATTGGGCATTTAGTTAGGTGTCACTTAGTGTTGATGAAAACAGGAATTAAGCATTCAGTTAGGCGTTACCTAGAGTTGGTGAATACGGGTACAAGGCATTAGTTTAGATGACACTTATTGTTGGTGAAAACGGGCACTAAGCTAGGTGTTACTCAGTGTTGGTGAAAACGTGCTTTAGGCATTGAAATAGATGTTACTTCGTGTTGGTGAAAACGGGGATTAGGCATTAAGCTAGGTGTCACCTAGTGTTGGTGAAAACGGGAATTAGGCATTAAGCTAGGTGTCACCTAGTGTTGGGCAAAACGGGAATTAGGCATTCAGTTAGGCGCTACCTAGAGTTGGTGAATACGGGTACTAGGCATTAATTTAGGTGACACTTATTGTTGGTGAAAACGGGCATTAAGCTAGGTGTCACCTAGTGTTGGTGGAAACGGGAATTAGGCATTCAGTTAGGCGTCACTTAGTGTTGGTGAAAACGGGAATTAAGCATACAGTTAGGCGCTACCTAGAGTTGGTGAATACGGGCACTAGGCATTAATGTAGGTGACACTTATTGTTGGTGAAAACGGGCATTAAGCTAGGTGTCACCTAGTGTTGGTTAAAACGGGAATTAGGCATTGAGTTAGGTGTCACTTAGTGTTGGTGAAAACGGGAATTAGGCATTGAGTTAGGTGTCACCTAGTGTTGGTGAAAACGGGAATTAGGCATTCAGTTAGGCGTCACTTAGTGTTGGTGAAAACAGGAATTAAGCATTCAGTTAGGCGCTACCTATAGTTGGTGAAAACGGAAATTAGGCATTGAATTAGGTGTCACCTAGTGTTGGTGAAAATGGGAATTAGGCATTGAGTTAGGTGTCACTTACTGTTAGTGAAAACAGCAATTGGGCATTTAGTTAGGTGTCACTTAGTGTTGGTGAAAACAGGAATTCAGCATTCAGTTAGGCGCTACCTAGAGTTGGTGAATACGGGTACTAGGCATTAATTTAGGTGACACTTATTGTTGGTGAAAACGGGCATTAAGCTAGGTATCACTCAGTGTTGGTCAAAACGGGCATTAGGCATTGTCTAATAAAATCTGCCGTACACAGCACAATCAGCACATCAAGAGCCCCCACCGGTTAACACTTTTCGGAGTTGCTTTTGCCGAGAAGAATCTCGGCCTAAGGAGACGGCGACAGACGGACCCCGACATGTTTTTTAAATCAATATAGGTCAGTAAACACAAATAATAATAGAAAAAAAGAATCTTGTCTAGAACCGATGTGATAAAACAATGATGATGATGAACAATGATGTTGGTGATGTGAACAAATTAATGTCTAATAAGTAGAAAAGAATGAGTAGAAGAAATGTTTCTTCCCCAAGTGTCAAAAGTAAAGCAAAATTGTCGTCATGCTTCAGGCTGTAGACCTTTGTCGACTGAAGAATAGAAACATTTATTTTCTACAGTTTTACAATGTCATTTTGTCGATTCTTCCGCCAACAAAACCCGTTTCCACGGTGATCAAGCTACGCGTGCAGGTGGATGGGATGTATGTTTCGTTGGAATAAAATGATTGGAGCGCTTGCAAACTGTAAGTAGCTTAAGAAGTTGATTGATAGAGAATTTAATACTGTGGAAAAACCACGCCACGTACACAAGGTGTAAATGCACCCATCACGGAGCCGGCAATCAAGAATTCTGAACATCAAACTGAGTAACTCTACGCAAAAATTATTGCAGCAAACGATTTATTTTTGTGACTGTGCTGATGGATGCGTTGGATATCATTACAAACTTGTATTTAAAAAAATATGTTGGAACTTTGACACCCAATATTTCCGTAACCAGAAGGTTGCAAGGTATGTCTAGCTAGAACAAAAAAAAACCGGCTAAAGGAGAGTCGGAGTCGCGCACGAAGGGTTCCCTACCATTATCACAGACGAACAGCGGAAGCTTAGTAATAGGGTCTCGTTTTACCCTTTGAATAAGGAACCCTAAAATGATCACAATGACGCGGAGAACAAGCGTGTACCTTTCGGCTTCGTTAAGGGTCTCTTTTTTTTAGGGGTTTTTTTTTTAAATTGAAGTACACGCCAGGAGTACAGCTATTGGAGTCGCGCCGGAACGTCAATTTCAGGGCGTTTGTGGTGCGTATACCAACGTGTATGCTCCATTTGGTGCTGGAGGAAAGTTTTTGGCCGCAGGATGTGGTGTTCCGTCGCTTCCGCGGACTAATTCCACTAGAACGCACAAATCATCGTGCAAGTGAAGTGTTACTAACATAGTTTATAAGTTGCTAATACTAACACAAAATGTTATTAGTATGTATATTTAGATTAAGGTATTTATCTATGGGTCTTTGTTACCTGAAATAAATGGTTTATTATTATTATTTACACCCATTGTACGAACCACGCATCATACTTGACAGCGGCGCGCAAAATCCTACATCGTTCAGAAACCCTACAGCAACCAGCGGGCAGTAATCTCATCAGACACAACACCTGCCTTGTCGGAGTATTCCTCCTTTTCAACGGAAGATCAGTTTTACACCCTGCTCCTCATACATAGCATAATCAGCCTTTAATGTTCCCACTGCTGGGACACTCGGCCTCCTCCCCATGAGAGGGAATGGGCTATAATTCACCACGCGGGCCCAGTGCGGGTTGGTAGATGTCACATGTCTTCGAATTTTGGTTCTAGGACATGCCGGTTTCCTCACGATGTTTTCCTTCACCGTTTTTGAGAACGGTGGTGATGAAATAAATTACCCAAAGTAATGCGCCTGCCTGGGTTCGAACCCACGACTTACTGTTCGTAAGTCGGGGCCGCCACCACTGGGCCACCGCTGCTCATACATGTCGCAGGGTAAATGGATACTTTTAAACACTCACACCTAACCCATTCAAATCCTTCATCATCATCATCAGCCTACTGCAGTCCACTGCTGGACATAGGCCTCCCCAATCGCACGCCACTCAACTCGATTCTCAGCAGCTCTCATCCAGTTGCTACCAGCCACCCTGCGAAGATCGTCGCTCCACCGAGCCTGAGGGCGTCCCACCTTACGTTTACCGATTCGCGGTCTCCACTCAAGAACACGTCTACCCCAACGGTCATCGGTTCTACGGCTAATATGACCGGCCCACTGCCACTTCAGCTTGCTTATTCTGTAAGCTATGTCGACAACTCTGGTTCTCTGTCGGATTACCTCGTTCCGAATGCGATCCCTCAGAGAAACTCCAAGCATAGCCCGTTCCATAGCTCGCTGAGCGACCTTAAATTTATGAACCAGCCGCACCGTGAGCGTCCACGTTTCGGCTCCGTAAGTCATAACAGGCAGGACGCACTGATTGAAGACTTTAGGCTTTGTGGAATACGTGACGAGAAGACCCGGCGAAGCTTCCCAAATGCTGCCCAGCCCAGCTGAATTCTTCTGTTGGCCTCCCTCTCAAAGTTGTTCTTACCAAATTGCAGAGTTTGCCCGAGGTAAACATATTCTCGAACAACCTCGAGAGGACCTCCATTGACAACAATTCAAATCCTTAATCCTGTTAAAATATAATTTATTTATCACCTTCTTGCCCTTGCCCCATGTGACTTGAGGTCGGCGCAACACGTTTTTTTCTTCCATCCTCCTCTGTCAATCATCACGCTAACATTTACTCCATTTTAGGGTTTCGTGCCTCAAAAGTAAAAACGGAACCCCTTATAGGATTACTCGTGTGTCTTTCTATCTGTATGTCTGTCACAGCCAATTTACTCCGAAACTACTGGACCGATAGAGTTGAAATTTTGTACACATAATTTATAAATAAGTCGGTAAAAATGACCATTCCCCTCGCTTTATTTATTTATTTATTCATTCATATAACAATTCACATTGTGTTTGAAATTATGTAGTACATTAATTAATTTATTAACTCCGAAACTACAGGGCCGAAAATTAAAAAAAAAATACAAAAAGTAAAGTAAAAAGGAAAAAAAAAGTAAAGTAAAGTGTTAGAGAATGCCTAATGGCATTAAGTCCACCTATGTACCACTACTGTACATGAAGTTTAAATAAATAAATAAATAAAAAGTAGTTATTTGCCTGTAGATGACAGGAAAAAGCTATAACAACAAATAGTAAAAATAAATGAAAGGTGGCTCGCCTACTACGATCGTACGGAACCCTTTATCCGCGAGTCCGACTCGCACTTGGCCGATTTTTGCCTTAGTGTCATTCCTCACTCAATACCAGGGACTGAAAGCTGTTACGGTTAGAGGTTAAGATACCTCAAAAAAATATCGGTACCGTTTTAAAATAAAGGTTGAGCTATACCGATACCTTTATAAATAAAGGTTGGGCTGTACCGTTAATTAACCCTTAGGGCGTTTGTGCACTACAAAGAATTTTACTGTCCGGCAGTCCGATTTTTTACGGTCCAATGTGGCATCAAAAAAACGGATGATTGGCTTGTGCACTTGTCCATCTTTTAAAACAAACATTTATAAATGTAATAGTGTTTATACCGAAATATACCGTTAAGCATTCTCAAACACAAAATTCCGCTACTGAAAAAAAAAACGGTAACCCTTATTTAACGGTATGACGTCATACTGAAATTTAATGGTACCTTAATTTTTGGGTAATTCAGTCCTTGCTCAATACACCCATCTTTTCTTTGGTCTTTCTCTCTCTATATCTATAAAAAATCTACAAATGAGCTCAGCCATTCTCATAATCTTCTCCCTATTATTATTTGTTTATCTCGGGTCAATAACTCTTAAGCCGTCTGTGAAACACCACAATAGGATATCCCCTGGTTCTTACAACTTGCACAAAAATAAGCACCCTTACTTTTTCTTTTATCCCCGGGAAGGATCAATAAGCTCTCGATATTCTAGAATAGGACATCAGACCAAGGGATAGGAAAGTTAGAAGGTCCATTCGAAGAGGCAGAGGTGTAACTAATAGTACACCCCTCATTTCGCCGGTATGTTTAAGTTCCATGTAATAGGGGCCTAGGAGCCTATTGCCATCAATCGGGCACAAATCCAGACTCCGTGGCGAGAAATTCCTGATGGAAAAACCCAATGACACTTTGCCCGACCTGGGAATCGAACCCAGGACCTCATGCTCAGCAGTCACTTCCGACCACTAGACCAACGAGGCAGTCTAAACGACTTAGTAACATGATGATGAAGATCTATATTGTTATAGATCTCCATCATCATCAGCCTGCTGTTTGAAAAGGGCTTTAATACATCCTTTTCGAACCAGCAGTGGAATACAATGTCCCTTGCTCTTTTACCATACAGGGTGTAACAGGACCCTTCACCAAGCCGTCAACCAAGCATTCTGTTCATCAAACTAAATAACTTTACACAAAAAATATTGCTGGGCAACGACTTTTTTTTTGGGGTGAAAAATCACGTTTATGGTAGGACTCGATGTAACGCACTCAAAACATTGTGCTGATGGATGCATTGAGTAGTATGGTGGTCGTGGAGGTGTTTAAAGTAAAAATCTTACATTAAAAACATTAAACGTGTTTTATAGACATCGAGAGTGCTTATAACAATGTTGATGTTCCTTGCCTGTTACGTATTTTAGACCAGTTTGGGGTAGGATCAAAAATCTGTGTTTATTTGTGGTCCTTTTTATCAAATAGACATCTGCAAGTGGCGACGTACGGTTGTGATATTGCTAGATATACTGGCCGTGGGCTAGCCCAAGGAGATCCACTGGCTCCACTTTTATTTAATATTTTAACACTAAATATCTGTAAGAAAGTTCGACAAGTTAATATTTCTCAATATGCTGATGACTTTGTGTTGTATTCAACAAACCATAATCTAGATTTAGCGTTTGAAAAACTTCGGTCTGCTTTACGATATACCAAAGTCTTAATTGATAAGCTAGGTTTGACTATGTCTCCAAATAAAACTAAGATTTGTGTTTTTAGAAAAGGTTGTTTTAGAAGGTCTGTCAACTTTGATTTTGATGATACTTCAATTGAAGTCGTTAAAAATGTGAAATATTTGGGTCTGTGGTTGGATAGCTCATTACGATGGGGTAAACATATCAATGAAACTTCACAGAAAGTAATGAAATTCATTAATTTGATTAAAGTTCTATCTGGTCCGGGATGGGGACTCCACCAAAAACATTTAAGACGTATTTATATTTCTATAATTCGTAGTAGGCTTGATTATGCCAGTTTCTTGTTCGACAATGGTTGCAAGTCTAAACTACTAAAACTAGATAGGGTCCAAAACCAGGCATTACGTGTTGTCGGCGGATTTATAAGAAGTACCCCAATACATGTCATGGAAAGCGAACTGTGCCTTCCGCCACTTCATATTCGTCGGAGATACCTAGCTAGAAAATTTATCTTAAAATCAAAATCTTTTCGCAGCAATAAAACTTTGGAATCACTAGAAAACCTATCACTAGTTACAGGTTCCAATTATTGGCAGAACAAGAAACTGCCATTATTTGTTGACATCTTATCCCAATATAATTTCGTCCCAATATACTCAAGTGTTCAACTTGGTATGTTTTCACTTGATAAATGGATAAGTAGCATAAATATATCTCATATAATCTTCGATAGCATCCCTAGTATTTCTAAAGCTAAACGCCACTACAGTATTTTACAACTAAAACACTTATGTATTTCATATATACAAGAACAATATTCTGGTTATCATACAATATTTACTGACGGTTCCAAAGATAAACATTTAGGGGGCGCTGCCTTTTTGGATACCATTCTTCTGAACCACATGAAGCTTAAGATTGATTCAGATATTTCTATTATGCACATTGAGTTGATTGCTATATTGGAAGCTTTGTCCTATATTCTGTCAATTAATGGCGATAATTTTGTGATTCTGACAGACTCCAAAAGCTCGCTGCAACACTTGGCTCGGCACACTTCTCAAATGCGAGGTATTCCGACAGCCTACGCGATATATGAATTGATCTTAAAACTACAAGCTAATTCTAAAACGGTACGCCTCCAATGGATTCCGTCACATATACAATATGAAGAAAATGATATGGTTGATGTACTCGCCAAACAAGCGTGTGTTGATGGAGTCCCCATGAACATTACCCCGCTGTATTCGGACTATTTTGGAAAGGCAAAAAAAAAGTGTTTAGATCTTTGGCAAGAGTATTTTGATGAAAGATCAGAAGAAAAGGGGATATGGTACCGAACCATCCAGCCAGGGATTTCTCGGGCTCCGTGGATTGATTGTGATCTGAACAGAAAATTAATGACTATAGCCTTAAGACTTCGTTCCGGTCATATTCCTTCGAATAAGTTTTATCATTTAATGAAGAAAGTTTTGTCTCCAAATTGTGATGACTGTGGAGTGATTGATGATGTTTTTCATATCCTGATGGAATGTGTCCGGAATGAAAATAGTAGAATAAATGTTTTTGGACGATATAAAACATATAATATTGGCATTTGTAATACCATCCTTGCTTTTCCAGTGTCCGAGAAAGCAAAACAATTGTATGAGCTAGTAATAAGTAGATCGTAAGTTAGTCTTAATATAGATCGTAAGTAATTTGTTTTCCTGCACTGGGCGATGTGGTCGCTAAGCGACAAAGCCATTTAATCAAATAAAAAAAAAATTAAAAAAAAATAAAAACATTAAAAAAAAACTTGTGAAAACGTTGGAACTTTGACCCCCAATATCTCCGTAACTAGAAGGTTCCCAGGTATGCAACGCAATGACGACGAGAACAAGTGCCCTTCAGCTTCGTTAAGGGTCTTGTTGGACCCTTTATAGTTGTTCTCAAGGAATAATGATTTAGATTGAGTTTGAAAAAAATATCCCACCGCAACCACAACACTTCATCGCACCAGCAGAATAAACTGCAGTTTCCGATATGGGATTCTTTGAACTGACTACGGGCTCAACTTGGCCGCTGCCGATCCAATTTGGCTAGATGGAGTATAATGGACCCATCTCGGACACAACGCGAGTGTGGAGCCCCCAACACAGGATATGCCACACCTTCTATCCTGCCCGTCGTGCACAACTGACCAGGACTTCAATGAGGCATACGACAGAGCTGTCCAGATTGCTACGTACTGGTCGGACAAAATCTGAGTCATGAATTTGAGTAGAAGAAGAAGAAAAATGATTAAGCTTAACTGCCCCGTGAATACTGATTGTAGGGTCCTGAGATTGATTTTTAGGTTAGGAAAGTATAATTGAGGTTTCCATTAGGCATTTCTAAGTAGCAATCCGAGGTTTGGAGGTTGGTGGTGTGGGACTAGAGCATGCGGAACCGGGTTTCGGTCCCCTAGTAAACCGGGTTTTTCGCATGCCCAATGTGGCACCACTTTTACTCGGAAAAGACATTAAGCCGTTGGTCCTGAGCCTAGTCTATTCTCGATCGTGTCTGACTGTCGTCCCATCGGATTATGAGAGTAAAGTAACAAAGAGTGCAGATATATTTGCTCAAACAGTTGTCTCTAATAATCAACATCTCGTATAGCTGAATATTGAAGAAGATTAGACCTTCTGTCTAAATTTTTATGGACCAAAGTCTGCAAACACAAAGGGTATCGTCGAACTCAATGGACAATAGAATGAGCCGGCATTAAAAATGAATCAAACTGGAATATTTTATATGACTTCGATATTTTTCGTGAGCTCTCATTCGTTGTATGGTTTAGAAGAAAGGTGGATCTTTCATGAATTCTGGTCTATGTTTACTTCGGGTTTCATTTGCTTATCATAACAACTGAGCAGAATTCCAAGGTTTATAGAAACTAAAGAAAATATGGCCCGGTCGCCACCAAATTGGAGACGAGCGCAGATGTGCGAAGCGGAGGGGAGAGGACATGCGTAAGAGCTAAGGCGTATCCACCAAAGCTGTGCAGAGATGTGCAAAGAGGACAGGAGATGAGACGTGCACCGCTCACCGCACGCCGCTCACAGCATACCGCTCACCGCACGCCAATCACGTCTCTTCTGATCTCCGCTGTGCGCTTGCCTGTCGAGTGCGAGGCTAGTCTACGCAATTACGAGACATCTCCTCTTCTCTTTGCTCAACCATTTCCATTGAAGCTAAGCGGAGACGCCTCTCGTCGCCTCTCGTCTCGGCATTGCTATGCGACCTGGTTACTCAGTATAACGAAATCGCATACCTGTGTTCCCAGATGGTAGATAGAAGTGTATTACTCACATTTCAAAATAGGAGGCGGATTTATTGCTATAATCGAGAATTCACAATTCTCGAGAGTTTGTGACGGAAAACAAAACAATAACACTTTCCTCGGTTCGGAATTGAACTCGGGGCCCCTCTTACATCAAAATATTTTGCGATCATTATCTGAAGATTGATTGTATGTTTCATCCTTATGTGTACCCATAGTCAAGCAAATGAATGCTTTGATTTGATTTAAATTCGAAAGAATCGATAGAATATTCCAGCAAGTAAGTCGAGAGAATTTGTCTCTGGAAGGTTATAAGAATCCCATAGTGATGTTTGAAGAGATTTCATCTAAAACAATGAGCATTTCCACTAAAAACCAACATAACATAACATCACGCCCTAAGGGTTAGGCAGCATTATACCCACATTTCGCCAGTTATGTTTAAGTTCCATGTAATAGGGGGCGAGCCTATTGCCAACAATCAGACAAAAATCTAGTCTCCGTGGCTGCTACTGAGAAATTCATATTGGAAAAACCGAGTTCGATTCTCTGGTCGGGCAAAATGTTATTGCACTTTGTCCGACCAGGGAATCGAACTCTAGACCTCACGCTCAGCAATCGCGTTTGCGACTACTAGGCCAACGAAGCAGTCTTAAAACAATTTCACAATGATTATCGTCAAACCGCACAGTGAACTGAATCGCGTTAAAAATGAATCAGACTCAAATCTGGCGGATTTTATTTACTGAGGCCACATTTGAGTTGTTTTTCGTAATGAAAGGCTTCGATTGTATTGCGGTGTCAAATACAGATATTTAAGTTGTTTATTTTTTAAGGTACCTAAACGATAGCAGGATTTTATCACAGTAGCTTAAGTGTATTATGAAAGCAGTATATTATTTTGTTGAAGATAGTTTTATTTCCTCATTATCTGTCTACTAGCCTTTTCAAAGAATGTTAAGGTCGGCTTCCAGTCTAACCGTATGCAGCTGAATACCAGTATTTTACATAGAGCGACTGTCTATCTGACCTCCACAACCCAGTTAGTAATGGGTAATACGATACGCCTTGGTAAGTCTGGTTGTCAGACTTTCGGGCCACTGACTCTTAATGACTGTCAAAGATCTACAATTGACAGCCAGGACCAACGGCTTAACGTGCTTTCCGAGGCCCGGGGGAAACGTTGGTCGGTGGATGGGTGGTCACCCATCCAGGCAACCTAGGCAAGCGCGGCATAACCTGAAGATTGATCCGAGCGACTGTCATTATTACAAACGTTAACAAATATCGTAACTATTAATAAGGCATAATTAACCATAATATAATTATTCTACATTCAAATGTCAATTATTTGTAATGGCTGAACAGGATGGCAGGCGTATAATAAATTGATGAATGATGACACGGCCACTGCTCACGTTGTTATTGTTTCGATATTTCATGGTGACATTCCGGAAGACTGGCGTGTCTATGGTTAGGAATGGAGAATTTCATAATATCGCATGAATGATGGGAGGTAATTTTGGATTATTTTATGAGAATTAGCGACATATTACAACATTAAGTTGGAAACGCAAGGGTAGCCCGCGAAATTTAAATTTTCTTAAGTTTATTGCAATTTGCAGGTCAGTGTCAGATTTTATGTTGATGAAATCATGAATCGCGCCAGTAACACGTATGGAGTTACAGAATTATAATCATTCAAATCATCAATTTAGCCCTCCAAGTTCATATAACCCCATTTAATAGCTATTTCATGAAACAGTCCCTAAATGGGATTTAATGAACTTGGATGGTTGTATTGATGATTTGAATGACTGGCGCGAGTCATATTTTCATCAACATACAACCTGACACTAAACTGCAAATTGCAATAAACGTAAGAAAATTAAAATTTCGCGGGCTACCCTTGCGCATCCACCTTAATATCCTGCAATTTTTGTCAGTGACTAGTTGTGCCCTGCATGCGTTGTGTCTTTTTTATTTTTTTCTTTTTGGAAACCTTTCTTATTCTATGTAGAAAAACTGTGCAAAATTTCATCAAAATCGGTTCAGTAGACGAACAGACACTGAATTTTAGGGTTCCATACTTCAGTCGGCAAAAACGGAAACCCATATAGAATCACTTTGTTGTCGCGTCTGTCAAGACCCTTTTTCTCAGGAACGCGTCTATCAAGCTGAAAGTAATTATCAAATACTCAGTTGTGCTACTCCTTGAAGCAATGAAAAAATCAACATTGTAAGTCAACACGATCAAAACGTATGACCGTATATGTCGGATATATGTCACAAGGGAATACTTTCCGTTGGCCTAGAATCATGAAAATTGTCAAAAAGCAATGTCTTACAGCGCATGTACTTAAAGGAAAAAATCTGAAAACTATTAATATGTAGTTCAATAACAAAACACCTACAAGATTAAACGGAACCCTCAGTACGCGAGTCCAACTCGCTCTTGGAGGGGTTTTTTTTAATATATAGATTTTCCAAGAGCACTGCAGTTACAGTAAGTTGGAAGTTTTCTTTACTTTACCTTATGCTCAATAGAAGACCATAACAATAGTACATTCATAACAGAAGATCCATGTTTGTGCTATGATATACAGCAGACAGCAGAGTAGAGCGTAGCAGCTACGACGTACGCCTTTGTGCTACGGCGTAGCACAAGATGTAGTTACTAGGGTGCATTCTGAAACTTGGCAACGTCGTAAATAGCTCTCAATGTTTTGATTAATTTCAATGATATTACTAAATGAAACTGGAATATCGCTCAGTGTTGCATTTAAACATTGATTATAAACAAGAACTAATATTACTGATTAATTGTAGTTAAAAAAAAACCACTTGGAATTCTTCAAAACACTTTTTTTATGTCAATTTATTACGTTATACGTGCAAACGTGCTAGAAACGGTCCTCACTTTCGAGAAGTACTCGATTGTCACTATCGACGACGTAAAATTTAAAACTTACACTCGCGAAATTTAGTTCTCACGTGCGACGCTTGGTGGGGCTCACCCAGCGCCATAGAAATTTGCGTAAACGTAAACGCGCTCGATGCGTAAAGATACTCGCACTAAGCATACAGTACGCGACACAAACCGCTCGCGTCCTTCAACACTTTTTATAACAAAGCCTAGTGGAGTTTTTCGATCAGAAATTCTTCAGTAGCAGCCACGGAGTCTGGAATTGTGCCCGATTGATGGCAATAAGCTCGTCCCTTATTACCTTCATCATCAGCCTACACTGCTAGACATAGGCACATTCCACAAGAACGCACAAATCATCGTGCAAGTGAAGTGTTACTAACATAGTTTATAAGTTGCTTATACTAACACAATATGTTATTAGTATGTATATTTAGATTAAGGTATTTATCTATGGGTCTTTGTTACCTAAAATAAATGGTTTATTATAGGCCTTCCCAATCGCACGCCTCTCAACTCGATTCTCAGCAACTCTCATCCAGTTGCTACCAGCCACCCTGCGAAGATAGTCGCTCCACCAAGCGTAAGGGCGTCCCACCTTACGCTTAAATGAGACTCAAAAACTCATATCTGGTGAAATGTGGGTGTACTATACAGCTCTGCCTAACGCTTAGGGGATTACATGCGTGATGTTACCTACGTTTCTGTCAAGCAAAAGTCCAAAAGCTAATCTAAAAAGGTTACACAACCAACAGCATTCAATTCGTGAACAGATTGTCACGTTGTTAGACGTACCCAGGGTAAATAGTAAAGGTTTCAATCTGTAGGTTCGTTCGTGATCCGCTTGCTAATATCACGCTGTGACTTTTGTAGTTTAGTTTAACACTTTTGTTGGGAATGGAATACTGTACTGACTTATTCTGAACCAACGCAAGCACAGTAAGGAAACTCTTAGAGAAGCCATTTTTTGTACAGGAGGCACTTGACTGCATTTGAATCGTTAGCAACCAAACAAGTTGGCAGTTCAGTTAAATTATTAGCAGTTAAATAAAATGTACCAACTTCTATAATTATTCAATAATTTGATTGAGTGTTAATTGTTTTTTTTTTTTGTATTGAAAGTTTGTAATAGTTATTTTATTGTATTTTAAGTATTGTTATATGTTTGTATTTATAAGTATGTTAGTATATTCTTATATGCTATAAGTATTATATTTAAATAGTTCTGCTTTATGTTTTGTTCCATTTTATTTTCTTCTTTTACACACTATGTCTACTGTTAAAATTGTCATTGTGTAAAAAGGCAATTACTCAATTATAATGTTTTATTTTTTATTGTATTTTAAGTGGTGTACTCTATGGTATCTTCCTACTTCTTGTCTGTGATACATAAAGCAAGTAAGATGTGTGTTCTCTTGTAATTTTAAAATAAAGTTAAAACCAATTACAAATGTGGCTATTTACTGAAACCTTTAACATCTACATCTCTTTTTACAGATTCTCCTTTCGCAGGTATGCTGGAACAATTTCTTTAGAAATAAGCATCACCTTCGTACTATTTTCTGTCCGTCTTCGTACTGTCTTCTTTTCTGTATTTTGTTGTGTACATAAATTGTTAAATAAATACATATAATTTAGGAATTAACCTAAGCATTACGGAACTAATTTTTTTAAATTTATCTGTGGAGTCTTGTTAGTAGCAATTTAGGTATACATTTTGTTATTATAATTTTATTAGTCTGTAAGCTTTCCTAAACTGCAAAAAATAAAATAAAATAATATTTAGACTATTTGTTTAGGAGCTCGTGGTTAAATAATAAGAGCAGCCGCACAAGTTGATTTTCAACGTTGAGCCACGCTTGCCTAGGTCGGTCTGTGGATGGGTGACCATCGTAACATACCGGGTTTCCTTCATGCCTCGGAAAGCCGTTGGTCCCTGCTTTCAATTGTAGATCTTTGACAGTCGTTACAGGTAGTCAGTGGCCCGAAAGTCTGACCAAGGGCTAACTTTTACGAGGGGTACCTTACTACTAGCTGGGTTGTGGAGGTCAGATAGGCAGTCGCTCCTTGTATAATACTGGTATTCGGCTGCATCCGGTTAGACTGGAAGCCGACCTCACATAGTTGGGAAAAGGCGAGGCAGATGGTGATTGATGACAATAGAATATCCATTATGCCTAATAAAAAGCAAAACAGGCCTGAGCAAAAAACTGATATTTTTCAAAAAGCATCTCGTTACATACGAATGAAAAACGAGTTTTGCAAAGCTAGTAAAAGGCTACATTTCATAGCAGAGAACGGAAAAGTCTAGTTGCCGGGCAAATTGAATCCCTACGAGCTGAACAATTGCGCAAACAATCACAACAATAGGAAATAATAGTTCACACAATAAGTGAACTCACGTATCACAAAGGGTTGATTTCAATGGTCCAGCATCGGTCAGCATTGCCCGTATAATCGGTACGACGACGCGCGACGGCACGTTCCTATACAATGGTATCGTTCCCTATTGGGCTATGCAGTTTGGTTTTATGGCGACGAACCAAAGGTTTGATGGAAGTGAGATTGGAGAATTGTATGTTTTTGCGAGGTTGAAATCTGGAAAGTTATTTTGGCCGACGCAAGTGGTGGAGAAGGGAGCAAAAAAATATAAGAAATTCTATATAATGCCAATCATCACAATTTACGAGTGGCAGGTCAAGCCCAGGCAGAATAAGTTTTATTTTGTGTAAAAAATGGTGAAGATAAACATCGTGTGGAAGTGAGTGTCTTGGAACCAAAAAGTCGAAGAAATGTGAATCCACCAGAACAGGGCCCGCGTTGAAGATAACGCTTGTTCCTTTATGAGGGGCTTATTATACTTATGTTTATACTCACACCTTAGGCAAAGTTCAGAAACACAAATAAATATTAAGGTTTTTTTTTAATTCAGTTGTATTTTTTGCAAAAAAGTTTTTTATTTTGCCATTTTTAGTTACTGGTACATTTTTACTAAAACCATCATCAATGTAAATGAAGTATATTAATTACGTATTTATAGATGCTAGTTAAGCTAGCCCAAAAGTCACTCAACTGATTTGACCAAATCACCCCTGAGCCCCCTTTCAATGAAAAAGAATCTTTGAAATCAGCCGACGTAGTTCAGAACTATCGCTAAACATAAAAAAAAATGCATTTAGACTAATTGATAACCTCCTCCTTTTGGAAGTCGGTTAAAAATAAGATTCAAAATAACATAACTGTAAACCACCGAAATTAAATGCGCTGGTTCTTGGTAGTAAAACAAAACGTATATTTTATCAATCAAAAATCATAACCAATCTGTGTCAAAAACATAAAAAGGTAGAATATCAATAAAAAAAGGTTTAGTGCAGACACAATAACATCACGGTTGTAATCCCCGAAGGGTTAGGCAGAGGTGTACCTAATAGCTGTACAACCACCCACATTTCGCCAGTTATTGTGTCTGCATCACCCTAAGGTAGACTGGTAGAAAATACCCATGGCATTAAGTCCGCCTTTGTATAACACACTTTTTACTTGTGCATAAAGTTTTAATAAGTAAGGGGCGAGCCTATTGCCTCAACCGGGCACAAATCCAGACACTTGATGAACAAATTCAATAAAACTTTGCACGACCTGAGAATCGAACACAGAATCAGCAGTTGCGCTTCAAAGGCAAACCTGTTCTGACTGTTCATTCAATCAAGTCCTAACAATCGTTGCTAGCGTTAACGTAGGCCTACGTCTAGTAGCCTGCGATAGACGGAGTTGATTGGAGCAGCGAGCCAGTGAAATCAGTTACGTACTGTTGTTAGAACTTTGGAACAGAGAGCCGAAGTAAGCTTTGTAGGTAATCAACGGCAGATTGCCAGTTAGCCTCTAGACTCTTCGACGAACTGGGCTTGTTATTTTGGTTTTGACATTTTGACGGACAGGCATTTTAGGCCTAGTGAGTTCCGTACATACTTGCATCCTTAATGTTAAATATTTATGGAAATGAACTTTCTAAAAAACTTCCTCAGTGCAAACTTCCGTTATACAACGTGTAACGGAAAGGGTATAACTATCCTTAACCACTAAAGATTACAGCTGGTATAGAATCACTATACAAAGTTTCAGCTCAAAATAAAATACTCAAAAAATTGATACCAAATTTTCGGTTTCACTAAGTTTCTGAAATCCAAATCATAAAAACGTGTCACCGCACTACGGGGGTCAATAACTTTCAACGTTACTTACCATTATCACTCTCTCTCTGTCTAATGAATAAATAAAATCTCTTCCGTAATTCTGCGCGCCTAGTACCATACTGTTTAGTAGCCTAGCAGGCGGTGTCTTTGTCGGCGCGAACTGACGAAATCAAACAATCCGCCGGCCGGTCGCCGAGCCGTGCGCCGCCGAGTGTAGGTGCCTACTTTACCGTGATGTAAAAATGATTATTGCGTAATTTAATTATTGATTTACAATTACCGTTTACTCGTTAATATCAAGCCAGAAATTTCACGTAAAAACTGAGATACTAAAAGTTACGTAATAAAAAAATCGAAACAAAGTTTAGGTAGGTTAGCTAGTTTCATCCTATTATTTATTAAAGAGTAAACAGTAAAATCTTAAAGCTTTGCTTAATTTAGTAAATTAACTTACATTTTTAAAGGTGGGGTTCGATGTGGTGTCCTTGGTATTGTATGCACAAGGCCGATCGCTTGTTCATGGACACCTGAACATTGCATAGCATTTCTGGTGTCACTGGCAGTGCCGCACTTTCATTTGGTCCACTGTATCACTCGGCACTGCGCACACTACGTTTTAATGTACCCCCACAAAAAAAAAGTCTAACGGGGTAAGGTCTGGGGACCGCGGAGGCCATGCCACGGTTCTACTCATCATCATTTCAGCCCGTTGTTGTCCACTGCTGAACATAGGCCTCCCCAATCGATTTCCAAAGTGTCCGGTCCAATGCCACCTGCATTCAGCGACTCCCTGCAGCTTTAGCAAGGTCGTCGGTCCATCTGGCAGGTGGCCGTCACAGGCTGCGCTTTCCAATGCGTGGTCTCCACTCCAGCCCGGACGGACGGGCGGACGGTTCTACTACCACGCCCGATCCATTGCGGAAAGCGCGAAACAAACACAACGAAAACAATAACAACAATTAGGTAGTAGTAATTAATTAGTAGCCGTACTGAACTTATGCGCGTATCACACGGATGGAAACGAATAAACGATGTGCACGACACGCGGAGAAATCGACGACTGAAGAGCAAATAAATTATTAGCAATAATGCAAAATAAAGCTCCTATTCCTTGCTATCCTGGTAATAGGGTAGGTGTCCCAATTAGTGTCCACCACTATTTAAAAAAAATGTTTTACATCTTAATAATAATTTTAACTAAACTCCAAAAAACATACAAGGAAATTTAACAGACCGGAGCAAAAATAAAATAAGAGTTAACTACGTTAATCAAATTCAAAATTGAAAAATTGCTACATTCGATCATAATTATGTTGTACGTTTATTATCCGTGAGAATCTGAACCCAGAGCTTTTATTTCAAAATAACAAATAATAATCTTTGATCAAAATATTAACTTACCTAAGGTATTTTGAAATCTGATTAGAAGTTTATTTTACCAGGAGTAATTCAAACTACAGGACTGCAATTGGTACGTCTACCCTAAAACCTAAACCAGGTTACATACATACACAACGATGATTGACTATGTGTGTGTAACGACGAAATCAGGGTTCTGTGAGCAAACGATTTTCAATTCGGCAATATCACTTCTTGTTACTCATGCGGTCCTGGTACTTTTATTAATTTCTTTCTTCAGTTAGATACAGTTTTGAGACATTTTATAACTTCATTTGGATTATGATAAAGACTAAACGTGCTCAAACCAATAAAACTTATGTACCACTCAAACAGCAACTTTCGACAGAGAGTGAATAATTTAAAATGATGAACGGAACCCACTGTGATTTTATTTGTACTAGGAGATGCATAAGTTGCATAAAGATGATGTTTTGGGTTCAGTTGGACAAATTATGTTACTAAATCCTTTTTTAACGGCAAACAATGTTTTTTTAATAAATTGATTTAATAGTAAGGTTAATCAAATCTCCTGGATCGTATGTGTAAAAAGGCGTATAATTTAGTTCTTTGCCCAAAGTATTGTGCTGACAATAACAAACAGTGAATAGGTAGGTTTATCTCATATCAAACAGATCGGTCATTTGTGAATAAATAAAAAAAATTAAATCAAAACATCGTTCATCCATGTGGCCACCAAAATAAAAGGACCTAATAACCTTCAGAAATTTACAGGAATATTGTTATTAAATTAGGTATTTACTGTGTTGTAGGTACGATGGTAAGGTGGGGTGGTGGGTGGAATATTATCTAAATAATAATTATCTACAAAGTAATCTTCAACAAAAGAAAAACTACGTAAAGACAAATAATGATATGACCGTGACAATGCAAGCAGGTATCAATATTTCATTAAATTTAGTTATCTAGACAAATTAATAGTAGCTTGTTCACAGACATAATCTAAGTTTAGGAAAAGTCTGCAAAAATATTTTGCAAACAAAAAATAAACATGCGGAACCCTTTATTCGAAATTACCAGGAGTAAGAGGTTTATTCTTACTTACAAATAGTTCGCTGACACCGATCAGCTGAGTTATTGCTAGTGATGTCTTTATTTCAATTTGAAAAGATTGGTTTCTGGTATCAATGAATTAAAAAATATCATAACTTCCGAACATGTAGAGATGGGTTTAAAAAACCCTTGCCTTATCGTTTGTTATCATCCAAAGAAGCCGTGCCTTTCGTATGTATATACCCTTTCCGTTACAGGCTGTATAAGGGGTGTAAAAAGACCCTGAATGAAGCTGAAAGGCACTTGTTCTACCCATCATTGCGATATTTTTTTTGTTCTGAGCCATACCGGAGAACTTTCTAGTTACGGAGTTATTGGAGGTTAGTTCCAATTTTTTCACATGTTTAAAAAACCGGCCAAAAGCTAGTCTTACTCACTCACTCGCACGCAGGGTTCTATAGGAGAGTCAGCAAACAGGGAGGGGTCCGTAAGGACCGACGCCTGCCAGGGTTGCGGGACTGTTCGAAAGAGATACCGCGGCCCTGGAACACAAAGGGCAAAGGAAGGAACATGGATGGGTTTTAGTCAGTAAAAGTCTGACACTCCCTCCTGCTCAGTCTAGAGCGGGAGGGGTTATTTGATGATTTTCCATCGGTAAAAAAAAAGGGTTCCGTAGCACCAAACAATATAATGAAAATATTTTGAAGGGTCATTCATAATTATGTTGTATTGTTTTACATTCAACAGCAAAACTTTTTGTTTTTCTTACTATTGCAATGAAAAAGTAATGAAAAGCAGTTCACATAATTAAGGCATAGGTAGATACTATAATGAATTTCATTTCAAAGGAAGCAACTATTATTGTTTCAGAATTATATCTGCCCTGCGGGCCCTGCCCCTAAGTACCTACCAATTATGATTGTCAGAAAGTAGTAGATAGAATTAACTGCTCATATGTTTTTGCACATTGCTCGCCTGTGGGACTTTAACAGAAAAACAGGTATAATCTGTTAATAAAACGCACGCAGATATAAATAAATAGACAAGTTTTATTTTCTGACTTGAAGCAGGTTACGTGACTTCCGCTACACGCAGTAGATATAACTCTCATGTCAAGTTGAGCATTTTTCTCCGTGTGTTTTATTGAAACTGTTTTGGACTGTTTCGTTTTGTCTTTTTTTGGAAATACATATATAGGTACATGCCGAGAATATTATATGTTTTTTGGTCAGTTTTCTGAATTCATACCTAGGTTTCATATAGGCATTAAAGGTATATTTATTGTTACAAACAGATTACACGACTGTGACGTTTTGCTCAAACGTGTTCGAGATCTATTAGCTTCCAAAATTACCTAATCTCAAAAGTTACATACTTTTGAGATTAGGTAATTTATATTCTTAATCTCCCCCTATAACTTTAAAAGTCAACAAAACAACCCTGCAAGAAAATTTTCATTAAAAAAGTTTCCAAAAAATTCTCACATCAATATCTTTTCTTTACCCAACAAATTCCAAACTCTAAGCCCCATAGTTTAGGAGTTCGTACATGATTACAACCTAGTTCAATAGATAAGGCTGTCGCCCATAGCGACTCTTGCAGCGATGCAAGCGCAAAACGGCGCGGCGATGCTGTCGCTGGCAACAACGATTCTGTATCGCTGTAATCACAATGCTTTCGCGCTACAGTCGGGATGATGTCGCGAAGCAAACGCGATTCAGAATCGATATAGTTGCAAGATGGAATAGAGAGGAGAGGAACTCGTGTAAAATAACAGCCGCACGCGTCGATCTTCAAGGGTAAGTGCACTTGGCAAGGTCGGTCTGTGGATGGGAGACTATTATTACATACCGTGTTTCCTCCGTGTGTAAATCCCGGTTGTCAATTGTAGATCTTTGACTTTAGTTACACGTAGTCAGTGGCCCGAAAGTCTGACAACCAGTCTTACAAAGAGTACCGTATTACCCAGTACTACAGTTTAGGACTGGGTATACGGTACTCCTACGGTACCGGCCGACTGCCTATCCTGCAGTAAAATACTGGTATTCAGCTGCATCGGGTAAGTCTAGAAGTCGACCCCAACAAAGTTGATAATGTAAAAGTTTTTATAATCTGTTGTAAGCTTTACTGTGGCAACTCTTACCTTCCTCTTATCTCTTGTCTTTTTGCTGCGTCGTCGCTATAGCACGTATTTATTTAATTTACTATTTTATAATAAGTAATCATTTGCATCCTAACTTAACGGTTATTTTAATAAATAATTTAGTTGAAGTTATTCCAAACGTTTTAATCGTCTGCCCTGTAGCCTGCACACACTATTAGCTTCCATCAATGAACCACTGCTTTCTAAGAGATAAAGGCTAGGCACTTAGGCAGAAGACGATAGTTGCAAGATGGATGTCTTCATCAACAGCCGCGTCGCTATTGTGCGTCGCTATCGTGCATCGCTATTGTCGTGCGTTGCAAATGCAACTAACGCGCGATATCAACGCTACAGAACCGCGGTTCCAAAACGCTGTGGGCGAAGGCCCTTAATAAGGTAGCAGCACCCTTCGATGGCTGTCAAAAGGACCGACGTAGGTACCTACGTGCACATTGCCAGTAGTTTATTCAGGGAACGTGATGTTTTGTAATCTAAGTTTCGGTCATTCATTGGCCCTTTTGTAAGCCTTCTGAAGTAGGTAGCTAGCTACTTGTAAAGTGAGAAGGTTTGTAGAGGTATTTGGTTTAAGAGTTTAGAAAAGGTTTAAATTTTTGAGTGAGTGTAAGATTCCTCTACAGTAAATAATGCAGGTTCGAAAGCTATCACTGTCTGACAAGTGTTCAAAATAATAAGAAAAAAACAAATTCGTTTAAATCAAATTCGCTTTCCTGAAAGGAAGAACCAAATAGTAACTTGATTTTTCAGACTACCTTGTTTGCTATTGTGTTCATAAAAATGTTTGCGGGACGAGTGGTTCTGCGAGTGCCGTACAACAGTGGGAGGGGGCTATAATAGCACTCGTACGAATGCTTCGAGTGGTGTGGGGACGGTGATGGGAGGTAGCGAGTAATCATAGGAGAAAGCGGGCTAATGTCATCATAGCTTTTTTTTATCCTCCTACTCCAAAACTACAATCTTGCAAGACATAGGCCAGCGTGGGTTGTTGTGTTTTCACTTTGGAAGTACGTCTTATATTACACTTAAGCCAGCTTAAGGTGCAGGCGGGAAAACACAGAACTATTATTAAATGTACCAAGTTTGACATAACGATGCTTTTTTTCCTGACAAGCAGTGCCATTTTGAACTGTACAGAACAGTGGTCATACTGTATCTAGTTAATTTCTATCACTAAAGACTTGACAGCGAATGAGAGAGCTTATGGTTCAATCACCCGAGCTTATTATAATAAATGGTAGCTCAGAATGGCGACTAAGCGCAGTCGAGGCAAAGATAATTCTAGCACCCTATTTTAAGGTAAACAAACATAGGTAACTTTGGAAATCCAAAAGTGCGATGTAATGCTAGCAACATGAAGGTGCTACCTCGTGTTAGTGAGGACGGGTATTACTATAGGTACCTACGCAATAATTTCGTAGTCCATTAATTGAATTTGTGGCGCTTTTAGCACTTTGAATAAAGCACCGCTTGCATCACTATTCTAATTGAGACATTACTCGAACGATCCTGCCATAAGGACGACTCCTTATAAAATCGCTACATCTTATCACTATACCCTCTCCCAATTACTTTAAGCCGTAACAAGATTCTGTGGGAGCTCCTAACAGTGCGCTCTATAACATTTATCAGGCACACAATGTTCGAATGTAAGCCTCTTTTAAAATTAAATCCTTATTCGAAAATGCTTTTACGAAGAAACAAGGAAATTGCTATTTGTTATAATGGTTTTATTGGTATTCTTTGTGCCGTTGCTAATTGGTTTCTTGTGGTTTATTAATGAGATACTTTTAGCCAACGTGGTGATCAATGCTTGTTATTTCTTTATATGAAAAATGGCCTATGCTATGCAATGATACATTATGGCCTTAAAGCGAGTTTGCAGTACCTACTTTTTAGGATTTTGAGCGTCCGAAAATCTAATTAATTATGAGTTTTTTATTAAATAAAAATCATTATATAATAATTTAACACAGCCTCAACTAAGCCGTAAAGATAAAAACGCGATTTATTATGATTGGCTCTAAGTATACACTTTTGTACCAAACACGACACTAAATCACAATTTTAAACGTGTAGGTAGGTACCTACTGCTAAGAAATTCCAGCATGAATTTATATAAAAGTTATATCAATAGATAGAGCTTTTTATTTTGAAGCAAATGTTGAAAACATCTATCTACACCAATATTATAAAGAAAAAAGATTTGTATTTTTGTGTAATGAATAAACTCAAAAACTACTGCGCCGATTTCAAAATTCTCTCACCATTAGAAAGCTACATTCACCCTGAGTAACATAGGCACCCGTGCGAAGCCGCTAAGTAGTAGTTTATAATTTCGTTATTATTTTTCTCCAAGAAGAAAAAGCAATCACAATTTAGGCATACAAGTTTTTGTATAGCTCTAGGCAGTCGCTACCGTTCGTTAGTGCCCGCAAAGATTAATATAGACGTGATTTAGGTTGGACGTACGTCGTTTGCTCCGCAAAATTTCCCCCCGTGTTTACGCTTTAGTACCTAATTATAGCGTTCATCCTACACACTAACTGCAACCTCGCCATAAGGTAAATTCCGACATACTCAATACTCAATACTTAACACATAACTGCCTCACTTACATAACTGCCTCGATGGTCTAGTAGTGGCAAGCGCAAGTCGCAACTGCTGAGCATGAGTTGCTGGGTTCGATTCGAGTCGGGCAGTGTTTTTTTTTAGTGTGGTTTTCCATGAGGAATTTCTTAGTAGAAGCCACGAACTTTGGATTTGGCCCCGGTCGATGGCAATAGGCGCAGAGCGTAGAACAATGTGTTACGGCTGCGTGTAAATATTTTCCCATCCTCACCTTAGCACACCCCTGGGGGCCTAAAATGGCCGCATTATCAGAATCATAATATGAATCAAGTTAAAAATGTAAAATTCTTAAAATGGTCTTTATAGTTATGATCACAAAGTCCATTTTACGAGTTTTAAATTTTTAACGTGATTCGTATTATGATTCTGATAAAGCAGCCATGTTAGGCCCCCCCCCCTTTTTTTTTTTTTTTTTTCGGATTGGAAATCATCAAATAACCCCTCCCGCTCTGGGCTGAGCAGGAGGGAGTGTCAGACTTTTACTGACTAAAACCCATCCATGTTCCTTCCTTTGCCCTTTGTGTTCCAGGGCCGCGGTATCTCTTTCGAACAGTCCCGCAACCATGTTAGGCCCCCTGATGTTGCAAATAAGGGTAGGTGAAGGGAAATTTAAAATCGGTGTTTTGATTACCTAACCAGTTGCTGACCGCGGTGCAATATTTTGCGTGCGATTGCGGGATGCGCGTGAGTGCGCTAGCTTTGTTAGAATGTGACTAGCTCGACGGCGGGCAGCGTTGCCAGATTTTTTTTTTTGGCAAGTCGCGTCTTTGAAATTTTTTGAGTGAAAGAAGCGGGATTCTTTCGTCGAAAGCGAGATATAGTAAAAAAACGTATAGATATAATCAGAAGTTTTTAAAGATTTATCTTTGTATTTGAGTTTCAATTTACCGTATACATGACAATTAGACATTAAATAGCAAAAATAGCAAGTGATTTTTTTTTTTATAATAAAATAATATTTTAAATCAGATTTTCCCTACCGTTAGGTAGGTAGTTGAGTCTTCTGAATAAAAAAATGAAAAACAAAAACTAAAGTAAAAAAAATTTAATTCATTACAAAAATGTGGTGTTTCAAACAATTTATGGGGAGTGAGTGTTACAATATTAGAATAATTATTTATAAGAATAATAATTATTCATGATATTTAACTTATTTTATAGTTTCCCTTTATTATAGGTGAAGAACTCTGCACAGGATAGCTCTCGATTATCACGGTCGATTTATCCCCGAAAAAATCGGTAAGTCTCGCCAAAATCGGGACGTCTGGCAACGCTGATGGCGGGGCTGCGAGATCACATTCGCGGTCGTGTGATTCACTTCCTTATTTGGTCATAAATGATGTTTATTTCACAAATAGACTTTTCATGCTTTCGCACATTGATGTGTCCTTCCGAGTCAGCCATGTTTATTGGAAAATTAACCTTAATACAAACGAGTGTGTGTCAGTCTATACTAATTGCACAACACCCAATTTGTGCCATAAAAACATGTTTTTATTTCTGGAAACAAGATGACGTCTTCCTCTGAAGGTAGTTTTTTTTTTTTTTTTTTTTGCCCCACACTACTCATTTCTCCTATAACGTGGGTGCGTTTATAAACATTTAATCTCACATAAACAAACATCCAGACCGGAACAACTACCTGTAGATCATACAAATATTTCCGTGCGGGGGTCGAACCCGCGACACGCAGCGCAGCAGCCAGTCTAACCGGCAAAATGCGGCAACTTAACTATTATATATTAAATAAAATAAATAAATAAAATCATTGAACTCAGGTCCGAGACCCATATAAAACAAAAAATAGACACAAACACAACACATAAATAATTGAAAAGTCAGAATTACATTAAAATTATTGAATTATACGGGATTAAATAACAGGTTAAAACTAAAAATACACAATTGTTTCATAATAAATAAATAAATGTCAAAATAATTTATCATAATATTAATAAAAGATTACTTAAAAATTGTTAATTTACAAGAAGGAAATTGTCAACTCAACTGAAATATTATGTGTTTAGAACATGCCGGTTACAGCAGTGCCTCATATAGGGACAATCAAGTCTCCCCGCAATCATCGCCAGGACAGCGTTGGAGCTGGCTCGCACCCTGCGCACCAAGGACGCGCACCGCTTGCGCATGGTGGCGTGGAAACAGTCGGTGCGCGCTTCCGCAAACATGCCCGATGCACTGCAGAATCGAGGCAGCCCAACACTGCCCTGAACGCATTGTTATACTGGACGCGGAGGGCGCTGTAGCTAGCTTGTGTGTAGCGAGCCCACAGGCTGCACGTGTATAAAGAGGTGCAGTAGGCCTTAAATAGGGTGATTTTAACTTGATTAGAGCAACGTGCAAACCTGCGGGCGAGCATGTTTGCTCTTCTCGACAACGCCCTCCGCTCCCGTTCGATGTCTGCATGGTCCCGGAGATCAGACGTGACCAGATGCCCAAGGTACTTAAATTGATCCACTCTGTCCAGAGGTAAACCATTCAGATAGAGCGGAGGTACCGTTTCAGGGCAGTTAGCACCACCTGCCGCAAAGACCATGCATTGGCTTTTCGAGACATTATATTTTACCATTTTTTTTTATTAACTACGGCAATTTCTTCTTGTTTCATCATTCATCATATGGCTTTAGGTCGTGTTTAGAGGTATCCTATGATGACCCCAATTTTCCCTGTCATTGAAGCCCATTAAAACAATAAATTATACCAATCATTATTTATTCCAAAAAAATAATACAAAATCCATAAAAATAGAATAAAATTAATACGTAGAGGTGTGTTCTAACCTAATGGCACAACTAATATAAACAAAATATGTGCTGAGTAAATATTTTAAACTTTGGACGGAGATATTGTTAAGTATGCGCTTGCTATGTAGCCTAAATATGGAGTTCTGTAATGCATCCAGTATATTTTAGCAGCACACAGTGAACGTAAAGCCGCTGCCATTGAATTAAAAACCTTATATTCATTGTTTTATAGTGCAAATACAAACAGGCTCGAGGATCCACTTGTCTTTTGCTTCGAAATCCATACAATTTTCACACTTCATAACACTGAAATAAAGTTTATTATTTAATGTTTTAGCTTTGTGCTCCGCACTCCTGTGAACGAAGCCATACAGAAACATAGTGTTGTAGTAATTTAGTTGCATACACCTACATTCGTTTACTATATTCTAGATGCACTACAGTACCTACTAATAGATGAATAATAATTTATTAAGTACATAAAAATTAAATACTTCAAACCATTGTTGCCTTAGCTAAGTAAAGGCAATAATTTTTGTGACATTTGACAAATAATATTCGACAGTATTCCAGTTATGTAAAAGCTAGATTTGATTACAATATTAAATATTGTTGATATACGTTATACAGGTACAGTTCTGCCTACCCGTTTTTATTAAGAGACGCAAACCGATATTCTGTTCACCATTTATACAGAATGTTAAAAAACCCTGTCCGATCCGTGAGGGTATTATTAGGTATCGAGATTAGATTCTATTAAGTCATCCTTTTTGGATAAAAAGTAAAAAATACCCCGATAAAAATGAAAGAAAATGAGGAAATTTAAATGGCAACACAGGGGCGCGTGGCGACACTCCGGTTGCTTCTCGGATAGTGACGTATGCCGAAGATGGTGTTGCCGCGTTTTAAAATTTTGTTAGATTTAGGAGAAATAATTGTAATTTTGGCACAAAAATTATGCATTTTAAAATTGATTAATACATGTTTACTTTCATAAATATTTTATGTTTCCATTTTTATTTGGTAATGTAATGTCATTGGTATACCTATAATTATGCCCCTTTCGGATCTGACAGGGTTTTTAACATATTGTATAGTGTACATAAACTTCTATTGAGATTGTATTGTCCACAGGAGGTAATTATTGAATACTTTTAATTGAATACTATTAGCTTTCCACCTATCAATATAAAAAAGTTTGTAACAAGATGTATAGATTTTCGAGCATTGTCGCATAGAATGTTGTAAGTTCCAAGCAGTGTCTAATCGATTTTACACTTTATAAGTCGTTTTTGGACAAAAGGCAAGTGTCTTTTGCGAGTTCTTGGAACAAAGTTCCGTTACGCCGTTTGTTTGTTCTTAAAGGATGTTTAGGTACTATAGGTACTAACTACCGCGTTTACTGACGGTACACCACTTTTCAACCATATTGCTCAGTTGAATAATGAACACGGTAGAACAAGTCGATGGGTGAAAAGCTAAAATTACATTTTTGAGTAAATCACCTTAACACAATAAAATATAATAATATACAACATCAGTTACTTAAATATAATTAAAAATGGACGGAGTTAATCACAACTTAAGTTACCAACAAGCTTAAAAACTAACTTTCAGCCTTCGTAACGTCTTATAAATTACAATGGGGATTAACATAATACACTTTTGAGGCGTTTCAACTTAATTGACATACAATAAAACATAAATGTGGGTGTACTTGTAGGTACACATCTACCTAACCCTTTTGGGATTACGAGCGTGATGTTATATCAAAACATAAATTAGTTCCTCAGTTAGCTAAACGCACACTTGTAAGGGTTGTAAAAACACCTTTAACGAAGCTGAGAGACCATTTGTTCTTTCCATCGTTGCGTTCGTTTTATTTTGTTCTAGTTACGGATATATTGAAGGTCTTATTATAGTTACATCTTCTTCACAAGCTTTTAATGTTATACCGAGTGGGAGGGACACCGGACGCACAAACGATTCCAACATAAATTCAGTACATCATTTTGAACCCCCCACATAGAAAATTTTCATTCTTTTTTTTTAAGAAAATATCAGCTGTTCCATAAAACAAAAGTGCAGTAACTGCACGACCAAATTGTATGGAACAGATGATGTTTTTGTTCTTTTTACCCTGTATAACATACTTTAAAAACTTTCATGATTACTATTCATCCATTCTACAATCTTTTGAGTGTATGCGTGCGTGTGGTGGACCGATTCACAAACTGTTACCACGTATTCACACGCGTAACCGCATGCCAAATTGAACATAACATTCGAGTGCTCTCTCGCTCACTCACACTAAAAATTGCATTTATTGTTTCATGCGGGATGTGCGAGCTCATTTTCTCAGTGCAAACACTTTGTCGTGCGACCTAAGTACGGTGCTAACAATTTAAATGTTTGTACAGAATAACATTATTGCATGGCTTAGAAAATGTTGAAATGTTTTACCGTATTTTATTGTCGATGAACTTAACCTTTTATGATCAATACCGTAAAATGAAGTGAATAGAGACGCAGGGATGAATCAAGACAAAACTTTAAAGGGAATTTTAACGTTGAAGTCTGGTATGTTGCGAACATGGTCTCTTAATTAAATATTGTATACTAGCGACCTGCCCCGCCTTTGCACGGGTGCAACCTTCCTCTAGAATCACTCTATCTATTAAAAAAAACCGCATCAAAATCCGTTGCGTAGTTTTAAAGATCAAAGCATACATAGGATCAGACAGCGGGAAGTGACTTTGTTTTATACTATGTAGTGATTCAATTTGTACACTATTTGTCCAATTTATTCGACAGAGCCTGAATACTAAGGTCTTCAATCAGTGCGTCCTGCCTGTTATGACTTACGGGGCCGAAACGTGGACACTCACGGTACAGTTGGTCCATAAATTCAAGGTCGCTCAATGAGCTATGGAGCGGGCTATGCTTGGTGTCTCTCTGAGGGATCGCATCCGGAACGAGGTGATCCGACAGAGAACCAGAGTTGTCGACATAGCTCACAGAATAAGTAAGCTGAAGTGGCAATGGGCCGGTAGAACCGATGACCGTTGGGGTAGACGTGTTCTGGAGTGGAGACCGCGAATCGGCAAGCGTGGAGTGACGGTTTTCGCAGGGTGGCTGGTAGCAACTGGATGAGAGTTGGCAGAGAATCGAGTTGAGTGGCGTGCGATTGAGAAAGCCTATGCCCAGCAGTGGACTGTTGTAGCCTGGTAATAATGATAGAGTAGTTGATGGTAACATATCATATCAATTCAACGTTTAAATCCATACTAATATTAAAAAGAGTTAAAATTTGTTTGTATGTTTGTATGTAGCAGGTAATCTCTGGATCTACTGAACCGATTTTGAAAGTTCTTTCACTAATAGGAAGCTACATTATCCCCGAGTGCTATAGGCTATATTTACAACGTGCCCGTGGGATAATTTCCGACAAAAACGCGAGAGAAGCCGCGGGCAACAGCTAGTAGGAAATAAAATTCATCATCATCTGAGGAGCTCGTGACTAAATAATGACAGTCTGTGGATGGGTGACCACCCATTACATACCGAGTTTCCTCCGGGTCTCGAAAAGCACGCTAAGCCCCGGTCCCTGGTTGTCATTTGTAGATCTTTGATAGTGGTTAAGTAGTCAGTGGCCGGAAGGTCTGACAAACAGTCTTACCAAGGCGTATTGTAGGGGTTGAGGAGGTCAGATAGGCAGTCGCTCCATGTAAAATATATTTACAACGTGCCCGTGGAATAATTTCCGACCAAAACGCGAGCGAAGCCGCGGGCAAGAGCTAGTGCCTTATAAAGTTTTCCCCCTGCGTTTCTACCCTCCCCGTTGTACCTAACCGGTACCTCGTCTAATACAACATGATAGCCCCATTAACTTTCTCTTCCAAAGCCGGTGCTATGGTGTCCATATCTCGTCCGTCCGTCATGGCTATCAGTATGCAGACATCGTTGATGAACGCTGCTATGCTTGCTGATACTACAAGCCTGGAAATAGAGAGAAAATGTGGTCAGTTATGAATAATTCTTCTTTCTACTATAAAGCTCAAACATAACATCACGCCTGGAAGGGTTAGGCAGGTGTACCTAGTAGTAGGTACAACCACATTTTGCCTGTTATGTTGAAATTTCATGTAATAGGTGGCGTGCCTATTGCCATCAACCGGGCACAAATCCAGACACCGTGGCTTCTACTTTGCGCGCTTTACTTTGTGCGGCTTTGACGACCCGAATGGCGCAGCGGTAGTGAGGCTGCCTTACGTTCTTAGGGTCCCGGGTTCGAATCCCGGTAGGAGCAAATGTTGGTGTGATGAGCATGGACATTTGTTTCCGAGTCATGGATGTTCATATGTATAATAAGTATGTATTTACAAACAAAAAGTATATATGTAGTAGTATCAACTATCTGGTGTCCACGACAAAAGCCTCGTTGCTTAGTGTGGCACCTAGATGGCGCTGTGTGTAATGTCCAGCTATATTTATTTTTTATTATTTATTTGTTTGCTGAGAAATTCCTGATAGAAAAACCCAATAACACTTTGCTCGGACTGGGAATTGAACCCAGGACCTCATAGCAGGTCAGTGTCAGGTTGTCTGTTGATTAAAATAATGATTCGCGGCCGTAACAAATATGGATTTACTGAGTTATAATCATGAAAATCATCAATACAACACTAAGTTCATTTCAAGTTCAATAACTTACGAACAGTTACCAGAACGTTGCTATCTCAGATCTAACAGTTAAAGAAACACCAACTGTCAACCCTCCAAGAGACAGATAAGTGACGTGGATAGGATATTCCTGTCAATTCATTGCCAACTTTGTTTATAGAAACATCGATAGCTACTAGAGTAAGGCTTATTAACTAATCGTTATACGTAAGTAAGCAATAGAAAACGGCCGTTAATCCCATTGAATGACTTTATTTCACGAAAGATCATTCAATCCCAATTAAGTTAATAATAATTTATGATTTTAATTATTTATAACTAGGGATCGGATATTCGAATGCATATTTACCAAAAGTTTGAACGTTGACTAGTATGGAGCGCGCGTCATTACGTAAAAAGTCCCGTTTTTTTTTTTCATTTTCTTGTTTTACTTCAAATGAATTTCATATTTACCATTTTGTCCTCTTCGAACATTCAAAATAAAAAAATAAACTCAAATACTTTAATATTATTACAAAATAATAATATTTTTCGTGTTATTTTCAACAAATGTCTTGTTTCGTTTTAAATAGATTTTAAATATTCATTGTGCTTACGAGTACTACATTTTATACACACTATTATTTTATATTATTTATGAAATACCGCGATCACGGGAAAAACCGGCAAATTTAGCCGCTTCCATACTTTAGTAGTTTCCTCTGCCGGGAAAAAACGTACTTTAGGTAAATATACATCCGAATATCTGATCTTTAAATAACTCTGTAAAGCCATATTTTTTACGGTCCCGAATCATATATTTAATCGCGAATTTTTTTAATTTCGCGGCATCTTCCACTTACCATTTCCTCTTCGTCTTACTTTGGAACACAAAACTTATCAGACGGGAGAGGAGAAAGTTCTCCAAAGATTAACAATATTGCTTACCAGAAGGACAATCCAAGGTCAGCAGTATCATCAGAAGACCACGTATTGGCAAGGTCTTCGTCTGACATAACGTTGTGCTGCAGTCTCAAGAAGTACTCCGTTAGCCATACTGCTATTGCTCCAAGGCTAAATAGCACTGAAACGTGATAAAAGATCATTTGAGTTACATTCGACTACTGTGGCCGAGGAGGTTAAGCCGTGCTTTCCTAGGCTGCTCCGTGGATGAGTGACCACCCTTTACATACCGAGTCTCCTCCGTGCATGGGAAAGTACGTAAAGCCGTTGGTCCCGGCTGTCATTTGAAGATCAGTCGTTATATTGAGTAGTAAGAAACCCGAATGTCGGGCCACCAACGGGTATCGTTGGTATCGTATTATGGAGTCGTTTCACGTGAAATACCTACTGGTATTAAGATACTGGTATCTTTCTCTAGGATAATATTTACCTGCTAACGAGTTGCTGACCAGCAGCGGCGTGGGCTCGCAGCGCGCGCGCGCAGCAGAGCCCAGCGCGGCCAGCACGCACGCGCCGCCTGCCGACAGCAGCGCCGCGCCAGACAGTGCCGCCGTGCCGCACCACGCCCAGCGCCGAGCGGGGTGTGTACCGGCTTTTACTGGAAATTGAGAAAAACTACATTTTAGTCTTATGGTGAGTAGAGGAGAACCGAAGATTACACAACCGGCTTACCGGGCCCGGGTTACACAAAAGCTGTTCGGAGCGGAACGTGCCGTAGAGTAGGCGCTCGGGAATCGCGAAATCGGTTGGATTCTACATCGCGTCTCTCGTCAATCCTATGATTGTTCTAAAATGATACGTTTACCCACCGCTCCGCTCTCGTCACCGTCTTGATGGAAACCCGCGGGCCTTCAAAGCGAGCAACCACCATCAGATTAATGGAGTAACATATAAATTCTTAATCTCACAAATTTTATCACGTTTACGTTGTCCAGCAGACGAATTTTTCTAAAGGAAATATTTCGTAGCAATGGATTATGAATTTCCTTTAAAAACCCTCGAACTGTGATAGAAAGTCTGTGCAACCGCGACCGCCTTAAAATGTGTCACTTCATTTCATCAAGTCTCAAAATATGTCACGATATCGCCGATCGATCGCTGACGGGTTACACGCAAAGTCAGGAGTAGTGTTGCCCAAATGCAAGACCAAGACGAGACCTTACCCAGTCTTGGTCTTGGTCTTGCGTCAATGCACCTGGTCTTGGTCTTGGTATTGCGCTCTCAGTCTTGGTCTTGGTCTTGGTCTTGCAGCAAGAGTCTCGCAAGTCTTGCGAGACTCTACTACTTAGACTAGACTACTTTCAAATACCTATTAGCCTATTGCTATGTAATAACCACGTTAGTTTAGATCTTAGAATAACGTAACAGAGTAGGTACATGTTGAGCTTAAATTGACATAAGCATAGTGAACCACCTAATTAATAAAATTAACTTGACAATAATTAAAAAAATGACGCGATTTAGTAGGTACTAAGGCGTAATAACTAACTCTACTAAAATATCAGCCTTAATGATGAAACCTACACCTACTAACCTATACCTACCTTTTTTTTTTTTTTTTTTTTTTTATCGATGGGAAATCATCAAATGACCCCTCCCGCTCTGGGCTGAGCAGGAGGGAGTGTCAGACTTGTACTGACTAAAACCCATCCATGTTCCTTCCTTTGCCCTTTGTGTTCCAGGGCCGCGGTATCTCTTTCGAACAGTCCCGCAACCCTGGCAGGCGTCGGCCCTTACGGACCCCTTCCTGTTTGCTGACTCTCTTTGAGGCGCGCGTGGAACACGAACGCGCCGTCGACACGGCCTGTCGTCATAAGACGGACGGACGGCGAGCTAGCCCATAGCTCACCGTCCACAGGCCCGCGACCTATACCTACCTTTAATGATTTTCTGTACGTATTTAGTGGCTGGCTATCCTAAACTCTTCACAAACAGCTAGCGGCTAAAATAATTATCACTTATACTTTTCATCTTCATCTGGACTTGATAGGTACCTAGGTACTTCTAACTAATATGTATACCTACGCTGTAGTGTTCGAATTCGAGCTATTGTGAGAATGTTAAGAATGTATCTTCTATAACTCAGAGCATTCAATTTATACCTGCGGCTGAGACATCTTCTAGGTCATTTAATTTTATCCTCTTGTGCCAACCCTACCAAAATAGGTAACAATTTTGTGTGCCTCTGTCCGTACTCTGTGGCGCCGAATGCGGCGCTCAAACAGTGTCAAATGCTGTGTGATATACACTTGTTGCAGTCTTTGATAAACCGCGGCGTCTTTGTCGGTAAATTATCAAATAAGTAGGTACATAATACACCGACCGACCAACGGTTTATTCGCGGGACGTCAAATATTTCCAATCAACCATGAACCTTAATGCTTTAGCGATAAAGTTGAAAATCTGTTAAAGAAACTTGACAGACTGTACTAGTTTGATGTGCTGGCGTCTGTTCCATAACATTGGCTGGCGTAAAAACGGTTACTAGTACTAGACCTACTCGACTCGCTGTTAGTTTTAAATTTTGCTGAATACTGGGCCATTCAAGTATTACGTAAGCAGATTTTTACAATTATTTACACCCCCTTCCCCTTGTCAGAAAAAGTAAGCAAACAAACCTCTTCCCCCCCTCCCATGCTTATGTAATAATTTAAAAAGATATTTAGGCAAGTGACAAGTGAGTGGCGTGCGGTAATTCCCCCACTCGCTTCTAAGCGAGTACCTATAACGCATTAATTATTTGTGGGAATCCCCGACATGTGTGTTTTGTTTTCAAGCATAGACAATTGGTGGGTTCATGCCATTTGTGTGAAAAAAGTAAATAATAACTGCTGACGTAATCACGATATCGACCAAAGCAAAGCAAAGACTCCCCCCTCAAGCGCTTACGTAATTCTTGAATGCCCCCTAGAAGAATAATATAAACTTTGAAACATAAGTAGGTAGGTACCTACATAATGTTTACCAACCTACTAACTTTAGATCTGCACATTAGACATAAACAAGCATAATATAATACTACCTACAAGGTATGAAATGAACTTTGTCAGAAAGTTATGCTAGCTACACTTTTATCGCATGGGAATATATTTGTGAGTAACACGCTAGCAACTTAATAAATAGTCGAAATATAATAATCAATACAATACCTTTTAGTGTTATGACGATACGGTTTTGATACTGGGGAACGTCTATCAAAATCAGGATTGAAACCAAATCCCTACTTAATAACGCCCAAAGCTCAGTTTGACTTAACTGCGAGACGCAAGAGTCTTGCAGGGTTAGTCTTGTTCTTGCTCAAATCTTGCAGGGTTCAGTCTTGGTCTTGGTCTTGCTACAATAAGCCGGTCTTGGTCTTGGTCTTGCAAAAATGCAAGAACAAGACCAAGACCGCAAGACCAAGACCGATTTTGGGCAACACTAGTCAGGAGTTTCTGGGGGTTTATGCGGTATGCATAGCAACTAAATAGGAGAATGAGAATACGTATTACCAATAGGAACTCGCAGTACCAACCCGTGTGGTGGATATAACCAAAGAAAGGAAAAGTCATCGCCATAAACCCGGATACCCGGGATGATTTTTAAGTTCCGAAGTAAAGTTTTTTTTTTTTTTTGATTATGGCATCTCGCAGTTCAGTCTATGAGGCTGGCTACTGCTTAACCGGTCTAATCCTGTGGATGCCTTGAATTTAAGGCCTCCAGCCAGGGGCAAAATGAGCTACAAACTAAGCGACCACTCGCTAATTATTAAAATTAAAACTTATCAATTATCCCAGTGATTCAGAATGATATCTGTTTAATTCATGCACATGTAATTAATCCCAATCAAACCCATCGTATTAAAGGTACACTAAAATATATCATGTCAACTAAAAACCTGATGCCACTGTCGATTGACCAAACAACTTTGAATGGATTACAAAACTGACCGCAAGTTACAACGTCCCGATCTTATCGTGGATACAGAGCAAGTCTTTAGCAATGAGTAGACACAAGACTTGTTCATGTTGCTCTAGTTTTTCGATATGCAAAGCTGATAGGGAATTATTTGATGTCACAACCGAGCTGGACCGAAACAGTAGCAAGAGCTGTTAAACGGACTACCGAATGGAACTTGGGAAGACAGTGATAACATAATAATTTATGAGTATCTGGTCAAAAGCGAAAATTGCTATGACATTCCAAAAAAAGCGGAGTCGGATTTTGGTCAGCTTTAATTTGAAGCTCTTCTGTAGCTATTAAGGTTGAACCGAAGAAGATGCGGATGATAACTGGCTGCGGAAGGCGGCAAATCAGTAGTTTTGGTTGTGGACCAACTTGGGAGAGATTACATAACAAACCCATTCTAGTGCATAAGGTGGAAGCGCAAGGGTAGCCCGCGAAATTTAAATTTTCTTACGTTTATTGCAATTTGCAGGTCAGTGTAAGGTTGTATGTTGATGAAAATATGAATCACGCCAGTAACACGTATGGAGTTACAGAATTATAATCATTCAAATCATCAATACAACCCTCCAAGTTCATATCACCCCATTCAATAGCTATTTCATGAAAAAGTCACTCAATGGGATAACATTTCGCGGGCTACCCTTGCGCATCCACCTTTTTTACAATAACTTCATCCAAATCGTCGTAGTGGTGAAATGAAATTTGAGATTATGAGATGATGGGATTTTATGTATCTGAAACCTACCTTTGCTTCGGTCCGAACCCCCATATGCCACGAGTAAGTTCAATGAGTTATTACAGAAGAGATGCCGTAATGTAGCAATGACTCAGATTATTGTCAACTCATCAACCTAAATTACAAAACAAAACTATCAGAGCTTGTAAGTCGTCTTTCAAGAATCTTTTGTCAATCCAGTTTCATTTGTGGGTCGCAATCGCAACAAGCAGTAGTATATATCGAGTTATCAATGGTTTATCTAGAAGTCTACGATGATCATTGCATAAAATATGATTACAAGACATTCGAAGAGACACGTTTCATTAGTAAGCAACCATATCTCCTTTGTGTTAAGAATACGTTCCGTGTTTAACTTCGGTTGCATATAAAGAGTAGGGGAAGAGCAAAGAAACTATGGATGGACTGTGTGAAAGATGATACGGCTATAATGGAGGTGATTAGTGAGATGAGGACTACTATAGATACCTAATGGAAGAAGAAAAAACGCTGCACGGACCTCAAATAAATTGGGGTAAGGGCAGGAGAATATTTCATTAACTTCGGATGCATTGTAGATTGTTGTTTTTTGGACAAGCCCGCCACACTATTCGCAAACCACTGCCACTCCTGAAAGCCAGAATCAACAGTGGCGACCATCAGAAAAGCGCCGAGACATTACAGCTCGACGAAGTCACAGAGAAACAATTTAACTGTTTTGGATACCGCAACGAAATTAATCAGAAAAGAATAGCGGAGGAGTAGGAAAAAACATGATTTCCACTGTGAGTTAAGAACGAGGGTCCCTGAAATCGTCCAACGGCATCGTGGAATAAAGCCAGTGCAAGTATGGAAGAACAGATGCTACCCCGAGCCCCTAGGCGAGTTGAGCGGAAAAGGAAAAGGGGCGTTTATTTACGCTGATAATAACTTCGTGGAAGTGAAGCTATTCGACTACTAAGCTTTTAGTTCTAGAAGGCCTTTTTTCAGCTACATTGGCATGATAGCTAGAGAGAAAAGTTGGTCAAAATGTATCACAAGAAACCTGTGCCTTTTCATTTGAATTACCTACGGCAACCTAAGACTTAAACATACTTCCTCAAGAATAATAATCAAACTTCCTTACCACTAAAATCATGAATCCTCCACCCATATCCCAGGTTTAGCTCCTTCCGACCTTCAAACAGTCCAAAGCTGATCCTCCCTTCTGACTCCAAATGATTCGACGTCCTTCGCGCACGCGCATCTATCCAATGCGTAGTACCCAAAGACGCCACTATCAACGCTATACACAAACACGAGCCAAAAAACGTCGCAAAAATCATCGACCGTTTAAACAAATTCAACTTCATCTTGATTTTATTGTAAATCACTTTCACTGTCTACTTAGTTCGTCAATAAACCAATAGATGGCGTTATGTCACATTATTTTTTCACATAGCTGTTCACGCCAATTGGTTTGTTTTTATTATGTTTTCTAGCTATTCAAGTTGTGGGATTGGCTCTCTGAGACGTCCATTGTTCGAGCTATTCAGTGCTATCATAACAGTTTCCCTTTGTCGATCTTCGCACGGGGTGAGAAGAAAATCTGTAACAATTAAAAGAAAATTGATTATGCAATTATTATTATTAAAGTGTATTGTAATTGGTAACAGCTGAGGTTGCGTGGTTGTATAATAAGCCAGAAAGAAGGAGTGGCAAGAACTTGTATTTTTTACTGCCAAACTAATTAAGCGAAATGACACCATACATAATTTCGCGAATAAAGTTATTGAATGTTTATTTAAATCATCCGGAACTCTCCGGTACTTCCGGACCGGTCCAGTACTTTTGGGTGAACGGATTTCCTAAACTAATAAAAAGGATTACATTACTTATATAACTAGTTTACAATCTTTTCAAATATTTGATGAATCTTAATTAGCAGTGAATTAAATCTGAACGTCATCTGAGTGTAAGCGACAAAAGAAATAATATTAACTCGAGACGATGAAGGTATTACTTTTGTAAGAAGTAAGAAAACTAGCAAGAGTTCAGCTACAGGACGAAGGGAAGTAAATAAGGAAAAAGACAGGCTAAGGAAAATTTCAAAGGATTGTGTAAATGATGATATGGATAGGAAAGACAACTGAGATAAAGGCCGATACAGATATAATATGGAAGAGAAAGACGCTGCAATGCTGCTAGTAACGCGAAGTGTTATCATGATCCTAAATTGGAAAAGCCAAATGGAGGATGGTACAAAATGTAGGACAAAACAGACTCCGAAGTCTGTACAGGAAATTTTTGGTGTTGAGTTCTCTAGCATGATTAATTTGCGCCTGTGAATCCAGCTTGGTTTTAAATTTTAATATTCTACTTAAGATACGATTGTTTTTAGTAAACCCAGACATTGAACAATCATTTTGTTCTAGTACGTTAAACTCTTCTTCTGCTGCCTGAGTGTGTCCTATGTCATTTGTAGTCGGTGCAAAATGTCTCAGCCATTCCGTTGCCATTTACTCCCTTTGCATTAATTTCATCTTTCATACTACCTTTTATCCATCCCTCTTTTCCTTGTTGGACTTTTATAATTACAAGCATTTTCACCGCTCTCTTCGTACGTCACACTATGTTATATCCATCCATCTTTTCCGTAGTCTACATTCACAATTACAAGCATTTTCGCTCTCTTCGTGTCATCCCAATTACGTATTATATAAAACTGAGCCTGTTATTATCTCATACAACCAGCTACCGTACAACCTTTCATTCAAAAGCCTTAATAACGATCTCACGATCTAATATTGCGTGTCCGAATTTGATTTACTCTGCCATTAAGCGGTGAAAACAATTTGCGACGAAAGTTTTATTTTATAATCATTATAGTTGAATATTATACGCTCTGTTAGGTTTCGACTTAAATAATAAAATGACTCAGGTAATAAATTCGCTACTTTAGGTCGAGCAATGATAGCATCGACAGCGAAATTGTCTGATTTTATCTTTTGATTCCGGATGTTAACAAGTAAGAAGAACATTTTGAGCATCCGGTTAAAAATAAGTTTGATTAATTTTATATCAAAGTAGACTGTTTTTGATGCAGATGCATTGAAAAACGAAATAACAAAGCAGTTACATACAGGTAAAAGTAAGATTGGACGACGATTTGATATTGAACCTCAAAGATTTATCGACATTTCGAAAAAACATCGAAATGGTGATCATGCTAAATATGTGAATGATGCAGTCATCATTAACAGAAAGGAAATACTTCTGATCACTAAAATTAAAATGATTTATAACACTAACTACTGGTTATAATAACATTCATAACGCATGGGGCAAAGGCAATCAACATACCATAGTTTGTTATGCACTAGTGCCTTCTGAACATAAAATGACTCCGGTAACTAATTCGACACTTAAGGCACAAAAAAGGCAGGCGGGCAGGCAGGGCATTTTCAGGCTTAAATAATAGCAACGGGCACGTAGGAAAGAACCTTTCTATTCTTGTTAATAATTAGAACTATCTTAACAATGAAATCACTGCCCGAAACTAAGAAATACCCACCTAAATGACACCACAAATGATTCCACATACCAAAATGACGTCGTCGTAGACTGCGATTTGATTATGATCACGTTAAATACTTGAATGATACTGTCATCAGTTCGCATCATTAAAATTCTTATTAAGTCACTACTGGCTGCTAACTACGCATTCAACCCACCATCACACGTTAATTAAGATATGCTCTACTGACTTCTGGACAAAATGGCAGATGGTGTTCATTTACTAGCACCTGGTCGACCGTTAGATAAAAAAGTATGCATGGGCCTATTTAATGACTCTTTTATAATAATCGGTGTGAAAAAGAAGGTGTAAAGAAGTCGAAAGGTACTTTTTCACCCTGTGATTGCGTTTTTTTTTTTGTTATAGACCATACCTTCTGGTTACGGAGATATTGGGGGTCAAAGTTCCAATTTTTTCATAAGTTTTTTTTAGGAGTTACTTAGTTTGATATACGGAATGCTTGGTTGCCGGCTTCGTCAAGGGTCCATTTACACCTTATATGTGAGACCAAGTGGGCCAGTGGTTCATCAACAAAATTATCATAGTGGAAATGTAAATTCGAAAAGTGTGATTAAGAATTCACACTTTTCGGGTTCAGCGTTGATTTAAATAAATACAAAGTTCTAGACACATATACTGCCATTTACATTCAAGGTTAAAAAGACTAAGTTGACGTAATATGCTAATAAAACTCGTATTATTGGAAATGAAACTTGTCAGTTTGAAGCAGGACATCTGAGACTCGAAGAATCAAATAAATAAATGAAATTTACAGACCTTAGAAGTCAAGTATTATAATAGCTGGTCTACAGGGCATAGATATGCATAAACAATGGCCCATACTTTGATCATGAGGAACGGGCATCTTTAGATTTGTTGAAGAAATATTCTAGAAAGAGTAGAACGAAAATTGAAACCAGAGTTTCAAGTCACTAACTATTGCAAACACGATTTCATGATTCTGGTAGAAAAAAAGACTAAAAGCTTTACGAGGAAGATGAAACAACATGCGGCGCCTACCCCAAATGAATTGGGATAATGGCAAGAGAATGATAATGATGATGATGAGGAAGACGAAACAAAATCAGCTAATCAAACGTTGCTAAAACAACCTACATTTAACTGTGTCATAGGACCATATCAAGGTTATCTGAATTTTTGTTATAGGTGGTAGTCCGATTTAATTATTTATTTATTCGATCACGCAGTTTTTATTTACATTGTGATGAGCAAGGTCAAACTAATTAATATTCAGTAGGATGCTTTTGATGGTAATTTGTTACGTACCGATAGTTTTTGCTTTACAATGATTTATACGTACGTTGCAAACTTACGCGAATTCTAATAAATATCCAATACTTTCTACGTTTCTTTCAAAGTGTTCTTTCGAGTCATCAAACGTCATATTGCTCGAAGCACTAGATTAGACATTAATGCTGGCTCAAACCATGTCGTTACAAATGGTATTCTGCATAAAATAACCATTCTCAATCGCCTCACATTTATTGTCGTACACAACTACATTATTCATTCCAATCAATATTCCTAACACCCAAAAATAATCACGATTCACACGGCATCCATCGATTCTTGTCCAATTTCACGCCATTGAAAACGAATCCCTCGTTAACAATATCAAAATTTGGTCTACTTTCCATCGACATGAAACTATGAAACATGACGATTTCACCCCATGCATGATGTACATAGACGATGTTTTATTCATTGCTAACAGCAGTAGTCGCATATTATGTGAGAAAGTTGGGGTAGATCAACAGACAGTGTTTAATTGGAAACTGATGCTAAAAGGAATGCGTGGAAAAAGCTGCACCTGTGTGGCTATTCTCTGGCACGTGTGGTCAATTCCTACATTATTAATAGTCGCAAGTGTTGCCTAAGTACCGTGGAAGATTTTCTTGCTGAAGTTTTTTTATTTAATACTGATAGACTGTGGATAAAGTCGAACATTTCACGCTGATTTTGCGTGTATGCAACTTTAAGACGACTTTGTTTTTCTGTTTAGAAGATGCGATGTTTATTTTAATTTTGTAGACAAGATTATACCTGTTATTCAAAGAGGGAATTGATAAATGACTTGATGATTGCGTTAAATTAAAGAATACTTCTCCAAAACATAATTTGCAACGGGTCTTGAAACACGCTTACAACTCAGAAGTTTTGATTTTCACAACATTCTGACTACCTTTATTTGCTCATACGTTCCGCCTATATCATTTCCCGTAACATCCAAATTCGCACAAACGTCACAATCTACTTCTTCCACGTTACCGTTCTTCTAACACGCATTAACAATAGCTATATAATTTCAGGCAATTACGCAAATCAGTACACACCACCTAATGAATCCTGTCAACCTTGACAATGGGCAGACGTAACGGACTGAGTAGCCACGCGTCGCGTTACGCTTTGCTGGTCATAAGGTCATTGTTATGCTGACTGGATGAAACAAATGTGGAATGATACGAGTATCACCAGCATCAACAGCTTATTGCTGAAGCTAACAAGGGATCTTTCGAAAGGAAGAACCAAGCTCAGAAAGAGCTCCCTTCTCTCTCTCTCTCTCGAGAGAGAGAAACACGAAAGCACCTCATTCTCAAAAATGTGGTCAAGCAGTCAATAGTTCTGTGTACCCTACCATTAAATAAGCCCACAAATTCAAAACCTAAATTCCTTTTTCAAAGTTCAATTCCCACAGACACTCCTTGATGAATTATGTTTTATCATGTTATTAGTAAGTCGTATACTAACTACTTAGTGGTAGTTTTATTGATGTTGAATTGATGTCATACCGTAGGAATAGTAATTGCTTTAATAGTAAAATATGAATAGGCTCTAGGACAATTAAATTGAATCGGTCCGGTTCGTTATCGAACTGTTCTAAATCATGGAGCTGGCTGACCAATTGATATGTCAACATTTCTTTTTATACAGCAGTACTTTTGAATATTCAAGGAGTTGATCAACATCAACTCCTTGAGTATTCAAAAGTACTGCTATATAAAACCAACGTAAGGCACATTTGTAGAGGAGTATAAAATGGAGGAGTTACGGATACGCCACATGTTGCGTTTCCCCTAACACCCCATGCATCAAGTCACGCATGGCTGCCTAAACAGAGAATACAGTAAGTTAGTAAGGTTTTAAGTTTATTAAGTCCGAATTTTGGAACCGAAATATGAACATGAGATGACTTATTAAAATGTTTCGGCAAATACTACTGGCAGTTTCACGGTTTGGTTTTGTGGTGCGTGTCTTGTTATAGATTTAGAATTCTATTTTTAATTAAATTGAGGTCTATGGGAACATCACAATGCTAATCGACGTTAAAAAAAGCTCCGACTTTGCCGAAAGCTGCTTTTGCTTTTTGATATCACAAGCTTGTCTTTGAAGTTTTGCCAACTACTTGTGTATGATTCTCTGGAATCCTTATGAAAGGAATAAGTTGCACGAAGATGCTGAATGATTATAATACATTTTATCGACGATCTCACATCGTTAAATTATGTCTTGACAAAAAATAATTGAAATATTACCGATTCAATTGAACAACTGTAAACTCCAGTTATGGGCAAGTTTCAGATAACAATAAATCTGTTCTAGATATCAGATTTGATCGAAACCGACGCGCGTATATTAATTCATCGAGCTGCAACAACTGCGTAAGAAACTTACATAACCCATGCCAAAACCTACGTCGATAGCATTGTCCATAAAACAATCACGTTATGGGACTTGAACGTCTTTGTTCTTTTTTAATCCCGTCCTTGCAACACCAATTAGATACAAACTATGGCTACTTTAATGGATCCCACGTAGAAATCTTCGCAACAGACCGAAACAGATGGCAGAACTAATTTAACTTCTCGTGAATAAACGGTTGCGAACTTTGAATCAGGAAATGTAGGAAGAGTAAAAAAAATGAAAAGATTTTCTGGTTAATGATCGATTACCCAGTACCAACTGGATTGTGGAGGTGAGATAGGCAGTCGCTCCATGCATAATACTGGTATTCAGCTACATCCTGTTAGAGTGTAAGCCGACCCCAACTTAGTTGGGAAAAGGCTAGGCAGATAATGATGATGACATGTCATTTTAGGAAAATAACTCGACAAAACACAAATTTGTAACAATAGGTGATATTGGATACAAGAAGTAACTATCACCAAAGTGCAAAAGTCGAAGAAAACCCCGCCTACAAATCTTCTCAATCCACCTTACAAAATTCACAATGATTTTCTCGTGTCATATGGACAGCCCACCACAAGACCAACTTCAGTCAAGGAGCTTAAGCAATGCTCGTACGTAACTGACCGCAAAGCCAATCCTCATATACTATTGACGTATTTTTCACTTCAATCACCTGTATGATTGAAACAGATTAAATAATTATAACGACTGTTAATCACAGCCGTCATTGGTGCCTTAAAGCCGCCATTTTTGATCTCAAAAGCAACACGTAACGTATAACTAAAATTACATTTAGTTTTCCTGGTATCGTTTGCATTGCGGAAGAAATGTCTAGAGACCGTTCCCTTATATGCACTTGCAGTTTCTAGTTTCTCATGAGTGTTCTATTTAATATGGAAGCTGTGTATTCATGTCTAGATGGACATACTAGTTTGATGTCTTTTTCTGCGTTTTGGCTTGAGGAATGGATTTTTGATGGACTTTCTTTAGTTTCATGTTACTTTGCAAACTATACTTGAAGGGAGTTTTTGGATTCTTAGTCATGTCTGAAGTTTTTACAATACAGAATCTGCCATTTAGTTTTATTTGGAATTCAAAGAACTCAAAGGGATTATTTTCTATGATAATTTGTAACACATTAGCTAATGTGTTACAAATTAGAAAAGGAAATTGTGTAGAAAATAATCCTCTCTAAATATCTGTGATAAGATATTCACAAACTACAGTTTACTAATCCATACAGACATATCTAGTTCAATCAAGTTAATGATGTCTCAGATACAAATAACAGTTCCTTTGATAACCCCAATAATATTATCACAATCTAAATAGCGTGTGTATAAATGGTAACATCCACCTGTTCATCCATTGTATCATCAACATTATACATTTCATCATTTCTGACCTTCCAGTCCATCAAACAATACGAATTGAGGTCCCTATCATTGTTTGTAACCATTGTGAGCCGTAAAAGCTTTGATACGGCCATTTTAATTACCTTAATAGCAAGTATTGCTGAATGGTTTTATTGTTATTTGAATTCTTTACCTCTTTAGCAATGGATTACATGATGATCATGGTCTTGATGAGTTTAAAACTCATTGAGTTTTAATGCGGTATTGAACTTGTAATGTTAATGGCTAATCTTCGGAATTAGTTACGGACAATTTAGTGTCAGTCTGCAGTTTGTTATGTTCTGAGAATGCAAAAAATCATGATGTTGTCTTGACTCGGATACGTGTGGTGTTAAAGAATATCGTAAGACATAAAAACGAGTGCGTACATTCGTTTACGTTTCCTCGCAAGTCTTAAAACCTCCGAAGAGCAAAGAAGTAGTTTTTTTTTTCTCAAAACTTTGCCATCTTGACTTTATCCAAGTGAATCACCTCTTAGTTGGCAATTTCTTGAAATAAGGAAAACCAACTACGAATAACTTATAGCATCAACATGATTGCTCAAGCACTTATTAGTCAAAAGGTAAAGGCGCCTACGAGTATTAGGTAACCGTTTCCTCAATCTCAATATTACTTCATTTTCATCTATTACAACAACATTTCCTCGACTGCTTTCCTCCAATCGTGTTTCCTTGAAGAGTCGACTCATTGTTAGTCAGTCCAAGCCTTTGTTAACTCAGTCATGCTTTCAGTTAACTTATTGTATAACTGGTCATAACCACTTAATTATTCACAGTGAGTTAACAGTTCTCAGAGCAGTTAAACATCGGTTTACGGTTAACGTCGAGCCGTTCAATTGTTTGTCGAGCTTTAACAGAGGCAATGGCCGTTTTGAATTGGATATCGTTCTTTTCGATAGTTATAAAGTTAAGGGGTTATTTGATTGCGTAATTATTAGTATTGGCCATGTTGGTTTTCTCGTGATTGGTTTTCAGTTACGCACTGCTGCAAATTTTAGAAGTTACGAGAATCGACAAATGCAACACGACGTGTAAAGTAGGAAATACACATGCAAATCAAAGTATTGTAAGAGCTGTAAAATTTAGATCAAATTTCAATTGCCAATCAACCTCAATCATGTCAATTTACAGTACACTCAACTACAAAGCTACATAAAGGGTGTAATAAGATCCTTAACGAAGCCGAAAGGCACTTGTTCTCCCCGTCATTGCGATATTTTTTTTTGTTCTAGACCATACCTGGGAACCTTCTAGTTACGGAGATATTGGGGTTCAAAGGTCCAACCTTTTCACAAGTTTTTTTTTTAAACGTGTTTCTCATGTAAGATTTTTACTTTAAACACCTTCACGACCCCCGTACTATTCAATCCATCCATTAGCATAATGTTTTGAGTGCGTTACATTGAGTCCTACCGTAAAACGCAATTTTTCACCAAAAAAAAAAACGTCGTTTCCTAGCAATATTTTTTGCGTAAATTTACATAGTTTGATGTACAGAATGCTTGGTTCACGGCTTCGTTAAGGGTCTTGTTACACCCTGTATATAATTTGTTAATGGAAAACTAAGTTACTGGTGCAGTATCACGAAAAAGCCTTAAAAGCTTTGAAATGGCCATTTTAATTAATTGCTGAATGGCTTTTAGTTTTATTGGAACACTTCACCAGTTTAGCAATGGGGTTCATTATACGAATGGCCACGATAAAAATCAAAATCGTTTACCATTAAATCTCTGTGACATTATACAAAAAAAAATAAAAGAGAAAAATAAAACAATGAAACACAGAAAAGATGCTAATAAAGCAAATGAAACTTAGCATGCACGCGAAAACAAAGAAGGGCAATTTGAAAGTCAGCATGAAAAAGAACCAATTGAGTGCCAAGAATGATTAAGACCAAACAAATACCTACTTACAAGTAAAATGGATTCACCTCGTAAACGGAACATAACGATACCCCATGATAATAAAGATAGGAATAATGTACAAATAAACACAGACAGAAAATCAGTCGGCCTACCGCAATCCATTAACCTCAATTAACTGAAGATTCTATGTTACACGACTTGATAATTAGCTCCCATTGTTTTTGCTTCATTCATTGAATCGGCTTCGTTTAACCTGTTTTTGATGTGCGTAAAGCAGGTTGTGGCACAAAATGCAGAATACTGGCTTGGCTTAGCACACATAGAAAATATTGATTCACGATTCCGGTAACTAAGATACAAAGAAGAGTATTTATATTATATATAAAGGAACACGCTCTATTCAATACAATATAGGAGGAGCTCGTGGCTTTAAAATAACAGTCGCTCAAGTCATCTTTATCTTAAGCCGCGTTTGCCTAGGTTGGTCCGTGGATGGGTGACCACTCATTACATACTAGGTTTCCTCCGTGCCTCAGAAAGCACGTTAAGCCGTTGGTCCTGCCTGTAATTTCTAGATATTTGGCAGTCGTTACAGGTAGTCAGTGGCCCGAAAGTCTGCCAACCTTGTCTTACCAAGGGGTATCGTATTATGAAGTCGTTCCATGTAAAGTACTGGTATTAAGCTGCATCCGGTTAGACTGGAAGCCGACCCCAATATAGTTGGGAAAAGGCTAGGCAGATGACGATGATGATAGGAACACAAGCCATAGCTAAACCAGGTGATGGATTTTCGAAAACAGTTGTTGAACCTGATGATTCCGTTGCTAACCGTTCATAGCCGCAAAATGCGTAAACACTAATTGAAGTATCCTTTGGCATTTCACGTACCTATAATCTAGCAATAGACGAAGCAGTGGCAAGAAAATTACAAATCCCATTACATTATGCGAATACATTACATTGACGACGTAACTATTCCACGACAATTGCAAATAGACATCTTCACTAAGGTCAGTTGAATACGGAATACTGTTTATTATACAGCCAACGACATCTTCAGTGTTAGATAATACCCTCATTACACCTGATCCACGTTCATTGAAATCAAGTGAAAACATGATCCGTCGTTTTAAATTTAATGAGCGGCTACTGACTATCCATTCGAAAGTGTCGCTGGATAAATTTCTAAATCATTGCGCTGAGTATTATAATTTCTTTTATGCCCATGTTTAACTTCGAAAGCGACAATTTTAAGTGCTCCCGAGTGTAAAGTGTCTTTTTACGGTTGTGGATAGCGTTTATGGTCATTTCTTTGAATTATCTTTTACTTATTTTAACTTCAATGTTGTGCGTTAAGAGAGTAAGTGTGTTGGAGGACATTGCTTGCTTGGCTTTGATCAGGTAAAATTGCTTGGTTTGGCTTGGTTTTTTGGAGTTCATAATTTTTTTGTCGTTCTATAGCATAGGTACTGTTACGTTAGGTCATAGGAGAAACAGTGATAGCCCAGTGGTGTGACCGTCGTCGGTCTGCCAAGTCATAGGTCTCAAGTTCGAAGCCAACACGCACCTCAGATTTTTCGGATTCATGTGAGTATTATTTATCACTTGCTTCGGTGAAGGAAAACATCGTGAGGATACCAGCATGCCCGAGACCTATTTCTCGACGGAATGTAAAGCCAACTCAGAGGCCCATGGGCTGCACTAAAAAAACTGACACCAGGGTAGGCATTAAACACACGATAAAGATAGGAGAAACAGGGTTGCGCATGGTTTATGGTCTCCGAATCATTTGGACAAAGAGAAACATTAACTGATCGACTGATTGGAAGTACACTGTCAACTCTTTCGCTTCTGCCATGGGCCTGGACGTATACACGAACGTTAACAAACATTCTGCATTTGACTTGAAATAAAGACTATCTGGCTTTTACAAAAAACAAAAAAGTTTTTTACTGCATGAGAAAAAATAACCTTTTTTTTAGCAATAATGTCCAATGTGCAGAATTGCAGATTCTGTGGAGCAATCTATTTGTTCTTGAGCACTGCATGTCTGCAATTCATTTATTAACGTGTGATTTTTCTCACGAGTTCCTTCCACATTAAAAGGCGGTGTTCAAATAAAATAAGTGGTGAGACTGCTCACTAGACGGCACATGATTTTGACTAGGTTTAGTCATCATTACAATTTTTATATCGGTGTACATGTCCATGAAATAAATGATAAATTTTATTCTATTCTATAAATTATGTTTGACGTTGTTCAGTGGCACAGAGAACACTGCGTGCAAATATGCTGAGATATATTAAGTTTGTCTATCTTGTCACGGAACGGACGGCGCAGCGCGTTGGAATGCCTCCCACAAGGTGGATCGATGACCGATGGAAGGCTGCGGGAATTTCCTGGATATGAGAAGCACAAGATCAAGTGAAGTTGTTATCGCTTGGGTGAGGCCTCTGTGCTCAGCAGTGGATGTCTTTCGTCTGATATGATAATCTTAGATTTGCACGTCTCTCTCCACACAGCTTCGTTTATAACCGGCTTTCTTCAAAAAGGAGGAGGTTCTCAATTCGGTTTTTTTTTTAAATGTGAGTTTAGAGGTACTTAGCAAGTACCTCTAAACTCAGTCATTTCAAAACTAACTTATATCTGAAAGGACTTCCCGATTGTTCCCATAAAAATTTCATCAAAATCTCGGTAATTTGGTTTTTTCTTCGCGTAATGTGGCCTTTTATGCTATGGCCGTTCACGCGACGTCGCGTGACGGTGCCTTACAATATAATTATGTACGAGCCTTATCAATGTAAAAAATAATTCATGACAAGAATTTGTGTGGTATACTGAAATGGGTAAAATAAAAATCTTTTTTTTTTTGTTTTTAGTGTTTTTTTTTTTGGAAGTCGGTTTTTTTTTCCGCTGAATTTTTTTTTTATCTGCTGTCTTTATTCTCCAAAAGTAACAAATGGATACCATTCATTGAATATTCATGCATTACAAATCTCTAAGCAGTGCCTAGATTGTTTAAGTATACATTTACTTACATCATTTATCAATGAGGAAACTATGGAAAAGCACGTGCAATGATAAATGATCGTCACGTACTCGTATACTGTTGCTTTTACTTTTTGTAAATTCATGAGAATTCACAGAGATGTAACCACTTAATTAGTAACTAATGAATACAGTGACTAATGAATGGAGGTTGTAGTCGGCAAAGGCGGTCATTGTATAGGAGCCACAGATATGGAAACATCAATCAATGTTTTCTTACATTGTACTAAGTACCTAGTAGTACGAAACAATTATCGTCCACCTGATAATGTACTTGACCGATTTCTTTCTACACTGAGAACGAAACTTGAAACTGTAACGTTAACAATAACGTCTACGTAATCTAACGTTTGGCTGACGTTTACGTTACAACATAGGAAGAGCAAAAATAAAGAAATTAGTCCGCTTTGTGGACAAAACTAGTGCACAGAGTGTGACGGACTCTTGCAGGTAAACAATAGTAATCGTTATATGTTTGTGAACGATTAAATTCAAGCTATTTTAAACTTTATTGCCCTTGTTTTTAGAAGTAGTTTGTATGTGCTTGAGTGATGTAAAAATAATGATGGTTTTGCGTAATGTTGAAGTTTATTTCGACGGTTTTAAGAGTTCCACCCATCCAATTTTTAGTGCAAGATCTGAAAACACTTTTTTCCTAATAATTCTGCATAAATCTGTTTCTTTAGCAACAATATTAGAAACAAAAAAATGTTACTTAGGCCCGGACAACAGCAAAAACAGGGGTTTGCTATAAAAACAGGCTTACTGAGTTACTCTGACATTAATTGGTGCTTTTCCACCAACTCCATTAGGCCCTGACTGCCCCGGGTTCGACCGTAGACCATCCGAAATGCGGAAAGTTAACAACATATTTGTACCTAACGGTCGACGATCGGACAATCGTATCAGGGTCTAGCACTTTTAGGCAGGCAGGGGCTGCAGCTAGAACAGGGATTGTATTGCATTGTACATCGGGCTGGTGTCCTGAGCTGTGGTGGTTTGTATATGTGAGTTTAGTTTGTAAAAGGACTTACGATACAGGAGAAATTCCTAGTGTGGGGCAACGCTTATACGTTTTTTTTTCTTCGTCAGTAGTATAATAAATATTGCTGATATCGTTTTTACAGGGAGACCTTACTGAGCCCCCTGCAAAAACATAAGAAATCATTTCAGCTACTGGGCGCAATTTATGTTCTCCCGTCACCCCGACATCGACCCCCGATAAGACAGGAGTCTACAATGCTGTGATGGGACGAAAATAAGCCATTTAATTTAAGAACGAATCTACTGTTTACAGACTCCGACCAGACGGCCTTACACCCAACAGATTGCATACTATTATGGAAGTTTAAATGTCTTTATTATACGCAGTCTGAGTTTCAAACAATGAAAGGAAAACTGAATACTCTCAAGGAAATCCTCATGTTTGTATTTTGATTCCAAAAATGAATGTTTTAACCACAGTTTTAACAATAACACTATACTAGGCACTAGGCAGATACGATGTTGACTGTCATTTGTCATTTTAATATGATAGGCACTATTTGTAGTTAAATTACTGGTACATTATGTCAAGACTCAGGTCACTCAGGCCCAAGATAGAGATATGCAATATAAAAACCTTATTTCCCTGCATTGAAAGTACAGCAGAAAACGCTGCATAATAGAACTAGTGGGAACTCCCGAATCATTTGATGATGTGCCTCATCATCATCATCAGCCTACAACAGTCCACTGCTGGACATTGGCCTCTTCAATCGTACGCCACTCGATTCTCGGCAACTCGTCTTCCAGTTGGTGCAACCTGCGAAGATCGTCACTCCACCGAGCCTGAGGGCGTCCCACCTTACGCTTGCCGATGATGTGCCTACGAAATGATACCTAGAAATCAATCCAGAAACCTAATTTTTGCATTATTTGTTTTGCACCGCAAATGTGGTCTATTTCTTAACAGACTGGACAAGGTCTTAGTTTAGATTCCCCGATTGGGAACTTATAGCTAAATTCTGGACCAACACAATTAAGTTAGCAATCAACAGAAGAAGAATATAATAGTTGTAAATTCAGCCCTTGCACGCCATTACAACAGACGCAGGCACTAGAAAGTGTAAAGTGAAACCCACTTACCTACATGAAGACACGCCCATATTAAATGCTGCTCATAAAAAATAAACAATTGTGCTTGTAGGCAGTCTGTGCGCATGTAAATAGTGATATATTAAACTTATGCAAATCTAGACTTTGGGTGCATTATAGAACAGCTTTATAACTGATAGATTGGATAGGCTATGGATAGGCTCCATCATCATCATCTGCCCAGCCTTTTCCAACTATGTAACTATGTTGGAGTTGGCTTCCAGTCTTACCGGATGCAACTGAATACCTTTTTTTTTTTTTTTTTTACCTTTTGGAAATCATCAAATAACCCCTCCCGCTCTGGGCTGGTATTTTACATACAGTGACTGCCTACCTGACCTCTACAACCCAGTCAGTACTAGGTAATACAATACCCCTTGATAAGACTGGTTTTCACACTTTCAGGTCACTCACTACCTGTAACGACTGTCAAAGATCTACAAATAGCAGCAGGGGCTTTACGTGCTTTTATTGAAGTACTGTTTGGTTTATTTTTTTATTTCATGTAATCAAATATGTATGCTGTCTTGGCTTCCGTACGTTTTTTCATGGGTGACCACTGAAAACCAGCACTGTGCTGTGGCCTCCCCATAGCACAGCATCATGCTGAGTGGTAACCTTCTTCTTGCAGTCATTATGTGCAAGCGGGTAGTTATTTGTCTTGTGTATTTATATTTGTTATGCATCGTGTGATTATTGTTAATATATTTTTTGTATGCACGTCATGTTCCTGCGACAAATAAATATTTTTTCTTTCTTTTAGGGCATGGCGGAACTCGGTATGTAATGGGTGGTCACCCATCCACGGAACAATCTAGGCAACTACGGCTTAACCTAAAGATCGACTCGAGCGGCGGTTATTATTTAGCGACGATCTTCTCTTGGACAGGCTACTTGTAGTGTGCACGACGCACCTTTTTGTAATTTTTATACTTTTTGGTATATTTTGTACAATGTTTCTTTTATATTTCGAATGCTGTATTTTTGATATTTTGTTTTCCATTAAAAAGACCAGTCTACCACCAACCATCACGGCGTTTACTTTCGTATAACAGTCCCCTTTAAAATAGGAAGTCTTGTAAACCAGCAGTGTGGTGATTAGGCTCAGTCCGCTACATCGTGGTCCTTCGATAGCCAGTCTAGCAAATATTGGTGATGGTGCGTACTCGTGCGGGTGCCAAGATGGGGGCTGAAGGGAACGCTGTGGAGAAGGAGCTGGAGCAACCAGGGCCCAGCCATTCACCCGCCGACGCGGCGGCCGCAGTCCAGACCCCTTCCGTCTCCGGCAATCAGACCCCGCCGAGGCCCGTCACTACAATCCAGACTCCGTCGAGACCAGTAAGTAGAACTTCATCTCGTTCTTCTGCTACAATGGTGGCTAGAAAGTTAGCCGCAGAGGCTTTACATGCTCGCCGTATGGCTGAATTAGAGCAGGAGGCCGCAGAGAGGGTCGCCGCAGAGAGGGTCGCCGCAGAGAGGGTCGCCGCAGAGAGGGTCGCCGCAGAGAGGGTCGCCGCAGAGAGGGTCGCCGCGCGAGAGCGCGAGGCAGCGGAGTTGGAACTCCGAGCAGAATTGGCGGCTATAGATGCTGATGCCAGTCATCGTAGTTCGAGAAGCAGTCGTTCGGTCAATGACTGGCTGCAAAAATCGCAAGCTGCTCTGAAAGTTGATCCAGTTGGCCTAGCTGACCCCGTCGAGTTTCATTCAATTATCTCGGTCGCCCCCTCTCGCCTAGCCCCAGCCCCGGTTTCGCCTATAAAACCGGCTGACCTAGCCACAACAGCTACAAATGCTAACATGCATCTCTGTTCCAGCGATTCAGACCGCCTTGTGAAGTCGTTAGGCATTCTCATAGATAATGTTAATAAAGGCGCATGCCACCGTAGGGGTGATAGGGATTTTCCATTGCCGTTTTTCGACGGTAAATCGCATCTAGAATGGCTTTCTTTAAAAAGAGCCTTTCTAGATACGATGGACTCACATTCTGCAGTGGAAAATCTAGCTAGGTTGAACAAAGCATTGAAGGGATGCGCGCGTGAAGCGGTCATGATGCTGCTGGCAACGGCGCGTGAGCCTGATGTCGTGCTGCGCGCGCTTGATACGCGCTTCGGCCGCCCCGAGCTTATAGTGGCTCAGGAGGCAGCTGCAATGCGCACTTTACCGCGCGTCTCCGGTGAAGGTAAAGACCTTGCTATTTTTGCCAGTCGTGTTCGTAATTGTGTGGAAGCGATTCGGCTACTCGACCAGCCTCACTACCTAACATCGCCAGAGCTGATTCAATCGGTTATTTCTAAAGTCCCCCCACTGTTACGAGCACAATGGGTGGCCTACGCCAGCAGTCACGCGGCCAGTGGTCTACCCATGCTCGACATGTTCGCCGATTTCCTGGCCAACATAGTCGAGCTTCAGTCTAGATTCGGTCTCCTCCCTGAATCGGCTGGCGCACCGAGTTCGACTTCCGCTGCCAATAACCGATTCAGGGATAAGGTGCACGCAGTCGTTGATGGAGAGAAATCTCGGTCAAAATCTAAAAATAGTTCATCCACGACTGTTTCAGGCAAAATTCATTGTGTTTTATGTCAACAACAGCATTCATTGACGCAATGTGACAAATTTCTTTCCTTGTCAGTAGATGACAAGTGGCATTTTATAAAAAAGAAAAGAATTTGTCACAGGTGCCTCAAAGAAGGTTGGCATAGGCTAAGTTCGTGTTCAGCAAAAAGTTTGTGTGACATTGGCGATTGTAAATTCCGCCATCATAGGTTGTTGCACAGTGCTAGTGAGCGCGCAGCCGCAGCTCACGTAGGCTTAGAAGAGGACGACGATACTGCGCCGTCCACGCTGAGCTCCGCCCCGTGCGCGTCGAGCTCCGTACCTATAGTTTCTCTTGCTGAAGGGAAAGAAATCCTGTCCCACGCGTCAACTTCTTTTTCAGCTGAAAGTCCGGCGCAATCGCTGAGTCTTCGCCCGTTACTGAAAGTTGTTGCTGTAACTGTGTCTGGTCCGTCTGGTAGTGTCGATACTTATGCCTTATTGGACGACGGGTCGACCGCTACTTTTATTGATGCGGAGGTTGCTGCTAAGATAGGTGTTAAGGGGCCAGAAGGACGCGTTCACGTAGATTGCATAGGGGGCCTTAATAAGAACGCACTGGTGCGTTACGTCGACTTCTACATCAAGGGTCGTCACGCGAAAGATAGTCACCTTATTCGTAGGGCTAGATCTATTGGCAGTCTAGGGGTGTCGTCTCAGTTTGTCAACAGGGACGCCGTCACGAAATACCCATATCTTGCGGATCTTGCAGATGAGTTGTGTTACGGTAATATTCAGCCAATGCTCATCATTGGCATTGACAACTGGCATCTCACCGTATCTAGGGCCACACGTAAGGGGTCTAAGTCACAACCTGTCGCGATTCGTACTGCGCTTGGTTGGGTATTATTCGGTTTCGGTTGTAGTTCAACTACTCAGGTTGATGTTGTTAGCCACGCCACACTGTTTGAATCCGCGACTGTAGCCCACAGCGACCGTTCCGAATTAGAGCAGCTTATTAAGGAGCAGTACAAACTCGAGTCTATAGGTATTTCGAAACGTGAGGCGCGCAATGCTGATGACGAACGTGCTGATCAGATTATTGAGCGCACAGCACGCCGCCTGCCCAGTGGTCGTTTTGAAGTAGGTCTGATCTGGAAGTCTGACGTTTTATCGGTACCTAATAGTTACAACCTCGCCTTATCTAGGTTTTTAGGCTTGGAGAAGAAGTTGTGTAGGGATGGTGCCTACGCGGAGCGGTATCGTGCCAACGTTCTCGATATGGTTGGGAAGGGCTACGCCGAGCTGTGTCCAGAGACACCCACAGGGCCACGTATTTGGTACCTGCCTCACTTCGGCGTGGTCAACCCAAACAAGCCTAATAAGCTGCGGGTTGTGCACGATGCCGCTGCCAAATCCAAGGGCGTCTCACTAAACTCGTTGTTGTTACCGGGCCCTGACCTGCTTGTGCCACTACTCGGCGTTCTTTTTCGATTTAGAGAAGGCAAAATTGGGTTGACCGCGGACATTCGGGAAATGTTTCCGCAAATTAAAATTCGCGTTGAAGACCGCGACGCGCAGAGGTTTTTGTGGCGCGATAATCCACGCGAACCGCTGCGCGTTTACCGGATGTCGTCGATGATGTTCGGTGCCGCTTCTAGTCCCTTTACGGCAATTTACATTAAAAATAAAAATGCGGCCGAGCATCAGACACAATACCCGGACGCAGCACGTGCAATCATTTGCGACCATTATATGGACGATTGCATCTGCAGCCTTGACAGTGTGGATGAAGCAGCAAAACTGGCCGCTGATATTCACGCTGTCCACAAAAACGGGGGTTTTGAAATGCGTGGCTGGGCCTCCAACAGTGCCTCGGCTCTGACGTTGTTACCGAAGGAGACATTGCTGGAGGTGCCGGTGACTTCACCCGTGGACCTGGGCCACCTGGCCACTCCTGTGAGGACGCTTGGCCTTATTTGGCAGCCCACTACAGACTGTGTCGGTTTCAATATTGGATTAAAAAAGGATGGGCTGCCAAAAAAGCTTACCAAGCGGGTGGTTTTGGCCCACGTGATGCGAGTTTTCGACCCCCTCGGAATTATTGCGCCTCTAGTAGTGACCGGTCGCATCATGTTTCAAAATGCGTGGCGCAAGGGTCTCGAGTGGGATGAAGAACTTTCACAGCAGGACAGTGCAGCGTGGAGGCTATGGTTTCAGGATTTGTTTGGGGTTGCCGAATTGCAGATCCCACGCTGCTACTGCCTAGCCGACTATGAAGTGAATCATTGCGAGCTTCATGTTTTTTCCGACGCCAGCGAGTCTGCCTTTGCTGCGGTGGCTTACTGGCGGTTCGTACTTAAGGATGGAGGAGTCAAGCTCGCACTGGTTTGCAGCAAGGTCCGTGTAGCTCCTTTAAAGCCGGTGTCGATTCCGCGGTTGGAGCTGCAGGGAGCGTTGATCGCCGCGCGCCTCGCTTCAACAATCTGCAATTCTCATCGTTTGAGACCCGTCAGGCAAGTTTTTTGGTGTGATTCAATGACGGTGTTGAGTTGGTTACGAAGCGAGGCCCGCTCATTCAAACCTTTTGTTTCGCATAGAGTCGGCGAGATCCTGGAGTTAACGAGTGCCAGTGATTGGCGGTGGGTGCCTAGCGAGTTGAACGTCGCTGACGATGCAACCCGGTTAAAACGCACTACGTTATCCCTAGAGTCTCGCTGGATCACTGGTCCAGAATTCTTGCTTTCTTCTGACTGGCCTAGTGAGCCTAGTTCCTTCCCAACCGTAAATGAAGAGAGTAGGAATCCGGCATATACCACAGCAGTTTACCTCATCGGTAGCGTAGAGAGGCATGTGCCAGTCTCAGCTGATCCCAAGCGGTTTAGCTCTTGGCTGAGATTGGTACGTGCAACTTATAAAGCTCATAAATATATAACTCTTATAAGACTCCATTCATTATCACGTAGGGGGCTTCAGGTAGATAATTTAGTGCGTGAGCAAGGGCGGATACTAACCTTTTCTTTTCAGCCTTCAAGCTCTTTTGGCTCTCCACATTCAGCGCATGAGACAGCTGCCGATATGCGCCTGGCCGAGACGCACATTTTACTCCAGGCACAGCTGGACTCATTTCCTGTTGAGATGATGTGTTTGAGCAGTCTCCCTCCCTTGCCCATACCTCGCACCAGTCGGCTGTTCCGACTGTCACTGATTGTGGATGAAGACGGCCTCATACGCCTATCCAGCCGTATCGCCGCAGCCTCGGGAGTGCCTGAAGCCACAAAAAACCCCATCATCCTCGATGGGAAGCACCCTGCCGTCCAGCTACTAGTAGACCACCACCACCGCCGAGCCGCCCATGCCAACACAGAGACCGTGGTCAACGAGCTTCGTCAGAGCTTCTACTTGCTCGGCTTAAGAAACGTCGTCCGCTCCGTTGCCTTCCGTTGTCAGCTATGCCGCATTCGCCGAGCTGAGAAATTCCAGCCGCCTACAGGGAATTTACCGGAGGCACGTTTAGCTCACCACAAGCGCCCCTTTACATTCACTGGGCTAGACTACTTTGGACCAGTTCAAGTGACTATTGGCCGAAGACGGGAGAAGAGATGGGTCGCTTTGTACACGTGCCTAGTCGTCCGCGCCATCCACTTGGACGTTGTTGGAAGCTTGTCGACAGATTCTGCTGTAATGAGTCTTCGGCGCTTCGTGGCTCGCAGAGGAACGCCTTCTGAGATTTGGTCTGACAATGGCACCGCATTCATCGGGGCAAGAAGAGAACTCCGTGCACTCTACGGGGACGCAGCCATAGAATATGCTGCAACGGAGAAAATTAGTTGGCGCTTCATTCCTCCATCGGCTCCATTTATGGGTGGAGTATGGGAGCGACTGGTGAGAAGTGTGAAGACAGCACTCCGAGCGACCCTCACCGAACGTGCTCCGACAGAAGAAGTTCTCCGAACCGTACTCGCAGAAGCAGAAGGGCTAATCAACTCCCGCCCCCTGACGCACGTTTCGGTAGAGCCCGGCAGCGAAGAGGCGCTCACCCCAAATCATTTCCTCCTTGCAGCTTCATCGGGGCGTCCCGTTCCAGCAACCTTGACGGACCGTGATCTGGTGTCGAGAAGCGGTTGGCGCAAAGCGGTCAGACTGGCGGACCACTTCTGGCAGCGCTGGGTTAAAGAGTACTTGCCGAATCTCATTCCCAGACCCAGGCAAGGCGACGTTCCAGAGTTGGCTGTGGGCGATCTGGTCCTGGTGGCTGACGGCAACCTACCGAGGGGCTCCTGGCCGAGAGGGCGCATCTCAGCGACTTACCCGGGCCGCGATGGGGTGATCCGAGTGGCGGAAGTCAGGACTGCAGCGGGCACACTGAAGAGGCCCTTGAGGAAGCTGCTCAAGCTGAGTGCTTAACTTTGGGGGGAAGGAATGTGCACGACGCACCTTTTTGTAATTTTTATACTTTTTGGTATATTTTGTACAATGTTTCTTTTATATTTCGAATGCTGTATTTTTGATATTTTGTTTTCCATTAAAAAGACCAGTCTACCACCAACCATCACGGCGTTTACTTTCGTATAACAGTCCCCTTTAAAATAGGAAGTCTTGTAAACCAGCAGTGTGGTGATTAGGCTCAGTCCGCTACATGTAGGTATTTAAATTTTGTATGGGGCAACAATTAGTTTGTCGCAATAATTACGCCATTAGCCCCATGGGGATAGTTGTTCAGTTTGATGGTCTGTAGCACACCTTTACAGTCCACCCTTGAGTCACCGAAGTGTCAATTAGGCATTTAAAAATTACCTTGAAAAGGCACAGTCCCAGAGTTTCAACCGCAAACGGCTGGATGAATATAATTTCCACAGATTAGCTGACTGTTTACTTTTGATCTAAGAAATATGTTTATTTTTACATTGTCCTCCGTACTATGGCTAAGAATTTATTCACACAGTATTTATATCAACAAGGTCATTTGTTAAGCATCTCAGGAGATTGCTATGTTGCTGCTATGTGTGATTGAATGGTGCAATCAATTGTTTGGTTTAAGACATCAACTTGAACAAAATTTTAAGCCTGTTGCTTGGTGGACTGTTATTTTTGTAAGAGATTTTAAAATTGATACTATTTATACCATAAGGAAGAAAAGTTGGTAAGTTTGAATGAAGGGGGTAATCTTCAGAACTGCTGATCTGTTTCCAAAAATTCTTTCACTAATGAGAAGCTACATTTTCTCGGAGTTTCACCGAGTGTACTTGAAAATGTACCTGAAGGATCATTTCCCACCATAATGGCGAGGCGAGTAAGACATAATTTCAATTGGCAGACCTAGAATTAGTGGTTTATTGGCAATTACTTTCAAAGAGTTTTATATCCATACAGCAACTTTAAACAGAACTGGCATAAGGTAGATTCTGTCAATCCCATTCATTATTTAGACTTAAAGAACAAGCATTATAGAATATCCATTTGGCTAGTTAGTCCAGGACATGAACCTGAAACCACAGGTACAGATTCACCAAACATAACTTAGTAATTTAAAATTACAAATTTTGTCAGTAAATATGGTAAGTATGTATGATTTTTACTAATAAAGTAAATCGTATTTTGATTAAGTTCTAGTTAGGGAACTTTTTTATCTAATAAAATCAAAAACTGTACACGCAGGTGATGCCGTGGGCAGGTACATAGTGTGTTTAATATTTATGATTAAACTGTTCCATGGAACTGGCATACATTGACCTACTGCAGATTCTATGATAGACATGCATGCAATTACTACACGATAACGATCTACCACACTTTATAATCACATAGGCTTAAACATAATTAAGTAACAAGCAAGTAAGTAATTATAATTTCTCACGAAAAAAAATATTATGAGAAACTAACGGAATATCTCACATGTACACAAGTTTAGTAAAGATGGTATCCGAGGTATGTTGAGTGTATCCTGGATTAATAAAAGTTGTTATCCTTACCTTTTTAACACGGCCTTGTTTCAAAAACTTTCAACTTATAGGATGTGAACTTGTTGACACAAAAAATTAAACTTGGAACACTTCACTGTGTTCGATACCCCGAATTTATAACTCACTGTGTGTAAAGACTAAGATATCGCTTTTTAAATGTTTAATTAATTTACTAATTCGACTCGATCGTTGATTTCACACTGTAACATAACACAAACTTTCTTAGCTTCTGCAAACTCGTCTCATGCATGCGTGCGTCAACCATTGCGTTCGGAAACTTACCTACTCAAACTTGTCAGTTTGTCAGCCAACCAGTGTTGCCAGGGCCCTTGAGTCGTAAGTTACGTTTGGTTTCCTGAAATGTTACATTTTTGCTGTAAAAGTTACATTATTGTTTTTTTTTTAATGTACTTGTTTTTGGGGTCGGAGATTGGAGGCAAATTGATGTCATTAAAAAGGCAGAATATAAAGGAACCTATGATGTCTAATGGTGATGTTTAGTCACATGATAAAAGAAACTAAGTTTAATTTGTTCGCAGCGCCATCTTCACTGTTGTTGCTATCTAGTCTAGCACCTAACTTATTCTATTCCAGTTTGAACCAAAACTACGAGATTGTGCATTTGTTAGTTTTACACTGAACAAACTACTAATATTCAATACATACAAAACCCTCATAACCTCTGTTCTACCAAGTGGTCGTAAAAGGACTCTGTTAATAAAAGGCAAGAACGCCTCAATGCAATAACAAATCTCGTTGTTCTGAAAAGTTACGAAAATACCCTAAAATGTAAAAATTACTTACATGTTACGCGAGGGGGACAAAAGTTACGAAAAATGTAAGAAATGTAACCTTCTGGCAACACTACAGCCAACTGTCAACTGTCGGGGATCTTTGGCGGGAATCTCAAAAAAGACGCACTTTTTAATTTTTCTCAAAGTTATTTTCATTCAATTTAAATACTGTATATTGTTTAAATTTGCTGTAAATAGTTTGTTATCGTCCTGAAAATGGACGGGAATGAGGGGAGCGAGGCTGAAGCCCCGAATCCCAAGATTCGGAAGCGGACTTTTGGCGCTGATGCTGATGACCATGTCGGCGGCGGTGAGGAAAGTGACTCTATTAATTACGCACCCTACTTCAAGCCTAATTATAAAAGACTGTATCCAGAGCATTCGGCTAACACGGAGTTTAAAGTTTTTGTAGAAAGTCAGGACAAAGAACGATTGGGAAATAAAAGCCCCATATATTTAAATCACATTTTCGCAACGGACGTTAAAGGTGTGGTGGCCATACGCCGTGTCAATGCGAATAAAATCGTAGTCGTGTTTAAGCAATACAACACGGCCAACAATTTCATCAACAATGCGAGCTTCCTTGAAAAACATAAGATGAGGGCATATATCCCTGCAGCCCAGATAGAACGAGTTGGCATCATCAGGTTCGTACCAACCAATATATCCAACAAAGAGTTGTACACAAAGCTTTCTTCTGTCTATGAAATTGTAGCAGTGAGAAGATTTACAAAGAAAGTGGGACAGAACAGGGTACCGCTTCAGACAGTCAGCATTACATTCCTATCGAATTCGCTACCAGATTCAATACAATACGACCTATTCTCATATAGAGTTTTTGACTATATATCACCCCTTTTGCAATGCTATCGCTGCTTCAAATTCAATCACTCGGCCAATGTATGCAATGGTAAACAGCGCTGCAGCTGCTGTGCTGGAGAACACTCCTACAAAGAATGTGACAAGCCCAATGAGCTCTGCTGCATTAACTGCAGTGGACCTCATTTGGCTATCTCAAGGACCTGTCCGGTTAAGATGAGGAAAATGTTAGAAAAAAAGGAAAAAATTACTTATGCCAGCATTGCTAATACAAAGAAGGAAACTGACTTCCCTCCTTTACCGGACCGCTCCGAGTCTGCTATTAAAAATAAGCAAAATATAATTAATAAAAATAAAGAACTTATTGTAAATAAAAACAAAATGAAATTGTACAATGTGGATAGTGTACATAACACACCCTTAAACTCAGAAATTATGCCTGAGAAGAAAACCGCACTCAAACCAAACATTAAAGCCCAAATCATTGCCAATAATGATGTATTAATGGCTATAGTCCATACCCTAGTACAGCTAGGCAACAAATCGGACGATGTGCCCATTACCACGTCGTCTATCAAAGACATGCTCATCAAAAATCTATCGACATAATGGATCTGAGCTCTAATATTTTAAATTCTTTATGTATTGCACAGTATAATGCTCAAAGTTTACATAGTAAAAAACCTTTATTAATAAATTTTCTACAAAATCAAAATATAGATATTTGTTTAATAAATGAAACTTGGCTAAAAGACCAACAGAGTTTTAAAATACCTGGCTATAATTTCCACCATAAAAATTCAGCTAACAGTCATAATGGAGTAGCTATCATATTAAAGCCCTATTTAAAATATAGGGTTCTAGACACCCGTTTCTATGAAGATATTCAGACTATTGCAATTTCAGTATCTACAAGAATAGGCGACATAACAGTTTTATGTGTATATTGTCCACCTAAATCTGGGCATATAAGAATAAATAGATTGCGGAATATTATCAGGGACCTCCCTAAACCTATATTTGTAAGTGGCGATTTTAATGCCCATCATATTGCCTTTGGATGCGTGTCCACAAAAGGCAGGGGGCAAGATTTGTATAATTTAATTGATGATAGTGACTTATGTATAATTAATAATGGTGACTTTACTACAGCTAATCGCCCTCATTGTAATCCATCGACAATTGATGTCACTTTCGTTAGTCCAAATCTGGCGCCACTTTGTGAGTGGTCTGTTCATGATGATACAATGGGAAGTTATCATTATCCAACTATTACAAAAATTGCAATTTGTGCTAACAAATATCAAGTTAATCCACCTGTTGATAGATTTTTATACATTAAAACTGATTGGAGTAAGTTTTTTGAAAAATCCAAAAATATTTTCCATGACATGACGATTGATGAAGAGGATCCAATGTCCACTTACCTTGAATTTTGTACTCGCCTCGATGCCTTGAAGGAAATGGTGATTCCAAAGTTAGTTAAAACTGGTGATTTTAAATGTAGAATTCCAGCTCCTTGGTGGAATTGTATTTGTGAGCAAAGTGTAATTGCATCTTACAATGCTCTGAAACTGTACAGAAGTGACCCAACTATAGATAATTATATTAATTATAAGAGATTAGATGCGCTAAAAAAACGTACAATTTCAGAACAAAAGAAGATTGGTTGGAACAAATTTTGTAACACTTTCAATAGAACTACTCCACTAAGTAAAATTTGGAACCTTATTAAGAGATTTAAAGGCATCAGATCTGGTAACAAATCATACAGGGATGAATTTATTCAACCATTTTTGAAAAAAATATCTGATAATAGTAACCTTATAGATAGTACTGAATATAGCCATTATTTTGATCTCAATAATGACAACCCAAACTCCAAATTTCTATTAGATCCTTTTACATGGACTGAATTCTCAATGAGTTTACAATCTAGAAAAAATACAACCCCAGGTTTAGATGACTTCCCTTACATACTGATTAAAAATCTCGATGATGATGTAAAACATTTATTCTTAAAAATTCTTAACAGTCTTTGGCGTAAACAAATAATACCAGAATCATGGAAAACACAGTGTGTGATTCCCATATTGAAACCTGATAAACCACCAGATTTAGCTAGCAGTTATCGTCCAATCTCGTTGTCCTCATGCCTTGGAAAGATCTTTGAGAATATGTTGAAGAATCGTTTAGACTGGTACTCTGAATCCTATAAAATTATTCCACCACTGCAATATGGATTTAGGCGCGGTCGTAGCTGTGCTGACAGTTTCATTTCCCTAATAGCAGACCTGAAAAGGGCAGAAAATGGTAAATTACATACAGTTTGCGTATTTTTGGATGTACAAGGTGCTTTTGATAATGTTGACCCTGGCATACTTGTCAAAATATTGACTGGTAGTATAGGTTTACCTGGACTTGTATCCAAATGGATTTATGACTTCTTGAGTAACAGAAAACTCTTTGTCAAACATAATAACATCTTTTATGGACCAGAGTGGGCCAGTAAAGGCACAATGCAAGGTGCAACTCTGTCGCCCTTGATCTATAACTTGTACACTTGTGAAATATGTAAATATGTTGATACTCAGAATGTTAATATATTGCAATTTGCTGACGATTTAGTTCTGTACAGTTCAAATTCTAATTTATGTGCAGCTATTGATACTGTAAATATAGCACTAGCAAAACTTCATGATTATTATACTAATAGGCTGCATCTTAGAATTAATGCTTCAAAAAGCAGTGTAATGATTTTTGGAGATGACAACCCTACTACTGATGTTATATATGCTGCAGACAGCATTCAAAGAGTCAACCAGCATAAGTTCTTAGGTATTATCATTGACCAAAAACTCAAATTTGAAGAGCACATTAAATATATTTCAAAAAACTCTTACAAAGGACTAAATGTTCTAAGATGCCTGGCTGGGGTATCTTGGGGAGCTGATCCAAAAATATTGTCAATACTGTACAAAGCAATTGTAAGAAGCCACTTTGATTATAGCACTTTAGCTTACATTAACTGTACATATGTACATAGATTGGATATAATTCAGAATAAGGCTCTGAGAATCATCTCTGGAGGAATGTGTTCAACTCCCATACGAGCCATGGAAGTTGAAACCAAGATCATGCCCCTTATTTTGAGGAGAATATTGCTCTGTGAAAGATATTGCATCAAACTTTTGTCATCAGCTAATAATGATGTTATCAAGAAAATAGTCCCTCACCTAGTGAATGTCTCTGGTCCATTGTCTTCAGCAGATGTACTGTTGAAGGGCATAGCTCCACAGTTGTGTCGGATTTATCTGGAAATATGTAATAAATGCACAAGGATTAAAAAACAGTCCCAGTGGCCTTGCTATGCCCACAACTATGCTAGTATAACTCATCCAATTCATGTTCTAGAACACAGAATCTTAAATAATAATGACATGCTAGAATTTTTGTCAGAAAATAATAAGTACTATACTCTATACACTGATGGCAGTAAGGGAAATAACTATGTGAGATCTGCTTTATATGATCCTCAAACAAATTTCTTTCAAAGCTTTGTTCTGAACAATGAATGCTCAATATTTACTGCAGAAGCCTATGCAATCTTAGAAGCGTTAAAGTTAATAAGTCATATTCACCAGTCTTACAAATCCTTTTTAATTTTAACTGATTCATTGAGTCTTTTGGAAGCTTTAAAAAATTTGAAATTGAGTTTTAAAGCTAACTATATTTTGTACAGTATTAAAGATATTATTTATAAGTTAAATTGTAATGACATTGAGATATCTTTTATATGGATTCCTTCGCATAAAGGTATATCTGGAAATGAAGTAGCAGATAGAATTGCAAATAAGGGGATAAATTCATTGGATGTTCAACATGTAACTAGTGTACCCTACACTGATTATTATAACTCGATAAACGAAGAACTGAAAAATCTTTGGGTTGAAATGTGGCAGAAAGACCAAGAGCAAAAAGGAAAATGGTACGGAAGTATCCAAACCGACTTACCAACAAAGCCCTGGTACGACGACCTGGAGTCAGCCAGCCGGCACTTCATCACCACGATTAACAGGCTTCGCTTTGGCCATACCACCACACCAGCCCACTTATCCCGTTTGGGCATAATATCAAGTGATTCTTGTAAATTCTGTAATACACCGCAAGCTAACGCTGAACACCTGGTTTTGAACTGTCAAAATTTTGCAATTGAAAGACTGATACTTGCCAGTGAATTGAGTGATATCTTACCAAATAATTCCTCCCGCCGCCTGAATGATATTCTAAAAATTAAACAGTGTTTTGTGCCGATTTTTAAATTCATTAAAAACAGTTGTGGAAGTGTGTAGTGGGGAAAAAAAATAAAAAAATAAAAAAAAATAATTATTATTATTATAAGTGTATAAACTACAAATTTTTCAAATTAAGACTTTTAAAATAAAGACTTGGCTTAAAGGTCTTGTAACCAAGCCAGTGGCATAGCCACAAATAATTAAAAAAAAAAAAAAAAAACAACTGTCGGGCGTCAGCCAATAAGAATCTGCTACAGATTATTATTAATGTTGTCGCTGTCACTTTTCTTGTAGGTAGGCACCATTTGAATTGGCAAGCGAAAATAGGCGTTTTGTGTGGAAATTAAAAGCATCAAAAACATTGTTTGGAAGCCCATTTATTAACTTATTCTAATGACAACAAGATATATTAACTACTTTCAACTTTGTAACATTTTAGGTCTGAAAATAACACCACATTTTATTATCATAATTTTATTATGTGGTAATGTTATTTTCAAACCTTTTGAAATAGTTTATAAATTGAGTATGTTTATACTGAGTAAATTGAACTATTGTTTGTTCCATTCATTTTTTGGTGGTCTAGCACCGAAGATTACTGATCCAACACGAACTGTTGTAGCTCCAAGTTCAATCTGGAAAAAGAGTAAGGAGATGTTTCATTTTTGTATGGGACTCCGGCCATAACATGTACCTTTTATAAAAACTGGGAAACAAACCTCTGAATAGAATAAAGTAACATTTTTTTCATAATATTATATGGTTTTTATGCAGGCAATAAAAATTAAAAATGTTTGTCGTTTGTCGTGAGTGTTATGACAGGTTGTAGAGATGAAGTTTGCATAACCTAGAAATTGTTATTTGATAATAATTGTACTAAGCAAAAGTCGTAGACACAACATAAATGAGAGAACGGAAAATAACACCGAAAGCCAGGAAAGTCGAAACCAAGTCGAGAGGAACGAGACTCGACTGACGGACATCATACACTGATGGGTTTTGTCGAAAATTCAAAATGTCATTTTGAATTTTTCGTTCAAAAATACAGTAAAAAAAAGTAGTAGCTATTATATTTTTTTAATAATGAAATCATCACTCTTGCTTATAAATAGTCGAAAATGATGTATAAGAGTATAATAATAATTATTTATTACAAGAACACATACTTTTCATATTTAACATCGACGTGATATTATGTTTTTATATGACATGATTTCAGAACGAAAGCAGACTACGCCAGCAGTAAGATGCCATGTTGAATAGAATATGGCAATAATTGAAAAAGTATTACTTTCCAAGCACAACAAAACAGGCTTAAATTCTCGAGAGAATATTTTTTCCTAAATCCGTGGTATTTTTTCCTCTTTTTCGATAAATGTACATCTTATGGCCGAAAATGAAACATAACATCCTTTAATAGGGAAGGCAACTGTAAATATAATGGCGCTAGCATAGTTTGTACCAAGCAACATCATTGGTCAGATTGGGACTAAGCTATGGACACGCCATCTACAATCAGCTTTGACTTGCCCTCCCCATTGAATTCAGTTTTGTCACTGATGTTGATTTGGGTTATGTATGACTTTCTGTGGCTGAGACAGTTAGACAAAGGCCCTTTCTTTCTATACAGACAGTCCAGTATAGTAAAGGTTTGAGTGTTGGGGTTTGGGTGTTCATATTTGTTTGTAAATGGCAATTACTGCCACCCACCCTTGTTCAATTGGTTTAAATATAGTTTCAGAGAAAATACTTGAACAGCAAATTAAATACCCTGTTAGTTTGCCATGTTAGGGTGTTACATTTGTACAGTAAGGGAAGGTAATTAAGCTTATCAATTAACTTCCCTTCTGTTAAAAAAAATGTACTCACAGCATGTTCATAATCAGTAGACATCCCCATAGACAATTCCACTTCATTTATATCAAGCTTTAGGTTTTCACATACCTCTTGTCTACATTTGGCAAGAGTCAGAAAGTCTGGGTTTGGGCCTTTAGAGGTATCATAGTCATATTGACCAATAGTCATCAAGCCTTTGAAATCTAAGTTTGGACACTTGTTTAATACATGCTCAACTACTTTTGTTGCTTCAGAAGGTTCAATTCCACTTTTGGCTGAAAGTAAACAAAAAGGTATTATTACGAGATTGCATAATATTTTATGAAGTAAATTAAAAAAAAAACTGTGTTGTTTTGATATTTCAGATTGCGTCATTTGTTTATAATGATAACTTCTCTAGGTTCTTTTGGCAAGAAATTTCATCAGATTTACTTCTATAAATAAAATCTATTTTTCTGTTACCATAAGCAAAAGAGATGCATGAGGAAAGGGATTAGGGAAAAAGTGCCTTATAAGGGTGCACCGGCTTATAGTTGTCTACATTTTTTTTGTGCATGTGCCCCTTTGCTTACTGCAAATCTATACAAATAAATGTCTGTTTGTAATTTTAAAATATGTAACAGCTTTTTACTGAATGCATAATTATATGAAATGTATATATAGGAAAAAAAAACAGTGTGTCTGTCTGCTTGTTCTGGCTAAACTCCGAAATGGCTGGACCAATGGACCAATTTTGACAGGACTTTTACTGGCAGATAGCTGATGTTATAAGGAGTACTTTTATTTTGCAAAAAGGATTACGGTTCTGTAAAGAAAATTTAAATCCTTGAAATTATTAACAAAATCTGATTCCAATAGGGAAATACTATTTTTATAATAACTTTATGCGGACGAAGGTAGCGGGCAACAGCTAGCTATAAATGAAACATAAAATACAATACCTTCTTCAGCACTTGTATTAATCTGTACCATAACTGGTAATTTCTCCTCATTTTGTCTATACTTGGGCCATTGTTTATTTAAGTTGTCAGCTATCTTTTCAGAATGAACAGTCTCCACCATAAACAGCTTTGGCGATCCAAGTAATTTATTTATTTTATTTGTTTGTAAATGGCCAATGAAATGCCATTTTATCTCCTTGCATTTTTCTATTATCAACGGGTTACTGGCTTTTTCAGCAAGCTCATTAACATAGTTTTCTCCAAAATGCCTTTGACCAGCTTCATAGGCTTCAACAATCAATGCAGCAGGTTTTATTTTTGATACTGCAACCAATAGTGGCGCAACTTGTGGCAAATCCTAGAAAGAGGTAATAATCTAGATTAACCTAGGATGACATAAAGAAAATATTAATAAATAAAACCTTTTTGAGGTTCAGGATGTGTGGTGTGGTAGACTATAGGGTTAACGTTAGTTTTTATTTATACTGTCCAGAATTAGCTACATAATATATTCGTTTTTAAATGAAATTAACAGTAACTTAGAAATAAACTTAAAAAATGGCGTTTGTATTTGTAATTCTGAATGACGGAATATAGATGTGATGTTTATAACGTAATGATCATTGATAACATTATCTTATGGGATGCTGGGTGGTAAATAAAGTATATGGGAAGTTTTACGCACCTTACTGCGCCTAGCAACAGCCGCCTCAATTTGTGTCAATACGTTCTTTAGCCCAAACATAACGTCGACTTTTTGAGCTTCTGATGACATAATTATCCCAATTACACTTTAAATAATCAATATTAGATTCCGTTTACAACTACAAGAAATTACTAGCTTTTGACAGCTGCTTCTTATCAGAACAATAGATAGGTAGCTATGCTCTGTGTATCAGAAATTCAAGAAAAAAAAACAGGCGGGAAAACGTAGAAGAGGAAAGGCGCGCTTTTTTGATTCCAAATTTCTAAAATATTTTTTTTGTACATTTTGCACAATATCTTTGTAAAAAGTTATATTAATAGTTAGTTTTAACTCGTAAATAGTTACTGTAAATAATATTTGTTTCTCATAATGGTGAAAAAGAGAAAGAGGAAGGAGGACGAACCACCTCCGGATTCCCAGCAGGTATCCACTGATTCCGACTCAGCGGAATCAGCGGTAACATCCTTTTCTTCGTACAAGGACACTACTGACAAGGACCCGAACAAGAACAAGTACGGTATTTATAAAGTTAAAGGTTACACCCGTAACTACCCAGAGGATACCAACCAAAAAGAGCTTGTTGTATTTTTAAACCACTGCGAAGAAAACAAGTCTTTCAGTGATAGGGATCGCATGGCTCTTTCCAAAGGTGTACGCGAGCATGGTGTTTCAGGCGTCATGCATTTGCGTTCGATTAATAAATACAAGGTTGGCATCACCTTCGATTTGCCTAATAATGCAAATATGTTTATAAAAAATAAAAAATTATTAGATCAGTTAAATCTTAAGGCATCCATCCCTGCTGCAGACACAGAGGTAACTGGGGTCCTGACTTCAGTCCCAGTAGACATGTCAAACAAAGAAATATTTTCATTAATTGGCAGCTCAAAAAATGTCGTACAAGTCAGGCGCTTCATGCGCAGGGTAAAGGGTTTCGGCGGTGTTGAATTTGTACCAACACAAGCAGTTGCTGTTACCTTTGCTTCCACCATTCTTCCTGCTTATATATATCTGGACTCATGGCGTCACGAGGTGAGCAAATATATTCCACCTGTAAAACAATGTCTAAAGTGTCTTCGATATGGACATATCGCTAAATTTTGCCGCAATGCCGAGGTTTGTTCCATTTGTACATTAAACCATAATTTTAAGAATTGTCAGGTCGACCCAAAGGATGCTAAGTGTGCAAACTGCAAGGGCGATCATATAGCTATCTCCTCATCTTGTCCTATAAAAAAACAAAAAGTGGAAGAAAACAAAATAAAGTCAAGAAGTGCCACATACTCCGATCTTTTTAATAGTAATGCTTTTCCAGCTTTAACAGCAAAAAATTTAGATGTACAAATTAATAATTTAATGAAATCCGATAAATTTATAAATACTTTAGTAGAGACAATTATAAAAATAGTTAGTAATAAAGATGTCCCTATAAACACAACGTCAATTAAAGAGGTTTTAAAAAAAACTTTAAGTAATAACATTCCTTCACCTCCATAAATAATGGATATATCAAATTTAAAGATAATGCAATGGAATGCACAAAGTCTTAACAGTAACAAACACATATTTACCAATTTCCTCTATACATACAGTATTGACATTGCAATAATTAGTGAAACATGGTTCAAACCTGAACAAAATTATAAAATAAAAAATTACAATATTGAAAGGAATGATTGTGGTAACAAACACAATGGAGTTGCCATTATAATCCATAAAAGTATTATTTATGATAAAATTAACACTCATTTTGACAATTCCTTACAAAATATTTGTGTAAAAATTAAAGTTAATAATAAGGAGATCAGTATAGTCAGTTTCTACAGTCCTTTAAATTCTAATCCAGCTTTCAATAAGGATAGCTTTGATTCATTGGTGAAGTCTATTCCTGGTCCTTTTATATTTGCTGGGGACTTTAATGCTCATCACACATCTTGGGGTTGTGGTTCTGACTCTCCACGTGGTCAAAATATCTTAGAGGTCATTGACGAAAATAATTTAATTCTGCTTAATAATGGTCAGGCAACAACAGTTGGCTCTCTAACATGGCGTCCTAATGCACTAGATTTGTCTTTGGTTTCTCCATCATTGGCGCTTAATTGCGAATGGCAAATACATGATAGTCCTCTTGGTAGTAGTTATCACATCCCTGTAATTATAAAAGTAGTGATTAGTAATAGTCAAAATAATGATTCTTGTGGTAATTGTTCAAGTACTGAACATTTGCCTACCTACCCAAATTACAAAATGGTAGATTGGGAAATGTATAGTAATAATGTAGATGAATTATTAGTCGATTTCGAAACAGTTAATATACATCCTCTGGATTCATATCATAATTTTTGTACAATTTTACGTACAGCTGCTGCTAATTCCACTCCACATTGTAAGGCCAATATAAATAGCAGCAATCGCTCATGTTCTACAAATAGGATTAGAAGGACTTCCCTTCCTTGGTGGAATCAAAAGTGTACAGAGGCTGTATCTAATTTCAAAACAGCTTATATAAATTTTAAAAATAATCCATCAGAAGAAACTTATATACAATTTAAAAGACTTCGAGCACTTAAAAAAATAATTATAAAAACAGAACGACAAAAAAGTTGGATGTCCCTATGTGAAACTTTCAACAGATGCACGCCAATATCTATTATATGGAAATTTATGCGCAAATACAACAAAACATATAATTTCAATAATCACGAAAACGACGCATGGATTTTAGATTTTTTGAAGAAATACACTCCAGATTTTGTGTCGCGTGCCCCAAGTTCATTGTCTAATAATAGTACTAACTCCAGTCATAGTTTTCTACTTAATCCTTTTACAATCAGTGAATTAATATCTGCCATCTCCTCCCGAAGAGACACTACTTATGGTCTTGATGGATTACCATACATATTATTTAAAAAACTTAGCATTACTGGTTTAAAAACATTCATAAAAGTCCTGAATTTGCTATGGGAAAATAATATCATACCTCAAGACTGGAAAGTGGATTGCCTTGTACCAATTTTAAAACCAGAAAAACCCAAACTATGTCCCGATTCTTATCGTCCCATAGCACTTACTTCTTGTGTTGGTAAACTATTCGAGCATTTGTTGAAGCAGCGTTTAGAGTTTTATGTTGAAAAAAATCATATTTTACCTTCTAATCAATTTGGTTTTCGTAGAAATCGGTCTGCTAGGGAAAGTGTCTGTCAATTGCAACTTGATATACATCACTCTTTATTGGGCAATAATAATTTGGTTGGAGTTTTCTTCGATGTGGCTGGGGCTTTTAATAGTGTAAATATAGATATTTTATGCCATGAACTATTACAAATAGGAATACCTGAAAAAATTATAATTTGGGTCAGAAAATTTTTGAGCAATAGAAAAGTGTTTGTTAAATTTAATAGACATATTTATGGTCCTAGACTTGCATCAAAAGGAGTTTGTCAAGGAGGTATATTATCACCTTTATTATTTATATTGTATATACGTAGATTAAATTTAATTTTAGGGTCTCAAGTTAAAAATTTACAATTTGCAGATGATTTAGTTGTTTATGCCTCTGGAACAAATTTATCACAGGTTGTCCATATAGTCAATGATGCCTTGTCAAATCTGTGTAAATATTTCTCTTACCTTGATCTTAATGTCAGTCCATCAAAGTCCAAAGTGGTTGTGTTTGGTAAACAGTGTCCTAACATGCCTCCCGTGCAATATAACAATTGTGCACTGCCCAATTCACATGAAGTCAAATTTTTAGGGGTCCTTTTTTCATATAATTTAACCTGGAACAATTATACCAAACATATAATTAGTAAAGCAAATAGAGCTTATAATATATTGAAATCTTTGGCTGGTTCATACTGGGGAGCAGACCCAAAAATTTTACTATTATTGTACAAATCTTTAGTTCGTAGTCACTTTGAATATGGCTTTTACTGTTTCGCTTCAGATACAAAAATTGTAAATAGTTTAGATGTTCTGCAAAACAAATGCTTACGTGTTATCACTGGGGCATTCAGAAGTACTCCTATAAATGCAATGCAGATTGAATGTAATGTTCCACCATTAAGAATTCGATTTGATTACTTGAAAGAAAGATTTATATTAAAACTTTTTAGTGTTTCTAATAATAGTCTCTTGGTCAATTTGTTGCATTCCAATCCTAGGCTAGGCATAAAACCATTTTATATGTTACAGGATATTCATAGTTTTATAAATTTTATTAAAAATACAAACATCTATCAATCAAAACATATTCTGCCTTGTTATCAAGGAGATTTTATCACAAAATTTCCTGATATAAATATAATTATAAAAAATAAAAAAGACCTGTCCTCAAAAGAGGAAGTTAATGCAGTGTTGTCAGAGTTGTCAGATCATAAATTTGTGTATAGCGATGGTTCCAAAAATGATAGAGCAGTGTCTTTTGCTATTTATGAGCCAACCTCAAATATAGGTCTTGGTCGAAAAATTGATAAAAATGCTAGTATTTTTACAGCTGAAGCTGTTGCTATTTTGAGTGCTTTGAAACATATAAAAAATTGCAATTCAGGTCATAGCAAATGGGTAGTAGTAAGTGACAGCATGAGTGTCTTGAAAAATCTGGCTAATAATAAATTACATGCTAACACTAACTACATAATTTATTTAATAAAAGAGCTATGGATCCAACTGTCTCATTCCAATATAGAAGTTAGTTTTGTTTGGGTACCTTCACACATTGGTGTTCCAGGAAATGAAAAGGCAGATTATCTGGCCAAAAAAATTGTTGATTTAGATGAATTGATTCCAAATGCTGATGCTGATATGAATGTTTCCATACCACATTCAGACGCAGTTAGTCTCTTAAGACAGCGTATGTGTCAAACGTGGGGGAAACATTCATACCAGTCCACACAGATTGAAAATAAAGGCACTTGGTATGCCACTTTAGATAAACAAATAAACTCCACACCTTGGTTTTGCAGGAGTAACAATTTTATAAATAGAAAGTTTTATTCATTTATTTGTCGTATGCGTTTTGGTCACTGTCGTTTAAATTATCATCTTCATCGTCTTAAAATAGTTAACTCTCCTTATTGTGAGTACTGCCAATCACAAAAAGTTCAATCTTTACACCATATCTTCTTTGAGTGTTCGTCTTTCAACATTCAGCGCCTTGTGTTGTCGGATGAGCTTCTAAAAATTTATAAAGATCCTGATAAGGTCCCGCATTGCATTCAGGAGCTACTTATGAATGCCTCAACTTATATATATTTATACAAATTTATAATAGAGACTGTAAATGACATTTAGGCTACATTTCGTGTTTTTGTATATAAATTGGATAATACATTTTATTTATCTACCTTATTTTTCTTACCTTTTATATATATGTAAAGTGTTTAACTAGATAGCATTTTTTAGGTTATGTTTTTTTTTTTTTTTTTAAGAGGAGATAGCTATATTTTGACATTTGTACGTTCAAGTCCCTTAGGTACATAACTTGACGTAAACCAAGGATTTGACAAAAATGAATATTAAAAAGTACTCTGTGATGAATATGAATAACATACGTATTGTTATGTACGGAATATGATAAATTTGTAATGGATCTAAAGACAGTTTAAGAATACTAAAAAATTAAATATGGAAAATTTAATACGAAAGACATTATTGTTTAAAACTTAACACGAAAGAAAATACTCAGACGTACGACTAGGCAATAAGGTCGAAAGACTATAGCCTTCCCAAATGGGAAAAAAAAAAAAAAAAAAAAAAAAAATCAGAAATTCAATGTCAACCAACAAATCAATATTTTCTTGAGGACAGGTCCATCTGCGTAGATAGTATTTGATTTGAGTGTTTCAAAGATGGAAATTATTAAATCTTCATATATTTTACGAGAACTTCATTAAAATTGCATGATCTGGTCTATGTAAACTGTTTTATTAATGAGGTTTACTTGTATGTCAAGTCATAAATTCATAAAACATATTATTTATTACACATAGGTCCTCACAAAAAGTACAAAAATCTTTTCACATTGAAAGAGAGAGCTGAAAAAGGGTGATGAATTGATGATGTTGGGATGCTAGTGCTAGAAAAAAAAAGCATATATATTTGTATTGAAGCGGACCTCACCTGTGATTTCGTTCAGAAACTTACGTCACACTTTCAAGTGAACACACAAAATAATTTCAAGAAACACAAGTACAATAAAATCAATTAAAAATCGAATTTGCATGATATTTACTCATAAAATAAAAAGATGCAAGGTCATCGCAAAAATCATATTTAAATCACATTTTTACAACACAGCTGTTTTATTCGCTTTATTATTTATTTCCGAACAAAATGAAGACGTCAACTCGATTGATTTTCTTTTCTTCACGTTTGTTTGCGTTTTTCGCGACGGAAATTCGTTTAGCAAACAATAAATTGCTTTAATTATGATCGAAGTACATACCGAGAACATCGGCTGATAAACAGAAGCCATGAACGTGTTGGAGAAAGCGGAAAAAGCTTTGGAATTTCTAAAAGCGAACGAGAGTTCAGCGAAGTGAGGTTTTGCATAATTTTTCCGTTTTTGCCTGGATGATTGTAATGTTTTATTTATATGTGTGTTGTTTATAGGAGTCATGAGCTGCAAGCGGCGGCTGGGACGCTCGGGCGTTGTCTGGGAGCCTTAGGAAGCCGTTCAAACTGCGCTCGACACTATGCAAACTTATTGCATTCAGCTGCTCCTACACTGCTCCTATTAGCCAGTAACGATAGCGTAAGTTACCTTGAACGTTTTTAGGCAAACAGCGTGAAGGATTATTCAATTGTGTTATCCAATAATTAGATATTATGCACTCTTGTGTGAAACAAAATAATAAGGAAATGTGAGTCTTTACGTCAAATGTTTATGCAGAATAAACATCGTACATAGCTATTTCGATTCATTTTAAATCGAGGAATAAAAACGTACAGTTTGTAAAATACTGATTTTATCTGCATCTGTTTCAACTGGTAGCCGATCATCTCAAAATATTTGAGAAAAGACGAGGCAGAAAAATATTTTTTACCATCTCAATAATCATAATTAATTTCCTTTTTAGGCGGAAGTACGTCTTGTTGGTGATGAAGCACTGAACAGAGCTGTGGTGGGAGGATTTGCCTTTCATTCACACAAAACTAATATTGTACTGCAGAATCAAATTGATCATACAAGGAATGCAAGGTATTAAGCAATGCAAGGTATTAAGACAACTATTAACAAAACTAATATTGTGCTGCAGAATCAAATTGATCATACAAGGAATGCAAGGTATTAAGCAATGCAAGGTATTAAGCAATGCAAGGTAGTAATAATCTGTTTCATAACCTATAAATGTGGTAGGTATATTTTTTTTGTATGAAAGGGTAGAAGGAGCCCAGAGGGTTTTTCAGCAAAAATACCAATATTTCTTCAGTTTTAGTATAAAATCACAATATCTTCGAGAAAATTTTGCCCGTTATGGTTGTTTTGGTTCAGATCTCATACAATGAGATGAAAATAACATTGCTGAACAGCTCGTTACTAGTTTTTGGCCCTTATTGAAAACTGAAAGTGGTCGCCTCCTTGAAGGGCTCCTGTCTGAAACTTCATAATATAATTTTAGAACTCTCTAATCACGCCCTACCTATTTGGCTATCAAGTTTCATGTTGAATAAGTTTAATAGACATGCTCACACGCACATGTCCACTTTAACGACTACGTGCAGAAACCAAAACCCTTAACATAGAACATAGAAGTTTACTGAAAAACTCTCTGGGCTCCCCTAACAAAACCTACATAAAATTAGAAAAAAAAACCAGTAAATTTTGAAACCTTTAATCATTTATGTTGTAACACAACGGAATGTTACCACCATTGAAATTGAAGAATAACAAAGCTATTATAATAAGCTGCTACTAAACAGACACTTAACTTTTAAAAGGACTTCCCACATCATTCAATCTTCATTCTATTTTTAATGTTCTGTCTATTTGTAATATAATTATGCATTTAAATGGAAATACCACTGTCTATTATGGCTGCTTGCCAACATTCATTTTAAGTATGATTATTTGTAAGTTTCTAACCATACAACATTCTTTCTTCCCTCTTATTTATTTATTAATTGAGACAGTTGACTATGTAGTCTTTGATTATAGAATGTCTAGATTGTCGCCCTACAATCAAAACAAAGAAAACGAGCCAACAATTTCAAACATGCATTTGTGGGGCAGCATGCGGCCCGTATACAGAGACAATGTCTATGTCTCTGGGTGCGAACTTATAAACCAACAGTTGGCTGATATTTTTTTAAACGTTTGTGCACATTTGATGCTCTATCTAGACATTATAGCGATGGTTTAAAAGACAAACATGCTAATTACAGACCTACCAATTTTTCAGGAGGACTGTTTTTATTGATTCAAAACTTCTAGATACTAATAACTGAACATATAAATATAGTTTAGACAGAAAGAGATGGAATTATGTCATTTGGATACGTGCGATCGGCAGAGTATGCTCACAGAAATATTTTTTACATTTGGCATTAAAATATTACACTAACAAAATTTTGTATTTAGCTCAATTTTCTTCTAGGCCATTGATTTAATCAAAGTATGTAGTACTAGCGGTCGCCCGCGGCTCCGCCCGCGTGGATGTCGGTTACCGCTGCAAAAAGCCTACCCAGGAAAGACACGGTCAGCAAAATGATTCCCAGGTCAATTCACAGACACCGACAGTAACATCGACGACGCAGTCATTATCCGCAGGCTGCACAGATTGTCTTTCTGTGTATGTTAAAGTTGTTAATGATGAAAATATTTAAATGTAATTAATACTAAGTTTTCACTTCTTTCCGTGCAGCAGAAATCGTAATATTTTAATTTCGCCATAACCTCAAAACCAAACGTCCAATTTTAATCATTCAAAGACTAAATATTATCTACATAAACTGTACTTAGTGATGAAACAATTTATTTTGATAAGGATTAATAGCATCAGTAAAATAAACGCGTTTAAATGTAGTCCAAAAAAAATTCAAGATTTTTAAATAAAAAAACGGTTGTTGTGCCTCACTCGACATAGATAGGTATAGTGTGTCGCGGACTTTTTTGTAGATATTTATAAGATCTACAATTAATTGGAACATTTTATGGTTCTGTCTTTTATAGTTTAGGCAGCGTACGCAAAAAAAGTAACTTTTCTGGTTGATTTTTTACACCTTGTGTCCGAAAAACCCAAATATCTTACGGAACCCTATTTTTTTCCAAAATAAAATATAGCCTATGTTACTCGTGGATAATGTAGCTTTCGAATGGTGAAAGAATTTTTAAAATCGGTCCAGTAGTTTTTGAGCCTATTCATTACAACCAAACAAACAAAGTTTTCCTCTTTATAATATTAGTGTAGATAGAAAACTTGTTTTATTACAATACACTCCAATAATGTGACCGCCTAATTGGAGTGAATGTGAGACTACTTAATTAACAAATTGAATACTCTAATTACAGTAATTGTGTGTACAATAGTTGAGGAATATTTATCATGTAACTATCTATTTATGGTAGGTACTTAAAAAGGGAATTGAAGTTCTTTATAGCCTGCCTTGTATGTACTCCAAAAGAAATATCTCACACTGTGACGCGTTCCCCTACGGAGCGTAGAACATGCGCTCTTTTTCAAAGCCACTTTTATATGTCCCATTTAAAAACAGGATTTGAAATTTCTTTTCTGAGTACTATTGAGAAGAAATGGCGAAACAAACACAGAAGTCAAGGTCTCTTAAAATCCAGACGTAGATAACACACACCTTTTGCCAGAGACAAGGTATAAAAAAAAATTGTTACAAAATGCAAGATAGTATCCAGATTGTCCTTTGTGGAAGGTACTGGACAGTGTGAATGTATGTTAAAACGTGATGCTTCACCGGACAGACAGCAGCAGCTCTTCATTTGATATTAACCTTTTTGAACGCAACTGTGCGTCGGCTAAAGCCGACAAGAAAATATCATTTTTTTAAACCCAGTAAGTAACTGCTGTTTAGTTATAGTAGAATACGAAATAGTGTCAAATAAAATTAAATAATGATGTTATGAGTGATATTTTATTTAAAAAAAAATATGGGACGAAAAGTAATGATTAATTGGTTATCGATAACGACGTTGGAATATTTTTTATGTAGGTATTTGCGCTGAATTTGTGGCTCGGCATGGGAGGGGACGCCGATATGTTTACGCTCTGGCGTTCAAAAGGTTAAAATTTATTTTTAAATAGCCAGACCTTGATGCAATCTTTATCTCCCTATCCTAGATGGATCCGCGCCGCCCTCTCCCGTATATGCCTTGGCGACTGCTGGCTCCGTCCCGGCGTCGGCAAGATTCGGACACAGGCACAGACGCTGTTCCCCAAGCTGAGTCAGATAGTCCGGCAGACCAATGAGATCCAGCTGATTGTGGAGGCTTTGGAGAATAACCTGCCTAGGATACTCACGGCTTTGGCGGAGTATACTACTGATGAGGAGATTTCTGGTGAGCATCATTGTTTAATACAAGGTGTATAAGGACCCTTCACAAAGCCGTCAACCAAGCATTTTATACATCAAACTAAGTAACCCTACGCAAACATTGCTGGAAAAAGTTTTTTTTTTTCGGTGAAAAATCATTGTTTAAAAAATCTCCTTTACAACTAACATTACAGGTGTATTCCTAATGCGATAGCGCGGTCTTTAAATTAACTTATTTAAAATAAAACTAATCGTAATCATGTTTCGTTTTACGGTAAAACTCAATGAACGCACTCAAAACATTGTACTGATAAATGCATTGAATAGTAAACTGGTCATGGATGTATTTAATGTAAAGTTATAACCTTAAATATTAGTTTTAAAAAAACTTGTGAAAATGGTTCCTAGATAACCAAAAAAACAAAAAAAAAACACAATGTTGGGGAGAACAAGTGCCAAGTGAAATAGACCCATAACACAGCAGAAATGCTTCGTTAAGGGTCTATTTCGCCCTTCATAGTACCATTTAAAAAGAAAGAAAAGAAAGGAAAAATGTTTATTTGTCGCAGGTACACGACGTGCGTACAAGAAATAAATTAAACAATAATCATTAAATACATAACAAATATTATAAATACACAGGACATATAGGTACAAAGAAAAATAAATACAAAATTAACAGCTTGCACGTCGTGACTGCGGCAAGCAGGTTACCACTCGGCATGATGCTGTGCTATGGGGGGCCCACAGCACAGCGCTGGTTTTCAGTGGTCACCCGTGAAAAAACGTACGGAAGCCAAGACAGCATAAATATCGAATAATAAAAAATTAAATAAGATAAAACAAACAGTACCTAGGTACTTGAATTATAATATAAAGAACTATAGGAAATATGATAAACACTAAAAGATAATAAGTATATGCGCAGGCTAAACAAAACTAACATGAATACAGTGAAAAGTTTTTTCTTTTTTTTTTGTCTCGCTCCCACCCCTCATTCGCAGCGCGCCGCCGAACATACGACTACTGACTGACATTTGAAGCCTAGAGCTCTAATCCCCACTAGGGCCTGGTTTCTGAAGAAAAGGTCATGATTAAGAAAATAGAAAAAAGACACACTATGCCAAATTATTGTAAAGTTTAATAGTTTTGCTATCGTCCTTTTTAAAATGATTTTGCTTTTCAGTTGCTCAAATAACAAAACTAAGCGTTCAATACAGCCTTTAGTAGAATATCTACAATACCATACCTAATAAGGATTCCTTGCTGAATCTCCTAAGCCTGGTTCACGAAGTCGAAAAGAACTGATTCATTTTATGCCTATTCCTTTAGGTTTCTAATTCTGGTAGGTTTGAAAGAAGCAATACAAGTCTTGTGTGTCCTAAAAGAAATGTCTAATTTGTTTTTCCCAGAATTATCGAAAGCCCTTCTATTGCACGTGGAGACATCAGATCCAGCAGTACGCCGCGGCATAGCTACGTGTGTGGCCCATCTCTGTTCGCATAGAGAACCACTGCTTACCAACATATTGGCGAGAGTGTTTGGTAAGTTGATCACTTCTCTTCTAGTCTAGCGCCGACAGCTACAAGTGTTGAGCTGGGGGGTTACTATGACGTCTTAAAGCAGCAGTAATTCCAGTGTGGGAAAGAGACAGAGCTATACAGATGGTCTATCGCCATCTCTTTCCCACACTGGAATTACTCCCGCTTTAAGACGTCATGGTAGACCACCTGAGTTTAAGGTGGTTCCTTCAAGGGTCACGTGACGGTCTCTTCATACAAGTTTGGTTGGGATTACACTGTAGACATGGACACTTTTTGTTTAAAACGAATCATTTTATCACTTTTCTACAATGAAAGGAGGGCGCGTGCGCCTTTTTAGGAAATAACTTACAGTATTTACTGAGAAAAACAGTCGTGAAATCTAGGCAAAATTTGACATTTCTTTACATGTGTGAGTAACTTGTCAAGCAAAGTTTGCGTAACCAACCAACGTACGCCATCTAGTTCAACGTTTCAAACCAACGCAATCATGGCGATGATTGCGTAGGTTTGAACTAGATGGCGTAGCCGGCGATATTATAATTCTGATAAATCAATACACAATAATTGTATTATTTCCTTTACATTTCATTTAAAAAAAAAAACATTTTATCATCATAAAACTGACGACTATAAACGGAAATTTATTCAATTTAATTTCTTATTATTTTTTTGTGGTAACATATATGTCATTCTTCGTACAATAGGTAGTTATTCATAATGGGAAATTAAATAATAATGTTAAATCAATATAAAATAATTGTTTTATTTCCTTTATTACATTTAATTTAAAAAAACATTATTTTATCATAAAACTGACGCCTTTAAAAAAAGGTTTATTCAATTTAATTTCTTATTATTTTTGTATGGCAACATAAATGTCACTGAATCGTACAAGAGGTATAGTAGGTTGTTATTATGCGACGTTGCCGTTCTTCATATCCTTGACCTAGATGCACAACGCTGTTGCCAAACTTCGTTCGCTCGATTGACTTGTAGCTGTTACAATACTTTTTCAAGATCTCGCTATGCCGCATAGGATTCGCGCGTGGAAGTTCTCGCATGATACTGCAATATTAGTTCGAGTATGTATTTTATTCCAATTTAATAGAATTAGGTATTGCAAATTATTGTAGGAACGGCAATTAAATTAATTATTCAAAATACGTAATTTTCCTATAAATGAAAGTACCTATCTTTCGGCGGTATTGCTGTTTCTAATACATCCAATAAACCCAATACGGCTTTTATACTCTGAAATCTCGCCACAATATTAAGTAGATACCTATGTTTCCATGTTGTCAATTACATAGCACATATAAAGTTAGCGTTAATCGTATTTTAATGTGTATGTATATTTTTGGGTCAACAATAAATTACATTATTCGTGAAAACATTTGCATAATCGAAGAATGGGTAAAGTTGTCTTGTGGGATGTGCTTTTGTTGGGTTATGTTAAAAATACCTCGAACGCATTTTGCAAACCAACAGTTTCAGACAAACATACATTTTTGTATATTAGAGGTACTGTGTGGTACTATGTGACGTAACGCGCAGGGTTGGCGCGTTCAGAAACAAAAAATACACACGATTTCCTGGTTATACCAAAGGTTATATAAAAAATAAAAAAAATACTTCTGATTTTTTTTCTTATTCGTCGAGTGGCGACCAATATTCTACTAGGAATATAAAGATAAGTAAAATTTTACTCTTACAATTAAATTACTATTACATTTAATTTCTATTTTGTCAGGATGTGATCGCAGTTCCGAACGAAATCCGTATGTATGGTTATATTATCTATGATTCATAAATTCATGCCATTGACAGCCATTGCAATTTTTTGCAATTGCGTGTGATCTCAGGTTGTGAACTAATAAACTTTTCAATTTTATTCAAATACTGAGTGTATAAAAGTAACATATTCTTTTGTTTCTAATTTGTTTTTTTTTTAATATTTCGGAGTTAGATTACGACTACCATGTCGTATGTTCCAACAAGAATATGTTTAGGAATGTGTTATGAATATGTGTCAATCTTCACAAATAAATTTGTCAGTGAGAGACATCATGGATTTCAAAGTGAATTAATTTTCCAGTGCACTTAGTTACTACACTCAAGCACACAAAAATATTTCAACAATGTCCGCCTATAAATTTCGTCGTGTTGAAAAAAAATTAGGCTGTGTGTGGTTTGATCATTTGACAGAGGAAATTCAAACTGCTGGTGAACAAGAAAGATCAATTGCTATTGAAAAAGGTCATGTCAGTTCAGACGGAGTTCCCGTTACTGTTTATGTAGATAGAGGATGGTTGAAAAGGTCTTAGGGGCATAACTTTGATTCATCATCTGCTAAGGTAAGTTAATATTTTACTAAACACTAATTTAGTTCTTTATGACCTTTTTATTTTATGCAATATTTTCAAGTTTGTTTTCATTTCCAGGCCTGCCTTATTGGTAAAGAAACTAAGAAATGTCTATTTCTTGGTGTTCAAAACAAATATTGTTATACATGTCAATATTATGAGAGAAGAAACATGGATAAGAAATCACATAATTGTTGCTAAAATTTTACTAGACCGTGTACAGCCATGGAATCACAAATTATTGTAGAAGGTTTTCAAAAGAGTGAAGAAATACATCAACTTCGCTATTTGAATTTTATTGGAGACGGAGACTTCTCTGTGTTTGCAAACTTGAGAGAAAAAGTGTCATATGGGAACATAATAACAAAAATTGCAAGTGCACTCTACAAGGTAAATAAATCAAATTTGTATAATCATCTCAAGATCAGTGAAGCATATTCTGTAATTATATTTGTACTATTTTAGATCTTGGCCAACACTAGTCTACCACTTTATGGGCGAAATATTTTGAAACCTAATTTAATGATGATGATTATCATGGTGCATACTTTGCTCGTATGGTATATAACAAAGTGCACTCATACCCAAACAGGTCAGATGGTGGACTACAGATGTACCTACTCCAACAGTATTGTTTCTCTGTTGTTACGTAATAATTATCTCTTGATATTATCTAGTTAAAAATATTCTGTTTTCAGGATTATCACTTGCTACTGGACACAAATGGCATGAAACTGCATGGAAAAAGCAGACCACACAGAGCCCAGGGACACATTTTAAAAAGTACATAAAGCAAAAGGAACAAAGCAGAATACGACGGCAATCGACGATACGCAAACGATTGTTTGCTCCAAGAGAGAAACCCCACCCCGACAAGCACTATGGACCTGAAGCTTGTGATCCAATTGATATTGATGAAGCACAATTGAGAATACAGTGTGAAAAACGGTTAGTAGAATTTCCAAAAGTCACCAGAAAACATAGCTTTGATTGAAATGTCTACTGTAGGGCAGCATGAAAATGATTTATATACTACTCATACCGTGTGACCGTTTGACTGCTAGTCAATTTGGGATGGTTAGTGGTGTGGTATAATTATGTTAGCAGAAATGTAGCTATAACAAGACCTATGTAGACAAAGCTGAATTTAAAAAATACCCATAACATACATTTATTTTATCTGGTCTTTTATGTTTATAGATTTGCAAACGCCGTATTACAACTCCATGACATAATCATGTAAAGAATATTCTATATAAAAATAATATTTGCACAAAAGACATGTTATATGGGCAGCAAAATGAGAATGTGGCAAAAAGTATGTTCATGCAACAATATAATAAAATTGTCAGGCCTTCAGCTCTTTTTATTGATGAAGAATTTGGATGTTTAGCTGGCAGTCCAGATGGTGAGTTTTTTTATCGAGCTTCAATTTTATCTACCTATTCTTATTTGGAAAATGTGGAAAAATATAACACTAGTTAAAATCGCGAGAGACCAAGGATTACGAGTATGGCACTTATGCGAATACATTTCTTGTATTTATAAAATCTCATAAAGAGCTCCATAACATTGTTTTTTATTTTGTGTCAATTTGTTACAGGTATAGTTGAAAATGAGAGAGCTGTTGTTGAGGTCAAGTGCTTTCCATCATTGGCAAGGAAAAATCAAAGCCTAGAGGCAGCTGCCCTAGAAAAGAAAAACTTTGCTCTAAAATCGGATAATAATGTTTTAGTTATGAATAAAAAGCATGATTATTACTTTCAAGTAAATTGATAATTCTATTGCATGTCCACTTTATAATTTATTTCAGTATTTTGTTTTGTCTTATACTACAGAAAAAACTCTATTTCAGGTTCAAGGACAAATGCGTGTCAGCAAAATGGAAAAGTGCTATTTCATATGTTTTATTTCAGTCACTGAACCGTTGACTATGATAGAAGTTTGTCGAGATAATGAATTTATCAGCAATATGAAACCGAAGCTATTAGACTTTTTAAAAACTGTATTCTGCCAGAAATAATTTTCAGATGTGTTAAAAAAAAACGCGCAATGTCAATATCTGAATGGTATGTAATCAAGGTTATTACTTTACTTCATAAGTTGAATCAATTTCAATGTCTAAAATATATTATTATGTTTTTCTAGTGAAAAATCGTCCATGAACATCAGTTGGAGATTTGAGCATGTAGTAAAGTTAAATTTTAGAGCAGCTTTGGAGATTGATGGTAAATAAAATTTTGAAGTGAATTTGAAATAGTATTCGTCAGTAGGTAACAAATATACTAAGTACAGTTATTTTCATTTGCAGCAGCTGTGAAGCAGTACCTCAAGAACAGAAGACTCAAGGCAGAGGATGACATCAAGCAGTCAAATGATTTTTGTTCTACAAGTTGTTTAGAATGTACATTATCATCGTCTTCCTGTCATTGTCCCATTCTATTTGGGGTCGACGCATAACGTTTTCTTCTTCCATTCCCCTGTCAGACGTCACGGCATTACTTACTCCTTTCTCTTTCATATCAGTCTTCACACAATCTATCCATCTTTTCTTTACAATGATAATGTACGTTCTAAACAACTTGTTACTTTTTATTTGTATTTATTATAAAATCAAAAGGTGAAATAATACTTTGGTATGTAGGTGTATAACTGTGTACCTGTTCAACTCCATAACATGCTCTTTAGATTTTTGTTTTACTAGAAAGTTTTGTAATGAGTGCTTTGACATTATGCAATATTATTTCGCCTTCCTGGTTCTAATCACATACTAATTGCATTTTAGATTTATTGTCTCTTGTTTATGAATTACAGTTTCTTTGTAATTATTGTAATAATTGGTTACGGTATATTATAAATCATCAGTGTTATTATATTACAGAAAATATGTATGGGAATAAAGAAAATATTGATTGCTTTTGAGTGAATAGGCATGTAATAGATTATCCTAATTATAGGTATTGTTATGGTTATTATAAGTATTCCTTTTACTTTTAAAAATTGATAAAATAGTAATGTTTTGCATAACCAAAAACTTATAACAACTATGTAATACCTAAATTACATTATTAAATAATTCTTTCACTATTTCAGTATGTCTGTAAAATATGTAGAAACATAGAAAATATTCCAAACGGATATCCACCTTTTATGTCGTTGATATTTTGGATGACGGTAGATAGAAACGTCAAAGTTGTTTATTCACGACTATAAAAGGGGGTGCTCCGAGTGGCAGAGGTTAGTATTATTTTGAAATGTTTGTTGCTTTACTGTTGTTATTATGTTGGATATAATAATGATCATGGACCATTATTTACGTAAATAGTTCGGTAATATTCAGTACAAATTCAAATTGATATTATACTATGAATTATTACTGATAACTATGTGCTAGAAATGTGTGTTATATTATGGCTTATATTGCTTAGTGTTTATCTTCACTGATAAACTGCTGTTACTTGGGAATGGTCCAGGACAACGGATAATTGTCCTGGCTTAATACTTATAACATGTTACCGTGGAGTTTCTTGTCCATTCTTCTCCACAAAGACCTAGGTTAGCGAATGGACGTAGCTTGATAGGTATTTAACGTTACCTACTAATAAATGACAAGCCTAATTGAAATAAATGAATAGTCTTGTCTTTCTGTGCTTTTCTTCACAAAAACCCTTTTCCCTACACACCTCTTTATAGCTACTTTTAGACACAGTAAATAACAAGTAAACGATCCTGACACTCAAATATTGATAATTAGTGGTTATTATTACATAATACATTTAGTCTCTCATCTACTTGTTATTACATGCATCAGGCATGTGTTACTTTTGTCAAATACTTTTGTATTGACCATTGTTATAAGGTAATAAAATTAAACTATATTTTCCTATAAATTGCATTTTTATTTTCATAATATAATCACATCATCGTAACTTATTGGTAGATAAAACATGATTATCTCATCAGACATTCGTTTCTACATCAACAGTTTTTAAATACGCGCCATCTAGTGGTCCGTCTTAATAACTAGTTCTCAATCACGACTGTGTGTGTCGGTGTGTAAACGATACTAAATTCAATGACGGATTTTATTTTGGGATTATATGTCGAATTGGGTGGGTTTTGAGGCAATATAATGATCAAGTTCAATGAAGTGTAATGTCCGCGTGGCGCTCGAACTACTTCTACGGCTTACTAACGTTCCAATTACAAATAAAACAAAATAAACTGAAAATGTTGACTTCAACGCCATCTAGCGAGAAAATGGCTATGAGCAGACCGTATCTTCATCCTTAAAAAAAGTATTTTCCAGTGACTGATTCGTTGGCCTAGTGGTCGCAAGCACGACTGCTGAGCAAAAGGTCCTGGGTTCGACTCCCTGGTCGAACAAAGAGATATTGGGATTTTCCATCAAGAATTTCTCAGTAGTAGTCACGGCGTCTTGAGTTGCGCCCGGTCGATGGCAATAGGCTCGCCCCCTATTACATGGGACTAAAACAACTAGCGAAATGTGGGTGAACTATTAGGTACACCTCTGCCTAACCCTTCGGGGATTATAGGCGTGATGGTATGTTTTCCAGTGACGATACGGTAGTCGTGCTAAATAATAACAGCTCGGGTCTATCTTCAGGTTAAGCCGCGCTTGCCAAGGTTTCTCCTTGGATGGGTGACCACCCATTACATAGGTATCGAGTTTCCTCAGTGCCTCTGAAAGCGCGTAGAACCGTTAGTTACGGATGTCAATTGTAGATATTTGACAGTCGCTACAGGTAGTCAGTGGCTCGAAAGTTTGGCAACCAGTCTTACCAAAGGGTATCGTATTCCCTAGTACTAACTGGGCTGTGGAGGTCAGATAGGCAGTCGCTCCATATAAAATACTGGTATTTTGATGAAACGAAGTGTACCAATTTTTTGTAATTTAATCAAACAATCATGCACTACATATTTTGTGTACTTTTTCTAAGTAACCAGTTGGAGCTGTGATCTGAAATCGAAGCATGTTTAAGTCAAATTGGCGCAAAGTCAAATTAAAGCAAAATTAATAGAATTAAATTTTGATATGAGGTGATAGAAGCTGTCTGCCATACATTATTTCTCAATAATATTTCTTTAAATTTTATTTTACATTTTATTATATTTTAATTTTATTAAATTATTTTAATACCATGCATTGATTTTGGCTCATTACTTGGTAGTTAATAATAATTAATATTTACAGAAAAGCTGTGGCCACTAACCCCAGACAGCACAGTGGTGATGGGATGGTTTTGTGTCATCAAATCCATCTTCCAAATCAACGATATTACGAAGTTTTCCGAAAACGACTTGTTCGGAGTTCGGGATTATTTAGAGGTATTATTAGTTTTAATTATATTATTTTTAACCGACTTCAAAAACTTTATTGCAAAAAATGAAACCAACTTTAAAAACACAAAAAGCAAAAAATAACTTTAGCTTCAGAATTCGGTGACAATAAATAATAGATTATTTTATTGTATTATTTGTGTATACTATTTGCATATGTGTTACATAATAAATAAATAAATTCATCATTTAATAAACAGTTATAATATATATAAAAAAAAAAAAAAACTTCATAAATACTCAATAATGAAGTAAAATCGTTTCTGCATTTTGTCAATAACTTTCTTTGTAAAAAATAAAAGAATAAACACAAAAAAAATCTTCATCATTCGTTACGAAATTTTTCTGACACAACTGACGCCATTGATTGCCAGCAGAAGTGTTGCCATTTATGGATTAGAACTTACTATTAGGGAGTAAGTTGTAACTGTACTCCACTGCCATCTACATTTGGGAAGTAGAAATACAGTAAAAACACCAAAAATTAAGTACTTAATAATATAAAATGTTTAACCCATTTTTGTATTGATATAATAATAATAATAAATTTCAGGTAACAAAGACCCATAGGTAAACTTACCTTAATCTAAATATACATACTAATAACATTTTGTGTTAGTATTAGCAACTTATAAACTATGTTAGTAACACTTCACTTGCACGATGATTTGTGCGTTCTTGTGGAATTAGTCCGCGGAAGCGACGGAACACCACATCCTGCGGCCAAAAACTTAAACACTACTACTACTTACTTATATATAGGGTGACTGGTAATTAGTGACCGATACTTAAACACGTGATTCTACTCATGATAACAAACAACTTTCCCAAAGAAACTTTCTTTTTAAACTCATTAAATTTTATCACAATAACACAACAGCTGTATGAAATTCCCACGCGCGCGCTTTTTACCTATCAACTGGTAGCCGCGTGACGCCGTTATGTCTCATTAAATTAAAAAATAATATCCAAAAACTGCGTGTTCCACAGTAGTCTTAAGTATAACTACTTTTAAGATGCAACGTATGTCCGCATAACTACAAAATATCTAGGAACGCGCGCGCTCAACATAAAAAGTAGGCACAATCTATCAGCTGATAGTCTGACCTCGGGAAGGGGCAAAAATGTACTTGTACTAGTAGCGTCTCGCGCTCCCCACCCGCCCGCACCCTTTGCCTCAGTGCAGTAATGACGTAAAACACTAAAAACAGCCACCCCGGAGAGCGCGTCGCAGGCGCATGTTTTGATTTTCTTTGATGCCCATGCACGCTATGCCGTACAATTACACAGCGAGTGAGTACAGTGATAATTGGTGATGTGTTACTACTCGGAAGGCGGTAATGGCGAGCATTAAAATACATACATTTTGATTGCCATGCTTCTGATTCAGACTCAAATATCGTTAACAGACTGCTAGTCCAAAGCCTAGAAAAGTGTGATGGGAAACTTGGAATAACTTGAACAATTCCCGGTGTCGAGAAGTCAGGTGGTAATGTAGCTGTATCTTTGCAGTTTCTAAACATCGTGTAGGTAACAAAACAAACGCAATTTCTGAAGTTAGTTTGTTTAGATAGACAGATAATGCATTTAGGTATTTATAAAGTGCCAAAATAGTAGATAATTTATTATTTATTTTACTCTCACCGTGTCGTAAACAGAGAAGCTTTATGTAGGTACTTACATCACTGTGTACCTAAATGGCCACGCGGCGGCCGGAGTGTCGTCGCGTCTGCAGCGAAGGCCTACGCTCCGTGGCTCAGTTTTTGATGCCATTGGTTATTATTTTTTAATTTAGCGGCTACCTAAACATGCAGGTACCTACCTACACTGCTTATGTACACCGATAACATCACGTGGCGGCCGGCCTGTGTGGTCGGGCGCGGGCGCCGCTTACTCTGCTTACCCACCCATTGTAATGAGACATAACGGCGTCACGCGGCTACCAGTCGATAGGTCAAAAGCGCGCGTGGGAATTTCATACAGCTGTTGTGTTATTGTGATAAAATTAAATGAGTTTAAAAAAAAAGTTTCTTTGGGAAAGTTGTTTGTTATCATGAGTAGAATCACGTGTTTAAGTATCGGTCACTAATTACCAGTCACCCTATATATCATAAAATATCATTTGATATATATCGGATATATATACAGCGTGTAACAGAAAGGGTATAATCATATGGAATACTGTGGTACGGACCATCAAACTGAACAACTTTCTCTATGGGACCACCATCTAAATCGTAAAAAAATAATCAGCGGTCCCAAACATTTGGGTCGAGTAGGTATTGAAATTTTGTATAGGACAGCTGATTATTTTTTTACGATTTCGATGGTGGTCCCATAGAGAAAGTTGTTCAGTTTGATGGTCCGTACCACAGTATTCCATATGATTATACCCTTTCTGTTACACGCTGTATATACAATGTGTAACAGAATAAACGCACAACCTCTTACGGGGTCATTGTACTCATCATTATGAATAACTTTCACTATGGGACCAACACTGAAATCGCGAAAAAAAAAACAGCTGTTCAGTAACCTAACCTAACCTAACCTGGTGATAGAGTTTTTATGCCGACTAATGGACTCTGACTAGACTTTTAATTCACTTGTGAAGATTTGTATGATTTGCGTACAAAGAGTGATTTAGAACTAAAATTCCTTGTATTGTAATACTTTTTATCTGAAACTAGACCCAGTGCTGATATTTTCATTAGTTACTCTTACGAGTGAACAGAAAGCAGTGATAGCCTAGTGGTGTGACCGTCGGACTACCAAGTCAGGTCTCGAGTTCGAACCCAAGACACGCACCTCTGATTTTTCGGATTCATATGCGTATTGTATAATTATCACTTGCCTCGGTGAAGGGAAATATCGTGAGGAAACGAGCATGCATGAGAGATATTTCTTGACGGCATGTAAAGCCAAGTCAGAGGCCCATGGGCGGCTTAAAAACTTAAAAACTGACACCAGGTTAGGCACTAACCACACGATAAAGAAAGACCCAGAAATAAAGCCATATTTTCCGGAGGTATATTATAAATACAAGGTTTAAACGGAACATTCACAAAGCCGTCAACCAAAAGGCATTCTGTACATCAAATTAAGTAACTACGAAAAGTTATTGCTGGGAAACGACTTTTTTATTGGGGGTAAAAAATCACGCAGGACTCAATGTAACGCAATCAAAACATTGTTTAAAATAAAATGATAACATTAAAAACTTAAATAAAAAAATAAAATAGAAACTTTAAAAAAAGTTGGACCTTTGACCCCCAAAATCTCCGTAACTAGGTATGGTCTAGAACAAAACAAAATCGCAATGATGACGGATAGAAAGAGTGCCTTCCGGCTTCGTTAAGGGTGCACCCATTATTATAAATAAATATTAAATAGTAGATTGTACATCAAGTGCATAAAATTCACCATTTTACGCGAGAGTTTTATAAAGTAGAGTGTAAAATGGGTTTTATGGACGAGTTGTACACCCTACTTTTCACTTCGATTGCGAGGAAATGAAACAGCAACATGTAAATATTGTAAATTTAATTAAAATTGAAAGATACATTTGGGCAATGAGAAATATCCTTGCCTTGTTCTTAGAATACTAACGAAACGAATTAAAATAAGGAGGTTATTCTATGAAGTCGAAGTTGTTCGCGTGGTTGTTGAACCGATTGCCATGGTCTTCGACGAAGATTTTACTTTATGCTCTAGAGCATAAAAAGCGATTTTATGTCGCCTACGCACGACATAAAGACGAACTTTTAGAGCATGAGAAGTGAAAAATATAATATATCCTTCTGTTTATTCCAGCTTTACTACCTCTGTATCCACTACATAGAACACACGAAGGAGCACAACGTACAAAACTCAATCATGGAGTGTTTCACAGTAATCCTATCTTTGGCCTCTGGACAGTATAAGACGGCTCTGCTCGACAGACATCCGAGACAAGTGTCTTTAGATAATACTCACAGCGAGAAAGGACATAGGAGGAATATAAGTAAGAATTCTATTTATCCAAATAGTTTTTTTTAAATTGATTGTATGTCCAGTTAAACGAATATCAACTTAATGCTTGTTGATATAAGAATGAGGAGCTTGTGGCTAAATAATAACAGCCATTCGGATCAATCTTAAGGTTAAGCCGTGCTGGCTTAGGTTGGTCTGTGGATGTGTGACCGCCCATTACATACCGAGTTTCCTCCGTGTCTCGAAAAGCACGTTAAGCCGTTGGTCCGGGCTGTCATCTGTAGATCTTTGACAGTCGTTACAGGTTGTCAGCGGCCCTAACAACAACCAGTCTTACCAAGGGATATCATATTACCCAGTACTAACTGGGTTGTGGAGGTCAGATAGGCATTCGCTCCAGTACGGACAGACTGGAAGCCGACCCCAACATAGCAAATGATGAAATGATTATTTCCAGTTAAACGAATACCAACTTAATGCTTGTTGATATTAAGAATGACTGGATAGATACACAAAAGTCATAAAAAATCTAGGTTTTGTTTCTCTTATCATTCTCCTGCCCTTATCCCAATTTATTTGTGGTCGGCGCAGCATGTCTTTTTCTTCCGTACTTCTCTATTACTCGTCATCTCAGCACTCACCTCCTTTCTAGCCGTATCATGCTTCACACAGTCCATCCATCGTTTCTTTGGTCTTTCTCTACATTCATATTCAATGCCATCTACATTACATTCATATTCAATTCCATCGACATTCATATTCAACATTAAAGAATTAAATTTAAAAAGAAACAGTAATTTCTAAACGAAAACCCGAGTACTGAAACATCACACTCTAAAAAGTATGAAATAAGAAAATATTCTCATCTGAAATTGTTACGTACAAACTATTCAGTATTTATCGTCCTTCATGGGAACTTACTATGACGTCTTAAAGCAGGAGTAATTCCAGTGTGGGAAAGAGACAGAGCTATACAGATCGTATAGCGCCATCTCTTTCCCACACTGGAATTACTCCTGCTTTAAGACGTCATGGTAGGCCACCAGGGATTCCTGAGTAAAAAAATACGATTCTATTTAGTCCGTCAGTTAGATTATCGAAAAATATTGGATTCGTAGGTATTTATTGTTTCCTGCCAGGGTTGCGGGACTGTTCGAAAGAGATACCGCGGCCCTGGAACACAAAGGGCAAAAGAAGGAACATGGATGGGTTTTAGTCAGTAAAAGTCTGACACTCCCTCCTGCTCAGCCCAGAGCGGGAGGAGTTATTTGATGATTTCCTATCCGAAAAAAAAAAGAAAAAAAAAGGTATTTATTGTTTTATCAAATCAAAAAAATAAATAAGATAAAACGCATAAAAAATCGAAGTGAGGGTGTTGGCTTGTTTGTTGAAGTACACTTCTTACAGACAGGTGACGTCACACGAGTTTTTAACGCACTGTATCGTCGTCATTTTTTCGTTTACGTGAATAATACTTAACCAATATTTTTTGGAAATCTATCTGACGGACTAATAGATTTTTTTGGTCATATACCCTTCAGACGAACATCCAGAAATCTTAATAACGTCAATTCTATTTTCAGGCACCTCAAGTATAATATCATCAAGGTACGCCCCGAGTCCCCAGTTTGAGCTCAGAGATCCTTTAGAGATATCGTTCTCCGGAGCGTTGCAGCTTGGCAGTCTGTTGCAGTTCAATACGCCTAGTTTGAGTGTTGAAGACCTTACTATACAGGTATGACTCTAATATTCAAGCAAGCTATACATTTCAGCTGCTCTGCCATATTTACATGCAAGAAATGGTTATCCCACACACTTCACCTTTTGAACGCTATTGTACGCCACAAATCTGTGACAAAAAATGCGCGGTGCATTACAATTAAATAGTTTTGGTATTCCTTACTCATTTTGTAGGTAGGTATTTGCGGTGAGGAGCTCGTGGCAAAATATTATCAGCCGCTCAGGTCGATCTTTAGGTTAAGCCGCGCTTGCCTAGGTTGGTCTGTGGATGGGAGACCGCCCATTACATACCGAGTTTTCTCCGTGCCTCGGAAAGCACGTTAAGCCGTTGGTCCCGGCTGTCGATTGTAGATTTTTGACAGTCGCTACAGGTAGTCAGTGGGCCAAAAAGTCTGACAACCAGTCCTACCAAGGGGTGACATAGGCAGTCGCTCCATGTAAAATACTGGTATTCAGCTGCATCCGGTTAGACTGGAAGCCGACCCCAACTTAGTTGGGAATAGTCTAGGCAGATGATGATGGTATTTGCAGTGAAATTGTGGCTTGGCGTGGAGGGCACGCGCGTGCTTTTATGCTCTGGCGTTTAAAAGTAAAAATATTGAGCTTTAAAATGAGACTGTTGCACAGATTTTTATACTAAATTGGCTTGCGTTTGGTCGCAAATCGCCTGATGTGAACAGGTATGAGTTGGACGATGCTCATACGACATCACTCGGTACGAAGCGGATGTATGGGCAGTGTGCCGCGCGGTGAGGTCGCGGTCGAGCGGTAGGCTTCGCAGGCAATGATGATTCACTGACTGATAGATATACTTACTTTTACGCTATGCACCTACTGTTATTGACTGATTTATAATATACCTACTGTTACTCCAATTGACATATTAATTGTTATTCTAGTTGGCACAAATCAAAATGTTATTCCGTTTTACAATAATGATAATATTTTTATTTTTTATTACTTTGACCATGTTGAATTATTTTTTATTTTATATAGTTCCAATGACATTTAAGTCAATCGTTTTTAATTTATGATTATAAACCAACTATTGGCATGCCCATGTGACGGCAAACTGTGGAGAACGTCATTATAAAAGATCATCTATGTTCCTATTACCCATGTTTGCAAAAAAAAAAAATGACTTGATTTGCACCAACGGATTACATACGCGCCAATGCGACGGGAGATCGCTGTACCGCCCGACCGCGCGGACTAGCGGTGCCTTGTGAGAATCGTCCAACGAGTCAACGCTCTCGAAGTGCCATTAAGGCTGGATACTGTATTTTTCCTTGGAATACAATCATAATGCAATTTCTGAACTTGTAATTTCAGGAAATGTTGAAATCGATTTACAATGAAAACGGGATATTTACCATGTTTACTATTTGTATGTTGACGTTGTACGCGTTGTGTTTATCCGTGATCATGGTGCTTGCAACGGCGGCGAAATATCGGGAACTCAAAACAAATAGTATTTTTTTTTTTTTCAGAATTTTCCTCCTCTTACTTTAGAAATTAGGGGGGGCGGGAGACACATTTTACCACGATACAATTAACTTTGAGAACAAATGGTTTTAAGACATCAATGTCATTTTTAAAGACCTATCTATAAACACCCGCACGTATAGTTTTGAAGTATTTTTTTTTTGCAGAAAGTTTTATCTTGAAACATCTTTTATGATAAGTACCGAAAACTCGGAGATGCTTCAATCTCTTGATTACTTTATACACCAATCTTATTGTTTCAATGAAGTCCTGAAAAATTCACGATTTTGATTTATTGATTTTTTCCTTTATTTAACTTTTATACAAATTATTTACATTTTTAAATATTTCTTAAAAAAACAATATAAAAACATTTAAAAATATAAAAAAAAAAAATATTTATTTTATTGATTTTATTTTTACGTGTTCCAATAATGTTTTCCCCTTTTGCAGACACCCGATTCTCCAGTAAGCGACCAAGAAATGGAAATGCCGAACTCTGAACAACTGTCAAAAGATCTCTCTGAAAAGTTGCAAGAGATTGAAGAGGTGGAGCCCAAGGAAACTGATCAGGTTGATCATGGTCAAACGGTTACCGATGGCGCGGTTAAGGTAAGAGCTATTAATACAGGGTGTAAGAACACCCTTCAGTAAGCCGTCAACCAAGCATTCTGTACATCAAACTAAGTAACTTTACGCAAAAATTATTGTTGGGATTAACAAAAAATCACGTTTTACGGTAGGACTCAATGTAAAGGTGTGATTCCGAACCACGCTGCACGCAGCAGTGCTGTCGTGGCAAGACTGCTGCGTGCAGCGTGGTTCGGAATCACACCTTAAGAGCGGCCAACCCGTCATACTTTTCATACAAACGCTCGTACGTGATTATGCCGTTGTTACACATCTATCTTTGATTTTTTTGAACTATTAGGAATTTGTGCACTATATCTAGGTTTCTATAGTCGTAAAAAAAAAAGTAGAAACAAATTCAGTATAAGCCTCCAAAAACTGCTGTTTTGCACAAATTTTACTTGAACTTTGGCCATTCATAATGTACTCATAAACTGTAAAAATAAAGAAAACATCTCGATAGAAACCTTGCACATGTAATGGAAATTCTTAATGATAAATATTTATTTCACAAGCATGTAAGACTTATTCAAAAACACGTATGTCCTGGAACAAGTCTAAGAAATTTTCGAACACTATTTTTCGTTCAATGTCGTCGCGTTAGACGGTATGAGGTGCGTGGGAGACGAGTTGTGCGGGGTTGGGGCGGGGTAAGACGGGGGAGTTGAAAGAAAATCGCCGCTGCGGCTCTAGATGAAACAATAAGCTTTTTGACCATGCTCGCTTTGACGATAGGCGGGCCGGGAAGGGCCCTCTTAACGCACTCAAAACATTGTGCTGATGGATGGATTGAATAGTACGGGGGTTGTGGAGGTGTTTAAAGTAAAAATCTTACATTAAAAACAAGTATTAAAAAAAAAAGAGATCAAGTGCTTTTCGGCTTCATTAAGGTTCTTGTTACACCCTTTATGTTGATTACGTTCTTCTATATCTTTACACAGTACTAGCTTGTGCCCAAGGCTTTGCCCGCGTGGAGCTCGGCAAGTGTCCCACGGTTCATACTATCGGGTTAAAATTATCCTAAGTGTTAATCCAGGTTTTAAACTATCTTTGTGCCAAATTTCATGCAAATCTGTTCAGTAGTTTTTGCGTGAAAGAGTAACTAACATCTATCCATCCGAAGTCAGAAAGACTTTGTTTTTAATAAATGCGATAGTTTAAGTGTTGTATAATAGAAAATCACCCTGCAAGGGTGATCTTTTAATATATCAAATGGATTTTGATGCGGTTTTCACCATGAAGTTATATAAGTAAAATATTGCGATTATGTAAACTCTGACCTGGACACAAAAGAAAGTTAAATTGAGGCTTAAAGAAAATGTATTATAATTATGTATAATTTCCAGGTAAATATTGGAACATCTAAAGACGACGATATCCCACTCAAATACTGCGCAAGATTGCTTACATCGATGTTTCTATTAACTGGGAATAAGGGCGGAGTTATACCCGATAGGTAAGACTTAAAAGTTAAGTTCACTTAGTATTAAAAAAAAATATAAGTATATAATATATCTGATTAGAATTTCTTTAGATCAGTGTTTCCCCTACACTTGTTTGTGTAGGGTAGTAGGTACGCGCAATTAAAAAATAATAAAATTAAAAGAAAAAATAGAAAGAAAAAATATGTGACGACCCGAATGGCGCAAAGGTAGTGAGGCTGCCTTACGTTCTTAGGGTCCCGGGTTCGAATCCCGATAGGAACAAATGTTTGTGTGATGAGCATGGACATTTGTTTCCGAGTCATGGATGTTTATAACAATAAGTATGTATTTACAAACAAAAAAGTATCTATGTAGTATTATCAACTATCTGGTGTCCACGACACAAGCCTCGTTGCTTAGTGTGGTACCTAGATGGCGCTGTGTGTAATGTCTAGCGATATTTATTTATTTATTTATTTGTCGCAAATAATAAATTAACAATATTTATACAAAGCAAAACAAAAAAAATATGCAAAACATTACGTCATCATCTGCCTAGCCTTTTCCCAACTATGTTGGGGTCGGCTTCCAGTCTAACCCGAATGCACAACATTACATATAGTTACAAAAATAGAAATTTTGGTAACATATTGTTTACGGTGTCAGATCACGAATCTGTACACAGCTTTACATTGGACAAAATGTATTCAGGCCTCAAATCTTAATAATAAATAAATCATTTATTGTCAGATCATTCAATCCAATATGTTAGTAATACACACACATCTTAAACACTAGTGTTAGTATATAATATTTGGTACATAAAATTTTGGTAATAATTTAGGTATTAGTAATGTCAAAATAATTAATAATAATAATGTCAATATAATAATAATAATAAATATGTCAAAATCACCATTAGTCATGTCAAAATCATTGATAATTATACAATATTCAGGAAATACAAGGAAATATATAATAAATAAAGGGCAATTATGATCAACTAGGCAAGAATTCAAAGAAACACTATTTATTTCAAGGCACGATTTGAAGGTAGTACCAGTGTTGTGGTCCAGTGTCTGAGAATGAGACCTTCCGCCCTATCGGCCACAGTGACCAAGAGGCTGTTGGCGCTGCCCCGCACTCCCCGCATCAAGGAGGCAACACGCTTTCGCATGATTGCGTAAAAGTCGTCTATACGTGCCTCTGCGAACATCCCTGATGCGCTACAGTGTCGTGGCAACCCCAACAACGCCCTGTACGCGTTATTGTACTGGACGCGTAAGGCGCTGTAAGCTTTTTGCGTGTAGTCGACCCATAGACTGCTGGTGTAAAAAGATTGGCAGTATGCCCTAAACAGAGTAGTTTTCACTCCCCTCGAGCACTTTGCGAACCTACGGATCAACATATTGCTCCTGACTGACAGCGCCCTACGCTCCCTCTCCATGTCAACATCATCCGTCTGCGTTGCAGTGACCCAGTGCCCCAGATATTTAAAAGTTTGCACCCATTGCAACTCAATCCCACCGAGTGTGACAGGTGGCACTTCGCGATAGTCTTTAGTGCCTGCCTTGAACAACAGACATTCGCTCTTTTTTTTTTTTTTTTGAATATGAGCATTATTTACAGGCAAATAAGAGTGTCTTTAAAGTCATCGGCACTGAATTGCTTGTCCGAAATTCTACAACTGTATCCACAAGCGGTGACGTTGTTTTTGGACAAGGAGGCTGATGCGAAACACCATAACATTTCTGGTAAGTTGCCTTCTACCGCTCGTTATAATGTAAGCTCATTTTTTTTTATCTTTGATAGAAACACCTTGTAAAAAAATCTTCAAGAAGTTTTTGTCCACTATAATGTTTTTAATGTTTGGAAACTGGCATCGTCTACAAAGTATTATTATTGCTTATATGTATTTTGATTTTTTAATATGTTATGTTAGTTTTGTGTTTTGTCGATTTTGTGTTTGAAATTATGGATATTTTTTGTCTGGCTAAATACATGAATTGAATAGAATTCAAAATTTTGAATATGTTCCAAAATATGTTTAGCCGTAAAGAAAGATTTTTTAACCGTCTATATTTATTTTCTTCCAGGTTCATCTGAGGGCATGGAATCCAATCAAGACCACATAAACGACTTCATACTAGAAAGAAATGTTTGCTACCAAGATTCATTAACAGACTCCTTGGGTCAAGACCTTCTTAACAGAAGCATAGATAGCCAACAGACAACACATTCCCATCAGATATCGAAAAAAGATAGCAAGTCCGAAAGCACAGAACAAAAAAGTTCCAAAGATGCCCCTAGTAATATATTGGACAGCAAAATATTCCCGAAAAACGATCTCCTGGCCAGCGCAACAACAGATAGTACCAACCCTAATATGACGAACAGTAATTTCACAATGAATTCTAACATGACAGGGAGTAATGCTTTATCTACTGGCTACCCCATGACAAGTAGTGGAGATGTTTTGTCCTCAAGCATAGATTTAGACATGAAATTCGATCATTTTGGGGAATCCACAACGAATTTAGACCACCTAGATGCTTTGAAAGACTTTGAAAAGAAAGAGGAAAGAGTCAAAAGACCTCTGAAAAGAACTCATGTAATTCAATCCAAAGAATCGGTTGAAGTTGTGAATGAAAATGTGGCTGAGGAAGTTAAGATTGTTGAAGATACAGACAACTTCGAGTTTCAGCACATGAGTGATGTTTTTACCCTGTTAGAGGGTCATAATGACCCCCAAATCAGAGGGTTGGTTAGGATGTGTATTGCCAGTTACTTGGTGGCCGCGTTAGATCTTTCTCATGGGCATTATCATCGATGGAGGAGTTATAGTGCTTTGTCTAAAGACGTGTCCGAGTATATAAGTATGGATATACTGATTTGTATTGTTTTGAAGGTATGTTGAATTTGATATTTTATTCCAGAAAGACTTCAATATTCTATAACCCTTATTTTAGAGTTCTTAGGGTTAAATAGACGTTTACTTTGATACAACATGACAAGAATAAGGGAACAACAGGCACCCAAAGATAATGGTTTAATGTTCCAGAATAGAGTATATTTTTAATCATGCTGGTGGTTGTATCCGAAAAATCCGTTTGTTCCCAACGAGTCACACTGTAACAAGTCATAGTGTGACTCGTTGGGAAAAATTGTGAATAAAAATCCCAACCAGTCAAACTGTTATGTTCTCATACGTCACATTCTTCATTTGGGGATATTTATTCACAATTTATCCCAACGAGTCACACTGTGACTTGTTACAGTGTGACTCGTTGGGAAAAATTGTGAATAAAAATCCGAACCAGTCTCACTGTTACTCGATAGGACAACTTTTTGTGTTTATTCCTAACGGATCACACGCCAAGTGGAGAGTGTGACTCGTTGGAAATAAAATGTTCTCATACGTCACACTCTTCATTTGGGGATTTTTATTCACAATTTATCCCAACGAGTCACACCGTGACTTGTCTAAGCATGCCTTGCCTTAGCATAAAAAACAAAAGATTTCACCTGTAGTTTTCGGAGTCAAATACTGGGTGGAAGAGACACCGACGCACAATCGGTTACCATGTATACAGTACATGATTCTGAACCGACACCACATAGAAATTTAAAAAAGAAATGATTCTTCTTCTTCGTCGTGTCGATGATTTCCCTTTTCTTTTAAAATTTAATTAAAATAAATAAATTAAAAAAAAAAACCAGCCAAATGCGAGTCGCACTCACACGCAATAGGGTTCCGTAGCACCAAACAATATAATAAAAATATTTTGAAGGCATTCGTTCATATGTTGTATTGTTTTACATTCATCAACAAAACTAAATTTGTTTTTCATTATCATACTATGAAAAACAAATTTAGTTTTGTTTTTCATAGTATGTTAATGAAAAAAAAAATTTGCTGCAGTTTGATGAAAAAGTCCCATATCTCAAAAAATAAACATCAAATCTTATTCAAACCAATTTTGGTTGAAAGTTTTTTTTACGTTCCATCGTTCGTATAATCCTATATTTTTTTCAGAATTTTTCCTCTTCCTTTAGAAATTAGAGGGGACACACACACACACATTTTACCACTTTGGCAGTATTTATCTTTCAAACGATTGACTCTGTAGACTTTTTAGGTTGTTTCTTAAACGTAGGAAGCCTTGGTATGAATTTAATTAGCATACGGTCATAAGTTAATACAAAATATAGTTTCTTGGCTCCAAAACTAGTGTTGACCAGTGTAATGTATCATTGATTCTTGTATTATACAGCGTGTAACAGAACGGGTATAATCATATGGAATGCTGTGGTATGGACCATCAAACTGAACAACTTTCTCTATGGGACCACCATCGTAATCGTAAAAAAATAATCGACGGCCTAATACAAAATTTCAATACCTACTCGACCCAAATGTATGGGACAGCAGATTATTATTTTACTGTGGTCCCATAGAGAAAGTTGTTCAGTTTGACGGTCCGTACTAGTCTTCCATTATAATTATACCCTTTTTGTTGCACGCTGTATAATCTATACAGTTTGATCGGAAATCCAGTTTACTTTCCTTTTTTTTGTGTTTGAAAGTTCTTGATAATCTCTTTCAGGGTCTTTCAGACGACATCCACTCAACAGTGAACCACACTCTCTCGTGCCTCACGACTCTATCCACCTCTCTATGCAACAGCTCTCATTGGGCACAACTCATCGATATACTGAACGCGCTGGTCAATGTAGAGACGAACAACTACTGGTTGTGCAGAGTCAATCTCTGTAAGCTATATGAGAAGATGCCCTATCAGAAGTAAGTGGAGAATCTTTCTTAATACCTTTCAGTTTTATGAAGCTCAATTTAAAATTAACGGTTCCTGTTTAAAATGCGTTTCAAATAAGAATAGGAACGCCAATGACCTCTTTCTGTCACTTGAAAAGTACGGATGAAATCATAATAAAACCGAAATAAAATTCATATAAATTCATATTCATTCATAAATATTATTAAAAAAAAAACGTAAATAAAACTTTTATTGCAAACCATCACTTTTCAAGTGACAGTTGACATAGAAGTCAATGAATTGGTTGTGTGCAACTCAATTACAGTCTGTTGTATTCAATATTATGTTCTTAAGGTTGAGTTTCAACTGTTATCGAATTGGACGCATTGAATAACTGAAAAACGTTGAAATTTTTTCTGAAATCTGCTTTCAATTCAGTCAATGCAAAAATACGTTCTATCTATACTAATATTATAAAAAGGTAAAGTTGTAGGCGCTAATCTCTTGACTTACTGAACCGATTTTGAAAATTCTTTCACTAATAGGAAGCTACATTATCCCCGAGTGCCATGTATTTCCAACATGCCCGTGGGATAACTTCCGACAAAAACGCAAGCGAAGCCGCGGGCAACAGCTAGTTTATTATAAAATTATGATGTTTGTCATCACAAAGCCTGTTTATATTTTTTTTCAGGCTATACATGCTTTACCCTATGTACTATGTAAGAAGTAAACTAATCATGGACACGTTAATTCGTCTACTCGCCGATCAAGATCAGAAAGTGAGGAATGCAGCAGCTCAGGCGATAGCAAAGTAAGTTACGACTATACCACATCTATTTGTATCTTTTTAGGGTTCCGTAGCCAAATGGCTAAAACGGAAGTGTAAATCTAATCTATATATATTAAAGAAAGTCGAGTTAGTTACACTATTTATAACTCAAGAACGGCTGAACCGATTTGGCTGAAAATAGGTGGGGAGGTAGCTTAGAACCAGGAGACGGACATAGGATACTTTTTATCTTTTTTTTAAGCTTTTTTAATTTTTTTTAGATCTAAGTTCTCGCGGACGAAGTCGCGGACACAGCTAGTAGACTTATAAAACATCGTACTTAGGCTGCGGAGTATTTAGGTACGACACGCTTCTTTCTCTCCATACTTTATAATGCTTCTTGTCATTATGATTTACAACGTCTCTGAGGCTAGCGATCAGATGAAATTCGTGTCATAGCTGTCTTTAAGCAGTATTCACCTCCACGATTTGTAAAATAAACGCGCCAGAAAAAAAAGGAATAGTATTTTTTTTTTAATGTACCTTTGTTTTTTCGTGTTAGTAGTGTCTAACCTGCTCGCGTAGCATGGCAAAACTATCTCTATTCTACCAAGAATCGACAAAGCTCTTTCTATACAACTTGTCATGTCTGTCATACATTTTTAACATCGCTATGCTTGCGACGATAGAAATCTTTCCACAATTTGTCATTTAATTCGATTCTTCGCCGACAAAACTCGTTTCTACGGTGGTCACTCTACGCGGGCTGGTGTCAGAGTTTTTATGCCACCCATGGGCATCTGACTTGGTTTTACATGCCGTCGAGAAATATCTCTCAGGCATGCTGGTTTTCTCACGATGTTTTCCTTCACTGAAGCAAGTGATACTCAAACTCAAACTCAAACTCAAAGCATTTATTTCAATTAGACCATTACAGGCACTTTTGAAAGTCAAACAAAAAAAAAAAAGCTAAGCTACAGTCACAGTCACAAGGCATAATAACTTGAGAAAGTACTGTAGTTGCACATTCCAAAGCGTAGATCTCTATGGAGAAGAATGTGCAAGAAACTCCATGGACACTCTTTTTAATCAAAATATTGTTACAAAATCTTGGTTACATCATTCACGTTGAGATTATACATATATGTGAGAACGATGTAGAAAGACGTGCACATTAAGAGCGCCCAGAGTAAAAGATTAAAATAATCAACACTTTCAAAATAAAGTAATTAAAATAAACCGTGGCAGCTAAGAGATGACCACTCCCAACTGACAGCGCCCGTTCACGAACACGATGATAATATTATACAATGACGGCCGAAGGACGACCCGAATGGCGCAGCGGTAGTGAGGCTACCTTACATTCTTAGGGTCCCGGGTTCGAATCTCGGTAGGAGCAAATGTTTGTGTGATGAGCATGGACATTTGTTTCCGAGTCATGGATGTTTATGTGTATAATAAGTATGTACAATTTACAAACAAAAAGTATCTATGTAGTAGTATCAACTATCTGGTGTCCACGACACAAGCCTCGTTGCTTAGTGTGGCACCTAGATGGCGCTGTGTGTAATGTCCAGCGATATGTATTTATTTATTATTATTTATTTATTATATTATTACAATACGCACATGAATCCGAAAAATCAGTTGTGCTTGTCTTGGGTTCGAACTCGAGACCTATGACGTGACAGTCCGACAATCACATAACTAGGCTATCACTGTTTAGTACTAATACTATAACTTTGTTTTTTTACAGCATAACCCCAATAATACATCCCCCAAAATATTCTTCCCCTACCACAGTCATCTCTCACCTAGCCAAAGAACGAAGCAAACAGTTCACCTTCGACCACGAAGGTCTAGCTCTAGATCTGGTGAGGGATATCTATTTCTATAGTGATCTGCCTCCGCAACTGCGGTACGGGGAACAGCTGGATAGTGGTGGAGGCGCCAGTTTGAGGATGATTGTTGGGAATCTAGTGGGGAAGTTGATGGCGGCGCATTGTAAATATTATTCGGTGAGTTTTTTAAATTTATATTTTACTAGCGGCCCACCCCGGCTTCACACGAGTGCAATGTTACACATAAACCTTCCTCTTGTATCACTCTATCTATTAAAAAAAACCGCAGCAAAATCCGTTGCGTAGTTTTAAAGATCTAAGCATATATAGGGACAGACAGCGGGAAGCGACTTTGTTTTATACTATGTAGTGATATTGCGGTAGATTTTTCGGAATAAAAAGCCTCCGGTTGTAAAATGCTCATTGCAAAAAAACATGTCGATCCGTTGCTCCGATGCTGCGTGAAAAAAATAATTAACACAGACAGAAATCAACACACTTTTGCATTTATAATATTAGTAGGAATAGACATTATATATATAAACCAGCTAGCTAAATAGCGTCTTTCAAAATGTTTGTCATCTAAATTCATTCGTTTTGTCATGCTGTGTAAAAAAAAAAACCGGTAGCTTGGGATTTTCTCTGTCGTTGACTTCCGACCACGAAGGTCTAGCCTTAGATCTAGTGAGGTTCTCTACTTCTATAGCGATCTGCCTCCACAACTGGGGTACGGGGAATGGTTGCATAGTGGTGTAGGCGCCGGTTTGAGGATGATTGTCGGGAAGCTTGTCGCAAAGTTAATGGCGGCGCATTGTAAATATTATTCGGTTAGGTTAGAGGACAAAAATATTGTAATCTAATTTATCATTTGAATTTAATTTTAACTGTTACCAAGCAATAATTATTATTTAATCAATTACAGGATGTGATCCATTTCTTTAAAGTTATGACCAAAATTATATTTATCTGACATTCTCTTTTTAATTTCATTTTGTTTGACATTTTATTTTTTGTATAAAAATATGTCTTAAATATTTAATTATGATCATAATAAGTTACCGAATATGTATTTGCACACCTGAAAAGTTTATAATACGGTGTGTCTGACTGAACCCTCTGTAACATGCCATAAACCTGTATTATGCAAATAAATGAATTTGAATTTTAGTTGTTCTAAAATCGTACAAAGACCTGCGTTTATGCTGGTCTTGTTTTCTGATGTGTTTAGAATATCTTGACAGTAATCAACTATTTTTTGTTCCCAACGAATCGACTATTTAGTTGATCCGATAGGAACATTTGTAATTGTCCTTGTTTGTTCCTATCTGCACAAGTTAATAAAAAAACGTTTTCTTTTTTAAACCTTTCCTATCAGTATTATTCTCAAGAACTGTCCACTTGTGAATGATATAGCATTGACATTGTCATTGAAAATATTATCAACATAATAAGATAAAATTTTCTATTCTGATCAACCGAACAAAGTTAAGCAATACGATTCGGGACGAAAAACCATTAAGTACTATTTTTTCATAAAATGAAAGAAAAGAAAGAAAGAAAACATATTTATTTGGCACAAGCCACAAGTGCACACAACAAAAAAATGAAATTATAAACTTAAGGCTAAACACAAATAAATAGAATAAAAAAACAAGACAAGCAAGACAAAGCAAGAGATAATTGTGTCTCACGGCTGCGCCAAATAGGCCCAGTTCAGCAAACTGCCGAGCAGCTAGTGCCCGACGCTGGTTTTCAACCGGACCTGAGATATGGTGATGTGACGGACGTAAATCAGTTTTATAGTTTGTGTTACTGCTAAGGTAAGGTAAATGCTATGACGAATGTCCCGTTCTTTCTGGAAAAATGGCGAAAGCAGTATCGTGAGAAGGGGCCAAGTCCGTAAGAACTTTTCTGGCAAATTACTATATCTTAGATATTTCGCAAAATAAAATACTGTAAAAATTAGGTTTTTGGAGTCTAAAATTGTCCCATTGGCGAATTTCGATTGACAATTAATGACCAAGCTAATCAAAAAACATGATGACTATAGTTAAAGCCCCCGACGGCGCCTTTCCTAAATGAACTTCTTGCTTTATCAATAAAATATTTAAATTAATCACTTTCCTTCTAGCAAGGTCTTCTCGAAGCCCTCCAAGCTATCTGCAAGAAGTGGTCTCCATGGAAACACATGGAAGCGTACTCTGATCAAGGGCTGTTGAGCTTCTGCCTTGACAGTCTTGATTACTGTAATGGAACTGTGGTAGCTAGGACTATACTTATGGAGTTGTGCTCACTGATATATCCTGGTAAGATTACGTTTGCATAATCAGCCTATAATGTTCCCACTGCTGGGACACACGGCGTCGTCTCTATAAGAGGAAATGGGCTATAATCCAGCACGCGGGCCCAGTGCGGGTTGGTAGACGTTACATGTCTTTGATTTTTTCTTGGACATCACGGTTTCCTCACGATGTTTTCCTTCACCGTATTGAGAGCAGTGGTGATGAAATAAATTACACTAACTAATGCGCTGCCTGGGTTTGAACCCACGACTTACTTCGTAAGTCATGGTGGCGACCATTGGGCCACCGTTGCTCTCAAATTATTTATTTATTTGCATGTCATTTGTATTATTTCCAGTCGAAATCCACAACATAATGCGCCACAAAACAACAAACCGAGACATATTTGAACGCGACACACAAAATACCAAAGAAAGATGGCAACACTTAGAATGTGAGAGGGTTGCCAACTTAGCAGAAAAGTTTTTACAAGTAACGCTGAAGATGTTGAATGTGTTGGTACACTTGATAGAAGAAGTTAATCCTAATGTGCATTTGAATAAGGGTGGAATTGCTCTGCCTGGGAGTCCAGTTAGAAGGAAAACTACAGGTAAGATTTTGTTTTCTTGTCATAAGATGGAATAGTTTCAATTATGTTAATTTTATCTATTGAGTTACTTTTTCTCACTGATTCGAACCCGCGACTCGCAGCGCAGTAGTCAATCGCTTAGCGACTGTGCCAACCGTGCCGTCAAAATTCTTAAATTCTCTGATAAGTTGTTATTGTGCAAATCAACCAATCACGCACATTACGCTAACATGAAGATTGACATCAAGCTTCAAGAATTCTACTGATTCTGATTTGAATTGTGGTGTGGATTCTGATGTGTTGATTAGTTTAGTTTATTTTTTAATCAGGTCATTATTAGGTCAGTCACGTTTAAAAACAATAAAACACAAATCATTATACATTGGAAAGAGCATAAAACACAAATCATTATACATTGGAAAGAGCATAAAACACAAATCATTATACATTGGAAAGAGCATAAAACACAAATTATCATACATCTTCATCATCATTCTCTTGCCCTTATCCCAATGAGGGCTATCGTTTTTGAGCTCACCAGATGGCGCCACTGTCGATTAAGGTCTCGTCAATAATTCTATTTTACACTTTAAAGTACCAATAACTTCATAAAAAGTTTATTTAATTACGTATAACAACATAGCATAAACTTCAGGTTCATATATTTACAATATTCTCCCTAAAATTAGCAGGCATGAAACATTTAAAAATCATTTTATTTCCAAGTACTGAAAATTAAGATTCTAAATTGCTACTTAAAATCTTCAAGTCATAATTAATCAGGAGTGGCTCAATCTAGACCACAATCGTGAGTATTTGTAAAAATACGTGTTAAAACAGCACGCAACGCGCGAACAATCTATGACTTCTGACATTTCGGTGCCCCCGCGCTACACTAGCGCTTCTAGCGGCGAATTCATACGCGATAGCCTCCATTAATTTGTGGTCGGCACAGCATGTCTTCTTCTTCCTTACTTCTCTATTACTAGTTATCTCATCAGACACCTCCTTTCTAGCCATACCATCCTTCACACAGTCCATCCATTGTTGCATTAAGAATTAGAAAATTAATTGAGTAAATACAATAAAATAAAATAATAGAAAAATCATTTGGGAAATAAATAATAATTAAGAGTGAGGCCATGGGGTCCGAGTCCCCACCTAGTATTTCGAGAAATCGGCAACCGGTTGGTCGAATCTTCACGTGACCAGAGGGTGGGCCTATTTTTTGGCCAAAGAATCACTTCACTTCACTTCATAGAGGCACTTTGCCTGTTGACAGCGATGTGGGCGAATTTTTTGACGCCCTGTAACGTTTTTGATACTTGTACATATTTTTATTACTATTATAGATTTGTAGTTTGTAAATAATGTAGATAACCAGATCTTAAATAAATATTCAGAGTGAGTCGTACCATCGATACGAAAGAAGTACTTATCCACAATTCATTACGCTCAGATTACTTTAGTAACTTTGGACTTCTAGACGGAATGCCACGAAGAGGCAGTAACCCTCCCGAACTGGACGATAAAGGATCTCTCCGCAAGAAGCCTCCTGCACCAGCATCCAGTCTGAAGGCAAATTTTGTTGGACATTTCTTTAACGAACCCTTTTATATGAAGTTCTATGAAACTCTGAGGGCTACGTATTCTAATCATAAGGTAAGAAATCGGTGCAAAATTAAAAACGCAAATACTAAATTCTTTTGCTACTCTATGGATCTTATTTTGCTGAAGTAAAATTCATTCATTTGCCAAAAATGGGCACCTAAGAAAATTTACATTCCAAAGCCGATTTTGGTTAATTCAATTGAATTTGTTTAATAACGCAGCCTGCATACTTATAATCTTGTAAATTAATATGCGTGAAGTATTTTTTCATACGTTTTCGATGAATTCAATGTAATGGATTTTATTAGTTTTAAAAAATTAAAAATTATAGTTGTATAATCCTAGAACGAATGTAACCTCCTCTTGCCAAAAGCACAACTTGCATACTTGTGGTCCTGCTTTACCGTACTACCATTTACTAAGCAAAAGTATTTTCTCCCACAGATAAACCTAGACCCAAAAAGCAGTATCTTCCACACATTCCTATCAACAGTTCTAAACTCTTTAGCAATTCAACTAGAACTGGCCACCGAAAAAGAAATAGGAAACGTCACTGAAGAGGTTTTATTCTACCTCAAAGTCATCATGCCTTTATGTCCGGACATAACTGTATACTGCATTACACAGCTTCTTAAATGCCTTTTTGGTACCAACATGGTGAACCAATACTCAGATTTTATGAGCATTTTGGACAAAAATGAAGCCAATAATAAATCTAGTTTTTATCAAGATGTGATGATGGTCAATATGTTGACTACTCTCAAAGAAGAGTCTAGAAGGAGTAGTGTCAGTTCTAATGCTAGTCAGAAGTTGTCTTTGGATAGTAAGAACCCAAGGATGGTGGCTGAGAGGCAACTGTTGATGACCATGGAGAATTTTGCGAAGAATAAGTCGGACAGGAAGTGGAGTACTAATAAGAAAGAGTTGGAGAGGTATATTAGGCTGTTTGAGCCGGTTGTTATACAAGCTTTGAAGGTTAGTTTTAACTGATTATTATTTTAATTTGAATTTTATTGGTTTGAAATCTTTTATTTAAAAAATAAGTAATGCTGCTGCTGGTTCAACGATAGAATACATTTCTGGCCCTAAGAAGAATTTAAGCACTGTTGATTACTCAAGTTTTTTTTTTCTCCTAATTTATAAAAATCTTAGTTTTACCGAATTGGGCAACACTATTCTTCCTTTAAGTCTTGCCATGCTCTATTTGCAAGTAAAGGCAACATCTAACTTTTCCATCACTAGTATTTTTCCTGACAATCGATACCACAGATATACCTAGATACCTTTTTATTGTATTTGTTAACTTTTTTTATTAATTTCAATATAACTTGACATAACATTTAATTTATTCTCAGTCAATTTATTTTAATTCGAATTCATCTGGACTACATAAATGCTACTTAGTCTAAAAGATAATTAATTTGTTACTAACAAAATATGAACATTACCTAGTCTGAAATAAACAAATTTTATTTATTATTATTGTAACGTAAGTAGCACGGTCCGTATGAAAACCAAGCGTGCCATTTTTTGACTACCTACTCTGACGTCATAAGCATTAAGCACTAAGTAACAGACAAGTTAGGTACTATACAAAATAGGCAACGTTTTTGTTCTTTAAATATCTAGAATTAAGTTCTTGAGTTGTAACGGTGTTTTTTTAAACAAATGAGCTTGCTGCGTCAGTAACCTCGTTAAGCATAAAATGCTTAAGCCGGATAAGGGAAGTAGGTATGCTGTTGCGTCTTCTAGGTGTGGAGAAGGAGAGGTTCTTATGGTGGTCAGAATCCATCACAGATATTGGTATATCTATATCTGTGATGGATTCTGACCACTCAACAAATCTTCTATTTTTATTCCCATTTTAATTTACAGAGCTACACAATGCAAAATGACATCCCCCTCCAATGCCAAGTACTGAACCTGCTGAACCAACTCCTAACATTACGAGTAAACTACTGCATGTTGGACAGTGATCAGATCTTCATTGGATTTCTTATGAAGCAACTGGATTTAGTTGAACAGCATGAGATACCGTAAGTAGAAATACAGGGTGTAACAGGACCCTTCACAAAGCCGTCAACCAAGGATTCTGTACATCAAACTAAGTAACTTTACGCAAAAATTATTGCTGGGAAACGACTTTTTCTTGGGGTGAAAAATCACGTTTTACTGTAGGACTTAATGTAACGCACTCAAAACATTCTGCTGATAGATGTATTGAATAGTACGGGGTCGTGACGTTCTCGTATATGTCGCAATGACGGGGAGAACAAGTGCCTTTCGGCTTCTTTAAGGGTACTTTTACACCCATTATTTTCGATCCGTTGTGATATTTTTTTTAGCAAGTGTCAACTCTATCGTAATGAAAGTAAAGCTGATTTATTAACGGCAATATCGGTATCTGTACTAAATCGCTCTTGAGCTCAATAAAGCGTTTTGACAAGGTTATGTAAGTCACTTTTTCACGTAGTCGTTATTTACAATACTGAGAATATGCAGATTTGCCCAACTGTAGGACTGCAACAGAAATTACAAAAAAAAAACCAGTTAAGTCACGTGTGATTATTCTAATGATAAATATGGATGCCTGATCTTATTCCTTGCATATAAATTACATAGATATTATTACAATATATCAGGCAACATAATTTAATCGTACTTCTTTCATTCTAGTGATTGCTGCGATTTAGTAAACAGTATACTTATGTTCCTGGTACAACTATCTTCGTCGAAACATCACACGAAACAAATTATCGAAATACCAAAGGTAAGGACCCTTCATTTGTTCTCCACCCTCGTTGGTCGAGTGGTAGCAAGCGCGACTGCTGCGCATGAGGCCCTGGATTCGATTTGTTTCGATTCGATTGTACATGCTTTAAAACAGACTTTGATCCCTGAGTTTGTTTCGCCATTTATTCTCAGGGTAGTCAGATACGAAATGTCGACCCCATCTAGCTTAAGTTTAAATTGTGATGACGTGTAAAACTGATACCTACATCCTATTTACTGAATAAACAATTTCATTTCATTTCGATTCCCGGGTCCGGCAAGGTGTTATTGGTGTTTTCTATCCGGCATTTCTCAGCAGCAGTCACAGATTTGTGCCTGGTTACTGGCAATAGGCTCGCCCCCTATTCCATAGCACTTAAACATAACTGGCAAAATGTGTATACTATTGTTAGGTACGAGGTGTACCTAACAATAGTATACATGCCTAACCCTTAGGGAATAGGGTATATGCAAGAAATACAAAACTTTTTTTATTTCTTTAAAATGCCTTGTATTGGACCATAAAAACATTGTGGTACACTTGTTTAATTCTCTAATACAACAGTTATTTTACAATTTAATATTTTATTTAGCGTGTTTTGGTGAAACGGAACGCAAACACAAAACGCATCGATTCCGGTAGTGACGTCACAATCCATGTGTCAAAGAAACACTTTTAATTGAAAATTACTTAAAGTTTCACTGAGATTTTACTATAAAACTGTTATTGCAATTTTTGCTTAAATAAAGCACTTACATTTTAGTAAAACTAATCTACTAAGGGCAAAAAATTAGATTTAAACAAGGCAGATGGAGGTAAGTGACATCAAAGTCCTGACATGAATGGCCGCAATAGTCATGGACGTTTGAACTGTCGTAAAAAATTGCAGGAGTTTAATTTTTTTTTTTGTGCGACAAGCAGTAGTTGAAATTAACTTTTAATTATTTTCTTGGGTTGATAGTACTGCATATTAATGATTTAAGTGAAAAAAAATACATGCATATTCCCTATTATAGGCGTGATATTATATTATGTCTTTAACAGACACATTATCGATTTTCAAGGATCGTGATTTTCAAGGACAATACTCGACATTTTTCTGGTAAAGTTCCACTAAGTTTCTAGTGTGTGTTACATTTATACGACTTTGTTTCAGCTTATACAACTTTGCGATGGTTTGATGGCGTCCGGTGCTCACTTAGAATGTATAGCGGGCTTGGAACCCGTCGCTGTAAAGGTCTTCAGTAATATGGGAGGTAAATAATTCTGTTTTTTTTTTAATGTTAGCTTGAACTGGCCCACTCCTGGGCAAAGGCTTTCCCCAAATTGTGATTTATAATAATTCTTTTAATCTGACGGCAAAGTTTAAAATAAATCAAATTTAGTTGAAAATTAGGTCACGAAAAACAGATACTAAAATATGAAATAAGCTCAAAGAAAGCCTTTTCTTAATATACATTTGTTATGAATATTTATTTTGTTTAAACTTTCCTTAGAAACACACAGTGTTAATTAGTTTGGGTTTGTGTTTGGTTTTAGGTACAAGCGTTCTGGGCCGAGCTCAGCAACAAGAGGCGCAAGCAACTAGAGAGGTGCTTTTCTACATGCTGCAGAAAACTATGCATCAACACAAGGTAAGCAAGATTTCCCTCCGTGCTTCGGAGAGCACGTTACAGGTAAACGCAAAATTGTCCCGCCGAAAGAATCGACCGCGCCGACCGAAACGTTCTATCATACTTATAACGTGATCTATTTGTCCGATTCGGTGCAGTTAAGTGTGCGAGGTTTCATAGGACTTCATACAAATCATTCTGAAATTCGACTCTTTCGGCTATTTCGGTTCCTTCGGCTCTGATAAGTGTGCGTATACCAGTACTTATGTCCCAGTTGTCATTCCCAGATCTTTGTCAATCGTTATGTGTTCAGTCCTTTCACGACTATTTTATTATCTCTAATTTTCGTCACAGTGATTCTTATTTTCGCTGGAATAAGGTTGCTAATGTCAGAGCTAAAATAATTGTGACAGGACTGTTTGTAGACCAAGGGGTCACCAAGGTTACAAAATGTTTAGAGTTCATATGCTTCATGTAAAAAACTGGAATTCGTCTGTTTTCGGTCAGAAATGCCACCCAACATAGTTGATAAATGGATGGTTATTGACTGATTTTGTTGTCTCGTTCTCCCTCAGGTATTAGAACTAGTATCATGCGTGCTATCTCTCTCACAAGAACATCCGGAGAGTTACTACCGCTGGTCAGAGCTAGCCAGCGATACTCTCCTCAACCTATTAACACAGCGATCCATAGAGCTGCCCTGTCATAGAGCGATAGGATCCCTGGAGCGGCTTCTAGATACGGTATATAAAGATGTGTTATTAGAACAGAGTCGAGTGGAAATTCTTTTGAAGATATTGTTTAAGGCGCCGCCGGATCAGGTTAGTTTATTTATTTACTTTACCATACTTCCTGCACTGGACGATGTGGTCGCTAAGTGACAGAGCCCTTTAATCAAATAAAAAAAGAACTATTTTGGGAACTTTTTGATTTTATTATATCTTTTGTGATCAAAAAACAACAATAAAACCATTGAGGTGATCTTTCTAAGTTCTTGTATGTATATTCTTGAATGTCGAATAATTATTTGACTTTGACGTCGTCCTGAAACTATGAATATCCCTAACTATTTTTGAGAAATAAAGGAGAAAAAAAATCACAGCCAAATATATTCTTTTTCTTGCAAAAATCTATGTCCAAACTCGAATTGTAGAAGTGATGTGTCTGATGTCTATTTCTTCGCGATTAAAATGTTAGTTCCATATAGATTAAAATGTTAGTTATACAAAAAGTTGCTTAGATGATCACACCTTTCTAGTATATGCTTTATTGATTTCATTTTGTGATTGTTTCGACATATATCCACATGCTTTTGGTCCAGCTTTTATTAATAATGACCCGCCCCGGCTTTGCACGGGTGCAATATTATACAAATAAACGTTCCTCTTGAATCACTCTATCTATTAAAAAAAAACCGCATCATAATCCGTTGCGTAGTTTTGAAAGATCTAAGCTTACATAGGGACAGACAGCGGAAAGCGACTTTGTTTTATACTATGTAGTGATAAACATTTTCTATTCCAGGCAACAACACCCCTAAAAATTAAACTCCGCTATCTTTCAATAATAATGGTTCTCTTAAGAAAAATCCTCGTCTTAATACCTGAAAGCGAAATACTCCTTACCATAAACTATTTGAAAGCAACGTGCATATCTCCATTATCCATCTTTTTTAACGTGAAAACGGACGTAGACCCTTTGAACGTTCAGAATGTAAACGAGAACTGCGCGAATTTATCGCCTGATGTGATTCTCGTCCGGTTTTTGTTCAAAACCTTGACGTATGCGATAATTGAGATGGGTAGCTGTTATGAGAGTTTGGACAGCGAGCAGAACAAGTTGTTGTATGAGGTGTGTGTGAACATCATTGTGCAGGTGAAGCATATGCTGCATTTGACGGGTGAGTGTTTTATATTCTTTCCAATAAACTTCCTAAAGGACTGAATTATATTTGGCTTAATCTATGATTCTGGTCTTCTGCAGAGTAATTTTGTTTGATAACTAATAATCGAAATAATGTATCTTCGATCAAAATATTGGAGATAGGAAGGTTAGCAATTCCAGTGTGGGAAAGAGATGGCGCTAGACAACCTGTATAGCTCTGTCTCTTTCCCACACTGGAATCACTCCTGCGTTAACCTTTCGTATGTTGAGTATACAGCGTGTAACAGAAAGGGTATAATCATATGGAATAGTATGGTACGGACCATCAAACTGAACAACTTTTTCTATGGGACCACCACCGAAATCGTAAAAAAATAATCAGCTGTCATTTGGGTCGAGTAGGTATTGAAATTTTGTATAGGACAGCTGATTATTTTTTTACGATTTCGATGGTGGTCCCATAGAGAAAGTTGTTCAGTTTGATGGTCCGTACCACAGTATTCCATATGATTATACCCTTTCTGTTACACGCTGTATAGGCAGTAGACACAGTTAAAAACCTATTATCTCGCGTAGATCTACGCTCCGGCATACGAAGGTTTAAGACATCATGGTAGCCACCAGAGGTGTTTCGGCCCTTAAAACAGTATACAGGGTGTAAACGGACTCTTCACGAAGCCGTCAACCAAGCATTCTGCACATAGCAGAACATAATCCTTGGTTGATAGCTAGAAACTTTACGCAAAAATTATTTCTGGGAAACTTTTTTTGGGGCAAGAAATCACGTTTTACGGTAGTACTCAATGTAACACACTCAAAACATTGTGCTGATGAATGAAATGAATAGTAAAGGGGTCGTAGAGGCGTTTAAAGTAAAGTTCTTCCAAAAAAACAAGTTTAAAAAAAATATATGTGAAAAAGTTGGAACTTTGACCCCCAATATCTCCGTAACTAAAAGGTTTCAAAGTATGGACTATAACAAAAAAAAATAATCGCAAAGACGGGGAGAACAAGTGCCTATTTCATATTTTATTTAAAACTTTATATTTTCAGATGGCTGCCTCTTTCCTTTATCAGCTAAAACAGCACAAACCCTCCTGCATAACGAACAGAGCGGTCTTAACACTGGCCTCTACAGTCCAGAAGAAAACATACCATTAGATGTTCTCAACTTGATTTGTTTGAAGTCGGCGCATCGGATACCGTTAATGACTGTGCATTGGTCGCATTTACTTATCAGGTAGGTTATTAAATCATCGTCTTCCTGTCATTCGCCCATGTTACCTTTGGTCGGTGCAACATGTTTTATTCGTCCGTTCTCCCCCGTCACCCATCATGCTATCATTGTTTCTTTTTCTTTCATATAGGTAACTAGCGACCCGCGCCGGTCACACGGGTGCAATGTTATGCATATAAACTTTCCTCTTGAATGACTCTATCTATTAAACCGCATCAAAATCTGTGGCGTAGTTTTAAAGATCTAAGCATACATAGGGATAGACAGCGTGAAGCGACTTTGTTTTATACTATGTAGTGATTGCTCACAGAATCCGTCCATCTTTTTCGTCAATTTTATCTGATTTTTTTATTAATATTTTTGTTGTGCCCCAAATACTCTGGAATGGTCACGCATTTGCGAATGCGATGCATGAAGATACTACGGATATCTATAGCTGGTCTATACTGGCCATAAACACTTATCACCATGTGGTTTGGGTCAACCATAATACATTAAAAATATTATGATTTACTATCCTAAACAGAAACAAATACAACTTCATAATATGCAATGATGCTTTTACAATTCGCGAGAGATTGATGGACTTGTGACCCATTCCCATTCTTCTTCTTCTCAGCGTGTCGATGGCAAAAAGTATAAATATGTTTAGCCCAAAACTCAGCCACGCGAACACTGCTCACTGGTGCAGTAAATAAATCATCAAGAGCGCAGGTGGGCATGCGGTGCAAGATGGAAGGTGGGCCATTGTTTGTGGGGAGACGCCACATACGCACTTGAGGTCTGAGCCGTCCATGAACTCTCTAAAATACATGAACGTTTCAGTGTAAGAGAGAGACAGAGCTTTAAGGAATGCACTATCTCTCTGTCACCACATTGAATGAATGAAAGCTAATACTACATAATTGTTTCAGACTAAACTTCCTTTCCCACAAATACTGGCAGAAGCTCATCGGATTCGCGCGCAACCTCCCTCTGAGCGCCGACTACGGTGACACGCAGCTGTTACGAGTCGACGTACTGCAGATAGCATGCGTCATGGCTTACTGCGAGTACTTTGTGAGTTTGTATTACTGTTTACTACCAGTGTGCTAGAATACGGCCCGGAGTTCACTAAAGCTAAGACGAGCGGAGCGGAGAGACTTACAGAAACGGACCAGTCTCATTGGTGGAAATCTACATAGCGTTTGTCTCTCCTGTGATTGGTCGAATCTTACACATCTATTCTCCGCTCCGATCGTCTTCGGTTTGGTGGAGTGTCAAACTATGAAATGTCAACTACCAGTACTACGGGTAAAAAAAAACTTCCCGTGGTACTACTGGATCGCTTGGTAGTTCTACGGGTATTTTTTTGTACCCGTGGTACTACTGGTAGTTTTACTGGTAGAGCCACGGGCAACAACCGGAGTCCCCGGACTCCTAAGGCTTTAGGTCTAAAATCTTGTGACACCTGTTCGGCGTAAATGTGTAAGCTAGATGTTCCGTTGCTACTTTCATACAGCCGGAGTTCAATGTAGCAAACTTTTATTGTTATTACGATGGTGTGCTTCTTCTCGCCAATTCACAAGGAAGCCAGGGTGCCAGCCAGCCAGCCCATTTCGTGGGCAAATTAAAAAGTACATAAAACCGGTCAAGTGCGAGTCGGACTTGCGCACGAAGGGTTCCGTACCATTATCTAAAAAAAAGCACGTTTGTTTGTTTGTTTATTCTGTTTTTAGTATTTGTTGTTATAGCGGGAACAGAAATACATCATCTCATCTTATTTGTCGTTTTTCTCCATCTATGTTGTTTTTTATTTTATCTTTCTTTACTTTGTATATTTTTTTTTGTATGTATGTATATGTATTTATTATTATATTTTGTCTTCGCAATTTTCTGTACTATTGCACCTACTGTTTTGTCTCTGCATCACCCTAAGGTAGACTGGTAGAAAATGCCCAAGGCATTAAGTCCGCCTTTGTACATTATGTGCATAAAGTTTTAATAAATAATAAATAAATAAATACATCATCTGTAAAAATTTCAACTGTCTAGCTATCACGGTTCATGAGATACAGCCTGGTGACAGACAGACAGACAGACCGACGGCAAGTGGAATCTTAGTAATAGGGTTCCGTTTTTATCCCTTGGCTACGAAACCCTAAAAATCGAAAATAAACACTGCCAAGTACTACTTAATCTCCGTGCAGTAATAAATATGAACTTACTCCCCCAAAAATATATTGTTTCAGGTAGAAAACGGTTTAACAGAAGCAGTCCACCTGACCTGGTTACTAGTGAACCGAGTGCACATCCTCGTCAGTCAGTACCGAGAGGAGATCGTGCAGACTCTGATAGCTAAAGTGCAGCAGACGGTAGGCGCTTCCGGGTTGCTGCTGCAAGCTATCGCTGCTAGGTGTCAGAGCTGTTTGAAGGTAAGCTATTGCGCTTAGTCTCTTTAGCAGATGGTTCCAACATAAGCTGCAGCGCCAACAGAATGAGAGAATCCACATTTGTCGACGTGCAATTTTTATTTTTTTATTAATGAAATGTTTAGAAAAAAAAAAACCTTAACTTAGAAACTATGCCCCACAAAACCGTTTTCACGGTTTGTCTATGGGAACGGAACAAACAGTACTAAAAAATTAGGTTTACTAGTGCGGAAAATTTGCACTTATTTGGCTTATAAAGCAAACTAATAGTAAAAGACAGTTCACAAAGTCTTGAGATAGTACAGCTTAAGTAATTTGGCAAATTTACCTTTTATTTTCTGGCTTCTAATATCAGCAGGCAATCGGTTGAGAAGGTACGGTACTCTTTTATCAAGCGTTCGGTCGCCAAAATAATTCCTTACTCTGGGTACATCAAATTTACCTGCTGATACTATCCTAGTCGCGTGGTTATGGGTGACCAGCGAGTGACGCTCGCAACTGCCATGACCGTTAACCAGAAGTAGGTATTTATATTTTAAGCTGATAGGAAGAATTATGCAAATTTTAAATAACTTAATATAATTGTCTTTACATTTATTTTTGGTTTTCTTACTGACTAGCAGTTTTAAAAATCTAATTTGTTGTGCTTCTAATTTTTCTAAATTACTTTTGAAAGTAAGTCCATAGCAGTCGAGGGCGTAACTTAATATGGGGTCAACTAATTGTAGATATAGGCACTTAAGAGTATTATTTGGTACTTTAAGGCTTAGATGGTAGAATTTACCGAGTAATATTCTAAGTTTATTACATAAGTACTCAATGTGGTTTTACCACGAAAAATTGGCTTGAACCGATCACGTATCATTACGTTGATCTTATTATAGTTCGGCACGATGTTGACCTGCGTCGAGTGGCGTCGTCCGTACCAAAACGTCCGTAACGAATGTCGTCTTTTTCGGTTTTACATGTGAAGGTTTTTCCAGTCCAACCGGATTTCGTGTCGATAATGTCACTGCCATAACCATCAGGCGGCTAAATTAACCGTTGAATTGATGTTCATTGTTATCATTTTCTTGCGTCTTATTTTGTCCTAGTACTACTTCACTTGCTAGTAACTTTATTTTTTACCATTGCCACTCGAAAAAGGGCATTTTATACATCGATAACAGTGAATAAAACGCTCTTTTACTCACTGAGTGAATAAAAATATTTTTAATTTAGAACAAGCACGAATTATGAACAAAAAATAAATAAAACGTGCCGCCGACAAGAATATAACACTGAATGTCGAAAATTGTTCTAATTTCACTACACATTTTTAATGTTTATATTAATCCATTGTAATATAATAAGAGAATTATTATATTACCGATTATATAATAAAATGTGATAAATCTGCCTAGACTTATCCCAACTTCATTGGGGTCGGCTTCCAGTCTAATCGGATGCAGCTGAATATCAGTATTTTACTTGAAGCAACTGCCTATCTGACCCAGAACACAACCCAGTTAGTACTGGGTAACACGGTACCCCTTGGTAACACTGGTTATTCCTAATAACGACTATTATTCAAAGAACTACAAATGACAGCCAGCCCAACAGCTTCACGTACTTTCCGAGGCACGAAGGAAACTCTGAATGTAATGAATTAGCGGTCACCCATCCACAGACCGACCTTGGTAAGCCCGGCTTAACCTTGAAGATCGACCCGAGTGGCTTTTATTATACACGATATCGATTCTATTTGTTTTCTCGCAGTCAATGGTAAAAAGTAGAGTACACAAATCGTGAAAAAAAAAAACATCGCGGTTCTTGTATCCCTCGCTCCGCTCAGGATTCTACTCTAGAATCCCTCGCTGCTCTCGGGATCCAACTTAGTCCCTCGAATTAAATTCCCTTTTTTTTTCACTTGTATAATCTACTATTTTTTTGTTACAGGATGAGTTCGCGCTGAATACATACAAGATTCTTTCACTTTGTCACGAGAGTCAGTCGGGACCTCTCGTGTTTCTAATTTGCCGGATCATTGGAAAACTGGAACCCGCAATTGCTGGCAGGTATGTTTATATAGAAGAAATGTATGCTCCCAGATTTACATATCTAAGCCAAAGAATGTGCTATCTAACGGTTATTAATCTCCGCTTTATTTACAAAAGTACCAGAACTGGGGAAACCTCTTCTGAGGGTAGTTACTACATATAATACAGGATGAGACTCCGACGTAAAAATGTTTACCACGTATTCAGTACATCATTGCGACCACACATAGTTTTTTTTTAATCGGCAATTTGTAAAAATAACAGGTGTTTCCTACTATAAAAGTGCAATACCTACACGGTCAATCTGTATGGAGCAGCTGTTTTTTTTTTAAATAATCTGTGTGTTTCTTACACTCTGTGTGGTACTGTATGGTGGTTTGACGAGTGACCTTATCGGAATTAACGTAGCCATCTTGTTTTTTCAATACATTTTCCACAGACAATTGCACAAATTTTTGCCTATAGCGCCGTTCTTAAGGTCTTAGCCCACTTACACGACTCCGCTTCCACCCAGCAAGAAGAATATAATTCAAATATGGGCATAAGTATTGCTCTTTAGATATAATTTACATTGGCAACTTAAGAGCGGCCTACCCGTCATACTTTTCATACAAACGCTCGTACGTGATTATGCAGTTGTAACACATCTATCTTTGTTTTTTTGAACTAATAGGTATTTTGTGCACTATATCTAGGTTTCTATGGGAATAAAAAAAATGCAGAAACAAATTCAGTATAAGCCTCCAAAAATGGCTGTTTTGCACAAATTTTACCAAAACTTTGGCCGTTTATAATGTACTCATAGACTCTAAAAGTAAAGAAAACATCATGATAGAAACCTTGCACATGTAATGGAGATTCTTAATGATAAATATTTATTTCACACACTTGTAAGACTTTTAAAAAAAACACGTATTTCCTGGAACAAGTTTAAGAAATTTTCAAATACTATTTTTCGTTCAATGTCATCACGTTAGGTGGTATGAGGTGCGTGGGAAACGAGTTGTGCGGGGTCGGGGCGGGGTAAGACGAGGGATTTTAAAGAAAATTGCCGCTGTGGTTCTGGATGAAACAACAAGCTTTTCGACCATGCTCGCGTTGACGATAGACGGGCCGGGAAGGGCCCTCTTAAATTAGCAGACAGCTCGCTGTCAGCGAGCTTACCGCCGTCAGACTGCTCGGTAGTTGACGTCTCGCTTATCACGCGTTGCAAGCAAGTGGTCTGCGCGGTATCCCCGCGCTGACTGCTAGCGGTCGCCGCGCCGGTCGGTGGAAAATAATACAAAAGTAATAAGTCTAGCTGTCGCCACGTGGACAGCTGGGTGCCTGCTAGTTGTCGCCTTGTGGACTGCGAGCAATCGCCTTAGTTTAGGTTGGGGTTGGGTGGGAGTGGTGTTGGAGCAGAGTCGTGTAAGTGGGCTAAGACCTTTACTATGTCCTTCAAGGCCTAGAACTACGCAACACGGCAACAACTTTTATAAATAAATTTAATGTTTTAACAATTTTCAGGTTCGCCAAATTAGCAATAGACAGATGTAGGATACTGAAAGAGTTTCCGGTTGATAAGATTAGCGTGCAGCTGTCGAAGGAAGATGTGCAAGTAGCTTTGGAGTTACTGCAAAGAGATAAAGTTCATACACGGTAAGTGTTTTAGTAGTGAGTAGAGAATATTGTTTATTTGTTAGGAAGGTATTAGCTGTTGGCCGCGATTACGTTTGCGAGCTTTTGACGTGTATGTGTGAGAAAAAAAAGTAGTCTATCTGCTATTCCAGTCTATAACACAGGCCTGCAAAATGAGGGTCGTAATTTCCTCTCGGGAATTTCATAGCTGATTCTAGGGTATTTAGGTGCGTTGATTACGAATATGTACTTGGTTTTTCTCCATCACCTCCAGATTTTTTAAAAAAGGTACAGATAGAAAATAGGAAAAAAACACAAGTGGTCACATAAAAAAATATATATAGTACATTACTTTTAACTTAAAAAAAACTACTAATACATAATAACAACTTATTACTAGTCTAAATTACATGTAAATTTTATTTGTGGAACCTGGTCCTTTTTTTCTGAAAGCTTCGGTTGTGCGATTTCCGCTTAAATTTCTGGTTTGGATCGTCGCGCTTCAATAACCAACAATTGTCCGCCATCATGCTAGTATCCCATCTTCCTTGATACTGGACTTCAAGCTTTTCAAGTTTCAAGCTTCAAGTTTATGTTGCAAGATGCGCACTTCAACTGTTAATTTTCTAAATCAGTGTGGGTACTTATATACAGCGTGTAACAGAAAGGGTATAATCATATGGAATACTGTGGTACGGACCATCAAACTGAACAACTTTCTCTATGGGACCACCATCTAAATCGTAAAAAAATAATCAGCTGTCCCATACATTTGGGTCGAGAAGGTATTGAAATTTTGTATAGGACAGCTGATTATTTTTTTATTTTATTTTATTTCTATGTTTACACTAATTAAATGCAATAAAAATCAAGCTGAAGTAATTTAATGACGTTTTATAAATTTTAAAATGTAGACGCTCCGACATTTTTCAGCAAAATTTTAAATATTAAATATCAAAAAATCATTATTATTTTTCTCGTAATCAGCACATCTGAAACTATAGAAAACGTTATTCAGATTTCAAAGAGGAAAACCATTGCAGGCCTGTGTAATCTATCTCGGTGCCAAGTTTCATCCAGACCCATTCTGGCGTGATTGAGTAACACGCATCCATGAATGCCAAGTCCATAGCTAAAAACATTGCCAATGTAGTTTTATATTTATAATACAAGTGTAACTGACTCCGGGACATCATCAAAACTCCTCCCGCTCTGGGCTGAGCAGGAGGGAGTGTCAGACTTTTACTGACTAAAACCCCTGACTCCATATTCCTTCATCGCCCTTTGTGTTCCGGGGCCACGGGATCTCTTTCGAACAGTCCCGCAGCCCCGGCAGGCATCGGCCCTTGCGGACCCCTTCCTGCTGCTGACATCTCTTTGAGGCGCGCGTGGAACATTCGCGCGCCGTCGACACGGCCTGTCGTCATAAGAAGGACGAACAGCGGGCTAGCCCATAGCTCACCGTCCACAGGCCCGCGCCTACGGTGGCCCCCGACGTCCGGTGCGTCTCCCGCGGCGGTTGGGACGTGAGGTTCTCTCCCTCTCACGTTCCGCCGCCTCCTTCGCTAGCATGACTGCTTCGCAGAAGGAGGTGACGGCGTCCCATTCCGTCTCGCTCCGGACCATGGAATGAACCAAGGCCGGACGCGAGAGGTCGCCGCCGCCGATAGCCAGGTTTACCTGAAACGGAACCCTATTACTAAGACTCCACTGTCCGTATGTCTGTCTGGCTGTCACCAGGCTGTATCTCATGAACCGTGATAGCTAGATAGTTGAAGTTTTCACAGATGCTAAATTTATATTGCCGCTATAACAAGAAATACTAAAAACGAACGACGTTTGTTCCGATACAACAAACGTGTTTTTTTTAGATAAATGTACGGAACCCTTCGTGCGTGAGACTTATAAATAGCTCGTGGGCCGGACGAAAGACCTATGCAAGCCGCTAGGTGGCCCCGGGGCCGTATGTTGAACGGACCTGGTCTAGTGGTTGCAAGCGCGAATGCTGTGCATGTGGTTCTGTGTTCGGTTCCCGGGCCCGGCAAAGTGTTACTGGGCTTTTCCATCGGGAATTTCTCAGTAATAGCCTAGGAGTCTAGATTTGTGCTCAGCTGATGGCAATAGTCTCACCCTCTATTACATAGGACTTAAGAGCGGCCAACCTGTCATACTTTTCATACAAACGCTCGTACGTGATTATGCCGTTCTTACACAACTATCTTTGATTTTTTTGAACTAATAGGTATTTTGTGCACTATATCTAGGTTTCTATGGTTGTAAAAAACAAAATAAAGTAGAAACAAATTCAGTATACGCCTCCAAAAACTGCTGTTTTGCACAAATTTTACCTGAACTTTGGCCGTTCATAATGTACTCATAAACAGTAAAAATAAAGAAAACATCTCGATAGAAACATTGCACATGTAATGGAGATTCTTAATGATAAATATTTATTTCACACACTTGTAAGACTTATTCAAAAACACGTATGTCCTGGAACAAGTTTATGAAATTTTCGAACACTATTTTTCGTTCAATGTCATCGCGTTAGACGGTATGAGGTGCGTTGGAGACGAGTTGTGCGGGGTTGAGGCGGGGTAAGACGGGGGAGTTGAAAGAATATCGCCGCTGTGGCTCTGGATGAAACAATAAGCTTTTCGACCATGCTCGCTTTGACGATAGGCAGGCCGGGAAGGGCCCTCTTAACTGATGAAATGTGGGTGTACTATTGGGTGTACCTCTGCTTAACGCTTCGGGGATTAAATAAATGTTTTAATCCTCAACAGGTACTCAGCTTTAGTAGTGGAGTTAAACAGCCTAGCGTCAAGCGTATTTGACCTGTCACCATTGGACTTATCACAAGACAGAGCGATAAACCCTCAGCACATAGTGACAACGAATATCGATGCTAAGTGGTTACTGAATCAAGTGAAGAGCAGGTATGATATAATAATCTCTGCTACACCTTTACAATTTAGCCTTTATAGTGATGATAACATCTTGAAAATCTTTTAAAAGTCGTTGTTTTTCAAACATTGTTTCGAAATGGCATTATGACTATTAAAAACTCAGTTGTTTAAATCATAATATTACACATAGTTGTTTTCCAACAGATGCTGCCAACCTGACTGCACAACACCAAAATTGTTAAAACAAAACGAGCTGGCTAACCTCCTTTCCAATCTCTCTAAAGAAGACCTATCGACCATAATGAACTGCCCAGAATTTGACAGAAAAATACTAAACCCAGCCTTTGGAATCGCCTGTGATAACTACATAAGGGAGTTCTTGAATATTCTCTCCGTACACGAAACAAAAGAGTACGAGAAAGAGATGGCAAGAGAACAGAGAGAGATGAAAATACGAGAAGAAATGACGTCATCAATCGATAGTAACAAAATCAATGTTGCAAATACACTACATGTCTTCAAAAAAAGTGACAATAAGGAATCGAAATCTCAATTCTTCATACCTATTACTGACAACGAGAATTTAAAAGAGAATTTTGGTAATCTACAAATATCTGATGAAGACTTAGAAATTGATCCTCCAGAGTTGCCAGCTTTATACACTGTCGGTGCTGCTACACTAGAAAAATCTTTATCTGATATTATTAGACTGTTTCCCAAACAAGTTCGGCCTTTGAGTCAGTCTGAAAATTTCAACTTGAATGTCGAACAAACGATAGATAGGTATACAAGGCGTTGTCATCAAGTTTTCCAAGATAAATTGTTTTACCAAGAATTTAACATACTTCAAACAATACTCACCGGATTTTTGTCATCTCTAGACAGAATAATATCATTTGTCGATGAAACTGACTGTGATTTGCTCGACAAATGTATCGAGAATATACTTCCTACATCTCTAGCAAAAAACATGGCAATATTTGCTGTCATTTCCTTACAATATTTATCATTTTTGATCAAAAATAAAAGGATAGTTGAAACGCCTGTCCATGCTGACGTGTCTTTCAGAGTGACGGCGTCAGTATCTGACAAAATGGTCGTTGACAACGTTGTAAGTGTGACTATAGACAATGTGGCTAAAACGCTGAGTTTCAAAGAGATTTGGGCTGAATTGAATACGGATTATAATGTGAATCGAACGCAGTCGGCTGTCAGCTGCGTGTATGCGATCGTCAAGTATTTGGTCAAGGTAAGATGTTCAATTTAGAAGATAAAGTTAAATTAAATAACGGTACTCGATAGACTTAAAATGGGTGGATGGGAAACATGATACAACTAAAAAAGGTGATTCGTTTAGGTCAATGGCGTTATCAGGCTTTAGATGATGTGAAGTGTCTGTAAGTAACCTGTGGTAAAAAAAAAACAAATCATGTTTTTTTTTTATAACGACTGTCGATTTTCGCTCAATAATTTAAGTATGTAACTGTGAAAGCATTACAGAATTGTAATTCAGAGAATATTTGATAAACAATTAACATAATCAGCCTTTAATGTTCCCACTGCTGGGACACTCTGCCTCCTCTCTATGAGAGGGATAGAGCTACAATCCAACACGCGGGCCCAGTGCGGGTTGGTAGCTGTCACATGTGATAAACAATTAATTTCCACTATTACTTAATTTGTTGACTGCCTCGTTGGTCGAGTGGTCGCATGCTCGGCTGTTGAACATGAGGCCTTTGGTTCGATTCTCGGGTCAGGCATAGTGTTATTGGGTTTTTCTTTCAGGAATTTTCTCAGTAGCATACACGGAGTCTGCATTTGTGCCCGGTTGATAGCAATAGACTCGCCCCCTATTACATGGGGCTTAAACATAACTGGCGAAATGTGGGTGTACTATTAGGTACACCTCTGCCTAACCCCTCGGGAATTACAGGCGTAATGTTATCTATTAATTTCCCGTCGGAAACTTACAAAACTTTATATTTCCAGCACACTAGACCCCTAACACCTAAGAACTACATGCAGCCTCAAGACACAGGTCCTAAACCTGATATAATCATCACTGGAGACAAACTGGTAGCTCTACTAGAATATTGGGAGAACAACTTCTATTCTAAGAGCTCTGGTGATTTCTTAGAGAAGGCCTACAGAGAACCTATTGAGAGTCTGCTTGTGTCGTTGGCTAGGTGAGTCGAATTACGTTTTTAAACAATCTTATTGTAGTAGACCTACTTTCAGCTAATGTAAAAATGAGCTGGAGGAAGAATTTGCCTCATGGGAAGGGTGCATTTTGAAAGTTTGCAACGTCGTAAATAACTGTCAAATCTATCGCTGTTATCTTTAATATCACTACATAGTATAAAACAAAGTCGCTTTCTCTGTCCCTATGTCCCTTTGTATGCTTAAATCTTTGAAACTACGCAACGGATTTTGATGCGGTTTTTTTTTAATAGATAGAGTGATTCAAGAGGAAGGTTTATATGTATAACATTGCACCCGTGCGAAGCCGGGGCGGATCGCTAGTTACTAAATAAAAATGGAATATCACTCTGTGTGGCACTGGAATATTGATTATAAATTGAAATTACTAATATACTATTTTCCCGCTCAATTAGTCTCATATATATATTGTACCAAGGGAATAGACCTTAAGGAGCGTACATTAAAGTAGCCCGCTAAATTCAAATTTTATTACATTTTTTGCAATTTGCACGTCAGTGTCAGGTTGTATGTTGAATAAAATATGGTTCGCGACCGTAACACGTATGTGTTTACATAATTATAATCATTAAAATCATCAATACAACCCTCTAAGTTAATTTAATCGTTCAATGGGAAAATTGCCAAAAACGTAAGAAAATTTAAAGTTCGCGGGCACCCAGGCGCTTCCAATTTAAGTTGTTTTATTAAATGAAAAATACCGCTAACAGTTATGAAGAGCTTACAATGATGCATGTTGATTTCAGACTAGACATAGTAAGCCACATAGCGCTCATACCTCCGATAGCGTGGTCGTCAGTGGACGTCGAAATAAAGAAGGATCAAATACAGAAGATTGACTTGCCTCTACAAGCTTTGCAGGATATGGATGTGTTAGAAGCATTTTTGTTCAGGTGAGTTTTAATACCTTTGTAGCGGCATTAAAAAAATTACTACAGCGCCATCTAACCTACAAATGAAGAACTAACATAAAATTCTGAATCGCGCTATTAAAGTTATCCGCGAGTTAAGACCTTATAGTTGCACGTGCTAAGTCGCCAATTCCTCGCACTCTGGCCGCGCTTAATGATCTCTTGGATTCTACCAACAGCCGATCTGTATGACAAAGATTTTATTGGTATGCCAGAAGTACTGTGAGAGGAATTTATGAAAGTGTTGTTATTCTTCTTTTATTTATGTTTTCACTTCAAATTTTGTTATAATTTGTTATTTTAATATGTGTTTTATCTGTCTCTTTTATCTTTATAATTTTAGTTACTGTAATTGGTTATAAACAACCGTTGTAATAAAATAAATAAAAAATAACCCGACAAAACCCTGTCTGGTTGCATCCTCCCTCTTCTATGGAGTATTAAGGAACTTTACACCCTATTCTTCAGACACCTATGTCTTTCAAGAGATTCACAATACGAGTAACAAAACTATTACACAAGCAGCGGGTACTACCGAGTTCACTGACGGTCTGCGACTTTCACCCTTATGCCCTAAGTAATAAGGTCGAAAACTGGTCGTTGAAAAGTGAACTGGGTAGTAAATCTACTTTGGATAAAGTTCCCTGCCTTGTCTAAGTTGGTGTGGTGTGTAGTGTATTAGGGTTACATAAAAAATAGGAGTACGATAGACGCTCTCGACTGTGTGCAGTCGCCCACGCACCGCTATCCTCGCTGTACTTAAGAATGAAATACATTTTCGATATGAATATCGGTTTACATTAAATTTTCAGTTTTACTTAGCAGTATTAAAGCTTCAAATCTAATTTGGTCTGTAAAGTAATCCTACCTTATTCCTGGCGCCCAGCAGCATTGCTGTGTTACAATTTGAATGGAATGCGATGCTTAATATATCCCAACGACAAATCTCTTGTGCAAGACATGTCGAAATCTTTTTCTTTTCGGCCGTCGCCATTGTTTTGGACAACCTTTTTGTTTTTTTCAGAGTAAACTTAATAGGCTGGTCATCAAAGAAACAGTTCGAAGAGATGTGGGTAGGTCTGCTCGGCGCACTACAAGGGAACGGAACCCACTGGGCCGTGCGCGGGATCACTCAGCTGCTGCTCAGCGCTGCGCCCACAGCGCTGCGGCGACGAGGGGAGCTGATACATGTGCCCAGGCACAGGCTCAGCTGTAATGAGGGGTGAGATATAGTATTATTTATTTATTTATTATTCACAAAATCTACAGCTCTTTAAAATTGTATCTATACTATATATATTGTAACTATACAGTAACAAGACCGTTCACGAAGCCGTCAACCAAGCATTGTGTACATCAAACTAAGTAACTTTACGCAAAAATTATTGCTGGGAAACGACTTTTTTTTGGGGTGAAAAATTATGTTTTACGGTAGGACTCAATGTAACGGGCTTAAAACATTGTGCTGATGGATGCATTGAATAGTACGGCGGTCGTGGAGGTGTTTAAAGTAACAATAAAAACAAGTATTTTAAAAAAAACTTCTGAAAAAGTCAAATATTGGTCAAAGTTCCCCCCAATATTTCCGTAATATGATCTAGAACAAAACAATTATCGCAATGACGAGGAGGACAAGTGGCTTTCGGCTTCGTTAAGGGTCTTGTTGTACCATTTATAAACTAATCCTACAGCCAATTACGGATTTACAATTTAATAGCTATACAATACATTGCTAAGAGTACAGCGTTAATGAGTGTGTGGGAGTGTGCATGAACAGTTGCAAATGAGTGTGTGAGTATGTCATAGAGGTGTGTGGTGATTGTATGTATTGGCAATGGTACACACTGGTCCGAGCAGTGAGATGACTCAAGCTAACAGTACCTATCAGTATGAGTAAGCCAGTATTGAAATATCTGTCTACACGCCTGTAACGATCCAAGATGTTTAGTGTTCTGAAAAAGATTTCATTTCCAACAATGTTGTTTTGATGGAGAGCAGCGGTGGCCCAATGGTGGCTGCCCCAACTTACGAACAGTAAGTCGTGGTTTTGAACGAAAATTTAAACCTGTTAAAATGGACTTTGTGGTCATAACCGTAAAGACCATTTTAAGGATTTTAAATTTTTAACGTGATTCATATTATGATTCTGATAAAGCAGCCATTTTAGGCCCCCAGCATGGGAATGACTGAGTTGATTGATGTATTCAAGTTTAATATGTATTTAGATGAGAGCAGCGGTGGCCCAGTGGTGGCGGCCCCGACCTACGAACAGTAAGTCGTGGTTTCGAACCCAGGCAGGCGCATTACTTTGTGTAATTTATTTCATCACTACTGCTCTCAAAAACGGTGAAGGAAAACATCGTGAGGTTTGGCATGTACTAGAACCAAAAATTCGAAGACATGTGTCATCTAGCAACCCGCATTGGGCCCGCGTGGTGGATTATAGCCCATTCCCTCTCATAGAGAGGACGCCGTGTGTCCCAGCAGTGGGAACATTATAGGCTGATTATGCTTATGTAGTTTTCACAAAAGTCATTTTATCCTCAGAATGCAACGCCTCCGCAACATCCTAGTCGGCACGTCGGCATACAAGTTATTTGACAGCGTCAACTTAGAACGAATACCTCTCATGAACGATGGCTTCGATGGATACCATTACGCGCAGTTCAATACCGAATACTTGAAGTTGGCTTCAGGTTAGTAAAGACTATGTAAAATGTTTATCGAATACAATAACATGTTGAGGAACTCATGGCTTAATATGAAAAGGATCGATCTTTAGGTTAAACCGCTAGGGCATAGGTTGGTCCTTGGATTGGTAACCACCCTTAACATACCGAGTTTCCTCTATGCCTCGGAAAGCACGTTACACCGTTAGTCCCGATTGTCATTTGTAGATCTTTGACAGCCGTTACACGTAGTCAGTGGCCCGCAAGTCTGACAGCCTTACCAAGGGGTACTGTATTACCCAGTACTAATTGAGTTGTGGAGGTCAGATAGACAGTCGCTCCATGTAAAATTCTGATATTCTGCCATATCTGGTTAGACTGGAAGCCGACCCCAACATAGTTGGGATAAGGCTAGGCAGGCATCAATGTAAAAACATTGCCACTATTAGTCCTGCGCAACACCATCTTTCTCGCATAGACAATAGGATAATAGGGTAGATGACCATACAATCTTATTAGTCGGTCAGATAGATTTTCAAAAAATATTCGGTATGGTATGTAAGTCTGAAATCGCCATGTCTTGAGCAAGCGTAGTGATCAATGCTCGTGCCTTCTCTGTTGAGAAGAGGCCTTTGCCCAGCAGTGGGACAGTAATAGGCTGGTATTATATTATATTGGGTATGGTTTTTTTCTTTTTTCACGTACATAAAAAATGAAGACGATACACTGCGTCGAAAACTCGCGTGACGTCACTTGTATGTACACTTTTTACCAACAAGTGACGACACAAGCCCTCGCTTCGATTATTTGATGCGTTTTATTTTATATATTAATTCGATAAAACAAAAAATACGTACTCAATATTTTTCGATAATCTAACTGACGGACTAAATAGAATCATATTTTTTTTACTCAGGAATCATTCCTATTTAGGCACTTTCCCATACGGTCCCCAACTTCTCTATATTATCTGTTTTTGACATCTTAATAGATATTACGGACGATGGGAGCCACAAAGTGAAGAGAGAAGTCAAACGGGTGAGAAGAAATAAAGACATAGATATCAACAGCTGTTTACAAATACTTATGGATGTTACCTCGCAAATGTTGGAGCCTAAGGTAAGGATACGATATACAGGGCAGTGGCGAAGGTTTCATACAACTCGATTCCTACAGGATTCCTTTTGAAAATTGGCATAGTCGGTCTGCCGTGATATATCTATAATGCCGTTACCTACCAAAGCCAACACCAGCCACAAAGTTACTTAATGACATTTTTGTTTATTTCACACGAGAAAAACAAAAATATGCACTTAACGGCATTCTTAAAATCATTATTTCCAAAACTATTCAAGGTATTGAAAATTCGGAAACACAGATCGATAGAGATTTTTTTTTGTCATTACCATTGCATCAAAAGTTACAAATCGACCAGATGTTGGATAACGGCATTTTAGTTATAGTTAGGCAGCGGTATTCTATAGACAAATAATATAATCACATTAAAGATAAATGTATTCGGCTTACTTCTTATAAAACTTGACCCTTCGCTACGGATGCAGGGTAGAAAGGACTCCGACATTAAAACGATTACCAGGTACCTATTCAGTACATCATTCTGAAAATATTCTATATATACGTGGGGCCGATATAGAATTTTTTCGTCGGTTTTAAAAAATATACCGGCCAAGTGCGAGTCGTACTCAAACTCAAAGCATTTATTTCAATTAGACCTTAGCAGGCACTTTTGAAAGTCAGAAAAACAAAGGCGAAGCTACAGTCACAGACACAAGGCATAATAACTTGTGAAAGTACTGTAGTTGCCCATTCCAAAGCGTAGATCTCTATGGAGAAGAATGGGCAAGAAACTCCATGGACACTCTTTTCAATCAAAATATTGTTACAAGATCTTGGTTACATCATTCATGTTGAGATTATACATATATGTGAGAACGGTGTAGAAAGACGTGCACATTAAGAGCATCCAGAGTAAAAGATTATAACTATCAACAATTTAAAAACAAAGTATGTAGTTAAAATAAACCGTGGCAGCTAAGAGATGACCAGTCCCAACTGACAGCGCCCGTTCTCACGCGCACACAGGGTTCCGTAGCACCAAACAATATAATAAAAATATTTTGAAGTCTTATTCATATGTTGTATTGTTTAACATTCAACAGAAAAACTAAATTTCGTTTTCATAGTATGTTAACAAAGTTACTGCTGCAGTTTTATGAAAAAGTCCCATAAGTATCTCAAAAACTAAACATCAAATCAACAAACCAAATCAAACCAATTTTGGTTGAAAGATTTTTTTACGTTCTACTATCCTAAATTTTTTCAAAATTGTCTCTTACTTAGAAAGAAAGAAATTAGAGGGGGGACGGACACACACATTTTACCACTTCGGAAGTATCTATCTTTCAAATGATTGACTTTGACAAAAAATGGTGTTAGGGACCTCAATGTAATTTTTAAAGACCTATCTATAAACTTCCCGCACATATAGGTGTGATGAAAAAAATATTTTTCAGTTTCAGTTCCATGTATGGGAAAGACCCCCTTAATCTTTTATTTTTGTATAAAAATCGTAAAACAGTTTACAGAATTAATCTACCTACTAAGTTTCAACTGTGTAATCCTTATATTTTCGGAATAAAGTGGCTGTGACAACACGGACAGACAGACATGGCGAATCTAAAAAACGGAACCCTTATGGTTCCGTTTTTTGCCATTCGGCTACGGAACCCTAACAACAGGTGTTTCCTACTAAACTACAATATCTACACGGGCGAAATGTAGGGAAAAGCTGTTTTTTTTATTTATTTATCGGTGAAAATTTTCTATCCGCACATAGACAATTTTCATAATTCAGAATGATGAACTGAATACGTGGTAACCCCGTCGGTGTCCCTGCCACCTTGTATTCTATGAAGAATGACAAGATTTAACTAAATAATTTAACAACAAATCAGTTTAGCCCTATTTTACTTTTGCGATTTTGTCACTGATATCGATCAATAGGGAATATGCAAGAAATACAAAACATTTTTTATTTCTTTAAAATGCCTTGTATTGGACCATAAAAACATTGTGGTACACTTGTTTAATTCTCTAATGCAACACTTATTTTACAATTTAATATTTTATTCAGCGTGTTTTTGGTGAAACAGAACGCAAACACAAAACCCATCGATTCCGGTAGTGACGTCAAAATCCATGTGTCAAAGAAACACTTTTAATTAAAAAGTACTTAAAGTTTCACTAAGATTTTACTACAATATTGTTATTGCAATTTTTTCTTAATTATAGCACTTACATTTTAGTAAAACTAATCTACTAAGGGCAAAAAATTAGATTTAAACAAGGCAGATAGAGGTAAGTGACATCAAAGTCCTGACATCAATAGCCGCGATAGTCAAATATTAAACTCCTGCAATTTTCTACGACAGTTCAAACGTCCATACGTTTCAACTGTCGTAGAAAATTGCAGGAATTTAATATTTTTTTTGTGCGACAAGCAGTAGTTGAAATTAACTTTTAATTATTTTCTTGGGTTGATAGTACTGCATATTAATGATTTAAGTGAAAAAAAATACATGCATATTCCCTATTACAGACCCAATTATCTCCTCCATACTAAACACGAATCTAGTCACAGTTCACGGTTCGATTCCCAGGTTTCTCTGGGTTTGTGCCCGTTTAATGGCAATAGGCTCGCTTCCAATTACATGAGACTTAAACATTGAATGTGGGTGTACTATTAGGTACACCTCTGCCTAACCCTTCGGGGATTACAGGCGTGATTTTATGCTGTACTAAACATGAATCTTCAAAAGTAATGAAACTGGGGACAAAAGTGTTTCACATACCAGGGAGGGGCCTAATAAAGCTCGTTCATTATTGGTTTGTGTCGTAGTGTAACTAAATAAAATAGACAATTTGCTCTACATATTAAGAGGAAACGCAAGCTATTTTGACACGCCATATCGCAATCGTTGTCGTATTTGTTAAGTCAGACACTTTCGATGACAGTATTAAGAGGAAACGCAAGCTATTTTGACACGCCATATCGCAATCGTTGTCGTATTTGTTAAGTCAGACACTTTCGATGACAGTATTAAGAGGAAACGCAAGCTATTTTGACACGCCATATCGCAATCGTTGTCGTATTTGTTAAGTCAGACACTTTCGATGACAGTATTAAAACTACTTTTTGCCTCGAAATAAATAATAATAATGATATGTTCCCGATGCCGGTGGGCTACTATTTTCTATATTTTTAAATGTTTTTTATATAATCTTTGTTACTAAAAATATTTAAAAATGTATATAATATGTAAAAAAAATGAAGGAATAATAATTAAAAAAAATCGGACAAACAACATCCATAGAAAATAAGTAAAAGAAATTTATAAATTATGTTAGTACCAACCTATTATTTATTTATTGCATCTACGAACAATAGCCCCGAATATCGGGGAGTCGTACCTCCCTGCTTTAGTCTCCAGGATAGAGTTGAATTTGGAATTCAAAAATAAAATACAAAATTTATTTCTAGGCACCAACTGGCCTCGCAGCCCGCGTAGCTCTGCTCTCCTGCATGTGTCAAACAAGCGCAGTATTCACACAACCAGCGCACTGGTGCTGGGCGGCGGGACAGCTCATCTCTCTCAGCTCCGCTTCGCACGCCACGCTGACGCAGTACAGCACCGCTGGGCGAGCGCTGCTACTCGCACTGTCCCATTGTATGTGTGTGTTGGACGGGTTCGAAGGGTTACAGGTTAGTGTTCACACAACAGCTCATGTCTCTCAGTTCCGCTTCGTACGACACGCTGACGCAGTATAGCAGATCAACAGGTTTCAACCTCTAAATATTTAAATCGTTAGACTTGCCGTATCACCGTTATCACTAGATAATTCGTTGATAATATTGTCTCGCTCAGTCATACAGAATTTTTTTATGTATACCACCTGGTGGTAGCCTGCTTGTCACAGTCACGACGTGCAAGCTGTTAAATTTTTTGCTCCGTCCTGTTGCATTTATAAATATGTGTTATGCGTTGTCTGTTTATTTATTGTTTGTCATTTTGTGTGTGTGTTGATTATCGACCTAATTGCAGACGCCAAAAAAAAAAGGGAAATTCAATAATTCTTCGTTTAACACTTCATTTCTCTCCAGGAACTATCAACAGTCCACCAAAAGCTCCTGAAGTCCCTCTCGTCAAGCTACGCGCCTCTCCGTCAAGCAGCGCTACAGGGTTGCCTGCTGCAGCTAACAGGGAAGGCGTATCTGCTGGCCAACGTGCACGGCCAGCCCAACCCCTACCACGAGCTCGTGTCGCAGCTTAATGTCGCTGTCAAGCAGTATCTAGCTCCTAATACGAAGTAAGATGTGCTAAATGTGGGAAAGAAGCAGGTCGTCTAGCGCCATCTCTTTCCCACACTGGAATTGCTCCTGCTTTAAGACGTTATGGTAGGACACCAAGCTGTATACAGCGTGTAACAGAAAGGGTATCGTCATATGGAATACTGTGGTACGGACCATCAAACTGAACAACTTTCTATATGGGACCACTATCGAAATCGTAAATAAATAATCAGCTGTCCCATACATTTGGGTCGAGTAGGTATTTAAATTTTATATAGGACAGCTGATTATTTTTTTACAATTTCGATGGTGGTCCCATAGAGAAAGTTGTTCAGTTTGATGGTCCGTACCACAGTATTCCATATGATTATACCCTTTCTGTTACACGCTGTATTGATTAAGTCGCGCCAGTAACACATATGTAGCCTATAGAATTAAAATCATCAATACAATTTTAAAGATTATAATTCTGTAGCTACATAATGTGTTACTGGCGCGACTCATTTTTCATCAACATACAACCTGACACTGACCTGCAAATTGCAAAAAACATAAGAAAATTTGAATTTCGCGGGCACCTTAAAATATAAATTCGCGATCCCATGCCTAGACTCAAGGCGGAAGCGCTAGGGTAGGGTTCATTTCTTTTACGTTTTTTTGCGATTTGCAGGTAAGTGCCAGGCTGTATGTTGAACAAAATATGAGTTAAATGAACTCAATAAATGAATCCCATTGAATGACTTTTTTAGAAATAGTCATTTCATGAGATTAAATGAACTTAACCCTTAAGTATGTATTGATGATTGTAATGATTATAATTCTGTAAATACAATCATACGTGTAACGGTGGCGAATCATATGTCGTTCAACATACAACCTGACACTGACCTGCAAATTGCAAAAACGTAACAACATTTGAATTTCGCGGGTTACCGTAACGCTTCCACCTCAAGAAATGCTAGCTAAATGTATTTTCACGAATCCTTGCCATTGCTGCTCAATGCTAAGTTAATTATTTTGTGTTTTCAGAATATCCCTATACGAACAAAGTCTATATTGGACGGTGCTATTCACACTTATAGAACTCGGCCATCCAGAGCTGATCAACATTGCAGTGGACTTTGTGCTGATCAACCCCAGGCATTATTGCATCGATCTGGTTGTTAAGGTAATTTAGAAACTATTTTCATAGTTATAGAGTTGATAATAAGCAGCGGTTCGGGTGTCATCATCGGCTTGGAGGGCGACTACCACAGCTGCCAGCATCATCAGTTCTGACATTCTGATTGGTTAATGGTTTAGTTGAACTGAACCATCCAAAACCTTTTAGCTACACTATCCAATGGTGTAATAATACAGTGAGTGGTTTTTTTTTCAAAATCAATTGCTTCGATTCCTGGCTAGGAATATTGATTTTTCAAAAATCCAATGATGCAGCTTTAGTTTTCATCAAAATCGAGCTCGAGACTCCTTTGAGTATTTTTCGCTATTCCTCATAATTTCGGATTTGGCCATTCACGCCCACTTGAAAAATACACCCTGAATACTCTTTGACTATTTCAAGGAAAACATCACTAGTTTTACGAGTTCATAGAGTGCCCGCAACCCTCACCTATTTCCATACAAAAAATAAACATTATATTAACACTAAAATACTGATGATTACAGGGTATCACAACGACAATAAGACAACAGGTGCTTCCAAAAGATCTAAAGAACATAATAATCGAGAAACTTTTGGACAATATGAAGAAGTATTCAGAACATCACGCGGTACAAATATTGATGGTGCATTTGTTTTCAGGTAAGATTGTTGTGTAATGTTGTCGTTTGTATTGTTATTGGGTCCAAAAATAAGAAGATTGAGTAAGATTTCTAATTAAACTTTGTTTTATTGCTATAAAACTTACACGCTATGACATGACAATTTTCTGTGAGGCATAGACTAAACAATGCACCAAGTCACAAAAGGTAGAGTTATTCTTTATTTAAATACCAAGCAGAGACAACATAACCTAAGTTGTTTAAAGTATGCATTATAAAATTTATCATTTAACAGTTTGTTTTTTTTTTTTTATGCTGTGATATTTGATGAATTATTTTTATTGATATTTTTTGAAGCAATTTGATTTTATGTACCTGACTGGAGAAGCGTTTTGTATGCCTAGCGGCGGGACATAGATAGGTCCTCAATTTTACATAGGGTAATTAGTAACCGATACTTAAACACGTGATTGTACTCATGATAACAAACAACTTTTCCAAAGAAACATTTTTTTTAAACTCATTCACCATCACAATATCACAACCAGCCGTATGGAATTCCCGCGCGCGCGCTTTTGTCCTATCAACTGGCAGCCGCGTGACGCCGTTATGTCTCATTACTATCGGACCGTACAACAATGGGTAAGCAGAGCACCCGCGCGGCTCGCAAGCCCGCTCCGTAAGCGGCGCCCGTGCCTGCACCACACAGGCCGGCCGCCACGTGACGTTATCGGGGTACGTAAGCAGTGTAGGTAGGTACCTACATGTTTAGGTAGCCGCTAAAATAAAAAATAATAACCAATGACATCAAAAACTGAGCCACGGAGCGTAGGCCTACGCTGCAGACGCGACGCTCCGGCCGCCGCGTCGCCATTTAGGTACACAGTGATGTACCTACATAAAGCTTCTCTGTTTATGACACGGTGAGGAGAGTAAAATAAATAATAAATTATCTAGTATTTTGGCACTTTACGTGCGCGCGCTACAAGAAATAAATGCATTATCTTTCTAAACAAACTAACTTCAGAAATTGCGTTTGTTTTGTTACTTAAACGATGTTTAGAAGCGGCATAGATACAACTACATTACCACCTGACTTCTCGACACCGGGCATTGTTCAAGTTAACTAACACAACGTAGTGTAACGTAGTGTTAGTGGTATAACTTGACATAAAGTCACAGTCAGACAGTCGTCAGTCAGTCGTGACAATCTGTTAACGATATTTCAGTCTGAATCAGAAGCATGGCAATCAAAATGTAGGTATGTTAATGCTTCGCCATTACCGCCTTCCAAGTAGTAACACATCACCACTGTACTCACTCGCTGTGTAATTAATTATACGGCATAGTGCGCATGGGCGTCAAAGAAAATCAAAACATGCGCCTGCGACGCGCTCTCCGGGGTGACTGTTTTTAGGTTTTTACGTCATTACTGCACTGAGGCAAAGGGTGCGGATGGGTGGGGAGCGCGAGACGCTACTAGTACAAGTACATTTTTGCCCCTTCCCGAGGTCAGACTATCAGCTGATAGATTATTGTGCCTACTTTTAATGTTAAGGCGCGCGCGTTCCTAGATATTTTTTAGTCATGCGGACATACGTTGCATCTTAAAAGAATACTTAGTAATACTTAACACTACTGTCGAACACGCAGTCTTTGGATATTATTTTTTTTTATTTTAGCGGCTACCTAAACATGTAGGTACCTACCTACACTGCTTACGTACACCGATAACGTCACGTGGCGGCCGGCCTGTGTGGTGCGGGCGCGGGCGCCGCTTACGGAGCGGGCTTGCGAGCCGCGCGGGTGCTCTGCTCCTTACCCATTGTTGCACGGTCCGATAGTAATGAGACATAACGGCGTCACGCGGCTACCAGTTGATTGGTCAAAAGCGCGCGCGAGGGAATTTCATACGGCTGTTGTGTTATTGTGATAAAATTAAATGAGTTTTAAAAAAAAGTTTTTTTTGGGAAGTTGTTTGTTATCATGAGTACAATCACGTGTTTAAGCATCGCTCACTAATTACCAGTCACCCTATATGTATATTGTACCACCTACTGTTTACTTATGTTCACAAAATAAATTAATTTGAATTTGAAGATTATCATATTCATTCTTTCAAGTTTACCAACTTATGTAAAGTCTCTCATTTCTGTACTCCACAGCCGACAACAAACTGTTAAGTCCAAAACTAACCTCAGAAGTATCAAACATGGACCCTGACATCCTTATGAACTCTATGGAACGAATAACCCTAATCTACAAAGTCCTCCGCCAATCAAGGGAAAGAGAAAGCAAGAAGATCCTCACCACATCCCTTAAATACTTCCTAAGGGAGACTCTACCGCCGGCGGCTACTTTGAGTAGAGTTGTGATAGAGTTCTTGGAGAGTTGTAAGGAGAGTGAGAAGATTAGAGTGGACATTGCAAGCGATAGAGATCGGTGGGTCGATTCTGCTGTTATGAATGCTGAGACTGTTTTTGAGGTAAGATTTTCTTCTTTATGTGCATTCGCTTTTCCTGTGAAATCGACTACTTTAGAGATCCTAAGAGCTCTTTTACGGAGCTGTGGCGTGGTCCGCAATAAATTCAAACTTATGGTAATGTATGAGAGCGTTTACGGAAAAGCGTTTTTTTTTTGTGTTTGTTTGAGACGCGTCGCACACGAAGTCAAACGCGGGGTCGCACGTGAGGTCGCACCCGGGTTCGCACGTGGGGTCGCACGCAAACCTTTGTGCTTGTCGATACGATTGGCGCAGTGGCTGAGCGATTGGCTGCTGCGCTGAGTGTCGCGGGTTCGAATCCCGCACGGAATAAATATTTGTATGGCATACAGGTAGTTGTTCCGAGTCTGACTGTTACTTTATTTATTTTCATTATGTTGTCTTTTAATTCCAAACTATAAAAATAGGGTGACTAGTAATTAGTGACCGATACTTAAACACGTGATTGTACTCATGATAATAAACAATTTTTCTAAAGAAAATGTTTCATTCACTATAACAATAACACAACAGCCGAATGAAATTCGCGCCCGCGCCTATGACCTATCAGCTGTTAACCGCGTGACGCCGTCTGTCTGTCTCATTATTACCATGCAACAGTGGGTAGGCAGAGCACCCGCGAGGCGCGCGAATTTCATACGGCTGTTTTGTGACATTGAATGAGTATATAAAAAAAAAGATGTTTGGGAAAGTTGTTTGTTATCATGAGTACTAAATCACGTGGAAGTATCGGTCACTAATTACCAGTCGCCCTATATAAATTTATTTTTTCCTCTTATTGGTTGATGAATAAATACAAATCGTCGGGCATAGTGCAACACCGCGAATCTACCATAGGTAAAGGCCGCGTATCTGCATTTGATCTAATTTTACAGGGGCAAGTTAAAACTGTTTAATATCGTTGTTTTAAGGGAAAATGGCCTCATTTTTACGTAGATAGTAATAATTGATGTTTTCTTACCAAAAGTCACGTCAGCAAAAAGGCTGCCGAATCGAAATCTTACGCGGAATGCCCGCGAAATTTAAAATTCGCTACATTTGTCAGATACGCGGAATTATCCAATGCTAGATACGAGGATTTGCACCATCCCCGACGAAATAATACAATATACCTTTGTTCTTCGACAGGTATTCCAAACATCGATAACTCAAGACCAGCTCCCAGTGCTATCCGGCTGGATATTCGAAGCGTTATGCCACCTACTGAGCGGCAAAGTAACATCAAACCTTCTTCCATACTGTTTACAGACCCTACTGGTTTCAGCCAGTTCGAATCAGTTCATTCGCCAAGTCTCCTCCCTCGCCTACCACATATTAAGGATAGGTTTCCTTAAAAGCGGGGAGTATGCAGAAAACTGGGGGATTTTCAAAGAGCTTCTGACGAATGAAGTAGGAATGTCGTACTCTGATCGAAGATTTTTGTGTGTCGTGTCAATAAAGTCCAATTTTACGGGATCTCAGATTGAAAGGTTGAAGGAACTTTGTAATAGTAATGAATGTTTGGCTGATCTAGGTTTGTGCTTGGAATTTTAGTTTTAGGCGAATCGTTGAAGAGTAATGGTACCTTGGATTCTGATTGTGTTGAAGCGTTTTTCCCGGTTTATAAAATTTGCTTTGTTTTGAAGATGTGCTCGTGCAGGAGCACGTGGCTAAATAATAACAGCCGCTCGGGTCGATCTTTAGGTTAAGCCCCGCTTGCCTAGGTTGGTCCGTGGATGGGTGACACATACATACGGAGTTTCCTCCGTGCCACGGAAAGCACGTTAAGCCGTTGGTCCCGGCTGTCAATTTGTAGATCTTTGACAGTCGTTACAGGTAGACAGTGGCCCGAAAGTCTGAAAACCAGTCTTACCAACGGGTATTGTATTATCCAATACTAACTGGGTTGTGAAGGTCAGATAGGCAGTCGCCTCCATGTAAAATACTGGTATTAAGCCGCATCCGGTTAGATTGGAAGCCGGATTCATTTCCACTATTTCTATTATATGGTTCTACGATAGAAGTAATAGGAATATTTCTTCCCGCTAGCCCTACGATTTCAGGTGGTACAAAATCGTAGAACTAGTGGGACCAAAATTATCATTTGTTCGACTGTTCTATTACACAAGTCGACTTTAAAACTAAATGGGATTTTTGTTCTCAATAGTACTACGGTTTGGCGTAGGTCGTACATTCACACTGCAAAACTCGCACTAATGCGAATTTACCCCGCTTTGTATTTGCTAATAGTATATTGGCACGAATAGCCTTATAACCCCTCCCGCTTTGGGGTGAACAGGTATCAGACTTTTACTGACTAAAACCCATCCATGTTCCTTCCTTTGCCCTTTGTGTTCCAGGGCCGCGGTATCTCTTTCGAACAGTCCCGCAACCAAGCACGAATAGCCTTAGGTTACTGTGCGATCTTACACTCGAAGATTACGTAGTAGGAAATTAGCATGGATAAGTGGAGATGAGTAACAAGGATAGTTAAGTCACACAACCTGCCAGGCCCTGCAGTCTCGTCATAGATAGCGATCGCAAAACAACCGAAATCGGTCGTAAAGCCATAACGATGCGGATTTAACTTGTGTCGGCTTCCACCTTAAATCCGCATCGTTATGACTTTGCGACCGAATTCGGTTGTTTTGCGATCGCTATCTTTGTCGAGACGCAGGGCCAGGTTCGAAATGTAAATAGATTTGATTGCGAGATTCCTATTAACAATATACAATACCTTCCTGTTGCTTCGGACCACTCACTAAATCTCTTATCGTAAATCTCCTCAATTATTTATCGTTGTATAAAATTCTAAACTGGCTTATCCGTACAATATAATATAACTTCCGTTTTGTTTACTATCAATCAAAAACATTTCATCGTGCCACTAAAATAAAATTGGAATTCGAGGTACCATTAACCTATCTATGAAAAACGAGTGGTTATAGTACTTGTAGGGCAATTTTATTCTGTTTTCTTAATTCTCGAAATTCTTTTCTAAGAGCTAAATTTTCATTCCAAAGTAGATAGTTTTAGTTGTGAATTTGAGATTGGTCATTAAAGATTAAGAGTAGACACTAAGCAGGCTATCGATGTTTTCCCCCCTGTATAGCCTTATACAGGGGGGAAAACATCGACGCACAAATATTTATCACGTCTTCAGTACATCAGCCCCCGTAGCATGACCACCGTAGAAACAGGTTTTGTCGGCGAAAGAATCGACAAAATGACAGATTTCTTTTGTTGATCTGTAACATTGGCGATTCTTCCGTCGACAAAACCCGTTGGTATGGAGGTCATGCTACGGGGGCAGGAGAGCAGCGGTGGCCCAGTGGTCGCCCCGGCTTAAGCCCAGTAAGTCGTGGATTCGAACCCAAATCTGCGCGTCACCCCTTCCAGTTCTGAGGGAACTTGTCCAGATCGTCCCACCTCCTTCGTTGGCCTGCCGCGACAGAACATAAATTAGTGCCTGCCTGCTTAGTAACTCATCATGGATGTCATGGATGTTTGCATGTATAATAAGTATGTATTTACAAACAAAAAGTATCTATGTAATAGTATCAACTATCTGGTGTCCACGACACAAGCCTCGTTGCTTAGTGTGGCACCTAGATGGCGCTGTGTGTAATGTCCAGCGATTTATTTATTTATTTAACTAAAAGAATGTTGATAGATGAATTTTATAAGAACTTTCTTATATTGCTTGTTTTGCATCTCATCCTGTAAGGACAACATTGTGAATTTTAAGAAATGATTTGAGTCAGTTTAAGTATAAGTATGTCTACGTGAGTTCAGTGAGAAAGTTTTGAAGAACAATAATTATCTAGTTTGAGTGTAAAGCGTCTCGTCCATACAGACTAATTTGTACATATGACAAAACCTTCTCAAGTGAATTTCAACCATAAATAATCATACAAATAGAGTTTAAAACGGGTTCGGTGTAGTGGTACACATTTAGATCTGATTACAAAATATTGTTCTTCAATAAATAATTTCGCAGCAGACCTTCAGCATTACAAGCGAAAATAATTCAAGATACATGTTATAAGAAAATACTCGAATGCTCCAATATATCGTCATTTTTCTTCAGTTGAATCGATACTCTTGATAAGGTCTTTGGGCGAGGCGCAAAACTTAACCAATTATTTTTATATAGCAGCAATATTTTATTAGTACATAGTACAAATTTATTGAACAGTGTTCTTTCATTATTCAACTACTAATAGTTTATACTTAAATAATAACAATATTTAATTAATAAAAATAATCGCGCTTATATTTTTCGATGTAGATTAATTTATTAATTTCTAAACTAGTGTTGTAATGCTTCAATACTAAGAGAAAATATTTTTAAAATCCGTAGAGGTTAAATATTGCAATATTCTAAGATTAAACTATTTACCACAGCAATAATAATAAAGTACAGAAGCCAGCACATAAACCTACTACAATCTGTCAAATTTCTTTATAAATTTTCAACTTTATCGCTAAAGCATTAGGTTCAAGTTTGATTGGGAAAATGTGATAGTTTCGGGAGCTTGATGTGCTAGCGTCTGTACGTTCTGTAATGTCAAGCCTAAATCAATGTTACTTCCAAACAAATATCAACTTTAAACTTGTGCACATAAAGTTGATTTCAGAATGAATAGTACTATTGAAAAGGTCGTTTAACCGTTACAGCGGAATCTAAACTGTATAATGTAAGCATTAGGGCTTATTTTGTAGTGAAAGAGTTGATTTGGAATTTTTTAAACAATCTAATGCGGAGTACAGATATTTTGTATATTTTTCACTTTCAATTAATTTTAATTTTTATGCACCTACTGACAAAGTTCTATTTCCTTTGGATGGCAATCGCGAGAGACGTCAATAAAACGTCATTGTTCTCTAGTGTCTTATAAATTATTTTGTCTGTAAAATGTAATTATGATAATGTTGTACAATATGTATATTTTATGAAATTATGTAATAATAGTATTGAAATTATAATTATATTTTTAACTCGAAGCTTCAGCAAGTTAAATGAATAAATAGTGTAACGTTTTTGTGTGTTTTACTTATAATTCGTCCCACAAAGCACGGAGACGGCAGTACTAAAAATCGGGGCGCCAAAGTCGCGTCAAATATACAACTATTGGTGGTGCGCTGGCCTAATTAATGGACTGTATGGTGCGAAGCTGAACAAACTATTGACAAACGCGTGGGGTAGATGATTTGAGTTGCGCTGGGTGTGGGGTGTGGGACAATAGAATGCAACCCGAAAATTAGGGAGGGAAAGCACAAACCTTTTACTCCAGCCACGTGCTCTCGCCTTCGCCGGTGCACCGGGTCACTTATCCAGGTTCAGGAGTTATACAGGCTTCGAATTACTGTCCTCACACTCTTGGGCATAAACACAAACTTGATTAATAGCGTAATTGCGGAGATTCCAAAATTATCACTATTCTTCAGCAGAGCGGGACGTCGCCATGCTTGTGCGGCGCGGTTCAATCTGGAAGTAGTCTCTTCGCGACAAAAATGGCGAGCGAATCGTCGCGAGGTATGTGCGGGAAAGGGATGGGTATAGGGGATAGCGGATGTCAATCAAATTTTGCCTATCGGCGCAACCAACTATCGTCACAGATCGTCTTTGAAGCCCTCCTACCAGGGTTGCGGGACTGTTCGAAAGAGATACCGCGGCCCTGGAACACAAAGGGCAAAAGAAGGAACATGGATGGGTTTTAGTCAGTACAAGTCTGACACTCCCTGCCGCTCCTGAGTGGGACGTTATTTGATGATTTCCCACCCGAAAAAAAAAAACTGTTTTTAAAGTCATAGTTACTTTACTTTTGACAACAACCTTATTGTGATGAAAATAAAGATCATGGTCATTTTGACAGACCTTTCAGTGGGAAAACTGACTCTCGTTGGTCTAGTGGTAGTAATCTCGACTGCTGAGCATGAGGTCCCGGGTTCGATTCACGAGTCGGATATAATCTTTAACCAACATTAAGTAGTGCTAACTATCTTGGTTCCACACACATCCCTCGCTACGCATCCTCGCTCATGTCTGGTGGAAACGCAGCCTTAGGGTCCCCTGTTCTCCCCACAAAGAAAAGTTTCGCCGGTTTTCTTTAAAATCAGCCGTTGCATTTTCGACAGTGTAGAAAAATGCGGATTTTTTAAAAATTATGTATTAAAAAAAATTGTGTACCCAAATAGAAATTCTTACATCATTCGGAAACCTTTTCCAAATTCTTGGTACGCTTTTGTTAGATGGTGTCTCTTCAACCCTGCAGAATCACTACACACCCATGCCCAACCTTAAAATATTGGGTTAGTGTCCACTCGACCCGCTTAGACTCGACCCGAAGAATAATACCTTGATATTTCTGTTTTGATAGGCGTAAAAACGTCAAACAGAAAAGTGTCGATTTAACGCTTCCACCACAGAGTGTAAAATTTAAATAATGTTTGGATAAATAAATCAATAATTAAACAAGTAAGCACTTCTCATTTTTAACCGACTTTCTTCAAAAAGGAGGAGGTTCTCAATTCGGTTGTATTTTTTTTTTGTTACCTCGTATCTCCGTCATTTGTAAACCGATTTGAAAAAATCTTTTTTCATCTGAAAGGATATGCTTCCCGATTGGTCCCATAGAAATTTCATCAAAATCGTTTAGGAATTTGGTTGTTTTCCTCACGTTAATTGTCACATCACACGACGTCGCGTGAAGGCACTTTGATGTACACCACGCGACTTTCCGATTTCTTGAGCTGAAATTTTGCACGCATGTGTATATCGCGAGACAATACATGACATGACATGGAGCTGATCTGATGATGGAGCTGGAAGGTGGCCATAGGAACTCTGTAATAAAACGACGCAACGTCGTCGGGTTTGGACTCGTTTGATTCGTCTTGACGAGTACTTTAGTCCTAAATGGTAACCAGGGTCTGATGATGCAGCTGGAAGGTGGCCATAGGAACTCCGTTATAAAGCGACATAACCCCATCGAGTTTGGGTTCGCATAATTCATTTTGTGGAGTACTTTGTTTCTAGATGGTACCCAGGGTCTGGTGATGGAGCTGGAAGGTGGTCACAGGTAGTCCGAAATAAAATGACACAATCCCATCGAGTTTGGGCTCGTATAATTGTTCTTGACGAGTACTTTGGTCCTAAATGGTAACCAGTGTCTGATGATGGAACTGGACGGGTGGCCATAGGAACTCCGTTATAAAACGACAAAACCTCATCGAGTTTGGGCTCGTATGATTCGTCTTGACGAGTACTTTGGTCCTAAATGGTATCCAGTGTCTGATGATGGAGCTGGACCGTGGCCATAGGAACCCCGTTATAAAAAGACAAAACCTCATCGAGTTTGGGCTCTTATGATTCGTCTTGACGAGTACTTTGGTCCTAAATGGTATCCAGTGTCTGATGATGGAGCTGGACCGTGGCCATAGGAACCCCGTTATAAAACGACAAAACCTCATCGAGTTTGGGTTCGTATAATTCGTCTTGACGAGTACTTTAACTAAGTTCTAGTTAAAATGTAAAAATTAATTCATGATAAGAATTTGTGTGTTTTGTGTGTGTGTTTCTACAACTAAAAAGGGTAAAATAAAAAAACTTTCTGCGAAAACAAAACCGACTTCCAAAAAACACTAAAAAAGTGTGTTTTGGAAGGCAGTTTTGTTTTCGCCAACAAACAACAACAAAGTTTATTTTAATATAGTATACGCTTTGTACTTTGAAGTAAAAATCAAAGATTATTGTTAATTATCATTACAATCTTACAGCTAGTGGCACGGTGGTATATATTCAATCAGTCTTTAGGTACCTATACGTGATTATAATTATAAGGTTAACAAGTAGGTAAGTACTGATTTCTAAAATATATAAAAAAAAAACATGATTGACTAAATTATGCAGAAAAGCGGTTAAGTGGCTACAGGCTATCTTTATAAAGGACACAGCACATATATGAAATCGGAAAGGGATCGGCACCGTATCGCGCCGCCTTTACGCCGCGTTTATGGCTATGGGATGCCGCGCTTACGGCTCGCCGACGCCGCGCACAACTGGAAGTTGCCCTCTGAATGACAGCACGTGTTTCAACAGTAGTGTGCGTAAGGGTGGACGAAGAGACGTAAGCGCGGCTACGGATAGACGGATAGATCGAATTGATACGGTGCCGGTCCCTTTCAGATTTGATAAGTATGCTGTGTCCTTAAAGCTACATTGTTGAAACGACATCACTACTACCAGGATAAATTATTTAACATACATAACAAAATATTAAAAATTCCATGTACTAAAATATACTTAGAATTAAAATATCACTTTGCCTGACTGTACTAATGGCACTGAATTGGAAGTAAAATATTAGGTTGAGTCTAAGCGGGTCGAGTGGGCACTAACTCTTTTAAGTTTTGATTTTTATAGTAACTAAGTAGGTAACGTATCTACTGATTTCGATAAGATGCCATTTTATCTTCTAATTGAAACTGTTAACTGTTGGATGAAGAGAATTATCATTATTGTTGTGTTTATGTAAATAATTAAATTTTAAAGGCGCTTTCAAATAAGAGGCGTAAAGAAGCGCTGCAGTGAAGCCACTGCGTCTCGCTCCAGCGCATCCCGGCGCCACCTGAAAAATGACGCAAGGACTTTAGCGTCAAGATCCGAGGGTGATGATCCAAAAGGTTCGCCGCATTTTTTTATTTTTTCGTGTACGAAATCAACAAATCTGCTCTGGGCAGAGCGGAAGGGAGTGTCAGACTTGTACTGACTAAAACCCACCCAGGTTTCTTCTTAGCCCTTTGTGTTCCAGTCCCGGTATCTCTTTCGGACAGTCCCGCAGGTCTGGCAGGCATCGGCCCTTGCGGACCCCTTCCGGTTTGCTGACATCTCTTCCACGGCCTGTCGTCATAAGACAGGCGGACGGCGTGCTAGCCAGGGCTCACCGCGTCAAAGGAGACCGTACGATATCTTTGGTCAGATTTTTGCAATGCCACCTGGAGACCCAACCGCCGGATCCTATCTACGACTTGCGCTACCCCAGCAGTCACCAAATTCGTTGCCTGTCGGTACGTTTTCCCCCATGCCGTCGCACCGCGAAGCGCATTCAGTCGGACCCGATGTTGCACAGAAGCGACCTTAGTTCCGACCCATGTGGAATACCACACGAAATCTAAAATTCTGTTCTCTAAGCGATTTTTCGAAAACAAACGCCTCTGGAGAACAAATCAAAGACATTAGCTGCTGGTATTTTTTTAAATGAAATGTGCATCAACTGTTGGGACGGGTCGGGGTGCAGAAAAACTACGTCTACCACTTTGATTATATAATGTCTAGATGGAGCGTCGCCCTACAATCAAAACAAAGAAAACGAGCCAAAAATTTCAAACATATGTACGTGCGGCAGCGAAAACACTGACAATACACGCACACACACGCAAACAGACACACACAGAAACAGACTACGCACACACAGAGACAATAGACGTACAGTGTAAACACTGTGCGTCTATGTCTCTGTGTGCGAACTTATAAGCCAACAGTTGGCTGATATTTTTTGACACGTTTTCGCACATTTCATGCTCGATCTAGAGATAATCAAAAGTCTACCACTACACGATAAGCAAAAGATAGAAGTTCCGATAATCGGGCAATGCATTATCAAAACGTGGCAAATACACTGAGTCACGTAAAATATATTCAAATATTATCAGAAGATTATCCGCTATCTGTGATAATTACTGATAGAAATAAAGCGAAATATCTTTTAGTATTGTGTATTTCGGTCAAAATGGCGGTCGGCCGCGGTTACATTTTTGGAACGTTTTTATCGAGCGTGCTTTGTGTTTTACTAGTTGTCGTTGCTCTCGCAAGTGATAGTTGGGTGAGTTGGTTTTGCTCGAAAAATTCCTCACTTTTGGCTGTATTATTGAACTGGTTTAATAAAATTAAGACATGAAAAATTCAAGTTGGTATGCTTGTATACACACGGCTACACATCAAGCTATATAGCTAGCATAAGTATAGCTGCTGGCTTCGTATTGTACGGAAATCCTATACAATGTGAGATCAGCATAAACTGGAAACGTATAGCTTGATGTGTAGTCGTGTGTACAAGCTGTGGAGTGGAATCCGAATAGGAATCGCTAAGCGTAGACTGGTGGCCTACCATGACGTTTTATAACGGGAGTTATTCCAGTGTGGGAAAGGGATGGCGCTAGACGACCTGTATAGCTCTGTTTCTTTTCCAAATTGGAATTACTCTTGCTTTTAGACGTCATAGTTGGTCCCAGGAAGCGGTCAGTGTGAGGCCAATGTTCAGCAGTGATGTCCATACGAAACTACCCTTGTGAATAGGAATAAATTCAATTCTATTTCCGTGTTTGACAATCAAAAGTGTCTTTTAATGGCCTAATTGAAGTGGTTTGACTTTGACATTGATTTTCAGTGGACTAGGTGCTGAGTTGAGTTGGTATGTTAACTCAGAGATTCGGCTGTCAGTGTTTCGATTGTCGATTCTGTCTTAATCGCTTTAATCAAAACTTGGGGAGCCTCTCATTAGGGCGTTTGATTAATTAAATGTTGGATACAGCAAGCACAACTAGTCGTATGGAAGTGTGCCTGTCTAGATACGTATATAACTCATGTCACGCAGTCACCAAATACCCACAAACTCACTCAGCAACATACAACTGCGTAATTTTGTGGGTATTTGGTGACTAAAGGAAAACTGCTTAGTAATATCCGGTAGTTTAGCAATATCTTTATTTAGATCAACAATCGTTTAAAATATGTTATTATTATGATTGTACCTACATAACAATGTAAGCCAATTTAAATAATCTGAAAGATAAATAAGAATTTTCCTGGTATTTCTTCCAATACTATGTCGTACTACGGGTCGTTTTTCATTTGGATTTTCATTTGGATCTCAGTAGTAGCTCGCAATTTTACAATCAGGTACTCACGCCTTTTTCCATGGGGGTAGGCAGAAACCATAGAACGCCACTTGCTACGATCCTTACATACTCCTCCTCACCTCTAACCTCGTCCACGTTCATACATCTGGTAATACACGCACGCCGGTTGCGACCTGCCCTTTCTGAAGAACCTCGCCAATAAGGTCAGTGTATCTCCTTCTAGGGCGTCTCCTCCCGGCGTTGCCACACACAGCCTTGTAAATACCTTTTGTTAGTCGCCTTTCACTCATCCTCTTGCCTTAATTTTCATCAAAAATCTCTGTCAAAATCTGGTAATGTCCCCAAGAGACTTGCCCCGTTGTATGGCAATGTTTAGCCTCTGGCCAACAAGGGCCGACCCTTGGGTCACAGGAAGTGTCATTGCTAATTGTTCAGAAAAGGCATCACAGGGTGCCCGTGAGGATAGGTATGGTGGGGAGTTCCCAAACCTTCAGAAGATATGAGTTTGTCCTTGCTTCTGTAAATCTAAGGAGGAAAACAATAATTAAATTCTTTATCAACGAATGATCATATTTTTATAGCCTTTAATGTCTACTAAATAAAACTCATATCAATTGATAAAATACCTACGGATGGGTGCACTACGTGAAGTCGACAAACGGTGCGACAAAACTGAATGCGACATACCATAGTTCAAATGCAGCTGTAGTACAACACGCTAGTGCGACAAATGCTTGTGCGACAGTAGTTCGACACTACCCAAGTCTGACTTACGCTTATGCGAAACAGGGCGTAGGACCCTTTACAAGGCGTCCAGGTACAACTCCCATCTGATCAGAGGGTCCACCTTTTCTAAGGGGGACGGGGACGCACTTCTACGAGTGCATACAGGGTGGCGCCGACAATACGACAATAAATTTAGCTGCGTATACCTCATGACGTTCTCAGTCTGCATACAATAAAATATTCGAATATATCCAGTAGTGAAGTCACAAAACATTATTTTTCATTTCCAGCATTTCCTACATGATGTAGATTAATAGGCACCGGCACAGGTTAACAACCTCCGCATCGGTATAAACACTAATGACTAAACACGGCATGTTGTTAACTCGCTAATTCAAAAACCTTTGCTAAATTCGTTCCCTAAAATTTTATTACCAGGCGGAAATTAGGTCAATTAATAATACCTAAGGTTAGTAAACTAACATTTATAAATGGTATTGTATTTCGTTAGCAGTTTTATGCTATTAATTAGTTTGTTTGTAAAAATATAAATTTTTATTTTCAATGTCTGGATTTATTTGATAGTTTCAAAATATTTCTATGAACTAATTACCAGTGTTTTCATTTATTGTCGTATTGTCGGTGCCACCCTGTATATTTAAATCAAAGAAAAGTTTAGTTTTTCTATACTACGACTTCACGCTCCCATAGATTTTTAAGGCCAGTAAAATACACGTTCACGTGAGCGAAGCCATGGTCAAAATCTAGCATTTTTATACATGAATACATATTGAGCCGTGTTTATACTATTGTTTCAGGTGACATCTACAGCCACAGCGCCAGTTCAAGCTGAAGACAGCCTTATCAGATATGGCCTGTTTAGAGGAGAGTTCACCATACGGGAAATGATTACACCCAGTATACACACGCTTTACAGTAAGATTTCCTTCATTTTAATTTTTTTTTCCTTAACCCCCCTTTTTTTATTCCTCCATATTAGGGGGTGAATGGACTCCGAAGCGAGGTTATCGTATATAGTATATCATTCTGAACCCATAGAAATTATTCATCGGTTATTAAAAAAACGTGCGGTGGTCCCGTAAATTCCCCATTATTAATTTCTTTCACATTACTTGTGTAGTTTATGAGTTATCTTGTATGTATAATACATATTTTTACCCGACTACGGCGCGGCCAAAAGGAAGGGGTATGATTTTAGCAGTCTATGTATGTATGTACGTATGTTCCTCCGTAGCGCCTAAACGAATCATCCGATTTTGATGAATAAGATGTCAATCGATTCGTTATTATGGCCTGAGTAACATAGGCTACAACTCGAAAAAAAAAAACCGTTTTTAATTAGAGCGTGATTTTTCAGTAGTCGGGTTTGTAGTGGTAGTGTATACCACACAAATTCTTGATACCGTAGAGTCGGGTTATAGTTTTTTTTAACTTATTTCTTCCGTCTATAAGAATGATCTGCAACAAATTTTGTAATAATTAAAAAAAATAACAATAAAGAATAAATTCGTGTGAGATACCATCATACTCGTACCACAACTTAAAACGATTGACTGCTGCGTTGCGTGTCGCGTGTTTGATCCCCGCACGGAACAAATATTTGTATGGCCTACAGATAGTTGTTCCGGGTCTGGCTGTTTGTGTATGTGGGTTTAAATGTTTGTAAACGCAGTGTTCTAGTGTGGGGCAACGTTTTTTTTTTAAAAAAAAAGCATTGAATCAAACAAAAGTCACCGACTTCCGGAAGTTAAGTTCGTTAATTTCACTAGTTTGTGTTACTTCCAGTTAATTATTTCTTGCAAAAAAAAAATTTGGTGCTAGTAATTCAACCCACCTTACTTATTGTTGAATCTTTAGCCTTCTCCGTGTTGCCTAAGGCCTTAAATAAATAATGATATTCGATACAAAACATATCAAAGTTTCGGTTTTCTTCTAAAAAAACAAATTTTCTTATAACTTATCAAAAATCTCCCTGAAATTCAACTATGATTAAAATTTAGGCCTCTGTAATACATCGACGCTACCACTTTTGATTTTAATAAAACATTTTTATATTCCCGACACTGAACAGATTTATGATATTAATAAAGAATGATTTATGCTTTAATTAGGTCGGGTCAATGCATGATCGTTCCCGGCACACTTTAATATAATTTACCACAAAATATTGTTTGTTTCGAACTTCCCTCGAAACCTTTGTGATTTAATCTGATGATGTTGCCGCGTAATTAAAACATGATTGTTTAATGTTTTCGTCATAATTTTAAACAGATATTCCTGAAAATCTGATCAGTGAATCTGTTAACAAATATATCCGTTGGTGTTGTGGTTTATGGTGTTAATTTTATAGGTATTGTTATAAATCAGTGAGCCTATATCGGTTTTTGAGTGCAATGGAAATAATTCTAAACTGCAAAAGTTATAAATATCTATTAAAGCATTTTTTTTCGGATGGGAATTCTTCAAATGACCCCTCCCCCTTTGAACGGACTGGAAGGGAGTGTCAGACGTCTACTGACTAAAACCCATCCATGTCCCTTCTTTTGCACTTCGTGTTCCAGGGCCGTGGAATCTCTTTCGAACAGCCCCGCAGCATCTATTAAAGCATTGAACTGTTACCCGAAAGGAGGTATAGGTTGTTTAGGTACTCCCACATTTCCACGGTTATCATGATAAGAGGGCTTAGGCGATTCCCACACGATACCGCTCATCCGCGCGGTCAGGTGGAGGCGGCGAAGTAAATGTATTGCCGGTGCCCCGTGCTGAGAGGCGGTGAGCGCCGCTCATCCGCGCGGTCTCGCTGTGTCGAGTGAGAACCGCCTTAAACAAGTGCAAAACGTGTTCAAAATTATTCGTATGAGTATTTCTACGTCTTTCAACATGCTCCACGGTAGCTTATGTCAATACGATAAATTTGGCCAATCGGTATGCCAGGACCTACCGACTACCATATCTTTTGGTGTTTTTGATTGATGATAGGACCTTCGAGTTCTCAGCATATAATTAAAGAATTAACCCAATCATGTCATTATCCCACAAAAGAACCAAACCGATGACCTCTCGCTAAAACCATCACAAAATTGCTCAAATGCTCAAAATTCAGTCATTGGTAGGACGCTTAATACTTTTAACAAAAGATTCTCTCATCTTGATATATTTAATACTACAAAAGGTATATTCAGGAAACAATTAATAATGTCAGTATGTGAAGAATTGACAAATAAAAATAACTAAGTATTTAAATATAATTTAAACAGAAGGTATACAGACAATCACCACACACCACTATAACATACTCACACACACATTTGCAACTGTTCATGCACACTCCTAGACACTCATTCACGCTGTACTCTTAGCAATGTTTTGTATAGCTATTAAATTGTAAATCCGTAATTGGCTGTAGGATTAGTTTATATAGTTTAAGATAAAATTGTAAAGAGCTGTGGATTTTGTGAATAATAAATAAATAAATAAATCACAGATTGAACAAATACCACTAGTTCTTAAAGTTCAAAAACAAGTGTTAAGAAGCCCCAAAGGCGACGAAGTCATGTCAGTTACCTTTAAAAGGGTTAACAAAATAATACCTTTACAAACTTCAAGAGTTCAGGGTTCCTATTAATAAATCATTTTGATCAAAATTCACGTTGCTCGTTACAATACATTTTCGAGTAAAATTGCAAAACTAATAACTTTTGTTCGGGGGAGGTGTTGGGTTTTCTTGAGGCCACGAAATAAGCGGTGTTTTTAATTTGATTCCTGATTAATTTGTGCCATTTTCCTGCATTTTCGTGTACCTTGGAAAATTATTTAAAAAAGCATTATAACACAATATCACGCCTTTATATTCACGAAGGGTTAGATCCATGTGGTTAGTCCAATGCGTGTAAAATAGGACATTCCTATTGCCACCAAGTGGGCATGAATCCAGACTCCAGACTAATTATGACCACTACTCCAGCGAGGTTTAGATCTTCTTTTCTGCAGGAGAGTAGCTCATGTAGAGGTTAAAAGATAAGTCAATAAGTAACGTGCAAAAAATACTTTTACGTAGCACTTATTAAGTCGTCATTCTTGAACGCATTTCTAGATATGATAAGAATGGCCTATCTATGCGTGTAAATAATGATAAATAGTAAATCACTTTGACGTAGATATATTAATCTCTCAGGAAATAGAAAACAAATTTTAGGGCGCACTGTTAGTAGACTTGCCCGTGGTTGTTCAGACTTGAGAATTTCCCAATATAAACCTTAATTGATTTATTTAATGTTTTTTATACTATTAAACACAGCACAAAGCCTTTGGTTCTGGCTATCAATTGTAGATCTTTGACAGTCGTTATAGTCAGTGGCACGAAACTCGGACAACCAGTTTAACCAACTGGTATCGTATTATCCAGTACTAACTGGGTTGTAAAGGTCAGTTAGGCATTCGCTCCTTGTAAAATAATGGAATTCAGCTGCATCCAGTTAGACTGGAAGCCGACCCCAACAGTTGGAGAAGGCTAGGCAGATGATGACAAAGGCAGACTTAATGTGTAGGCATTTTCTGCAAGTCAACGTAAGGTGCGATTTATACAGAAACGGCGTAAGGTGAAAGCTAGGGCACGCCACTATAATGGCGGTAAGTCCCCTCTTTGAGGAGTGGCTGGAGAGGCGCCACGGCGCCCTCACCTTCCGCCTGACGCAGGTCCTCACCGGACATGGTTGTTTCGGGAGGTTCCTGCACCTAATCGGGCGGGAGGAAACGCCCGGGTGTCACCACTGCGAGGATCGACCGGAGGACACGGTGGAGCACACTGTGCAGGTCTGCTCCGCTTGGGCGGAGCAACGCCGTGTCCTCGTAGCGGCGATCGGCAGCGGCGACCTCTCGCGTCCGGCCCTGGTTCAATCCATGGTCCGGAGCGAGACGGAATGGGACGCCGTCACCTCCTTCTGCGAAGCAGTCATGCTAGCGAAGGAGGTGGCGGGACGTGAGAGGGAGAGAACCTCACGTCCCAGCCGCCGCGGGAGACGCACCGGGCGTCGGGGGCCACGTGGTGGCCCCCGGCCACCGTAGACGCGGGCCTGTGGACGGTGAGCTATGGGCTAGCTCGCCGTCCGTCCGTCTTATGACGACAGGCCGTGTCGACGGCGCGTTCGTGTTCCACGCGCGCCTCAAAGAGATTCAGCAAACAGGAAGGGGTCCGTAAGGGCCGACGCCTGCCAGGGTTGCGGGACTGTTCGAAAGAGATACCGCGGCCCTGGAACACAAAGGGCAAAGGAAGGAACATGGATGGGTTTTAGTCAGTACAAGTCTGACACTCCCTCCTGCTCAGCCCAGAGCGGGAGGGGTCATTTGATGATTTCCCATCGATAAAAATAAAAAAAAAAAAAAAAGGTGAAAGCTCAAGCTGAAGTGAAAGTGTTTTTATACAAAATGTACGTAGGCGACCGCGACGTGTCTTGAATTATACTCAAGGGGCGGCGCGGCGCAGGCACGCCGTTCTTTCGTTTCGTTATAAATTACACGACTGCGCCGCGCCTTCACCTTACGCCATTTCTATATAATTCGCGCCTAAGGCTGATGCAGAGCCAAAACGCCCTATTAAATGGAAGTCTCATGTGCCCTACAATCACTTCAAGAAACAATGATTTTATCGCGTGTTATTTTCTTTTTATTCATAAGATTTGTGTAGCTGATATTATGGGTACGCTGAAAAGAAAGGTACAATTACCGTTGGTTTTGTGGCCCAACAGTGAGGAACAAATTAAACTACAAGACAAAAGGCTTTTTGTTTGCAACATTAGATAAATTCATCTCCGTCTGTCATAATCTTAACAAACGTCTTATATAAAACCTAACTTTATATCGCTGGCATTTGTTTTATGGTTTTAATTAAAGAGATATTTGCGAACTTTAGGTTTTTTACGGTTTTTTCTTTAACTCTTTTTGAGATTGCTTAGTTTGTATGGTAGTAAATCATTCTCTGCTTAGCTTAATAGCTAAGCAGAGAATGATTTACTGTCACGTATCAGCATCGGCATTGACGCTCCGTGCATGGTACGCGACGGTGACGGAACGGTCTTGTGGGCATAATCTTATACTTTTCAATACAAAGTATACAGGGTGTAAGGGACAGCCCTCTGCAAACTGGGGTGCATTCAGCTCCTTATTTTGTATCATATTCCACCGGAATTTTACTCAAAAAAATTACATTTTTTTCATCGTTTTTTCAGTAACTATTCCTTTATTTCAATGTAAACGTTAAAAATACCTACTAGTTAAAATTTCGAACAAATTTTCATATGGGAAAAAATGTTGGTATGCAGCAGGCATGGTTTCTGTCACGGCTCCGGCGCCGCAGGGCTCCGGCGGTCCCACGCGAGCTTATCGTCGTCGATAGTTTTAACGCTCACCACCGCAGCTTCGGCTCAGCCACGGCGGCAACCGTTAAAGCCACCTCCTCCTCAGCTAGCGGGCCGCCTGGTCCCTTCGCCCCTACGCGGGCTTAAATTACACTGTAGGGGTAGGCCAGACAAGACCACTTGAAATCGGTTTTGCAGTGATTTGTTTCTGTCACTAAATTTTGTAGCATAGCATATAAATAAATATCTATATTTAGGATATTCGATACTCTGTACTTCGATATTTAAGCCTTTCGATGTCACGTTTGTCGGAAATTAGATTTTAGATATATAGGACGAAGGTGATCTAACCATTCGACAACATAAACTTACTTTATTTTAATTTTCGGTTTTAAGGTTGTTCGTTACTTAAGTTTTCGATGTTTTGAACGTTGACATATTATTACCGGTAGGTATTTTAATGTTCGAAATTCAAATATGTACCCGAAAGCATTTTCGCAATCGGGTCAGTGTTTCCGAAGCTTAAACCCCCTACATACAAACTTACAAACATACATACTTTACCTCTTTAAAAATACCGGCCAAGTGCGAGTTAGACTTGCGCACTGAAGACTCCGTATAAAGTTTAAGGTATTTTGTTATTAAACTACATATTTACGGTTTTCAGATTTTTTCCTTTACAAATGCTGTAAAAAATCTTGCCAAATTTCAGGATTCTAGGTCAACGAGAAGTACCTTAAAGGTTTTGATTCCCTTGTGAGATTGCAAAACAGTCAACATAAACGGTTATATATTTTGATAGCGTTGACTTACAAGTTTAATTTTTCACTGCTCCAAGGGGTAGTAGACCAGAGCATTTGATATTAATTTCAGCCAACGATAGCTAATTTTATAAACTCCAAGCTTTCCTGAAAAAAGGGTCTTGGCAGACAGACAGACGGACAACAAGTGAAGTACTTTTAAAATCCCATTATTGTACTATTTCAGTGACATGTGTACCGGAGCTGGGAGTGTGTGCTTTGAGCTGTAAAACAAACGAGATGGCCAGGGAATTAGAGGTACATAAACAACTAATTATTGACATAACATTACATCGTACCTAATACGTAGTACGCCAGTTATAATATGAATGAGTCCAATGTATGTACAACGTTCTATCTAAGGAGACAAATATTATAGGTGTAAAAATACCCTTCGCGAAGCCGAAAGGCACTTGTGTTCCCCGTCATTGCAGTATTTTTTTTTTGTTCTGGTCCGTATCTTGGAACCTTCTAGTTATGGAGATATTGGAAGTCAAAGTTTCAACGTTTTCTCAAGTTTTATTGTAATACTAGTTTGTTCTAACTATACCTCAAATACCTCCATGACCAATGTACGACCTCAATGTATCCATCAGCACAATGTTTTGAGTGCGTTCGATTGAGTCTTACCGTAAAACATGATTTTTCACCCCAAAAAAAGTCGTTTCCCAACAACAATTTTTACTTAGTTTGATGTACAGAATGCTTGTTTGCCGGCTTCTTGAAGGGTCTGTTTACACCTTGTATACCGTACTGAAGTAACTGTCAGCGTCCGGATGTCCGCAGCCGGTCCATACAAGTCTGATTGATTCTCAACACGTTTTCAGGTGCGGGCAATGGCTGCCGGCCACAGACCGAATTCCGCTTGTGGTGGTTCCACCACTGTCGAATCAACAAACCCATGTATGTATTTGTATTTTATTAATTAAGATTTGAATTGTGGGCCCCTGGCTTAAAATAACATGACATTCGTCACTCATAACAGTGAAACGGGTCGATCTTCGAGGTTAAGTAGTGATTGCCGCAGTCGGACCATAGATGGGTAACCTTCCTTAGATACCGAGTTGGCCAATTATGTTGAAGTGCCATGTAGGCTAACCTATTGCTATTATGAGAGCAGCGGTGGCTCAGTGGCGCGGCCTCGACTCACGAACAGTAAGTCGTGGGTTCGAACCCAGGCAGGCGCATTACTTTGTGTAACTTATTTGATCACCAATGCTCTCAAAACGGTGAAGGAAAACATCGTGTGGAAACTGGCGTGTCCTAGAACCAAAACATCAAAGACAAGTGACATCTACCAACCCGCACTGGGCCCGCGTGGGGGATTATAGCCCATTCCCTCTCATAGTACATTATAGACTGATTATGCTATTGCTATTAACCGGGCATTATTGTAGGCTGCAGAAATTCTTGATGGAAAATCCCAATAACACATTACTCGACCAGGAAATCGAACCCAGGTCCTTGCGACCACTGGACTAACGGGGCAGTCATCTGGTGTGATTTAACTAAATAAAAATATGGTTAATAACCGGTTTTATAGTGTTAGTCACCATGTCTATTTAAAAAAATATTTACTTCTATCTGTTCCCCGCGACCTTCGTTCGCGTGAATTATTCTAAAAAAATATTACTTTCCTTTTTTAATCGAATTTTGTTATTAATTTCAAGGGGTTAATTTTTTTTTCGCAAGGATCCCTAATTATTTTCCTAAAATAAAAGTAGCCTATGTTAGACCTTATAACATCAGCTATCTGCCAGCAAAAGTCCCGTCAAAATCGGTCCAACCGCTTCGGAGATTAGCCGGAACAAAGAGACAGACAGACAAAAACTGAAAAAAATGTGTTTTTGTTATATGTGCCGTATATATTTTCACATAATATGCATTCAGTAAAAAGCTGTTATTTTGATATTACAATCAGTCACTTTAATTTAATGTATTTGTATTTACTACTTTTTTATGAAATGCGAAAGTTTGTGATGTTTGTTCCTATTTCACACAAAAACGGTTGAATGGATTTGGGAGAAATTTTGCACACAGATTTTATAATCTGGATTAACACTTATGATAGGTACTTTTTATACCGTGGGATAATTAACGAAACCGGCGCGGGGAAAGCCCCGGGCATAAGGGAGTGATATGAAGTTTCGAATAACGTAATTGCGACGCACGCTATTTCGAAAAACTTTACGAGTGGTACGCCAGTTCGAAAACACATTAAGTCGAAAACCACTATATCGAATGACGCTGTCGCGAACACGCTGATTCGAACAACAGTTTGAATGGTACGCTAGTATGAAATCCACTCTAGTATTAACCATTATCCACTCTAGTATTAAATCTTGGTATCGAAATCCACTCTAGTATTAACTTAACATTTTCTTCATTATTTTCAGTGAACCCTCCACCGGTGATTTCATTTGCGTTCTACGTGTGCTTCATAGCCCTGCTCATCATTCAGCTAGCGTTAGCATTGGTGACTTCTGGCCTCGCCATCTTGAACGCTACTAAAAACCCAACAGAACCAGTTTTTGGACTGCCAGGTTTGTGTATATTATGTCAATAATCGAATTTAGACGGGGTCGCGGCAGACCAAGGAGAAGATGGCGGGACGCCTTGGATAACTTTCTCGTTAATTGGCGAGAAGAGGACTACATCGAGAAAAGTGGAAGGAACGGGGTAGGCTTTTGCCCAGGAGTGGGACAGTAAAGGCAAAAACAAAACGAATTTAGATACAATTTGGGAGGGACTCACAGATGCACAAATATCATTATGAACATGCTGAGTCACTCTTACTGACTACAGAATCTAACTGAATCTGTGCTTTTATAATTCTAGAATGTGAACCTCATAGAAACTTGTAATCGCTATTTAAAAAAAATAGCTTTTCCACAAATTTTGACCGAGAAGGTATTGGTACACTTTGGCAGGAAAAAGCATTTTTTTTTAAATTACCGGTGAAAAATATCTATGTGGAGGGGGGGGGGTCCGATTGATGTACTAAATACATAGTAACCGTTCGTGGGCCGGTGGCGGGATTCCACCCTGTATAGCTGGGCCCAGGAAGGTGAGGCGACATATAAGACGGCTTGGTTAGGTACCCATAAAAACTCACTATTAGCGACGAGGCACGTTTCATACCAAGTAATAAGTAGAAAGGAAAAAACTGAAGAAAGAAGCATAGAATGGAATAGATATACGTTTTTGTTGTATACGGATCTTGATGCAAAAACTGGACAGGATTGGCCAAAACAGGACAGCCTCGTTGGTCAACTGGTGGCAAGCAAGCGCGACTCCTGATCATGAAGTCCTGGTTTTAATTTCCGGGTCTTGCAAAAGTGCTGTTGGGTTTTTCTATCAGGAATTTCCCAGTAGCAACCACGGAGTCTGAATTCGTGGCCGGTTGATGGCAATAGGCTCGCCTCCAATTACATGGGACTTAAACATAACTGACAAAATGTGGGTACACCTCTGCCTAACGCTGCAGAGATGATAGGGGTCATGTTATGATGTTTAAGGTTTTTTTCCATATTCCAGGATGTCTATGGACGAACGTAGCGACCACGCTAGTCGGCGTGACAGTGATGCTTATGTTCGGCATATACTGGCTGGCATCGGGGCTGAAGGACCACCTCGCTCTGACCCATATAGCTGTGGGCCTATTCGTGCCGGGTCAAGGACTTGGATACTCTTATTGGTAATTAAGATTCCTTTTTACAAGCATTTGTATAACTTGTAATGTTTCTATGTTTGCTTGTTTAGGTCAAATCTTGCAACTTATTTTTAAAACAGTTATACCCAACCGATTGAGATGAAATTTTGCTCACACGTTTAGTTTCGATGACAATGCATGGTTAGCTAAGTGATGTTATTCTAAATCTATATATGGGAGACTCCCTATGATGGCAGGACTAGTTATATTTTATGCAACCCCCTGATATAGGTATACTTATTTTGTCTCCTTTTTAAGGTTCCGTACTTCAAAAAGAAAAAACTTCCCGCCCCCCTTAACTCCGGAACTAAGTATATAGCAGACATTTTTGAAAAAAAAAAATGCAAAAAATAGTTATTTGCCTATAGATTACAGGAAAACTTTTAAAAATCTATGGTAACAAATTTGGGTCAGATTTAAAACAACTTACGGAATTTAGATAATTAACGTACTGAACCCTCTCCACTCGAGTCGAACTCGCACTTGTCCGATTTTTTATTATGTTTTACCAAGATTGTCTGGCCTTATGCTGAGCTGAGGCCCCTTTTGGCATGAATAGCTTTGTTTATTTTAAGGTTTTTCTGTTTGTTATGCCAATAAACACAATTTTATTTCGTTTTCTTTCACCATGATTAATCTCTCTTATTTCTTTCCAGGTTATTGCTAGTCGCATGCCTCTGCTCCGCAACAAACGTGGTCCTCATCAGAGTGAGAGCGTATCTCTTAGAAAGGGACCCACCTCAACCCAAACAGATTGAGGTTCATTCTGACGGAACCATATTCTTGTACTAAGAGGGATGTAGTACTCGTTTATATGTATCCAGTTTTAGTGTGGCTCGAAAGATGTGTAGGTACAGCCAGCAGTTAGTGCGCAAAAATTTTGCGTAACACGAGAAATTAAAGTATTGTAGCTTTTTATGGAAAGTCACCTCCTTGGATTTCACTTACCGAGATAAAAAGTGATTTATATTTTTATCCAGAATAAAAAAACATAAGTACAAAATTTCACATCTATACTAATATTATAAATTTTGTATGTAGGGGGTAATCTTCGAAACTGTTTATCCAATTTCGAAAATTATTTCATAAATGGGAAGCTACATTATCCCCGAGTGTCATAGGCTACATTTAAAACGTTCCCGTCTATTAATTTCCGTATATAACGGGAGCGAAGCCGCGGGCAAAAGCTAATGTGTAACACACGATGACGCTTAGGACGGCTATGAGCATTCTTTGTATGACTATTTTGATTTAGTCGTCCATAAATAGATTCCGTTTACCGTCATCTTTTTCCTTTTTTGTCGACTAGCTTTTCCTAAAATACACACGGGGTGGGCTTCCAGTCTTGGTTTAGTCCGGATACAGCTGAAAACTAGGTAATCTAATACAAAACCAGTTTTTGCGGATCTCTCATACCACGGGAAATCTATACAAAGCGAGGCCATTTTTTGCCGGGAATGTATAACTTGATGTGTAGTTTACAACTGCATACGATTTTACATGGATCGACGGTCTACCTGTCTGATTTCCACAACCCAGTGACTTCTTCATATTAGCGAGTCAATGGATCGAAAAAAAAAATTAACTGCCCCATTTTAGGTCGAGTAGGTATTGAAATGTTGTATTGATTGATTATTTTTTTGTGATTACGATGGTGGTCCCATAAAGAAAATTGTTCAGTTTGATGGTCCGTACCACAGTCTTCCATATGACGATACCCTTTCTGTTACACGCTATATATTTATCCCAGAATTCAGCTATATGCGAACTCCGCTCGCTGATGCAGTCGTAAAATCTCTGGAGCTGCTTAAGCCACCTGACGACTTCATCAAGCCATTTGGAAGCCTTCCACCTGGGCATGCTTTGCCGTGGCCTACTTGGGAATCTCTAACGGCCGTTTTATATAACTTACTAACAGTTAACGGAACGTTGCTATCTCAGATAAACAGTTAAAGAAACATCAACTGTCAACCCTCCGAGGGACAGATAAGTGACGTGGATAGGATAATCCTGTCAAAGTTATAGAAAACGGCCGTAAATAGACTCCGAACACAAGTCGGCCGTAGCAAAGAAAATCTCTTCAGATGGGGGTTCATAGACGGCTCAGATCTCAACTGTGTATGCGGCCTGTCCCCACAGACAATGGCCCACCTTCTATCATGCGCTGCATGCCCTTTTTTTTATCGATGGGAAATCATCAAATAACCCCTCCCGCTCTGGGCTGAGCAGGAGGGAGTGTCAGACTTTTACTGACTAAAACCCATCCACGTCCCTTCCTTTGCCCTTTGTGTTCCAGGGCCGCGGTATCTCTTTCGAACAGTCCCGCAACCCTGGCAGGCATCGGTCCTTTCGGACCCCTTCCTGTTTGCTGACTCTCTTTGAGGCGCGCGTGGAACACGAACGCGCCGTCGACACGGCCTGTCGCCATAAGACGGACGGACGGCGAGCTAGCCCATAGCTCACCGTCCACAGGCCCGCGCCTACGGTGGCTGGCACCGACGCCCGGTGCGTCTCCCGCGGCGGCTGGGACGTGGGGTTCTCTCCCTCTCACGTCCCGCCACCTCCTTCGCTAACATGACTGCTTCGCAGAAGGAGGTGACGGCGTCCCATTCCGTCTCGCTCCGGACCATGGATTGAACCAAGGCCGGAAGCGAGAGGTCGCCGCCGCCGATTGCCGCTATGCGCTGCATGCCCTGACACCTGCCTCTTAGGACTGCATCAACCCAATCACTGGGAATCAGAATTCACCATAATAAGACTGGTTGGTAGACTTCCGTACTTGTAGCTACCCGTTACGACTGTCGAAGATCTAGGAATGATAGCTAGGACAAGCTAATAGAGGCGAGGCATAGAACCATCATCGAAAAAAATGTGTATGTAAAATCTAAATTAAAATTAGTCTACACTAGCTATTGTCCGGGATTTCGTTTGCGTGGAAAATTTGATGTGTATGTGTAAGAAAAATTGAAAAAAGTAGCCTATGTGCAATTAAAAACTATAATCTATCTCTGTGCCAAATTGTATACAGATCCATACAGCCGTTCTGGCGTGATTGAGTAACAAACATCTATAAATTCAAACTTTCGCATTTTTAATAGTAGTGATATTTAAAATTATATCCTTCACGAAAACTAGAGCCTTTATTTAAATTCTTAACATGTAGGTAAACGGTGGTAATGTTCTTTATAATTACTCTTATAATTAATTAGTTACTGACATCGTTTAATTACGTTATTTTAATTAGTTTAAGAATTAATTATTCTTTGTAAATAATATTATATTATGCCTAATAAAAATGTATTTATTTTGTAGTTTTCCGTTTTAGTTTTTAAACTATGAGTAAAAAATCGGCCAACTGCGCGTCGGATTCGCGCATGAAGGGTTCCGCACCGTCGTAGTATTTGAACCCCCTTTAATTTATTTTTAGGGTTCCGTAGCCGAATGGTAAAAAACGGAACAAACTTGGTAGGTAGATCTATTCTGTAAACCGCTTTACGTTTTTGGTAAAAAAAAAAGTTGAAGTGGAGCTCTTCATACAGTTTTTTTTCTTTTTTCATCAATCCTGTGCGGGTTGTCTATAAATAGGTCTTTAAAAATGACATTAAGATTTTTAAGATCTTTTTTTGTCAAAGTTAATCGTTTGAAAGATAGACACTTTTAAAGTGGTAAAATATATGTCCTCCCCCCTCTAATTTCTAAATAAAAAAATAATAAAAAATATGGGACTTTTTCATCAAACTGCAGCATACTATGAAATACAAATTTAGTTTTGTTGTTGAATGTAATACAATAATTACAACATATGAATGAGCCTTCAAAATATTTTTATTATATTGTTTGGTGCTACGGGACCCTGTGTGCGTGTGAGTACGACTCGCACTTGGAGTTTTTTTTATTATTTGTTGCTATAGCGACAACAGAACTATATATTCTGTGAAAATGTCAACTGTCTACCTATTACGGATCATGAGATACAACCCGGTGACAGATAGACGGATGGACGGCGACGATTGGACAGCGGAGGCTTAGAAATAGGGACTTTTTGTTTATCCTTCGGGTACGGAACCCTATAAAACCTTGTGAGACAACTACTGTAGTATTGAAAAAAGTACTAAGAGGAGTCATTCAAACCTTAATAATACTCAGTATAAAATACAGTCGGCAATATTGAACTCATCAAATCTTTAAAACTTGAAACTTTCAAATCAATTTATATTCTTTATTAAAACTCTTTGCGAACCCTTTACAACTCTTTGTCAGAGTCATTTTGTCTAAACTTTTGTGAAGTCGCGAGAAAAAAGTCATTTTCGAGTGGAGTGACTTTTATAAGATTTGCATAGAAATAAGAAAATTACAACTTTGTTAAAAACTTTTCTGAATTGAACGTGGGAAATAGGATTTTAGTCGAAATCGTCGTGCTTTTGTTTCTAATTTGATTGTGTTTCTAATTGAATTTATTAATTGGTATTTTTAATGTAAAATATTCTTTATATTATTCATTGGATATTATGTTGTAACATCGGATGGGTGAGGAACGAGGTTACTTATTATTATAATTGTTTATGTTGCTTCTTTTTGTGTACCTACTGTGCAAATTTTGCGACACAAATTATATTGCGATATTTTTGTTATGAAATAAACAACTTGAACTTGAATTGACATTGGAGATGTATGTACATGCTCGATGGGATTACTCATTGGAAAAATGCAAAATGAAAGTTTCTATGGAGTCTTTCATTCCGTTTGGTATTTCTTTTGGGTACGAATTTCACAAAAATCTCTCCTTAGTTCAGCCGAATGTTGTCTGACAGTGAATTAACGAATTAATGATTTATAATAATTACTGTGCGTTTATATATCAGAAGAGAATGCAGTCTATTTTTAGCTCTGCTTATCAATATTTGTTTTTTTTTTTAGATCTAAGACGCTTTCTTATCCGAATCAACATAGAAAATAGAAATGTCATCAGACTACTTCCCGACAGCGACAGCGCTATTTCCCATTTTTCACTATCGACCATTTAATTCACAACCTGATTGCTTATTCCCGACCATCATAGCACATGAAATATTCAATCTTCCATCCCTTTCGACCATTCCAGCTCACTCACACATTCAACCGTCAAATGGACCCTCACATCAATTGCCTTCAATACTTAACAAGTTTACCGGAACCCGATCAACCAAACCTGCGTTTACTATACTCCGGCAGCGACGGTAAAAGCAAAGGCGTTTAATAATCTAATGGTACAGGTACAATATCCAGTTACCATTGGCTGATTGCATGCAAATTGGAGCTGGCGTGTTGGACATGAGTGCCTGGATGGTGTAAGGCAGAAGAGGGTCCGGTGGATAGTGATTGAATGATGAAAAATTATCAAGGTGTATGTACCTAATACCTAAGGCACTATCTGGAGGGACCATCGATGTTTTTGACGTGTAAAAGTGTACCTTAATGTTATGAACCAACTTACATTTATATAAAATGTTTTATGTGTTATGTAATTAAACTACAGTTTTAGCGTTTTAGCATGGCAATAGCGGTCATTGACCCACCTGTATTTTCTAACATTGTAAATTTAAAAAACGGAGATAAAGTCTGTTAAAGTTTTATAAATTGATCCAAAGTGATTGTCAATTTTTTTTTTCGATATTAATAATTCGTAATATTTATTTAGTCTGATTTCTTGCGAAGAGATTATTATTAAGTCTTGAATCTATGGGTTTTGAGTCGTTAGGTTGCCAGTTTCTTATGTCATGTCAGGTCGATCTGATGCAGATAATAATCCATAACTCACACAGCTCATAATTAAGAATATAAAATGAAGATAGTGGTCAAAGAATCTTACTTACAGCAATAATCGTTTCATGTGCGGTGTTTATTATTATTAATCCTATCCTAATTACACATGACAACATTCCGTTTCTTCTTATAACTTACGCCATAGCGAAGTAAAGAGCGCGGTCCAAAATGTTAGCCTGTAGGCGCAGACGGCCCGGAGCAATTTGGACTCGGCCATCAATCATTTCACTGGGCCCAGCGAATGTGTTAAGGGCATGGCTTGTCTGAAAAAACGGGGAATCATTTTAAAATTTGCAACTTCGAAAGTTTTGGCAAGCAGTTTGTTAGGGTTCCGTATCTTACCGCTTGAAAACGAGCTGCATCAAGCGACATGCGTGTTGCGACCAAAAGTATATTAATAATAAATATATATATATGTCGGAGACGGTCATTGGTACGAGCTTAAAATTAATCACAAGTACACGGTGGTGACATCATGCAATCTACTTACAAGGCTACCCACACCACAGTGTCACTTGTTACAGAGTCAAGATGGTAAACTCTGAGCCAGGACGACAGTCAGTCAGTGTCTGATCGCGGCCGAGTTAAGACCTCTTGGAACTGTACCCGATTCATTGTGCCCCGAGTTATTGTGCTAAGTTGTAATCTCAAGTAATTCGTTAGTTTAGTCAGTGTCTTTTCATAGCACGAAACTCAACGTCTGCCCACATAATGCAGAAGCGTAGCGGAGTAAATCCTGACACACCGTCATATATTTTTAAATGTTTATATATTTTTTTAATTACCTTATCCTTTAATTATATTCTTTATTCATTTTAATACCCTATGTTTTACATTTTTAAATATTTAAAAATATAAAAAATAGTAGCCCACCGGCATTGGGAACAGGGTCCGAGCTACTGGTGGTCAGGGTTGCATCATATTTTTGCATTTTGATAGTGCATATAATCCGATATCTGACATGTCCTGATGTATGCGTCTTATTACCTGAGTGTCACCGTCGAGGGCGTCGAGGGGTCCAACTGGATAAAATGCTTCGCAATGTCTGCCAGTGTTGTATTTTTAACCGTAGTAAGCTGAAGTGGGAAACTGAAATGTTCACAGAATATATTACTCAGTTTCAGCGCCTAAGGTGACACCCAAGGTGTAATATAATAAACGCAAGACCTCCCATGTGGTCTCTCGGGCCATGAGACTGAACAGCTTTTGTTCAAGACCTTTTGAAATTTGAAAAAAAAAATGGACTTTTTATAGGAACTGATGCCGGACGCGATCAGTTGATCAACATGTATGGTCTATGGTAAAACTAAAAAAAGTTATGAATTTCCAAAAAGTCATTGAACAAAAGTTGCTCAGTTCCGTGGTCTGAGACATCACACAAGAGGTCTTGCGTTTGTTATGTTAAACCCTGTAAGAATACTAAGGTTACGTAAAGTTTGATACGAAATCCTTGTTGCGCAGGTCCGACTCGTACTTAGCCAGTTTTTTCGGAAGTAACTTTTGAAAAGTGGGTTTGGCTTGTCATGTCCTTAATGATATTAAGTTTTAGAAGTGGGTTGATTATTTTTTGGCTGTAAAAGTATATGGCAGTAATTTATTCTAATTAGGTTTTGGTGGGAAAGTTCTAAGACTCGAGATGTAAAGAACTTTGTGACTACGTAGCGTCGGATAAGTAGGTATACATCATCAGCCTATATATAGCATTCCCACTGCTGGGACAGGCCTCCTCTGCTCTCCTCCTGGACGCGGGGCAAGTGCAAGCTTGTTAGACGTCACATAACATCACGTATGTAATCCCCGAAGAGTTAGGCAGACGTGTACCTAATAGTACCCACTGTACACCCACATTTTGCCAGTTGATGTTTTTAACTCCCATTTTATAGGGGGCGAGCATATTGCCATCAACCGGGCACAAATCCAAACTCCGTGGCTGCTACTGAGAAATTTCTGATGGTAAAACTTAATAACACTCGGATATTGTGTTTGCTATTTAACATCCTTCATAACCCTAAAACACCATCATATCTGCGGGAACGCTTTTCCTACTCCCGTCCTTCTGATGCACCTTGCAGGTCGCATCTTAAGAACCTCCTTAAATCCCCTCCACACTCTACCGACTTCTACTCTTATTCCTTCACTGTGCATGCCGTGCGGTTGTGGAATTCACTTCCGCCTGATATTAGGGACTGCCAAACTGTTACAGTTTTCAAGAGAAGAGTGAAAGAACATTATCTTTCCATTTCGTCATAGTTGCATAAATTAGTATGTATTGCATAAATTAGTATACAGTTATTTTATAGTATTTATAGTATTTTTACATGTTTGTATTTATAAGTATGTTAGTATATACATATGATATAAGTAAGTATTATATTTAATAGTTCTGCTTTATGATTTGTATTCCATTTTCTTTTCTTCTTTTACACACTGTTTCTACATCTCTTTTTTAAATTCTCCTTTCGCAGGTATGCTGGAAGAGAATTCTTTAGAAATAAGCATCACCTTTGTACTATTTTCTGTTCCTTTTTTTCTTTTCTGTATTTAGTGTGTACATAAATTGTTAAATTGTTAAATAAATAAATAAAACACTTTGCCCGATCAGGGAATCGAAGCCAGGACTTAATGCTCAGCAGTCGTGCTTTCGCTTTGAGTACCTCTGCCACTGCTATTACCAATGAGCATAACGTGTGAAAATACCACCCATGCATCCTGTTGAAATTCTCATGAAGTTCCTCCTCCCTGGGGTGGGTGACCTTCGAACTGGATGCTGAAGTACTTACCCAATTCATCACGCTCTCCCGGCCACGCGAGCCCGCTTAAAAATGCAGGCCCTGTCACCTTCTCTACGCCATACACGCTGCAGTTCTTATCGAGTGGCACGCGCAGTACACTACGCACCTCCGTTTCGAGTCTTTGCAGGTGATTGACTCCCCAAATCAGGCAGCCAGAGATCATTGTGCCCTCTCTGTTGCCCGATTCGTATGCGATAGGGAGTTTTAATTTTAACCCCTGTTTCATTTTGGTTTTAAACAATATTCTGACAAAAATAAGCCACCTCATTAAAAGTTCACATAATTATCTTCTTGTAGCTTTGTTTATAGCCACATTAGGATGAACAAAACAATTGTATGGGTTAAAAACTTCATACAATTGTTTTCGGAACAAAGGTAGCATCCATTTCAATTACAGAGCGAGTCTGCCCCTTAACCCCATTGTAAACCGCTGGTAAATATTTATGTCAGCGTTAATATTGGAAATGGCGCGTAAGTTACGAGTACATTTGTTGGACCACAAATTACATTTCATGTGAATTATTTGGGTGCTTTGTTACTTTGGCTTTTAATAGCAATAATCTAAAAACTTTAAGGTTTACTTTGAGGCTGCTCAAATTAAAATTATGAATGTGTTTTGAGGGGATATTCCTTAAAAATAAAATCGCAAAACCTGATACTTAAGTGATTTTAACGTTAAGAAAGGTTGTATCCTTTGAAAATAAAAAGGAGCATGTGGCTACATAATAAAAGCCGCACATCAGGTGGATTTTTAGGTTAACCCGCGCTGGCCAAGGGTGGTCCGTGGATTGGTGTCCACTCATGACCTGCCGAGTTTCCTCTGTGCTTCGGAAAGTACGTTAAGCCGTTGATCCCGGCTGTCATTTATAAATCTTTGCTGTCAAAGATGTACAAATGACAGCCAGGACCAACGGCTAGCCTCTGCCTAGCCTTTTCCCAACTTTATTAGGGTCGGCTTCCAGTCTAGATGCAGCTGAACACCAGTATTTTACATGGAGCGACTGCCTAACTGACCTCAACAACCCATTTAGTACTGGGTAATACGATACCCTTTCGTAAGACTGGTTGTCAGACTTTCGGGATTTCCGAGGCATGGAGGAAACTCGGTATATAATGATGGTCACCCATCCACAGACCAACCTTAACAAGCACGGCTTAAAATTGAAGATCCACCCGTGCAGCTGTTATTATTTAGCCACAAGCTCCTCACTTTTCGACATCGCCACGGTTTTTAATAATCAGAAAACATGGGGGCTATACAGGGTGTAACAGAACCCTTCACGAAGCCGTCAACCCAGCATTATGTACATCAAACTAAGTAACTTTACGCAAAAATTATAGCTGGGAAACGATTTTTTTTTGGGGTAAAAAATCACGTTTTTATCAAAATACTGTGCTGATGGATGGATTGAATAGTACGGGGGTCGTGGAGGTGTTTAAAGTAAAAATCTTACATTAAAAACGTATTATAAAAAAATAACTTGTGAAAAAGTTGGAACTTTGACCCCCAATATCTCCGTAAGAAGGTCCCAAGTATAGTCTAGAATAAAAAAATGCTCGCAATGACGGTGTGAACAAGTGCCTTTCGGCTTCGTTAAGGGTCTTGTTACACCCTTTAGACTCTCATTACTGCTCGCACTGACAATCACTCTTATCGCCGCAAATTGAGTGAACGATCCTTTCCAATCAGAGCCACAGTAATCAACTTGTGGTTGCTCTGACTGTGGTCGTGCTCTCCATGTGTCCAAGCCCTTATGTCCGAACTCCGAACGCGCCATGCACGCGTGAAAACCGCATGGCAAATTGGATTGGAGCTTTATAGGTCCTTTTAGGTAACGTGAAACTGTGATCTGGTTTTATTGAGGAGGTGGACAGTAGACTGTGGGGTTCTATACTGTATCGGATTACTAGTCCTGTTAGAGAATGTCCAGAGGTACGATATTTCACAAACAATACAACAAAACATCACACCCCGAAGGATTTGGCAGAGGTGTACCTAATAGTACACCCACGTTTCACCAGTTATGATTAATTCCCATAGGGGCGAGCCTATTTGCCATCAATCTGACACAACTCCAGGCTCCGTGGCTGCTACTGAGAAGTTTCTGAAGGAAAAACCCAATAACATTTAGCCCGACCTGGGAATCGAACCCAGGACCTCGAGGTCAGCAGTCGCGCTTGCGACCACTAGACCGTCAGTTTTACAGACAAATAAGTACTTATACTTATTCGTTTAATCAAACATCAATCAGTTTTGTCACATTACTTACGATTCCGACAGATTTTAACAGCCGTCATATCATTCTGTACCGACTTCATAGCTTAGTTTCGAAAGAAAATTCCCAGATCTCAAACTTTACACTCGTGGCGTAATACCACAAACTGATGTCTATTCCCAGGAACCAATTAGCTACGAGCCATCTAGCAATGCGAAACTATGAGCGTTAAAATAACATTTTCCGTGGCTTGTTCAACATTTGCGCGTTGACAAACGCCCGTCCAACGCTTTAATTATGGTAATGTTCCTAATGCTCGTTGGGCATGCTCTATTCAAAGCTTTATTCCGGGACATTTTGCCGGAATTTGGCTTCGGTATTTGCGTGGAATGATAATGCTGATACGAAACGCTAGTGGAGTGTAATATGGTGAATTTATTTTGTAGGTTCATTAGGATGGTTGAGTTTTTATTTTGTACCATTATTGGTTAATTTACCAAACAGGTTCGTAAAAAAACTTGATATCATTGGGTATTTCTGTGTATACAGGGTATAACATAACCCTTTTTTTCGGATGGGACATCATCAAATAACTCCTCCCGCTTTGGGCGGAGCAGGAGGGAGTGTCAGACTTTTACTGACTAAAACCCATCCATGTTCCTTCTTTTGCCCTTTGTGTTCCAGGGCCGCGGTACCTCTTTCGAACAGTGTTTTGCGGTAGGACTCAATGTAAAGCACTCAACACATTGTGCTGATGAATGGATTGAATAGTACGGGGGTCGTAGAAGTGTTTAAGGTACAAATCTTAAATTAAGACATGTGTTTAAAAAAAACTTGTGAAAAAGTTGGAACTTTGACCCCCAATATCTCCGTAACTTGAAGGTTCCCAGGTATGGTCTACAACAAAAAAATGATCGCAATGACGAGGAGAACAAGTGCCTTTCGACTTCATTAAGGCTCTTGTTACACCCTTTATACAATCAGTAATACCAGTTTTCGCTCGTATATTATTGCTGTATTTTTCTTTGATACTGTTTCGCGTTACACGATACCTTATGCTTTCCCAACAAACGCGCTTTTTAAAATCATCACGAAAGTCAAAAAAATTGCAGTAATAGACATAACTTTGCAGCATAAGCAAGCTGAAGTGGCAATAGGCTCAAGTTTGTTGAAGAGCCGATGGCTGCAGGAGATGGCGAGTCCTGGAGTAGAGACAGCGTAGAGTGGGTCTTCAGCTAGATCGACTGACGTCATCTAAAAGTTGATTTAGATTTCAGGCATTAGAGGAGCTAATGGCTATATAATAATAGCCGCACGGGTCGATCTTAAGGTTAAGTCGCACTTGCTTAGGTCGGTCCGGGGATAAGTGCCCACCCATTACATACTGAGTTTCCTCCGCGCCTCGGAAAGCACGTTAAACCATTGGTCCATGTGTCCGTTGTGTCATGTGTAGACCTTTGGCAGTCGGTACAGGTAGTCAGTGTCCCAAATGTCTGACACCCAGTTTCACAAAAGGGTATCGCATTACCCAGTACTAAGTGGGTTGCGGAGGCAGTCGCTTCATGTAAAGTACTGGTATTCAGCTGCATCAGATTAGACTAAAAGTCGACCCCATACTTTGTTGATGATGACCTTTTAGACGTTGAAAAACAACGAAGTGCTTTTGTGCGATACACAAAAATACACTGAAATAGATCAATATCCGTGTTATGTTCCGCTAGTAAAACCTTTTTATTAACGACCACGCATCGGAACCCTTTCGCTGAACGATTGTTATTCTTAAGCTAGGCTTGACCTTTCGGCTCGGAGAATGATCCGATTTAGGAACTTTCTATATTTGTTCGTGTTCTAGCTGAATTGATGTTGTTTTTAGGTTAGGAAAAAGTTTTTTTCTTTAGATTTTCGGTAGTAGATGGTTGTGAATTTGATAACTTATAATGACCGACAATCTCTTGCCATCAGTGAATCACAAATAAGCGTAACATCTAAACGATGCGTGATGTTACGTACGGACATACGTGTTACGTTTAGGTTAGGAACTGTTACTACTTACTACTACTTATGGTTAGGGTTACCCTATAATAGTTAACCCACATTTCACTGTGATTGACTATATTGTGAAAAACAGAAAAGAAAGAGTGCGAGAATCTCGACCCTGCCGAATAGGTAGGCTTTAGCCGCTTCTGAAATTGAATCTGACAATCAAAGCCCGAAAATTAAGCGGATACACAAATTCTGCAGCCGTTCGAGCTTATCAAGAAGTTCCTTAGTCGCATCAAGAAAACAGGCATCAGCATGGTCTAGAAGAGGTAGATGAACAGACTGAGCAAGAGTATGTTTGAAATGGCAGGAACTTCTGAAGACGCTTAAGAGACTGATCCGAACAAAAACCCCTCCTACTTACTTCAGCAATGTGAACATGCCAAGATACGTTGCAGTCCAAGAATACACCTATTTACAATAATACCAAAAGTAATATTTTTACCTTCCGTAGCCAAAAAATAAATCTCCAACAAATCTTGGATCGTCAACCTTTTGGCTCATTAGCCCTTCCTCTTTACGAGGCTCTAAAAACTCTCATCTGACACATGTCACGTCAAATGTGTGCGACCTCTGACGATCTCTGACGTCATAACCCGATCACCAGATCCCTGTACAAATTGCGGTCCCCGACATATTGCTGGGATAACGATATGTCTGTAAAGAAAAGGTTGGGCAATATTAGAGGAAATTGCCTGAGATTGCGCTCCCCTGGCGTGCCTATGAGAAATGTAGGAGGATTATAGGTAATCGTTTTCTTTTCCTGTTATTTGAAGGTGTAGAAAGTGCTATACTCTGTGACCTTTAAAGAGAAAGTCTTTATGCCACAAGTAAAATTGCTCAGGCATAAAGTTTATGGCTGAGCAATTTGTTTTACTTGTGATTTGATTAGACACGATTTGATCACCGCAACACAGCGATACTTGACGGCACGGTTGGCGCAGTGGCTGAGCTATTGGCTGCTGCGCTGCGTGTCGCGGGTTCGATCCCCGCACGGAACAAATATTTATATGAAATACAGGTAGTTGTTCCGGGTCTGGATGTTTGTGTATGTGAGTTTAAATGTTTGTAAACGCACCCACGATACAGGAGAAATTCCAATTCTGGGGCAAAGTTTAAAAAAAAAACTTTATTTTTAAACTTTAACCCTTGGACTGCTTAAATACACTTACACTTTTTGTCTTTTCATTAAACTATATCTGTTATATTGTAACGAATGCTACATTTAGACCCCGGATGCACTATTTAATTAAAAACTCTATGCACGAACCTCCACACGGCAATAATTTGTTACACTATAACTATCGCCGTGATTCCAAACGAACACCTACTATAGAAGTATGCAGAACAGGTGTGCTCTTTCCCTTTTTTTGTCTTAGCCTGCTCTATCTCACACATGGGCAAAGTTCTCCTTCCACTCCGTCTATTTCTCGCGGACTCGCGCGACGTCGTTCCAGTTCTGACGGGACCTGTCCAGTTCGTCTTGCGACCGGCTGCGACCCCGCCTCACTATGTCAGGGCACCAGTTGCCTGCTATTTTGGCCCACAGTTTGTCCATGGCACGCGGAAGGCATTTTCTGCCAAGTCCCATTTGAGTTGGCCTTTTTATGTTTAATTCTCATCAATTCTCTCATATTTAATCCTCATTCCTTATTGAATGAAAACGGAGGATTCTCAGACCAGACAAGTGTGGTGTCTGGTGGACTGTTTTTCAGCAGCTGTTTTAAATATTTTAATCTCGCGATAATTCTGATTGTGCAATGTAAATTTTACTGGCGGGCTGCCATACTAGAATTCCAAAAAAACGCCGAAACTAAATTCACCTCGAATACAGCCACCTAATCAAGCTTGAAACAACTGACGACCGCCAAAGCCAAGCCATAGGTCTTCCTACAACACCCAACATTATTCTACGACAGTTTAATCCAACTTGGAACGGCACGTAAAGCCAGTGTACGTAAAACAGTGAGAAATCGCACGCATCGTACGCACCGTGCGTGTGAGTTCGGGAATTGATGTCGTAAATTATAGCAACAGTCACCTGCGGTGTCGTTTACGTCGCACGTGTGATTTGGGTGTGGTTGCTATGAGAGCGTGGATGGTTTTAAGCGGACTATTATAACTCTATGCGTTTTTTTGTTTATTCGTTGTACACATTAAATATATCTATATATTTTAAATTCGTATTCGTATCTGACCGTGGCATCACTTTGGGCCCTATCAGAATACCAGCGCTGTGACGTTTTGTAAATGTTACAGCACCATGCTGAGATAGGGGCCTTTTGGCTTCGTACAGGACTAATTTCGTAGTTTTTTTATTATTATTTCCTTTATTCATATTTTTACAAACTAATTACATTTTTAAATATTCCTTAGAAAAAACAATATAAAAAACATTTAAAAATATAAAAAATTGTTGCCCACCGGTATCGGGAACAGGGTCCAAGCTACCGGTGGTCAGGGCTCCAGAGAGAGAAACCTCCTAACAATACGAGCCGTGTCCAGGAGTACTGCTTTCTGAATCAAGCCCTTGATCCAGCTGCCTAACGAGAGCCTCCTCAGGTATTCATCGAGGCTCTTAGCAATTAAGCCATGGGCTGATACGACTATCGGCACAATGATCGCTGAGTCCACATCCCACATGTCGACAACCTCGCGAGCCAAGTCAAGATATTTTATTTGCTTATCTTTCTCGGCTTTCACGAGGTTCTCATCATGCGGGACCGTTATGTCAACAATCATTGCGCGCCGCTCTGATCGATCCACCACCACTATATCAGGCTTATTGGCTAAAATAGTCCTGTCAGTGATGATGGATTGATCCCAGTACAATGTGATATTGCCATTTTCGAGAACTGGGTCGGGCACATACCTATAGTACGGCACTTCCGATTCCACAAGTCTGTATTTTAGAGCAAGTTGCTGATGGATAATCCTGGCTACAAGGTTGTGTCTATGCAAGTACTCTCCGTTAGCCAAACGAGAACACCCAGAGATAATGTGACGGATTGATTCACCTGGACGGTGGCATGCCCGACATATGTCAACCGTGCCGTCCTTCACAATAAATCTCCGGTAGTTATTCGTCATCATAACTTCATCCATAATTGCACAGACAAAACCTTCGGTTTCTCCGAAGAGGTCCCCGGAACGTAGCCAGGCTACGGACGCTGACAGGTCTACATCGGGCCCGTGCAGGGCCCGGTAAAAGCGTCCGTGAAGCTCCTTACTCTGCCATACCTCCCTGCGGTCGTTAGTGTCAAGCACTACAGGTTTGCGCCAGTTCTCTTTAGCCAGGAGAGCGGGGTGAGGCCCTTGTCCACCGCGACCACATCTCGATGCATCCCCACGTCGGCTTCTAGGAAATATTCCCTGAGACTGCATATCTCGCGATTGTGGAGAGTCTTAGCGTTTAAAAAGCCTCGACCCCCACACTTCCGCGGGATATACAGTCTCATAACCGAAGAACGTGGGTGATGCATTCGATATGCCGTCAACAATGTACGGACCTTCCTATCCAGGGCGTCTAGTTCTGTTTGAGTCCATTTCAGTATGCCGAAAGAGTACATCAAAACCGGCATGACCCAACCGTTGAAGGCACGCACCTTATTTCCGCCTGCTAAAAGACTATTAAATACTTTTTTCAGGCGGCCAAAGAAGCGTTCCTTCAACGATTGCTTCATGTCAGCAACATTGATGCCCAGCGCTTCCGACATACCCAAATACTTATAGGTTTCGGTTGCTGAGAGGGATCTAAGATTTATGGAATCCGAGAGCTGGGTTCCCACAGATTCCACAATCTCCCCTCGTTTTACATGCATGACCGCACATTTGTCCACACCAAATTCCATCCTGATGGCGCTACTGAAAGTTTCAGTTACCTTCAGTAGCTCCATCAGTTGCAAATCGTTGGGGGCAAAGAGTTTCAGGTCATCCATGTAAAGGAGGTGAGATACAACTTGACCACCTCTCCTCAACCGATAGCCTAGACCTGAATCCTCCAGCAGCGTGCTAAGAGGATTCAAGGCTAAGCAGAACCAAAGTGGACTCAAACTGTCGCCCTGAAATATACCTCGCTCTATCCTTATCGGCTCGCTATTCCTCTGGATTTGCCGACATCCTGGATAGCGAAGGACTGTCCTCCATTGTCCCATACACGACATCAGGAAGGTGCGCAGAGTTGCATCTACTTTATACAACTCTAGCACCCTCATGAGCCATGTATGTGGCACGGAGTCATAGGCCTTCTTATAATCTATCCAACATGTCGACAGATCCCTTCGGGAACGGCGAACCTGTTGGCTAATGGCCATATCAATGAGGAGTAGCTCCTTAGTACCGCGGGACCCGTTCCTACATCCATTTTGAGAAGCGGACATGATAGAATTATCATCAATGTGTTTGTTAATTTTAGCTCTCAAAATGGATGTAAGAACTTTATAGACTGTCGGAAGACAGGTAATCGGTCTATAATTTTTAGGCTCCGCAGTACTACCCGATTTATGGAGCAGGTGGGTTATACCTGTTGTCAGGAACTCGGGCAGCGACCCTGACTCTAAGGCTGACTGGAACAGGGTTGCCAGGCGAGCGTGCGACCTTGTGAACCATTTGATCCAGAAGTTGTGCAGCCCATCCGGCCCTGGAGATTTCCAGTTAGGCAACGGACGGACTGCACGAACTACGTCTTGGGGGCAGATGGTGATTGCCCCCATTTCTTGTACTGGATCGCACGCCCGCTCGACCTCCCGGGTCCATTCATCCTCGGTATGGCTAACAGGCACCGACCAGATGCTGCGCCAGAACGAACACATGGCATCATCATCCGGCAGGCGCGTGTCAGCCATACCTTGGTCCGGTCGCTCCCAAGCCCTATAAACCCACCTTTCATCTCTTTGGAATGTGCGATTCTGAGTGTATCGGTCGACCCGCCGTTTATACCTACGAATACGGTTTGCCCATGCATACACTTTCTGCTTCAGGAAGTCGATGCGCTCTGTGACACGGGACATGTAGTCTCGAGGACTGATATCAGTCCCCGAGAACGCCCGCCTCACAAAACGCATCACTCTAGGGCGTGTATTGCCCTCCCTGAAGCAGATCAGTTTGCCGATGAGTGCTCTGGCCCCACCAATACGTCGTTCAATCCTGTACTGCCATGCTGGTATGGCTGGCTTAGGTCGTGTAGCTCTGTCATCAGAAAATTTGACGTGAGCTACACGACATGCCGCTACAGCTGCACAATACAGGATTGAATGAGCATCGATGAGGTCTTCGCAGTTATCAAAATAGTTTGACAACTGCGAATCCAGAACAGCCACCAGCGCCCTATTTTTGTTATGCATGGGCAAACGAGGTATGCGTGGCCTAAGGTCGGCTGGCATGAACCGATATTCCCGAATCGCACCTTCCAAAGCACTCCTCATTTCCTCATTGTACTGGGTACTTACATTAGTAACCATGTCATCACTTACGTCGTTATTGCGATTTGGTATTATGCTAGACTGTGGTAGAACCACAGCCTGCGACGGCGTGGCAATGACATGGCTACTCTGCATTTCAGTCCGCAAGCGATCAAGTACGGTGTCATCCAACATACGATTACTATTATTATTATTATTATTAATTATAGTTTTATTACTACTTTTATAATTTTGTTGTACCTAATGTAAATGTAACCATATTTTTGTTTTATATTGTCCTGTGCGGGCTAATAAATACTTTTTCTTTCTTTCTTTCAGTACTTTTTTATACTATTTCCAGTAGTTACAGAGTGATAGCAGAGAAAATGCCTCGTTGGTCTAGATGTTGCAATTGCGACTGCTGAGAATGGGGTCGTCGGTTCGGTTCTCGAGTCAGGCAAATTGTTACTGGGTTTTTCCATGAGGAATTTCTCAATAGTAGCCACGGAGTCTTGATTAGTGCCCGGTTGATGGCAATAGCCTCGCCCCCTATTACAGGCGCCTTACGAAATATGGGTGGACTATTAGGTACACCTCTGCCTAACCCGTCGGGGATTATAGGCGTTATGTTATGTTATGTTACAGAGTGATAAGAAGCTATTTAAGACCAAAAAAATCTTGAAATGAAGATTACGTATTTGGAAGCGTAACGTGGGAAGCCCCCAGTTAAGTGAAACGACGTCTTTACAAAGGTTGGACACACTGGATGTTGAAGGCGAAGAACAGGGTGATGTGGCATACCTTGGAAGAGGCCTAGTAGTGGATGTCTTTAAAATGACGATTGGGCTTTACAATCGTCGTTTTTAGGGTTCCGTACGTTATAGAATCACTTTATTGTCCGTCTGTCTGTTTGTCGGTCTGTCAAGACCATTTTTTTCGGGGAACGCGTAGTGCTGTCAAGTTGAATCGTTTCGAAAACGATTCTTTCAGCTGTATAAAAATCAAACTTGTAAGTCAACGCGATCGAGAGGTATGACCGTTTATGTCGCATATTTTGCGATGTCACAAGGGAATCAATAGCTATACTGTATACTTTCGTTGACCTAGAATCATGAAATTTGGCAAAAAACAATGTCAGGCAGTTCATGTAAAGGAAAATATCTGAATACCGTAAATAATATGTAGTTTAATAACAAAATACTTACAAGTTTGTACAGAACCCTCGGTGCCCGAGTCCAACTTGCACTTTGCCGGTTTTTTTTCACACAACTTGACGAATTATACATCTTCCAGTGTGTGAAGTTGTGGTGGACCACAACTTCAATAGTGCAGTGCAAAATCAATAGATGAGGAACCATCTAATAAATGAATTTTCCATTACCCGCTTTCAATGGACCCTACCTAACAATTCGACGTCTCTCGCCGCCTATAAATCTAGTCCCTGTAGCGAGACGTACATAAAAATTGGTTCACACACACGCACACACACACAACCCGTTCCCTATGGATGCATCTGTTGAAAGAATCTCGTTATTTATTCTGGAACTGATACGGGGGTAACAGGATTTGGAGATTAACTGATAGGTTGCCATATATCTTTAAAAGGAAAAACCTTTTTTGGGCAGGTAGGTGAATTCTTTGGTTTTCAATTCACACAAATACGGCCGGAAAGGTGAAAGGGCTCGTTCTGACATCGGCTTTTGTGAGGTCATTCATAAATCAATCCGTTTTCCATAACATCAGGTCTGTAATGTCCGAAGGGTTCAGCAGAGGTGTACTTAATAGTGTACCCACATTTAGCTAGTTAAGTTTTTGTAGTCTCATGTAATAAGGCATGAGCGTATTGCCATCAACCGGGTACAAATCGAGACTCCGTGGCTGCTACTGAAGAAAAACCCAATGACACGTTGCCCGAACACTTGCCGTTTTTCGTTGGTCTAATGGTCGCAACCGCAACTACTAAGCATGAGGTCTTGGTTCGAACCCGGGTCGTGCAAATTATTCATGGGTTTTCCATCAGGCATTTCTCAGTAGCAGCCACGGAGTCTGGATTTGTGCCCGGTTGATGGCAATAGGCTCGCCTTCTATTACATGGGACTGAACATAACGGGCAAAATGTGGGTGTACTATTAGGGACACTTCTGCCTAGCTCTTCGAGGATAACAAGGGTGATGTTATGTGTGAATTGGTTCGTCATCTAGAAAGAAAAAGAAAGCAAGAAAGAAAACATATTTATTTGGCACAAGCCACAAGTGCACACAACAAAAAATAAAATAAACTTAAGATCAAATAATCAATCAAAGCTAGAATCATAGTTGCTTTGTTCTTGTCCTTGAAATGAACATAAACAAAATAGATTCTTAGCTACCTACCAGCTACTCCACATAGATTTACCTTCCACCGTATCATTATTCATACTACTCTCCGGAACACTTCGACAGAGCTGTTCCACACAATTCCTCAAAACTTCTGTAGCTGTGTCGAGTAGTCGACAACACTGACACAATTTGCATTTTCTCTTTGAATGCCGTCACTGTTCCCTTGTTATAACTTTAAGGAAGTTGCCATACTCCATGTTGGAATAGAGATATATATGGTAACATTATTGGCTAAAGTTGATGATAAAAGGAGTTTTCATGCAGCAGAATATAGTGGTGAAGTATTGGCGTGTGGACGAAATTGGGACTAGCACCGTCATCTTGGTTTTTCAATTTATGTATGTATGTATGTGTCCTCATGTGATTTAACCAAGATTATGTCTAGACTTTAAAAGAGACTATGACCTCTGAGTTTGTTTCGGCTGTTTCTTCTCAGAGTAGTCAGGTACGAAACACCGGCCCCATCTAGTTTAAAAAAAGAGACGTGTAAAAGTGTTTTTAAAAACCTATTTGCAAAATAAACATCATTTATCATTTATGTAGTTTACAAAGACATCCGAGAAAGAGGTCAACCGTCGAATCCGACTCGGCTGGGCAGCTTTCGGAAAACTGCGCGGTATCTTCTTGTCCAACTTACCGCAGTGTCTCAAGACGAAAGTCTATGACCAGTGTGTGTTGCCAGTGATTACATACGGGACCGAAACGTGGTCGCTCACAAAGGGCCTCAATCGAAGGCTTAAAGTCACCCAAAGGGCAATGGAGAGGGCTATGCTCGGAGTTTCCTTGCGTGATCGAATCAGAAATGAAGACATCCGCAAGAGAACCAAGGTTACCGACGTTAGCCCGAAGAATTGCCAAACTGAAATGGTAGTGGGCAGGGCACATTGTTCGCAGAACGGATGGCCGATGGTGCCGCAAAGTTCTGGAGTGGCGACCGCGAACGCAACGACTTCCGGAGTCGTTGCGTTGGAAGGCCTCCCACTAGGTGGACCGATGACCTGGTGAAGGTTTTGGGGATCCGCTGGATGCGAGTCGCACGGGACCAGTCAGTGTGGCGACACTTAGGGGAGGCCTATGTCCAGCAGTGGACGACTTTCGGCTGAAATGATGATGTTGATGCTAGAGACATTCGAGCGCCAACAGAACCTTGCGTTTCAAGAGCAGATGTCATAAAATTTTATCGATATCCGCGGTGGAATATCCTCCATCTGAAGAAACTGTATACATATTATGTTGTCGACGGTTGGTGCAGTGGCTGACCGATTAGTTGTTGCTCAACGTGGCGCGGGTTCAATTCCCGCACGGAACAAATATTTGCATGGCCTACAAGTAGTTCCTCCAGGTCTGGTTGTTTGTGTATATGGGTCTAAATAGAAAAAGAATAAAGAAGTTTACTAACCAATAGAGACAAAACAGTTGTGTCATATAATCGGTCAGCCACAAACTAAGCATTGCTTGTGTCTTGTGGCTCGGGAGTGCGAATCTTACTTTAGAATACTTATATTAAATTGAGGACATTCAAATATAATAATAAACATTATCAGGGTATGAAAATAAAACGAACACAAAGTAATAAAATTAAAATAAAACAGTTTTTACATTTGTTGGGCTGGTGTTACAGTGTGTGCGTGTGTTCTTGTGAGTGTACGTGTGTGTGTGTATAAATAATTTAATAGCAAATATATTTGTAAACGCACTCACTATACAGGAGTAGTTCCTACGGTGGGGCAAAGTGCCTAGAAAAATTAAAAATGTTGAACTCCAACCGAAAAACTCTAAAACAGTGAGTTATCATCTGCCAAATTCTACAAACTTTCTCTCTTTTATTGAGGTCGGTTTCACCATATAAAGCTGAATACCAGTAATTCACATAGAGCGACTGCCTATCTGACCTCCACAACCCAGTTTGTACTGGGTAATACCATACTTCATGGTAAGACTGGTTGTCAGACTTTTTGGGCACTGACTACCGGTAACGACGGTCAAAGATCTACAGATGACAGCCGGGACCAACGACTTATCGTGCTTTCCGAGGCACGGAGGAAACTCAGTATGTAATGGGTGGTCACCCATCCACCAACCAACCTAGGCAAGCACGGCTTAACCTAAAGATCGACCCGAGCGGCTGTTATTATTTTGCCACGAGCTCCTCAACTCCGTCAACCAAGCATTCTGAACATCAAACTAAGTAGGTAACTCTGTCTCAGGTATCTATTTATCTACGAGTAAAACAAAAAAGAAAATATCGCAATGACGGAGAGAACAAGTGCGTTCCGGCTTCGTTAAGAGTGTTTTTTCACCCATTATAAGGATCGTAGAGGGTGGCGTTCTGTAGTTTCTGTTTTACCCCCGTGGGAAAAGGATTGAGTTAAGGAATTTAGTTCTTTTTAAGCTTTATTTAAAGAGTTTTAGGAATGTACTTAGTTTATTTATAGAATAGACTATAAGAGAGCCAAAAAAATGAGTCAATCTGAAAGTGAGTGAGTTTTATCGGTCAGTCAAAATGGGATTTACTGCTTACATGACGTAAACCACGAATAAATCCAGCATTAAAACCACTATTCAATCCAACAGCTGTATTTAGAAATGTCAATACATTAAAGCCACATTTTCACTTTAAAAGCCATTCAGTGCCCATGTCAAAGAGACTCACTATATTTGTCCACCGTCAGTTAACGGCCAAATAAACATCAGTCGATCAGACATTTGGGTGCCCACATGGACAGTTAGGGTCGACAAATTAAAGGCGAAAATCGCTTGCACTCGGAGTTTGAGTGCAGAGCAGTGCGGGCGATCGTGCTGGGGGCTTGTAAGGATTTTAAAGTGTATTACTGGGAATGATCGTCACTGAACCTTTCAGTATTGGGCTGTGAAAGTTAATTTAAGGGTATGTGCTGAGTACCAGACGAGCGGTTGACGAGACTATTCTCGAGCGGCATAAAGAAATCTTATAACACTCATTAAAATACTGATCTAAAAACACACAAAAATCGGGAACTCAAAACTAAACATGGTAAATATCCCGTTTTCACTGTTAATTTCAAACGGTTGCTAGAAGCCCTAATCAGGGTTTCAGTAAGCGTTTGAAATGCGGCTGAGAGTCTGTTGATAAACATTGATCAATATGAACGGAGCACTTTTTTTTTTTATTATTCGGCTGGGAAGTCATCAAATGACCCCTCCCGCTCTGGGCTGAGCAGGAGGGCGTGACAGAATTTTACTGACTAAAACCCATCCATGTTCCTTCCTTTGCCCTTTGTGTTCCAGGGCCGCGGTATCTCTTTCGAACAGTCCCGCAACTCTGGCAGGCATCGGTCCTTTCGGACCCCTTCCTGTTTGCTGACTCTCTTTGAGGCGCGCGTGGAACACGAACGCGCCGACACGGCCTGTCTGAGCAGCTTATTTCGGATGTTGACGGAGTAGGAGTACAGCTCGTGTATATATATAGTCTGGAAAAGGCAAGCATAGCCTTTTCCGCCTTTTCTAGGAGATATCTAAATCAAAAGACCTTATCTTTTCAGGAGCTTAGCTCTAATAGACAGATAAAAGTTTTTTCATGCAATTTGTGAGTCTTTTTCTTCTTTCGTATCTATGGTGCGACTCGTTTAAATTTCTTGGGCCCAGTTTGCGGCCACGTTAATCGCGGCAACTGTTCAACTGTTGCGCCTTTTAGGTCCACTAAAGTTCAGGGGAAGTGATAGCGTCCCATTCCGTCTCGCTCCGGACCATGGATTTCACTAAGGCCGGACGCGAGAGGTCGCCGCGGCCGATCGCCGGTACGTGGACACGGCGGTGCTCCGCTCATGCGCGGCAGACCTCCACCGTGTGCTCCACCGTGTCCTCCAGTCGATCCTCGCAATGGTAGCACCCGGGCGTTTCCTCCCGCCCGATTCTGTGCAGGAACCTCCCAAAACAACCGTGTCCGGTGAGGACCTGCGTCACGCGGAAGGTGAGGGCGCCACGGCGCCTCTCTAGCCACTCCTCAAAGAGGATACTTATCGCCACTATTGTGGCGTGCCCTTCACGGGGTTGCGACAGTCGCTCTCTCGATGTCGCCATGAGATCGCGCCGGAGATCTGTCCGCTGAGCGACGATTTGCCGCGGCAGCGGAGTCACCCCCCGGCGTAGTGCACGACTATCGCAACCCCGCGTGTCATGATTTCGGCCGCCGCTTCGCGACACTTCGGATACCCCAGCAAGTGGGACAACGTCTGGTCGTGAGCACCGCATTTGGCCAAATTGTGTTTATAGCGGCCTCCTTGGGTGCGCTATTGGTTAAGTGCTTTCCGAACAGGCCACTGCAGATCATGTCCCGGAGGCAAATGTTCCTTGGGTTTAACGAAATCGTGAGGTAGACGGTGCTTCTCTTACCACAGTTTGCTTTTCACCTTTGGTGGTTTGTCTCGAATAACCTGAGTGGAACGTAAGAAGCTCTTACGACTTTTAAGCCTACTCGGGGTGATTGTGTAATCGTAGAGGAGATGTCGGGAATCAGATTCTTGGTTCTTTTTTTCCATCGCTCATGCGACATCCCACGTACGGCAGGTGGTGCGATTCCTTCTAATGGAGTTCCTTCTATTTAGAGCAGCAGTAATAGTAGTAGAATTTGCGAGTAGTAAAAACTATTTCATAAAATTTTACCGTCGTCTGCATTCCTGATTTTTTTCTTCCAATATATCCAAATTATCCTTACCCTAACAGAGTCAAATGTCATAAAAAAAAACAATTTCCAGTGTAATTCACCAAGTTAGTGAAATTGACACAAAAAATTCAGTACGCCAAAATTTATTTCAGGAAAAAAGTCTTTCCCGGTATCTCTTATGGATTCGGATTTCCCCATATTGATCCACTTAAAGAAATACGCTCGCTCTCGCCCTGCCTTGAAGTATCTCGACGAGAGTGTACACCCACCATAAAAAACCACTGCCCTACATTCTCTTCCCCATTCAAATTCAAACATACAAGCTCATCAGAATGCTGATAGCTGTTCCCACGTATCACTTTGACGGATCAGAAGTTGATTGTGCGTTGAACTGTACACTTTAATTAACTTTAGCGATGATCTTTTGATCTGCAATCTGTTTCTGTTTTGTTTTGAGTGTAGATAGGGGGACTATGACGATGAGAGCTTTAACCGTACTAGTATAATTATGGTTACTGTCGGAATAATGCCCATCCTAACGAAGCGGCGTCTATCGACAATTATATACACACATTACATCACGTTTGTACTTCCCAAAGGGTTAGGCGGAGGTGAGACTTGAGTTTGAGATTTGACCTCGAACACATAAGGTCGAATTTTCGGCGCTTAACTTTCAGCTAGTGTGTTTCTATGCTAAAGTCACACGGTACAACAAAGAACATTGATCATCATTTTGCTTTTCTTTTATTTTTTTCTTATTTACATTTCTATTTTGAACTAGTCACCACCTCAATTGACCTCAGCCAACAGTCAACTATGAGCCGCACGATGCTCTCTTAAAAGACGCCACGTTGATGTTGAGCAAATTACCGCAGCTACTAAAATACTACCAACTACTTATGTAGGCTCATGCCCTTTTTTTTTATTCGGATGGGGCATTATCAAATAACCCGTCCCACTCTGGGCTGAGCAGGAGGGAGTGTCAGACGTTTACTGACTAAAACCCATCCATGTTCCTTCCTTTGCCTTTTGTGTTCCAGGGCCGCGGTATCTCTTTCGAACAGTCCCGCAACCCTGGCAGGCATCGGTCCTTTCGGACCCCTTCCTGTTTGCTGACTCTCTTTGAGGCGCGCGTGGAACACGAACGCGCCGTCGACACGGCCTGTCGTCATAAGACGGACGGACGGCAAGCTAGCCCATAGCTCACCGGCCACAGGCCCGCGCCTACGGTGGCCCCCGACGCCCGGTGCGTCTCCCGCGGCGGCTGGGACGTGAGGTTCTCTCCCCCTCACGTTCCGCCACCTCCTTCGCTAGTAGGACTGCTTCGCAGAAGGAGGTGACGGCGTCCCTTCCCTCTCGCTCCGGACATGCCTGCGGTTTCATCCGCGTGGATTCCAATAATTGTCCGACGGAATCATATACTACCGGGATATAAAGTATCTTACTGTATCACATTACTGCTTTTCAAACTCTCTGTTTAATATTATTCTGACTTTCACGATAACATGACCAAGATATTATTAAATAGTATAAACGGCTTTATTTGTATTTTTGTATCGTATATCAGTATTTTTGCAATCAGATCCACGTGAAAACCTATCAACTTCATAATCATATCAGACTTCAGCGATGCACGAAACAAAATCGGCTTTACTGTAAACTAGTCAGAACTGAATTTTAGTGCTGCACTGATTCAGAGATCCGTTATGTCGGGAATCAAATTTGAATAAAGAACCGTCCGACATAAAAAATAACGGATTACTGGTTGATGAATGGATGCTTTATTTAAATCTTTTAATTTAAAAATCGAAGCATGTGAAGGAGGTTTTATTGGGAAAATAATAAAATACACTTTGGGATTGATCTGTTTAACTGACCTTTGGCATCCGTTCAGAATCATTTATTTACTCTGTATACATTAGTTTAAATTGGTTGTATTTGCATTTTTTATATCAGGTTTACCTTTTATTCCAGTTTTTCGTACTTTTCAGTTATTTTGAAAACTTACAGCTAAACAGATAGTGAGTAATAATTTAAACAAAATATGGCCAATTATAAGTTTCCACATGTAGTAGAATATGTAGTTATGTCATATATAAATAATATGACATAAAAGAAAAATAAAATAAGAGCAAAAAAGAAACATTTAGGTAACACCAAACAGAAATATTACTAAATACGCTCGAAAAAGCTATTGGATAAGGTTTTTTTTAATTTAGCAATACTGGTATTGAAAATGTCGATCTCAGCTTCCTGGCAGGTTGCGTTGTACATACGACTCGCTCTCACCATGTACGAGTTCCGTCTGTACGTTGTGGCTACCACTGGGGTGTGCAATAAATGAGGTCTACGTAATAACACAGACGGGACTCGCAGCCCGATTTTGTGCAGCAACTCGGTAACAACAGTTGTTCCATTGGCGATCTTAAAAAGTAACACAAGATCTGATATTTTTCGCCTTTCGTAGAGTGGTAGGATATGAAATTTTTTTAAAACGGTTTTTTTTTGTTATGAGACTATTGAGCTTCTTTTTGACTACCCGTAATGACTATCAAATGACATTCATGATGTGAATCACGAATATGATTAGTAGATCTTTGTTAATGGTTCAATGTGCATTCCGATGCAGAGATACATTTACATAGGTTTGCATGTAGAAACTGTTATATACTCCTAAAATACACAGCTCTAAATAATATCACAGTTATAACAATGCCTCATATATTCGCATATCTGAGCCGAAAGCCGTCCCAGTTCTCCACAGTGCGGTCATATAATAGATAAATAAGTACAGAAGGTCTGTTCCATAAAACAACATGATAACCCCCAAACGCGCAACAAACAACACGCGTCTACGTGTCTCGCAAATTCGCCACCGGCATTTGTTTGAAATAATTTAAAGTGCACTTCTGAAGACATAAATCATAGCAAGTATATCGAAAAAAGGTAATGATTCGGTCTCCTATTATTGAATTGCGAAACAAATAAGATAAGGCCTGGGTATAAAAGGAGTCTTTGCGTCACAATTGCGAGCGCTAACATAATATAACATCACGTCCACCCACATTTGTAATAGTACACCCACATTTTGCCTGTTATGGTTTTATTCCCATGAAATAGAGGGCGAGCCTGTTGCCATCAACCGTTTAAATCCAGACTCCAGGACGGGGCCACGGACCAATCTAGGCAAGCGCGTATTAACCTGAAGATTGATCCGAGCAGATGTTATTAATTAGCCACAATCTCCGCTCCATGAAAAAAGTGTGTCCCAAGCATTTTTTTCTTGGGATTTCCACGTAGTTGCTGTCGGAACAAGCATGCTGCTTCGAGCATGTAGGTCGTTTTCCCTTATTTCAAGGAGCGGGCCTTCTGTAAGTCTATCTTCATTACGGTCTCTCATAATAACGGTAACACACCGAGTTTCATCAGCGCGCGCATAAATATTCTTTATTATCGTCCCCTAAAGTGAGATCCGGACAAACGACGGACAGCTAGGACACGGGACATTTATGATTTGGGACATTCACGTGGTCCACTCAGCCAATGGTTGTGTTTCGTGTCATTTTGTGCTGAATAAATTTCACTCAATTTTGAGCAGCGATAAATGGCCCTCAACTTACGAGTTGTACGGTTCGATCCTCAAATTATAGGCCCTAGATTTCAATTGCTGGACAACATTAAATATGTCTTTCTGCAAAGATCGAGAAGAATTTAATCAAAATACAACGCCATATATCCATAATAACAACGCTTAACTAAGAATTGTTGCCGGCAGTTTCGTTGAGAGGACGAAAAGTAAATCTTTAACTAACATTTTACGAAATTGAGACAGCTAAGGAGGATGGCATTCGTGGGCCCAGCCAATTACGTATGTACAAAAATCTCACCGCAAAAGTTGTTTGTATTTTGTATTATTCCGAACAGACTATTAAACCCAATTAAATCTGCGGTTGGAACAGAAAATATCCCATAGTTCATAATTAAAAAAATAAAAATATACTGGTTTTGTATTGCCATTTCGCAATAGAACCCTAAATTTGACACTAGTTCGTTTTCTTTCGTTCTTCTTACTTTTAGTATGCTCCTTATATTATAACTCGATTCCTGGATTGCCATATTCCGCCAAATTTTCAGCGTGGTTTTCCATGTCCGCTCTCAAATAAGCCTATTTGGATTTAGTTAACACATATTTTTTTTTTTTTTATGATGGGAATTCATCAAATAACCCCTCCCGCTCTGGGCTGAGCAGGAGGGAGTGTCAGACTTTTACTGACTAAAACCCATCCATGTTCCTTCCTTTGCCCTTTGTGTTCCAGGGCCGCGGTCCAGGATAGAATGGAGCCGAGCCTCTCTCCTTTTTTTTTGCTAGAATTGGTTCGTTAAACCAAAATATTTTAAAAAACAATAAAACCCACGCTTTAGTGTCTATAAACTTTTCTAAAACCAGCTTCAGACCACTTTAAACCCCTCAACCAATCCCGGCATCTGACAACAAAGTGACTGTAGAACACACCTCATGATTTACTACAGTTATATATTACCTACTTCCGACACTCTTTAGCTTCTATAAAACTGTCAACTGAACAGTACAGGGACTTCTAAAAGCATTTCAGGATTTGCGGGTTGATTTATTGTGTGTATACGTGAGGGTGTTGGTCCCTTAACACTTTGAAGACAATCCTTTAAATACCAAGGGGTGTAACTGTAAAAAAAATCCTGAGGTGAGCATGTTAATGTATAGTTGGATATTGTTTACACACAACTTCAGCATAATCAGACTTTAATTTTCCCACTGCTGGGACACACGGCCTCCTCTCTATGAGAGGGAATGGGCTATAATCCATCACGCGGGCCCAGTGCGGTTTGGTAGATGTCACATGTCTTCGATTTTTTTTGGTTCTAGGAAATGCAGGTTTCCTCACGATGTTTTCCTTCACCGTTTTTGAGAGCAGTGGTAATGAAATAAATTACACAAAGTAATGCGCCTGCCTGGGTTCGAACCCACGACTTACTGTTCGTAAGTCGGGGCCGCCACCACTGGGCCACCGCTGCTCTTCAGGCCTATGTGTAATTCCCGAAAGGTTAGGTTGGAGGTGCAACTAATAAAACACCTTTCGCCAGTTCTTATTAAGTTCCAGGTGGTTATTTACAGGGCGAGCCAATTGCCACAAACGAGTACAAATCCAGACTACGAGTTAATATTTAAAAAACTTTATACAGGATAGCAAACAGAGCTAAATACTGTATAACATTGTATAAGATTCAAACATAATAGTGTATTGATAGATATAAGTATTAGCTATGTAAGGAAGGTGGTAAATTGTGATGTAAAAGAGCGCCTCTCGCCATCAAACGTATAAGTTTGGCGAGTTTAGAATTAAGAAACATCTCTGTACTATAATTTTTTTTAAATAATTAAAAAAAAAAAAAAAACTAAGAAATCCCTGGTAGAAATACCCAATAACATTTTACTTGACCTGAGAATCGAAACTTGTATACCATTACTCATGCAGCCACTTCACTAGATCAACTACCTCTTTCGGTCAAAAGTATGACAACCACTAATGTGCTGTATAGTACTACAAAATTGATTTAAAACTCACTAGAGTACGCTTATCGCTGTATATGTCGGTCATAAATCTCTTGTGGCTACAGCGAACATTACCAGTACCGGTGTGTATTCCTGTTTGCTTCCATTCCATTGCTGCATTTGTTTGATAAAACGTGTACTGGTATGTAGGCGTGCGGCAGTGGAATGCATTAGTTCGATGTTTTCGTGCAAAGTGTTGTGGTTAGGAGGTTAAAATGGAACACAGGTGGTACTTGTACATTACTGGCTGTGTCTGCAACTCTGTCCGCGTGTAAGTAGATAGTTAAGCTCTGAAACTGTCAAAGTTGGTTCGATAGCCGTTAAAATGATACCTACCTGGCATACAGGGTCAAGTTAAATTAGCTACCGAAACTCCGCAGACGTGATAAAAGAAAAATAAAGATTGTTTTTTTTTTTATTGGCACTGTAACAAACAGAAACACCTAAAATTAAAAAAAAAAAAACTATTAATGCCAAAAGGGCCGCAGCTCAGCATGATTCCAGATGGCAACACGATGCTGATTTTTAGCTGCAGCCCCCGAGTGCCATATGCTTGAAAACATAAACAAATACATAGAAAATTCTAAGATATCTTGCAACAAAAACACAAAAAAAAGTTTGTGATGGGTTTCGAATTCTAAACATCTCTTCTGTTCTTCCTCGTTACCTCAATGCTGAGTCTTCTGTAGTGCGGACCACTTCGTACGGGATGCCCCCAACAGCCTTCTTGGCCGCGTAACAAATACTACGGAAAAACTGATTTGATATTTTTAACACGCTTTTAATAGCTTCACCTGTAACTATGTAACAAAATCGTAGAAGTTAAATTTGAACCACTTCCCGGTTTCCAATTGAGCTGAAATTTTGCAAACATGTTTAGTTTGAATGACAATGCATGGTTGGCTAAGTGACTTTATTCTAAATTCAATATGGCGGACTCCCAAAAATGGCGGACTGGTTATTTTTTATGCATTCCCATGATAAGGGTATCAAATGAAAGGGGTTTGCTGGAAAAAATACGACAAAGCGTGTTTTAAACCCCGACCCAGTGGACTCCCACTAGGTAGAATGATGACCTGGTGAAGGTTGCGGGAATTCGCTGGATGTGACTCGCACGGGACCGGTCAATGTGGCGACACTTGGGGGAGGCCTATGTCCAGCTGTGGACGTCTTTCGGCTGAAATGATGATCTGTTTTTAAACTATACTTTATTTTAGGGTTAACGACCGCAGGCAGTGGAGAATGGAAGAAGAAGACGTGTTGGGCCGAGCCGCAGCAGAAGGGAGCAATAGGTAGTGATCATAATAGATACCCAGCTCCATGATAAAACGATTCAGAAATCTGATTGTATGCTAACGAGCGAAAAACCAATTCCCTTAAACAATACAGGCTTCAACCAGGCCGTTGACAGCATTGAGTAGCACTCGAACAAATAGAAAAATGAATTTAATAATAACGGGAACAAAACGGCCGAAAATTAATTTGATTCAGAGCCTTCTATTATTTAATTGGGAAACAAATGAGATTGGGCCTGGGTATATAAGGAGTTTTTGCGTCATAATAGCGAGCGCTAACATAGGTAACTTAATAATACGAGTATAACTATATATGTATGGCTGTTTGTGTATGTGAGTATAAATGTTTGTAAACGCACCCACGATACAGGGTAAATTCCTAGTGGGCAACGTTTTTTAAAGAAAAAAAAAAAAAAAAAAAATAACCTCGAGCCTGTAATTTCCGAAAGGCAAGGCAGAGGTGTACCCAATAGTAGGTACACCCACATTTCACCAATTATGTTTAAGTGACATGTAAATAATCCATCTACATTTCACCAGTTATGAAATGTGCTTGCCTATCCCCGGGGTCGGAGAAGTATAGAGCTGAAAAACCAGTGGAAAATATAATTCCGCTAAAATTATGTTTTCATGAGAATAAATTGGTATTATGATCTGCCCCGTAATTGGTCTCGTGGCTAAATAATAACAGCCGCTTGGGGTCAATCTTCAGGTTAAGCCGTGCTTGATTAGGTAGGACCGTGGATGGGTGACCATCTGTTATATACCGAGTTTCCTCCGTGCCTCGGAGAGCACGTTAAGCCGTTGGTTACAGCTGTCATTTGTAGATCTTTGACAGTCGTTAGAAGTAGTCAGTGTCCCGAATGTCTGACAAGCAGTCTTACCCAGGGGCATCGAATTCTCAGTACTAACTGGGTTGTGGGGGTCAGTAAGGCAGTCGCTCCATGTAAAATACTGGTATTCAGCTGAATCCGGTTAGACTGGAAGTCGACCCCCACATGGTTGTGAATAGGCTCGGCAGATGTCAATATGAATGAGTTGGTATTCTGAACTGCTCCGTAATTGGACTCGTGGTCGCATGATCTCTGACCGTGATGCCTGGGTTTGGGTCTCAGGTCAGGTAAAAAGTATTTTTAGTAGTTAGCAGTCCAGAGTTTGGAAGTTGATGAGGTGTCTGTGCCCTCGTTCCTTGGAAAGTACACCGTTGGTATTATACTTGCTGTCTCTTCGGCCGTATCCATGAGACTATGACAGGGAGGCAAGGGTGAGTCTGTGGACATATTTGTGCACTGTAATATCTCCAGGGTCGATTGCCAGGCTCCGCTCAGAATGGCCGGTATGACCAAGATTCTTTTGGTTTTTATTTTCGCTTCTTTGATCCACTCTCGTCCAATGGCGTTCTGTGGGGAGATATTTAGAGACCTCGGACCGCCTTAGAACTAAAACTGATAATAATATGTAGGCTGGTCTATAAAGATCCAAATACAACTTTTGCCAACAACCCGCTCGTATTTCTCACGTTAATATTTTTGTCAGCTGCCATTGAAACGGTCAGACAGGGATGGACTTGGAGAAATTAGTTCCGAAATATTCGTAGTAAAAATGTTTCGTTCTCACAATCATGAACACACGTCTTTTTCTATAGAACGCCAACTGTTACGATTCTTATCTATTCCTTTGCCTCGCTACGTTAAATATTTGTTTTAGTTGAGTTAGGTAATTTATTTATCCTTCCAAAACTAGTATTAAGGAGTATCATTTTCTTTTCCAATTGGCTTATTTACTGTCAAAGTCCAAGCATTTATTTTAATGAAACTATTTATAGGCTGTTTTGACTATCAAGACGTCGGTCACTTTGACAAAGAGATGAAGCCATTTGCCCATGTCGAAATGTTATCTCTATGAAGAAGAATGGGCTCCATATTTTGAACTATATTCATTATTTTTACTGTAAACTTTGTCATCGAAAGACATTATACATACATATCATTTACATACATATGACGCCATTACAGAGACGTGGTAGTCAATTAATCACACTAGACCCCAGATGAAACAAATTGCTGGACGTTATAGGCACTGGTTAAAAACTTTGAAGGCCCCTATTCTGAATTAAAATAAATATTAACAAGTATTGCTTCGTTGGTCAAATGGTCGCTGCTTCGATTTTTCGAATGCTAGTCCGATTCCTAGGTCGGTCAAAGTGTTAGGTGGATTTTCCATCAGAATTTTCTCAGTAATAGCCTGGAATCTAGACTGTCTTGTACTCGGGTGATGGCCATAGGCTTGCCCTTATTACCTGGCGAAATGAGCGCACTATAGATAAACCTCTGCTTAACTCTTCGGGAGAAACGGGCGTGATTTTATGTTCACGTGTTTACCCGAAAAGCTCTAATCCTAATATTTGATCATTTTATTTCCCTCTGCCAATAATTTTAATTAGTCGCTCTTCAGTTATTTTATAATTACTCTTCGGTATAAGTAATAAGTCAATGTTTACCTTCGTATTTTTCTCAGAAATCAAAGCAAAGCTTTTAATTATACTTCACAGGTTCCTAAATAAGCACAAGATGAGAAAAATAATATGTTCGTTAAATTAAAGGCGCGACCTCACTTCGAGAATATTCGCCTATAATGTCCTGTAATTTTAAGCATTACGTTTCAATACTGCCTAACTGACTGACGAGTATTCGTCTGGATTCTGTATTGTATCATTATAGGTTGCGCACTATAATGATCGATTCTCCTTATTCCCTGAGTTATTGTGAATTGTTACATAACAGGCTTAATGTCCTGGTGTGGGAGCGCCTTAACAGTAACATTAATAAATTATCGGTGATTTTCTTGGAAGGTTTTATTTTTAAATTCGTAATTAGTTCGTCAGATTGAGAATAATTAGTTCTCGGATTTCCAGATTTTGTCCTTGTTCGGAGGAGCTCGTGGCTAATTAATAATAACAGCCGCTAGGGTCGATTTTTAGGTTAAGCCGTGCTTACCTAGGTTGGTCCGTGGATGGGTGACCGCCCAATACAAACCGAGTTTCCTCCGTGGCTTAAAAAGCACGCTAGGCAACGGCCTAGCGTGCTTTTTAAGCCACGGGTCATGGCTGTCATTTGTAGATCTTTGACAGTCGTTACAGATCAGTGGCCCGAAAGCCTGACAACCAGTCTTACCAAGGGGTATCGTATTACCCAGTACTAACTTGGTTGTGGAGGTCAGATAGGCAGTCGCTCCATGTAAAATACTGTTCTTCTGCTGCCTCCGGTTCGGAAGCCGCTCCCAACACAGTTAATAATGTTCAAGAATCTAATAATACCTAGGATTTTCAAAAACTAGAATTAGGGCGCGGTTGTCACTGTTATTAAAATTAAAGATCAAATCTTTTGTTTAAATTTATAGTAGCTAACGGGGACGGCACTCTGTTTGAAAATGTGTAACCTAAAATGAATAGAAATAAACATTTTGGTTCACTTTCTGGGGCTCCGAATCCGTCCCTGCGTATGGTCAGACACAAAGTCACGCACGATTAACTTTTACATATCGAATAGTTTCTTCAACGATACTTTTCCATTGTTTTTCCGAAGACATCTTTGTACGGTACGATCGGCAAAAAAGGGTCCGGCTGTGAATGACTTTATATTTTATCGTTTTTGTCGGGTTATATTTATCCGTAAAATAATATCGTTTTCGCTGAAGTTACAGAAAAATAAATGGAGGCAGAGCTGTTGTTTTCTTTACTTGAAAACTTTGTATGTTTTATTTATGAGAAAAGTATTGATAAATGGTGACAGTGAGTCTTCTGTGCCGTAGGTAGTCTGAATTTTTGCCCTGTTGATGGCTGTACGTTTGCCCCCTTTTGCATGGTTATCAAAATATAACTGGCAAATGTTGTATGTCCTATTTATTAGAAAATAATGAAGGGACACGTCTGCCTAACCCGTCGGGAAGTACAGGCGTGATATATATTTTGTCATCATCATCATCATTTCAGCCGAAAGACGTCCACTGCTGGACATAGGCCTCGTCAAAGTGTCACCACATTGACCGGTCCCGTGCGACTCGCATCCAGCGGATCCCCGCAACCTTCACCAGGTCATCGGTTCAACTAGTGGGTGGCCCACCACAACGTCTTCCAGTTCGCGGTCACCACTCCAGAACTGTCCAGCCCCGGCCGCTTTTCTGTGAGCAATGTGCTCTGCCTTCTGCCACTTAAGTTTGGCAATTCTTCGGGCTACGTCGGTAACTCTTGGTATATTTTGTATGTTAGTAAGATCTAGGTAGTAGACTAGTTTGTAGTCTACTACTTTCTTTGGAGCTGGAGCTGGAGCTGGTGTCAGGCAGAGGAAATTGGGTTGTTGCGCAGCTTGAGAGACGCCATGTCAAAATCTTCATCACCTGCCTAGCGTTTTGCCAACCATGTTGGGGTCGGCTTCCAGTCTTACCGGATACAGCTGAATACCTGTATTTTACATGGAGCGACTGCCTATCTAACCTCCACAACCTAGTTAATACTGGGTAATACCATACCCTTTGGTAAGACTGGTTGTCAGACTTTCGGGCCACTGACTACTTATAACGGCTGTCAAAGATCTATAAATGACAGTCGGGACCAACAGCTTAACGTGCTTTCCGAGCCACGGCGGAAACTCGGTATGTAATGGGTGGTCACCCATCCACGGACCAACCTAGGTAAACACGGCTTAACTTGAAGATCCACCCGAGTGGCTGTTGTTATCTAGTCACGAGCTTTTCATACCATATCAAAACATAATTTCTCCCAATTTTAGTCTTCCCAGCTAATACAAAAGGAATCAGGATAGCCGTTTTGGTAAAGAGCAGTTTTGATATCCCGGTGGCGGCCCCGAGTTACGAACAGTAAGTCGTACGTTTGAACTGAGATAGGCGCATTACTTTGAGTAATTTATTTCATAACCACTGCTTTCAAAACGGTGAAGGAAATCATCGTGAGGAAACCGGCATGTACTACAACCAAAAAATTCGAATAGATGTGACCTACCAACTCGCACAAGGCCCGCGTGGTGGATTATAGCCAATTCCCTCTCATAGAGAGGAGGCCGTGTGTCCCAGCAGTGGGAACATATAAGCTGATTATGCTTATGCTTTTGGTGAAAGTATTATGTATTTTTACATTCAAAAAGAGCTGGTGCTCAGTCTAATACGAATGAATGACTTTTGATTTTGAAGATCATCAAAACTCATCATCTTCCATGACAAGTTTGACATCAGAAACTCATTTGTCTGATAAAGTTCTACATTCAAAGTTCTTTTAGTAGTGATAGCTTAGTGGACGCCGGACTGCCGAGTTCGAACCCAAGACACGCACCTTTGATTTTTCGGATTCAAGTGCGTATTGTATAATATCACTTGCTTCGGTGAAGGAAAACATCGTGAGGAAACCAGCATGCCTGAGAGATATTTCTCGAGGGCATGTAAAACCAAGTCATAGGCCCATGAGTGGCATAAAAAGTCTGACACGAGGTTAGGTACTGACCACACAATAAAGAAGAAGTTTTCTTTTCAAAATAATTACTGACAAAAATATGATTTACTTCTCAATCTGGCAACCCTAAGAATACTCGGAGTCTAACAATACACAAAAGTCAACGATAAATATTGAATTTTTCGTCAAAAATCCAACAAAGCGAAACGTTTTATCTTATTTTTCCCTCGAACTTGAATCGACACGAATATTCCGAATCGAACAATGAATTCTCACACGTTCGCTTTTCACACATTTTCCATTTCCAATATTTGTGATTTGGATTAGAAAATAAATCCGTACTCTCTGTTTTCAATATCGTGTTGTATCAATACAATCAGTTTTGTTTAATTAAAATCAAACATTTGTTGCCAGCTTACACGAGCGTGAGTTTGAAAATACCTGAAAATACGTTTTAGTCATTTATATTACGTCATTTAGTTTTTTACTCCACTCCGTCCGTCTGTATGTCTGTCTAGCTGTCTGTCACCAGGCTGTAACTCATGAACCGTGATAGCTAGACAGTTGAAATTTTCACAGATGATGTATTTCTGTTGCCGCTATAACAACAAATACTAAAAACAGAATAAAATAAATATTTAAGGTATTTTTCTCATATTAAAACAATCGAGTTTTTTTTTTAGATAATGGTACCGGAACCCTACGTGCGCGAGTCCGATTCGCACTTGGCTGGTTTTGACCCGACTGTGCCAGAAGGAGGGTTATGTTTTTCGAGAGTATGTATGTATGTATGGATGTATATTTATTTATTTAACACTTCAAGCACTTAGTACAGAGGCGGACTTAATGCCATAGGCATTTTCTACCAGTCAACCTTTGGGTGATGCAGAGACAAACATTGGTAGGTGTACCTATGAATAAACTACAAGGATATATAAAATACTATAAAATATATCAAAATACTATACATATATATCAAAAAATACATACATGTGTAAATAGACATTTACACAAATAAACTAAAATAAAAAGACAAACAATGGAGAAAACATTAACGTTGTGACGAAACTGCCAGCTTTTTCTGAATGTACTCGCGAACTTTAATTTTAAAAGATAGACGATTGGTTGCCATCCTGATTTCCTGGGGAAGAGCATTCCACAGAGAAATAGACTGAACGAAGAATGATCGATGAATGAAGTCAGTGCGGTGAGAGGGACATTGCAGAACTCGGTTATGCGATGAGCGCAGACTCCTGTCATGGTTGGCACAAATGTATTGAAAGTGGGGAGCAAGGTAACTAGGGGAAGAGGGAGAAACAAGAAAAGAAAACAAGGTGGTTAGCGCCCTTTGCTCCCTACGCTGACATATGGGCAACCACTTAAGAAGAGACCGGTGCTCAGAGACATGATCATATTTACGCAGATTGAAAACGAATCGAATGCAGTAATTTAGAAGACGGTCAAGTTTGTCTAGGAGATCCGCATTCAGGTCAAAGTAGCACACATCACCATAATCTATGATAGGAAAAATTAAGGACTGTACAAGCATTGTTTTCGTATTAGACGGTAAAAAGTTTTTCAAACGGTAAAGAGCCCGCAACGTACCAGTAACCTTCTGGCTGACACGAGCGACTTGGGTATGCCATTTCATACTGCTATCAATATGCAAGCCTAGATCCTTTACATCAGCACTAAAAGGAACGACTGTACTGTCAAAAAGAACTGGTGGCAAGGTTCTACCATCCAACTTACTGAGACTGCGAGAACTCCCAATGATCGCCTGAAATTTATTAGGGTTAACTGAGACACCAAATTTATCGGACCAGGTTTTTATTGCCATCAGGTCCCTATTTAAACTAGCGATCAGATCTGGTATTTCGTCAACCCTCCCCTGACAGTACAACTGCAAGTCATCGGCATACAGATGATACGCACACTGAAGCTCAGAAGTTAGAAGATTAATAAAGATAGAAAATAGAAGAGGAGAAAGAATACCGCCTTGAGGAACACCAGTTTCCAAATCGCACCAACTTGATGAGGAATCCCCGACATGAACTGACTGCTGGCGTTCCTGAAGGTAAGAGGAGAACCATTCCAGTGCTCCGGGAGAGACCATAACATGGGATAAAATGGCTAACAGGATGTCGTGACTAACGGTATTAAAGGCATTCGAGAAATCAACCAGCACTAGTACAGTTACCTTGGTGTCTTCAAGACCTGCCCTTATATCGCCAGTCACTTTAAGAAGGGCGGAAACAGTGCTGTGCCCGGGCCTGAACCCAGATTGAAGAGGGCTGATAAGAGAGTTCTGATGGACAAAATTAGAGAATTGTTTGTGCACACAGGCCTCAAGCACTTTGGATAGAAAAGGAAGGATCGAAATGGGACGGAAATGGATAGGAAGAGAGGGATTAGTGACCTTGGGTAGTGGACAAACATAGGCTTTGCGCCACAGGGAAGGAAATACTCCAGAAAACAAGGAAAAATTCATTCACAAAATTCACAACCCACTGCTTTGGATTTGATAGAGAGAATGATCTTTTTGATCTCTCCTGGTTCAACTGGAACGAAGCAAAAGTGGTTAATATGTGGACGCGTTAGACCAGAAATTACGGACAAAGTTTGTTGCTTAGTTATGCGATCCATGGTGGTGGCGGAAGAAAAATGACGGTTAAGCTCGTCCAGGTTGATAGAGTTTGGAAGGTCTAAAGGTCGCGGTTTGCCGATACCTAGAGTTCTAAGAAATTTCCAAGTATCGGCAGAAGAAGAAGAGATTATGTTATCCAGAATGTGGCGGCGTTTACCGTTGCGTATCATCTGATTGCATCTATTCCTTGCAACCTTGTATAGTGACCAGTTTTCGTCAGTACGATCCCTCTTAAATTTACGGAATGCTCGGTCCCTACGTCGCATTGCCATCCGTATCCCTCTTGTCATCCATGGAGCAGGAGGACGTTTCAATTTAACTTTTTTGATGGGTGCGTGGGTATTGTAGAGGTTGACCACAACATCATTAAAGATCACAACCTTATCGTCAACTAGGGGGTATAATTGTTTGGCACGCTCTGTGGTCTGATTGGCTCGAAAGATTTTAGCTTGAGAGGTATCGTTGGATTCGTATTTACTGTGAGAGTGACACTGGGTAAATCAAAATAAAAATTATTCAATAAGAAAACAAAAAAAAACGGTAATTTAAAAAATTAAAAAAACCCGACTGCGTAAAAAAATAAAATAAAATAAAAAGCGTAGAACATAACGACTCAGCAGTCGGGACCCATTAGCATATATAGACCGGCTTAAATCGTCCCAATAATGGCTCCCGACTGTTTAAGTCGCTAAGTTCTATGCTTTTTTTTTTTTACGCAGTCGGATTTTTTAATTTTCCGTTTTTTTATACTAGTTTATTAAAACGCTTGTGGGTGACAAAATTAGCGTTTTGACAACCAGTCTCATCAAGAGTTATCGTGTTACTCAATATCTGGATTGTGGACATCAGTTAGGAAGGCGCTTCATGTAACAATACTTTATCAACCAGCTGCATCAGGTTGGACTGGAAGCCGACTCCAACATGGTTGGAACAATGCTAGGAAGAAAATGATGATTTTGAGTATACAAGAACACACTTTCCTTCTCCTGACACCGTCACCAGTTGACTTAATGTTTTCAGGATAATAGTACCTATTAAATAGATCTTACTAATATACATAATATCACACCTGTAATTCCCGACGGATTAGGCAGAGATGAGCCTCTACCATTTTCTAAAAAAAAATGCAATGGTGTGAGACAGTTGTCTATAATAATAATAGTCATTTATTTCAGGCAAGCATAACCCATAAAAACAAAAAATAAAAATAAACATTGGCACAAATAAAAAAATAAAAAATTCAAAGGAAGAAAAAAAAAATGATGATAAAATTAAAATCATTAAATTAAAATTATAACAAAGTAAAAATAAAATCATAAAATTACAATTTTCGCTATAAAATAATTGAGTAATAATTAAATAACAAACATCATCACGCTTGTAAGGCAGTGAGTGGTGGGCGAGCCTATTCCCACCAACAGGGCACAAATCCAGACTCCATCGCTGCTACTGAGAAATTTCTGATGGGAAAAACCCAATAACACTTTGCACGACCCGGGAATCGAACCCAGGACCTCATGCGGCCACTAGACTGACCAGGCAATCAGTCAGTGTAGCGGATAAGTCTTATCCGCTACATAAAAAATAGGCATTTAGTTTATAAAACTAAACTTGTTGAAGAATTTAAAAAAATACGCACGTACTACTAAAAGTTGAGAACGAAACTTGGCCATTTGTATAAAAGCTGTTTTCAACTTACTAGGACTGATAAAAATTCACCCTGTGTAGCGCATTTCATTTGTTACCCAGTAATAGGTTTTTAGTCTTTGATAAACTTCGCTGAAAGTTTCTGAGTCGCAGTCGGTTTCCTCTTTATGTAATGGGAGGAGTAATCTTGGAATGGAAATAAAGTAGTCTTATTTACGTGCCTAGACTAATTTAAATTGTCTACCTGTATCCAATATTCAGGCCATAAAGTACGGCTAAATGCGAAGAGCTTTAAAATAATTCGAGAGCGGAAATTAGGAATACATTTATACAAAAATTTGGATCTCGAACAATTTCGATTTTGACGCACGAATGGTACCTGACAAGCGGGCATGAAGAGCAGCAGTGGCCCAGCGGTGGCGGCCCCGACTTACTAACTTAACTTACTAACAGTAAGTCGTGGGTCCGAACCTAGGCAGGCGCATTACTTTGTGTATTTTATTTCATCACCACTGCTCTCAAAACGGTGAAGGAAAACATCGTGAGGAAACCAACATGTCATAGAACCAAAAATTCTAAGACGTGACATCTACCAACCCACACTGGGCCCGCGTGGTGGATTACAGCCCATTCCCTCTCATAGAGAGGAGGCAGAGTATCCCAGCAGTGGGAACATTAAAGGCTGATTATAAGCGGGCATGTGACACTAAGAAAGAAAGAAGAATAAAATTGTGTTTATTTGGCATTAAAAACAAAAACCTTAAAAAATTACAAAATAAATAAACAAACAAAACTAATAATGCCAAAAGGGCCTCAGCTTAGCACTATGCCAAATGGCAACACAAGGTGTACCACCTGGCGCAGATTTTCAGCTGCAATTCACGAGTGCCGAAAACACTTCTAGAGCGATTTGTTACTAAGTAGTATCTCTTGATACTACTTAGTAACAAAAAAAATTGGATTCCGATTTTCTTCGTCTTGTCTCGTCTATTGCTCGTACATATTTGATTGTTTTTGACTTAATGTCACAGTTATAATGTGATAATTGCATTGTGTTGGATTTGAGTTTCTTGCCCATTCTTCGCCATGAGATCTACGACTTTGGAATGGGCAACTGCAGCTACTCCATTCACAGTTATTATACCTGTGTGTGGACTGTGGGTAGTAGCTTATTTTGGACTACGCAAAAGTGCCTGTCACGGGTCTATTTGAAATAAATGCTTTGAGTTTGAGTTCAATAACAATTGACTGACTTCGTTAATGGCGTCTGCTACTTAGGTCTAGTCTAGCAGTCATAAGCACGACTGCTGAGCGCGAGGTCCTGGGTTCGATTCTCAGATTGGCTTGTGTTATTTGGTTTTCCATCAGCGTAAGGTAATAATGTATTCTATACGTTTAAAACTATAAATAGGTAATTGTCATGGTTCATCATTTTTTAAAACCATCACCATCTGCTTAGTTTTTTTCTCAAACATGTATGAGTCGGCTAAAACACACTCAAATAACAACCCATATACTAAAAGCATTAAATTCTCCTATCCCTAATTAAAATATCGCGACCCTACATCTGTGCCCATGTATTAGAGAGGATGTCGTCTTCGAAATCAATAGCAATTTTACGCAAATGACGAGGACGTAACTACCGCTAACCGCTCGGCCACGACCTACACGCTCGAGCGACAAGTGTTACGACATCGACTGTGGAGAAGACCAAATAATGAATGAAATTGTTTAGGGCATGCCACGAGTCATGCGACGTGACGGGTTACGAACGCACTGACAACTGAAGTTACAAGTACAAGTTTTTAATGTTTTAATTTCACCCCGTTTCTCACCAATACCATAATTAATTTATTTCCAATAAAAAAATATTTAAATTGAAAATTATTAAGAAAAATCCCATTTTTGTTTTTGCGTAGATTCACTTAGTTTTATGTACAGAATGCTTGATCGGACGTTTCGTCAAGGGTCTGTTTACACCTTGTATGAGTTATCACAGCTTGGATTAAATAACCAAAGTAGAAAAGACTTGTGCCATCTGCGTAAAGCGAGATGCTCCCGTTAAGACCAATCTAGAATATACTTTTAATGTAAATTAGGAACAAAAGTGGTCCCATAATTAATCCCTGAGGCACGCCGACGCAACGGTATGTGAACTATTTTGATATTATTCTATTTTAACTATTTGTTTGTGATTTTGCAGATAGCATTAAAATATCTTAAGTGCTGTGCAACTTGACACCTATGTAAGACTATTTTTTTAATGATAGATTTGGAATAATTGTATCAAAAGCGTTTTTGTGGTCGATAAAAATACCAAAAGCTGATCGTTTTTATTTTAAATTTTTGTTATGAAATCAATGGTAGCCGAGAGAGTATTCGAGTGATTTTTTATTTATTTATACACGCTGCAAGTTCATGAGCAATTTTTTTTTGACATTATTAAATACTAAAACGAGACGTTTAAAGATTAAACGTTTCACAACAGACAATTCGCAAGAACATCAAGTCTTTATAGGCCTGTAAAAGAATGTTTCTGTTTGTGGTTGTCCATTGTTTGATACGTCAAAGGTTTGTTTTTAGAAGTACGATAAAATGCCTAAGCCTTTAAGAAATGTCGGTACAGATTTAGTTGAGTAACGAGTAAAGGTGTTATTGACTGAGTTTTTTAAATCGAAATTTCAATTATTATTACTATCCTGTAGCATTTTGGTTTAAAATTTTGCTATAAGCACTATTAGTTCGAGTATCACCCATAGATATCAATAAAGTCTATGAACAAAGTAATTAAGTACTTCAATTACAAATTCGAAGTATTTTAAATTTCAAAAATGTTTGAGTTAACATTTAGTTCTCTCCATGCGTTCGTGCCCATTGTAAGTATTTCAGTAACAAAAGATAACGCGAAACAATACTAACTCCCGCCCTCTGAGTTCGTCAATTGTTTTCTCAGAAACGCTTCCATATACATAGTAATATTTGCCTGTATCTAGATGATGTAGACACTATCACGCTAGCTTTGAACCATTGAAAATATTTGTACATACCATAACATGACATCATCCCTGTAATCCCCGAAGGGTTAGGCAGAGATGTTCTAATAGTACACCCAAATGTTGCCAGTTATGTATAAGGCCCATGTTATAGAGGGCGAGCCTATTACCGTCAACCGGGCATAAATCCAGACCCCTTGATTGCTACTGAGAAATTACTGATGGGAAAAACCAATAACAATTTGCCTGGCCTGGGAATCAAACCCGGTGCCTCGTGCTCAGAAGTCATAATTGGAACCACTAGTCGAAGGTCGAAGAACCACTAAAGGCGAAAATAAATTCAAATTAAAGGTATAAAAAATACTGATTAGGGGCTACTAAAATACAAGTGTTTAAAATGGCGACTTCAAAATACAAATTTGAGTTACTAGATGTTCAATACGATCAGTGTGATTATTCAAGGACAAAGAAAAAAAAAACTTAAACAAGCATATTAACCACTGTGCCCGCTGTGCGGCCCTCCTATTTCTTTTTGCAAGGTTTAAAGGAACCTAACACAAAGGGGTTTTAGTTCGCACGTTTCGCCCGCTCACTAGACCCCGCCATCCCCTTCGAACCTAACCTGTCCGAATCGGGGTGCCACAAGTCCCAAGCCCGCTTGGCTCGCTCTTGCTTCCTATGTTCTGCTTGGCGCATTGACCGGATAAATAGTTACTTACTTGGTATAATAGTCGCCCATAAATTTTTTATTCGCCTGATTAATAATTTCCCTTTGTAAAACTAGACGTACCATTTCATACCCGAATACTGGTTGTTAGTTATGACTGAAGGTTCATCATCTTTTTGCCCTTGTCCCATGTTACTTGGGTTCGGAGGAACACGTTTTTTATCTTCTACGCTGACAGCCATCAATCATTTACTCTTTTTTTTAAATTTTATCACTTAAATTTGACGCAATCAATTCATCTTTTCTTTGGTCTTTATCTCTCTTTCCATCCATCAGCTCTATTCTATTGTTCATTACTCTTTTAGTTTTTTCATCCCTCCTCATCAATAAGCCAAACTATTTTCTTTCAACTGTTCTGTAACTGGCGCTACTTTCAAACACTTTCTGGTTACATCTGAAGGATTTCTTTTATTATTTTCATCTTATTGTTCCTGTCTTGATAACCCTGAAAGTCTGTCAACAAGCTTCGGATATAGGTTGGTCGAAGCCCAGAATATAAAAATACTTTTTGGTGGGTTATCAATTATCTGCCTAGCCTTTTCCCAACTATGTTGGGGTCGGCTTCCAGTCTAACCGGACGCAGCTGAATACCAGTATTTTACATGGAGCGACTGCCTATCTGACCTCCACAACCCAGTTAGTACTGGGTAATACGATACCCCTTGGAGAGACTGGTTGTCAGACTTTTTGGGCCACTGACTACCTGTAACGACTGTCAAAGCTCTACAGATGACAGCCGGGACCAACGGTTTAACATGCTTTCCAAGGCAAGGAGGAAACTCGGTATGTAATAGGCGGTCACCCATCCATAGATCAACCTAGGTAAGCACGGCTTAACCTAAAGATCTACCCGAGCGGCTGTTATTATTTTGCCATGATCACCTCCTCCTATCCAAACCCGGAGTACAAATGTGGTGCTGTTCTACAAACAATGGGACACATGATATAGACAGCATGAATTGATGGATGCTAGCTAACTTTTATCGAAGTACAGTACAGTATACACGGTGTCAACAGACCGTTCATGAAGCCGTGAACCAAGCATTCTGTACATCAAACTAAGTAATTCTACGCAAAATTTATTGCTGGCTTTTTGGAAAAAATCACGTTTTACGGTAGGGCTCAATGTAACGCACTCAAAACATTGTGCTGATGGATGCATTCAATAGTACGGGGGTCGTGGAGATCTTTAAATATAACATTACTTTTATCTTGTATTTAGAAAAATAAAACTTGTGAAAAAGTTGGAACTTTGACCCCCAATATCTTCGTAACTAAAAGGTTCCCAGGTATGGTATAGAACAAAAAAATCGCAATGACGGGGAGAACAAGCGCTTTTCGGCTTCGCTAAGGGTACTTGTACACCCATTAGTTAGATATGCCATCGGCACGCTAAGACACAGAGAATAAGGTTGTAGCTTCAAATGAACACAGAAGTGTTTAATAAACAACCGTGTTGCTGTGGACTAACTCTTGAAATTCAATATCAAGTCTCAATTAAATAGAGACGGCTCGAGCAAATATTTTGAAATGTTGACAAATAACACGAAACAAATTCCGCTGATAAATTCTTGAGTTATCAGCGGACAAATATTAAGATAAGACACCTTGATTGCCTGTTTGATGCTGTAAAGATTATAAAATATCAACAAAATTTGTACGAGAACGTAGTCGCTAATAAGAAATTAAATGTAACAAGATTTATTTAATACATTTCACGCCTCTAAAAAGGCTTAGGCAATAGTATACCTACATATTTCCAGTTATGTTTAAGTACCATGTAATAGGGGGGCCTGCCTATTGCCATCAAATGGGCACAAATCCAGACACCGTGGCTGCTACTGAGAAATTCTTGATGGAAAACCCAATAAAACTTTGCCCGACCGCAATCGAACCCAAGACCTTATACTCAGTAGTCGTGCTTGCAACGACTAGACCAGCGAGGCAGTTTTCATTTTATAATTTGTTTAAAATTATGAGAATGAAAACATCAAATACTTAAAGACTTTGTGATGCAAGTGCATCACAAATAATCAAATACGCTCTTATCATCTTCAAACGATTGACTGATTTTTCAAATCATATTTAGTCATATAAGGTGAAAGCAGGCCCTTTGAAGGGTTTAAAAATAACCTTATCGAAGCCAAGTGGTACTTGTTCTCCCTGTCATTGCGATCTAGACTTTTCTAGACCATACCTGAAAACCTTCTAGTTACGAAGATATTGAAATTCAAAGTTCCAACTAATTCACACGTTTTATTAAAAACTACAATTTTTAAATGTTTTAACTTTAAGTACCTCCATGACCCCTAATATTAACCTAAATTTAGACTAAGGTGAAACTAGCTTAGTGTATATTTTTAATTTTTTATTTAACCTTTTTTAAATTGTAATTTATAATGTGTTAATTTAATATGCAATGCATCCAACAGTACAATGCTATGATTTTACATTAAATAAGCGTAACTGAGCGCATTATTATAGCAAAAAAATGATTTTTCAGACCAAAAAAAGTCGTATCCCAGCAATAATTTTTTTTGCTTACAGTTACTTATTCGGTGGACAGAATGCTTGGTCGACGGCTTCGTGAAGGGTTCATTTACACCTTGTATAATAAGAAAGGCCTACAGCTTGGAATTCAAAAGTTTGTTGCAAACTGCTGACATCTTAATTCTAATATGATATCAGTCGGTGATTCTATTTAAGAAAGCGAAAGCTTGGCAAAGAGTGGCATTGCAGGAGTATACCACTGGCCTACGTCCAAACATGTAATTATTTTTCTTTATTGTCCCTGCTACTCTTCAACAGTATGTAGACATACTAAAATTTTCGTTAAAGCTATTGACCAAGCTTGTGTATAAAAATAACCGTCACGACAATCTACTCCGTTCAAGCTTGCTCGGCGTTAACAGGCTGATAATTTTTTGTTTCCACCACAATGGAGGCTCATCCATTTGGATCATGTTATACCATACTATACAAAGTGGAGATGACAATAAATTAAGCCGGGACCAACAGCCTAACGTGCTTTTGGAGGCACGGAGGAAACTCGGTATGTGTGGTCATTAAGCAACGAACCAACCTAAGCAAGAAGATTGATTCCAGCGATTGTCATTATTTAGCCATGAATCCCTAAAAATCATTAATTTTAGTTCCAACCCCCGTTATTCTCTGCTAGAAATTATTTTACCTACTCTAAATTCACAAAAACAATGGACACAAACATCACACCAACAAAATTCTCCATATAAACCCAGTGAACGTAATAAAAATAAAAATATAAACTTGGTAGAAAAAACCATAAAAGCAGCAAATTATTTTATCGCCTGAAACGGTTTTCACACGTTCTTACTAAATTTACATGATAAAGAAGGTTTATCACAACTTTTTTTTCCTACAGTCCGGAGGCACTTTGTATTCGGTACTGGCCACAAAAAAAAATATAGTGAGGGAGAGAATATTTTAGAGAATTCGTGCGTTGCCATTTTCTGACCAAAATGCTAATAGTACCATTGTGGTGACATTTAGAATTTTGTGAAAGATGTTCCATTTATAAAATGGATTTTTGGATTTCAATATTTTCTTTGTGAGTTAAAAATAGTACCTGCTAAGTGAACCATTTTGTTGTAATTTGAATTTAAACCTCTTTAAAAATAATGTTTCTACTGTCGGGGCACTGGCCAGGGGGCCTAAAATGGGTACCTAAGCTGAATCTTAACAGGATAACAGTATGAATTATTGCCGTGAAATGGTCATAAACGCAGTTAATATGAAGAATTGTGAACATTTTACGACTTGTATCGTGATTCATATTAATATTCTAATTATGATTCTGTTAAAGTGGCTCTAGATTAGGCCGTCTGCTCTCTGGATGGAGTGTGCGCTAATCTACTATGCGGCTCCAGTGCGAATGTCACAATATAGATGTCGCAGTTGGATTGAATGTTTATAAAACAGCTTATTAGCTGTTTTATAAATGTTAATGTGTTTCTAAATAAATCCTTTGTAAAATAATAACTGGAATTAACTACGGGTTCACCAAAAATAAATAATCAACAGCAGCAGTGGTAGTCTAGCGGTGGGACCGTCTGACAGCCAAGTCATAGGTCTCAAGTTCGAACCCAAGACGCGTTACACATCTTTGTTTTTTCTGATTAATGTGCGTATTGTATAATTATCACTTGCTTCGGTGAAGGAAAATATCGTGAAGAAACCAGCAGGCCTGGGAGATATTTTTCGACGGCATGTAAAACCAAGTCAGAGGTCCATGGGCGGCATAAAAATTCTTAAAAGACACCAGGTTAGGCACTAACCACACGATAAAGAAGAAGGACCATAAATATATAATTATGATTATGTGTATGAAGTCATAATCTTTAGTCGTTTCCCAACCATTTTGGGGTCGTCTTTCTGTCTAGCCTGTCGCAGCTGACTACCAGTACTGCTTATCTGACTTCTACAACCTTTTGGTAAGACTGGTGGTTAGATTTGGGGACTTCTAATTCTGATTAGAAATTAGTAATGACTGTCAAAGATCTATAAATGTCAACAGGAACAAACGGTTTAAGGTCTATCCACACATATCAGAGCCGTGCCTTGGACGTGACAGGGCTGTGGCCGAATGTATGTAGGCACTGAAACTTCGTCGCCGGCCCGGACACGGACGTGTGTGAACGAGTTCATATAAAATGTACCGATGTTTTCTTGAGGGCACGGTCCGTCCACGTCCCGGGCACGGCCCTGATATGTGTGGATAGACCTTTAATGTGCTTGCCGAGGGACGGGTTTAGTCTGTAAAATGTATTTGTTTAAACGTGATAAAACATCGCATAGTTTGGAGCTGCATTCCTACGTCCCATAGGACATTAGTTTAATGTCAACTGCAGGAAATAAATAGCCTGTGTGCCAAGAGTTATGGCCGCAAGCTGTTAACTATTTTGTTCGTTATACTGCTTTTAAAATTACCTATAAGTAGACTAAGACCTTAGTCTTATTTTTATACAAATATGAATTAAGTTATAAAATGAATTATTAAGTAGCTGTTAGCTGCGAAAATATTACTTTTCAAATTTGATTCGGATTTTGTTAACAATTTCAAGGTAAGGTAAGTAATAACTTAGGCAACTTTTGTTTGGCTGAAAGCTAATGTTATAAGGTAAATTAGTGCTGCCGTTTTGGAGATAAGCCGGAACAAACAGACAGACAGACCAAAAAAAAAATACTACCGTATATACACAAGAAGTTGGCAAATTCGTCTCAGAATTAAGTTGTTGTAGTTTTTCTTATTATCTACCATAACTATGTATTTATGTATTTATTCTTATATTTTAATTATAAATATTTTCCAATTTATTTTCTTGTATTGCACCTACTGTGTATTGTCTCTGCGTCACCCTAAGGTAGACTCGTAGAAAATGCTCAAAGCATTACGTCCGCTTTTGTATAGTTTTTACTTGTGCATAAAGTTTTAATAAATAAATAAATATATTTTCATATGCATTCAGTAAAAAGTTGTTATTTTGAAATTACAAACAGACACTTCATATTTATTTATTTGTATAGATCAGGGGTCGGCAACCTGCGGCTCGCGAGCCACATACGGCTCTTTAGTTCCATACACAATTATTATTTATTTTACATAAAAAAAAAGTTTAAAAATCGTTCTGAATCGATTAACGAAAGTAAAAAAAGAAGCTAACTAACAAATGAAAATTGAGATTCGTGTTTGAAACTTAAAAAACGAACGAAGATACGAGCCACATTTATCCAAACTTTCTAAAACCATGCAAAGCCAAATTGTTTGCTCAAATGTCTGTTATCGTTTTTTTTTTTAAGTGCATTTTACATTGTTTAGTAAAGTTTAAGTTTTCTACTTGAATAACCATGCAAAGCCATCGCCCCCATTGATTTATTTGCTCAATTGATTGTTATTGAAGTACATAGTGTAGTAAGAAAAGTTTTAATTTTTTACTTAAATAATAAGTCTGATTGTTGTGAAAAAACACTACTCATATATTGTTTTGGCAAGATTTTTTTGTGGCTATTTCAGTTATTAAAATAACTGAAATTTTGTAAATAGTTTATTTTTGACTCTTGATGGAAAATTAATACTCGACAAGAATTTGTGTGAGATACCATCATACCACAATTAAAAAGGCTGAAGTGAAAAAAAAAATATGCTCGTCAAGGCCCCATTTGACTTCAGCAATCCTCCTTTAGAAGTGCAAACTTCAGGTACTTTTACTGTTACCTAACCAAATACCAAAAGAACGGCACCACGGTAATTGCCTTCACAAATCCACAACAGCTTTTCCCTTTACGTCGCAGATTCAATGCCTTTCAGAATCCCAATCAACATGACAAACGAACCTGAAGCAAAAGTACGAAAAAAGAAAACCCCTGAATGTTTGTTTACTCCCGCAGTTATCTTTGTGGCTATTGACTGGTTTTGTTCAATTATATCTATGTTTTTTTGAAGCAACAGTAATCATCTTCCTTGCTTTAGCAAATATGTCGGGGTCGGCTTGCAGCCCAACCTGATGCAGCTGAATAACAGTATTTACACGGAGCAACTGTCTATCTGAGCTCCACAATAAAGTACTCCTTGGTAAGACTGGTTGTCAGACTTTCGGGCCACTGACTACTTAACGACCGCAGGGAGGTATGAGTAAGGAGTTTCACGGACGCAACAGTACTATAATACGTATATATTTTTTTTTCTAAAGAAGTTATCTTTATTCTTACACAATATATTTTCACACAATTTTGTAACCACTTTCTTGTGTAATAAAGATTATTTACATTAGCATTTAGCAGGTCAAAGGCCTACTCTTTATACCACATACATACATTACATACATTTCTTTTTTATTTTTAACCATGTGCAAGTTGATAGATGTCGCAAACTATCTTAACCTAAAGAGGTATGTCAGCAAGAAAATCTTGAAAAACATCTTTGAGCACATTTTTTGAAGCATTTAAACGCAGAATACCGAATATAAGTTTCAAAAACTAAATTCTCCAATCCCACGCCTATTTAGACGACTAATTAACTCACTCTGCAAATCAAATCACTCAACCAAACTTACCTTATGTTTGCAGATTCGCTGTCTTCACTCAAGAGCTCATCAACCCCAACGGCCATCGGTTCTTCGGCCAATAAGTCAGCTCATTGCTACTTCACCTTGTTTATAATGCACTCAACTATTACCTCCCATTTCTCACTTATTCAGTTTTCGTTCACAAAAACTCGTTAAAAAATCGGTATTCTCAAAACGATTTGGAAAACAAAAGTGGTTGAAGCAAAAGTTCGGTAATTAAGTCCTGTGGACGTGATCTGGTTACCGTGAGGGTAGTATTCAATTTTAGACGAAATTGAGGCACGCAACGCGAGTGGTTTTTGGTTGAACAGATGTAGGTACTGATGGGCTATGAAGTAGGAGTGTGTGAGATAAGTGTAAGTATGCATGAACATTTTTGAGAAGCGAGATGAAACTATGTCATGAATGGAAAAACAGCAAACAAAGCAGGTTAAGAAAAATAAATTGTTTATATAAATATAAAATAAATTGTTTTTATATTTTAAAAAAATAACCGAATACCAAAAAACACTCAGTGACTTTTGTTTGTTTCATTGACTTTTTTGGCAATTATTTGGGACTTATGTGACTACTCATCCGCAAAATATTTCATCATGAAACGTTACCCTTTTAAAATCGTAAGGCGACGAATCATCCGTAAGTTCGGATGAGCCGTCGCTTATTTAATATTGATATGGCCATATCACCTAAATAGACAAACAAACATTTTGTGAATAGGAACATTATCTGTTCTTTAGTTTCACGCGAGCTTCCCAAATGAAAAAAGAAACATGTAAATCGGACCAGTAGGTAATCGAAGAGTTATGAGGTAACAAGCATAAAAAAAAAAGAATTTGAGAACCTACTACTTTTTAGAAGTCGGTTTAAGATAAAAGTACATTCTTTCAAAGCAGCTGTTTTAGGTAAAAGCTTATGTTAGAGTCTTCCAAAATTGAAATGAACTCTAAGTTTAACACTAGAAACTGGATGTTTACCCATGTTTACTGTTGCGTTTGAGTTCCCGATATTTCGGCGCTGTTGCAAGCATCATTATCACGGATAAACTGAGACTGCTAACTGCGTTAAGTTTCTTAGCTCTTTTTAAAGCTTCCTGTTTCCACAGGTTATTGAAGAAACTTTAAGATAGCCTTTGTATCTCTAATGTAATCTATCAGTGAGGATTTTTATGCAAGATCTATCTTGCAAAGTATAAGTTTATCTGGTTTTCACAGAGGTTTAGGCAGGGCAGAGACGACCCAACAAAATGAAAAATCCTGCCTCATTTTCGAAGTAATGTTTTAGGTCTTTTGTTTTTTCCTTTAGTTTTACCCACATTGTGGATTAGTGTACAACTTTAAATAATCTATACATACACACAAAATTTTCAGTGAATGCATATTATGAAAATATATACGGCACTTAAAACAAAAACACATTTTTTCCGTTTTTGTCTGTCTGTCTGTTTGTTCCGGCTAATCTCCGAAACGGCTGGACCGATATTGACTGGCAGACAGCTGATGTTATAAGGTCTCATATAGGCTACTTTTATTTTAGAAAAATAACTAGGGTTAAAAAAATTAAAACCCTTAAAATTGGTAAACACAATTCGATTCAAAAAAGGAAGTAATATGATATTTTTTTATAATAATTTCACACGAACGAACGTCGCGGACAATAATAAATTAACTAAGGGTAATTTATGCTCATTAATCGCGTCCTTCCTAGCCCCACACAAAATCAGATAAAGGTACGGCCTACATATGCGAGGTTGTAACGTGGAGTTAGAGTACAGAGGCTTTTACGCCAGTTTTGTTTGAATTAAATGATACAAGTTATGGAGTTATTACACAATGTTACCCTACATAATATTCTGTGTGTTCTAAGAGTAATAAGCTACGTTTATCTGTGTTTCTTTTATTGCGAGGTTCTTTGTTTTATTTTTTTCAGTTATATCCTGCCAGTTCCAAGGCACACAGATACACGCACATTTTACAGAATACGGCCGTAAATGTGGCGCACAGAGATTTAAAAAGTGTTATGATTTGCAAAGGTATATAGAGAGTATTCTTTATTGTAAACCAAAATAGTAACACAGCATTATTTACAAAAAAAAAAAAAAAGTTTTTCTTTAGCAGGCATCGTGATTGTAGATGCCAGTGTGACAATTAGGAACAGTTCATTCCTCGCTCATACCTCGAGAGCAGCGGTGGCCCAGTGGTGGCGGAACCCAGGCAGGAGCATTACTTTGTGTAATTTATTTCATCACCACTGCTCTCAAAACGGTGAAGGAAAACATTGTAAGGAAACCGGCATGTCCTAGAACCGAAAATTCGAAAACATGTCACATCTACCAACCCGCACTGGGCCCGCGTGTTGGATTATAGCCCATTCCCTCTCATAGAGAGGAGGCCGTGTGTCCCAGCAGTGGGAACATTATAGGCTGACTAAGCATACCTCGTTGTAACTATGAGGAATTGCGAAAAATACTTAAAGGAGTCTCGGGATTGATGAAAACTACTGAATGATTGGATTTTTGAAAAATGTTTTTATTCGTAGCCAGGCGTAGGTTGATTTTGGAATAAAGCACACAGTCTAATTATTACACTATTCAACAGAACCCCTAATAAGGATCAAAATCTAGGAAATTATGTCATACAGCAAACTGAATAAAAGAGCAATTTTTAAGAAAACTCCTTTTTAACCCCCGATGCAAAAAGAGGGGTGTAATAAGTTTGACCGCTATGCGTGTCTGTCTGTGGCACCATAGCTTTTAAACGAGTGAACCGATTTGGATGCGTTTTTTTTTAATTTGAATCCTATAGTTTCTTGTCAATGGTTCTTAGACATGTTTTATTAAACCTCGCTATTCTTCATCGTTTTTTATATGGCGTACCACGCCTACTTGGAAAAATCGCCCTGTATACTGCTATTTTCCTAAAAACCAACTAAATGTCAGAAACCTCTTTTCATGAATGTCACTAACCATTTTCTCAACTCTTCTCCCAAGGGGCAGGTCTATGAGCGACCAAATACCTTATTTCTCATGAAGTTGCCGTTTGTTCAATTAAGACAATTACGCAGGGCCCAACTTTCCTCTCTAGAGTCCAATAATTCTTACTTTTGCACTCTCTTTTAGTTTTGGGTGAGACTATAGCGATGTACGTAAGCGGGAGCGAGTTAGGACTATTAACGTCGTACGGAATTTCATACAAACTTTAAACTCATTTGTTTTCGAAATGACTGAACCGATTTTAATGAAACTTCATACGCATAAGCAGGATTCATATGTCTTAAAAGTTGACAGATAACTTTCTTGTCATCTTTCCTTTCCATATTCATCATTGGTCTGGTTTTTTTCTTTCAGTCTAATGCTAAATTGGCATCCCAATTGCGTAACACATTCTACTATACCAATGTATTGCGAATTTTCTAAATAAATATTCATGGACCATAATATCTGTTTGACTGCCTCGTTGTTCTAGTAGTCGCGACTGTTGAGCATGAGGTCCTGGGTTTGATTCCCGAGGCGGGCAAATTGTTATTAGATTTTTCCATCTGGAATTTTTCAGTAGCAGTCACGGAGTCTGAAGCTGTGCCCAGTTGATGACAATAGGCTCGCCCCCTATTACATGGGACTTAAACAAAACTGGTGAAATGTAGGTGTACTGTTAGGTACATCTCTGCCTAGCCCTTTAGGGCGTGATGTTATGTTATATGTAATATCTATATCTGTTTGAAAAAATCTTTTGTTCGTCAACGTAGCTAACGCACTATGCATATTGTTGGGCTGTCACATTGATTACCAATGGAATTGTGAGCATGTTGGTTGGTTCCCTTCAATATGGTTGAGTTGAATGGCGCTGAGCCATGCGTCATGTTCGTGAAAGGGCGCTGTTGCTCAGTTGGGACTGGTCATCTCTTAGCTGCCACGGTTTATTTTAATTACTTTATATTGAAAGTGTTGATTATTTTAATCGTTTACTCTGGATGCTCTTAATGTGCACGTCTTTCTACATCGTTCTCACATATATGTATAATCTCAACGTGAATGATGTAACCAAGATTTTGTAACAATATTTTGTTTAAAAAGAGAGTCCATGGAGTTTCTTGCCCATTCTTCTCTATAGAGATCTACGCTTTGGAATGTGCAACTACAGTACTTTCTCAAGTTATTATGCCTTGTGACTGTGACTGTAGCTTAGCTTTTTTTTTGTTTGACTTTCAAAAGTGCTTGTAATGGTCTAATTGAAATAAATGCTTTGAGTTTGAGTTTAGGCAATTACCCTGCAAATGCATGCATTGAGTCTTCTTTTACATATTACGAGGAACACAAAAACTGACAAGGCTTCAACGTTCAATTATCGTTCGCACTAAAGTTCATCAATGTCATCAAAAGTTCCCAGTGTTGGCGAAAACATATTAATTACTCGACGTTTCAATGAATCATTAATGTGACAATTACTGGCTCGAAATTCGCCACCACAAACTTACCGGTTAATCCGCCTGACAAAATTGCGCTGCGGGAGATTGGCGGATGGTGATGTGTTCATTGAAAATTACGGACCGAGCGCTGAATGCGACGGAAACAAGCTGTTAGGAATGTTTGTTTTGCGGCTTTGTGCTTAATAATGTGTAGCAATAAGTGGATTTTTAATTAACCTTAAAAGTATGTCAAAAAATTGAAAGTTACAATACACTTGTAATCCCGAAGGGTGATACAGAGGTGTACCTAATAATACACCCGCATTTGGCTGGTCATGTTTAAGTCCCATGTAATAGGGGCAAGCCTATTGCCATCAACCCGGCACAAATCCAAACTCCGTGGTTGCTACTGAGAAATTCTTGATGAAAAATATCAATAACGATTTGCCCGACCCAGGCGTCGAACCCGAGACCTCATGCTCATAGGTCAACCCCATCTCGCCAGTTATTTTAAAATCCCATGTAATTGGGGCTGACTGCCTCGTTGGTCTAGTGATCGCTGAGCATGAGGTCCTGGGTTCGATTCCCAGGTCGGGCAGTGTTATTGGGTGTTTCCATCAGGAATTTCTCAGTAGCAGCAACGGAGTCTGGATTTGTGCTCGGTTGATGGCAAATGGTTCGCCCCGTTTCTTGGGACTCAAACTTAGGCGAAAGCCGACCCCAACATAATTGGGGAAAAGGCTAGGCCGATGATGTTACCAATTGTTAACTGTGTCAGGTCAAATGATATACAGTCTTAGGTTTAACGTTCCAACTGGTAATGGCCGCCGGCGCATTACCACAGACTATCTCTCCAATGAATAAGTTGTTTTTTTAGAGATAGTTATTAAAATGTGGGTATCGCTAACACAATCAAACTGCATCTGCAGCATTTATGTATTCATTTAAGCCGTTATAAATACTGGCTATAACCATAAAATGCAATTACATAGTGACGATTTATTCGATAGCTCGCGAGTAAGTGATCAATTTAATCGTTTTCATTCGCAATCAGCCGTCGCGTCGGTAGTTAACTCTGAATGTGAGCAGTAATAATTGTTGAGTTTTTTGTTATATTTCTTTAGTTATTGCATGAACGACATTTATTCTCTTTGTATGTATGTGTAATATGCGCTTTTCAGAACAGTGAATATTGCAACTACTGTTTCGTCCTGTCTGTTATGTCTGGACTTTAAAAGAGACTATGACCTCTGAGTTTGTTTCGGCTGTTTCTTCTCAGAGTAGTCAGGTACGAAACACCGGCCCCATCTCGTTCAAAAAAAAGAGACGTGTAAAAGTGTTTTGTAAAAACCTATTTGCAAATAAACATCATTTATCATTTATCATTGTCCGTGTTTCGGAAAGCACGTTAAGCAGTTGGTTCCGGCTGCATTTGTAGATCTTTGTCAGTCGTCACAGGTAGTCAGTGTAGTCAGGCCTTAAGTCTGACAATCAGTATTCTCAAGGGATATCGTATTACCCCGTACTAACTGGGTTATAGAGGTCAGATAGGCAATCGCTCCATGTGAAATTCTGACGTTCAGCTGCATCTGGTTAGACTGGAAGCCGATATAGTCGGGAAAAGGCTAAGTGCTTTCCGAGGCACTGAAGAAACTCGGTGTGTAATGGAGGTCACCCATCCACAGACTAACCCAGGCAAGCGCGGCTTAACCTAAATGTCGACCCGAGCGGCTGTTATTATTTATAGCATTACGCATTTCCTTATTTTTATTTGGACTTCACTACATAGTATAAAATAAAGTCGCTTCCCTCTGTCTGTCCCTATGTATGCTTAGATCTTTAAAACTACGCAACGGATTTTGATGCGGTTTTTTTAATAGATAGAGTGATTCAAGAGGAAGATTTACCTATATGTTTGACATTGCACCCGTGCGAAGTCGGGGCGGGTCGCTAGTTAAGTCTAAACAAATAACGCATCTAGTTATGCCCGCTCCCACTCACTCTAAGGTCTCACCCAAAACTAAATACCCCAAGGCGATACAATAAAACTTTAGCATTCTCCCCAAAGGATGAAAGTTGGCCATCTGTTACATAGGTAAAAACAGAAATACTAAAGTCAACTAAAATACATTGCTAGGCTGATGTATTATTTAAACCTATAAGTGGTTTATTCCAATAAACTGGTAAAACTCACTTTACTTAACCTAATCGCACGCCTGCAATGCCTGAAGGGTTAGGCCGAGGTGTACCCAATAGAACACCCATTTGGCTAGTCACGTTTAAGTTCCATGTGATAGCCAGCCTATTGCCATCAACCCGGCACAAAGCCAGATTCCGTGGCTGCTACTGAGAAATTCCTGATGGAAAACCCTCATGACAATTTGCCCGACCCAGGAGTCGTACCCGAGACCTCATGCTGAGCTGTCGGTTTGTGATCACTAGACCCAAAGAGTCAGTTCTGCAATAGCAATGGAAGCTGCACTATAATTCACAATTAAGGTCTAGGATCTGACCCACAACCTTTTTTTTTCGGATGGGAAATCATCAAATGACCTCTCCCGCTCTGGGCGAAGCGGAAGGGAGAGTCAGACTTGTACTGACTAAAACCCATCCACGTTCTTTCTCAGCCTTTTGTGTTCCAGGGCCACGGTATCTCTTTCGAATAGTCCCGCAGCCCTGGCAGTCATCGGCCTTTTCGGACTCCTTCCCGTTTGCTGATATCTCTCTGAGGCGCGCGTGGAACACGAACGCGCCGTCGACACGGCCTGTCGTCATAAGACGGACGGACGGCGAGCGAATCCATTACTCACGGTCCACAGGCCCGCGCCTACGGTGACCAAGAGCCACCACGTGGCCCCCGACGACTGGGGCGTCTCCCGCGGCGGCTGATACGTGAGGTTCTCTCCCTCTCACGTCTGACTCACAATCTAAGACACGTCGGTGCCATTACCACTGGGCCAAATTCTCTGTTACATGGCGAAAGAAATACTTACCTACATTATAATTTAATGTTTTTCTCGAGCCATTTTTCTTATAGTTTTGGATAATTCAACAACGTAAATCTTTCAGAAGTAGTTACCTTATTATTGTTGCGCTTGGTTTCCAATCTTACTAAAAGCCCAGCATAAGGGATCACATTGATCAAACTTACCTCCAGCTCCCATAGGGAACTTATCAACCAAGGCGTTACCGTTTCCTCACATCGTAATGTTAAAGTATGAATAGACAAGGTATGCGATTTGGTACGTGCGTGAAAGGGCGGTAAAAAAATGAACGCAGTTAATCTTTTACGTATGTTAGTCTACCTGCTGCGGTTCTAACATCTATTGAAAATATTGACATGATTTGCTGATACTGTGCTTCGACATTATTAAATCTTGAGCTTATGATGAGCTTAGCGTACAAATACCGGTTTTATGTACTCACGTAGGTTGCATGGCTTTTATATATATCTTTTTTTATGTCATGCTTTTGTTCGAAATTTATCTTCTCATTTGCCAGTCTTGTGAACCTCGCTTTTTATAATCCCTTTTGTTTCAATAGCAATGTACAAATCTCTCAATTTGACGCCGTTTTATTCTGCAACGACTTTAAACAGGATTGACATAACCTTTTCGATAGCTTATGTCAATTCAATAGATTTTTAACATTTCCATCATCATCGACACCGCTGATAGAATTTCATTTTGCCGCTATTCAACGCTCCGCTACGCTCTAGTTCGTAGTTTTTCGTATTCGTTTGATCGAACCCTTTTCAAGCCCTGTAGCTTGTCTGTTCCGTACTCCAAAGTCAATATCCCTTTGGAAGTTTAACAATATTAGTACGCCTCTCACGTCCAAAGTAAAATTGTGGCAATGCGTTAGAGTATACAGACACAACGTGGCATATCAATGGATATGTTAAACGCGAATGATGCGGCCTTTTGTGATTTCTGTGGAGTTGCCTGATTGGGTCTTGTTTACATTGATTTTGAAAGGAAATATTTGGAGCATGTTTTGTGTTGTAAACAATGTTGTGTTCAAGGCTCTTATTTAGGGGTTACATACACGGGATATCAGTAGCGAAGGGTCAATTTTTGAAAGAGGTAAGCCGGAGTACATATCTTTATTGTGATTATAATTATTATTTGCCTATAGAACACTGACTGTGCCATTTTTTAAAGGGAATCCGGTACGAATGCAGTTGTATGGAACCTTCGCCACTGCGTGATATTTTAAGAGGAAGTTGAGTCTGAATTTCCATGGGCACCGACCACTTGACTGAAAGCGTCCACTCTTCAAAATGATACAGGGCAAGCAGAAAGCAAAAAAAAAAAACCAGACAGCTGCACGGCTCGATCTTCAAGGTTAAGCCGCGCTTAGCCAAGGTCACTCTGTGGATGGGTAACCATCATTACATACCGAGTTTCCGCCGTGCTTCGGAGAACACGTTAAGCCGCTAGTCCCGGCTGTCATTTGTAGATCTTTGACAGTCGTTACAGGAAGTTAGTGGCCCGAAAGTCTGACAACTAGTCTTACCAAGGAGTAAAGTATTACCCAGTACTAACTAGGTTGTCGAGGTAAGATAGGCAGCCGCTCCATGTAAAATACTGGTATTCAGCTGCATCCAGTAAGACTGGAAGCCGACCCCAAAAAATTGGGAAAAGGCTAGGCAAATTATGACAAACGAAAGTTCGTGAACCTCATTAAAAACCTTGTATATACAAAATCCGTCCGCATAAAATTAGATAGCTCAAAATATCGTAATCCGCCGCTAAAAATAACTCAAGAACCTCTACCTCATTGATGAGTAAACAACCTTTCGTACAACTCCGTGTTTAATTAACGCTATACCATAACTTTAGATAAAGCTTTTTTCTTTTCGAAATTAAAAATTATCTCGCATTGATATACTACTTTTTGCTCTCACCGTCTTTATGGGAGGATAAAATTTGACCAAGTGCAAGTGGGTTTGCGCACTAAGAGTTCCGTGTCACAAACACCAATGTAATAGGTAAGTGTTCTTTAAAAAAAATACTACGTAGCTGATTGTTATAAAACAGAATTCGATAGTTCGGACAAATTATACAATAAACACTCAACACATTACACATTCCAATACAACACAAAACAATAACCACACAAAACATATAGCTACACACATCAAAAGTGTCTAGGGATCAACATATATTTTTGCAATAACTTTTCTCCTGATTGATATTAATTAAAATTTTCTTTAAGGATTCATCAAATAAACTGTTTTCGTTTGTCACAGTAACGATAAACCAAGTCACCTTTGCATTAATAAAGAAATTTGCCATTTTCCTAATAAAGGGATTTTTGACATTTGAACCACTAACACAAAAGTTCGAAAAAAAGACTGAAATAACAGTTTTCTTTAAAATTTTATTGGGTAACTTAAACAATTAATAATCCGTGTTTCTACCGCGAACACTAACAACACAAGAACATCGGTTTGGCATACTCAAAATGAATTCATCCAAATCACGCTGTGGAATGGCCGCCCATGTTCGTTGCAACAACAAAAAAAGGTCTTCTTGCGACTGGATACCCTCCATATTCGGCAGAGCTCTTCTCTGTAGCATATCCCATGCATGCTCAATCGGATTCAAGTCTGGCGACTGAGCAGGCCAGGGCAGGACATTGATGTTAGCTGCGGCGAGAGTCTGTCTTACAACTCTTGCGGTGTGCGGTCGTGCATTATCATGCATTAACTGAAATAAGGGACCGATTTGCACTTGTAGAGGAACAATGACGTCTGATACAATCGTCTCAGCATAAATTTGAGCGTTGAGGTTGCCTCTGATCCAAATCAACTCAGTTCTTCCGCCGATCCAAATACCCGCCCATACCATGATGGTTCCACCACTATAAGGATGGACTTCCTGGCAGGATTTTAATCGCTGTTGGCGTCCAGGGGTTCTCCAGTGTCGTATACGTCTTGTATCCGGTCTCATACCAAAACGAGACTCATCAGAAAAGCACACGAAACGCCATTGTTCTTCTGCCCAATTTCTGTGTTCAAGAGCCCATTGATATCGTATCCTACGATTGTGCATTGCTATAGGTGGTACCCGTAGCGGTCTTCGGGAATGAAGGTTCACTTCATGCAAGCGGTTTCTGACTGTTTGGTCGCTAATTAAGTTCCCTGAAGAGTGATGAAGCCTCACGGCTAACATCATGGCGGTTATTGTTGGAGCTCTTCGAGTTAAGATTTGAATGTATCGGTCTTGTCTCCGTGTGGTGCAGCGATACCGTCCTCCATGGCGCTCAGCCACGGTACCAGTGCTTCGGTAACGTGTCCAAAGTCGACTGATAAGACTCTGACTTGTATTCAGAGCTAAAGCCACAGTACGTTGCCGGGAACCAGCTTCTATCATTCCCACGGCTCTGAGCATTTCTTCCCTGCTTAAATGACGTCGCCGCTCCATAATAACGTTGGTTTTAATCAGTAGTAGGGAAACAGTAGCACTAATAATGTCTTCAATGCGTTGTATGTTTTTATAGGGAAAATATTGACAGCTGATTTTCATCTTTTACTCGAATTTGATTCACAGTTCCTGATTCAAATTATGAAATGCACCAAAAAGGATCCATATAAATTTATAAAATCATAAATTTATTACAAAGCCACATCTCAATCTCAAGAAATCCACATAAAAATGCTTGATCCCTAGACACTTTTGATGTGTGTATTTATATTGACAGCCGACGACTGTAGGTGAAGTGCAAGTCACTGCAACGTCTGATGTATAGACAGTCGAGCCTGTCGGCTATCATCATCAGCATGCTGTTGGCACTGCCGCGAACCCTGCGCACCAGGGACGCGCTCCGCTTACGCATCGTTGTATAAAAGCAGTCGCCGCTAGCAACGGCGAACATGTCTGAGGCACTACAATGTCGCAGCAGCCCCATCAGCGCTCTTAATGCGGTGTTATATTGAACTCGGAGGTCTTCGTTATACTTGGCTGGGTTTTTCTAGAAAAGCGGGTACTGTCAATAATTATAATGTCGGGTATCAGCATAGAGATTGACTTTTCATGAATAAAATCTGTAACAAAACTAAACTTGTACATTACTGGCGAATGCTCGCAGTAAATAATAATAAATAAAAAATAAAAATAAAAAATTGTTTATTTCTTAACCAAATTAAAATCAACTAGTTGATGATTGGAGCCTCCTTTTAAGCAAAGAATAAGCCTGTATTAGGAGACTCCGCTCTTTCATAGCTTGACAATTTTGCAACAGAACAGAATAGAATAGAATACCTACTTAACATTTTTTTATTTTACATTTTTCTATAATACAAGTGTTAGTGTATGGGGATGGGGGGGTTGTATGTGCTTGTTGTGTGTGTGTGTGTATGTGTGTGTAGGTGAGTGTGTGTGCGAAGAGAAATGGGTGAGTTAAACTATATGTTGTAATAGCGCCTCAGTATCATCATAATTAAAAGGAGCGCCTTCAGTCAAATTGTTGATAAGTAAGAGGCGTAAGGTAGAGTCGGACAATCAAACAGACGAACAGGCTTAGTTATAATGATTCTATTATATGCCAATATTATAGAGAGATAAAATTTGTTTGTAGGTTTGTATGTGGGGGATAATCTCCGGAACGAATGATCCAATTCATAAAAATAAATCACTGATACTAAGATACGTTATTCGTGCGTGCGAAATATAAATTATATTTATATCATGCATATTAGTCGAGCTATCACAATTTTTGCGGACGAAGTCGCGGGCGAAATGCTAGTTGAGTAATATTTTCACGCATTGACTACGCGGAACCCTAAAAAAAAGTGAATTTGTGGCAGAGGCCCGTAATAAATTAAGTCTTTAAAGGCCATTTCTCAAAACCCCCGGAAATTCAGCGAAATTACCGTTTCACGGGTTGTACCCTTCTTAGTCGACTTTTTTGTTCTTTGTTATAAAGTGTCTGTTTAACTGAGGAGCGGTTTGGTAACTTTGTTAGTTAGAGTTATTATTCCAGTTGTTAGAGAATAATGGGTTTTATCTTTTAACTTTTGGGGTCGTTTTCATTGGCACAAGGTAACACTTAAATGAATGCCTTAAAAAAAACGGTTTTCAATGCTTGGCTAAGTGACGAGAGTTTAAAAAACTACAAGGTGTAAACAAACCCTTCACGAAGCCTTTTTTATTTCATGTTCCTTCATGTGCCCTTTGTGTTCCGGGACCACGGTATCTCTTTCGAACAGTCCCGCAGCCCCGGCACCCTTCACGAAGCCTTCAATCAAGCATTCTGTACATCAAACTAAGTACATAAAAATTATTGCTGGGAAACATTGTGCTGATGGCTGCATTGAATAGTACTGGGGTCGTGGAGATATTTAAAATAAAGTAATAACATTAAAATCTTGTGAAAAAGTTGGAACTTTGACCTCCAATATGTCCGTTCAGAAGGGGTACCTTCTAATTACGTCTGGTATAGTCCAGAAAAAAAAATCGCAATGACAGGAAGAACAAGTGCCTTTCGGCTTCATAAAGGATCTTTTTACACCCTTTATAAGGCCCGCGTTCACCATAAAAGACTAAATATAACTCCCAATTAGAAGTCGAGTCATGGTAATTATTATTAGGTTTCTCGTTTTTATTTTATTTTGGTATTTGTTAAAATATTTATTAGTTTATTTTAATTGTATATGTGTATTAGTACAATACCTACGTACGTACTTACTTACTTACGTATAAGTACTTATATACTGTAGATCTTAGGTGCTGCAGGATTGTGCTGGTGGTGAGGAAATAAACTCGCGAGACAATGGATGAACTTGATTTAATTTTACACGCGAAATAAACAATATGGCTGCGCGTAATTGCAAAAATGGGCGTGCGCATCGACTCACGAATGGTGGCAGACTGGCGGGGTCCACACTGACAAGCACGTCAGTGGGTCCGCGTTTCTTAAAACAAACTTATAACTAGGTACATTCGATACACATCATAATATTAACTACAAAATAATGAGCGCGTCGCCAACATTCCCCACCCCAGTGCTGTCACAGCACTCATCACTCAGTGAAATAGGAGCGACGCGTGCCGCGGATCGACGCCACGTCCTTGAGCCAACTTTCACCTCCACTAACCTGATGCGGCCATCTCTTCCGGGAAACACCTCCGTAATGAGTCCCTTTGGCCACGAGTTGCGGGGAGAATTCGGGTCCACAACCAAGACGAGGTCGCCAGCTTGCAGTGGCTTCTGCTCCCCTTGCCACTTTCGCCTAGGTAAAAGTTCAGGTAAAACTTCCTTTACCCACCTGTGCCAAAACATGTCTGTCAATCGTTGACTTATACGCCAATGTCTACGGAGATACAAGTCGGAACTGTCAAACGCCCCGATCAAAGGTAAGTTCGATGATGTACCTAGAAGAAAATGGTTGGGTGTGAGGGTTTCTACTCCATCTGGTGCGACCGAAACGTGCATCAAAGGACGACTATTCACTATGTTTTCAACTTCAGTTAGTAGTGTGCATAACACTTCGTCTCTTGGTGCCCGTTCAGTTAAGACAGCCTTAAGCGATGCCTTTACGCTTCGTATCATCCTCTCCCACGCCCCACCCCAATGGGGACTGGCGGGAGGGATGAAAGTCCAGTCCATCCCATTGTTGACACCTACGCTAATTAGATGTTCCTGGTCAAGATCCTGCATAGACCGTTGGAGTTCCTTGTCAGCGCCTCTGAGATTGGTGCCATTGTCAGAGTACAAGTGACGCGGCCAGCCACGCCTCGCTGCCATCCGACGCAGTGCCATGATTAGAGCATCTGTAGTAAGGGAGGCAACGGTTTCAATATGGATTGCGCGCAACGTTAAGCACGTAAAAAGGACACCGTACCTCTTTTCCCTGCGTCTCCCTACTGTGACCTCCATCGGTCCAAACAGGTCCAAACCGCAGTATGAAAAGGGTCGCTGATGATGAGCAACGCGAGCCCGAGGTAAGTCGCCCATGCGAGGAACTTGTGGCTTACACTTATTAATTCGACACACCATACATTGCGACACCACAGTCCTCACGGTAGGTCTAAGTCTTACTAACCAGTATTTTTCCCTCAGTTGATTTACAACTGTTTCTTGATTGCCATGAGCCGCCTTGATGTGATAGTGCCGAGCAATAAGTCTAGCCACAGGATGTCGCCCGTCCAATATAACAGGCCTCTTTACCTCCACAGTGATATTCGCAGCAGCATCGATACGACCACCCACACGAAGCAAGCCATGCTGATCCAAGAACGGCGAGAGAGTAAGTAACCGACTATTTTTGGCTAAGGCCTTACCTTTTCGTATTGATACGAAATCCTCCGCGAATGACTCTGCCTGAGCGTGCCTCAATAGCAGCCGCTCTGCTCGCTCCATCATCTCCACAGTGTAATCCTTGACAGGCATACCTTTCAATTTGTCAACAAATTTTAAAACGGCAGCTGTTGCTCTCAGTAGACGGAGCCATGAAGAAAACCGCACTGGATCCGGCACCGGTGAGTCAGCAGGGATAACCTGAACAACGGCTGTAAGCTCCGGACATACTTCGTCCGGGTCCGGCTGGATTACATCTTTTGGCCATGCCGCCTCATCAAGATACAGGAAACCTGGTCCAGTGAGCCAGTCAGAATACAAAGTAGGCTCAAAACTTTCCCTTGTAGCCAAATCAGCTACGTTAAGTTTTGTAGGTACATACCTCCATTCGTCAATGCGCGTCAATTCGTCGATCTCCCCAAGACGGTTTGCTTCGTACGTTTTATAGGTTCGGGTATTATTACGAATCCAGTGTAAAACCGTGGTGGAGTCACACCAAAAGTACCGACGCACCGGAGATATTCTATGTTCCTTCCCAATAGTGTTTGCTAACCTCGCAGCCAACAATGCTGCTTGAAGTTCATATCTAGGTACTGTCATTGGTTTCACAGGTACCACCCTGCATTTACTCACAATGAAAGAAACATGGGTTTTACCCAACGTTTCCCAGCGCCAATATGCTACCGAACATAATGCTTTTGTAGATGCGTCACTAAATACATGCAATTGTAGGTTTACATACCCTGGCTCACCTGTGTCCGTAGTCGTAGCACTGCTAGTGGCCGCTACAGTTTCGTAGCCGCTCGTAGCAAGTCGAGAAGACGGCGTTGACGTCACGCTTATAGTTTTAGTACAAGCCTCTGTTACTTTGAGCAACTGGGATGAGGACACGCTTGCACCTGTGCTCGTAGCACTGCTAGCTACCGCTACAACTTCGTAGCCCGTAGTAGAAGGCTGCGTAGCACTGGTAGATGCGAGCGGGGTGGCCGAGGCGAGCGACGGCGTAGCTGTTGGCACGGGAGAGGGGACTTCCATCTCGCTTGCGCATGCTGTCTCGTTCTGATAACATGTAATCATCGCGTGGCACCTAGGAATGCGGATATTATCTACAACCTTAAGTAGGTTAATCCATTTCTTCCACTTGTCGTAAATACTGTCAGGAACATAATCGTCCCATCCAATATCTAAACGCCAGGTGTCTTGAAGCATGATCTTACCCTGAATTGTGAAGGGAGCAAGAAAACCTAAGACGTCAAAAATTGACATTATTACCCTTAACATAAGTCGCTTCGTCGGTCGTTCATTGCCCTGAATAATGTTATTCGGGATGCGCTTTAGTGAGACGTCAAAACCAAGCTTATCTTCTGCTGGAAACCAAATTAGTCCAAGCGTTCGCTCACCTCCATACTGCTGACCAACTTTAAACTTTACTGCAGTTAGGCTTAAAGTCTCTTTTGGTACGCTGTCTAAAACTGCAACGCTGTTACTCGTCCAGTTTCGAATTTCGAAACCACCACTCTTGTGTATATCGCTAATGTTTTTAACTAACTCAATCGCAGTGGTCTCGTCAGGCACACTATCTATGTAGTCATCCATGTAATGCGAATGGTAGATCGCATTGACTGCGGCCGGCGACGATGACTCATATCGCCGTGCGTTCTTGTTTTTAATGAATTGGGCAACAAAGGGTGAGCAGTTAGCTCCAAAAATCAAAGAAGTCATAACATACGTTTTAATTTTATCCGTAGGGCTGCTCCTCCATAGAAACCTTAGAGCGTGCTGATCTTCGGCGTGAACCTTGACCCTTAGAAACATGTCCTTTATGTCACCTGTTACTGCGATTTTTCTTTCCCTGAAGCGCAGCATAATACCAAGAAGTGATGACAGTAGGTCGGGCCCGGTGAGTAAATAGTCGTTAAGAGAGGAACCATTTACCTTTCCGGCAGCATCAAAGACCAGCCGAAACTTGCTTTTATTGGGGTTGTCTGTCCAAAGTGTGGCAAGTACCACATGTTCGATGTGACGTCAGTTTCCATCAGTTCACGTGCATAATCATTAACCAGCAAATGATTAACGCGTTCCTCGTACCTTTTAGCAAAATGTGTATCCTTTTCCATTTTCCTTTCAATACCTTTCATCCTTTTCAGTGCATTAGGGTAGGAGTCCGGTATCCTGCGATTGGGATCCCTCCAAGGTAAGCCAACATGCCAGCGTCCGCTAACAAGCACCGCGGATCGCTCCAGCTGAGCGATGGCGCGCACATCGTCAGCATTCTGGCGCGGCTTACCAGACACACCCATGGCATCCAAGGCAAAAGAGCGTCGGACCTCATCATGGATTTCTTGCAGCAAACTGGTGTCCTGTGAAGTGGCACTTACCTCCTCTTTCTCCGTGATGTTCAGGGCAGTTTCAGCGCTGCTGGTGTGACGGCCGGCTACGGAGGCACGGGCGGCGCTCCGCGACACGCGCACTTTACCATGTACGCACCACCCGAGTGGGGTAAGTGTAGCAGACGGCTCATTTGGTTTACCTAGCTTAATTTTTAAAGGTACTAATAACTGATAATTATCCTGTCCTATCAGTAATTCAGGCTTTGAATTAGATGTACAGAATTTATCTTTAATGTTCTTTAGGTAAGGATAATTATTACAATCAATAAGAGATAAGTTTTGAGTAGGCAAACATAATTCCTTTACGCAACGCATTCTTATGTTATGTAACCTGTCATCAGTAGTACCGGCAATGTTTACATTCATAACTATAGACTTACAAACTAGTTTGTTATCAGTCCACGCTCCGCGCACTGTTAATGTTTCACTACGGCCGCGCAACCCGATGCGCTCAGCGAGGCCCGCGCTTATTAGCGACACACTCGATCCGTCATCAAGGAGCGCGGTGGTGTTCACAATACCGGTAGGTCCGTGCACACGAATACGTAACACTTTCAATAAAACTTTATGATCACTCGCGTTAATGTGCGTTATTGTCTCTGAAGTTACCGTAGGCTAGGCCCGTTGATCATGCACGTTCGCCGGAGCTGTAGTCAATGAGTTATGACTATCACTGCTGGCGCGCTCACGTTGATTAGTCGTAGAAAAATGCAGGAGGCGATGATGTTCTTCATTGCAGTTGTCTTTGTCGCACACAGGTGCTGCGCAGGTTTTGCGATCATGCTTTGAGTTTAAACATTTGAAACATAGACCGTGTTTCTTCACATATTGCCACCGTACTTTACGTAGTGCCTTCTTAAATTGTTTGCAATCGGTGAGGTTGTGTACAGCGGTGCGGCAAAACAAACAATTAGCGTTACGTTCTTCGGCTTGAACTAACACGGTCTGTGTGCGTGGAGGCATGCTGGTTTTATTTTTCAGACCGTGATCACTTCGCACGGTAGTAAAAATACTAGCAGTGGTCGAAATCTTAACAGCCTCCTCATTTAAAAAATCTGATAGAATCACTAACCTGGGTGATTTTCCTTCGGTGATGATTTTGTAACTATAATCAGACCACTTAGAAATAAGCACTGTAGGTAGTTTGGACAGAATTATTGAAGCGATATTAACACCTTGCAGGTACTCCTCACGTCCAACTGCTCGTACTGCTTCCACGACATTTTGTACCTTCACAGCAAACGGAACTATGTCTTTATGATATTCTTGTTGCAGAGGCTGAAGTTTCTTTATCTCATGGACTAGTCTAGAAATAATGCTGTCAGGGTTACCAAACCGTAGCTCCAATGTCTTCATCACTTTATCTGGCGACGTGGCGCTAATAAACAATGCGGTGACTGCGTCCTTTGCCTGCCCTCGTAGACACTTTCTAAGCCTCCAAAGGTTTTCCTTAGGCGTAAATTTACATAAAGCCGTTGATTAATCATATGCTTGTTTGAATTGAAGCCAATCTAGTTGGTCACCTGAGAACTCAGGTAAATCTTTCGGTGTACTCATACGGCTGATCAAACTAGCTTGAGGCACGTTGTTTGCACAGTTAACAGAAATATCTTTCAAAGTACTAGCCAACATGTGAACCGCTGTATTTAGCACAGTCACGGTGTCGTCGAGTGGCGGCGGCACTGCGCCGGGCAGCGGGCCAGCCACGTGTGCGACGCGGGATGACAGTACTTGCCGATTCGACTCGCCCGTATTAATTCCTTTCTCGGGGGCTTGCTGCTCGATTATGGGTTCTTTATGAGTACTTTGGTGGGCTACCCATTCTTCTAGCTCGCTTCGAGGAAGCTCGTTTCCATCGATTTGTGAACTGTATCCTTGTTGTTCTTCCTCGTCGCTGAGTGCTGCCAATTGGGCGTCCAGGGTCCTGTCGATGAGCTCGATTTGAATGTTTGCTTTTTGCTGAGCAGCTTCTAGCAGCAACTGTTTTTTCTTCGCTTCCTTTGATTTTTGAGACATACTCGATTTTTGAGAACATTTACTGGTGCAGGATGTAACCAACTTTTCAGCTTTTGCCATGTGCGGTAGGGGTTCCGATTTGATGCTACTACCTGGTACATCGGAAAATAACCGTAGCGGTACTCTGGTATGCTCCTTAGGAACAACTGTTGCAGCTTGAGCATTGTCTGCAATTTCCTTTTGTTCCAGCAAATCACGTTGTTCCTGCAGCAACTTTGCTCGCCGCGTTCTTACACCTGGTGTTTGGAACATCAGATCTGGCTCGAGGGACCACTTTGTAGATCTTAGGTGCTGCAGGATTGTGCTGGTGGTGAGGAAATAAACTCGCGAGACAATGGATGAACTTGATTTAATTTTACACGCGAAATAAACAATATGGCTGCGCGTAATTGCAAAAATGGGCGTGCGCATCGACTCACGAATGGTGGCAGACTGGCGGGGTCCACACTGACAAGCACGTCAGTGGGTCCGCGTTTCTTAAAACAAACTTATAACTAGGTACATTCGATACACATCATAATATTAACTACAAAATAATGAGCGCGTCGCCAACATATACATTTTCGGAAGCAAGAATTTATTTTTATAAATTTATTTTGTACCCTACCACAATGTGTTTTTATTTAACCCAAAGGTTGACTGGTAAAAAATGCCTTGTGGCATTAAGTACCACTATTGTACATGAAGTTTAAATAAATAAATAATATAAATTGAAAAATATGTCAAAACACAACAGGCATAGTGTCTACATGGTTTGTATTTTTATGGTGTCGCGAGGCTCAAACATTCCCGCACTGAGCCTGACAACAGATTTTTCCGTTCTAAGTTTTGTACGATAGTTTTAGATTTCCAAAAGAACAATAAACATTCTCCAAAAAAAAACAAACATTATGAAATCCCACAAAAATGTCCAAAACATACTTTTTCCGCAATTCCATATTTCTGGTAACGAAACACAACTCGTAATGTTCAGTTATTTCCTTCAGAAAATCATGAAAAAAATATTTTAAGGCGCGCCTTATCATAAATTAGGTCTTTAAGGCCAATTTATCAAAATCCCTGGGTTTTACCGGGTTGCTATTTCATCCCTTTATCCGGAGTAAAAAGGGTTGTAAATTGACTTCTTATCTTGCTTGCTTGGCAGTTGTTTCTTATGTAATTTACTTGCGAACGCCTGAGCTGTTCTGTTAGCCTAGTACTTCGACGTTTCAAGTCACTTTAGAGTTAGGATGAAATGTGTTGGAAAATTGAAATGTTTAGATCTCTTTGTTCGAAAATCAGGCTGCTAAAGTATTTTTTTTAACTAGTTTCTGATTCTACACATCTTAACGTCACGCCTGTAATACCCGAAGGGTTAGACAGAGGTGTACCTAATAGGACACCCACATTTTGCTAGTTACGTTTAAGTCCTATGGCGAGCCTATTGCCATCAACCGGGCACAAATCCAGACTCCATGGGTGCTACTGAGAAATTCATGATGGAAAAATCTTAACAATTTGCCCGATCCGGGAATCGAACCCAAGACCTCATGCTTAGCAGTCGCGCTTGCGACCACTCTACCAATGAGGCATATCTGATTCTAATTTCAAATTGTCCCACAAATACGACATTATCATCACCATTCCCTCATCCCATCCCATCCAATTTAATTTTTATATGTTGTATACAGCATTGAATATTATGATATTTTTTCTTTATGGTTGTTTTTAATTACTTATTCATTGTATGTAAAATTTCTAATTTCAATAATTTATAAATATGTTATGTAAAGCCGTTTTCTGTGCATGTGGTGTTAACCTGTAATTAATTGTTGCACTTTCAAATGTTACTCTAGTCATTAAATCAGAAATGTATATAGTGTAAACAATTGTTGGTTAACCTAAATAAAAAAATAAAAAAATCCCAATTTATATAAAAAAAAATAAAAAATCCCAATATTTGGGGTCAGCGAAGCATGTCTTCTTCTTCCATACTTCTCTTCTAAAAGTAATTTCATGAGTGACTTCCTATCTAGCCATATCATCTTTAACATAGTCCAGCCATCGTTTTTTTTTATTTTTCCCTCCTTATAAAGCCCTCCACATTCATATAAGTTGTGCTAAACAACACTATGTACAGACGCCAACACATCAATCTACTACAATCTGTCAAATTTCTTTAATTGATTTTCAACTTTATCGCTAAAAGTTCAAGGTTGATTGGGAAAATATGACAGTTTCGGGTAGCTTGATGCTACTACAATATATATGGGCTGGCTACAATATACACACGTAAAACTTATAATATAACATACCTCTTTTTAAGCCGGAGCTTAAAATGTATTAGATTGTTAAAAGCCACTGACTATTTAAATCCAGCAGAAAGTCGTTGCAGTATTATGAGAAGCTATGAAAGCAACTATTACATTTGTAGCTTTCGTTGTTCTACGTGCCGTAATATTAAGTATAGATATATATAGACCTAAAGACCTAATTTATTGCCAAGCAAGTCTTAAAAATTTGAAACTGTAACTGTGTACTATAACAAGAGAACTTTCCATTTCAAATATCATGAATCTGTTGAAACTGGTAGATATGTGATTGAAATTTAATTCACAGCTCAAAATCAACTCTTTAGTTCAAAATTTAAAGTCTGATTTCCAGAGACAGAATAAATAAGACCTTTAGTTCTAAGGTTGACTTTAATATTACGGAGCAGAGAATTATTTAGAGTCAGCGATTTCCTTTTGTCTTCGGGTTCAGTCGGGTTCCGCTCGGGTGCGTTCGAAAATATGGGTTCTATATTTTTATTTCGGTTTTACAGATTTGTATGGGAAAGTACAGATGTTCGCTGAAAATTTGAAGGTACATTTTAGTCGATGATTTTTCTTCCCTATTTTTCGAACAGTGTAATTTTATTTTTGTTTATTATTATTAATTTCTGTTGGCGTGGAATAGAATAGGGTGTAATAAGGATGATTTCCACCAATCAGCTCTTTCTACTCGATCTTTAAACGATATTAAATCGTGTACACAGTATTTAAAGTCTATATTACCAAGCCACGCACAGCAGCTTGACCGCGGGCGTCTTCCGCGACACGTGATCGTAGCCGAAAGTATGCCGCGATGTGCGTACCTTTCCGATATTGGATGCGATGCGAACCGTTTGGTGAAAATCATCCTATACACGTTAAAAAACATAACATCACTTCTAAACACAAAAGGGTTTGTAAGACCAACATTTTGCTAATTATGTTGTCCTAGGAGCCTTCGGGCTGATGCTGAGAAATTCCTGATGGAATAACTCAATAATACTTTGCACGAACTGGGAATTGAATACTTATGCCTGCTCAGACCAGTGGTCCTGTTAGCTGACCAATATTGCTACGTTTTTTCTGTTATAAATATAAGAGAACTCTTATAGTATTAATCATCATCTGCCTAGTCATTTCTCAACTATGCTGGAGTCGGATTATAGTCTAGCCAGATGCAGCTGAATACCAGTATTTTACATGGAGCGACTGCCTATTTGACCTTCAAGTAAGACTGGTTGTCAGACTTTAGGGCCTATTTAGATTTGCAATTGACAATCGCTACCAACGACTGAACATGCTTTCTGAGGCACGGAGGAAACTCGGTATGTAATGGGTGGCCATCTATCCACGGGCCCACCCAGGCAAGCGCGGCTTAACGTAAATACCTACCCGAGCGGCTTTTATTATTTAGCCATGAACTCCTCCAACTCTTACCATCCATGTGGTCCATCCATGTGGAGTAAGTAGTGTGAGTAAGTAGTAAGTAGTGTCGGTGTATTTCCTGCCTGCGTACCAACCTGATTTGCCGCCTGTACCGTACGATAATCCAAGCCTACTTATAACATTGCTTTTAACAAAATGACTTCAAAACATCAAAGAGAGTTTCCTTTCTCAGTATTTGCTCGAATAAACATTGTTTCCCTCAAAGTACAGTTAAGAGCATAACTATGTACACGCTTTGCAAAATTCAAAAGCAATTTTCTCTTTGAATTACCGTTACAAAAAGATTTTTACTACTACAAGAAGAATCCTAAAGATTCTAAAACACCATTTTCGTTGCAACATAAAGTTACAACCCAAGAACCAAGGTTACCGACGTAGCCATGAAGAAATGCCAAATTTAAGTGGCAATTATTAGGGCACATTGCTGGCAGAAGGATGGCCGATGGTGCCTAAAAGTTCTGGAGTGGCAATCGCGAATCGGAAGACGTTGCGTTGGAAGGCCTACCACTAGGTGGACCGACGACCTGGTGAAGGTTGTGTAGGGATCCGCTGGATGCGAGACGCACGGGGCCGGTCAATGTGGCAACACTTGGGGGAGGCCTATGTCCAGCAGTGGACGTCTTTCGGCTGAAATGATGATGATGATAAAATTACAATCAACGCAGTAGGACAAAATCACTTTTAAAAGTTGTTAAGTGTATTATACATATTAGTGTTCGCGACTGTACACTCATTTTAATTGTTGACACAAGTATGTGAGTTTTACGCTCAGTACTTTATTAAGTACACAGTTAAAAGTTTAACAGATGAAAAGGGATTTTGTATGTTAAAGTGTGTATACTTATGAAATGTCGTGAAAGTCAATAGGAGGGTCGTTTCGACGAGCATGCTCAAGAGTTTTGGAGTTGAGCTTGAGTGCTTATAGACTAAGAATGAGGAGTGGAAAATACTTTGTTATGTAGTATTTAGTAGTCGTCAAGTATTTAGTAAGATTATTGTAACTATTTTTGCCATACAGCGTGGCATTACCGCCAATCTCTTGGGGACTTTACCAGTGGACAGCGTTGAGGAGGAGTTCTCGACGCCATTTTTTTTTGTCTATTGTTAAGTTCGTTACTTTTAGTAATTTTAATTTATAAACGTAAATTTTTTAACGATTTTCTATTTGGATTTATTGTTTGCGACTTCGCTCGCGTGTAGTTTGGTAATATCCTACGAGTTCGTACTGCGGAATAAAAAGCATTCTATGTGTTACTGTTAATCCAGGTGATAGACTATCTATGTGCCAAATTTCATCTAGTAAAATCTTGGCGCAGGTTTAGGAGTCATCCCGGAAGGTGGACCAATGACTTAAATGTGTCGGGAATTCACCGGATGCGAGAAGCACAGACAACCAGTCAACGAAGTGACACATATGGGGAGGCCTCTATGGCGTGCAGTGGAGGACTTTCGGCTGATATGATACTCACATAATTATGCGCTGGTAAAATGATACGATAGATAATTTTGTGCAACTAAAAATTTGGATGAGCTCGTGGCTACATATACAGCCGCACGGGTCGATCTTCAGGTTAAGCCGTACTTGCCTAGGTTGGTCCGTAGATGAGTGATCTCCCATTACATACCGAGTTTCCTCCGTGCCTCGGAAATGACGTTAAGACATGGGTCCAGACTGTCCATTATAGATCATTGACAGTCGTTAAGGTAGACAGTGGCCCGAATGGGTTACCCACTAGGTTGTGGAGGTCAGATAGGCAGTCCGTGTAAAATACTGGTATTCAGCTGCATACGGTAAGACTAGAAGCCGTCCTCAACATAGTTGGGAAAAGGCTGGGCAGATGATGATGATTAAATGATTATCATTTAATCATTTTTGCGGTCAATCGGTTGCATTTGTGCGTGCCCGACCGTTATGTGTGGAGACAGCCCCCGCCGCTGCTGGTCGTACCTTCAGCTAGTACCAATTTGCTGGCAAAAACCCCTCTGACTCGAGCAATTCGACCTGTAATGATAGTTTAAGGCATTTGCGGGCCTGTGGACGGTGAGCTATGGGCTAGCTCGCCGTCCGTCCGTCTTATGACGACAGGCCGTGTCGACGGCGCGTTCGTGTACCACGCGCGCCTCAAAGAGAGTCAGCAAACAGGAAGGGGTCCGTAAGGACCGACGCCTGCCAGGGTTGCGGGACTGTTCGAAAGAGATACCGCGGCCCTGGAACACAAAGGGCAAAGGAAGGAACATGGATGGGTTTTAGTCAGTAAAAGTCTGACACTCCCTCCTGCTCAGCCCAGAGCGGGAGGGGTTATTTGATGATTTCCCATCGGTAAAAAAAAAAAAGGCATTTAAATAAATAAATAAAAAATATCGACTGGTTGACATAAATTGACCACAATCTATCTAATTTCCAAAATCTGATAAATTGATGACAATCATGATTGTTTCCATTGTTAATCAACAAAATATGTATCTAACTTTACTGTTTTATCTTATATTCCTTCTAAATGCAGAACCTTCAAAACTCGAAGTCATAATAAAAAATTCTCACACAGTAATTCCCCTAAGAGACGCAGACGTGTACCTAGAACTTGCCAGTTTAGTCAAAGTTCGTTGTAATAGAGCGAGCCTATTGCCATCAACTACGCACAAATCTTGTTACTGAGATATAGAAGCTAAAGTCTATACTAAGGCTAAGGCGATATCTACAAAATTGCGTCTACCAAATTACAAGTCGTAAGTAATTCCTAAGCCTTCATACGTGTGCGTGAACTCAGCAGATCATTTCCCAGCAGAGCATAAAAAAATGTGAGTTCTATTTGCATGCAGCATAGTTCTATAGTTCCTGATACTTTTCAGAAATAGTTCTGTCCTTTTTCAGGAAAAAAAGTCAAATGAAAATATGATCTGCTAACTTCCGGTAGCAGATCATTTTTGCCAAAACTAAAATTTTCAAAGTGTTTTAGGCGCACAAAGATGAGTTCTATAGTTCCTAATACATTTTTAACATAGTTCTGTGACTATAAAATAAAAAATAAATAAAAAGAAACAAATTAAAACCAGAAAAAGTCGATATTATAAATACAAATGGATACAATTACATAAAACGTGGATTGTCACAGATTTTTCCAGGCAATATCTGTAGTCTAGACGTTAAAGTAACAATTAAAATCTTAAATGATAAAAAAAAAACTCGATCTAAAGAGAGAGCAGAGCATGGCTGCAGCCATAGATTAGCGAAAATAATGATAAAATTCTATGTTTGAATCATAAAGTCCAAAACAAATTATGAGTAGTAGTAGTGTAGAACTCCTCTGTTTTAGATACCTCTATAGTATTTCTATAAAACAACGTGAAAACAAAACCTAGAACTCACACCCAGATATCAGCAGAGCATGGTTGAAGATTGAGATTAGCAAAAATCGTGAAAAGATTTCATGTTCGCATATAAAAGTAGATAATAAATTATGAGTAGTAGTGAAGACCTAGAACTCCTCTGTTTTAGATACCTCTATAGTAGTGCTATAAAACATTATGGAAAGGAAACCTAGAACTCACACCCAGATATCAGCAGAGCATGGTTGAAGATTGAGATTAAAATGTATTAGGAACTATAGAACTAATCTTTGTGCGCCTAAAACACTTTTAAAATTTTAGTTTTGGCAAAAAAGATCTGCTACCGGAAGTTAGCAGATCATATTTTCATTTGACTTTTTTTCCTGAAAAAGGACAGAACTATTTCTGAAAAGTATCAGGAACTATAGAACTATGCTGCATGCAAATAGAACTCACATTTTTTTATGCTCTGCTGGGAAATGATCTGCTAAGTTCACGCACACCCTTCATACCTCACTTTACGCTATTTGCATTTCAGTTGTGGGCAGAATATTTAAATAATGCTGGGTTCAGACTATGATATCTACTGCTCAATTTGGAACCTATTATTTGATTCCCGGGTCGGTGGGTTTTTTTTAATTTTTTATTTCAGCATTTTTAGTTGTGGTATGATGGTATCCCACACAAATTCTTGCCAAATATTCATTTTCTATGTTGTTACTTAAAGTTATTAGAAGATCATCCACCTATGTGAATAATCTGCTCATAGAAGAATAAATATTTATGTATTTATTATGGAAGATAACAGCTCATTAACCCAAGTACTGTGAATAAAATTTATGTACGACCACCGCGCAAGCTTCCTTTACCTATTTTAAAAATAATCAAGTAAATCAGACAAGTAATCTCGGAGTAATCAGAACCTCCTTCTTTTTAGAAGTCGGTTAAAATCTGCCAAAAATGGAGAGATTTAGTCGAAGCTTACGCTCATCAAAGGGTGTGGCCAAAGGTTGATGAAGAAGGAGCAATTGCCATCTTTCAAAATCGCCAACTGATCAGTTGGATGATCAATTGATAAAGTGACGCAGTATCAGTTTTTGCCAACTTTAATTAGACAATGTAGATTGCCCAAATGCAGTCGAACGCCAGTAAAATTCATCTCCGTTGGCCCTGTGTGTTCTCAGCTTTACACAAATATTAGAATAGAATAGAATAAACATTTATTCGCTAATGAACAGCAGCAACACAATAGAGCAGCACATACATATACATATTACTAACAAACAGCTTAACAATTAATTAAAACAGCTCAACTGCGCTGAGCATGCCCATAACGAAAGGAAATTCTTTATTAGTAAAGATCCACCTTACTTTGATATTTTCACTACCAAAGAATAACATAATTATACTGTATTTATTTCGTATCTTATAATATGCAGCTGTGGAGTCTAATTTAAAATTATTCTAATCCTTTGCATATTCAAGCTTTTAAAAACTTAAAAAATGAAATAAAACCAACTTCAATAAAAACACCAAAAAGTGGAACTATAGCTTCAGAAGTTGGTGACTTGTTTGTTTGATTCAGTTTTTTTGCTACCGTCTTCTGACATTATCCAGACAAAAAAAAAAGATCATCCAAATCGGTTGACAATAATTTGCGAAGATATCGCTGAACAACACACAAAAAAAAACAGACGAATTGACAAGTCTTTTGGAAGTTTGTTAAAAATTGAAAACTGTTTAAAAAATGTGGTGTTTTCTTGGGGTTCTACTCTCAGTTAAAGGAGGTGTTTTTTCCCCCATACAATTGTGGCCAAACAATGTACCTTAACAATAAAGGTACGAAGTTAAAGGAAAAAAATCGCAGATTCTGAAAAAAAAAATATTGGATTTATTCATGCATTTGTACCACCTGAAATTGTCGATCAAAGATGCTAAAACTTGCAACCCAAGAATTTTAATCTGGCAATCTCGTGATTCATTTCTCCGATGATGCGTTTCGTTACTTCATTTTGTACACGTATGAAAACCTAAAAATATGCTACTTAGAATTTAGTTTTGTAGTAAAGATAGGTTATTTTTCCCCGGCACACTTTTTTGTGAAACATTATGGGATCAAGAATTTAAAAAATACATTTATTTCACATTTCAGATTATTTTTTGCGTTTGGTTAGCTACTAGCCAAAAGACAGAGCTCCAGGGTCGATCATTTACTATTTTATTCCTTTTGTTGTTGTCGTTGTCAATATTGTCATTCAGATTATTCTAGCCCTTGTCAGACGACCGATCTCGAAAGAGTTTAATATTTTGACAGATGGAATAGTTTGACAGCCGCCAGCGCTGTTATAAACGTTTCTTTGAACGCAGTGACGATTCGAGTTAGTGTTTTTTCATATTCTTTTATTTCTTAACCTATCGAATATTGAAGGATTTAAAATACTGCTAATAACACAATATATTGGAAAGAGTTTAAATAGTAATTTGTACCTCGGTACATGTTTTGGCCGAAAAAAAAACACCTCCTTTAGTTGTAGTCAAAAAACGGCTGAACGGATTTCGATGCAGCAGACCATAACTTGGGTTAGGGTACTTTTAAGCTTAGTAGAATAATACCATGGGATTATTACCAACCGTCACACGGGTGAAGCCGCGGGCAAAAGCTAGCAACAATGAATACAGCGGTCATTGTGCCGATACTCGTGTCAGCCAATGGCCAATAGCCTCGGCCACAATCTGAGGAGGCTCTCGCTGGGCAGCTGGGTCATAGGCTTGATTCAGAAAGCAGTACCTCTGTACACGGCAAGTATCATTGTTCTTCTCTCAAGAGTCCTGACCACCGGTGACTCGGACCCTTATTTTGTGTTATTTATTATATTTAAAAAATGTTATTAATATAGTTGGTAAATGAATAAAGGAAATAATAATAGGTGCCTCATGCCACTTTATCAGCCCGCAGAGACTCCGTTATAAAGTTCATCGAAGTCAAAATAAATATAGCAAAAAAAACTATAAAAAGCAGGGTAAATTCTGCGAAAAACTCCATATTTTCCTAGCTCAGTGTTCCCGTATTTTTTTTAAATCTTTTGTGTTGCGACGAAGGCTTCGTCTGTACTTTTATGGTTTTATTTTTATGTTGTTTCATGCTTCATTTGACTAATAGCATGTTAGTAGCGTACCTTAGATTGCCGGATTTGATTTGATAGACGAAAAGTGATAAGAATATATTTTTTTTTAGGAAAAAATGTGTTCCTTTATACATGTCAGGTACTCACGGCTTTTATTCATGGAGGTAGATAGTTACGAACGCTGCTACGATCCTTAAATACATCTTTTTTTTTTGTAATGGCCTCTCGCAGTTCAGCCTATGAGGCTGGCTACTGCATAACCGATCTAATCCTGTGAATGCCTTGAATTTAAGGCCTCCAGCCAGGGGCACAATGAGCTTACAAACTAAGCGACCACTCGCTAAGGGCACCCCCTGTGGGGTACAAGCCTCGGTTTAGGGCGACGCTGGAGAGGGCAGCAAGGGGACAGGCTGGATCTGGTTTAGGGGCTGGTTTAATGCTAGTGGCTCAGCATCGCGGGCTGGCTCTTGCAAGAGCCGGGGGGGGGGGGGGTTTGGTTCATCCACGTTACAGAAATTACTTTAGTTTAACTAACTTAAAAGAGATAAAGGGTAAAGGTAGTGATAGAATGATACTTATATATATACAATTACACTCTTACGTAATTTACGTCTTGAATAATATGTCATGAATTCATGATATTGATCATTGCATACATATATGCACACGCAACTCAATAAAATGTATGCAACGACTTTTTTTTTCGCGATTTCAGTGTCGGTTTCATAGGAAAAGTTGTTCAAAACGATTAGTATATTTCCCACACACTAACAGTAAATTTTTAACACTTTTTAAGGAGCTCATGGCAAAATAATATCAGACGCTTTGCTGCGCTTGCCTAGGTTGGTTTGTGAATGGGTGACCACCCGAGGTGTTACATACCGAGTTTCCTCCGTGCTTCGGAAAGCACGTTAAGCCGTTGGTCCCGGCTGTCAATTGTAGATCTTTGACAGTCGTTACAGGTCAGTGGCTTAAAAAGTCTAACATCCAGTCTCACCAAGGGGTATCGTATTACCCAGTACTAACTGGGTAGTGGAGGTCAGATAGGCAGTCGCTCCATGTATAATACTGGTATTCAGCTGCATCCGGTTAGACTGGAAGCCGACCCCAACATAGTTGGGAAAAGGCTAGGCAGATGATGGAATTTTTAACACTTTATACTGCGCTCCAAAACACAAATTGAAGACGTTGCTCAAAAAGCCGCCAAGCTAAAGTGGGGACTGGGCTGGCCATGTCTGCCGTATGCCCGACGAACTATAGGCTAAAATAGCCACTATCTGGAGTCTTGACACAGCCAGAAGGCGACGCGGTATATCTCGTAGGAGATGGCGGGACGAGCTGGACAAAACCAACGACCAGTGGTCTATATTGGCCCTGGATCGAAAGATTTGGAAGTCATGGAGAGAGCCCTTTGCCCAGCAGTGGGATGACACATGCTAACAGTAACAGTGGTGACGCTACTCTATGAAGCAAATAAAAACACTTTTCAGTATTTTTTTTGCATTACAATTTTTTTTTAAATAGTTACCGAAATAAGTAAAGGCTCCTTAAAAAGTAAGTAATAAAAATAAAAAGTTAAATTCTGTGTTCGCGCTGTTAATTTTTTATTTAGAGACAAGTTTAATGATAGTAACAATGTAATTTTATGAACTAAATATTATATACATTTATAAATTAAAGTAACTAACTTAACAATAAACTTAAAAAATGGCGTCAAAAAACTCCTCCTCAACGCTGTCAACTGGTAATGTACCCAAGAGACTGATGGCATTGCCACGTTGCTTGGCAACGCTAAGCATTTCGGTAAAAACCCAGCCCGTGGGTCACGGGAAGTGTCAACTGGGCGTTTTGAAATGTCATAATTTTAGCTCGTTACAATGTTTCGTCATAAAATCAGACATAGAACCTCGGTGATTTTGAGACACTTAGACATAAATACTGGCATTTATCTGGCCTAACGTAGAACCTAAGTATGATGATTTACAGAACAACAAAAAAAACTATTTCTGAAACACTCAAAACATATAATTCCATATGTTAACCGCGTATCAATACCGTGTCGAGACTTATAAAGCGCGGTACGCACAAGTAGCGAAGCAATCAGTGCCATTGATATAACCAAGGGTTTATGTTGCCGTTGAAGTGTGAAATAAGGACACTTGGCAAGTGTCAAGTATTTTTGTTGAATAAATAAAATATAAATGTTAAGCACGTGATGTATGAAAAGAGTTGGAGCGTGAACGTAGCATTGCCAATTAAAAAACGTTGCGACGTTTTATAATTGCCATGTTCACTCACATTCAGCTGTTATTATTTTTATGCTTGCACAAGTTTATTTTTATTTTTTTAAACTTAAGTTTTTTCATGTCATTGTTTTAGGTTGCTTCATATTGTAAATATTTGTTTCACATTCGTAGAACCATTTCAGATGAAATGCAGTTTTATGTAATGATTGCCTCGTTAGTCGAGTGCTGAGCAAGAGATCCCGGGTTCAATTCCCGGTTCGAGCAAAGTGTTATTAGATTTTCAGCCATCAGGAATCTCTCAGTAGCAGCCACGGAGTGTAAATTTGTGCCCAGTAGATCGCAATGGGGTCGCCCCCTATTACATGCGACTTAAAACATAACAGGAGAAATGTGGGTGTACTATTATAGGTACCTACACCTCTGTCTAACCCTTCGGAGATTACAGTCGCGATGTTTTGTTATTTATTTATTTATTTATTTTATGTGATGACTGGCGATAAAAGCTCATTGGGTAAGACGTATCAAAGGCTTCTTGATTAACTCTGCTGTCCGGTGTGGGTATCTTTAAAACCCCCAATTGCGATAGTAAAATCATTTGGTAACTATGGCCTCGGTGACGTCATTTTGAAAACCAACCCTTTCATATAATTTATGATGGCGTATTATGATTTTTTCGCTGAAAAATATTTTTAATATCTCCTCACTTCACTTAAAACTACAACCAATCAACTTAGTTTACGAAGTGCAGATAATTGAAACTCAAAACAAATATTAACTATGATTTCCAAAACTGGATTAAATTGATACTATGTTTGCATTACAAGCGCAGGTTAATAACAATTTGTAAGCAAACACAACAGTACAGTATTTAGTTACGCCAAACAATTATACTGATTGTAAACACAAAATGTATATTGGATACAAATATGAACATTGAATTATAATTTGAGTAACGAATGTAGTTTGAGTGATTTATTGCTGACTGAAGAGTTAAAACTACACACTGTTTAAAGTACTGGGAATCAAAACATTGAATAGTAAATTGTACATCAAGTGCATAAAACGCTCCATTTTCCTGAATCACATCCGCTACGTCGACTCAAGATTTTGCTTGCTTTCGATGCATTGTCTTTTGTTTCACCTCGACACGGCTGTCACAGAGTATAGTTACATTTAAAAACGAAATACGGCTGCGCTTGTAATTAATTAAAAGGTAAGCCGCTAAGCCGTGCTTGCCTAGGTTGGTCTGTGGACGGGTGACCATCCATTACATACCGAGTTTCCCCCATGCCTCGGAAAGCACGCTAAGCCGTTGGTCCCGGCTGTCATTTGTAGATCCTGGACAGTCGTTCGTTACAGGTAGTCAGTGGCCCAAAAAGACTGACAACCAGTGTTACCAAGGGGTGTCGTATTACTCAGTACTAACTGCGTTGCGGAGGTCAGATAGGCAGTCGCTCCATGTATAATACTGGTATTCAGCTGCATCCGGTTAGACTGGAAGCCGACCCCAACTTAGTTAGGTTTTCCCAAGGGCAAGGGCAAGGGCTAGGCAGATAATTGATAATCCACCAAAAAGTACTAGGCTAGCATAAATTCAAGGTGTTGTGTATTTTTATATTCTGGGTATCCGAGTAGGTTCTAATTGTTCAATATTATCATAATCAAACTTATTATAGATATAGAGGGAATGATTGGTTTCCGCAGGGCCAGGAAGGAACTACAGAACACCTGCTACGATCCTGGCTCTCACTTTCATACATTAGATCACGTACACACGGCGGTTATGAGTAATAGGTAGGCACCTGACTTTTCTAAAGAACCTCACCAATAGTTCAGTATTGGGTCTTTCTAAGCCGTTCCCTCTCGGCATTGCCATCCACACTTGCCTTGTAACCTTTTAGTAGTCGCCTTTTACTGACTTTTCTTAAATATCCTCAACTGTCTTAAATTTTCTTCTGTCATTGTATTGATTTATCATATTTTTTAAAGTAAAACTTTCTGTTCTGCCGTGGGGTGGGGACCTGGTGATTTGTAATACAGGCATTTTACGCCTAACTCAGACACCAGCTCCTCACATTGCTAAAAAAGAAAAACAAATAATATGTGAAACCTAGTATAAGCTTGACATTGTGAGGAGAAATAAAAGTATTTATTATTATTATTATACTATTACTTTCTCAACACGACCAAAACCATGTGTGATTCAAGAAGAAAGCAAAAGTTTAATAAAAACAAAACTGAGCTACCTTGAGTTAGGAAGGTCGAGTTTGCTAAACACCTACTAAATAAATAACAATAAAGAAATAACACTGAAACCCGACACTATTATAAAAGAGACTACTCACTTTATTTACTATCAAACTTTTTAAAACTTATGCTGACTGCGTAAAAGAAACTCTGAAGCTATTTGTCTTAGCTTATAACTTGCAACTTAGACATTTCACTAACTTCCTTACTTGACAGTTTCGACGTAACACTATCAACCCTCTCCTACGGTCGAGAAAAAAAAAGGAAAATTCCACTCTGCCCTATCTACTTGTTCCAGTGGGATAAAGTGACAAAAAAGTCAATGGAACAAACAAAGTAACCGACTTCCGAAAGTAAAGTTAGTTTGGTATTTTTTTGGAAGTCGGAAGTCTTTTTTATTTTTTTGCAAAAAAGGTTTTATTTATATTTTTTTACTTGTAGTGTATTAGACAAAGTTTTGTCATGAAGCAATTTTACATTATAACTTGAAGTTATTAAGGAACCATTGGGGCGTCAACATAGGCTAAGAAGAAAAAATACGTATTAAATAGGGCTAACTCATATTTAAACTTTTCAAGCAAATAGTATAACATTTCTTACTATACCAATTGTGAAAAGAATCACGTAAATCGGCCAAGATTACTTGGTGAAAAAAAATGAAAATAAAATGCTGATAGAATACATAACCTCCTCCTCTTTTAGAAGTTGGTTAAAAATGTTGCTAAATAGGAAGTTGCTCCATGTGCTCAATGCTCCACTCATTCAGATGCATTCAGTTAACTTGGAGGCTGATCCTAACTTAGTTGGGAAAAGGCTAGGCAGACGAGGATGATGAGACTGTGCATCCTCTAAATCCCAACACCATAGCGAAATAAATCGATTAATAGGACGAAGTGGACATCAAAAATTAAAACACAACACTTTGTCCAAAATTATTTGACGATGTTTTTTACCACTCCCTTAGATTTCTATATTTATCTTCGTCGTCTTCTATGTTCAATGAATGAGTCGTATTACATTTTAATTTAAACTTGAAAGACAGGTGGGACCGCTCGGTGAGGCTGAGTGGAATGATCCAAAAAAAGTTTCGGATATTTTCACAGCAATATCCGACCGCGGTTTTATGTTACGTATATTTAGGGATGCGACAATTGTACCTATCGATACCTTTTGTATTGTGGGTCGCCAAGGACGGGAATCGTCAGGCATTGGACCAATATTGATTTAGGTTTTACGGCGTATAGGTGGGTCGTCAATAGGTCCAGTTTATGTGAAGATTTTGCAAGGCTCGTTGAAGATGGTTTTATGAGATTTTGATCGTTATATTATGCGTACTAGAAGCTGAATCAGCTAGTTGGGTAGACACTGAAGCGCCTTGAAGAGTGTGATACATTGGCCTAGACATAATATATAATACTTTGAGGATGGGGTTATCAAACCACGTATCGTACTACTTTGATCTTTCTTTGAACATACATAATTATTTAAATCGAGCAACATAAATTAAAAAAAAAAAGGTTTTATAATGTATAAATTGCACATCCTCATCATCCACTCGCACGCTTTATGGTTTGAAAATATAAGTAGTAACTTATATTTTTATATTTTAATAAGGTATTTAAGACTAGTAAGTAGGTCGCGTGACGTCACCATTGGCGCGCTTGCGATTCATTTTATGTACGTACTAATGACCGGATCCAGCATATAATGTATACAGGGTGTAACAGGACCCTTCACGAAGCCGTCAACCAAGCATAATGTACATCAAACTAAGTAACTTTACGAAAAAAATATTGCTGGGAAACGACTTTTTTTTTTTTGATGAAAAAATACGTTGTACGGTAGGACTCAATGTAACGCACTCAAAACATTGTCCTGATGGATGGATTGAGTAGTACGGGGGTAGTGGAGGTGTTTAAAATAAAAACAAACCATTAAAAACACGTATTTAAAAAAACACCTGTGAAAAAGTTGGAACTTTGATCCCTAATATCTCCGTAAATAGAAGGTTCCCAGGTATGGTCTAGAAAAAAAAAAATTGGCAATGATGGGGAGAACAAGTGCCTTTCAGCTTCGTGAAGGGTCTTGTTACACCCTTTATTATTATTATTTCCAAAGTATTGCGGGTCAGGTTCAACACCCATTTAGGGGAACAATTGTAATGTCAGACGCCTTCAATGATCAAACGCATAGAGGCTATACATTACATCATCTAAATATACGGAAATAGAATACTAAGGAAGCGTTTCTGAGGAAACAATTGACGATCTCACAGGGCGGGAATTTGTATTGTTTCGAGTTATCTTTTGTTTCAGCGATGCTTACGTAAACGTGGTTCATGTAACTCTATAGCGTTGTGTAAAGTATACCGTTTCAGATAGGGCAAAGAGATAAAGTAAGTTTGAGTCTCAATTTAGCACCGATTGTTTGATCAAGCCAGACAGAGACAGAGGAGCTCGTGGGTAAATAATAACAGCCTCTAGGGTTGATCTTTAGGTTAAGCCGTGCTTGCCTAGGTTGGTCTGTGGATTTGTGATCACCCGTTATACAGCATGTAACAGAAAGGGTATAGTCATATGGAAGAGCGTTTTACGGACCATCAAACTGAACAACTTTCTCTATGGGACCACCATCGTAATCACAAAAAAATAATGAACTGCCTCATCCAAAATTTCAATACCTAAAACCAAATGTATGGGACAGCTGATTATTTTTTACGATTTCGATGATGGTCCCATAGATAAAGTTGTTCAGTTTGATGGTCCGTACCAGAGTCTTCCATATGACTATTGATACCCTTTCTGTTACACGTTGTATACCGAGTTTCCACCGTGCCTTGGAAAGAATGTTAAGCTGTTGGTCCCGGCTGTCATTTGTAGATCTTTGACAGTCGTTACAGGCAGTCAGTGGCCCAAAAAGTCTAAAAACCAGTCTCAACATGGGGTACCTATCGTATTACCCAGTACTAACTTTGTTGTGGAGGTCAGACAGTCAGTTACTCCATGTGAAATACTGGTATTGCTATTCAGCTGCATCTGGTTAGATTGGAAGCCGTCCCCCAACAGAGTTGAGAAAAGGCTAGCCAGATGATGATGAGTGTCTGATCAAGTCATAGTGATTGCCACATTTACCGAGATAGGCCCGAAAAACGCTGGCGTGAGGAATTCGACTTGTTTCCAGACTGATTGGCCGAAGAAGAGACATCGAAGCAGGACGTCGGCTCCGTACCGTCACTTGCGAACGTAGATCCGTTTCTGGGCCTAGTCAAATAGTTTCATTCATACCTTGCTGACAGCCGAAAGGATCCGATCGGATACGACGACAGGCGAACGGAGCCGATCGCGTTTCGGCTACGATCACGTGTCGCGGAAGAAACCCGTGGTCAAGCTGCTGTGCGCGTGCAGCTGATAGTGTAGACTTTAAATACTGTGTACACGATTTAATTTCGTTTAGAGATTGTAAAATCCGGTCCGATCCGATGTGATATCTGTTTGGTGGAAATCATCCTTAAAAAGTCACGACGCTCTCCGCATCAATTTGTCCTATAATTAAAACACAGCCATATTTTCGGCCAGGTACTACCTACATAGTACGTAGGCGTTCGTGCGAAATATTATTGGAAGAGAAAATGTAAGGAAAACCTTAGCAGACAGTTATCCGTAATTGGATTCGTTTGCTAACACGTGTGGTTGTTAGTATCTTGTGGTAAGCAAAATGGAAGCAAACAAAACGGCGAAATGGCGAAACTTTGTATAACAGGTTTTTCTGAGTGTGTTGCTTGTTGTTATCTTTATATAATTATTTAACACTTCAAGCACATAGTACAGAGGCGGACTTAATGCCATAAGCATTTTCTACCAGTCAACCTTTGTGTGATGCAGAGACAAACATTGGTAGGTGTATATACATGACGGCGCGACACATGACATTTGACGTTTGCTGTCAACGACGTCGGAACAGAATGGCAGCATGACATATGTCAGCTGTCTGTCAGCTGCCATTCTTGCGGAACGTCACACCGGTGGGAGCGGGGCGGCCATCTTGTTCACTTCGGAATCGAGAACCGCCAACGCACCACGCGCTCGACGAATCGCTTACTTCCGACGCCATCTTTAACAGTTTCTAAGTTGATTTAATTTAGTATCGTTATCTGTGTCTAATTAAAGAGTGTTAGCGTTATATTTTGTTAATCTGTGAAGTTAAGGAGAAATAAATCATTGGAGAATCAATTTGTGACTTTGTTCGAGTTTCTGACCCACGTGAAACATGGAAGATTCTGATATAGGCCATCCTGAGTCTATATCAGAAGTGGGATCCCACGGGCCACAAACAGGGAACACGCAGCCTGCAGAAAACATCCCTGCAACGAGAATATTGTCGAATATGGAGGAAATGTTTACCCGGATTTTTGCGATGTCGCAAGCATCAACTCCTGTGAGTACCAACACGATAAAACTAATTGACTTTGATCCTGATGATTCCGAATCTGACATCGAGGGCTGGTGCAACGTCACAGAAGTAATAGTGCAGGAGAAAAATCTTGTAGGTGTTGATCTGTTGCTGGCACTTACTAAAGCGCTCAAAGGTCGCGCAGCGACCCACTTGACCAGAATGAATCTCAAGGAATTAACATGGGCTGCAGTTAAAGAAACTTTGCTAGCTAGATTTGCTAAACCCAAACTAATGCAAGATCATTTTGATGACATTTTACAATTTCAAATTAATGTCAAAGAAACCGCATCAGAGTCTGCAATGCGATTGTGGAACTTGATCGAACGTATACCAAAAACTGACCTTCCCGAGGAAGTTATCACTGGGTTCGTGATATCGGTGCTATGTCAAAAGGATAATTTGATACGTAGAGAGTTAATAGCACATGTGATAACTACTCGTGCTCAGTTGTTTCGGATCCTCAATGGCATATCACTAAAGCGACGGTTGGACGTCAGTGATGGAAATCAAGACGCCGATTCTAAGCGACCTCGAATGACAGAGTCTAGATTCCCTGGAAAGTGTCATTGGTGTGGCGTGCCAGGACATCGACAGTTTGAATGCAAGAAGCGAAAGGATGACTCCAAATCATTGAAGTCTCATGAATCATCCAGTTCTACAAATAATCAAGACAAGCCGTCTATAACCTGCTACACGTGTGGCAAACCTGGTCACGCGTCTACGACTTGTCCAGAAAAGAAGAATGGAGGAAAGTCTGAAAGGAAGGAAGTCAACCTTTGCGACCACCAACTTTCCAGATCTACATTAGAGACATCAGCTGGTGAGAGATTTCCATTTTTATTTGATAGCGGATCATCTTGCTCGCTTTTATCTGAAAGTATTCGCTGTCGGTTTCCGGGTACTGTGCGCAATAATCTAGTTCATCTTTCTGGTATCGGAGGTGATGACGTACAGTCCACTTACCAAATTTTAAGTACCGTAAAAATTGGAAACGCCTCAGTAGACCTTATGTTTCACATCGTTCCTGATACGGTAATGTCTGTGCCGATTATTGTAGGCAGGGATATCTTAGATAAAGGCTATTCTGTGACGATCGATAATGACAAAGTCCTATTTAAGACCAAAGATCATACTAATTTTTGTGAAACTAAATCGGCAGATTTTGATATTTCTTCAATAGATACTGACTTAGAAGGTGAAGATAAAATGCTGCTGTCAAAAATAATTAGTAAATATTCAGACTATTTTATAGACGGTATACCTACTAGGCGCGTTACTACAGGGCAATTGAGCATTAAAGTGATAGATCCTCATAAAATAGTTCGAAGGTCTCCCTATCGACTAGCACCTATAGAGAAGCAAATAGTCCGAGAAAAAATACAACTATTGTTAGATGCCGGTATAATTCGTGAGAGTTCCTCTCCCTTTGCAAGTCCGATACTCCTCGTAAAGAAAAAGGATAATACCGACAGAATGTGCGTTGATTATCGGGAACTGAATTCCAACACACAGCCGGAACACTATCCCTTGCCTGGCATCGAGGAACAGATAGACCAGCTCAGTGGAGCCAACTACTTCTCCTCATTAGATATGGCTAGCGGATTTCACCAAATTTTAATTCACCCCGATTCAATTGAGATGACTGCATTCGTCACTCCGGAGGGCCAATATGAGTACCTCGCGATGCCTTTCGGTTTACGCAACGCACCTTCTGTGTACCAGCGTTGTATCACAAAAGCACTACAACACCTTAATGACAGGCCTCTCATCTATATGGACGATGTACTTTGTTATTCTTCCAATATTTCGCAGGGTTTGGACCGCCTAGATGAGGCCTTACAAGCCTTAACTGCGGCAGGTTTTTCATTTAACCTTCGGAAGTGCAAATTCATGAAACAAAAAGTAGACTATCTAGGTTATTCCTTACAGTCTGGGGAAATTAGACCCAATTCCCGCAAAATTCAAGCATTAGTCGAAGCACCATCACCACATACAGCTACGCAGGTTCGCCAGTTTCTCGGACTCGCGTCATATTTTAGGAAATTTATACCTGGGTTTACAAATGTTGTTGGACCGTTATACCCGTTAACTAAACTAAAAGGCCCCATTAATTGGACCGACAAACATGAAGATATCCGTAGAAATGTGGTTAAAATACTAACTTCAGAACCAGTTTTAACGATTTTTAATCCTGAATTGCCGGTCGAGTTGCACACAGACGCGAGTGCCGAAGGTTATGGTGCGATCCTTATACAAAGAGCGAATAACTTACCCCATGTTGTGGAGTACTTCAGCCGGCGTACATCTGAGGTAGAATCTCGCTACCACTCGTACGAATTAGAGACCTTGGCTGTCGTACGAGCGGTAGAACATTTTCGGCATTATTTGTACGGCCGACATTTTGTAGTTTACACTGATTGCAATTCGCTCAAAGCATCAAAATCTAAGGTTGATCTGACGCCTCGCGTGCATCGTTGGTGGGCTTTCCTACAAGCCTACGACTTTGAGATAGTATATCGTGAAGGCCGTAGTATGGAACATGCAGACTTCTTTTCCCGTAACCTTCAGTCAGATGCTGGCGCGTCTTCGTCCCAAACCCCTACTACTAAAAGTGTCCAGTTTGTTGAGTTACATCAAGGATGGCTCTCAGTTGAACAAAGACGCGATAGCGAAATCCAAGACTTGATTAGTAAGCATAACAACGGTGATTTCCCGGAAACAGTAGCACATACTTACGATGTTAGGGATGGTATCCTGTATAGAAAGGTTGGGCGCAACAAAACAATTTCTTGGTTACCGGTCGTTCCACGCTCTCTGATTTGGACTCTTATCAACCACGTCCATAACGAAATTCAACACCTTGGTAGTGATAAGACACTAGATAAACTCTACGAACAATACTGGTTCCCGCAAATGTCCAAGTGCGTTCGTAAGTTTATTGACTCCTGCATAGTTTGCAAAGCATCGAAGGGACCATCAGGCGCTCAACCCATTCAGTTACATTCGATCCCAAAACTATCTGTGCCATGGCACACAATCCACATAGACTTCACCGGGAAGCTTAGTGGTAAGAGCGACCGGAAAGAGTATTGTTCAGTCATAATAGACGCGTTTACTAAGTATGTCCTGCTAGAACACACAATATCACTAGATGCAAGTAGCGCGGTGCGAGCTCTCGAAAAGGCTGTTTGTCTTTTTGGGGCTCCTGCACGCGTAATTGCTGATCAGGGCCGATGCTATGTGAGTAGTGAATTTAGAAACATTTGCAAAAATTATAAAATTGATCTGCATTTCATTGCAACCGGCTCCAGCAGGGCTAACGGACAAGTTGAGCGAGTTATGCGAACACTAAAAAGCCTGCTCACAATAGTCGAAAACGACCCCAATAAGACATGGCGCGATGAGTTAGGCAATATACAACTAGCGCTCAACAGTACAAAGTCGGCTGTTACTAAGTACTCACCTACGGAACTTATGTTCGGGATACGTGCAGAATCATTAGGTATGTCCCAGATACCTTCACATTCTGATGAGCGAAATAAACGTTTAGATTTAGAGTCCATTCGAGAAAGTGCATCGGAAAATATTCAAAAGGCAGCCGCGGCGGATACTCTAAGGTTTAACCGGGGCCGTGCTACAATTAAACCATTTGCTCAGGGCGATTTTGTTTTTATCAAGAACAGTGAACGAAATCAAACTAAACTAGATAGAAACTTTAGGGGACCGTTCGTTATTACCTCCGTGTTACAAAATGATCGGTACGAGCTAAAAAGTGTAAGTGGTTCACACCGCACTTATAAATACGCACACGAGAGTTTGCGCGCAGTGCCTCAGGGACACGCTGGGTTGCTTGAAGTCACTACCTGTTTGTTGAACGATGAGGAGGCCGAGACGGCGCCGGAAGATGCGGAGCAATTAGAATCCAGTAGTGATGTCATGCTACCCCAAAGCCCAATTCAGGGAGGCGATGACCTAAATATTAGAGATGAAAGGTCGAACACAGACTCGGACACTGTCTCGGCAAATTCAGTTACCCTTACTGCCGGGTCAGATACACTCAGTGTGTACTCTGATCCCGGCGCACTAGATGAAGTCGAAATTCAAAATGAGCAAGATTGTCGGTAACTTATAGGTATGCCACATTTCTGTTCCTTTGTATTTAAAATGCTGTGTTATAACTGGTCGCAAAGACGGTGCCGTCCGGTCCATGCCATTGGGGCTGGTCGAAGGGACACACTTGTCTAGACCCTGTCTGTGATCTGGTCGAAGGGACAGTGCCGTCCGGTCCATGCCATTGGAGCTGGTCGAAGGGACACACTTGTCTAGACCCTGTCTGAACCGGTCGAAGGGACAGTGTCGTCCGGTCCAGGCATTGAAGCTGGTCGAAAGGACACACTCGTCCGGTCCGGGTTGTGTTGTCCAGCTTGTGAGATGTCATCCGGTCCATTATTCATAATGGTCGAAGGGATACATGGTTTCATAATGTTGCTTCTGAAATTTGTTAGAATTAGTGCTGTGTTGCTTGTCAGGCTGGACGAGCAGCTAACCATGAAATAATAAAATTGCCTGTTTAAGGACAACGTTAGCTCTACGCCCGAGGACGGTCGAATGTCAGTCCGGCCGTGACGGCGCGACACATGACATTTGACGTTTGCTGTCAACGACGTCGGAACAGAATGGCAGCATGACATATGTCAGCTGTCTGTCAGCTGCCATTCTTGCGGAACGTCACACCGGTGGGAGCGGGGCGGCCATCTTGTTCACTTCGGAATCGAGAACCGCCAACGCACCACGCGCTCGACGAATCGCTTACTTCCGACGCCACCTTTAACAGTTTCTAAGTTGATTTAATTTAGTATCGTTATCTGTGCCTAATTAAAGAGTGTTAGCGTTATATTTTGTTAATCTGTGAAGTTAAGGAGAAATAAATCATTGGAGAATCAATTTGTGACTTTGTTCGAGTTTCTGACCCACGTGAAACATGGAAGATTCTGATATAGGCCATCCTGAGTCTATATACATATATATAAAAAAAAAAAAAAAAAAATATATTAAAAAATATTTATATTTTGTTAATTTGTGTAAATAGACTTTACACAAATAAACTAAAATAAGAAGACAAACAATGGAGAAAACATTAATGTTGTGATCTTTGTAATAGCAACATACGTATGTACTTACTTACTATGTACCTACATCCTGCTTTCTGGATTTCATTGTTACTGGCTTAAAGATTTGTATAAAAAACAAGACTGCTATAAAACATAACATAGCGTAATCCCCGAAGGGTTAGGCAGAGGTGTACCTAATAGTATATCTACATTTCACCAGTTATGATTTAAGTCGCATGTATTAGACGGCGAGCCTATTGCCATCAACCGGGCTCAAATCTATACTCCAGCTACTGAGAAATTCCTGATGGAAAAACCTAATAACACTTTGCCCGACCTGGGAATTGAGACCACAAGACAGTCTTCTGAGATAACATGAGAAGCTTAAAATATTACGTAAGTACTTCATCATCTCCCTAGCCTTTTTCCAAGTATGTTTGGGTCGGCTTCCAGTCTAACCGGAGGCAGCTGAATACCAGTATATTACATGGGGCGGTTGCCTATCTGACCTCCACAACCCAGTTAGTACTAGATAATACGATACCCCTTGGTAAGACTGGTTGTCAGACTTTTTGGGCCATCACTGACTACCTGTTACGACTGTCAAAGATCGTACAATTGGCAGCCGGGAAACTCGGTATGTAATAGGCGGTCACCCATTCACAGACCAACCTAGGCAAGCACGGCTTAACTTAAAGATCGACCCAAGCGGCTGAAATAATATATTTTGGCCACGAGCTCCTCAACTAATTACTTCTTGATTACAAAATGTAATATAATGTAAGCCAGTGAGCCACAAATAAGATGGTTTGTGATCAAAATCTCATCTTGGTGATACGATTAGATTGTTGATAAATCAATCGATTATTGCACAATTGAACAGGAATTCGTATAATATGATTCTTTACTGAAGTGAAATAATGGTAAAAATGTTTATGTAAAAACAATGGTAAAAAACGAGTCTGTCCAATTGTTGCAAAAGTTACAGGCTAATATAAAATTAAAGAATGTACGACTAAACACCAACAGACACTACGCCGACAGACTGAAAACCGACAAAATTTTACTTCGACAGGACTCTTCGCCGACAAACTCTTTGCCGACAGGGCTCATCAGTGACGTAACTTATCTCCGATAATAGATACTTACTTTGGAAATCGATTATGCTTTTCTTGTAATTATACAATAATTCATAAAAAATAAAGATCTTCAAATAGATTTCTCATTGATGAGACCTCTTCCTTATTTCTACTGGTAGTCAAACAATATGCTTCTTACCATCGCAAAAAACTCTTCCACCAAAATAAACCCTAAGATTTGTTTGTGAAAGTTTTATTCAGATTAACATTTTCTGCAAAAATAAAATTACAACAAAGCTTGCAGACCAGACCATTACCAGACAAAATCTTCTGCCTAAATTAACATCGCCTGAAGAATTGTACAAAAAAAACTGAAATACAGTGTAAATATTCAGGGGATGGGTGCTATTACGTTGACAAAGATCCCCTTCCCGGGTTAAATTCTTCATCACAATTTCTATTATTGTTAAGTTGGTACAACGGTTTCTCATTTCGGTGGGCTTAATACGAAGGCGCGGAGTGAACGTATATGTTAAGAGGGATTTTAGAAAAAAACGTATAAATTGTATGTTTTTCGTTCGTTGCTCAAAATGAAAATTACTTTTTAAAATAGTTTGTTTTCTCTAGTACAATAATAATAAAGCGAATTTTAGTTAACTTATTTATTTAGTAATATAATCATACTCCCGATGCATGTTTAGGCGAAAACTCATAGAGACCTGCTTTGGTACCTCTAATTTGTAGATTCTATTGAAAATAGAGCATTTTTTATGTTACATTCTTTATACTATATCCTATAGGTGCTTTTATAATAATAGAATAAATTTTCATTGTATGCCTTTTAGGTAAAATTATCGTAATGCCGAAATGTAAGAAGGCTACTAATTAAACGGTTTAAAGATGAAAATGCTTACTTGCTACACAAAATCGCACATGTGTATATATATTTTTTTTTTTGAGATGGCATCTCTCAGTTCAGCCTCTGAGGCTGGCTACTGCTTAACCGGTCTAACCCTGTGGATGCCTAGAATTTAAGGCCTCCAGCCAGGGGCAAAATGAACTTATAAGCTAAGCGACCACTCGCTAAGGGCACCCTCTGTGGGGTATGAGCCTCGGCTTATGGCGTCGCTGGGGAGGGCAGCAAGGGGACAGCCTGGATCTGATTTAGGGGCTGTTTTATTGCTACTGGCTCAGCATCGCGGGCTGGCTCATGCAAGGGTCGGGGGGGTTTGGAACGGGATGTCGCGACGGACCACGGCGGCGGCGGGGTCGGAATGACGGCGGTCTGTGTTTGTATTTTCTAAGTGTTGTGTATATATAATATTTAGTTATTATATCTAAGGATGATAGTAATTCAGCCCCGTAAGCCAAAAACAGATAGCTCAACAAATAAATCGTCTATTATAAACCAGAGGAATTGGGAAAATGTATTTTTTCTCATTACATAAATGAGATACTATGCATACTAGTATTTACTTGTTGTTTTTATAAAGGTTCCAAAACAGATACGGTTGATTTTATTACTTTCTAGCTTTGGCTTTTGTACGGAAGTTAAAATGGGAACATTTTAAATGTAGCTTCTCGTTAGTGAAAGAATTTTCGGAATCAGATCAGCAGTTCCGAAGATTACGCTCTACATAAAAACTTACAAACAAATACTTCTTTATAATATTATTATTATAGACATATAGATTTTCGGTATTAATTTTGTTACTTTTGTATTTACGTTACATTTACGTCGCGCGTTCGTGCTAGCACCTGTGAATTTCCCTTGTAAATTGTTCTCGGTTTCCGTCGGAGGGGATTTTTGATTTAATTCACCTTTTCCATTGCGCAGCTTTCTTTGATTTCTTTTGCAAAGTATTATTGAATTGTAGGGAGACAATGCTTAAAATTGATTTGTCGTCATCGAATTTTAATAGGCACAGTCATGTGTAAAACGCAAAAGTAAAATCTAATTTCGTTTCTTTGAAGAGAATAGATTAAAATTGAGTAAAATTTCAAATCATTTGACAAGTGCTCACAGATGTTTTTTAAACTATGAAAATTGATTTATGTGTTTTGACGTTCTGCGTTCATCTCAAAAATAATTTTGGAAATCATAAGACTTAAGTGTTGGTGAATAGAATAAAAATATTGTAGAATGGTATTTTTTCTTCTTATGAAAAAAATGACGTGTGTGATTGTACGAAAAATGGCCACTGACTATCTGACAATTTGACGTGCTTTCCGAGGCTCGGAGAAAACACGGTATGTAATGGCTGGTCACCCATCCACTGACCAACCTAGGCAAGTGCGGCTTAACCTGAAGATCGAATCGAGGGGCTATTATTATTTAGACACGTATAATACCATACATACACCCCCTAAACCACCAATAACACATAGTCTTCGATCTTAGAAGGTCAAATTACAAATCCAAGAAAAAACATTGATATTCAGGTACCACAAACACTTGGTTAGTGTAAAAGCCGACACAAATCCACTTGGGCAAAACCTAGGTGTATAAACACATACAAGAACTTTTTGTTTCAGACAAAATTTCCCTCGGGAGGGCAACTCGCGGGCAAAAACTAGTATGCAATAAGGAAAATTGAGAATACTTTTAACTGACATTGATATCGCTGTTGGAATATTGGTTTACGTTACAAAGGTACAAAGGTACAAGGTATATTATACAAGTGTTAAAGGAAATTATAGAAAGTTTTCTTTTGATATACGGTGATTTTGTAACGTAAATGATCATGATGACAAAGGCGTTGGTGGCAGGGTCCATACTACCGGTAGTTAGGGCTGAAGAGACAGGACACACAACGCGAGCCGTATCGAGGAGTACCGCCTTCTGAATTAGGCCCTTGACCTAATCGCCTAATGAGAGGTTCTTGGCCATCAACCCTTTTCTCGTAACTTCAATTGGCACAATGATAACCAAGTTCACATTCCACATGTCAACAACCTCGTGTGTCAAGTCGAGATATTTTATGTGTTTCTTTTTCTCAGCTTTCACGAGGTTCTCGTCATGTGGGATGGTAACATCGACTATAGTTACGCGATGCGCTGATCGATATATCGACGCTATATCAGACTTATTGGCGACAATAAAGATAGGCCGACAGATGTTAGTAAAGATAGGCCGATCCCAGTACAGTGACATGGTATTTCTCGAGAAGAATTTTTCTGGGTCGGGCACTCACTTTTAGTACGGTAAGAATCTATACTCAATACTTTCACTCCCTTTCACTCCGCCCAGAGTGGGAGGGGGGCTCATATGATGATTTCCCATCAGAAAAAAAAAAAATTGCATTCCATAATGTGTACATGTAACAGTTGGTATGTTAAAACATCGAATCAATTATGCAAAGTTATTTTTTTATAGGAGATAGGATGAAAGCGTTTTCCTATTTATTCAGATATTCACAAACGCTAAGCAACACCTAAAACTTCATCATGCTGCTGCCCATATCCCAAATCATTTGGGGTCGGTTGAATTGAATCCTCAGCTCTGAGAGCTAAAATTCCATTTTTCTATTTGCTTCAAAGTTTAGGCATTTAATTAGGTGTGGCTTCAAATCGGTCATTAATACTCTACCTAAAAGAGTAGAATATTTTTAGACTCGCTTGAAAAGGCCATTTCTGAAACATATTACAAGGGTTCGCCCTCTTTGTATTAGTGAAGAAAATAAACTAAATGTAAAACCGAACATTAATTTCCTTCCAAAAAAAAGATTTGGTGGAAATACAGTCTCTATTTTCTTTAACACATTGCAACGGCTTTACGCAAACCATTAAATACCAAATTAAAACTAACGACTTAAGTGCGAACAAACATAAAATCTGCCAGAATTTCTGTATTAAGATTTTTTTCATAAACGTTTTTGGGATCTTCCCTTCAAGGCTTGCTTCAATGATTCATTTTGGGTAGCCATGATGAACTCAACGACCATCGCTCCTTTAGTGATTTATTTAGTTTTTTTACTTGTGATCCTAACTTTGTAGAGCAAAAGATTTTGGAGGACTAAAATCTACAAAGAAAGATAAAAAGAGAAAACCTAGACTTGATAGTAATTAAATGGTCGATTCCCACTTTCTTATGATATATAAGTCTTTTTTTATTAAAAACTAGCTTTTTCCCGCGGCTTCGCCCGATTGGAGGTTGATAATTGTCCCACGGCATCATACTACCGGGATATAGTATTCTATGTGTTGATCTCACGGATCATGACACACATGCCCGCTGACAGACATACGGACGGACCGTCGGAAAAAGGTCCCGTTGGTTGGGTAACCGGAACCGTAAACAGTAGTAGGTGATTTTCATCATTTTAATTCAAGAGTATGTATACTAATTTTGGAGTCAATGGACCCAGAGAATAAAAATAATCATAGAGAATTCAACCCCCCATTTCACCCGCTTCGAAGTGGAATTTCAGAAAACCCTTTCATTAATACATACTCTCCACAAAGATCACACCCTCCAAATTTCATGTCTCTAGAACCAGCGGTTTAGGCCGTACGTATTTTAAATTGGGGGATGATTTTGGAAAAACTGTGATACATGTTTCTCATAATTTTAACTAAAGAGTATGATGAACGCACATTTTCAAATCAATCGACCCCGAGAATAAAAAGTTTCACAGAACATTCAACCCCCCCATTTCACCCTCTTAGGGGTGGAATTTCGAAAACCCTTTGTTAGTGGATACCTAGCTACTCTTCACAAAGAATACAACCTCCAACCCGCAAGCCCTGCGCCATACAGCGCGCCATGCGCCCGTCTACGTCAGTATCGACGCATTTTGGAAAAACTGTGATACACTTTTCTAATAATTTTAATTGAAGAGTGCACACCAACTTTCGAGTCAACCGACCCAGAGAATAAAAAGTTTCACAGAAAATTCAACCCTCCATTTCACCCTCCTAGGGGTTGAATTTCAAAAAAATCTTCCTTATTCCTTGTGTACGTTATAAAGGCAACATCTGTGCAAAATTTCAGGTTTCTAGGTCCAAGGGTTTGGGCTGGGCGTTGATGTGTCAGTCAATTAGTCAGTCAGGACTTCTCTTTTTATTTATATAGATAGATAGATTAAAATTATTTTATAAAAGTCATGATCTGCCTGCAGCTGAATACATAAGAAATTATAGAACCTATTATGCCTCCCCAAAGAAACTAGAGCCTTCCAAAATTTCGTTGTGTTTACGATATCGTTGTTGTCGTGGCAAACACATGACTGTTGCAGCGCGCTGTGTAAATTTAATTTTAAAATAAATTAAAAATACTCGTCTCGCATCTATATTACAACAAATATATTTAATTTAATTGTATTATATTTATTAATTAAAATAACCTAAAGTAAATAACCTAGCAACAAACTTAAAAAATGGCGTCAAAAAACTCCTCCTCAACGCTGTCAACTGGTAATGTACCCAAGAGACTGGCGGCGTTGCCACGTTGTATGGCAACGCTAAGCCTTTGGCCAAGGTAAAAGCCAGCCCTTGGGTCACGGGAAGTGTCAACTAAACGTTTATGCTTGAAAAGGCTGTGAGCGCTCGGACCCCACGGTCCTAGAGTTTCAACCCCAAACGGCTCGAAAATATAGTTCTATCTATATTTAAATCAATATTAATATTATAAAGAGGTAAAGTTTGTGAGGTTGTAGGGGGTAATCTCTGGATCTCTCTGGTGTAAAATTGAGATACAATGTAAACATTTTTACTGAAATACATGAAATGAATGAATGAAATGATCTTCTTAACCGATTTTGAAAATTCTTTTACTAATAGGAAGCTACATTATCCCCGAGTGCCACAGGCTTTATTAACAACGGGCCCGTGGATAATTTCCGAAAATTAACCAATCCAAAATGCGAATACGAAAACGCGAGCGAATTGCGGGCAACAGCAGCTAGTTATATAATATTTTCATAATTTCAAGAATTTATTCGTATCTGTGGATGATACTGGTTGTGCTTGTTGCAAATCATTTTAACTAAAATACTATAAGATATTGTAATTTCGCTTAAAAAATCGACGTATTTACGTTACGTTTACACCGCGCGCTAATACTAGGGCCTCTGGATGAGGGGCGCACAGAACCGAGAAGTATGACAGAACAAGGGAGCTTTTACCGAGCAGACGTAGACGGTGAAATTTTGATTAACCCAGATATTGTGTTCCGAATAACAGAACCCGGAGACGCGGTAGGCCCAGAAGGAGATGGGTTGACGACCTGGATGACCTCTTATCAAAAGGATTGAGCCCAAATAGCCAAAGACAGAGATAAATAGAAAGAGGGAAGGTAGACCTTTGCCCTGCAGTGGGACTCATTAGGCTCATAATAATAAATTCAAAGATTCGAATTAAAATTCCACATTCTTTTCAGATTTTGTGAAAAGAATGTGTAGATTCTTCCAAGGCGAGGTTTCCAAACCTCGATTAATATGTAACTGTGATCATAAATCAGAAAAAAGAAACAGAAATTTTATTAGATGTACAGGCTTACTCTTTTTACCGCTACTTATCCTTCTATCAAACATTGTCATCATAACATATGTAAATAAATTAAACATTATCATATCAGTATATATTGTGGTTTCATTGTTATTTTACCTCGGAATTTGACCTTTGTTCTCGTTGACATTAGGCTCATAATCATTATCAGAAGGTAAATTAACAGTGGAACGACTGTAAGCAAATATAGAAATTCCAAGTGATCCCCTTCTTGCCTTGAGCCCTTGAATTATTTAGCATCTGTTGTTTGGAGGTTAAAACAAGAAGGTGCTTGAATATTTTAATGTAACCTCTTCGAAGTGCTATCAATCAAAACGCTACACACTGTGTTGTAAATAAAAAAAAGCTTCTTGTTATTTAGCTAGCGGCTTGAAAAAAGGATACAGTATATTTCACAGCCACTTTCAGTATTTAAGGGCCTGGTTTTAAACAATTAATGCCTAAATTTCTGGTTGTTTTAAAGAACCTCACCAGGAACAGTCGGATCCTGGTCAGTGTATAGAGCTATTTCTGTTTCAAAAAGCCTCTTTTTTCCTTGGGTATAAGTACCTAATAATGTCACCACAACTTGATCGCGTGTTCTTGGAAACTTTTCCGCGGGTAAATTAATAGGTTGTTACTGAGCCGTAACTTTTAACTTTTAGTCCTTTGGTAACCCGAGTCGGGAAGTTTTAACGATGGAGTCTTTTGCTATTATATGAACGCCTTTAATAAAAACACTTAAATGGGCGCTTTAAAAAAAATGTATTGGAATAAAATGGTACGATGAGTTTTTTTTTTTATATTTTATAATTCACATCACCATCTCAGGTCCAGTTGAAAACCAGCGTCGGGAACTAGCTGCTCGGCAGATTGCTGAACTGGGCCTATTTGGCGCTGTCGTGCGACACACAATTATCTCTTGTTTCTTCCTGTTTTTATTTAAGTTTTTTTATTTTATTTTTTGTTGTGTGCACTTGTGACATGTGCCAAATAAATATGTTTTCTTCCTTCTTTCTAAAGAATCGACGATATCAAGATCAGATTTCAAAAACAAAAATGTTTACTATCCAGGTACTTCATAAGCAACAGAAATAAAGGTAAAATAAAACATATTCCACAAAAGTCACCCACAAAAAACTCTTACTCATACCTTGCTCTTAAGAATTACACACATACATCTCCTACAAGTCTAACACCTCACACAAGATACATACACACATGACTCCACTACAACTTCTGCAAGATCATAGGTCGGGATTTTTTTTTTTTAATTGTTATTCCTTCTTATTGTTTTTAATCATATTGTTTAATATCTACCTTATTTTATTTTATTTTTTTATGCCTTTTGTTTAACTCCTACTTTCACGCGGTATCTCTGTAAAAGCTAATTCTAGCCTGGAAAGGGCCTGGTAACCTGTACAGGCCTGCACAGGTTTTTCCCAAAAACCTACATCAGGCTGGTGTCTCTCACAAAGGTTGAATTTAGCTGAGACATTTCTTTGTACGCATTAACTTTAAGTCAGCTTTGTGAAGAGAGAATAAATGAAAATAATAATAATAATGGTGAGGAAGTTCCTGCAATGTGAATCAGACAACCCGCACCAACATATCCACTTAAACATACCCTCATCTCTCTTTCAAGCTACAACGCAAAACCGTATTGTACCTATTATTACCTCTTTAACTCCTAACCCAGCTGATAATCACTTGGCTTAGGCCCTTGCTATCAGTACTTTCCGGCTACCCGGCTAGCCGAGCAAAAAAAAAAACGCATGGACATAATAATAAAAATAAAATGGCCTTATAGCCAAAAGCCTCGACGAACATCTCTCGAGGCTCTCCTTAGGCGGTTGGATCAAGGGCCTGATTCAGAAGGCTGTACTCCTCGATACGGCTCGCATTGTGAGGAGGTTCCTGTCTCTGGAGCCCTAACCACCGGTAGCTTGGACCCTGCTCCCGATACCGGCGGACCACTATTTTTTATATTTTTAAATGTTTTTTTTAATATTAATTTGTTTAGAAATATTTAAAAATGTAATTTATATGTATATAATTGAATAAAGGAGAAAATAAAAAAATATTTGGCAGATGCCACAAGTGCACACAACCACAAATAAAATAAAAAACTTAAATATAAACAGGAAAAAACAAGAGATAATTGTGTAAATAAGGAAATGCGGGTGGCCTTTTCTCCATACAAACGCTCTCGCCTGTTTTCTTTCTGGTTTATGGCTTTAAAGCAATGGTTTTTTACAGTAAAATAAATATCAACATTTCCCATGTCCTTATGTTTTCCTTTTTGACGATAAATTATCTTTTTAAGCATTAGAACCCTTACAAAATGCTCAAAATTGCTTAATTAGGCCGCTGTCAACCGCTGTAAAAAAGAAAAACATAGGGACACAGTATATATCCTTCTTATTTAGTTTATGAAATATCTTTTAAATTGGTCGAATATTGGAAGAGGAAATAGTATAGAGCCCAACCTCGAATTAAGACTTTTTACTTAGGTTATTCAGTCAGCTCTGAAGTTGTCCTTATCGCATCAGTGTTGAAATCGCGCTCGCAGAGGAACAACGATATTTTCTTCAAATACCTACTTAATTTTCTAAAGTTTCTCCGCCCGCATAGTTCTAACCCTCCGGCCGGCGTCCACGACAAAAACGGCAACTAAAAATGTATAAACACAGACAATGATGAATTTTTTTTTCGGTTTTTGTTCAACCGGAGCCACACGTCTTGTATTACGTCACGTCGTACGTTGCGTCTCCGGTTGGAACATAAAAAATAAATGTAACATTCTTACACAGATACACAAGCCTGTTAAAATCATAACCCTTCATTTCGGCTTTTCAATATTACGTAAAAAAGAAATTGAGATGTCATAATATAGGTATGTATGTGGCTATATATATATCCCTTTTAATCATTTATGTCAGTTGCGTTATCTCACTGCCGGCATGGCCTCACATACATACCTCCAAAGGTAAGTAATGGTAAGTAATGGTTTCCCATGACTTAATTCTTAATGTGTCCTTCATCAAAATAAAGATTTCATCACTCGTGACAGTAGGTAATGAGGTCGACCACGTTTATGCAAAGAAGATAAAGAAAGTCCCTCATACTTATATGAGGGACTTTCTTTATCTTCTTTGCAATTTCGAACAGCAAACAAAAGTAAACTGCCGCTGAAAGGCTTGCCTTGAAAAAGTTTTTGGACAAGCAATTATGTCATTATCCTCCTATAGCACTCTATTCATAGACATGAAGCTGTCGTGTTGTTTAGAGCTTGTATATCATTTTCATGATGAGTATAAGGTTGGGTGCATGGCTTGCTAATTATTTAGGTTTTTCCTGCATGTGCAATGCTTTGTATGCAAATTTTGCGGAATTTAAACTAAATATTTTGCATAACATTTAATGTCATGGATGATGTCTAATTCTATAAATTACCTCATTTTCAAACTCAAATGATGATAGTGTTCCGCGTGTATTGAAACCTATGGACACTTTTGAAGGCGCTAAACTCGTAATAGCCCAGTCTTGGGCCGAATCAATTTAGATTGCTATCGACACGCTAAGCAGACGATGACAGTCACTGTTGCACAAAATCATTAACCATTACACGCCACTGAGCTCGATCCTGGACCATTCTCATAAAAATCCAAATTTTTCACAGCATCTTTCTTAAGAAAAAATAATAGGCAAAAACATTCCTCCCTTAATGAAAATCTTTACAAGCGAGCTAAGTCAGTTTTTCACAGAAATTATGAGTGCTCTTGCACTTACAGTTTTTTTTATATCGCCATTGAACGGCAGCGGGGTCCAAATGCTGTATTTTTGAGCCTACTATAAAAGGAAAAAATGTATGCGACACAGGGTAGCAAATTCCAGCTGACCAACTATTTTTATATGATTAAACAGTTTATGTCAGCAAAATGTGCTTTTGTTTTTGTTTATTTATTTATTAAAACTTTATGCATGAGTGAAAAATCAGTACAAAGGCGGACTTAATGCCTTGAGCATTTTCTACCAGTCTACCTTAGAGTGATGCAGAGACAACATACAGTAGGTGCAATAACAGAAAAAAAGACTAGAAAATATTTATAACTAAAACATATAAGAATAAATAGGTATATAATATATACATAAAGTTAAGAGAGATATACAAGAAAAACTACAACAAATTAGTTCTGAGACGAATCTGCCAACTTCTTGTGTATATGTTCTCGTGCTTTCACTTTGAAAGTGAACCGACTGGTCACCGTCCTGATACTCTGAGGGAGCGCATTCCAAAGGAAGACCGCCTCGACAAAGAAAGAAGATTTTATAAAACTACAGCGGTGAGAAGGACATCGCAGAAGACGGCTATTGGCGGAACGAAGATTCTTGCTGTGCGCAGAGCATACGTTTTCAGTTTTTCCTTCAGGAATGTGTTATACTTCTGCTTCTACTGTACTACTACTGTCTTGGTAGTAGCAAGGAGTCTGGATTTGTGCCCGGTTTAAGGTTTGTCCCTAAATGTATGGGACTCAAACATATCTGGGTGTACCAAAGGTGCACCTCTAACTGACTTTTCGGGGATTACAGGCGTATTGTTTTAATAAACTGTTTCAGTAGTAGTCATTTGGTAGTTGTAAAACGAATAATTGTAAAAAAGTAAGTCCAGTCAAAGCTTAAACAAATTAAGATTAGTGAACCGGCCTAAATGAGTGACCTGTTTTAATCTATTAAGAAAATACTTTGGTTATCTGTGAGTAGTATTTGTTGGTGTCTTATAATTATTGTGAAAAAAAAAATACAGAAGCCCCCTGGTACAAAAAACCTCTAAAAAGGAAAACTATATCTAAATATTGTCCCTTTACGGTTATTATAAGTAGAATACTTTCGGTGTGTAAAGTAAAGTGATAAGCATGTATTTCTTGTTTCAAAAGATGCAAATCAGTTTCTTCTAAAAGTCATACAACAGCCGAACACACGTTGGCCTACTGGTATTTTTACTCTGTGTCACCCCCCAGCCCCCTTTAATGACACATAAACAAACACTTTCGTCAAATGTTTTCCTCTACAATAAGTTTAATAACGTCGCCGCGTCGCTCAGCAGAGATCGTCAACCTTTGGACTCTAACTAATGTTGGCAGATTTTGGAAATTATACTTTTTTCACTGGAAGAAATGTTTTTACAGACCTGTGCACTTTGGTCATGATTTATGTATGTAATAGGGCACTTTTTTATTAAATGTAAGTGTTTGAATTGGATTTTTCGAAAACGAAAGGTCGCTTACCTCTTTGAAATATGATTTCAACTTTCGACTGCTGACTTAAATCAGCAGTGGAATGTGTAATGGTCGCGCTTACCACCATTAGACCATGGTCACCACTGCTGAGCAAGAAGTCCTGGGTTCGATTCCCGGGTCATATTGATGATTTGGGCTTTTGAATACGATTTTTTTTTTTTTTTTTACTATACAACCTTGTAAAAACTAGAAGAAATTTCCGTGCGTTTAAGCGTTTTTGCCTTATCTTACATTGGAATCAAATATCAGCTCACAACTGAGGACCTATTATATCCGCAACTGGGCTTATCCCAATTATAAACGTCCTTTTGTGCCTATTGGCCTTCTTTTGTTCTGTCTCCTGTTGATATGGAGGGAAGTGGAAATCATGTTTTTCTTGATTAATTTTGTTCCAGGATCCAAGACAGTTAAATTGTTTCTCTGGGACTTTGTCGACCTTCAATGTCTCGGATCTTTTCTGGTGGTCGCCACTGTTGATTCTAGCTTTCAGGAATTGCAGTGGTTTGGCAAAAGCGTGGCGAAGCCCGCTTAATTTAATTCTGCTTAACTTAATTTCAAGGAAAATAGCACAGTCTTTTCATTGGGCATGTACTGTAAAAGTGTCTGCTACAATATAATTTGTGTGGATAAATACATCATTCGTATCTTGTAGTGCTCATTTACCAGTATTCAAGAGGAATTAAGAAAGGAAAAAATGTAGGAAAAAGAAACACATTTGAAGTAAAGTTGGCAGGAACAGTTGATGTATATTTTTTATGCAAAAAGTAACTAGTGATTGTGAATTCATATTTGTGACGAAACGATGATACCATGATGTAGGATAAGTTGGGAGGCAGTTTAAATAATTAATCGCAGCGGAGTTTCTTTTGCTTTTTTTTCTCTTACTAGCTGGGCCCCAGCAGGCGTTGCGATGCCTTTTTTTTCAGTTGTTTTCTTTAGAAACTTTACCTGACCTATAACTGATTTTGATGTTGCCTACTACTTCTCAAATCAAATCAAAATATTTTTATTTCACATAGGCCTAGATGGGCACTTATAAAATGTTGGCAAAAAGGTGCACGGTTCGGGTTGGTCGTTTCCTATGGAAAAGAACCTGCAAGAAACTCCATGGTTACTCTTTTCAAATCATTTGGTGTTACAATATTATCATGTTACAGCATTAGTAGTTAACTTTTCTTCTACAACAACTATACAAAATTTCATCTAAATCGGTTCTGTAATTTAGGAGTCTACTGATGTCTAACAGATGATATAGGGTGTAACAAGACCCTTAACGAAGCCTAAAAACACTTGTCCTCCCCATCATTGCGATTTTTTTTGTTGTTCTGGACCATACGGGAACCTTCAAGTTACGGAGATATTGGGGGTCAAAATTCCAACTTTTTCACAAGGTTTTTTGGAAATAATTACATGTTTTAAATGTAAAATTTTTACTTTGAACACCTCCACGATCCCCGTATTATTCAATCCATCCAGCAGCACAATGTTTTGAGTGAGTCACATTGAGTCCTATCATAAAACGTGATTTTTCACCCTTTTCCCAGCAATCATTCTTGCGTAAAGTTATTTAGTTTGATGTACAGAATGCTTGGTTGATAGCTTCGTGGAGGATCCGTTTACAACCTTGAGATTTATCAATAGAGGCTTGTTTAATTTATTACTTTTATCCATTTTCATCCCATAAATAATATTAAATGACAAAACCATTTCCAAAGCATAACTTTCAATGCTGTCCCTACTTCACCAATTACCAACCCCCCCAACGTAACATTTTATTTTCCTACTTCAAAGTGCTCGACGAAGACAAACAAAATTGTGAATTAACAAGAACAAGACAAACAAAAACATTTTGCTGAAACAGTCAGAATTAATTGACAGCGTCGTTAAGGACTGCAAAGATCGAATATCCGTTGTAGAGGGCCTGGAAGAGAAAAAAAGAAATGTGAGATAAAATGTTTAGTATTTTAAACAAAAGATTTTTTTTTTGTGATACAATCTTTTGGTAGAGAGGTAAGTACTAGTATAAAGGTGAGGGTAGAAGGAACACCGACGCTTAAACGGTTACCATATATTACAGCATTCTGAGCCCCACAGACATTTTTCATCGGCTATTAAAAAAAACAGCTGAATATTTTGACCGTGTAGTTATTGCACTTTTGTAGGAAACAGTTGTTTTTTTTAAATAACCGATCTTTCTTTATCGTGTGGTTAGTGCCTAACCTGGTGTCAGAGTTTTTAGGCCGCCCATGGGCCTCTGACTTGCCTTACATGCCGTCAAGAAATATCTCTCAGGCATGCTGGTTTCGTTACGATGTTTCGCTTCACCGGAGCAAGTGATAATTATACGTTACGCACATGAATCCGAAATAATCAGAGGTGCGTGCCTTGGGTTCGAACTCGAGACCTATGACTGGGCACTCCGACGGTCACACCACTAGGCTATCACTGCTATGTTAATATCCGATGAAAAATATCTATTTGGGGGGCTCAGAATGATGTACTGAATAACTGGTAGCTGTTTTGCGTCGGAGTCCTTTCCACTCCTTTACTTTTGTTAGTCCATACTAAAACGCCAACTGTTTATTCACTAGGTCGTCTGTTTGATCGAAAATACTGCGAAATTAAAAAAAAACAACAGAAGAATTCGATCTTCTTAATAGGAAGGGATAATTATACAGAATCTTTCATTGAGCGCTTCCTATCTTTAAATTTAAATTTAAAAAAAAAATATATACGACAGACACACTGACTGTCGTCCTGGCTCCGAGTTGTCACAATCAGGGCTCTGTAACAAGCACGCTGTGGTGTGGGTAGACTTGTAAGTAAGTCGCGTGATGTCACCACCACGTTCTTGCGATTTATTTTAAGCCCGTACCAATGACCGTCTCCGACATATAGAAAAGTGCATTGTTCAAATTCCGCTGCGGCATTGTTGGGTGGCGCGCATCCGAAATGTCCAATTTTCCATGACTCTGGGCATAAATCAGGCTGTATTTGACCGATGGCATGGGTTATGTTGGCTTTGAGGGCCGATGTCATTTGCGGCTTATTCGCTTTGACCTGCGACTTAAGAAAACCCCACAAGAAAAAGTCTAACCGGGTCAAATAGCAGGATCTTCGAGTTCAAATCATCTGCACGTGAGATGACCATGCTCTTAAATCGCTCGTGCAGAATGTCCAATGTGGCATCATGAGCTATGTGGCACGTAGCACCGTCCTGTTGAAACCTCCTATCGTTGGTGTCCATGTCTTCCAATTCAGGCCAAAAGAAGTTGGTAATCATCGACCTATAGCGCTCGCCGTTGACGGTGATGGCCGGTTGATGGTGATCGATTTCTCATTTGCACGTGTTGTTGAACGCTATATCCGTACCGTATAGGTGATTTTACAAAACACACTGAATAAATGACACCAATTTGACAGATGTAGCTTCAACAATATGGCCGCTATCAACTGTTCAAGTTCGGAACTCCCTATTGGAAGACCCATTACGTAACATGGAGAGATCCAAATACCTCACATATTAAAAATCGATCTGAGGATACATGTTTTCAAAATAAAGTTTAGATTTTTTTTATTTAAAAATAAAAGGAAACACAACGAAAGATGGAATCGGACGTATCCTACAAAAAAATCTTCTCAATAGAATTAAGAACAAAAATCCAAGACTCGATGGCAGTCACATAATAATTCTGCCCCAGCAATTTACTTCAAAAGTGCTCCACAAAATTAATTTAGAGCCATATTTATAAAATACATAAATTATTTAGAAAAGTACGGGATTTTTTTTACGAATGCCTCATTAGGGACTACTCAAATAGAACTCGGGTACGTTGGCTCTCGGGCAATTATTTAGAGACGGAACCGGTATCAGATTTTCTGCTTTTATTTTTCGTTTTTTCCTGCATTCAGCAGAAAAGTAGGCTAATAGGTATTTCTAGAATGTTCTCCAGTTTGACCTATTTACGGCTTGGTAACAGAAATAAACGGGCCAGTCTTGAAAGTATGTAGTTCAATCCAAATAGACTTTTGACTTTACAAATAATCATTTCCAACTAGCTGTTGCCCGCGGCTTCGTTCGCGTTTTGGTCACGTTGTAAATATAGCCTATGGCACTCGGAGATAATGTAGCTTCCTATTAGTGAAAGAATTTTCATAATCGGTTCAGTAGATCCAGAGATTACCCTCTACAACCTCACAAACTTTACCTCTTTATAATATTAGTAATGTGTATTTTTAATTAGTAAATGAAACCACAGGAAAGGTCTTGTTTTTGTAATGTTTCTATGGTTGGTGCCAAATTATGTGGCTTTAGCGGTTATTGACCCACCTACATACAGCATTCTTGACTTAAAAAATATTAAAAAACCGTTGCTATTCTAAAACTTTTTCTGTAATGAAAAAATAATTAGGTACCTATTTTAGTCGATCGTTTTGAATTTAATGAAAAGATATAAGAAAAAGGGCAATGACCGCTGTACCTGTTTCCCATATTCTATAATTCTTGTTGTAAGTACTTACCAAAACTTATTAATCCTTTATGAATATTATTTATAATCTTTACCAACTTCAAATCAGAAATAATTCAGAGATAAAAATAATAATATTTATAATAAGATTGATTTTGTGTATTACCTACCGTCTAATTATGTTGTCTAAAGTCTTGAACTAATTCTGTTATTCGTAGTATATTATTAACCTAGTGTATAATTCTTGCTACAAATAATGAAAACCACCAGTACTTTTTGCTCATTTCTGTAGCTGACAGATTTGGATAACAGTTGAGAATAATCATTATCTTTTTCATTGTTGGATGTGCAGAATTTGTTAAGAGATAAAAGTGATGTGGGATGTACTACCTATCCAAAACAAAGATTATGTGAGCTTTTAAATTTATAATAGGAACAATATAGTAAGTATATCTACGAGAACGGGGCGTTTCTTACGCCCTTAACAGGAAATGCTCCTCTTTTCTCCATAAAAACGCTCTCTGTCTGTTTTTCTTCTGGTTTATGACTATAAAGCAATTATTTTTTACAGTAAAATAAATATCAATCTCTTCTATGTCTTTATGTTTACCTTTTCGATGATACATAATATTTATAAGCACTAGAACCTTTTCAAAATATAAATTTTTAAATGCAAAATGCTCAAAATTGCCTATAGCGGTCTAACCCGCTGTCAACAGAGGCCTAGTGTACAAATTTAACAACTATTATTTAAAAAAAAAAAGGGACACGAGGACACAGTTTATACCCTTCTGATTCAGATTATGAAATATCTTTAAAATCGGTCGAATATTGGAGGAGGAAATAGTCGAGAACCAAACCTCAAATTATGACTTTTTACTTAGGCTAGTCGGTTCTGCAGTTGTTCTTATCGCACCAATGTCTTTATAAATCGCGTTCGCAGAGCAACAGCGATAGTTTCTTCAAATAACTAATTTTCAAAAGTTTCTCTACCCGCATTTCCTCGTTTTTCGAGCGTCTCCGAAACATTCAACGGTTCGCCTGGTCAAAATCTTGCGATCAATCGCAAGTTAAAGATACCAAAAAACCCCTTAATACTACGAAATACAGGCACTGCCAAAACCGAACAATTATTACTACTAAGATTCAGGGATTGCAAACTAAAGTAATTTCTAGGAAATCAAAATAAACTTCACCTGACTGAAAGTCTGTATAGAGAGTAGTGCCATGCCACCAGCACTGAGCTTCAGAGGTCTTTGAGCCGCAACGATTACGATCAAGAGGTCTTTCTGCAGATCTACCGGCCAAGAGGTCCATGTTGATTCATAGGCTGCTAGAGCTATGCCTTGACTCTGAGGAAGAATAGCAGATCATTTGATGGCCATTACTTAAGTACACCCACATTTCGCCACTTATGTTTAAGTCTTATGTAATATGGGGAGAGCTTATTGCCATCAATCGGGTTCACATCCAGACACTTTTGCTTCATATGTAATTAAAATTGAAAAAGGGTTTACATGATTCTTATAAATAACACATGAGGCAACAGTGTGCACTTCTTCTTAGCGTATCGATGACAAATAGTTCAAATGTGAGATGCAGCAAATAGCAAGATGGAAGATGGGCTATTGTGTGTGGGGCCCTCCATGAATCCTCCATCCTCCATGAAGTTAAACTTCTGCGTAAATCTTCGGGGATTACAGACGTATTGTAATATTTTGTATACCAAAAACACGCTTAGATTAGTCTCGAAGGAATCTAACATGGTGCAACGACAATTTCTATTATTTAAATGCTACGAGTATTATACAATTAATAAATATCTTAATGACAAATTTTAAAATTAATATGATTCACAAAATAGTTTTTTGAGTATTGTTACTTCGTTTAACAACTAATTAGTAAAATTAAAGCCCTCTTCCTCTCTCTTACTTTGCTGTGCCCTTACAGGGTCCATATTTATGTACCTAGCTTTCAGCCCTCTGTAACACCTTTTATACAATATGGAATGCAAAATAAATGAATATGAATATGAACAAAGCTACGGTGTGGCATTTCAGTTGAACTAGCGCGTTTGGGGTAGAATATTTTTAGTGTTCCGAAGAATTACAAAGTGTTTGTGTCTCCGCAAATAAACTTCCTAACTAATATTATAAATGCGAAAGTAAGTTTGTTTGTTACCTTTTCACGCCTAAACCACTGAACCGATCATCCTGAAACTTTGCATATACGTAGTCAGGTGTATATACAGAAACGGACATAGGGTATCTTTCATCTCGGAAAAAATACCGTTTCCGAAAAGAACAACAATAACATTCTTATTATAATAGATGGCGCCATGTGTATATATGATTGAATTATTTTATTATAGAAACTTTAATAGTGCCGCGGGCTAAGGCTGGTAATAAATAATTCTTTTGGGCACGTCACCAGTCGACATTGATGTGTTTTTTTTTCATACGGGACCGTTTTCTCGGAATAAAATTGACAGTGATGTTTTGTAATGGGTGGTTTTGTTATTTTAATCATTTCAACGTTAAGGTCAGTACAAATATTGGAGTCAAAGGATTAATCTTTAAGGGTATATTAACAAATAAAATATTTACTTTGTTTCACGAGTTAATAGATAAGTTATGGGGTATTTATGGGTTATACAGGGTGTTTGGTGAATCGTTTGCCAAATTAAACGGGCCGAAAGGAGGGGTCATTTGTCGTCTCTTCAGCCCCAATAATTCATCCTTGGCCCCTCCGGTTCTTGAATTTAAAATATTTTAGAAATCGCCAACCAACTTGAATTTGAGTTTTAAGTTATTTTTTACCATTTTCAAATCTTTCTGTGTTAAAAAAACTAAGATAACTGCAAACAAATTTGAATTCGATAGAACCGGGAAACAGCACACATCCACATTTAAATTTGGCGGTTAGACTAATTTGTTTTTTTTTTTTTTTAATTATCATCCAAAGGATGAGTATTTGAGCCGTAAAGATTGAAAATGACCCCTTCTTTCGGCCCATTCAATTTGGCAAACGACGCACCAAACAACCTGTATTACTTTCTTTCGCGTGTATGATCTATGGCAGTATTATGCCTGCCTTTGCTTAACTTTTTTCATTTAAAGATGGCGGAGGTATAAGCGGATTAATACGTCAACATAAGAAGATTAGAAGCCAGTATAAGTACAAGAGTAATGTATGGAGCTTTTCTTGAAATAAGGTTGGAATTAAATAAATTTTGTATGTGGGTAAGTAAATTCCAATAAATTGAAAAAAACTTTTTTGTCTTTGATTAGATGAGATCTGATGATGGTTCGTTATGACGTACATACATAATATCACGTTTGTAATCCCCGAAGGGCTAGGCAGAGGTGTGTGTACCTACTGGTTCACCCATATTTCGCTGGTTATGTTTAAGTCTCATGTAATAGGGGGCTAGCCTATTGCCATCAACCGGGCTCATATCCAGACTCTGTGGCTGCTGCTGAGAAATTCCTGATGGAAAAACCCAATAACACTTTGCCCGACTTGGTAATCGAACCGAGGATCTCGTGCTCAGCAGTTGCGCTTACGACCACTAGACTAACGAGGCAGTATTTATTAGTCGTTATGAGTAGCCAGCAATTCGAAAGTCTGATAGCCAGTCTACCAAGGAGTTTCGTGTTATACAGGGTGTAACAAGACCCTTAACGAAGCCGTCAACCAAGCATTTTGTACATCGAACTAAGTAACTTTACGCAAAAATTATTGCTGGGAAACTACTTTTTATTTTAGGTGAAATATTACGTTTTACGGTAGGACTCAATGTAACGCAAAACATTGTGCTTATGGATGGATTGAATAGTACAGTGGTCGTGGAGGCGTTTAAAGTAGAAATCTAACATTAAAAACATGCGTTTGAAAAAAAACTTGTGAAATGGTTGGAACTTTGACCTCCAATATCTATACCTTCTAGAACCAAAAAAATGTTGCAATGTCGAGGAGAACAAATGCCTTTTGGCTTCGTTAAGGGTCTTGTTACACCCTTTATAGCAACTTCGTTGTGGAAGTCGGATAGGCAGTTGCTTCATGTAAAATATTGGTGCAGCTGCATCCGGTCAGATTGAAACCCGACCCCAACATAGTCAGGAAAAGGCTAGGCAGAATTGTATTCGCTCTTTTTTTCCATCAAAAACAGTAAACTGAATTTGTATTTACAAAGAGTTTAAAGCATAGTGTGAGTACTTACTTGGATAATCAGTTCGTTTCCTAGGTAGCAATAGATGTAGGCATTTATGAGTGCAATGACTAAGTATGCCAGGAACGTTATCAAGAGGCTTATTTGCTGTACACCGACCTGAAACAAAGCGTTTAGAACATATTTTGCGCATTCCAATACAGGGTTAGTTTCCAAAGACCAGACAAATTCCCAGATATGCTGCAGTTCATCATTCTAAGCCGACATAGAAATTCTTAACCGGTTATTAACAAACAAAACAGCTGTTCCATACATTTTGGTCGTGTAGGTAATGCAATTTTCTAGGAAACAGATTGATGATTTTTTTTAAATGACCGGTATTATATTTCTATGAGGGGTGGCTCGAACTATATTTGACAATTTAGCGGGTCTTTGGAAAATAACCCTGTATAATGCTTAGAGGCCACAGATAATTATAGATATACCTAAATAACGCAAGTTCGCGTGCCCGGCTTAAGGTGGAAGCGCAAGGGTAGCCCGCGTAATTTAAAATTTCTTACGTTTATTGCAATTTGCAGGTCAGTGTCAGGTTGTATGTTGATGAAAATATGATTCGCGCCAGTAAAATTTAAGGAGTTACAAAATTATAATCATTCAAATCATCAATACAACCGTCCAAGTTCAATTAACCTCATTCAATAACTATTTCATGAAAAAGTCACGCACAGGAATCCGAAATCCAGAGGTGCGTGTCTTGGGTTCGAACTCGAGACCTATGACTTGGCAGCCCGACGGTCACACCACTAGGCTATGTATCGGGTTTAGAAAAATAGATGTGTCCAATTGGGAACCTCCTCCTTTTTTTCGAAAAAAAATTGAATTTTAAAGATTAATTAAATTCTTATATGGTAGGAATTAAACATGGGACTGTACTTACCACAGTTACCATAACAGCATTTAAACATAATTCTACGGTGACTGCTAAGTTTTGAACTAGGAAATATTCTTTGAAAATATTTTCCATCTTCATTGAGTACCTGTAACGTACAACACAACATGAGCATTGTTAAAAAATCTTTTTCAATACAATTTCTGGAAAACTGGTTCTTATCGCACTACGATTAGGTTCAAAATGCAATGTATTTCACACGCGTGGATTTTTAATATTTTTCCGCACACGTGCGGAAATAAAAATCTCCACAGATAATATACTTATACTAAGTCCAAATGGGTTCAATGAATATAGTCGGCGGTAATGTTTTGTACGGTGTAAATATTTTTGAGTATTTAAATTGTGGTTTTATATAGAATATCATAGATAAACATGATTCTTTAAAACAAATATTTACTTTTATGAACAAATTAACATTTTATTTATGTTCTAAATTCAAAAATATTTTACTTTTCTATTTTTCAAATTAGGCTGTTTTGTGGCACCATACCTTTGCTTCTTCTTCAACCTGGCGAAAGCAAAGCGCGGAAAAAAAGCAAATTTAATCATAGTTTCCAAAATATTCCTTACAAGAATACATTCTGTTCTAATATTTTATTTCTTCGAAAGTAATAGAAGTAATAGAAAAAGTATAAAGAATAAAACAATGCGTGTTTTTTAGGGTTCCGTAGCTGAATGGCAAAAAACGGAACCCTTATAGATTCGCCGTGTCAGTCTGTCGGTCTGTCTGTCCGTGTATGTCACAGCCACTTTATTCCGAAACTATTAGGACTACACAGTTGAAACTTAGTAGGTAGATGTATTCTGCGAACCACTTTACGAATACAAAAATAAAAAATAAATGATTAAGTGGGGCTCCCCATACATGGAAGTGAAACTAAAAAATATATTTTTTCATCAAAAATGACATAGAGGTTCCTAAAAACAAAACCAAATTAAGTTTTGCTGTTGAATGTAAAACAATACAACATATGAACGAGTCTTCAAAATATATGCTATGGAACCCTGTGTGCGTGTGAGTACGATTCGCACTGGGCCGGTTTTTTTTTAATGTAACTGGTTCATGTTTCATTAATAATGTAAATTTTAATGTTCGCCGCCGAATGGTGAAATATGGCTGAGCTTTGATGTATCATAACAAATATTGTTTATTACCAGTATTTGCAAACTCAAACTGAAACTCAAAGCATTTATTTCAATTAGACCATAACAGGCACTTTTGAATGTCAGAAAAACAAAGGCGAAGCTACAGTCACAGACACAAGGCATAATAACTTATGAAAGTACTGTAGTTGCCCCATTCCAAAGCGTAGATCTCTATGGAGAAGAATGGGCAAGAAACTCCATGGACACTCTTTTCAATAAAAATATTGTTACAAGATCTTGGTTATATCATTCATGTTGAGATTATACACATTAATTACAAATTAAAATTCGATTCTATTCTATGCGTTGTCACGTTCATTTTGATATTCTTTTTTAGGTAAAATAACATCAAAAATCCACTGGTCTTTATGACCCTTTATCAAAAGATTAACAGACAAAAAGACTAAACGCCAAAATCCTCAGCACAATTAATATTAATCTTGTAGAATATCTTACTTAGTAAACGAAAATTAATGTAGTTGTACCCCATAAATAATATTACTCCCGTTCATTTATCAGGAGCAAACGTGAGTCGATAACAAATCGAGGGATAGATTTCTATGTACACTCTATATAAAGGACGATATTTTGCTGGTGTTGAAACAGTAATTAATCCCACAAATACTAATAAATTGCATTAAACCGAGATCAGATGCTACAGATTATGTCAATTTTTGCCTTTTATTCGGCGTCTGAACACGAAATAAACCAAACCCAAAAAAAAAATACTAAAAGATGTGTGGAATTTAGCACTTTCGTTACCGGCACTTCTTCTTCTTCTAAGAGATCTCTCCCTCTCCTATCGAAAGATAAAAAATTAATCGAAAACTGCAGTGGACTCTTAAGAGCGGCCAACCCGTGATACTTTTCATACACACGCTCGTACGTGATTATGCAGTTGTTACACATCTATCTTTGATTTTTTTGAACTAATAGCTATTTTGTGTACTATATCTAGGTTTCTATGGTATAAAAAATAATTTGTAGAAATAAATTCAAAAATTGGTGTTTTACACAAATTTTTGCGGGGTCGGGGCGGGGTAACACGGGGGAATCGAAAGAAAATGCCGCCGCTGTGGCTCTGGATGAAACAACAAGCTTTTTGACCATGCTCGCGTTGACGATAGACGGACCGGGAAGGGCCCTCTTAATTATTCATGTAGTAATGTCGATGGTTTTTTTATACTCTAAGTAGGTTGATGTGAAGCGATCACGCGGCCTAGGGTGGAGCACGCTTGCCTAGAAGAAACCGATTCACTCAAACTTTGAAGAGATCCAGATTCTAATGATTGGCAAAGAGAGAAGCGGCCAGTGAATTCTATAGCCTGATGGTTCGCCGTATCACTACTCGTCTCATAGTGAATGGGATGGTGTAATCCCAAAGCACACTCTCCGAAATTTTTCCGATAACAAAACAGGCCTAGTGCGTGTCGGGCCACGCACAATGTAGGTTCCGTAGTTGCCTTCTTCCTACTTCGTACGGTCCGCTTTGCCTCCGAATGATGATTTTTATTGTAATAATAAAAAGCAAACTTACATTTGCAGATGAAAAACCTGTGCTCTCATATATTCTGTTTAACAAAATATGTTAACCAAGTACATTTTATAAGTTTTTCGACTATTACTCGTAAACTTGTAAAGCATAACTAGCTGTGATAGTTTTTCTTTCAACTTCGTTATTGTATACTACCACCGTGAATTTTTTCACACACCCAACCACAACCGTTTAGCTGGTAAGGGGGGCCACTTGAGTCTTACAAAAATTTGAAGCTTAATATTTCACAAACGAAACTCTTAATCGAAAAATTATTTAAACAACCTCGCAATTGTTTTTTAAAGACTTATCCAACGACACCCCACGCTAAGGGGTATGCGAGAATAAAAAAAAACCCCACTTTGCGTGTACCTACAGAAGATCCTAACAAAAATACATTTCGAGATTTTATTTTACCACTCTGTCGGCGTAACTAATCTGTATATTCATGGCAAATTACAGCTTTATAGTCCTAAGAGTCTTGGAGCTAAGCTGCGGGCAGGCAAACAGACGGACATGGCGAAAGGGTATAAGGTTTCCTTGTTCATTACGGAACTCTAAAAAACAGATAGGCTGGCAATTTTGGGGTCGCTGTTCGAGGCGATGTCATGTGACTATGGAATTAAACAAATGAATAGTCACTCGAGAGAACCGTTCATACATTCTTTGCAAAATAATTCAAATTACATAATCGAATACTTTACCCCATCAGACGAATATGTTTCTTTATTATCTTCTTGAATTTCATCCTTGTCACCATCTCAGTTTCCATAGCATACTTCAAATTCCGTAGCTCTTTCTGCAAATGTATCAGCTGATCGCACAAATACATAATCATACTGCAGACAAGACCTTGCATGGCAAACGCTCTGCAGAGTCCAGGAAAAACGCAGAACGCCAAAATTTGCAGCGACAGTATCAAGTTCATTGAACTTTCCATTGGGTCAAAGGGTAACCAAGCTTCTATAGACATGGTGCCTTCGAATAGGGCCAAGAGACTGAATGCACCAACAACAGCAGCTGTCATGCCAGTAAGAAGCATTACGTAATTCGCCATCAGTTTCTTCCGTTCTTCTGTAACTTCGTCTCCAGAACTTTCGATTTCATCTATGAGATCTCTTAGTTCGTCTCTCTTGATCAAAAATATTATCGTTTTAAAAAAGAAGTTGTATACAACCAGGCATTTATCCAAATTGGAGAAGACGACGACAAGGTCATCCTTATTCTGATATGTCCCAATTCCAGCTAATATAAGAAATAGTGTGGTTAAAAAGTGGATGAAAAGCTCGTAGATTTTGTAAAGGTATTTTTGGTTTATGGTTAAGTGGTTTTCTGGCCATAAACCAACAAAGAAAAGGTATTTAATGTTAAACGAAAAGAAACCATCGTCTATCAAGTAGAAACGGTCTAACACGGAGAGCGCCATTTTGAAAATGACTACGACGATTTATTAGTAATGAGTGTAATGGCGCGGACACACATGTTGATAATGCAATAAAGAATTGAATGGAAATGTTGTTGATTTATTTCAAATACAGACATAATGAAGCTTGAACAAAATCATAAAGTGCTTTATTAGAATTTTCATGCTTTTACAAGAGGTCCTTTCTTAGGTCACATCGATGAAGGAAAAGTAAAAAAAAATGAGGATGGACATAATGTTACCGTTTTTTTTTTGCTAATCCCGTTTAAATTCCGAATTAAAAAGAACGATTTGAAAACTAATGACCGTTGTCTAGGACCTAAGAACTATTTTGTTACTGACAAAGCAAAGGAAACTGAAGATGCTAACATGTTAGATAGTAGAATTATTTTGCATCTGTGACATATAAAGAAACAGATAGATTTTTTTGAAACTCAACCCCAGAGAGAGAGATAGATGTGGTTCAAGTTTAAATGTGAGCAAAGATACGGAAAACCGTGAGTTTGGACATACAAACAATCTATTTTTCATGCTTTCTGAATCCAAAAACGAATCTATTTGGTCTTTTCTGTTAACGTTTTGTACACATCTTGTCAAACATGATGTTCATTGTAGCTTTTTGTAGATCGACCTATGTTCAACAAAGAAAATACCCGCAGGCAATGCTGGTTTCGAACGTTTTATAACCTTAGTTTCCTCGTATAGAGAGAATTTCACTATTCTTCTTCTTTGCGTGTTGATGGACTCAAATAATACCCTACCAGTAAATAGACACTTGCACAGCTCTGTCGTTGGCTTCAGTTAAATTCTGGAAGGTGCAGGATGGGCAAGAAAAGAGGTGGGGCATATCCCGCAGAGGGGCTCCACACTTGCATTGTATTTGGGACGGGTCGATGATATCCCATTTGGCCAGATTGTTGCTACAGCGGCCAACCTGGGCCCGCAAACGGTTAAGAGATTTACAGATTGGCCACTGCAGTTTCTGTCCAGGAGGAAGCTAGATGTTCTATTGGATTGACGAAGTGAGGAGGGGTGCGGTGTTTACTATTGAAACTGAACGTCGTCTTCTAAACTGCGTTCAAGAGACATCAGTGTCAATATTTTATAGCAATGGTAACACTGGCTCTTGAACTTTGTTTCATTGGTCGCCTTAAATCGTGTACCAACTTCCTTGTACCAATCTACAAACAATCTAACATAAGTTTCACACTGTGTTCAAACTTCATAAACTCAATTTTGGAGTGTGTGCATATTTGCTGAACGTTCTCAGCGGCCATTTTGGTCTTTGAGCAAAGTCCGCCAATGTGTGCCAAGCTTTATGCAAACACAAACTTTGCAACTTTGGACTGCAATATCTTTGGTAATAACTGCTAATTTTGCCACATGCCCTGTCTCTTTCTTACTTGGAAGATAAAAGGATATAGACAAGAGTTTCTGAACTTATAAATGACCAATTATGGCTGGTTAATGTCATAACTATTGGACAAATGACTAACTAGTTTGTTAAAGGGCAGTCAGGATTCTTAGGAATTGTTTGCAATTGATGTAGTTAACATTTACAGGCTTTTGCTCGTGGCTTCCTCCGCATGTTGATCGGAAATTATTCCACGGGAATGTACTACTGAGATAAACTTTTCCTGTCCTAACCCAAGTCATGATGTACCAGATTGTCCATTGAAATCTGTTCAAGCGTTTAAGTGTAAAACGTTTACAGACAAACAGACAAACCGATTTATTTTCGTATTTAAAATATTAGTATAACTGAACTATTTATTAGTTTTAAAGATCACTGGTAAGTTACTAATGTTATCTTATGAATATGTGGGTTACTTCTCATTATCTTCATCAGAAAATCGCACCCGTGCGAAGCCGGGGCAGGTTGCTAGTCTACAAATAGATAAAATTGAAGTATCTGATTGGAATATCAAAATAACTGCTTTTTACTGAATGCATATAAAAAAATAATATTTTGGTACCTACTACAAAACAACATTTTATTTTATGTTTGACTGTCTGTCTGTTTGTTCTGGCTTATCTCTCTTGGTTAACTTAGAAAAAAGGATAAGGGTTCCGTCCAGTTTGATTCAAATAACTCCCCCATATAGAAATGTTCAATAAATCAGCTGTTTCATACAATTTGACCGGGTAAGTATAGGCACTTTTATAAGAAACAGCTGGTTTTTTTTAATAAACGATGAAAAATTTAGATGTGTGTCTCAGAATGATGTACTGAATAATGGGAACCATTTTCGTATCGGAGTCCCTTCCACTCTGCAAAGCCTTAAGCTTTGCCCTCAATCTCTTACCCCATGCCATTCAAACAGTCAATACGTAGCGATGGCTGCGGTTAAAGAAATGCATCGCCACTCTAAAAGCGGAGAGTGCTTTCTGAGCCACTTATATTGAGAATGTTGGAGCTGTAGCTACTATTTGTTCTCGCAATGTTTGCTGTTAAGTTTTCTTCTACTGGAACCCTAGTACCTGCCTAGGTTACGCGGGGCTAGCATTTGGATTATTAAACTTTATGTTATTGGATTTGTGCCCGGTTGACAGCAATAGAACCCATCACGAGCCGAGCGAGCTCGTAGAGCCTACTGCCAGTCGTTTTACTCGTGCAGCTTGTGGGTTACGTACGCAGAAGACTTACAACGCTCTGCGCGTGCAGTATAATAATGCGCTGAGGATATGTTTGGGGCTGCCTTGGTTTTGCAGTGCATGGGGCATGTTCGCGGAAGGCATGTTTGCGTTGATATTGCGGCGATTTAGGGGTAGCCCTAACAGTATTTTAGCTACACTGGCAGACAAGGTTGACGGACCTTTTATTAGACTGGGCTGGCAGACATGTGCATGCGCATGTTCATGTACCCAAATAGCATATTTTTAAGTTGTTGTTATTTATTATTTACTAAAATAGGATAAGTTCATATACTAACCCTATATGGATCCATTGGGCTGTTTTTTTTTTTTTAATTTGAATAGACTGGGTAAATAATACAAGGGACTTAAACATAACTATCGAAATGTAGGTGAGCTATTAGGAACACCACTGCCCATGCCCTCGGGGATTACAGGCGAGATGTTACATGTTCGTACAAGCTTAATATTAGCTTTTTTTTTTTTTTACCGATGGGAAATCATCAAATAACCCCTCCCGCTCTGGGCTGAGCAGGAGGGAGTGTCAGACTTTTACTGACTAAAACCCATCCATGTTCCTTCCTTTGCCCTTTGTGTTCCCGGGCCGTGGTATCTCTTTCGAACAGTCCCGCAAATCTGGCAGGAAGCTTAATACCTTGGCTTGCCTTTATAACCTGCTACTCTTCATGATGCTGCCTGTGTCTATCAAACCGGTGCTAATCGCGTCTAAGGAATTTCCCAGGGCTGCAACTGAGAAATTCCTTCCAAATAAAACTCAATAACAGTAAATTATAATAAACACAAAAAAACCCGACTGTTTAAAATTAATGAGCTGAAAAGGGAAAACAAGTAACATAATACCTATATAAAATTAAAGAAACTAAATACTTTAGGGTGCCGTGCGGTGACAAACGTAGTTTTGGTAGATCTTTCTGTGAAAAACATTAAAAAAAAAAACAAAATAAAAAAACGAGTGGCTCCCGTTTTTTTTTCGTTTGCGGGCGCCATTTTCAAAATTAATATAGCCTATGTCACTACTTCAATTCATTCTTCAAAAAATTCAACGACACCTCATATGTCAAAAACCGTCCTACCGTTTGGGTTGTAGGGCGAAAGAAATGGAGGGGCTACATACGCTCGAAAAACATTACATAAAAAAAGATCTATTTCAACATGCGTTCAGCAGATTATTACATTAAAATAACGCTCAATCTTTTTGAAATAAGATTATGTGCGTTATCGATTTAGACATAACTGTCTTCAGTCTTTTGTCGATCTGTGGTTGAAGCCCATGCTCAGCACTTGCGTTTACTAGTTCAACGAGCCAACGAGATCAATTTAACGATACTTGACTCAAGCAAAATTTGTGAAATATGGGTAAATTATCAATACATTTCTGCTTATGCCTTAAAAAAAATGATAGAATGTTTTGCTGTATGACATTTTTTAGGGTTCCGTAACCAAGGGGTAAAAAAGGAACCCTATTACTAAGACTCCACTGTCCGTCTGTCTGTCTGTCTGTCATCAGGCTGTATCTCATGAACCGTGATAGCTAGCTAATTGAAATTCACATTCACAGATGATGTATTTCTGTTTCCGCTATAATAACAAATACTAAAAACAGAATAAAATATATATTTAAGGGGGGCTCCCATTGCGGGCCTGTGGACGGTGAGCTATGGGCTAGCTCGCCGTCCGTCCGTCTTATGACGACAGGCCGTGTCGACGGCGCGTTCGTGTTCCACGCGCGCCTCAAAGAGAGTCAGCAAACAGGAAGGGGTCCCTAAGGACTGATGCCTGTCAGGGTTGCGGGACTGTTCGAAAGACATACCGCGGCCCTGGAACACAAAGGGCAAAGGAAGGAACATGGATGGGTTTTAGTCAGTAAAAGTCTGACACTCCCTCCTGCTCAGCCCAGAGCGGGAGGGGTTATTTGATGATTTACAATCCGAAAAAAAAGAGAAAAAAAAAGGGGGGCTCCCATACAACAAACGTGTTTTTTGTTTTTAGATTCGCACTTGGCTGGTTTTTTTTTAATGTTTCTTATTCAGAACCGTGCTGAAATAGGGCCTTTTAGTACAGGACCTTTAGTTTAAGTAATTAAGTATGTATTACTTTTTTTTTGTTTTTTATTTAATTTGGTTTTACTGTTTTGTCCCGAGCGAGTCGAATAAATTCCATTTTTTTCTTAATTTTTTTTATCTTAAACTCGAGCTTTCTTTAATTCAAATCAACATAGTAACAGATTAGTCCATTACCATCAATTAACCTTAATTAGGGAGGCGGCAGAGCATAGCATTAAGTACATAGTGAGTTGACAATGTTTATCTACAAACTGATTTGAGTAATGCAATGACAATCTACACTGTTGTTTCCAATGTGATCCACGTTGATCTGGATTTCGATGCGACCAATTTAGCTTGCCAAAATTTTTTTTTTTTTGGTGTTGGCGTCTCGCAGTTCAGCCTATGAAGCTGGCTACTGCTTAACCGGTCTAATCCTGTAGATGCCTTGAATTTAAGGCTTCCAGCCAGGGGCGCTTGCCAACACTCTTATGTCCGGCTTAAATATGAACAGCCACACAGGTCGGTTCGTAGATAGGTGACCATCATTGCATACCGAATTCCCTCCGTGCGTCAGAAAGCACGTTAAGCCGTTGGTCCTGGCTGTCATTTGTATCTTTGACAGTTGTACAGAGTAGTAAGCCCTTTTTTTTTGTTTTTTTTTTTTCGGATGGGTAATCATATAATAACCCCTCCCGCTCTGGGCTGAGCAGGAGAGAGTGTCAGACTTTTACTGACTAAAACCCATCCATGTTCCTTCCTTTGCCCTTTGTGTTCCAGGGCCGCGGTATCTCTTTCGAACAATCCCGCAACCCTGGCAGGCGTCGGTCCTTACGGACCCCTCCCTGTTTGCTGACTCTCCTTGAGGCGCGCGTGGAACACGAACGCGCCGTCGACACGGCCTGTCGTCATAAGACGGACGGACGGCGAGCTAGCCCATAGCTCACCGTCCACAGGCCCGCGCCTACGGTGGCCGGGGGCCACCACGTGGGGCCCCCGACGCCCGGTGCGTCTCCCGCGGCGACTGGGACGTGAGGTTCTCTCCCTCTCACGTTCCGCCACCTCCTTCGCTAGCATGACTGCTTCGCAGAAGGAGGTGACGGCGTCCCATTCCGTCTCGCTCCGGACCATGGATTGAACCAAGGCCGGAAGCGAGAGGTCGCCGCCGCCGATCGCCGCTACGAGGACACGGCGGTGCTCCGCCCACGCGGGGCAGATCTCCACCGTGTGCTCCACCGTGTCCTCCGGTCGATCCTCACAATGGTAGCACCCGGGCGTTTCCTCCCGCCCGATTCGGTGCAGGAACCTCCCGAAACAGCCGTGTCCGGTGAGGACCTGCGTCAAGCGGAAGGTGAGGGTGCCGTGGCGCCTCTCTAGCCACTCCTCAAAGAGGGGACTTACCGCCACTATTGTGGCGTGCCCTAGAGTAGTAAGCCTGGAAGTCTGACAAACAGTCTTACCAAAGTCGATCGTTTGGTTGTTGGGATGTTGAGGTCAGATAGGCAGTCGCTTCATTTAAAATACTGGTAATCAGCTGCCTCCGGTTAGACTGGCAGCCGACCTCAACTTAATTGGGAAAAGGCTACGCAGATGATGAACACCGATGGGAAATGCTATCGGGTACACGGCCTATGATAATTATAAAACCATAGCACCAACTTAAAGTTGTTGTCGTGAGAACTAGTAGTAGGGAATCGCGATCATATGCAATTTGTTTTCTGTCGACGTATTTGAAAGTCTCTATAGTTATATGCAGTTGCCTTATATTTTCTCGACGTAATCCCTTAAAAGGCTGCCTCGTGAGATTGTGTATTTGTTTTTCGCTGTAACTGTGACACAATTGAAAGTTTTTGATGAATAATTTTACAAAGATTGTGCTTATAGAAGTGTATAAGGATCGTAGCAGGCGGCGGCGTTCTGTTTCAGTTTACCCCATATTTTTGGACACCAAAATCTTAAAGGTGTAGACCAACACTCGGCGGCGTATACAGGACACATTTCTGCAGCGCTCTAATTAGGACTAAACCGACGCATGTTTTCGTACCAGTACTGCGTACACATCCGAGACACACCGCGCTCTTCAGTTGGCTTCACGCGTTTGCTTCTATTATAGTATTTTTTTTTGTCCGAGATCCCAAAACACATTAAAAGTTCCATACATTTATATAAAGCGAATCGATGTTTCGTTGTCCATTTTGATACCCAAGAAACAGAATTACCTCCAAACACAATTACTGACGAATGTTTACTAAAAATATTTGTGCGCGGCAGGTAGACAGAAGAGTTCGCGCGTGGCTGTCGTCCAATCAAAGTGCGGCTGCCCGCCGCTGCTGCCGCGTGCGATTGCCGCTTTATGTTTGGCCACACCTTAATACATAATGTTCAATACGACTTTAACCTTTCGTATGCCGAGTATATAGACACGTGTCTCGCGTAGATCCACGTTCCTGGCACACGAAGGGTTTAGGTGTAAATTAATTATTTAAAAATTAATTAATTATTGTTAATTATTAAATTGTAAACTTGGTATCTTCATTACATAGTATAAAACAAAGTCGCTTCCCGCTGTCTGTCCCTATGTATGCTTAGATCTTTAAAACTACGCAACGGATTTTGATGCGGTTTCTTTTAAATAGATGGAGTGATTCAAGAGGAAGGTTTATATGTAAAACATTGCACCCGTGCGAAGCCGGGGCGGGTCGCTAGTAGGATATAAGATACTGTTATCTTATTGCGCTCCTGTTTCCAGCAAAGACGATACATTATGAATGAGCTAAAAAAAACATCCACCAGCCTGAAACTTTGTGTAAATAAATCTTCATTATTGGCCTCATTACTGTACGTTTGTTTTTTTTTATCAGACCCAGTTTTTGTATTTTTCGACTAAATACAAATTGTAATTTAAAGAAAAATTTTATGATTCGAAAATAAATATGTCGGAGACGGTCATTGGTACGGGCTTAAAATGAATCACAAGTACACTGTGGTGACATCACGCGATCTACTTACAAATCTACCCACACCACAGCGCCACTTGTCACAGAGCCCTGATGGTCAAACGCTCTGAGCCAGGACGACAGTCAGTGTCTGATCGCGGCCGAGTTAAGACCTCTTGGAACTGTATCGATTTATTGTGCCACGTGTTATTTTGTTAAGTTGTAGTCTCAAATAATTCGTTAGTTTTGCTAGAAACAATGTATCGCTCAGTGTCTTTTCATAGCACGAAACCCATCATCTGCCCACATGATGTAGAAGCCTAGCGGAATAAATCCTACCACTCCGACAAATATTAAGAATCTTGCGCAATTTTCATCACTACAGGCACCCGTACTAGGCTCGCATCGTGGCTAATGTCTCAATCCTTCACCCAGAGATAAGGCGTATGTCCCAGAACTAGAAATAAAATGTTTGCTGTTTATTTTGTAAGCTAAAAACTTTTATTGTTTCTAAACAAAAATATCCGTTGTTCTCAAGGGATGAACTAGCATAAATAAAACCACAAAAAACAACTCCATAAAAATATATCCAAGACATAAATCATTCAACAGTAGCTTACATTACAAAAAATATATTCCTGAAAAACTTATAGTTTGGATAAAAAGTTAGAAAATATCAAAAACAAATATTCAAAATGGCGTCCCTAGCGGATGAATACGAGGTATAATAAAGATCAAAATTCAGTCAACAGAAAACCAGCGTAGTGTTGCCAATATAAATATACAGTTACATACATACATACGACGACCCGAATGGCGCAGCGGTAGTGAGGCTGCCTTACGTTCTTAGGGTCCCGGGTTCGAATCCCGGTAGGAGCAAATGTTTGTGTGATGAGCATGGACATTTGTTTCCGAGTCATGGATGTTTATATGTATAATAAGTATGTATTTACAAACAAAAAGTATCTATGTAGTAATATCAACTATCTGGTGACCACGACACAAGCCTCGTTGCTTAGTGTGGCACCTAGATGGCGCTGTGTGTGAATGTGAATGTGAATGCTCAGCAGTCGCGCTTGCGACCATTAGACCAACGAGGCAAGTTAGCGTCCCACTGGTCAGTTTCCTTGCTCGTCAATTTCACAAATTCACCAGTTTCCTCATTGGACAGTTTCTGAATTCACCAATTTCATTATTTGCCAGTTTCACTAAGTTGTCAATTTCCCTATTAAGTTGGTTTCCTGGTTTGCAAGTTTTCTTGTTCGTCAGTTAGTTTAGATTGTCAGTTTTGCTATTTCGTCATGTCCCTAGCCCGTTACTTCCCTTGATCGCAAGTTTCCTTGTTCGTCAGTTAGTTTCGATTGTGTTTTACTAGTCCTATGCCATTCCTTATTAAGTTATTCCCCGATTACATGAGTATAGAACACTAATTTCAGCGTTTGTTTAATAACACTTAAAGGCGTTAACAAGGAGGTTGCTTATACATGTAGGTACATGCTTTGCACTATAAGGGTTATATATATTTAATAATTAAATTAAATTATATACACTAAACAGTTTTTGTAAAATGATGATGTGGTTTGGTACTCTCAAGTTTCAGGACAGTGACCTACTACTTGTTCATTCCGAGATGGCCGTTCCTTCCCGTACCACACCACACCTCGTTCACGCCACGCTTAACTCTGACCAGGGTGACAGGAGAGGCAAATATATCACGAGCGAGGGGCAATGACAAAGCGAACATGCATCAATATCGGAACCAGTGAACCAGACGAATATGGAAACTAGAGCAGATGACAACCTAAACTACCTACCTATCTACCGGCGAAAAAATAAACTAGTACAGAAGGAAACTAGCGAATTAACGAAACTAATAGCCTAGCTTTTGCTAGGCTGTTAGTTTCGTTAATTCGCTAATGAAAGAAAACTGAAGCATTACGAAAACACAAAACTGGATAATTGGCTACCTAGCGTAATGACGAATAGGTAAACCGTTCGATAAGCGAAGCTGACAAATAACAAAACTAGCGGATCGCAATACTGGTAATTTCATGAAACTGACGACCTAGCAAAACTAGCGAAGGAGGAAACTGAAGAATCAGGAACTAGCCAAATTGTCAACCTACCGAAAATGCCTAATGAGTAAACAGGCGAATTTGTGAAATTGACGAGTAAGGAAACTGACCAGTGGTACGCTAACTCAACGAGGCGATTCGGTTACAGCTCATACGAAGAATTTGGAATATCCGGAATTGCCTTATCTTGGTATAACAAACAAACCAAACTGGTTGGTAAGTGATAAGGAGCTAGAATATTTCTAATGCGTCATCTAAATAGGCTCACGTCCTACGACACGGGATTTAGACATAACAGGCGAAATGTGGATTCACTTTTAGAATACAACACTGTTTATACATTCGGAGATTACATGCGTGATATTACAGTATGTGTGTTCATCTAAATTCACTCTCAGATAGACAACGCGCAGTTAAAACCACTGGGTATTAAGCTTGTCCAAAGGAGTATATTTTTATGGTTCTGTACCTCATTCGGCAAAAATGGAAACCTTTTAGGATCACTTTGTTGTGCGTCTTTCCGACTGACCGTCTGTCCGTTGGTCAAGACCCTTTTTCTTGGGAACTCCTAAAGGTATCAAACTGAGATTAATACTTAATACTCAGCCCTGCTACCAGTTGGAGCAGTGAAAAAATCAAACTTGTAAGTCAACGCGATCAATAGATATGACCGTTTAAATATGCGACAGGATATTTGAGATTTCACAAGGGAATCAAAACGGGGTACTTCCCGTTGACATAGAATCATGAAATTTGGCAAGAAGCAATGTCTTACAGCACATTTGTAAAGGAAAAAATCGGAAAATATGTAGTTTAATAAGAAAATTCCTACATGTTTATACGGAACCCTCGGTGCGCGAATCCAACTCGCACTTGTCTAGTGTTTTTTAAAGAAAGTGTTTACTAACCTGTCCCTAAATTGGTTGGAAGTTCAAGGTTGGCACACAAGCCTTCTGCCAAGACCGTGTATTCGGTAGATTCGTCAATAACATCTTACCTACGTGTCGGTAGGATCGGTACCTATACAATTTCAGATAAAATATTTTTATAAAAGAAAGAGAAGATTTGAAATTTATTGTGAAGCGAACTTTTTTTAGGCACTGTTTGTGCCTAACAGCTGTTTCGTCCAAATCGCTTATGTCTTCAGAGTTTTTCTTTTCGTGGTCTAAAATTATTATAGTTTTACTTACATCGAGTACAGTAGAAAAAACATTTTTATAAGAAAAATCTTTGCTGAACACCAAATTTTTACTTATTCTCCGTTGTTTGTTCTTTTATACTACGTAACGAATAATGATGGTGAATTCATCATCATCTTCAACATTCTCCAATTTATTTAGTCCCCCCAGCATGTCTTCTTCAATTATCTTCTCACTGTAATTTATAGAATTTGTCCCGGTTGCCTGTATTTTGTACATAAATGTTTAGCATAGATAAATAATGATAAAGATAAAATAAGATAAGTCTTTATTTGCCTAAAACATGGTATAAAGTTGTTCTCCTCGTCATTGCCGTCAGTTTTTATTCTAGACCATACCTGGGAACCTTCCAATTACGAAGATAATGAGGGTCAAAGTTCCAACATTTTCACAAGTTTTTTTTAGAATACATGTTTTTAATGTAAGATTCTTACTTTAAACATCTCCACGATCATACTATTCAATCCATCCATCAGCACAATATTTTGAGAGCGTTACATTGAGTTCTACCGTAAAACATGATTTTTCACCCTAAAAAAAAACCGTTTCTCAGCAATAATATTTGTGTAAAGTTATTTAGTTTGATGTACATAATGCTTGGTTGACGGCTTCGTGAAATGTCCTGTTACACCCTGTATTATAATATCGTCCTCAAATAACTATACTGTTATTCCCCTATAGGCTTAGATAGAATAATCTACCAGGAAATCTAAACGCAGCTATACAACATTATTATACGTAAGCTGCCTGAGCAATCACAATTTCCCGAGATAAGGCGCAAGAAAGACAACATATGGCGACGCCCGGCACACGATGGAAAAACTATAACTTTACTGACATAGATAGGTATATTATTATATCAGACTAACGTGTTATCTATATCACAGTGTAACTATTTGCAGTGGTTCAGCGGTCGTAGATTTGACAGTGCTATCATCGCCTTTTTGAATTTTGACATCAAATAATCATCTCATTGTAACGGTAACGTATTGCGGAGATCAGAATTATTCTAGGTATGTTCTAACCCAGGTCATAATCATGGTCATGCGTGAAAAGTTAACAATCAATTCGACAGAAAGGATACTACTTCTGCCTAGCCTTTTCCCAACTATGACCTAAACAACCCAGTTAGTACTGGGTAATACGACACCCTTTGGTAAGACTGGTTGCCAGACTTTCAGCACTGACTATCTGTAACGACTGTCAAAGATCTACAATTGACAGCCGGGACCAACGGTTTCCAAAAACTCAGTATGTTATGTGTGGTCATCCTTGGACGAACCCAGGCAAGCACGGCTTAACGTTAATTTCAACCCGAGTTATTATTTACCTACAACTAGGTATAGATTGTTCAAATAATTACAAAACAAATTACCTATTCCAGGACTGCCCACATACAAAGGAAAGTTCTAGCTTAACCCAGAATTCTCGAACAGCAAACTTCACCGAACTACCGTTGACTTACTAAACCTAGTACACTGTGGCATTATCAATCTTGAAACTATCTGTCACAAAAAGTTATTGAACGGGTCAGTAATGTCAGTATCCAGGCTTTGGGGAAAGGTTATCTATTGTCTTAAGACATCGGATGATCAATCAATACTTTTTACTTGACTAGAGAACGCTGAAATGTGGGTTATGAATCTTAGATTATTTGTGCCTAGGAAAATATACAGGGTGGAAGGAACAAAGACGCGAAAATGATTATCACGAATTCATTACATTATTCAGAGCCATATAAATTTTTCATAGGTTATTAAAAAAAAAACTGCTGTTCCTACAAAACTGCGATACATGCACGGTTAAAATGTATGGAATTGCTGTTTTTTTAAATTAATAATAATAATACCAGCCTATTACTGTCCCACTGCTGGGCAAAGGCCTTTTCTCAACAGAGAAGGCACGAGCATTGATCACCACGCTTGCTCAAGACGGGTTGGCGTTTTCAAACTATTATAAGTCCAGGTTTCCTCACGATGTTTTTCTTTACTGATGTCTGCGATGTCCAAGATAAACATAGAAAGTACAAAAATGAATTGAAAAAGTCACATTGGTACTTGCCCGGATTTGAACCCACAACCTCATGCATGAGAGGTGAGGCCTTAACCTCTGGGCCATCACGGCAATAATAATCAAATCAAATCAAAAAACTTTATTTCGAACAAGGGTCCATATGGGCTAGTAGCGAGTACTTAGGAGCTATGTTATTACGAAATAATAAAAAATAAAAAAAATAACGATGAAAAATTTCTTTGGCCCCCACAGAAATTTTTCGTCGCTAATTTTTAAATAAAATCAGCTGTTCCATACATTTTGAACAACAAATGATTTACAGAAAAATTTACGGACAGCGAATCAATCATGAACACGTGACGTAAATGTGAGTTAAATACGATCGAATTTCAAACCGAAAATACAACTATCTTATATCATAATCATGAATTATCAACCGTAATGTTCCCATTACTGGGACACCGGCCTGCCTCCTCTCTATAAGAATGAGCGGTCTGTAATGCACCCATAGGATAGTCCGGTTAAGCAGACGACAACCTCCTAGGCTGAACTGCTAGATGACATTTACTAAAAAAAAAAAACCACGACGCGAACTCAGCCAGTCCCGTAAATTCGAGCGATTTTAAAATTTATATATCTATACATAAAAATAAATAAAATGGTAGTGGCTGTTCTTAATATCAAAATTACAGCTTTTTATTGAGTGCATGTGAGAATATATACTGCACTAATAACAAAAACACATTTTTAAAATGTTTGTCTGTCTGTCTCTCTGTCTGTTTGTTCCGACTAATCTCTGAAACGGCTGGGCCGATTTTGACGGGACTTTGACTGCAGATAGCTGATGTTATAAGGTCTAACATAAGGTACTTTTATTTTAGAAAAATAATTAGGGTTCCGTGAAAAAAAATTAAAACCCTTGATATTGTTAACAAAATCTGATTCAAAGCGAAGTAATCCTTTCACGCAAACGAAGCTCGCAGGCAGCAGCTAGTTGAAAATATGTTTTACCCAAAATAATTTACTTAGTTTAAAGACCTTATCATATTTCGATACTTATTGCGTTTGTCGGAAAAAATAATCAAACAGACAAAATATATTAATATACATAGAGGACAGTATCTTTAGGTCGATTTTACGCCGCACGTTCGTTGATGCTGAAAAATATAGCTTTTTAGCTGATAAAATGATATTATGGAAAACTGTCAGTTGTTGTAATAGGATTCATGTTCATCCAAGTATAAGTCCGGGTCCGTTCGTGGCGACATAAAACATTATTTGTAGCTATAACACCTGATTTTAAATGGGCTGATTTAAAACAGGAAATCGGTGGGTTTTTGGGATTATAGCTGGGATTTCGTTATCACTAAACCCTACCTGTTATTGTGCAACGTGACTTGAAAATGTAAAAAGCTATACGTTTTTAACTATTCTATAAGCAGAAACATCATAATTTTCTTTTACTTTTTTCTCGTATTGAAGTGTTGTGTACTTTATTTTTAACTATTTTTTGCCCACGTTTTGGCACGTTGTAATATGGCCTGTGGCACTCTGGGATAATGAAGCTTCTTTTTAGTGAAATAATTTTCAAAATCGGTTCAGCAGATCCAGAGATTACCCCCTACATACACTTACAAACTTTTACCTCTTTATAATATTAGTTGAGACTAGAAAATTAACAGCTAACATACTTATGATGTTTGTTAGGACTACTCATAGCTACTCCTCTGACTCGCGTGGGTGTTATATTTCATCTTTATCCTTCAGGCATTTTTGAGAAAGGGTGCTTTGAGTGAAAGGGTCTCAAAAGGGACAAAAAAGCGAGCGGCAAGATTCTGTGTACTTACTCGCTATTTTTCTAAACATCCACGTGTTCGTTAAAATTTGTGGTAGTTTAGGTCGGTTCTTTGATGGGTAACCATCCATTACATTCTTAGATACCTCCGTGCCGCAGAAAGCCAGCAACTAGGTCGTGGAGTATTTGCAGTTTCATGTAAAAAACTTGATGGATGATGAACCCTGGTAAACCAACCATAACACCGTTCTAAAAAGGCTAGGCCGATTTTGATTGAATAAGGATGTAAGACATACAATAAATGATGCTCAGACCTTGAAAAACATCAACGAAGTTTCAATCAATCAAATCTGCTCAGCGCCGTCGTCCACGTTCAAAAATCTGGTCATACACGCACGCCGGTTGCGAGTACTTCGCACCTGACCTTTTTGAAGAACCTCACCAATAAGGTTATTCGCAAGGTGGTTTAAAATACCTGCGCTTCTTATATCACAACTCGTGCGTAATGTTATAAGAAAACGGATGACACCAAAGGGGAAAATAGATCGAAAAGTTTAGAGCAGTTCACTTTTATGTTACTCGTCTAGACGGTGTCGCAATCTCTTAGCGTGCACACTAGCTCTAGTTTCACAAAACGGGTTGTTTTACTTCGTGAATTTTAATACTTATCCTAGAAAATATACCGTTTTAGCTTTAGAGTCTCAACTTACTTTGAAACGGAGGTGAGTAATACGTCAGGGTTGCGGGACTGTTCGAAAGAGATACCGCGGCCCTGGAACACAAAGGGCAAAGGAAGGAACATCGATGGGTTTTAGCCAGCACAAGTCTCACACTCCCTCCTGCTCAGCCCAGAGCGGGAGGGGTAATCTGATGATTTCACATCCGAAAAAAAAAAAAAAGTTGAGTAATACGTTCGGATCCAAGAAAGTATCACACTGTGTATGTCTGATACCATAAAGCTATAATATAGTTGAATAAATATTTCAGTTTGTTTGTACATCTATCTATCTATATATGTATAAATAAAGAAAATTTCTGTTTCTATCGAAAAAATCGGTCGAATTTAGCTGTAATACTACTTTTCGAAAATTTTGTCTTTAAATTTTTTAGACCTTTGTGTCCTGCTTATGCATATGAACTTTCATTACAATCGGTTCAGGCATTTCGAAAACAAATGAGTTCAAAGTTTGTATGAAATGCCTTAAGACGTTAACGCTCCTAACGAAGCCGAAAGGCACTTGTCTTTCCCGTCATTGCGATCGTTTTTTTGTTCTAGACTATACCTTCTAGTTACCGAGACATTGGGGGTCAAAGCACCAACTTTTTTAGAAGTTTTTTTTAATACATGTTTTTAACACTTCCACGACTCCCGTAATTTAAATTGATCCTATTCAATGGAATCTATGACTCAATGGAACGCACTGTGTTGAGTGCGTTCCACTGAGTCCTGCCACAAAACGTGATTTTTCACCTGAAAAAAAAAAGTAGTTTTCCAGCAATATCTCGGCTTCCTCTCTATGAGAGGGAATGGGCTATCATCCACCACGCTGGCCTAGTGCGGGTTGGAAAAATTCGAAGACATGTGACAACTGTCACATGTCTTCGAATTTTTGGTTCTAGGACATGCCGGTTTCCTCACGATGTTTTCCTTCACCGTTTTGAGAGGAATGGTGATGAAATAAATTACACAAAGTAATGCGCATTGCCTGGGTTTGAAGCCCGAAAGTCGGGGCCGCCACCACTGGGCCACCGCTGTACACCCTGTTTACATCCTTTATAACTCGTGGAAATTATTCTTAACCCTGAAAAAAGTTAAAAAGGCAAAAAAACTAATTTAGTTTAACAACATCGTAACCATTTAAGGGCTCTTAAGGGTTGAACGTACGAAACGCCGTAAAGGACTAATGTCGTGACGTAAAAATGTTTACGACCAATTAAACGACTGTTATGTACTGAATTATTAATGAGCCCAGTTTATGAGAGCATAATTTGAGCTTAGTAATAAGCCTGTTTTGCAAGAGAGTTAGTTTATGAATCCTAGGGGCAGAGTTATGGAAAATTATATGGGTAATTTAATATTGATTAACGATTTCACTAACTGGATTGCATACTATTTCAAACTCTATGGTATATAACTAAACTTATAGGTACTGTCACTTACGGGATATCTTCCGTGATTATTAATTATTTTGAGCTCCCGATATTTCGACGCTATTGCAAGCGCCATGGTCGTGGGATGACTGGATAATGCGGGTAGATGGAAAATAAATTGTTAGGCGCAGAGAAATCTGACTACCCTCTTTCTTAGTTAGTCTTTTGCTACGCGCACTACTGGAACTTGATCCTTAATTGCAATCATAGATGCTATGAAGTCAAATCAACTTAATAAAGTTTCAATGATCTTTATTGCAGTTATCAAAATGCTTGATTGACACAACTAACTTATTTTGTTACAGTTAACATTTTTTGAACTTGTCTCTTTTTTTAACTCTTCTACAATGATAATTATCATGTTAAGGGAAATCGAGAACTTGTTTGAGCGTTCATTCTTTTGAACTAGTATTGCCGGAATCATGTCGTGATGATCAACTTAACTAAGATTTTGATTAATCTAAACAAGATATCGTCAATCAAGCCAAAAACTTGATTGGAGTGCATTTTTTTCAGTGATAAGTCACGGCAAAACACACTCACAATATCACTAGATTTTGTGAAGTCCTTATTACGACGCTGGCTGCTTCTTTTGAGCATACTTAAAACTGGATTCCACGTACTTGTCAATAAATAATCACTGAAGCTATCCCGTAAGATAGATAGATAGATAAATCATGTATTTTGTGAACACAAAAGACACAACACACGGAAGTTCAATTAAATTATAAAATTTACATGAACATTCTTTAAATACCTATAAAAATAAAAACAAGGTGCCAATTTGCAAAAAGGAAAACATAATTTATGAAATAAGTATGGTAACACCATGACAAACTACAATAAAATAACGAGTATTTAAACAAGGTGCGGTGTGCGCCTCAAGGTTGCACCAAATGGGAGTTCAGCTTAGCATGTGTCAGGCATGCACCTGACGATATTCTACTAGATCCCTGTAGTGACATACGGACGTCGAGCAGACGAGATAAATTGGTTTTGTGATAAAGTGTTGTTCATGCGCGGAGTGAAATTGTGTAAGTGACATGCAGTATACATTTAGATCGCATACCCTTTAATTCATGTTTACTGTGACCGGTCTATCCGTGTTACATTAAATAAGTACACTTATGTTTAACTAGTTTGTTTGGCGAAAGTCATGAGCAATAAAAAACTCGTCGATTACGAGTAGGACTAACGCATGAAGGGTTCCGTAACATCGTAGTAGAGGAGCCCGCTTTAATTTATTAATTGTTACAGCGGCAACAGAAATACACATTCTGTGAAAATTTCAACTGTCTACCTATAACGGATCATGAGATACAGCCCGCTGACAGACAGACGGACGGACGGACAGCGGAGGCTTAGTTATAGGGTCCCGTTAGTTACCCTTCGTGTACGGAACCCTAAAAGCGATCAAGTGCGAGTCGGACTCGTACGCAAAGTGTTCCGTAGCATAAACTTACATAAATCAAAGACACATCGTCGAATTGTATATATCTAAAAATCTAATAAAACACTAAGTCTGTAACATTTCTAAAAGTACACTCATAAACTGTCCTCCGAGAAAATAGCCGTACTCAAGCACAGTTACCGATAACTTAATCTACCGTGCTACAAGTAAAAGAGAGGTATTACTGTTGGCTGATTGGTCGTCCACGGTAGCCGGACGAATTGAGTGATGGATTAAGTACTTAAGGAAATTGATGGGATTATGTATCGTACAGTTGTACTGATTCTCTTTTTTGTTTTGGCTGGGAAATGTGATTTATTTGAAAATAAATCCAATCGTAATTAACTTACGGCTTATAACAGTTCACTGCTGATCGGAGAGTTCTTAATTGGACACCATCCAATTCGATACTCACCTAGTCGCATTCAAGTGGCAATTAAATTCAATATTTGAAGAATTTATTTACTGATGTTTGCTTGTCGTGTCCTTCGTGGTGAATCAGTGCCTGGAACTGGTACCTCAGATTGTGAGACAAAAAGTCTCACAATCTGAAGTTCCTCCCTTGCCCAACCAAGACTGCGCGTGGACAAAGATTGTTGGATGTTCCGTCTGCACGCAGTTTCTCATTTATCTAACTTGGTTCGCGCCCTGGCAATGCTGAATGTTGAACTGACATCGACAATTGTAATTATGACAGTTTACAGAGGAGCTCGTGGCAAAATAATAACAATGGCTCGGGTCGATCTTTAGGTTAAGCCGTGCTTGCCTAGGTTGGTCTGTGGATGGGTGATCGCTGGCTGCCCATTACATACCGAGTTTCCTCCATGCCTCGGAAAGCACGTTAACCCGTTGGTCCCGGCTGTCATCTGTAGATATTGAAAGGTCTGACAACCAGTCTTACCAAGGGGTATCATGTTACCCAGTACCTACTTATTGTTTTGTGGAGGTCAGATAGGCAGTCGCTCCATGTAAAATACTGGTATTCAGCTGCATCGGGTTAGACTAGAAGCCACAATAGTTAGATCCCAACATAATTGGGAAAAGGCTAGGCAGTTGAACTGAAGCTAAGTTTACATTTAAGACTACACCTATTTCGACTTACGATAACACATGTCTTCCTTAAATCAAACAGCTAAACTCAAATTCATTCCTGCCAAAACAATCACACAATTAATTAACGCACGCAGATCCGGATATTGTTCAAGCAACAATATGTTGCTAACTATTCAAACACTTAAAATCAAAGACATTCCTCAGGGTTCTAGCAGATGTGCTACATTTAGCATCAAAATTTAGCGCGATCAGCGATTTAAGAGCAGCGGTGGCCCAGTGGTGGCGGCCCCGACTATACGAACAGCAAGTCGTGGGTTCGGACCCAGGCAGGCGCATTACTTTGTGTAATTTATTTCATCACCACTGCTCTCAAAAACGGTGAAAGAAACCATCGTGAGGACAGCGGCATGTCCTAGGACCAAAAATTCGAAGACATGTGTCACCTATCAACCCGCACTGGGCCTGCGTGGTGAATTATAGCCCAATCACTATGATAGAGAGGAGGCCGTGTGTCCCAAAAGTGAGAACATTATAGGCTTATTATGCGTATGCTTATGCAGAAATTTAATCGCTTTTCGGTGTACCCTTCGACTTACCTTTTCCCCAACCGATGGTATACATACCGATGATATGTATAATAAACAAATGCGATATACCACTCAAACGCATGCAGCTAGTCGCGAATTTTACATTCACGACCGAACGTTTAATCACCAAAACGCCCTTATTCGGAGCTTATTAATTAGTCAGTGTAGCACGACTAGTATATCTTTATCTTCCATATTTATGACATCCGTGTGAACCAAGATTTGTATTGAGAAAAAAATGGCCAAGATATGACTTCATGGTTTCTACTTTCTCAACATATTCTATACATACCAATTAATAAAATTGAAGTGTGTGTTTGTAATATCATAATAAAAGCTTTTTACTGAATGCGTATAAAATATATAAGGTCTATCTATTCATACACGAAATCTCCTAAGGGGTCACTGAACTCATCATTTTGAACAACTTTCACTATGGAACCAAACCACAAATCGCGAAAAGAAAACAGCTGTTCAGTGCATTTTGTCGAGTTATGCGTAGATAAATGTATGGGGCAGTCGATTTATATTTTCGCGATTTTTTTTTTGATTTGTGTTGGTCAAATAGTAAAAGTTGTTCATAATGATGAGTACTTACAATGACCCCTTAAGAGATTCCGTGTGTGAACAGATGATTTATTCTTCATTCGTCCTAATGTTTTGTCCCACATTCAAAAAAAATCTAAGTTCGACCCATATCACTATTGAAGTTGTGCTTCATCCCAAATTACAAGAACTTTAAAGGTATAGTCATCAAATAGACCTATATAAATATAAACAGATAAAATAAAAACACTCTTTTTTCAGTTTTTGTCTGTCTGTCTGTCTGTTTGTTCCGGCGAAGAACCACTGCTACTCGGTTTCTTTAAGGATGTTTTTACACACATTTCTGATCACACGACTTGTCGTCTTTGCAATATAAATAAAATCGCATAATTGCCGATCACCGTAACTGAAAGCAGCACGTCTGCTAAAACCCATATTAATACCCACTTACACAATTCACAAACGCGGTAGCTAATTAATATCCCGGTTAATATTCATTGTTGACTAATTTGTAAAGCTATTGTTTGTCAAACAGAGTTATTGGCTCATGCTTAATAATGACGCGTTAAGTAAACCCTTGGTTTATGCTTGTGTTAACTTAACAAGTTATTGAAGAACCTGTTGCATTTGACGTGGATTGTAAGGAAACTTAGCTAACCCTTTTAGGTACGCTCAAGGATGAGTTGTAAAATGATTTCTTAGTGCACTTTTAGTTTTACGTGAGTGTAATTAGATGTACTGTTTGTGTTCAGTGTCTCAATTATTTAAACTGAAACAAAGGTACAGTTCGATTGCTCATCAGCTTAGTAGAACATAAGATATAATAAATAATTGTATTTCACCAATCTGTGTTAGTTATACTAAGCATTTTGTCGCAAATAGCTCTCAAATTGTCGAGTCGTTTTTTATTAATAAACCAAATTTACTAAATCGTATATTTGTTAAATGAGCAATATTTTGTAAATTATAAGTCGAGTAATCTTAAGTTTATATTTGTTATTAAATTCTCGAAAACGGCTCTACGATTTCAATGGAAATTGCAATATAGGTTTTTTTTTCAATAGAGGTTTTAGGGGGCGAAAGATCGATCTCGCTGCGTCTCATCTTCAGCTGCGTTTCATACCATCCTTCTCTTGACCTTATTCCAATTTATTTGGGGTCGGCGCAGCGTGTCTTCTTTTTCAATACTTCTCTTTTACTAGTCATCTCAGCTGTCAGTCCTGTCTAGCCGTATCATCATTCTCATACCTGGGAATATTTTAACCCGACCAGAGTTCGGTCGCCCAGGTAATGAAATCATGAAGTACTTATTGTTGCAAAAAAAAAAACAAGAAATATGGCCATCATAACAAATGGCTGTTTTTGTATGTGAGTTTAAATGTTTGTAAAGAGAAATTCCTAGTGTGAGGAAATGTTTTCCTATAAAAAAAATAAAAAACAAATGCTTTAGCTGTTGTAACAGTTTAAGGTTTTAAGGTGTAAAAAAACGTGGAAACCATCCACATCTGTAATACCTAAAATAATATTTTAATTATTAGTGCTTTATTAAATAGCTTTATTGTACTTGTAAATGTTGTGTACACCTGTAATTGGTATCAGAACCCTAACGTGTATACTTATAGTGTAAAATGTATGTACTGTTAGTGTACCTATTTTAAATAAATAAATTATAAATTGATCAAAATAGCGAAATATTTGACAATTATTTGTTACCAACTTTCAGATTGAACCAACTCAACCTGTCCGGTCAACGTTTATTTTGTCGTATACAGGTCGTTGCCCATGTGGAAATAAGTCTCTAGAAATTCCAATTGAAAACTCTATCAAACGAACTGAAAATAATTATTTTATATTATTCTCTTTGCATGTTCACTAATTAAATCATATTTACACTAGTGTAATTGACGAATGAAAACACACTGTGTGTTATTAAAATTGATAATATTAACATGTTTCTGCATTCATTGATGACCTGTATTAATAGATCACAATTGTGAAACGATGAATCTTTATTTTGCGTAAAATATGGGACCGTACATTACTTGCAAATAAATGTATTGCTTGCTGTTACTTTTTTATTTAATAAACTAACTTTAATAATACCTTACTACTGGTACGAGGGCTGCACTAAAAGTATCGGGAATGGAATATTTCCACTGTTCCAGTCATATTAAATCTTTTTAATTGTAAACTCCTTGGTTTTAAAAATCGAATACCATTTATTTATTTAAAAAAAGATTTTCGGTCTTGTCACAAGGTTTTGTCAAACTTGTTTAGTCGTTGAGAAAATGGAATTGACTCAAGAAAATTCAAGAGCGATGATTTATCATGACTTTCGAAGTGGTTTAACACAAAAACAGTGTGTTGACCGGATGATTTCTACATTTGGTGATGAATCCCCATCCAAAACCACAATGTATCGCTGGTTTACTGAATTTCAACGTAGACGTGTCAAGCTCAGTGATGATCCCCGTCAAGGTCGTCCAAAAACTGCAGTCACCCAAGAAAACGTTGATGCTGTGCGTAAGCTGATTGAGGAAGATCGACATGTGACATACCGCGAAATTCAGGCAACTTTAGACATTGGCATGAGTCAAATACAAATAATCTTGCATGAACAATTAGGTGTAAAAAAGTTGTTTTCCCGATGGATACCACATTCGCTCTGTGAAGAGCAAAAAGCGGTAAAGCGGCAAATTACCAGTTGACAGCGTTGAGTTTTTTATGCCCTTTTGCAGTTAGTTTAGTTTAATGATCCAAAATATTTTAAAATTGGTGAAGTCAGTTACCCCATCAAAAGTATAGCATAATCAGCCTATAAAGTTTCCACTGCTGGGACACACGGGCCTTCTTTCTATGAGAGGGAATGGACTATAATCCACTACGCAGGCCCAGTGTGGTAGATGTCACATGTCATCGAATTTTGGGTTACAAGACATGTTGGTTTGATTGGACACGATGTTTTCCTTCACCGTTTTTTGAGAGCAGTGGTGGTGAAATAAATTACACAAAGTAATGCGCCTGCCTGGGAATAAACCCATTTACTGTTCGTAAGTTGGGGCCGCCACCATTGGGCCACCATCAAAAAACTCTTGGCAAAATGAATAGGTTGAGAAGCATAGTAAGTTTTCCTTTGGCGTTTCCCAAAACCGCGAGCGATTAACAATGAGTCGACGCCATTTGTATAGTGACAAATCAAACAATATACTGACGAATGTTCCGAACTATTGTCTTACTTCAGGTCAACATCCTCATCTTATACAAAATAGGACATTTCACTTTGGAAATAAGTTATTGATCATCAATAAAACAATACAGTTTATCGGAGGTCATAGGCCTGGACATAGGCCTCCCCCAGTGTGCGCCACAATACCCGGTTCTCAGCCGTCCGCGTCCAGTGCGGCCCAGCCGCCTAGTTGTAGGTCGTCGACCCATTTAACTTCAGGTCATCCTAGGCAAGGCTCCGCAATTTTTGTTGTGTCCGCTGTCTGTATGGACAGAAATGAGCAGTAGCGACACTAAAGAGTTACAAAAACTCTATGTTTTTTCAAACGCATTTAATTAAATCGGCTAAGTGTGAGTCAGACTGGCGCATGAAGAGTTTTGTACCACCGTCGTCGTCGTAGGGGGTCAAATTAAAGCGGGCTTTTAATTTGCAATTTATTTGGTGTTATAGCGGCAACAGAAATAAACATTCTGTGAAAATTTCAACTGTCTACCTACTACGGATCTTGAGATACAGCCCGCTGACAAATAGACGGACAGGGGAGGCTTAAAACGATGCAGCATCCGGTTAGACTGGAAGCTGACCCCAACATAGTTTGGAAAAGGGTAGGCAGATGATGATTACCGTCTGGTCATTGACCCATATGAGATACAAAACAATACACAATACACTAATAAGGTCCCGCTGGTTACCTTAAAAACTAAGAGTGCTACAATGTGCTTGTAATATCCTTTCAAAGAAGTGCCACGTCTGATTTTGTATTACAGTGACCTTTATTGTTATCGTCATAAGGTTTATGTCAAAATTAATATAACCGTGAGTTTCATCGGTTCACATAAACTTCGAAACGGTGCCAAAAATAGGCTCTCATTTCGGAATGCTCATAAAAACTTTAGCATGAATTTCTTCTTTTGCTATTTATACACGCAAAATTTTACCTTGAAGGACGTAACTTTTAGATTCGAAGTTTTTTACTACAATATCCACCTCGTGTTTGCTATAAGTATAAATACACCACGACTTTTAAGGCTCCGCTCCACAGCAACCCACGGCCACGGCGAAGCTACCCCCTCTGTATATGGTCTAACTATTCATACACGAAATATTTTCAGAGAATCATCTAACGGTTAAAATGAGGTAATTTCAAAGGATTTTTTTATCTAAATATATTTTTATGAAAAATAAATTATTAAAAAATTATTTGACCCACAAAATAAATACTGGCTTCTTATTATTTATCAAGATCCATTACGTTAGTTCACCATGGGCGCGTCTTATTCATAGAATTGGGAGTAAAGGTTTCATGCAAAATGTCTCGTGAAAATATAGAATTATAATAATTTCGTAAAAACACTTAGGTACATAAAAATATAATTTTGTTCGTTTAAATGGCGACTTACGGCTTACAGAAGTTATGTTAAAATATTTCGTGTATAAAAAGCTAAACCTTATATAGCTTCACTTTGATAACAAATAAAAGTTCAAAAAAACTACAGAAACACGCTTTTGTAACTAGCCGAAATAAAAAGCAGACAATTATTTTTTAGTCTTTACCAATGATAATTAATACGTGCGTGAATTAGTACGTGGAACAAGACACTACCATGTTTTCACATAAGGAAAAAATCGTTAATCCTGAAGATCCTGATCAGGATATTCGGACAAACTCATTAAATAATTATATTGTCATTAATCTTTGATAAGGCGTACAAAGTTTCAATTCAATCTGACGCTTTGAAGTGAGTGAAAATCATTTTCGAAGGTTCCGTTACATAGATACGTAGAGACATACCAAGCTAATATAAAGCGTCTTAAAAAGCTTGCGCTCGTAGGCGGGATTGCCCACTGTGACCCATGGCCACGCTTGCAGGATTGTCTACTGCGACTATCCGCCATGCTACACACGAATGCGAGGCTGGCAAACAAATAACACGTGCATCTACTGACGTAAAACTTTCCATATATTCCCACGCAGCAGTGGACACTGGATAGTCGACTTTAATATTACGGCAAAATCTGCCTATTTTCGTTCGCCCGGTTTTACGATCTGACTGGGTCGCACGGTTTAGTACCAATAAATAGTTCTTGGAACGGTTGTTAGGCGAATCGCTTGAACACTGATAAATAATTCTAGGGGTATTTTAGAGTTCGATAAAGCCGTAACATTACGGAGAAAGAAACTTATCAAAGCTAAAAGCTGTCTGTCCTTGTCATTTCTACGTCTATAGAGGTTGAAGGAAAAAGTAACATGACTAAACGTTAGCTGTGCGTCATATGCACGTAGGTATTCTTACAATAGTGACTAAATGAAAGTAACTTTGGAAAGTGTGGGTTAACAGTTATGTATTTTAGATTCTTATGACGAATGGGCTAAAACCGAAATTCATGCAGACCACCAAGCAAAGAAAGGTTGTTTATCTCGGATATGTTTTTCGGTACATGGGGTATGCCACCGTAGGCGCGGGCCTGTGGACGGTGAGCTATGGGCTAGCTCGCCGTCCATCCGTCCTATGACGACAGGCCGTGTCGACGGCGCGTTCGTGTTCCACGCGCGCCTCAAAGAGAGTCAGCAAACAGGAAGGGGTCCGTAAGGACCGACGCCTGCCAGGGTTGCGGGACTGTCCCGGCCCTGCAACACAAAGGGCAAAAGAAGGAACATGGATGGGTTTTAGTCAGTAAAAGTCTGACACTCCCTCCTGCTCAGCCCAGAGCGGGAGGAGTTATTTGATGATTTCCCATCCGAAAAAAAAGGGTATAAGTTTCTGTAATAGATAATGATGGAAAAATTAGCGGGGAAACGCGGTGTTGGCCGGAGAAAAAAGTCTTGGCTGAGGAATATTCGCGAATGGACTGGAATCACGAGAGCTGCTGAGCTGTTCCACCTCGCAAAGGATGAGAAGAAATATTCCAAGTTGATAACAAATTTTTAATAATGGGAGAGGCACCAGAAAAATAAAAATTTAGGTTGACTATTGAATGTGAAATGGTTACCGTCGGCTGTCCATAGGTGCCAAAGAGCTATCCAGTGAGTTTCTTGACCTTACAAGGTCAAGAAACTTTCACAAGTAACCACATCTACTAACTGATAAAATAAATGCTGATTTTCAGCAAAAATAACTGCGATAGTAAATGTAACTTCTTGAGAGTAACATAATATAACATTACGCCTGTAATTCCTAAAGAGTTAGGCAGAGGTGTACCTAATAGTACTCTCTTCGCCAGTTATGTTTAAATCCCATGGAATAGGGGGCGTGCCTATAGCCATCGACCGGGTGCATATATCCACACTCCGTGGCTGCTACTGAGAAATTCCTGATGGAAATCCTAATGACTTTTTGAGAATATTATTTCACAAATACCTCTCCACCTGCTGGGATTTCATAAGCTTACAAAGTAAAGGGTGTTCTTCTATTTTTACCGCTTAAAAAGTAACGCGATTGAAACGAGAAGCCATTGTTACTATTCTGCAAATAAGTCAAACCCTACAAGAATTACTAATTCTATGAACGAGAGCACTTACCTACATTACAAAACAATTTACGATCTATAAATAGTTCTAGGACAATGACCTGCTTTGTGAATAGTTTGTAACCAGGTGGCCTACCATGACGTCTTAAAGCAGGAGTAATTCCAGTGTGGGAAAGAGATGGTGCTAGACGACCTGTATAGCTCTGTCTCTTTCCCACACTGGAATTACTCTTGCTTTATGGCGTCATAGTAACGCCCAGAACAGGTCTGTATTTAAATACTGCATAGAAAAATGCTATTTTTTATTCATTTTAAAACAGGATTTACAGCAAATGCTTATGGTTAAATAAGAACGAACGCTCGGATCGATTTTCAGGTTAAGCCGCGCTTGCCTGGGTAGTCTCTGGATGGGTTGGCCATTATATACCGAGTTTCCTCCGTGCTTGGGAAAGCACGTTAAGCCGTTGACCCCGGCTGGCAATTACAGTTCTTTGACAGTCGTTACAGGTAGTCAGTGGCCGGACATACTGACAACCAGTCTTACCAAGGGGTATCGTATTACCCGGTATTATACTGCGTTGTGGTGGTCAGATAGGCAGTCGCTCCATGTAGCAAACGCTTTTCAGAAGCATGTGAATTCCAATTTGAGTAGATAATTATGTGAGCCAAACAAGCGTGAACGGGGGTACACTAACCGTAAGTTAAATAAGAAAGATTTTAAAAACTGCAGAAAGTACTCGTTTCGAACTGATGTTTTCAATTAATATGTGGCTTCCAACTTCTTTCTGCTTCATTGTCCCGGTTTACTTGGGGTCGGCGTAACACGTTTTTTCTTCCAGTCTCCCCTGTCAATCGTCACGCTATCATTTACTCCATTTTCTTTCGTATCATTCCTCACAAAATCCAAATAGTTGTAAGGTTAAGTACTCAAGTGAAGTATTTTTTAAAGAAAAAGAAACAACTTCTGATATGTGTACTCCGCGCGTTTGTGCTAGAGCCTGTGGTATACCGTTAGGCGGTCATCCAATTAGCAATGCTTCAACCTGATTGGCCACAATATCTATCCGCATTAGACAGTAAATCCTTGATATCGGTGCTCGGTTTGTTAGGGACCGACCACAGTACCGCATTCGATAGACTTGACCTTTAGAATAGCCTATGTTTTTGCTAATCTTCAAAATGAGAGAATTTAATAGTGCATGCTCACTGCATATTGGCCATTTTTTGCGACCAATAACGGTTTTCATCGCTGATATCTTTTAGAATATTTACATTACTAGCGGTCTTCTTTCTCTGAGTTTGCTTAATAATAAGAATTTGTGTGTAAAACTACCACTAAAAACCCGACTACTGAAAAATCACGCTCTAAAATCGTTTTTTTTTTTCGGTTTGTAGCCTATGTTACCCGAGCCATAATAGCGAATCGATTGACACCTTATTCATTAAAATCGGACGAATAGTTTAGGCGCTACGGAGGAACATACGTAAATACAAACATACATACAGAGACTGCTAAAATCATAACCCTTCCTTTTGGCTTCGCTGTAGTCGGGTAAAAAGAAGAAGTAAGGAAGTTATAGTAGTGGCTAGAATAGTGTAGGAGGGCTGGAAGGAGCTGGCTGCCTGGGTTGAGTAAGGCGTATTAACCATTGGCAGTGCCTATAAATGCTTGCTCGCCTTCTTTTGCTTATTCGCCTTTCGTTGTTTAATCACCTATTTTTGCTTATTCGTACTTTACTTACTTATTTGAGTCAGTAATTCTGAAAGAAAGAAGAAATGTTTATTTGTCGCAGGGACATGACGTGCATACAAGAAATAAATTAATAATCATGCAACGCGTAACAAATATTTTATTTAAACAGGACGGAAACAAAGAAAAAAAAAGTTGCAAAACAGCTTGCATGTCGTGACTGCGACAAGCAAGTTAACACTCAGCATGATGCTGTGCTATGGCCACAGCACAGTGCTGGTTTTCAGTGGTCACCCGTGAAAAAACGTACGGAAGCCAAGACAGCATATAAATAAAATAAAATAAGTAGTACTTGAAATATAATATAAAGCAACTATAGGAAATATAATAAACACTAAAAATATTGTCAGAGACGGTCATTGGTATGGGCTTAAAACAAGTCACAAGTACGCGGTGGTGACATCACGCGATCTACTTACAAGTCTACCCACACCACAGCGTCACTTGTTACAGAGCCCATATGGTAAACTCTGATCCAGGACGACAGTCAGTCAGTGTCTGATCCATAGATTAATATACCTTTCGTCTGATTGCGGCCGAGTTAACCTCTTGGAACTGTACCCGATTCATTTTGCCCCGTGTTATTGTGATAAGTTAGCGTGTTATTGTACGAAACCCATCGTCTGCTCACATGATGTAGAAGCCTAGCGGAGTAAATCCTGACACCCCGACAAATATAAAAGTATGCACTCTTAAGTATTCGTCAAACTGGTATGGACTGGTTACGGACCAGCTGCGGACATCGGACAATTCGGGTACCGCGTTCGGATTTTGTCCACTCCAGTTTTAGCGAACCATAAATGAAAACGGCACTGAACAAAGGCAAAAAAATTCAAGATAATGAAAACAAAAAAAAAAACAATCTAAAAATACAAACGATGATCTAATTCTGTATCCATTGAGCGAAACGAATATAAACGCGGAGGTCATCGGAATCGTATTAGAAGATAACACGCAATGGACACTACGCACGCAATGCTGTCTATGGGAATCAAATTTATTATCGGAAAGACGAAGGTTTTTTGTTATTAGAACGATTACTTTAGTTGATGAGGTGCGTTTGAAGAACCGTGGGTGAAAACAGATGGGTTTTCTTTTGAGAATTGTATAGTTTGGTGAAACAAAAGTAGTGAGTATTTAAGGGTGGTAGCAGGTGGCGTACTGTAGTTTCTGGCTATAGTGGGTGCAATTCGACAAAAACGTGGACTGAGTTATTGGAGTCGGAATTTTCATGGGACTTTCTGATTGAATTCCTTGAGCTGTGGACAAAAAGTTTTAAAGACGATAGTTTTAAGAACGAAAAAAAAAATTTTTTTTTTTAAACTCGCGTTGAGTTTAAAAATAAAATAAAATTGTTTTTTTTTTTAAATTTGAAATTCGACGAATTTAATGTGACCTGTGTGCATCCATAAAACGCCTATATTATGGTCTGTTTATTATAGTTGTCGACGAAATGAATATTTCAAGTTTTTTTTTTAATCCAGATTTTTTTAACTTTTTTCTCCACTTGCTTTAAAAACACTCGAAACAAAAAAATCCATAAAAATACAACCATTATAAATTTCGTTCCACCTTTTGAGTATTTTCTTTTGGCTTATTGCACTTGGCTACTAACTTCATAAGAGGGTTACGAGTTTATGTATTGATGTAGTGTTTAGAAATATTTCCGGAGGCATTATTATTTATTCTAGTAACATTATATGGAAGCAAATCCGGTCTAGTTTCTAAAGGGAATCTTCACTTCAAACTATTTTTCAGGATAGGTAAATTTTTCTGTTTTTGTTGTATGATCGGTATAATAATACAGAGGTAAAAAAATGTCATTGACCGCTATTAATAGACACCCCATTTGGCATTAACTAAAATAAAAGTTCGAAAGAATAGAAATACGACGCCTTTCAAAACCTACTATAGTTTTATCTTGGTCCAAATCTTTGATGGGCTTGGTAGAATGGGAATAAGTGTGTTTATGGTTGCAAATCTAATAGTTTACTGGGCAATGACCTCCGAGACAATCATATCCAACGCCTCACCATATAAAAATCGTAAACTTCTTCAATTGAAACCGTTTAATTTGCCAATATAAACTTTATGTTACCTATGATAAAATTTATAGTCCCATATGTATATTTAATGCTAAATACACCTATGGGTAGGCTACGGGTAGTTACACGTTCCAGACACGACACCTTGGGAGCAATATACCGGTGGAAAGGCGTCGTACAAACCTACGACTAATTTTTCTACAATTTGACAGACTCATTCCCTCGTAATCTGACCATGAGACAATCCTACACATCATCTGCCTAGCCTTTTTCCCAACTATGTTAGGGTTGGCTTCCAGTCTAACCAGATGCAGCTGAATACCTGTATTTTACATGGACTGGACTGCCTATCTGACCTGCACAGCCAAGTTAGTGCTAGATAATATACCCCTTGGTAAGACTGGCTGTCAAACTTTGGGGCCACTGACTACCTGTAACAACTGTCGAAGATGTACCAATGGCAGCCGGGACCAACGGCTTAACGTGCTTTCCGAGGCACGGAAGAAACTCGGTATGTTATGGGTAGTCACCCATCCACGAACCAATCTAGGTAGGTCGGCTTATCCTGAAGATCGACCCAAGCGGCTATTATTATTCACCACGAGCTAATAGCTCCCCAAAAAGATCATCCTAATTATAATAATATCGCCAATAAGCCTGACATAGTGGTGATAGACCGATCAGCGCGCCGCATAATGATAATCGATGTGACCATCCCGCATGACGAGAACCTCGTAAAAGCTGAGTAAGAGAAACAAATAAATTATCTTGACTTGGCACGCGAGGTTGTCGACATGTGGAATGTGAACTCGGCTGTCATTGTGCCGATTGTCGTGACGGCCAATGGCCTTATGGCCAAGAGCCTCGACGACCATCTTTCGAAGCTCTCCTTAGGCGGTTGGATCAAGGGCCTGATTCAGAAGGCAGTACTCCTCGATACGGCGCGCATTGTGAGAAGTTTTCTGTCTCTGGAGCCCTAACCACCGGTACCTTGAACCCTGCTCCCGACACCGGCGGACTACTATTTTTTATATGGATTTTTTTAAGAATGATTTAGAAGGAAAGCAAAATGAGTAAACGAAATAATAATAAAAAGTATTTATTTCACAAAAAACATAGCACTTTGCACTGTATACATTAGGGCAAAGATCATCATAATATGCGGTAAAAACGCAGTAACCTTTTTTTTTGTAGTCACTTAAAAATTACTTTGCCAACCACAGAAACATTTAAACCCTGTAAAATATTCCAATCTCTGCTTCAAAAATAACATCTAAAACTACCAACGACCCCATCGCAAAGCTAACAACATTTCCGTATTAGCATTTCAATCGTACACTTGCAAATATCTTAATCAGATACCGAGACATTTCTGTTTGTTTGTGCACATTAAAGTTGGAAACTATTGACTCACTTTGAATAGCGTATCGAGGCTGTTTATTAAGTAAGTAACGTTGTAGGAACTGTTGCTGATATTTAAGTTTAATTTGAGTGTGTTTGGGTGTCTTTAGATGTATTTGGGGAATGATTTATGTTTCTGCGTCTTAACGTAACGTATTTGTGGAGTATTTTCATGTTTACTGACTGTGTCTGTGAGAGAAAACAGGAGAGCAGCGGTGGCCCAGTGATGGCAGCCCCGACTTACGAACAGTAAGGCCGGGGTTCGAACCCAGACAAGCGCACTACTTTGTGTAAGTTATTTCATCACCACTGCTCTCAAAACGGTGAAGGAAAATATCGTGAGGAAACCGGCATGGCCTTAACCAAAAAAAAAAAAATGCGAAGACATGTGACATCTACCAACCTGCACTGGGCCCCCGTGGTGGATTATAGCCCATTCCCTCTCATAGAGAGGAGGCCGTGTGTCTCAGCAGTGGGAACATTATAGGCTGATTATACTGTGTAAAAACATAGGAGGAGGAGCTCGTGGCTAAGTAATAACAGCTGCTCGGGTTGACCCGATCGTTATGTTAAGCCGTGCTTGCCTAGGTTAGTCCGTGGATGAGTGACCACCCATTATACAGGGAGTAAGGGTCAGCCCTCCACAGATAGGGTGAATTCAGTACATCATACTAAGATGATCCGGACAAATTATTTCAGGAACGTTATGGGTATCCAATAAATTTGATTTCTTTTATTTCCTCATACGCAATGTATCGTTACCGTGGCCAAACCCACGTAGCGAATGGCAAGCACGACGACGAGTTCGATGAACTCTGTAGGAAGTGAACAGCTGATTTCACGCGTCGAAAAAACCATAAAAAGAACAATTCCGGTGGAATATCATTCAAAATAAGGAGCTAAATGCACCCTGTCAGTTTGTGGAGGGCTGTCCTTTACACCCTGTATACCAAGTTTCCTCCGTGCCTCGGAAAGCACGGCTGTCATTTGTAGGTCTTTGACAGTCGTTACAGGTAGTCAGTGGCCCAAAAACTATAGCAAACAGTCTTACCATGGCGTTTTCAATATAACTTGCAGGCTTTTACAGGCAACTAACATTCATAATTGTGTCTCTAAAATTAAGCCAAAAAAGGTCTGTTAGAATACTTACTAATTGACTTTCAAAATAATACTCAAGAAGACTCTGAAACTGGATCATCTAGGGTCAAATCAACTGAACGATACGTTCTGCAAAAGGCTATAAAAGGCTTATTAAGTAATCATAGAAAAAAATGCCATAAGTATCATGTTGGAATGTTGGATTAATGTTCGCAATGTTTGGATTAAGCAGACAAGACACGTATTTCCTTATACCTACATACATTGTGTTGAGGAAGGCCTTGTGATATTTACTATTCTGTCACATTAAGCCATTACTTACATATTTTTGCTTAAAACCAGCATCTACGCGATGTACGCACGTGTCATTAGCTTTGATTTCTACACAAGCCCAATGAGATTTGCTTAGTCATATTGGGTAACGCCAATTTCATAGGTGGGAACCTATGAAATTGGCGTTTTTTTTCTCACAAATAGAGACTTGTCACTTCTATGAATTAAAATATTCATCAATTGCTTGATATTATATCGAATAATGACCATTATAGACAACTACCAATAGTAAAAAACCTTATATGTATAACGTATAGTTTTCTAAACAAAAAAAAACACCTTAAAAATGACTCCTCTTTTTGTTAGCAAAAATAACCACTATTTGTTTTAACTTAGCTAAAACTTATTTTTGCCGCTTAATCTAAGTGGCATACGTTATCTTAGTTTTTAAACATTATTGCCTAAGTTGCTTTAGGAAACAATTAATGTTTTCTTTGACTATAATAGTCTATCAGAATTAAAAATACGCCACCTTTTTAAGGTCGTCACATGAAATAGAATGACCAATAGAGCGAAGCAAAATACTTTAGTTAGACCGTAAAAAATAATTATTAAATAGGCAAGGATGAGAATACTACATGAAACAGACCAAACGATATGGCTATAATTCTTTATAGGATTTTTAGGACCTTCTACCTTCGTCTGGGGTATCGTATTACCCAGTGCTAACTGGGTTGTGGTGGTCAGATACGCAGTCGCTCCATGTAAAATACTGGTATTCAGCTGCATCTGGTTAGACTGGAAGCCGATCCCAAAATAGTTGACAAAAGGCAAATGATGATGTAATTGTATATGTACCTTCTACTGAATGAAATGTATAACCTTGACTATATCCAAATGAACAAAAGGATATGCCTATTCATAACCCAATTATTCATAGTCAAAGCTTCGAAGGCGAGTTAACAGCCAAGAATTCAATATTCTAAAACAGGAAACATAGTACCAATTCATCTCTTGAAGACCGAAATTGAACACTTAACTGTATTAACTGAAGACTCAATTTTACGTTGTACGGATAGACGTAATAGCTACATAATACAATTATACAGACCTTACTGAGAGACGTATAGCGCAGACCTAGTAAGAGCGAGTAGGATAAGCAAATTCGTTTGTCAAGTATTGGCCCGAAATAGTACTAGAACGGAAAATACCTCCTTCTGGATCAGTCGGGTAAAAAAGGAAAGAAGGGCCCCTGGCTAACAATGAGAACGTAATTGACATACAGAGTGTAACAAGACCCTTAACGAAGCCGTCAGCCAAGAATGATGTACATCAAATTAATTAACTTTACGCAAAAGTTATTGCTGGGAAACGACTTTTTTTTTGGGGTGAAAAATCACGTTTTACTGTAGGACTCAATGTGACGCACTCAAAACATTGTGCTGATAGATGATTGAATAGTACGGGGATCGTGGAGGTGTTACGTTTTACGTTGTAAAAATCTTACGTTAATAACATGTAGTTAAAAAAAAAACTTGTGAAAAAGTTGGAACTTTGACCCCCATTATCTCCGTAACAAGAAGATCCCCAGGTATAATCTAGAACAAAAAAAATGATCGCAATGACGGGGAGAACCAGTACCTTCCAGCTGCTGTATACAAAAAGATGCTTTGTTTTGGTTTTTTAATACCAAATAGTGAAATTATCAGGTTTTGCCGTTTGTATGGAAGAATAATTGGCTTGCGCAGCCTTAAGGATAAGCCTAACCCTTCCACCAAACGGCTCACAACGCATCGGATCGGAATGGATACGAAAATATGCGGTGACAGCCGATCGCGTCCGGCAGGATGTCGACGAATACGATAGGCTCCGTAGCGTCAAATAAGATTTTTAGATTTAAAAATGTATAACTTAAGTAACTGAGGCACTTACACGAGTACGCGACGTAAACGTAGCGTAAACTTGAACTTTCGTACATTCTAAACCCACCGGCGCTGCGGGACTGATCGAAAGAGATACCGTGGCCCCGGAACACAAAGGGCGATGAAGGAACATAGATGGGTTTTAGTCAGTAAAAGTCGGACACTCCCTCCTGCTCCGCCCAGAGCGGGAGGAGTCATTTGATGATTTCCATGCGAAAAAAAACCCACAATTAAAAATAAAACGAGAAATAAAAATAAGAAAATAGAGAAAATAAAAATGAGAAATACAATTATCAAATCGACATCAATATTTCGCATCTATTCTTATTCCTCATACCTGAACTTCTTCTCTTTTATTCACTTAGCCTGCCTAGCCGTTTCCCAAATAAGTTGGGGTCAGCGTCCAGTCAATCCGGATGCAGCTAAATAAATACCAACACTTTACATAGAGCGACTGCCTATCTGACCTCCGCAACCCAGTTAGTACACCCAGTACTAACTGGGTTAATACATTAGGTAAGACTGGTTGTCAGTCTTTTGAGCTACTGACTACCTGTAACAACTGTCAAAGATCTACAAATGACAGCCGGTACCAACTGCTTTCCGCGCTTTCCGAGGCACGGAGAAAACTCGGTATGTAATACCCATTATACCTTGATATTTTAGTAAATACCCATATTTAATTTAAAACTTTGAATAAGGAACAGTACTGGGTCTATCTCCAAACCCCCACAACCATAGTTCTAACAAATGAAGTAATGCTGGCTGGCATTAACCTTTTTTATATTTATTTAAAGTTAAATTGTATAAATAAACTCATGTTGTTTGAGACAGTTTGTTGTATCCTTGCATGGCAATACCAACCCACCTTGCATCTGGGCTTTTGTTCCTTTACCACTAGAGGGGCAAAATCTCAAATGTAATAGTGGCCGATGTAAATGTAATACTCGTAGATTGGTCCGTGGATGGGTGACTACCCAGTCACCCATCCACGAACCAATCTATTAGATAATCCGGCGTTTTAATTTTTTTTTTTCTCACAGTAACTGCTTCCCAGATCTCGATCGTTACAACATGATCCCATACCACCCTCAAGCCGTCCCTGCAGGCATCGTGTAGGCTGTAATCTAATGGGATTTGTATGGCTAGAACAACACCGTCATCATGATATATTTGAAGACTCAATCGCCCATAAAAGCTATTTTATAACGATCGTTGTAACGCTTTATAGGCTTTTTGCGGTAAGCCTGATATATGTGATGTGTTTGAACCTATTTTTGGGTGTTTGTGTTTGAGGGTAGCTGTTATATTTTTATTTGTGTGTAAATGTAGTAACGCATTATGAAAATGTTACTGGAAGTAACTCATCATTCTAATAATACGAGCTTATGCCCGCGGCTTCGCTCGCGTGGAGTTCCGTAACTGTCCTACGGGATCATACTACCGAGATAAAAAGTATTCTATATGTTAATCCAGACCATAAACTATCTATGTGCCAAATTTCATCTAAATCCGTTCTGTAGTTTTCGTGTGAAAGAGTTACATACATCCATCCGTCCTCGCAAACTTTCGCATTTATAGTATTAAGTAAGATGTAAGAATAAAAAAAAGAAGTTTTGTCATCATCGGCTTTATACAGGATGTAACAAGACCCATTGCGAAGCCGTCAACCAAGCATTATGTACATCAAACTGAGTAACTTAACGGGTGAACGTTTTACGGTTGGACTCAATGAAACGTACTCAAAACATTGTGCTGATGGATGGATTAAATAGTACGGGGTTTGTAGAGGTGTTTAAAGTAATTATATTAAAAAAATGTATTTAAAAAAACTTGTGAAAAAGTTGGAACTTTAAACCATATCTCCGTAACTAGGTTCCCAGGTATGGTCTAGATTCAAAACCATACCTGGGAACTTTCTAGTTATCATGATGAAGATTTTTTTGTTCTAGACTTTAGAACAAAAAAATGATCGCAATGACGGGGAGAACAATTGCCTTTTGGTTTCACCCTTTATTCTCCATCATTCGGTCTCCAAACTTGTTTGATTATGTATTACACCATCAAAACGTAAACCAGGAAACAGTAAAACAACTACATAACTAAACACTACCACGAAGTCTTCAAACAGACATTGTTTACACAAAGCGAGTAATACCCGGATCACGTATTTCATAATTACTAAAGTTTTGTACCAATTACTGACGTCCCATTACTGACGGTCCGATGTTAATGTACAGACATCAGCGCATCGAGCGACTACAATCTGTCAATATTTTTAAATCTATTTTCAGCTTTATCTCATTAGAATCAAGGTTGATTGGGAACTTTGACAGTTTCGGGTTGATGTGCTGGTGTCTGTACAAATAAAGCCTAGTTTACACCACGACAGTTTTTCTATAAAGCCAAGTTTCTAGTAGTCATTTTCCTACTATTTTATCTCTGACGTCAACCATATAATAGCAACCTTATTGTAACTTGCACAAATATCATTTTAACAGACTTGTCGGCGAAAGCCTGTCAAAATGGTCGTACTGTCATCATCACCATCATTTCAGCCAAAAGAGGTCCACTGCTGGACATAGGCCTCCCCCAAGTGTCACCACATTGACCGGTCTCATGCGACTTGCATCCAGCGGATCCCAGCAACCTTCACCAGGTCATCGGTCCACCTAGGCAGCCTTCCAACGCATCGTCTTCCGGTTCGCGGAAGACGATGATTATACTGTAACAATATTGTAAGGAAAATATGTGACCTTAAAAAAAAGAAGTTTTTTTCTTTAAATCTATTATAAGTTAGTGCTGAAATAAAAGGAGTTTAACTTAACAAATAAGTACCTACATATCTCCTTTCTCTACGGTTTGTTTCGTTGGCCATACATCAAGAGTAAATAACGTTGTATGGTATTTGTAATGAAAACACGAAACTATATTATTGAACTGAGCACATATGTTTATTACACTATTTTATGGATACTTTAGACTTATATATTAGGTTTAGACATTTATATTGAATAAAACAATGTGAGAGGTAAGCGTGCTGCTTAGACATGAACGGAAGAGAGAGATAGATGACGTAAGAGTGAGACAACAATTTAGTAGTAAGAATACTAAACAAACGTGATGAGGTAAAGTGACGTCACTTTACCTCAGAACTTTTTAATTTCTAGAGATATTATAAAGGGTGTAACAAGAACCTTAACGAAGCCGAAAGGCACTTGTTTTCCCCGTCATTACGATATTTTTTTTGTTCTAGACCATACCTTTGAACCTTCTATTTACGGAGATATTGGGGGTCAAAGATCCAAGTTTTTCACAAGTTTGAATGTTTTTAACGTAAGAATTTTACTGTAAACACCGCCACGACCCCCATAATATTCAGTCCATCCATCGGCACAATGTTTTGAGTGCGTTACATCGAGTCCTACCGTAAAACATGATTTTTCACCCCGAATAAAAAGTCGTTTCCCAACAATAATTTTTGCGTAGTTACTTAGTTTGATGTACATAATGCTTGGTTGACGGTTTCGTGAAGGGTCCTGTTACACCCTGTATATTCAGACAAAAATTTTGATGGCGTACATTTGCGATTTTGACACACGAATGCTTACGACCTGTATAATGTTTTTTTTTAGCACATTTTGGTTTCTTCTCATCAAGATGAAAAAAAAACTTAATGTAATAAAAATAGGAATTTTCTCTTCTCTTTTTGTTCCCGCCTCCACAGATAAGTTGGTTGAAGTGAACTAAAAACCTCTGCCGTCCCCTGAGTAACACAGCGTGATGTTACATTAAAGGGTAGTAAGTTGACAAGTAAATGGCACAGCTGTGCGAACAAGGAGCTTGGTTAAATATGCATGTTCTCTGATTGTAGGAGAGGGTTCACTTATTTTGTACTGAGGGACTTGTCGGGACGTTTGGCCCGAATGCTAAAAGCCTGGTCAAGCCTTTGATCAGAAAATCTGTAAATGTAAATTGGTTGACCAAAGTAACAAGCAATTGGACATTAGATTTTGCAAAATATACATTCAATCTTAGGCTTTGCATAGCAGACGGACACGACACGACATAGACAAGATTTTTTTGACTAAATGTCCATTTAGACACTTTAGGGCTTCGATAAAGTGAAATTCTATCAACAATAATGAACAAGAAGTCGAAAATATATTGGATTGACTAAGTTACCGGAAAGTTGAAGAAAATTCTGATAGAGAAATATGAAACGCTTTATATGCGACGACCTCTGGTCTAGGCCCTCTGGGTTAGTCTTTACTTAACCTACAAACTCATAAAACTATTTTTCTGGGTAAACTATTTTTGTACAGACTCAACGTCTGCTATGTAACATTAAACACATCGACACAAACGTGTGTGCGTGCTACGCCGTAGCTCGACAATGCTACGAGCTACGCCGTAGCTCGGTAATTCTAAGCGCTACGCCATTCAACTACCCATATTGTAGAACGTAGCGTTACATTATAGATGTGTATTTCACACGGTTTGTTGTTTTACAATTGTTTTGTTTAAGCGATTAAATATCGATTTGATAATTTTTTCAAAGATGTCCATATTGTCCATGACTTTCTGTTCTTGTGTGTAAACAAAAAAGTTCAAATGTGAGCGTTCCTAACCCTTCCAGGATTATAAACCTAACCTAAAATTAATTTATTCCCAGACAACTTTCTATCGTAGTTAACAGGTAAATTATACCTTACAGACTCATAAATATTATAAAATACAACACACACACGCACGCAGCATCAATATACGTACGCACTATTGTAATAATACTGAGTAGATATTTATTGCTCGTCTCAGTGCATTACAGAACTCAATACCCGACTCGTGTTACAATTTAGTGTAATGGCTCACTGGCTACAACTATGCATAAATTATCAGCTGTATGTTACTGCGTGACATGGCCCATGCCATCTACACAACGGCTGATAGTGGATACAGCTTGATTTATGGGTACGATAAATCTTTATTGAATTGTAGGGCTCTGGTGGTGTAACGGTTACTTAGGATGGGTAAGTCGTGGATTCGAACCCAGGCAGGCGGATTACTTTGTGTAATTTATTTCATCACTATTGCTCTGAAAACGGTGAAGGAAAATATCGTGAGGAGTCCTAGAATCAAAAATTCGAAGACATGTGACGATTGATGTACCCTACACTATTTGTTCTGGGTATGGTAGGGTATAGCACTCTAAGAGTACGACGGGAGTTTTCGCTCGTAGCGTAGCGTATGTAGTGAAACTACTACGTGGCGTGGCGCATAACCCGGGAGTGCTGCGACACCTACAGCTGTACGTGCCCGACCGGTACGTGTGGAGGCGGCAACGCCCGCCCCTGCTCGCTGTGCCTGCAGCCAGGACCAACCTACTGGCGAGAACTCCTCTCACTAGAGCCATACGCGTGGTGAATGAGGTTCACGGGAGGGTTGATGTATTGTGGTGCAACTTGAGTGAATTCGCAGTTACACTTTATGTATTAAGTTATTTAGATTAAGATATTTTTTTAACTAGGTATAAGGTGTAGATTTAGGATTTAGTTAGTAAGGCCACTCTGTCGCATTGGATCATACATCTGTAATGATAGTGTAGGTAAGATTGTTATAAATAAATAAAATAAATAAATCTACCAACACGGACTGGGCCCGCGGCGGCCTGTTTTCCAGTAGTGTAAAGGCTGATTAGGCTATGTTTATGTATAATCAATTATTACTAATTATTAGAAAGAAAGAAAGAAAGAAAAATGTTTATAGTGTCGTGTCGTGTCGTGTGTGTGTGTGTGTTGTTTATTAGTGTCGTGACCGTCTTACTGCCAAGTCATAGGTCTCGAGTTCGAACCCAAGGCACGCACCTCTGATTTTTCGGATGCATCTGCGTATTGTATAATTATCACTTGCTCCGGTGAAGGGAAACATAGTGAGGAAAATCAGCATGCATTAGAGATATTTCTTGACGGCATATAAAGCCAAGTCAGAGGCCCATGGGCGGCCTAAAAACTCTGACACCAGGTTAGGCACTAACCACACGATAAAGAAGGAAATATCAATTATTACATCTTAATCTTGTTTATGAATCACAGATAGAAACATATTTGAATCATTGGGTTATTTAGCATGTTTGAATTGCAATCAACACAAATCTATTTCGTCATATCTGTTTCATTACAACGTCCTTTTTTAATTTTCGAATTAGTGCAACGATCTGAAGGCCGCTTTCAGAATTGAAATTCGAACTTTGAGTCGAACGTCAAACTAATGTTCATGCGGCCTGAGAAAAGAAAAAAAAACTCATCTGTCACTCTCGAAACGAAGCTTAAGTTTCTATTTTAAATCAAGGAACTGTTTATAAGTGGGGGCTATCGCTTATGAATTTGCCGCTAGAGGTGCTAGTGTTGCGCGAGGTCACCGAAATGTCAGATGTCATAGATTCTTAGCGCGTTGCGTGCTTTTTTATAACGTATTTTCACAAATATTCACGATTGTGGTCTAGATTGAGCCATTCCTGATGAATTATGATTTTAAGTAGCAACTTAGAATCTTATTTGTCAGTACTTGGAGGTAAAATGATTTTTAAATGTTTTATGTTTGCTTATTTTATTCTCCAATATTGTAAATATAATGTACCTGAAGTTTACACTCTGGTGTTATACGTATTAGAATAAACGTTTTATGAAGCTATTGGTACTCTAAAGTATAAAATAAAATAACTGACAGGACCTTACTAGACAGTGGCGCCATCTGGTGAGCTCAAAAACGATAGCCCTCATTGGCGTGTGTTGTAACAATGTATGCCCAATGGACAAGCTGGACTGGACAGGACGCAAGTAACTTGGAGGTAAGAATTTCTGATCGTTGCAGCCTCTTCGATCATTTTTCCTAGGCTGCCCCCAAATGTGCGGAGGCGTTATTCTTCGCAAAATTTCCTTTGTGTAATACTGAAAAATGCCTAAAAGAAAAAAGCAATAAAAACGAATTTACTTTATACCTATGTGAGAAAAGAACTCAGGGCCCTAAAGCGTTTGCGACCAGAACAATGGGAATAGCATTAAACTATTTCATCTCTTCCACAATAAAACAGACGGTATTCCCTATTCCACATAGCACAAGTATACATAAGTACCCGCATATATGTACAAACATTAAGTCGATCGTCCACTAGTAAGAGTAAGATGTGCCCGGAGAGTTTTGCGTTTTGACGTTCGATGAGTTTTATAATATCGAAGATTACGCACGTGTGCACGTAATCTTCGATATTATAAAACTCATCATCAACATCTGCCTAGCCTTTTCCCAACTATGTCAAGGTCGGCTTCCAGTCTAACCGCATGCAGTTGAATACCACTATTTTATATGGAGCGATTCCCTATGTGACCTACACAACCCAGTAAGTAGTAATACTATACCCCTTGATAAGACTGGTTGTCTAACTTTGGAGCCACTGACTACCTATAACGACTGCCAAAGATGTACAGTTGACAGCCGGGACCATCGGCTTAACGTGCTGAAATCACGGAGGAAATGGGTGGGAAACCATCCACGGACCAACCTAGGCAAGCGTGGTTTAACTTGAAGATCGACTCAAGCGGCTGTTTTTATCTAGCCACAAGCTCTTCACTATATTAAAAAACTATAATCCCTACATAGTATAAAACAAAGTCGCTTCCCGCTGTCTGTGTGTCCCTATGTATGCTTAGATCTTTAAAACTACGCAACGGATTTTAATGCGGTTTTTTTAAGAGATAAAGTAATTCAAGAGGAAGGTGTATATATAACATTGCACCCGTGCGAAGCCGGGGTGGGTCGCTAGTAAACTATATTACGCTACAAGAACGTCGTACCACAGCATTACACAGAGACAAATTTCAAATTACTTCTACACTTTTGTATGAAGTTTTCCCATTATCGAGTTACTTAGTTATTTACTGCGGTTGCCCCTCGTCTTGTGTATATTTTCCTGATAGAACTGTTAGTAGCTTAGCTGCCAACTGCTGTGGAGCGATGCCTTTATTAGTACATGCACGTGCACAAACAATAGAATATGAAAGCATCCGTAATATTCGTGTAATGTTAGTTTTATTTGACAGCGTTGTGTCCAGCATCGTTTAGTGTCGGAAACAATGGCTTTACGAGTTGTATGATGTTGTCGTGTTGGAACAAATGATGCATTATGTTTTGATACATGAGTTGCTATGTTTATACACGCTGTGCTTTTGAAGGAGATAAGCAGAGAGTACAAATAAAATATTCTGGCGGGTTCTTTATAGTTAAATCATTTATTATCACTTGACGTGGTGTTAGTCTATTTGTTGCAAACACAACTGCTGAGCCTGACGTTCTGGGTTCGATTCCCAGGTCGGTCAAACGTACGTTTGGTCCGTTCGTACGTGGTTTGGTAAGGTACGTTTTCCATTAGGAATTTCTTAGTAGCAGCTACGGCGTCTGGATTTGGGTTCGGTTGATGACAATTGGCTTGCCCCCTCATCATGGGACTTAAAATATAACTGGCGAGATGTGGGTGTACTTTTAGGTACACCTCAGTTATGTCATGTGATAATTTCAATCATATATCAGTACAAAATTCAGTAAAAACCTCGTCTAATGTAGGTCTATTTATATATTTCTCTTGGTCTATTTATTGTTACTAATTTAAAAAAAGTGTAACATGCTCTTTAAAGCAAAATGAGAGATGTAGGTAAGGAACTGTCACCTACCGTCACCCGTCTACAGCATGACCGCAGCAAATGGCACTTTACCACAAAAATCGATTATTTTACGAAGAAAATAATCATAGCGAATAAAGAGAAACAATGCTTGGAATCTTAGTCGAGACCGCAAGTCGATTGTATAGAATGAAGGACGGTAATTGGCGTAAAGAAAAGAAAATATATTACGTTAAGAAATCAAGAATTAACTAATGACTGTTAAGTCTGAGTGAAGGTATCTCACTAAACCAGCTTAACTTGATGTGACTCTCATTAGTTGGAATTTAGCAAGCATGGCGTGATGTTCAATGGCGAAGTACTAGCAACTCCTAGAGCCCCATTCAAGGCTTTACGCTACGCGACTTGCTCTCGCTTCAATTATTTCCGTCTGTCACTCCGCAAGTCCCGCTTTCTCCTGGCATAGGGCCGGACTCCACCGAAGCGGAGATGACCACCAATAGAAGTTCGTTATTTACAAATCTCGTCTACGCTTAGCTTATGTGGAAACGGTAGAGCACAGAGGAGAGGAGATGTCTCATATTTGTGAATGCCCGTCTCTGCATTCGACGGCCAAGCGAAAAGAGATAGGAGCGGGAGCGGTGTTCGGTGAGCGGCGTCTGGCGTACTGCCTTTCGTGTTGGATCGCGCTGAACTGGGCGAGAGGAGCTTGCACAAACATCACTGCTCCGGTCTAGCCAATACGCATCTCCGCACAGGTTCGGTGAATACACTCTAGCTCCTAAGCATATCGTCTCCTTTCCACTTCGCACATCTCCACTTTAGTGGACTCAGGCCCAGACAACTTCTCTCAATGGTTTTGTCAGCAGTCACTGTTGCTACATGTGTGTTGTACATAAAGGGTGTAACAAGACCCTTTACGAAGTTGAAAGGCACTTGTTCTCCCCGTCATTGTGATCATTTTTTTTGTTCTACACCATACCCAAAAAAAAAAGTCGTTTCCCAGCAATAATGACTGTGTAAAGTTACTTAGTTTGATGTACATAATGCTTGGTCGACGGCTTCGTCAAGGATCCTGTTACATCATGTATACCTGCTGCTTATATATTAATGAATAGCAATCCATTATCAAGAAAGTATAACTTCTAAAGGCAAATAACGCAGCTAATCGGAGTCGAGACCGCAACTCCACGAACATAAAACATTGTATAGAACGAAGACGTTAATTGGTGTAAAGTAAGAAATTGCTCCAGAACAAAGGTTGGAAAGTTATTGGGTAACTTGGCCGGGTTGCTTATTGTGCTGAAATATCAGATTTGTGGTCTTAGAAATAGCGATTAGAGTACATAAAAAATGAGGCATGAACGAACTGAAAGGACAATATTCAGTCTGGAAATTTACTTACCTCCTTCGAGGAGGTGAATCTATCAGTCATATTAAACCACTTTCCCAAACAAACTCAAAAAGGATTCCTCAAAAAAAGCACGAAAATTGGTATGTAATCGGTAGCCACCCATCCACGGACTAACCTTAGCGAGGCTTAACCTGAAGATGGACCCAACCGGCTGTTATAATTGAGCCACGAGCTCCTCACATAAAACACACAAATTATTCTCAAAAAATAATTAACTATTATCATATCGTAATCGTTGGGTCGGCGACGTATTGCTCTGAGTCGAAGGTGTTATGGTCATGTAGCCTTCCGCCAAATCGCTTTCTTCCAACCAACGATAAATATCTGCTATTTATTAGTTATATATTCATGTCTGTTGCAGCAGCGGTGAAGGCTTCTTCTAGCAAGCAAGCTGATTGACGCGATACGATGAATTTTCGAAGGACTTTTTGATAAAATAAAAGATGCGTATATTCGAAAAGCAAAATTGAATGTTCTGGGAGATTGAGGAACTGCCCAAGGTCAGAGACGCGCAGACTGAGGAAGAACGGGAATGCGAGAATCACTTTGTTCGCACAACTACGCGCAATAGTGAAGGGAGATTCTGCGTGCACATTCCACTTCGTCAGTCACCTGAAACCTTGGGAGATTCTTATAACCAGGCAGAGCGTAGATTTCTAGCATTAGAAAAACGCTTGCAGCGTTCGTCGGAATATAGAAGTCTTTACACTAATTTTATGCAGGAATACCTCAGCTTAGGCCATATGACACAGGTAGATTCCTACGAATCCCCGTGTTATTTTATGCCACATCATGGCGTGTTCCGCGAGCTCAGCACCACCACCAAGTTGCGCGTGGTGTTTGATGCAAGCGCGCCGTCGAGCTCCGGTAAGTCCCTGAATGATTTGCAGCTGGTTGGCCCTCCTATACAGGGTGACCTCATTGCTATTCTTCTCCGATTTCGGCAGCATAAGTACGTTGCATGCGCCGACGTGGAGAAGATGTATCGGCAGTGCCTAGTGGATGAGGGTCAGCGTTGCTTGCAAATGATTCTGTGGCGTGACCATCCGTCGAAGCCTTTAGGTATTTTCAAATTGAATACCGTAACTTACGGAACTGCCTCCGCACCCTTCCTTAGTGTCAGGTGTCTAAAACAATTAGCTATCGAGTCTCCTGATGCTGATGTTGCCCGAGCAATAAATGAAGACTTTTATGTTGATGATTTCATCACGGGTCTAGATAATAAATTAAATTTACTAGATTTATGCGATAAAACCCAAAAATCGTTGCAGTCAGGTTGCTTTCCACTTAGGAAATGGGTATTTAGTTTTAGGCACGATGATGATAGTCATTCATCTAGTTTGTTTAAACCGCTAAACTTAGACGACAATAGTTGTTCTAAAACATTGGGTATAGGTTGGCACAATACAAGTGACAACTTTTATTTTAATTCACAAATTCAAATTGATAATAACAAACCGATTACTAAACGAGCTATTTTATCGAAAGTTTCTCAAATTTTTGACCCCCTCGGCTTGTTATGTCCTGCTATAATTGTGGTCAAAGTTCTTTTGCAACAATTGTGGCTATTAAAAATAGGTTGGGACGACACCGTTTCTGATAACACGGCGCACGTGTGGAACCGGTTTGTTATCTCACTGCAAGCGCTAAACACAATTCGCATTCCTCGTCATGTTATAGGTACGCAGCCTATGTATATCGAGCTTCATGTTTTTAGCGATGCGTCTCAAACGGCTTACGGCGCGTGCATTTATGTTCGCACAGTTAATTCTGATCTAACGGTAACGGTTAGATTATTATTTTCTAAATCTAAGGTCGCGCCGTTAAAACCTATTAGTATCCCTCGTTTCGAACTTTGTGGGGCTTTATTAGGCGCCCGTCTGTATGACAAGGTACGTGACTCATTACGTTGTAAGTTCAATAAAATCGTGTTTTGGATCGATTCCACGATAGTCTTGGGTTGGCTACACATGAGGCCAAACCAACTTAAGACGTTCGTCCAAAATAGGGTCGCGGAAATTCATGACCTTACAATAGGGGTTCCATGGCGTCACGTCAGGAGTGAACACAATCCTGCTGATCTGGCGTCGCGTGGCATCCGGTAGGAAGAACTTCCATCTTCTACCCTATGGTGGGAGGGTCCTGAATTTCTTCGAGATCTTAACTTTTCAATAGACGATCACAGAAGTTCAGATTCATTCAAACATGTCGAGTTACCTGAGGTTAAATCATCTGTCACCGCGGTTGTAGCCCAAGATTCTTGTGAATCGTCATTGTTTCCGTTCCATCGGTTTTCCCAATTCAAACGTATGAGGCGTGCAGCAGCCTTCATGTTGCGTTTCATTCATAATATCAGATATAAAAATGAAAGACATGTAGGCAGTCTTAGTCTTGACGAGTTAGATTTTGCTGATAAAACGTTGGCTCGATTATGTCAAATTGAATCTTATCCAATAGAATATAAAGCACTGTTTAATCATGGGACTATTAAAAATAAAAGTTGTTTGTCTAAATTGAACTTATTTATAGACGACTATAAAATATTGCGTGTGGGTGGTCGTCTAGTCAATTCAGACGAATTTATTTACGGTAAAAAACATCCCATTGTAATTTCTAGTAAACATTACTTTGCAACTTTGTTGTTTCGTCATGAGCACATCCAGCTTCTCCACGCTGCTCCTCAGGCATTACTGTTCCACCTACGAGAATGTTGGTGGCCTGTAGGAGGCAGGAATTTAGCTCGTCAGGTAGTACATAGCTGTGTCACCTGTACGCGTATTCGCGGTAAGACGCTTACCCCTATGATGGGTAACTTACCTATGGAGCGAGTTACACCTAGTCTTCCATTCGTTCGGTGTGGGGTGGATTACGCTGGGCCAGTGCTCATCTTGAACCGCAAGGGTAGGGGCGCCAGGCTTATCAAGGGTTACATCTGTTTATTTATCTGCTTCGTGACACGCGCGATCCACCTTGAGCTAGTCAGTGACCTCTCCAGTGAAGCATATTTACTAACCTTAAAACGATTTATTTCACGCCGCGGTAAACCCGCAGAAATTTATTCTGATAATGGTCGCAACTTCGTAGGTGTAATGAACGATTTTTCAAAATTCTTAAACACATGTAGTTCAGATATTTTAGAGTTTGCAATTAGTCAAAATATTAAATTCCATTTCATTCCCCCTTATTCCCCGCATTTTGGTGGTCTTTGGGAAGCAGGAGTAAAGTCAAGTAAATACCATCTTCGACGAGTAATAGGCAACGCGCACCTTACCTTTGAAGAGTATAGCACAGTACTAGCACAAATAGAAGCCGTATTGAATTCCCGACCTTTGTCTCCTCTCTCTCCCGATCCACAGGATTTTTCCCCGCTCACTCCCGGCCATTTCTTAATTGGCCGACCACTGACTGCGCCAGCCTGTGATGACCTACGTGATGTGCCTGTTAGTCGTCTCCGGCGGTACCAGAGGGTGGAACAACTTCGCCAACACTTTTGGAATCGGTGGGCAAAGGAGTACATTTCTGAACTGCAGGTGCGGACAAAATGGACGGCGAATAAGGGCGAGCTCCAACCAGACTCCTTAGTGGTTATTAAGGATAACAACCTCCCGCCATTGAAGTGGCATTTGGGACGTGTCCTTCGTACTATCCCAGGAACGGATGGCATATCCCGTGTGGCCGACATACAGACGTCATCGGGTGTGGTGAGACGCGCATTCGCCAAGATTTGCCCCTTACTGCAAGACGTGGACCACGATGCTGCTACTGAAGACTATTGAAAGCCATTGCTTCCAAGGCCGGGGGCATGTTCCAAATCTTATTTGATTCTCGGCATTCAAGACTGAGGGCGACATCTCGGTGTCAAGAAGAAACCTAACGTCCTACGTCATAACACGTCACACGCCTTTCACTTGCGTAATTGGTTAAAATATTGTTCCCGATGACCCCTCTCCTTGAATCTTGTACATGACATGACCATTACATTCAATTTTGCTTTTGGAATATACGCATCTTTTATTTTATCAAAAAGTCCTTCGAAAATTCATCGTATCGCGTCAATCAGCTTGCTTGCTAGAAGAAGCCTTCACCGCTGCTGCAACATAATTTGATCCGGCTCGAAGGACCTCGACTTATGACGTAGGACGTTAGGTTTCTTCTTGACACCGAGATGTCGCCCTCAGTCTTGAATGCCGAGAATCAAATAAGATTTGGAACAATGTCACTATAGGACATGCAATCATAGCAGTGATAGCCTAGTGGTGTGACCGTCGGACTACCAAGTCATAGGTCTCGAGCTCGAACCTAAGACACTCACCTTTGATTTTTCGGATTCATGTGCGTATTTTATAATTATCATTTGCATCGGTGAAGGAAAACATCGTGAGAACACCAGCAAACCTGAGAGATATTTCTTGACGGCATGTAAAGCCAAGTTAGAGGCCAATGGTTGGCACAAAAACTCTGACACCAGGTTAGGCACTCACCACACGTTAAAGAAAATAAAGACCACAGAACGAGTTTAGGCATGATAAAAATAAAGCAGTTTGTTTTTTCACGGGTGACCACTGAAAACCAGCGCTGTGTTGTGGTCTCCCCATAAATAAATAAATATGAAAAAAAAAAATATTCCTATAAATATTTTTCCTTGCGTGATCGAATCAGAAATGAAGACTTCCGCAAGAGAACCAAGGTTACCAACGTAGTCCGAAGAATTGCCAAACTGAATTGGCAGTGGGCAGGACACATTGCTCACAGAACGGATAGCCGATGGGGCCGAAAAGTTCTGGAGTGGCGACCACGAACCGGAAGACGTTGCGTTGGAAGGGCTCCCACTAGGTGGACCGATGACCTGGTGAAGGTTGCGGGGATCCGCTGGATGCGAGTCGCACGGGACCGGTCAGTGTGGTGACACTTGCGGGAGGCCTATGTCCAGCAGTGGACGTCTTTTGGCTGAAATGATGATGAATGATGATAAATATTTTTATATTTTTTTATAAATATTTTTTCTTTCAGTAAGCAAACCTACAGAAACGCTGTTTCAGTGGCCCAATTTCTCGTTAGTTGTGTATTTAACCAGCAAAGAAATACTGGCGTTGATTGTAACAGCTCCAGTGCTTGACTATACTTTTCATAGAACTAGTTCGTAACTGGTGAGAATTCTTTGTAAAGTTCTCTTGCATAGTTTATACATAGAGAGACACGTTTTGTTAAAAGGGAAAAGCAAGAATAAATAACAATACCAGCCATCCTATCGGACTATGAGGTTGAGGGAAGAAAGAGTGCATCTGGGCCAGCGCACATCATCATTCATCATTTCAGCCGAAAGACGTCCACTGCTGGACATAGGCCTCCCCCAAGTGTCGCCACACTGACCGGTCCCGTGCAACTCGCATCCAGCGGATCCCCGCAACCTTCACCAGGTCATCGGTCCACCTAGTGGGAGGCCTTCCAACGCAACGTCTTCCGGTTCGCGGTCGCCACTCCAGAACTTTTCGGCCCCATCGGCCATCCGTTCTGCAAGCAATGTGCCCTGCCCACTGCCACTTCAGTTTGGCAATTCTTCGGGCTACATCGGTAACTTTGGCGCACATACTTGTGCACTATAATATCTTCCGGGCCGATGGCTAATCTCCACTCAGACTGGCCGCCGTAACCGATTTCGGAGAACTATTATTATGATTATAAACTAGAAGTCTTAAAAAAAGAATTAATTGATAGAGAAACAGACATCATCTGCCTAGCCTTTTCCTAACTATGTTGGGGTCAGCTTCCACTCTTACCGGATCCAGAAGAATCAAGGAAGGAGCAACTGCCTATCTGACCTCTACAAACCAGATAGTACTGGGTAATACTATACCCCTTGGTAAGACTGGTTGTCAGACTTTTTGGGCCACTGACTACCTGTAACGACTCTCAAAGATCTACAGATGATAGCCGGGACCAACTGCTTAACGATAGAGAAATAGACTCTGATACACTCTTACTAACACACCTGCCTGAGTAGTATTTAATAAAAAGACTTACGTAAATTAAACCCTAACTGCCTTTATGTACACTTGGTTGAAAAATAACTGCGCAGTTGAAGTTCTAAGCGGACGTTTGTATGACAAAGTCGACTGACTTTGGCTAAAGGCGTATTACATCAGGAATACTACTAAAACTATACTTTTGAAAGCGTTGAAACGTTTTCTTTACCTACTTTCTAGTTTTTTGAATTGACTAAAGAAGACAGTAAGACTTGTTTGGAACTCAAGAATTATTCACTTATAAAAGAGCTTTAACGTCTGACAGCATTTCATACAAACTTTGAACTCATTTGTTGCGACCCAGTTCACGATTATTGGCAGACACAATAAAATACTGAGAATGATGTACTAAATACGTGGTAATCTTTTGTGCGTCGTTGTGCCTTCCACCTTTTATAGTATTTACCAAATAATTGAAGAAGAAGTTCTGTATTATCAAAACTCCGGTTTTCTTAACTAATTAACAAAGCGTCCTTTAGCAGGCTAGTTATCCTCGAAGGGTTAGGCAGAGGTGTAATCCAATACTATACTCGCATTTAGGTAGTTGTAAAATGGCAAAAATATACTAGGCAATTTCAGTAGCAAATTCAGTAGGAATTAAATACTTACAAACTTTCCGTTAGTTGGCAGATGTTTCAATAATTGGCACCAATTGTTATTCTAGGAATAGAGTTCTAGTTCAAACTGTTAAGGACCTTCGCCCATGGCAACTTTATGGGCTATGCTGTCACATTTTCAACGAGCGACCGTCAACATTAATACTGTTGTTTAAGCCAACTCTCTTTGCGCACGCACATACACATAAATCGCCGCTGTAGACGCACCTACACTGCTTTACGCGCCCGCGATCGCATGCCAACGCGCGACTCACCGCACGCCTCATCATGAACAGTCTGCCTGTGGCCACACGCAGCACTCAACCAAACGTTGCTCTATTAATCTAATCGTTTCGAAAGTACCTGTATGTCGAACTGTACTAAATTATGATACAAAGCTGCAAAAAAAAGATTTATATAAAATACTGTAATATCTGAAACAACTGTATTGATGCAAACGCGCGATTGCTCCTGACGACATCGGTGGAACGAACAGGGACTTCTGTATCGATGGTCAATCGCGTTTGTATCGCGATTGAAGCGCGACAGCATTCGAATAGTAGCGATACAGCATCGCGACTGTATCGCGGCCGTTCTGCGTTTACATCGCTATAAAAAGTCGCGGTGGTCGAGAGCCTTAATGAAGTTTTAACGTGCCACGTGTATCATTAAAAGCATTTGAATTTGCATAATAATAATTTTATATGAGGACCGGAATGGTAATGTTGGCAGAGTCTTTTAATTAAAAATATATTCAATTGCTTATTTTAACGGCACAAGAACGTGGAGCTTGGCACAAGCAGAGAGAGGCCTACACCCAGCAGTGGGAAAGAAAGAAAGAAAGATGCATTTATTTGTTAAAACATGTGTGACATGATACATGAATATGCACATAGGGATGGAGATCGAGAAATTGTTGGTTCAACATGTTTTGCCATATTCGGCGTACAAAATAGTTTACAATACTTTATTAGAAATTAAAAATTAAATAAAATATAAAAAAGTTACATTACATAATAGTCAAAATTCATTCAATTCAAGTAAGTCAAGTAAATCATTCAATTCATATAAATTACAATGTCAAGAAAAGATAAAATTATTCAGTCAAACTGAAAAATCAGTTTCGGCAAGAAATTCGGAGATACCATAATATGCCTTTTGCGAAAGAAACATTTTTAATTGGCGTTTGAATGCCTTACCATTCAGCTCCTTCCAACATTTAGGCAATTTGTTAAATATAGTAGGCGCCATACAGACGACACTTTTGCGCATGAGTGCCGTTTTTGCTGGATAGACTCGAAGAATGGTCATATCCCGTCTGTTACGCGGTATCACGTCCTGTAAACGTGGAAATCGATTGGGGTTTGTTTTGACGAACATTGCAGTTTCAAGGATATACAGACAAGGAAGAGTCAACAGCTTGTACCTTTTAAAATATGGCTTACATGTATCGATCGTGTTTAGCCCGAACATAGATCTAATGCATCTCTTTTGGGCCTTAAATGCCGTGTTAGCGTTTGTAGAATTTCCCCAGAATATGATGCCATATCTTAGGTGAGACGCAACTAAACCATGGTAAGCCGCAAGCAAGGTATCTACATTCACAACTGCAGCTAGAGAGTGCAATGCAAATGCCAAACTACAAATTTTTTTACACAGGTTCTCGATTTGAAATTTCCAGTCAAGCCTTTTGTCAATTATTAGTCCAAGGAATTTAGTAGTATTTACAATTTCAACAATTTTATCATCTATAGTTATGTCCTGATGTTCCATAGTCAGTCGTTGGCTAAAATGTATGATTTCCGTTTTATCTAAATTAATCTTTAAATTATTATTGTTTAACCATTCTATTATAGATGTCAAGGTATTATGAATGTCAAATTTATATTGGGTCATGTCATTGCTATTACTAGAAATGGTCACCGTGCTATCATCTGCAAATAAAGTCATAGGGTGTGGAACTGATTTTGGCAAGTCATTAATATACAGTATAAAAAGTGGAGGTCCCAATACACTACCTTGAGGAACACCAAAAGTTATTTGACGTTCCTCTGATAGGTATATCTCTACCCTTTTAGTCGTTATATTAATTCTAGTGATTTCTGTCTTTTGCTTTCTATTGTCTAAGTAGGATTTAATTAAATTAAGAACATTACCTCTTATACCATATGCTTCAAGTTTTTTTATTAGAATGTCATGATTTACGTAGTCAAATGCTTTAGTCATATCGCAGAAGATGGAACATACAGGTGTTTTTTTGTCCATTTTTGTCAAAACAGTGTATAAAAAGTCATAGATCGCCATATTTATAGTTTTATTTTCGCGAAATCCCTTTTGCTCATTACATAATATATTATTTTTTTCAGTGTAACCATTTAATTCCGTTTGAATGAATTTCTCAAATATTTTTGAGAAGATAGGAATCAGAGAAATAGGCCTGTAGAATTCCATGAGCTCTCTATCTTCTTTCTTAAATAATGGTTTGACTATCGCGATCTTTAGTGCCTCAGGAAACGTGCCGGCTATGATACACAGATTTATAATGTGAGACAAATGGTTGCATATTTCAGATGCTACAGCTTTTATTATTTTGGTTGATATACCATCGTACCCCACACTATTTGTATTTTTTAATGCCATAATAATTGTCTGTGCCTGTTGTGGTGTGCAGGGTGCCATAAACATCGAGTCTTTGGAGTTTAAGATGGGCGGTGTAGTTTTATAACTTGACTGGGTGGGTTGTATTTTATTAATAAAATAGTCATTAAATTGATTAGCGATTTGTTTCGCATCCGTAATTTTATCATTATTGATTTTAATTTTCGAAATATAGGTTTTAGGCACATTAAATGTGGGTAAAGTGGGTGAAGTCAGTTTGTAGGTGATGATGATGATGAAGCGCGAAATTCAGGCTTTTTGGCTGATACTGAAAAACTCCTGAAGAATAAGCCTAATAACACTTTGTATGGCCTGGCGATCGAACCCAGTCCCGAATGCTCAGCAGTCGCAAGAGGCCACTCGACCAACGAGTCAAACTTTTGTTTGATCCCTATATTCTAATTTAGATGCCTTCAATACTATAATCAATATAGCGAGATTGTGGTATTTTCTTGGACCCTATTTATTAAGAGATCAGTACATCGTTACCATCCCTTTTTATATTCCACATAAAAAACCTCGAATGTTATTACTTGTATCAAATAGAAAAGTTATTATTGTCCCAAAACTGACATCGAGCAATGTCCATGTTTCTCTCAATGTTAGCCATTTCGATAAAATTTGGGGATCAAGCTACGTTGGTTTTATCTGAGATATCTTATTAAGGCAGGTATATCGTGACCCCCAATCACAAAACCCTTTGAGTCTATTCAGTACTTAGATCCCCAATATTATTATTTGAAAGGAATAAATAGAGATTTACTAAAATACCAATAGAGTGAATGTGAATATTTTTAGACGATTCCGATCTTTTGAAATTGTTTCGTATTATTTTCCTTTTTTCTTTTGATTATTATAATACTCGTTGATCATAATAATACTTTGAGGGATGAATACGATTATATATCAATCAAAATAAAGGTTTTTGTTCATTTATTACTTTTTTTTACTAGTGATAGACTAGTGGTGTGACTGTTGGACTGCCAAGTCATAATTCTCAAGTTCGAACCCAAGACACGCACCTCTGCCTATGATGTTTCGGATTCATATTGTACAACATTTTATTATCACTTGCTTCGGTGAAGGAAAACATCGTGAGGAAACCAGCATGCCTGAGAGATATTTCTCGACGGCAAGTATAGCTAAGTCAGAGGCCCATGGGTGGCATAAAAACTCTGACTCCAGGTAAGGCACTAACCACACGATAAAAAGAAGAAGATTACTTTTACTGACCTATAACATGTTTCTGTTGTTTTTTGACTGTTGATTCAAGTTTTTAATACATAAAAAATAATAAATACATGTAAATCGTTCACATTATGTTTAATCAGCGCGATAGGAACCGCTGCTGCGGTCGTAAAGTCGGGCAATTTTTTTTTCAAACAAAACCAGGTCTATGTTAGTAGTAAAGTTTGAGAAAAACTCAAATGAAAAAGGGGACCAAGTTCGAAAGTAAAGTATCTACATTCAGTCCCAAAAAGATGTAAACACGGACAAAGTTACCATTTAATTATACATATTATATATTTATATTATACATATACAGCGTGTAACAGAAAGGGTCTCATAGAGAAAGTTGTTCAGTTTGATGGTCCATACCACAGTATTCCATATGATTATACCCTTTTTGTTACACGCTGTATATAATTATGTACACAATGTGAAGCTACAAAACATAGTTAACAATTAATTCCACCAAAGCCACTTAAAATGACACGTCACTGACGTTATGCATGAAATGTACAGAAATAAATTTTATGCTCAGACTATCAGACGAAGTTTGAGACATGTCAATCGTACTCGTAGCAGGTCGTATGACATTGTCAGTCTGTGTACTTTTTTTTTTCATAGGGTGTTTATATCACTATGTATCCGGCCTTTGTAGGAGGTTTTGGTGAATTGGTTACTATGTTTTGTAGCTTTACATTGTATACACAAATATAGAATACTGGGTGTAGACAATAAAACGGTTCCTTGTAAGCGTTTACATCTTTTTGGGGCTGACTGTACCTTTTATTCTAAATCTAGGGCTGCTACCCTGCCAGGGTTGCGGGATTGTTCGAAAGAGATACCGCGACCCTGGAACACAAAGGGCAAAGGAAGGAACATGGATGGGTTTTAGTCAGTAAAAGTCTGACACTCCCTCCTGCTCAGCCCAGAGCGGGAGGAGTTATTTGATGATTTCCCATCCGGAAAAAAAAAGGGCTGCTACCTCCGAAGTATTTCTATCTGGACAGGAGTTTCTACAACTTTTAATATCTCTGCCCGCACATTTATAAAAAAAAAGAAAAAAAAATCTTTCGGTTTGACAATGCCACCTCTCCCCTTAGGATCCTGAACAAGTGACAATCAGTTTCAAAGTGGTTCGTGTTTCTACTACGACTTTCAACAAGATTGCCATTTGCTTTATGCCAGTTCGATACGAGTACATCAGCCTAGCCTTGTCCCTATATGTTGGGGTCGACTTCCAGTCTTACAGGATACAGGTGTATACCAGTATTGGATAATACGCTACTCCTTAGTAAGACTGGTTCTCAGACTTTCGGGCCTCTGACTACCTGTAGCGAAACTGGCAGCCTGGACCAACGGCTTAACATGCTTTCCGAGGCACGGAGGAAACTCTGTATGCAATGATAGTCAAGTCACCCATCCACAGACTGACCTAAGCAAGCGCGGCTTTTCCTTAGATCGACCCATGTGGCTGTTATTATTTAGCCACTTTACTTTACACAAATTATTATTATTTATTTGTTTTATGCTCATTAGTCCGATACATTTTTTACTTCTCTATCATCGTTACCGCAGATTATTATTTATGCAGAATATCACTTTGTATACTATCTTTGAAACTGTTTTTTGTATGTCACTTACCCCCTCAAGGTTCATTGGAAGACCAGCGTCAGACAGCCTCACCTGTCTGGCATTATTGCTGAAATGGACCTTTTTGGCGCAGCCGTGAGGCACACAGTACAGTCATACTATGTATTTTCTCTTTTTTGTAACTTTTTAAAATATTATTGTGTGTGTGTATATAATGTACTGACGTCGAATAAACATTTTTCTTTCTTTCTTTACTACCCATTTTTTTTTTTCGATTGGGTTATCATCAAACGACCCCCTCCCACTCTAGGTGGAGCGAAAGGGAGTGTCAGACTTCTACTAACTAAAACCCATCCATGTTCTTTCTTTTGCCCTTTGTGTTCCAGGGCCGCGGTATCTCTTTCGAACAGTCCCGAAGCCCTGGCAGGTCTTGTGTACTACGCTCCAGTATCTATAAATAAACTCCTATACGTCCTCAAAACTAGGACAAAACGGGGTAACACATAAATGGGACACACATGCCTGCCTACATCTGACCTATTTAGTAGGAGTTCTTAATTTAGCATCACACTTTTATTTCCTGTCTCTTACCTCGTTGGTGTAGTGGTTGCAAACATGACTGCTGAGCATGAGGGACTGAGTTCGATTCCCAGGTCGGGCAAAGTGTTTTTGGGTTTTCCATTAGGAATTTCTAGTAGCGGCCACGGAGTCTGGATTTGTGCCTGGTTGATGGCAATAGGCTCACCACCTTTTACATGGGACTTCACTTTTAACAGCTTTATTTCAAATCCCATGTAACAATGTATAGATTTTTGTCGCTAACTGGGTACTTATACATACTGTGGACTCTGGGCTACTGAATGTAATAATGATTAGCTTTTTCCCACGGCTTCGCTGCCGTTATGGTCGGGAATTATCCCACGTACACATTTTAAATATTGCTCATGACACTCGGAGATAATGTAGCTTCTCATTAGTGAAAGAATTTTCGAAATCGGATCAGTAGTTTCGAAGATTACCATCTACAAACTTTACCTCCATGTAATATTAGTATAAAAAAACCAATAATCTTGACACGCCCATAGTACCAATCATATAGGGTTCCTTGTACAGAAAGTTAAGCTTTATAAATCGCGACTGTGGTATTTCTGACTATTCCACATTGGTAAGAGTTCCAGTACATTTTTTACCATCCGGGAATCGAACTAAGAATTCCAAGCTACGAAACTTTTTTCAAACATCAATCAAAATCAAAGCATTTATTTCAAGTAGGCCAGTTCCAGGCACTTTTGAACTGTCGAAACAAAGATAACAATGAAATGTAGCTACAGTCCCTGCTCTTGCAACCACTGGACGAGCAAAGCAGTCGTATTTTATAGTAGTTCGAGTTTATAACTTGCGCAACAGAAAAAGTAACTTTCTGTTTAAGTTGTCTCTAAAACCAATAAACTACGTTTTACTTGGGTTTGTTTGTTTTTCTTTGTCCACGTTTAGTTCTATAACCGTCATAAAGTCCGGTTTGTTTTAAATGGAGCGACCTGTACAGGATGGAAGGTACACCGGCGCACAAACGCTGACCACGTATTTAGTATATTATTCTAGACCAGAGAAAAAAACAGTCGTTCCATACATTTTGACCGTGTAGGTATTGTAATTTTGAAGGAAACAGATGATTTTTTAAAAATGACGAATAATTTTTAAGTGGTTTTTTTTTGTATTGCAAAAAAAAAACAATTTAATTCTAGTATCACTGACTCATAATAAAAATAACAAACTCAAACAGTCATATTACAACATTGTACACAAAAAAACAACATAGCAACAACACCAAAACAACAAAATGCAACATACAAAATGGACCTGCTCTTGAGAGGTCAAGAGCAGGTCCATTTTGTATGTTGCTTATCTCGTCTGAAAGCGATGGATGAGGTCTATGGTGGAAAGAGTGTGCCCAGAAGATGCCTGTTCACTATGTTTCGGAATAATGTACTGAATACGAATACGTGGTAACCGACTTTGTGCGCCAGTGTCCCTGTATACATTGAAAGTCGACGTAAATTCTCTGTTGTGGTTTCTCTGATTGATATGCAATAAATGTTTGTTTTTATTTTTTCTATGAATTTATAACTAATAATTGTTCTTGGTAAAGAGACCAGTCTATCTGTCCCTTGGGTACTAATCCCTAATAATTACTGTCTCTCCAGGCTTTGAAATTAATTAGGTTTCTTGTATAAAATATATTTGTCAGATCCGGTCATTGATAAGGACTTAAAATGAATCGCCAGTACCACTGTGGTGACATCACGCGACTTACTTACAAGTCTACCCACACCACAGCATGTTTCTACAGAGCCCTGATGTTGGCAACTCGAGGCGAGGGCGACATTCAATGTCTAGTGGCGGCAGAGTTGAGACGTCTTGGAACTGTATCCGATTAATTGTGCCCCGTGTTATTGTGTTAAGTTGTAATCGCAAGTAATTCGTTAGTTTTGCTAGAAACAGTGTATCGCACCCAGTGTGTTTTCATTGCACGAAACCCATCGTCTGCCCGTCGAGCCTAACGGAATAAATCCTGACATCACGACATATTTGTTTAATTCGTAACTAAAGTAATGGTGAAACTAGTAGGGGTTTCCTCCTTGCCTTGGAAAGCACGTTAAGCTGTTGATCTCAGCTGTCATTAATTGTAAATCTTTAACAGTCGGTCAGTGGCTCGAAAGTCTGACAACCAGTCTTACCAAGGGGTATCGTATTGTTACGCCGGTTGCCTTACAGAACATTCTAGATTACGTGCGAGTCTCGAATATTCCTGTGAGGGCCTGTTTAGTAGATAAGAGTCTAGAATGTTCCACTATAGAACTGTCTAGAAGATTCTAGAAACTTGTGAAAGTTTCTCGAAGGATGATTTTTCACTATGGACTGTGAAGAACGTTCGAGAAGGTTGTAGATCTTTCTCGAAGGATCGGTCGTCATATAAATAGACGTCGTGTTTGCGGGAGCAGGTTCACCCATATCCAGCCTGTCCCTTTGCTGCCCCCCCCCAGCGACGCCCTAAGCCGAGGCCCGTATCCCACAGGGGGTGCCCTTAGCGTGTGGTCGCTTAGTTTTTAAGTATAGTTTTAAGCCCCTGGCTGGAGGCCTTAGATTCATTTTTAAGGCATCCACAAGGAAAAACAGGTGAAGCAGTAGCCAGCCTCAGAGGCTGAACTGCGAGATGCCAACTCCCAAAAAAAAAAAGACAAAAGAACGGGAGCAGGCAGTCTGATTTTGGCTACACAACGAAGCGAATCGAAGTGAACTAGAAGCGCGAGATCTAAGTGAATAGTGATCAGTAGTGTATTTGTGAGTAAGTTTTAAGTGTTTTGTAATTAATAAAGTTATTTCGTGTTTAATCGATAGCTCTTAACAGTATTATCCAGTACTAACTGGGTTGTAGAGGTCCGATAGGCAGTCGCTCTATGTACAATACTGGTATTCAGCTGCATCCGGTTAGACCGGTAGCCAACCCCGACGTATTTGGGAAAAGGCCAGGCAAATGATGATTTTCCGGTCCTAAAGGGCTATTGCGTATCTCTGTTGACAGTTCATAGTGATCATTACTTGGCGAATTTTAATATACAATGACAGTTCTGCACAGGTAGCGTCAGTTGAAACCAACAAGAGCGGTCATTGTAGATCAAAACTCGCCAAGTGATGATAATTACTATGAACTGTCAACAGAGATACGCCCTGCTGGTAGCTTTTACTGTTTCTAATTTTGAGGAGGACCATTACTAATGCAATTCTTTCAAGGGGATTCAAATATTTGAGGTACATATTTTCATTCCGCGGTTAAAATCATCGTTGACTGGTAGCAACACCTAATGGTAATGTCTCTTCCCAAATACTATTCTCCAAAAATATTCTTCGTTATGAGGAATATTTCCTTTCTCTTTAAGGTTGTCTGACCAAGCTACCTCTTTTGAATTATTCAGTAGCTTATGACCTTCAACCAAGTTGTGTAGACCTCAATATTGATTCCTATACGTTGTAGCCAAAATAACTTTCTAAGGCACGTCATCTCAGTAACATATCCAAGATTTTTGATGAGCCAGTGACAAAAAGTTCGGCTTTATGGGATTCTCTACAGGCTTTTTCAGTCAGTCTTTGTTATTCATTTCCGTGTGAGATTTTTTTCCGATGTGTCATTTCTACGTTTGGATACGGCTTTACATTTTTTTTCTTTTTAACCGACTTCTAAAAAAGCAATATTCCACCAGCTTCTTTTTCACTTTTTTTATGGGTGTACACCGATTACTCTGGGATTCTTAGGTCGATTTACGTGATAATTTTATCATTTCGCCTGCGCGGTGGTCCCATATCAATTAAAGTCGGTGGCAAAAAGTCAATGAAACGACAAAGTCACCGGCTTCCGAAAGTCAAGTTATTTTACACATTTCTAGTGTTTATTTTAAACACGAAAATGTACAGAGGTTGACTTAATGCTTTAGGCAATTCCTTCCAGTCGAACTAACCCACCGAATTCACCGATAAATAAATGATAAATGATGTTTATTTTGCAAATAGGTTTTTTAAAAACACTTTTACACGTCTCTTTTTTAAACTAGATGGGGCCGGTGTTTCGTACCTGACTACTCTGAGAAGAAACAGCCGAAACAAACTCAGAGGTCATAGTCTCTTTTAAAGTCCAGACATAATCTTGGTTAACTCACATGAGGACTATGCAGATTAGTGTCTGAGATGGTCTCTTGAAGAAAGAACCACACAGATTTGAGTGGACCTGTCCAGTCAGTGCAAGCATTTGTCAGTTATCGTGTAGCTCGACTTATAACTCAAGGAGCTCAACGACACGACGAACAATACCAAAGAAAGGACATTTGGGTAGGTCGCTTATAGTACTCAAACTGCCAGACAATAGTGGAAAAAGATACACATGGTCCTCACATTCACAATAATCAAATAAAATTAATACAAAATACTCTACAAAATAAATGTCATTAAATGTGACCATTAACAATAAAAAATAAAAGTAAAATACTTAGCAAAGTAAGTATTCATGTCAAATCATTAAATATAACAATAAGAAAAATATAAAACAAAATAATAATAAAAAATAATAATAATAATAAAATACTAAAAGTATTCATGTCAAATAAATTAAATGCCACAGTGTATATGGGAAAGGAATCAATAATAAACAAGTGAAGTCCGAAATTTCGACATTCACAGAGTAAATTTAATTGGAGCAGCTTAATCCCAAGCCTTTTTATCTTCGAGATAGTGATTAATGTTATAGTAGGCTTTCAGACATAGCTTCCGTTTTATAAACGATTTGAATTTATTTAGGCTTAGTAATTGAATATGACTCGGAAGTTTATTGTAAAAACGTATACATTGGCATCTGAACGTACCCCCTATTTTTTTTAGCCTCGTTGCAGGAACAACATATTTGTGTTTATTCCTCGTATTTACGTTGTGGATATCACTGTATTTTTTAAACAAATTAATATTTTTATGTGCGTACAAAAGGTTTTCATAAATAAATTGAGAGGGGACAGTAAGTATATTAATCTCTTTAAATTTTTCTCTGAGGGTGTGTCTAGGACTTAATTTATAAATTGAACGAATTGCCCTTTTTTGCAAAACAAATATTGTCTGAATATCGGCGGCATTGCCCCACAAGAGAATACCGTACGACATCACACTGTGGAAATAACTAAAGTAAACTAAACGGGCTGTCTCTAAATCAGTTAAATCACGAATTTTTCTAACGGCGTATGCTGCAGAGCTAAGCTTTTTTGACAATTTGTCTATATGGGGGCCCCACTGAAGCTTGGCATCCAAAGTTATGCCTAAGAACACTGTGTTATCTTCCGGTTTCAACTCTTCATTCTTGATTAGTACACTAGTTTCCACTTGTCTTACATGGGGTATCGTAAACTTAATACATTTAGTTTTTTTCTCATTTAGGAGTAGATTGTTAACATTAAACCAATTAACGACTTTTGCCAGGGCGCTATTAACATCGTCCGTAACTAGCTGCTGACGTTTGAGTTTAAATAAAAGAGAGGTATCATCTGCAAACAACACTATGTCATGATTATCCTTTAGGAGGTAAGGCAAGTCATTTATATAAATAAGAAACAAAAATGGGCCAAGAATTGAGCCCTGGGGTACCCCCATTCTTACTACGGATCCGGGGGACCTTTTCCCGTTAACATCAACTCTCTGAATCCTATCGCTCAAATATGACGCAAGAAGATCCAGAGAGGCGTTCCGGATTCCGTAGTGGTGTAGTTTCCTGATTAATGTTTCATGAAGAACGCAATCGAAAGCCTTAGACAAATCGCAAAAAATGCCCAAAGCATCGCATTTAACTTCCCATGCATTATAAATGTGCCCTAAAAGTTCAACACGCCGGTGTTCGGTGCCGTTCAACTACTGATGCCGATCAGTAGTTGAACGACCCCTTGTAAAACCGAACTGTTTCTTATGCAATAACTTATGTTTATTGAAAAATCTTTGCATTTGTTCTAAAATTAGTTTTTCAAAAATTTTACTGAAGGTGGGTAGTACAGAAATGGGTCTATAATTAGTGGGGTCTGATTTACTACCCGATTTAAACAATGGTATTATTTTACTATTTTTCATTAGATCAGGAAACACACCACGGTCAATACAATCGTTAAATATTACAGCTAAAGAAGGAGCTACAATGGTTATAATGGACTTAGCAACGTCCACAGAATGACCCCATAGATCGGCGGTCTTCTTAACATTTAACGTGTGAAAAGTTTTAATTATATCTTTACAGGTGACATATTGAAAATTAAATTCGGAATCACAGACTGAAACGTTTTCCATTAATAAAGACTCGGCAGCAGCTGGTGACGAGTTTAGCGATTTAGTAGTCGATACGGGAATATCCGCAAAGAAATTTTCAAATGCTGTGGCAACTTGAGTGTCTGAATTCAAAATATTATCGCCAATAGCAAGGCTGTAGTCACTATCTCGATTGCAAGACTTTCCCGTTTCGCTATTAATAATGTTCCATGTCATTTTAATTACATTACTACTGTTTTTAATTTTTGAACTCAAATAACGTGACTTTGCTATAAAACAAACTTTTTTAAATACCTTAGAATAATTCTTAACATATAACTTAAATTCTACAGTGTTTATATACGTCCGTTCTTCATACAGCTCATAAAGTCGTTTTCGACTCTTATGAATACCAATGGTGGCCCAGTCGTTGAAAGAAGCGTTACTATTAACCGAGATTGTCTTAGGAACAAACGTGGTTTTAAATTGTGTGCAATACATACTAAAAAAATCGTTATATTGTTGGTTGGGATCACCGTTATTTGACAAAGGTGGTAATTTAGACAAAAGTTTAGTTTTAAAAGTTTCCAGGCGATTTTTAGTTTTTGGATTAACAATGATATCCTTCTTAGTGACTTTCTTGTTTACATTAGGAATTGTGATCAATTGCCCACAATGATCTGAATCCATTAAGTTAATAATTACTGTGTGGGTAGGTATGACATCTGTGTAAATATTATCGAGGCAAGTGGCACTAGTGGGGGTTATTCTAGTGGGCTCCAGAAATTTGTTTTCAAGATTGTATGACTGAAACAGGCTTATAATTTTAGTACTTAGCCCAGATTTTTCTAACAAATTAATATTAAAATCACCACAAGTGATTATGGACTTCTTAGAATTACAGATTTTATGCAACACTTCATCCATTACCTTTTCAAAACTATCATACAACCCTGAAGGAGGTCTATATACACTTAATATGATAAACTGCTCCAATTCTATACAGGCTATTTCAACTGTTCGCTCAACAGATAGGCTTACAATATCCTTGCGGTCTTTAAATTTAAGCTGATTATTTACTAAGATTAATGCGCCGCCATGTATAGCATTTTCCCTGCAGAATGAACTACCAACTAATAAAAATAAATGGAAAATAAAATATGTATTTTTTTATCAATTTTCAATTTATTTTCAGATGAGTTAACAGGAACACAGTTTCGGTTGCCTCTTAATTTGTGTTCCTGTTCATTAATCGAGTCGTTAAGATAATATATTTACTCCGTCGGTTCATTTTAGCCTAGTATCGACCTAAATCACACTGGTACCTATCCTCAAAAGGGACTTCGGTCTATACAAGCCTCGTAATCAATCTCGGAACTTCAGAAAATTCTTAAACACCCTTGATATATAGCTGCAATGTACCCTTAATATAACTGTCACAATTACTTTACATGTCCCAGATTCATGTCAATAAATAGCCAACGCCATTAGCAAGATTAAAGGGGCACAAATGGAACACTGTTGGTACCTACCTGTCGCCGGGCCGTCCTTTTAAAGGGAAACTTTGTCTGGGCAAATACTGGCGTGCTATTTTAGGTTAGTAGCCCAGGTGCCACTAATTGCTTGGATATCATTTCGATCTCTTATTTAATCAAAATTAAGGTGAAAATTTTACCAGAATCTAGGCCTAATTTCACCCCTGAATAGGGCAGGGGTTGAAATTTGCTTTGTTATCTTTTTGGTTTTCTCGGTTGTCAATCAACAAAACTTTTTAGTTTTCAAAAAAAAAAAAAGGTCTTGCCATTGCCCGTTGATTTTGTCACGTGTGTCAAGGCAAAAAAAAACACCTAGTTAGTTAGGTAGTTGGATCCAGCAACAACTTCCGTTCATCATGCGTTTCTCAGTACAACTCATAAGCTTCGAATTAGTATATCTTTAACATGAAGGCAAAATTAGTAATTGTCTATATTCACTCCTGCGTTCCTAATCAACGTAATCGTAAAAGTATAACTGAACCTCTTTACAGTTGAAGTCAATCCGTATATTCTAGGCGCACGTGCTGCACCCTAGGCCGGCATCGCTACACATCAGAGGGTAGACCAATTAGTGACGTTAAAAAAAAAAGTTACAATGTTCACGCCTAGGGGTATCCGAGAATACCGTGTGTATTTTCCGCGATTCTTGATAGTTTTTGAGTAATAGATTCTTATTTAGAGAATTTATTTATAGCGGTTCCCATAAAAATTTTAAGAATTTATAATTCGAAAACTAACAAGAATCTCGGATCGTACATAGGGTATTTGCGGAAACCCCTGGGCGTGATATCTATTGCTCAGTAACGCATTAGAGTTGATTCAACTTTGCACGTTGAGAAGTCGACGTCTTTTGTCTCGGTTATGAGTGACTGAAATGCTTTGTGCTCTAAGTAACTGCTTAATGTTTACGCATCACAGTGGAAATAGGCACACAGTGAAGCTAGGATATGAAGAAGATTTAAGAAAAAAGATTTCATGAAGCGGAGATGAGAATGTTGAGGTGGATGTGTGGTGTGACAAGAATGGATAAAGTACTCGTAAGGAATGAGAATTTTAGGGAAGTTTGAAAGTTGCGCCAGTCACAGAAAAGTTGAAAGGGAATCGACTGTCTTGTTATGGACATGTGATGAGGAGGGACGAATCGCATGTGACTAAAAGAGTGATGAATATAAATGTTGGTGGATGGAGAGGGAGAATAATACCAAGGAAACGATGGATGGATTGTGTGAGGAATGATATGAAAGAAAAAGGAGTAAATGATAGCGTGACGATTGACAGGGGAGAATGGAAGAAAAAAACGTTATGGTGCGCCGACCACAAAGGAAGAAGATGATCACAGTGGAAATGGATATACATAAATAACCATTTAAGATAAGATTATTAGTTATTTAGTGTTAGTTAGTTGGGGTAAGTGTTAGTGTTAGTTTTTTGTTAAATTTACTGTGTAAGATTATTTTGTGTATTTATAATAATATAGGTCTTGCTTGCCTGATAATAAAATAATTATTATTTGTTATAAATAACAGTGACTGTAAGTTAACATAATATTTGAAAGTAAGTATTTTTTAAATCTTCACTTGAGTGTTCTTACACTCAAAGCGTTCCAGACTGAATGCTTTCGTAGTACTTGTATAAAGTATTCGTTTGATTTGGCCTTAAACAATGGTTTAGCTACGTTTTAATCCCTATCTTATAATTGGAGCAAAACTTTTGCGGTATCGTGGTAAGCGGCTAGCCAGAGCTAAAATTATTATCTGCCTGGAATGTTTGAAATAATTTCTGGAACAAACTTTGTATAGTAACATTGTTGGAATTTAGAATCTTTTTTTTTGTGCTCACAGCCTTTTCAAGGACATTTCAAAACGCTTAGTTGACACTTCCCGTGTTCCAAGGGCTGGCTTTTACCTTGGCCAAAGGCTTAGCATTGCCATACATCGTGGCAACGCCGCCAGTCTCTTGGGTACATTACCAGTTGACAGCGTTGAGGAGTTTTTTGACGCCATTTTTAAGCTTGATGTTAAGTTAGTTACTTTAGGTTTTTTTTTCAGTTGCTAGGAAAATATTTAAAGTAAAACAAAGTTTTAATTTTGAACTATATTCTTTTTTTGTTTTGTCCTGGGACACGATTTTTATACAGGCAGAAATTTCCAACGGTAGATTTTTACTTTGAAAATGATTTTTCTTAGACCGACTCTCTTACGAAACTCGTACATATCATCAAGCCTGTGTTCCCTTAAAGGTTAGGCAGTACCGATCTATTAAACCCCCATTTCGCTAGTAATGTTTTGTCATGTGAAATTTGGGGTGATAGAATCACAACACTAACACAAATTCAGATTGCGGGCTACTGAAAATCACTGACGGAAAAATTCAATAACACTGCCCTACTAAAAAAAAACCGCATCAAAATCCGTTGCGTATACTATTAAAGATCTAAGCATACATAGGGACAGACAGCGTGAAGCGACTTTGTTTTATACTATGTAGTGATGAATGGCCATTTATTTAGGCTGTGTCAATAAATCCAACACGTATCACTAACAAAATCTGCTTTTTCAACATAAGATTACAATGACATACTACACAGAGAAGGAATATCCGCGCAATCGGCAGCCATAACTCTTTTCCTTTCAATATATTTTTACGATCTCGCAAGATATACAGGAGATCCATTGGGAACGATTGAAGATATTGAACCGATTGAATACAGAGCATAGGTTGTTTGATTAAAAAACGTCGTATTTTAGTAGATTTAAGTTATTATCTACTTATATATACAGAAGCTCGTGTGACTGCCTCGTTGGTCTAGTGGTAGCATTCACGACTGCTGAGCTTGATGTCCTGGGTTCGATTCCCAGGTCAAGGAAAGTGTTATTGGGTTTTTCTATCACGAATTTCTGAGTAGCAACCTAGGAGTCTAGATTTGTGCCCATCATTCATGATCATCGTCATCATTTCAACCGAAAGACGTCCACTTCTGCACATAGGGCACCCTCAAAGGGGGGTTTTGCTAAATCGCCACGCTTGGCAGGCGGGTTGGCGATCGCAGTACGGTTGTTAAAAAAGCACAGAGTTCGCTGCTGCCCATTCGATCCAAATCATTTGATTTGATTTGATTTGGCAATAGGCTCGCCCCCTATTACAAGGGACTTAAATATAACTGGCAAAATATAGGTGTAGGTATTAAGTACACCTCTGCCGTTATGAAATAAGATTTTCGGCAGCTTATGTCAGTCCCACACATGATTCACTTATCCATCTTCGTTCCACCTGTCATAGGAAGGCCTCGGTCTCATCTGACCGCACATTATGGGCTAATTATGCCATTATACGAGTACTTAAGCATTATTGGTATCCCATATACAGTGTGAGAGTGGGCGTGGATGGCCAAATCCGAAACTATGAGGAATAGCGAAAAATGCTCAACAGTACTCCAGCTTGATTTTGATGAAAACTAAAACTGCATAATTAGATTTTAGAAAAATCAATATTCCTAGCCAGGAATCGAACCCATTGATTTTAGAAAAAAAACACACTGTATACACCAGTGATCGGAATAGATAGAACTAATGTGCCTAAAGTTCAAGGAACAGAAATGAAATTGGAGACTTCCTTAGGACAATTATTTTTTTTCGGAATTTTGTGCCGAACAAAACGAATTTTGTGTCGGAACATTACTTAAGTACAACTAAAATTAATAAAGTAAAACAACTATCGAATTCACTTACTTTATTGTTTAAAAAATAAAGGTAACCTCCGAAAAAAAAAAAAACAAAAATCGAATGATGCAGTTTTAGTTTTTAACAAAATCGGGCTCGAGACGCCTTTGAGAATTTTTCGCTATTCCTCATAATTTCGGATTTGGCCATCCACGCCTACTTGAAAAATTCACCCCGTATAATCTATATGACTCTGACTAAGACCTCAGGTGTCCGTAGTTTTAGCGGCGATCGGCGGCGGCGACCTCTCGCTTCCGGCCTTGGTTCAATCCATGGTCCGGAGCGAGACGGAATGGGACGCCGTCACCTCCTTCTGCGAAGCAGTCATGCTAGCGAAGGAGGTGGCGGAACGTGAGAGGGAGAGAACCTCACGTCCCAGCCGCTGCGGGAGACGCACCGGGCGTCGGGGGCCACGTGGTGGCCTCCGGCCACCGTAGGCGCGGGCCTGTGGACGGTGAGCTATGGGCTAGCTCGCCGTCCGTCCGTCTTATGACGACAGGCCGTGTCGACGGCGCGTTTGTGTTCCACGCGCGCCTCAAAGAGAGTCAGCAAACAGGAAGGGGTCCGAAAGGACCGATGCCTGCCATGGTTGCGGGACTGTTCGAAAGAGATACCGCGGCCCTGGAACATAAAGGGCAAAGGAAGGAACATGGATGGGTTTTAGTCAGTACAAGTCTGACACTCCCTCCTGCTCAGCCCAGAGCGGGAGGGGTCATTTGATGATTTCCCATCGATAAAAAAAAAAAAAAAAAAAAAAGTTGTCCGTAGTTTAAGCAGCGGGGACACTAAATATTAGGTGACCAAAACATTAGCTTGTTTTAAATGAGTAATTTTGATACTAGATCAGATAGATCTCGGCGATAAGCGTAAGTCTATCGTTCCGTGGCTGACTGGGTTGCGTTTTGGGCGGCTGGGTTTCATCTCGGTGTTTTGCGGTAGACATTAGAAAGAATTTCTGATTTGGATTGCCATTTTGGATTGCCATTGTGGTGAAAGGATAAGCTAGTCACTGTGAGGGCTCGCTGACTGCGCCGTGCGCCGGACGTATAATGTAACAATATTTTGATTTAAAAGAGTGTCCATGGAGTTTCTTGCCCTTTTTTCTCTAAAGAGATCTAAGCTTGGAATGGCCAACTACAGTACTTTCACAAGTTATAATGCCTTGTGACTGCGACTGTAGCTTCGCTTTGTTTGTTTTTTTGACATTCAAAAATGCCTGTAATGGTCTAATTGAAATAAACGCTTCGAGTTTGGGTTTGAGTGACTCAGTAGATACATCGCTCGGGGAGGCACCTGTCATGCACCCCGGCTATTAAACAAGCGGATACGACATTTATCATCATTAATGCAACGCTCTGTGCAATATAAGCTTCTATGTTAGTCCTCTGTTATAAATTCTATCAAGCTTTGCTGAGGTTTATTAATTGACAGGCTTGCTGCGTTTGCTTGCATACCGAACTAATTGGCGGTTGCAGTATAGTCGCGAGCACCAACATGTATGCAGCTAGCAACGTCTAAAAGTGATTTTCTTCTACTGTATTGATTGCAATTTCATGTTGTTACGAATGTTTAATTTTGGGCCAACCAGTCTTACTAAGGGGTATCGTATTACCCAGTACTAACTGGGTTGTGGAGGTCAGATAGGCAGGAGCGATCCATGTGAAATGTGTAGTTGGGCAAACGCTAGGCGGATGAAAATCATACTTTTTGCAAAAAGTTAGTTTTTTATGTTCCAAAAAGTATAACTAAATAGCATTTTTTTTCTACCATGGCGATGCAAGCAGCATTGCCGTCTTTCAATTTTTTGGATGTGCTACTGTACTACTGTGTGTAGGTATTCATTTAAAAATGATGAATAATGAGATGAGCCATCTGTTCAATTTCGGCCACAGCAACGGCATTCGCTGACTTTTTTGGTTGATAGCTTTTGCGAGCTGCTCTTCCATGTACTCCCATGTGAATAGTATATCTAACTTTAAAATTACAGGCTCAGGCGACCCAGGTGTCCACAAACACCGATAACCACTCTACATTACACCGTTAGCATAATAATATTTCCCGGTATTCTGAAGATCCGGAGAGTTTTAATAAGGCTTCAGTTTTCATGCAGCCGCCATCTGAAACCATACTGAGTTCATTATTTACTACAATGGACTATTTCTTGAAGACATTATTGCACAAGTTTGAGAACTAATGTTTTTTCGTACGATTTTGTTTTGTCAGCAGTTTAGTTTGAAGGGGTTTTTAAGAAAGCGAGGTACGCCCCATAAGAACATATAGTGATCTTGTTAGTGATGACTAACTGTTGCCCGCGACCTTCGTTCACGTGAAATTTTTATAAAAAATATTACTTCCTTTTTGAAACGAATTTTGTTACCAATTTTAAGGGTTTATTTATTTTTTCACGGAACCCTAATTCTTACTCTAAAATAAAAGTAGCTTACTTACTTCTTATGAACACAGCTATCTGCCAGTTAAACTCTAGTCAAAATAGACAAACAGATACTTCAATTTTATTTATTTTTATATATAGATTCAGAATATAGATTCATTATTAGATGTCCTTAGAAAAGTTTAGATGCGTGTGTTTCTGGGGAGCCCAGTTTGATTAGTCATTGTGGAGCTCGTGGCTCAATCATAATAGCCGCACGGGTGTATCTTCAAGGTAAAGCCACGCTTAGCAAGGGCGGTCCACGGATGGGTGACCATCTATTACATATAAATTTCCGCTTGCGTGCTTCGAAAAGCACGTTAAGACGTTGGTGCCGGCTGTCAATTGCAAATCTTTGACTGTCGTTACAGGTAGTTAATGCCACCTGCATCCAGCGACTCTCTGCAGCTTTAACAAGGTCGTCGGTCCATCTGGCATCTTCCCGTCCCTGCGCTTTCCAATGCTTGGTCTCCACTCCAGAGTCCGTTTGCCCCACCGGCCGTCCGATCTTCGCGCTATGTGGCTTGACTATTACCACTTCAGCTTGCTGCTACAGTTCCTGCTGCAGGGAGTCTCTGGATGCAGGTGGCATTGGACCGGACACGTTGGAAATCGAATTGGGAGACCTATGTTCAGCAGTGGACAGCAACGGGCTGAAATGATGATGAAGACGGGTAGTTAGTGTCCTGTATCGTAATACGCTATACTAACTGTTAGTACTGAACTTTCTCTCAATCAAATCAAAATATTTTTATTTCACATAGGCCTAGATGGGCACTTATAAAACGTCGACAAAAAGGTGCACGGTTTGGGTTGGTCGTTTCCTATAGAGAAGAACCGGCAAGAATCTCCATGGTTACTCTTTTCAAATCATTTGGTGTTACAATTTTATCATGTTACAGCATTAGTACTTAAGTAGGGGGGGACAGCATAGGCCCGACAATAAGTCGTTGCTTACTACACAAAAAATGTAAAACAAGATAAAAAGTTAACAAGCATCTGGGAATCTACAAAATCTGTATGACCATATAGACAGTCGATCCATGTCCTATACTGGTATTTAGCTGCATTGTGTATTACAATAATCCAATATATTAACTGCTAAAATTGAAAACTTACTTCAAGTATTATCTGGGAAAAAACTTGAAATAAATCTATTGCAAGCTGAAATTAAAACTCATCTCAGCCTCAGCCAAAGTAATACGTACGTACATGTTCGTATAGTAATTGGCATATTAATGAGACAAGTTGGCGCCTATTAATACGTGTAGGCACTCTAATGACTCCAATCTTCTAATTGTCGATCAGGTCTGGTCTTACTGTTACCGGTTGAAGGGATGAATGTATTAAAGAACGTTAAATGTCAAAAACGGATAAGGTAAGGAATGAACAGACAGGGTGTAAGGGACTGCCCTCCATAAAATAATATGGCTAAAATCGTCGTCCAGCCTACCGCAGTGTCTCAAGACGAAAGTTTATGACCAGTGTGTGTTGCCAGTGATTACATTCGGTACCGAAACGTGGTCGCTCACAATGGGCCTCATTCGAAGGCTTAAAGTCACCCAAAGGGCAATGGAGAGGGCTATGCTCGGAGTTTCCTTGCGTGATCGAATCAGAAATGAAGACATCCGCTAGAGAACCAAGGTTACCGACGTAGCCCGAAGAATTGCCAAACTGAAGTGGGCAGGGCACATTGCTCGCAGAACGGATGGCCGATGGGGCCGAAAAGTTCTGGAGTGGCAACCGCGAACCGGAAGACGTTGCGTTGGAAGGCCTCCCACTAGGTGGACCGATGACCTGGTGAAGGTTCCGGGGATCCGCTGGATGCGAGTCGCACGGGACCGGTCAGTGTGGCGACACTTGGGGGAGGCCTATGTCCAGCAGTGGACGTCTTTCGGCTGAAATAATGATGATGATGATGATGATGGCTAAAATCTAAAATCCAACATTGGATGTTGAAATACTCGTTATAACGATGCGTGAAATCAGCTGTTCACTTCCAGTCTACCTACAGATTTCATCGAACTCATCTTCGCGCTTGCCGATCGCTACTTGCGTTTTACCACGGTAATGATACATTGCGTATGAGGACATAAAAAAAATCAAATTTATTTGATTCCCATAACATTCCTGAAATTTTCTTGTACCGGTCATCTTAGTATGTGATATATTACTGAATTCACCCCATCAGTATGTGGAGGGCTGTTCCTTACACCCTGAAAGTTTGAAATTTGCGCCAGTCACAGAAAAGTTGAAAGGGAATCGACTGTCTTGGTATGGACATGTGATGAGGAGGGACAAATCGCATGTGACTAAAAGAGTGATGAATATAAATCAAAATCAAAATATTTTTATTTCACATAGGCCATGTTACAGCATTAATAATTATGTATGGGGGGACAGCATAGGCCCGACAATAAGTCGTTGCTTATTACACAATAAATGTAAAACAAGATAAAATGTTAACAAAAGTTAATAAGCATCTGGGAATCTACAAAGCCTACAATGTTCACACATTCACAAACAATCGGTAAAATAGAATCTATACAAAGGTAAGAAAATATTGTAAAATAGTAAAGTTACACATCAGTGCTGTAACTATTCTGAGCAAAAGATATTTAAATGATTTGAAAACTGTCGTAAAAAATCTGGTTAGAAAGATGAGAAAAAATGAGATTCAGAATAGTTAGAGACATATTTGTGCTGTTTATGAGCTACCAGGGAAGCCGCATGCGCAGAAGGAACTAAAATGTTGGATGTAGAGGGAGAGGAAGACCAAGGAAACGATGGATGGGTTATGTGAGATATAATATGAAAGAAAATGGAGTAAATGATAACGTGAAGGTTGACAGAGGAGAATGGATGAAAAAAACGTCTTGCCCCGACCCCTAGTAACATGGTACAAGGACAGGAAAATGTCAACTTTTTATGTCCGACTGCACAGATTATTACCTAATACTTTTGTCGGTTCGCGTCATGAAAGAGACCAAGCAATTATAGAGGGTATAGTTGCAATGAGAATAAGCAAGCTGAACTGGCTAGTCCAGCCTTGAGTTATAAGTCGAGCTACACGATAACTGACAAATGCTTGCACTGACTGGACAGGTCCACTCAAATCAGTGTGCTTCTTTCTTCAAGAGACCTTCTCAGACACTAATGTCCTCATGTGAGTTAAACAAGATTATGTCTGGACTTTAAAAGAGACTATGACCTCTGAGTTTGTTTCGGCTGTTTCTTCTCAGAGTAGTCAGGTACGAAACACCGGCCCCATCTAGTTTAAAAAAAAGAGACGTGTAAAAGTGTTTTTAAAAACCTATTTGCAAAATAAACATCATTTATCATTTATCATATCATCCGTAAACCCGATGACAGTTTGGGTACACGGGTTTTTGAAGTCAAAATCTTAATCCAAGCGTTTGTTTCAAGTAGGCCAGTTACAGGCACTTTTGTACTGTCGAAACAGAGACAACAAACTGCAGTCCGAGTCAGAACGTATAATAACTGTTAAAGTACTGCAGTTGCCCATTCCAAAGCGTAGATCTCAATGGAAAAGAACGGGCAAGATACTCCATGGACACTCTTTTAAATCAAAATTATTGTTAGAAAGCCTTCGTCTCATCATTCACGTTGCGATTCAACACACAACAAACTAGAGAGAGTGACGATTTCACAGGATTATTGCAGAACATTAACATATCTTATAGATACCAAAGTTCCTTAATAAATTCCATCTACTTCATCACCTAAATAAAAAAAAAAACTAAAATAATATAATACAAATCGCTCTTCGTGCGCTCTGTGACCACACCCTTACGCAAACAAACTCGTATCCATTAACCAACGCTCTTAACGCTCACTTTGACTTGGAGTCACAAAGATTAAACTCATGTTAACTTAAATGACTGACAGATATGAGCTCTAAATGAACTAGGTTTTGGTAAAGTTTTGGGTAAGGTTTTCGTTTGTCCTTGACTGGGTTCAACTGAGTTGTCACTAACTATTACCCGTGGATTTGCACATCATTATCTATCTAGCCTTTTTCCAACTATGCTGGGTTCGGCTTCCAGTCTAACCAGATGCAGCTGAATACCAGTTTTTTATATGGAGCGACTGCCTATCTGACCTGCACAACCCAGTTTGTACAGGGTATAGTTTGATCCCCTTGGTAAGACTGGTTGTCAGACTTTCGAGCCACTGACTACTTGTAACGACTGTTGATTTACAAATGATAGCCGGGACCAACGGCCTAACGTGCTTTCCGAGGCACGGAGGAAACTCGGTATGTAATGGGTGCTCACCCATCCATAGTTCTACCTAGCCAAGCGCGGCTCAACCTGAAGACCAACCCGAGCGGTTGTTATTATTTAGCCCGTGGTTGTGCACGCTGATGGAAAAAACGTATTTTATGCTAATTTAAAACATGTTAACTTATTTGTGTGCCGATGATTATCTATAGACCGAATTCAGCCACTTCTGGGAATAGATCTCTCTTTGCTTGTTCCAATCTCCAAGCTCTTGTGTGCCCAAGTTGATTAAATTTTTTTAAGCAATTTATTCGCGATTAAGAAACAATCATGGCATGTTCACATATTGCTTAGCTTGCGATGAGCGAGGAATCAAACATAAAAGACATTTATTATAAGAAGAAGATTGGTTGTGATTAGTGCCTATCTGCTGTCAGAGTTTTTATGCCACCCATGGGCCTCTGGCTTTACATGCCGTCGAGAAATATCTCTCAGGCATGCTGGTTTGGTCTCCCGCGATGGTTTTCTTCGGGCAAATGATTTATGCAATACGCACATGAATCCGAAAAATCAGAGGTGCGTGTCTTGGGTTCAAACTCGAGACCTATGACTTGGCAGTCTGACGGTCAAACCACTATAGCCTAGTGGTTTCAAACCACTGCTGCACTGCTGCCTTATACGATAACATTACATAACAATATGACGTTCTTCCAAAAGGTCTGTCTTCCCACACTTCCCACGTCTTTTTGCTTGACAGAAATGGTGGTACTGAGCCTCCAGCTATTGATCAAGATAAATGAGCCCGGTTCATATATTTGGTAACTTTAGTTTTTTTTAGCTGATACATGGTGAATAATCGCTGGTCATCCAATAAAAGTATCTTTATAAAGAATGAGAGTAAACTTAAATGACCCCTTCGCTACAGATGAGCGAGAAATGAGCGACGTAACAAGGTTTGTATACGTTTGTGATATTATTGGACCCTGGATGAGATTAGCTGGACAGTTATTGAAGTCTCTTAAAAAGAGCTCTTAAAATGTGTGCTGGTTGTGAGATGAACGAGGTTTGAGAGAAGCAACAAGGCCGGGTACTAGTTTTTGAAAATCGAAAATGCTGCTCAGTCTGCAAAACTCATGAGAACGTTGCCAACATCATAATGTTATGTAATGTATGAAAATGAACTCGAAAAATAAAAATGATATACTTGCGAATGATTTGCCAAGAACCATCCACGTGTTTTTGGCAACTGTAGCAGTGTTTATGGAGTGAACATAATGTATTATTTAAAAATAGTAGCCGGTACCGATGGTGATACTTTGACCTTAAACTGACCTGGAACGGCAAGGAGTTTCAATGGAACAAGAGGCCAGCGTATACTAGTTTGGTCACCGTTTCAGTTAATCGGTAGACCTGAAGTCGTAGTCATCAATTTACATAATAAAAACCTTTTTATTCATTCATTCACTGACCGACAACGTACAGTTCAAGCCACTATAAAAGCGAATAGTGTAAGTATATTCCGTAACCTTTAATTACACTAACAGGTTGTGAACGCGGTTAAATTGTGTTGATCGTGTTCAGTAATTTTGCACAGTTCGATTTATGACGAATCACGGAGATGGTGAGCACCCATTCTGCATAGCCTTTTCCCAACTTAATTTGGGTCGGCTTCCAGTCTAATCGGATGCAGCTGAATATTAGTATTTTACATGAAGTGACTGCCTATTTGACCTCCACAACCCAGTTAGTACTGGTTAATACGGTTGGTAAGACTGGTTGTCAGACTTTTAGGCCACTGACAAACTGTAACGACTGTCAAAGCCAGAACAAATTACAGCCGGGACAAACGGCTTAGCGCGCTTTTCGAATGATGGTCACCCATCTACAGACAGACCTCGGCAAGCGCGGCTTTACCTTGAATATCGACCCGTGCGGCTGTTGTTATTTAGCCACAAGTTCCTCTCGACGAAGGTTACTAAGAAAACCTTTTTCTGTATTTATAAACCACTCTTTTCTAAAGGGTGTAACAATACCCTTAACAAAGCCCAAAGGCAGTTCACCCCGTCATTGCGATATTTTTTTTTGTTGTATACCATATTGGGAACCTTCTAGTTACAGAAATATTGGGGGTCAAAGTTCCAACTTTTACACAAGTTTTTTTTTTAACTTATCGTGGAGGTGTTTACTAAAAAACACCTCCACGATCCCCGTATTATTCAACCCACCCATCAGCACTATGTTTTGAGTGCGTTACATTTAGTCCTACCGTAAAACGTCATTTTTCACCCCAAAAAAAATTCGTTTAGCTGTAATAATTTTTGCGTAAAGTTACTTAGTTTGATGTATGTACATACTGCTTAGTTGACGGCTTCGTGAAGGGTCCTGTTACACCCTGTATAAGCCAGACAGTCTATTACTGTCTGCAAATGTTTGGTATCAGTCTGGCACTTTGTACGTTGACTGCATACGAATGAGGCTTTAGCCACTAAAATTAAAAATTAAACTGTCTGCATGACTTTGAACATTCCAGTCGCCAGTATTAAATTCTTATCATGTTCAGAATGAAAAGAATTTACAATAAATATAAAGTCTTTTATTAAATTATTAAATTAAATTTTATAGGCTGATTAATATGCATAAGTTTATGCTAATTGCGTTTTTGAATTAATTTTAGATAGCGACCTGCCCCGGCTTTGCTCGGGTCCAACTTACTAATGAAGAAAATGTGAAAATGTTGATTCATACAAACCTTGTCCTGACAATTTTATTACGAACACAACAAAAAAAAACAGCCTAATCGGTCGAACCGTTCTCAAGTGATGTTCCGGCAATTGATTTTTATTAATAGAGAAGATGGAAGTTAAGTACTTTCACCGTATATTGGGATATATTCCAGAAATCCCCACTGGTTAGGAACCCACAGCCTAGTGGGGATTTTTGGAAATATGTCCTATGATATCCACCAGATGTTTCTTATTCAAACAAAAAATCCGTTAATCAATACGTTTACCTGTCAATTTTCATAAAATAATAACAATCGGTTCATAAATTTAGGTGTAAATTGGATACAGACAGACAGAGACACTTTCTCATTTTATTATAGTACCTACTAGCTAACAAACAGATAGACAAAAAAAGAAGTTTTTATGGTTTTCAGTACGTATGTACTACAAAATGCTTATGTAAGTAAATACTTACATAAGCATTTTGTTAAAAGCTATTATTTTGAAATTACAAAGAGAAACGTCCCTTTTATTTATGTATATGTTACCGGCCAAACCCGATTTCAGGCCAAACCAGTTTGTCCTAGGCCAAACCGGTTTACTGTTCTATCTTATCAGGATACACTAACCCAAACAAAGCAATTAAACTTCACCCAACTTGGATGTAGCGCTCGCAAGCCGCTGCGGTTGGTCACCAATCTAACCTAACCTAACCCATTTAGTCGGGGTGCTCTATGATTGTCCGTTTTTGATGATCCCTAGTTTGGCCTAGGACAATTTAGTTTGGCCTAAAATCGGGTTTGGCCGGTAACATATACATGGATACCATACTTAGATATTAACAAACACATAAAGCTGAAGCAAAACGCTGACGACAAATATTATAAATCACTGAGTGCCTGTTTGCCAGAAAGATTCAGAATATACCCCTCTATAACAGGCACAAATATACTTAAATAAGTATATAATGTACCTATGTCTTCTTACTTACTTCCAATCATGTTTAATGTTCTCATACATAATTCAATAACATACGCCATTACGAGCCAACTTTTACATCTCAAAGTTAGCGTGTGTTCTAGTGTTCTCTGTAACTTATGTACAGTTACCAGCACTATTATGTATGTATACTTAGCAACTTTTGAAATTTCCTCCAACTCAAACTACATGGCTTATAATTTTATGTTTATTCAAACATAGTATTTTGAATACTACGAAATAGGTTCTTATTTCAAAGTTACACTCGTAATTCCACGAGGAAATAGAATAATTTTGAATTTTGCAAAGTTTGTACTTAGTATGATATTAATAGATGATTATCATAAATGTATGGTCATACTTTTGGACATATTTTTTGGTCCTGGGTTCGATTCCCAGGTCGGGAAAAGTGACATTGGGTTTTCCATCAGTAATTTCTCAGTCGCAGCCACGGAGTCTGGATTTACGCCCAGTTGATGGCAATAGGCTCGCCCCTATTACATGGGACTTAAACATATCTGGCGAAATGTGGGTATACTATTAGGTACACCTCTGTCTAACCCTTCGGGGATTATAGGCGTGGTGTTACGTTGTGTGTATGGTAATATTTAAGTATGTGGTTAAACTAACTAACTAACTAACTAAGTATGTGGTTAAAAAAACCCAATAACATACCCAAAGATACCAAAATGTTTGCATATTTCGTTTCCAGCTCTTAGAATTGATCACTTAATGATGTGATAGGCCGTCATCATCTCCCTGCCCTTGTCCTATATCACTCGGGGTCGGCGCAACACGTTTTTGTTCTTCCATTCTCATCCGTCAACCGTCACGCTATCATTTACTCCTTTCTCTTTCATATCATTCCTCACACAATCCATCCATCAGGTTCTTGGTCTTCCTCTTCATCTCCATTCATTGACATTATTTTTGTCACTGTTTTAGTCACATGCGATTCGTCCCTCCTCATCACATGCGCAATTGCGCATACCAAGACAGTCGATTCCCTTTTAACTTTTCAGTAACCGGCGCAACTTTCAAACTTGACGTGTGGTAGCTTATGTTGGGTTCCATTTCGGCCACTACATGAAGTGACCAATTTTAAGATCTGGCCACGACATATAGATGCTGTCTGTTAGTTTTGGTGACTGTACTTCGGCTCACTACACGACTTTGTTATCGACTCAGGGACTATTTTATGTCTTTGAGAAACAAACTCTTGTTAGGTTTAGACTTAGTTTGAACTTTGTTCGTGTAGACTAATTTAATTTGCAAGATTTAGCGTTGGGACATTTTGTTTTTGTGCCTGTTCGGAGCAATTATTTTTTATTTAACAAGTTTTAGTAAATGACACAGTTTGGTGCTACTTATGTATTATATGTAAAAAATGTGTTTACAAATATCCAACACATTTTATCATATACAAATGACGAGACCATTACAGTTGGAATTTTTTAACAGTACTGTTTTTTAAATTTTCTTTGTTCTTGAGATTAGTTAAATCTTTTGTGTTTAATGGATAGTTACTTTCGTGCAACTAGGCAGATGTAACATGTTATATAGCCGTGAAAAATTCCTGCCGAGTACCTAATATATATAATGATATATCATTTATTTCAGGTAACAAACATCCATAACATAAATACCTTAAAGAATATCATACATACCAATATGTATGATATTCTTTAAGGAATTTCTAGGAATATTGATTTTTCAAAAATCGAATCATGCAGTTTTAGTTTTCATCAAAATTGCTCGAGACTCCTTCGAGCAATTTCCGATATTCCTCATAGTTTCAGATTTAGCCATCCACGCCCACTTGAAAAATTCACCCTGAAAACTGGTCTATCTGTTTTTTTTTTTTGGTTCTCAAGACTACAATAATCTAGCCATAACTACCCTTCGGCCGACTACGAAACCGGAGTTCCGAAACTAGTTACGACCGAGGCTTTTTTTGTATTTGCACATAACTGGTTTAACTAAAAATATCATATCTTTATTTACACTTCGTTTGATCATTGGAAAAGTGCTCAGTGACTGGTAAACATAGCTTCATTCCAAAATAAGGTAATCTGACGTTTTCCTCATCACTTTTATTTATATCTGATAATTAATTGATTGAGATTGACGTGATTCCGTGTTGGTCGATGTTTTCCTTTTACATTAGTCCGTAATAAATTGTGAGATACTTTTTTCTTTTACTTACATTTTCCTTATTTTATAGTCCCGTGACGGCCAGACTTACTTCTTTTTATAAAATCTGAAACTTTTTCCATGGAACTGCTTTATTATATACGTAGGTAAGAACAATTGAGAAATAGCTGCTAAGTTACGTCATACTATAAAGTTTGATATAACATAAGGGCTAGTATGATGATTCACCTCCTCTACTGCCAGGCACTTTGTGTGGTGAAAACTCCAGCCAGACACCTTTAGAGTATGTTAAATCGTAAGTGAACTTACGTAATTTTATTAAATCTTAATTTTATATAAGGTCCCATTAAATAAGTGGACAAATTTTAACACAGCAGTCAGTACATCTAACCAAAGATATCCAAGCAAAAAAACACAAATTAAAGTGATTCTATTTTGATTTATTGGATGTGTTTATTCTAGAGTGCCACCGGAAATTTATTATTTTAGGTCAAAATAAAATCACTTTAATCAGTGTTTTTTTGCTTGGATATGATTGGTTAGACGTACTGAACGCTGTGTTAAAATTTGTCCACTTATTTTAATGGGACCTTTTATATGTTAGTTGGGCAAATGAATCGGTTTCCCAAGCCACCAGACAGTTTCAAATGTGTGAACTGTTTAATTTAAAAATAACAACCACAGCGCATCGCATTTCAATACCAAAAAAGGTATGGCGGCCCAAACCGCGTTTTTGACAAAAAATATATGAAAGTGGTTTCACTTTCATAAATTGCAAAGATTTTTTCAATACGTTGCGTCGCGCCCCGAACTAATCTGCATCAGCCATGGTGCACCCACGTTTCGTTAGTTTTGTTAAAGTTCCATGTAACTGGAATTAAGCTGTCAATCGATCACAAATCCGACGAGGCTGTCTTTATTGAAATACAACTATTTCCAGCACAAAGCTGTGAGTCTAGATTTTTTATATTCGAACTTTAAAAAAGGTTGAAGCCTGACCTACTTTATCAGATTGAGGACAGTGATCTAAATGAAACAGCTTTGGAACAAAATTGATGTGTATAAAAAAAACTAGATTTGTGCATTTGTTGATGGACTATCGTGAAATTTGCTCTGATGGTTGTTCAACAGATATTTTTCGTTCGATTTATCTGAGTTATTTTATTTTTGGGTGTTCTTCATAAAGTGCGTTATCTGGCCGTATTACCAAGCTTGCGGTATCTTTCATATGCGTCAGGGCTGCGTCTTTTAAAAGCAGATATTGATTAAATAGAAACCTAAAAAAACCAGAAGCAGCACCTTGTGTGCAGTTATACCTTTGTACTCATATTTTATTATTTTATTTTCCTGTGTAATCTACTGTGTGTACATAAATAAATAAGCCTAAGCGCAAACCTACAAACTCGTTAATATGATAACTATAACCACAAGCTATGGCTGGACCATGGCGAGTGCAGGCAGGCCAAGGAAGCACTTCCTACTATCGACGGCTGCTTCACCAAACGGGCGCTTCGGCTGTCCAAACCACAGCTGCGCACAGTTACAGCCGCCGTCACTGGACACGGCTCTTTTAATAAACACCTCTTTGTCATAGGAGTCACGGACAGCCCCCTATGCCGAGCCTGCATGAAGGTAGACGAGACAGCAGCCCACGTGCTTCTGCACTGCCCAGGGGTTGCAGCATACAGGGCAAAGTACTTCGGTAACCCAGGTACTCTCCGCGAGATTACCAGCAACATCAAGGCGCTGCTGGCGGGAGTTAGGGTGGATCGAATAGATTTCCCACCCGCACGCAAAATACGCGCTTAGACGTGGAGTTGCGGACACCAGCCCGCTATACAATACAATACAATACATGATAACTATATTTTGTTTTGTTAGTCAGTCTTTACTGATAAAAACAATACCTATGACTTTTACTGAAACAAAAGTCAAATCTTGACCATGCAAAACCTAGGTACCTACTGTAGATTTGAGCAGCGTTTGAGTACGGAATAACTCTTCCTCTCTTTAGTCGGGTAAAAAACTAAAGCATAAATGACACAAATAATAAAACAAAAAAAGTGTACATTTTATACTTTTATTACTGTTTACTTACAACTAACTAATTTACGACATTAACACGTTGCAACAATACTCAATTATTATTAATTATTTAAACATAAAAACATTATTATTGAATTTACACACAACTATTATTTCCGTTTACATCTATTATTGCTCTTATTTATTTTATTATTATTTTAATGTACAATATATATACAGTTATGCTAATTAATTTATTAAAAGCGTTTGATGCATTATAATTAAGAGATCATCTTTTCACAATACAGTAGTAAACAAAAAAAAATTAAACAAAAATCCGGCGTAGTATGAAAGAATAAATTCGCAGATAATTTTTAAAGAAAATTTAGGATAAAAATCCAAAATGGCGTGTGGCTTTTCTTCACTGAAGTTAACAAAAAAATAAATTGCGATGTGTCTTTCCTTACAATTTATATACCTAAGTACCTTAAAAATTGATTACAGATTTTTTAATGAAACAAATCTTTGTATAAAGAATAAACTATTAATTATTAAAGGTGTAGGAAACCCAGAATGCTTGTGATTTAAAATAAAATTGACTTCATAGTGGCAGGTAGTTTCTACCACTTGCGATAAGATATCTAACAATCAAGATATGAGTATATATCATTTAAAAGTAAAAAAAAGACACAAAGCTCCAAAAGATAAAATACCTAATAGCAAAACTTCACATTCGTTTTCTTTTACGTTTAAATTTTAACCTAAGCTTTCGTTTACAACCAATTTTGTAATAATAATTTTATATACAACCGTAAACCAACTTAATAATTAATATTTTAACACTTATTAGTTACGTATTTGTTTTCCCCTTTTGCAAACTTCCTACGAAGGTCGGCTGCACCAAACTCCATCTTAAATCACAACTTTAACCGCAGTTAATAGTTGAACTTCGTTACTGTTAATTGAATTTTCTTGTTTTCAATACAGAGGGGCAACAGTTAAAGTTTTGAAACTAGCTGGTGTTTTTGTTTAGTTGGCAAATCTGCTTACGGTAATATTATTTCAACGAATAAAATGTGATATTTTTCCGTTAGTGTACGTAGAAATGCAATACTGATTTCAATATTTCATATATATTATATCGGTCACATGTGCGTTTGCTGTTCAGATCTCAATACAACAACATTATTCAAGCTCGGAACGTGCTGAACATTTCGATTCAGAAAAACCAGCCACATATCTCACATGTATTAAAAATAAGACGACTGTACGCACTATTATAATTTCGTATTACATAAAAATGAATATATTACATCAAACAAAGAAAATTATTACTTTTAACTTTATTAAAATATTCGAAAAAAAAAGCCGATTTTATAAATGAAATGGAATTAACAAAGTTCAAGGATGTTGACATAAAAAAGTTTGGTGTAACCGTCCCTAAACGCCACTAAGACTAAAGTTAAATCCACAATTTAATCATATATAAGCCTCGGCTTAAACACTAGCCGAACTAAATTGATACTGCAGTTTACAACGCATAAATAATTCTAAGACTTAGCGTAATATAATATGACAGATTTAATATAAAATACTTAATTTAGGTTAGTTTAATTGGAGTCAATAATTTTATACGAGGGACTTTCGATATTATGTATATATAAAGTTTACAACAAAAATACAGTGAAATAGTTATTTTATTAACATTGGACGAAATATTTTATAAGAAATGCAAAAGTTTTTGAAAAACCGCACAAAAGGTCGATAGGTCGAAGTTTGGTAGGTTGGTGCAATTTTTGTTTGGTTATTTATATAATATTATTTCAGGTTATGTAGGTCACGCTATGTTCTCCCACAATTTACAAAATACTGAAAAGTAGTAGAAGCATAATATACAATACCAGTAAAAAAGAAATCAAAGTTACAAAATTAACAATAAAATCTGTCATTTTCTAAATACGCCTACTAATAATATCACAATCAATCTAATTAGTGACTACATTATAGAAAACCAGTGCTTAAACATTTAATTCTAGTAACAGTTAGGAATATAGAGGGAACATTTTAAGCAATGGTTAGTTTAACGAGGAGTTAGATTTTTACATGGTGTAGTCAGCCGTTTTAAGCTTTATGCATAAAACGTATTTGGCAGTAGATAAAAACGAATGTGTTTTACACAATCATGAACAATTTTGCTTGATGTGTAAAATTACAACAAAAAACAATTAATGAAAACAATTACAAGCTTTAAAATATAAGCTATATTTACAGTAAAAAATAACAGTAATCTCAATATCATAAGTAGGGTTAAATTAGAGTTTTCAACAAAATGTTCTTGATTATTCATTTTAAATAAAAAAATATATTGTTTTCATGGTTTTCAGCATATTTAGTTAAAATTAAATGAGATTGAACTTATCTAATAGACACAGGTCTAAAACATAAAAAAGCATAAAACCCAAGCCTTGATGTTCTAAGAGATGCAATTGAGATCCAAACTGACGGTGATGAAGCGACAACGAAGTCGATTACCCAGTAAAATAATCTTGCTACTCGTTGAAGATTTAAGTCTGCTGATTTGATAATAAATTATCTACTTTTTGACCTAATAATCCAGATTCTAGATAATTTATATCCAGGCCACGACGCTTTTCAGTGACTCTTGAAAAAAACCTGAGGCTTTTAAATTAATTTCGCGTCTATACACCACTTTCACATTTTGAGATTAAACTTTGGTCTTTGAAATCAAGTAGATGCTTTTAAAAGTTATGAAAGCTAGGCATTTCTCAATAATTTTGTCACGGGGATTTTCGAAATACAGGCGTTTGATTTTTTCAACCAAACTTCGGTCCTCTTTTGATTCGTTTAGTATTTGAATTAAGAAAACCTTTTTAGAGGAGCACTCTTTTCCTTTATAAAATCAAAAGCCATGCGCTCGACGGTAGTATTTTTATTTTTTTATTTAGTAAAATCCTTCTTTAATGTTAACTTGCGCTGTATAGAAAACTGTTGTAAAAAAATTCATGTATTTCATTTCCATCAATTGTTCGAAAATGAGAGAGATAGAATGTTTATTTTTTTGTTACGATTACGATTAGCGGTAATCGTGTTTAGCGATTTGTGCAATCGGGCCTTATAACTGATTCATACACTAAGTATTATTCTTAGCCATTATAGGAAATCGAAGACACGGGTGTTGTATAGTCGCCTTATTTTGTTGTGAGGAGCAGGGTATAGGATCCTAATGTGATAAGGAAGCATATCGGCTTCATTAGGCACAGTGCCAATCTTCAGCTTTATTGAGATAAATTCTTGAGAGAAGTCTATAAGATTACTTACTATTGAGTCATTATCCGAGACCAATTATTCTTCAGCTATAAGGTTATCAGAAGCCCTCAATTTTTTGACTCAACCTTTCTCAGTTTTTAGAAGTGGCCTTCAATCAACCTTAAGCTGCAATGACCGTAGGGTCAATGCCCGATCTTGTATAAGTAATTAATCAAGCGATCATGTGATAGCTCTGAAAATAATAAAACAAAAATTGCATCGAAAAACCAAAAATAGATCATTTTAAAACGTCCGACCCGTTAGGTTTTCTGTTCAGTACATTAGCCAATAGTAGTCCACTGCGTTCCGGTTCACGCGTCGTCGGTTGCTGAGGTGCGGCGATGCGTTTCAACTTCCATTGTTAGATCACTCAACTAAAACGGAACGTAACGTGTGGGAAAGATTGATTTATGGGCTGTGAAAAATATTTTTATTATTATGCATGTTATGAGAGATTTTATATAGATGAAGGTTAGGCGTTCAAGGTAAATTTGTGGTAAAGGGAAAAGCTAAAAAAAAGCTCTAAGTTGAGATGTAAAAAAATCCTATGATGATAAGGGGTATTTTTTTTTTAAGAAAATAATATTAATTATATGAAAAATATGGTATATGGGTGGCGGCGTTTTTAAGTCATCGGTGAAAGATGCCCAACGTGTCATACAAATGACATTTATTTTTATTTGGAATCCCCTTTCACATAGGCTTTGTTTAAGGATCTCATCTAAAGATAGCGGTCATTGTTTCTAAATCAGTCAAAAGAAGATTTTTTGATTCAAAAATTTTTTTTGTCTTCTGCCAGCGACCGTTATTAGACATAAACACTTTATAAAATGAAATAATCTTTTATTATCAAAATCAATTTCCCAAATATAACACTAATAGATTTCCTTTCACATGCTCCAATTTCGCTCCCTTTGATCGAACGATCCACATTATGTTTTACGCATAATGCTCATACAAACATTTATTTGACATATCGGCTAAATATTCACGCGCTATTAGGTGCCGTGTCGGAACGCAGTCATGCGTGAAACGGATTTTTTTTTGCGTTCCGCACCCAAAAAGTGCCAACGGGCGGTCCCGTTGGCACCTATATTCTTAAGGCTCCGTTTTCAGTACGTCTGTCACAGGTTATATCTTTTGATTCGTAAAAGGTAGAAACTTTGATTTTTCACAGAATATGTATTATGAGTGTGCGGCGAAAAGCCGCAAAAACAAAAAAAAAAAGTTAAAAGTGATGGAGAGATAAGGAACTTGTTATTTTCAGTGTTTTTGTTGTTCAATATTGGTTATACGGTGGACGGAACCCTTCGTGTGTCCGACTCGCACTTGATCAGTTTTTTAGACGCATTTTTACTCTCGATGTATGAATCAAAATGGTTGAGCAAGCACCAATTATTTTAAGCGACGCTTAGAATTTTTCTGTATGGGTGAATAAAAATTGAGATCATGTTTTCGTGTATTGAAAACTCCTGTGAAAATATTTATGCTGTATTTTGACATTTCCGTTTTCGGAAACGGAAGAAGTTTTTCTTTTTAAAATATCCTTACATTTTGTGCAGTGAAAAAAAAAGTAATTGTCACAATCAAGATTTTGTTTAGATTGACTAAGTAACTTGTTTGTATCTGAGCCTATCAAGCACAATGATCACAGCTACTACTTTTATCAATCAAGCTAAAAATTCCGTATTTATTTGCAGGTGTTAACTACTTTTCAATGTTAATGCCATCCCAACTAGATGATTAGAAATTTTAATTAAAAAAGTGCGGTGTACCTCATTTTGTATATGTTAAAGACGGATTTTTGCAATGCTTTGAGGCGCGCCCAAAACTGCGTCAGCATTTATGGTGCATGGGTTGGCTTAAACGAGGCATTTATTTCAGAAAATGTTTTGTACCCAACCTCTATGTAAGTTATTTCATGATTAACAGAATTATTTAAAAAAATATAAGCCTCTATTACTGTTTTACAATGCTTAGAGTATTTTCAATAAACTTATTAATTTATCTTAGATAAACGGTTTTAATCACAGTTTAAAGCAGAAGTAATTCCAGTGTGGGAAAGAGATGGCGCTAGACGCCTTGTATAGCTCTGTCTCTTTCCCACACTGGAATTACTCCTGCTTTAAGACGTCATGGTAGGCCACCTGATCCTTCGACAACGGCCTCCTCTAAAGTTTTCCATCTTTGCCTGCCACTCGCTATACTCGCCCACCCTGGACCAGCTACTTTTTTGAGGTCATCTTCCCATCCCATTGCCATTTGCGTTAGCAAAATTATTACACAAGCTAAAAATGTTCCTTCCAACATTTCAAACTACTAGATATTAAAATAAAATAACGTTATTTTTCACACTAATCACGTAACATCGCATGTTGATGACTCGTTTCGGTATTCATACGAAATAATTATGGCCGCTATTTGCGGCATGATTTCAGTTTTAATTACATGTACACGTATCTTAATGTTTGCGACCCCTGTAAAGTAGATAGTGTAAGCTTTATGAGCGCTTTATGATAGAATGACTCATTAGCAAAGGGTTTAGCAGACGTACCCACTGATAGTACAGCGATAGCCTAGTGGTGTGACCGTCGGACTACCAAGTCATAGGTCTCGAGTTCAAACCCAAGACACAGCTCTGATTTTTCGGATTCATATGCGTATTGTATAATTTACTAACACTTGTTTCTGTGAAGGAAAACATCGTGAGGAAACCCGCATGTCTGACAGATATTTCTCGACGGCATGTAAAGCCAAGTCAGAGGCCCATGGGCGGCTCAAAAACTCTGGCACCAGGTTAGGAACTAACCATACGATAAAGAAAGAGAGACCTACTACTTTTAGCATCGCCAGTCAGCGATTTAGAACAGGAGCCTTAGGAGTGATCATAGGAAATCAGCGAATTAGTCGGTTTTCGTAAACTTTTGATGTATTTTAATAAATAAATAATAAATATTGCTGGACATTTCACACAGCGCCATCTAGGTGCCACACTAAGCGACGAGGCTTGTGTCGTGGACGATAGTTGATAATACTACATAGATACTTTTTGTTTGTAAATACATACTTATTATACATATAAAAATCCATGACTCGGAAACAAATATCCATGCTCATCACACAAACATTTGCTCCTACCGAGATTCGAACCCGGGACCCTAAGAACGTAAGGCAGCCTCACTACCGCTGCGCCATTCGGGTCGTCAAGTGTGAAATATTGTAATATTGAAATATTGTAATATTGAAGTGTCGTAATATTGACAGGCCTTTCAATGAGAGATTGATAGACAAGGTGTTATTTTGACTAGCTGATACATGCTGAAGCGTTACAATAATCGTTGTATCGCTTGAATTTTTCACATATACATAACATAGTATCACGCCTGTAATCCAAGAAGGGTTAGGCAGAGGTGTACTTAATAGTACACCAACATTCCACCAGTTATGTGTAAGCCCCATGTAATAGGGGGCGAGCCTATAGCCATCAATCGGGCACAGATCCTGACTCCGTGACTGCTACTGCTTCCTGATAGAAAAACCCACTTTGTCTGACCTAAGAATCAAACTCAGGACCTGGTGTTCAGCAGTCGTGCTGGCCGCCTCTAGACCAACGAGGCGGCTTGAATTTTTTACCGCTATCAAAAAGAGACACAAAGTGTCGCCTTAACGCAAAGAAACACTGATGAAGTCGCAAGACACCGCTTCTAGTAGCAAGTCTGCCAAGACCTTGAGATTTGAGCCTATTGGCCTTGTTTTGTTCTGTCCCCTGCTGATATGGAAATTATGGTTTTCCTACTACTTCACTATATTTTTTTATTAATTTCGTTGCGGGATCCAAAACAATTGTTTCTCTGGGACTTCGTCGAGCTTCATTGTCTCGGCGCTTTTCTGGTGGTCGCCACTATTGATTCTGGCTTTCAGGTGTTACAGTGGTTTGGGAATAGTGTGGCGGGCTTGTTCCAATTAAACAAGACCTTGAGATAAGGGCAAGCTGAATAACATCACAGTCACGAAGTCGTCACGGGTAGTTAGGGACTCTAATCTGAGGGCTACCCGCTTTAATTGGGTCGGGGATGTGGATATTATATTTGATTTAGAAAAGTTTTAGATCAAAGCTTCATGTTCAAGAGAGTGCGTGGGTATTTCTGGCCAAAGGCCGAATAAACTGACATGTGAAAATCCATAAGTCGGATTACACTTTCAGCCTATATAATGGTCCCACTGCTGGAAAATAGACCCCCTTTCTGTGACACGGAGTGGGCTGTATTAAGCCTTGTGACCCCAGAATGGATTGATACTTCACTGTCAACCTTATTACGTAGAGCATAAGGGTGAGAAGTAGCAGACCTTTCGAATAAACGGTATTGGACTTCGAAAAATTTTAGTAGTATATATCAGATTCTGCACAGCTGCTAACCGGATCTGAGAGGTTAAAAAAATTGTCAGCTATTATGTCTGAAAACCAGCGCTGTTATGTGGGCTTCCCATAGCAGAACATCATGCTGAGTGGTAAACTGCTCGTCGCAGCTACGACGTGCAAGCTGTTAACTATTTTTGTTTGTGTCCTGTGTATTTATAATATTTGTTATGCGTTGTATGATTATTGTTAATTTGTTTTTTTTTGTACGCACGTCAGCAAGTCTCTGCGGCAAATAAATATTTTTTATTTGATTCTTCCTGTGGTTTAAAAAAAAGACTTTGCGCCACGCTGGGAAGTTCTTCTGTACCATGGTTGTATTTACAGCCAGACCCGGAACAACTACGGTCAGACAACTATTTTGTTCCATGCGGGATCAGACCCACGTCACGCGGTGAAGCAGCCAGTCAAAACCGTGACGGTACAGTAAAGGCGATTTTCTAGTGCAAGTGTTACCACTGACGTGCAATTGTGTCAACAATAGGGATTATTCTTGAGAAAAAATATGATTCTATTTAGTCCACCAGTTAGATTATCGAAAATATGGGATACGTATTTTTTGTTTTATCGAAGCAATAAAAAATGACGAAGATGAAACGCATCAAATTATCGGAGTGGGGGCTTGTTACGTCACTTATCGGTAAAAAGTTTACATACAAGTGATGAAACCGATACACTGCACACGTGTATCTTCATTTTTTGTTTACGTGAAAAGAATAAAATACGCATAAAATATTTTTTGGAAATCATTCTGACGGACCAATTAGATTTTTTTGGTCATCTACCCTATTCAAGAAGAAGACAGCATCTAAAGTCATGGTAGGAGTTAAGAAAAACGTTCTGAAATTATCGTAGAGCCTAAAGTAGGGTTTTTAAAATCAAATCAGCATATACAATCAAATTGTCACAAAATATAGAACGTACAATAACAAAACTGTCGCAGAAAAAGATATTAATGATAGATTTTGTATAATATATGACGTTTGTTTAGAATGTTTACTTAGTACTTAGACCACAACTATCTCAACTCGTCTCGATGTTGTACCGATATTTTTTTCGATATTCCAGAAGCTTTTTCTCGATATGTAATGAAAACTTATTGAAATAGTTGTGATTCCGTCGCTTCAGAATAAATTAGAGTTCTACGAAAATTTGTAGAAGAAATTCTATCACTATGCAGTATTTACAGACCTAATAATAGCAGGCATATGTAACAATCATTACTATTCCAGTAACATCAAATTTCTATACAAGTCTGAAAGCTTTATTTATGCTTATTGCCATCAAATGGACAATTTGAGCAACTATTTATTATTACGAGACTAGTATTACAACAGCAAGTAATCTACAAACAAAATACATTAAAAAAAATCATGGGGTGTCTTTGTACCCCTATCAATTCCAGGGTTATTTATACTTGGGGTAAAAAGAGACCCCACAAAATCAATCACTATAAAATAAAGTCAGATTATTGCTATGTCACTGATAATACTATAATTATTGCTGGCTAAATATTTTACAAGATATTTGCACCCGTACTACGAACTTGCGACACATTGCAAAGCGCTTTTCTGAACAAAATCTTAATTATTCTTACGTAAAAATAATGTCTAAGTCTGACACGTGGCGATTTAGAATCGCATATTTTTTTTTCCAAATTTAGAACTACCACTTTACCTAGAGAAGGACTGTTCAAGAGTTTTACCACAGTCTATTAATTTATTTCTTACAGTTGACCAAGTTTTTAAACATTGAATAAGCTTACGCTTGGCCTCAACTTGCCTGATGTGAATTGATGATGCGGTCTAGAGTGGAGCACTCTTCTCTAGATGAAACCGATACACTCGAACCTGGAAGAGATCCAGATTATAATGATCGAGGAACAGATAAGCTGGCAGTGAATTCCACAGACTAGCGGTTCGCCTATTAATGTGGAAGCATAGAGCTTTGTTCAGGTTCTCGGAACTTAAATTTTCGAATTAGATGAACGTTTCATATTTTTTTCAGAATTGACACATCGCTGCATACAAGTGTTGCTAACAGCAATTGATTTTATTTTACCTCTCCTCTGTTAAACACTAGCATTGACCAACTGTACAAAGTAAGATATAAATATACTGTGGTTAGACTCTCAATAAACAGATGTAACATACATACATTCGCCATCTTGAACTGTTAATTTCTTATACAAAGCTTAACTAAAGATAGCGTGAGCTAACATACAAACATCCACGACAACACTCATGAAATGTTGCCGTTATTTTTACAATATTTCTAAAGCGAAATTTAGTTTTTATACTGCTCTAACTTCCCAGAAATTTTACATACATACAACCCATTTGGGACAAACATATTCATAGACCAACTTTCCAATACAAAAAACTTATTCAACGCGCTTGAATAAAAGCTTACTTACAAAATTTCAGCAGTATTCGATGCTATGTTCTACACACTACACACATATTGTTCGTACGACTATGCGACTGCGATTTTTAGTCGCATCTCTGTAATTACTACACAAACTGTGCCGTCCCCGTGTCTTTCCAGCAACTGAAGCAGCAAGGCAGTGCACACATGAGCGTGTTTTTAAACGCGTCTCGGAAGTCGCGGTTGAAATACGCGTAAATAAGCGGGTTGAGCGCTGAGTTGAAATAGCCGATCCAGAAAAGAACGCCGACCACAACCGACGGGGTTTCGCATGGCTCGCCACACAGGTTTGTCGTGACATACCTGTAGAAAAATATTGTTTTAATTTCCCATTAAAATAATAAGTTAAAAAAAAGGAAAATTTCTGGAAAAAAATCCTATTAAATATTTCATTGATACTTCGCTCTTATTGGTTGTAACGTTATGTTATGCCTTCCTTAACAAATGAGCTACAAAAACACAATTAACAAAAAACAAGAATTTTTCAATTCGAACCTGTTCCTGAGATTAGCGCGTTCAACCAACCAAACAAACAAACTCAGCTTTAAAATATTGGTATAGATTTATCGGTGGGATGGTCATAAAGGAATTTGACAAAACAGTGTGAACAGTCCTTTGAAATATCTTATAAGAAATATTAATTGAATGTGAAAGTCTCTAAAAGCCAGTTTCTGGAAATATTGCGAAACATACATAATTTTGGTTTCAATGTAGTTGTGAAAAGACTAGAAAGAACACACATACAAACACGCACACACACACGCGTTGTTCCTTATTGAATTTTACATAATATAGTTTGAAACAAGATTCTCGAAATAAAAGGCTTCAAACTGTTTCACCGTTTTTTTTAAATACCTAAACACTGCAGGCGATAACAGTTCAACAAAATACTCACCATAGAAAAAATGGAAGCCAGCATAACAAAAATGCACCGACTATGATGCCAAGCGTGCGCGCAGCCTTATGTTCCGCTCGCCACGACTTGCCTGCAGCTCGAAGAGTTGCACCTGTTGACGATAACAAATGCTTTTATTTTAGTCCCCGAATGGTTATTCAGAGGTGTACCTAAAAGTATACCCATATTTTCGCCAGTTATTTTTCCCATGTAATATGGAGCGAGCCTATTGCCATCAACCGGGCACGTCTCCAGACTCCGTGGCTGCTACTGAGAAATTCCTGACGGAAAAACCTAATAACAATTTGCCCGACCCGCGAATCAAAGTCGCGATTGAGAACGCTACACCAACGAGGCAGATATTATATAATTTAAAATATTACGTTATAATTTGGATTGATTATCTCTCTCGCCAGTTATATTAAAGTCAAAGGGATAGAAAGGTATGGAAGGAGAAAGGGAAGGCTTTTTCCCAGCAGTGGGATGCCATGTAGTAAAAAAAAATCCCATGTAATAGGGGTTGAGCCTATTACTATCAATCGGGCACAAGACCACACTCCAGGCTGCCCCTGAAAAAATCCTTATGGAAAAACCCAGTAAGGCTTTGCCCCGCATGCAATGGGATTAATAATAAAAGAAGATTTAAACACAACTGCCAAACAAAAAACTTCTAATCTTTGATCTGTGTACCATAAATCAAACGTTTTTGGGCACCATACAATATATTTCATTCGCGCGTTCGAGATCACAGCTGCGTCTCCAAAATCCTCAATGTTTGGAGTAAAAGGCTCAACATGCGAATTTTAATCTTCAACATCAGTATTACTTATTAAAAATATATATGTTTTTTTAGCGACTTCAGGTTTTCCATCTTTTGACAATGGAAAAAAAACCTAGGAGAGATGCCTAAACAGTAGGTACAAAAAATACATTATTTGGAAACTTGTTAACCCAGTACTCAACCAATTGCAGAGGGTGGGGTTCAACAGTACCCCACCCACTGCAATTACAATATACTCATGATGGTCAAATCAGTACGGACAATCTAAAGACGCGGCTTCGAATAACAAACACATAATGTATGTACTGAAGTACAGTGGCGTGCAGTGGTTCCTCTGGTAAGGTAGGCCACACATACTGAATTACTGACACCCAAAACAAAAAACTCGGCAACATCACAGCGTCGCTCTACTTAGGATGACCCTCAAAGTAGTCACATCTATTGATATATTCAGTCACCCTTCCGGGTCCCCCGCACCCGCCCCTGGTATTTTTAGTAATCTTATGAGAAACAACGCCATCTAGCTTAAATATCAGGAATTTCAATGGCATTCAGTCAATACAAAAACGAAGGTAGAAACTTCGTTAAAAAAATCTTAAGAGTGCGCTGTCAACAAAAAAATAAAATTACCCAAAATTACCATGGTATAGTTTAGATTTTTGGAATATTAGAAAAAAAACATTGAAAATAAGCCTGTAAAAACCAAAGTTATAAATACAAGAACTCACCACATTATTCAAAGTTCAAATCACGATTTTCTGTCAATGCAAACAGAAGCAAGATTCATTTGAAATGACGAGTACGAGATGAATTTTGGGTTAATTCTCGTAATTCGGGTACCTACACCTTTAGACACAACATGAATCTTATCATTAAACGATTGTGAATACTTACTGTTTTTAACATAAAACTAACACACATTATCAGCGCAAACTTCACAACAGAACACCATTTTAAGTAAATAAACAAATACAACAAATAATATTTACACTACTGTACGTTTCAATGCGAATTACAACCGTCAGATATTATAAAAAGCAAAACATTCAAGATCGCGAAATAAATTTTGCTTGTCACATGAAACAAATACGGCTTACAACTTTCTAAGAAAAATATAATTGCTACTTTGTCGATAAAAACACTACCAAATATAATTGCATCACTGCATACCGTTTTAGCCGGATAATACTTTGTGGCCAATCAGTGGCCAGCTACACTCGCAGGAGTTGAGCCCCCAATCTATCAATGATCTATACATGTGTGCCGTTCATATACACACGACATATATACACGAAAATGTGCATCAGTGTGCGTAAATTTATCAATGGAAATTAGGCCGGCGGCGTCGTTGCCTAGAAGAGCCGGGAGCGAGCGTCGTAGTATTATTATCAGTTACGTCACACGGGCGCGACAAGTTGCTATAAGTATTTTAACAGGAGTTTTAATTTTTTTTTTTAATATTTTGCATTGCTTTATTACATAGTTATAATAAATGCATTTGTTGCGTTGTTGGTAGGAATGGTAGGGTAGGCTAGGCCTAATTGCCTCTATGGACGGCACGCCCCTGCTGAAGTATCTTTCATGGTCCGATGTCCAGCACTGTCTGCACCGGTTTGAATAAACTTATTAGTAACACCAAGGGGACATCATCTCAGCTGCCCAGCCTTTTAGCCCAACTATGTTTTTGCCGGCTTCCAGTCTAACCGGAAACAGCTGGATACCGGTATTTTACATGGAACGACTGCCTATTCGACCTCATCAACCAAATAAGTACTGGGTGGGTAATACGATACCCCTTGGTAAGACTGGTTGTCAGACTTTCGGGCACTGATTACCGATTACCAGTAACGATCGCCGATACGGACCAGCGGCTTAACGTGCTTTCCGAGGCACGGAGGAAACTAGTTATGTACTGGATGGTCACCCATCCACGAACCAACCTTGGCATGCACTGCTTAACCTTGAGTTTCAACCCATGCGGCTGTTAATACTTAGCCAAGGGCTCCTCCTTCCGACCTTCCTAGTAACACCAAAAGTCCAAGTTGCCTTATTAGCCGACTGCCCCAGAAGGATGGTAATGGTTTTTATAAAGAAACATGCTAACATGGAAAACTCATTACCCATGCAACGTTCCTTTATGAGTTTGGAACTCGTAACAGGTGGTCTGATACAAAACTTGCGAAGTTTTCTTGTTTCGTGGAGATAATATTGCGGACATGTCTATATTGTTGAAAGAAAAGTTCAACGGCCTTCGAAACGAAGTTCAACCACGGAATCTATCTGGTGTCAGAACTATGCCGTCGGAGTGTTTAAAGCTAGGAGCTGACCGTTTACAAACGACCATATAATTTCCTAGCAACTGTCTTGATACGACGTACCCGCGATACGACGGTGAATACGATACGACATATGACGTTAATAAGAGCACCTAGAGTTTATCCATGTGGCATTATAACCAGGGACACAGAATTCTAACTAGCGGTATTGGTGTGATATAGTGTACCAAATATTAGGTATCCTTTTTTTAGGGAGCCGATTTTTATTAATACTAGCTGTATTAATAGTGGCTTCGCTCGCGTTTTTATAGGAAATTATCCCACGGGCATGTTGTAAATATAGCCTATGGCACTCGGAGATAACGTAGCTTCCTATTATATAATAAATGTAAGTAAGAGTAAAGGCCTCTTCTCAACAGAAAAGGCACGAGCATTGATCACCACGCTTGCTCAAGACGGGTTGGCGATTTCAGACTTTTAATTCATATGTACTTTCTAAGTTCATCTTGGACATTACAGACATCGGTGAAGGAAAACATCGTGAGGAAACCTGGACTTATAAAAGAGCTTCCTATTAGTGAAAGAATTTTCAAAGTCGGTTCAGTAGATTCAGAGATTACCCCTACAACCTCACAAACTTTACTTGTTTATAATATTAGTACAGATTAGGTCATTAATTCATTGGTACTAGAATATTTATCATCATTCTCCTGTCCTTATCCCAACTTATTTGGGGTCGGCGCCGCATGCTTTCTTCTTCCATACTTTACTCGTCATCTCTTCAGACACCTCCTTTCGTGCCATATTATCCTTCACACAGCCCATCGATCGGTTCTTTGGCCTTCCTCTACTCTTATGGCCATCCACATTCATACTCAAAATTTTCATCACTAAATTTTCTTTCATGGTCCATACCACGATAACCGATTACTGCACAAATTTTAGTCACAGGCGCCACTTTCAGACTTTCTCTTAAGTACGCATTCCTTATTTTATAGATTCGCGTTACACCACACATCTTCCTGAGCATTCTCATCTCAGCCATATGCAATTGCCTTTCATTCGTCTATTTTGTGACCCAACATTCTGGTATTTATACCTACGATATTTTAGGAATACAAGATAATTGTTAAAGTTGCATTTCTTCTCCTAGACGTCAGCTTTCAGTTGTAGGGTTTTTGTTTTCTTCTTTAGCAGGGAAAGTTTGATAAATTACTAAGAAAATCTAAACCTGAACAATGTAAACTTGTAGTTAATTGCTTGTCGATACCGAAGCGAAACTTTGGCGAAGTTTAAATAGCATTGTAAGTTACACCTAGTGCTTCTAACAAATTGCATGCGTAAACTTTATAATAATTATGTAGTTAATTGCTAAACTTTGACTCATCCGAACAATGAAGAGCATTTAAATGGCTTCCATAGTAGCGATAGGGTATCGTGGCTAGGTAATACAAACTGAGTCAGTTGAAAGTTAGGTAACTCTTGCTTCGATCAGTCTATGGATGGGTGCTGACCGTCCATTAAAAACCGTATTAAAATTCTATGTCTAACATGTACTAATATTTGTATGCCATTCTATGGCGAAACAGATAAGTTCACAACCCTATTTATAAGACCATAATGTTACCATGTTTTTACACAAATAAATATATTATTCAGAACATTCAAGCTTCATCAACATCATGCTATTCTTGGCCAAATCCCTTGTTACGTAAAGTCGGCGCCGCATGCTTTTTGTTCAATTCTTCCCTGTCAGCCGTCACGTCATTTACTCCTCTTTTTTTTTTCAAATCATTCCTCAAGATATTCTGGTATTCATTACCATTTAATAACAGAAAAACCACTAACGCAAGATATCTAGTACCCGCAATCCTACACTTAATTACAAGACACATAACTTCCACTTACTACGGTAATGAGAACGATAAAAACATGATGGATGGCCTCATTTTACTTCGCAATGTTACGAGTACTAATGTCTTTCGAGATAAAAGTACGTTTCAAGTTTCAGAACATTATAATGTGGAAAACGATCCGAGATTTTTATGTTTCTAGCTGTCCATGGTTAAGGATGGGTTATAAAATTGAGCTATATGTTTGTGAAACGTTATCATTTTTATATCAGGCCTCTAAATATCGCCAATACTTAATAAACAATGAGAATTAATGCTTATAGTAAAACATTTCTGTATTCATTTAGAAACTGTGTTTGTTTCGTTGAATCGCATTACATTTCAACTTGGAGGGTTGTATTGGTGATTTGAATGATTATAATTCTGTAACTCCATACGTGTTACTGGCGCGATTCATATTTTCATCAACATACAACCTGACACTGACCTGCAAATTGCAATAAATGTAAGAAAATTTAAATTTCGCGGGCTACCCTTGCGCATCCACCTTAATATTTGCGTATAGCTACTTGGTTTGATGTAAAGAATGCTTAGTTGCCGGCTTTGTGAACGGCCTGTCTACATCTTGTATAATTATCACCCGTCAACCACTCACATTCTAACTTTATTGTAGGAGCTATAAACAACGACGCCTATAAGTCTACTAAACATAGTAATTACGTATTTAAGTCCAGTACGAGAACCAAATTAAAATTCTATTGAAGTTCGCGAGAGCACCGTTGTAGGTACTACAAACTATGCCATGGCAGTGAAATACATCGTGGTTCGCATAAAAAGTTCTGACAGCCATTTGTAATATCCATTTGCCGTGAAACCATTTTTGTTTGCTAAAAATGTGTATTTCATTTGTTTATTTTTACTTTGTCGGCAGTGTTTGATTCGGTAGTATGTATTAAACAAGACAAAAATCGACCTGAATCAAGTAAAGTCGGTTTTTGTTTCATCATCTGTCACCTTTTCCCAAACTTTGTTGGAGTCGACTTTCAGTCTAACCAGATGCAGCTGAATATCAGTATTTAACATGGAGCGACTGCCTATCTGACGTTCACAACCCAGTTAGTACTAGATAATACGAAACCCCTTAGTGGTTGTCAGAATTCTCGGGTTTCTGACTACTCGTAACCACTGTCATATGTCTCGACTGTCATAATATACAGTGTGTAGGAAAAAGACCCATCACCCAGCTGTTGACTAAATAATCTGTACATCAAACTAAGTAACAAGCAGTACCTTTGTGCTCTTTTATCTTGATGTAACGTCCTATTAAGTATTTTGTGTGTACATAAATAAATAAATAACACTGGGCAAAAAGTATTCGCGGGGGTCATGAAATTATTTACAGTAAAGTACACTTAAAACTTGAATTCGAGGAAAAACGTTGAAACATTGACCTTCAATATCTCCGTAACCGATGGGTATGGTCCACGACAAAAAAAAATGACAATGACTGGGAATAAGTGACTTTCGGCTTCGTTGAGTGCATTAAACACCCGTTACATTTGATATTGCCAGTATGCTGATATGAGAAAGAAAGAAAAAGTATTTATAAGACACACAAGACCAAACCAACAAAATCATGGTCAAATTAACAATAAAAATAAATAAATAAATATCGCTGGACATTACACACAGCGCCATCTAGGTGCCACACTAAGCAACGAGGCTTGTGTCGTGGACACCAGATAGTTGATACTACTACATAGATACTTTTTGTTTGTAAATACATACTTATTATACATATGAACATCCATAACTCGGAAACAAATGTCATCACACCAACATTTGCTCCTACCGGGATTCGAACCCGGGACCCTAAGAACGTAAGGCAGCCTCACTACCGCTGGCGGAACGTGAGAGGGAGAGAACCTTACGTCCCAGCCGTCGCGGGAGACGCACCGGGCGTCGGGGGCCACGTGGTGGCCCCCGGCCACCGTAGGCGCGGGCCTGTGGACGGTGAGCTATGGGCTAGCTCGCCGTCCGTCCGTCTTATGACGACAGGCCGTGTCGACGGCGCGTTCGTGTTCCACGCGCGCCTCAAGGAGAGTCAGCAAACAGGGAGGGGTCCATAAGGACCGACGCCTGCCAGGGTTGCGGGACTGTTCGAAAGAGATACCGCGGCCCTGGAACATAAAGGGCAAAGGAAGGAACATGGATGGGTTTTAGTCAGTACAAGTCTGACACTCCCTCCTGCTCAGCCCAGAACGGGAGGGGTCATTTGATGATTTCCCATCGATAAAAAAAAAAAAAAAAAAAAAGCCTCACTACCGCTGCGCCATTCGGGTCGTCAAACATCAAATAAAACAAAGTTATATAAAAAAGTAAACATAAGAAAAATATAAAACAAATGAAATTGGTCCTGTGCGAGGCCAAAAGGCTCTAAATCTCAGCATGGTACAGTAACATTAAAAAAAAGTCACAACGCTGGTATGAGGAGCTCGTGGCTAAATAGTAACAACCGCTCGGGTCGATCTTCAGGTTAAGCCGCGCTTGCCTGGGTTGTTCCGTGGATGGGTGACCACCCATTAAATTCCGAGTTTCCTCCGTGCCTCAGAGAGCTCGTTAAGCCATTGGTCTCGGCTGTCATTTGTAGATCTTTGATAGTCGTTACAGGTAGTCAGTGGCCCGAAAGTCTGTCGATCAGTCTTACCAAGGGGTATTGTATTACCTATGTTAGGTTTCGGAATTTTACTAGTCAATTTCCTATGTTTTCAGAAAAAAAAATATTTAAATGTATTAATTTAATAGCTTTATTCTTGTGAACACATCTTAAATGCTTTATATTTTATTATGTAAACTGGTAACATTAATTCCGTAAGAATGGCAATACTTCTATCATTTGATTGGTAAAATATATTGCGCGAGAATGAAGCGGTTCTCTGATTGGATCACGAGACTGACGTGGCGTGATGTCGTGAGCCAATCAGGGCGCTGGATTTTCCCTCTAGAACGGCGGGATTCTTGGTCAGGAGCTGGTGCTCGAGCGGGCATTCTGGGGCTGAACGTCGAAAACGACTGACAATTATTAAGATAGTTGCCGATCCGTTATTGCTATAATAGTGTGTACTGTGTAATGTAACAAAATCGTTAATAAACCTATTTAAAGTCTTGGAGTTTTCCTTGAAGTGCTGCTGCCTTTTGGTTTACTATACCTAGTACCAACTGGGTTGTGGGGGTTAGATAGGCAGTAGCTCCATGTAAAATACTGGTATTTGGCTGCACCCTATTAGACTGGAAGCCGAACGCAAAATAGTTGGGAAAAGGCTAGGCAGATGATGGCATTCGATATTGCCACCTGTTTTTGTCGAATCATGGCGACCTGAACTTGTGTGAAACTTTATACTTTTTTTTATAAATGTATATTTTAATTATGTTATAGTAAAGGTTAAGGTACGCTAGAATTGTAATAAAAGTTTTATAAAAAACGTAAACATCATTAATCGCCTCTCGACGTTAATTTGCTTATCATCCTTCTTTCATGAATTAGTGTCTTCACAATATGCGCATCAATTTACTTAATGCAATCCATTCTTCAAATTGATTTCAATAGAATTTGAATTAACTATCTCAGTTTATGACAGGAAATTTTAATACAATTTATCTAATCTTGTACCTGATATTTCAGAACTTTTGAGAAAATATTCTGCTCTAAATTTGGTTAAAGTTCTCCTGAAAAATCATCAACTAAAAAAAAAAATGTTGGAGAAAATACTTGGAAAAGGGACGCGGGGAACCAGGTGTGAATGAAGAAAGACGAGGCCTATATCCAGTATAAAATAAATCGGGGATTCCGGGCGAATGATGGATGATGAGATGAATCAGCTAGCTATTGAGTCACTTTACACAACTGTTTCATACAGGGTCTAAGGGGCAGCCCTCCACAGATTTGGTCATTTAGTTTAACATACTAAGATGACCGATACAAGTATTTATTTCAGGAATGTTATTGGAAGATTTGTTTTATTTCCTTATATGCAATGTATTGTTACCAAGGCAAAACGCACGTAGAAAACGGCAAGCGCGACGACGAGTTCGATGAACTCTGTAGTTAAGCAGGAAGTGAAAAGATGATTTCACGCGTCGTTCATTAGAGTATTTCAACATCCATTGCTGACGACAGCCTCATAGGTTGACCTGCGAGATGTCATTACCAAAAAACGAAAGAAAAAAAATGTTTATGTTAAGGTGGAAACGCAAGGGTAGCCCGCGAAATTAAAATTTTCTGACGTTTATTGCATTTTGCAGGTCAGTCTCAGGTTTGTTGATGAAAATATGAATCGCGCCTGTAACACGTATGGAGTTACAGAATTATAATTATTCAAATCATTAATATAACCCTCCAAGTTCATTTAACCCCGTTCAATAACTATTTCATGAAAATGTCACTCAATAGGGTTAAATCAGCTTGGAGGGTTGTATTGATGATTTGAACGATTATAATTCTTCCACCTTAAGCTTGTATTCATAATCTTAGAAATGACATTGGAAATTAAGAGATTTCGAATTCTGCAAGTCATCCATAGGATATATATATGATGTGGGGCTGTGAACGGTGAGCTATGAGCTAGCTCACCGTCCTATGACACCGTCTTATCAGGACAGGCCGTGTCGGCTCGGCGCGTTCGTGTTCCACGCGCGCCTCAAAGAGATGTCAGCAATAGGAAGGGGTCCGCAAGGGCCGATGCCTGCCGGGGCTAGGGGACTGTTCGAAAGAGATACCGTGGCCCCGGAACACAAAGGGCGATGAAGGAACATGGATGGGTTTTAGTCACTAAAAGTCTGACACTCCCTCCTGCTCCGCCCAGAGCGGGAGGAATTATTTGATGATTTCCCATCCGAAAAAAAAACCAGAGGATAAAATATAAGAATGACCTTGAAATATGTAAGATGACAGATGATAAGACTGCCATGTCATCAACGAACCAGATGACACTGTACTTAATCTTTCCTGGAGAGTAATAAGATTTCTAATGAGGTAATGGAGACGCAGGGATATAATAACGTGAAGATATAATTATGACTCATACAAGCAACGAGATAATGGACAGAGTACATAATGAAATCTGAGATGATACCATAATTACATAACATAACAACACGCCTGTAATACCCGTAAGGATAAGCAGAGGTGTACCTAATTTCGATTTTGATTCCTGGGTCGAGCAAAATGTTATTGGAATTTCTCAGTAGACAGCCACGAAGTCTGGATTCGTGCTCGGTTGATGGCATTAAGCTCGCCTCTTATTACATGGGAATTAAACATAACTGGCTAAATATGGGTGCACCGACTATTAGGGTCACCTCTGCCCTTCAGGGGTTGCAGGCGTACCGTGATGTTTACGGGATGAGTTGACACTAGTAGCTGAAAATATTATTAGGGAATTTGACAATGAGCACCAAAGTAGACGGTCTGTATCTTGGGGCTCGGAGTATGATTTCCAGTTGTTGGAATAGAATAATTATAGGACAATTTAGTAACAGTACTTCAAAATTATAAAGAAAGGGCTGAAACAGAGATACTTAAGCCGTTGAAAGCTCTGAATGACCTAGAAACGTCAATTGGTGAAACATAATTAAATCTACAGCAGCGGCAAGCAGAAAGCGATTTCGTTCCGTATTGACTACAGGTACGGTGGTGAATATTGAATGGCATGCATTTGCTCCGTGAATGCCACCCAACTAGGAATCGACCTAAGCAATTTGCAATTCGTGCTGGATTGTCGAGTATGTGAGTGTCGAATGTAGAGTGCGATTACTGATTCTGTCATTTATGACTTTGAACTATATGCGAAATGGTGACTATCCAATCATCTTCTTGTAAACACATAAACATACATAGGAAAGATGATCTCTTCAGATGGGGGTTCATGGACGGCTCAGATCTCAAGTGTGAATGCGGCGAGTCTCCACAGACAATGGCCCATCTTCCGTCTTGCGCTGCTTGCCCTGACACCTGCGCACTTGACGATCTTATGACTGCATCAGCGAGCGGAGTTTGCGTAACTGAATTTTGGACCAAATATATTCAATGAAAATTTGTCATCGTCACGCTAAGAAGAAGAACATATATAACACAACACCTGTAATTGAAGATGTAGCAGAAGTGTACTCAAAGTAGGTACACCGACATTCCCACCAGTTTTATGTAGTAAGAGGCAAGCCTATTGCTATCAACAGGACACAAATCCAGTGCTGCTGGTACTAAGAAATTCCTGATGAAAACCTCAATAACACTTGTCTGATATGGGAATCGAACCCAAGCCCTCATGGTCAGCAATGAGTGAATGATAATGTATTCTAAAATGAAAATGAAAATAAATTAATGTAAGAAGCGATGTTTTCAAGACAGATAAATTATGTAGTTTAGTACGAAGGCCGTTAAGTTTATAATAATAGTAGAATCCTAACTATCTTAATCCTAACTAATAATATAAATGCGAAAGTAAGTTTGTTTATTACCTTTTCACGCCTAAACGACTGAACCGATCATCCTGAAATTTTGCATATACGTTGTCAGGTGTACAGAAACGGACATAACGTACTTTTCATCCCGAAAAAAGGACTATCCGAGGAAAACAACAATAACGTTCTTATGATAATAGATGGCGCCACGTGTCTGTCGAAACATGATTTAATTATATTATTACAAGCAGAGTACAACCCGAATTGATTTCCAAACTCTAAATTAACGCGAGCGAAGCCGCTGGCAAAAGCTTGTTTGAATAAAACATAGTAATAGTAACGTAACAGAGAAAAAGATCAATATTTACATCCAATTTCGGGGCTATTAATTAGGAAATAGACACAACATAATAATATAATCAAAGGCCATAAGTTCAGTAGCATCTCATTGTTCATATTGGCCCGCACGTTTCTGCACTTATGTTTTTGAGAGTGATGTTATAACGCGAACAAATAACACGTCACATACACTAATATTATAAAGAGGTAAAACTTGTTTGTAAGTTTGTATGTAGGGAGTAATCTCTGGATCTAGTGAACCGATTTTGAAAATTCTTTCACTAATAGGAAGCTACATTATCCCCGAGTGCCATATTAACAACGTGCCCGTGGGATAATTTCCGACAAAAACGCGAGCGAAGCCGCGGGCAACCGCTAGTACAGTATAACTACAAGAAGACAATGTTAGTCAGATTAGCCAAAGATAACAATATGAATGGTTTTCTTCATTGAATTATTAGCGTCCGCACCAATCTGATTCAAAAGCAGTTGAGATGGCTATCAAGACCCGAGTCCACGTGGACCAAATTCTTTCCCATGTTTCATTGGAAAGTGAACAAACACCACATCTGTAATGCGTAAATGTCTAAAATAAGACAAAGTGCCAAGTGAATTATCAACCGTGCAGAACGAAATAATTTCTATGAAAGCAAAACAATTTAAACTGTCAGATAACTCGATATTTATTGGGGTTTTGACGCGGGTTAGATACTTGAAACAATACTTAAATTGCCATGTCTCGTGTTTCCAAAGATTTTTTATGTTGCTAAGACAAAAACGCCATAAGGATGGATGGATGACTTAAAGAAGCTTCTCGAAGGATTTTGGACAGAGCCACACCCACGCCGGAGGGATCGGCCAATAATGAGATTGCATTATTTTTTCTCAAGGTTATTTTAAAATTTACAGTGCGCTTGAGGGCGGGGCCTGGGCGATCGTTTGAAAGGACGCATCCATAGGTTCAGGACAGACGGGAGGCGACTCTCGAGAGGTCAAGGCGATTCTCTTTACGATAATCTGTATTAGTTTTAAATAGAAGCAGTGTAGCATATTTTGATTCCTATCTTTTGTTTTTAAAAAGTGTTGTTAGATTTAAATTTGTAACCTCAGTGCGAACTTCACCTAGAGTGGCTACTACGTCGAATCAATTCACGACAGTGAATCGTTCGTGAGTAAAATTCAAGAAGGTCACGTGAGTTACAATAATTAACGGGGACGACACCCACGAACTCCAGTCTAAATTCTATAAGTAAATTGAATAACATCTCTATTAATATGGAACCCGATACTTCCCCAAACTTCAAGAAATTAAACATAGAGTATTTACATCCCATTTTCCGGGGTTATTACATCGAGGCAGGTCATTTAATCGGGGTTATTATCATAATTGTCCTGATAAAGAAATGCATGGACTGTAGAGACGAGAGGGAGCCGGAGGACTGAGGGTCGCGTGTGTCGATACCCTGACTATTTGATCATTTAAAGTCTATGTAATTAGTTCCTAATGTAAATTTTATTGGACGGCTAACTGATAATTTCCGTCAAACTTTATTATGAATTCCAGCCAATAATATGACTGAGGATGTTTTGAGGAGAACGGTTGCGGGCCGTCTTTGTGTTATTGTACGTATAATCATGAATTATATGTATATATCCAATTTGTGTTTACTTTTAAGTTTGTTGGCAGAATAACGGTTTTTTCTGTTTCGATATTTGGATTTTTCCGTTATTATATCAAGGCCATAGGAACCCAAATATCGGCTTTACATTCACTAATGTTGGATGTAGGGTTAATTCACACACCAGTTTCGTGATGAAGGGGCAGGGAAGCAAAGCTAAACGAGGAGTTATCTCACAGTCTGTAAATTCACGGGAGGTCATGACTGTGAACTATCATCACCCTAAACAAATAAATAACAGGGCATGATATTACATTCCTTAGAGTATACAACACCTTAAGTTACATTGGATACCCGATTTGAGTAAATAATGACTGGGCAGATCATAGTTCTGAAACAATAAAATAATAGAACTTGATCTTTCATTAATTAAAGATATACTCTAGATAGTAGTACAAGTGAATTGCGTTGAAGTGATGCACCTTACTTTATTATAATTTAAACCATGATGTTCCATTTGGACCTTTTAAAAACTACTCGCCTATCTTCCCCTGAATCAACACCGATTGTATTAAATAAATGATTTTAATTAACTAAACTATAAATTTGTTTTTCTTTATAGAATAAGTTCCCTATGTTTATGACGAAGGAGGAATAGGTTATATTTATTATCCTGTGTACTTGTGGCTAAATTAATCTTTCAAGAGATATCATAATTGACAATATTATTCGACTCAATTAGGACAAATTTCTATTGTTTTTCCAGACCCAAATATACTCTGAACGCTCTTGTAGGTACACTTTTGCAATCCGTCTGTTAAAGACAGTAACTCAACAACCGTCAGTCCAACCTGACTAGTTCTACTATTAATTACTAGATCGAAGGAGAGAGAGGGAGATCTAGAGAGGGATAGCTTATCTTTCAGACAAACCAATCGGATATTAAAATTTCACTCTCAATCCAACTAAAGTAGGCAGTAGGATCATGTTAGGAGGCCCAGAGATACGATGTTGACAGATATAGTTCATCCGGTTAGATTCAAAGACCTCTACCACTACAGCTATTATTCTTATATTATATCACACGAATCAGTACATACATGGGAGGCGACAGGTGCAAGTGGGAGCGTCACTCACACTCTCTTCAGACCGATCCCTGACTTGTTTGGGTGGCCACCCAGTTAAATTCCGTAGTTTGATAATATATACATAAATACAACAGATATCTGATCAGGAGGTAAAAATATGCTTAGCACACCTATGATTATGATCGCTTCGCAGCGGGTTAGGTACATAAGGGAAAGGTCTATATACCTCCATAACTACCGTAAGGTAGGCCCTGAGCCGGGCCCTAGGAAATTAGTCCGACGCTCACTAACTTGGCTTGATCAGTGCAGATATCTAGTATCTCTACAAAGTAAAGTTCACTTGTGTTCAACTGACTAGAACACTCAACCTTAGTTGCCACTAGGATATAATGAGTCAAGTTGTCGGTAATATTTGATATAAACAATGTTTTACTTAATAAAATTGAATTAATCTAAGACAATAATCGTTCTTTCTTAATTTAGTAGAGTTAATCTATCAAGGTCAAGAGACACGGTAGGTTAACTATGATCTAAGGTGAACCTAGTCAGAGGGCCAGTGGCGATATTTTGTCCGACCATGCTATGTACTAGGATAAATGTAAATGCAGACGACGATAAAGACTAATGAGGCAATTATTTGCTATCTCTTAACAATGGTATCTCTCAGCTGATTCTAAATTACTCTATGCACTTGACGATATATAGACGATCACATGCCTTACACTCCACATAGAGGGTGTACCACCACATAAAAATGGTGCCGTGACCAGGATTGCAGCTACGTGTCAAAAACATCGACGCGACTGGTCCAGAGCTAATTAAGAAATACACTACATTACCACACAACGTAGGAAATAGAGCACAGAGTATTGTTAGGATATTCGCTTTCAGAGATGCCGGAAGCAGAAAAGATGAAGCTCCACCTCGCACAACTGCACTATTATGTATAATGTATAAAATTATGTATATAATATACACGTGTAAATTTACAGGTTTACATCTAGACAAAGGGTGGACTATAAGTGAATACTTATTTATATAAACCTACAAGCCTCAATAAACATATAAATGTCATTTATATAATTTTACATAACCTAATCATAACAATTTTGTTTACAGGATAAAGAAGATACACAAATCATCTTCGTCTTATTATAAAATTAGCAAAACATCAAAAAAAAAAATATAATAATAATAACTAGCAATTCCAGTATCGTTCGGCTTATAAATTAAAACTAACATTGTAATACATAGGACTCGCGTGGGCCGGGGGCGCGGTGTCGATTACGGGATCTTAAGCTCAAAAGGGTAGCTGCATTTGTTTAACGCGTAAAATGTCTGAGAAACGACGGGGCAGGAGTTTAAAAAAAAAACAATGGATGATAATATCCATGAAGGTGAAAGTAGCGGTCTGAAGGGGCATTCTAACGGGACCATTGATAACGTCACTCTAGAGATATTACTACAGAAAATGGACGAGTTTAAGCAGAAACTCGAGTCAATAAGTTCGCACGGTAATAATGAGGGCGGGGTAGGCGCAAATAGTACGTCTTCACACGAAATCGTAGGAGATTCTAACGATTTAGGACCTAGGGCTAGTACGCAAGAGACAGCTAATTTCATCACGGAAGACAATAGTACGATGTCGTCTATCACTCGGAACATTTTCGTGGTCCAACCTACGATTAGCAAACCCATCTTTGACGGGAAATCGCAAATTAACCCGATCACATTTCTAAAAAGACTGAAAAAGTATATCAAATCGATTAACGCTCACGATAGGGAGGTAGATATCGCTCTGGAGTGTGTCACGGGGCACGTGCTAAAGGTCATGGAGGTGTATTCGAAGGGATGGGCAACGTTTGCTGACTTTGAGACTGATTTCCGACGTAATTATTGGACGGAACAGATTCAAGAAGCTGTAAGATATAAATTGATTAGGGGGGTGTATTCTCGTGAATTCAAATTATTTAGCACTTTTGTGGAGGCACCTGTACTGTTCGTGCGTAGACTACCTAGGTCTTTGATATTAGGGGTCGACTGGCTTGAACGTGTGAAGGGGGTGGTAAATTGCGGGGAGGAACGAACGTTGATGATAGAACACTTGGGAGTTAGATCGAACATTAAATTAGATTCGAATTGCGAGATTGAACGATTGGGGGGCGCAGCGAACGCCAGTATAATTAATTCGATGATAGGACGTGACATTCACCAAACAAATAAGTCAAACCAGAATATCGAGACAAATGTCAATTCAAATATCACGATCGATCGCGCACCAAATTGGAAGGAACATTAGACAATACTACTTTGAGTGACGAACAAAAGGATCTATTGTTACCGATATTAGAAAAACATAGCGAGGTTTTTACCAATAGATTAGGGCTAACAAATAAATACGAGCACGTCATAAAGTTGGTAGATGAGGAACCGTTTGTTAGACGCAGTTATCCGGTGCCATTTGGACATAGAGAACAAGTTAGGAAAAAGTTGGCCGAGCTAGAAAGTTTAGGGGTTATTCAACAAGAGGCAACGCCATATTGCAGTCCGTTAACTTAAACAAAAAAAAAACGAGACGGGACAATAAGGGTTTTATTAGATGCACGTGAGCTCAATAAAAAGATGGAGGGTGACGCCGGATCGCCGCCACTTGCCTCAGAAATATTACAGTCATTTCACGGAGTTAATTACATAAGCTTGATTGACTGTAATGATGCGTATTTTCAATTACTATTGTATAAAGATTCTAGGAAGTACACTGGATTTACGTTTATGGGGAAGACTTATACCTATCGCGTATTACCACAAGGATTAAAGACCTCAGTAGCGGGCTTCTCTAGGGCCATGGATATCATCCTTGATGACATCCGGGACTTCTGTATGAATTATTTGGATGATATCATCGTTTTCACTACGGGGGACCTAAACTTGCATCTAGACCACTTAGACCAGGTCTTAGGGAAATTAGAGGACGCGGGGATGACAGGCAGAATAGAGAAGTGTCGATTTTTGTGCGTCGAAGTAAAATTGTTAGGGCAGATAGTTAATTAGCATTAACGGGAAACGTATGGACCGTGATCGAGCGGACGCTATAGCAAACTTCCCAGCGCCGAGAACCGTAAAACAATTACGAGGGTTTTTAGGACTCATAAGTTATTTCAGACGGTTCGTTTCAAGGTATAGTGAAGAGGTTAGGCCTTTGTACGATTTATTGAAGTTAAAATCAAAGTGGACTTGGACCAAAAGGGAAAACGAGTGTTTTGAGAGAGTGAAAGGGCTGTTTTTAAACACAACACTACTCTCGCACCCAGATCCTAAGGGGACGTATTACTTACAGACTGATAGTAGCAATTTGGGGATCTCCGGATACGTGTATCAACTAACTGATGACGGAGAGGAGAAGGTTTTAGGATTCTGTAGCAAATCTTTGTCGGAAACAGAGCGTCGTTGGACTGTAACAGAGTAAGAGCTGTGGGCTGTGGTGTATAGTCTATCTAAGTTTGAGACGTATTTACGGGGGGCGCGACTAATTATTCGGACCGATCATAAAAGTTTGGTATTCTTACAGTCATGCAAATTACTGAGTGCACGTATGATACGTTGGGTGCACTATGTAAGTCGATTCGATTACACGGTAGAACATGTCAAAGGTACGGTAAATGTAGTAGCCGATGTACTGTCGCGACATATTGCGGGGGCCACCGATATAATAACAAGCAAAACGCTGGGACTGGAGATGAATTTATTCAAGGTACCGTTAGGACGAAAGATAAGACGGAGCTGGAAGGATATTAGGGATTATCAGCGGGACGATGAGGTAGCTCAGGAAATCGTTAAACGTATTGAGAAAGTAGGCACGTCGGAGTCAAAATATTTCGTGTTCAAAGAAGGAGTACTTTACAAAAGGAACAAGAATGAAGAAGTATTGAAGTTGTATGTTCCAATTAGATTACAGAACGAGTTGATTAGAAGCATACATGAGGAAATAGGTCATTTCGGACGATACAAGGTTTATTCACTGATGAGAAAACGTTATTATTTTGCTAATATGTCACGCGAGATAGGAAAAATTGTAAGGACTTGCGAGATATGTCAAAAATCTAAACATGCATCAGAAACGCACACGGGGCCAATAAAAACCGTAATAGCCAATGACATAGGAGAACGGGTATTTTGCGACATATACGGACCATTACCTACGGGAAGGTATGGATACAGATACATCTTTGTCATGCAAGATGCGTTTAGTAAATTCATTAGGCTGTATCCACTGAGACAGGCGTCGGGGAGAGCAACTTTGACTTGCGTAAGAAAGTTCCACAGGGAGCTAAAAGTAGTGAACTTATGTTCAGATCGGGGCACTAACTTTACATCAAAGATATTCGAAACGGGGGTTAGACAGTTGGGGGTAGAGCTGACACACACCTCGATTCGAAATCCACGACCTAACTCGACTGAGAGAGTAAATAAGGAACTAGGGCGGCTATTTAGAACCTATTGCGACAGGTCACATAGATCGTGGGTTGATCTATTAAGTGACATTGAAGACTGCTATAATAGCGTAACACACACCACTACGGGTTATTCACCAAACGAGATAGTCAGGGGAGTAGAAACCGTACTGTCCACCGATATTGTTAAAGCAAACCGAAGTAAATCAAATCAACAATTAGAGACGATAGACCAGATTCGGCGGCAGGCGCGCTTGAATACAGTTAGAGCGGCTGACAGTAAAGAAATGTATTATAACAAGAATCATCGGTTGATTCGATTCGAGATAGGGGACCTTGTGAAGTTAAAGACTTTCGCGAAGTCAGATGCAGATAAGAAAATAACTCGGAAATTTATGAGATTATTTGAGGGGCCATATAAAATAGGCGCGATACCTTACGATAACGTATACACATTGATAGACATCCCCACCGGAAAGATCAGGGGAAATTACAACGCCATCCACCTGTTCCGTTACTACACCAGCAAATGAAAAAAAAAAAAGGTTTTTTTCTCGCCGGGTAATTCATTGAGAGAGACAACAATAGGACCGCAATTCAACAATGAGGGATAGGATTTTATGAGAGTAAGTCAGTACAATGGGGACTGTAAGAGTAAGGATAGGACCGCGGGAATATGGTTAGAAACGTGTGAACAATTGAGGAGTTGTGAGAAATTGTAGCGAATACGGTTGAAATAGATTTTTGAAACGACGAGTTGGGCAGGAAGCTAGTGAGGCGGTGTTTCAGAAATCTATTTGGGGGCGTGTGAGATGGCTATCAAGACCCGAGTCCACGTGGACCAAATTCTTTCCCATGTTTCATTGGAAAGTGAACAAACACCACATCTGTAATGCGTAAATGTCTAAAATAAGACAAAGTGCCAAGTGAATTATCAACCGTGCAGAACGAAATAATTTCTATGAAAGCAAAACAATTTAAACTGTCAGATAACTCGATATTTATTGGGGTTTTGACGCGGGTTAGATACTTGAAACAATACTTAAATTGCCATGTCTCGTGTTTCCAAAGATTTTTTATGTTGCTAAGACAAAAACGCCATAAGGATGGATGGATGACTTAAAGAAGCTTCTCGAAGGATTTTGGACAGAGCCACACCCACGCCGGAGGGATCGGCCAATAATGAGATTGCATTATTTTTTCTCAAGGTTATTTTAAAATTTACAGTGCGCTTGAGGGCGGGGCCTGGGCGATCGTTTGAAAGGACGCATCCATAGGTTCAGGACAGACGGGAGGCGACTCTCGAGAGGTCAAGGCGATTCTCTTTACGATAATCTGTATTAGTTTTAAATAGAAGCAGTGTAGCATATTTTGATTCCTATCTTTTGTTTTTAAAAAGTGTTGTTAGATTTAAATTTGTAACCTCAGTGCGAACTTCACCTAGAGTGGCTACTACGTCGAATCAATTCACGACAGTGAATCGTTCGTGAGTAAAATTCAAGAAGGTCACGTGAGTTACAATAATTAACGGGGACGACACCCACGAACTCCAGTCTAAATTCTATAAGTAAATTGAATAACATCTCTATTAATATGGAACCCGATACTTCCCCAAACTTCAAGAAATTAAACATAGAGTATTTACATCCCATTTTCCGGGGTTATTACATCGAGGCAGGTCATTTAATCGGGGTTATTATCATAATTGTCCTGATAAAGAAATGCATGGACTGTAGAGACGAGAGGGAGCCGGAGGACTGAGGGTCGCGTGTGTCGATACCCTGACTATTTGATCATTTAAAGTCTATGTAATTAGTTCCTAATGTAAATTTTATTGGACGGCTAACTGATAATTTCCGTCAAACTTTATTATGAATTCCAGCCAATAATATGACTGAGGATGTTTTGAGGAGAACGGTTGCGGGCCGTCTTTGTGTTATTGTACGTATAATCATGAATTATATGTATATATCCAATTTGTGTTTACTTTTAAGTTTGTTGGCAGAATAACGGTTTTTTCTGTTTCGATATTTGGATTTTTCCGTTATTATATCAAGGCCATAGGAACCCAAATATCGGCTTTACATTCACTAATGTTGGATGTAGGGTTAATTCACACACCAGTTTCGTGATGAAGGGACAGGGAAGCAAAGCTAAACGAGGAGTTATCTCACAGTCTGTAAATTCACGGGAGGTCATGACTGTGAACTATCATCACCCTAAACAAATAAATAACAGGGCATGATATTACATTCCTTAGAGTATACAACACCTTAAGTTACATTGGATACCCGATTTGAGTAAATAATGACTGGGCAGATCATAGTTCTGAAACAATAAAATAATAGAACTTGATCTTTCATTAATTAAAGATATACTCTAGATAGTAGTACAAGTGAATTGCGTTGAAGTGATGCACCTTACTTTATTATAATTTAAACCATGATGTTCCATTTGGACCTTTTAAAAACTACTCGCCTATCTTCCCCTGAATCAACACCGATTGTATTAAATAAATGATTTTAATTAACTAAACTATAAATTTGTTTTTCTTTATAGAATAAGTTCCCTATGTTTATGACGAAGGAGGAATAGGTTATATTTATTATCCTGTGTACTTGTGGCTAAATTAATCTTTCAAGAGATATCATAATTGACAATATTATTCGACTCAATTAGGACAAATTTCTATTGTTTTTCCAGACCCAAATATACTCTGAACGCTCTTGTAGGTACACTTTTGCAATCCGTCTGTTAAAGACAGTAACTCAACACAGAATCTTGGCTTAAATCTCGATAAAATCAAGATAGTCCAACCTGACTAGTTCTACTATTAATTACTAGATCGAAGGAGAGAGAGGGAGATCTAGAGAGGGATAGCTTATCTTTCAGACAAACCAATCGGATATTAAAATTTCACTCTCAATCCAACTAAAGTAGGCAGTAGGATCATGTTAGGAGGCCCAGAGATACGATGTTGACAGATATAGTTCATCCGGTTAGATTCAAAGACCTCTACCACTACAGCTATTATTCTTATATTATATCACACGAATCAGTACATACATGGGAGGCGACAGGTGCAAGTGGGAGCGTCACTCACACTCTCTTCAGACCGATCCCTGACTTGTTTGGGTGGCCACCCAGTTAAATTCCGTAGTTTGATAATATATACATAAATACAACAGATATCTGATCAGGAGGTAAAAATATGCTTAGCACACCTATGATTATGATCGCTTCGCAGCGGGTTAGGTACATAAGGGAAAGGTCTATATACCTCCATAACTACCGTAAGGTAGGCCCTGAGCCGGGCCCTAGGAAATTAGTCCGACGCTCACTAACTTGGCTTGATCAGTGCAGATATCTAGTATCTCTACAAAGTAAAGTTCACTTGTGTTCAACTGACTAGAACACTCAACCTTAGTTGCCACTAGGATATAATGAGTCAAGTTGTCGGTAATATTTGATATAAACAATGTTTTACTTAATAAAATTGAATTAATCTAAGACAATAATCGTTCTTTCTTAATTTAGTAGAGTTAATCTATCAAGGTCAAGAGACACGGTAGGTTAACTATGATCTAAGGTGAACCTAGTCAGAGGGCCAGTGGCGATATTTTGTCCGACCATGCTATGTACTAGGATAAATGTAAATGCAGACGACGATAAAGACTAATGAGGCAATTATTTGCTATCTCTTAACAATGGTATCTCTCAGCTGATTCTAAATTACTCTATGCACTTGACGATATATAGACGATCACATGCCTTACACTCCACATAGAGGGTGTACCACCACACAGTGATATAATTTAATAATGTTGGTAAAATTGTAAGTGAGCCGATCTGAAAAACACGGGCTTAATAAGTGTGGTGGATTCGAAACCAAGAACTCGTGGTATTTTTGTATTATTTTTATTAAGATACAATTAGCTAGATTTTAAACCACAGAGTACGAAAGGATTCAAATAATTTAACCATAATATTTAAAACTTTTATTTTAACTTTCTGATTGGTTGATGATGAAAAAGTGTGATATACGGGTGTGTGCGTGAGTGTAATGTCTTCATAGAAGAAGGTCGTAATTGCAACTAGATTTGAGGCTAAAGCTTTATGAGATTGCTACTGGACTTCTGACACGACCATGCCTTCACAATCAATCAATAAATTTTTCAATAGACATCCTGATTTAGAACGGATCAATCAATTTCAGTAGCTGGATTTATTTCACATTTCCGTAAAATGTAAGTAAGATCGATAAATAGAGAGTATCTAGAATAGTTATTATGTAGACAAAGTAATTTAAACTAGAACTTATAAATTGGGTGACACAGTGGGCGGTCTTATCGCTAGAAGCGAACTTTTCAAGACAACCTTTCGATCGATTTCCTACCATAACGAACTCCTTTGTATGTCAGAATTTCTAACCAAACCAAAGACATGCCTCTACTTCCATAAAATAAAACGTAACATCACGCATGTAATCTTCAAAGCGTTAGGCAGAAATGTACTAAAATGCATTACATTACGCAAAAATCGCATGTAATCCGAGCAGTAACTCAAGACTACAGGCTACTACTGAGAAATTCCTGAAAGAAAATACCCCATAACACTTTGTCCGGCCACAAAATCGCACCCAAGACCAATGCCCAGCAGAACCGCTTGCGACCACTAGACCAACAAGACCTATTCAGAGTACCTTCCTTTATTCCCAGGATATTCAACACAACATCATCGGCCTAGCCTTTACCAACTATGTTGTGTTTGGCTTCCAGCCTAACGGGATGCAGCTGAATACCAGTATCTTACATGGAGCGACTGCCTATCTGACCTCCACAGCCCAGTTAATACTGGGTATTACGATACCCCTTGGTAAGACTGCTTGTCAGACTTTCGGGCCACTGTCGACCTGTGTATTCAACAACACGCAAGGATGAATCAACAAAATCATCAACCCCACAGAACGTAGTTCGCAAGAACCAAAACAAGATTAATCGCATTTTGAGTCCCTTCAAGTTTCTGTGGAACGTTTAGCCGAGGTCCTAACGAACCTCAGTGGCAAGCAATTAAAGACAAATCTAATTGCATTTACTCAATCTTCGGCGCTGGATTAAACGGCTTAGGGTTGTACAAACAACCTTATCTTGACATCTGCTGCATTGGTCTAGTGATCAAAAGCGCTACTGCTGAGCATGAGGTCCTAGGTTCGATCCCCAGGTCGGGAAAGTGTTATTAGTTATAAGGGATCCGTACCTCATAAAGAAAAAACGGAACCCTTATAAGATCACTCTCTTGTCCGTCTGTCCATGTGTCACCGCCGATTTTTTCCATAAGTTTTTTCTCAGGAGCAGCCACGCAGTTTGAATTAGTGTCCGGTTGATGGCAATAGGCTCGCCCCCTCTCAAATGGGACTTAAATATAACAGGCAAAATCTAGGTCCACTATTATGTACACTTTTGCCTATAACTCATCGGGGATTACAGGCTATGTTGTATTGTATTTAGACGCAAGCAATTAAAGACTCTAAAATCTAATAGCATTAACTCAATCTTCGGTGCTAGATTATACGGCTTAGGGTTGTACAAATAGCCTTATAGGGATTAATTTGGGGACTTCAAAACACCATTGAGGTGGAGGGTCCGTAAGTTTTAGTTTGTGTTAAGATTGTTTCGGCTGAGAATGGTTTAAACTACCATTTAAGTTTTGTTAATGCTTAATTAGTGATAGTCTAAGATCCCAGGGCCGCCAGACCTTAATTATTTTCTCGTGAACAAAATGTGTGGCATCGAGTAGTATTAATATGTACTATGAACGTTTGCATACCTGCTAACTTGTGCCGACGGCCAATTTTTAGATATTAGTCGCCAAAGTTTCGTAAAAATAATATAAATATATATAAAATGGGAGTATCGGTAAAATCACATATTTTATTCCGTGCTTCGAAGTGCTTGGCAGAAATTTCTGCATCTAGCAGTGTTAATAATATTTTTTAACAACCTTCTTTACAGCATATTAAAAAAATTAGCACTCGGCCTTTGAGATTTTTGTTTTATTTTTTTTACGCAACTTTTGCACCTGATGTCTAAAAATTGGCCGTCTGCACAAGTTAGCAGGTATGTCGTTCATAGTACATACTAATACTACTTGATGCCACACATTTTGTTCATGAGAAATTAAGTAAGGTTTGGCGGCCCTGGGATTTTGCTCTATGAGACTAGTGGTCGCCTAGTAGAATGGCGTCGAAGTAATTCGAGGATGTGTGACATCCACCAATCTGTACTAGGTCCGCGTGGATTATGGTCTGTTCCTTACAGAGAGGACAGTGTCCCAGCAGTGGGAAAATAATTGTAGGCTGATTATATGAGCTAAATGATGATGACGGTTGAAATTGTTGATATATCTCATGATTAACAATGCATCAGTAAAGAAAAAGTGAAATATTATTATGTAACACAGAGCCAATTACAGGTAAATAGTAAATCTTAGGATCAATAACAAGCACGATTAAAATAAAAGGAATTAAAATAAGGTACAATAAGCACTATATAAGGTGTATCTATTCATACACGAAATCTTTTAAGGGGTCATTGTACTCATCATTATGAACAACTTTCACTATGGGACCAACACCAAAATCGCCAAAAAAAAAAACAGCTGTTCAGTACATTTTGATGAGTTAAACCTTGAGATATATTGTAGGGAACAGCAGATTTTTTTTTTGGCCATTTCGAGGTTGGTCCCATACTAAAAGTTGTTCTTAATGATGAGTACAATGACCCCTTAAGAGATTTCGAGTATTAATATATAGACCCTTTATACACTCTGACACCCCAGGTCAGGCACCAGGTTGACGCGGGAAAAAGTGAAGTTTTTTTGTGTACCTACTGTATAGTTAGGGATACTCATAGTGTTTAGAACATTAAGATTTTTTTGTATGGCCACATTGGGTTTTTGATTTGACAGCTGCTGTCACTTGTTAATAATTTAAGAAGTTGCTAAGACATTGCGCACGAGACTTTTCTTTTAAAATAAATTCCAACCTTTTTCACATAGTTGTTAAATATTATATTTTATTCGTATTTTAGCTACTCCATACAGCATAATTTGTAAATAAAATAAAAATAGCCTTGTATTACCTAAAATTTACAATTAAATATTAACATGATTTACGGATTATTAAAGTTGGTAGTTAATTTGCGAAACACATCTTTTCCTGACTTTAACCATTGCAAAGATTTTATTTCACCCTTTTTAGTTGTATCTCACACCAGTACTTGCCAAGCATCAATTTTACATTGTAACAATAAATACTAGCACAAAATCCATGGACGACGAAGTAAAAATGTATATTATAGAGGATAAGTCTTATAGTACCTAAACAACGTTAATAATTATAATAATTATGCATTTATTATTTTAGGGCCTCATTCAGAAGGCAGTACTCCTCGATACGGCTTGCATTTTGCATTGTGAGGATGTTCCTGTCTCTGGAGCTCTAACCACCGGTAGCTTGGACCCTGTTCCCGACACCAGCGGAAACCTATTTTTTATATTTTTTTTATTTATGTTTTCTAAAAAAGATATGTAAAAATATAAAGTTATGTATGAAAATGAATAAAAGAGAATAATAACTAACCGGGACCACAGCGCTAACTTCCTCTACCAAATGATAAAAGAATCACTTAAATCGGACCCGTAATCTCGGAGAAATCAGTGACAATACATGAAAACAAAAAAGTTCCTAGACGAATACATAACCTCCTCCTTTTTTAGAAGTCAGTTAAAAAGACAAATGAATGTCAAGGATGTCTCATCAAGTGTTTACTCGAAGCAGTCTCTAGAACATCGAAACACCAACTCTTACTTACTGGCATCCTTCTCAACTTGCAATTCATACGGGAATACCATTCATTTGCTTCACAAGACGATGCTAACAATCTGTCTTCCTTCGCAATTTAAATGTCCAATTCAGTGCAATTCTATAGAAGACTGTAGAAAGTCTGACGCAATTAGTTTTAGTGCCGTTGAGGGAGTGATCTGACGCGTGACCTGGACCCTTCATTAGAATATGTATGGAGAAACATTCAGGGTTAGTACCTACCAAATGGCTGACACGAATCTACTAACAAGATTTCGTGACGTGACGTCAACGTTTGTATTTAGTCTGATTTTTTGGGCTTCTGTGACGTTTCTGTTGATATTTGAACAGTAAGTTAGGTTTTTAAACTGACATGGTCACTTAAACTATAATTAATACTAAAAATGGAATATTTACCATGTTTGCTGTTTATTTTGAGTTCTCGATAATTCAGTCCAGGTTAACTGTTATCTGGTGCTTGCAACATCGCCGAAATACCGGGAACTCATACTAAATAGTAACCATGGTAATTATTCCACTTTTAGTGTTATTGAAAGTGTTATGTGTTTCACAATCAACCTGCAGTGTTCTCGCTGCTTGGACAAAAGCCTCTGAGTGGGCCTTCATCGGTGAATTATAGTCTTACGGGCACAGTTGGTGGAGCTACATGTCCTGACCGTTGTTACTGGGCACCAAACAATTCACAAATGTCTAAAATTAATATAAAAATAATAGATTCTTGGAGTCTGAATTTGTGCCCTGTTAAAGGCAATATGCCGCCGGCAGAAAGAACTTAAATATGATTGCATAATGTCTCTGCTCCTGTACAAAATAAATTAAACTTTTGATTATACTACCAACTATAAACAGTAAAAGTTTATATGCCAGCTAAACATGAGATCATTACTAAACTAACACAAGTATTTGTGTTCCTGCACACACACCTAAAATTTGGGCCCAAAAAAGAAGGGAAAACGTATTATAAAACGTCTAAGAAGTATCATTGAGAGAGGTCAAGTGCGATCATTGAATAGGGGACTTTGAGCAAACTTTGAACGTATAGGGTATAGGGTAGATCTTTACTTATTATGTTTTTAGGGATTCTTACCCAAAGGATGAGAACGGGACTTCACTACTAAGGCTCTACTGACTGTATGTCTGTCCGTCCGTCTATCAGGCCATATCTTTTGAACCGTAATAGGAAGATACTTGATTGAATTTTCAGTGTGTATAACTACGGCCGTTAAAAATAAAAATAAAGTAAAGTTGTAAAGGGGGTTCCCATGCAAGCAACGTCTTGTTACATTCGGCATTTGAAAATTGTGAACAGAACAGTTTGTGTGTAAGTCCGACTCGCTCTTGACCGGTTTTATCCCATTTCAAAGTTAAACATGACATATTCAAGTGGCCATTAGTCCTGCATCTTCATCATAATTTATTCGACGTAAAAAATGTATTGCGCGCTTGTATATAATGTTTTATTTTGGTGATCATTTTGTGGGATTATAATGACGCTCTTTTGGCAAGATATTTCTAACCACTTAAATAAATTACTCAAAATAATAACGTAAACATTTTACTATGCGTATAAGTAATGCAAATTTTTACTTTAAGATAAACGCAAATTCGAAATTTCTGCTATGATTATTTGGCCGCTGTGAAATGTTGTTCAGAAAGTTGTTGTAATTGCTGCTCTACTAGTATTTTGGTTTAGTCCCATCTCGGCACCTTCCCATCTCGGCACCCATGAATTAATTTATCATCTTTACGAAAAATTCCCATCTCGGCACTCCGTCATTAGTCGTTGTTATGTAGAGTCATCAAAAAATGGATACACTGTATCAGTATAGTGAGTAAATCAAATTGACTCAAAACTAAAAAATGTAAAAAAAATACCTATAAAATAAGTTTAATTTTAAATTTTTAGTGTTTAGTGAACAAAGTAAAATATATTTTCATGGGTCTTAAAAAAAAATACGCAAGTAATAAGTAAGCAAGTAAGTAAGTGTCATATTTTCTGGCTATCTCTTTCGCCTCGGTTAAGACAGTCAAACCAAAGTAAACCTAACGACTGCTCATTATGGTTCATTTTTGTGTAATACTAAATTAGAAGTGCTCAGTCCAGATAGTATAATAAGACAATAGCGCAAACTAACAAAAGAAAGAGCGAGATAGAGACAATTAGCAATGCGGCCGGTGCCAAGCCAGTTTAATGTACAATTACAGTCGTTATGCATGTGTTTACTCTTCAGTCATTTTATCAGTATTTCTAGTTTTTTAGAGATAAACGGATCGTCACGTTTTAAGTTCAAGTGAGTTACGAAATAATAATGAGTGCAGGACCAAGTAATGGGAGATCAGTGCTAAATTATGTGAAGTCCCAACGTGGCCAAAAGGTGCTTCTACACGCAGGTCATCAATACTATGTACAAAAGCAAAATAAGGACTCTACAAGGTGGCGATGCGTGAACTCAAAAATAAAATACGGGTGTTATGGGCGTATGACTGTACAAGGTGACATAGTGCTAAATGAAAACAGACATTCACCCGAGTGTGTGCCAAACTTTGAAAAAAATGAAGTTAAAGATATCATATATCAGTGTGAACAACAAGTGTGCGACGATATGTCGTCCGTGTCTCAAATATACGAAAAAGTCGCCTGTAAAAAAAACCGCAGCGTTCGTGTTGCAAAAGTGTTACCAGATCTTGAAAATATTAAATCAAGACTGTACAGGCATCGTAATAAACATTTAAAAGTTTCAAAAACTCAATATGATATTGCGAGTCAGGTAGTCATTCCACCGGACTATAAAGAATGTTTGACCGCTGACTATAGTGATGATGAAGACAGAATTTTAATATTCTCAAGTCGACAAACCCGGAAATGCATTTACCGGGTAAAACATTTCTTTCTTGATGGCACTTTCAAATGTTGTCCAAGTCCTTTTAAACAATTATATGTCATATCGGGTGATCTGGGCAGTTCAGAGCGACATACGAATATAGTGCCTCTTTTATATTGCCTATTAATCAGCAAAAACATGAAAACCTACGAAATAATGTTTGAGTTGATTCGTACTGTCTTTCCAAAGATGAAGCCGAATAAAATGACATTTGATTACGAAGTTGATTATCAAGGCTGCAGAAAAAGTTTTTCCAAGGGCGACTATAAAAGGATGCTTTGTACACTACACACGGTGCTTACTACGTAAAGCGCAATCCCTTTATTTAACCAATCATGATGAATCCGTAAACCACATAAAAAAATGTGTGGCGCTGGCGCTACTTCCTCAGCCGGCAATAGCAGAGGGATTCATACTGATTATGGAAGACAGGTATGCTTAATTTTGGCACTTATCTCTATTAATTTTGACATGCTAGGTACATCATTCGTATTTTTTATTTATTTATTACTTTTATTTCCTTTCAGTTATGATGATCCTAACTACACCAAATTCAACGATTACATGGTTCAACAATGGCTGGAAAATGGACCTCCAAACGAAGCAAGAGAATGGATGGCTAAATGGTGTTGTTACGGCGAGAGACACCGTACCACCAATAGCGTAGAAGGTTGGAATGGGAGATTAAATAGGCGTGTCGGCAAACGACCTACTTTAATCAAATATTTAAGTGTCGTGAAACATGATACAAGGTGGTTTGCATTTAAAATGATCAAATTTTTCAAGTGTAACATTCCTATTTCCAAGAAAAAAGAGAAATACGTAAAGTCCCATGCCGAAATCAACCAAATTGTAGCAAATTATGAAAATGGTTCGATAAATTTAAAAAGCTGCATAGAACAACTGTCTGCAATAATTGCCATATTTGTTTCGTGGACGACGACAAAGTAACTGTGATTTTATTTATTTTTGATAAGTAATGTTTAAAATTATTGCTATTATTGTAAGAAAATTATGTACAATGTTGATTTCTCTGTGATATAGAAGATTAAAAAATAGTCTATTTACAACTGTTGATTAGTGTAATATTTTTTTATTAGTTTGTTTTTTGTATGAAGAGTAACAACTTGCGGTGATTTTATTATTTCAGATATTTTTAAGACTAATATTTTTTTATATGTTGATTTCTCTGTGATATAGAAGATTAAAAAATAGTCTATTTACAACTGTTGATTAGTGTAATATTTTTTTATTAGTTTGTTTTTTGTATGAAGAGTAACAACTTGCGGTGATTTTATTATTTCAGATATTTTTAAGACTAATATTTTTTTATATTTAGAATTTTTACCTATTATGTAGGTATGAAAATATACAATTCCGATTTATGTGATAATTAAGACTGAAAATGAATGTACAGCGAGTTATAGCAATTAGCATTTAGTACCAGTATGGAAGTCCCCAAAGTATGGACGCCCTTTTGCCTACGTCCCGGTTATACTGATTAAACGTTAATTGTACATAATAACTGTTGATTTTTGTAATATGTTTTTACATAATTGCTGGAAAGATTTTAAAACAATTATTCCTACGAACCGTGAATTTTTCATATATTTTAAAATTTGTTATGTTACTGCCAAGGCAGAGATAATGGAGCCTCCAAAAAGCGATTCAAGGGCTTGTCTGTGAAAATGGTAATTTAAAAAGAAACAAAAATGATTTAATGAATAATAAAGTTGATTTACTTACTATACTGATACTGTGTTTCCGTTTCTTTTTGTGTACCTTAAAATGTTTCATGAGAGGGTGCCGAAATGGGAATTTTTCGTAGACAAGATAAATAAATTCATGGGTGCCGAGATGGGAAGGTGCCGAGATGGGAATAAACCAGTATTTTACGTGTGAAAGTTACGATATGACTTTTAACTGATTTAACTTTGTGAGTAAGGATGTTTGTAAGTCAGACTTTAACTTTGAAAAGAATACTGGACTTACATTACTCGTATTTATGGGACTAGCCACTTTAGTAAAAGTATTTTTTACAGACGTTTATTAAATTAAACTTGCAAGGTTTGTCTATGTTTGTTTAGGTCAAATCTTGCAACTGAATTTTTAAAACAGTTAACCCCAACCGATTGAAGATTTGCATACAATTTTAGTTTGGATGACAAAGTATGGTTAGCTAAGTGACGTTACTCTCAATCCAATATGCGCACTCCCAAAGATGGTGGACTCCCAAATATGGCAGACTAGTTATTTATATGAAGATATTTACAAGCTTGTGTTTATACCATAAGCTTGTTGCAAGCAAAAAAACATAAGGCGGGTTACTATGACGTCTTATAGGTCGTCTACCGCCATCTCTTTCCCACACTGGAATTACTCCTGCTTTAAGACGTGGTAAGCCACCAGGAAACTCGCATTACCCTGACAAAATTCTAATTTTAATACGAGTACATAGAAGAGTTTTCTACTGTTGAAAACCAAACACTATCTGTACTCCATAAGCTGGAAGTGAATCTATAAAAATAGTTTTAGTTGCTGCTACTACCCAAAGAATGCCATCTTGTTTATATAGACCACTTTATAAGTCTAGCCATTCTCGATTTAGTAGTATGTGTATTGCAATTTGTTGAGATTATTTCTTGTAGAGTTAGAAAGTTTTCTTAAAAGCATAACCTGTTTTAATAATTGAAGATAAAATAGAGAGTGGTTGAATGGCATTCGTAATAAACATATAATAACACACATCACCCTTCGAGGATTTCATCATCAATATCTTCCAGCCTTTGTCCCATTCTACTTGGGGTCGGCGCAACACATTTTCTTCCTCCACTCCCCTCTGTCAGTCGTCACGGCATCATTTTCTCCTCTCTCTTTCATTATCATACCTCACACAATCCATCTATTTTTAATAAGTAATCTATACTAATATACTAATACTGTACAGTACTGTACAGTCGTTACAGGTAGTCAGTGGCCCAAAAAGTGTTACCAAGGGTTATCGTATTGTCCAGTACTAACTGGGTTGTGGAGGTCAGATAGGCAGTCGCTCCATGTAAAGTACTGGTATTCAGCTGCATCCAGTTAGACTGGCAGCCGACCCCAACATAGTTAGGAAAAGGCTAGGCAGATGACAGATGACTAATATATTAGTATTATAGATTAGTATTAGTATATTAGATACTAATACTAATCTATACTAATATTCTAAAGAGGTAAAATTTGTGAGTTTGTGAGGTTGTAGGGAGTAATCTTTGGATCTTCTGAACCAATTTTTAAAATTCTTTCACTAATAGGAAGCTACATTAGCCCCGAGTGCCATAGGCTATATTTACAACGTGCCCGTGGGATAATTTCCAACCAAAACGCGAGCGAACCGCGGGCAATAGCTAGTTGAAGATAAAAAAGAGAGTAGTTGAATGGCATACGTTAATAAATAGACCTCCGCCTTCGGGTATTACACACGTGATTTAATGACCTGTTTAGTTTAACGAAGTCTGTGATGTTTTGAGTTAAGCATAAATATATGAGATAAAAATATATATTCAAAAATAATATTCGCTATTATAACGTTAAAACACAGTTTTTTTTTAAATCTATGACAAGTTCACCCATGATTTGTGCCTGAATTAGGTAATCCTGGGTTTCAGCAGTAGAATCGTGGACAAAGCAAAAGTAGTGTGTAAGGATCGTAGCAGGTGGTTCTGAAGTATATGCCTATCCCAATGGGAAAATCGGAAACCGTGAGTTTGTACGACTTGCAGTTTCCAGATTTGTTTTGCTTTTTTGCAATTTTCAGGTGGAAAACTTTTTTGATTATTTCCGCACATAGCTTTCATAAAGATCGATAATGATAATAAACCACGTTTTCAATATAGCCTCTCCTATAAATTCAGACTCCGCATAGTTCAAACTTTCGGCTATTACAAGGGTATCCCGGTATCGAGAAACTGTCAAAGTGATGGTATCTTCATGACAAACGGTAAAATTTAACTTTCCCACCCTTTAGATGCCTGAACATCTACTTAGTTCCGATTTGTTATCTTTATTAGTTCAGACGACTCACTTCGCGAATCTTCGTCTAAAATCGGAAGTTCAAGCATTAATTGCCTTAAGTACTATCTTGAATCCAAGATGGCCGGAGACTCGAAGAAAAAAAGCTGACTGGCTTATCGCTCTCAATTTATAAGAAACAACTCAATTTATTCTAGACGTAAACTCAGCAATATTTTCTCTCTAGACGGGCAGTTTTCAAAGATTTACTAGAATTTTCAACTGTATTTTTTCCAAGAGCTCTTATTTATTTGTATTTCAGAATATAAACGAAATAAATCAAGGATTTACGAGAAAAGTGTAACAAGGACATATAATAATCGTATTTCAATGATACTAGATTTGTAAGGGGCGATCCTGGCTTAGTCGGGTGGATCCCGACCTTTTTGTGCTCGGTAGATACCATTTAGGCTATATAATTGGACAACAGAATCCGTTTTGTTTCAGGGTATCCTGACTGTACCAGAAATCCGTAATGTGAAAATGATTTTACAATACTAGACTAAACATGGATGATGCTGGCTTAGGAGCGTGAAAATTGCCACTATCTTAGGTAGGCGTTTTATCTAGCAGGGTGAAGACAAAACAAAATATACCCTAAGCCAACTTACCTTGAGCATTAAGTTCTGTAGCAGCTTTCGCCAGGTCTCTTGTTGCCACAGCAGAAGAACAGCTCGGTCTCCAGCCAGGAGGAGGCTGTCCACTCGAAGACCTCTTGTTAGATCCTCCAGAACAATACCCAGAACTTGCTGTATCACAGCTTACATTAACCGACTTCCTCGGACTAGCCTCCTTACTCGGACAAATGTCTCCGATAGCCATCATAACTTCTCCACCAAATTCAGTCTCTTCTGGTCCTACTTCTGTAAAGGTGCTGTAGTTAGGACTGATATCAGAAGGTCTTCTCTCAGGGTGCAAGTAGTGGGAGTGATGCGCCGAATGTGAAGTGTGCTTCATATGGACAGAATTCAGAAGAATGTTCGATGAAGTCCTCGTTAACGCTTCTCTCTGCCTGATAGCTTCCCTGAATATCCGGCAGTACATTGAAATCATGACCAGACTTGGAATCCAGAATGAAACACTCGATGATACAATAGCGTACACCATATTTACTTTGAACATACACACATCAGGATGGTGTAGTCTTTCTTGTCGGTGCTGTTCCGTCGTGTACCAGCCCATGAATATTGGCACAAAACTGATGAACGCCGGCCACAACCACACATTTGCCAGCATGAAGCAGACTGTCCTATGAGTCATGGTGACTGGGTATTCCAAAGGTCTGACTATAGCGTAGTATCTGTCGACGGAAATGCAGCAAAGGTGAAGTATAGACGCGCTGGAGAAGTAAACATCGAGAGAGTTGAAGATATCACAGACTAAAGGCCCGAATAGCCATGTGTCAGTCAGTTCAGCGCTTGCATTGAAGGTCATCGCGCATAGTGCGACGAGCATATCAGCAACGGCTAGGCTGACGACGTAATAGTTCGTCAGGACGCGAAGTTTCCTGTGTCTGTGGACTGAGATGATGACGAGAGCGTTGCCAAAGAGTGCTCCGATGATGATGGTTGTGAAGATGAGGCCTTTGAGTATGAGTGAGAGGGTGTGCTGCCAGTCGTGGTCGGGCGCGGCAGGGGGCGCCAGCGTCGAGTGTAGCTCGCCAAGGAACGCTGACTCCGTACCGCGCCCGCGCGCTTCTACCTCGTGCCTGAATGCGCCATCTGGAACAAAGGAAGAGTGTAGTTGTAGTTTTTGTGCTTTTTCAGGTAATTTTGATCACATTGTATCACAGCTTTTTTTTTAGGATGGGAATTCATCGAATTACCCCTCCCACTCTGGGCGGAGCGGAAGGGAGTGTCAAACTTGTACTGACTTAAACCCATCCATGTACCTTCTTTTGCCCTTTGTGTTCCAGGGCCGCGGTATTTGTTCCGAACAATCCCGCAGCCCTGTCGTCATAAGACGGACGCACGGCGAGCTAGCCCATTACTCACCGTCCATTGTGTCACAGCTTGGGAGGAGCTTATGACCAGTAGTGGACTGAGTTGATTGATTACAAAACTTTACACTTCTCTATCATCTGGTTGAAAATAAATTGTTATTTGTTTTATAAAAAATTCAGTGCGGCTTGTTTTCGGAGTTAAATTGTTGGTGTTCAATTTCATTGTTTAGCTAACCGCACGTCGATGGTAACAAACGCCGTTTATATTTCGTACCAACCAGTAAGTCTGATTAAGTTCGTGTTTTCCAAAAATAAATAAGTCTCTCACACAAAATTCCATAAAAGTTAGTATAGAAACAAAATTTGCTCAAGTTTATTCGATTACTTTTAACTAGTTTTTCTTCTTATAAGATTTCTTTAATCGGAAAAGAGTAAACGGTCCAGGTAAATAATAAAGATCGTCCTAAAATAACGAAGGTAAAGCGATATTCGGGAAACGTTTGGGGAAATCCAATATTTCCTGTTATCCAAAGGTATAACTTTAGCTTCCAATCAAATTAAGAGGGCTTCAGTAGTACGATACTTTTTCTTTGTTAGTACAGTTGAGGAAAGAGATCGGTAATCAGGCAGCTAACTTGGAAGTACTTTTGAACAATGTAAGTGTGTAGATTGATCATGCCTGTTACATCACTCTCTTAAGAAAAATCTCGACCAAATGCGATGATTATATATAATGTCTAGATAGAGCATCAAATGTGCGCAAACGTGACAAAAAATATCAGCCAACTGTTGGCTTATAAGTTCGCACACAGTCAGCCAGTTCGTATTGTCTCTGTGCAAGTATAATTTTAAAACCTTACACAGATGCACAGTATGAAAATTGGTAGTTGTAGTCGAAAGATGAACATCTTTTGCCTGTGCATCGCTCACAATTTAGTTGCTTATACGTGAAGTCATCTATGATGATATTAATAAAGAACTTCGAAGTTCTTATTTGCCGGATAAAGTCGAGTAAAGGTTGCATGGAGAGAAGAATTTTATATTTTCGGTGGAAGGTGCAATGCTTACATATCTTGTACCCTAACACTTTCAATTGGTTTACAATGTTAAAGATTTCGCAATATTTCTAGTAATAATTCACGCGACGGCATTTTTATTTTTTATTATCCTGTACCTATACTATCCCACTGCTATGCAAACGCCTCCCCCGATTCCTTCTATGTGCTCTTTACCCGTGCCTCCTCGAACCAGAATTTGACTACGACATAGAACAAGGGACATTGGTGCCTATCATCGCACCGATTTCCAATTTTTCTTTAAATCGGTCCCCAAGGAAAGCCAGGCGGTTATGCCCCGATCTGAAATCTCATTTGTTCCGTTATTGGATCAAAGCTTCAATGTGCTCTATTTTCATTTAATTTCACAAAAGCATACTCCGTTACAAATTAAATTAAGAGACTACAATTCCAACGTTCGACGGGCGAAGTGATCTTAATTCTGACTTCATTTTATTTAGTTTTGAAAGGCAACTTTCAATGACAAAGAACTTGCTTTAAAGCTAGCTAAGCTGTTTGCTGACTTTCAAGCTAAGTTCTTAATGCAGCTTGAATTTCTTAAGTTTATTTTGCCGCTGCAAGCTTAATACTATCTAGGAGAAAGGCATTAAAGGCTTTAGCAAATATAATAATGTAAAAAGGTTTTGCCGTATCAAGATGTTTTCCTGAATTTTGTAAATATATGATATATTTCGTCTCTGCCACATCTGTGACCTCAATAGAGGGTATCCGGAGGTTTTCAGAGGTGTGTTTGATTGGATTGGTGGATCTAACTTCTTGAGTGGGTCAAGTTACAAGTGTGGTGCATAAGAGAAAAGATATCGTAGTACGGAAATCCTACGCAATGCGAGATCAGCATAAACTGGAAATGTATAGCTTGATGTGTAGCCGTGAGTACGATGCCTACTTTTTTGTAGATTCAAGTAATCGGTAGCACGATGCCAACATTTTGAAACCACCATACATTGGATCGCACGATGCCTACTTTTAATTTTTGTCCCAATTACATCGCAGTTTGCCAACTTTATGAAAAGTTCTTTTTAATACAGTTGCTCAAAAAGTGGTGTATTGCAGGGACGTATAGCGTTCGGGATGTGGGCTTTTACATACTAGTGCTTTTTTTTACCTTTCCCGAACTCGTGCGTTCTCTTTCCCAACTGTCAAAATAATGTCTATTAAAAAAAACCAACCATGAAGTTTTTAATAAAGAGTTTTTGTGATTCATACAAATACGTATATTTCTAAAAAGAAGCTACTAATTTATTTCAATATCATATTTAATGATTTAATTGAATGAGTTAGGTTAGGTTTCATTTCATCTCATTAAATTTCATTTTCATTTCATATCAATAAAAAAAATCTACTGAAGACTAAGCTGTATGGATAGTTCCCTTTGCCTACCAAAATGAGTGAAGAAAAAAAAAACTCTACTTATACGGTTGGCGCCATTTTCCAGAAATGTTCTTCCTTTTTAGTTTTTTTTTTCAGTTAGTTTAAAAAACTATACCAATTTCAATGTACATATGTATTATAACTTTTATAAGAAATAAATGATTAGTTGAATTTATTGTGTTTTTATTATTTTATTAAATTGCTTCATTTTTTTGCAACTGTATTAAAAATAGTCGTTCAGTACACCTGCGGAACCGTCATTGCAACTTGTTCCGACTGTCAACCCTTGCCTTCGGCTGCGCCTCGGCTCGGGTAGACATTTGTCAGAACTCTTTACAATGACAGCCTTTCCGCATTTGTAATGAAATATACTAATCTGACGGTAGCATTATGTCTATTTTAGTACAGTATAACGTAATGTCAAGCACATACATTTTCATTTTCAACTTTGACCATTACTAATTCACAGTTCAACCATAAAATCATTCCCATTTGACTATGCAGAACAGAAAAGCAGATAATTGACTATCACAGTTCACACAACAATACACCAATACATATTGAGATTGGCTTTCCGCCGTTTTTGCGACGCAAATCCAATCTTGTTTTCTGCAAAAGTCAATCACAGTTTTTTGCGAACAGGGGAATGCTGTACCTGCCATGAAATCTTTCTTCTAAGATTGGAATAGTTTGTTAGTGATGTCAATGTGGTGACACTTGGGGGAGGCCTATGTCTACCAGTGGACGTGTTTCGGCTGAAATCATGATGATGATGTCATTTTAATATGTATCATTTGGGAGATACATGAGAGGCAAGAAAGTGTGTTCACAAGTAACACACCAAGGATGACATAACAATTTTGCTGAACTTATTTTCGCCATCAAAATGGTGAACGCTAGTATTTTCCCAACTATATTAGAACTGAATATCAATATTTTACATGATGCGACCGCTCATTTGACCTCTATATACCACTTAATGGAGTGACTTTGTTATTATTTGGTATTCAAACTTGTAGTCTTATTGTCAAACTGGGTTTGGACTTCTGACTACCAGTAGTAACTCCTGTGAAATATCTACAAAAGACAGCCAGGACCAACGGCTAAACGTGCTCTCCGAAGCATGAAGGGTCTTAATAATTATTATTTAATTAATGGTCCCTTATCCTCGGAGGAGCTTGTGGTTAAATAATTACAACCGCTCGGGTCGATCTTTAGGTTAAACTGCGCATGTTTAGGTTAGTCCGTGGATGGGCGACCACCCATTACATATCGAGCTTCCTCCGTGCCTCGGATCTTTAACCGTAGTTACAGGTAGTCAGTGTCCCGAAAGTTTGACAACCAGTCTTACCAAGAGGTCTAGAATTTCCCAGTACTAACTCGTCGTAATAATTTCTAACCGGTTGCAGCTTAATACCAGTATTCAGCAGCATCTGGTTAGACTGGAAGCTGACCCCAATATAGTTCAGAAAAAGCTAGGCAGATGAATCACGATGGTCACCCATCCAACTGTCTTCTGCAAGCGTAGCTTAACCTTCAAGGGTAATTACTGTGTCCTGAGAATTTTAGCTCAAAAAGAAAAGTAAATAATAATCATTGAACCAACTCTAGTGATATCTGGGTATAGAAAATGCTGGAGTATGTAATCTAACCATAAAACCTTTTTTTTGTACTCTTGAGCAAAAAAAAACCTTCTAACCACTTATGAGATATAAAAGGAAGCAGCCAATATAGAACATTTACATGCCTTTCAATTCCTTTTATTATTGCACCAGTTGCGAACAGTTTAAGTGGATTCAAGCAGGTAGCACGCAAGTCAGGCAATAAAATTTAAATATGTAATGTTTACCCTTAGAGCGGGCGGTTGGAACACGGTAGAGAGCAGGTGTTGCTAAAAGCCACGTGGAAGTTTAGTGGGTCAGGTTCGAAAGCACCTGGTGTGTTCTACGGTTATATGAAGCTTTTTGAGTCTTTATGAAGCTGTATTTTGTGCCACAGATGCTGATATTATACGAGTATTTTATCTTAGAATAGAAATCACTCTTTGGTGGGGTTTTGATCCTTTATTGACGTTCTAGAATGTAGGTTTTTTTTAAGACTTATCTCTCTGTGCTTATTCTAAGGGTCTTATTAAGATGAGAAACAGTTGATCAGCAATAGGATCTTTTTAGGGTTCCATACATCAATCGGCAAAACGGAACCCGTATAGGATCACTTTGTTGTCCGTCAGTCTGTCTGTCAAGACCGTTTTTCTCAGGAATGCGTGGCGGTATCAAGCTGAAATTAATACCAATTCAAGGCTTCTACCCCTTGGAGCAATGATTAAACTTGTAAGTCAACGCGATCAAATGATATGACTGTTTATGTCGCATAATAAGCGATTTCACAATGAAATCAAAACCTATAGGGTACTTCCCTTTGACCTAGGATCATGAAATTTGGCAAAAAGCAAGGCCTTACAGCAAAAATAAAGGAAAAATTCCAAAAAATAAAAAAAGTTGATAATTATAGGGCGTCCCCATACATACATAGTTGACTCCAATTAAGTTTTTTTTTTTTAGATAATAGTGCGGAACTCTTCGTGCGCGAGTCCGACACGCACTTGACCGGTTTTTTTTTTTATCGTGTGGTTAGTGTCCTAAAATGGAGTCAGAGTTTTTGTGCCTCCCATGGGGCTCTGACTTGGCTTTATATGCCATCGAGAAATATCTCTCAGGCATGCTGGTTTCTTCACGACGTTATCCTTCACCGAAGATAGTGATAGTTAAACAATACGCATATGAATCTGAAAAATCAGAGGCGTGTCTTGGGTTCGAACTTGTGACCTATGACTTGACAGTCCGACGGTCACAACAATAAGCTATCACTGCTTGGCTTATCACTAGGCTAGCAATGGAATGATGCAAGCTAACAGTACTCTTTTTGATGACCTGTGGAATTTGCCAATAAGCGTGGAGCAAGTCTTTCTAGCTTATTTCTTCGTCTTCGCAATTTCAGATATTTTCCTACCAGCCTTCATTATAATTTAACCCACAAACAAATTCTCCGAGGACCACTAAAAATATGAAAATACATTATGGCGAAACCTATTACCATTTTCGATATTATCTAATATCAAATTCCGTACGAACGCGTAGTTACAAAATCCGTTATCGACCGGGAGCAGCTGAAGGTCATTATCTGACCCTCATTTGGCAGCCTGTCTTGGAAACGGGCCAGGACCGGGTTGGACCGCATCGGGAAACGAGCAACAGGGGGGGAATGAAATTTTATTGTCTGAAATAGAGTGTAATTTTTATGAGGGGGGTTCTTTGAGAGTCAAGGTCGTGTTGCTGTCTGATTTGACCTTTCCGAGTCAAGTGCGGTACCAGGTAATGTTGTTTTAGTTCTTGTTTGCGCGTTGGACCGTCGTTTGGGAGGAAAATACGCGTTATGAAATTGGAACTTATTGTTTTCTGATATTATGCTGATATTATGCGGATTGTGGGTGAGGGCTTTTTATTATACGAATTTGTCGGCTGCGGGATATCTTGTCTCTTCTGTTATTCACCTTATGTGTATTTTCTGTAGATGTGTTTTTAAAGTTCTCCATGTTCTTCTGTGTCAGTTTTAAAGTTTAAGTTAGGTTTATTTAGCATATAATGGTCCGACTGCTGGGTCATAGGTCTCCTCTCTTTTGGAGGGAGAGGACCATTATCCACCACGTGAGCCTAGTGTAGGTTGATATTTTCCTAATAACTATTCAAAAGCGATAAACAGTACATCCTTGATATGGAATTGTCCATTCCTTCTCCGTCAAGAAATTAACTCGTTATAGACGTCAACCACACATCATTTGATGATTCCTTAATGTCGGAGCAGTAAGAGTGATTTTCGTATGGTAGAAAGGTTTATTTTTGTAAAGACAACCATTTCCCTCTTCACCAACATTCTTGATTCTATCTCCCAGTCAACATAGTTTAAACCTGTTAGTTCACTGTAGCAAAAGTTTACTTAATCCAGAAAATTACTAGTAAAATTCTAGCAATGCCAAGAGTAAGAGTGCCCGTAGACTGCAGACTTTTAATCGACCGATAGTTTAGTCGGGTTGGGGTTGGTAGGGCGCACAATAGGCCAACTAAATGATCAAGTTGTTGAAGACTGCCCAAACCAGACCAACAGTCGGTCGACTGCGCTCGAACAATTTGTAAGTTACAATAATTTGCTAGTTGAACTATTGTCTGAGTCGGGCGATTAAACAATCGCAAGAGCGCCAAACTCATTTATCAGTTGGCCGGTAGTATAGTTTGAAGTGTAGCCCATCGAAGTATGTAATTTATCGGCCGAGATTGATACGTTGTAATATATGCACAGATTGCGGGGAATCTAAGTCTCGAGCATACCTCAAGTAGGTACGAGAAAAAGTGTGGAACCAAGTCTGTTAAATTACGTGTGAAAGTTTACCGGCAGTAGTGAGCTAGTAAAAAAACACGTGTACGAGTACAAAATTATGTCGCAGGATTATTGGAAAAATCCTTTATTGCGAAAACTCTAAATAGGTACAATTTTTGCAAAGGACTGGATTTTTGGAAACTAAAAAAGATTTTCGTAATTATACAAGCTAATGTCAGACGTTTTTCAAATCGATCTTGATTGCTGATTGGACAATCTATGAGTCAGTTCATAACATTTTTAGTCTAGTTGTATATATATCGTATATGTTGGGATCGGCTTCCGGTCCAAAAAGTTGCAGCTGAATAGCAGTGTATATTATAGCTTTCGTTAGTGCATTTATCGTTCTTGAAATAAATTAATTTTGATTTTTTGTATCTAATAATCCGAATGTTTCCAAAAATCCCAGGATTACCGCCAAAACACGAGTTTTTCAAGTATCCTGCGACATATCACTACACGTGTATAGCATCGTTAACAGCACGTGGTTTGAGAGACCGTAGCGCAATGCGTCGAATTTATTTTATTTATATGGCTACTCGGTGCAATTACAAACTGGCCAGTTTGAGGCAATGCTGCTATGGAAGTTCCTTTTTCGAATGATTTTGAAGTTTGTTTTTTGTAAATTTTTCTACTGCAGTTGAGTCCAAACGAAGGGTTTTTGGTTAGTATTAATGTGTTTATGTCATGTTTTATCACCTCTTAGGCGGGAAAACGGTAAACTAATTCTAAAAAATGAGTTGCTCTTATTAGAATAAAATAGATTAGATAGACTTACACTAAACTTACACTTATTCATTGCCTATATATTTTAAAGAAACATACAAAATGTAGGTTATAAGACGTCTTTAAGTAGATACTTACTGCCCTGAAAATCAAAATAAAGGTCAATTTCCAACCAAATCGGAGACTGAACCAAAATAACAGCCAACAATTTTGTAGTATTCTTGTACCATAATGTATTAGCGATTGTGGTAAAGGAAAATCGACTTTATATACTTTGTTTCAATAACCATAAAACGAGGTTCCTTTATAAGTTTTGTAAGTCAATTAATCATAGTCTTGTTAGCTATACCAATTACGCTTGACACATAAATTAATTATAGTTCACAAAGAACATGAAACATTTTTCTTTTTAACTAAACTAAAGAGATATTAATATGTCTTCCAAAAAAAATGTTTTGTATCCAAGATATAAAATTAAACTAATTTATAATAGTGCAGCATTCTAAAGACAGATTTTCCTACTCAGTAAAATGCATTTCGAGCAAAAAGTTTTTCTGTCATGGCAGCAAAAAGACCGTCGTATTTGCAGCGATTGCTGCAAACCCCGGCAAACGTTCTCCGTCGCTTGCTAAATAGCGTTTCACCAGCTCATAGCTCTCATTATAACCTCAATGAGCTTGAAAAAATATAAATGTATGTTGGGTTTTTTTTTTTGCTCATTTGCCGTTCGGTTTCCGGGTACTTTTGCAGACCTTAGTGTTTTTCTTGTACAAAATGTCAGGAAGATATTTTTGCAGTAGTTGTTGAGGAGTTTGCCGAGTTTTTTAGTCAAGCTATTTGAGGTATGATTGGTGAGGCTGATTAACTTTCTCTGATTTTTTAAATCTGATTCCCTAACTAACAAATATTTATTCTATAATGCCCACTGTACCGTTACTAATATTATTAGGCAAGCGCATTGACGTGTGTTGTGGCGCAGCTTGGGGAATATATCTAACGGTGGACTGCGATACACTGAGTTGATTGGACCAAATTGACATAATGTGTGAATTGGTTATGTTATAGCTACATATTATTTCATCGTATATTTATTACATTGTATTTCATACAATAACTGTCTCGTAGGTCGAGTGGTCTCGTAGGTCGAGTGGTCGCAAGCGCGACTGCTAAGTATAAGGTTCTCGGTTTGATTTCCAGGGGCCTTAGTCTGCTATTGCAATAGTGTCAGAATGGTCTATAATTGATTTAATAAGGCCCCTAGCCCACGGCGTATTGAAGCGCGTTCGAAACTCGTTTGACGTGCGTGCAAAGGGTAATTCGTCTGCGCGGGGCCTTATTAAATCAATGATAGACCATTCTGACACTATTGCAATAGCAGACTAAGGCCCCAGGTCGCGTAAAGTGTAATTGGGTTTTTTTCATCAGAAAGTTCTCTGTAGTCTGTGTAGGCTCAATCCCTATTACAACTTGAACAAAACTGGCAAAATGTAAGTTCACTATTAGGTTAACCCCTGCCTAACCCTTTGGGGATTACAGGCGTGATGTTATGTTATTTCATACAAAAAAAAATTGAAAGAAAGAAAGAAAAAGAAAGAAAAATCATTTATTTTGAACCATAAACAATTGAAAAAGAACATCAAAGCAAAAAACAAATAAAATAAAATCTAATATTACCTTCGCAGAGAATACTATTCTACATCTACGATTCTGTCTTGAGATCCCCTATGGTCACACCATAGAGAACCCTAGAAAGTGCATGTCTTTGGCTTTGGTGACACCTTAGACAAGCACTTTCGACGCGACATTTTGACACAACGTTGACATAAGGAGATCCCAAAACAAAAACATTCACATCACAGTGCAGCAAAATGATCAATCAATTAACATTAGCAGTTTTTCTTAATAATTCATTTCCCTGACTTCATAATATTATAAATCCTTGTTTTATAAGTATAGTAATTTTAAACGAAGTCGTCTTAAAGATACCAATAACAAAAGGTACCTAACATAAACTACAAGCCATTACTTACGTACGAACAGCACTAAACAATCCACCTCCTCTGTGTTACGTCCTTTGGCATTAAAGGCCTGGCAGTCCATCGTCTCGATAGACCTTAATTTACACATCAGGAACAGGCTTGCACAAGTCGAGATTAATCACGGGGTGAAAGAAAAAGGTTGATGTGTAGGTAGTACACACGGCTACACATCAAGCTATACATTTATTATTTATTTATTTATTTGCTAACATGTAAAACACTGGTAATAGGCATGGATTAAAGTTTCATGACACAGTATTAAGACTTGCTCCCTGTAAGGGCACTGCAAATTTTGTCTAACTAATTATTAAGTTAAATAATATAATATTGATTCAAATTATTACAATTTATTAAATAATTACGCTAAACATCAATCAATTAGTATTATATTTTATTTTAGAATACATCATTATTATAATTTTTTTCATTTATTTTAGTCATAGGTAATCATGTAGTATCAATTATTATTTCACATTTGCGTTAAGTTAATATTATTACAAGATCGATCGATTAACAATTTGTCAGTTTTAAAACAAATTTCCAGTATAAGCTGACCTCGCATTGTACAAAAATCCTATACAATGCGAGATCGGTATAAACAGGAAATGTATAGCTTGATGTGTAGCCGTGTGTCCGTTGGGATGAGCGGACAAACTATTTGATACACTGGCAAAAATATTTATGTTTCCTCTAACTATAATGACATTGAAACGAGTGATGTAAACGATTTATGATTTGATTTAATTATATGAAAACTAGAAAAAAAAAGTTTTGAGTGTGAATAAGGAAGAGTATAAGATATCCTCTTATACTCTTCCTTATTCACACTCAAAAGTACCAGTAGTAAGGAACCGTAAAAATGATAAATAGATTGGGTGAAAAGTATTATGGCAAAAAGGGGGTAATTACTGATATGGCCTCTAAGGTTCACGACACATTAATCTACGGCGTCCAACGGTTTGACCATACAACGATCAAGGTATTGTGACCCTTATAGAGAAGTAGTGAAGAAAATGAAATAAAATCTTTTATTTTAGATATAAATCCACATACAACATTCACAAACATACACTACCCTATATAACACACAAGTGCACTCCCCAAATGCAGGGATTAGGTAATCGGCGTGTGGTATGACTGCCATCTTATATGTGGGGACTGTGGTTCCATTTTCGTACCGCAGCCACCAAGGAATTGAAAGAGGATTACCTACTAAGCACACTCACACAATTGTTCAAAAGTAGTCTCAAATTAGCTTCCTATGTATCTTTGTATGTAAACATTTTCGCGTCGGTAGCTTCCACCATGATTGTATCACTCAGAAAACCGAGAAATGAGAGTACCGAATTTCTCTGCAATTTTTCCTTATAAAATAAATAAAGCTTTGTATGACACTGATACCAAATATATTGGTCACGTACCAGAGAAAATCCTAAATATAAATAATACTGGTGCCGTAGAAATTACTGCCGACGCAGATGTTTGACAGAATGTTCCTGAATTAGGGAGTGTTGTGTTATGTTACTGTAATAAGTTTGTTTTGTTCTTTACTGTGTTAGTAATTTACTGCTTCGTTATGTTGTTTCTAGAATTCTGTGTGCCAATTACTTGACTTAGGTTGTTTTGCAAGATTTTGTCTGAGTGAGTGTAGCTTTCATATACATATTTTGTTTTGGGCTTTGACAATACAGCATAAAATATTGTTGGTAAGTGATGTGTGCATATGCGATTTAATTTATTATTGGCTATATTTGGTTCTAACTATGATAACATTTTATCAATAATTGCTAACCGTCACTGTGTATAACTCACTAAAGTTAAAACGATTAAGGTGTCCCTCAAGGACCCATTGATTTTACAAAAGCATTCGACAAGGTTCAGCATACCACAAACATTATTTATTCCGTTAACGATGGAAAATACAAACGATTTACGAACGCTGTGTTCATTAAATATTCCCCAGTAACAGTTTCACATGGCGCGATTGTTTCAATACAAATGAACCGAATCGTATTTAATGAGATCGAAATGAATGAGGGTGGTGTGGCAGGAAATAAAATAATCTTGTTTTGGTATTACATTATATGAGTGGAATTGAATCTCTTTGTATGTATGTAAGTGGTTTTATTCATGCTGTTCCCAGAAATATTCATATTATAATGTTCAAAGAAGAGAAAGAAAACCATTAGGATGTAAAGCTAATAGTGCACTATTCCAGTGTGGGAAGGAGACAGAGCTATGCTGAGAATGTTTTGTTGAGTATGATATTTCAAATAATAAAATTAATTACATAACATAATATCACGCACGTAATCCGCGAAGGGATAGGCAGCGGTATATCTAATAAGACATCCATATTTTGGCAGTTATATTTAAGTTCCATGTAATAGGGAGCGAGCCTATTGCCATCAACAGGGCACAAATCTGTATGACCGTGTATCCGTAGGACCGTGCTGCTACTGAGAAATTCCTGATGGAAAAACCTAATGCCACTTTGCCCGACCCGGGAATTGAACCCAGGACCGGTCCTGCATGCGATCACTAGACCAACGGGACAGTGTATTACTGAGCATGAAATTGTTTAATAACTAGAAAGAAAAAAAGGAAAATGGTCTATTTGTAACATAAATACGTGCCCATTAAAAGAAACCTCAGTACCAGAAATAAATAATTACAACTGTACTTTGATAACAAATATGACACAGTTATTTACTGTGAAGACTGATTTCTATTTATAATAATAATAATAATAATAATCTCTTTATTTCAGAATAAACTCCATAAATTTACGTTAGTACATATTCACTTAAAAACTATGTTAGCGTACAGCACAAATACAACGATATTAGTAACATTAAAACTTAACAACTATGTTAGTAGACATTAACTATATTTACAGGAGCATGTAGCTGACTTAGATACCAGATAATAGGACAATCCAGTTTGTTGGCAATTACACTCAGGTGACTGTTGGTACTGGCACGCACCCTACGCAACAAGGACGCTGCTCGCTTGCGTCTGATCGCAGCGAAGCTGTCAGTCTGGGCGTCCGCGAACATCCCAGAGGCACTACAGAAACGTGGCAGCCCCAACAGCATCCTGAATGCATTGTTGTACTGGACGCGAAGAGCATTAACGGCCTTTTGTGTAAAGCTAGTCCAGAGGCTACAGGTGTAAAATACTTGACAGTATGCTTGGAAAAGAGTTATTTTAACTGAACCCGTGCAGCGTGAGAACCTTCGGATCAGCATATTACATCTCACCGACAATGCTCTGCGCTCCCGGTCCACATCTAGATTGTCCTTCAAATCCTCCGTAACAATATGCCCTAGATATTTAAACTGACGAACACGGTTCAAGACACAACCACTCAACGAGACAGTTGGGTAGCTCTCTGTGACCTTGTTAGCCGCCTTAAAGATCAGCAACTCACTCTTGACCGAATTGTACCTCAAACCGTGTCCCTCAGCGTAACTTTCACAGACTCTTATTAACTTCCTGAGACCTGCCATTGACGGGCTCAGCAACGCCATGTCATCAGCGTAGCTAATATTATTAAAAGCAACCCCATCGACATAGCATCCAGCATGTAAACTGCTGAGCTCGACAATGAGGTCATTTATGTATAAATTTAACAAAGTAGGGGAGGTTAACCCACCCTGCCTAACTCCACATTCCATCACGTACTCATCCGAAAGTACATTTGCCCACCTTACACAATTTAGTTGATGGGAGTACCAATATTTGAAAATTTTTATCACCTCACCAGGTACATTCGCGCCACAGAGCTTAGACCACAACTTGTCATAAGACACCATGTCAAATGCTTTTGACATATCTAAGAAACATGCAAAAACAGGAGTTTGATTGCCTGTATAATAATTGACAGTCTTTTTCAGACATAGAACTGCAGTTTCAGTAGATAGGCCCTCTCTAAAACCATGTTGAGCATCATGCAATTTTATGTAGTTTTTCAAAACTTTATTCAACAGAGAGTCAAATACTTTAGCTACAATTGTGGCTAAAGAGATTGGCCTATAGTTCCCTTTATCTGATATGTCACTAGTCCTGTTTTTTACAATCGGGACGACAATAGTTTTCATCATCTCCCGTGGCAGATAAGCGTGCGACAAACAACAGTTAAAAAACAAAGCCAAAACACGGGGCAAGTGAATACCCGCGTGCTTTAGGTGTTCCACACTGAGCCCGTCGTGCCCCGGGGACTTTCCTCGCTTCATGCGTACTATGACGTTTTTTACTTCGTTTGCTGAGTACCTGATTGTAAAATTTTGTGTCAGAAGCTGGTCAAGTTCACTCTCGCCACACGAAGGGCCCAGTGGTGATTTCACAGTAAACAAATCTTTGAACAGGTTCGAGATCTCCGCAGTATCAGTAAGACCGTCAACGCTCTCAGGAAAGCTAGACCCATGGTTTAAGCTGTTTGTACTCTTCCAGAAGTTCTTAAAGTTATTATCACTGTGAAGACAGGCTATCTTATCCATCACTATTTGTTCCTGATTATCTTGGCACCATTTCAATTTAGACTTAAATTCCTTTCTTGATTGCACCATATTTTTATAAAGCTGGCCACCCAACGGTTTACCGGCTTCCAGCCACAACTGAAACCTAAGTCTAGCTTCCCTGTGCGATCCACTAACATGCTTATTCCATCCCCTAACATAGCCCCCCTTTCTGTTACAGCGAGGTTTCTCATAACTATGGGACGCCGCATCACTCAAAATAGAAATAATGCAATGATACATATTATCAATAATAGCACGATGTTCCAAATCATGACAACTACTGTCAGCACAAAGACGGAACTGATCCGGAAAATCAACGAGCTTCAATTTGTCATTGCACAATTTATTATATTTAACTAATTGTTCTACATGTCTGTGTCCCCATATGACTTTATTCTCCCTGACCTGTCTCAAAAAAGTTTTAGGTTTAATTACATTAAAATTACAACGAATGACCAAAGGGAAATGGTCAGACCACAACATATCGTACTTCACACTCACAGTAACAATTGTACTGCAAGCGGACTCAGTGACCACACAGTGGTCAAGCCATCTTTTACAATCATGGGCTTCACTAATGAAAGTGAAAGTATCCGAATTAGTACCTAACAACTGTTCGTCAGCACATTTCCAGTTTTGCTCTAAACAAAATTGTTGCAACTCATTACCAAACAATTCACCCGAGTGGGCATTAAAGTCACCTAGAATAAAGCAAGCTTCTACCTGTTGTTCCTCAATAATGGCATTAATCCGGCTCAAGCACTCGGTAAATTCACTTAAGTTCTCCGCACAATTCGTAGGCATATACACACTAAACACTAAGATCGATCTGTGAGATAACACAATTTTAACAGCTGATAACCGCACATTGTTACAACTAACGACAGACACCGTTTGAAAAACACTTTTTCTCCAAAGTAAGGCGACCCCACCATAGGGCCTACCTAACAGGATACCAGTTGAAGTGTCCACCGCTGAAGTCCCAGTATGACCAAAGTCGGGATCAATTGTGCCCAACAAAGGAACGTCATAAGGCATAAGCCAGGTTTCCTGCAGGGCCACAATGTCTGCTGACCTGCATAATGCTCGCACACCATCCATACTTCTCTTGAGAGATTTACAATTAAACGAGACCAATGTTGTATCCATTAACAGCTGTTTTTATTCTCCGACACATTTCGCTTTGCAAAATAAACAAAGCGTCTAAATGAAATCCCATCAGGCCATAGTTTAGCATCCATAAATATATTTAATTTACTTCGTGGTACAAGTATTTTGTATGCATCATAATCTTTCTCTGATTTCATGGCAATCTTTTCTAAGGATATCTGTACTTGAGTCCTTTTATATATGTAACTTGAAGTATCATTCGCGGACGTGTTTTTAGACACTTTGTTTATAAACAAAGGTATTTTGATATCCGCAGCTCTGAAGTTTCCATCAGACTCAACAGTAGCTTCACCTTTTTCACTATGAAATCTATTTCTTAACCTCCGTCTTTGGACGACCTCCCAGTTGTCATCCTCTTTCCTATTTTTCCAAGCTCCGCCGACACTAAGTAAATCAGCGAAGGATTTCTTTGACGGATGCGAGCCTATGTTTTGTACTTCCTTATCAGTCGCCGAGATCGATGCACATTCCTGAGTTGATTTTTCTGCGGGACTCATTAAAACAACTTCACTCGGTTGTTCGCTTCTCAAATTATTGGTTTTAGCCGTTAAAACCTCATTAGGTGGAGGAATTTGCAGGACTGACAATGATTCCTGGCATGTTAATTCCTCTCCTGGTCTACCCTCAGATACATTTGTGTTCTCCTTCTCAACAAATTTTGTCATATCGGCATTCTTGAACAATGCCACTTCATTCTGCACGACAATTAAGTCCTCTGCTTTCGCATAAGTTTGCTTTATTGTATTGACTTCCTGGTGCAACAATACAATGTCTTTTAAAAGTCTCGTCACGTCGACATGATCAAACGTAACCGGCGGTAGTTTTGTCAGATTACGAGCGACAAAAATAGGAATCTCATCCTGATTTATTTGGTTCATCACACTTATTATGTCTTCAATATCACGTTGTGATTTACCATCTTTCTTTCTTTGCACCTTTCGCTTGTTTGTTTTCACAGAATCAAACAAAAGATCCTTGGCCGTTACAATGTCGTCCTCCGAAAAAGCACTGATGCAAATGCGAATTAAACTCACATTATCCATCACATCCATTTTATTTTGTATGAATGCTAACAGTTCATTTATGACAATATTACACGTATTACATTTAACGACGTCAGAGGCCATTTTCACACTTTTTACACACCCGAGCATAGAATCGCGTGCGCACGGTAGCTCGTACGACCGAATACTGTATACAATTTAGCCACCTAGGAAAAATAAACTCGAAAATGATTCATTGTACAAATCAATGATTACTTGGACAGTAAAAACACATCTCTAGCATTAAGATGTTGTTCACTAGGACACAACTGAATAACAAATCCGTCTCCTTGAAAGTACCGTCGCAATCCTTATTAATGTGTCTGCTTGCTTAACTTACTCTCTCAAGGTGACCCGAAATTCCAACAAACATAATGTCCCGGTTCACGTCCTCAGGCGAAGCGAGTTCCACACGAAAGGCGCGTGTGTCCACCAAAGTCGTGACAAACAGAACGGAGAGGATACATGCAAGATTTGACCAGTCACGGAAGAGATGATAGACGCGATGTGCAATACCAATGTGACTAATCGATTCTCGCACTTCTTCTCTCCACTCCGCTCTTCTCCACTTTGGTGGAAACCTAACCTATCACCAGTTATCTGCTCGTAAGTACTGTAGGGATTTGTAGTAGTGGCTGTTTTCAGGAAAACTGCTAGTTCTTTATGAAAATATGTATATTCTCCCCAAAAGTCAATCAGTCAGGCAGGAGCACGTTGTAGGTACAAATAGACGACTTGTCGCGGCCCGACCCGTGAGGAAAGTGAACGAGACACTCAAAAGACAGTACTAGTGATGTCCGTATAGAATAAAATTAGTAAGTTTAGTGTTGGGATTCCAACAAGTACCGACGCATCACGAAAACTCGTGTAATGGATGATTTCCACCAAACGACTCGCATCACATGAGATCGGAACGGATTTTAGAATCTTTAAACGATATTAAATCGTACACATTATTTAAAGTCTAAATTACCAAGCCGCGCACAGCAGCTGACCGCGGGCGTCTTCCGCGACACGCGATCGAATGTATGCTAGGACGCGCGATCGGCTGCGTTCGCCTGTCGTCGTGTCCGACACGGTAGGAATGAAACTATTTGATTAGCGCAGAAATGGATACGTTCGCAAGCGACAGTATGGAACCGATCGTATGCGTCGACATCCTGGATGCGATCGGCTGTCGCCGCATCCGTTCGTATCCTTTTCGATCCGATGAGATACGAGCCGTTTGGTGGAAATCATTCTTTATGCTCTGAGCAATTTATTTTATTTGTCTTCTCCGCATTTGCAGTCGCTGGAGAGTGTAGCTCGTGGCCAAGCCGTCAAAGGATTACGTAAAGGATCAAGTGTCCACAAATACTAAATGGACTGTAACTAAAATTTATTTTGCGGATTATAGGGGTCCGGGACGTAATGCACTTTGACCTTTCCGACTCGAGCCAGTATTCGGAAATTCTGTTGATTTTAGCTTCTGTGTGTATGTTACTTTATGAAGTAATTATAAAGCTAGGGAAAATTGTTAACGGATGTTCGAATTTGGTAGTTTATAATATATATATATATTTGGTAATTTGGTGATTGATTTGGTAGTTATTTGATTGTAACTTGTACTTTTGAGATCTGTTTATGAATGAATTCATAAAAGACATTTTCTATAGTAATATTGTAAAGAGGTAAAGTTTGTTAGTTTGTGAGGTTGTAGATCTCCGGATCTACTGAACCGAAAATTCTTTCACTAATAGGAAGCTACATTGTTCCCGAGTGCCATAGACTATATTTACAACGTTCCCGTGGAACAATTTCCGACCAAAATGCGAGTATTTCAATGTGTTTTTCTTTTACAAAATCTGGCTTTTAAAATACCTGCAATTGTTAAAAGTATTTTAAGTAGCAAACCCGGCTATGACCTACCTGTGTCTATCACTGATTGGCCGAAATCCGATCAATAGACAGACAGACAGAACTAATTTAGCAATATTAGCTAATGATGAATCTTTCTCATCAGTTTTCAAACTGAAAGTCTCTATTCCGTGAAAAATAGGTGCTAGATTCGCATAAACTGTGATTCAGCGTAAGTTTTTCTGTATCAAGATAACACAGAACGTTACGGGGATTTCAAATGGATTTTATATCGAAATCAAATCTAGCAAACTTTTCGAGAGTGATTGCACTATAGAGATCTATGTTTTAGTTGATTAATTGAAAGATAACAGGAAAAGCGTGCCGTTGGATTCAGAACTTTTCGATAGCGAATTGTCAGATTCGGATTATTGCCTCAGCCTTGATTCTTTTTTAAATGTTACAGCACCATGCTGAGATAGGGCCTTTAAATTTCGGTCTCGTACAGGACCAGTTTAATTTAGTGAAAGTTTTATTTTTAATTTACTTTTTCTATACTTTAATTATTATTTCCTTTACTTAACTTTTATACAAATTATTTACATTTTTAAATATTTCTTATAAAAAAAAAAACATTTAAAAATATAAAAAATTGTTGCCCACCGGTATCGGGAACAGGGTCCAAGCTACCGGCGGTCAGGGCTCCAGAGCGAGGAACCTCCTAACAATACGAGCCGTGTCCAGGAGTACCGCTTTCTGAATCAAGCCCTTGATCCAGCTGCCTAGCGAGAGCCTCCTCAGTTATTCATCGAGGCTCTTGGCAATTAAGCCATGGGCTGATACGACTATCGCCACAATGATCGCTGAGTCCACATCCCACATGTCGACAACCTCGCGAGCCAAGTCAAGATACTTGATTTACTTATTTTTTATTTTACTTTAATTATTATTAGAAAAATAAATACTTTCTTTTTTCTTTACTTTCTTTAATTATGGTTCTGTTTCGTTTACAATATTATTTTAGTAGTATTGTTTACATGGAACGAGCCATGCTCGGCATAACCCTTCTAAACCTATAGCCTCGGACGAAAATCACTCCTTTCAGTAGGAGCACTCATTCGCGCGACTTTTGTAAGCAGGAGCAAATCTAATGTTAGAAACCCTCAATAAAAGTTTTATTTACCACAGATTTAGTTTATAGTTAAAATTTTATCAAAACAGGCACAGCATCCAAGTGAATAGGTATCTAATCTGACGACAAGTGAGTTGTGATGAAGTATTGGCTTATACCAAGCGAATACATCGAATAGAGATTAAATAAACAGAAGTGCGTAATAGGATACCTATCTAAGTATTTCCAAGACCTAAATTTAGAAAAATTCCATTGTTGAACGAGTATTATATTTTTTGTTTTCAGTAAAATAAGCCTCTGTAAATATATATTAAGGGACACCTTACGAAACAAGATATCAGTTACTTACTCTGAACGAAAAGGTAAAATATTTTTATTTTTAGGGTTCCGTAACTCAAAAGGAAAAACGAAACCTCTTTTAGGATCACTTGCGTTTCTGTCTGTCTGTCCGTCTGTCACAGTCACAGCCAATTCACTCCGAAACTACTGGACCGATTGAGTTGTTTGTAAGTAAAATACACATATGTAAGTCAGTGTCCCAAAGCTGGACATGTAACGTAAATTAATGAATTTTAAACATTGGGTTAAATTTAAAAAAAAAAAAAACGAAAAAAAAAAAACAGTTCTGTAAACTTGTGGTACATATCAAATAAGTAAAAGGACTCATTCTGAGCATTTCAAAAGTATATTTTTTTAACATTTTAAGATAAATGGTTTTGGAGTTATTTAAGAAAATAGGCGAAATTTTACCACTCTCCATTGACACCCATCTCCCTGGGCACCGAAATTAAAGACCGTTTTTTTTTAGAAAAAACGTACAACCTTATAAAAATCTATAAACGTACGGAACCCTCTCCACGCGGTCGAACTCGAATTTGTCCGGTTTTTTTAATATTAAAGAGGTTCGAGCTTGAACTGGGAATATATATAGTACCAATACATTATGTTATGTATTCCAAGTCACGCATATAATCCCCAAAAGTGGTAGGTAGTAGTATATAATAACAAACCTACGTTTTGCCAGTTATCTTTAGGACCCATATAATAGAGAGCGCACCCTTTTGCCATCAAATGAACGGCTGCTACGGAGACATTCTTGATGGACAAACTCGAAAGCTAATGCCCGGCCTGGGAATGGAATCCAAATACAAGCTGGGTAAGAAAACTTGCGACCACTAGACCGATGAGGCAATGGGGGCTATCGCGTATTAATTTCCCGTTAGAGGCGCTAGTGTAGTGCGAGGTCACCTAAATGTCAGATGTCATAGTGTTCGCGCGTTGCATGCTTTTTAATCACGTATTTTTACAAATATTCACGATTGTGGACTAGATTGAACCATTCCTGATTAATTATGACTTGAAGATTTGGAGTAGCAACTTAGGATCTTATTTGCTAGTACTTGAAGGTAAAATTATTTTTAAATGTTTCATGCTTGCTAATTCTAGGGAGAATATTGTAAATATGTATCTGAAGCTTACACTATGTTGTTATACGTAAAAAAATGAACTTTATATAAAGTTATTGGTACTTTAAAGTATAAAATAGAATTATTGACATGACCTTACTCGACAGAGTCGCCATCTGGTGAGCTCAAAAACGATAGCCCTCATTGCCTCAACGGGGAAAACATTATTTCATTAACAGCCTTTCCTCTTGGGGCTGGTAAGAGGTATTAAGTGGTGATGTGTAAGAGATTGCTAAGGGGATGGTATTAGACAGGATGATTGCCCATTCTTGTTTCTACATATTTCATCCTGTAGGTCTGTTGTTTATGGATGAATGTTATAATACATCATCTGGCACCTGTATTGGATTTTGTACCTTATGAGCGTTAATTGTACGGCATTTCACAGAAAATTTCAAGTATTTTTTTTTCGAAATCACTGAACCGATTTTAATGAAACTTCATACGCATAAGCAGGATACATATGTCTAATAATTTGAAAAAAGATTGGATGGATTTTCGATTTTCTATAGGTAGATACAGAAATTTCCAATTATCTTTTTTTTTTTACTTTTCGAAAAGTTATCTCTCATATTTTTAGACATAATTATGTATCTTGATTATGCGTAAAAAGTTGCATTAAAATCGGTTCAGTCATTTCGAAAAAAAATTACTTGAAATTTTGTTTGAAATGCCGATACAAAGAAGACTTGTCATCTGGGTAGACTGGACTGCCTCATTCGTCTAGTGTTCGCAAGCGCGACTGGTAAGCATGAGGTCCTGGGTTCGATTCCCGGGTCAGGCAAAGTGTTAGTGGGTTTTTCCATCAGGAATTTCTCAGTAACAGCCAAGGAGTTTAGATTTGTGACTGGTTGATGACATTAGACTCGCCCCATATTATATGGGACTTAAACTTGATGAAATGTGGGTGTTCTATTAGGTACACCTCTGCCTAACCCTTCGGGAATTATAAGCGTGATGTTATGTGTTGGTAGACTGGACGCTAAAATTTTGAAGTTTTCGATTAATTACAGCAGAATCAGATAGCTAGTTCATTAGAACTATATGAGTAAAAGGAGCTATATAAACAGTGAAAGTACGTGAGTTCAGACGAGAAATTAATTGCCGATACCAGAAAAAAAAACGGTTCAGACTCGTGCATCAATGGTTCCGTACCATCGTAGTAAAGGAGCCCCTTTTAGTTCCTAATTTATTTTTATTATTTGTTGTTATAGCGGCAACAGAAATACACATTCTGTGAAAATTGCAACAGTCTACCTATTAAAGAAAGAAAGAAAGAAAAAGTATTTATTAGCCCGTACAGGACAAAACATCAAACAAAAACATGGTTACATTTACAGTAGGTACAACAAAGTTATAAAAGTAATAATAAAACTAAACAAAAATAAAAAAATAAAAAAAAAACAACGAAATTAGTCCTGTACGAAGCCAAAAGGCCCCTATCTCAGCATGGTGCTGTAACATTTACAAAACGTCACAGCGCTGGTATTCTGATAGGGCCCGAAGTGATGCCACGGTCAGATACGAATATGAATTTAAAATATATATACCTATATATAATGTGTACAATGAATAAACAAATGTAAATATGTGAAGTAGAATAAATACGAATTTAAGAAGAAGGAAATAATAAATACATCTACACCCCACGTAACCACACTGTTTGTCAGTCTGTGCCGTGAGTATCACTGGCAACACTGACGAAGAGGACGCGGGCGCAGACAATAGACATATTTGTTTCTATTTACCATTTATTATTACGGATCATGGGATACAGCCCGCTGACAGACAACGATCGGACGGACGGACAGTGAGGGCTTAATAATAGGGTCCCATTGGTTACCCTTCGAGTACGGAACCCTAGAAAATGGTGTAGGCACATAAAATATTCACGATGTTCACTTGGTAACGTTCTAACCTTCCCCATGCCACAATATCACGTCCACCTAAAATACGTGTTCATTTTTGCGGTTTCAATTAGGGATGCGAAAACCAGATAGTTTCGGATATTTCGATTCGAACTCTTAGGTCGCTTCGGATATCCAATTTAATAAGGCAAAGGGACAGATCATGTGGAGATATAGTAGGTATTTTATATGCTAGGTGCGTAAAACTCGCATCCGGCTTGCGAGTATGACCAGATGTATGAACGTGGATGATGTACAAGGAGTATTTGGGGATTTTGAATGGTGGCGTGCTGTAATAAACCCCCATAGAAAAAAAGCGTAAGTTTATGTATTTCAAGCAAAACTCAGAAATGGCTTAACAATGAGTCTAGACAAAATATTCCTCCGCGCTTTGACAAATTATGCTTTAGTCAGATCAATTGTTTAGAAGTTAAGTAAGATTGGCAGGCTGCAAGTTGGGAACGGCTGTTTCTATATCTAATCTATACATCTTTACAAATATTTTAAGGTTAAAGTTTTAGTTTGTAAATTTCAAAATAACAAACTCTTTATTGCATGGCTAATCTCCGAAACGGCTGGTCTGATTGTGACGAGACTTTTTCTGGCAGATGGTTTATGTTTTAAGGAGTAACTAAAACTACTTTTATTTGAGAAAAAGAATTAGGTTCCATGCAAAAAAATTAAAACCCTTGTTAACAAAATCTGATTCAATTAAGGAAGTAACACTTTTAATATAATTTCACGCAGACGAAGGTTGCGGGTAACAGTTAGTCATAAGACACTTGTCTCATCGCGCTGAAGAGAAAGCCACTAGCCATCAATAATTTACTAGCTCAAAAAACTGGAGAATAGATTGTAGTAGTTTGCACAGGGCAAGCAAGCATCCGAGGGGTCGTAGTCCACTTAGATGGATGGACCAAAATGTGCTAATCACTGGACGCAAAACTCCGCAACATACTTCAAAATGCCAAGGATGGGCACATGGCGAAACATTATCAAACAGAAGACTACTTCAAGTCAAGGGAATTGCGACTCTCAGTAATGTGAAGTTAGTCGCGAGGTTATAGAAGAAGAGCTAGTAACAGAGAATATATGAATCGTTGATCACCGACAGTTCACATCGCTGCGCGCTGACGAGTACTCCTTTGTCGAAGTCACAAGACTCTCGCTGGGCGAGCACAACACTAGCTGCGACTGCTGCGAGACTAGCGTTTGATACATACATACGCATCATCTGCCTAGCCTTTTCCTAATTACGTTGGGGTCGGCTTCCAGGCTAACCAGATAAAGCTGAATACCAGTATTTTACATGGAGCGACTGCCTAGCTAACCTCCACAGCTCAGTGAGACTGGTTGCTGGATTTTTGGGACACTAACTACCTATAAAGACGGTCAAAGATCTACAAATGACAGCCGGGAGCTGTCTATCTTTGACCGTCGTTTATACTACGTTAATACTTAATACTTAATAATACTTTATATATATACATACATGCGCATACCAGCGTAGCTTGGCAACTAGTTTCTAGAAACTAGCTCTGCTCGCTTCTCGCTTATCATTGGTAGTGGGACAAGTATCTAACACAGGCTATAAATCAAAAGAAGGGTATAAATAGATACAAATTTTGTAACGTCAACAAAGAGTTATACTTTTTTATTTGTTTTCAAACATTTTTGTTTGCTTCGTGTTTTGGAACAAGATAGAACCTTGAGGTTTATGAATGTAGCCAGTCACGCAGTTTGTTGCGAATTTTAAATATGACGTATATCAATATGTAGTGCTTGTATCTTTCTGTTTCTAAGGTCATATAACAAAGAAAGCGTGTTAGTAAGTCAAAATCCAAGTTATATATTGAAAAGAGACCGGTCAACGAAAAGAAAAATGGGTTTTGTGTTTGTCTAAAAAGAAAGTGAATTCTGAGAGGACTGACGTCATCTCAGAATTCACTTTCATTCTATTATACTTAGTAGGAATTCATAGATCTGCACGGATTCTAAATAAGTTGGGATAAGTAGAGGAAGATGACGGTTGATAGGTTTATTTAAGTACACTGATTAACAGTAAAAAATATCCTGAAGAACCTAATCTGAACTGTCAGAAAGCCTCAATACTATTTAACATAAGCAAGCACAGCTATATATAAAAAAAAAGATTTTTATTCGTAAACCATAGCCACCCTATTATTATTTATTATTTTGATTTCTACTCGGGATAACGCAAAGATTCTAAGGATACCACAAACATCGAAATCGGTTTGGGCGTTTAGAAGTTATGGTGAAATAAAAACATACATTGTACATTATTTTTATGTGGGTGATAAAAGTCCACAAGATGAATAAAAATAGTCGCCTTTGTACACTTGCTGATGTCGAATTATTTCACCTGGAAGATATCACCTAGGTAAACAAAGTGGAATAAACCAAACATAACACACCTTTTTTGGACAGTACACGACTGTCCAAAAAAGGAGTGTCATAAAAGACGAGAGTTTTCAGCTTAAGTGCAACAATAACACACTTCTACAGGCTGTCGCTTTGCATCCTGGTCAAATTCAAGGAGGCATCTATTCTCGACCCGAATATATAATAAAAACGGTAGGTTTTTTTATTTATTATTTTTTTCTGAAATCGGTAAGCGTAAACCACCCCCTTAGTTTCCATACTAACCGTAATTATACTGTGGAATAAACGTTTGCGTTTGTGTGTGACGGTGCGTTTATAGGGCTAGGAACAGACGGGCTGCGTTTTATTACGGGTGATTTACACTTACCGATTTCCGTAAAAATAAATAAAAAATCCACCCTTTTTATCATCGATTCAGGTCGAGACTCATTAGTATGGATACCTCCTTGAATTTTACCCAGGATACAAAGCGACAGCCTGTAATAAAGTAACGATCGTGCTTCAAAACCGTTAACCCTGAAAAACATAATAATTATTGAGCTAGACCGATTTCATGGCTTTATAATACCACAATATATCGATTTTTCTAGGAACTGCAAACAAGGGCATGGTGACTATGCCTTCTAATTTTCCTAGCTTTAATTATATTTGAGGGCAGTGGTATTGGCCACGACATACGATTTTGTGGGTAGTGTGATCAAATCTGTGCGTGAGAGGAGCTCTTTAGTGATAATAGCCGCTCGGGCAGGGGCGTGCCGTCCATAGAGGCAATTAGGCCTAGCCTACCCTACCATTCCTACCAACAACGCAACAAATGCATTTATTATAACTATGTAATAAAATAATGCAAAATATTTAAAAAAAATATTAAAACTCCTGTTAAAATACTTATAGCAACTTGTCGCGCCCGTGTGACGTAACTGATAATAATACTACGACGCTCGCTCCCGGCTCTTCTAGGCAACGACGCCGCCGGCCTAATTTCCATTGATAAATTTACGCACACTGATGCACATTTTCGTGTGTATGAACGGCACACATGTATAGATCATTGATAGATTGGGGGCTCAACTCCTGCGAGTGTAGCTGGCCACTGATTGGCCACAAAGTATTATCCGGCTAAAACGGTATGCAGTGATGCAATTATATTTGGTAGTGTTTTTTATCGACAAAGTAGCAATTATATTTTTCTTAGAAAGTTGTAAGCCATATTTGTTTCATGTGACAAGCAAAATTTATTTCGCGATCTTGAATGTTTTGCTTTTTATAATATCTGACGGTTGTAATTCGCATTGAAACGTACAGTAGTGTAAATATTATTTGTTGTATTTGTTTATTTACTTAAAATGGTGTTCTGTTGTGAAGTTTGCGCTGATAATGTGTGTTAGTTATAAGTTAAAAACAGTAAGTATTCACAATCGTTTAATGATAAGATTCAAGTTGTGTCTAAAGGTGTAGGTACCCGAATTACGAGAATTAACCCAAAATTCATCTCGTACTCGTCATTTCAAATGAATCTTGCTTCTGTTTGCATTGTCAGAAAATCGTGATTTGAACTTTGAATAATGTGGTGAGTTCTTGTATTTATAACTTTGGTTTTTACAGGCTTATTTTCAATGTTTTTTTTCTAATATACCAAAAATCTAAACTATACCATGGTAATTTTAGGTAATTTTATTTTTTTGTTGACAGCGCACTCTGTTTTATTTTTAAGATTTTTTTAACGAAGCTTCTACCTTCGTTTTTTTATTGACTGAATGCCATTGAAGTTTCTGATATTTAAGCTAGATGGCGTTGTTTCTCATAAGATTACTAAAAATACCAGGGGCGGGTGCGGGGGGCCCGGAAGGGTGACTGAATATATCAATAGATGTGACTACTTTGAGGGTCATCCTAAGTAGAGCGACGCTGTGATGTTGCCGAGTTTTTTGTTTTGGGTGTCAGTAATTCAGTATGTGTGGCCTACCTTACCAGAGGAACCACTGCACGCCACTGCGCTCGGGTCTATGTTTAGGTTAAGCCACGCTTGCCTAGGTTGGTCCGCGGATGGGTGACCATCAATTATATATCGAGTTTCTGCTTACCTCGAAAAACACGTTAACCCGTTGGTCCCGACTGCCAATTGTAGATCTTTGGCAGTCGTTACAATAGTCTGACAACCAGTCTTACTAAGGAGTATCGTATTACCCAGTACTGACTGGGTTGTGGAGATCGCAGTCGCTCCATGTGAAATACCAGTATTTCAGTTGCATCCGGTTAGACTGAAAGCCAACCCGAACATAGTTGGTAAAAGTGAGTGTGTTGGTGATTGTTATTCCTTAAGCCAGTAGAATATTTGATCAAGTTATTTAAACTTGAATTATTAAAAGTTTGCCAACTTTCATCATCATCATCAGCCTACGGCAGTCCACTGCTGGACATAGGCCTCCTCAATCGCACACCACTCAACTCGATTCTCAGCAGCTCTCATCCAGTTGCTACCAGCCACCCTGCGAAGATCGTCGCTCCACCGAGCCTGAGGGCGTCCCACCTTACGGTTGCCGATTCGCGGTCTCCACTCAAGAACACGTCTACCCCAACGGTCATCGGTTCTACGGCTAATATGACCGGCCCATTGCCACTTCGGCTTACTTATTCTGTGAGCTATGTCGACAACTCTGGTTCTGGCAAACAATGCTTTAAGTCATTCAAAAGTTTTGATGATAAATCTTTTTTGTGCCTTTTGGAAATTATCTCGTTGTAATTAATTAAGTTTTGGTTTCGGGTAATCAAACTAGTAATTGTTGAAGTTTAATTTGATGAACTTCAAGATGTTGTGGTACTAATTTTATATTATTACTGCTTTTCGTATATTTGTATCGGTTTGATGGCTTAAGAGCCCATACATTTTGCACAAGTTGCTAGACTTTACTGGAAACTTTTCAAATTTTATACAAAAAAGAAATGACTCTAGTAAAACCACTTACATAAGCAAGCGTATCTTTTTGGAAGACGTAGGTCTCTAAGGCCCCTATCCTTTAAACTGCAGTATAACATTTTAAAGAAAAGCAGAAAAGATAGATATATAGAGAGAAAAGAGAGAGAGAGAGATAGTAAAGTACAGACGCTATAATGTTTACCACGAACTCAGTACATCATTCTGAATCCGCCCCCCCCCAAAATAGAAATTTGTCGTTGGTTATATAAATAAAAAAACCGACCAAGTGCGAGTCGGACTCGCCCACGAAGGGTTCCGTACCATTAAAAAAAATCGTTTGTTGTATGGGAATGGGATGTTATGTTTTTTATCAATGATAAAAAAAAAAAATGTTTTGTGTCTCTAAAGTTACATGCTATACATGAGTTGAGGCAACCCCAGTAAGTAATTTAAAATACTTGTGTTGGAGTTGACTCGCTACTTTCCTTATTTAATACAATATTGAGACTAAATCATTAGAAAAGAATAATAATAGAAAAGAATAAATCACCTTTAGGGAGATTCAGGCGCCATTTAAATGTATAAATTAACCTGAAACCAGCCATTGTTTCGAAGCTAACAATACAACAGCAACGACGTAATTCCCCTTAATTATTCGTATTTGTTCGCCGATGGTGACGCAATCGGCTTCGGCAAACTCCGGCAAACTTTGGCCGTAACTTTTAAAACAAACTTGGTAATTCTCGCTATTCCACCAAAATGGCGACCCGCAAAATGTTGCAATAAGTTCGCTTCAAAGAATTGTTTTTTGGGATTATGGAAATAGGAATCTTTTTTTTTGAGTGAAATATGCTGTAATTTCTTTTTGATAATTTTTCTTTTCTGATTCCGAGCGAGGTGGCAGGTGCTAGTAATTTTGAACGAGTTGGTGAAATAATGACTTAGAAAGTTAGGAATAATTTGTCACGCTCTAAAAGACACAGATTTTATTCTGTCAGCGTTGAAGTAATTAATCTCTGGTGATGAATTGATGTTGAATATAGACAAATGGTTTGCTAGACATTTTTATGTAAATTGAATATCATACATTTAGCCGTTTTATTTTCATATTAAGATGAGCCTGTGTTTTGGAGCTTATAGGGATTTTACTTATAGATCATTGGGGTCCGGTTTTCTTTTATTACTTTAAACATACTAAATTTATTTCGTTATAACATTTCAATAACAAAATGGGATGATACATTTAAATAATACGATGCGGACGAACGGTCCATCTCTCAACCAGTGTCTGAAATCTAACTGACAGCCTACAAAGCAAGAGTGAAAAATCGAACCAGACGGATCTTCTGGACACTTTCGTTTTATATTTATACTACTTCTTTTCGTGTTGCTAGCATGCCAGAACTTTATATTTTGTTGGCCAAAAATCAACTTCAACTTCGGCTTCACCTCCGGATCGCAACCGGCGTCTTCGATGACATCAGAGATGTCACTGACTGCATGTTTTGAAGTTCAAAAGGCAGGATAGGAGGTGGAGCATAGTTTGCAACACAGCTCCAAATCCACATCCTGCAGCTGATTCATCAAGGTAGCTCCACTTTACGTGAGGATTTACATCTTCAGACCATCTTCGGCCCCAAGTCCATTTGCTCAGAGACGAGTGGGGACCACAGAAGAGAAGCAAAAGTCAAGAGGCTTCTTATGGGCACACTCGTTCCATAATTCTATTGTTGCTAAACTCAGGTAGCTTTCAGGTATCAAACTAAAATCTTCAGAAGCAATAAAAACCAGAGCTCTTAAGAAGGCTTTCAAGGGAGGTAATAAAGAGTACCTACTTACGTCTCTGTTCGTAATAGCACTCTCTGTAAAGTTACCGAGACATCGAGATAATGATAATGGGTGGTCCTAATTAGAGCTGCTAATTACTGAAATCTTGAAGGAATGTCTGGGTTTTGTTGAATAATTGGAACTGGGTTGGGAGTTTATTCATTTCATTATTATAATGATATTTTTTTAGATGAATACTTAAAAACACAACGGTGCCGGTGCGATATAAGTACCGCCACACATTTATGTATTTAGCAATACTTATAACTAATAATGCAAGGAATTGTCAACCTTAGAAATAAGAACCTTAGAGTTTTATGTGCCTTTGGAATTATGAGTAGGTCGTTTTGATATTGAATTGCTTTTATTTACCGACGAAGATCATAGCAAAATACACACAAACATTATAGCCAAGCTGACATAAGTTAAATGAGCACACAAGTAAAATAAAAGCTATTGAATTCTATAATCAAAATATCCAATTTAAACTTATTTTCCCAACATTATATCCAGCAGATGGGACCAATCACCGATGTCCAATAATGTCTCTCAAGAACCGAATGGACGAGCCAATAAACTTTTATGCTTATCTGTACGTACAGACGACAAGCCATACACGTTTTCAGTTCAAGTTCAAGGCTCACAGGACGCTAAGTCTATTAAATGCATTGATCATCATTCTCCTGTCCATATCCCAATGTATTCGGGGTCGGATCAGCATGTTTTTCATACTTCTTCTATTGGTGTTCATTTCTTATGTATCCTATTTCCTAGCTTCTCCTTGTAAGTCAAAGAGATTTAAATGACTTATAGAGCGGTCATTGGGAATATTTTCATTCAAATATTTTGATCCCGAACATTTTCGATTTTGACACATGAATGCTACCTGACAAGCGGGTGTATGACACTAGACAGCATGATTTGTTACTAAGTAGTAACAAGTATTGGATTACGATTCTCGTCGTTTTGTCTCGACTATCGCTCATAAACATTTGAATGTCTTTGTTGTAAGTGCACAACACCATTTTTTTACAGGAGAAACTAAAAACTGTTCTCATAAACTAACAACTATGGCGAAGGTTCTAGATTCGTTTGTTTTACCTACCGTGCGTGCTGGCAAGCTATCTCAATGTTTTGCCGCTTTATGGCAGGCTATTTAATTTATTAATTTTGACGAAAAAATATATTTTCTAGAGGTCCTACACTGACGCCAACGATATCATTATTTTATTCTCTTTCACACGGTCCATCCACCGTTTCTTTGGTCTTCTCATAGAGCTTATAAATACAAGGTCAGCTAATATTAGAAAATTTATATTAATATGTCGTCTTATGTACTATAATAATTATGTTCGTCTATCTTTAACATAAAACACTTCTATGCGAGTGTTGGGGTGCATTAAAATAGCCCACATGAGTGTGCTCACTCATGTGGGCTATTTTGAATGAACGTCCCACACATCTAAGCCAATCAGCCCCCCCCCCCCCCCCCCCGATTGGCACAGACGTTCTTTGTTGACTGGCAAAATATTTATTTTTACCATGGCATGAGCCAAAGGGCAATGGGGACAATGGAGAGGGCTATGCTCGGAGTTTCCTTGCGTGATCAAATCAGAAATGAGGACATCCACAAGAGCACCAAGGTTACCGACGTAGCCCAAAGAATTGCCAAAGTTAAGTGGCATTGGGCAGGGCACATTGCTCGCAGAACTGATGGCCGAAAAGTTCTGGAGTGGCGACCGCGAACAGGAAGACGTTGCGTTGGAAGGCCTCCCAATAGGTGGACCGATGACCTGGTGAAGGTTGCGGGGATCCGCTGGATGCGAGTCGCACGGGACCGCTCATTTTGGTGACACTTGGGGGGGGGGCCTTGTCTTTCGTCTGAAATGATGATGATGATGGCATGAGCGAAAGCTGATTGTGTTATTGGATAACACAATCCACAAAAATCCACAATCGGATTACATTTCCACTGCTTGGTAAGAGTGTCACATGTCTTCAATTTTTTGTTTGTGGGGCATGTCGGTTTCTTCACGATATATTTTTTTACCGTTTTGAGAGCAGTGGTGATGAAATAATTCATACATAGAAAATGCTTTATCTTGGTTGAGGCTGGCACAAGAACGTGGAGCTTGGCACAAGCAAAGAGTGGTCTATACCCAGCAGTGGCTGAAGTGGGGCTGTGGATGATGATGTTGAAATGCTATTACATACATACTTATATCACTACTTATTCAAATTACGGTATGCAGAAACTACAGAACGCAACATACAGGGTGTAACATGACCCTTCACAAAGCCGTCAACCAAGCATTATGTACATCAAACTAAGTAACTTTACGCAAAAATTATTGCTAGGAAACTACTTTTTTTTGGGTGGAAGATCACGTTTTACGGTAGAATTCAATGTAACGCACTCAAAGTATTGTACTGATGGATGGATTCAATAGTACGGGGGTCGTGGAGATGTTTAAAGTAAAAATCTTATATTAAAAACATGTATTTTAAAAAAAACTTGTGAAAAAGTTGGAACTGTGACCCCCAATATCTCCGTAACTAGAAGGTTCCCCGGTATGGTCTAGAACAAAAAAATTATCGCAATTACGAGGAGAACAACTGCCTTTCGTCTTCGTTAGGGGTCTTGTTACACCCTGTATACTACGATCCTTACATAAGCACTCCTTGCCTCTCGTCCACACGGTTGGCGCAGTGGTTGAGCGATTGACTGCTGCGTTGCGTGTCGCGGGTTCGATTCCCATACGGAACAAAAATATTTGTATTTCCAACAGGCAGTTGTTCCGGGTCTGGCTGTTTGTGTTTGTGAGTTTAAATGTTTGTAAACGCACCCACGATACTGGAGAAATTCTGACTGTGGGGCAACGTGTGTTTTTTTTAAAAAATACCTTCATTTCATACATCTGGTCATAGACGTATTTTGGTTTCGAGTGCTATGGCTTTAAAAAAGTAATTGCTGATTTGGGTTTTCCTATTAAGAAATTCCCAGTGACAGCCAATATCGAACGTGATGGTATGTGTCGTCATTGAATTTGTAACACAACGTAAGTCACAAATAGTAACTTTACAGGAGAGTTCATAGACTACATAATTATACCTAGGTAATGGTACAATAGAATTTAATAATTTGTGTTTAATTCAAATGGAGATAGAGACGGTGCTTATTTCTGATTAGTTGAAACAACGCGTCTTCCGATTCTCTTGCAAAACGGCATCAAATATCGAAATGACAAAACCTCAAAAAATTGATTTACGTGTTGTTAGAACTTCAACGACGGTATGCGAATGAAGTCACGGCAACACCTAGTAAAATGACAAAGAAAGAGATGAAAATTAAAGTTGTTCTAAAAAAGACTCTTAATTGGGTCCATTACGTCCATTTTGATTTAAATCACTGTCATCCGACTTTTTTTTCTATAATTCAATCGAACAATGGATTTTGACGAGGCTTTTTGGTCAAAGCTTTTCTTTTTTTTCGGTTTTAAAGCTAATAATGCATGGTTTGATGGATTTTCTTTCATCTGAAATTTGAATGGCGTAAGATAAAATTAATTGAATAGAATAATTAGTATAGGGGACCTCATGACTTCAAAAATCGATCCGAACTTTTATCTGATAGACAATATTATTATTTTTCTCTCGAATCATTTATGTCAAAGCATCGTTTTTGTTTTCAGATGAAAGTTGTTAGACTACTCGTATAAATGGACAGTCAGTTATTTTATCGTGTTTCAGAATATTTTATTTTGGCTTGATACATTTGCTAAAGAAGAAATACTCAAAGATAAATTCGAATGATGTCGAGGTGTGAATTAAAGATGATTCACTTTGAAAACAAATTAATGAGTTCGCTTTTGAGTTGCGTGCGGTCACTGACCTGAGTACAGGTAATAAAATGGATCTAAGTGAACTTTATAGGACAGTTTAGGTTTAGTTTAGGTTTTGTATCACTCTGAATTAGTTATATTAACTATTAAGCTCCATTGGCCTTGTCATGATATAATGGGATTTAATCAAATCCAATTATATCATGATCAGCAGTAAAAGTTAAGTTTAGAAAAACCCAAAACCTTAACACCAGCCTGGGAATCCCCAGGCTGGTGTTAAGGTTTTGGGTTTTTCTCGGAAACAGCCTTGTAACTGGATATACCCAGGTGACGGCAATAGGCTCGCTCCCTATTATATTTGCAAAATGAGGGTACACTACTGCCTAGCTCTTCGGGGATTACAGACGTTATGCTTCGTTTATGTTTTGTACGTATGATAAAACTTTTAAGCGCTGTGTACTTATATCTATACTAATGAAACGTCTACGTTTTCACAGATAAAGTGTCGCTCTTTATATACAGATAGTGTTTCAGTTGAGAGACAGTTTGTTCTTAATGTAATCTCATTTAAAGTAATAATAACACACTCAATAACATTCTAATTGTGTACTTAGAACATAGTTAGGGATCGTTAGTTACAGCTCGCTTTCCTTAATTGCAGCTCTGATTACTTATACTATTCCTTAGAGATATAAGGAGAGTGTTTGGAACAATGCCTAACCTACCAAGGTTTATTAATATAAGCCTTGCTGCACCAGCGCAGCTCACCGTACTTGGAAGACGGGATTACGCAAGTGTGTCGATTTCTTAACTTCCATGCCATTGAGGCGCAAACCCACCGCAGCGCATGCTTTGCACGGGCACGCGGCGCATTTTAGCTACGTGGATTCATTTGTTAGTCAACGTGTGTCTACGTTTCCACTGCAGTATACACTACACACCCACAACTATGTACAACTTCAGCGTGCCACCGCGGCATAGTCGTGGGTTAATATGCGTGTAGGTATAGTGTGTACCGCGTGCACAGCGTACATGGCGTTAACAGCGTTGAGCTATGTGAGCGCCTTATTTGAACAAGCCACGCATGTACTAATGATTTCAATTGATGCATCGGTAGCGTGTCCGTGATTTGCAGTGGACGCAATCACATACATTTTCTTGCAAAGCGAAGCTTAACACACGTGCGTGGCCTATCCGTGCGCCTTTATGGTCATACCATCTGGTGTTTTCCCATGGACGCGAGCCAAGCCATTGCTCGGCTCGCGTTCATGGGCAATGGTGCCAGCTGTTTTAAAAGCCAATGGACTTCCAAGACAGCTGGCTCCGGCGGTGGCAAGAGCACGATGGATGAGATCATTAATGGCAGCGTGCCGCGCAATCCAACCTGCACTCTTACTGCAGCAAAGGTCATGGCCGAGACGGTCGTTTGTTTCACCACATTAGCAGCGATGTGGAGTCCCACAAGGAGCCCACATCGATAGATTAAGTGGAGAAAAGTTTCGAACTACTATAACCACAAACACAGAATCAACAAAATCATCAAACAGTTTCTGAATAAAGACATTTATCAGCTTAAACTGCCAATCGAGTTAATGAAAGGTTTATCTTGCACAAACAGAGCAAACAACGGTTAGTGGTCGTTTGTTACCCATTGCTACGTAACCGCCAATTATTAACTCGGACGAGTCGATTTGATAGTGGAAGAGTTAACCATTCTGCTGGTTTCGCTAAGATTTGTAGATTTAATTCAAGCTTCAGTTTCAATTGTTTGATCAAAATTGCATGGCATAATATAACGTCAGGCGTGCGTTCCCAGAAGGTAGCAGTGTTCCAACTGTTCACCCACATTGCTAAAGTTCTGGGTTCCATTTTTGAGTCGGGTAAAGTGGGTTTACAATAGAAATTTTTCAGCACCTGACCGGGGTCTGTCGAGTGCGTTAGAAAGACGGGAATATGTTAAGCCAAAGCCCCTGCTAAGTAAAGTTTATAGATTTCGGCATTGCTTTCTTGTCATGAAGCAAAAACGAAAAGATTGAAATAGCACGACTCGGTGAAAATCGTTCAGTTTCTCTCAACTTTCAGTATAATTTGCCTTGATAATTCAGATTTTTTTAGTAAAACTATACCCAGACAGCATTAACGATAAGCCAATAAAAGACGTTTTCAGAAGAAAATGATTTATCTAACTTCAATATCACGCGATAGCAAAAACGCAACGAGAAAATCACGCAATATCGAATTGATGAAAATGGCCCCAAACTTTTCTCTCTGGATGAAAATTGGAGGAAAATTTCCACCTTTAAAATTGTTTGAATCAGCTTTCAGTTCCAGTTGCGTCGAACTTTTTTAGAAGCAACGCTTTTTGACTTCCGTAACACTTTAACATGTGGCGACATTGATTGCTTTGACGTTGCCGTCGAATGTCGTCGGATTTTGTTCAATGCTTTGAGACTTAAATGTTCTTTTCAACAGGATCCGTCCAATTCAGATCGTGCATCAAGCTTGTGACGTTTCTGTACTTTTTTTGAATAACGTGAACGTTTTGAATTAGTTTTTGACTCAGAAACTGCTGATAGTAATGTCTTTAGAAGTCAGGCAAACCTTTTTTTTCCTTTTAGATTTACTTATGTATTTTGGCTCATGGCTAAATAATAACAGCCAAAAGGGTCGCTTTTCAGGTCAAGGCGCTTGCCTAGGTTGGTCCGTGGATGGGTGACCACCCATTCCATACCGAGTTTCAGCCGTGAAGCCGTTGGTCCCGGCTGTCACTTGTAGATCTTTGACAGTCGTTACAGACAGTCAGTGGCCTGAAAGTCTGTCAACAAGTCTTACCAAGGGGCATCATATTACCCTGTACTGAGTAATGGAGGTCAGATAGGCAGTCACTCCGTGTAAACGCGACCCCAACGTAGTTGGGAAAAGGCTAAGCAGATGATGATAATGATTTAACAATTTGAGTTTTTAGTAAATAATTAAATAGTAAATACGTTTATTTAACCCAGACAATAATACAGGGCGTAACAAGACCGGGCCTGTGGACGGTGAGCTATGGGCTAGCTCGCCGTCCGTCCGTCTTATGACGACAGGCCGTGTCGACGGCGCGCCTCAAAGAGAATCAGCAAACAGGAAGGGGTCCGTAAGGACCGACGCCTGCCAGGGATGCGGGACTGTTCGAAAGAGATACCGCGGCCCTGGAACACAAAGGGCAAAGGAAGGAACATGGATGGGTTTTAGTCAGTAGAAGTCTGACACTCCCTCCTGCTCAGCCCAGAGCGGGAGGGGTTATTTGATGATTTCCCATCGATAAAAAAAAGGGTGTAACAAGACCCTTCACAAAGCCATCAACCAAGCATTATGTACAAAGTAACTTTATGCAAAAGTTATTGCTGGGAAACAACTTTTTTTTTTTGGGGTGACAAATTATGTTTTACGGTGGGACTCGATGTAACGCAATTAAAACGTGCTGATGGATGGATTGAATAATATGGGGATCGTGGAGGTGTATCTCCAAAAATCTTATATCAAAAACAAGTATTTCAAAAAAAAAACTTGTGAAAAAGTCTGAACTTTGACCACTAGAACAAAAAAATGATCGCAATGACGAGGAGAACAAGTGCCTTTCGGCTTCGTTAAGGGTCTTGTTACACCCTTTATAAAATGTAATAATGACACTCGTTATGCATAAAAGGCAATTTCTGTAAGTGATTTATCTATTAATCAATGTAAAATGTATCGTATAATCAATCCATCATCAAAAACGTTTAATTTTCTATCACTTATCTATGACACCAACGAAATGCTCCATAAAAATTATCCATTGATTTTCATTTGTGCTTGACATTGAAATAAACTTTAATAGTGAGTACGAATCAGTTATCGTTACTTCGACATATCGATTACTTTGAAACTAATAATTTTACCGACAGTTATTTACTACATGTCAACTTATACGCTATAAGGGTGTAAACTAAGCCGCGCGGATTTGTGTGGTGTATTTACATAAAGGCACCACACACATCGGCGCGGATTGATTTGGTGTTTGTTGGGTGTGTCCGCGTCTTTACCAATTGCGATTGTCGCGCAAACACACGAATGTCGCGTTTATTTTGTTCGCGCCGACACGGTGTTCCGAAAAACAACTGACATATTGAACGTGACGATCGCATAATCAACCAGCCGAACGCTTTGGTTAGAACCAGGGCGTTGATGCTGTGTTTGTCGTTTTTCCGCGATTAAGAGCGAGGACCAAAAAGGCGTTCCTTTGTGAAATTTATTTTTGATCACTAATTTCAAAAGGAATCAGGAAACCATTGCAAGAAAGCCGACAATTCTTACAATCAAAAATTTAAAGACATCTGAAAACCCGCACAGAACCTGCAATCATGCAGACTCTGTGCAGTTTAGAGAGAGGGAGAGGTCGGAGTGGGAGGATTCTGGCCCACTTCCTCTCATAGATAGAGAGCCTGTCACTCGGTGGCAACGTGTTAGTCAGGTTGTTCTCATCCTTTCAAAAAGAGTCTGAATTACACGACCCCAATACCAAAAGAAGCAAGTCTGTTAAGGCCCAAATCCAAACTAACTTGCAATTAGGAGACGTTCTTTCTCATGTCGTGGAAATAATTACAGCTGTATACAGCCCTACAAGCTCATTTTTACGTAGGTACCTAAGCATGGTGAACAAACATTCAAGGATCGTTGTAACTTTCAGCGAAGTACAGATATCATCGGCTTCCAGTCTAACCGGTACATGAAAAACAAAATACAGTCAGCAGGTGGACAAAAATAATATGTTTGATGTGACTGAATGCGACCCTGTCTAAACAGTTATTAAAACATCACTTCGAAATTCAAACTTTGATTCGAACGTTGTTGTTGAATTCGGTGTTCTAAATTCGCAATATATATTGCCTTAAAAACAAATGAGTACCTGTTGCCAATCTGAGTGGTAAAATTCACTTGAAACGACTCAACGGGTTGGGTGTTAAAGTAAAAAACTTAACATGATATTACATCTTTACCGAAAGCTATTCAAGCAGCCAACTAAGATTATCTACCTAGATGCTTAAAATAAAACCTTTGTACTATGGTCTTTTTAATTCCACCATGTTATTATAAAATCTTGTGGCTTCCAGCAACGCGCCGTGTGCACGCAGCGCTGAAGCCGCTTGAATTTCCGCTAAAGGAAATGGAGTGTGAAGATTATGAGTCTTTTCTCCGCTCTCGAGAATATAATAGGTACCGTAATATTATTTCTGTTATGAAAATGACAGACAAATATTTTTGGATTTTTTCAAACCATTGAATTGAAAATTGAAAAAAGGATAAACAGCAGAAGAACTTCAATGTTCTTCTTAGATTAAATCAAAAAAATATCACTGGCTGAATGGTGATGGAAAATATTCTTATTCTTTATTGCAAAATTAAAATTTACACACAAAATTACAATATTTAAGTTTAACCTAGGAATTGGGTTTTCGAAAAAATCGTGCTGAAAGCGACTAGATATTTCTTTCTTTCTATTCCCGAAAGATTAAGCAGAGGTGTACCCGTTTACACCCACATTTCATCAGTTACATACATTTAAGTGCCATGTTATAGGAACCGAACCTGTTGCCATCAACAGAGCACAAACCCTGACTCCAGTCAGCTACTGCGAAATTCCTGATGGAAAAACCAATAACAATTTGCCTGACACGGGAATCAAACCCAGGGCCTCATGCTAAGAAGTCGCGCCTGAGACCAATACATCGGACGAGGCTTAATATTGTTATTTTATTTATTTTGGAACCCATACTAAATTCTATCCATCCCATCCCCAGATGTGCACTTTACCTTCTTCAAACACAATACGTCATTGTAATTTTAAACTTAGCTGAGCCAACTTAGCCCTCGTTTTCCAGTTCTCTTCATATTTTATGCATGATCTTTTCCTCTTAGAGGTGAACAAAGCAGCTTCCTGTTATAAATGCAAAAGGAAGTTTGTCTGTCTGTTGAACGTTATATTTTCACGGAAAAGTAATTTGGTCTATGGACTACTTTGTAACAAGGATAAGGATAATTTTCGTATAATGGGGTAAGAGTACACGTTAAGGCTCGTTTAAACGAGTTAAGTTTCTTGACTGGTGCTGAAAATGAACTTACGAGAGTGGATATGGTTTATTGTACACAAGGCTACACATCAAGCTATACATTTTCATTTTTATGCTGATCTCGCATTGTATAGGATTTCCGTAAAATGCGAGATTAGCTTATACTGGAAATGTATAGCTTGATGTGTAGCCGTGTGTACTCAATGAGCCAAACCTAATTTTTTTGTTATCAGTATGTCTAAAAAATAGGTTACTCGATAAAAAATAATCTGTTATTTTTTTTTCCTATCTTCAAAAATTACTAAGATATTAAACGTTAAAGTACGGCCTCCGCGGCAAAATCCCACTAACGTGTGACGTGATGCTGCGAGTTGTATTTTTCGAAATAATAAGTGCAAACCACTTTACAAATCAAATTTTATGAACGTAAACTCTCCACATCACCCGCAAACGGACATGAAAATCGCAGCGTGACGTCACGCTGCGAGTGTGCAAATTTAAAAAGCGGTGAAACTTTACAAAGCTGTAACTTTGGAAATCCTGGCCCAATTTCGATGAAACAAAAACTATTGGTATTTTCATGAGTACGAATTTTTATAGTAATATGTTGATGTGTCTCATTGTTTAAGCATCATTTCATCATCATATTCTTGCCTTTGTCCCATGTCACACAATCACCTTTACACCTTTTTATTGTACACCTTTTTCATATTATTACTCACACAATCCGAGGAGGGATGAGGAAAAATAAGGAAATGATAGATATAATTTTCCTTGGTCTTCCGGGCCCGCTCTCCATCCATCAACATTTATATTCATCGCTCTTTTAGTCACATGCGATACATCTTATCACAATGTTCATACCAAGACGGTCATTTCTATAACTGACTCAACTTTTATACGAAAGTATAAGTTTATTAATAATAAATTTAAAAGTTGTTTTTTTTATATTTATATTTTTAAATGTTTTTTTTTTTCCAATTTTTTGATATTGAAATATTTAAAAGTGTAATTTATATGTATAGATATAAAGCGAGTAATAAGTATTTTTACTAGCCAGAAAACGTCCACTGCTGGGCATAGGCCAAACATCGCTACGTAATCCGTCTCCTCTTCTAGAGCAGGACCGGATCCGGCCCAGCCAGGGACAGCTGCATTCATTAGTTTATTAGCCCACCTTCCAACCCTACTCCCTTTGGTAACTGGTCGCCACTCAAGAACGTTTCGTTCTTCCAGATATGTGCCTTCCCCACTGCCTGTTTGCTAACATAGACTGTCTAATCAAATCAAATCAACTATTCCGAAAAAGCAAAAAAAAAAACTTTCAAATGCACCTAACCACATTCATTTTAAAACAGTTTTGCTTGCAAATATCAAGGCAGTTTTTAGAAAGAAAAAAACAACTTTCCAATATTTACTGCGGTTTTAAAGGCAGCCATGTTAAAATATTGGTTGCGGTTATAAACTTACAAACATTTTGGTAAATAATTATTTAAATAACAAAGCTTATTTAAGCCACTTGATACTACATCGGACCGAAAACAATTGTTTGGTTTGCGAGTTGGTTATTATTTGAATATTCGGCCTCTGTTAAAATATTTATTTATTAAATTTTATGCTCATAATGTAAATACATTGTGCAAAAGCGGACTTAATGCCTTGGGCATTTTCTACCAGTCTACCTGCAGAGACAAAATATAGTAGGTGCAATGATACGGAAAATTTTCAAGAATAAAAGATAATAATAAATACATACAAACAATATACAAAGTAAAGAGAGTTAGAAATACATAGATACAACGAATTAACTGTGGGACGAGTCTGCCAACTTCTTACGTAAGTGTTCACGAGCTTTTACCTTGAATATGAACCGACTGGTTGTCGTCCTGATATTCTGAGGGAGCGCATTCCAAAGGAAAACCGCCTGGACAAGAAAAGAGGATTTAAGAAAACCAGAGTGGTGAGAAGGACATCGTAGAAGTCGAAATATTCTAGTTTTCCGTGTCACTAAAACAGATTAATATCAATAGTTGATCGCGTTGTATCGTATTACCTTGCAGCTGGCTTGTTGAGGTCAGATAGGCAGTCGCTCCATATAAAAACTGATATTCAGTTACATCCGATTAGACTGGTAGCCGACCTCACTATATTTGGCAATTGCTAAGCGAATCATGATGGTGATAGCCTTTCGCTATGATGATCAATAGTTGATCACCGACTGCTCAAGTAATCACAGCGCCGGCGCTTAATCGTCTGTCGCATCGCAAGAGCTATCGAAGACAGTAGTTGATCAGCGACGCTCGCTTGGCGGGCATTAATCCCGCTGAGGAAATCTTGCTTTGGTGCTTGCGTTGCCCACCAATTCGTTGGTTGCTAGCTCAACTCGCTTACTTGGCAACCACCGGCAGATGGACAGGTGCTTTAGCCAGTGGATAACCAATCGCTTTGTGGTAAAAAGTACATCACACGTACAAGTACTCGCTTCGTACATACACAAACCAGCGTGTACTCGCCTGTCAACACATCTGTCGGACAGTAGCTTCCCAGACACTTTACATCCTGTTCCTCATGAAGCTCTATTCATTTGGCTTTTCGCTAAACGCCGGTGATGGAACTGGTACTTTAGCCAGTGGATAATATTTAGTTGGCTTCATGGTAATAAACTCTCTCAAAAACCAAGTGGTAAAAACAGAACCCTATTACAAAGACTGTCTGACTCTCTGTCTGTCTATCTGTCTGTCACCAGGCTGTATCTCACGAACCGTGATAACTCACAGTTGAAATTTTCACAGATGATGTATTTCTGTTGCCGCTATAACAACAAATACTAAAAACAGAATAAAATAAATATTTTTAGATAATGATTCGGAACCCTTCGTGCGCTATTCCGACTCGCACTTGGCTGGTCTTAATCATGACACCTATCAAGATGAGAACAAAAATTCTGCATTGTGCAATCAAAATTATTTGAAGTTTGGCATAATTATTTTTTCAATAGCCTTTCCTGTTTTTTTTATGTACGTCATTACATCTTTCTTCTTCTCCTGCGCCTGAGCATAATATACTAGGTGATTTTTTAAACGTTGACAGTACTTTAAGGGTGTGATAATTTCTACCAGGGTTGCGGGACTGTTCGAAAGAGATACCGCGGCCCTGGAACACAAAGGGCAAAAGAAGGAACACGGACGGGTTTTAGTCAGTAAAAGTCTGACACTCCCTCCTGCTCAGCCCAGAGCGGGAGGGGTTATTTGATGATTTTCCATCCGAAAAAGTGTGAGAAAATTTTACTATGAGCTCGACCATGAAATGGCGAAAATAATATCAGCTGCTCTACACATTATTGCTCGCGTTACTCAAGCAAAACTACAATCGTTGATGAGCAACTTTAGACCTTGTTCCTCATACTCTTAAAACTCTTATATTTTTTCCCTAATCGCTATCGGTGAGACAGGTGCCTCAGCCAGTGCATAATAAAATAATGTATTAATGGTCGAGTGTTGTTTGCGAGTCGATAAATTTGTTGTTTTAATTGTGTTTGCATGGTTTGCAGTTCCGATATATGCATAATATTAAATAACGTAAATCGGGAATCGCTTAACAGTTCATTTTAATGCCTTTTATAATAACGGGTGTTACTGGGAATATTAATAGGCTCAGTTTTATTTGGAAAAGCCTTTAGAAGAGAACCATGATTATTTTATTAACATCGAAAAACAAAGAGTAACTCTTGCTAAGTGATGTAGCTGGAATCATGAATCTCAGAAAACAGGTTTGTTATTATGAAGGTCAGTAGGCACCTATGTCAGTATTTTTTGGGTAATAAACACACTAAGCATGCACCTATGCAAGTTAATGATTTCTGGCGTTACCGCTAGAAATCATCAACATGCATAGTGATCACTTTTTTTTTTCGGATGGGAAATCTTCATATAACCCGTCCCACTCTGGGCGGAGCGGAAGGGAGTGTTAGACTTGTACTGACTAAAACCCATCCATGTTCCTTCTTATGCCCTTTTGTGTTCCAAGGCCACGGTATCTCTTTCGAACAGTCCCGTAACCCTGGCAGGATCACCTTCAACATCCTGTATTGCCCCACTGCGCTGCTGGCCGAAGGTCTCCCATAGCTTTTAATTTCTTCCTGTGCGTGGCAATCTCTTGCCAATCTCCCACAAATAGCCCTAGGTCATCACGCCACTATTTTCTAAGTCTTCCTCGGCGACGACGCCTGTCTGTCCACGAGGCATCCTCTGATTGACAACTTTGTTCCATTTATCCTGATGCATTCTGCCTAAACCCACTTCTGAGTTTTCGGATTCATGTACGTATTATTAAATTTATTTCAATCAAGATATTTACATTATTTACAAACTACAAATCTATAATCTATAATAGTAATAAAAATATGTACAAGTATCAAAAGGGTTACAGGGCGTCAAAAAATTCGTCCACATCGCTGTCAACAGGAAAAGTGCCCAGAAGGCTGGCAGCATTACCACGTTGTATGGCAATGCTGATTCTTTGGCCAAAAAATAGGCCCGCCCTCTGGTCACGTGAAGAGTCGACCAACCGCTTGGCGATTTCCCGAAATACTAGGTGGGCACTCGGACCCCATGGGCCTAGTGTTTCAACCCCAAACGGCTCAAACGTATTGTACGTATGGTATAACTATCACTTGCTTTGGTGAAGGAAGGAAAGGAAACGAAGAAACCAGCATGCCTGAGAGATAGTTCTCGACGGCATGTAAAGCCAAGTCAGAGGCCCATGGGCGGCCTTAACACTCTGAAACCAGGTACAACCACACGAAAAAGAAATACTAAGGAATGATGTCCTATAGGAGTTCAACAGGAGATCATAGTTTGTCTGGAACTTCATCTTTTATAACAATGATAAATCACGTCAGGCTTTTAGTATTTAAATAGAATACATCAAAGAATAGGGGACGACTAAAGGTTAAAATAACATCATGTCTCTAATTCTAGAAGGGTTCCTGGAAGGGTTAGGTATGAGGTAATCGAACCTAAAGATTACATTTTTTTTTCGGCTGGGAAATCATCAAATAACCCCTCCCGCTCTGGGCTGAGCAGGAGGGAGTGTCAGACTTTTACTGTATAAAACCCATTCATGTTCCTTCCTTTGCCCTTTGTGTTCCAGGGCCGCGGTATCTCTTTCGAACAGTCCCGCAACCCTGGCAGGCATCGGTCCTTACGGACCCCTTCCTGTTTGCTGACTCTCTTTGAGGCGCGCGTGGAACACGAACGCACCGTCGACACGGTTTGTCGTCATAAGACGGACGGACGGCGAGCTAGCCCATAGCTCACCATCCACAGGCCCGCGCCTACGGTGGCCCGGTGCGTCTCCCGCGAGGTATGAGAGCTGGCCCTACATTTAGTCAGTTGTGTGTAATAGGGAATTGAAACCAACCAGACCCACATCCAGACTCCGTGGCTGCTACTAAAGTATTTCCTGATGGAAAAACCTAAAATACTTTCCCCGAATTAGTAATTGAACCTAAAGATTACTTATTTTTAAAAGTGCAAACTTCCATAAAAATCGATAGACTACTAATCATTATTAACCCTAACAAGCACTTAAAGAAGCTATAATCCACTTACCCCTATTCAAGTATCAAACCCCATAAAAATACAAAAGTAAGCCATTACTGTCGACTCCGGCAATATTTCCCTAAAAACGGCCATCAGAAATAGATCAATTGCAAGTTTGCCCTTGTGAATCAAGGCTGTTCCGGCCAAGGGCACCCATGGCGTGTCGGACTGAGGGGTAATTTCTCCAACCTTGCCACTTATGGGGGCCGGGGCTTTATTTTTTTCCTCGGCTTTTCGTTTACGTACGTTGTTTAACTTCATGCATGCGATTGTGAAAATGTGTGGTTAGTGGCTGTTTGAAGTTTCCGATATAATATGACATAGAGCATTATACTTGTATTTTTCGCAGGAATAGGCAAGGTTGTGTGCCCTTCATCATAGTCATCATCATTTCAGCCGAAGGACGTCCACGGCTGGACATAGGCTTCTCCCAATTGTCGCCACATTGACGGGTCCCGTTTTTTTAAGATAAGAATAATTATTCTTATCTTCAGTTGAAGCGGCGCTTGCCTAATATTGGTCCGTGGATGGGTGATTACCCATTACATACCGAGTTTCCTCCGTGTCTCAGAAAGCACGTTAAGCCGTTGGTCCTGGCTGTCATTTGTAGATATTTGACAGTCGTTACAGGTAGTCAGTGACCCGAAAATCTGTCAACCAGTCTTACCAAGGGGTATCGTAGTACCCAGTACTAACTGGCGGAGGCTGAACCACCAGCCGTAACAGTATTTTACATGGAGCGACTGCCTATCGGAATAAGCAATCGCTCCATGTTAAATACTGGTATTCAGCTGTATTTGGTAAGAACGGAAGCCGACCCCTACACAGTTGGGGAAAGGTTGGTCAGATGATGATATAGGTAACAGCTAGCCTTTTAAATTTAACTAGGTAAGTAACCTTTTAAGACAAGTTGGTTTCTGATTAAAGTGAAATTTAAATATTGAGTTTATTTTCGCTGATTTTGTGTTGTGTCCTTGGTCTGGTATGAATCTTTAGTTTTTTCTTTTTGTTTCTTTTATTGGAGTTGGCTTCCGGTCTTACTGGATACAGCTGAATACTGGTATTTTCAGTATTCTCTGTCGCAGCCATGGAGTCTGGATTTGTGCCTGGTTGACGGCAATAGCCTCGCACCCTCTTACATAGGACTTCAAAAAAAATAACTGGTGAAATGTGGGTGTACTAATAGGTACACCTCTGCGAAGCCTATTATGGGATTACAGGCCTCATGTTATGTTATGTTCCATAGCATATAGTATATGCTATACTTACACTTTGTACTATACTTACAATTGTCATACCATATACCATTTATCATCCTCTTTTAATAATTTGTTTGTTTATACTCAGCGAATCGATCTAAATACGATTCGTTTTCATTATATTTGCTGAAATAAAATTAATTTTCAATGTTGTGACATGTACGTCAGATTTGCCAAACTGACGTACATTCTTTCTGTCATAGAGTTTCTTAGTAGCTTAGTCTATGATGAATACTTTTTGGTTTATCTAATCTAAATTATATTTTTCAATGTTTAGCTGAAATATTGTATTTTATAGATAATAATGATTGTTTACTAATAACTTAATTTTAAATTATATTTATAAATTATTTACGCGTTCATGGTTTTATGAAGTAAGTCTGCTATGTCCTGGCCGACTACACTTGTCAGATGAGATGATTTTATGGCCGCAAGAAGAAAATCTGAGATTCAAAAATGGAAGGAGACTACTGTGGAAAACGAGCTGACGAGGAGACGGGTCGAGACTAGACTAGACGAGAGAGCGTTTTCTTAAATGTGAGACTGAAGAACTCTTAAAATTGGAGACAAGACAGATTCTTGAAGGTGATCCATCTAAAGATACACCTGGGACTACTACTCCCAATCTTATTATTAAAAACTGTCGTTGTGCCATCCCTGCTGATCATCTCGCGGAGCTGCCCTGGGTCTAAAAGCTGGTGATCCAACGCTAAAGATCTACCAGGACCTCAACTCCTGTTCTTACAAACGCCGCCTTCCTGAGGAGCAGACCTGATTCATTGTCCTACATCTCCACCTCTACATTTCATCGTGCTTCAACAGTGCTACTTAATCGTGTAAATATACTCAAAAACTGCTTCCAGAGTGCGGGTTTGATACGTCTTTTTTGTAAACACTTGTATTTTTTATCTCATTTGTAAAACCATCCATATCTCTATTAAATTTTTAAATGTACAAGTCTACTCTTATCCTTTAATTATTAACAGGAACTAGTAGATTTGTTACAAGCATTATGCATGTAAGTATGAATCTACAAAATTAAATTAAATATTATTGTTTTTATCGACTACAGCCATGAGTGTACACAGCTGAAATGGTATGAGTTTATAAAACTGCTTCAATTATATACATACAACAACTAATATAGTACCTACACATAATTATGTCTATATTATAGTTCGTAATGGATATTCTATTGATCTCTTAGCTTACGATGCTTTGTTCTTGGGCCCTTTATAGACCTACTCGTAGATACTCAAAGCTTTTCGTTGTTGGAATATTGTAGTTATAGGCAGACATTATTGTATGCTTGTAATGGATAGTCATAGTAGATCAATATATTCACTCGTGAAAATTTAAATTCTTCATCAGTCTCTTTAAACAACGTTTTAAAAAACCGGTCAAGTGCGAGTCGGACGCGCGTACGAAGGGTTACGTAACATTATAAAAAAAAAACACGTTTGTTGTTTGAGCCCGACTTCAATATTTATTTTATTCTTTTTTTAGTATTTGTTGATAAAGCGGCACCAGAAATGCATCAACTGCGAAAATTTCAACTGTCTAGCTATCACGGTTCATGAGATACAGCCTGGTGACAGACAGATAGACAGACAGACGGACAGTGCAGTCGTAATAGTGTACCGTTTTTACCCCTTGGGCACGGAAGCATACAAAAGAAGGTACCGTACCATAATATTATACTATTTCTATTATACCAAAAAAACCTAAAATACGCTAATAAACTCATTACTAACATACCCGAACCGCAGTAACGACGATCATTTCCCTTTACCGTATAAATAAACAGCAGCCATTAATTATTTCTCAGGCAAAAATACGTGAAACTCATAGAAGAATGAATGTACGAATAAAATGAATGAACAACGTAATTTAGTCATGATGACTCGACGTGGTATTATAAATTGAGTTACATATATTTAGGCTTATACAGGGTGTAAACGGACCTATCACGAAGCTGTCAAACAAGCATTTTGTATATCAAACTAAGTAACTACGCAAAAATTATTGCTGGGTAACGACTTTTTTTTTTGGGGTGAACAATCACGTTGTACGTTAAAACTCAATATAACGCAGTGCAAACATTGCGCAGATGGATGCATTAAATAGTAAATGGTTTATAAAGGTACTTAAAGTAAAGTTAAATCCTTAAAAGATATATAAATGTATATTGCGTAACTGTGTACATTAAGTTCTTATTAATAAACATTAAATTTTTAGTTTCAACAGTCTATCCAAGTTGGATATGCAATAGTATTTCAAGAGATTAGGTTCTCACAAATATTAGTTTTTTTCAAAAAAACTCATGCCGATTAAAAAATACATTATTAATTAACATTTTTTTTTCAATTTATTCTATTGCTTAATTAAAAAAATAGTAGTATTTAAAAAAAAACTTGTGAAAATGTTAGAACTTTGACCTCCAATATCTCCGTAACTAAAAGGTTCTTAGGTATGGTCCAGAACAAAAAATTGATCGCAATGACAGGGGAAAATAAGTGCCTTCAGTTTAATTTAAGGGTCTATTTACACCCTTTATTATACACTTGCGTTATCAGGAAGTTCATTATTGTTATTTTTATGACGAAGGGCTTGTGCCTAAGTAACAATAGCCACACGGATCAATTTTTTAGGTAACTCAATGTTATGGTAAAGTCGATCTGTGGATGGGTGACCAGACCATCCATAAGATTATGACCCCTATTTTTTTTTTCCGATGGGAAATCGTCAAATAACTCCTACCGCTCTGGGCGGAGCAGGAGGGAGTGTCAGACTTACTGACTAAAACCCATCCATGTTCCTTCATAGCCCTTTGTGTTCCGGGGCCACGGTATCTCTTTCGAACAGTCCCGCAGCCTCGGCAGAGATTATGACCCCTCATTTTCTAGAAAAGCAGTTTAAGCCATATCGATTGTTAGATATGTGAATATAATGTGGGTACAGGGCGCACAACCATCAAACACGCTAGCCAATGACGCACTAACTTTAATATATAGTTCACAAGCTACTTAGCCGGGTCGCAGCCGCGGTACGTTCCACAGACACATACATAACATAGATCTTCGACAGTCTTGACTGGTAGTCAGAAGTCTGAAGTCCTGACAACCGGTTAACTGGTTATAGAGGTCAGATAGGCAGTCGCTTCATGTGGAATACTGATATTCAGCAGAATTCGGGTAGAATAGAAGCTGACTCCAACATAATTAAGAGAATAGACAGATGATGGTTTTAGCAGATAATTTAAGGGGGAGGGGGGTCTGCCTCGTGAGAGGGAGAGAACCTCACGTCCCAGCCGCCGCGGGAGACGCACCGGGCGTCGGGGGCCACGTGGTGGCCCCCGGCCACCGTAGACGCGGGCCTGTGGACGGTGAGCTATGGGCTAGCTCGCCGTCCGTCCGTCTTATGACGACAGGCCGTGTTGACGGCGCGTTCGTGTTCCACGCGCGCCTCAAAGAGAGGCAGCAAACAGGAAGGGGTCCGTAAGGGCCGACGCCTGCCAGGGTTGCGGGACTGTTCGAAAGAGATACCGCGGCCCTGGAACACAAAGGGCAAAGGAAGGAACATGGATGGGTTTTAGTCAGTAGAAGTCTGACACTCCCTCCTGCTCAGCCCAGAGCGGGACCCTTATTTGATGATTTCCTATCGGTAAAAAAAAAAAGGGGGGTCTGCCTCGTTGGTCGTGTGGTCGCAGGCGCAACTGCTGGCAAGTTTTCTATCAGGAATCTCTCAGTAGCTGCCATGGATTATTTCCAGGATGAAGGCAATAGGCTCACCACTTATTACATGGGACTTAAAAAATAACTGGCGGAATGTGGGAGTACTAATAGGTACACCTCTGCCTAACCCTTCGGGGAATACTGGCGTGACGTTATTTTATGTTATTAGTATACACGTTACATCTTCGGCAATCTAAACAGTAGTTTTAGAAGCACACTACAGCGTTTAAATGCTAAAGTTCATAGTATATTCAGGTAATATCTGCAGTGATTCGGTGAGGCTTTGGCAAAGGAACGCTCGGGAAAACGTGCAATTGGCAAACGTCAAATTGAAAAATGCAGCGATTCGGCAAAACGCTATACAGCATCAAAGGAATAGCTAAAACGATGCGATTTTGGTATCTCGACTGAATGTAAAGAGTTGCTGATGGCTACATTAAAATACAAAACTGACTGTGAATGTGAAAACCATTTGACACATGTCAGCTCAAAGCTATAATGGTTTTTTTTTGCATTAGAAGACTCGTATAAATCTCAATAATATAATCTTCTATAAATATCTAGTATTATTAATATACAATGTGTAACAGAATAAACGCACAACTTCTTACGGAGTCATTGTACTCATCATTATGAATAACTTTCACTATGAGACCAACACTGAAATCGCGAAAAAAAAGTCGACTGCCCTATACATTTCTGTGCGCATAATTCAACAAAATGTACTGAACAGCTGTTTTTTTTCTCGCGGTTTCAGGACTGGTCCCATACTGAAAGTTGTTCATAATGATGAGTACAATGACCCCGTAAGAGGTTGTGCGTTTATTCTGTTACACATTGTATATGTTCATTCTTTAACCTACCTTTTACATGTTTGCGTTTCTTAAAAAATAAAACATACCAAAAGCATTTAAAAATATAAAAAATAGTAGTCCGCTGGTGTTGGGAGCAGGGTACAAGCTACTGGTGGTTTCTCACAATGGGGGTCAAGGAGTACTGCCTTCTGAATCAGGCCCTTGATCCAACCGCCTAACGAGGCCGTTGGCCGGTACGACAACATTGATATAGCGGATATTATTATTAAGTTTTTTTTTTTTATTTGAATAAGACAACCTCTGTCGGGCCAGCTAGTATCTAAATAGTATAATGTTTGTGCTTTAAAAGAGAACGTGATGACCTCTGAGTGTTTTTTGAGCATCTTTTCTCAAGGAAACGTCATAAAGGAAACGCTCGTGCCATCGAATTAAAAAAAAAGCAAATAGAGCGGACTGGCTGCTGACAGTAAGTTTAGACAAATATTTCAGTACTTTATCTGCCAAAGTCCTATGTTCACAGTTCCATACGGAGTCAAGTCCGCTCGGCTTGACCGCACCATAAAAGATCATAATTTTATTTTAATGCATCTTTGTAGTACGAGGAGCTCGTGGCAAAATAATTACAGCCGCTCAGGTCGATCTGTAGGTTAAGCCGCGCTTGCCTAGGTTGGTCTGTGGATGGATGGCCCATTAAATACCGAGTTTTCTCCGTGCCTCGGAAAACACGTTAAGCCGTTGGTTCCGGCTGTCAATTGTAAATCTTTGACAGTCGTTACAGGTAGTCAGTGGCCCAAAAAATCTGACAACCAGTCTTACCAAGGGGTATCGTATTACCTAGTACTAACTGGGTTGTGGAGGTCAGATAGGCAGACGTTCCATGTAAATTACTGGTATTCAGCTGCATCTGGTTAGACTGGAAGCCGTCCCTAACATAGTTGGGAAAAGGCTAAGCAGATAATGATGCATCTTTGTAGTACCAAAGGCACCACTTCTAAAATTAGCATGCTTACTAAAGCCTATACAGGCCGTTCAAACACCACACATGGTAATTAACGATGTATTTTTGTCAGGTCATTTATTCTAGGTCAATTAGTTCACAACCGAGTTGACATGAGTAGGCTCGTCTAGCTTCGTGGGACATTCGACCTCACTACAATTGAACCGCTGAATCTTTAATACGGTAGGAGGTGTTCTCGTCGAACTGGGCTATGACATTGTTGGTCAGTAACTTCTACTTAATAATTGTGTCAAAAGTTCGAATATTCTATTGAAATATGTAATCACCTCAATAGAAGGCGATAAGCTCGATTGGCTCCAAGGCAGGGTGAGTGCGAGATTGTAATAGTAGCGTCGCGCTCTAATTTCGGTGTTCCTCACTTGACCTTCGTCTTGTGTCCATCTTTTGCGAGACCATAGAAAGAGAGTGAGTCTCGGTCGAGAGTGTACAGCCACCTTGTGGGATTGATTTCTTCAAAATAAAACAATACGGGACTTTTACGGTTTAAGAAATTTATTTCGCTCAAAAAGAATACAATTATTCACTTCTATGAGGAAACACATAATAATTATTAAGATATAATAAGCGACGGTTTCGCTTGGTAATAAACTAAAAATGGCAAAATCTTACAATTTATACATTATTTAGGTGGTGCTTTAATAGCCTTTTAAAAGTTGGAAGTGATTTCGATTCCTTGATTACTTTAGGTATAGAGTTATAGAGTTCAGCCCCCTCATATACGACAGTTTACCTACCGTTTAGCCGTGTTTACCGTTTAGTATACCTTCTCGTATTCGGTATTCATCTAATTATAATCAGATATTTTAAAAGTAATCATTAATAGAGTGAGAGCAGCGGTGGCCCAGTGGTGGCGGCCCCGACTTTAGGGGCAGGCGCATTACTTTGTATAATTTATTTCATCACCACTGCCCGCGTAGCATGACCACTGTAGAAACGGGTTTTATCGACGAAGTGTCGAATTGAATTGTCATTTTATATGTCGATTGTGGAAAGATTTCTATCGTCGCAAGCATGGCGATGTTAGTAATGAATAACAAGACATGTCAAGTTGTATAGAAAGAGCTTTGTCGAGTCTTGGTAGACTAGAGATAGTATTGCCATGCTAAAGGCTCTCAAAACGGAGAAGGACAACATCGTGAGGAAACCGGCTTGTCCTAGAACCAAAAAATTCGAAGACATGTGACATCTATCACCCCGCACTGGGCCCGCGTGGTGGATTACATCCCATTCCCTCTCTAAGGCTGATTATGCTGCTATGCTGCATTAATAAATAAGTATGGAAGAAGAAGACAGGCTGCGCCGACCCCAAATAAATTAGGAAAAGCTCAGGAGAATGACGATTAATGAGTAGAGAGAAGTTCCTCTTCTGAGCGTGTCGATGGCAGTCGAGAGAAGAGAAATTTGTTTACTAAAAGCACAAACCGCCGTACCATCTAAAGTCATATTTACTTACTTAAAGCCAGCAATATCTCACGTGAGACAAGTTCCGACATGTCCCAACTGTAAGTGATGGGAGCCACTTATCTTGGTCCGTAGTTCACGTCGCACACGTTAAGCCTGGTTTCTGTATTTACTGCTTTTAAGGGACGTGTAACTTTGAGTCGGTGGTTTTATTTCGTGTCGTTTGTAAATGTTCAAAACTTTTTTTGTATCTAAAAATATGGTATAGAAAACCAAATTTCAGAAAGGTGGATGATATTTAGAAGATCGCTGGTTAGACATGGTTGAGACTTGCACAGACTAGGAAAGTATAATCAAAAAGATATCTTGCAACTTATTTAAGGGCCGCTTTCACCACAATTCACTCATCATCGACCTTCTACTTTATTGGGATGGAGCTGAATCGACTATTTTACATGGAGAGACTGCCTGTCTGACTTCCACAACCAAAAACCCCCTGCACCTCGTCTTGGAGGAGGACTTTTGGCCGCAGGGAGTGGTGTTCCATCGCTTCAACAGGCAAGTGCTACATGAACGCACAGTGACATAGTACACAAATGAAGTGTTAGTAACATAGTTTTAAGTTTCTAATTACTAACATAATTTGTATTTTATCATATGTTTGTTAGTCTGTAAGGTATACAGGGTGTAACAAGACCTTCGCGAAGCCGTCAACCAAGCATTATTTACATCAAACTAACTTTACGCTAAAATTATTGCTGGGAAACGACTTTTTTTTTTGAGGTGAAGATCCATGTTTTTCGGAAGGATTCAATGTAACGCTCACAAAACATTGTGCTGATGGATGGATTGAATAGTACAGGGGTTGTAGAGGTGTTTACAGTAAAAATCTTACGTTAAAAACAAGGAGTTAAAAAAAAAGTTGGGTCTTTGACCCCCAATATTTATTTATTTTTTATTTTTTTTTTTTATTTATTTATTTATTTATTTATCAACATACATCTACCATTACAGCTAACCAATGCGGTAAATGCGCCTTAATTAGTAACTTAATTGTTACTTATAACTAATACCTATAACTAATTACAAAAAAAGCATTCCTTGTGAATATCTCCGTAACTAGAAGGTTCCCAGGTATGGTCTAGAACAAAAGAATGATCGCAATGATGGGGAGAACAAGTGCTTTTTGGCTTCGTTAAGGGTCTTGTTACACCCTTTATGTCTATGGGCAAAGTAGCCTGAAAATAAATGGATATTGTTTGTGGTTTTGTTTAAAAAGGCATGCAAGATCATGACGTTGTCTTTGTCAGATCATGTGTGGACCATACAGATTAGCGTCTGAGATATGGAGAATTGGGATATAAATAGCGGAATCTAAAGCAAATAACATTACCCAGAGAGTCTTGGAAGCCATCTTGAAATATTCGTAATTTAACGAGTTATTCGGGAACAAAGCCATCACGAAGTTTGGCTCAGACATAAAACGAGCCGGTTTTAATTTAATTTTCTTCGCTATATTTTCGTTCATCTGTCGTCTATGCTAATTACGCTTAATAATTAAGTTAGGAAGTATCTTTAATTAATATAGTGAGATTATTTAGCCTAATAGATTCCTTGTCTTATTAATATTGAAAATGATTTTTGGCTTGTTTATCTAAATTATTGTTCCTTCTTGTTATTTTGTATATCACTTAAAATGTTCAACACCGGTTTTAAGAAATCCTTGCGCTCCATTAGGAAATTGAGCGTTTTTAATATCTGATCTATATCTATCAAATATAATTCAATAAATTACTCCTCATTCCTCCGCATAATCATCAGCTCTAAGTGTAAAATACCATCCGATAGAAATCTCTTGTAACGTGAAATATCCTGTGCGATTGCTGAGCATGAGGTCTCAGGTTCGATTCCCTTTCCAAAGTGTAGCTGGATGTTTCCATCAGGAATTTGCCAGTAGCAGCCACGGAGTCTAGATTTGTGCCTAATTGATGGCAATAGGCTCGCCCCTTATTACAAGGACTTAGACATAACTGGCGAAATGTGGGCCTACTATTAGGTACACCTCTGCCTAACCCTTCGGTGATTACTTACTTTGGTTATTCTGCTTACTGCGTACTAGCTGTTGCCCGCGGCTTCGCTCGCGTTCTGGGGCCTTAGTCTGCTATTGCAATAGTGTCAGAATGGTCTATAATTGATTTAATAAGGCCCCTAGCCCACGGCGTATTGAAGCGCGTTCGAAACTCGTTTGACGTGCGTACAAAGGGTAATTCGTCTGCGCGGGGCCTTATTAAATCAATGATAGACCATTCTGACACTATTGCAATAGCAGACTAAGGCCCCTGGTCGGAAGTTATTAGTTCAGGATATTTTATTACATCATGCCTACAGTCATGATGTAATAAAATTTCCTGTCTAAGCCGAAACACGTTCACACCCGGAAATGCAACTTGTGGTGTAAAACACAATCAGTATGCAATAGACGCTGATTGGGGTCGTCAAATCAGCATTCAACCAATCAGAAGCAAGTAAATATCAATTACAGGAAATCGGCTACTTCCACAAATGGACAACGTTTTGAGTAATCAAAATATCACTGTCGCTTGGCAGTTAGATTAGATATTGCAGCGCGTTCGTTCTAAAAGAGCGGCTCTGTTTCCCAGCAGTGGGAACATTATAGGCGTATTATGCTTACGTGAGCTCATGCTTCGGAAAACACGTAAAGCCGTTGGTCCCGGCTGTCATTCGTAGATCTTTGACAGTCGGTACAGGTAGTCAGTGGCCGGAAAGTAATGACTACCAGTCTCACCAAGGGGTATCATTTTATCCAGTACTAACTGGGTTGTGGACGTCGGTCAGATAGGCAGTCACTCCATGTAAAGTACTGGTTTTTAGTTGAATCCGGTTAGACTGGAAGCCGATCCCAACATAGTTAGGAAAATGCTAGGCAGACGATGATGCTTAGGTGAGTCCACCTGGGTAACACTGGCCACCAGTGGCGAAGGTGCTGTAGAACTCGATTCCTACCGGCTTCCCTTTGAAAAAATGGCACAGTCAGTATTCTATAGACAAATAGTATAATCACATTAAAGATATGTAGGTACTCCGGCTTACCTCTTACAAAATTGACCCTTCGCTACTGTGGGCCACACATAAATAACTCTCACTCGAAACCTAACCAGTCCAAAACTGACCTAATTTCGTCGAAATAGTTCCCAAAGATCTATAGGCTGTTGAAACATCAGCGTATAATATGGCGTGATTTATTAGTATGGCAACAAGCCAGTTCCACTAATGAAATTCCTTTTACTTGTAATTGCTTTTGCTGAAGTTTAGACATGCTGCATGTACCATGTTACAGCGTAAACGTGTATTGGTGTAACATTATTGAATTTACGAAACAATCTTATACAAACGTGATGTATGATGAAATAAAAGATTTCAATTAAGGTGGATGCGCAAGGGTAGCCCGCGAAATGTAATTTTTTTTACGTTTATTGCAATTTGCAGGTCAGTGTCAGGTTGTATGTTGATAAAAATATCAATCGCGCCAGTAACACGTGTGGAGTTACAGAATTATAATCATTCAAATCATCAATACAACCCTCCAAGTGCATGTAATCACAAAGAGTGACTTTTTTATGAAATAGCTATTGAATGGGATTATATGAAATTGGAGGGCTGTATTGATGATTTGAATTATTATAATTCTGTAACTCCATACGTGTTACTGGCGCGATTTATATTTTCATCAACATACAACCTGACACTGACCTGCAAATTGCAATAAACGTAAGAAAATTTACATTTCGCGGGCTACCCTTGCGCTTCCACCTTAAGGGAAGAGAGAGAAGCTTTCTTTCAAGAGGAAAAAAGAGAAAGAAATAGAGATATCCATTTATCTGAATTTACAAAACTCATGAGATTTTCTTCACAATCTAGATTTTCAACATATTACTATCTTGCTTTTATCGATGGAACATGTTTTCATCGATGTCCAAGTTGGCCTGATCAAATGAAAAAATCTCTCAACCAGATCATTTTAATGGTCTATGTTATGTCTTTGAATTTTACGAACGAGTTTGACTAACTAATAACGGATTTCATAGATCCAAGTTTCCTTATGTCTAACAAACCTAAATAAAATAAAAAATCGGCCAAGTGCGAGTCGGTCCCGCATGAAGGGTTCCGTCCCAACGTAGTAGCTACTTTAATTTATTACTTGTTGTTATAGCGGCAACAGAAATACACATTCTGCGAAAATTTCAACTAAAAAGTTACAAGAAATCAACCTAAGTTCAAAAGTTAAGAAATCAAACCCTTCTTTGCTCTTCTAAGTCTTGCAAAAAAGCTCTCTATACCCAAATCCGGCTCGAAGGACCACCAAGGCCATTATAACCTCCAGAGGTACAGAGTTACCAGATCATTATATCCCCTGAAGACCAAAATACCCCAAAAGATTTATATTAATAAGTTTCTTCTAATCACTAAATCTTAGGTCAACCCGCTCCACGCCCCATTAGGGACTCAATGGCTTGCAAATAATTTGCGCGCCGAACTTAGTTAACGTAGGCAGCGGGTATTATCGTACTTGTGTACAATATTCTGGCGTGATGAAAATCACTGTTTTGCTGGAAAAAATGTGTTCTTTTCATCTTTATCGTTTAGTGCTTAACCTGGTGTCAGAGTTTTTATGCCACGCATGAATCTCTGACTTGGCTTTACATACCGTCGAGCATGCTGGTTTCCTCACGATGATTTCCTTCACCGAGGCAAGTGATAATTATGCAATACGCACATGAATTCGAAAAATCAGAGGTGCGTGTCTTTTGGACTTGAGACCTATGACTTGGCAGTCCGACGGTCACACCACTGCTTTAGAAATGTGTTGGAACCCAGAAAGAACTTCGACTCAGAACTCGAGCTTGCAAAGAGATATAAACATGTATTGAGTGGAAATTGGGAGTAAATATCGTATAAAATTTTTGATCACGAACATTTTCGATTTTGAGACACGAATTCGAACTGTCAAGCAGACGTATGACACTAGACAGAACGATTTGTTACTAAGTAGTAATCATGATTACGATTTTCTTCGTCTTGTCCCGTCTATCGCTCGTAAATATTTAAATGCGTTTGCCAGCTTGCGAATATCACATTGTTTGATGAAACTCTAAGCGTCACTTCGTGTAGTGAAGCGGCCTTGACGGAACAGCAGCAGGATGTGGGTATCACCTCCTATCCTGCCCTCTTTGCTCCAAAATATGTAGCCAAAGTGACCTCTTCGCTGCGTCGTGCAACAGTCTTGTGCTTCGAGATTGTTCGAGTAGGGGATGTATTTCCGCCGGGTAATATGACGGGTATAAGGACTGTCACAAGACCCTTAACGAAGGCGGTAGGCACTTGTTCTCCCGTCATTGCGATCATTGTTTTGTTCTAGACCATACCTCAAAGTTAGTACTAAAATTTTCAGATTTTTTTTTTTTTTAAATACATTTTCTTAATGTTAGATTTTTACTTTAAACACCTTCACGACTCCCGTAGTATTCAATGTATCCATCAGCATAATGTTTTAAGTGCGTTACTTTGAGTCCTACCGTAAGTGATTTTTCACCCCAAAAAAAAGTCATTTCCAAGCATTTTTTTTTTGCGTTAAGTTACATAGTTTGATGTACAGAATGCTTGGTTGGCGGCAAGGAAGGTCTGTTTACACCCTGTTTAGGGTTTACCATTTGAAGAACCGTAACTGTCCGGGGTCTGAAAAAATCTGATTAGTGTGAATAATCTCGCCCGTATACATGGGACTTTGGTATAACAGACTGATTGAATATGGGTATATTGCACACCTATATTGCTCAGTTCAGGCGTAATGTTGTGGGTAAATAATATGGGTTGGTCTGAGTATTAATTTACGCAGTTTCAATTAATAAATTTCGTTCATATAACATAACAACACGCCTGTAATCCCTGAAAGGTTAGACAGAGGTGTACCTAATAGTACACCCACATATCAACAGTTATGTTTAAGCCCCATGTAATAGAGGTCGAGCCTTCCACCATCAACCGGGCACAAATCCAGACTCCATGGCTGCTACTGAGTAATTCCTGATGGAAAACCCAATAACACTTTGTCCAACCTGGGGATAGAACCCAATACTTCATGCTCAGCAGCCGTGCTTGCGACCACTAGACTAACGAGGCAGTCAATTTTGTTCCGTAAGAACATAATATCGGACGAACTATCAAAATTCTTCTCCCGCGGGATCCGTTGATTTAAGCTTCGTTCGGCCCACTGAGTTTCGTCCCACATAAAAAAGTCCTTGGTCGTCCCAAAAAATATGCTTCCTTCGTCCCAAAATTTAATTTTAATCTTACACCCGACTCGTCACTGTTCCAACTCGTCATCGAAAAACAAAAGATCACGATTCAAAACTGATCCAAAAAAAAATTTTTTTCGTGGTACCGATTCGTCACTGATGCTAAGGTATCGTCAAGTGAACAAACTATACAATTCATTTTTATATACATTACTTTTGTAACTAATTTTGGACCTCAGCCAAAACCCTAAACAACATTGACACAAATAATCTAATTAAGAAGGTACCGCAATTTCTGAAATAATTCAACCGACTGTCTTAATTCCGGTCACCCATCCAATTACCGGCGATCCTAACTGGAGCTTAACTTCGTTATCCTAATAACCCGGGTGCCCAATTTAATTACGTTACACAGTCTACAATGTCTTGGACAGCAAGTCAGAATTTACGATTGTCAATTGTTATTGAAGCTAATGGTTTAATAATAACATTTTTTTTTTTTTTGCAAAATCATCATCGTCATCTAAAGAGTGAATTCATCCACTGCTGGGTATAGGCCTCTCTTTTCTTGTGCCAATCTCCACGTCCCTGTACCAGCCTCATCCAGGCTTTTCAACCGATGGCAACTATGTGCCCATCTCGCCACTGGACGACCCACATTTCTTTTCTCCGTTCTGGGACGCCATTCGATGACAGCCTTAGTTCCACCTGTCATCATTGCGCCTTGCTAGGTGTCCTGCCCAACTCCATTTGAGTTCCGTAACGTGATTTCCAATAACGAAAACCTTTGTACGTCTTCGGATTTCAACGTTGGGAAATATGCAAAATACTTAGTTTTTATTCCGCGAAAACGCGTCTGTTTCCATAACATTTAATGTCATGGATTTCCGCAAAGTAACGCCTGATCTTATAAATTATCTTAATAATAATAGCTGCACCATTCACAAACCACTGCAACTCCTGAAAGCTAAAATCAACAGTAGCGACCACCAGAAAAGCGCCGAGACAATGAAGCTCGACGAAGTCCTAGATAACCAATTTAAGAGGGCCCTTCCCAGTCCGTCTATCGTCAACGCGAGCATGGTCGAAAGCTTGTTGTTTCATCCAGAGCTACAGCGGCGATTTTATTTCAATTACCCCGTCATACCCCGCCCCGGCCCCGCACATCATTGAACGAAAAATAGTGTTCGAAAATTTCTTAAACTTGTTCCAGGAAATACGTGTTTTTGAATAAGTTTTACAAGTGTGTGAAATAAATATTTTCAATACACTTTCTCGAAAACTGGTTCTAATCGCACTACGATTAGGTTCAACATGCAATGTATTACACACGCGTGCGATTTTTAATATTTTTCCGCACACGTGCGGAAATAAAAATTTGCACAGATAAGTCTAAAGAGTTCAATGACTATATCTATAGTCGGCAGTGATTGTTTTTTTTTTAATCCCGGCAAAGAAATATGCGTCTTTACGGATTAAGTATTTTTCGAGTATTTAAATTGTGTTTATAAATAGAATATCATAGATAAAAATGATTATTTAAAACAAATATTTATTTTTATGAACAAATTAACATCTTAATGTGCTCTAAATTAAAAAAAAAGAATTTTCTTTTTTTCATAGTAGGCTGTATACAGCATCATACCTTTGCATCTTCTTCAACCTGGCGAAAGCAAAGCGCGGAAAAAAAGCAAATTAAATCATAGTTTCCTAATAATTCCTGACAAAAATACTTTCCGTTCTAATATTTTATTTCTTCAAAAGTGTATTGAAAAACGTCGTTTGATACGCGTGGGGATTTGTTATTGCAGTTCTCGGCTACATAACACCCTCGCTTGCAGCTCGGGTGTTAATTCCGCGCTCGAATGCAATAACAAAGTTTCCCCACTTATATCAAAATGTACTATTGTCATTAAGAATCTCCATAAATGTGCAAGGTTTATATCGAGATGTTTTCTTTACTTTTACAGTTTATGAGTACATTATGAACGGCCAAAGTTCAGTTAAAATTTGTGCAAAACATCAATTTTTGAAGGCTCTTACTGAATTTGTCTCCATAATTTTTTATTTTTTGCTACCAGTGAAACCTAGATTTAGTGCACAAAATACCTATTAGTTCAAAAATTTCAAAGGTAGATTTGTAACAACGGCATAATCTCGTACGAGCGTTTGTATGAAAAGTATGACGGGTTGGCCGCCCTTAACTGTCTTGGATCCCGCAACGAAATTAATCAGAAAAAAGCAGAGGAGCTAGAAAAACAGGTAAGGTGACTGTCTATTACCTCCGTGCCTCGGAATTTCGGAAAGCACGTAAAGCCGTTGATCAGTTGATATTGATAAAAACCCGAAAGTGTGACATCTAGTCTTATCAAGATGTTTCGTGTTACCAAGTAACTGACTTTTGACTTTGAAATAGGCAGTCAAAACACGTAAAGTTCTGTTTTTTAGCTGGGTCCGGTTAGACTAGAACCCGACCCCAACATAGGTGGATAAAGGCTAGGCAGATGATGAATTGTTATTAAAGTAATTGGTACCGTATTTATGTTTTATTATTTAAAGGTAATTCACTTAATTATAAGGCGGAAGTTAGTCGAAACGTCGGCAGGGGACCCTAGAAGGTTATATATTGACCTTATTGGTTGTGTCCTTCTAAAAGGTCAGGTGCGTAGTACTCGCAACCTGCTAGTTCACCCGTGCGGTTGGTTTAAGAATGGGAACGTCTTCGTCGTCGAAGGTCGTGAGTATTCCACGTTGTGCTTTTTTGTAATTCATTTTATTGCACTATTAAGTGCACCTTTGCCTAACCTTTTGAAGATTACAGGGTTGATGTATCTTTAAGTATGTAATGAATCAAAGATGCTACTATACTATTCTATAACATTCGTGCCAGACTCCAGGATTTTCGCAGCCTGTCCATGGATTGCACAGTTTTCATTCATTAATCAATAAAAATAATGAACGGTATGGTGGTAATGTTTTGGTGGTGGTGGTGGTAATTAATGGTTTTTGTTTTCAATTTCAGTGATAGCCTAGTGGTGTGACCGTCAATCTGACAAGTCATACGTCTCAAGTTCGAACCCAAGACACGCATCTCTGCCTCTGTTGTTTCGGATTCATATGCGTATTGTGTAATATCAGTTGCTTCGGTGAAGGAAAACATAGTGAGGATGCTAGCATGCCTAACAGATATTTCCTGACAGCGTGTAAAGCCAAGTCAGAGGCCCATGGGTGGCATAAAATTCTGACACCAGCTCAGGCACTAACCTTACGATAAAAAAGCTTGCAAACCAAGACTTTTCTTAGTCTCTAAAATCAAATCCAGCCAAAAGCGCTAGAATTTGCCATAAAACTTCGGGTAATAAAAAACTCAAGAGTCTGTAAAGCGGTCTAACCGCTGAATATCAGTGCTGACGTGTAATTAGGTCGAGGGGGTCAGACAGTCACTCCGTGAATACGCGCTACTCCGCCGCATGTCGTTTTACGAGAAACGGGAATATAATACCACGGATGAATTCCTGAAGGTAGGGAGGTAGATCTGTTTTCACTTTTATTTACTTCCTACTTAGTGTTAGGAATATATGGAAAAAAATGGAGTAAATGATAGTGTTTATGTCTTTTGCCCGTAAAGATGCTGCATGAGCTGGATCGACTGGCACAAATGTGTTTTTTCATATTTCGCGTCTTTGTTTTTCATCATCTCATGGTTTTTTACTAGAGCAGCAATTTCTTTCCAGAAAAGTTTTTTCATACGAGCACCTCGATCATGGAAAATTGGCTAATTTCAAACTTTAATTTAACCTATAAAACACCATTTACACATTTATGTGACAAGCAAGCGCTTGCCCTGTACACCAAACGACACAAATATGTGACAAAATGGTAGGTGAAATTGTGGCTTGGCGTGAAGGACACGCGCGTGCGTGCTCTGTCGTTCAAAAGGATAAAGCATGGTTTTACATTTTCTTTGCAGCTCATGGGGGCACCATGAGCTAAGCGTATACTCCAACCCCTACAAATCCGTCTCTAAGACAACCCACTGACCAAAATATTAGGAACAGTATTCGAAATTAATGTTTTAAGACCAAAAATGTTAACAAATATCGTAGAAAACGTAGTCAATTGTAAAAAAAAAAAACGTGTATTGTAGAACTTATTTAAGTTTCACGTTGCATATTTCGCGTCGCATATTCAACCACGACCCTAAGTACCCTAATCAAACATTAGCCGAGGCGTGAAAGCGTCATTGTGATAGTTCATCAAAGCAATCAATGCGGACGACAGAGCTACAATGCACAATAATCTCTGACATTTTGACGTGTATTATAATTAATACCCAATAATATCGTGGTTTGGGTCGCACAAACCTAATGCACTCGGAATGTTTCATGGAATTCTTGTACTGTGCTTACAAGGAATATGATTGTTTACTTGTGTAGTTTAAGTAGAAGAAGGTTAAATTACACCTACGTATATTCCACGAAGAATACAACAGGGATTATATTTCGCTACGAATCGAATTTTCCAAAATTAATCGATACGACAATACAATAATAGTACTAAAATTCAAGTTAATAAGATGCCATTTCCGACGACCTTGCTTGGAGGAGCTTGTGGCTAAGTAATAACAGCCAATTGGGTCGATCTTCAGGGATGGGTGACCACCAATTACGTACCGAGTTTCCTCCGTGCCTCGAAAGCACGTTAAGCCGTTTGTCCCGGGTGTTAATAAGGATGATTCCTGAGTTAAAAAATATGATTCAGAATTCTATTTATTCCGTCACTTAAATTATCGAAAAATATTGGATAATTTTTTTTTTAAATCAAATCTATAAAAAATTACGAAGATAAAACGCATCAAATAATCAAAGTGGCGTTTGACGTCACTTGTCGGTAAAAAAGTGTACATAGAAGTGACGTCACGTGAGATTTCGAAGCACTGTATAATCTTCATTTAAAAAAAAATAATAAGTTCTAATCCAATACATTTTGGAAATGTATCTGGTGGACTAATTAGATTTTTTTGGTCATATACCCTATTGTAGATAATTGACAATCGTTACAGGTAGTTAGTGGCCCGAAAGTCTGACAACCAGTCGTACCAAGAGGTACCGTATTACCTAGTACTAACTGGGTTGTAGAGGTCAGTCAGATAGTCAATCGCTCCATGCAGAATACTGGTATTCAGCCAAATCCGGTGTGACTGGATGCGTAAACGTATTTGGAAAAAGGAAAGGAAGGAAAAAATTGCATGTCATTATGTTATGATTGAATATGTTAAGCTACTATTGTATTACCTTTGTATGAACTTTAGTAACCATAAATCTTTGATTTTGAAGGAAGATGATGAATCGAATTCATGTATATGTTACCGGCCAAACCCGATTTCAGGCCAATCTAGTTTGTCCTAGGTCCTAGGCCAAACCAGTTAACTGGTTTACCCCGACTAAATGGGTTAGGTTAGGTTAGATTGGTAACCAACCACGCGCGAGCCGAGCGAGCGTACCGAGCGGTGCCGCGGCAGCGGCCGGCGAGGGCAACATCCAAGTTTTTTTTTGGTTTAGACATGATAAACCAGTAAAGCGGTTTGGCCTAGGACAAACTAGTTTGGTCTGAAATCGGGTTTGGCCGGTAACATGGATGCAACTCGAGAAATAGGACGTAACATCCGTAAAGAAACACGCGCGCGTTACACTACCATTTTGATCTCGTACAGGACAACATATTTTATGTTGTATGTATTGTATAACGGACTGGTGTTCGCAACTCCACGTCCACGCAAAATACACAATTGAACGTGGAGTTGAGGACACCACCCCGTTGTAGAATTAATTATTATGTTTATGTTTTAGTTTTTTTTTTCGTTAGTTTTGAATTTTAGTTTTTTTTCCTTTGTTTATTTTTGGTAGTTTATTTTCTTATTGTTTTTCCTGTGTGAGTCCACTAAATAATAATACTTTTTATTTTCTTTCAATCTTGATTTTCTTCGCGAGAGTACCGTCGCCCAGCAACTCGCGTCTTGTTGACTCGTGGCGACACCCTCATTCTTTTGTTAAACCAACTTAGTACATTTGTTTTGTCCGAAGCAGCTGTCACAGCAAGCGTGTTACACTTCAACCAACTTATCTACTCATGCGGAAAAACACAGAACTTAATAAAGTGTAACAAGTTTGACATATCTATGCAAATATTTTTGACAAGCATATCTTGAACTGCATACTTAAATTGGTCATACTATATTTAAGCGCTTAGCTCGTATCCAAGAGGTATGGCTTCTGGATCACTTCATAAAATATCCTTATGCAGCAACGATGTTTCCGTAATGGTAAGCCAAACAATAAAGATAACATTACTACTGGTGGATAAACTTTACGAGTCATCAAGTCGTAAATACACATAATATTGGTCCTGATTAGGAAATTGGAAATAACAATGTTTGATCTTGTTTGATATGAGGGAAGTTATGTGCCATAAAAACCCACCTTCAGGTATTGAAGTGGACTTATGAAAACCTTAAGGCCCTATTTTCAACCACGGGCGATGCGGCAAGCAACACGAACTCCCTAATAACTTTCCCCAATCCCTAACTCTAGTTAGTCCCTTAATAACTTCTAGTTATAATGTAAAATTAGTTCATGACAGGAATTTGCGTGGGATACTATAACTAAAAATTTTAAAATAGCTTTACTTTTTGAAGTCGGTGGCAAAAAGTCAATGAAACAAACAAACACCGATTAGTTTTTTTTTAATGTGTGAACATTGAGTCCGGCCTGTATAGTCCTTTCACAGTTATTAGACTTCCACCTTTGAATTGATGTCAAAATCAAAGCGATCTTTATCCTCATAGCAATAAGGTTATTGTTAGGTTGCTATCACTGACAAGTCTGTGAAAATTATATTGAGCCTTATTTTCGTGACAATACCTGCTGTTGGAAGAGCTCGAAACTAAATAATGACAGCAACTCGGGTCTATCTTCAAGTTAAGCCGCGCTTGCGTAAAAGTTGGTCCGTAGACGGGTAACTTCCCATTACATACCGAGTTTCCTCCGTGCCTCGGAGAACACGTTAAGCCGTTGGTCCCGGTTGTCATTTATACAGCGTGTAATAGAAAGGGTATAATCATATGGAATACTGTAGATGGACCATCAAACTGAACAACTTTCTGTATGGGACCACCATGGAAATCGTAAAAAAATAATTAGCTGTCCTATACAAAATTTCAATACCTACTCGACCCAAATGTATGGGACAGCTGATTATTTTTTTAGGATTTCAATGGTGGTCCCATAGAGAAAGTTGTTCAGCTTGATGGTCCGTACCACAGTATTCCATATGATTATACCCTTTCTGTTACTCGCTGTAGATCTTTGGCAGCAGTCAGTGGCCTGAAAGTCTGACTACCAGTATTACTAAGGGGTATCGTATTACCCAGTACTAACTGGGTTGTGGAGGTCAGATAGGCCATCACTTCATTTATACTAATATTATAAAGAGGTAAAATTTGTAAGTTTGTACGTAGGGGGTAATCTCGGGATCTACTGAACCGATTTCGAAAATTCTTTCACTAATAGAAAGCTACATTATTCCCGAGTGCCATAAGCTATAATTACAACGTGCCCCTGGGATAATTTCCGACCAAAACGCGAGCTAAGCCGCGGGATACAGCTAGTGATTAATAGTGGTCGCAGCAGCAGCAGCTGCTGACATGAGACTGCAGCTGTCAAAAGTAAAGCAACTGTGACACGACCGTCGACCATAGTTTTAGATAATTATTCATGTCTAGAATTTACGAGTACTTTTGACGACCAATAAATAAATAAATAAATATCGCTTGACATTACACACAGCGCCATCTAGGTGCCACACTAAGTAACGAGGCTTGTGTCGTGGACACCAGATAGTTGATAATACTACATAGATACTTTTTGTTTGTAAATACGTAGTTACAATACAATACAATACTTACCAATACACGTAAAACACCTTTATTTAGCTGAATCCGATAAGACTTACAACATCGATAGTTCGGAAAATGTTATACAGACGATGATTTTACCAAAAAAAAAACCAATGTACAAAAGGTGCTAATCACAGACATATACCTTGATAACGCAAAATCAAAATCAAAGCATTTATTTCAAGTAGGCCAGTTACAGGCACTTTTGAATTGTCGAAACAAAGATAACAATTAAATGTAGCTAAAGACCGCCCGCCAGCCCGCTCGCCCCCGCCCCCGCCCGCCGCCACCCGCTTGTGACTGGGAAGTCACAAGGCATAAAAACTGTGAAAGTACTGTAGTTGCCCATTCCCTATCGTAGATCTCTATGGAGAAGAACGGGCAAGAAACTCCATGGACACTCTTTTAAATCAGCAAATTGTTACAAAACCTTGGTTACATCATTCATTTTGAGATGGTACACTATATGAGAATGATGTAGCAAGATGTGCACATTAAAAATGTCCACAGTAAAAACAAAAAAGAAAATTATAAAAATAATTAATTCAAATAAGCCGTGGCAACTACTTCGCGTGCCTTTTTTTACCGATGGGAAATCATCAAATAACCCCTCCCGCTCTGGGCTGAGCAGGAGGGAGTGTCAGACTTTTACTGACTAAAACCCATCCATGTTCCTTCCTTTGCCCTTTGTGTTCCAGGGCCGCGGTATCTCTTTCGAACAGTCCCGCAACCCTGGCAGGCGTCGGTCCTTACGGACCCCTTCCAGTTTGCTGACTCTCTTTGAGGCGCGCGTGGAACACGAACGCGCCGTCGACACGGCCTGTCGTCATAAGACGGACGGACGGCGAGCTAGCCCATAGCTCACCATCCACAGGCCCGCGCCTACGGTGGCCGGGGGCCACCACGTGGCCCCCGACACCCGGTGCGTCTCCCGCGGCGGCTGGGACGTGAGGTTCTCTCCCTCTCACGTCCCGCCACCTCCTTCGCTAGTATGACTGCTTCGCAGAAGGAGGTGACGGCGTCCCATTCCGTCTCGCTCCGGACCATGGATTGAACCAGGGCCGGACGCGAGAGGTCGCCGCCGCCGATTGCCGCTACGAGGACACGGCGTTGCTCCGCCCAAGCGGAGCAGACCTGCATAGTGTGCTCCACCGTGTCCTCCGGTCGATCCTCGCAGTGGTGACACCCGGGCGTTTCCTCCCGCCCGATTAGGTGCAGGAACCTCCCGAAACAACCATGTCCGGTGAGGACCTGCGTCAGGCGGAAGGTGAGGGCACCGTGGCGCCACTCTCTAGCCACTCCTCAAAGAGACTTACCGCCACTATAGTGGCGTGCCCTGCACGGGGTTGCGACAGTCGCTCTCTCCATGTCGCCATGAGACTTCGCGTGCCTGGTTCAAGCATTTTCTGCTTAACGTGACTTCTGTCGCAGCAAGCTAATTTTTTTAAAACAACAACGTTATAACTGAAGAATTTAATTCTAGATATTTGAAGAACAAAACCGTTATCTATTTTGTATAGTAACTAAATAAATAATGCGTAAGACGAGGCGAGGCGAGGCGAGGCGTGATGGTAAAAACATGGCACGCATGGTTTTCATTCGGGTCGTGACATTTGCGTTATCCATATCTGTAATAATAACGCAATAGACTGCCCCGTTATCTCGTGGTCGCAAGCGTGACTGTTGAGCGTGGGGTCCTGGGTTCGATTCCCGGGTCGGGCAAAAACTGCTAATTGGTTTTTCCATTAGAAATTTCTCAGTAGTAGCCCGGAGTTTGGAAGTTGGCGGAATGATACCCCCGTGCCTCGGAAAGCACGTTAAGCCGTTGGACCTGCACCTGATCTCTCTCCGGTCGTGTCGGATTGCCGTCCCATCGGACTATGAGAGTAAAGGAACAAAGAGTGCACCTGTGTCAGCGCACACAGTTGTGTACTATAATATCTCCCGCGCCGATGGCTAATCTGGGTTGAGATTGGCCGCCGTGACCGAAAACGGTCAGGAGGACTATTATTAATAACACAATAAGCTCGTTGAATAATTCAACAGGCCTTCTTTCACCTGCGGAAAATTACGCACCAACAAAATTCTCCAGAACCCAAAACACAGTAAAAGAAACGAATTACCTTCTTTATATTATAATAGGATATAAACAATATGTTTTGATCCTCCATTTACGGAAGAAAGATAGAATTTTATTCTTGTTTTTATTCTAATACCGCGCATGGTATGCTCCTGGGGGATATTACACAGTAAGAATTTCAAATGAGCACCGTATATATAAAATATCAAGATTATTAATATGGTGCAATAATAAAAGGTTTCCTGGTTTCCGTTTTTATTATTATGGATTGATGAATGGTTAAAAAGTATTGTTTATTCAGGTGTATTTTTAGCAGTCAGTCAGTGGCCCGAAAGTCTGATAAACAGTCTTATCGAGGGAATCGTATTACCCAGTACTAACTGGGTTATGGACGTTAGTTAGGCAGTCGTTCCATGTAAAATACTGGTATTCAGCTGCATCCGGTTAGACTGGAAGCCAATCCCAACATTTTTGGGAAAAGGCTAGGCAGACGTAATTTAAGATGTTTTTTTGGGTAGGTAAGTATAAAATCGAAATGTTCTTTATTTCAACTTGATTTTCTTCGAATCGATGGTAAATATGATATTTTAAATAATATGGCCCAATATTATTGTTCATTTGAAAGTTATGCATTTGTGTACCGTCTTAGCTACTTTTGCTGCCTGACCCATCCAGCTGCTACTAGGCATACTGCGGAGATCGTCGCTCCTCCGAGATTGAGGACGTCCCACCTTATGCTTGTGGATTCACGGTCTCTACTCAAGATAACGTCTACTTCAATTGTCATTGGTTATACAGCTATTAAAAAATGAAATACATTACGTTACTATTGATGTACAGAATGCTTGGTTAACGGCTTCGGGAACGGTCTATTTACACCTTGTATGATCAGCGCATTACTACTTCAGTGTGTTTATTTATACTAATATTATAGAGAGGTAAAATTTGTTTGTAAGTTTGTATGTAGCGGGTAATATCTGGAACTACTGAACCGATTTTGAAAATTCTGTCACTAATAGGAAGCTACATTATTTCCTAGTGCTATAGGCTATAATTATGCACAATGTGCCCGTGGAATAATTTCCGACCAAAACGCGAGCAAAGCCGCGGGCAACAGCTAATATTCTATAAACTTGACAAATTTAATTACTTCGCTTTTTTCTTAAAATCCTGTATACATATTACGTTTTCAAAAGTCAATTAACGATACTCAATAGAGTTAACAATTTCTAGTGATTATTTCAATTTAAAACAAAGCCAACTGGTTATTATCAATCTCAAGTAGCACCGGATGAGGACAGAGCCCTGTTGAGGACAAATCATTGTTTCCAATTATTCTCAATAAGTACTCTTTGCAAAAGACTAACGAGGTTCGTCTGGATGTTTTCAATTTTATAATGATTTTGAATGTCCAAGCGATGATTTTTCAGTACTTTATTGATTGATGCAATGTTTCAAAATGTGATTTTTCAAAAATATATTTTTATCTTTAGGTAACGTGCGCACGTCACTGACAGACGGCTTGCGAAGTGCCTAGATTAGCTACTCGCTACTTTTGAAGGACGTAGGTTCCTACATACCCTATTACATAGTACTTGGGCATTAATGGGCACAATGTAAGTAACTTGGCTTGGGCAGTTTTAGCTGATTAAACTGCTCTAAGTTATAATACAAGTAGCTAATTATAATATAACTACGACGAATAATAATACTACGATTTCTTGAGATTTTTAGTGATTATTTATCGGATTAAAGTATGTTGATTATCTTTAGATGCTGTTATTATATAAGACTGACTTTGATAGTCTCTAATTAAGAAGAATTTTAAGTTTTTGCTTACTATATGGTGTGTGACTCCAGATTTTTATTCTTAAATATTGTATTTTAAATATTCAAATGTTATTGTATAAGATTAGCAATCAATTATTGAGTACCTAAGGCTGATTAAAAATCGTTCCTATCTAGATACCTATAATTCTATTCAATTAAGAGGATTAATGAAATACATGTAGGAAGTTTGTTTAAACTAATAAACAACTTTTTCCTAACAAAACAGTTTATTAATTCATGTTCTCTAAACATCTGCTAGTATATACCTCGGACTAATTTCAAATATAATAAATGGATTAAACGAACTTACCTTGTGAAGTTCTATCCACATTATATGAAGAAATGGGAGGGTGGGACCCTCCCAAGAGATTAAACTTTGATTAATTCTTCCCGTAGGTGGGTACCTTGTACCACTGCTCTAAACTGAATGACAAGTAACAGCAGTGTTGCTAGGTGCCACTTTTTATTTTTCTTCTAAAATCTAAAAATCGCGTCAAAGAGCAACAGGAGACGGCTGAGACAAACTGAGACACCTCCCCCTAACATTTCAGTTGATGTTATGTTATGAAAAAAGTAAGATAAACTTAAAGAGTGAATGCGAAAATCCTAAATTATTATCAACTAAATATTATTATCAGTATACTCAAACGAAAACATAACAATGTAGTATTCAATCAACTCAAATAAGTATAATGTACCCATATAAATTTCAATCCCAAGTTCTCGCTCAAAGTAAGGAATAAAAATACGGCGAGTATCTCTTCATCTGAAGCAAGACCCCGAATTAATCTTCGATTTTAATCTGACAATGATATTACTTTTCCCTAGGCAACCATCTTCATTACACATTTTTATCGAACAAAATAAAAAAATCTGAGGAAATTGCAAAATGGCGCGGAATTTTATTTTTTTCGCTTAGAATTTCTCTGGCTGTTGAATTTTGTTTTGCAATAAAAAACTCAATAGTATATTGAGTATTTTGGAAATATTGTGTGAGAATCGTATTATTACATTTAAGCGTTATTTCGAGCGTTATGTCTTTAACCACTTCGTTGTTGTATTCTTGTATGTTGTCTCATTGGTGGATTGGTGGCAAGCGCGACTGCTGGGCAGCTGGTACTGGGTTTGGTTCCCGAGTCGGGCAAAGAGTTATTGCGTTCTTCCATTAGGAATTTCTCGGTAGCAGCCACGAAGTCTGGACATGTGCCCAGTTGATGGCAATAGGCTTGCCTCTTTTTACATGGAACTTAAACACTGGCCAAATGTGGGTGTACTAATTGGTACTGCCTGACCCTTTGGGGATTATAGGCGGTATGTTATGTGGTCTGAAAAAAAAAATACGAACAGACAAAAATATTTAAAATAATTGCTTACACAGTTTTAGAGACGTGATGGGTAATAATAAATCAAAAATCCTAAACAGACTCATAATTTCCAGTTGAAAACGGTGTCAACGACAGCTGATAGTTCAGTTACTTGAAATTCAGTGGACGAAAGACTTTTAACAATGACGTAGAAGAAATTAAGAACAAAAAAAGGTTCAGGACATAACTTTTAACAATTAAAACAGAGTCAGCCCAAAATCTGGCGACGAGTTAGGCACTTTCAGTATCGTCCGTGGGATGTAGTTCGTGTGATGTGCAAGCCACAGAACAAAATAACTACGAACGTAATAACAATTCAAATACCAGAAAAAGTTAGATACTTGATGAAAAACAAAGCTTCAAAATCCTTCAGCAATGATCTATGTCAACTTTGACAAAGGAGAACACACAAAAATACAAACTACTTTACAAAAGAACCGACGCTATATCTTGTTCCAAAACAAATCAACTCCAAATCATACCTTGAGGAGTTAAAATACTTCTCGCCCGGCTTTGGGTGTCAAGGGACCGAACTTGGAGTGTCAGATGAAAATATCGGACCTCTATCTTTCAAAGATTGACGTCGCGAAGAGGGTCGTTATATTTGTATAGAGACTGAATAAATTACAGACGAAAATAAGTTTTTTTTGAGAAGTGACAAAGTTACTGTAAGGCCAACGGAAATGAGATTAACAGAAGTTGTTAAAAACAGAAATGATTAAAGTGAAATGGCGGTGGGGACATATTTGGATGTACGGATGTTTCTTGAGATTATATTATGTCTGAATGTTTCAGAATAAAGATCTCTATGAATATACCCCTCTGCCATCTTAGGTATTTGTTGAAAATTAAATAGACATTGTTCGCAGAACGGATGGCCGATGGAGCCGAAAAGTTCTGGAGTGGCGATCGCGAACCGGAAGACGTTGCGTTGGAAGGCCTACCACTAGGTGGACCGATGACCTGGTGAAGGTTGCGGGGATCCGCTGGATGTGAGATGCACGGGACCGGTCAACGTGGCGACACTTGGGGGAAGCCTATGTCCAGCACTGGACGTCTTTCGGCTGAAATGGTGATGATGATGAAATAGACGAGTGAGTCTGCATTCTGTACTTCTTCTTCTAGTGATTTCCTCAACGGGAAAGGCTCATGCCTAAAAAATTACACCTACTGTTTTGCCTAAAAGATTTGCAGAGATTTAAGTAAACAATTACACGTACTAGGCTGTCATCACTACATAGTATAAAACAAAGTCGCTTCCCGCCCAACTAGCAAAATCAGTACTTATAACGCTCTCAAGACTACTTTTATTTTTACTTATAAATTGTTTATAATACGCTACAAGCCTGGATTTGGGCGCAGCTATAAGAGCGTTTATTTCTATAACTATCTTATAATCAACTTATTAAATGTTACTGAGCCCTATAATATACTTGACGAAGCGCAGATAGCTTCTATAATGACCTGAGACTACATAATTACAAGCACAAACGCTCTTGTTAGTATCTGACATAAGTATCTTACCAAAGCAATCTTGTTTACAATGCAATTAATTATGCAATTAATTTATATGTAACGTACTTAGTTTTTGGTTATAAATATATTTTTGTTGAGTTTATTGTTGCTTCGGCTGGTGGTTCCGGTTGTTTTGTGGTAAAACTTAATAATAACATAAGTTTCTATTACTATTATTGTAGAATATTAATTACAAAATATATCGTTATTATATTGTATAAACTCGTGGGGAAGTCATTTTTACTGTAAATATGTACCGCAATTTAGTTAGTTTTTACAATCCCCTCCGAAAAATAGCACATTAGTATATTGTTGTAAATCAAATATTTCATCAATTCCTATGAATATTCGCCATTGCTCTTCATTAGTTACTTTGTAGAACTTTATAAGTAAATTAGTACTTGTAGCAAGTAAGTAAGTACTTTATAGGGAAATTACTACTTGTGGCAGTTTCAGCCTAGATAACTCGCCTCCATCGGCCTCCATTTTAAAACAAATTAGGGTTCCCTTGGAATATGCCTGCTTTACCTATTTTTCACTTTTCTCCTGTAACCGCCACTCGTTTTCAATCGTTTCCAATCGCTTAAATTCATGTTTAGCTTATTCACTCAAGAACTTAAATTCGACAAAATGGCTGAGGTTTACTAATAAAGTTATTGATCTAGTAACTTATAAGCTTTTTTGATCATGAAGCGCTCTTATCAAGTATTATTAGATTTAAAAGAGTCTTGAGCAAAACCATAACGCCGCAAACTTAAAGTGATCTCAGCTAAGTATGTTATAATATCTTGTTCACTGTTCGATCGCGAGTTTCCCCGACAACCTCGATAGATGGCGTTGTCCAAATACGTCATAATCCTAGATCGCGATGTTAAGATCTTCCGCGCATAGGGTATAGTGATTTGATGAATAAATGTTTTTTTTGGTACTTGCTTTGAACAAATTGTTTTATTTTAAACAATCCCTCGGGCAGTTGACGAGTGCCGATCATTTGGTCCTACCGAGTCGGATCGCGAACGAAAGTGAAATCGCGACGACAAGTAGTGTAGTGACAGTTTTGTGTCGTATGGTGAGGCATAGAAACCAGTGGTGGATCGCCCTGAAGTGCCTGTAAAATCCCCGTGTGTGGGTGATCAGCGGAGTGCAGCAACGAGGTTGCTGGCCATCTCCGCCAGAGGGCGCCACCACCAGCATCGAGGCAACGGTGACAGCAGCAGAGGCCCTAGGGGCCTAGAGCGACGGGCAGCAACGACATCAAGTGTGACGTCACTAACTGTGTCGACATACTCGCAGCGATATCAGCAGTGACATCAGGCGTGACGACGCGACGCACTCGCATCAGCGCGTGTTTGAAGAGGTTTGGCAGACAAAACTGTGAGTTACAATCAGTGTTATTATTCTGTAGACTTATTAATTTATCAGTGAAATTATAAGATCAACATAGTGAAAAATCAAGTATTGAGACTTTTAAGATTTAGTTATATTTAGAAAATACTGATAACGATAAGGTGTTGCGACGGGATTTCCTATTCCCGATTTGTAAACCTGTTTTTAAACACTTGTAAAAGTTTACCTGTTTTTGTTGTTCACTGACTAATTTTTTCGTCGGTTGCATTACGATAATCGAACTAATTTGGTAATTAATTAACTCAGTAATTTTGTACACAATGGAATCCTTAAGTAAATTGCAACTTAACAATAAAGCAATAATAGAAAAAAGTCGAATTAACTTTAAAAAATCACCCAAGGATCGCCTTACACAAAGTTACATCGAAACGAGATTAGAATCAGTAGAGGTACAGTGGAAACAATTTGTTGAAACGCATAGGCGTATCATAGAAAGAGCAACCGACGAAGAATTGGCAAAGAATGTTTATTTTACGGCAGACACATATGACTCAACTGAAGAATTGTACATAACCTATAAGTCTGAATTAAAGCAGCACTTACTTCAAACTAGTTCGTGCAGTAGTGCTAATCCAAGTAATAATAAACATTCTAATCAGAATAATTCAAATGTAAAATTGCCACAAATTAGTTTGCCTACGTTCTCGGGACTCTATTCTGAATGGGTAACGTTCCGTGATTTATTTACGTCACTGATCCATAAAAATGATGCACTGGATGACGTTCAAAAACTCCATTATTTAAAGAGTCATCTCTCAGGCGAAGCAGAACAGTTGCTTCGACATATTCCTGTGACTGCGTCCAATTATAATGAGTGTTGGACAATTCTAAACGGGCGATTTGATAATAAAAGGTTTTTAGTTAACTGTATGCTCAAACGACTCATCCATCAACCGTCGTTTACTAAAGAATCATCAACCAACGTTAAAACTCTGTTAGATACGACTGTTGATTGTTTGCATGGTTTACGCAGTCTAGGAATTGATGTTAGCTCTTGGGATTCAATTGTAGTATTTTTAGGCTCCGAAAAATTAGATGCCGAGTCCCGCAAATTGTGGGAACTAAGAATTAGCTCTAATGAGAATGTAGCGACGTTTGATGAGTTCAAAACTTTTATGGAGTCTAGGTTTAGAGCCTTGGAGTATTTAGATCCGAAAATTAATAAACAAGGTAGTAGTCGTGATAATAACGCCAAATCTTTTCATGTCGCTTCTCAAAGTAAATGTATTATGTGTTCTGAAGATCATAAATTGTGTCACTGCAAAACGTTTGCTAAGAAAAATTGTGACGAACGTCGTGAGTTTGCACGAGTCAATAAGCTTTGTTACAACTGTCTAGGAGCAAACCATTCTGTCTATTCTTGTCGTCAGCAAACTAGATGTCACCTTTGTAAAAAGAAACACCACACACTACTTCACCCAAAGTCAACTGCCAATTCTGCTGAAATTGTTGATGGTTCAGCAGAAACGAAGGTGGTGGCTGCTAATGCAGCTACCTCTTCCAGTCAAAGCGAGACTAAACCCATTTGTTGTTTTGCGGATGTTCACAACCACGGTCTGTTAGCCACAGCCTTGGTCAACGTTGAGTCAAGAACTGGTACTGCGTTTGTTTTAAGAGCTCTGATGGATCAGGGCTCTCAAGTCTCTTTTATAACAGAGGCTGCAGTACAGTTGCTCGGATTGAAGAAAACACCTGCTCACACCGACATATTCAGACTAGGCGATGACGAGGGAACCTCAATGCCCTCTAAGTGGATAGTTCGATTTAAATTGCAGTCACGTCTAGATCCCACATTTGTTTTATATGTCGATGCTTATGTATTAAATAAACTCACATCTCATCTTCCTGAGAGGAAGATCGTTGAGATGTCGGCTTCGTTCTCGTCCTTACAATTAGCTGATCCGTCCTTTGATACACCAGGGAAAATTGATTTACTTTTGAGTACGCGGGTAGTCGGAGAAGTTTTATTGGAGGGTTTAGTCAAGGGTCCGCCAGGATCTCCAGTAGCTCAAAAGACTAAATTAGGCTGGATCTTGTCTGGTGAGATCCCATCTTCGGCAATCTCTAGGCCAGTATGTTATCATACTGTAGTACAGTCATCGGATGTCAATGACCTTTTGCGTAAGTTTTGGGAGTTGGAGTCAGAACCCTCAGTTCGTAGTGTGATCTTGACAGAAGAAGAACAGAAATGTGAAGAGTTCTACTCTAAGACCACCAAACGCGACGCAGCCGGGAGGTATGTTGTAAAACTACCATTCAAAACCGATTCGCCCAGTTGCACGTTTGGGGGGTCAGAGGTCATTGCCCGTAGGCGCTTTATCAACCTAGAGAATAGATTATTGAAGGAACCGGAATTTAGGACACAATATAGTGCAGTCGTTAACGAATACATTCAACTGGGACATGCTGAAGTGGTCCCTCAGATAGAATTAGGTAATGATGCGTTCTACCTACCACACCACGCTGTGGTGCGAGAGGATAAAAGCACCACTAAGGTTAGGGTCGTCTTCGACGCTTCATGTTCAGGCCACAATGGAGTATCATTAAATAAGGAATTAATGGTTGGCCCAACCCTACAACCTGATTTGCGTCAAACTATTATGCGGTGGCGCTGTCATCCCATAAGTTTGGTTGCAGATATCGAAAAAATGTACCGTCAGGTCAAGGTTGCAGAGGAGGATGCTGATTATCAGCGCATTTTGTGGCGTGACAATCCAGAAGCTGAATTGAAGCATATTCGGTTGCTGCGTGTCACCTTTGGAACATCCTCTGCGCCATACCTAGCGGTCCGGTCTCTGCAGCAACTAGCTCGTGACGAAGGAAATGATTTTCCTCTAGCTGCAGACCGGGTTCTTACATCTTTTTATGTAGACGACCTTTTAACTGGTTGTCAATCTGTCGCTGAAGGTGAACAAATTTATCACCAACTAAATGAATTATTAGGCCGTGGAGGCTTCAAGCTTCAGAAGTGGTCCAGCAATAGTGACGAATTATTAAACAAAATTAACGGAGATACTGTTAGGCAGGACAAATTAGAACTTAAAATAGATTCACTTACGAAGATTTTAGGGTTAACTTATGATAGAAATTTAGATGAGTTTAGATATACTGTCCAACTTCCTCCGCCCGAAATCCCCATAACCAAGCGTAAAGTGATATCTGACATCGCTCGTTTATTTGATCCTCTCGGCTGGCTTGCGCCGGTAATAATAACAGCCAAGGTGTTTATTCAACGCCTGTGGTTAGCAGGATCCGAATGGGACGATGAACTTCCAGAACACCTGTTAAAAGAATGGCTTCGTTATAGAAACAATCTTAGCCATCTTAGGGACTTCCGTCTGCCACGATGGATTCATACGAGTCAACATGACGTCCTACTAGAGTTACACGGGTTTTCTGACGCCTCTAATGTCGCTTACGCAGCAGCTGTCTATGTTCGGTGTATTGATGCCAATGGTCACATCCATGTTAGTCTGGTTGCAGCTAAGACCAAGGTGGCCCCTGTCAAACAGGTATCCATACCTCGTTTGGAGTTATGTGGCGCATTGCTGCTTTCAAAGCTTCTGCGTGAAGTTTCTGCCACCTTGGATATCTGTAAGGAAAACATACATGCCTGGACCGACTCAACAGTGGTGCTCGCGTGGTTAAGCAGCCACCCGAGCCGCTGGAAGACCTTTGTCGGCAACAGAGTGTCTGAAATACTTACCGTTACGGAGAATAGTCAGTGGTCGCACGTCCAGTCCAGTGATAATCCCGCAGACAGCGCATCTCGCGGTATGAATCCCTCCGAATGCGTTGAGCTAGAGTTGTGGACACAGGGACCTAGTTGGCTGAAAAATAAGGAAATTAATTATAATAGAAGGGAAATTAAAGAAACTAATCTAGAGGAGAGAAAATCATTAGTAGCATGCAACACTGTAGTAAAAGAAATAAGTGAGGATTCTATAATGTTAAAATATTCATCTCTTAGAAAAGTTACCAGAGTAGTAGCTTACTGTAAAAGGTTCTTAAAGTTCAAAGATAAAAATTATACTACAAAATTTGATAATTTTCTCACACATTCTGAAATTCAAGGGGCATTACTTACCTGCATTAAATTATGTCAAAGGGAACATTTTGGATCGGAGATCGATAGTTTAACTTTGAAAGGAGAAATAAATAAAAAGGGGGTACTTACCTCGCTCAATCCTTACCTGGATCAAGAAAAGATTATGAGAGTTGGCGGTAGGTTACATCGGGCCAACCTTCACGAAGACTCAAAGCATCCTGTAATTCTTCCTCGTAAATCACATTTAACTCACCTCCTCATAGCTGATGCACATGAGAGGACGTTGCATGGCGGGCCTCAATTAGTTCTTAACTATTTGCGATCCAAATATTGGATAATCCACGCAAAGGGTGTCGTTCGGCACCACGTGCGCAAATGTGTCATTTGCATCCGTCATTCTGCTCGATCGACACATCCTTTAATGGGGTCATTGCCCTCCGCTAGGGTCAATGCAGGCCGACCTTTCTTTAGAAGTGGCGTAGACTATGCAGGTCCTATTAGCATTCGGCCTACTAAGGGTCGCGGCTATCACTCCACCAAAGGCTACATATGTTTATTTGTGTGTATGGTCACTCGGGCCATACACCTAGAAGTTGTCAGCGACATGACGTCGCAAGCCTTTTTAGCTGCCTTCAAGCGTTTTACAGCGAGGAGAGGCCATTGTGGTGAGATGTGGAGTGATAACGGCACTACCTTTGTAGGAGCCAACAAGGAGTTGAAGGTGTTGTTCAACCACGAAAGGTCCGGCATAGCACCTGACATTGCTGATTGGTTGGCAACCAACGGAACGACTTGGAGCTTTATTCCACCTCATTCCCCGAACTTTGGTGGGCTTTGGGAGGCTGGAGTGAAGTCGACCAAACATCACCTTAAAAGAGTAATTGGTACAAGCACACTCACTTTTGAGGAACTGACGACAACCCTTGCTCAAATAGAAGCCTGTCTCAACTCCAGGCCCATTTCCATCATCAGCACTAATCCAGAAGATCCAGGCCCATTGACACCGGGTCATTTTTTGGTAGGCGAGCCTTTGCTTCTCGTGCCCGAAGCCAATTTTGAAAACTCAAATATTGGCACCTTGAGAAGGTGGCAGTTGACTCAACGCATGGTCCAGGAATTCTGGCGTAGGTGGTCGCGTGAGTATCTGGTACAATTCCACCAAAGGAACAAATGGGCACATCAAACCGTAGAACCAAACTTGGGTGATGTAGTGTTGGTTATGGAAGATGATCTTCCACCTGCAAGATGGCTCTACGGACTTATTACAGAAAAGCATACCGGCTCGGACAAAATCACAAGAGTCGTTTCATTGCGCTGTAAAGGTTCCACGATCAAAAGACCTGTGTCTAAATTGATCGTGCTTCCTGTTACTCCATAAATAATATGTTAAGGATTTGTTCATTTGGTTAGTTTTAAGTTTAAAATTGGAACTGCTTTTGTTAAATTTAAGTAGAATTAAAATTGTTTTTTGTCCAATTTGTGTTTAGAGTTAAGATGTTGTAATATGTTTACAAGGTTAAGCTGTTGTAGTTTTGTCATTCACATACAGTCCACTAGTCTTTCCACTTCCCACCAAATATTGTGTATTGTTTCATGGTGGGCGGTCATAGTTTTCTTGTTATGTTTAAACTGAGTTCTGGACATTCTGTCCATGGTGGGCGGGATGTTCGATCGCGAGTTTCCCCGACAACCTCGATAGATGGCGTTGTCCAAATACGTCATAATCCTAGATCGCGATGTTAAGATCTTCCGCGCATAGGGTATAGTGATTTGATGAATAAATGTTTTTTTTGGTACTTGCTTTGAACAAATTGTTTTATTTTAAACAATCCCTCGGGCAGTTGACGAGTGCCGATCATTCACTCACAAAATGCTATTATAGGATCAAAATATTATTCTGGATTATTTAGTTTTACTGTAGACAATTATAAGAGACTTATTCCTAAAAGTGTCCTATAAGATAATCTTGTAGGTAACTACAAGACTGAGATATAAAAGCAAATGCACTTGAGAATATCTACGCTTTTGAAATGCTATTACTGGTAAAAGTGTCCTATACATGTTTTATAGGTAAGTCTTGTAGCTAACTATAAGACCGATATATAAACTAATGCGCTTGAGTATGTTAAGGCTTGGCAAATTCTATTACAAGTTAAATAGTACACCGCAATGCCTTTATAAGAACGTTATTAGTAATGATAGACTTAAAGTCTTCTTTATAGGATTACTTTGCTAGTTGGGCGCTGACTGTCCCTATGTATGCTTAGATCTTTATAACTTCGCAATGGATTTTGATGCGGTTTTTTTTTTAATAGATAGAGTGATTCAAGAAGAAGGTTCATATGTATGACATTGCACTCGTGCCAAGCCGGGGTGGGTCGCTAGTACTCCATAATAGTAGACAATTCAATATGAATGCCATTTTGTTCAAATTTGTTATGCTTCTATTTTATATAAATTGTTTAAACGATATTTTTTGTTCTTTTCTCAATCTAATGTTAGAAAATGGATAGCTAAGATTTGGCAAAGGAACTCAACGGGGTGTGAAATTAATTTGGTTGTCTTATGAATTGGACTGCCTCATTGGGCTAGTGGTCACAAGCGTGACTGTGGGCATGAGGTTCGATTCCCACATCGCAAAGTGTTATTGTTAGAAATTTCTCAGTAGCAGCCAGTGAGTTTGGATTAGGAGTGCCTGATGGATGGCGAAATGTGGGTGTACACCTCTGCCTTACCCTTTTGCCTTCGAGGATTACAAGCGTCATGTTATGTTTACTATTGTATTTCAACGTATATAATACTCATATTTCAATTAATAAATTATCCTTCATTAATTTCAATGAGTTCCCTTACAAGGATTAAAGACGATGACATAATTACGTTTACATCTTAACACCTATAAATGGTATCCTGATCATTTTCAAAATGTGAACCTGTCAGTACACATGACTAGAAGACAATGAAATATTGAAGCCTGTCAAACGCATAAAGCACAGTTAATTATGAAAGCTAGATGATGAGCACATCACACATCTACATTCCCCTTAAACTCAAGGGGAAGATTTACGAAACAATGGTTAGACCTGCTGTCTTGTAAGGATCAGAATTTTGGGTCACAAAAGGGATGAATGAAAGGCATTTACATGTGGCTGAGATTAGAATGCTAAGTGGGATGTGTGGTGTGACGCGAATGGATAAAACAAGGAAATGAGTAAATAGTAGTGAAAAGTTGTGTGGGTCGGTTGGCTTACTATGGCCATGTGATGTGGAGGAATATGAAAAATGTCGTAAGGAAAGTTTTGAGTATGAATGTGGATGGGTATAAGAGTAGAGGAAGACCAAAGAAACGATGGCTGCACTGTGTGAAGGATGGAATGGCAATAAAGTAGGAGGTATCCGATGAGATGACAAGTAATAGAGAAGTATGGAAGAAGAAGACATGCTGCGCCAGCTCTAGTTATATTAGGATAATGGCAATAGGCGCAGCATAATTTATAATTGTAAAGCGGAAAGGTCGCATAAGAAACACTGCCCTGCGCTTTAATACTCAAGTGGCAGATGTTGGAGAAAAAACAGCCAAACTGAAGTGGTAGTGGCTGGACAAATGCGCCCGGAGAGATGGCCAACGATCGTCACTCACTGCACGCCTGTCGAAGGAAATTGCCGTCGATGTAGACCGCGGTTTGCGGGGAAAAAATGGCCGGATATTGCACAGGATGGAGAGGTTTGGAAGGAGAAAGTTGAGGCCTTTGCCCAGCAGTGGGACACACAAATAGGCTAACAAAAAAAAAATGGCAAGAGACTGATGATGACATGAAGAGCAAACTCGTTTGTTAATCGAAAACACACTCAACTATCTTCTCATTGTTATTTACATCTGATCTTGCAGGACTGTTTGTGACCCATAGTCTCGTGCCGATAAGGTTTATATCAAAGACTGTTGTCTTGTGTGATTAGTTTGAATAAAATTAGCTACTTTATCCAATAAAGAAAGCAATGACGTGGTCGCTCGCAATAGGCCTCATCAGAAGGTTTAAAGTCACCCAAAGGGCAGTGGAGAGGGCTATGCTCGGAGATTGCTTGAGTGATCGTGACGTAGTTCGAAGAATTGTGGCCACGGCACATTGCTCGCAGAACGGATGGCCAATGGGGCCGAAAAGTTCTGGAGTGGTGACCGCAAACCGGAAGACGTTGCGTTGGAGGACTAGGTGGACCGATGACCTGGTGAAGGTTGCGGGGATCCGCTGGATGCGAGTCATATAGGACCGGTCAATGTGGTAACACTTGGGGGAGGCCTATGTCCAGCAGTGGACGTCTTTTGACTGGAATGATGATGTATGATGAAAAAATGCAAACTTATTATATTATGCTTAACAAAATATGGTTTGCAGCTATCGGTAACTTCTAGACCAAATATAGCCATAATGCACCTTTTTCGGGACTTAAATATTATTTCTGAATTGGGTTATGTAGAGTTATGTTGCAGGTAAAGTAGTTGTCAAAAGACTAGCATGCGCGTAGTGAGTAGGAACTAATTTGTGCGCGTTTATTCGAATCAATTCAGTCACAGACGATTAAACTTCTTTATCCACAACTAAATCCATAAACAGAAAAAACCTCCCTTTAAAAATACTCCCAAAGACCCAAAGTGCGGTTCCCCCTAGCTAAGCTTCACCCCGAATAGCGCTAATTTTCTCCCATGACATCTGTCATATCGCTTGACATCAGGTAAAGTTATCAGACCTTATCCCCTTGTGATAAGAGCTATATCAGCTTGTCACGCCAATTGGAGTGGGGTAAAAAGGTCATGATTTATTATGTTCGGGAGTAACCAAGTGTGAATGAGGAGGGTGCACCTATTTTGATGAAGCATATATAGCAAAATTTAATTTAACGGTACTCGTATTTCGCGTTACGAAAAGGAAATTAATACGGTACGTATAACTTTGTATTTGTGAAGTATTAATGAATATACGTTCTTGGAGAGAAAGTTGTGTCGAATGTGTTTGTCGTTTGTCGGCAGAGTGATTCGTGTGCTCAACTGAACTGGAAGAGTTTCGTAAAAGGATTATGGCTCATATCTCAACTGAGTAAAAATATAATTAGTATCTTAATGTTAATTGGGTCACTAATTTTAGTTGATAAATGAAAACAAGACAAATATAAGAAAAAAGAATTAAGCAATCCATTACCATACTTCCATACTAATCTATATCTATACTAACTGTTGCCCGCGGCTTCGCTCGCGTTTTGGTCGAAAATTATCCCACTGTGATATATATGAATATGCATATAAAATTTCATAAAAATCGGTCAAGCCGTTTCGGAGGAGTATGGTAACTAATATTATCAAGAGGTAAAATTTGTAAGTTTGTATGTAGGGGGTAATCTCTGGATATACTGAACCGGTTTTGAAAATTCTTTCACTAATAGAAAGCTACATTATCCCCGAGTGCCATAGGCTATATTTACAACGTGCCCGTGTGATCATTTCCGACCAGAACGCGAGCGAAGCCGCGGGCAACAACTAGTTGGTATTATAAATGCAAAGCAAGTTTGTTTGTTACCTTTTCACGCCTAAACCACAGAACCGATCATCCTAAAATTTTGCAAATACGTTGTCACGTGTACAGAAACGGACAAAGGATACCTTTCATCCCGGATAAAAGTACAATTCCCGAGGAAAACAACAATAACGTTCTATTGATAAAAGATGGCGCCACGTGTCTTTCGAATCATGATTAAATTATGTTATTACAAGCAGAGTACAACCCGAATTGACTGTCAAATACTAAATTAACGCGAGCGAAGCCGCGGGAAAAATATATTATAGAATAAATAAATAAGCTGGTTGAGACTAAACCTAAGTCTAGCCGGCTAATCTTACATTATGTCTTTAGCCTTAGCATATAATATGTATTAAGTTGTCTTTTTAAGTCTTAGGTACGATCGTCGGATCATGCGAAAGTAGACCTTTATATATTTATCGACCAATAACACTTAACTAAAGAAACGATCGTGGAACTTCTACAAATTAATGCAAATCGCTTCAATACGATGGAAACTTGCCTCAACAACAACAATGTTCTGTTTGTAAAGGTGTTTTAACGTTAACACAAACTTCACACTTGTAATCCTCTCGGGGTTAACGCAGATATTATGTGGATAAGTACCTTTAATAGCTTCGGTTAAACTACGTGATTATGTGTAAGTATCTCTTTGTAAGTTTTGAAATATATTTTAAGGTAGGTAAGTCGCGGTTCCGACTTACGAGAGTCGTGGGTTCAAACCCAGGCAGGCGCATTACTTTGTGTAATTGATTTCATCACCACTGCTCCCAAAACGGTGAAGGAAAACATCGTGAGGAAACCGGCATGTCCTAAAACCAAAAATTCGAAGACATGTGACATCTATCAACCCGCACTCGGCCCGCGTGATGGATTATAACCCATTCCCTCTCATAGAGAGGAGGCCTGCCGCTTGTCTCCTAGTAGTGCGAACATCATAGGCTGTTTATGCAAGAGTAATAATAACAGCCCGCAAGATCGTTTTTGGCCCCGGCGGCCAATCTCAGCGGAGATTAGCCATCGGCGCGGGAGATATGATAGTGCACAAGATTTTTGGAAAAACAGAAAAGAAAAGAACAGAGCATGCGTGCGTGTACACAGGTGCACACAGAGTCCACAGGTGTACAAAGGTGCATTATATGTTCCTTAACTCTCATAGTCCGATGTCCGACAGAGCCACGGGGGCAGGGCAATGTGTCTGCAATAGGTGCCCAAGCGTCAATGGCAGAACACTGCCTGTGCAATTCTTTTTCTTAAAACTACAGATTACAGAGTACAGATTTATCTATGTTCAATGTTTTGAACATAGATAAATCTGTACCTAAGTTTAATGTTCTTAATTAGGTATGAGTGACCAAACCATCGTATTTTTCAAATCGTCGTCATTACCACGCCTCAATCTGTTGTGCACGGCGCCACCCGTCGGATCCAAAACCATTCCATCCTTCAAGTTGGAATCAACTATTCATATTCACAAAGTTTAATTGAAATCGGTTCGTTGGTTTCGGAGATTGGAGTGTACGAACATAGTGACACGACCGTGATTTTTGTGTATTCAGATTATTTTAATTTCAATCCTTGCCTGAATAATTGGGTTACATTCAATAAATTATTTTATTTAATCAAAGGTTGATTTAAAAAAAAAAACATTTGATGTCAAAAAACAACCTTTGCCAAAATGTTTTATCAATATTTCAAGACGTCATGTCATTACCAGCGTAATTTATTATAACAGTCTTTTCAAAGGCGCCGACAGCAATTTGTTTATCGATGTATCAATTTTGCTTGACACAAATACTTCGAAGCGATTTTGTAGTAATTTTTGCTCGTTAACATGACAGGTCCCTAAACCTTTTAATTTTAAGGTTTGAAGTGATTTTTTAAGTTCGACAACTTTTGGCAGCCAGATATTTTGATAGTATTTTGTTTGGAGTGGAAGCTTTTGTCCCAGCTGTGAAGACATTGTTAATAATAATTTAATAAGACTCATAATTATTATTTCCTTTACTTATATTTTTTCTTATTTTATACATTTTTAAATACAGGATGTAACAAGACCCTTCACGAAGCCGTCAACCAAGCATTCTTTACATCAAACTAAATAACTTGACGCAAAAATTATTGCTGGGAAACGACTTTTTTTTGGGTTGTAAAATCACGTTTTACGGTAGGGCTCAATATAACGCACTCAAAACATTGTGTTGATGGATGCATTGAATAGTACGGCGGTCGTGGAGGTGTTTAAGGTAAAAATCTTACATTAAAAACATGTATTTGAGAAAAAACTGGAACTTTGACCACCAATATCTCAGTAACTAGAAGGTTCCCAGGTATGGTCTAGAACAAAAAAATGATCGCAATGACGGTGAAAATAAGTGCCTTTCGGCTTCGTTAATGGTCTTGTTACACCCTTTATTTCTTTAAAAAAGCCTATAAAAATATAAAAAGGGATTATTCCGATCCGTCACCCCGCTTTGTCCCCTTAGGGGGACAGATCGGAAAAAAAAGTTTGATCTGTCCCCCTGTTAGCAATGAGGGGACAGTTCGAACCTCATTCACTCCTTAACGGTTTCATCTGTCCCCCTATCACTGATAGGGGGACAGATAAAAGTTTTTATTCGTGTTTGTCCCCCACAGAATTTAATATATTAATTCTTAAAAGTAATGCCACACATACTGAAACATTACATTAAATTAAAGACTAGTGGTTTAGGTTAATAATCATCTGTATTATAGGTTTTTCATCTGTATTTAGGATTTGTCCCCCTAAGGGGACAAAGTAGGGTGACAGATCGGAATAATCCCTCACTATTGGCTGCTTATTATTATTATTGGCTGTGTTACGCTTGTGATTATTTTCATGCTTAGTTTTGTTATACTTTGGTGGTCTTTTCCCAATTATGTTAGGGTCGGCTTCTAATCTTATCGGATACCGCTGAATACCAGTATTTTACATGACGCGACTGCCTATCTGACCTAAACAACCAAGTTAATACTGGGTAGCACGACACCCCTTGGTAAGACTGGTTGTCAGACTTTCGGGCCACTGACTATATGTAACTACTGTCAAAGATCTACATCTGACAACGACTTAACGTGCTTTCGAGGCACAGAGGAAAGTCGCTACGTAATTGGTGATCACCCATCCACGGACCAACCTGGGCAAAAGCGGCTTAACCCGAAGATCGACGCGAGCGGCTGTAATAATTTTGCAACGAGCTTCTCCACTTTATAAAATCAAAAAGAGATAGAGACTTTAAACTCCATAAAATCAAATTGACGTGAAACGTTTGCATATGACGTCATACGATTAGTTCAGTATACACTGATTCGCTTCGGTGTTAATTAAGTTGAATCCTATGCTAACATGACGTTTCCTTGCTTGCTTAATGTTGGAATATTCAAATGTGGAATGCTGATGATTAATGAGTGTGCTTTTGTATGGTTTTTAACACAGATTTGACTGTTTCATTTATTGGTTTACTAGCTGTTACCCGCGGCTTCGCTCGCGTTAATTTAGAATTTGACAATCTATTGTACTCTGCTTGTTATAATATAACTCAATCATGTTTGGAAAGACATTTGGTACCATCTATTATCATAAGAACGTTATTGTTGTTTTCTTCGGAAACAGTATATTTTTTAATAATGACCGCAACAGAAAACACAAAATCGATTACCAATTAGTTATAAAATTATCGCTGTTATGAAAGTGTATACAAAATTATTCGTATCAGTATTGTCTTCGTGAACTGTCTCTTTCATTCATTAAATTCATTTACTACCTACATTTTCTGAAACTGCCTCAAAGTACAATTACAAAGATAAAACTTAAGACACCAATAAAATTTAAACTATCAACGTTCCAGACAATAACTGTTATAAACGCAATCAGTCTTTGAATCTTGAGCATTAATTTTGTCTAAATGACATTTATGTGAAGGTGGATTAGTATCTGAACTCCGCTCAAAATGGCTTATCTCTGAAGTCGGTAGGTATATTAATGGATCTCTACCTGACTGAGGGCGAATTTCACATAAAGGGTGTAACAAGACCCTTAACGAAGCCGAAAGGCACTTGTTTTCTCCGTCATTACGATCACTTTTTTTTTTCTAGACCATACCTGGGAACCTTCTAGTTACGGAGATATTGGGGGTCAAAGTTCCAACCTTTGCACAAGTTTTTTTTGGAAATACATGTTTTTAATGTAAGATTTTTTTTTTCAAGTCGTCCCCCAGCATTAATTTTTGCGTAAAGTTACTTAGTTTGATGTACAGAATGCTTGGTTGACAGCTTCGTGAAGGGTCCATTAACACCCTGTAAGTTTATCTTCCAGTATCATGGAAGATAATCGTAACTGCCAAAATCTGGGTGTACTATAAGGTACACACGGCTACACATGAAGCTATACATTTCCAGTTTATACTGATCTCGCATTTTATAGGATTTCCGTACAATACCAGGTCAGCTTATACTGGAACTGCTTAACCCTTCGGACATGGAGCGATGTTTTTTTAGTTATCCTTGAATGTCATACTGCTGGGCAGCGCCAAATACCAACTCGAGCCACCCTTTGAGATTCGAGTCCACATAAAAATCTTCACACTCGTAATCCCTACAATGACATCTGCAGCTGAGGCGGTTGAAATTATGCAAATGGATGATGAAATCACTTTTATATCTATACGAATATTTTAGAAAGGTAAAGTTTGTGTTTGTGAGGTTTTAGGGTGTAATCTCTGGATCTACTGAACCGATTTAAAAAATTCATTTACTAATAGGAAGCTACATTATCCCCGAGTGCCATAGACATATATTTACAACGTGCCCGTGGGATAATTTCCGAGCAAAACGCGAGCGAAGACACGGGCACCAGCTAGTCGATAAGTCGATAATAAACGTTTTCACGTACAGCACTCGGCCGTGTCCATGACACAGTCACACCACATGTTTTTTTTTATAATGTCTTGTCCTGTGCGAGTCAAATAAATACGTTATCTTTATTTCTTTCACAATTTAAGGCACTTGTACTTATCCCAATTATTCAGCCTCTTCTGATCCGGACTAAGAATAAGAGTAGATTATTCTATAAGCTTTTCGGTCCAATTTATTTATGTTAGTAATTGGCCGTACACAATTAGATGTTCTTCAACTCCTAATTAGTATTAATTGACAGAACTAATTACTACTATTTGCTGGATTATGTCGTGTTTAAGACTAAAATAAAACTAAAGAAATACAATCAAAACAGCTATTGTATCACTCAACACATAGTTTATAACAAAGTCACTTCCCGCTGTCTGTCCCTATGTATGCTTAGATCTTTAAAACTACGCATCTGATTTAGCTACGATAGTGGTTCAAGAGGAAGATTTGTATGTGTAACATTACACCCGTGCGAAGCCGGGGGGGATCACTACTTAGTTATAACTATCATTTACTTACCTCAAAAAGGATGAATACATTAAGTCGTCAAAGTTTTATTTCTAACTGGCTGTTGCCCACAACCTTACTTAACGTGAAATAAAATATACAAAAATATTACTTCTCTTTTTTAATAGAATTTTGTTAACAATTTCAAGGGTTTTCATTTTTTTGCACGGTACCCTAATATATTTTCTTAAATTAAAAAAGAAAATGTTAGACCTTATAATATCAACTATCTGCCAGTAAAAGTCTCATCAAAATCGTTTCAGCCATTTCGGAGATTAGGCGGAATAAAGAGACAAACAAAAATTGAAAAAAATATGTGTTTTTGGTATAAGTACCGTGTATACTTTCATATGGATTCAGTAAAAAGCTGTTATTTCTGTATTACAAACACACGCTTCAATTTTATTTATTTATTTAGATTCATTACCACAGACAAGCAAACACATTTCTGTTAACTAATTTAAACTAGAAAAGATAATATCTTGTCTCAGCAGTAAATTAAAAAGTTTCAAAGAGCTTCTACTTAGTTATAACAAATTACCACGAATTAACACAACTTTGCTTTAAATTAAACTTTTTCGCTAACACTATTGGATTTTTATTCAGAGAAACAAAATAATAATAAATGACTGACTGGCTTCTAGAAGTTAGTTAGTAAGAAAACAGTGATTGCAAGTTTTTAATGTTCAATGTATTTATCGTAGAATTAAAGGCTTTTAATTTTATTTTATTTACTTAGCAATGACTAGTAGTATCAATAACGTAACCCGATTGCTACGCCGTAGCTGTTTTGCTACGGCGTAGCGTTTCGTTTATGCTAGCTACGAAAACTAACTAACTAATAGTGTATAGTGATACAGGGTGTAACAGGACCCTTCACGAAGCCACCAAGCATTGTGTACATCAAACTAAGTAACTTTACGCAAAAAAATTTGCTGGGAAACGTTTTTATTTTTTTTGGGATGAATATTCATGTTTTACGGTAGAACTCGATGAACCGCACTCAAAACAATGTGCTGATGAATGAATTGAATAATACGGGGATCTTGGATGTGTATCTCCAAAAATCTTACATTAAAAACAAGTATTTAAGAAAAAACTTTTGAGAAAGTCGGAATTTTAACCCCCATATCTCCATAACTAAAAGGTTCCCAGGTTTGGTCTAGAACAAAAAAATGATCGCAATGACGGGGAACGGGGAGAACAAGTGCCTTTCGGCTTCGTTAAGGGTCTTGTTACACCCTTTAGATTATCTCTCTTTTAAATACTATCCTTGATTTCGATAAGTGAATAATATCCGCGTGAAACAGATTTGTCTCACAACGGAGCGATCAATCCTTAAATACGTATTGTATCTGGCCAAACACTTAGCTATCAATGTGTCAAATGCCGATCGAAAATGAACGCATAAACGTTGTGGACCAATTCCGAAAGATCTAAGTCGGACAGAATAATTACAAGCTGATTCTTGAGTGATTCAGGACAATATCATTATTACTAGACTTTGATGAAAATCTAGTGATCTTGGATGGTAATCATCAAATTGGAATGAAATATGATAACATCAAAGAGTAGCGATCCTCAATAATGAACTACGTCCATGATCATCATCATTCCCCTGGCCTTACCCCAATTTATTTGGGGTAATTCTCTCTATTACTCGTCATCTCATCAGACACCTCCTTTCTAGCCATATCGTCCTTCACACAGTCCATTCACGTTTCTTTGGCCTTCCTTTACTCTAATACCCACCCACATTCATACTCAAAACTTTCCCCACGACATTTTCCTCATTCCTCCGCATCACATGTCTATACCACGACAACCGATTACCACACAACTTTTCAGTCACCGGCGCCACTTTCAGACTTCCTCTTACATGAGGACATATGTCCTCATATGAACAACACCCATGAAAACAAAAACCATGGTCCATGCCGCTCTCATCATCTGCCTAGCCTTTTCCCAACTATGTTAGGGTCGGCTTCCGGTTTAACCGGATTCAGCTGAATACCAGTAATTTACATGGAGCGACTGCCTATCTGACCTCCACAACCCAGTTAGTACTAGGTAAAACGATACCTGTTTGGGCCACTGACTGTAACGACTGTCAGCCGGGACCAACGGCTGAACATGCTTTCCGAGGCACGGAGGAAACTCGGTATGTATGGGCGGTCACCCATCCACAGACCAACCTAGGCAAGCGCGGCTTAACCTAAAGATCGACTCGAGTGGTTGTTATTATTTTGACACAAGCTCCACCGGGTCCATACCACTCTATAAAGACCATATTGGACCTTTATAATTAAGAATTTCCGTGTAGTTCTATGTAGTTAATTTCGACGTTTTATTAAAGGCGGAGTTGCAAACGCTGCTGCCAGCCGGTGCAGGCAATAAACATAAAATTGTATGAGGAAAGTTCTGTTTCGTTAAATGTATTAAAACTAACTTTTGTTACTTCGTTTGTGTAAACGAATTTTCGTATAATTTATAAAACGCTTTTCTGTTTCTGTTATTTTGTTGGTGTAATAAAGGAACTGGAAAATATGGTATTATGATAATAGACAAGTTTAGACTTAAAATGGCAATGGTGGATACTACAGTTCTATTTATTGAAAACCTTACTGAGTTGGAGGCATAAAATAGAAAAAGAAATGGTTATAAACAGCAACCAACCAAAATCTCGAAAATGACAAAAAAAAAACTTACTCAATTATTTTCTTATTTTACAGCTTGGCGGATTTATAAGTCAATGCAACGACTTCGATGAATACATTCACTTGGTATCACCACCAACAGCTGTTTCACACCTTGACGAATTTTTTCACAAATATTTTTATATTAGCTGATTGTGGAGTTAAACGTGTTCGAACTTTTTTCCATCTACACACTAAGATAAAGATTTTCCGGGTGACCCATAAGCATTGCACCTGCCGCATTCATACGTTTGCAGAAATAGAAAAATAACAAATACTTCTATGATAATTTATTATGCGAGTGAAAACAAAGCTACATATCAAATAGTCAATAATCCTCCTACTCCACACTTAAAGCATAACATCACACTTAATAATTCCCGAAGGGTTAGGCAGACGAGTACCTAATGACACCCCCACATTTCGCCAGTCATGTTCAAGTCCCATGTAATACGGGTTGAGCTTATTGCCATCAACCGAGCACAAATTTAGACTCCGAGGCTGCTAAATACCCAACAACACTTTTCTCAACCTCCAAATCGAACCCAGGACCGCAAGCTTGGCAGTCCCGCATGTGACTACTCGACCAGCCAGGCAGGTAGCTCCTACTATCCTAGTACAATAGATACAGTTCCGCTACCCACTTCACAAAATATCCACATTCAAATAGAGATGGAAAATCGCCGAGAAAGTTCGCTTGCGAATCAGACAGTTACTTGAGAATTTAAAATGCATGAAACCAGTGCCTTCACGGGTACTTAGAGATACTTTCAATAGATTTTCTTGTTATAGACTTGTGACTTTCAAAGTTAAACGGTAACTTACAGTTTTTTTTCGAAAATGTATGGCCCGATTTTTTTTTTAATGTGTTTGATTTATCAAGATCCTGTTTTTTAAGGAAATCCTGAAGAAGTTTTTCAGGTCTTGAGCCTTGAATTTTATCTGAATCTTGATTTAACTAAACTATCAATCGGTTTCAGAACGAAAAAAAAATGACACAGGAGTGTGAATTACTGTTATTGGTTGACTGAAATTATCAACAACCAAGATTACTTTGAGTCTAATTTTAAAACGTTCCAGGAATTGAGGGGACCATAATTCCGGGGCTGCGGGACTGTTCGAAAGAGATACCTTGGCACCGGAACACAAAGGGCGATAAAGGAACATGGATGGGTTTTAGTCAGTAAAAGTCTGACACTCCTTCCTGCTCCGCCCAGAGCGGGAGGAGTCTTTTGAGGATTTCCCATCAGAAAAAAAAGGGGGCCATAATTACTATTGTTCCTACCTTCGGTCTATTATGCTAAAATTTAGTCATCTCATCATTATCATTCCCTTGCCCTTATCCCAATTCATTCGTGGTCGGCGCAGCATGTCTTCTTCTTCCATACTTCTCTATTAGTCGTCATCTCAACAGTCACCTCCTTGCTAGCCATGTCATCCTTCACACAGCCCTAGTTTTAGTATTTATTTCCTACATTAATTATAACCCGATAAACTTATCAAGCGAATGTACGCGTCACCGTCGGCTATTACAGCATTACGAATGTTCGGCAAATAACGTAATTACATTAGACCTGTTCCGCATTTATGCCTTTTGGGATATCAGATCTGTATCGCGAAAATGTGTTGTACTCGCCGGGATTAGATGAGAATCGTACGTTTATTTTACGTCCGATGTTAAAATAGTTTCATTACGTAACCTCATATAACGCATGTAATCCCCCACATTTCGCCAGCTATGATGATGAAGATGGAGAAAATAAATAAAAAGTTTCATGTAATATCCGGCAAGCTTATTGCCATCAATTGAGCACAAATCCATACTCAATGGAGGTTGTTGAGAAACTGTTGAAAAAATCAAATAACACTATGCCCGTCTTGCCAATCCAGGACCTCATACTCTTTAGTCACATTTGCAACCAGTTGGATTTAAGTGCGTTTGAATAACTGGCAAAATTTAGGTGTACTATTAGTTTGCGACCAGTAGGATTTATGTGCGTTTAAATAACTGGCAAAATGTGGGTGTACTTTTAGTTTGCGACAAGTAGGATTTAAGTGCATTTAAATATCTGGCAAACTGTGGGTGTACTATTAGTTTGCGACAAGTAGGATTTATGGGACTTAAATAACTGACAAAAAGTTGGTGTACTATTGGATTCACAATACACTTCTACCTAACCCTTCGGAGACTACTGGCGTAATGTTATGTTATTCTGATTCACCGTCCGATGCACGCAGGAAATTGACTTGTCCAAAGTGATCGATTGTCGTAGAATTATTGATAAAATCCGCTACCCATTCACTTAATATAAATATTACAATGCACCTTTTAGACTACCCACGGAAAAAGGGGCAAGCTATATTAAGCCGCTGTCCACCGACAAAACTTCAAAGGTAAAAGTTACCTAATTCGACATAAGCCCGTCTGTTTATACCCTAATCTGTTATATTAAAAGCCATCTGCCCACGCCACGATAATAATTCAGTAACAGTATTAAACGATTAAGGAAAAAAAAACGCCAAATTGGCAATAATTTTTTACTAGAGCGTTTGCGTGACCAAAATGTCATGGGAGCGGTAACCGTTGGATTATGTAAAGTAGAACCAGAAGGTTAAGCTCAAATTCTAGTACACTTATTATAGGAGCCACTGAAGGGCAAAGGTCTTTAGCCCCTTAATTTCCTTATCAGGATTTCAGACTGTAGTAACCAACCTCTTGGAAAAAATTTCACCATTCTTGGATATCGAAAAGCGCGACTAAACCTAAACTCTTTCGATCAATCACGAGGAAGCAATTTGGTGCGACTCCCACAAGAGTGAATAGTCCCAGGGGTCAACCTTTAGGCTAAAGGTACTTCTGTATCAACGCCGATGAGTGTTTATCACAAACTCCCACGAAGTTTAAAAAAAAAGGTTTTCACGGAAGTTTTTCTTGTTTTGTTCAAGAACCCATTGGATCAAATTATAAATTGATTCGAGTAATACCTTGGTTTATAGTTCATTTGTTACTAATGTGTGCCTCGTCAGAAAGGTACTACTTATGTTATCATAATAATATGAGCAATCTATTCGGCGAAGCGTCACCGTTTTAATTATGGTTGAAGTAACACGGACCCGTACAAAGCTCTTTGCTCCCACGTTTATTGTGCAAACCGCCAGTCTGTAGAATTCACTGCCAGCTTTACTAATACCCGATCATTATAAACGGTATCTATTTAAAGTTCAAGTGAATCAGCCACTAGGCCACATCATCGCTTCATATCAGGCGAGTTGCGGCCAAACGCAAGCCGAACTGAAAAAGAAACAAGTATTCTCAAACATCACATATTTTGGGAGTCTTTGCTTGATGAATACTGAAAATATTTGGGAGCTTCAAAATGCACAATAACCCACAGTTCACTATAATTCAGTTAGTAACAAACTACGAACATTAATCCATTTGCCGAGCGAGCTGTGGCCATATTTCCTGCTGACTGGCTTATTTGATGGCTCAAGCATTGCTGTGAATTATACGGTAACGTAATAAATTTGACAGAAGGTCTGCTACAACATTAACATCATGGATGGATCAAGTCCAGATTGCCCAATCAGCAATCAATTGTAAAGTTTTAGTTTTGTATGGCATGTTTTTTAAATACATCAGTTAGGTACAGGTCCTTACAAAGAACTATCGCATTACCCAGTGAGTCGCATGCAAAGATCAGATAGGCAGTGACTCCTCCATTGATAACCGACCCCAAATAATAACAAACAAAAAGCAATTAACCGTCCACATTTTGTCACTAGACCAAATGTTGACCACATTTGGTCAGTAAGTTGCAACCAAGAAAAAAAATGGCCGTGTATTATCTCACGGTTTATTTTTAAAGCACACTGACAGGCAAGAAAGGAACGTCGACAACTTACAAATCACTACATAAAACAAAGTCGCTTGCCGCTGTCTGTCCCTATGTATGCTTAGATCATTAAAACTACGATACGGATTTTGATGTGGTTTTTTTTAATAGATAGAGTGATTCAAGAGGAAGGTTCATATGTAAAACATTTCACCCGTGCGAAGCCGGGGTGGGTCGCTAACAAAACAATAAAACCAAAAGAGTGTAAAAAAGAGATTTTATGTCTGCGTCAACACGTCGTCTCGTGACAACATGTAGAATTGTTAAAGCGCTGCTTTCACAAAAAATGGATTTTCTGAAGTTTATCTTTTAGGTGCCTCAATGTTATTAAAATCGGATCATCGGATTCCGGATTTAATTATCGAAATGACCTAGTTCGCGGTTTTCGATAGTTTAGTGTGAGCAAATATTTAGCGTCGTAAAGTTTTCGAGTTCAAAGCGTATTCTCAGAAATTGTATAATTAAATTATTTTGGGAATTAATTGAGGGAAATAGACCACTGTGAGGAAATTTGGTTTTGACGGAACCCTTTAATTAGTAGCCCAAGTGCAGATGTAACGCCAATTTGGTAAAGTAAGGATATCCCGACAAAACTGGTAAAGTATGTGAATGTGGTGCTGCACCGAAGACTATGCCGCACTCTTCTTTTGTCCTCATCGGTATAGAGAAGGAGAAGATTATTTGTGATATAAGTTTTTCAAAACAGGTTAATTTTCAAAAAAGATCTGATTCAAACCCACCAATGTGAAAAACTAAATTGGCACAGTACGACCGTTTTTGAACCGAAGAATTGCTAAGTGGGAAGGGCACATTGCTCGCAGAACGGATGGCCGATGGAGCCGAAAAGTTCTGGAGTGGCGACCGCGAACTAGAAGACGTTACGTTGGTAAGCCTCCCACCGATGATCTGATGAAGTTTGCGGGGATCTCCTGGATGTGAGTCGCATGGGACCGGCCACTTAGGGGAGGTCTATGTCCACCAGTAAACGTCTTTCAACTGAAATTAACTGAAGTCAACTGTGAGAACAATCCGAGGCAGGCTTAACACCAGAACTATTAATTAAAGGGCAAATGCAGTTTAAACCAATCTTGTATCCAATCAGTTCTATTAGTTTAACCGAAATCCTACAACCAGATTAACTGTTAGAATATTAAACGGCTTCTAACTTTGACAACTAAACTGAATGGAAATCAAAACGTTTTCAGTAGACATTTAATTTAAAAACAACAGAGATGTCTAAAGGGATAAATGAAAACATCTGTCTAAAGTTTCAGAATAGTTCAGCTTTATAGAACATCGTGTCGTCATCACATGTCAGACACGACAAAACATAACATAACATAACATAACATAACATCACGCCTGTAATACCCAAAGGGTTACGCAGAGGTGTAACTAAAAGTACACCCACATTTCGCCAGTTATGTTTAAGTTCCACGTAATAGGGGGCGAGCCTATTGCCATCAACCACACAAATCCAGGCACCGTGGCTGCTACTGAAAAATTTCTGATGGAAAAACTCAATAACACTTTGCTCAACTCGGGAATTGAACCCAGAACCTCTTGCTCAGCAGTCGCGCTTGCAACCACTCGACCAATGAGGCAGTCGACACGACAGTCTGTTTAAAAAGACCATCCATTCATTTCATCATCACCATTTCATCATCTGCCTAGCGTTTTCCCAACTATGTTGGGATTGGTTTCCAGTCTAACCGGATGCAGCTGAATCCGACCACTAGTATTTCACATGGAGCTGTCTGATCAAAACAAATTGAAATATTTTTGGGCATGTTGTTAGAAATAATACTTTATTTTGAAAGTGTTGATTATTTTAATCTTATTCTTTAATGCACACAAAATATAAAAGTAGGACACACAAAATTACAATATATAACTTATGTACAACGGCGAGCTTAACCCAGAATTGGGTTTTCTTACAGCAAAGCAATCTTTTACTCTGGATGCTCTTAATATGCACGTCTTTCTACATCGTTCTCACATATATGTATAATCTCAACGTGTAACCAAGATTTTGTAACAATATTTTGATTAAAAAGAGTGTCCATGAGTTCCTTGCCCATTCTTCTACAAAGAGATCTACGCATGGAATGTGCAACTACAGTACTTTCTCAAGTTATTATGCCTTGTGTGATTGTAGCTTAACTTTTTTTTTGTTTGAAATTCAAAAGTGCCTGTAATGGTCTAATTGAAATAAATGCTTTGAGTTTGAGTTTGAGTTTGAATACTTTTTATAGACCTTGTCTGGCTACTTGACCGCAATAGGCGTGCCTGAACTTCGCGAGACGATCGATCCACGCGATATGGCCACGAGCCACTCTAGTACCTTAGAGTGTTAATAAATGAAATATCTCCGCGTTATTTTTATTTCAGCACTATGTCTAGCGCTACTGCGATAATCGGCGTGCTTGCGCCTGCTTACTTATACTTTTCATTAATTACTTTGAATTACGAACAAGTCTGACAACCAGTCTTACCAGGGGGTATTACCCAACACTAACTGGGTTATGGAGGTCAGATAGGGAGTCGGTCTGTGTGGAATAGCTGAATCCGGTAGGACTGGAAGCGACCCAAACAAGTGAACTACAAGTTCAAGTTCCCTCATGATGTTATAATTCACCGACGCCGCGATGTCTTAGATGTCCAAGATAAACTTAGAAAGTACCTACTACTTAAGAATTGAAAAGTCCAATTTTTCAAATTGGTACTTGGCCGGATTTGAACCCTTAAGGGGGCCCTTCCCGGCCCGTCTATAGTTTGTATGTTTCATCCAAAGCCACAGCGGCGATTTTCTTTCAACAGTTCAACAGTTCAGTTTCAACAGTAAGACCCCCGTCTTACCACACCCCGACCCCGCACAACTCGTTTCCCACGCACCTCATGACATTGAACGAAAAATAGTGTTCGAGAATTTCTTAAACATATTCCAGGAAATACGTGTTTTTGAATAAGTCTTACAAGTGTGTAAAATAAATATTTGTTATTAAGAATCTCCATTACATGTGCAAGGTTTCTATCTTTCTAGGTTAGATGTTTTCTTTTTTTTTGCAGTTTATGAGTACATTATGAACGGCCCAAATTTCAGGTAAAATTTGTGCAAAACAGCAAGTTTTGGAGGCTTATACTGAATTTGTTTCTACTTTTTTTTGCGTCCATAGAAACCTAGATATAGTGCTCAAAATTTCTATTAGTTCAAAAATTCAAAAATAGATGTGTAAAAACGGCATAATCACGTACGAGCGTTTGTATGAAAAGTATGACGGGTCTGCCGCTCTTAACACACCTCGTGCGTGAAGGGCGAGGCCTCAAAGGTAAATGAATCCCATGAAATAAATTCATCACGGGATGAAGGCACGACTGGTTTCGATATAAATCTTCTCGCTCATGAATAAAGGTAGGACCTAACTTAGTCAGGAGTTTCCGAAACTCATCCTTGCCCGTTTTCACTAACTCTGTTTAATTTTCAGTGCTCATGCTGTGTACAATTCCTAGAAAATGTGTATACTATTCCAAATATGCACTTTTCCTAGGAAATCTATACATTTCCTATAAATAATAATAATAATAAATATCGCTGGACATTACACACAGCACCATCTAGGTGCCACACTAAGCATCGAGGCTTGTGTCGTGGACACCAGATAGTTGATAATACTACATAGATACTTTTTGTTTGTAAATACATACTTATTATACATATAAACATCCATGACTCGGAAACAAATGTCCATGCTCATCACACAAACATTTGCTCCTACCGGGATTCGAACCCGGGACCCTAAGAACGTAAGGCAGCCTCACTACCGCTGCGCCAATCAGGTCGTCAATAATCGGGTAGTCAAATAGCGATCGGAAATGAATTACATTCTTGATGTTCTTAAGTACAGCAGGGCGGCTACACATAGTCGAGAGCGTCTATCGTCCATCATTTTTTTTTTTTATACAACGACAACATTCATTTATTTTCCGGCTACTTTGGCCCATAGATACATACCTTACAGACTAACATAGATACATATGGCTAACATAGATAAATACAAATTGTGTTAGTAAATAGAACCTTTTTTTTTTTTTTTTTACCGATGGGAAATCATCAAATAACCCCTCCCGCTCTGGGCTGAGCAGGAGGGAGTGTCAGACTTGTACTGACTAAAACCCATCCATGTTCCTTCCTTTGCCCTTTGTGTTCCAGGGCCGCGGTATCTCTTTCGAACAGTCCCGCAACCCTGGCAGGCGTCGGCCCTTACGGACCCCTTCCTGTTTGCTGACTCTCTTTGAGGCGCACGTGGAACACGAACGTTATAACTATGTTACACCACCCCAAACAAACGACAACGTCGACTAAGCCTTATTTTGACATTTACCTTGACGTTGATTTATTTCGTGTTTTATTTATTTTATTCACAAAAAGCATTCGTTTTTATATAAATTTCATAGTATCATCTCGGAATTGCATAGAATTCCTAGGAAATAGGAAACACATACATTTCACAAGAAATGTGTGTATTAAAGAATCTTTAAAACATTATTTTACACTTTTCCTAAGTAGGCTCGGAATTGTATACGAGTATATTACCTAGGAATCGCGTACAATTCCTAGGTTTCATACATTTCCGGTAAAACATGTACACAAAAACAAATGATGAAATATTCATTCTTCGGTACATCAAAAGTGAAGGATAAATAATACATTTTGTGGTAAATCGTAAGCAAACACTAGTTATTTCTATACGGAAAAGACTTGATTGGAACTGGTATAAATAGCTAGATATTAATTTAGTTGAGTGGTTGAATGTGGAGATGTGATAGGAGTGCCTATGTGTAGCTGCCATACGACATGATATGCTTGAAAATATTTTGATGGACATTTTAAATGGGGGAAAATTTCCGTGAACATTAAAACTCAATGACCACAAAAATAGCAAGTAAAAGTATGACATAAAACACTAAATTTTTCCGTAAAAGTTCCTTTTTAAGTCTACTATTATCTACCTACTTATGTTAGTTGTAAATTATTAATATGTTTCACAATTCATAAAATTTTATTTCTACAATTTTATGATGAGTCATAGAACTCTAACATCTAAGTACCATTAGCTGCTACCAGGCCCATAATTTTCGTTTTATCTAGTCTCCACTTAGTAGAGGTATTTATAATCAATTCATGATGACAGTTATTACATTCCTAAATAATGTTTTTTTTCATATAATAATGTTAGGTAAGCTTACCTAAATGGTGTTTAAATGCTTCGATTTCGCGATTAAAACACGTCATTATTTTCGTTTATGAGGCTGTAAAAATATTAATTTATTTATTTATTCCCCTTACAGATCTGTTGTAAAAGGAATAAATAAATAAAATAATTTTAGACCAAATTGGCAACTGGCTGTCAATTAAATGTATACTTATTTTATGTTTTAGTTTTCTTTTGTTGTGTTGCGCTTAAAAGAGGCAACCCACAGCCGTACGGTGTGGTGCAGAAGTACCAGGAGGGCTGACCCCAAATAAATTGGGATAACATCCAAGAGAAAGAAGAAGAATGTATGTATTAGGTTGGTGGACGCTGACATGAAGGCAAATGGAAGTCGTATTAAAAGCTTTCAACAGAATAGATGTAAGCTTTTCTTGACCTTATGTCAACTATAAAAATCACATTTACGACTTTTCCCCCATTTTTACCGCTGATTGAATGCCATTTTGTGATTGTGTGATGAGACAAAATACTTAACTTGCCACTGCAAGTAGACAGTCCCTCTAAGAGGCTCTGCGGCAGAATGTGCAATTCGCAAAATGTGCACTGGACTAAAAATGGTGTACCTACATTTTTTGTTCGTTTCGCAATGGGGTTGGAAAGTGAAAGCTGATCTCAGATGGCGCCACCACCGCACAGACCCAATCCGACCAATGGGGTCAAGCTCTTTGAAATACTAAATGACATTTCCAGATTTTCAACCAATGACGATGCTATGAACCAGCGATGCTAGCGCCATTAGTTTTGCAAGTTGTCATCCCCATTGTTGCACTTCTCATAACGGGCACTCTAAATTAGCTTTACGCTAAATGAGTACTTTTTTAAATTGCTCGCTTAGTCATTAATTTTGTCCTTTTAATCAGTCAACTTATTGGCAAGACACGAAATACTAGATGCTAACTTTGTAGACAAAGTTGAGAACTTTAAAATATCACTGTAGGTAATAATACCAGCTGCTAAAAAGTTGTGGGTTGCCTACAACATACCCACCTTCATATTTACTGGAAAACGTGTAATATAAGTCAGTAGGGTTTCAGTAAGATTAAGTGTAATAGAAATCAGTAAGAGTTTGGAACCTCGCAAAAAGCTGCGAAATATTCCCCTTTTCATATTCATTAATAAACTACAGCACTAAGGGATCTCACGCACTACTACGACCACGACTTTTGGCCGCAGAAGCAACTTTTTGATGGCAACCAGGAAGAAAGTATGGTCGCACGGCCAGGCCCGACCAGTTTTGTTCAAGATTGCGGCCAGTCGACAAGTCGTGACCGTGGTCGTGAATAATAGTGCGCTCTTATTCTTTTTCTTTATTGCACACAAAATATTAAAGTAGGACACACAAAATTACAATATATAACTTATGTACAACGGCGAGCTTAACCCAGAATTTGGTTTTCTTACAGCAAACCTTACGTTTGATTGTGAGATTTGCGAATGAGGATAAACCTATGTGCACAAACGAACATTTTAAAACTTAAATTTACTTATTTTTACTAAACTAATACATAAAATATAATAAACGTAATACATATATATATATATAGATAGATACACAAAATACTATATATATACTATTATCCTGTTGACAGGAAATGTTCTCTTATTCTTTTCTTGAACACATCTAACGAAGGGTTATTCCGCAAGGAGTGTGGAAGCGAATTCCAAAGGCGCACAGCCCGAACAGTAAAGGAACCATCATGCCGACTTGAGGAGTGAGGAGGGAAACGAAGGAGAAGAGATGATTTTGAACGAGTATATTTTAGAGTAACGAGTATTTTTTGCGCCAGTTACAGAAAATTTGAAAGGGGATCGACTGTCTTGGTGAGGAGGCATGTGATGAGGAGGGACGAATCGCATGTGACTAAAAGAGTGATGCGTATTAATGTTGATGGATGGAGAGGGAGAGGAAGACCAAAGAAACGATGGGTGTATTGTGTGAGGAATGATATGGAAGAAAATGGAGTAAATGGCGTGACGGTTGGCAGACAAGAATAGAAGAAAAAAACGTGTTGCGCCGACCACTAGTAACATGAAACAATAGGCCAGGAAGAGCGGGAAGAGGCAACTCTTTACGCTTGAATTTACTGTTTCCACGCAAGAATCGTCATCACCATCATCAGCCTATGGCAGTCCACTACTGGACATAGGTCTCCCCAATCGCACGACACTCAACTCGATCCTCAGCAGCTCTCATCCAGTTGCTACCAGCCACCCTGCGAAGATCGGCGCTCCACCGAGCCTGAGGGCGTCCCACCTTACGTTTGCCGATTCGCGGTCTCCACTCAAGAACACGTCTACCCCAATGGTCATCGGTTCTACGGCTAATATGACCGGCCCATTGCCACTTCAGCTTACTTATTCTACGAGTATGAGCTATGTCAACAACTCTGGTTCTCTGTCCGATTACCTCGTTTCGAATGCGATCCACGCAAGAATCGTGTTCCTCATTTAGGGTTATGTAAAGGTGTAGAAGTTCCTGATAATTGTTTGTTGTAATTATTTTTTAATTTTGTGATTATTTGATTCGCTTTGTCGCGTGGAGAAGCTTACGTTGAGTTCGGCTTATGTTTATGTTCTGTGATGATTTGGCGATAACGAGAATGGAGAAAACATAACTATGGGCGAACGGCAATAAAACTTGTTTGTTTTTAATCTCTATTTAACGGGCGTTTGTTTTAGAGGCGGAAAACTTTAAATTGAAATAATCAAAAAAATATGCCATTTTTGTGTGGATAATTATGATTAATAAGATTTAGGGCTTGTGGTCACTGTGGCTGGCGCGTAATAAACATGGCGTAATCTGGAAAATCCTATTTTTCGCAGTAAATCAGGCTGTATTGAGTTTGAGTCATCGTGGATTTAAACGAAGCCAACGAAAGAGCAGGTACAGGGGTCTAAAATGGCCGCTTTCGCAGAATCATGATAGGATAATAATATGAATTACGTTACAATTCGTAAAATGGTCACAAAGTAACAATTCATAGTATTAACTGCGTCTGTGACTATTTTAAGATTTGTAACTAAATCCATAATTATAATTCCACTAAATTGGCCTAAAATGGCCACTTTAGCAGAATTATAATAGGATAGGTAGGGCCCCACGGTGGCAAGATACTGGTAGAGTATTATTTCAGTCCATCGACACGCAAAGAAGAAGAAAAAGGCAGGTATTTGCTGCCCCGTTGGTTTCGCCATGCAGCGCTACTGCTGAGCGTAAGGTCGATTCGATCGGTCGAGTCGGTTCGATTCCCATGTCTGTCAAAGTGTTATTTGTTTTTTTTCATCAAGAATTCGGACAGGACAAGGCTCGCTTCTTATTACATTGTACTTCAATATAAGTAACCAAAAAATGTTGCGGGTACAGACGTGGTATTATGTAATGTTCATGTTAAAAATATGTGAACAGAACCATTTCACATTCACGACACACTTACTACCATCTGCGGATTAGCAGCGCCTTTATTTCATAGCAGCAAAGTTGATTTTTGCAGTTCAACGTGTGGTTGAGCATATAACTAATTTTACTATTTATAACTTTCCATGTAGAAGTAGCGTATAAATAAAATATTTAATGAACCTGCGAGCTGCGGGTTGATTTATAACGCAGATAGGAATTCCCGTGTTACCATTTGCATGGTATATTAATGTTTTTCAAAATAAAATAATTGCTACGATTGTAGTTGTTTAGAGTTCTAAGAATTGCTATGGTTTGTTAGGTAAATCTGATTTTATGAGAGAGAGGAAATGCTGTGGTTTTAAAAAGAGGTATTTTTTAAGATTTTTTTATATATATATATTTTTTTTTTTTTATTTATTAATCTCTTACAAAAAAAAGTTATTTTTTAAAGTCATTTTACTCGCCAAACTTTACAGTTTGATGGCGAGAAGCGCTCGTTTATCATACATCTTAACTTAAAATTATAAACTTAACCTAAAATCGACTAAACGAAACTTACTGCTACATATGCTTATTGAATTTATTTCTCGACAACGGCAGAGCGACACCAACATTTATCAGACAATGAATTCCAAGCCAGAGTGACCAGCCGGAGCTGGCCACCCTGGTCCAGAACTCACCGCCCATCACAGTCCGACGACGTGTCCACGTTCTCCAGAAATAAATTCTTTAGCTTTGATTTTAACACAGCTTTGCTTAAATTTGAGTTATTCCTTAATAATTCTATTTTATTAAATACTTTTGGCACCAAATATTTAGACGTTCTTTCTCCGTAATAGTTTGTTATTTTTGGTTGCACTAGCCTTCTCTCTCTCACACTCCTTGTGTTAAACTTATTTTTAACATTTACTTTAAAATTATCACTATAATAATGTTCTAACCCTATCAAATACTCAACCTTCATATCAACTGGCAAGAATGTCTTTATCTGCCTAGCCTTTTCCCAATTATGTTGGTGTGGGCTTCCAGTCATACCAGTATTTCACATAGAGCGACTTCCTGTTTACCTCCACAACCCAGTTAGTACTGGATAACGATACCCCTTGGTAAGTCTGGTTGTCAGACTTTCGGGCCACTGACTACCTGTAACGACTGTCAAAGATTAAAAATGACAGCCAACCCGGTAAGTAATTAATGAATTATATTATATTATATATATTAAAAATTAATTTAACCGTTTGTTTTCCTTTGTAAAATCTTAATATACAGTCCACTATTATTATCCAGTCACCGCGTTTTAGTCCTCTCAACACCCTGAGGATATCACCCATTCCCTTCTATGGTATATGGTATGTATGGTAAGTAATGTGTGGTCACCCATCCACGGACCAACCTAGGCAAGCGCGGCTTTACCTGAAGATCGACCCCAGTGGCTGTTATTATTTAGCTACGAGCTGCTCACAAATAAAAAGTGTCAGAATAAATTCTCTTTAGTCAAAAAGAAAAGAAATATCCTTGTTTATTTTAAGGATTACAACTTGTTCAAGTTTTATTTGGATGTTGTTCTTGTAAATCAACTTGATAAGTCGAGCGATTTTTTGCCACTGGCAACATTTTTTGCCGTCGAATTTATTTACTTATTTGTCGAAGATGTACCTACCCTTTGTAAAGATTTTTTTTGGTTGTAATTTGATTTTTTGTGAGATTGCGTTACCTGTTTAAATGAAAATAATTTTATTTTGAATGTGAATGTATTTTACAATATTTTCAGTTTAATAAACCTGTCGCTTTACCGGCGCGGGATAAGTAATCTTATACTTAAAGAGAAGAGAAGCATTGATATAATCACATCACTCGAGCTCAATCGGTTCTGCAAATGTTCCAATGTTTGCTCTATAAGTCTTAAAAATCTCTTTGACCACAAGCCTAGTGGTGTGACCGTTGGACTGCCAATCCATAGGTCTCGAGTTCGAACCGAAGGCACGCTTTCTGATTTTTCGGATTCATTTGCGTATTGTATAACTTGCTTCGGTGAAGGAAAGCACCGTGAGAAAACCAGCATCCCTGTGAAATATTTCTAAACAGCATGTAAAGCCAATTCAGAGGCCCATGGAGCATAAAAACTCTAACACCAGGTTGAGCACCTACCGAGGCCCCGACGCACGGGGCCAAAGAGTTACAACACCTTTTCATCAAAATTCCATTTTCAGTTCATTTTACCACAATAAACACAAAGAGGCGATGCTCAAAGGTAAGCTTTTTAAAACGTTGCACGCCAATTAAACCACGGTTAATTTTAAACCGTCGGTGTTGAACTGTTAAATATTCATTCGCAGTTATTACCGCCTGTCTTGTACCTTCCGGCTCTTAAATCGTGCTTCATTAACTAATTTGTTACTTATATTTTAATTGGTGATGGTAATTAAGACTTGTTTTAATATGCACAAGTGTGAAAAATGTTTACACTTTTAAAATTGACATTATATTCTGACAACATAGTAAAGTTAATCATTTAATTGTTTCGAGTATTAAATTAATTGGGATTACGTCACGCTTGTAATTGACTTAAATTCAGAAAGCCTACAGTCTAATCCTACTTCCTACTAATATTACAAATGCAAATGCGAAAGTTTGTGAGGATGTATGTCTTGATGTATGCATGTCCAGACAAGAGTAAGAAACATCCAGATGTTTCTTACTCTTTCACGCAAAAACTACTGACAAGATTTGAATAAAATTTGGCACACAGATAGGTTAACCTGGATTAACACAGGATATTTGAATTTTTATTCCGGTGGTACGATCCTGTGGGACAATTAACTGACTCCATGTGAGCGAAGCCGCGGGTATAAGCTAGTATAATATAAATGGGTCAATGATGTATATTGGCGCAGACATTTGTCGTTTAAAAGATTTCATACATAAAATAACTATTCCCAAATTGTTAGACAGAGGTGTACAGTCACGAGCACCAATATGTAAACACTTTATTTTTATCTTTTATTTAGCCTATATTATCCCACTGCTAGGCAAAGGCCTCCCCCATAGCCTTCCACTCTTCTCTACGTGCTGCTTTCTCAGGCTAATCTGTCACAAATGCCTGTAAGTCGTCACTCCAGCGTTTTCAAGTGTTTTGCTCCTACTATTCTGATTAAAATGTCATGTTATTACGAACGTAGTATTTTGGAAGCCATATTTTATAAAAAAATATTCCATCTACAAGTTACAGTCGTTATTTCTCGCGAAAATTGCTTTTATAATTAGGAAAGTGTATACATATTGGTGCTCGAGACTGTACCTAATAGTACGCCCACATTTCGACGGTTTTGCTTAAGTCTCATATAATAGGAGACGAGTCAATTGCCATCAATCGGACACAAAATCGGTACTTAACATTTTGAAAACTCCCTCAAAATGATCCACATGATATTCCGTAACACACTACTGAAGTTAAACACAATACTTTCTACTATTCTTACCATCACTGCTTTTGACAGTCCGTGAAAGTTCCCTTTATATTATTCAGTGGCCACAGGACTTTTGCCGGCTGACTTATTTCAAAATACACACTATCTCATGGAACATTTTCTTGAAAATGTTGGTTCAGTACACATTGTGTGGAAGTAGTGATGGTGGCTCACAGAATACATTTTGCATTCTCAGATTTGTATTGTTACTGCTCGCGTTCTTTTAAGTTCGTGGAAATGCGTTCAGACAGGTGGAGTGAAGGTGTGTTTGTTTTACTCTAGTGACTTGCTAAAAAAAAAACTAAAGTAACTTGCTAAAATTAAACTTCTTTATGCGTCTTTTTCTTTAAAAATCACGGTAGAAAAATAAGAAGTTTAAAAGGTATTGTAAGTGAAGCAGATCTTCTTCACGTTACAGTGGCTAACCGCAGATAAACACTGGTCTTACTATAAGAATATAATATAGAATCATTTATTTAAAAAGTATTACAAAAATTGTACATTTATGCGCAGTAGTATTACTACTTAAAAGTAAACTATAACTAAAATATATTCAACAGTTGCAAGTAACGATAGTTCAATTCAGATGTTTGGTAGCGACCTGCCCGATCTAGGTTTATTTAAACCTGTATTTCAGACCATCACTTTACATAGCACAATTTAATTTGGACAGTAAATTAATAAAATTAAATAATTAAATTGGTACAAAAAAAATACAAATAGATACGAGGAGATAACATAATCAAATCACACCTTCTTGAAGTTTTGCTATGTTTGTGTATAAGTGAGTGTCTACAGAAAAATCTGGAGTATGGTACTTTCAACTTACGTTCTGTATTTTACCCCCACGAAAAAAGGCGTGATTATGTATGTTTGATAAAGAGCAAGGCAAATTTTTTGTTAACAAGATCTGTAGAAAAGCTGCAATATCTTATTTAATTAAATAGATTAGTTGTTTTTTACACGACTGCCAAAAAATGTTTTTTTTGGCAGTCGTGTAAAAAACAACTAATCGCAGCGCGTATGGCGCGTATGGCGTAGAAATAAAAGTAAAAAAAAACCCCGCCAACTGCGAGTCAGACTCGCGCACGAAGGGTTCCGTATTAATATCTAAAAAAAAGAAACTCGTTTGTTGTATGGGAGCCCCCTTATCTATTTATTTTATTTTGTTTTTAGTATTTAGTGTTATAGCGACAACAGAAATGTCGACTGTCTAGCTATCACAGCTCATGAGATACAGCCTGGTGACAGACAGCCAGACAGACAGACGGGCAGTGGAGTCTTAGTAATAGGGTTTCGACCTTAGAAGGTAGGTTCGAACCCTAAAGAAAACATTATATTTCCTTATAACCTATTTCTGCTGTAAAGGTAACCTAAATTTCAATGTTTCTCCTACAACAGTGGACAATTTCGTGCTGACAAACTCTTTGAGATGTCATAGTTGTGCGAGTAAACAGATACTTTGTCTGCTAGAATTATTTTGCTTGCAATACAAAGTAAAACCCTAAGGGGACATTCTAACCAAATAGTATAACGTTAACTCTAAGTCACTTTGGTACTACATTTTATTCAGCTCAATTGCTTCTTCCACTAGCATAGCGCATTTAAATATTAGGATACTAAACGTTCCCAGCGGACTAGCGCTAGTACTCGCATATTTACTTTCTCAAAGTAAACACACACAAAGAGAAACAGTCCGTACAGTAATAGTGCCCTGTTCTGTAGGAATTGTAGGATAGCTCAGTAATTTGTAACTGCGACATATTGCAGAGTGTATGTTTACCCCTAATTTGTCATGTGGGACGAGCAGAGGGCAAGTAGAAAAAGAAAATTGAGTTCAGTTGTAATAAAGTGATAAAAATATGGGAATGCTTGTTTTGGATTGGGTTTTGGGTATTAGGTACGTAAATTATTTAGATAATTGATTATTCCATTTTAAATTATTTTAGAGCAGTATATTTTATTTTCGGGCCACTGACTCCTTGTAACGACTGTCAACGATCTACAAATAACAGCCTGGACTAAAGCTTAACGTGCTTACTGAGGCACGGAGGAAACTCGGTATGTAATGGGTGGTCACCCATCCACGGATTTAGATCAGAAGCGAGAGCGGTTGTTATAATTTAGACAAGAGCTCCTCACAATACAACATAGACAATGTAGGTAAAGCATAGTAAAGAACGAACCTACCTATATACCACATAATATTTATCCCTATTCGTTTAATTTTTGGCTTTACATACTTACTGATGATGATGAAAAGACCCAAAACTCCCGCTTTTTGTCTCATGGCGGTGGGAAGACACTATAGGGGGCTTAAAATGGCTGCTTTATCAGAATCATAATACGAATCACGCTAAAAATTTAAAACTCTTATAATGGACTGTGTGGTCATAACCATAAAGACCATTTTAAGAATTTTAAATTTTTAATATGATTCATATTATGATTCTGATATAGCAGCCATTTTAGGCCCCCTGGACGCCTGTTCTGAACCTGACACACTACTTTTGATTTGTCCACGTTCATTCAACTGATCGTACACACAACCAGCATTTTTATCAAAAGCCAATTGGTTATAAGCTAACACCACAGGAGGCCTGTTCTGATCTTGACACACTACTTTTGATTTGTCCACGTTCATAAAACTGGTCATACACATAACCAGCACACGCTTTCTAGCTTAGACTTATCAAAAGCCAATTGTTTAAAAGCTAAACACATTCTATTCCATACAAAATATTTGTTAACTGTCATAAATATTTAACAAATTTCAAAAGATAGCAGTCAAAAATATAACAGAATTGTGTTATGTATTCCACTGCGCCAAAATAATTTAAATGTTTAATTTATGCAACGACTGTAAATTTCAAATCTGGCTGGCTTAAATGCAAATAATTAAATAGATGTAAACATTTGTACAAAATGGCTGGAACCGGCTGTTTGTTGCCGAGTATATTCCGACTAAAATAAATATTGTGTGGACTTCATTAAAATTAACCGTTTTATAAATCGGGTTTTCTTTATTCGCCTTTTAAACGTATCAAACCAGTAAATAACAATTTAACGTTTGGTAAATCCAAAAAATAATACATTATGTTAAAAAGGCTTAGCCATTTTTTTTATTTTATTTGCTGTACGACTTGTAATATCTTTTGCTGCAGCAATACAAATGAGTATTCCAAAGCGTCACTTTTACGAAATATAACCCTTTTCTTATTAATTATCGTGTAGTTAGTGCCTAACCTGGAGTCAGAGTTCTTATGCCGCTTAAGGGCTTTACATGCCGTCAAGAATTATCTCTCAGGATGCTGAATTTGAAATGAATTTTCTAAATCGGTTCAGTAGAACCAGAGATTACCCCCTACAACCTCACAAACTTACAAATTTTACCTCTTTACAGTTTTAAATTATAGAAGCATAGATTACAGGTGTAATGCTCGAGTTTTAACTATTATATTACTACAGGCAAATGTTCCCGGGAGTGTGAGGGAGTACCTTCATGAAAACGTAGGTAGTCATATGTGAGTAAGCCTCCTGCGTGGTAACAGAGCCGTGAATGGGTACCAATCGATGCATCTATACAGGCTTTAGCATTCCATATTCCGCTTTAATAGACCGTCTCTTCGATCTGAATGGTGTTTAGTTTATTTATGTTTGGACTAGATTTCTGTGTTTTTGTTAAAGGTCCCGTACCCGTAAAAGAAAAAACGAGAAATATGCTTCTTGTTTTCCGCTTAATTTTCTTTTAGTTATTGTTGTTGTCATATAAAATTTTGGCCGGTTTTACCGATATTGATATTTGGTCTTCTGAACATGAATATAGGATAGATACTCAGGCTGAAAAGAAATTAGTGCTACTTATGTGTCAAGTTAAGTAAATATGTCTTAGTCTAAGTACGTATATGAGAAAACTAAGTTAAGCCTGTAGGCTTTTATACAACTGCCTACCCTCTTTGGAAAATAAGGAAAACTGGTCAGCAGTTTTCGGGTGAAGGAGTAACAAATATCCATCCATTTACGCACACTCGTATTTATAATAGTATAAAATTTCCCAATTTTCTAAAATCTCAAGACACACACATACATACATTCATACATTGTCAAGAAACGCAACTAAAGATATTTTAAAATTTTTATGCCGTGAGTAAAATATTTGCCACCCATGAATGCTTACCAATCGATGCACCCACATTGCCACGCATTTTATATTCTACGTTGACAGCCCTCTTCAGTGAAAGGCGATCTGTTCAGTTTACAGGGTGTGCTATAAATAGGGATTAAGATCACAGCAGAGTAACCGTTTGAAATTAAAAAATAACAATGAAATGGCAAATCAGTTGAGAATTACAAAATTGCTTTCGCAATTAGTGATAAAGTAAATTTTCTGTAATTTTATTTATAACTATGTATTATCTTATACGTCGTCGCTCACAATGGGCCTCATTCGAAGGCATAAAGTCACCCAAAGGGCAATGGAGAGGGATGTGCTCGGAGTTTCCTTGCGTGACCGAATGAGAAGTGAAGACATCCGCAAGAGAAACAAGGTTACCGACGTAGCCCGAAGAATTGCCAAACAGAAGTGGCAGTGGGCAGGGCACATTGCTAGCAGAACGGATGGCCGATGGGGCCGAAAAATTATGAAGTGGTGACCGCGAACCAGAAGACGTTGCGTTGGAAGGCCTCCCACTAGGTGGACCGATAACCTGGTGAAGGTTGTGTAGACCCGCTGGATGCCAGACGCATGGGACCGGTCAATGTGGCGACACTTGGGGGAGGCCTATGTCCAGCAGTGAACGTCTTTCGGCTGAAAAGATGATGATGATTTTCTAATATACCGTATAATTCGTTGTAGAAAACTACGAGTTCCATTTTCACAAAATAAACATACTAAACTTATTTTTATCGAATTCTTCTAGAATCATGACAACAATTCATAAAACTTCCTAAAAATCAACAGCTCGATCAACATTTAAAAAAAAATCTATTCTATCTCGAATGCTCGCGCCGCTTCCTAGCCGATTTTCTTCAAAAACCTCATCCTGTCGAGATACAGATACATAGGTAGAATTCTCACCACCAAAGCAGTTAATATCGCTTCGATATTGGACGGGGATCCGGTATTCGTATGGCTGTAGAAGTGAGGAAAAGTTCAACATCATGACATGTGGGTTAAGGTTAAATAAGAGTTGCATGTTGCTGTATTACTTATGGTTCTATCAATTGATTTAAAATTGATTAATGTTTCACAATTTGGCAAAATGGGTAATAAAAGATCCTTTTGACACACACACAGTGTAAATGCGGTCCTCCCAGCCAGATGATGCTTCACTTGCTGGAGTACGAAGTATGAAAACAGCTACACTTTAGAGTACCTAAAAGACGCCTCAGTCGCCACGATTAACGTGGCCCATGAAATTTAAACAAGTCGTACACACAGCGTCAGTAAGTGCTAACCTCCCAAGCTTTAAAATGTTAATGCTTGAAGGGTACCATCGACACGAAAGAAGTAGAAGAAATTAATCGGATAATACGTAGAAATTTATTGATAATTATGTTTTCTTTTAAATCGTAAATAGATTTTTTTCTCTTACTTTATTTTCCTCTTATTTTTTCTTCTTGGTTCATCTATTCGGTTTTCAAGACAAAAAATATTATAATATCTCTTCTGTTGTAGTACTTATTTAACATTCATATTGTATATTTTGGCACTTTTATTGCATATTTCGAGCATTTATTAAGCATATTTCGGCATATTTATTTATCTTCGGATTATTTTGCATATAAACCGGTCTTTACTACAGAAAATGTTATTTTCTGTCGAATAGTGATTTACAGAAAATTTTATTTTCTGTCGAATAGTGATTTCGGTAGTGAAGTATCTTTAATTACATCCTTGATAAGGGTGACTCGTTGTGACAAGAACATTAGCTCCTAATTATCGTCTTAGGGGGGTGAGTTGGGTGAGGGGCGCGCAGAACCAAGTGACAGAAGAAAGTGGGGGAGGGCTAAACACAGTAGTGGGTTGTTCCGGATTGATATGATGATTATGGTGAGAATGGGTTATGAGACTATCAGCCCTCAACCCTTGACTGCTGACTGCCTCGTTCGGCTAGTGGTCGCAGACTGCTGAGCAAGAAGTCCTGGGTTCGATTCCCAGGTCGAGCAAGTGTTATTGGGTTTTTCCATCAGGAATTTCTCAGTAGCAGCCACGGAGTTGGGATTTGTGCCCGATTGATGGCAAAAGGCTCGCCCCCTATAACATGGGACTTAAACATAACTGGCGAAATGTGGTATACACTCAGAATTATTCACAATGCTAGTACACTGACAATTTTGTTTGCAATTTTATTTTATAAAGCTTATGTCATTAAGAGTCAGTCTCTTGATGAAACAAGCTTAATTAAATAAAATTTGGAAAAGTATACGCTTCAGCACTGGATTGTCAAAATTTCCGCGTGTATACCAAATAGCTTGTTCGACCGTACTATTAGGACGGTGAAGAAACTAGGTTTGTGTTGCTTTAGAAACTGAATTTATCTCATGGGGTTATCTATACGTCTCCATAATCTCAACTTGGCTCAATTTGGATATCACCTTGCTCAATCAATTCTATTTGTATTTAACAAATTGTTACGTGGGCGTAATTCTTTACCTCTCAAAATGCTCTCAAAACTAGTTTTGATAACATTACTGTCTCTCAGTCACGAAAAAGTAAATCCTCTCTTAATCCTCTAATTTACCCTATAAGAGCAAATTTTTCAATTAAAATAACATTAACCTTTAACGGGGCGTAAACCAAAAAAAAAGAATACAGACTGCAACTAAGAAATTCCTTCAAACAGGGCTCTTAGTAATATTATGTTTTTATTTCTTACTAAGAGGTTTCTTACCCAGTACTAACTGGGTTGTGGAGATCAGATAAGCAGTCGCTCCAAATAAAATACTGGTATTCAGCTGCATCTCATTAAACTGAAAGCCGATCCCTACATAGTTGGGGAAAAGCTAGGCAGATTATGATCCAGTCGTTATTTCAGTCTTTTTTCCGTCGTTTTCCGTACACTGAAAAAAAATACACTCCAATCAAGTGACTTTTGAGCTGGATTGACGATATCTTGTTTAGATTAATCAAAATCTTAGTTAAGTTGATCATAACGACATGATTGCAGCAATACTAGTTCAAATGATTGAACGCTCAAACAAATTTCTCGATTACCCTTAACATGACATCATTGTAGAAGAGTTAAAAAAGAGACAAGTTAAAAAAATGTTAACTGTAACAAAATAAGTTAGTTGTGTCAATCAAGCATTTTGATTACTTCAATAAAGATCATTGAAACTTTAATAAGTTTATTTATCTTGATAGCATCTATCATTGCATTTAATAAGTTATTGTATTAATCATACAACTTGATCAAATCCTGCGCTAAATAAGTTCCTTGATTGTGTTTATTACTATTTGACTTGATTGCTGCAAATAGGTTTTGTGATAACTCTAATTCAGAATCAGAATCAGAATGCTTTATTTGTAAACATAGGTCAAATTACAATAGTGATGTTACAGATAGGTAGATCCTCTATGTTTTGCCCAGAGGCGTACAAATATATTTAATTAAGATCCCGTTTCATATCTCAATCAAATAAAGTAGTAACTGTGATTATTGTGCATGATAGGCTCAGATACAAACAAGTTACATAATCATTCTAAACAAAATCTTGATTGTGGAAATTACTTTTTTTTTTTCAGTGTATGCATGGATGACCTGTGTGGAGGATGATATGGCTAGATAGGAGGTGACCGCTGAGATGGGATAAGGGCAGGAGAATGATGATTGATGATGTGTGTATGACCAGATGTACGAACATGGACGAAGCGAAAGCAATATGTAAGGATCGTAGTAGGTTCTATTTCCTAGTTTCTGCCAAACCCCAGGCCAAAAACGCTGCGGGCCTGTGGACGGTGAGCTATGGGCTAGCTCGCCGTCCGTCCGTCTTATGACGACAGGCCGTGTCGACGGCGCGTTCGTGTTCCACGCGCGCCTCAAAGAGAGTCAGCAAACAGGAAGGGGTCCGTAAGGGCCGACGCCTGCCAGGGTTGCGGGACTGTTCGAAAGAGATACCGCGGCCCTGGAACATAAAGGGCAAAGGAAGGAACATGGATGGGTTTTAGTCAGTAAAAGTCTGACACTCCCTCCTGCTCAGCCCAGAGCGGGAGGGGTTATTTGATGATTTCCCATCGATAAAAAAAAAAATGGCCAAAAACGCTTGAGTTAATATATCTGTAAAAAACTATAGGAACTTCGCTGGAATTAAAAAACTCAGGATGTAGTACGCAGTGGACCAACTTTGATCTATTGGGTTTGAAGAAAGCAAGGACTGTAAGGTAAAACGCCTGATAAAAAACTTATAAGTTAAATCTTATTGACTATGAATTGCGCCGAATTAACTGGAGCCAGCGGTGGGACTGATGCTTTAACAGTATATATTTATGTTTAACTACTAAATCACCTAATTAATTTCATAGTTCTCATAAATAACAACTCTGCTTATGCGTTATTTATAGCAAGCGTGAATTGCTTCAAATTATTTTGTATCGGAAGTGAAATTGTCATAAATTAGCCGTAGTTGAACCGTTACCGGGATCGTGTTCTATTTCAGACTTAAATTAGCATTAACATTTAGAAGTTCCGAAAGTTATATTATTTCCTTTTCTCGTTTGCATTTACAATGTAAATAGTTCCTGATTATATTATATAATGGGACTTTAAATGAACACGAATATCTTTGGCAAGGAAATCCGCTCTCAGGTCAGTGTTTCAAAATGCAAAGCATAATCATCCTATAATATTCCCACTGCTGGGACACACACACCACCCCACAAGGGCCGTGCCCACAGGCCACCACAAGGCCGTGCCACAAGGGCCGTGTGCGTACAGGCCGTGGTGGCTGTAATCCACCACGCGAGCCCAGTAAGGGTTGGTAGATGTCACATGTCTTCGATGTTTTGATTCTAGGACATGCCCGTTTCCTCACCATGTTTTCCTTCACCGTTTTGAGAGCCGTGGTGATGAAATAAATTACACAAAGTAATGCGTCTACCTGTGTTTGAAACAACTACTTACTGCTCGTAAGTCGGGTCGACCACGTCACTGGGCCACCGCTGCTCTCTCTCTAAAATGCTCAGATGTCTGTCTGGCATGAATGCTGAAATGCACCTTTTTGGCGCAGCCGTGAGGCACACAGCACATAAGTACAATGTATTTTCTCTTTTCTTTTTTTTTCTTAGCTTTTGTTTTATTTTTTTTATTTTGTATCTTTTTTTTATTATGTGTGCTTATGGAACTGACGTCAAATAAACTTTATTCTTTCTTTCTTTCTTTCTAGATGTGAATTTAAATTTTGCCCATTCAAATCTCATCTTCTGTTTGGTACCTACTTCTTCCGAAAATTTTGCCCGTAGGACGAACGCGCGGAGTAATCGCAGCGCCCATCTTTTTTACATTAGTGCCTAACCTGGTGTCAGAGTTTTTATGCCACCCATGGGTACTTAGCTTGGCTTTACATGCCATCGAGAAATATTCTCTCAGGCATGCTGGTTTCAGGACGGGGTCCGGAAGCAGGAAGTGGTCCGGAAGGACCGATGCCTGCCAGGGTTGCGGGACTGTTCTAAAGAGATACCGCGGCCCTGGAACACAAAGGGCAAAAGAAGGAACATGGATGGGTTTTAGTCAGTACAAGTCTGACACTCCCTCCTGCTCAGCCCAGAGCGGGAGGAGTTATTTGATGATTTCCCATCAGAAAAAAAAAGGCGTGCTGGTTTCCTCACGGTGTTTTCTTTCACCGAAGTAAGTGATAACTATACAATACGCACATATTGTATTGATATGATTAATTACCATACAGGTACTGATACTAATACTGTAAGTCTGCGTCATTGCAATGCTGGGCAAACGCTTCTTTTTCACCATGACTTCCAGTTTTTTCGATCCAGGGCTTTCGTGGGCTACTTTCGCTGGTTTTGTCGGCAAACGTGGCCAATTCTTGAGCTTAGCGACTTTTTGAGCAACGTCAGTACTTTGTGTTTTCGAGCACCAAGTGGTATTGCGTTACTGTTACCTTGTGTCATCTCACAGCTGGGCAATAGCCTCTCACCATGACTTTAAAATCCTTCGATCCATTCTGTCCAGCTCGTGCCGACATCTCCTGCGAGGAGATGGCGAATGTCCTGGTGCAACATTGGTGAGGTTTGAACTATTGTCTTTTTTTTATTTGCTTATAAACAAAACCGGTACAAACCAAATGAAAATCCAAGGAGACGGAATATAAATTTCGTAAAACCTTTCTTGTCAAAAAAGACCATGATTAAACAAGGATTAACCATCCTCCCTCAGAAAGACTAATTGCAACAATTTAACGAAAAAGATACCCTAAACAAAAAAATGAAAGGAATTGATCTTCACAATGAGAACGCGAGAATTTTAATTGGATTTAGACAAAGGGAGGTTTTAATTAATCTTTAGGTTAATCTTAATATAAACAAGGTAGCGAATTCTTCTTGATGTTGCTATTTGCTTAAACACAGTAAGTGGTTTTTATTAAAACACTAGTTGTTGCCCGCGGCTTCGCCCACGTTTTGTTCGGAAATTATCCCACGGGCACATTGTAAATATAGCATATGGCACTCGGAAATAATGTAGCTTCATATTAGTGAAAGAATTTTTTAAATCGGTTCAGCAGATCCAAAGATTACCCCCTACAACTTCACAAACTCACAAAATTTACCTCTTTATAATATTTGTATAGATAATCACGCCTGTAATCTCCGAAGTGTTAGACAGAAGAGGGATCTGGGCACCCATATTTCGCCAATTCATTTTATATTCGATGTAAAACAGGGCGAGCCTATCGCCACCAACCGGACAAAACTCCTGACTACGTGGCTGCTACTGAGAAATTCCCGATGGACAAGCCCAACAATGAAATAGCTTGCCCAACATGAAAATCGAAACCAGGTCTTCATTGTCAGCAGTCACGCTTGCGACCAATAAACCAAAGTTTTAATAAATGTTACTCAATTCGCGATACATTATGATTTAAATTAAGTTTTGCAAGAACGTGTCATCCATAGACATGCACGAGGCCGATATGATAGACCACGCCCACTATCTCTCACAGAGAGAACCTGGGTCCCAACAAGGTCACCAGGGAACATTATATGCTGACTGAAATAAGAATAAGCCGTTTTCAAAAAGGAAACGTTTAATAGTTTCATCTCGACTACGACCAAGCAATTACGAAGGGTTATGATTTTAACAGGCCTTGTCTGTACGTTTGTAACATTTTAATGAACCATCGTGGCGCCAAAACTAAAGTGCCGGATTATTAATAAATGAGATGTCAATCGTTATTACGGTCCGCGTGAGATTGGCAGCTGTCGATAGACACCCCACACTGTTATATACCTAGATATTTTTTTCAATCATCAGTTACATGAATGAAGTCCAACCCTATTTTTGTATTCGTAATTTCACATCAAAATCATCAAATCAAAGCATTCATTTCAAGTAGGCCAGTTACAGGCACTTTTGATTCGTCGAAACAAAGATAAGAATGAAATGTAGCTACAATGTCACAAGGCATAAAAACTGTGAAAGTACTGTAGTTGCCCATTCCCTAGCGTAGATCTCTATGGAGAAGAACGGGCAAGAAACTTTGAATTGTCTTCATTACTTTTGTGTAGCAGTTCATAGAAGACACCTTCTCTCCAAATTTCAACTGTGTCGTGCCAGCAGTCTCAGAGCAAAATTGCTGTGACATACGAATGGACCGACAGACGGACAGGACTAACGATAAGGGTTCTGTTTTTGCCATTTGGCCACGGAACCCTAAATCCAAAGTCGCTTCAAAACGATTTATGCTGTAAATGTAAGTAATAAAAGAGCAAATGTCAAGTCTATTATTTATTATGTAAATCAAGCACGTGTTTTGAGTAAGAATTTGAAATATCTGAATAAGTTTACAACGAAAATTGTGGTTTCTTTGCTAAACGTATGTTACGCTATTTCAAAGACCAGTTCTGTCATACGCACTTTTAAATAGTTAAAAATGAGACTGTCAACCTGTAGTCCAGCCATAAAGCATACAAACTGTGACAGTACTGTAGTTGCCCATTCCAAAGAGCAATCTCTTTGGAGAAGAACGGGCACGAAACTACATGGATACTCTAAATTCAATTTTAGTATTACAATGACCTGGGTGCATTATTGTTGTAAGTACCGGCAGAATTATTATTTCTGTTAAAAAGACGGCTTTTAAATCCAAAGCATAATGTAATGTTGTATCTAAACCTTATTATTGTTCATATTTTTTGTGAAAGAATAAAAGTTTGCGTGTAATTTTTGATTGTGAGTCTGAGTACTAAAAGAAAGTTATAATCGTAATAAAAAAAATCTAGAAAACTTTAGTACAAAGGAATTCAAATACAATTTATTTTTGACGAAATACAAGAGATTTCAATATACAGGTACAATAGAAGCCACAACTTTACCTTTAAAATCTGTAGTATAAATGAAAAAAAAAAACACAATTTTAATAACGGAAACGGCACAAAAAATTAAAGTTAAAAAAAAACATACCATCGTCCAATCCGTAAAAGCCGCTACCATTCGCTTTCACAATTATATTGTACGTTGAACTATCAGACAGAAACTTATCCACTTTTTACATAACAATATTACACACAATGAAAAACTGAACGCTTGCTACGCACACAAACATAATTCCTTACTATAATACTGTATGAAGAATTTACGAAACTTGCTCCGTCACGTAGGCGCGCTACGACAGGGGTCTACGAGCGAACTGCCGTAGCAATCAACTACGAGCTACGAAGCTACGACAGCTTACATCTCCCGTCCCGCTCACACGGCATTGTTTTTCTATATCTGTCTTTGTCACTAAATACGGTATCTCAAATAAGAGAAGAATGTTTGGTGAAGGCTTGAACTAAAATCATTGTTGCCGTTTTAAACGGTAGGAAATTTTTCTTTTTTATTTGAATTTCTGTGTTACTGTGGAGTTGATTCTTATATGCTACATGCGCGAGGTGTGAAAAGGGTTTCTGTAAATTGACAATGTAAAAAGGTTTCGTTTGAGGGTATTTTGGTTTTAATACATGGTTTGTACGGATTGATGACCCGAGTTTCATCCTGTGGCCGGATTAGTCTGAAATATTAATTAAAAACAAAGGTGGTTTTTAGATCTTTTAAGGGAATTATTTTCTGGTTGAACATTATCATATTTTGTGGTCTAAATATTCGTAATAATATTTCGGTGTTTTATGAGGGTCATGTGGGAGGGCGGAATTATTTTTATTGCTGCTAGCTTGCTGGAAATGTTGGAATAGAAATTGGTAATATGGCTATAACTTTTAGGTCTTTCATTTTGGACTAAAGTTTGGAGATAAAAGTTTTTTTGTTTTAGTTTTATTTTTGCTGACAACATTTTTGGTTAAACTGCATACTATGTTATGTTATACCTGTTATATCACAAATATCTCAGACAACATATCTTAACATCATGTCTGTCATCCACGAAGGGGTAGGCAGAGCCTAACTAATAGTGACGACTGACGACCCGAATGGTGCAGCGGTAGTGAGGCTGCCTTACGTTCTTAGGGTCCCGGGTTCGAATCCCGGTAGGAGCAAATGTTTGTGTGATGAGCATGGACATTTGTTTCCGAGTCATGGATGTTTATATGTATAATAAGTATGTATTTACAAACAAAAAGTATCTATGTAGTATTATCAACTATCTGGTGTCCACGACACAAGCCTCGTTGCTTAGTGTGGCACCTAGATGGCGCTGTGTGTAATGTCCAGCGATATTTATATTATTATTTATTTATAATAGTACACCCACATTTCACCAGTTATGTTCAAGTCCCATATAATAGGGGGCGAGCCTATTGCCATCAACCAGGCACATTCCGTGGCTGCTACTGAGAAATTCTTGATGGAAAAACTCAATTACACAACGAGGTTGTCAATGGAGCAATATTTGAGATGATACGTCTAAATGAAATATTTTTCTTCGTTACATCCGAGGGACACATAAGGTTCAGAATTCATTAATCAGTCACTTCAACCCGCATTCTATAAACTGAAACAGCAATCCTATTTGGTGGTATACATTCTTTCACAAGCAATGGTATTTTTACCCGACTATGGCGAAGCCAAAAGGAATCGTTATGATTTTAGCAGTCTTTTTAAGTATGTATTTATGTATGTTTGTTTGTATTTACGTATGTTGCTCCGTAGCGTCTAAACTATTTATCCGATTTTGATGAATAAGGTGTCAATTGATTCGTTATTATGGCCCGGGTAACATAGGCTACAAACCGAAAAAAAAAACGATTTTAATTAGAGCGTAAATTACCACATAGATTATTGTTTATTATTACCGAAACAACATAACATACCATTACGCCTGACTTCGCAGAACGGTTAGGCAGAGCTGTACTTATAGTACATCTAGATTTTGCTAGTTACGTCTTTGTTTAAGAACCCTAAGCTACTAAAAAACTGGACACACCAAGAAACCGGATAGATGGGAAAATATAGTCACACAGTGGGTGCCTGAAGACGGCCCTCGTAACCGAGGCAGGCCCAAGAAACGCTGGTGTGACGATCTGGGGCCTTAAACTGCTATTGCAATAGTGTCAGAATAGTCTATCATTGATTTAATAAGGCCCCGCACAGACGAATTACCCTTTGTACGCACGTCAAACGAGTTTCGAACGCGCTTCAATACGCCGTGGGCTAGGGGCCTTATTAAATCAATTATAGACCATTCTGACACTATTGCAATAGCAGACTAAGGCCCCTGGACTCATTCTTAACGGATTAGTTGCAGAGGGCATATTTTAAACAGGCTTGGAAAGCCATGGGTAGGCCTTTGCCCAGCAGTGGGACAGAGCAGGCTGATAAAAAAAAAAACTTGGTGGAAAAACCTAAAAACATTTCAACTACAGTACTTTCACAGTTTTTATGCCTTGTGACTGGGACTGTAGCTACATTTCAGTGTTATCTTTGTTTCGACGGTTCAAAAGTGCCTACTTGAAATAAATGCTTTGATTGATTTTTGATTTGATTTAGTACAACCTGAGAATGGAATCGATGCAAAAAATATGCTACTCGATATGAAATGTTTTTGCTATTATGAATATTTCTGAAATTATTTGTGTTTGTGTGCATTATTCTAAATAATGATATTTAACAGCAACATATTCACCAGTTAATAAATATTTTTTTACCCGACTTCTAAGGAAGGGTTATGTTTTTCGCGCGTATGCTGTTTCTTTGTTTGTTTGTTTGAAATTTCTTTATTACCTGGTATGTTCCAAATGGCTGGATGGATTTCATCGATTATGGTATCATTAGATTCATCTCATTCGTCTTGGACTGCCTCGTTGTTCTCGTGGTCGCAAGCGCGACTGCTGAGCGTGGGGTCCTGGGTTCGATTCCCGGGTCGGGCAAAAAGTACCATTGGGTTTTTCATTCGACGTCCGGAGTTTCGAAGTTGGCAGTATGATACCCCCGTGCCTCGGAAAGCACGTTAAGCAGTTGGACCTGCACCTGATCTCTCTCCGGTCGTGTCGGATAGCCGTCCCATCGGACTATGAGAGTAAAGGAACAGAGAGTGCACCTGTGCCTGCGCACACACTTGTGCACTATAATATCTCCCGCGCCGATGGCTAATCTGTGTCCAGATTGGCCGCCGTGACCGAAAACGGTCAGGAGGACTATTATTAGATTCGTCTAAAAAATCTGAGTATGTGTCAGAGCCAGTGTCTTGAAAAAGGTGTTTAAAAAAAAATTGCTTGTTCATTGATCCAATCACTTCAAATTACACACAAGAGCTAAACAAACTAGAATTATAGGTACATAAGTAGTAAATACCGGGAAGTGGATAAAATTTTTCTTAAGGTTTTTTACATAGTTAGGTGAAGCTCATAAAAGCGTGTTAAAAATAAAATCGATTAAAATATCTTGCTTCATTGCAAGAGAATTATTTTAATACTCAATGCCGCAATAAATATAGCAATTTACAACTCATAGAAAAATGACCATAAAAACGTCCTTGTGCTAAAATAAACCAACGATGTATGCAGTTAGCTCGACCTCTGCCAGGTTTTCATAAAAAAGTCAAAGTTAAAATCTTGACCGTGACACAGATACGTCACAAAGACGTAGTGTGTGCAGTCGCGACGTAGCTCCCAAGATTTGGAACTGGAAGATGAACACACATTTTCAAGGGTATTCTGCTGTTTGTGTGTGAGTTATCATAATGCATTTAGGTATAGTGAAATTATGAAATGATGCCATAATAATCTTTATTGTAAACTTACTTGACTTAATATTGGTGAGATAATGTTATTCTTTAAATGTTGAAATACTTGTAATATTATGTACTAGCTGTTGCCCGTGACCTTCGTTCGCGTGAAATTATTATAAATAGTACATTCTGATATACTTGCATTCAAGGCGGAATTCACACCCGAGCCACAGGCGAGGTAGTATGTTTAGATGTATGTATGTATAGATGACGCTTACTATTATTGCGATTTATTAACAAAAACCTGGACTAGCTGTAACTATCCCAATGTTACTTGATCATGTCTCTTCTCGGAGATACTGCATTTCTTGTGTACGAGGAACTTGTATTCATTCATTCTCAAATTCGGAAAGTTGTGAAAATGTTTTTCGTCTCTCCGAATTTCAGAAACTATATAGAGTAAGTTTAGTTTACCATGACTACGCCTTGAATGGTCTAAACTCCCAAGAACGGGTATCTCTCCTCAAAAGTATTTGCTTTGTATTCAGTCTCCGAAACGAGTAGAATTTTCTAGAATTATTTTAATTAAAAATTGTCGAAGAAAATAAAACTGGCTAAGTGCAAATTGAAGTACTGTGCGACTTCTCAAACTGTCTGTTCCCACGACAATTGTAAATCTTTTTCTTTCGTGATCCGATTTTATTTACAAACATTGCTTAGTAAATGTCTCAGATTTTTCGGGATTTATGTGTGAACGGGTGAAGAATTTTCATTGAATAAGTATAAATGCAGCATTATTCTTTTTCTTAAAATAATCACAATGTGATGGTGATGGCAGGTGGAGTATAGCTGTGACCGAGTGGTGTCCAAGAACTGGAAAGAGAAGTGTTGGGGCAGACGACATTGTGGCCATCGCGGGAATATCCTGGATGAGGCTGGCACAAGAACGTGGAGCTAGGCACAAGCAAAGAGAGACCTATACCCAGCAGTGGGTGAAGTCGGGTTGTGGATGATGATAATAATAAATCATAATATTGGGGGATTTCAGATGGCTAAGATATCAAGTGAGCGTCGTTCTGACCTGAATTGCACCAACCCATATCTCTCCCATTTTTCGAAGTAATCACAACATAGTATAAAACAAAGTCGCTCCCCGCTGTCTGTCCCTATGTATGCTTAGATCTTGAAAACTCCGCAACGGATTTTGATGCGGTTTTTTTCAATAGATAGAATGATTTGAGGAAGGCTTGCGAAGACCCGTGCGAAGCCGGGGCGGGTCGCTAGTTGTACTAATATATTGGAATTTCTCCTGTATTGTGGGTACCTTTACAAACATTACAACTCACATACTCAAACAGACACCTATCTGTGGGCCATAGACACATTTGTTCCGTGCGGACATCAAACACTCGACACGCAGCGCAGCAGTCAATCGTTCAGCCACTGCGCAAACCGTGCCGTCAAACTTCTTCACAGTTCTATGGATGAGTACCTACAGAAAATGATGATTATAATATTTAAACTTATTTAGCAATCGATACGCTTAAAAGATAAATATCACAATATTTTAAATTGAAACGTAGATTTTCTTTACAAATTATTTTATATACTACAATTAATCACAAGGCAATTACTGATTTCTATAGCCTGGAATTAAACGTGGTTTTTCCGTTCCTAGCTAATCTAAAGACGGCTTTTATGTATCTTTGAATAACCATCTTTCGACTGTTGAACTGACTGGTATTAAACCAGTCAGTTACCAGTCAGTTGGTTTTACCTCATTTTTTTCTAATAGCTCGTTTCGATTTACGTAGCAAATAGAATTTTATACGAAACTAGCTTTTGGCCGCGGCTCAGCTCGCGTTAATTTAGAATTTGACTACCTAGCGGTCTGAAATATACTTTAAGACTTATTCTCATACCTACCAATTACACATTAAAAAATTCATAAAAATCGGTCGAGCTGTTTAGGAGGAGTGCGACCACAAACACCGTGACACGAGATCTAATATAAAATTCTCGTGTCACAATGTTAGTTACCATACTCGTCCTCCGAAAGGGCTTGACCGATTTTTATGAAATTTATGCATATTCAGTAGGTCTGTGAATCGGCTGCTATCTATTTTCTGAGATAATTTTCGACCAAAACGCGAGCGAAGCCGCGGCAACTGCTAGTTTTTATATATAAGACAGAGCAATATTATTGTTGAACTGGTCGTAATAATTTAATTTTTTCAGCCCCAATCCACACTCTTAAAGACATAATTATTATTTTAATATGGTGCGTGATGATTCCCCTTTCCAGACTATTTTACATCTAAATCAATGAAATAGGTACTGATTATTATCAGCCTGTCAATGAAATTCTGGTCATATCACCTAAATACCACCGTATATACCGTGTCGACGACCCGAATGGCGCAGCGTTAGTGAGGCTGCCTTACGTTCATAGGGTCCCGGGTTCGAATCCCGGTAGGAGCAAAATGTTTGTGTGATGAGCATGGACATTTGTTTCCGAGTCATGGATGTTTATATGTATAATAAGTATGTATTTACAAACAAAAAGTATCAACTATCTGGTGTCCACGACACAAGCGTCGTTGCTTAGTGTGGCACCTAGATGGCGCTGTGTGTAATGCCCAGCGATATTTATATTTATTTATTTATATTTATGTCAAATAACTGTTCATATTCACTTGCTGAAATCAAAATATGAAGCAAAAAGAGTGTATGATAGCGTGACAAATGACAGAGGAGAATGGAAGAAACAAACGTATTGCGCCGACCCCAAATAACATGGGACAAGGAGAAGATAGTAAGAATATAAGAGTAGAGGGAGACCAAAGAAACGATGGGTTGACTCTTTAAAAGATGGTATGGTAAGAAAGGAGGTTTTTCATGAGATGACGAGTAATAGAGAAGTATGGAAGAAGAATACATGCTGCTCCGACACCAAATAAATTGGGATAAGGGCAAGAACAGGAACATGATGATTCACTTGCCAAAACCGGTTTTTCATTTTCATCATAATCAGCCTTCAACGTTTCCATTACTGGAAAACAGACCTTCAAAATAGGGTTTCTTGAAACTATCAAAAAACTTCCTTGATTGTTTCTTACTTACCGTAATAAACAAGAAAGACTGTGAGGATGGATAGAGCCAACGAAGGAAAACAGATTTTTTTAGATTTTTAAGTTCCCGTGGGACAATGTCGACTTCGCTATATCTACAATCTACCGGTTAATAAGCTTGTTTTAGGTTTTTTTCAGAGACGTTTTTTTTTCGGATGGGAATCATCAAATAACTCCTCCCGCTCTGGGCTGAGCAAGAGGGAGTGTCAGACTTTTACTGACTAAACCCATCCATGTTCCTTCATCCCCCTTTGTGTTCCGGGGCCACGGTATCTCTTCTATCCCGGCAGGCACCGGCCCTTGCGAACCCCTTCGTATTGCTGACATCCCTTTGAGGCGCGCGTGGAACACGAACGCGCCGTGCCGACACGGCCTGTCGTCATAAGACGGACGGACGGTGAGCTAGCCCATAGCTCACCATCCACAGGCCCACATCCTATGGATGACTTACTTAACAACACTCCCTTTGTTGTTGTCGTGTTGTTGCAGACTTTTACTAACTAAAACCCATCCATGTTCCTTCTTTTGCCCTATCATGATCGTATTGAACAACTAGTAACTCAAATTTGTATTTTGAAGTCTACGTTTTAAACATTAGTATTCGCCTACTGTGTGTCACCCACTTAGTATTTTAGTAGACCATATTCAGTATTTATGACACTATTTTCTCTCGTTTAAATACTACCCATTATATAACACACGTGCAGCAAGGTGAAGAGACTAGCTAGGTCTTTAAAAAAACGAGGAATAAAGTAAATAAAGCGACTCGATATTCTATTATCATATGCATTGTGAGCGTCGAGAATTATATGAAAATTCTCCTGTCTCACAAAATAACCTTTTGCTCCAAGGAGTTAATATTATTCATGCCGGTTGAGCTACCTTCAGTGCAGACACACGGACTTGTAAGATGGATAGCAAAATAATAATTCCTTATTGAATTTTTAAATTTTTGAATGTTATAGGAGCTCGTGGCTAAATAATAACAGCAGCTCGGGTCAATTTTCAAGGTTAAGCTGCGCTTGCCCAGGTTAGTCCGTGGACCCATCCACGGACTAACCTGGGCAAGCGCAGCTTAACCCGACTACCCATTTAATACCGAGTTTCCTCCGTGCCGTTGGTTCCGGCTGTCCTTTGTAGATCTTTAACAATCGTTACAAGTAGTCAGTGGCCTGAAAGTCTGACAGCCAGGCTTATCAAGAGGTATCGCATTACCCAGTACTAACTGGATTGTGGAGGCAGTCGCTTCATATAAAATACCTACTGGTTTACGGCTGCATTTGATTAGACTGGGAGACAACACCAACGTGGTTGGGAAAATACTAGGCAGATGATGACTTAAGAAAGGCTTGGCTAAACCGGTACACAATAATTACAGTTAATGTTAAGGCTTAGCTTAACCGGTATACAATAAGTACAGTCAATGTTGAGGCTCAGCTTAACCGGTACACAATAATTACAGTTAATGTTAAGGCTTAGCTTAACCGGTACAAAATAATTACAGTTAATGTTAAGGTTTAGCTTAATCGGTATACAATAATTACAGTTATTGTTGAGGCTTAGCCTAATCGCTATATAATAATTACAGTTAATGTTAAGGCTTAGTTTAACCGGTACACAATAATTACAGTTAATGTTAAGGCTCAGCTTAACCGGTACACAATAATTACAGTTAATGTTAAGGCTTAGCTTAACCGGTATACAATAATTACAGTCAATGTTGAGGCTCAGCTTAACCGGTACACAATAATTACAGTTAATGTTAAGGCTTAGCTTAACCGGTACACAATTATTACAGTTAATGTTAAGGCTTAGCTTAACCGGTATACAATAATTACAGTCAATGTTTAGGCTCAGCTTAACCCGTACACAATAATTACAGTTAATGTTAAGGCTTAGCTTAACCGGTACACAATAATTACAGTTAATGTTAAGGCTTAGCTTAACCGGTACACAATAATTATAGCTAATTTTAACATTAGTACTTATGATAATGTTCGCACACCTGTGAAAAATCTTTATTCTCCGAGAAGGGGAGTGAGCAATAATCCACCCTGCGGGTACATTACGGTTTGATGGACGGCACAAAGCCTCAGTTCTATCAGACTTATCGGTACCCTCTAAGTCTTACTTCTTTCTATAATATTATAAATGCGATGTTTGTAAGAATGGTTGGATGTTTGTAACACTCTTCCACGCAAAAACTACTAAATTGATTTGGATGAAATTTACCACACAGATATTTTATAACCTGGATTAACACATAGGGTACTTTTTATCCCGGTAGTATGATCTCATGGGTCAATTATCGAACTCCACGCGAGTGAAGCCGCGGGCATAAGAAAGTGTTTTCTAAATGAACAGTGAGCGAGCAGTTTTCAAAGCTAACTCCTAATTGATATACCGGACTAACACCACAAATGTATTAAATAAAATAAATTAATAACTTTTAAAAATAAATATGCCCAAAAAAATGTTGACGTTGATTAAAAACCTTTCCAAACTGTGAACAAAACTCAGTGAACATCCTCTAACAACTTCTGTATACCTGGTTCCAATAAACATTCACAAGCTCATTATTTGGATTAATAATGACCCGAGGCGCCGATTCCCCGATAATTCGAAATTGAAACTAATGTAATACGATCAAACTGATTGATCAATCAGAAAACGTGTTAGCTATGCGGAAGAGTTATTGGGTGGGAGATTTGTTGGGGAGATCTATCTTTATCTAACCACTTTCTGGAGCCCTGACACAGCCAGAAGGCGTCGCGGCAGACCTCGTAGAATACGGCGGGGCGAGTTGGATAAAACCATCGACCACATTAGCCCTTTTTTTTTGTTTCAGATGGAAAATCATCAAATAACCCCTCCCGCTCTGGGCTGAGCAGGAGGGAGTGTCAGACTTTTACTGACTAAAACCCATCCATGTTCCTTCCTTTGCCCTTTGTGTTCCAGGGCCGCGGTATCTCTTTCGAACAGTCCCGCAACCCTGGCAGGCATCGGTCCTTTCGGACCCCTTCCTGTTTGCTGACTCTCTTTGAGGCGCGCGTGGAACACGAACGCGCCGTCGACACGGCCTGTCGTCATAAGACGGACGGACGGCGAGCTAGCCCATAGCTCACCGTCCACAGGCCCGCGCCTACGGTGGCCGGGGGCCACCACGTGGCCCCCGACGCCCGGTGCGTCTCCCGCGGCGGCTGGGACGTGAGGTACTCACCCTCACCACATTAGCCCTGGATCGAAACAACTGGGAGTCATGGAGAGAGGCCTTTGGCCCCAGCAGTGGGATGACGCAGGCTAACAGTATCAGTATCTATCTTTACATAATTATATAGCTTTCGGGATGGCAAAAATATCAGATAGAATTCAGTTTTATTGCCATCTTATCAAAAAATCATACCCCACAGACCATCTATATCTATCTATATTGTGACCTCATCTGCCTCCCCAACTAAGTTGGGGTCAGCTACCAGTCTAACCGGAGGCAACTAAGTACCAGTATTTTACCTTTAGGGACTGCCTATCTGGCCTCCACAATACAGTTAGTACTGCGTAATACGATACCCCTTAGTAAGTCTGTTTGTCAGATTTTCAAACCTATATTATATTGTATCGGTGGTGTATAATATATACATACTTGCATAACATCACGTCTGCATCCCCAAAGGGTAAGGCAGGGCTGTAACTAATTGACGACCCGAATGGCGCAGCGGTAGTGAGGCTGCCTTACGTTCTTAGGGTCCCGGGTTCGAATCCCGGTAGGAGCAAATGTTTATGTGATGAGCATGGACATTTGTTTCCGAGTCATGGATGTTTATATGTATAATAAGTATGTATTTACAAACAAAAATTATCTATGTAGTATTATCAACTATCTGGTGTCCACGACACAAGCCTCGTTGCTTAGTGTAGCACCTAGATGGCGCTGTGTGTAATGTCTAACGATATTTATTTATTTAATTAGTACACCCATATTTTGCCAGTTATTTTTAAGTCGTAATAGGGAGCGAGCATAGCCCATCAACTGGGCACAAATCCAGACTCCGTGACTGCTACTAAAAAATTCCTGATGAAAAAACCAATAACACTTTTCCCGACCAGGGAATCGAAACCAGGGCCTTATGATGAGCAGTAGCGTATGGAACCAGTGTCAATTTTAATTGCTTTAATATATCAAATCACCAAAAGTTTTAACTGAAACATAACTGACAGTTTGTACAGTAAGTAACTTCACCAACAGTCCTCAATTTTTCAATTTTCCTATGTTCCCGTAATCAAAAAACCTTCCAACATTTGACCGTCAAAAGGATTCCTGAACTTTTGTTTTTATTCAGAACCCATCGGGTTTCTATTCAGCTAAAAATGTCATACCCATTTGTAGGAACAAACATTTACGCAAATAAATAAAAGTGAAGTTTGTCTCTGTTTTTACTTAAAAAAAAAACAGCTTTTCACTGAATGCATGAAGGTAATACGGTACTTAAAACATTATTTTTTATTTCTTGTCTGTCTGTCTGTTTGTTCTGGCTAATCTCTGAATCGCCTGGATCTATTTTGCCGGAACTTCTACTGTCAGTTATGTCATGTTATAAGGTCTAACTTAAGCTACTATTTATTTTGAAAAATATTAGAGTTCCGTGCAAAAATATAAAAACCCTTTGAAATTGTTAACAAAATCCCATTCGAAAAGGAAGTAATATTTTTTTATAATAATTTCATGCGAAAACCGCGGGAACCAGCTAGTTTTACAAATAAAATTGTCCGTGTTTCGCTTTGAACAGAAAGGTTTGGACTGTCATACTAAACTTCAAAGTATTTAATTAAGATGAGAATGTTCATAATCGCAATGAACGGAACTTCAAAAACTTGGTATGATAAATTACTTAATTGAGAATGCTCATCATCGCGATGTACGGAACTTCAAAAGCTTGCTAAGTCGAATGACGAATGTTCATTGAATCATAACCCCTTCCTGCTTGCTCGCTAAGCGACCCGTAAAACATACAGGTTTATGCGTATGCTATGACGTAACGCGACAGATGATACGCAGTGCATCTTCGGTCAAATCTACATCCACCCTAACGCCTATTATAATCCTCAATCCTGTCATTCGATCCTATAAGTTACGGTCTTAAATTCAATTAAGCGGCTAATAATATAACGAAATTGGATGTTCCTTTGTCACATAAATCAGTTTCAATTCAGTAACTTACATACTTTGCAATGAGACGAAATTAATTTATTAAGTGGAAAACTAAAATAGTGGTGACATGTATTATCATAGAGCCTAAAGGGATCTGCAATTATCAAAGCTCCGGTAGTTACTTCTTAAGTCATTTGTCAATACGTAAATTAATGGTAACATACAGCAGGACGGACGTTTGATTGTTTCTTATGCCATTTTATTTTACTGCCGGCCATTATGATAGCGAAATTTTGTTTTCAGGGTTCCGTTCCTATAAAGAGTGTAAGGGACTACCTTCCACAAACTGACAGGGTGCATTTAGCTCCTTATTTGGAATGATATTCCACCGGAATTACTGTCTGGATTTTTTTTTTATCAAGAGGTCTTACGAAAGCTGCTTAGAAATCTAGATTCGTGGCCGGTAGCAATAGGCTCGCCTATTACACGGGACTCAAACATAACTAGAGAAATGGGGGTGTACGACAGTAAACATCTGCTTAGCCCTTCGGGAATCACGGTCGTGGTGTTACGTTATCATAAATTGAAACTAGCACTTCGCCCGCAACTTCCTCCGCAAAAATTGTGATATCTTGGCTAATATGCATGATATAATATGCATGATCATTTATTCATATAGGTACTATCTTTGAAACTGTTTTCTGTATGTCACTTACCCCCTCAAGGTTCATTGGAAGATCAGCGTCAGACAGCCTCACCTGTCTGGCATTAATGCTGAAATGGACCTTTTTGGCGCAGCCGTGAGGCACACAGTACAGTCATACTATGTATTTTCTCTTTTTTGTAACTTTTTTAAATATTACTGTGTGAGTGCCTGATGTACTGACGTCGAATAAACATTTTTCTTTCTTTTTCTTTCTTTATATAAGTATAATTGTTAATTGGTAGGCTATAGCCTATCCCACGAAAAATGTATCTTTCTATCAGAGAAAAAAAAAACCAGCCAAGTGCGAGTCGTACTTACCCGCACATAGGGTTCCGTAGCAGCGAAAAATAAAATAAAAATATTTTGAAGGCTCAATCATATGTTGTAGGTATCGTATTACATTCAACAGCAAAACTAAACTTGTTTTTCATAGTATGTTAATGAAAAATAAAGTTACTGCTGAAGTCCCACACTCGAATCTCGAATACGAATCATCAAATTTTATAAAATCTTGGTTGAATGTTTTTTTTTACGTTCTACATCGTACATTTTTTCAGGATTTTCCTCCTCTTACTTTAGAAATTAGAGGGGGGGGGGACACATTTTACTACTTTGGAAGTGTTTATCTTTCAAACGATTGACTTTGAGAAAAAAAATGGTTTTAGAAACCTCAATGTAATTTTTAAAGACCTATCTATAGACACCGCACGTATAGGTTTGATGAAAAAAATTTTTTTTAGTTTCAGTTCCATGTATGGGGAGCCCCCCTTAATCTTTTATTTTTGAATAGAAATCGTAAAGTGGTTTACAGAATACATCTTCTTTAAGTTTGAACTGTGTAGTCCTAATAGTTTCGGAATAAAATGGCTGTGACATACACGGACAGACAGACAGACAGACCAACAGATAGACATGGCGAATTTATAAGGGTTTCGTTTTTTTCCGTGTATGTCACAGCCACATTGGTCGTGACATACTCGGACAGACAGACAGACATCGCGAATCTATAAGGGTTCCGTTTTTTTGCCAATTGGCAACGGAACCCTAAAAATTTAATTGGATTAGTTCCGCAAATTACCCCCTACATACAAACTTGTTTATAAGTGTATAGATTGCTTGCTATCCTTCAAGACGGTGTGTCTCATCTCCCGTCGACAGCCATGTCACTAAGATTTGCATTTTTTATTAAAACACCAAAGTGTTTGATGGAGTCTGCACTGCAATGTTAGAGAATAATATCGAGCATTTGTATGTAAAATAACACCATCAGATTTTGAACAATCACCCATAATTTTTGATTATCATTTCATTTCTTACAAAAAGATTTTCTTTGTAAAATATGAATTTTCTTTCTCCATGATAAGTTAATGTTGTTCTTTTGTGTTGGCGTAGTTTTTAGGGTTCCTGAACTTTGAAACGGCAATCGGATCTTTTGATGGCAATAGGTTCATACTCTGTTAATTGACACTTAAATATAAAAAAACGGGTACGGCGCGCGAGCTCACTTACTACAAAATCATAAAGTAAAATTTTTACTTCAGTGTGTTAAATGTCGTGATGGCCCAGAGGTTAAAGCCTCACCTCTCATGCATGAGGTTGTGGGTTCAAATCCGGGCAAGTACCAATGTGACTTTTTCAACTCATATGTTCTTTCTAAGGTTATCTTGGACATCACAGACACCGGTGAAGGAAAACATCGTGAGGAAACCTGGACTTATAAAAGTCTGAAATCGCCAACCCGTCTTGAGCAAGCGTGGTGATCAATGCTCGTGCCTTCTCTGTTTAGAAGAGGCCTTTGCCCAGTAGTGGGACAGTAATAGGCTAGTATTATTATTATATTTTATACAGTGTGTTAAAGATAGAAAGGAGGAGACTACTGAAATGACGGGTAATAGAGAAGTATGGAAGAAGAAGACATGCTATGGTGACCCCAAATAAATTCGGTTATGGGCTCAAAAATAATGATAAAGATAAATAATGTTTTTTTTCTGCAATCGCCAGTAAAAGTGGTAAAGTTGGTGCAAGTAAAAAACATCGTTTGACGACGACTCGCTCTTGGCTGGTTTTTTAAATAATATTTGGAGAAATTAGATGTTTCTCGGGTGTTTATTTCAAAGTATTTGCATATTTTTCGAGTCTTCTATATAAGTTTAACGAGTCTCCGCGCAAGAATAATAAGGTTTAGGAATAAATAAGTAAAATTTTGTTAAGGATACACTGACTTTTTGTATGATTTGTGTTTCGAGTTTTCAAGAAGCGATATTTTTTGCTTCTACTTTACATACATACCGAGTACATACATACCTGAAGATAGTGACACTCTTAGCGGCCCAGAGGCCCTGTCAAGCGTCACGCTGTCATTTACTCCTTTATCTTTCATATCATTCCTCACACATGTTTAAGAGGGCCCTTTCCGGCGCGTCTATCGTCAACGCGAGCATGGTCGAAAACCTTTTTGTTTCGTCCAGAGCCACAGTGGCAATTTTCTTTCAACTCCCCGTCTTACCCCGCCCCGACCCCGTACAACTCGTCCCCCACGCACCTCATACCGCCTAACGCGATGACATTGAACGAAAAATAGTGTTCGAAAATGTCTTAAACTTGTTCCAGGAAATACGTGTTTTTGAATAAACCTTACAAGTGTGTGAAATAAATATTTATCTTTAAGAATCTCCATTACATTTGCAAGGTTTCTTTTGAGATGTTTTCTTTATTTTTACAGTTTATGAGTTCATTATGAACGGCCAAAGTTCAGGTAAAATTCGTGCAAAACCGCAATTTTTGGATGCTTATACTGAATTTGTTTATACTTTTTTTATTTTTTTGCAACCATAGAAACCTAGATATAGTGCACAACATACATATTAGTTAAAAAATCAAAGATAGATGTGTAACATCGGCATAATCACGTACGAGCGTTTTGTATGAAAAGTATGACGGGTTGGCCGCTCTTAAAGAATTAATTTGGTCAGGGATCGTGGTACTCGCGAGCGGTGTGCTGTGCGTGTATGACCAGATGTATGAACGTGGACGAGGCAAAAGGAGTATGTAATGATCGTAGCAGGTGGCGGTTTTTAATTTCTGATAACTCCACTAATAAGGCGTCAGTTTATGTATATTTATAGAATTACTATAAAGGAACTTATACTGTCACTTATGGGATATCTTCCGTGATTGTCAGTTATTTCAGTCAATCAACAGGCGATCATGGCGCTTGCAAAAGCGTCGAAATATCGGGAGCTCAAAATAACTGACAATCGGCCAAAGTTCAGGTAAAATTCGTGCAAAACCGCAATTTTTGGATGCTTATACTGAATTTGTTTATACTTTTTTTATTTTTTTGCAACCATAGAAACCTAGATATAGTGCACAACATACATATTAGTTAAAAAATCAAAGATAGATGTGTAACATCGGCATAATCACGTACGAGCGTTTTGTATGAAAAGTATGACGGGTTGGCCGCTCTTAAAGAATTAATTTGGTCAGGGATCGTGGTACTCGCGAGCGGTGTGCTGTGCGTGTATGACCAGATGTATGAACGTGGACGAGGCAAAAGGAGTATGTAATGATCGTAGCAGTGGCGGTTTTTAATTTCTGATAACTCCACTAATAAGGCGTCAGTTTATGTATATTTATAGAATTACTATAAAGGAACTTATACTGTCACTTATGGGATATCTTCCGTGATTGTCAGTTATTTCAGTCAATCAACAGGCGATCATGGCGCTTGCAAAAGCGTCGAAATATCGGGAGCTCAAAATAACTGACAATCACGGAAGATACCCCGTAATTGACAGTATAAGTTTAGTTATAAACTTTGAAAGCTTAAAACAGTGTTTACTATAAAAGAACCTGCGGCCATATTTTGGCATATCAGGTTAGAGGAACATTGTCTGTCAATTTTTATAATTCTTAAGGATTATCAGACCTTCTCACAAAGAGTGCAATCATCTCGGAAAAGAAACTTAGAAATAGTTAGACAATACAAATTTTGTATCTAGTTAAAGCCACTTACAATCATTAATAAGCATTACTTTACTACATACAGGGTGCAATTTAAGTCATAGGCAATATTTTAATCTAAGGCTTGCATTAGGGCTAATAATTCGCAAATCAAAAATATTATTAATGCAAGTATGAAAAACTTTAAGAATGTAGAAATCACATTGCAAAGGCTTATTGTTGCAAATAAACACTAAAAGTAATAAAAAAATGCTTCTTAAACCCCAATAAGTCTTGAATTATCAAAATTTTAAAGCGCAGTACAACGCGTAACGAAAAGTAAACAAACATCAAATAATAATAATGCAATCAGTATCGTGAGTAGAGCCTTAGATTAAAATATTGCCTATGACTTAAATTACACCCTGTATATTATCAACATAAATGTTGTTATGCCTGTGTGTGGGACGTAAGTACAAAACAGCTGTTAGTTAGTTGATGTCTTCCGTTATTTTCATTCATTATTGCATTCTCGTTTACTTTTAATATAATAGAAATTAAAATAACAAGTAAAGAAATTTATTGAATTACAAAAAGGATTCACAAAATCACGACTGGGACTGTAGCTACATTTCATATTTATCTCTGTTAAGGCAGTTCACAAGTGCCTGTAACTGGCCTACTTGAAATAAATGCCTTGATTTTTTTTATAGGTATCTACCTAATTCGGTGCCTATATTGTCGTTAGCTACTTAATTGTGATAACTTTTTTTTAATTAACCAATTATTTTGTAGTCGGTTAAAAATTCCTTGCTTTATGCTGCTAAAGGGTAATAAAACAAGGAAACAGAACATTTTTTTTTTATAAATAACTTTTACTTCCGACAAGCAACAAAATAAAAATCACAAACAAATTAAGACGCTTAGCATAAGCATAATCAGCCTTTAATGTTCCCACTGCTGGGACACTCGGCCTCCTCTCTATGAGAGGGAATGGGCTATAATCCACCACGCGGGCCCAATGCGGTTTGGTAGATATCACATGTCTTCGAAGGTTTGGTTCTAGGACATGCCGGATTCCTCACGCTGTTTTCCTTCACCGTTTTTGAGAGCAGTGATGATGAAATAAATTACACAAAGTAATGCGCCTGCCTGAGTTCGAACCCACGACTTACTGTTCGTAAGTCGGGGCCGCCACCACTGGGCCACCGCTGCTCTCCGAAAAACGCTTAGTAACTGAATTTTACTACCCACCTACCGAATCCCCGCTGGAAAAGTTGCCAAAACTCAGATCCGCAAGTCACCGTACTTCCATTCTTTAACGGCACATAATCTACCTACATGAAGCAAATAGCAAGTGACAGACGGACAGACAAATGATAAGGGTAGCACATTGTACGGCGTGGATTCAGAAGTACTATATTATTGGATATGTAAGTAGGCTGCAAAGATTAAGAAGTTTCATAATATAGAAGCGACAAAGGTTTTTCTGTTGGTCGATATTTTACACAGTTATTTTCATTAAGGTTGTTATGAAGTTTTTAATTATTCAAACTACAACTAGATCTAAAATAATAATAAAAAATAAGACTAGAAGTAAGAAGGTTTTTTTTTCAACATTTCGTAAAGGGTGTAACGAAGCCAAAAGGCACTTGTTCTTCCCGTCATTAAAATATTTTTTTTGTTCTAAACAAAACCTGGAAACCTTCTAGTTACGGAGATATTGGGAGTCAAAGTTACAACTTTTTCACAAGTTTTTTTTTAAAACATGTTGTTAATGTAAGATTTTTAAACACCTCCACGACCCCGTACTACTCAATCCATCCATCAGCACGTTTTAAGTGCATTGAGTGCTACCGTATAGTTGATTTTTCACCCCAAAAAAAAAGTCGCTTCCCAGCAATATGTTTTGCGTAAAGTTACTTAGTTTGATGTACATCATGCTTGGTTGACGGCTTCGTGAAGGGTAAGTTTACACCCTGTATACAACAACGACAATGGGATGCTTATGGCGTCAAAGTACTCTTTCACATCACTCGCTGTCATCCACGAACGTGCCCAGAAGACCGAGCACTGCCACGTTGAATGGCAGAATGAATGATTTTTTTTTTTCTAATTTTTTTTTCTAATCTCCGGTTTTAATTTTGATTTTAATTTTGAATTTGATTTTAATTTTAATTTTAATTTTGATTGTAGTTTTAATGTTGATTAAATCAACATTAAAATTTTGATTTTGCTCTTGATTTTGATCCTACTATAATTGATTGTAATTTTAATTTTGTAAATGATTTAATTTTGATTTAACTCTGTTTTGAAAAAACCATGGCTGAGTGTGGTAAGTACTTAGATACTCATCTGATTTTAAGCAGACACTCAACGACAAATAAGTAGTGCATGATGTGCTTACCTGTAAGAGGTTGATACACATGTCTGTGACTCTATTGAATGTACCTTGTATCTTTGAAGCAGTGTATTCAATTGTTGGTGTGCGAAATAAAAAAAAAATAAAAAAATGGCAATGTTAATTCTTTCGCCAAAGAAAGAGCCATCCCTCTGGCCACGCGGAGTCGCCGAGAGATTTCATTAAACATTTCCTTAGGAAACGGGCACGCGGACTCCATGACCGATTATTATAATAATACTACATCGTTGATCTACTGCTCGCAGGCATTACTGATGAGCATGAGGTCCAGCTTACAGGTAAGGTAGAGTATTATTGGATTTTCCCACTAGTAATTTCTCAGTCGCAGTCACGGAGCCTGGATTTGTGTCTAATTGATGTCAATACCATAAGCATAATCAGCCTATAATGTTCCCACTGCTGGGACACTCGGCCTCCTCTCTATGTGAGGGAACGGGCTATAATCCACCACGCGGGCCCAGTGCGGGTTGGTAGATGTCACAAGTCTTTGATTTTTTGGTTCTAGGACATGCCGGTTTCCTCACGATGTTTTTATTCACCGTTTTGAGAGCAGTGGTGATGAAAATAAATTACACAAAGTAATGCGCCTGCCTGGGTTCGAACCCACGACTTACTGTTTGTAAGTCGGGGCTGCCACCACTGGTACACCGCTGCTCTCCCACAGGGCCACCGCTGCTGCTCGCTGATGTCATTCACATCGTCAGTCTATTGAGACTTACCATCTATTACATGGGAGTTAAACATAAGTAACCAAATGTGGTTGTACTATAGAAGTACACTATCTCTGCCTAATCCGTTGAGGATTACAGGCGTGAAATTATGTATGTTAAATATGTTGTCTCCCATAAGACTGTGGGTGTGTAGTACTGGGTTTTAATAGAATCAGAGGCTAACTTATACTGGTGCTTAATTCATAATACTCTGTCGTTTCTACAGATTTTATTCTTTGGTTTCCACTATTGAGGGTCCTTCTGATTTATTGGAAATAAGGGTTGATGGGCAATGGGTGACGTGGAAGAGAAGGATAGGTCTATTGTCACGGGATTTTAGCATATTAAGAATTGATGAACGTATAGGCAGGTAAGGACGCCACATCGTGTTACCTGGTAATCAATTTTGTTAGTCAGATTGTCAGTCACATTGATTGTAGGTATGGATGATATGGCAAGAAAGGAGGTGTCTGATGAGATGACGAGTATTAGAGAAGTATGGAAGAAGAAGACATGCTGCACCGCATGCATGTTAGCCGCTAGTAAATTGATAAACGAAGAATAGAATAGAATAATTTTTATTTGTTTAAAAACATGGTACATTAAGGCCTTATAAATAGGGTTGTGAACTCACATGTTTCGCCATAGAATGGCATACAAATATTAGGACATTTTAAACATAGAATTTTAATACGAAACATCAGTTTGTTTAAATATTAATATAATGATATGTCTAGGTAATTAGAATACTACTAACAATTTAGGATTCGTATCTATTCATAGGGCAGTTGTAGTTGTGTCAAAATGAGCTAATCCACGATCTTTCATTAATTTAGTTATAAACGTCAAACTAATACAGCATTCTAAATTGTAGTAAAATTATTCTCATAATTATACAGCGCAGCGTGTAACAGAAAGGGTATAATCATATGGAATACTGTGATACGAACCATCAAACTGAACAACTTTCTCTATGGGACCACCATCGAAATCGTAAAAAAATAATCAGCTGTCCTATACAAAATTTCAATACCTACTCGACCCAAGTATACTGGGAGAGCTGATTATTTTTTTATGATTTCGATGGTGGTCCCATAGAGAAAGTTGTTCAGTTTGATGGTCCGTACCACAGTATTCCATATGATTATACCCTTTCTGTTACACGCTGTATATTCAAATATATGCGTAGCCAGCGCCATATAATTTCAAAAAAAAAACCTACGTGTAAAAGTGATTGTAAAATCCTATCTTCAAAAATAAAATATCATTTATAATTTTTAATTAATTAGCGTTTACTGTAAAACAATATAATTTACGTAAATTTAATAAAAATACTATGACTTCGAATAATTGGAAAAAATAATAATTTAGGTTACGATTTGAGATAACTACGTCAAAATAAGCTAGGCTCCCAAATCAAAATCTGTATAACCTACAACTAAAAGAGCTGCAGCAGTCTTGTGCTGTCTCTTGAAATAATATCTAAAACATGGGATTGAAATCTCAGTTCAAAGTAAAAATAACAAAACATTATACTGCACGTACGTTAAAATAAATGGTAACTGCCAAGCACCCTAACTCCATTTATTTGACAACGTCCAAAGTGAATTCAGCCAAATCCCTACTTTATCTGCTTCAACTATTTTAAACAAATTAATACATTAAAACTTTTCGAATTTTAAAGCGATGATGATTCAATTAAAAAGTTCTGGATTTACGAAACGTTTCTCGATTCAGCTAAAATAATAATAAAGTATGCAAAACAAAGTTTTTTGTATGAAGCGATTAGCTTTATTTATAGTTGTAGAAATAGTTACTGTTAGCCTGTGTCATCCCACTGTTGGGCAAAAGCCTCCCCGAAAGATCTCCATGTAGAAACAGTTGAAAAGGAAAATGTATGTGTTTCAGCGGCAACTTCAAAATTACGTATTCGTACTGTATATTCGTACTATATAATTGTCCTAATTAGGATTAGGACAATTATATAGTACGAATATACAGTACGAATACGTAATTTAACTATATAATTGTCCTAATCCTAGCTAAATGAAAAAAAATCTTCTTATTATTTTGTTCTGTATTACATTTATTATTTGAGTGAAAACGGGCATTAGGTGAGCTGGGGTGGCCCAGTGGTGGGGGCCCTGACTTTCGAACAGTAAGTTGTGGGTTTGCACCCAGGTAGGCGCATTACTTTGTGTAATTTATTTCATTATCACTGCTCTCAAAAATCGGTGAAGCAAAACATCACGAGGAAACCGGGATGTCTCAGAACCAAAAATTCGAAGACATGTGACATCGACCAACCCACACTGGGCCAGCGTGGTGGCCCATTGTCTCTCATAGAGATGAGGCCTGAGTCCCAGCAGTGGGAACATTATAGGCTGTTTATGCTATGCTGGGCATTTGGCGTACAGTTAGGTGTCACTGAGTGTTGGTGAAAACGGGCATTACGCATTCAGTTACGTGCCACTTATTTTTAATGAAAACAGGCACTAGGCAATCAGTTTCAACGTATTGTCAAGTATATAACGACGTAGTGTCTCGATATTTTCACGCCCCTCAAATTGCAATTGCGGGCCCGCTTTCCCGGACCCTTAAAAATGTAACAGACCGACCAAACTAAGTAACTTTACGCAAAAATTACTGCTGGGAAACGACTTTTTTTTGAGGTATAAAATCACGTTTTACGGTAGGACTCAATGTAATGCATAAACATTGTGCTAATGGATAGATCGAATACTACGGGGGTCGTGGAGGTGTTTTAAGTAAAAAAACTTACATTAAAAACATGTAAAAAAAAACTTGTGAAAAAGTTGGAAATTTGGCCCCCAATATCTCCGTAACTAGAAGGTTCCAAGGTATGGTCTAGAACAAAAAAAAAAAACGATGGGAAAACAATTGCCTTTCGACTTCGTTAAGGGTCTTGTTACACCGTTTATAAACTTGAACTTACCTACAAAGCAACTTGAAAGGCTACTCAAGTCTTAGTCAGAGTTTAGTTTACTAATTAAAGTTACCTCGATGCTACAGGGTGGGTGTCAAAAAACTATAAAACTTTAAGTGAAGATATTTTTCTACAAATGGAAATTACCAGATTATTTGTATGAACGTGGATGAGGCGAAAGAAGTATGTGCGTGCGCAGGTGGCGTTTTGTAGTTTCTGTCTACTCCCACAGGAACAAGGCGTGAACTTATGTAAGTTTGTATTTCACTTAAATTAACCAGGCTTGGCAATTTGGTAAGTTTATTAAAATTGGCAAATTGTCACCTTATTTCTGCTTTTGCGTCAAACTTTCTAATACTTTAGGAGGTATCTCATTTATGTTATATATACGTTGTTCCATACAATTACTTTTATTTTTTACTTGAAATTATTATAAAAATATTTGAATCGGATTTTTAACAATTTTAAGGGTTTTATTTTTTGCGCGGAACTCTAATCCTTATTCAAAAATAAAAGTACACTTCAGCTTTATGCAGGTAAAAATTCCGTCAAAATCAGTCTAGTCATTTCGGAGATTAGCCGGAACAAACAGACATACAGAAAAAAAAATGTTCTAAGTATCGTATACATTTTCCTAAGCAAAAAGCAAAGCTAAGCTAAAGCTAAGCTAAGCTAAGTAAAAAGGTGTTATTTTGAAATTGCAAACAGACACTACAATTTTATATATTTTTATTGATTTTGCTACTTGAACCAAATGAACGGGACAGCAGACTTCTCTAAAACGCTGTTCACAATTCATTTATGCACTAACTAGCTGAGACACTCATGTTCGGATTCAGCATTATAAACTTCCATTATACTGCGCCAAGCACTAGGCTAACATGAAATGAAACAGTTGGAATATATTGAGGCATGAAGTACCAGGAAAGCATAATAATGAAATAGTTCACAGAAACATAATTGTTCGCAGAAATCTGCTTTATGTCTGTACAATGTATGTGATTCACATACTTATGATTGCCTGGTGCATACTTATTAGTATTTGAGGCTCTCATGTTCTGGGACGCCGTCACCTAATTCTGCGAAGCAGTCATGCTAGCGAAGGTGGTTGCGGAACGTGAGAGGGAGAGAACCTCACGTCTGACCCACGCGCGCGAGAGACGCACCGGCGTCGCGCGCGGTAGGCGCTAGGCGCGGGCCTGTGGACTGTGAGATATGGGCTGGCTTGCCGTCCGTCCGTCTTATGAGGACAGGCCGTGTCGACGGCGCATTTGTGTTCCACGCGCGCTTCAGAGAGATGTCAGCAAACGGGAAGGGGTCCGAAAGGATCGGTGCGGGACTGTTCGAAAGAGATATCGCGGCCCTGGAACACAAAGGGCAAAAGAAAGAACATGGATGGGTTTTAGTCAGTAAAAGTACAAGATACTTGATTTGCTTATCTTTCTCGGCTTTTAAGAGGTACTCGTCCTACGTGCCCTGATACCTGCACAATAAAGGTATTGATGGATACTAGTGATGGTGCCACACACGTTACTGAGTTCTAGACTGACTCGGCTTAGAGTGCCACCAGACAGTTCGACACGCTGAGAAAAAGAAGAAGGTGGCATGATATTACCTTTTATTATTTTTACATGAAGTTTTATAGTTGAGCAGATTAAAAAATACGTCTGACAAAAAATGATTGTGACTTGAAACCAGAGACAATCAAATTGATAGTTACACGCTCTTCAATCTTTACCACGAAAAAAGGACAAACAGTAATGTTTCTGGCACTTGAAAGAGATAAATCTGAATTTACGTGCGTTTTTCAGAGAACTCCACTTTTTTGGATGTAAAATCCGTCGCATAGATGTTTTATACGTAAAATGTATGCAATGTCACCAAATCAGTTGACACCTCAACCATTAAAATCGACTAAGTAATAAATAAAGGGGCCATGTAAAAAAAAACAGCTATGTTATATGCTTATACTACTAAAATCATAATATTTCCTTTTGTCTTGGCACCTGGTCGGATAAAAAGTGTATACTTCAATACCAGGTACAATAAAGAGAAAATAAAACTCGCATACCAGGAGAGCATGACATGTAACGGATACATAAACGACATCACACAACACAGTACGGTTGTGGATCGTTCAATACACTTGCCTTTGTGCAGGTGAACTTGCGATTGCACAGATGACAATGGGCAAACTTTCGCACGTGTAAATTGTTGACCCACTCAAAGGAATGGTATTGACAGTGCGATAGATACTAGTATGTTATACGATTCGCATAGGTTTCATCAATATGATATTATTTTTGAAGTCTATTTTTAAATGATTTCATATTAAAGGAGGATTTCAATTTGAGCTGTAGGTTAGTAATATTGTCAGATTTGCACTGTATTCATAAATTTTGTTCTATGTGGTGATGACAGGCAATTTTCTATGAAATCTAGAGGTTAGATCAACAGGATTGAAATTTATCGTAAATAGTAGCTTATTGTTAGAACTCAACTTATTACAATGGTATTTTTATTTAATTTCACAAATAATTCACATTATTTATTTGTAAAACATAGTTACAATAAAATAAGATCAAATTCTAATGTCAGGATCGCTATGTTTAACCTAATAGGCATACACATTTTGCATACTTAAAATATCAATTTTAAATATTATATACATATACATACACATACATACATCACACTACATATACATACTTCACGCATTGTAATATTTAAATTATTATTCCAGTTAAATTATATAAATGCCAACAGCGAACAACTGTGACAGAGAGACCCCTGTCAAAGTAAACGCCAAAAAGATCTGCAGCACTGAAGAGAATAATATTGTGCATCGAATTGAGTTAATATCCAATCTTTTAAACAAAACATTTTTTAATTCGAAACATAAAATAAACAGTAAACAAAAACGATATGAAGAAGGTAACAAAAGTTTTTATTCAATTTAAAACAAATGGTGAATGGAACATTTTTGCGAGTAAGTTTTCCAATTAGGTTCACAATGGTGGATTACTCTGCGTTCATTTTACGCAAAGTTGACTGATTTACTTGTTATAATTTGGTTATCCCGTAAACACTGGGGTGACCTAAGGTGCTTAGTGCTATGCACAGGGTCTTATGATCCAGGACGGATATAAGAAGGAGGTAAGAATCACCCTATCAGGTGACCCGATAAGTACAAATAAAAATAATCATCCAAATTCAGTCAAGCGCTTTTTTAGGTAGAAAATAATTAAGAACACCGGAATTTCATAGAAAAAAAATGTGACAGTCTTTTTCCTGTATTTTCCGGAGAAAATGTCAGGAGCTCCCAAAAAACACATGAAGTAGGTACTCTCATTAGATATAATAGACTCAAGAGTGGTAATGACTGTACTTGCAGGCCGCAACCGCTCCCTCATTTATCTAAAAATAATTTTATTCATGAAACATTTACTCAGTTAAAAAAGACTTATACCCGACTCGTCACCAAATTTATTTCATAAAAGAAGTCCCTATTCGTCATCACAGGTAAACAAATGATTTTTTATTTAATAAGGATTGATGTTTCCGATTCGGCGTGTCAAAAAGTACAGTTAGCTAGAAAAAAATATAGTATGTCTTATAATTTATTTACAACAACCTCAAACTAAAAAAAATACAAACAACGTTTTCAATTTAGATAAAAATCAAAAACTTTTCGCTGGTGCGTCATTGCAGTAGAATACGTCTCATGCCTATAAAGTACTAAGCTGTCATAAGTTTGTAGGAGCTTACCTCATCTGATATCTTGGAGTTGCAGACACTAGCCCGTTATACAATACATTACAATACCCAACATTAATTTTACATTAATCCAAGAAAACTAGTCACGCGTATGGATACCAGGGTCGTCATAAATAAAAAGGACCTAATTTCACGTATTTTGTCAGCTATCTCAAACAGTACCCCATGAAAGATAAAATAAATAAATTTTAGTACTGTCGTCGTTGGGGATGAAAATAATAATATTATGTTGTCCCGTTTACATAACCTTACCTTGGGTGTGTAACGTTTGAAATAATAACAAAAGTTGATCACATGACCTAATTTCATTTAACAAACTTTTATTTAATATAACGATGAAATTAAATAATAAGTTATTGATATAATTTCATTCAAATTTAACCTAATTTTATATGGTAAACCATATTAAAATAAACATATTCTATAATGCGCATTTGAATAAATATAAAAATTAATAAGATCATCTCTATTGTTGGTAATTCATTTGGGTTAGATGAGGTTATAACAGTATGATGATTCCTGATATTTACTTATTTAATTACAGAATTTTGGTTGAAAATGAGTAAATATGAAAATTAGGTAAAACGAAATTAAGGCCAAATCAACGTTATATAAAAAGAGCAATATACAAATAGAAAATTACATGTAATGAAAGTTATACTAAATGTTGTTAGAGCAAAAGAAGGTTATCACTACATAGTATAAAACAAAGTCGCTTCCTCTTCTCTGTCCCTATGTATACTTAGATCTTTAAAACTACGCAACGTATTATGATGCGGTTTTTTCATATGCTTTAAAAACAAAATTAACCTAATTTCATGTGCTCTAATGTTATATTTCATACTAGCGACCCGCCCCGACTTCGCACGGGTGCAATGTAGTACATATAAACCTTCCTCTTAAATCACTCTATCTATTTAAAAAACCGCATCAAAATCCGTTGCGCAGTTTTAAAGATCTAAGCATACATAGGGACAGACAGACAGCGGGACGCGACTTTGTTTTATACTATGTAGTGATTAGTATTAGTATAGAAGTATAGATTAATTTTAGTTCAATTAGTGAACATGATATCATCTGATGAGGAGGAATGAAGAAAGCACGTTAAGCCGTTGATCCCGGCTATCATTTGTAGATCTTTGACAGTCGTGCCAGGTAGTCAGTGGCCCGAAAGTCTGTCAACCAGTCTTACCAAGAGGTATCGTATTACCCTGTACTAACTGGGTTGTGGAGGTCAGAAAGGCAGACGCTCCATGTAAAATACTGTTATCCAGTTTCATCCAGATACACTGGAAGTAGACACCAACATGGTTGGGAATAGGCTAGGCAGATAATGATATGTTCTACGGAGATACTGTCGCAACAGGCGTGCCGCTTGAGCGCTCTGCTTGTGTCCAAGCGATTATATCACTGTCCTCTGTCTCCTGTATTTGCTTTCAACACTAATGACATGTCAAAATGTCGCGAATTCTCATTCATTCTTAAATGAACTTCAAACACGATGAAAGTTACGCCTCATTTATACGAGGGAAGTACTCATCGACTTCTTAAGGAGTTCTTTGAATTGCTACTCTTTTCACTAGAAAATATGATATTTTTGTTCGTGGTTTTGTTGACTTTTTGAAGTGTTTTTTCAGCCTATTCTATCTCACTGCTAGGCAAAGGCCTCTTTCATGGCTTTACAATATTAGTTTAGATTTTTCTCTTAGTATATTCCCAACTATGCTTCTATAAGATTCCACGTTCAAAAGGTGCAACTGAATAATAGTATTCTACATCAAGCGACTTCAATCTGACCTCCGTAACCTTATTAGTAAGGAAACGGGAACCTCATGGTAAGATGGCTTCTGCAAAGTGTGCTTATCTATATTAATATTATAAAGAGGTAAAGTTTGTGCGGTTGTAGGAGGTAATCTCTGGACCTATATAGGAAGCTACATTATCCTCGAGTGCCATAGGCTATATTTACAACGTACCCGTGGGATAACTTTCGACCAAAACGCGAGTGAATCCACTGGCAACAGCTAGTAATTATTAGAGAGTGCGGCACAGATTATAAATGGGCATAGGCTTATAAATCTTCGCTTGTTTAAGGAGAATATGTGAGTCGTAGATAGTTCTCGTGATTGGCCGCTATTTCATACATCCAGTGTTGAATCTAATACTTAACAGTCCGACATCGTCGCAATCGCTTTGCGCGAGAATCGAGCCACAGAAAGTCGGAGACATGATTTAAATAAATTTGCGCGCAATGGTTTGCGCTTAACTTCACCGAATATTTTGCCGGTTAATCTTTAAATTAAATATGCTGAGATTAGGGCCGTGAATTGTTATTATTACGTAACATCATAATGCCTGTAATCATCGAAGCATTGGGCAGACTCGTACCTAATAGAACCACCCACATTTCACCAGTTACTATACTTCTTTCGTAAATTATGTTTTTCTTGTTTTTGGTATTTAAACAATATTCATTTAAATTGTATCATTTAATTGTACTTCTGTGTGTTGTGTCTTTTGTGTGCACTAAATAAATGGTTTATCTATCTATCTGTTTAGGGGCAAGCCTTGTTGCTTTCAATAGGGCACAAATCCAGACTCAGGCTGCTACTGAGAAATTTCTGGTGGAAAAACCTAATAACACTGCCTGTCTTGAGAATCAAACCAAGAACCTCAAGCTCAGCAGTCACACTTGCGACCACTAGACGAGCAAGGCAGTTAATAAATTAAGCCCGTATTATATATTGATAAAACACGCCCCTTTGTCTGTGGCTCCTCAGTGTTTTCCAGAGAGAAGTCACTGCGGGTGCGGCAAGACTTGAAGTTAGTTAATATTTCAATGGCGGTCCGAATTTAACGAGACTGAAAGTCCTCGCTCACCGCGACTTAGTGCAGTGACTTGAATTATCCACATTGAACCACGACTCCTTGAAACAAAATCAATCAGCCGGTGAATACTCCAATACAAATGTATACAGGGTGGCAACGACAATATGACAATGTGTACTGCGTATACCTAAAGATGTTCTCCTTCAAAAAATCATTCGAATAAATATCCAGTAGTTTAATTTTCAGGATGTAGATTAATTATAGGCTAGCACCGACAGGTTAACGACTCCCGCATCGGTATAAAATCGCTACTTCAAAAACCTTTGCCGAAATTCGTTTCTTATATTTTATTTCCAGACGAAAATAAGTACAAATTATACGTAAGGTTAATAAAGCAATATTTATAAATGGTGATATATTTCTTTAACAGTTTTATGCTATACAGTTTCTTTGAATTTTTTTATTTTTATGTTATGATTTATTTCATAGTTGTAACCCGATTCTGGGTTAATTTCGCCATTATACATTAGCTATATAATTGCAATTTGTTTGTATATATTTTTTATTTTGTGTGCAATAAAGACTAAGAATAGCTGAAAAATATTCTATGAACTAATATTTTCATTTCTTGTCGTATTGTCGGCAGCACCCTGTGTTTTTTTACTTTTGACCTGCAACTCGCTATCCCGCTTTTTTTCCTATCCAATGAAATGAATAACACGAAATAGAGTAGAATGGCATTAAAATAATCGGCTACTTTTACAAACTTCTAAAGACAACTCGCACTTAACTAAAATTATTTAGTAACATTATTTTCATTTAAATACCAGTTTCCTAAGAACGTTTTCCGGTATTTTGGATTCGATTTCAGCATATTGCAGCATATTGTCCTTCTGTATGTATCCATCTATTGTATCAATAGTTCATCCTCGGATAGTAATGTATACGTGTGCATTTTAGGCATGCAAAAAACATACAAAAATAATAATAGCTGACGTTTGTGTGTAAGTACTGTACGCCTTTTGACGGCACGGCTGGCGCAGTGGCTGAGCGATTGACTGCTGCGTTGCGTGTCTCGGGTTCGATCCCCGCACGGAACAAATATTTGTATGGCCTACAGGTAGTTGTTCCGGGTCTGGCTAAACAGCTAGACCCGGAACACGACACAGGAGAAACTCCTAGTGTGGGGCAAAATAATCTAAAAAAAGAAAAAAAAAACCTACACCACAACCCAACCCTTCAACGAAAAACAGACGTGATGTTATGAAGTGAAATTGTTGCTGAAATTGATGAAAGAAAATGAATGTAATGAAAGTGTTTCATCCTAATAATTTCTTTGTAAGAAAATAACTTTTACCCCATGACCCTGTGACTGAAATGGAACGTCACGCGTCCCGGCGCCGCCGCCATAGAGGCTGGTGAGACGAACTGGCGCCGGTAAGCCATGCCAAGTCTCGAAACTGTTATGAACCATGACCTTCAACGGTCTTGGCGCGAATACTGACCTTGTAGTCTTGAAGACTTACAAATAAGATGACGGCGAATCTATATCTTTGTATAGAATAAAGCGAAGTAAAAGCTGTTTGTATAAGCGCGTTGTTATTCTTCTAAACTATGTACCTTCATGTGGTTTTCGCCATCATTTAAACACTTTATTTCAAAATAGCGACCCGCCACGGCTTCGCACGGGTACAATATTTTACATATAAACCTTCCTCTTGAAACACTTTATCTATTACTAAAAACTATATTAACCGTTGTTTAAAGATGTAAGCGTACAAACAGCGGGAGCGACTTTGTTTTATACTACTTATAGGTGGTGGTTAGTTTTCTTTGTTTCATTAGGCTTGTAGTCTAACCGGATGAAGCTGAATAGCAGTATTTTATATGGAGCTACTTTACTTTGTTAATATCATGAAATAATGAACTTATAGATCACTAGAATAAAAATATTTTTACTTGTGGCCTTGCCTTGCGAATCAGGGGTCACCACCCCTGATTACTAGCTCTCCCCCCGGAGAGCTAGTCTTATACAAGGGGCCTTGAATGAGTGAGATTAATGGTGGTTTTGTTTTCTATATTTGGGCATTTTACAAAACAGAAAAGGGCAAGCTAATCTATACTTATATTATAAAGAGATAAAGTTTGTGACGTTGTAGGGGGTAATCTCTGGATCTACTAAACCGATTTTGAAAATTCTTTCACTAATAGGAAGCTACATTATCCCCGAGTGCCATAGACTATATTTACAACGTGCCAGTGGGATGATTTCCGACCAAAACGCGATCGAAGCCGCGAGCAACAGCTAGTAAGATTATATTTTCTTCTAAATATTCCAGCACGCGCAGAAACAAAAGAAATCTGTCATTTTGTCGATTCTTCCGACAAAACTCGTTTCTACGATGGTTATGCTATTCGTGCAGGTGTGATATGAGGGGCAACCCCAAGAGGGGACGCTATAAAAGGACATTTTGTACACTGATCTTATTAGTGATATTCTTCAGAAAGGTCCAGGTGCGTATAACCTCAACCGGCGTGCGTGTATGACCATATTATATGAACGTGGGTGAGGCGAAAGGAGTGTGTAAGGATCGTACCTGGTAGCGTTCTGTAATATCTGCCTACCCCCATGGGATAAAGGCGGTAGGTTGTGTTTGTATGTACAGTCGCCAGCACACCAAATTACCACAAACTGTCAAATTTCTCCAAATAATTTAAAACCATAAAATGTTGAAGTTTAAGTTCAAAGTCTAATGATAAATAGTTTGTGTTTTTATTTGACAGTTTGTGGTTATTCGAGGAGGTCGTGGCAAAATAATAATAGCCACTTAGGTCGATCTTTTGTTGCCTAGGTTGGTCTGTGGATGGTTGACCACCCATTACATACCGTTTCCTCCGTGCCTCGGAAAGCACGTTAAGCCATTGATCCCGGCTGTCATTCGTAGATCTTTGACAGTCATTACAGGTAGTCAGTGACCCAAAAAGTCTGACAATCAGGCTTACCAAGGCGTAACGTATTAACCAGTACTAACTGGGTTGTGGAGGTCAGATAGGCAATCGCTCCATGTAAAATACTGGTCTTCAGCTGCATCCAGTTAGACTGGAAGCCGACCCTAACATACTTGGCAAAAGGCTAGGCAGATGATTAGTTTGTCGTAACTCGATGCGCTGGCGACTGTACATACGTTCTTACGTCAGTTTGAATGAATCTTTACTTGGTGTAGAACTAAAATATTCACGGACCGGCCGAAAAGGTCGTGCTTGCTATTCTCAAAGTGATATTTACATACGTAGTTCGAAATATCTGTTGAATTTTCAAGTGAGGTACTTCAGATAAATAAATAATTGTTTTAGTCACATAGGGCTACACTATGCTCCTTGTCGAAGTGACTTCACGTAGTAGTGACGACATTAAGTCTATCTTAAATTTTACTATAACTACATGTGGAAACTTGTAATTGGCCATATTTTGTTTAAATTATTACTCACTGTCTGTTTAGCTGTAAGTTTTCATAAAAACGAAATAAATAAATAAATTACATTAAGATTACATGACGAATTTACCTACTTCTAGTAAAGCACCGTGTACAAAACTGAAAATAAATTGTTCTGTACCCAAGGGGTAAAAACGCCCGCCTGACGCAGGTCTTCACCGGACACGGTTGTTTCGGGAGGTTCCTGCACCGAATCGGGCGGGAGGAAACGCCCGGGTGCTACCATTGTGAGGATCGACCGGAGGACACCTGCCCCGCGTGGGCAGAGCACCGCCGTGGCCTCGTAGCGGCGATCGGCAGCGGCGACCTCTCGCGTCCAGCCTTGGTTCAATCCATGGTCCGGAGCGAGACGGAATGGGCCGCCGTCACCTCCTTCTGCGAAGCAGTCATGCTAGCGAAGGAGGTGGCGAAAGAGATACCGCGGCCCTGGAACACAAAGGGCAAAAGAAGGAACATGGATGGGTTTTAGTCAGTAAAAGTCTGACACTCCTTCCTGCTCAGCCCAGACCGGGAGAGGATTTCCCAACCGAAAAAAAAAGGGGGAAAAAACGGAACACATGACTAAAACCACACTGTCCGTCTGTTTGTCTGGCTGCCTGTCACCAAGTTGTACCGTGATAGCTAGACACTTGAAATTTTCACAGGTGATGTATTTCTGTTGCCGCTGTAACAACAAATACTAAAAACAAAATAAAATACAACAAACGTGTTTTTTTTTTATATATAATGGTACAGAACTGAATGGTTACACTTGGCCGGTTCTTGGTTTGCTCTGCCAATTTTGCCAAACTTTAATCATCATTATCTTCCTGTCCTATTCCCATTCTACTTGGGGTCGGCGCAACACGTTTTCTTCTTCCAGTTCCACTGTCAGACTCCTGGCGTCATTTACTCCTTTCTCGTTCATATCATTCCTCACACAATCCATCCTTCCATCCTTTAGCCTTCGTCTCCCTCTCCATCCATCAACATTCATGTCCATTGTCCATTACTCTTTTAGTCACATGCGTTCCATCCCTCCTCATTACATATCAAGCCAAACCGAGACAAACGTCTTCCTTTCAATATTTCTGTAACAGGCGCCAGTTTCAAAATTCCTCTAATATACTCATTCCTTACTTGATCCATTCTTGTCTCATATTTTGCCAAACTTTAATAATAATAAAGGGTGTAACAAGACCCTTAAGGAAGCTGAAAGGTACTTGTTCTCTCCGTCATTGCGATCATTTTTTTGTTTTAGACAATACCTTCTAGTTATTGGGATATTGGGGGTCAAAGTTCCAACTTTTTCACAAGTTTTTATTTTAAATACATGTTTTTGACGTAAGATTTTTACTGTAAACTGGTGTTTACAGTAAAAATCTTACGTCACGGTCTTAGTACGGGGGTCGCGGAGGTCCACGACCCTGTACTATTCAATCTATCCATCATCACAATGTTTTGAGTGCGTTACATTGAGTCCTACCGTAAAACGTGATTTTTCACCCCAAAAAAAAGTCGTTTCCCAGCAATAATTTTTGCGTAAAGTTACTTATTTTGATGTACATAATGCTTGGTTGACGGCTTCGTTAAGGGTCTTGTCACACTACTTGTCTATATACTATAATTATATTGATTTAATAAAAAGTAATGCTTTTGCCCGTGACTTTGTCCGCGTTATGTTGCAAAACAAATTTGTGTGATTTGTTTATAAACCCAAGGATCAAGATTTTTCATTGAAACTTATTCCCCCCATTTAATTTCCTTATTGGTGAATTTTCGCAAAATCCTTTTTTAGTAAAGTCACGAGCACCATTATGTAAACACTTAACAACTTTTAAAAACGTTTTCTCCTACTGTTCTGATCAATACTTCATGTTGTTACGAACATAGTATTCCGGAACTAATATTTTTATAAAAAGATCCTATCTCCAAGTTACAATAGTTGTTTCTCGCAAACTTTGCTTTTAAATTTAGGAACGTGTATACATTGGTGCTCGTGACTGTACACCCCTTACTAAAATTAAATTTTCTTGAGCACATCAAGCTACTCGAAACTGTCAAATTTTCCTAGTCAACCTTGAACCTAATGCTTTAGCGATAAAATTTAAAATCTCGCGTTGGAGTTTGACAGATTGTAGCAGCTTGACGTGCTTGTGTACTTTAAACCCTTTTTTTCTTTTTTTTTTCTGATGGGTAATCATCAAATAACCCCTCCCGCAGGCAGGCGTCGGTCCTTTCGGACCCCTTTCTGTTTGCTGACTCTCTTTGAGGCGCGCGTGGAACACGAACGCGCCGTCGACACGGCCTGTCGTCGTAAAACAGACGGACGGCAAGCTAGCCCGTAGCTCACCGTCCACAGGCCCGCACCTACGGTGGCCGTGGGCCACCACGTGGCCCTCGACGCCCGGTGCACTTCCCGCGGCGGCTGGGACGTGAGGTTCTCTCCCTCTCACGTTCCACCACCTCCTTCGCTAGCATGACCGCTTCGCAGAAGGAGGTGACGGCGTCCCATTCCCTCTCGCTCCAGACCATGGATTGAACCAGGGCCGGACGCGAGAGGTCGCCGCCGCCGATTACTTTAAACCCTACGGTGATTACTAACAGGTGTGATGTTAAGTTAGGATAATTATCTTTAGTTAATTAAATTAAAGATAAGAAGCAGTGATAGCCTAGTTGTGTGACCATCGGACTACCAAGTCATAGGTCTGGAGTTCGAAACTTAAACAAACAAATTCTGATTTTTCGGTTTCATATGCGCGTTGTATAATTATCACTTGCTTCGGTGAAGGGAAATATTGTGGGGAAACCAGCATGCCTGAGAGATTTTCTCGACGGCATGTAAAGGCATAAATACTCTGACACCAGATCTCGACTCGTAAAAAGAAGATTGATTAAATCAGTCAGACAAAATATTTCACCAACCTAAAAAATTCACCCTACCAATCCACGCAAGTATTTGCAACCAACAACAAAACTTTTGGCGAAAACTATTATTCTAACTTACGGAATCCTGATTATGTGAGGGCCCAGAGTAAATTAACTAAGAAGGCGAAACATAGAACTTTTTCTTACAAGGAAATGTTTACATAAGATCTAGGGGTAAACTATTTTCCTTATGTAGGGTACATAATCTAATCGTGTTATTGTTTCAAGGTATTTACGAACACGGGCTTAATCATATTTTTGGGTAATTGAAACTCAAAATCCTTATTTACATAGAGGCTTTTTTTAATACTCAAAAACAAGAAAATAAAGCTACAGACCAGTCTAAGGCATAATAACAGTTCATACCTGTAAAAGGTCTCTAGTTGCCCATTCCAAAGCTTGTGTCTCCGATAGGATTTCAACATAAATTCCACTTTGATCGTTACTTCAAATCATAGTACTCATTTTACCCTAATGTTCACATTTAAGAACGGAGTATAGAAACTTGTAAGTAAAACAAGAAGTCAATTAGTGGGCCGTATTTACACTGTGACTAGCTTTTCTCCGCGGCTTCGCTCGCGGTCGCTTGGTCTGAAATTTTCCACGCGAACGTCTTGTGTACAACCTGTGACACTCGGGGTAGATTCACATTAGGTAAAGATTATTCGAAATCGGGTATTCGAGTGAGAGAGTGCGAGAGCGAAACTCGAGTTCCAAAGATTACCCCCGACATCCAACCTTACACAGTTTATCTCTGTGCAGTATTAACCTGTGTAGGTAGATGCGTGGCTGTAACCCGTCAAGCGGTTATAAAATCCGCCCTCTCTCTCTTCTTTTAACAACTCCACGATCTTATACAGCTGTAAAAAGATCCGTCACGATCCCATCAACTAAGCATTCCACTACACTTTGCCAACCAAGCATTCAATTGGACTGATTATGTGCATCTTGCATTTAAAGACTAACAATAAATGAGCCTACAATAAGGAACCTTCTAGTTACGATGATATTGGGGGTCAAATATAAATTTTTCACAAGCTTTTTTATCCGACTACCAAGGAAGGGTTATGTTTTTCGCGCGTAACTTGTACGAGTATATATTTGTTTGTTTCTAAATTTCTTTATTACCTCGTATGTTCCAAATTGCTGGATGGATTTCGTCGATTGCAGTATCATTAGATTCGCTTCAAAAAACCCAAGTGTCTTTAGGTAGGTTTTATAAAAAAAACACGTATTTTGCAATTTGCCGGTCAGTGTCAGGCTGCAATACAAAAATGCTAATACTGTGCTATGCTTTTGCTAAGGGTTTTAATACACCATGCATTTGATAATCGTCTCGAGTAACTTTTGCTTCTACAGTTTTATTTGGTGTTACTCTTTAAATGCGAGATGCACAAAATCAGTCCAACAGTAGGTGATTCTTTGAGTAACTCGGACGAATAATTTTTTCACATATGATTGACTATCCAAGTATCTACATAAGCAGGTCGGTCGCGGCATCTATATTCACGTCACATCAAACCAACTTAAGACTCCCACGTCTATTAGTACTAGCGTCCGCTCACAGATATCGTGCATTCTATAGAAGAAAAATTCAACCACCCGATATAGATGGCGCTTTTATAGAATCACAATCCACCACCATTAAAAAAAAACTAGTATCCCCCGTGGATAAAGATAACAAAGCTACTACGCAATAGTAGCATAATCAGCTTTTAATGTTCCCACTGCTGGGACTCTCGGCCTCCTCTCTATCAGAGGGAATGGGCTATAATCCACCACGCGGGCCCAGTGCGGGTTGGTGACACTACGCAATAGTAATCTGTTTAAAATATATTAAAACCCGACTACGGTTTTTTTATCGTGTGGTCAGTGCTTGGTGTCAGAGTTTCTATGCCGTCCATGAGCCTCTGACTTGGCTTTACATGCCGTCGAGAAATATCTCTCAGACATGCTGGTTTCCACGATGTTTCCTTTCACCGAAGCAAGTGATAATTATGCAATACGCGCATGACTCCAAAAAATCAGAGGTGCGTGTCTTGGGTTTGAACTTCAGACCTATGATTTGGCAGTCCGACAGACACACCACTAGCCTACTCACTCTAGGTCTACTAGGTCACTGCTGACGGTAGAAAAGCAAAAAACAAACAATTTTAAAATTAACCCGGTGGCACGAGGGTTAAGTCAAAGGATGGTTGATGATAATGGTCCCGGCACTGTCAGCATCAAAGTGTAAATTACTTCAAAGAGCTAATAATATTGAATCTTTTTATGATGGCACCATCAAAATATAGACAAGAGGAACCGATCTTAGTGTACCTAGTGAATTGTTTTTTTAATCAAAACCGAACAACGCATTCACGAAAGGATAGGTATTGTAAAAGTAAAATTTAATCAAACAAAAATTAAATTAAATCAACATTTTATTCAACAACACAATAGGTACCTAGAAATAACAAATTATTGCTCCATAAAACTAATTTCCAGTCAATGAGTGCTAGGCCAATACCTAGGCAATACGGATTATGTCTAACCCAAGTTGTAAATGTTTGTTTTCCGCATTTAGCGGCAGATGTCTAGATATTTTCTATTCTACCTACCTTATATCTACCATTTCCTAAGAATACATATTATTGTATTTGTATTACACATAGTAGCCTTCACAATAATATTCAAACAAAATTCAAGACTCCTCATTTTAGTTACTTATCTCCTCTTTGTCAGGCAACATATTGTTATAGGTACGTATTCTTTTATAGCTAGATCTATACATATTAATTAAAAGATTTTTTTTTTAATTTGTGGTGCTAATTTGTAAAATATTTATTTATTAGCTTAGTCGCCGTCCAAAACAACAGCTGATGAAAAGTTAATTTAATCACAGTAAATAATCATAATCATTTATTAATTTGCAAATATGGGTACAAAAGAAAAGGTCTTAAACAAATCATAGTGTCCATTAGCCATATCATACCATAAGGCATGCTATATATTATGTTTATTCTGTAAACATTCAGTGACAGAGTAATATGCTTTTTTTAGTAAAAATGTTTTGATATTGTTTATAAATATATTTATATCACTTATCTCTAGGAATAAGTTTGGTAGATGGTTATATATGCGTGGAGCCATATATAATATACTTTTATTTAACAACACTGTTTTATTAAAAGGTAAACATATATTGAATTTGTATTTTTTGCTATGTAACTTATTAAAGAGGTTTGTATTTTTTCTAACGAACATTATAACCTCTTATATATATATATAAACATGGTAACGTAAGAATATTTAATTTAAAAAATGATGGTCTGCAACTGTCAGTTACTTTTATACCAGTTATGGCTCGTATACATTTCTTCTGGGCTTTAAACACCGTTTCTCGATTAGTAGAATTACCCCAAAAAATAACACAATAGTTTAGAGTAGGTGCAACATAGCCGTTGTAGGCTGTAAGGACTGTAGAAGTACTGGCCGTTTGCTTAAGTTTAAACAATGCATAAGAAAAGATATTTAATCTAGTGCATAATGAATGTATATGTTCTTTAAAATTTAAATTATTATCTATCTATGTACCCAGAAATCTCGTAACTTCTGCTTCCTGGATCTTATTATTTCGGTAATTTATGTTCATGTTAGCTATTTTACTTACTCTACTTCTGAATGTCATGAAATTTGTTTTGTCGAGATTTATGTGTAAATTGTTTGATGTCAACCAATTTATAATGCTATCTGTATTTTGTCACTTTAGGAATTTCATTGATGTATATTATAAAAAGAGGCGGACCCAATACACTTCCTTGTGAAACGTCGGATGTAACATGTCTACATGAGGATGAATAATGTTTCATTTTTTTCTAATGGGGACATATCCTTGTTATTTGTGTTATTTGCGTTCTATTACTTAAGTAAGATTTAATCAGGTCATAAAAATGTTTCCTCTGACACCAAGAGAAAGTTGTTCAGTTTGATGGTCCGTACCACAGTATTCCATATGATTATACCCTTTCTGTTACACGCTGTATAATTTATTTAAAAGTATTTTGTGGTCCACATAATCGAAAGCCTTTGTGAGGTCCATAAACAGTGCACACGTTTGTTTACCTCTATCCATCTGAGATGTTGTGGAGAAAATTATAAACTGCTATGTTAATCGATTTATTTTTACGAAAGCCAATCTGTTCATTACAAAATAAATTGTTTCTCTCAAAGTAACTATAAATACCATCATGGATCACTTTTTCGAAAATTTTCGATATGACTGGTACAAGCGATAATGGACGATAGCAGCTCATATAATTTTTATTGCTTTTTAAAATAAAGGTTTAGTTAGAGTTAATTTTAAAAAACGCCATCCCTCAGCTCTCTCTTGCAGATTCTCTCCATAGTTTTGAGGAGATGGGAGGTCAGGAAAAAAAATAGGTATAATTAGGTTTGTGTTTTAGATTGAGTATTATTAGGAAAAAACTAATAATACTTTGCGTGGGAATTAAACCCAGGAGCTCATTTTTACCAGACGTGCTAGCGACCACTAGACCAACGAGGCAGTCTACAACTGTTACATCCTCGTACAACTATCATGGTAGAAGTTTGTAGAGAGACATCTTGATTATCGGCCCTATTTCTTGCTATCTTACAAGCTCTTAGATATATTTTGTTGCGTGGAAGAAGGTATTTTACATAAAAATATAAATAAAATGCATAACTGTAAAAAATGGCTCTATAGTATATTTTTAGCCAATTGGATACAAATCTTCTCGTTTCTGCCATTGTGGTATATTAGGGGCATTTCCACTACGAGTGTTATATAAGGTTCCTATTGAAATACCCCATTGAGGGTAAGCATATTCATAATATTCACCAACGGTAATATATACGTACAACAATATCCAATCAACATAGTAACGAAGGTCAGTAAACACCATAATCCTGTCTTCGTTATACCGAATTTCAAAACAACCTAATGCAGTAATATAATCCTTATCATAGTCTTTAACATCGACGCTATGAAGACCCATACCATTCTGTATGCCGGGAAAGCTCTCTGTATTTACTATGCATATAAATTTTCCCCACCATTTGGGCAAGTAATTCGTACAGTCTACAATGTTCTTTTTATTGAGGTCGTACCAAAATATTTTATAATTTTCTTTAATATGCTGTAGATATTCATAACCAGAACCCGCCATCCACAAATCTTCCGAAAGTACTTTATGTTTTAAACATAAATTAGATCTAACAGGATACATGCCATAAGTGCTTATATAATTCAGGACAAACATCTGGTCCAAGGAATGGATTATACATATGTCGTGCCTCGGTGAATGGACGCCTCTAGGCCCGTGCCAGTGTTCTGGATTCAAACTTTTTGGGAACAATCTTGTGACTCTCCAAACTCTGTATCTGTAAGGAGTTACGTGTCGCCCCGCATTGCCTAACAGCCAGATACGTAAATCTCTTTGCCTATTATAATAAGGATCAAGTAAATTGGCTGCTGTGATAAGGGTTCTTCTATTCAGTATTGTAGCAGTGCCAATGCACAACATGTCTGAAAAATATAAACACAGTCAATCAATTTACTAAAGAGTCCGTCATTGTTAGAGCACAACTCATACCTAAAAGCACTGCACGGGTGCAGCATCACTTCCATTCGAGCCGTTCAGTGCTCTTGCTGCTATGAATATTCGTACTACAACGCACACATAATAGCATGGTAACCGTTTCGGTTCATTTGAGATCAGTTTTTAAACAGCAGTTAGCGAGCTTACTGTGGTGAGCCGGACCTTGCCACGCTTTGGCTGATTCGACGCCGAGCTTACGACCAGTAGTCGCCTCGCTTAGGCCGGTACAGGCCCCCCACGCTACTGGTTCCACGAGGATGATGAGCCTATCTGGTTACTTGTTTAAGTTGGGTTGACTCCGAAATGAAGACTAGCCGATGCGAAGCCGATTATGGTGATGTTCACAAATATCTCCTACATGATTCTGGCCTCTTGGTAGTTTTTGAGACTTTACTATTCTTGTTTCTCATCTTCTACTTGTCCGCGCCAATTTACTAATCAACACTAATATTATAATAAGTAAAGATTTGTATTTTTGTGTGTATGTTTGTAATGAATAAACTCAAAAATTACAGCGCCGATTTCAAAAATTCTTTCACCATTAGTAAGCTACATTCGCTTTGAATAACATAGGCACCCGTGTGAAGCCAGGACGGGCCGCTATATATAAAGGGTGTAATAAGACCCTTAACGAAGCCGACAGGCACTTGTTCGCCCCATCATTGCGATCATTTTTTTTTGTTCTAGACTATACCTGGGAACCTTCTAGTTACGGAATTATTGGGGGTCAAACTTCCAACTATTTCACTAGTTTTTTCTTAAATACATATTTTTAATGTAAGATTTTTACTTTAAACACCTCCACAACCCCCTTCCTATTCAATGCCTCCATCAGCACAATGTTTTGAGTGCGTTACATTGAGTCCTACCGTAAAATGTGACTTTTAAATCCAAAAAAAAAAGTCGTTTCCCAGCAAAAATTTTTGCGTAAAGTTACTTAGCTTGATGTACAGAATGCTTGGTTGACGGCTTCGTGAAAGTTTTTGTTACACCCTGTATGTGTTCGATGTTAATTCCCGAAGCTTTGAAAGCGGCAGATAGAACTTTGATGGACATATTAAGGCAAAATGAAAGGCTGCTGTAATGCCTCATGGTGCTGTTCTCTGACGAATCTTGGCGCACAGGTAGACCATAACTTGGGTTAGGAGACAGCAGTAGCGAAGGGTACATTTTTGTAAGAGGTAAGTCGGAGTGTAATGCGATTATTTATGCCTGTATTGTCTAAAGATAATGACTGTGCCATGTTTCAGGGATTCCGGTAAGAATCGAGTTGTATGGAATCGTCGCCACTGGGAGACAGGATACTTTTTCCAAGTAATACGTTCCTGTGGGCTAATTTCTGACCACCACGTGAAAGATGCCGTGATCAAAAGCTAATGCATACTAATTGTGTCCTTCATACTAATATCATGAACTAGCTTATGTCCGCGGCTACGCTCGCGTTAATTTTGAATTTAACAATCAATTCGAGTTGTACTTTGCTTGTAATAATACAATTCATTTATTTATTTAAGGAAAAACAAACAGTAGCACAATAAGAATATTAGTAACAATATTTAAAATATTAAATTTTAGAACAATTATGCTACCCACTACGTTCTCCACAGATTACAATTTAAAGTATTTGTAAAAAACTAGCTAGTAACAACACAAAATATAATACATATACAACGATCATTTTCAATTAACTAATGTGATATTAAAGAAAAATTAAATTTGTGTGCGTATTTAACATTATGTTATTATATTAGAGTATCTAAATTATACAGTAATTTGCTGGTCCTTTAGGGTTGCTTGGATTTGCTTCCTAAATGCATTTTTACTTAGAAAAAGAATGTCGATTGAATGGAACTCATTGTTGTATGTCTCAACTAAACGATGAAGTGGTGAACGCGAGCCAGCGTTGGATTTACAGTGGCTAGTAGCAAAGAGACGTCGAGTACGTATCTCACGTACGTGAACTGTTCGAGGAACCAGGTAACACAGACTCCGCTGCTCTCATTTGATCGATAATTAATACTAACATAAGTAATTGAATTTAGAAACCTTAAATTTATTACTTAAGATTTCATGGTTTTCCTTTAATTTAATTTATTTTATTTTATGTTTTAAAAGAGATTTGATGATTGACCCTATCTATTGATGCCATAAAAGTACAGGATGTTATTTTTTTTTTAATTTAACCGGTTCGATTTCCGAGTGTGTGAAGCGAATTTTCGAAAATCTTTGATTGCAGATTTATTCTTATTAAAAATACAGGAATGTTTCTTTTGAGTAAAATTTTCTATCTGCAGTATTTAGAATACTTTTCCTCCAGGTGGCGTTCAAAAATTGCATCCTGTTTGGATAGGATGGGATGTGATGTATAAAAACCATATTAACCATACTTGGTGGATAAGGACATAGGTTCGAACAATCAAATAATATCGAATTCATATTTACCAATAGAAATTCCACCAACGACTGTAGTTCTTCTATTCTTCTCAAACATTTTCCAATCAGCTGAAGGGTAAAACCAACTAGTCCAAGTGTTCTGTGTCTCTTGCCACCTAAAGAAGCTTTGTCGTTGCCCAATATCGTCCCTATATGGCTCAACAGTTGATGTTGCGTCATCCCAAAAGCCTGATACAGCAGCCAATTGAAGGTGTAACGCACAAGAAAGCAACACTAATCTCATTGATGCTGCGTTTTGACAAACAATTATTAAAACTGTTTCGTTTATTCAAGCAACTGAATTAATAATGATCGGCGCAATTGAACGCGCTCTTTTATACGGGCTGAATATAAATGTAAACTAAAATTCAGTTATTTATCGTTTTCGTAAATATTATCGAAATGTGATACCTACTTATTTTGATGTAAGCCAACGTTTTTCTCAGATTACGCCAAATATGAAAATCCAACGACTGTATACACATAGTCCAAATGTAACAAGAATTTGTGTGGTATAATACTACCACTAAAATCCGACTACTGAGAAATCATGCTCTAATAAAGAATCGGGTTTATTTTTCGGTTTGTAGGTTAATATGTTATTCATCAAAATCGGATGAATAGTTTAGGGGCTCCGGAGGAACATACGTAAATACAAACATACATACATAGACTGCTAAAATCATACCCTACCTTTTGGCTTCGTCGTAGTCGGGGCAAATTTAAATAACCGATGAAAAATTTTATTGGAAAAAAAACAACTGTTTCCCACACTAAAAATCTTTCATCGGTTATTAATATTTCTATGTCCGGAGGCTCAGAATACGTGGTTACCGTTTTCATGTCAGTTTTCCTTCCATCCCGTATACACTAAAGCGGTCAAGCTGTCAATAGAATGCGTATGAAAGTTGCCGACTTGCCGGCTTTGGTGTGTAGGCTCCATAATGTAAGACGTCTTAAAGCGCCCTAGGAACTCTTTTCCCTGCCATTCCTCTATGCAATTGTTTGTGCAATTTGCTGAGAAGAGAGGTTATGGCGGTTATGAACTTAAAATGCATACGTCGGCCTTTGGCGTGACAGCGTGTTTTTGGTGAAACGGAACGCAAACTCAAAACGCATCGTCCTCGATAACGCCGATAGTAACGTCAAATACTATGTGTCAAAGAAACACTTGTATTTGAAAAGTACTTAAACTTTCACTAAGATTTTGTTATAATATTGTTATAGCAATTTTTGCTTGAATAAAGTACAAAAGTAGATGTAAACAAAGCAGATAGAGGTAAATGACGTCACATAACATGACATGAGTGGCCGCGACAGTCACGGATGTTTGAACTGTCATGTCATATAAAATTGTAGGAGTTTAATATTTTTTTAAGCGACAAACAGTAGTTGAACGTAACTTATAGTGTTTTTCTTGAGTTGATAGTACTGTATTTTATTGATATAAGTGAAGAAAAAATTACATGCATATTCCCTATTGGGGTAGGCTTCCAGTCAAACCAGAAGGGGCAGAATACCAGTATTTTACATAGAGTTTGCATTTTATACAACCCAGTTATGTAGAAATACGAGAGGTGGGGAATACGAGATCCCGTAGCAAGATCACACGCGTGCCACAGGCTACAGACGTCTGCTAAAGGTATACAAATTGTAGCCGGCACCAACGGCTTAAAGAGCTTCCGAGGCACTGAGGGAACCCGCTATGTAATAGATGGTCACCCATCACCTCGAAGCGTAGGTTAATCCTGAAGAACAAACTCTGCAGATGTAATAATTAATGCGCGCTTATTATTATTTTTACAATGGTTTCCTGTGTATACAGTCGATGGATTCGCTTATTTTGTGTAACCTGAGAAAATAGTTGGCTTACATTAAAATCAGTGTCACATTTGGTTTATATTTACTTTCAATAACGATAAATTGCTGATATTTATTTACATTTACATTCAGCCCGTATAAAAGAGCGCGTTCAGTTCTGCCGATCATTACCAATTTACGAGTAGCTGCTCAAATAAAGAAACAATTTTATAATCGGTTGATTAAGCGCAGTTAAATGAGATTTGTGTTGCTTTTTTGTGCGTTACACCTTCAATTGGCTGCGGTGTCAGGCTTTTGGGATGACGCAACATCAACTGTTGAGCCACATAGGGACGATAAGGCGCAACGACAAAGCTTCTTTAGGTGGCAAGAGACAAAGAACACTTGGACTAGTTGGTTTTACCCTTCAGCTGATTGGAAAATGTTTGAGAAGAATAGAAGAACTACAGTCATTGGTGGAATTTCTATTGGTAAATATGGATTCTTTGTATTTGATTTTTAGTACCCATGTATGATGTACCCCATGTAGGTGCCCATACAGGTATGGCCTAAAATGTTTGACTGCCCATTCTATAGCTAAGAGCTCCATTTCAATAGTTGGATAATTTGATCCACTAGGATTTGTTTAGGCTTCTACTGGATTAAGCGACTGGGCGGCCATCTGAATTAGATAAAATTGCTTCTACCGCATCCTGACGCATCATCGGTCTGTACTGAAAAGTTATTCTTACTCGCATAGGTCGGGATATTTTAAAACCAGTGGTGTTACCAAACATTCCTCAATAGTTTCATATGACTTTTGACAATTTTCGTTCCAATAAAATTTTATAATTTTCCTCACACATTCAAATTATTTGCTATTTCTACAAATGTTGGTATAAATTTTCGATAATAATAGGCTAAAGCCACAAAACGTTTCACTTTGCGTATTCTTTCAAAAGTGTCAATCAAATTCTTGTTGTGTTCCGTTAAATTTCGGCCTAAAACAATTAGCTCGTCTTGAACAAAGACGTTTTTCATAACATGCAATGGCGGGCCATGGTCATCTTTCGAGAAAATGAACTGGGGCTGGTTTCTGCCCCATAGGCATTCTAGTCATTTGGAACTGACCCGAGCAAAAAGCTGTGACTTTTCTACTGTCCAGTTCAAGTTCAACATTTTAAAACCCTTGGCCATATATCCAGATGTGTAAATAATACAGCCGGTTAAAGGTATATCCACACATATCAGGGAGGGCCGTGACGTGACAGGGCCGTTGCCGAATTTATGTAGGCACTGAAGCTTCGTCGCCAGCCTGGGCACGGGTCTGATATACGTGGATAGACCTTAAGAAATCCAATATTTCGTTAATATTTGGTAGTGTAAATTTGTAATTTATAAACAGCTATTTAATTTACGGTAATCAATGAAGAACCCCTATTTTTTCACTCCATTTAAATCTGAATTTTTGGGTACCGTACTAGACCACTTGCTGTTTTATGGTTCTATAATGCCTTGCTCGAGCATAAACAACTCTGCTATTTGTTCTTTTATAACATTTTTCTGTGACTGTGGGAGTCTATAAAGTTTGGAATACAATGGGTTGGTAATTGGTTTAAAAGTTATCATGTGTTTGTATATTTTAGTGGTAGTTAATTTGTCCCATTACAGGTTAAATATGTCATTATAATTTGCACATATGTTTTAAATGTTATTCTGTTCCGTACTTAGGTGATCTAAACTTAATAATGAAAAGATGAATGTCTTAACTCGTTCCGCATTTTTATTTGGTTTATCAAATATGCAGACGCTTGCCATGTGGATGTTTGGTTTAATATCCTGTACTTATAAATCGAGTATTTAAATTCGCACTGGTGTTTTCCCGTTGATAGGTGTTACTAAAGTACTCGCCAAAAATATGCCTTCTTGTAATTCTGATGCACAAACTTACCCTCTACTGTTATTTTAGTACTAGCTTATGACCGCGGCTTCACCCGCGTGGAGTTCGATAATTGTGGCACGGGATAAAAAGTAGTACATCCATCCTTCCATCCATCCATCCTCACAAAATTTCACATTTATAATATTAACAGGAAGTAGGATAGTAGAACATGTCAAGGAGGATAGCAGAAATGCATCAGTTGGGCTCTAACAATGACGGACTCCTTCATTATCATCAACATCGTCATCCACAGCCCGCCTTCACCCACCGTTAGGTATAGGCTTCTCTTTGCTTGTGCCAAGCTCCACTAGATTCCATAGCAATAGAAATAAAAATAAAATGATAATTTCAAATTAATCCTTACTGTGTTTATTTTTTTTTCAGACATGTTGTGCATTGGCACTGCTACAATACTGAATAGAAGAACCCTCATCACTGCAGCCAATTTACTCGATCCTTATTATAATAGGCAAAGAGATTTACGTATCTGGCTGTTAGGCAATATGGGGCTACACGTAACTCCTTACAGATACAGAGTTTGGAGAGTCACAAGATTGTTCCCAAAGAGTTTGAATCCAGAACACTGGCACGGGCCTAGAGGCGTCCATTCACCGAGGCACGACATATGTATAATCCATTCCTTGGACCAGATGTTTGTCCTGAATTATATAAGCACTTATGGCATGTATCCTGTTAGATCTATTTTATGTTTAAAACATAAAGTACTTTCGGATAATTTGTGGATGGGGGGTTCTGGTTATGAATATCTACAGCATATTAAAGAAAATTATAAAATATTTTGGTTCGAAATCCAAAAAGTGAATATTGTAGACTGTTCGAGGTACTTGCCCAAATGGTGGGGAAAATTTATATGCATTGTAAATACTGCTAATTTTCCCGGCATACAGAATGGTATGGGTCTTCATAGCGTCGATGAAGCTGACTATAATAAGGATTATATTGTTGCGTTAGGTTGTTTTGAAATTCGGTATAACGAAGAAAGGATTATGGTGTTTACTGACCTTCGTTACTATGTTGATTGGGTACAACTTTACGCTTACATACAAAGTGGTGAATATTATGAATATGCTTACCCTCAATGGGGTATTTCAATGGGAATCTTATATAACACTCGAAGTGCAAACGCCCCTAATATACCACTATGGCAGAAACAAGATGATTTCTATCCATTGGGCTAAAATTAATACACTAAAGAGCCCTTTTTACAGTTATGCATTTAAATTAAAATTTAAATACCTTCTTCCACGCAACAAAAGACATCTAAGAGTTTGAAAGATAGCAAGAAAACGGGCCGATAATCAAGATGTCTCTCTACAAACTTCTACCATGATAGTTGTACGAGTATGTAACAGTTGTAGACTGCCTCGTTGGTCTAGTGGTCGCTAGCACGTCTGGTAAAAATGAGCTCCTGAGTTTAATTCCCACATCGAGCAAAGTATTACTAGGTTTTTCCATTAGGAATTTCTCAGTCGCAGCCTCGGAGTCTGGATTTTGCTCGGCTGACGGCAATAGGCTCGCTCATCAAAATCCAAGATGGCGGCCGCGATTATTTTCAAATTTTTCATCATGAGAGTCGTTTTCATGGTTTTCGAGGATGCTAAAAGCCAATAGTGAGATCAAAATAAAAATCCAAGATGGCGGCTTCGATCATTTTCAAATTTTTCATCATGAGGAGTCGTTGTCATGGTTTTTGAGATCGCTGATAACAAAAATGAGGTAAAAATTAAAATTCAAGATGGCGGCTGCAATAATTTTATAAGTTTTCATCATGGGAGTAATTTTCATGGTTTTCTAGGATGCTAAATCCGATAGTGAAGTCAAAATGTACGCGCGACGCTTCGCTTAAGCTAGACACATAACTGTTCCCTACTCGAAAATAATTGTTTTTAATGAGAAATAAATTGCTAAAAGTGGTAACAGCTGCAAAAATCTTTAGTTTCAAGTAAATGAAGTGCTACAAATCTTGAAGCGATACTAAAAACAGTGAGATAAACACAAATTAAAACGAAATAAAACTGTAATAAATATTCTATGTTAAGGGTTTGGGTTCCGCACTTAGTCTCTATAGTGGACCATTGTACATGCGTAACAAATATTAATCTACCGGCCATTACAAAAAGTGAATCCCTGACCTACACCAACGTTGTTATCGACGCAGCGACGAAGGCGGCACTAATTTGGAATCTCGCAGTTCTTGCAAAAAACTAGTTTTTACTCAGGAGGCGGTCCTAGTTTGGAGTCGCGGTTAACTTATCAACGTTTTGCTTACCGCGACAAGTGTGAGGTAACTTGTGGATTTATCGTAGTACACGCACTGACTCAAAAAACTATAAAATGAGTTTCATGCGATCTCCGACTAGCAGAAATGAAGCTAAGGGAAGTTCCCAACCGGACCTGTCAAAACTGAATGATGATGAGTTACAGAACATTACTAGCCGTAACTACAAACGGAAACAACCGCACGACGATCTTTCAGGGCAATTCCAAAAGTTCCAGGACCATATTTCAACATTACTGACAAATTTCGCTACTGAACAAAAGGAAATGAATGTAAAAATTAAAGATGATGTTGCATCCATAAATGAACAGTTGAAAGACATTAAGTCGACCACTAATAAATTGGTCCGGAAGAAAGAAATTCTAAAAACAGAAAATAAAACATTTAAATTCGAGTATCACTGACTCATAATAGAAATAGCACCCCAACCAGCAAAATTGTACTATAACTAAAGCTTATTTCGCAAAAAAGTTTTATAAACGTAACATAACGGTGTTTATGGTGAGAGCATGTTGTATAAAGGTGTTTCACAAGACTTTTTTGCTCTATAAGCTTATACAGCAAAAATGTTCTATAAGTTAGTGATGTAAACAATTACATTACCATTTTATACAACCGTTATAGAAAAGTACTAAATAAGGCTTAATAAAAACATGTATAGAACTACTTTGTTCTATAAACTTGCTGATCGTTGCCCTTTCGTATCTAATTTAATCTATATAAGTTTACAATTTACCACTATAGGCCGTCTCATTAATGGTTATTGAAACTCAAGAATACGACGTTTTTGTGATATTGTGTGTTTTGATGTATCTGCTATAGTACATAGTGTCATAATAGTCATGCCTCCTCAAAAATAGAGCGATTTGTTGATATAGCTGGGTTCAGTGTTACTTCTTATGTGTGAAATCTAAGCTATAAGAGTTTTTAAATCGCTGTTTATTAACATTCTTATACCGGTCACCAAGGAAACTTATTTAGCGCAGAATTATTATGTAACAGGGTTTTAGATACCTTTAATACATTGTAATGAAACCGCTGCTAGCAATCAAAGTCAAATCGAGAATGCAAGTGCGGAAAGTGGTTCCGTACAAAGTAATATTCTATTTAAAAAATCGAAAAGAAGAAAAGAAGCCAGCAAAGAGATAGTAAATGATTTAAATGCCGATATGGAGTTCAGCTGTACAGGTGAAAGAACCTCTTAACGCTCAAGTGAACACAAAACCGAGAACATAAAAACGAGCAAATAAGCGATGAGATGAAAATTGGGCTATTGACATTTCACATGACGCTCTAAGAAGTACAACTGATTATCATCTGAGCTGCATGATGAAGTTTGAAATAAAAGATACATTTACAAATTAAAAAAGAACTTTATTTTAAAATAAAGAAAAACTGTTCACAATTCAATTCAACAAAATTAAAATCAAAAAGTGAATTGAATTTCTGTTCCTAGTCAGTTACATAAAATAATTATTTAAAATAATCAACAATACAGGATGGAAGGAACATCAGACATCACAAAATTATACTATGAATTCAGTCGGTACGTGGTTCTAAACGTCACTCAATTTTAAAAGTAAAGTACCGAGCAACGTGACCGCTACACAGCCGCTGCAATTCTTTTATTGTGAAGACACTGGAAAAGATAAAGAAAGAAGATGGGTTATTTTATCTACGAGAATTGTTTATATTATGATTTCAAAGGAACCCCAATTTATTTAATTACAATGGCGGTCACTACTTTCACAATAGTACTATAGAAGGCCTGTAGTCGCCAACATTACACTTTTTATTCTATAGTGGAAAATTATGGAACTAGTCTTCGATTAAATTAATTTAATTTAAACAAAACTCACTAATTTGAAAGGGGCATTAAAAATATCGTACTAAACTATGCCTACTTAGTCAGTAAAATTGTGATCGCATCTCTATTTCACTGCCTGGGTCGCTACTACTAGCGCATTTTACTACTGCATGGTCGCCATAATAAAAATCTTAATATTGTAAAATTACTTACCACTGTTTGGTGAAATAAGGAATGTAACACAATTACTATATCAACACTCAGACTAAATGAGAATGAACGATTGAACGAATTATTGTGGTATAGTAATGTAAAAGCACCACAATCACTATTACATAACATAAAAGTACAATAACAGCGTTACGCGTGACAACTACATCACTGTTTGGTGATATATCGCAGAGTAACATCAATTTTACAGGTCAAAAATGGTACGTCGAAGCTGCTATAGAACTAGTATATCAGCGAATAACGCTATATCTGCGCCAAATCCGGGGTGTGTAAACGTTCTTTGGTCTTTTATAGAACCGTTCACTAACACTAATTATTTCTTGAAAAACGTTCTATGGGCTGATGTTTTGCTGGTTCTCATACAGTCACATTATACACACAACATAATTAATTCAATTCATTCATGCATTCAAATAAATAAATTCAGTTAGAGTAAGTCATAAACAAAAAACAATAATAAAAATAATAATAATAAAAAAACTGTCAACACTAAACGTCAAGACGTCTTGTAAATTTCATTCCATAATTTTCGTTGATAAATAATTATTTTAAACAGTCTGGAACCTAATCTACCTTTTATATATTATATTTTTTCCGTTTCTAAATAGTACACAGTGAAATGAAGCCTTTTTTTACCAATAAACACCATAGAAAAAAAACTGTGATCAACAATGACGTATGTCATATCTAAAATCGGACTAATAAAAAATGGGATGAGATGAAACAATAATGTTGACGAGATCAGCTGGTCGACGTGCACGCCTACCACCTCCGGACCCGTCGCTCAGCTCCGCCTCGCCGCCGCCGGAATCCAGCCCCGTCGTGAGTGCTGTGATACCGGCCGTGGCAGTCGCGTCGAGCTCGAGCGACGAGTATTTCTCTCCACCTACGTCGCCAACACCTGTACGTCGGCAGGGGAGAGGCCGGCCACCGAGAAGCTTGGGACTTAGGGGCCATCCGGCCCCGAGCCGGGTCCCCGCTGCCGGTGGTTGTGTGCAGCGCATGAGATGGACTCAATCAATAAACGAGAACGTCATGCGCGCATACTACGGGTCTACAGAGGGGGGAACTAACCTCACTGCGTACCGTGTTAGGATGCTGTCTCTGTTCCAGGAACTGGAACCAACCGTCAACGTCTCGGCCCAACGACTGTCGGATCAGGTGCGGGTCATCCAACGCAATCACATGTTGGACGACGCCGCACTTGATAGGCTGCGCTCAGAGGTACTGAGCAACCGTATCGTCTTAACTCCGGCACAAACCGCGGTGCAAGCGTTAGCTATTGACGCAACCCCACCGCGGTCAAACCCTGCTGTTGTAGAGGAGGATGACAGGGTTGCCACGGTAAGTAGCCAGTGCAACGACCGATTGAGGAGCGCACTGGAGGATGCGCTTCGCGAATATCGATCCACTCCTACCGAACTTAGGCCCCGATTACCACGGTTACCCATGCATAAGAAAAATAGGGCGTTGGTGTGTGCCCTGGACTCGCAACTCAAGAATCTTTTCGAGAGTAGCGAGAACCTCGTTGATGCACACTCGATCCTGTACTGTGGGGCTGTTGCGGCATGTCGTGTAGCTAATGTCAAGTTCCCAAATTGTGACGTAGCTACTCGACCAAAACCAACCGTACCGGCCTGGCAGCGCAGGATCGAGCGCCGTATCGACGGGGCCAGGGTACTCATTGGCAAACTATACTGCTTCAGGGAGGGTAATACACGACCACGTGTGATGCGCTTTGTGAGGCGGGCATTCTCGGGGACTGAAATCAGTCCTCAAGAATTCATGTCTCGTGTTACAGAGCGCATCGACTTCCTGAAGCAGAAAGTTTATGCATGGGCGAGCCGTATTCGGCGGTATAAGCGGCGGGTTGATCGGTACTCGCAGAATCGCATGTTCCAGAGCGATGAGAGGTGGGTGTACAGAGCTTGGGAGCGACCCGAGCAAAGTATGACGGACGTATGCCGCCCGGATGATGCCACCACGAGTTCTTTCTGGCACAGCATCTGGTCGGTGCCCGTCCGTCATACTGAGGCTGACTGGATGCGTGATGTCGAGCAAGTGTGTGAACCTATCCCAGAAATGGAACCAATATTAATAACACCTTTGGATGTAGCCAGAGCAGTTCGTCCGTTACCGAACTGGAAATCACCGGGACCGGACGGACTGCACAATTTCTGGCTCAAATGGTTTAGTAGTTCACACACTTGTCTGGCATCTCAATTTCAGTCATCCTTAGAGTCTGGGTCTCTACCGCAGTTTTTAACAACAGGCGTTACCCACCTGCTCCATAAGTCAGGTAGTCCCGCGGAACCCAAGAATTATAGACCGATCACGTGTTTGTCGACGGTCTATAAGCTTCTTACATCCATTTTGAGAGCGAAAATCAATACACACATTGACAAAAACTCCATTATGTCTGCCTCTCAAAATGGATGTAGGAACGGGTCCCGCGGTACTAAGGAGCTACTCCTCATCGACATGGCCATTAGCCAAGAGGTTCGTCGATCCCGCAAGGATCTGTCGACATGTTGGATAGATTATAAGAAGGCCTACGACTCGATTCCACATACATGGCTCATGAGGGTGCTGGAGTTGTACAAGATAGATGCAACTCTACGCGCCTTCCTTGAGTCGTGTATGGGGCAATGGAGGACGGTCCTTCGATATCCAGGATGTCGACAGATTCAGGGGAACGATGAGCCTGTATGGATTAAACGGGGAATATTCCAGGGCGACAGTTTGAGTCCACTTTGGTTCTGTCTAGCCCTGAATCCTCTAAGTACATTGCTGGAGGATTCAGGTCTAGGCTATCGGTTGAGGAGAGATGGTCAGGTCATATCTCACCTTCTTTACATGGATGATCTGAAACTCTTTGCCCCCAACAAATTGCAACTGATGAAGCTACTGAAAGTAACTGAAACTTTTAGTAGCGCCATCAGGATGGAATTCGGTGTGGACAAATGTGCAGTCATGTATGTAAAGCGAGGGGAGATTATGGAATCCGAAAGAATTCAGCTCTCGGATTCCATACACCTGAGATCCCTCTCCTCATCCGAAAGCTATAAATATTTGGGTATGTCGGAAGCGTTAGGCATTAACGTAACTGACATGAAGCAATCGTTGAAGGAGCGCTTCTTCGGTCGCCTGAAGAAGGTATTAAATAGCCTTCTTTCGGGCGGGAACAAGGTGCGCGCCTTCAACGGTTGGGTCATGCCGGTTTTAATGTACTCTTTCGGCATACTCAAATGGACTCAGACCGAACTCGATACCCTGGATAGGAGAGTCCGTACACTGCTGACTGCAAACCGGATGCATCACCCACGATCATCGGTGATGAGACTGTATATCCGCGGAAGTGCGGGGGTCGAGGCTTTTTAAACGCGAAGACGCTCCACAACCGCGAGGTATGCAGTCTCAGAGAATATTTTTTAAAAGCCGAGGTGGGTATGCACCGAGATGTGGTCGCAGTGGACAAGGGCCTCACCCCGCTGTCCATGGCTAAAGAGAACTGGCGCAAACCTGTAGTACTTACTACCGATGACCGCAAGGAAGTATGGCAAGGCAAGGAGCTTCACGGGCGCTTCTACCGGGCTCTTCATGGGCCCGATGTAGATTTTCTAGCATCCGTGTCCTGGCTACGTTTCGGTGACCTCTTTGGGGAAACTGAAGGTTTTGTCTGTGCGATTATGGACGAAGTTATGTTGACGAACAACTACCGGAAATATATTATGAAGGACGGGACGGTTGACGTGTGTCGGGCATGCCACCGTCCGGGTGAGTCCATCAGACATATTATTTCTGGTTGTTCTCGTCTGGCTAACGGCGAGTACTTGCACAGGCATAACCAAGTAGCCAGGATTATCCACCAGCAACTTGCCTTGAAATATAAACTTGTGGAATCAGAGGTACCGTACTACAAGTATGTGCCCGACCCAGTTCTCGAGAAAGACCATGTCACGCTGTACTGGGATCGGTCTATCATCACTGACAGGACTATTGTCGCCAATAAGCCTGACATAGTGGTGATAGACCGATCAGCGCGTCGCGTAATGATAATCGATGTTACCATTCCGCATGACGAGAACCTCGTGAAAGCTGAGAAGGAGAAACAAATAAAATATCTCGACTTGGCACACGAGGTTGTCGACATGTGGAATGTGAACTCGGCTATCATTGTGCCGATTGTCGTGACGGCCAATGGCCTTATGGCCAAGAGCCTCGACGACCACCTTTCGAGGCTCTCCTTAGGCGGTTGGATCAAGGGCCTGATTCAAAAGGCAGTACTCCTCGATACGGCTCGCATTGTGAGGAGGTTCCTGTCTCTGGAGCCCTAACCACCGGTAGCTTGGACCCTGCTCCCGATACCGGCGGACCACTATTTTTTATATTTTTAAATGTTTTTTTAATATTAATTTGTTTAGAAATATTTAAAAATGTAATTTATATGTATATATATGAATAAAGGAAATAATAATAACAAATTGACGTGACATAAAGTTTTCTGAAACCAATTTTATTTAATATTTTTACCACATTTCCATAAAAAAACGAATTATAAATAACGAAATAATGAAAAAAAAAAAGCATTATCCAAATCAAACGAAACACGATAAGAAAATCAATGCCATAAAAATAAAACGTCATAAAATGCTGACCAGAAGCCGAGCCAAACAACAGGCACACCCACCATCTCCGGGCTCGTCGCTCAGCTCCGCCTCGCAGCCGCCGGGACGCGCCACATCCGTGAGCATCGTGTCACCGGTCGCTGCAGTTGCGTCGAGCTCGAGCGACGAGTTTTTCTCCCCGCCGTCGACACCACCACCACCATCGCCTCGACGACGAGGAAGAGGACGGCCACCAGCGAGCTTGGGACCTCGAGGCCAACCGGCCCCGAACAGGGTCCCCGCTGCCGGTGGAAATGTGTCGCGCATGCGATGGACTCATTCCATAAACGAGAATGTCATGCGCGCATATTATGGGGCTACAGAGGGAGGAAACAACCTGACCGCGTACCGTGTTTGGATGCTCTCTCTGTTTCAGGTGCTTGAGCCAGCTGTCAACGTGTCGGCGCAACGACTGTCGGATCAGGTGCGAGTCATCCAGCGTAATCGTATGTTGGATGACACCGTACTTGATCGCTTGCGGACTGAAATGCAGAGTAGCCATGTCATTGCCACGCCGTCGCAGGCTGTGGTTCCACCACAGTCTACCATATTACCAAATCGCAATAACGACAGTGATGACATGGTTACTAATGTAAGTACCCAGTGCAATGAGGAAATGAGGAGTGCTTTGGAAGGTGCGATTCGGGAATATCGATTCATGCCAGCCGACCTTAGGCCACGCATACCTCGTTTGCCCATGCATAACAAAAATAGGGCGCTGGTGGCTGTTCTGGATTCGCAGTTGTCAAACTATTTTGATAACTGCGAAGACCTCATCGATGCTCATTCAATCCTGTATTGTGCGGCTGTAGCGGCATGTCGTGTAGCTCACGGCAAATTTTCTGATGACAGAGCTACACGACCTAAGCCAGCCGTACCAGCATGGCAGTACAGGATTGAACGACGTATTGGTGGGGCCAGAGCACTCATCGGCAAACTGATCTGCTTCAGGGAGGGCAATACACGCCCTAGAGTGATGCGTTTTGTGAGGCGGGCGTTCTCGGGGACTGATATCAGTCCTCGAGACTACATGTCCCGTGTCACAGAGCGCATCGACTTCCTGAAGCAGAAAGTGTATGCATGGGCAAACCGTATTCGTAGGTATAAACGGCGGGTGGACCGATACACTCAGAATCGCACATTCCAAAGAGATGAAAGGTGGGTTTATAGGGCTTGGGAGCGACCGGACCAAGGTGTGGCTGACACGCCCCTGCCGGATGATGATGCCATGTGTTCATTCTGGCGCAGCATCTGGTCGGTGCCTGTTAGCCATACCGAGGATGAATGGATCCGGGAGGTCGAGCGGGCGTGCGATCCAGTACAAGAAATGGGGGCAATCACCATCTGCCCCCAAGACGTAGTTCGTGCAGTCCGTCCGTTGCCTAACTGGAAATCTCCAGGGCCGGATGGGCTGCACAACTTTTGGATCAAATGGTTCACAAGGTCGCACGCTCGCTTGGCAACCCTGTTCCAGTCAGCCTTAGAGTCAGGGTCGCTGCCCGAGTTCCTGACAACAGGTATAACCCACCTGCTCCATAAATCGGGTAGTACTGCGGGGCCTAAAAATTATAGACCGATTACCTGTCTTCCGACAGTCTATAAAGTTCTTACATCCATTTTGAGAGCTAAAATTAACAAACACATTGATGATAATTCTATCATGTCCGCTTCTCTAAATGGATGTAGGAACGGGTCCCGCGGTACTAAGGAGCTACTCCTCATTGATATGGCCATTAGCCAACAGGTTCGCCGTTCCCGAAGGGATCTGTCGACATGTTGGATAGATTATAAGAAGGCCTATGACTCCGTGCCACATACATGGCTCATGAGGGTGCTAGAGTTGTATAAAGTAGATGCAACTCTGCGCACCTTCCTGATGTCGTGTATGGGACAATGGAGGACAGTCTTTCGCTATCCAGGATGTCGGCAAATCCAGAGGAATAGCGAGCCGATAAGGATAGAGCGAGGTATATTTCAGGGCGACAGTTTGAGTCCACTTTGGTTCTGCTTAGCCTTGAATCCTCTTAGCACGCTGCTGCAGGATTCAGGTCTAGGCTATCGGTTGAGGAGAGGTGGTCAAGTTGTATCTCACCTCCTTTACATGGATGACCTGAAACTCTTTGCCCCCAACGATTTGCAATTGATGGAGCTACTGAAGGTAACTGAAACTTTCAGTAGCGCCATCAGGATGGAATTTAGTGTGGACAAATGTGCGGTCATGCATGTTAAAAGAGGGGAGATTGTGGAATCTGTGGGAACCCAGCTCTCGGATTCCATAAATCTTAGATCCCTCTCAGCAACCGAAACCTATAAGTATTTGGGTATGTCAGAAGCGCTGGGCATCAATGTTGCTGACATGAAGCAATCGTTGAAGGAACGCTTCTTTGGCCGCCTGAAAAAAGTATTTAATAGTCTTTTAGCAGGCGGAAATAAGGTGCGTGCCTTCAACGGTTGGGTCATGCCGGTTTTGATGTACTCTTTCGGCATACTGAAATGGACTCAAACAGAACTAGACGCCCTGGATAGGAAGGTCCGTACATTGTTGACGGCATATCGAATGCATCACCCACGTTCTTCGGTTATGAGACTGTATATCCCGCGGAAGTGTGGGGGTCGAGTCGGTCGAGTCTTTTTAAACGCTAAGACTCTCCACAACCGCGAGATATGCAGTCTCAGGGAATATTTCCTAGAAGCCGACGTGGGGATGCATCGAGATGTGGTCGCGGTGGACAAGGGCCTCACCCCGCTCTCCTTGGCTAAAGAGAACTGGCGCAAACCTGTAGTGCTTGACACTAACGACCGCAGGGAGGTATGGCAGAGTAAGGAGCTTCACGGACGCTTTTTCCGGGCCCTGCACGGGCCCGATGTAGACCTGTCAGCGTCCGTAGCCTGGCTACGTTCCGGGGACCTCTTCGGAGAAACCGAAGGTTTTGTCTGTGCAATTATGGATGAAGTTATGATGACGAATAACTACCGGAGATTTATTGTGAAGGACGGCACGGTTGACATATGTCGGGCATGCCACCGTCCAGGTGAATCAATCCGTCACATTATCTCTGGGTGTTCTCGTTTGGCTAACGGAGAGTACTTGCATAGACACAACCTTGTAGCCAGGATTATCCATCAGCAACTTGCTCTAAAATACAGACTTGTGGAATCGGAAGTGCCGTACTATAGGTATGTGCCCGACCCAGTTCTCGAAAATGGCAATATCACATTGTACTGGGATCAATCCATCATCACTGACAGGACTATTTTAGCGAATAAGCCTGATATAGTGGTGGTGGATCGATCAGAGCGGCGCGCAATGATTGTTGACATAACGGTCCCGCATGATGAGAACCTCGTGAAAGCCGAGAAAGATAAGCAAATAAAATATCTTGACTTGGCTCGCGAGGTTGTCGACATGTGGGATGTGGACTCAGCGATCATTGTGCCGATAGTGGTATCAGCCCATGGCTTAATTGCTAAGAGCCTCGATGAATACCTGAGGAGGCTCTCGTTAGGCAGCTGGATCAAGGGCTTGATACAGAAAGCAGTACTCCTGGACACGGCTCGTATTGTTAGGAGGTTTCTCTCTCTGGAGCCCTGACCACCGGTAGCTTGGACTCTGTTCCCGATACCGGCGGGCAACAATTTTTTTATATTTTTAAATGTTTTTATATTGTTTTTTTATAAGAAATATTTAAAAATGTAAATAATTTGTACAAAAGTTAAATAAAGGGAATAATAATAAAAATTTATCATAATTAAATTTACAATTTACATACAATAAATGAGGTTTGTTAGTCGAATCGCCTCAGCCTGCCACATGTCGCTTACAACAGTGGGAGATGATGGAGCAATCAAGTCTTACCGCCAGCGCGGCCAGCATGCTGTTAGCGCTCGCCGCACCAGCAACGTGACTCTCTTGCGCATAGTGGCGTGGAAGCAATCCACGCGCGCTTCCGCAAACATAGTCGATACGCTGCAAAAGCGGGAGAGCGCAAACATCATCCTGAACGCGTTGTTGAACTGGACACAAAGGGCGCTGTACGACTTTTTCGTATAGTCAGTCCTCAAGCTGCACGTATACACATACAGTGTAATGCAGTAGGCTCTAAAAAGAGTAATTTTAACATCTTTAGAGCACCGTGCAAACCTGCGGATAACCATGTACGCTCTGACCGACAGCGCCCTTCTCTCGCGCTCAATGTCCGCATCATCTTTCAAGGTCGGAATCACGAAATGTCATAAGTACTTAAAAAAACAACAAACCTTAAAGTTTCCAACAGTACTACCGCTCAGAAGATAAATATACTTCAGACTGACGTTGATCAGCTGAAAATTACCTCCTTAAGACTGCGATTGCTAACATTATTCCAATTCTGACTTAATGCGAGGACGTATTGTATTGAAATACAAGAACGCTGTCAAAGAAACAAGAACTTAGTTATTGTTGGCATATCTGAACTTCATTCTGCCAACGCGGCTTCAAGACATGACCATAACAAGGAAGAAGTTATTAAAGCAATAAGTAATATTACCTTAGATTATCCTCAACCAGTTAAACTTCATCGCCTTGGTAAATATGAAAATAAAAATAGTTTTCCTAATATGATATACTATACATCGGAAGACGTACCCAAATATATACTGCCTAATAAATCAAAACTGTATGACAAAATATATCCCGACCAAACACCCCAACAACAAAACTACTTAGAAAATCTCCGGAAAGAACTCCAGCAGCGCACAGAAAATGGCGAGACAAACTTAAGTATTAAATACCTGAAAGGAGTTCCAAAAATTACAAAACATGAATCAAAAGAACTGACGGTACCGACATCACAAAATAGCCCACAAGTGGAAACACAAAATACCATTACTTACCAGATAACAGACAACTATACTAATATTATCACTACTACTAAATCTCTGAAATTTTTGGATACGAATGCTCGAAGCATTGTCAAGCCAGCCAACATGATGAACTTTAATGTATTGTGGAATCCTTCCATGATGCTATACATGTCATAGTTCTAACCGAGACGTGGATGAAGAGGCACAACGACTGCAATTACCAAGCTATACCCATTACTACAACTTCCGAACAAATACCAGAGGAGGAGGTCTGACAGACTTGTACTGATTAAAACCAAACCAGTGTTCCCTCGCACACTTAGGCAACGTCCCTCGTAGAAGTGAGGATCAACCTCCCAGATTTGAAACAAGAGCCGCCATTGGTTAGGTAAGGTTCGGTTGATAAATTCAGGTATTCCAGTTAAACCCCACACATCTGAAGAAAGTCGCCATAAACAAAAAAAAACTTACTTACCAGACGCTTTGAATGACACCTGTTTCAAATCTGTTGGAGGGGGGAGTTTTGACGCATCGTCCTTTGACGTGAAAATATTTATTCCTTATTATTAGTTATTTAAGTTTGTACAACCATTTTCAAATTTCTAGTATCTTATTGTATGTCATTGGATGGCTGAAAAGCTGTACATTTTTTTGCAATGTTCTGCCGATAAAGTACCTCTGTGTTTTTTTGCAGAATACGACAATTTTAGTCAAAAAATCTGCTCCAAATGATGAAAATCGTAACAATTTGTAGCTCTGATTTAAAAACTATTAAAGATACATTCATAATCATGTTGTCATTTTCTGGTTGATTACTATGTATTAAAGTGTAAGCAAGCAGATAAGAATAATACAAAAATATTCCATGCATTGGTTTTTTTTTTTATAAATTTTCAAAGTTGTATACCGCAGATATCTTAAAAAAATATAAAATTTCAGATTATTCGAAAATGTTTGACATTTGCACAGGGGTCATAGGGGGTCATTTGGTTGCAAATGATCTCTCCTACATCTCCTTAACGGATTGCCGTCATATTACCAGTAACCCTGTATAGCAGAACGAAATAATGTTACAGCTGTTATTCAGAATGCAAAGAGTTCTTATTATTTAAAACCTTTCAAAAATTGTATTGGAAAGCCTTTTAAGATGTGGAAGTTGCTTAAAAGGGGCCCTTCCCGGCGCGTCTATCGTCAACGCGAGCATGGTCAAAAAGCTTGTTGTTTCATCCAGAGCCACAGCAGTGATTTACTTTCAACTGCCTCGACTTACCCCGCCCCGACCCCGCACAACTCGTCTCCCACGCACCTCATACCGCCTAACGTGATGACATTGAACGAAAAATAGTGTTCGGAAATTTCTTAAACTTGTTCCAGGAAATATGTGTTTTTGAATAAGTCTTACAAGTGTGTGAAATAAATATTTGTCGTTAAGCTGCATTACATGTGCAAGGTTTCGATCGAGATGTTTTCTTTATTTTTACAGTTTATGAGTGCATTATGGACGGCCAATGTTCAGGTAAAACTTGTGCAAAACAGCAATTTTTGGAGCCTTATACTGATTTTTTTTCTATTTTTTTTATTTTTTGCAACCATGGAAACCTAGATATAGTGCACCAAATACCTATTAGTTCTAAAAATTCAAAGATAGATGTGTAACAACGGCATAATCGCGTACGAGCGTTTGTATGAAAAGTATGACGGGTTGGCCACTCTTAATAATATAACTTGCAATAAAATAAAAAATAACTCAGCCCCTACAAAACTTGAAGGTCCAATTACCGATACAAAACTTATATGTGAGAGTTTCAATCATTACTTTTCAACAATCGGTACAGTGCTAGCAAGTGAAATCCCGAAATATAATCAAAATAATGCAACTGAGACGCTTTCGAGACTGAGTACAAGTACGCAGGCTGGTGTAGAATTTACAGAGTTGTCACCAATCACTACTAAAGAGGTTTAAAAAAATATTGACGAATTGAAAACTAACACGAGCACAGGCATCGATGGCATCAGTACTAAAATAATTAAATGTATTAAAGATTTACTTTTGGCAGACTTATCAAAATGCATTAACAAAAGCCTTCAGGAAGGAATATTTCCTGATACATTAAAAAACCCCAAAGTCACACCAATACATAAAACTGGAAACAACGCAGATGTGAGTAATTATCGTCCAATATCAGTCTTACCGATTATTTATAAAATATACGAAAAAATCGGTCATAATAGGTTACAAGCTTACTTAAATTCTATAACTTTTATTTCCAAAAACCAATATGATTTCCGACAGAAACCAAACACCCTATCCGCGACTATTGACCTTATTACTAACTTAAAAACTAACATTGATAAAAACAATAGTGGGATCTTCATCGATTTAAAAAAGGCATTTGACACTGTAAGTCACAAACTTCTTCGTAAAAAACTGGAAAGTATCGGTATTGCTGGCTCTGCATTAAAAATATTAAATTCTTATCTTACCAATACCCAGTAGTCGATATCGGGGAACATCGAAGTGAACCCAAACCACACCTGTGGAGTACCACAAGTTTCTATACTAGGACCTTTATTATTCCTTATACAGCGTGTAACAGAAAGGGTATAATCATATGGAATACTGTGGTACGGACCATCAAACTGAACAACTTTCTCTATGGGACCACCATCGAAATCGTAAAAAAATAATCAGCTGTCCCATACATTTGGGTCGAGTAGGTATTGAAATTTTGTATAGGACAGCTGATTATTTTTTTACGTTTTCGATGGTGGTCCCATAGAGAAAGTTGTTCAGTTTGATGGTCCGTACCACAGTATTCCATAATATGATTATACCGGTGTCCTGCCTTTCCGCAGAAAATTGTTTGCCAGATTATCACTTGCCGATGTTTCACTTTGACAACTAACAATTAGCAAATTTTTGTATGACAACGTTTCATTTGGTAGAATTATTGTTAAGCTGATTATAATAATGACACAAAACGTTTGGGACATTTATCATTTGTCAACCATTTCACTAGGCCACACAACTATTAGACGAATGACGTTTTGTTAGTGTTCCCTTTGACATAATGATAAAAAATCAATTAATTTTTACATACATTTTTTAGTTAACAATCTCAAAAATAACATTAAAGCTTTAATTTTATTTTTCTTTTTTATTATGAGTATTTTTGAGTATGTCGCTTTTACGCTAGGTTAGGTAGCGGCCGGCGATGTGCCAAAAGCGAATCGCTTTTGTAAAAGGAAACTGTTAAGTTAGGTTAGGTTAGGTTAGAGTATGACAAACAACACACGAGTCGAGCGAGCGAAGCGAGCTTGCCTCGGCAGCGGCCGGCGATGTGCCAGAAACGAATTGCTTTTGTAAAAGGAAACAGTTAAGTTAAAGGAAACCCAACTAGATTTGGTAAACAATAAACAACTAAATAAATATTACGCCAACTAAAACATTATGCTACTTTAAAGTTGGCATTTTAAAAAGTGTCATTATGTAAAGCAGACCAAACGTACAGTTGGTAACTGTGAGGTAGGGAAAAAAAAATATATGATAAGTTGGCAAATGATTATTCGGCGAAATAAAATTCTGCGAAACGTTGGTTGGCAAGTGAAAATCTGGCAAACAATTTTCGGCGAAAAGGCAGAGAACCGATTATACCCTTTCTGTTGCACGCTGTATACATCAAGAATATTAATGAAATTGGACTTAAAGGAGTTATTTCACTGTATGCCGACGATACTAGCCTTTTTTACTTTGGCAGTAATATAGAAGATACTAGCTGACCCGCGCAATTTCGTCTGCGTGCGTACGTGCATAAAAGATAGAGAGTGTGCGTCAACCTTAAAAGATAGATATATGCTATTGCGGTCATTTTTTTAGAGCTTTTTAAGAGGAACAATTCCGAAATACATGATTATTGCGTAATTTTAACCGTTGACGAAGCGCACACAACGGAAGCTCTCAAAGAAATAAATCCCTGTTTTTGAAACATTTTTCATTGATGCTCCGCTCCTATTGGTTGTAGCGTGATGTTATATAACCGCCATCCTCGATAAATGGACTATCCAACATTAAAATAATTTTTCAATTCGATCCAGTAGTTCCTGAAATTAGCGCGTTCATTGTTCAACCAACCACACAAACAAACTCTTCAGCTTTATAATATTAGTGTAGATTCAAGTAGGTAACAATTTAATCTCTCGAAAATATTTTCATTAATCGCTAAAATATTCTACTTATGTTTTTCCAAATAAAGGCTTCCCTCGACAGCCTTACGTCTTCATCCTTAAACATTCGATCAAAGTCATACACCAGCTAGTTCGAAAGTTCTCATCAAGGTGGATGAAATGAGCCAAGATACGATAAAACAGCTGTAAACTGTTGCGGACCTCTTGCAACTGTCTTCCGTCTCCATAGTCAGACCTTCGATGACAGCCATACTCCAGCTAGATCTAAAGTTCTCATCAAGGTGCATAAAATGAGCCCTGCCACGATATAGATGCTTTAAACTCTTACGGACCTCTTGCAACTGCCTTCCGTCTCCATCGTCAGACCTTCGATGAAAGTTATACTCCAGGCAGGTCTTAAGTTGTCATCAAGTTGCATAAAATGAGCCCAAACACGATATAATGCTGTAAACTCTTGAGAACCTCTTGCAACTACCTTTCGCCTCCATCGTCAGACCTTCGATGACAGTCAAACTCCAGCTAGGTCTAAAGTTCTCAGCAAGGTCTTTGAAATGAGCCAAAACACGATATAGATGCTGTAAACTCTTGAGGACCTCTTGCACCTACCTTCCGTCTCCATCGTCAGACCTCCGATGACAGCCATACTCCAGCTAGATCTAAAGTTCTCACCAAGGTGCATAAAATGAGCCCAACCACGATATAGATGCTGTAAACTCTTACGGACCTCTTGCAACTGCCTTCCGTCTCCATCGTCAGACCTTCGATGAAAGTCATACTCCAGGCAGGTCTTAAGTTCTTATCAAGTTGCATGAAATGAGCCCAAACACGATATAGATGCTGTAAACTCTAGAGAACCTCTTGTAACTACCTTCCGCCTCCATCGTCAGACAGTCGATGACAGTCATACTCCAGGCAGGTCTTAAGTTCTTATCAAGTTGCATGAAATGAGCCCAAACACGATATAGATGCTGTAAACTCTAGAGAACCTCTTGTAACTACCTTCCGCCTCCATCGTCAGACCGTCGATGACAGTCAAACTCCAGCTAGATCTAAAGATTTTAGCAAGGTCACTGAAATGAGCCAAAACACGAAATAGATGCTGTAAGCTCTTGAGGATCTCTTGCAACCGCCTTCCGTCTCCTCAGACCTTTGTTGACAGTCATACTCCAGGCTGGTCTAAAGTTTTCATCAAGGTGCATGAAATGAGCCCAAACCATTATTTGATGCTGTAAACTCTTGAGGACCTCTTGCAACTGCCTTCCGTCTCCAACGTCAGACCTTCGATGACGTCATACTCCAGCTAGGTGTAAAGCTCTCATCAAGGTGCAGGAAATAAACCCAAACACGATTTGTCAATTTTAAATGGGACCAAACTTAGAGTGATGTATACGCTTTTCAAGAAAAAAAGAATCAAGCTTTTCGGACTTCTCTGTAAAAAGTTATGCGTGGTCATACATAAAAAAATGAAAAATATAGACGCGTCGAATTGTGAACCTTATTTTCTGTTTCGTCGGTTAAAAATCCAAGCTTAAGACATTTGACACGGGCGAGGGTCATTCTTTCACGGAAAATCTTAACACCGCAACTTAGAAAGTGGAGTGAAATGAACAACGCCATCTATCGAGCACGAAATTAAACCGCTAAAATGTAATGCAAGGAAAGCAATCGAACACGCACTCTACAGGGCGTCATGGCCAGGGCATCGTCTCTATAGTAGCGTCATGTAGACTAATCTAGAGTACCTTTTGCTATCATAACTTTTTTTAAAGCCGGTTAGTCGATTTAAAAGATAGCTTGTGAGCACAGTTTTATTCATTAGTACCATTTTGGTGCAATAGATGTCCTTGCATGTATCTTACTCAGTGATGATAATTTTTTAACCGACTTTCTTCAAAAAGGAGGAGGTTCTCAATTCGGTTGTATTTTTTTTAAATGTTTGTTACCTCAGAACTCCGTCATTTGTAAATCGATTTGAAAAAATCTTCTCTTCTCTTTCTTTCTTCTAATCTCTTTTTTATCTGAAAGCATATGCTTTCCGATTGGTCCCATAGAAATTTCATCAAAATCGGTTTAGGAATTTGGTGGTTTTCCTCACGTTAATTGTCCCATCACGCGACGTCGCGTGCTGGCGCTCTGATGTACATCACGCGATGCCGCGTGATACTTGCTAGTTAAATTTGTCACACTTTCTGATTTCTGATTGAGCTGAAATTTTGCACGCATGTGTATGATGACATGGAGCTGATCTGATGATGGAGCTGGAAGGTGGCCATACGAACGCTGTAATAAAACGACGCAACGCTGTCGAGTTTGGACTCTTTTGATTTGTCTTGACAAGTACTGTAGTCCTAAATGGTAACCAGGGTCTGATGATGGAGCACGAAGGTGGCCCTATGGCCACCTTCCAGCTACATATGTCGTTTTAGTGGAGTTCCTATCAACTCCACTAAAACGACATAACCCCATCGAGTTTGGGTTCATATAATACATCTTGTCGAGTACTTTGTCTCTAGATGGTTTGTCTCCAGGGTCTGGTGATGGAGCTGGAAGGTGGTCACAGGTAGTCCGTAATAAAATGACACAATCTCATCGAGTTTGGGCTCGTATGATTTGTCTTGACGAGTACTTTGGTCCTAAATGGTATCCAGTGTCTGATGATGGAACTGGCCGGTGGCCAGAGGAACTCCGTTATAAAACGACAAAACCTCATCGAGTTTGAGCTCGTATTATTCGTCTTGACGAGTACTTTAACTAACTTCTAGTTACAATGTAAAAACTAATTCATGACAAGAATTTGTGTGGTATACTACAACTAAAAAGGGTAAAATAAAAAACTTTCTGCGAAAACAAAACCGACTTCCGAAAGTAAAGTTATTTTAGACTTTTTTAGTGTCTTTTTTTTCTTGAACACTTTAAATTCATAAATCTTTTAATAGAGAGCACCAATTACAATGAAAACTAAAACCTTCTCTAAATTACACACAATATTTCTGCATTAAATCTTACCACATTGGTTTTATAATTTACACGTGATGCTTTATCAAAAGAAATACCTGGAGACACTCATATATCTTTTGTTAGAGAGCACCGATTACAATTAAACAAAAACTAAAACCTTCTCTAAGGTATGCACAAGATTCGTGCATTGAATCTAACCACATACTAAACATGATTAATAATATTTAAATCCACCGGGAACACTACTTATACTTTTCCGGGTTAAAAGCCTAGTGTTAATGGCCAGAATATAAGGTATCCTGATACCAACTCTTATTCAAATCTGTTAAGCCGTTTGAGCGTAATTGAGTTAAAACCATATTTGATTTATTTGATTATCCCACGGGAACATCGCATTTTTCCGGGATCAAATGTAGCCTATGTGTTAATCCAGAATGTAAGCTATCTTGGTACCCAATTTCATCCAAATCCGTAAAGCCGTTTGAGTGTGAAGGAGTAACAAACATACATACATACAAACTATCACCTTTATAATATTAGTGTGATGAATTGCCCAAATGTATGACGAAGCATCACATGAAAACGGCTGGACCGATTTGACTGTTTTTTTTTTTTTGTTGAGTTCGTAATTTTCAGGGCAAGGTTTGTATGAAAGATTTACATATCCAGGAACAGGCTTTCCCTGTTTTCGACTTTGGAATTTTTTGATGATGCGTCCCATGCAAAATATCTTGGCAACTCCGAGTAAACCAGGAATCTTCCAAATTGATTACTTGCGAATGAGGATAGAAACTTGAGAGTGTTCATACGCCATGTGCACAGCTAAAGACCACAGTGGGACGACGTTCTTGTAGGGCGAATGAAAAGATTGTCCATATCGGCTCATTGCAGCTGACATATCTTGATTCCTATTTGGAATTGCGAAACTTCATCGTTGGCATCAGAAGATGCAAAACCAAATACAGCCATGTCGCTTCGTTTTGTGACGTACTTGCAAACATATCATTATTTGATGGACTTGACAGAATTACAGTACTCAACATTACGATGCGCTTTGAATGTTTTGGAAAGCAGCAGCGAATACCGAACAATCCAGCTGTTGTCGACGACAACGTCTTAATTTTTGGCTTTCAACGTTATCGTTCTGACGTTATCCTCAGCAGAGCAACGACGATACAGGGAGTTACCGTCGTTTCCTGTGATTGTGTCAGCCAAAAAAGCACGCGTATAAAGTTCGCAGCATTGTTTTCGATCATACGTGGTGGTTCCCAGTTGCGATTGCACCATGGTCAATCAACTTCATACAGAAAGAAAGAAAATATATTTATTTGTCGCAGGGACATGACGTGCATCATACAAAATGATAAAAACACAAAAAAAAAATAACAATAAACATACAAAGCATAAAAAAAAGACGTTCGTAGCTTGCACGTCGTGACTGCGACAAGCAGGTTACCACTCAGCATGATGCTGTGGGGACCCACAGCACAGCGCTGGTTTTCAGTGGTCACCCGTGAAAAATACGTACGGAAGCCAAAACAGCATAGATAAATAAATTTTACATGAATAAGAAAATAAAATAAACAGTACTTGGGTTATAATAATAAAACAGCTACCTAGAAATATAATAAACACTACAAAAAATATACACTATACAGTACAATATACAGGCTAAACAAAATGCATAAATACAGAATGAAGGAGCGTTTTTTTTTTTTTACAACTTTGGATCTGTTTCCTGATCTGGAATTTCTGCTCATATAATAGCGTCAATTTATTATCCAGTCTTATTTTATCGACCATCCATAGGAGGATATGCGTATTAGGCAATCCTCTTTTTTGTCACTCACTCAACAGAGTAGTACATCCAACATCACACGTCTCCGAAGACATGATACTTCACACTAAAGTTCTGGAGTGCATTGAGTTTCTGCTTGAATATTTGTGGTGTAATGTCGTGACAATCGCTATTATCATCTAGATCAAAAAATGATATCCATTCTGTCCTCGGCAAAATATCAGCAGATATTGTAAAGCATCATACGAACGATGAGTTTCCCTGACACTGTGGCGTGGTAGTCGATTAATCTAGAATCGATTACCATGCTCAATCCGAATGTGACAACACTGTGCGTAATCTACACTCTATGGTAGATACGCCTGGCTATAAATTGTCACCCCGGTCTGCGATCGACCTTTCTCGTTCGATCTTCTTCAAATCAACTAAACTTATAAGAAACCCCTCTGTGCCCAAGGGTAAGTGCTTTGTGCTTTTTTTACTATGCGGTGGATCTGGTATCAATGCCATGGTCGGAAGTCTGCTCACTGCCGGACGTGCATTGCATGGTAGAATACTTCAATGTTCTTATCACCCAATTATTTGACTTGCATGCACCTGTAAAAGGTAAAATATTTAGAGACCGTCCCACACCGTGGCTAACAGACAATATTAAATTAATGATAAAGCTTAGAGATGAGGCAAAGGAAAACTATCGCAAGAACAAGCAAGATACTGCAAAACAATATTATTTGGATCTAAAAAAACAAGCTTCTGCGGCACTGATACAGGAAAGGAAGGTCTACTTTGAAAGGCATATTAATGGTCAAATAAAAAACCCCAAGAAACTTTGGCAAAATCTCAAGTCAGATGTGTTTGCAGACCATCATGAAGGTACTCTCCCCGGTCATTTAAACAACCCAGATGAGATAAACAAGGCTTTTCTCAATGTACCTGGACAGAGCACAGTGTCCCCATCCCAGCTATCATATTTCAGTTGCAACAAATATGGAGATGCTCAATTTAAGCTGAAGAATGTTACCGAGGAGGAAATAGCGAAAATTATGAAAGGCTTGGGGTCCAACGCTAAAGGGATTGATGATTTGAGTCTGGATATGATCATGCTCACATTGCCAACCACCCTCCAGGTCATCACTACAATAGTAAATAAATCAATAGATTCAAGCACTTTTCCTAACTCATGGAAGTGTGCTATTGTGCGTCCGCTACCTAAAATTAGTAACCCAATAAGTTTCAAAGACCTACGCCCGGTTAGCATTCTGCCTTGTTTGTCCAAGGTCTTAGAGAGGGTGGTTTACAATCAAATGCTGGCTCATCTGGAAACTAACAGTATGCTCCCTGACCTTCAGTCTGGCTTTAGGAAAGGCCGTGGGACGGCTACAGCTCTCTCTGATGTAGTAGGAAATATATTGGAGGCAAGGGATAGGGGGGAGGGAACAATCCTTGCTCTTCTGGATTTCTCACGGGCCTTTGATGCAATAAATACAACTCTATTGCTTTCTAAGTTGGCCTACTATGGATTCACAGGGGAAACAATAGAGTGGTTTGCTAGCTACCTGCAAAATAGAACTCAGCTCGTTGAGGTCCAGAGGGAGGATGGATCAAAAATATCATCCCCACCTCGTCAGGTGCCGCGTGGTGTGCCTCAAGGTTCAATTTTGGGCCCCCCGCTCTATATCCTTTACAGTGCCGATATAATAAACTCATTCCATCATTGCAGATATCACATGTATGCCGATGATATTCAATTATATATATCGTTCAAGCCAACAGACACAACAGAGGCAGTACGAAAAATCAATGGGGATCTGGAGAGAGTGGTAGAATGGTCTGAAAGCAACTCACTAGTTTTAAACCCGTTAAAGTCAAAGTTTATGATTTTGGGGAGTACGAAAATGATCAGCGCAATACTGTCAGCTAAGCCACAAGTCATTATCAGGGGCGATAAAATCGACAGAGTAGAAACTGCTTGCAATCTTGGTCTAACTATGGATCCTCAACTACGTTTTGAGAAGCATATTAGTAACTCCATGAGGAATTGTTTTTATAGATTAAAGTTACTGTACTCCATTAGAGAATACCTGAGTGTTGAACTACGCAAGCAACTAGTAGACAGTCTTATTTTGTCTAGACTTAATTACTGTGACACCGTGTACGGACCATGTCTGTTAGAAAGAACCAATAAATTAATTCAACGAATACAAAATGCATGTACACGGTTTTGTGTTAATATCCCTCGTAGAAGTCATGTCACTCCTTTTAATAACAAAAATAATATTTTGAAAATGGCTGCTAGGAGAAGGTTGCATCTGGCTAGTCTGCTTTTTGGAGTGGTCACTACACAGAAACCACACTACCTTTTTGATAAACTAAGTTGGAGACAGAGTAAATACGAGCCGCGTTATTCCACCCAACCGCTTTGTAATCCGCAACACAGAACTGCAGCATTCAGGGGTTGCTTCAAATTCGCCGCCACACACTGTTGGAATGACCTTCCACCACCAGTGAGAGTCCTGAAATCAAAAAGGTGTTTTTTAAATATTTTAAAGAAAAGATTCATGAAAATGCAGCAATCTGATGGTGGGTAAATCTTATTGCACCAGTGCACTTGGAGCTTACCTCAACGTCATGGCCTAAGGGCAATTGGAGAAGGTCACCAACAGAGTAGGGCGCGCTCACGGTTGATGCATTGCGCCTTTCAATGGATTAATCCATGGCAAATGCGTTTACTTCGTGTGTTTGAACAAGCGACGCCATATCATAAACCAAAATGCATATGGCCGCCACGCCCATCCTTCATTCCTGGAATTGTGTGTTGTGTGTTGTCCATTGTTGAAAATTTATTTTCATGCTGTGATCAGTGCCTGGAGATTAAATGGATATTTAATTTCAGATTTTAATAATTAGTTAATGTTAGTTGTTGAGCATCTTTCAATCTTAGCTTTGTGTTGGTTTTTGTATGTTGGCATAACATAAAGCATGTATTTTTATTTTGTTTCAAAATATTCTGTACACTTGCAAATATGATATTCGTGTTACAACTCACAATCATTATGTTTATATATTTATTTTCCAAATATACATACATTTAATATTAGTACTTACCATTATTCTTATTAGTGTATAAATAATGACTGAAACACCATAGCACACACCATGGCGGCGTCAATATGTCACTCTTTTGGTCTTTGCTGAAAATCAGCGCTGAGGACTTACGGTCCGTCCGAAGCCACAGCATTTAGCTGAGCATCGACCATTTTTGCACGGATGGGACGCGCAGTTTCATTTATGTTTCACATAGTTATCTTGCCTTCATATTTATTGTAACGTTTTAAGTTTAGTTTTGTACATGTACTGATGTGATGTGAATGTTTTTGTTTTGGGATCTCCTTATGTCAACGTTGTGTCAAAATGTCGCGTCGAAAGTGCTTGTCTATGGTGTCACCAAAGCCAAAGACATGCACTTTCTAGGGTTCTCTATGGTGTGACCATAGGGGATCTCAAGACAGAATCGTAGATGTAGAATAGTATTCTCTGCGAAGGTAATATTAGATTTCATTTTATTTGTTTTTTGCTTTGATGTTCTTTTTCAATTTTTTTATGGTTATGTTTTATTATTGCGCGTTTCTAGTCGGTGCAAAATAAATGATTTTTCTTTCTTTCTTTCTTTTCTTTCTTTTCTTTGCGTAATCTGCTATTTTCTCCTATCATGTCTTGTCAACCGCATTCATCTTATTTCATCTATATTCTGCGGTGATTGTATTTCATGTAATTGCTCGGTTGTCAAAATGGCTTCCGTCCTGTACATGACTAAGCTATTTCAATATCATGTATTTTCCACTAGTGTTTCTAAATCTGTAAAGCATCCGCATGGCGTGTTCACCCTTTGCTGCTGTGTCTTAGCCGCTGTACGCTTAATCCGCCTTGCCACGCGGCTAGGCACTTTTATATTGTGCCACGCGGCATGCGCTCGCTTATAACCTTTGACCTTTGTGAACCGTCACGATGGTGAGTTTCCCTGCCTCCCCCTGGAGCTACTGCTTGGGTTTACGGCTGGGAGACGCACGCATCGCTGACGTTCACCAATCCTGGCACCACGCTTACGGAAGCACCCTTCGTGCTGATTCCAGGGTTTTCCTTTCTTCTTTTCTTTCTTTACTGAGAGATAAACTACTGACACCGCTGACGGGCGTCATCGCTGCCTCCGCGCTCTACCCGATTCTTCTTTTCTTTCTTTACTGAGAGATAAACTACTGACACCGCTGACGGGCGTCATCGCTGCCTCCGCGCTCTACCCGCTGGAGAGACGTCCCGTCGCGTGTTCGAGACACCTAATCTCCACGCCTACCGCGTGTGAGACGACGGGCGTCATCGCTGCCTCCGCGCTCTACCCGCTGGAGAGACGTCCTGTCGCGTGTTCAGACACCTAATCTCCACGCCTACCGCGTGTGAGACATGCCTCCACGCCTGCCGCGTGTGAGGCCTACGTGACGTGCCTAAGCACGCCGCCACCAGCTACCGCGACCGATAGACGGTCGCTCCGGTCACTGCTGAGTGACCCTTACCCTCCACGTGGCTGCCACGTGTGAGTGCCGCCTGCCTCAGCCGGCCAAGTGCCGGCCAAGGGACGCGCCTTCCAGCTGCCGCGAGCTACACGCGGTCGCTCCTGCAACCTCTCCGCATCGCTGCTCTGCTTCGGTGTCGCCTCGCCGGTCCTCGTGCGTCGCGGCCTAAGCCCAGGGCAGTACCTACTTTACCCACCTACCGTGGTGACTAGTGAACAAACTCTTGGTGAACTGAATCCACCCCTCTACCTGTGAGCAAGCTAATAAATGTATTAAACTATTGTGGTCTTTCTGTTTCTTCCTCTACCACGAAACCCACTACGCCACAACACACTGAATCAATATATCGCAAGACTCCATATTCTCGCCAGCAACCACAATGGCAACTTCATTCAACCTCAGTACATTGAAGATTTTTACAAAATGTATAGATAAGCAAACTATATGAAATGAAAACTGTTTTTTTTTTTTATTAACAGCATTAAAAAAATCAAAAAAGTAACAAACACAAAAATTTAAAACCGGTTGGGGATCGAACTTGCGAACCAAAATCTTACAATAAAAGAAATAATTGGCTGGGGTTCGAACCTGCGAATAGTGGTTTACAGGCGGCCTTAGAACTATTAGGCTATATGTACCACTGACGGTTTGACTAAAATAGCTATTAACATGCATGCGGTAAAACAATTGAAGACTATGGACATACTGAGTTAATTTTTCAAGGTTTTTTTTTTTTAACATCAAAATTTTCTTTCATACAAACCTTGTTCTGAAAATTTCGAACTCAACAAAAATCTGCCAAATCGGTCCAGCCGTTGTCAAGTGATGCTCCGTCATACAATTGGGCAATTCGTTTTTATATATATAGATAGATAGATGTATGACCAGTGAAGTGACCACGCATAACTTTTTACAGAGAAGTCCGATATGCATGATTCTTTTTTTTATGAAAAGCGGATACGATACATAACTCAAAGTTCGTCCTATTTAAAATTTAGAAATCGTGTTTGGGCTCATTTCATGCATTTTGATGAGAACTTTAGACCTTGCTGAAATATGACTGTCATCGATGGTCAAGCGATGGAGATGAATGGCAGTTGCAAGAGGGCCGCAAGAGTTTACAGCATCTATATTGTGGTTGGGCTCATTTCATGCACCTTGATGAGAACTTTAGACCTAGCTGGAGTATGTCTGTCGTCGCCTTCGACGACAGACATACTCCAGACCTACTCGTCAGACCTTTCTGACGATGGAGACGGAAGGCAGTTGCAAGAGGGCCGCAAGAGTTTACAGCATCTATATTGTGGTTGGGCTCATTTCATGCACCTTGGTGAGAACTTAATACCTGTTTGGAGTATGACTGTCATCACAGGTCTGACGATGGGGACGGAATACAGTTGCAAGAGGTTCTCAAGAGTTTACAGCATCTTTATCGTGTTTGGGCTCATTTCATGCACCTTGATGAGAACTTTAGATCTGCCTGGAGTATGGCTGTCATCAAAGGTCTGACGATGGAGACGGAATGCAGTTGCAAGAGGGCCGCAAGAGTTTACAGCATCTATATTGTGGTTGGGCTCATTTCATGCACCTTGGTGAGAACTTAAGACCTGGCTGGAGTATGACTGTCATCAAAGGTCTGACGATGGGGACGGAATGCAGTTGCAAGAGGTCCTCGAGAGTTTACAGCATCTTTATCGTGTTTGGGCTCATTTCATGCACCTTGATGAGAACTTTAGATCTGCCTGGAGTATGGCTGTCATTGAAGGTCTGACGCTGGAGATGGAAGGCGGTTGCATGAGGTCCTCAAGAGTTTATAGCATCAATAACGTGTTTCGGCTCATTTCATGCACCTTGATGAGAACCTTAGACCTAGCTGGAGTATGTCTGTCATCGAGTGTCAAGGATCTTCATCCTTAGACACACGTCATCACGTAAGGCTGTCGAGGGAAGCCCTTATTTGGAAAATCATAAGTAGAATATTTTAGTGATTAATGCCAATATTTCCGAGTAATATTTAATTGTTACCTGACTTGAATCTTTACTAATATAGTAAAGCTGAAGAGTTTGTTTGTTTGTTTTGTTGAACGCGCTAATTTCATGAACTACTGATCCTAATTGAGAATTAATTTTCTGTTGGATAGCCAATTTACCGCGGACCACCTGTTATAAAACTTTACGCTACAACCAATAGGAGCAGAGCATCGATGAAAAATGTTTCAAAAACAGGGATTTATTCCTTTTAAGAGCTTTCGTTGTGTGCGCTGCGTGTACGGTTAAAGTTACGCAATAAAGATGTATACCGGAATTTATTGTTCTTCTTAAAAAGCTCTGAAAAAATGTCCGCAATAGAAAGAAAGAAGAAAGATCTATCTTATAAGATTGACGCACACTCTCTGTAACCCTCTCTTTCTTTTATGCACACACGCACGCAGACGATGTTGGGCGGGTCAGCTAGTTAAAAATAATAAACAGAGATTTGCAGATAGAAGTCCGAGTATTCCTAAGGAAGTAAGGCGATAGTCCATCAGGACCTGGGCCCTTCGCTGGATCTAGGGATTTAAGCTCCTTCAATATTTTCTCTTCACTAAAAGAAAGGTCGCAAATAGAGACATCGTGTAGTGCGCTCTATCGAAGTTGGGCGCAGTTTAATTACTTTGTTTGGGTTAGTGTATCCTGATAACATAGACCAGTAAACCGGTTTGGCCTCGGACAAACTAGTTTGGCCTGAAATCGGGTTTGGCGGGTAACATAATATATTATATAGAACGAACTGTTATTTCGATAAAACTAATACTAGATTCTGCTTGGATTATTGGACTTGAGATTTCCCGTCGTGATATTGAATTTAAATTTATTTTTTACTTTATAATTTATAAATTTATGTACTTTATACCTAAACTTTCTTTACGTATAACGGATTTTTGTTTACTTATTTTGCGAGTATAGATGAAAAAGAACTGCGTATATTGGACTTAGTTTATTTAACGTTTTTGGACTTTTGAAGTACTGTAGGACTTTGTTCACCCACTTATTAATAAAAAAAAAATTAATGTTATGTTTTTCAATTAAACGTTTAGCAATTATAAAATTTGGTGAGCCACAAAAAACAGCATTTAAATAATTTGGTCAGCATACACAGATTTTGTTTGCAATTAAAAAAATCACGCAGCAATCCTTGTTCCGCATATAAATTTGATAATGGTCAAAAATTAAATCATAAATACGCAGCTTACATTAACATAAGTTTGCATAATAAACACTCGGTCCGCAAAATAACTAGGTACTTGATCAGCAAGATTTCATGATTTATCAGCAGAGAAAACATGTCTTTAAGCAGTGATTTGATTGGTACGCATATTTAAAACATGGTGAGCAAAATAACTAATTGGTCCCAAAAAGCCGATTTTGGGACATGAGGAGCGTAGGCCGGCCTAGCTCCGACGACATGGCTAACGGGAGATAGGGCAGCAGCTTTTTTTTTATTTACGCCCGATCCGACCCGATCCGATCTGTTCAGCGTAATTTCTATTTTTAGACAAGTAAAGTATTTTTGCTACTTTTATATGCAGCTCAAAATTAATTTTTTTGCTTACCGTCTGAGTGCTTAGCAAAATTTTACTAAACAGGAGCAGGTCATTGCAGCTTATATAATTAATATGCTTTACAAAAATATTTACAGCCATCCAGAATGACGTAAATTACTGATTGATTTTGGAATGTTTGCTAGGCATGAGTTGCTGATCAATTAGCTATTTCTGCTCAAAGACTCTAAATTAATTTTTCTGCTCACAAAAATACGAATATTATGCTAACCATTTAAATAACACCCCTTACTAATTTGCAGCTAGGAGGCTTGGCAATTGGTGTTTTAGATCCAAGAAAACTTGACAACGAGCCCGATTACAAAAGATGAATGAAAAACTGAAAACCAATCTCTTCATTGCAGTCGGGGGACGGTTCCTTGGAATAGTTTGTTACATGTCCCCCGACTTTGATGAAAAGATTGGTTTCGGTATTCCACTTCTGGGCACAGTAGCTTTTTAATTGCACAGTAAATAATATAATCAATTTAATACCTACCTAGTGGCCATTCCACATTTAAATCATGCAACTTTTATTTTATTTTTAACCGACTTCAAAAAGGAGGAGGTTCTCAATGCGTCGGAACCTTTATTTTTTTTTATTTTACATGTATGTTCCCCATTTACTCGAAGATGGCTGGACCGATTTGGATTATTTTTTTTAGTTTGAAAGGGTACTTCCCAGGTGGTCAATTCAGGATCTGATGATGGGATCTTGGAGAAATAGAGAGGACTCTTCAAATTTTATTGGCAGACTTGAAGCGATTTGGGTAGTTTATGGAAGAGTACTTTCTCGGAGTGGTCCCATTTCAATTTGGTGAAGATCTGATGTAGAACTTCGGAGATAGGCAACGGAACTCCTCAATAAATGATAGCAAACGGACTGGGATTGCTGAAATATCATATCTGTTCATAACAAAACATCACGCCGGTACGCTGTGAAGGGGCACATGTGAACCACTAACAAGTGAAAAATAAAAAACTTTTTTGCAAAAAATTAAACTGACTTCAAAAACACAAAAAAGTAAAAAATAACTTTAGCTTCAGAAGTCGGTGACAAAAAAAACAAAATCAAACTAGCAAAAGTCACCGACATCTGAAGCTAAAGTTATTTTTTACTTTTTTGTGTTTTTGAAATCGGTTTAATCTAGTTCACTTTTTTAATTCACTTTTTGATATGGCAGGCGTGTATTTTTAATTTTTTAATTATTTGTTTTTTTTTTTAATAAATATTTTAATAAGAAAACAGATGGGTGTGTGTATAGTATCAATTCATCTAACTTACAACCCTGTAATAGGGACAAAAGATAGGCAACCTAACAGATTCTTGGCTCATATGCTTTGTAGTTTCATTCCATTTTGATTTAGTTTTGTTTGGTTCACACATTAGTTCCGTTAATAATAGGTTTATCAGGCAACCCATTCGCAATATTAAATTTGTTCATTTTAGTAGAAACACATTCGCAATATTAATTTTGTACATTTAAGTAGAAAGCAATATTTTTAGTAATTTCAAGATTACTAAAAATATTGCTTTCATTCACACAAAATCAACCAATTGGTACACAGATGAGCGAAGCTAAAGTGTTTGAGTTGTAAAAATCAGATATTTAAGTAGTTGCTCCATGTAAAATACTGATTTTCACCTGCGTATGGTTAATCTGGAAGCCGACCCCAATACAGTTTGGAAAAAGCTAGGCAAAAATGATGATGATATACCGAGGATCACACCTAGGCTGACACGAAATGGATTGAATTAACTAAATGTTAACAAAATGGTTACATTTTCGTTTGAGCACAGTTTGTAACAAGAGCCTTCAAGAGGCCGAAAGGCACGTGTTCTCCCCATCATTGCGATCTTTTTTTCTGGTCTAGACCATACCTGGGATCCTTCTAGTTAAGGAGATATTGGGGGTCAAAGTTCCAACTTTTTCACAGGTGTTTTTTTAAATACGTGTTTTTAATGTAAGATTTTTACTTTAAACACCTCAACGAACCCGTGCAATGCATCCATCAGCACAATGTTTTGAGTGCGTTACATTGAGTCTTACCGTAAAACGTATTTTTTATCCCAAAAAAAAGTCGTTTCCCAGCAATATTTTTTTCGTAAAGTTACTTAGTTTGATGAACATAATGCTTGGTTGACGACTTCGTGAAGGGTCCTGTTACGCCCTGTATATAAGGTCCCATTAAAAATAGGTGGACAAATTGTAACACAGTGTTCAGTATGTCTAACCAAAGATATCCAAGCAAAAAAACACTGACTACAGTGATTTTATTTTGACCTAAAATAATAAATTGCCGGCGGCACTCTAGAATAAACACATCCATTAGGTAAAAATAAAATCACTTTAATCAGTTTTTTTTTTGCTTGGATATCTTTGGTTAGACGTACCGAACGCTGTGTTAAAATTTGTCCACCTATTTTAATGGGACCTTATATAGTAAATTTGTAGATAGTGTGCTTAAGCCGGGAGATCTCGGCGATAAGTGTAAGTCCATTGACCATGAAGTCTTAAAATAGACTCCGAACCCAGGTTGACCGAAATGAAAACCTGATCATGCGGACAAAACTCTGCACTCGAGTGTAAATGTGGTGCTATTCTGCAAACGATTTGGCCCCTAATATCATGTCCTGCGTGTCCTGTTGTTTGTTAATTATAGGATCTGATAGACGCCACTGAAGGCTCAAAACTCGTAGATCAGTTCCGGGGTTTATTAGGATTGCCATCGAAATTTTTTTTAGCCTTCATTGTCCCACTCGTGGCCAAAGGCCTCTCCCCATTCGTTCCACTTTTCTCAATGCTGCGCCTCGTCTCTCCAATTAACGAGACCCATCCGGGGCGCCCGCGCCATCTTCTCGTCGGTCTGTCACAACCCCGGCTGTCTCAATAAACCAGCTATACAGAGGGGGAATTATATAATACTTTGTATTACAAAAGTTAATATTATCAATAAACAAACGAATTTATCAGCTAAATCCGTTTCAAACCTACCCAAACAAAATACACACATCAAAAGTGTCTAGGGATCAAGCATTTTTATGTGGATTTCTTGAGATTGAGATGTGGCTTTGTAATAAATTTATGATTTTATAAATTTATATGGATCCTTTTTGGTGCATTTCATAATTTGAATCAGGAACTGTGAATCAAATTCGAGTAAAAGATGAAAATCAGCTGTCAATATTTTCCCTATAAAAACATACAACACATTGAAGACATTATTAGTGCTACTGTTTCCCTACTACTGATTAAAACCAACGTTATTATGGAGCGGCGACGTCATTTAAGCAGGGAAGAAATGCTCAGAGCCGTGGGAATGATAGAAGCTGGTTCCCGGCAACGTACTGTGGCTTTAGCTCTGAATACAAGTCAGAGTGTTATCAGTCGACTTTGGACACGTTACCGAAGCACTGGTACCGTGGCTGAGCGCCATGGAGGACGGTATCGCTGCACCACACGGAGACAAGACCGATACATTCAAATCTTAACTCGAAGAGCTCCAACAATAACCGCCATGATGTTAGCCGTGAGGCTTCATCACTCTTCAGGGAACTTAATTAGCGACCAAACAGTCAGAAACCGCTTGCATGAAGTGAACCTTCATTCCCGAAGACCGCTGCGGGTACCACCTATAGCAATGCACAATCGTAGGATACGATATCAATGGGCTCTTGAACACAGAAATTGGGCAGAAGAACAATGGCGTTTCGTGTGCTTTTCTGATGAGTCTCGTTTTGGTATGAGACCGGATACAAGACGTATACGACACTGGAGAACCCCTGGACGCCAACAGCGATTAAAATCCTGCCAGGAAGTCCATCCTTATAGTGGTGGAACCATCATGGTATGGGCGGGTATTTGGATCGGCGGAAGAACTGAGTTGATTTGGATCAGAGGCAACCTCAACGCTCAAATTTATGCTGAGACGATTGTATCAGACGTCATCGTTCCTCTACAAGTGCAAATCGGTCCCTTATTTCAGTTAATGCATGATAATGCACGACCGCACACCGCAAGAGTTGTAAGACAGACTCTCGCCGCAGCTAACATCAATGTCCTGCCCTGGCCTGCTCAGTCGCCAGACTTGAATCCGATTGAGCATGCATGGGATATGCTACAGAGAAGAGCTCTGCCGAATATGGAGGGTATCCAGTCGCAAGAAGACCTTTTTTTGTTGTTGCAACGAACATGGGCGGCCATTCCACAGCGTGATTTGGATGAACTCATTTTGAGTATGCCAAACCGATGTTCTTGTGTTGTTAGTGTTCGCGGTAGAAACACGGATTATTAATTGTTTAAGTTACCCAATAAAATTTTAAAGAAAACTGTTATTTCAGTCTTTTTTTCGAACTTTTGTGTTAGTGGTTCAAATGTCAAAAATCCCTTTATTAGGAAAATGGCAAATTTCTTTATTAATGCAAAGGTGACTTGGTTTATCGTTACTGTGACAAACGAAAACACTTTATTTGATGAATCCTTAAAGAAAATTTTAATTAATATCAATCAGGAGAAAAGTTATTGCAAAAATATATGTTGATCCCTAGACACTTTTGATGTGTGTAGCTAATTCAAATTCAGCCTGAACACCTGCGGCCCCCGTCAAATTCAGTTTAGACCACCACCACCATAATGTATGGCCTCACACTAAAATATTATGTCAAAAACTTTTTGACTTTTTCTGGTAGTCACAGTCGTAAAAGTGGGGCATTTTCTGTCATTTTCGGAGGGGCATATTTTCTTTACTTATTAGTTGCTGAAAAAAGGAAATGACAAGGACGTGTCTACAGTAGACCATGATTTGATGAAAAAAATGAATCCCCTAGAGGCATTATTCATCAAGATAAAAGGGGTATACATTTTTATGGAGAATCGCAGCTCCTGTTCCCTCTTAACCGTGAAAATCGACCCATCTGTCTGTTATTATTGAGCGACGAGCTTCTCACATTACGTTAGGCATTACTTTCTGTATTATTTACATTAAACATAGTTATGCAACTGTGTCATTTTATTCACAAAATCAAAAACAATAAATACCAGACATGTTTACAAATATATTCAATCTATATAAAAGAGCACATTTAAGTCTTCCGATCATTCAATAAAAGAAACAGTGAAAATAGTTTGTAGGAAAAATCTTTAACAGCATTAATGAAAGTGTTACTTTTTTGTGCGTTTCCCTTTCTCTTCGTTTTTGTATCAGGCTTCTGGGATGAAGGAACCACAACCGCATATCCACCACCAGGAAAAGAGAGCGTACGACGTAGCTTCTTTAGGTGGCAAGAAGTCCAGCCTGGTTGGAGATCCTGGTTTTTCTGGGGCTGGGACTGGGACAGACTTAGCAATAATAGAAGACTTAACGTCGTTTGTGGAATATCACACAGTAAATATTAATGTTTACTGACGATGTTCTAACGAATAACAGTCACAAGACTGTTACTCGTTAGAAAATCGTCAACAAACGTTGTGCGTTGTGTGTTATTGCGTAACGTGTTTGTAAACAGTACAAATTTAAAAATGTTATTATGTACTTATCGATTAGTACTAAACGGGTTGTGGAATAGTTGGGAAAATGCTAGGCAGATAATGATGTAACACTTCTCGATTATTACTTAGATGACATAAGACCCAATTCATATTAATATTAGAGTTAAAATGATGTTCGTAATTGCTAACAATTTATTTTTCTTTCTGGTTTTGGATTTATTTGCAAACTAGCTGGTGCCCGCGACCTTCGTTCGCGTGAAATTATTATAAAGAAATGTTACATTCATTCTTTAATCTGATTTTGTTAACAAATTTCGAGGGTTTTAATTGTTTTGCACGGAACCCTAATTCTTATTCTAAAATAAAAGTATGTTGGATCTCATAATATCAGTTATCTGCCAGTAAAATTCGCTTCAAAATTGGCCCAGCCGTTTCGGAGATTAGCCGGAGCAAACAGACAGAAAGACAGACAAGCAAAAATAAAAGTTTTTGTTGAAAATTGCCGTTAAAATTTGTTAAAATTTTCATTTGCGTTCAGTAAAAAAGCTATTATTTTGATACAGACACTTCAATTTTATTTATCTGTATGTATGTAAGATGTATGGATTGTATGGATGTATAGATATAGATTGTTAAACTCCGTTTCAATTTTCAGATTTTATTTGTATTGGTACTGGTACAATACTAAATAGAAGAACCATTCTGACTTCATGTAATTTGATTGAGGAGTATCATAATATTCCAAGGGAGCTACGTATTTGGGCACTAGGCGGTCGAGGCGAATATTATACTCCGTACAGATACAGAGTTTGGCGATTTACAAGATTGTATCCGAGAAGTTTGAATCCAGAACACATGCATGGGTATAGGGGCACCTACGTACCGAGACACGACGTGTGTATAATCCATACCTTGGACCAGATGATGGTCACTTTTTATGTCTCCAGAAGAGGTCACTATCCGCATAAAAGTACATTAATTAATGATTATGCTACACTCACCCAAGACTTGTGGCACACCGGTTCTGGTTATGAGAATCTCAAACACATCACCGATAATTATAAAATATATATCACAAGAGTGGAAAAGAGCGATTTTGTGAACTGTAGGAAGTTTTTGCCCAAATGGTGGGGAAGATTTATTTGCACAAGAAATGTAAGAAACTTTGCTGGAATACAGAATGGTGCTGGACTTCATAGCGTCGCCATGGAAGAAGGTTACGAAAAGGATTATATAGCTGCGTTAGGTTGTTTTGAAATTCGGTATAATGAAGACAGAATTTTTGTATTTACTGATCTTCGTTACTATGTTAAGTTAATACAACATATCGCTTATATTTATCCTGGTGAGTATTATGAATATGCTTATCCTCAATGGGGTATGCATTTTGGCTATATAATGAATAGTGTTTATGCGAACGCTCCGCGAATTCCCCAATGGCAGGTACAAGAAGATTTATATCCACTGGGCTAAAAATATACACACTAGTCATTCTTCAACAGCGGCCTTTCTGTTTCTTATTAAAAGTTATTCAACAGCTTTTGTTTACAATAATCTAAATTATACTAGCACGTAATAATAAATTAGACTAGGACTCTTAATATTTTTATGTGGGGAATTTAGCTTATTTGAATTGTATATTTATATTTTATATCTAGTGGTCGCAAGCACGACTGCTGATAATGAGGTCCTGGGTTCGATTCCCGGGTCAGGCAAAGTGTCTTTCGGTTTTTCCATCAGGACTTTGTCAGTAGCAGCCACGGAGTCTGGATTTGCGCCCGATTGATGGCAATAGGCTCGCTGTCACATGGGACTTAAACTTAACTGGCGAAATGTGGGTGTACTATCAGGTACACCTGTGCTCTCTGCTGCTCTGGGGACTGGGCTCCAGGCGTGATGTTATTGTTATTTTTCGATTATTTTAGTGTCTCACCAAGCGCGACTACTGAAAAAGGGCCCTGCAAACTGTAATATAGTTTGTTTTAATAAAAAAAAAAACAATAACAGCTTAGAATTTTGAAGTTAGTGGTGTGTTCTAGTAATATGAATTTTACTATTGTAAGCTATTATACAGGTTGTAACAAGACCCTTCACGAAGCCGTCAACCAAGCATTCTGTACATCAAACTAAGTTACTTTACGCAAAAATTATTGCTGGAAAACTACTTTTTTTTTGGGGTGAAAAATCACGTTTTAGGATAGTACTCAATGTAACGCACACAAAACATTGTGCTGATGTATGCATTGAATAGTACCGGGGTTGTAGTAAAAATCTTACATTAAAAACATTTATTTAAAAAAAAAATCTTATGAAAAAGTTGGAACTTTGACCCCCAATATCTCCGTAACTAGAAGGTTCCCAGGTATGGTCTAGAACAAAAAAAAATATCACAATAAATGGGTAGAATAAGTGGCTTTAGGCTTCGTGAAGGGTCTTGTTACACCCTTTATACCGTCATTATTATAGCCGTTGTATACCGTTGTAAGCTCATAAGGAAAAATTTTTACGAATGTATTAACACAAGATTTTTTTTGATGACCCCCCTTTGACTGAAATGTCTTAGTAATTTAGCGTAACGATATGTAAATCTTATTAGGAGCAGCAATGAGACTGGTAATGTAGTGCAATAACTCTAATTTAGATAATATTACTATAAATCAGTTCGTGTTTTATTTTTAATTTTTTTACTTAACATACTTATTTTCTTGCCCGTTCTTCCCCATAGAGATCTACGCTAGGGAATAGGCAACTACATTACTTTCACAGTTTTTATGCCTTGTGACTGGGACTGTAGCTACATTTCATTATTATCTTTGTTGCTACAGTAACTGTAGCAACAAAGATAATAATGAAATGTAGCTACAGTAAATCAAATCAAAATCTAAGCATTTGTTTCAAGTAGGCCAGTTACAGGCACTTTTGAACTGTTCAAAAGTGCCTGTAACTGGCCTACTTGAAACAAATGCTTAGATTTTGATTTTGATTTTGACAGAACGTAACAGAACCTGGGTTCGAAATTATCTAAGTAATTGCTTTCGTTGATAATTATCTTGGTAACTACTCTTGTTGTTGCCGTATGGCAACACTAGTTTCTAGCCCTCCTATTAATAAACACAGAATAAAGTTATTCCAAGTTTAAACCTTTGAAAATGTATGGTTATTCCTTTGTTATTCCTGGTGTAATTTTATTCCGTGTTTATTAATAAGAGGGTAATAGAATATTGTGTACACCTGTAATTGGTACCAACATAAGCACCCTTACCTACAAGGTTAAGGACGCTTCAAGAAGCCGTCAACCAAGAATTTTATAATCAAACTAGATGGAAACGACTTTTTTTTGGGTCAAATATCACCTTTTATGGTAGGATCCAATGTAACACACTCAAAACATTGTGCTGATCGAAAGTAAAACTATAACGTTAAAAATTATGTATTTAGTGTTATAACTAGATAAGGTCTAGAACAAATAAATGATCGCAATGACGGGGAGAACAAGTGCCTTTCGGCTTCATTAAGTGTATTTTTACAAGGTGACAAACACGGACAGACAGACAAACATGACGAATCTATAAGGGTTCCGTTTTTTGCGTTTTTTGATTAAAGATACTTTGTTACATCGTCTTTGAAGATAACTTTTCTTAATTCTCTCAGAGTGCTTACTCATATTCATACTTTCTCTTGCCTGTAGGTATGTGTATACTGTTTATTGTGCTACCTTAATATTGTCAGTGAATAAGAAATAAAATAATACATAAAATTGTACGGATATGGTACATTTAAATGATAGACTAATAGAGAATGATTAAATTGTGTATTGAAACACCTAAAACTAATCGACTCGCGGCGAATGAGTCTTTTGTTATTAGCCCAAACGGTGCAATGCGACTACTAATCGCTGACTTAAAATTGAATATTTTATTCATTCGCTGCGCGTCGAAGTCAGCATAAAATTGATACATTTGTTATTGTACGGGTTGGCTCGTTCATTCTTATTTATTTTTTGATTTGATTCGATTATTTACAGCAGCGCCATCTAGTAAAAAATAAAAGAGTTCATATTACGAAATTGTTCCTGCTCTTCTTCTTAAATTAAAGATAGATGGCAGCACAATAACACGAAACAAGCAACTTATTTTTTGCAATTTGTTGTTGTGTACTATGTGTTGATGATAATAAGATTTGAAACTTCGTGTATTTTTTTAAAAGATACCTACGCCGTCGTCTTCACACTAACTTATCTTTGTTTTTGTGGAAAGCCTTAGTACCACGGATGAAGCCTAGATGGTGTTATCCAAAATAAATTAGTTGGTCGGCTGTTCAGACGGTTGATCACAGATCTATGCTTCATTTGACTGTAAACCTTATTCGTACATGGTCACAGAGTACATTATGTGCATTATTGTGCGAGTGCATTATTATGAGTACATGGTCATTGTGCGTATTTCTACAAGCGTCTGTCATCAAGCGCATCATCTGAATGTGACGATTAATTTTGTAGAAATAAGATTTATTTTCTTAGCTTTAGATCTCGCAGCCCACCCAAGGCCGGCCTTGACTCATCGTTAACCGAATGAGGACTATGTTTGATATTAATACCTACACGAACTACGTGGCTAAATAATAAAAGAAGCTTGAATCAATTTCCAGGTTAAGCCACGCCAGCCTAGGTTGGTCTGTGGATAGGTGACAACTCATTACATATCGAGTTTCTTCCGTGCTTCGAAAAGCACGCTAAGCCGTTGGCCCCGGCTGTCATTTTGTAGATTTTCTCAGTCGTTACTGGTAGTCAGTGGCCCCAAACTCTGACAATCAGTCTTACCAACGGGTATCCATTACTCAGTACAAACTGGGTTGTGGAGGTCAGATAGACAGTCGTTTTATGTAAATACTGGTACTCAGCTGCATCCGGTTAGACTGGAAGCCGGCCCCTAATATAGTTGGAAAAAATTTAGGCCGATGATGGGTTGCCTGATGTAATTAAGTCGAGACTATTTTTGATGGTCGGTTCACCGTAGCAAACATTGGTTCGAGTTATAAGAGACCCTAAAACTCTCTGTAGATGAATAAGAACTGAATGAATGTGATCGAAAAAAGGAAAAAAGTTATTTATGCCCGATAGGGTTGAAACTAACCCTAAAAGTGTACGTCGGCTGAGATAAAGGCAAATGCTGACGTTTTACCGATCAGATTTTTTGTATAAGATCTCGTTCAAACTGAAGATTTCATACACGGACGTTTAATTAACAGAATAAAGAGGTATGAATATTTTTGCCTACCTATTGGTCCTTATTTTCTATGTTATGGCGAAATAAGAGCCACAAACAACATTTAATGTCATGGATTTCCGCAACGTATGTTGAGAATGTTGTGCATACCTATAGTGTAGTGACGTGTTTACACACTTTGTAGTCTTATAATCACCTTAAGGAACCATTATTGTAAATATGTCGTTGGTGTGCCTTACTATAACGAAGACAATCGTAACTAGCAATTTTATGAAAAATTTATTAAGAGGGAACAGGGCCTGGGAGGTAGGTATTGGAAGAAACTATTACCGTTGCGCTGCGTCCAGCTTGCCCCCGTAGAGTGCCCTAGGGACAGCTGCAGCTCACACCGATTTTGATGAGATCGACGTTTCGTATTCCGCTTTTTTCTCCTCGAAAACTGAGCCGATTCAATTATTTTTGACATTCAAATTTTAAGAAAGAGTATGTTTATGTTCCTATATCTTTAATCACTGTATCCGGGGGCATTTTTTGTAATTTGTGGAGGGTCATGTTTTCTTTACTTATAAGATGCTGAAAAAAGGAAATGACATGGACGTGTCTACAATATGCCTTGATTTTATGAAAAAATTATTGCTCTAGAGGCATTAATATTTAGGAAGAAAAAAGGGAATACATTTGTATGGAGAAACGTGCGAGAATCACTTAACATGTTTGGTTAAAATTTGTTAATGCATCGAAAATGTATCCCAAAAATAATCACCGTAAGTTACTATACGGTGGATATCTGGTTAGCTACCATGACGTTTTAAAGCAGAAGTAATTCCAGTATGAGAAAGAGATGGTGCTAGACGATCTGACAGATCCATCTGTCTCTTTCCCACACTGTAATTACTCCTGCTTTAAGACGTCATAGCAACCACCCTGAACTCTTCTTCATCTTCCTAGATCTATCCTACTTCAGTTGGAGTCGACACACCTTGTTTTCTGTCGCCAGTACATTCTGTCCCGGGTTGTCGGGTCAGGCAATTCTTCCTCCATTATGAGCTTCATCATGCTAGCCCACCACGTAGTCGTAGGTCGTCCTCTACCTCTCATATATTCAAGTAGTTGCTTTCTTCACTACATGATCTTCATCTAAATAAATACGATGTGAAAAAAATAACGTTGGAAAATCACTCATAAATCGTTATCGTGAGCCTCCTCTTAACTCCGATGCTTCTCTCTTATCGAAGCATAAGTAAAGTTAATGTCTCGGAATAAAGATAAGCCTTATGAAGGTTAGAAGGAGTCAGCAAGAAAATATAATTTACTAGCGACCCGAGGCCAGAGTGCGTTCTATAAACGTAAGGAACACGAACGATTTTTAAATAAAATAATATAAAAAAACTCACAAATGAAATGAAAAAAAAAAATGAAATTAATGAAAATTCAATTCTCTTAATTTTAAGAATTTATTTATTTCAATGTGTGATACTAATACTGTGATTGGAGCAAAAAAAAAAACAAAATGCTAAAAGATTGATGACTGTACCAATGGCCTATTTTAACTACTCGCGTCCCACGACTCATTACATCCGATTGTATGATGATTTGAAACGAAGATTTAAATTGATTGTTTTTTTTTATTTATTTTTTCAAGATTTTCATTGTTTATGAAGGGCACCCTACAAGTTGCTCGCGACCACGTAACATTTGTATCGAAGACTTGGGTAGCGTTAGGTACAAACAGCAACACTCTTAATGATACACAATTTTATCTGACATATCGCAGGAAAGAGACTCACATTTGACGTTGACAATTATGAACCGTAGCCAGTGGCTGAGTAACATAGCTTAATTTCGTCGGATAATTTATCAAATCAGGCAAAATCGGTAAGAGTCGTTTTTTTTTTCGTTTTACCATAATGCGACGACATTTAGACATTTGGGTTGTATTTCTTATAACGATATTAATAATTTGTTACTTTCAACATTTTAGGAATTTAACATTACGGGTCTAAAGGATATTATCGACTATCGATAACCACATTTAATTAAAACAAATAATTGTAATTATTATTTTATTTACATTTTGCATTTTGTGTAATTATTTTAAATTGTATGGTCATCACAATCTTATAAATTCCAACTCAAAAATAACATTAGTTTCGTAAAACATTGGTACCTATCATCTGAAAATGTTCAATATTGAGCGAAGCGAAGCCTAGTGAAGTGTAGCTCGATTCCTCCCGACTCAATATATGTGTTATTTGACTAACAAAATGACCTCCAGATAATCATCGTCGGAAAATATCATACAGGCGGTATAATGAGATAAAGTTGCACAGCACACACTTCCAAATAGTTGCGACCCAATCAGTGCGTCTCTGTAAGTCCGACTCTATATGTATACACCAGTCTCCCACAGGTGAACATAAATATTGTCATATTTTTGTTGGTTCCTCAAAAAAGAAGATTCAACGTCGCACAAAAACCTAAAGGAAAGTGAGTAACCAAATTAGTAGCTCAAAATCACTACATAGCATAAAACAAAGTCGCTTCGCGCTGTCTGTCTGTCCCGAAGTATGGTTAGATCTTTAAAACTGCGCAACGGATTTTGGTGCAGTTTTTTTTAATAGATAGATAAAAAGAAAAGAGGGGGGAGATAGATTCAAAAGGAAGGATTATATGTAAAACATTGCACCCGTGCGAAGCCGGGGCGGGTCGCTAGTACTCTATAATAGTAGACAATTCAAAATTAATGCCATTTTGTTCAAATTTGTTATGCTTCTATTTTATATAAATTGTTTAAACGATATTTTTTGTTCTTTTTTCAATTTTTTAAGTATCGTTGTATCTATAAATTTAGACCTGTTGTAATAAATTCACTTTCAGTTTCTAATTATGTCAGGCAATTATTGTAATCCGAACAAGCAAAATGTTGTCACTAGTTTATAAAAGTTTATTTTTGTTGCCTTGTGAATTAGAGAAGCCGTTTTCAGATTTTGATGAAATACGATTAGTTTTGTCAGATAAAGATTTATTTATATACCTTTCGCCTTTTTCCAATGTGGGTAGGCAGAAACTAAAAAGAACCGCCATTTATTGTTACGATTTTACTTACACTTTCATTAATGAATTGGTAGCCTTGTTCAATCCATTGCTGAGCCAACGCTTAAGGGAGGCCAAAAGTTGATGCTTACCGACTGAAAACCAACCTAGCACAGATAATAATTTTAAAGTTCAAAAAAAAAAACGACGAAACACGGTTTAGACTGACGTCATTTTATTTTTCGTATTCTTCTCAGCATGCACTTTCATTTGATACCCATTTGTTAGGAATGAATTAAAATTATCTTGTCCGCCATTTTTGGGAGTCCGCCATATTGTATTTAAATTGATGTCGATATTATTATTGTTCTGTATTTACACGAGGTGTTTCTGTGCCAAGTAATAGTTTTTCAAAAACATTCGTTTTCGATTGAAAGCTGGAAGTCACGGGAGCTTTTACCATGGAGTTTCTTGCCGGTTCTTCTCCATAGGAAACGACCAACCCGAACCGTGCACCTTTTTGTCGACGTTTTATAAGTGCCCATCTAGGCCTATGTGAAATAAAAATATTTTGATTTTGATTTTGATTTGATTGCTTTGCCAAGCAGTGTCATAATTTAGGTTGACAGTCACCAGTAGTAAACAAGTAAACTTTCCTGCTTAAATGAAGCATGACAATACTTATTTACCAAAACTCTATAAAAATGAGCTAATATTGAAATATTGCAAGATAATCAATTATTCATCGTTTTTAATCACAATTTCAATGAGTAAATATTTCCAGACTTTAGTTTTAACTGTTATTTAATAAAATTGATACATGAATGTGCTAATTTTGTAATTTCTCCACTTCTTATGCACCATTGGAATACAAGTGTTGCGACATTCCGGCTGCTCATTGTTACTTTTCAGTAACATTGTGGACCTAAGGCCTCAGACTACAGTTACATTTTAGTTTTTCCATTTTCCCCGCCTTTAGACACTCTAAGTTTAGAAAAAAAAAGATCTTTCAAAAACAAACGAAAGTACACAATAAAAATCTTCAAAAATAATAGCCATACAACGTAAAACAGTTTTACGACGCACCATCAATTCGGCCTACCGTTAAGCTGTACCTTTTGGTGGTAAATAGCCTCTTTAGATAAAAGCCTCAATTCTGGCCAAAATAGGCCCAAACACGACCCAAATATGGCCTGAGTTAACGAACGCGAACTTAAGTAGGCACTCAAAATGCTCCAGTGGACCTCCTTAGGACCAAACCCGTAAGGCTTGAGGGTCACTTAATCAATTTTTTCGGTGATAAATTGCTTTTTTACGCGGAAAAAAGGAGGTTTATAAAATTTCGTGTTAAGTCTTTGTTGATTGAGTGTTTTGATTGGGTAAAGCCAGCAAAACTAAGCAACAACAGAAAGAAACTGCTGTTTTCTAAAATCCGACGTTTTCTGATTATAAAGTACAAAACATGTATTACAGCTACAGAAAATGATTTGCTGTCGAAAAAAACGTGTACACAATCAAAAATAATAATAAAAAAAAAGGTACGATATCGAAAGAAAAATGTGAAAGAGATCTCGTTGGCCAAAGCAATAGAATAAAAAATCCGCATAGATGCACCTTATATTACTGACAAAACTTACTTGCAATCGTGTAAAAGTTAACGTCAACTTGGGTGTTATTATTGTGTATTTTTGTCACTTGATGGCGTTGAAAGGCACTTGTTCTCCTCGTCATTGTAATATTTTTTTTGTTTTAGACCGTTGCGAAGATATTGAGGAGAAAGTACCAACTTTTTAAGAAGTTTTTTTTTAATACTTGTTTTTAATGTAAGATTTTTAATTTCAATCCATCCATCAGCACTATGTTTTGGGTCCGTTACAATGAATCCTACCGTAAAACGTGATTTTTCACCCCAAAAAAAAGTCGTTTCAATTTTTAACTTTTTAATTTTTGTCCCAGTTACATCGCAGGTTGTCAACTTTATGAAAAATGTTATCTGACGATAGCATTATGTCTATTTTAGTACAGTCTAACGAAAAATATTTCTTACCAATTAGTTTTTCCATCTAAAGTGACGTAAGTAGTTACTAAATTTAACGTTACAGGCATGGACGCTGATTTTGTAATAAAATAATAAAGACGTCATTCTTCCTGACATACAATCACAGTGACACTAAATTTAATTTTAAAAAACTTAAAAAAAAAACTGCTTTTTCGTACATTTTGGCTGTATAGGTATTGCACTTGACTTGTAGGAAACCGGTCCTGCAACATTTTTTTATGCTTTGAATCAAGTTATCGAAGTCTTGCTGCGGGATATTGTCCCAGGTCCTGCTAAGTTGCCAAAAAGTTGCTCCTCAGTCTCAATGTTTGCAGGAAAATTCTTCAAAGCCCTTCTTTGGAGCATTTCCCACACGTGCTCTATGGGGTTTAGGTCGTATACGTCGTGCAGGTGCAGCCAGCTGGTCACCACTCGCGCTGTTTGCAGACGTCGTCGTGCATGAGCGTGAATTCTTGGCCATTTATATTTGTAGTCGATGACGGTAGACTATACTAGCACCTGGTAACGGTAGTTTTCAGCGGTTAAGGTGTTTCTGATCCAAACGTGGTCTGCTGTTCTTCCGTCAACATGATTTCCCGCCAAAAACATAATTGTCCCAGTGTGGTATGGATAGACTTCCTGAGGGTGTTGCAGACGGCTCTCACGATCAGGAACTCAACATACGCGTACTCTACGCGAATCGGGATAGAGACCCAGTCGGGACTCATCGGTAAACAGCACTACATACCACTGGGTATCTTCCCAGTGCAAATGTTCACGAGCCCACTGTTATCTTCGTCCACGATTTCCTCGGCGTAATGCTGGAGTACAAAGTGGTCTACAAGCAAGGTTGGTTTCATGCAGTCTTTTCCTCACAGTTTGGTCACTCACATACAACTGGTGCTCTGACTGGAGCCCTTGAACCAACTGCATGGCCGTAACATTTGGTTGTATTCTCGCGGCAACTTGCAAAAATCGGTCTTGTCGTTGGGTGATTACTCGCTTCCCGCCTGGGTGTCTTTCAGCCAACTCATTAGTAGCACGATAACGTGACCAAAACCGTGATGTCACGTTTTGTTTTGTTCCAATCTCCTCAGCAATACTCCGTTGAGTAGCCTCAGCTTGGAGCATGCCTAATGCCCTTAACATTTCCTCTCTTGTTAAATGGCGCCGCTGAATGATGCATACAGTGACATAAATTTCAAATTTATGCCTCATCATTAACTGCGAACTTGTAAAAGTCGGGGGACATGTAACGAACTATTCCAAGGAACCGTCCCCCGACTGCAATGAAAAGATTGGTTTTCCGTTTTCCACTTTTGGGTACACTGGGGTTTTAATAAATAATAAATAAATATCGCTCGACATTACACACAGCGCCATCTAGGTGCCACACTAAGCAACGAGGCTTGTGTCGTGGACACCATATAGTTGATAATACTACATATATACTTAAACTTAAACTTTTACTTTTAAATGTTTCCAAACCTATATGTATTAATACTGCGTCTGTAGCATGGTTTCTCTTCAATCCATTCTTATTCTACGTTACCACGCTCGGTCGGAAGTATCCGACACTCATTGTTTCATTAGACGATCTTGTCGGAATGTTGGCAACATCGTACCTGATTTCGTTTGATCTCGTTTAGCTCGAGTCTGTGTGAGGATACAAGTATTGTTTGCAAGATATAAAGATGTTTGTTTTCACCTGTAACGGACTTGTTTAGTTAATTCAGCTGATAATTTAGTTTCGAGACAAGAATTTTCTTTTTACAATTTTTTTTTAATGAGATTAGTGGTTTAGTTAGAGTAGTATGAGCTCGTGACTTACAGCCACTCGGGTCGGTCTTCAGGTTATGCCGCGCTTGGCTAGGCTGGGCCGTGGATGGGTGACCACTTGTTACATACCGAATTTCCTCCGTGCCTCGAAAAGTACGTTAAGCTGTTGGTCCCGGCTGACAATTGTAGGTTTTTGACAGTCATTACAGATGGTCTTACCAAGGGGTATCGTATTACCCAGTACTAACTGGTTGTGGAGGTCAGATTAGGCAGTCGCTCCATGTATAATACTAGAAGTCAGACTTTCAGCCTTCTTACCACATGATTCACTGTCAAATATCAACAAATGACAGTTGGGGCCAGCGGCTGAACGTCATTTCCAAGACAGAGTGGACCCGTGCGGCTCATATTGCTTAGCCAGACATCCCTCGACGATTATGTTCTCTGAACTGGTCACTATAAAATCCGGGTTAACGAATGCAATAGAAAATCACGAAACGGTATGCAAAGATACGCCACAAACAGATAGGTTTACAATAGCTGCACAAACAGGTCTGGGAGTCGCAATGAAGATGGCTTGGCAAACAGTTGGCGCAAACAGGATCGCAAATACTACGGCACTGGGAACCTACTACTAAAGGTTTGCTGAGAATTTTGGCGCCACGTGACTTGACTACGAGTTCATATATAATGTTAACGTTACCTCCAACGGGTTGGGCAGTGTACCTAATAGTACACCCATATTTAGTCAGTTAAAGACAATACCGTTGAACTCCTTGAGTTATGAGTCGAGCTACACGATCACTGAAAAATGCTTGCACTGACTGGACAGGTCCACACAAATGTGTAAGGTTCTTTTTTCAAAAGATCATCTCAGACATTAATCTGCATGGTCCTCATATGACTTGACTAATGCCTTACCTTTAAAAGAGACAGTGACCTCGAGTTTGTTTCGGATGTTTCTTCTCAGAGTAGTCAAGTACGAAACACCGGCCCCATCTAGTTTCAAAACATAACATGAAGTGACGTGTAAAAGTGTTTTGTAAAACCAATTTATAGAAATAAATTTGATTTATGATTTATAATAACGCCTTGCCCGAACAACAAGACTATTGCGTATCTCTGTTGACAGTTCATAGTGATCATCACTTGACTAGTTTTGATATACAATGACCGTTCTCGTTGGTTTCAACTGACGCTACCCGTGCAGAACGGTCATTGTATATTAAAACTGGCCAAGTGAAGATCACTATGAACTGTCAATAGAGATACGCAATAGCCCTGCTGGAAATGTTTAAGACCACTAGACCAACAAAAATATGTTATTAATGTTAAAGTTATATCGAAAAGATATTCTCAGTACGTTTTCCTTACCAACGTATCTATCTATACTAATATTATAAAGAGGCAAAATTTGTTTGTAAGTTTGTATCTAGGGGGTAATATCTGGATCTACTGAACCGATTTTGAAAATTCTTTCACTAATAGGAAGCTACATTATCCCCGAGTGCTATAGGCTATATTTACAACGCGCCCGTGGAATAATTTCTGACAAAAACGCGAGCGAAGCCGCGGGTAACAGCTATATACTATATACGAAATGTCATCTGTTACTTAAAAACTAAGAACCTCATCATGATAGAAATAAATCCTTTGTTCTATCAGGTTATATTACACAGTCAGGTTTAGAGCTAAGATCCTAGTCTAGGACTAATAAAAGAACGGTACTGTATTAACCTACGGTAACAATGCCTACTTAAGTTTATTTATTTTCTGAAACTAATTTTGGGTTTAAGTGTGCCATTCAGATATTGTTAGGTGTACAGTCAGCTTCAGAAATAGATTAACACTACTCAAAATTACAAAACAGATTTTTTATTAAAAAAATTGTTAGATATTACTCGTTACTAACAAGGTATTGAAGAGTAAGGAATATTTTGAAGAATAATCTTCTTAAATATTAAAAATAATAGCTGTCTCTCTCTGAGTCCTGTACATTAAATTCCGAAATGTTAAGCTACTTCTGTTACTAACCGTACCAAGCCAACCAAGAGACACATAATCAGCCTAGCCTTTTGCCAAACTATGTAGGGGTTGGCTTCCAGTCTTATTGTGTGCAACTAAATACCAGTATTTTAGATATACATATTAAAACATCACGCATGTCCTCCCCAAAGGGTTCAATTCAATTCATTTATTGCAACAAATATGGTAGGTATATGAAGTTCTTATATAAAATATTTAGTAACACACATTTGGCCAATATATAGCATGCAATAGTACAGGTTTTACAGTTATACAGTTAGTGTTTATTACTAGGTAACTACATTTTTTGAGTTTATGTCTACTTATCAGTTAAATATGTCTGTGCTTTATAGTATAAAATTTACAGGTACACTTTTGGAAGAACTCATCTATCGAATAAAAAGGGTTAGACAGAGGTGTGCTTAATAGTACACTGACATTTTGCCAGTTGTGTTTAAGTCCTACATAATAGGGGCAAAGAAAAAAAATAACCAGCCAAGTTCGAGTCGGACTCGCGCACGAAGGGTTCCGCACAATTATATATAAAAAAAAACGTTTGTTGTATATTTAAGGGGAGCCAGCCCCCCTTAAATATTTATTTTATTCGGTTTTTGGTACTTTTTGTTTTAGTGGCAACAGAAATACATACATCATTTGTGAAAATTTCAAGTGTCTATCTATCACGGTTCATGGGAACCGGTGACAGGCAGCCAGACGGACAGACGGACAGTGGAGTTTTAGTTATAGGGCCCAGTTTTTACCCCATGGGTACGGAACCGCAAAAACAAAGGTTGTATGGTAAATGCCTGTAGCATTAAGTCAGCCTCTGTACTTTGTGCTTGAAGTGTTAAATAAATAGGAGGCGAGCCTATTGCCATCAACCGGGCACAAATCCAGACTCCGTGGCTGCTACTGAGAAATGCCTTATTGAAAAACTTTATACTTTACTCTCTGTCCGTCTTGGGAATCGAAACTATGAAGTCTCCAGCGCAGCAGTTGCGCTTGGAGTAGTGGTACCTACTCCATCTATCAATAACTTGGATGTATTGCTCCACAAAGGTTCAAAATTTTCAGTTTTCACTCCAACCTGTCGCGAACCAACGTTAGTAACTCGATTGGAATTCCCAACCGGACTGAAAGCTTTTAAGTTTATTAAATATACCAATGCATTAAGTAGTGATACTACTCTGTCATTAATTAAGTGTTGATTAAAAATTTACATCAATACAATTTTGATATCTGATTGGAATAAGTATTAATGATTTTGTCGCCGGATATTTTTATCAATGTTAAATATCAAATCAGTGTGAGTAACGTGTTAAAATGTAGCAATTAAAACCTGTAAACTACCAGTGCATTAAAATGGGGCGTTATTTTAGAGATTTTCAATTTAAACATTCGGTTAGCAAGAACTATTAAGCCGACTGAAGTTTTGGCCGTGTACGGGAAATACGATTTTGGCCGTTTGACCCGGGATTCGGTCGTGGTCCACTGACCTTGTAGCGGCACTGCAAAAAGTACTTCAGCAACATAGAACAAAAAGTACTACAGCGCCATCTCTGACACAGATGATGAATTAAACATCGAAATCTTATATCACTCTATTAAAATTATCCGCGACTTAAGACTATATAGAAGAATCCGACGACAACTATCGGGCAGTAGCCCACCAGACATAACACCCGACTGGTTGGAGAATCCTCAATTTTCCATGGGTGATGAAGAACTCAACACCTTGTTCTTCATACCGAAATCTTCATTGGTTCAATTGGGACCTTGCTTCGGACACGTCAACAACAATGAGATTTAAACGAACCCTCACTCGAATGCATTATTTAGTCAATCCATTTATGGGCGTCAGTGCAACTGTGCAAATAGATACCAGTACTTACTTTAAAAGAAATTGTACCGAAAAGCTACTTTTGCATAAAAAAAAAACAACTTTTATTGCTAGTTTCGGTAGAGCTTAATACTCGGCGACTTTTTGGTCGAAACTGAAAGTGGAGCTGAAATCGTATTGGGAATGAAGTAGCCGGTGCGCGCATTGGTTAACATCACTTTTGTATCGCTCTGTGTCTAAATTCATTTAAATATGGAAAATACCCAAAGTTGTTCATAAAAGTTATACCAGAAGAAAGAAGATCTTGTGTAGTGTCTGAATACCGAAACCATAACTTTATTTACCATACGAAAATCTGTCAAAAACTAAGTGAAAGAAAAATACCAGTGATAATTTTCAAAACGCTCCACTAACATACCAAACTACGTGAATCATCATTGGTGGAGGTCATTGACCCCGCCCTCTACATCTTCGTCACACACAGTCACCGCAGCTGATTGGTCGCAACATTGGACAAGCACATCGCATACTATCAGGTTTTCAAATAAAACTATAAATAACTGTCAATAAAATGAATTGCCTAGCTTGCAAGCAAGAAATAAAATATGCAGGAGAAATTCTGAAATGCACAAAGTGCGCAAATAAATACCACTATGCATGCCTAAATATGACATCTGCCTATTATTTAGAAAATAGTTTCGAACTTATGAAATGCTGGCGATGCCAAGACTGTACTAATGTCACTCGTCGCTATAGAAATGACAATACCCCTATCCGGAAAACAAACTTATCACCACTCAACGACACTACAATGTCAATTGATGATGCACACGATGAACAAAACTCAAGCATTACGACAAATACCGAGTGCAAAACCCCCGACCACAAAACCACTAACAAACCGCAGGAAACCCTAACAGAAGGACTTTCGATTACCTTAGATAGTCTCAGTAAGTTGCTAGATTCTAAACTTGAAAAGAACAATCAATCCCTACTAACTGTACTAAAGAACACAATTCAACGAGAAATACAAAAATCTATCACAACCCTAAAGGAAGATATTTTGAAGGATACCCACAAGCTAACTCAAGAACAAGAAATAATTAAAAACGACATCAAAACACTTAACAAGGAAATTGAAACGCTACAAGGAGAAAATAAAGAACTTAAACAGCAACTTAAAGAAATAAAACAAAATATGACAGCAATAGGAAACCCACAACAGGAAAGTTACAATAAAAAAATCGTACTATTTGGACTTACAGAATACGACCAAGAATCAGAAAACGAAATAGAATATCGCGTTCTTGAAGCATTCAAAGACATCTTAAATGTTGACCTGACTGGATATATTGAGGGGCTTTCACGAATAGGAAGAAACAACAACTATAGGAGACCCATCGTTATTGAGCTTATAAGCAAACGAATGACGAAATATATATTAGATAACGCTATGTACTTCAAACATACAGGACTTTTTATTTCCGAATTCTTGAATGACTCTGCTCTCCGACAAAAAAAGTCATTACACGAAAACCTACGATTAGCAAGAAAACAGGGACACCATGCGATCATCAAAAATAATCAATTAATAGTAGACGGCCGACTCACTGAAACGACAACGCAAAACTTCGAAACAAAGAAAACTGACTCCACGCATTCAATAAATTCGCATAAAACCAACATTCCCAGCGCAAGCGCTAACCACACATTATGCGAACATGACACTGATCACCAAAGGACAACCACGAGTGAAATTTGCACCTTTCGTTACCCAAGATATTGAAATCACACTATTATACCAAAATATGCAAAGTATCAACAACAAACTACACTTATTAGAAGCATTTCTCGACGAAAACAATGGATTCTACCAGGCACTCTGCTTGTCTGAAACTTGGCTATCGCAAGGAAAAAAAGAACTAATTAACATCAATAGATACGTCCTCGCTGCGTCATACTGTCGACAAAACTACGAAGGCGGCGGTGTATGTATATTATTGCGAGAAGACTTTGAATTTATCGAACGAAAGGATATTATGGATAAGTCGGTAGAATACATAATAGAAGTATGTGCCATTGAATTGCCTAAACTTAAAACTATACTTATAACTTTATATTGGAACAATAGACAGCCTGATATATTTTATAGACAGTTAACACTTATTCTAGAACTTCTACTAAAGAAATATAATAAAAATAAAATCATATTCGGAGGCGATTTCAATGTAAATATTCTGGAAAATAGCTTACAAAGCAAAACACTACTAAACTTAATGCTAGAATATAACTTCATCCAATGTATTACAAAACCAACACGAGTGACGGCAACCAGTTCAACCTGCCTTGATTTAGTATTTATAAACTTCGCGCCTGAATTAATAAGTGCTCAGGTAGACGATTATGGTTTTTCTGATCATAAAGGGACTATATTAAATCTAAAAAAACTGGACGCCATGCCGACTAAATGTAAAGAATGGAAAACAAAAAAACGAATTTTTAATTTAAACAATATAAACAAATTTAAACTAACATTAAAAAACATTAATTGGAACTTAATAATAAGCTCGGATAAAACCATGGATGAAAATTACAACTCATTTGAGACACTTTTACTCAAAATATTAAATGACTGTATACCCATTAAAACAATAAAACTAAATCAAAACAAACGAAAGGATTGGTTGACAAGAGGCATTAAAATATCATGTAAAAATAAACGGTTGTTAAGAATTCTTACTTCCTACTCTAATAATCCTGTATTAACAAAACAATATAAAATATACGAAAAAACATTAAAACAAATAGTCAATAAATCAAAGAAATTACAATTTATTAGGGAAATCAGAAACTCAACCAATAAAACAAAATCGATGTGGAAAATAATTAAAGAACGTACTAATAAGAAACTAACTAAGACACAACAAAACATTAAATTGACAATCCATAATAAACTAACGTCCGACCCAAAACAAGTTTCTAACTCGTTCAATGATTTTTTTGCATCAGTAGGACAAACAAGGCATAGTGGGGATGCAGAGCCGCGCGGCCGGCCTGTGCTCCGACCGACTGATAACACTATGTTTTTACATCCACCCACACCGCAAGAAATAAATAATATCATAAAACACCTTAAAGGCAAATATAGCCACGGATTAGATGACTTACCCCCTATATTAATAAAAACGTGTGCTGACGAACTGACATTACCATTTTACCTATTAATCTATCAATCATTTTCTGAAGGAATATTCCCAAACGCATTAAAAAAAACAATTATAAAGCCTGTTCACAAGAAAAACTCGAAGTCTGACCCAAATAATTACCGTCCTATTGCACTACTACCGACATCATCCAAAATTTTTGAGAAAGCAATGTGCAAACGCGTTAATAATTTCTGCGAAAAGTTTCATATCTTCGATGACTCTCAAAATGGTTTTCGGAAAAAAAGATCCACAATTTTAGCAACATATAAATTTACACAAAAAATACTTGACATTTTAAATAGTAAAAAATATGCGATTGGAATTTTACTTGACATGACAAAGGCTTACGATAAGGTACTATACAATATTCTACTTGACAAACTATATGGAATCGGTGTTAGAGGAATAGCTCATAAATGGTTCGCATCCTACCTACAAAACCGAGAACAATTCGTAGAAATTGACCATTGGAATCATGACACTGGGGAACTCAGCCAAATACGATCAAATGCGGTTTGCGTTAAAAATTCAATTCCTCAAGGTAGTGTGACAGGGTGCTTATTATTCTTGATTTATATTAACGATCTCCCCAAAATTATGACGGAATCGTGCGTACTGTTTGCCGATGACATCTCAATAATGACTTCCTGTAATGACTCTCAACGCCTACATGACACTTTAAATAATATTATGTTAAATATACAAAATTGGATGAAAGACCATAACCTAGAAATAAACTTCTTAAAATCCAAAATTATGCAATTTAGGCCTTATCAAAAAAAACCACTAGATATAAATTTTACGTTTGAGGGTGTCAGGGTGGAATCTGTAGACACTTTTACCTTGTTAGGTCTGGAGCTAGACATTCATATGACATGGAAAGCTCACATACAAAAAATAAAATCAAAGTTATCTAGTTTTATATATGCACTACGTGAGCTCAAAAAATCAACAGACTTAAAAACTGCCCTATCCACTTACTACGCTTACGCATACGCATGGCTTAAGTATGGAATAATTCTTTGGGGGAATAGCGTTGATGTAAATGAGTTGTTTATAATGCAGAAAAAATGTGTTAGGATATTGGTCCATATCGAAAACGACGAAAGTTGTAGACCACATTTTAAGAAACTGGACATTCTAACTCTGACTTCGATCTATATTCTAGAAATTTGTAAATTTGTGAGACAATATCCAGACTTCTTTATTAAAATCTCTGACCAGCCCCGCCGATATGCACCACGTTCACGATTTGAAAACACGCTCGTAATGCCCCAATCAAAACTAAAATTACACAGTACTAGCCCTTACGTTGCATCAATAAAAATATATAACAAGATTCCTAATGACATTAGAATGGAAGAGAATGATAAAATATTTATAAAACGAGTCAGAAATCTATTACTCCAAAATTGTTATTACTCATTGAATGATTTTTTTAATGACGACCTTAGAACGGATTGACTTTTAATATCTTTTATTTTTATTTTGTTGACATTTTGTATTTGATTCTTACTATAACATGATTGCATTCTGATTATAATTTGAACGATATGAATTGTATTTCACTTTAATTTTTATTTTATTGTATTGACATATTGTTTTGATTATTAGCTATTGACATGATTGTATTTTGATTATTATCTTAATGGCATGATATATTTGACTCTAATTTTATTTTATTGACATTTTATATAAACCCGCTGGCATGATTGTATTTTGATTATTATTCTAATTTTTAAATGCTACTCTCTGTCTAATGTTATAAATTGTTGTGCCCGACAGGGTCCATGTGAACTTATTTTAATTTTAAGAACTTGTAAACACATGTGATAAGCAATAAAGAATTGAATTGAATTGAATTGAATACAAGGGACGTAAACCTCACGTCTCGGCGGCCGCGGGAGACGCTCCAGGTGCCGGGGGCCACTTGGTGGCTACCGGCCACTGTAGGCCCGGGCCTGTGGTCGGTGAGTAATGGGCTAGCTCGCCGTCCGTTCGTCTTATGACGACAGGCCGTGTCGACGGCGCGTTTCTGTTCCACGCGCGCCTCAGAAGTCCGTAAGGGCCGATGCCTGCCGGGGCTCGGGGACTGTTCGAAAGAGATACCACGGCCCTGGAACACAAAGGGCTGAGAAGGAACATGGATGGGTTTTAGCCAGTACAAGTCTGACACTCCCTTCCACTCCGCCCAGAGCGGGAGGGGTAATGACCCTTGATGATTACCTGATGATTACCCATCCTAAAAAAAGGCTGTTTGTTATACTTTTCTGACAACCACTGTCAAAGATCTAACATAAATAAAAAAACTTTTGTTTGTCTTCAAAACTTTCATATTCAAATCACTAAAGATAACTTTGGTTCTCATTGAAACACTAGTCCGGCTCGTCATGAATAAATTCGTTTCTTACAGTCGTTTCAACATTTTGCATAGAATTTTCGTTTGGAATCCTTTATGCAAAAAAAAAAAACATTGAATGTTCTAGCTGCTTAAAATACCAGCTGTATTATAATAGAGTTGAAAATTGCACTGAGGTAGGTCACTTTGTATTTTAGAATAGACTAGCGACCTAGCCCGCGACCTTCGTCCGTGTGAAATGATTATATAAAAATATTACTTCCCTATTTGAATCTGATTTTGAAAACAATTTCATGGGTTTAAAACACACACTGTTTTTGCACGGAACCCTAATATATTTCTAAAATAAAAGTAGCCTAAGGTATTCCTTATAAGATCAACTATCTGCCAGTAAAAGTATTTCCCGTCAAAATCGATCCCGCCATTTCGGAGATTACTCGGAACAAACAGACAAAAAAAATAATTAAGTACTGTATATACTTACATATGGATTCAGTAAAAAGCTCCTAATTAGAAATTACAAAAAAAAAACAATTTCATTTATTTGAATTTAAGATACCGTGAGTACGACGATTTAAAAGTATAGAACGTACTTTGATTTTGCTCGTAATATTTTCCCATCTACCCAAAAAGTGCTAAAAAATTTAGTAGTCTGTAAACAGGAAATCAAACCCCGATATTTACTATTTCAAAGAAACCTACAAATAACCTTCAGCGTATATTTAAACACTACCTATCAACTTCCACACAATGTTGTATGGAAGTTGCAACATAGCATCACCCCTGTTTACTCCCCGAAGGATAAGACAAAGGTGTACCTAATAGTACCTAATAGTAGTCTCAGTCTATTGCCATCAACCAGGCGCAAATCTAGACTCCGTGGCTGCTGCTGAGAAATATCTGATAGTAAATCCCAACAACACTTTGCCCGACCTGGGAATCGAACCCAGGACTTCATGCTCAGCAGTCGAGCTCCACTATCCTAACCTATCCCCACAATCCTAACATCCATACAAATCATCATCAAATCAGCGCGAGTAAGATTCATTCCGCATCCCTTGCGGGATTCGCTTCAGTTCAGGCAGAGCGTTGTCATAAAATTACATCAAAAAATTTTACGCGGAATTATATACATTTTTAACAAATTAAAACAAACTCTCAGCCGAGCTTTTAATTAAATTATTTTAATTTACTATTTACTCTTTCCGCGAAGCTCTCACTGAATAAAAACAGTTCCCTACCGTGTGTTTATCATATGTTCGCGTAAATACGTACATTTTTTTGGGTTAGAATTTTTTTCAGGACTTACCGTGTCGACGGTGATTCCGTGTTCCACGCGCGCCTCAAAGAGATGTCAGCAAAAGGAAGGGGTCCGCAAGGGCCGATGCCTTCTGGGGCTGCGGGACTGTTCGAAAGAGATACCGTGGCCCCGGAACACAAAGGGCGATGAAGGAACATGGGTGGGTTTTAGTCAGTAAAAAGTCTGATACTCCCTCCTGCTCCGCCCAGAGCGGGAGGAGTAATTTGAGGATTTCCCATCCAAAAAAATAAGAAAGAGTATATCTATGTTTAACGTTTACGTACGTACAGTTTTTTTATGAAATTATACGAATGCCTTGTTGGTCTAATGGTCACAGACGTGACTGTTAGAATGAGGTCGCGTTTGTAAGCACTAGAATAGCCATATTATAGGGTGTAACCAGACCCTTAACGAAGCCGAAAGGCACTTGTTCTCCCCGTCATTGCGATTATTTTATTGTTCTATACTATACCTGGGAACACTTCGGCCGTCAAGGAAACCGGGGTTTCGTAACTGGTTTCCATGAAGGGTTTTTTTATACGTCTACGTAACTGGTTTCCATAGAGGCTTTATTTATACTACTACGTAACTGGTTTCGAAGGAGTAATTATCCAATGTCCCTTAAGCCACCTACGAAACTGAAAAAGAAGAAAGCGAAAAAAATTGTAGGTACTTTATTTTTGTCATTCTATATTTACTACAACTGAGAGATATGCATATTGAATTGAATTGAAAATACAGTTGTACTATTTATATCTAGTTTTATTTAAATGATTTTTTTTGATGATTTAATTTTGATTTAATTTCATAAGTTCTTTTTAAATACAAGTTTTTAATGTAAGAATGTTACTTCAAACACCTTTACGGCCCCCATACTATTCAATACATCCACCAGCACAATCTGAGTGCTTAAATTGAGTCCTACCGTAAAACGTAATTTTTCACCCCAAAAAAAAGTCGTTACCCAGCAATAATTTTTGCGTTAAGTTACTTAGTTTGATGTACAGAATGCTTAATTCACGGCTTCGTGAAGGGTTACACGCTGTTTAAAGTTTTTTTATTAAAATGAAAAGAAAATAAAAGGACTTACAATAAAAAGAAAATACAACCTTTTTTATTAAAATAAAAAGAAAATAAAAGGGTTTCATATCAACATTGAACTTGTCTTCGAAGTTTCGTGAACGTGTTTTTAACCATTGAGGAACTATCTAGTGAGGAGCGATCCTGGCTTCAGGATCAAGTCGTGTCTATCATAAAAATGTGTTGTCACCAGAACCAAAGGAGTGTGCAAAATTTCAACTCAATTGGTTAGGGGGGACTGGTTTGAAATTTAGTTGCAAGATTTGACCATTACATACTAACTAACCAACTAGAACTAAGAAGGCAAATAAAAATAAATCAAAGAAATTAATAGTAAAAAATTGCATAGAATAAACCAGCGGTGGCCCAGAGATGGCTGCCCTGACTTACGAACAGTAAGTCATAAGTTCAAACCCAGGCAGGTTTATTTGATCACCACTGCTCTCAAAACGGTGAACGAAAACATCGTGAGGAATCCGGCATGTCCTCGAACCAAAAAATCGAAGACCTGTGACAACTACCAACCCGCACTGAGCGTGCGTGGTGGATTATAGCCCATACCCTCTCATGGAGGGGAGGAGGAGGATGTTGTGTCCCAGCAATGGGAACATTATAGGCTGATTATGCTATACCGCATACTGCTCATCAAAAATATAGGCAGGTATCCCAACACAACGCAATTAACCTAAACTTGAAATGGTTTTTAATCCACATTATCTTCTTTTTCTAAAATTCCATTAATTCACCATAACAAGTAACTCGGCTTGCCTAATTTACGACGCCATCCAATTCAAAAAAATACCTAGAAAAGAAACAAAAGTATCGGAAAAAAGATTACGAGGATAAGGAATGCGAGAAATAAAAACTTTTGTGCGAAAGAAAGTTCAAAAGAATTCAATTGAGTTACTTGAGTGATGAGGCAGGTTTTATTAAATTATACAAAATAAATGGTAAACCTTATACTGAAATACTGTAAATACCTTGCTTTATATTTTTTGAAGTTATTTTAGGAATTGAAGATAAGTATTCACTAGACCCTGGTCTTGCTTCGCACGGTGTTTACGACCTGGAAAAAAATGACGATTTTAAAAATATAGTTTAATTGTAACGTAATTATCATCACGTTTGTAACACCCGAAGGGAAAGACAGAGATGTACCTGATAGTACAGTCACATTTCGCCATTTATGTTGAAGTCTCATGTAATAGGGCGAGCCTATTTTTATCAGCCGAGCACAAATCCAGACACCGTGGCTGCTACTGAGAAATTCCTGATAGGAAAAACCCAATAACACCCGACCCCGACCCGACCCCGCCCGACTTGGTAATCGAACCAAAGACCCCCTGCTCAGCAATCGCGCTTGCTAACACTAAACCAACAAGGCATTATTTTAACAGGAACGAATTGTTCTCGTCAACCAGCCTTTCCAGAACAAATCTAAATGATGGTAAAAACCGCATACGACAATTTTTTCGTGTCCGGTTATTATTTAGCTCATAATTTTAAGTTGTTGACTAGCAAAAATGTTTCTGGTAAAGGTGTTTGTTACCTGAAATAAATAGATTATTATTATCTCCTTAATTAATTTAGTCATCTTGTTTTATACATATTTAAATATTTCTTAAACCTATAAAAAAAAAACATTTACACATAATTAAAAAATACGCCGGTGTCGGGAGCAGGGTCCAAGCTACCGGTGGTTAGGGCTCCAGAGACAGGAACCTCTGAACCTCAGGTAATCTAATAAAATTGATTTTATTTACACCCAATGTTCTGTATATAGCCCATGATTGGACAATTTAATTTTGAATGTTCT